>CM059429.1:18841602-23691602 GCA_030390025.1 Squalus acanthias
GGTGGTCGAGGGGGCACGATGGTAGTTGAGGGGGTACGATGGTGGTCGAGGGGGGTACGATGGTGGTCGAGGAGGCACGATGGTGGTCGAGGGGGTACGATGGTAGTCGAGGGGGTACAATGGTGGTCGAGGGGGTACGATGGTGGTCGAGGGGGCACGATGGTGGTCGAGGGGGCACGATGGTGGTCGAGGGGGCACGATGGTGGTCGAGGGGGTACGATGGTAGGCGAGGAGGCACGATGTTGGTCGAGGGGGTACGATGGTGGTCGAGGAGGCACGATGGTAGGCGAGGAGGCACGATGGTGGTCGAGGGGGTACGATGGTGGTCGAGGGGGTACGATGGTGGTCGGGGGGGTACGATGGTGGTCGAGGGGGGTACGATGGTGGTCGAGAGGGTACGATGGTGGTCGAGGGGATACGATGTTGGTCGAGGGTGGTACAATGGTGGTCGAGGGGGGTATGATGGTGGTCGAGGGGGCACGATGGTGGTCGAGGGGGGTACGATGTTGGTCGAGGGGCACGATGGTGGTTGAGGAGGCACGATGGTGGTCGAGGAGGCACGATGGTGTTCGAGGGGGTACGATGGTGTTCGAGGGGGTACGATGGTGGTCGAGGGGGTACGATGGTGGTCGAGGGGGCACGATGGTGTTCGAGGGGGTACGATGGTGGTCGAGGGAGTACGATGGTGGTCGAGGGAGCACGATGGTGTTCGAGGGGGCACGATGGTGTTCGAAGGGGCTCGATGGTGGTCGAGGGAGCACGATGGTGTTCGAGGGGGCACGATGGTGTTCGAGGGGGCACGATGGTGTTCGATGGGGTACGATGGTGGTCGAGGGAGTACGATGGTGGTCGAGGGGGGCACGATGGTGTTCGAGGGGGTACGATGGTGGTCGAGGAGGCACGATGGTGGTCGAGGGGGTACGATGGTGTTCGAGGGGGCACGATGGTGTTCGAGGGGGTACGATGGTGGTCGAGGGAGCACGATGGTGGTCGAGGGGGCACGATGGTGTTCGAGGGGGTACGATGGTGTTCGAGGGGGTACGATGGTGGTCGAGGTGGCACGATAGTGGTCGAGGAGGCACGATGGTGGTCGAGGAGGCACGATGGTGGTCGAGGAGGCACGATGGTGGTCGAGGGGGCACGATGGTGGTCGAGGGGGTACGATGGTGGTCGAGGGGGTACGATGGTGGTCGAGGGGGTACGATGGTGGTCGAGGGGTACGATGGTGGTCGAGGGGGTACGATGGTGGTCGAGGGGGTACGATGGTGGTCGAGGGGGTACGATGGTGGTCGAGGGGGTACGATGGTGGTCGAGGGGGTACGATGGTGGTCGAGGGGGTACGATGGTGGTCGAGGGGGTACGATGGTGGTCGAGGGGGTACGATGGTGGTCGAGGGGGTACGATGGTGGTCGAGGGGGTACGATGGTGGTCGAGGGGGTACGATGGTGGTCGAGGGGGCAAGATGGTGGTCGAGGGGGTACGATGGTGGTCGAGGGGGCACGATGGTGGTCGAGGGGGTACGATGGTGGTCGAGGGGTTACGATGGTGGTCGAGGGGGTACGATGGTGGTCGAGGGAGTACGATGGTGGTCGAGGGGGTACGATGGTGTTCGAGGGGGTATGATGGTGGTCGAGGGGGTATGATGGTAGTCGGGAGCAGACAGATCGTGGGGCAGGAGTCGGGTTTACTGGGTAACTTGTTGGGCTGAGCGGAAACACTCCTACTCCTTCTGGCCCACAAGCAGTGCTATACAGGCACTTACCTCATTGATTCAGCCCTTCTCGCCTGCTTTCACTTGCCGAGTTTCCCGAGGCCTGGGAAACCCAGCTGCCTGCAGTTAAAAATAGAATGACTGTTAAAATGAAGGCCTCCCACGAGCGGATTGGTCACCCGCTCCTCCTCCCACCACCGTTAAAACCGTAAGTGGGCGGGTTCGAGGCAGGTTGGGTTCCCCTTTCAGATTTTTTGAATTTTAACCTCTGGTCCGTTTGGGAGTTTGGGTCCCACCTCAAAAATTAACAGCAAATGGTGTGAGATGGAGAATTACTTACAGGTAAGTAAAATACCTGACTTCAAAAATAAAAGTGCAGAATTAACAGATCAAGCTATTGAAGTTCAAAATAAAGTTTTTAAAAATTTAGCAGAAGTGTTCAAAATTTATTTCTATTTAAAGTTGCTTTAAATAGAACCAACATAACAAAAAACAGATTATCTGGTCATTATCACATTGCTGTTTGTGGGAGCTTGCTGTGTGAAAATTGGCTGCCGCGTATCTCACATTACAACAGTGACTCCACTTCAAAAAGTACTTCATTGGCTGTAAAGCGCTTTGAGACGTCTGGTGGTCGTGAAAGGCGCTATAGAAATGCAAGTCTTTCTTTCTTTAGTTCTGATCTCCCGTCCTCTCCTGAAGGTGCTGACTCTTGCTGGATATGGTTGCACAAATGTCAGTCACCCTCTGACACCTCACCCACTTGCGTTTATATAGCGCCCAGGGAGAATTCTCTTGGTGTCCTGGCCAACATATATATACCACCAAAACAGATTTTCTGGACATTTCTTTCATTGTTGTTTGAGGGGACCTTGTTGTGTGTTTAGGATCGATTCCTCCCCCCCCAACGGTAAAAATATTGGACTATGAAAGAGAAAAACCCAGAAGTGCACAGCCCGCAAAAAGAGCTGGGCAATAAAGGGTTAATTCAAACATTGCAGCCGAAACTACGAACCTTCAAGAGACTGGATCACAGACAATCTAATATACGAATCTAAAGGGAAGATACAAGAACATTCGCATATTCATGTGCCTTAAGGGGTTACATTGTCCACCTTAGACCAGGCCCCCCGAATAACGAGTTTCAGTGCAGGCCTGGACAGTGGGCCGGGCCTCAAACCTTTTGAATACGAATGCTAACAGAAACCGACAACTTCGCACATGCAGTCACTTTGGGAGGGTTGCATTGTCAGAAAGATATCTCAAATCAATGGACAATACCAGGAACAATTCATACATTTTGATATGGCCATCATATGCTCAGGAAGGGGCCAGGAAATACTGAAGGTTGGTTTTGGTTTAAAGTGAGATCACTTTGAAAACAGCGTGGTGGAAGCCGACGGCAGAACAGCGAACAGAAAGATTCAGGCCTACAATCAACTCCAAGAGACAGCCGAGCGGGAGTGGTGATTGTATGTTTCAGCCAAATCATAGAGGGGGCTTTTGTGATTGAGTCTGAGTAAGTTTGTGATTTTCAGTCAGATCACAATAAGGGTTTTGTGATTGAGTCTGGGTAACTTTATGTAACAGTCAAATCACGGACGGGTTTAACTGTGTCGTATTGTGTCGATGCAAATGACCCTTGCGTAAGGGTTTGTATTTTGGGGTTGTTAGCCTGATATAAATCGTAGGGATTTATACTGGGGGAGTAATTGTGTGTGTGTGTGTGTTCAATAAACGAACGAATCAAAGGTTGAGACAAAACCCTGTGCCGTGTGCATTTTGTTCTTATAAATCCTGACGTCCAAGAACTGTGTGTAACGGGGGACCAGTATCGGAGAAAACCCCGTTACATGTGCAATTTGACTGTTGCTTTTGCCTAGATTACAACAGTGACTGCACTTCAAAAATACTTCATTGGCTTTGAATCCTGTTGGGACATCTGAGAAAGTGAAAGTTGCTTCATAAATGCAAGTTCATTCTTGATATTAGTTGAGGGGGGAAAGTGTGCCATTAGCTGGGAGAACTCTACTCTTCTTCAAATAGTGCACTGGTATCATTTGCATGTCAGCTGTGGCTCAGTTGGTAGCACCTCTCGCCTCCGAGTCAGAAGGTTGTGGGTTCAAGTCCCACTCCCGGGACTTGAGCACATAAATCTAGGCTGACACTCCAGTGCAGTGCTGAGGGAGTGCTACACTGTCAGAGGTGCCGTCTTTCAGATGAGACGTTAAACTGAGGCCCCGTCTGCTCTCTCAGGTGGACGTAAAAGATCCCGTGGCACTATTTTGAAGAAGAGCAGGGGAGTTCTCCCCGCCGTCCTGGCCAATATTTATCCCTCAACCAACATAACAAGAACAGATTATCTGGTCATTATCACATTGCTGTTTGTGGGAGCTTGCTGTGCGCAAATTGGCTGCCACGTTTCCCACATTACAGCAGTGACTCCACTTCAAAAAAGTATTTAATTGGCTGTAAAATGCTTTGAGACGTCCGGTGTTCGTGAAAGGCGCTATAAAAATGCAAGTCTACTTCTTAAATAGGTAGCCAGGGCTTCAGCTTAATGTGTCTCTCTCAGTACTCCACTGAAGATAATCTGTAATCAAACTTGCAGTATTCTGATTCAGAAGCAAGAGTGTTGCCAACTGAGCCAAGCTGAGATTGTGAATCCCGAGCCTGAGGCACATACCCTGGCGAGTTCAGCAGCGAATCAGAATTCAGCGTGTAATTGTCTGACAGTGCTCACTGGCCATGTTTGTACTTTTACTATAGCCTATAGGGAACTTGTATTTTTCTTGTAAGTCTACGGCCATAATTGGGAAAACACCGAGCGGTGAAATTCATTGTGGGCCGTAGCACAAAACTGGCTGTAGCCGATCGACGGCTCATTTTACACTTCCCGATCTTCAGAAAATCATACAGAGTGTGAAGTGGACTGTTGATGCGTTACCGCCCGAAACGAATTTCACCCCGAGTGTGAAACAATTTTCTGATTTTAGTTAACGAGCAAAGAAATGCAACCCGTTAAATCAGCCCATTGCATCACACAGAATCACATAGAATCTACATTGGGCCCAACTATGCCGATGTTTATACTCCACACGAGTCTCCTCCTACTCTAATTACCTCTCCCCACCCTGCCCTCCACATCCCCCTATTCCCTTCTCCTTCGTGTATGCCTCAAGCCTCCCCTTAAATGCCTCAATGTAATCTGTTTCAAATACTCTATGTGGCAGCGAGCGCCATATTCTCACCACGCTCCGTGTAAAGAAGTTCTTCCTAAATTCTTTATTTGATCTGTTAGTGACTACGTTATATTTATGCCCCCTTGTTCTGGATGCACCCACAAGTGGGAACGATTTATCCACATCTACCCGATCAAAGTTCATCATTTTAAAGACCTCTAGATGATCTCCTCTTAATCTTCTATTTTCCAGAGAGAGGATCCCCAGCCTGCTCAATCTTTCCCGATAGTTGCGTCCTTTCAATTCTGGTAACATCCTTGTAAATCTTTTCAGCACTTTCTCCAGTGCTTTAATTGTTTTTTTAGTGTGGAGATAATTGCAACTTGCAGTATTTTAGAGGCAGCCACATTGATAATTGTTCAGACAATAGTCAGAGTCCAGGGTCCTGTTGATTTGATGGTTTTCTTTCAGTATCCAATACAATACTTTTTTTGTGAAGTCCAGAAATTCCTATAATAGGAGAGCAGTGACTGGAAATGTTATGTAATTTTTTTTTCTCACTTGTGTTTCATAGCCCTCTGGGCCTTGCGTTACTCTCAGCCTGGAGGAGGCCTGACAGCTGATCAGTTCACAGACTTATGCCAATGTCACGTCTAATAAGGAGGTGCATGAAAGCAGCACTGGGTAACTTGATGTGTGATTTCCCCTCCACAGGACGGCACCTGATCACCACTCAGTGCGCTCCCTCCCACTGATGGTTCAGCTAACTAAGATCAAGAGCCTCCCCTCTGGGGGACTGCAGGTGCAAATCTGAGTCCTAGTCCTCTGTGGCATAGTCCTTGCTCCACTACTGTGCAATATCACTAGCCTACAGTACTTGCTTTATAGCTCCAAGCACAATGGCTTAACAGGCCCAATTACAGGCTAATCACACTTTGCATCATCACTTCCACCTCCATAACATGGCCCGACCCCGACCCTGTCCCGGCTCATCTGCTGCTGAAACCCTCATCCTTGCCTTTGTTACCTCTAGACTTGACTATTCCAATGCTCTCCTGGCCGGTCTCCCATCTTCCACCCTTCATAAACTTGAACTCATCCAAAACTCTGCTGCCCGTATCCTAACTCGTGCCAAGTCCCGTTTACCCATCACCCCTGTGCTTGCTGACCTACACTGGCTCCCGGTTCGACAATGCCTCAATTTTAAAATCCTCATCCTTCTTTTCAAATACCTCCATGACCTCACCCCCTCCCTATTCTGTAACTTCCTCCAGCCCTGCAAGCCGTTTAGAACTCTGTGCTCCTCCAATTCTGGCATCTTGGGCATCCCCGATTTTCATCGCTCCATCATTGGCGGCCGCGCTTTCAGCTGCCCGGGCCCCAAGCTCTGGAATTCCCTCCCTAAACCTCTCCGCCACTCTACCTCTCTCTCCTCCTTTAAGATGCTCCTTAAAACCTACCTCTGTCTCCTTCTGTGGCTCAGTGTCAACATTTTGATTGATATTGCTCTTGTTAAGCGCCTTGGGACGTTTTGCGTTAAAGGCGCTAGATAAATGCATGTTGTTGTTGTTGAAGTGGTTTGGTTTTACTGTGAGACAAAATCTGTAGTAGTGAAAAAAGAAAAAGCAGCATTAATTCAGTTTGGCCATGGGGTCTGATACCACTTTGGATTCACACTGACTGCAATTAGTGCAGAGTCAAATCTTTTACTTGTAAATTTAAGTTCCAGGAGTCTGTGGTGCCGCCTTTAAGTTTTTCATGCTGGTAAAAATAAACCTGTCTTGTTGGGACATCACGAACATTAAAAATCTGACTGGCATTTGGGCACAGGTTAACTGAGCCCTGAACATGTGCTTAACTATCCATTTGAAGTGATTTGAATATGTAGGAACCACTGTAAGGCAGGGCCTGATATTAACCCAATACTTGCAGTATGAGTCTGGCCCGAAGGAGATAAAAAGTAGCACAACAACAAGACATACTTGCTCTCGAGGCAGTACAAAGAAGGTTCACTCGGTTAATCCCGGGGATGAGGGGGTGGACATATGAGGAGAGGTTGTGTAGATTGGGACTCTACTCATTGGAGTTCAGAAGAATGAGAGGCGATCCTATTGAAACATATGAGATTGTGAAGGGGCTTGATCGGGTGGATGCGGTAAGGATGTTCCCAAGGATGGGTGAAACTAGAACTAGGGGGCATAATCTTAGAATAAGGGGCTGCTCTTTCAAAACTGAGATGAGGAGAAACTTCTTCACTCAGAGGGTAGTAGGTCTGTGGAATTTGCTGCCCCAGGAAGCTGTGGAAGCTACATCATTAAATAAATTTAAAACAGAAATAGACAGTTTCCGAGAAGTAAAGGGAATTAGGGGTTACGGGGAGCGGGCAGGAAATTGGACATGAGGCTGAGTTCGGATCGGTCAAGGCCCTGTGGGTGGCGGAGCGGGCCCAGGGGCTGAGTGGCCGGGTCCTGCTCCTACTTCTTGTGTTCTTTAGATTTGAGGTGTGGATCAGATCAGCCATGATCTTATTGAATGGCGGAGCAGGCTCGAGGGGCCGATTGGCCTACTCCTGCTCCTATTTCTTATGTTCTTATAACAACAACAACTTGCATTTATATAACACCTTTAACGTAGGAAAGTGTCACAAGGAGATTCACAGGAGCGTAATCGGACAAAAATTGGCACCTAGCCAAAGAAGGAGACATTAGGACAGGTGATTAAAAGCTTGGTCATGTATAAATAAGGGTTATCAGTTTTTGGGCAATCATTCTACATTCAGGAAGCGTTGTACTTGCAGCAGAAGCATCAGGTAACTAACCCACACAATAGATAGCCCCCTGCAAATCCAACAAAACAGTAGCAATTAAAATGACTATTGCGTGATGCTTTGCCCGATGCCTCTAATACTGAGATGCACTCGAAGCATGAACAGCATCTGCAAAATTGTTGTTTTTAAGGTTGATGTTGCCTGATTTGCTGGTGAGACTTGATTTATGAGTGCCATTTGCACACATTATGACCACATTATTCTTGTCACAGTCTCATGCTGGGTCTTGGGACCAGACAGTCCCACTGAAGCAAAGCATCTTTGTGAGAAGTGCAAGGCTGTATGTCAGATGGAGACAATAGCATACCTACACTGGGTCCTATTAAATGTCACTCATCGGCAAGTGTCTGGTATTGGGTGTTATAGAGGCATAATGATCTGTAACATTTGCCCACATGCTTTTCATTACTTATTGCACTGAAAACAGCTGCAAGTACAACACACCAGAGAGTGTTTGTTCACAATGTTGCCTTCCTTCAATATTGTTTCAACAACCAGACTTAAACCCAGCCTCTAACCTGGTGACTCAGTGGTGAATTACTTTCACCAAACAATGCTACTGATCAGAAATAAGACAAAACCTACACAGATACGGTGGCATAGTGGTTAGCACTGTTGCCGCACAGCGCCAGGGACCCGGGTTCGAATCTGGCCTCGGGTGACTGTCTGTGTGGAGTTTGCACGTTCTCCCCGTGTCTGCGTGGGTTTCCTCCGGGTGCTCCGGTTTCCTCCCACAGTCCAAAGATGTGCGGGTTAGGTTGATTTGGTTTGATGGTTGGTCGCTATGATAAATTGACCCTTAGTGTTAGGGGGATTTAATACGTGGGGTTACAGGGATAGGGTGGGATATGTGTCGGTGCAGGCTCGATGGGCCGAAATGGCCTCTATCTATTCTGTGATACCACATGAAGCTTGAGACAGTGGCCTAGACTTACTCTGTGGCTCTGCTGCAAAAAGACTCAGAGCATGCTTATGAAAGAATAGGAAGGAACTTGTGTTTGTATAGCGCCTTTCATGCCCTCAGGACATCCCAAAGTGCTTTACAGCCAATCACCATTGAGTTATGGGAAAAGCAGCAGTCAATTTGTACACGGCAAGATCCCACAAGCAGCAATGAGAGGAACAACAGTCAATCTGTTTTTGGTGGTGTTGGTTGAGAGATAAATGTTGGCGAGGACGCTGGGGGAATTCCTTTGCTCTTCTTCGAATAGTGCCGTATGATTTATTAAGTCCACCTGAGAGGGCAGACGGGGCCTCGGTTTAAAGTCACAACTTATATTATTTACTCAGCATTATCTCTTTTAAAATAACAGGTTCCTCCAGTTCATTCACGGCTGGCAAAATGCTGTTGCTACACTTCTGGAGCGTGGGCGGGCCAGCAAGTCCACGGTCGGGGCGGGGGTGGGGGAGGAAGGAAAGAAGCCCAAGGCAGGGAAGGCCCAAGGGTACGCTTGTGGGGCCAGGAGGAGCAGGACTGCTCCACTTGGCCCACAATGAACCATTAAAAAAATTCAAAAACTACAAACTCACTGACCTGGGCCTCCTGTGGCATCACCTTTCACTAGCGGGGCTGGAGACTGTGCGGGCCTTAGTCAGTCCCATGGTTAAAATGGCGTGCGTGTCCCAATGACATCACCAGGACATGACTTTGCCATTTACATTAGGCTCCCACACCAGGGGAGTGAGTAGTTTTCCCATGCCTGAATTCAGGCAAGTAAAAATGATGGGGGTAGGCGTAAATCACTGCCCAACCCCACGCCCGCCCTGTTCTTGCCCGGCAGGTGGGGGTTAAAATGAATTCTACACTTTCTACACAAATATGGATATAATCTTGGAATTCCAATGTGAAAATATCACTCTCTCACATTATTTTGCAACAAAACAATTATTTAAAAATCAGAATTCCTAGGCTCTTCTCTTTTCTTGTTATCGATTTGAGATTTACTTCTAAACCCTGCTGTAGAAATAATGCAGTTGGCAGTATTAACAAAAATTGAGCTCTATGATGGGATCGATAATGGAGATTTTCATTTTCAGCTATTCCGTGTCAGGGAGCGATAGATTATAATTGTGTGTACTTTACTTGCTAACATTCTGGATGTTGCCTCAAATTTCTAGTGGTTGCAATAGTTCTATGGGCAGATTTTGCGAAACTGGCAGACCCTTGAAAGCAGACAATGCTTATTGGAAAATCCCAGGCACAATTTTCCATCAATTTTGAAGAGATAAGCATGGCAGAGCTCCCACATTATTCTTATACGCACTGGCTGTGTGAGGGCCCAAATTTTATCCTCTAATGTATTGCAAAGTTGTAAAAGTCGATGGGGAAAAATTGGGTCACGCCCCCTTTGGGGCGCTAACTTCGCAGGGGTGCTACTTTTAGCGCCCCGAAAAAATTAGCGCCCCCGCAGCCAAAATTGAATGGTAGCACCCCAAGAGGGAAGCGGGGCGCTACTGGAAGCGTCCCGCCTCCCTCTTGGGGTGCTGCAAGGGAATATTGCGGCACTATGTGTCGCGGTACGGCAGGCCTTCCTCCCCTTCTTAAAGGGGAGGGGGCTTGCGCAGCGTGACCCAGGGCCCAGCTGGCCCACCAGGGATCGGAGTGCCGGCAAAAGAGCCTGGCACTCAAGAGAAGTGCCGGGCTCATGGAGTGCAGCCGGCACTCCACGAGGGGATTGACAGAAGGCCGGGGATGGCAAAACGGGCAGGTGCTGGCAGGTGGCCAGCAACAAAAATGGCCGCCCGGCACCTCGCCTTTAATTAGCGCCGCCCCGGCAGCAGCTAGGTCCCCCTGACCCCGTTGGACATAACGTCCGGCAGTAAGTCAGGGGGCGATACTGAAGATCGTGGCCAGGGCACGAGCGGGGCACTGTGCACGGCGATGACGTCATCACCGGCGGCGCAGTGCCGCGGGGAACTAACGTTTACCGCCATCACTAACCTCCCGCTGAATTTCGAGGGAGGCGTTGGCGGCGCCGCGCTCAGGCGCTAGTTGGGAGGCGCAAAGCAACCGAATTTTTCCCCATAGAATAATACTAGTCATGTTTTGAGATTTGTGACATTTGTTTATTCGTTCAGGGGATGTGGCATCGCTGGCAAGGCCAGCATTTATTGCCCATCCCTAATTGCCCTTGAGAAGGTGGTGGTGAGCTGTCTTCTTGAACTGCTGCAGTCCTTGTGGTGAAGGTACTCCCACAGTGCTATTAGGGAGGGAGTTCCAGGATTTTGACCCAGCGACGATGAAAGAACGGCGATATACTTCTAATTCAGGATGGTGTGTGACTTGGGGGGGAAATTGGAGGTGGTGGTGTTCCCATGCGCCTGCTGCCCTTGTCCTTCTAGGTGGAAGAGGTCGCGGGTTTGGGAGGTGCTGCCGAAGAAGCCTTGGCAAGTTGCTGCAGTGCATCTTGTAGATGGTGCACACTGCAGCCACGGTACGCCGGTGGTGAAGGGAGTGAATGTTTAAGGTGGTGGATGGGGTGTCGATCAAGTGGGCTGCTTTGTCCTGGATGGTGTCGAGCTTCTTGAGTGTTGTTGGAGCTGCACTCATCCAGGCAAGTGGAGAGTATTCCATCACACTCCTGACTTGTGTCTTGTAGATGGTGGAAAGGCTTTGGGGAGTCAGGAGGTGAGACACTCGCCGCAAAATACCCAGCCTCTGACCTGCTCTTGTAGTCACAGTATTTATGTGGCTGGTCCATTTAAGTTTCTGGTCAATGGTGACCCCCAGGATGTTGATGGTGGGGGATTCAGCGATGGTAATGCCGTCGAATGTCAAAGGGCGGTGGTTGGACGCGCTCTTGTTGGATATAGTCATTGCCTGGCACTTGTGTGGCGCGAATGTTACCTGCCACTTATCAGCCCAAGCCTGAATGTCGTCCAGGTCTTGCTGCATGCAGGCATAGGCTGCTTCATTATCTGAGGAGTCGCGAATGTAAGTGAACACTGTACAATCATCAGTGAACATCCCCACTTCTGGCCTTATGATAGAGGGAAGGTCGTTGAAGAAGCAGCTGAAGATGGTTGGGCCGAGGACACTGCCCTGAGGAACTCCTGCAGTGATGTCCTGGGGCTGTGATGATTGGCCTCTGAAGTAAGATATTAAAAATTGGATAGCTCCCAAAGTGCGGACCCAGTGATATACAAGGTCGACGCTACTGGCTTGTTGGAAGAAAGACTGACCAAGTAATTGAAGTCACAACGGTTTATTACAGGCCTGGGGAGAACCTCTCATGTCGCTTACATGAGTACAACTCCACCGAGCTAATGAAAACACACATATTTATATCCAATCAGGTTTAAAAGTTACACACAATGCTAGGTCTAAAAAAACACATTACTCGTTTTACAAATATTTCTGTCTTGCCTTATGGGGATCTCGTTATCCGAGGGTGGCTGTAAAAGTTACATACAATGCTATCTGTAAATCTCGTTGAAGGAGGTAGACTCCGAAAGCTTGTAAGGTGTTGTGTGACTTGAAACAAATCTCGTTAAAGGCCTGGCTTTCTGCAAATGAGTCATGCCCGAATTGCCCTGGTTATATCCAATTTTTAATATCTTACTTCAATTCCCCCCTTTTGACCTATTGGACAACTGTTCCAATACAGGTCAACATGTATTCCTATTGCCTGGTGTCTGCCTGAGCGTGCACTCTCTGGCCTTCTACCAGTCTAGGTTATACATGGGTATGACATAAACCAATTTATAAGCCGGTTTCACCCCACGCGGTATATGTGGACTTATTATTTTCTTGTCTTGGTTCTATGTTGCCATCCCCGGGGCCCAAGAGCCCTGCATCAATGGTTTGGGCTTCTGGTTCGAGCTTCTGGTTCGAGCTCGTCCTCCATTCCCTCAGTGGGTGCGTGACGTGTCCTTTCGAGACTGTCATCACTCACCAATCCTGTTTCTGCCACTCCCGTCTTACGGTTGGCCGGCCTGGTTATTAATTACCATGTCCAATTCATCCCTTGTAATTTTAGGGCTATAGATCGGGTCTTACACCATCATGGCTTTACCTAATCTTTGAGCAGCAAGAATACACAGTATATTGTAATAACAATCACGAGGAATATCATTATGCTTTGCACCACTGAGGCGCCCAACGTCCCCGACCATCCTGACCCCCAATCACCAAAATATCATTTCCGGTGTTATATAGGCCATATATAAGCAGATACTTGATTATCTTCCTTTTTGTCAGCCGTCCCTTCTTCCGTCGTTCTTCTAATTTGTCCTGTGGAAATACAAGGCTGGTCGTCACCAGCAGTTAGTTATTCCATTCTTACTACTTTGCCAGTCTCCCAGATCTATTGAAACATACAGACCACGAAGAATGTTACTATCATAATGCAACAGGATCATATTAACGCGAATACAAGGATGTCCTGTCCCTTTGGACCCTATGCAAATAATCCTTGCTTTCCTTGTACAATATGATTTCTGGGTTATTCATCAGCTTCTTTGTATAATTTTAATTGTGTCCAGTGTTTCCATCTTCCCTTTCCAGTGCCGTGCAGGTCTATGCATGCACAAGTGTCGCTGGTCATTAATACCAAATAGGGTCCTTCCCACCGGGGCCGTAACCCAGGTTTTATTGGAATTATTCTAGACATTACCTGACTTCCCACCCCAGGTATGACTTTCTTTTGTTCCTCGGTATCCCTCTCCAGATCCTTGATTATCTGCTGGTCTCTAGCCTCCTGTCTCAGCCCGTGCAGTTCCGCACATAATTGCTTTATGAACCTTCTGATTCTGTCTATTAAAGGTCCCACATCTTCCCCTCCGGTCACTACTCCTTCGGGAAGCGCCATTGCCCGTCCCGTCATTAATTCAAAAGGGGTCAGTCCGGTGGTGCTATTTGGTGTGGCCCTTAGTCTCATTAGGATTGTGGGTAACAGTTCCGCCCATCCCTGCCCCGTCTCCACAATGGCCTTTGTGAGAGATCGTTTTAAGGTCCGATTCATTCGTTCCACCATTCCTGAACTTTCGGGATGGTAAGGTATATGAAATTTCTGCTTTACGCCCAACAGGGCGCAAGCCTCTTTCATTACCTTTCCGGTAAAGTGTGTTCCATTATCTGAATCTATTTGTAATGGGACTCCCCACTATTATTTCTTCTGCCAAGATCCGGGCCACTGTACTGGCGGTACAGTTTCGGGTGGCAAAAGCTTCCACCCACCTTGTGAATTGGTCAATTATTACCAGACAGTAGGTTTTTCCTTTGCTTTTGGTTAATGGTCCTGTAAAGTCTATTTGTAGTTTCTCCCAGGGTCCCTTGGGTCTTGGCTGTCTACCCCATTTTACCTTTACTGGTTTTCCGGTGTTACATTGCGCACAAATGTGGCAATCCTTACAATACTTCCTTATACTGCTTGATAGTCCGGGCCACCACCAGCATTGGCCTATGTTATTTATCATTCGGCTGGCCCCTGTATGGGCTTGTCCGTGATACAACCTCATTAGTTCCTGTTGGATACACTCCGGTGCACAGACCCGTCCCTCCTTCCTCCAGACCTTATCTCTGGATAGCATTACTCCCTTCTTTTCCCAAATGTTCAGCTCAGGTTCTGGTATGCCTTGATGTAACTTAACAATATTATACTCAAGGGGTATTAATGGGACTGGGGCTCCCCCTATCGGTGTTACATTGCCACAGGGCGCCTCCGTCATAACCTTGGCGGCCAGGTCTGCCGCTCTGTTACCTTGTTCTTGTGGAGTTTTTCCTTTGGTGTGCGCTTTAACCTTTATTACTGCTAACTCCGTTGGTCCGCGCGCGGCATTCACCAAGGACTTTACTACGTCCAGGTGTTGGATGGGGGCTCCCCCAGAGGTGATGTACCCCCTCCTACTCCATGCGGCCATATAATCATGTACTATTCCGAAGGCGTAGCGGCTGTCGGTATATACATTAACCCTTTTTCCCATAGCCAGTTTCAGGGCTTCCGTTAAGGCTGTTAGTTCTGCGACCTGGGCAGATTTATCCCCTGGGAGAGTTCCGGCTTGTAACACCATCCCTTCCCCATTTACCACCGCCCAGCCTGTCCTCGGCTTTCCCTGTACATATTTTCGGGATCCATCTACATATAACTCCAAGTCCGCTTCGGCCAAGGGTATTTCTTTTATTTTGTCTAGGTCATTTTCTGGCTCTTCCTCATTCATGCATTGGTGGTCCTCTCCTTCCATGATCATCATGGAGGCTGGGTTCTGCCCCATATCCCTGACTATCTGTATTGACTTGTCTTTGGGTAATAGTACCGCCTCCCAGGCTGCTCGTCGAGCATTTGAGACAGACTTCAGTCGTCCCGTATTAAGTAATTCTACCAGGGTGTGCTGGGTGTGTAGTACAATATCTCCGGTCATTATAATCGGTTCACTGACCTGTACTGACCATCTGGCACAGTCTATAGCGGCCACGCAGCGGGGCATACCTGCCACGATGGGGGATCGTCTAGTGGAATAGTAGGCCACCGATCTCATGTTTCCTCCGTGCTCCTGGGCTACTACGGCGCTATAGTGTCCATCATGATTGTGACAGAATATGTGATAGGGTCTCTCTTGATCAGGTAATCCTAACGCGGGGGCGGCGGTCAGGGCTTGTTTAAGTTTGGTAAATGCTTCTTCCTGAGTGGATGTCCACCCGATGGGTTCTCCTGCTGCCCTACCCCCCTTTGTTAATTCATACAGAGGCGCGGCCATGTGTGAGAAGCCTTCTATAAAGTTCCGGCTAAAGTTAAAGAGACCGAGTACCTGTCGTACTCCTCTCACGTTTATGGGCCTTGGCATTTGGCTGATTGCCTCCTTCCTTTCCTCTGGCGTAGCCCTTTTTCCCATACTGACCCTATACCCGAGGTATGTGACTTCCAATTTTCCTACCTGGGCTTTGGCTGGGTTTGCTTTAAAACCCGCCTCCCGTAGGGTTGAAAAGACCTTTACCAGGGCCCCCTTATGTCCCACTTTCGTTTCTGACGCTATTAGGAGGTCATCCACGTATTGTAAGAGGGTACTATTTTCACCCTCTAAGTCTAGGTCTTCAAGAGCTCTGGCCATATGGCGGTGAAAAATGGCTGGACTGTTATGGAATCCTTGTGGGACCCGTGTCCATGTATACTGTTTGCCGCCTATTGTAAAGGCGAACTTTTCCTGTGATTCCTCATGCAGGGGAATGGACCAGAACCCGTTTGCGATGTCTAACACGGTGAATATTTTGTGTTCTGGTTTTAAACCGTTAAAGATAGTAGCTGGGCTTGCTACAATTGGATATTCCTTTGGGGTCACTTTATTTAAGGCTGTGTAATCGATTGTAAGTCGATATGACGCATCAGGTTTCTTTACGGGCCATACTGGAGAGTTAGTGCCGGACACTGTTTCTCGCAGAATTCCCTGTTTCACGAGTTCCAATACTATACTCCGTACGGCTGTCTGGGCCTCCACTTTTAGGGGATATTGTTTATGGGGTCGGTGGGTTGGCCCGGGGACTCTGACTGGGTTCATCTTAACCAGTCCGCAGTCCTGCTTGTGTTTGGCCCATAGTTCGGGGAATCGGTGGCAAATTGCCCCCCACCCTCCCTTTTCGTCCCATTTGGGGTCTATTATTTGGATAGCGCTGATGGCACATGCTGTCTTGGATCCCTTTGAGTTATGTCTCCCTTCCTTGTGGTTATCGGGCCATAGCAACTTATCCTGTTTGGGGTCTATTAAAACTCCCACTTCCCTTAGTATGTCTATACCCAGGATGGTTCCCTCAGTATTCTCACAGATCCGGAAACATGTAGGTATAATGATTTTTCCCAATTCTAGTAATACTGTCTCACTTTTCCATGCTTTAATTTTTACTCCCCCTATCCCAGATATAAAAATATTTTCCTTGGTTCGCGGCAAGGGTACGTTTGTTAGAGATATTGCTGCCCCGGTGTCTATGAGCATTCTGCACTGTCGGCCCCCTACCAGTGCCTCAATAAACATTCTAGGGTCTCCCTTTACCGGGTCTCCGAGGGCCGCTACCTTTCAGGCGTTGCCTTTTTTTATCTGTTTGACCAGTTTTTCCATTTTCCTTGTCAGCTCCACTATGTCTTCCTCGTCGGAGGTGTCTGAGGAATCATCTCTCTTATACTTCCTACTCTTTCTCCTCTTCCTTTCTTCTCTTTCTCTGTCATCCTCCCAGTCTTGCATTCCCTTCCTGATCAGTTTCGCCATGCTTTCCTCGTTATTCTCTGACCTTCCAATACTTGACCCCGGTTTTCCTCCCTGTCTAGGTCCCTGACCTTCCCTTCCTCCTCCTTTATTCCAACATTGTTGTTTCCTATGCCCTGGTTTTCCACAATTATGACAGGAAGCCTTTTGCTGAGATGTCTGATTATCCCCTTTGTTCTGTTGCCTCGGGCAATCCCTTTTCATGTGGCCCTCCTGTCCGCAACCGAAGCATGCCGCCACACTTAATGCATCCTCATTGTCGCTATCCGTCCTTAGGGCAGCTATTTTAGGTTTGGCTTGTTCTTGGCCCTGATTATCTACTTCGCACGCCCACTGTATTAAGTCCTCCCAATTATGGTGGACCACTAGCCCCATTTTTATTGCATTCTGGTGCATTGGACTTAGTCCCTGTTTAAATGTTTGCAGAAAACAAGCGTTGTTTTTGTTTAAGGGGCCTGGGATCCCACAGTTACCCTCAAAGGCGGACCACTTTCGTTTTCCATAATCGATAGCGCTTTCTCCCTTTTTTTGTGTGATTCCGCTTATAGCTGCCCAATTTACGGGGGCCTGTCCCATTGCTGCTTCCACAGCGGCCTTGAATTGGTCGAACTCAGTGTTTAATTGTTGGATTGTCTGTCCTGTATTTGTGGCCCACTGGCCATTTCCGTGGTTGCCCTGCACTAATCTCCACTGTTCCTCGGGACATTTAGCTCGTACCAATTGATCGATATCTATACTATGTAGGGCATGGTTTATGCGTACTTCGCGCAGTTTGTGCCAGGATGTCTGATTATTCTGGCGGTGTTTTAAGGCTGGTAATTCATTGAGGAGAATCACCCGATCCTGCAGGCTTAACGGTGTGTAGGTCAACGTTGTGGTGGCCGGCCTGCCCGGTACTGCCGGGACGGCCGGATTCCCCCCTGCCGCCGGAATTTCCGGAACCGCGGGGATTGCTGGCCTATATTGCAGTGTCACTGGTGCCATCGGAACAGGCTCCGGGGCTGCCGACTGGTGTCCTGTATATGGGGGAGGACAGCCAGTCGGCCCCCCCTGGGGCAGCTCCGGGTATAACCTTTCCTGGGAGTTACCCGGTTTTGGGTTGGCTGCAGCTGCTGGATATGTTTTAAGGGCTCCGCGCTGGAGCATACGTTCCCGATCGTATCGTGCCGCTACGATAATGCACGCTTTCTCCAATTTATTTTTGGTTTGTTTCCTCCACCAGTCCCTTTGTGTGTCTGGTTTATCGTCCTGGTTCCACCCTGCCTTTCTCATTTTCTCAATTAATTTTTTATTCTTGTCGTAAACATATCGTGTTACAGACTCTGGGTCTCCCCAGGGTTCCTTATCCTCTTTGCTAGCCATAGTTTATTTATTTATTTATTTATTTCTTTTTCGGCCAGAAGGACTTGTCCTTCACCCAGTGTTAAAACAACCTGTTTAACTACTTCTTAAGAGCCGCACCTCGTGGGCCTACCGGGTTTCTAAACCCTTGTTTGTTTATTTTAAAAACTCCCCGTTTTAACTACTACCTAAGTTTACTTTTCGGCCAGAAGGACTCGCCCTCCACCGTGTTAAAACTCCCCGTTTTAACTACTACTTAAGTTTACTTTTCGGCCAGAAGGACTCGTCCTCCACCGTGTTAAAACTCCCCGTTTTAACTCCTACTTAAGTTTATTTTTCGGCCAGAAGGACTCGTCCTCCACCGTGTTAAAACTCCCCGTTTTAACTCCTACTTAAGTTTATTTTTCGGCCAGAAGGACTCGTCCTCCACCGTGTTAAAACTCCCCGTTTTAACTCCTACCTAAGTTTACTTTTCGGCCAGAAGGACTCGTCCTCCACCGTGTTAAAACTCCCCGTTTTAACTCCTACTTAAGTTTACTTTTCGGCCAGAAGGACTCGTCCTCCACCGTGTTAAAACTCCCCGTTTTAACTACTACTTAAGAGCCGCACCTCGTGGGCCTATCAGGTTTCTAAACCCTTGTTTTCCGGTACCGCAGTCCGGCAGTGTTAACCGCCTTCAATTAAAGGTGTCTTTCTTTTTATAGTTCTTTTGTACGTCAATCTTACTTAACGTCTCGCCAGCGATTAACCTCTAATTTTACAGGTGGTAATTTAAACGTACTCACCCGTCTTAGGTTATCGCTGTCCGAGAGTTTTGTTCAGATCGCGCATCCCATCCTCGTCGCCAATTGATGTAAGCTCCCAAAGTGCGGACCCAGTGATATACAAGGTCGACGCTACTGGCTTGTTGGAAGAAAGACTGACCAAGTAATTGAAGTCACAACGGTTTATTACAGGCCTGGGGAGAACCTCTCATGTCGCTTACATGAGTACAACTCCACCGAGCTAATGAAAACACACATATTTATATCCAATCAGGTTTAAAAGTTACACACAATGCTAGGTCTAAAAAAACACATTACTCGTTTTACAAATATTTCTGTCTTGCCTTATGGGGATCTCGTTATCCGAGGGTGGCTGTAAAAGTTACATACAATGCTATCTGTAAATCTCGTTGAAGGAGGTAGACTCCGAAAGCTTGTAAGGTGTTGTGTGACTTGAAACAAATCTCGTTAAAGGCCTGGCTTTCTGCAAATGAGTCATGCCCGAATTGCCCTGGTTATATCCAATTTTTAATATCTTACTTCAGCCTCCAACAACCACAACCATCTTCCTTTGTGCTAGGTATGACTCCAGCCAGTGGATAGTCGTTCCCATTGACTTCAGTTTTACTCGGGCTTCTTGATGCCACACTCGGTCAAATGCTGCCTTGATGTCAAGAGCCGTCACTCTCACCTCACCTCTGGAATTCAGCTCTTTTTTTCCATGTTTGGACCAAGGCTGCAATGAGGTCTGGAGCCGAGTGGTCCTGGCGGAACCCAAACTGAGCGTCAGTGAGCAGGTTATTGGTGAGTAAGTGCCACTTGCTAGCACTGTCGACAACACCTTCCATCACTTTGCTGATGATTGAGAGTAGACTGATGGGGCGGTAATTGACCGGATTGCAGTTGTCCTGTTTTTCATGGACAGGACATACCTGGGTAGTTTTCCACATTGTCAGATAGATGCCAGTGTTGTAGCTGTACTGGAACAGCTTGGCTAGAGGCACTGCTAGTTCTGGAGAACAAGTCTTCAGCACGATAGCTGGGATGTTGTTGGGGCCCACAGCCTTTGCTGTATCCAGTGCGCTCAGCCGTTTCTTGATATCACGTGGAGTGAACCGAATTGGCAGAAGACTGGCTTCTGTGAAGGTGGTGATCTCTGGAGTAGGCCGAGATGGATCATCCACTTGGCACTTCTGGCTGAAGATGGTTGCAAACGCTTCAGCCTTGTCTTTTGCACTCGTGTGCTGGGCTCCGCCATCATTGGGGATGGGGATGTTCATGGAGCCTCCTCCTCCCGTTAGTTGTTTAATGGTCCACCACCATTCAGAACTGGATGTGGCAGAACTGCAGAGCTTTGATCTGATCCGTTGATTGTGGGATCTCTTAGCCCTGTCTATAGCATGCTGCTTCTGCTTTTTAGCATGCATGTAGTCCTGTGTTGCAGCTTCCCCAGGTTGGCACCTCATTTTTAGGTGCTCCTGGTGCTGCTCCTGGCATGCTCTTCTGCACTCCTTATTGAACCAGGGTTGGTCGCCCGGCTTGATGGTAATGGTAGAGTGAGGGATATGCTGGGCCATGAGGTTGCAGATTGTGGTGGAATACAATTCTGCTGCTGCTGATGGCCCACAGCGCCTCAGGAATGCCCAGTTTAGAGCTTCTAGATCTGTCAACAATAGTGTCCACATAACACATCAGCTAAAGACAGCAGAAACTCGTTAGGCCAAATAACGTGTGACAAAACATTCACAAACTAACTCAATGATGTAGCTTCCATTTAACTATCCCCATTTGCTAGCTAGGGAAGCTGAGCCAGCCCTAATAGCTTCTGTGGTTGTATATGGGAAAACATTTTTCACAGAACATTTAATATGTTTGGACTTATAATGGCCAAAAAGTACAGTAATTGCACCATTTCTTTATAAGGGACTGGAAGAGTCAATGGGGTAAAAATTCAGTTGGTTGCGCCTCCCGTTAGCGCCTTAAGAGGGCGCTAATGGGGCGCAAAGCCGCTAACGCCCGGGCGCAGCGATGTTTGCGCCGCTCGGGAACTTAACTAGACATTGTGCGGCGGCGCTAAACTTTACTGCTGCGACCACCTGCGCGCGCAGATTGTGACGTCATTCCATGGTGCAACGCCCTTGTGGCGCCCTGGAGCGGAAATTGAGTGGCGCCCCCTGCCTTACCGCCTGGCGCATCCAACGACCGGAAGACTGGAACGCTATCAATCGCTGTGGGGCTGGGGGGGGCGCTATTTAAAGGGGGCCTCTTCCTGTCTTTTTCTGTGGTTGACATTTTTGCACCACTCGTTCTGAGAGAGAGAGAGAGATTCGGAGAGAGAGAAAGAGAGACTTCTGCATTGACTCAACGCTTTGTGAGGTAGTTTTGCCTACTGATCCTAACTTCGCTAGTACTTTGGTTGCTGTCCTTCATTACTTTGCTTGCAAAGAGACTATGGGGGCTGCACTGATTGGGAGCGTCGTCCTGCTCCAACTGAATCGGAGGACACAGAGACGCAGAGAGAGAGTGGCAATGATGGCCAGACGGAGGAGGGCCAACAGGCGTATGTACAGGAGAGCTTACCCTCCCAGGGTATATCGTGAACAGCTCTCCTACATTCATATGTCTGAGGAGCTGTGTTTGCGAAGGCTGCGATTCAGCAAGGAGGTGGTCACTGAGCTCTGCCACCTGCTGCAGCCAGATCTGCAGACTCAACTGAGGTCCAGGACGTCTCTGTCGGTGGCAGTGAAGGTCACAGTGGCTCTCAACTTCTACGCTACTGGCTCATTTCAAGCTGCTGCTGGGGACCTCGCCAATATCTCCCAGTTTGCGGTGCATTGCTGCATCCGGCAGGTCACAAATGCCCTCTTTAAAAGGAGACGAGAGTTCATCTCTTTCCCCATGACCCCAGACAAGCAGCGTGACCGCGCTCTGGGCTTTGCGAGGATAGCGGGCTTCCCCATGGTGCAGGGCGCCATTGACTGCACGCATGTGGCTTTGCGTGCTCCACATGAGATTGCCGAGGAATTCCGGAACAGAAAGGGGTTCCATTCCTTGAATGTTCAGTTGGTCTGTGACCACAGACAGCTGATACTCGCTGTCAACGCCCACTATCCTGGCAGCTGCCACGATGCTTTTATCCTGCGCCAGACTACTGTGGCAGAACTTTTCGAAGCACCGCATCAGCCAGTTGGTTGGCTTCTCGGGGACAAGGGGTATCCATTGAGCACCTGGCTGATGACACCGCTCCGTACGCCCAACACCCCTGCTGAGCTGCGGTACAATGAGAGCCATCAAGCTACCAGGAACATCATTGAGCGCACAATCGGTGTGCTGAAGCAACGGTTCCGCTGTCTCGACCATTCTGGAGGAGCCCTGCAGTACTCGCCTGAGCGAGTATCCAACTTTGTAGTTGTGTGCTGCATGTTGCATAACATGGCAATCGTCAGGACCCAGCCAATGCCACCAGGCCTTGGAGCACCACCAGAGGAGGAGGAGGAAGAGGAGGAAGAGGACGAGGAGGATGATCATCAGCAGCACCAAGGCGGGAGGGCGGCCCACAATGGTGAAACTGCAAGGGCCGTCCGTCAACGGCTAATAGCAAGCCACTTCTAGGGCCCCTGCTGTGGAAATGGCTTCTGCCATTGCTAACAACATCAATGAACCCAGCACGCAACCCCTAAGCCGGCCAAGGCACCAATAATTCCAAACACCAACCATGTATATTTTGAATACAGAAACTTATTTATTTTACAAACTCTGTGTGTGTCAATTCCTCATGACAAACTCATAGAAATAAACACAAAAAAAGTCAATAACATAACTGGTTCTCACAACCTGGAGATAATGTCCAAAACACTGAACAAAAGTTGGACCATGAACCTCGGCCTTTAATAAAAAAATGACCAGCATTTTGTCACACCTCCTACTTTTTGCCCTTTGAGGGTGATCTCCTTCCCTTGCGCACTTCCCCCCTTCTAACCCTACTGCTCCTCCATAATGGGACCTCAGTGGCTGCAGCAAGGCTGGTGGAAGGCTGCTGATCGTCAGACCCTGACACTGCAGATGCCCCTGAAGGACGGCCTCGACCAGTTCTGGGCCTGGAGGGCCCGGCTGCAGACTGCACCAACTCTGCATGGGCGGCAGCAGTCTGTCCTACAGGCAGTGGCAAGTGCAGTGGAGAAGTGACAGTGTTGGCAGCAGGAATGCTGTCATCGTGAGAGAGGACAGCAACTCCCTGCTCGCCCGACACACTGGCACTCCCACGGGGCAGCACTTCAGCATCCGGAGCAATCTGCTGGAGAACAGATTGCTGGCCTGCTGCAGCGCGGTGACAGCCCCGGGGACATGTGAACGAACCATCGAGGTTGGCAGCAGTCTGTGCTCGCGTGGCCTCAATCTGAGTCTGCATGAGAGCAGTCAGAGATGGGATCACGGCAGCCAGTGACTGAATTGCAGCACTAAGCATTAGTGTGGCATCCGCCTGTGCTACAGCGAAGTGCTCCACACTCCTTGCCAGTGACTCAATGCATTCGGGCACCCTTCCCACTGCACCCATGAGCTCAGTGTGCATGCCTATCGCCTGGGTGTTCATTTCTGCGATCAGCCGCTCCTCCTCTGCGTCCATTGCAGTAGGAGTCTCTGGCATACTCTCCATCTGGGGAGAAGGCCCCCGTTCTTCCCTACCCCCATGGCATTGCTGCAGCCCGCTGGGTCCTGGAGCTTCACCCTCATCAGACCCTTCCCCCCTGCTCCCCTCCAGGGAAGGCGTGTTCCCAGTGTGGGCATGGGCTTCCTCGGGAGAGGGTGGCACTGATGCTCCGGCTTCCTCTTCCTCCTCGGCTGCAGCTTCACTCCCAGTGGCAGCTTCAGGGCCCGTCTCCTCAGCTGGTGAATCACCATCTGAAAGCAGGGAGGTACAAGAGTGGCTTTAGCGTGAGGACAGGGTGGCAGTAAGGGAGGAATAAGTGCAGTGAGTTAGCAAGTTGGATTGAAAGTGTCAAAGGCTGGTGTTGTGAGGGACAAGTGGAAGGACAGAGGACAAAAAGGTGATGACCTTACCATTGCTGTCCAGAACGGGGTCGGCGTCTCCAGTGGCGACGGGACCGATCACCCGGCTTGCCACAATCCTGTGGACGCGCTCCTCAAGATCGCTGAGGGGTTGCAGCTGAGGCCGCCCTCCACCTGTCCGTTGCTGCTGTCTCCGATTATGCGCCAGCTTGGCCTGTAAGAAAAAGGACAGCATCTGAGTAAATATACAGCCATGGTCTTGCCTGATGTGCCTCCCATAGGTGAATAGCCCTTACTGTATGCAGCCATGGTCTTGCCTGATGTGCCTCCCATAGGTGAATAGCCCTTACTGTATGCAAAGTGTGGAATGTGTGTGTGTGTTTCATGAAAGGGCCATAGGTGTTGGATGAGTTGTCATAAATCGCAAGTAACAACTCAGGAAGTACTACTGGGCGGCCAGCTGGGGCACTGTCCAGGGAGTATAAATACTCAGGCATGGGCCCACCTTGGGCAGAGACAATCTGGAAACAGGAAGCTAGTGACTGCTAACTAGACCTCCATGTTTTGTTACAAGTTGATTAAAGCCTTGCTTTATGTTCAAGTGCGTAGTGAGTCTTTATTACGTCATGAGTGTTGTGCATTGGGGTTTTAAGACCCTCTGGCCATAGAGTGAGGTTGAGATGGAGGGATGGAGAGGTATTGAGAAAAAGCCACTCACCCTGACGACCCGAGTGAGGTCGTTGAACTTTTTGTGGCATTGAACATGGGTCCTGGGCACCATGCTCCTGGAGGAGACGCTCTGAGCCACCTCCCTCCACACTCTTCTGTACTCGCGTGGCAAAGGCCTCCTGCCACTCTCAGGGAAGAGTATACATCTTCTGCGCTCCACCGCGCCAACCAGAGCATCCAAGGCCCGCTCGGTGAAGCGATGAGCTCGTTCTCTCACCCTCTCCATCCTTGGCAGCAAAATGGATTCACAGGTCTCTCCAGGCCGAGATTCAAGGCTGCAATGAGCAGGGTGTGGCTGGGGAGCAAGTTGGCCCCCCCCGCTTTAAGAAGTGGCCGGCGCCAGTGTGTCTGTGTTCCCTCGCTAACTGGCAGCAGCTGCGCTGCGCTCGCGCTCTGAGTTAGCGCCTCACTGCTCGGCCTTTGCGCCTTAACACAGGTGTGCAGCACCTGATTTAGCGCTCCACTCACCTCCCGGGGCGGTAAAAGTGAAGTTTCCAGTCAGTGGCGATAATTAGCGCCAGGCGCTAATATTTGCGTCCAGACGATATTTGCGCCCCAAATGGGGCGCGACCTAATTTTTCCCCCAATGTATATCTGAATTACATTGAGAGGTTGCACAACACCAGGTTATAGTCCAACAGTTTTATTTGAAATCACAAGCTTTCGGAGCTATCGATTGCCCCTTCCTCAGGTGAAGTAAATAGATACAGAATCGCCAAAGCATATATAGATAGAGAACAAAGCATATGTACCTTACAATTGCAAACCACTAAATTAAATCATCCTGACTATCTGCCGAGGTGTGATAAAGTTAATCAGGTCAGCCAGGAAGGTACCACATCAAAGACATAGCAAGATACAACTGAGACAATGAGGTGTAGTCGCAGGGGTTCTAACGTGTCAAAAGCTGCCGTCTGTATGTAAAACGAAAAGCTTTAAAATTTTTACTTTTTTTACTGGGAAAATTTTTACTTTTTTACTGGGAATCACATCTGTGAACAAGCCAACGACGACTCGAGTCCGGATCACGTCATGTATCGTGACATAAACCCAAGATCCCGTTTGAGACCGTCTTCATGAGTGCGGAACTTGGCTATCAGTTTCTGCTCGATGATTTTGCGTTGTCGTGTTTTTCTAAGGTTGCCTTGGAGAACGCTTACCCGCAGATCCGAGGTTGAATGTCCTTGACTGCTGAAGTGTTCCCCGACTGGGAGGTAACAATCCTGCCTGGCGATTGTTGCGCGGTGCTCGTTCATACGTTGTCTCAGTGTCTGCATGGTCTCGCCGATGTACCATGCCGCGGTGCATTCTTTCCTGCAACGTATGAGGTAGACAACGTTGGCCGAGTCACATGATTATGTACCATGTACCTGGTGGTTAGTGTCCTCACGTGTGATGGTGGTATCTGTGTTGATGATCTGGCATGTCTTGCAGAGTTTGCCGTGGCAGGGTTGTGTGGTGTCGTGGTCGCTGTTATCCTGAAAGCTGGGTAATTTGCTGCGAATGATGGTACTTCTGAGGTTAGGCGGCTGTTTGAAGGCAAGTAGTGGAGGCGTGGGGATGGCCTTAGCGAGGTGTTTGTCGTCATCGATGACATGTTGAAGGCTGCGAAGAACATGGCGTAGTTTCTCCGCTGCGGGGAAGTACTGGACGATGTAGGGTACCCTGTTGGTTGTGTCCCGTGTTTGCCTTCTGAGGAGGTCTATGCGATTTTTCGCTGTGGCCCGTCGGAACTGTCGATCGATGAGTCGAGCGTCATATCCCGTTCTTACGAGGGCGTTTTTCCACGTCCGTAGGTGTCCATCGCGTTCCTCCTCGTCTGAGCAGATCCTGTGTATTCGCAGGGCTTGTCCATAGGGGATGGCTTCTTTAACATGGTTAGGGTGGAAGCTAGAGAAGTGGGGCATCGTGAGGTTGTCCGTGGGCTTGCGGTAGAGTGAAGTGCTGAGGTGTCCGTCTTTGATGGAGATTCGTGTGTCCAGGAATGAAACCGATTCTGAGGAGTAGTCCATGGTGAGTTTGATGGTGGGATGGAACTTGTTTATGTTATCGTGTAGTCTTTTCAGTGATCCTTCGCCATGGGTCCAAAGGAAGAAAATGTCGTCGATGTATCTGGTGTACAGCGTTGGCTGGAGGTCCTGTGCAGCGAAGAAGTCTTGCTCGAACTTGTGCATGAAGATGTTGGCGTATTGGGGTGCGAATTTGGTCCCCATGGCTGTTCCGTGTGTTTGGGTAAAAAAATGGTTGTCGAAGGTGAAGACATTGTGGTCAAGGATGAAGCGGATGAGTTGTAGGATGGCGTCTGGAGATTGGCTGTTGTTGGTGTTGAGTACTGAGGCTGTTGCAGCGATGCCGTCATCGTGGGGGATACTGGTGTAGAGTGCCGATACGTCCATCGTGGCAAGGAGTGTTCCTGGTTCAACTGGTCCGTGGGTGCTGAGTTTCTGTAAGAAGTCTGTAGTGTCGCGACAGAAGCTGGGGGTTCCCTGTACGATGGGTTTCAGAATGCCCTCGACGTATCCAGAGAGGTTCTCACACAGGGTTCCATTGCCTGATACGATAGGACGTCCGGGTGACTCATGTGACTCGGCCAACGTTGTCTACCTCATACGTTGCAGGAAAGAATGCACCGCGGCATGGTACATCGGCGAGACCATGCAGACACTGAGACAACGTATGAACGAGCACCGCGCAACAATCGCCAGGCAGGATTGTTACCTCCCAGTCGGGGAACACTTCAGCAGTCAAGGACATTCAGCCTCGGATCTGCGGGTAAGCGTTCTCCAAGGCAACCTTAGAAACACACGACAACGCAAAATCATCGAGCAGAAACTGATAGCCAAGTTCCGCACTCATGAAGACGGTCTCAACCGGGATCTTGGGTTTATGTCACGATACATGACGTGATCCGGACTCGAGTCATCGTTGGCTTGTTCACAGATGTGATTCCCAGTAAAAAAGTAAAAATTTTCCCAGTAAAAAAGTAAAAATTTTAAAGCTTTTCGTTTTACATACAGACGGCAGCTTTTGACACGTTAGAACCCCTGCGACTACACCTCATTGTCTCAGTTGTATCTTGCTATGTCTTTGATGTGGTACCTTCCTGGCTGACCTGATTAACTTTATCACACCTCGGCAGATAGTCAGGATGATTTAATTTAGTGGTCTGCAATTGTAAGGTACACATGCTTTGTTCTCTATCTATATATGCTTTGGCGATTCTGTATCTATTTACTTCACCTGAGGAAGGGGCAATCGATAGCTCCGAAAGCTTGTGATTTCAAATAAAACTGTTGGACTATAACCTGGTGTTGTGCGACCTCTCAATTTTGTCCACCCCAGTCCAACACCGGCATCTCCGCATCATATGTGAATTACAGCAGACTGTTGTGATGTTTTAATTGAAACATAACAGCAAATTGATTTCAGTTGTCTTACAGGAATACTTCAGAGTTACACAAGGATCCTATTATTTTAATCAAAGGCAGAGATTAACAACATGAGTCTAACAGATGGTGAAGCTCGCATTACCAGAGAAGCTGCTTAAGGCTTGACTGGTGTATGCCGGGGAAGGATGGAAAGAAGGAACAGAAAAAAATAAAGTTACATACAATTTTCTATTACAAAATAAATTGGTTAATGCATGCGTAAAAAACTGCTCAACAGGGATGTCATACAAGTGTGTTAAGCATTCATATGGGAAGTTCGCTGATCAGAATTTCTACCATATGGAGATAATTATGGCAAACCATGTAACATTCATTTAATGACATCACTGATTGCTGCAGGCACCCTCATGTGTTTCACTGTGTCGAGAGTTGATAGACTTGGAGCATTCAGAGAGAATGCTCCCATAGAGAACTGTGCTCTATGCAAAAATGTTAATATATTCTACTTGAGATTCCATTTTATTACAATGGGCGGAATATTCCCCCAGGGATATTGCAGCGGTAAGGAATGCTGTTGCCATGATTCGTTGTAAAGTAATATGTACCAGTAATAGAATTTACTAGTAATTTAAAAATCAAAATGTGAATGTATGCTCAAGGTCTGTAATGTAAGTCCTGGGATTGGAACCATCAGCATCAACAACAACAACTTGCATTTATATAGCACATTTAGCATAGTAAAACATCCCAAGGCACTACACAGGAGCGTAAGCAAACATAATTTAACACCGAGCCACATAAGGAGATATTGGGACAGGTGACCAAAAGCTTGCTCAAAGAGGTAGGTTTTAAGGAGCGTCTTAAATGAGGAGAGAGAGGTAGAGAGGTGGAGAGGTTTAGGCCGGGAATTCCTGAGCTTAGGGCCTCGGCAACCGAAGGCACGGCCACCAATGATGGAGCGATTAAAATCGGGGATGCTCAAGAGGCCAGAATTGGAGTTGTGCAGATATCTCGGAGGGTTGTAGGGGTTGAGGAGGTTACAGAGATAGGGAGGTGCCAGGCCATGGAGGGATTTGAAAGCAAGGATGAGAATTTTAAAATCGAGGTGTTGCCAGACTGGAAGTCAGTGTAAGTGAGCAAGCATAGGGGTTATTCCAGTTCAAGTATGGGTGTTCGTTGCCTCAAAATATTTTTTTAACTTCTTTCAGCAGTCATGTTGGTTTTCAAGCACACGACATTATATGGTGCAATAAAAAATAATAATTCTCAAACAAATTCTGCAACAACATTCCTCCACACGGGCCTACCCCTTCGCTTGGGGCCTGGAACTTAAGTTACAATGGCTGATTTTCATCTGCTTTGTACACAGGAATGCACAGCAGGTGCGAGCATTCTGATCCCCTGCAAATAATGCAGGAGTGAGGTAATGGCACCATTTACCTCAACTTCCTCCCCCATTGCTGGGGAGGCACGAAGAAGGAAAGGGCGGCCAGAAGAAGTAGGTGTTAGGCCCTGTGCTCAGCCACAGTCAAGATTGAAGGATCCGAGAGGGGCCGGCAGCAAGGCCATAGATGCCGACAAAGGTAAGTGCCACCGATCTCAGGGCCAATAGGAATAATCTCACGGCTGAAGCCCCTCCAGCTGTTGGATTTGGACAGCAGCCAAAAAAAATTCCCCCCTGCCGAAGACCACGACTGCTGCTGCAGCCCTCTCGTGCAGCAGTGGATGGAATTCTGTTGCAAGATCCCGTCAGGGAGTTAGCCTGCACCTGGGGTACATTGGATTCAGCCGTGGCTCAGTGAGCAGCACACTCACTTCTGAGTCAGAAGGTTGTGGGTTCAAGTCCCACTCCAGGGACTTGAGCACATAAAGCCAGGCGTTGCATCTCCTGCGCAGGTGCGGTGAGGAGGGGAAGGGGCTGTTGGGGGTGATTGAGGAGTGGACCAGGGTGTTGCAGAGGGAGCGGTCCCTTCGGAATGCTGGGAGGGGAGGGGAAGATGCGTTTGGTGGTGGGATCATGTTGGAGATGGCGGAGGATGATCCGTTGAATGTGGAGGCTGGTGGGGTGAAAGATGAGGACAAGAGGAACCCTATCATGGTTCTGGGAGGGAGAAGGGGTGAGGGCAGAAGTGCGGGAAATGGAACGGACACAGTCGAGGGCCATGCCAACCACGGTAGAGGGGAATCCTCGGTTGAGGAAAAAGGAAGACATATCGGAAGCACTGGTATGGAAGGTGGCATCGTCAGAACAGATGCGACGGAGAAACTGCCCTTTTACCTCCTCCCTTCCCACTGTCCAGGGCCCCAAACACCCCTTCCAGGTGAAACAGCAATTTACTTGTACTTCTTGCAATTTAGTATGCTGTATGCGCTGCTCACGATGCAGTCTCCTCTACATCGGGGAGACCAAACGCAGATTGGGTGACCACTTTGCGGAACACCTCCGTTCAGTCCGTAAGCACGACCCCGAGTTTCCGGTCGCCTGTCACTTTAATTCTCCGCTCCACTCCCACTCTGACCTCTCTGACCTTGGCCTCTTACACTGTTCCAATGAAGCTCAACGTAAGCTCGAGGAACAGCATCTCATCTTTCGATTAGGCACTTTACAGCCTTCTGGACTCAACATCGAGTTCAACAATTTCAGACTATAACCCCCCCATTTTTTCAGGTGGCAGCTGTTGATGATTCTGCCATTCCCATTTGCAACATTTAGGGGGAAAAATTTGGTTGCTTTGCGCCTCCCGTTAGCGCCCTAAGAGGGCACTAACGGGGCGCAAAGCAACTAGCGCCCGGGCACGGCGATGTTTGCGCTGCTCGCAAAATTGACCAGACATTTTACGGCGGTGCTAAACACTACCGCCACAATCTCCTGTGCCCACAGATCGTGACGTCAGTCGAGCGTGCAACGCCCCGGTAGCGCCCCAGACCGGATATTGAGTGGTGCCCCCTGCCTTTCTGCCTGCCGCTAGCAACGGCAGGTAGAGGGGAACTTTTTGCAGTCGGGAAGGGACTGGGGGAGAGTTATTTAAAGGCGGCCACTTCCTGCATTTTTTTGTCGGCGACATTTTTGCACCACGCATTCTGAGATAGAGAGAGAGACTTCTGGAGAGATTCAACGCTGTGTGAAGGAGTTTTGGGTTCTGAGCTGCACTTTGCAGGTTCATTTTGATTTGACGTTCCTTGCATCGATGTAGAAGAGACTATGGGGGCTGCACTCTGAGCTCTTTCCCTGGTTCTCTCCATTGTTCTTTCCAGCAGAATTAATGTACAGGTCTCTCCAGGCCGAGATTCAAGGCTGCAATGAGCAGGGTGTGGTTGGAAAGCAAGATCGAACCTCCCCTTTAGGAACTGGCCGGCGCCAGTGTGTCTGTGTTCCATTGCTAATTGACATCACATGAGCTTCGTCAGCGCTCTGAGGTAGTGCCTTGCTCCTCAGAGTTAGCGCCTTAAGAGAGGTGTGTAGCGCCTGATTTAGCGCTCCAATCACCTCCAGGGGCGATAGAAGCCAAGTTTGCAGTCGGAAGCGATAATTAGCACCAGGCGCTAAACTTTGCGCCCGGCCGATAATTGCGCCTCAAGCGGGGCGATACCGAATTTCTCCCCCTTAATCTCTCCTGCCTTGCATTCTAGCACAGACTGTCCATTCAGTTCCTCCCTCCCCTCCCCCCCCCTTTCATTGCCTCTGCATCTGCTTAAAACCTGTTACATCTCCAGCTTTTTCCAGTTCTGACGAAGGGTCACAGACCTGAAACGTTAACTCTGTTTCTCTCTCCACGGATGCTGCCTGTCCTGCTGAGTGCTTCCAGCATTTTCTGCTGTTATTTCAGATTTCCAGCATCTGCAGTATTTTGCTATTGTAAAGAGTTTTTAAAAATGCTTACAATGCAAAACAGCTGACAATTCAAAAAGACAATGTACAACTAAAGCAACTGCCATTAATAAAAGCCTACAACCAAGGCCACTACTTCAAGGGACTTAATCGATTGCATTCCTTATATTAATTTGGATTTCAGGCTTTTTATTTGTGTTTTGGGATCACAATCTGCGATTCACAAAGGCACTCTACACCATCCATTCCCCTCTCTCCTTCCCTCTCCATCCATTGCCAAAATTAATTTTTGTAGGCCTCCCTGAAGCCTTTTTCTGTGGTCCTTTCCACCACTGTCCACAATCACTAAATATCTTCAATCTTTCCCACTATTTGGCGATGACAAGGACAGCCTGAATCAATACAAGGAGCTTACTCATCACCATTCAGCATGGTCCATCACCACATAACATTAACATGGGAACAAACTTTCCATTTTCTGGCAAGCTGTCCTTTTCCTTATAACTTGCTGTTTCCGATGAGGGTATCACAAATGACTAGATCTATTGAATTCAGTTTCACCATTAAGCATGGCGATATTTTAAATCACAACCTCTCGATTGATAGTCCAGTATCATAACCATTAGGCCACTTCCTATGGGAATGTGTCTGCTGCAATTTTGGGTTGGAAAGATGTCACTCTGCCATTTATCACTTACACTGTTACTCACCATACATGGTCATACGTTTTAGGAGCATCACATGCTTAATGTGCAAATAGGAAAACAGGCATTGTAACTTACAGTAGCCCACTAGCCCCAGCTATAAAACTTTGAGTCTTATCTGTGACAGCAAAATAATGCAGCCAGAGGCAAGTGAATGTCTGACAAATATCAACCTTGTGATTGTCAAGAGCACAACATCTGTGCTGTGCAGATTTTTGGATTTTCCCTAATTTCCCTCCCCAGACCAAATGGTGTCGGACTTCAGCCCGACTCCAAAATCAGCTACTTTTTGGGTGTCTGCACGGACCATGTGAACGGAAACTGAAAACGATGACAATCGTGTTAAAACTGGACGCTTGGCAACTATGATGGAGAACAGTTTTATTTCACTTTTCAATGACGCGACAGAACTTTCCACAACTGAACCTACCTTGTGATGTCTTCACCATCCCTCTTGCCATGACCAGAATCTGAGTTCTTTCCACTGTATGTTGCAAGAGAGAGATAGTGTGTGTGTGTGTGTGTGTGTCTCAGAGAAAGGGCAAGTCCCTCAGACTCTGTAATGATGGTGCCTGAATCACCCATTTTCTCCTTAACATTGGCTTCAAAAATGGCAATCCCACCTAAAATAGCACCCGACTGCTCAGAGCACTAGAAGCCGACCAGCTCAAGTGACACCACCTCACAAGCAGACCAAACCATGCTTATCTACAAGCAGTTCAACTGTGTGGGCTTTCCCAGTGAAATCAGTGCATGAACCTGTCATCAAGATCTCAAGCTTCTGCTGCTGCTGCGAGGGCAGGATAATGTGTAGGGACTGTTCATAAAACCATTCCGCTGGATATTTTGTAAATGCTGAATATAAATGAGATCTTCATTAAAATGCGCTTGAAATGGTGTTCTTTGGACATCAAAGAGCCACACACGGCTGACAAGGCACTGATTGGCCACCACTGATTTACAATGTTTATACCATATATGGCAGTTCTGATGAAAGGTCATCGACCTGAAACGTTAACTCGGTTTCTCTCTCCACAGATGCTGCCTGACCTGCTGAGTATTTCCAGCATTTCCTGTTTTTATACCATATATGGTAATGAGTTTAAATATTAAATGGAGACAGTAAGTTAATTATTAAAGCAATTAGTAAATTAATAATGGCATTGAGTTTAAACTAATTAACTAAATTTAGTGACTAATTTAATTATTAAATTTATTGAGTAATTTAATGCATTATTAAATGTACTGAGTGACTGACAGAATGGTGAAATATTGAACGGCAGATGTGTTTTCTTGTTGAGCTCAAAGCGGGAGTTCTGTTCTGGGGGTCAGCGTCAGGCTTGTTACTGCCTGGCACTGCATCACACAGGCATATAAATTCTATCACATTATTCAGTGCATTATCTAAGAATTTACTGTAGGCTGTCAGCAGTCACTGAGGAGCAAAACACGTCGTCCACTCACGCACACCTGCCTGTGAGCGACAGGAAGTCCTTAAACCACCCCAGAACTCTTCAAGTTATCTCTTCTGTGCATATGCAGATGTTTGCACGTGCAGGAAAGATAACTTATGGAGTGTTCTGGTATGATTTTTACAGTGCCCAGAGTAAGTGAACACGGAGAACACTGTGAGAGCAGTTGGCAACTATAAAATAAATAAAACTGGGTCTTCACGCAGCCTAACTTGGTCTATTTCTGAAAAGCTCCAGACCTCCTTCTTTGTTCTCAAATCCTGGGCAGTCTACTTCATCTCAGCTTCCTCCTGTCTCTGCTCGCTCCATACCACGTGCCAAACCGAGGTCCTAGTCCTTAATACCTCCCTCATCACCAGCCCAGGCACCCAAGTTTCTCTCTCACCTGCGTGCTTTGCAGCAGGTCCTGCAAACTCTGTCGCCGACTTTTCCGCAACATGTTGTCTGTCATTTTGGTGCGCACCCTGGACTTTAACAAAAGTAAGTACAGAAACTGAGTGCACCAGTAAAGGGTCACATAAAGTGCCATACAAAGTCATTGGGCTGAATTTTGATACTGGGGCGGGTTGGGGTCGTGTTATCCACTTTTCGTGTTATCCACCCGACTGCAATTGGATGTGGGAGATTGATGCAATTTTCACCTAATTGGGCAATTGAGTTCCAGCATGTGGGAACCCATGAACCAATTAGTATTTTCAGTCTGAAAGTCGCCTCTGATGATGTCATCATTGCTGCTGCATTGAAGGTCTTCAAACACTGCCTGGCCTTTGCTGTGAGAGGACCTGCAAAATGAGCAACAGCAGCCCTAAGTCTGCTCCCAGATATTTTTACACCACCACTCCCAGATATGTCTCCTCCACATAGCTATCCACATATCAGCCAGCCAGCCAAATGTGCTCCCGCCAGGTTTCACATTCGTGGTTCAGAACAGGCGTGCTTCACGTAGAACAAGGGTTAAAATCACAAAGGCCTTTCAAAATGGCATTATAGAGCCAATTTAGTGCTTGTTAAGGGCCTTAACAGCCTATCCCGCCTCTTAAAGGCGGGACGGAGTTGGGACCAGCAGACACAATTTAATGAAAATTGCGTGGAGGCGGGATGGAGGCGGACTTGTGCCCGCCCGCCAGTTTTCGCAATTTTAACCCCCCACACGCCTCCAAACCCGCCTCCACGGGTCAATGAAAATCCAGCCCATTGGGAGAGAAACAGCTCAAGAAAGAAGAACTTCCATTTATATAGTGCTCTCATGTTGAAAAATCTCAAAAATAATTCATGCACTATGTATTCCTTTTGAAGTTCAGTAACTCTTGCTGTATAAGTAAACGTGGCAGTCATTCTGCGCTGACAAACTGTGAGAAGAATGAGGAGTTAATTTATTTTTGTTGGTGTCACTTGAGTGGGGAATGTTGGTCGGGACACCAGGAAAGCTCTCTGCTCTTTGAATATTCCAATGCTACTTTTATTTACATCCACCTAAACCTTTAGAACAAGAAAATGAAACATCCCTTTAAAACCTCCAACGACAACACAACACTCCTTCAATCCTGTACTGAAGAGTCAGCCCAGAGTATGTGCTCAAGGAAAAAATCCATTGTTTTTTTTGTCTCTACGAAGTGCCACAGGAGATCAACTATCTATTATAAATTAAAAATGGTGAGTGGTAGCAATATTCCAAAGGTGCTGCACCTGTTGCTGATGCTGTGACCATGTTATGTGACCTAATGTTATGTCATGATGTGGAGATGCCGGCGTTGGACTGGGGTGGACAAAAATGAGAAGTCGCACAACACCAGGTTATAGTCCAACAGATTTATTTAATTTTACAAGCTTTCGGAGCAGTTCGCTCCTTCGTCAGGTAAGTTTAGCAGTGAGAGAATCTCCCAGAATTCACAATTTAAACACAGACAAAATATATTCAAATCTTTCCTACATCAAAGAGCACAGCCAAGACAATGAGATGTGTCCCAGGGGGTCCAACGTGTCAAACCACCTGCTGGCTGCAGGGAACCCCCAGCTTCTGTCGCGACACTACAGACTTCTTGCAGAAACTCAGCACCCATGGACCAGTTGAACCAGGAACACTCCTCGTCACAATGGACGTATCGGCACTCTACACCAATATCCCCCACAATGACGGCATCGCTGCGACAGCCTCAGTACTCAACACCAACAACAGCCAATCTCCGGACGCCATCCTACAACTCATCCGCTTCATCCTTGACCACAATGTCTTCACCTTCGACAACCATTTTTTTACCCAAACACACGGAACAGCCATGGGGACCAAATTCGCACCCCAATATGCCAACATCTTCATGCACAAGTTCGAGCAAGACTTCTTCGCTGCACAGGACCTCCAACCAACGCTATACACCAGATACATCGACGACATCTTCTTCCTTTGGACCCACGGCGAAGGATCACTGAAAGGACTACACGATAGCATCAACAGGTTCCATCCCACCATCAAACTCACCATGGACTACTCCTCAGAATCGGTTTCATTCTTGGACACACGAATCTCCATCAAAGACGGACGCCTCAGCACTTCACTCTACCGCAAGCCCACGGACAACCTCACGATGCTCCACTTCTCCAGCTTCCACCCTAACCACGTTAAAGAAGCCATCCCCTATGGACAAGCCCTGCGAATACACAGGATCTGCTCAGACGAGGAGGAACGCGATGGACACCTACGGACACTGAAAGACGCCCTCGTAAGAACGGGATATGACGCTCGACTCGTCGATCGACAGTTCCGACGGGCCACAGCGAAAAACTGCATAGACCTCCTCAGAAGACGAACACGGGACACAACCAACAGAGTACCCTACGTCGTCCAGTACTTCCCCGGAGCGGAAAAACTACGCCATGTTCTTCGCAGCCTTCAACATGTCATCGATGACGACGAACACCTTGCTAAGGCCATCCCCACGCCTCCACTACTCGCCTTCAAGCAGCCGCCTAACCTCAAAAGTACCATCGTTCGCAGCAGATTACCCATCTTTCAGGCGAACAGCAACCAAGACACCACACAACCCTGCCACGGCAACCTCTGCAAGACATGCCAAATCATGGACACAGATACCATCATCACACGTGAGGACACTACCCACCAGGTACACGGTACATACTCATGTGACTCGGCCAACGTTGTCTACCTGATACGTTGCAGTAAAGGATGCTCCAGAGCATGGTACATCGGCGAGACCATGCAGACACTGAGACAACGTATGAACGGACACCGCGCAACAATCGCCAGGCAGGAGGGTTGCCTCCCAGTCGGGGAACACTTCAGCAGCCAGGGGCATTCAGCCTCGGATATGCGGGTAAGCGTTCTCCAAGGCGGCCTTCGAGATACACAACAGCGCAAAATCATAGAGCAGAAACTGATAGCCAAGTTCCGCAATCATGAGGATGGCCTCAATCGCGATATCGGGTTCATGTCACGATACAGAACGTGACTTGACATCATGGCCGGTCTTCCCAGGTGTTTTTTTTTAAAAAAGGCTAACACAAGAACCTACACAGATTGACAGGATATGCAGCCAGCAGGTGGTTTGACACGTTGGACCTCCTGGGACACATCTCATTGTCTTGGCTGTGCTCTTTGATGTAGGAAAGATTTGAATATATTTTGTCTGTGTTTAAATTGTGAATTCTGGGAGATTCTCTCACTGCTAAACTTACCTGACGAAGGAGCGAACTGCTCCGAAAGCTTGTAAAATTAAATAAATCTGTTGGACTATAACCTGGTGTTGTGCGACTTCTCACTAATGTTATGTGACAGGGACACATTCAGGAAAAATTAGAAACCCACCTTTGATGCCAAGCAGGAGGAAAAAAATTAAATTGTGGAATAAGATTAAGTAAAATAATAAATAGCATCTTAAAAAAATGAGCAGAAATGTTTGAACTGTGGAAAGCACTTGAAAATATTAATTATGCAAACCAGCCCAAAAGAGATCCACAGCCCTTGCCTGCCAAACACGACTTGATAATAGATGGTGCAATGAAACCCACAACAAAACAAGAAAACAAACAATATTTCGCAAGTTCTGAAAATTGCCCAAGGTTTCCGGAACACAATACAGAAAACCGGCAAAATCATGTTGCAGTGATTGTTAATGATAACCTTTAAAAACCCTGAAACCCGAGCAATGAACTGTGAAATGCCAAGAAGTGTTCTGGCTCCCACATCCCACAACCCACATCCCACTGAGGCACATTTTCGGACACCAGAACCCATTCCCGATGAAACACAGAAAAATCAACCCAAACCTCCCCTCCCTCGAGGCAGATATTGGAGACCGAACACACCTCACCACACAGGAAGAGAATGGAAAACACCAAATCCCCCACCCAAGCAAAGAGTGGACATCAACAACCACTCCATCATTTGAAGCAAAATTTGCATGCTGACCTCCGCCCCTCCACCAAAGCTCAGGCAAATAAAAATAACCCACCTCCCCATCTCAGACCTCCTCAACTCCGATGAGACAATCTCCCCCTTAATCCATTAGCCTTCTGTGCCTTTGCCTCTTCTCTCAAGCCTTCCACTTTGCTACCTCCACCTCCCCACCCCCATCTTCTCTCCCTCATTACTCCTTCTATCTCTTCTCCAATCCCCTTCCCCTCCCCTCCTCCTTCTTTCGCTTTCCTTCTTCTCTTTCCCTCCTTCTCACCCTTCACCTTCTCTCCTCTCCCTTTCCCTCCTTTCCTCTCTCTCTCCCTTCTCCCTGCTCTCTAACCTCCCCCTCTCTCTCTCCTCTCCCTGCTCTCTCCCTTCCCTTCTGCCCCTTCCTCTCTCTCCCTTTCACTCTCCTCTCTTCTCACTTTCCCCTCCTATTTTCCCACTCCTCTCCCCCTTTCCTCTCTCTCCTTCCTCCCTCTCACTTTCCCCCTCTTCTCTCTCCCCTCCCCATTGCCTCTCCCCTCCTTTCTATCCCCTTCCTCTAATCATCCTCTTCCACTCCCACTCCTCCTCCTCCCCTCTCCCCTCATCTCCTCTCCCTTCTCTGTTTTTTTCTTTCTCTACTCTCCTTCTGCTCTCTTTTTCCCTTCCTCTTCTCCACTATCCCCTTCCCATCTGCTTCCTCTCCCCTCCCGTCCTTTGATTCAATTTTCTTTCCACCTACTAACCTTGCGTGACCTCAAAAGTGCCCTTGGTCATCTCTCCCCATGTGCAACACCATGGGAGATCGACTAGTATTACATAATATGTTGTACATTACATGATATAACACTCCTCTCATTATTAAACAGTGCATCCTCTGATTCATTAGGAGCAATGCTACAGGGAATCCATTTGTAATGTGTACGTATTATAAGTATAAGTGTATATAATAACTGAACCGGAGCCATGGCCGTAATTTTGAAGCAGTAATCTAATATTAGCATTCAGTTGTTGATTATAAACTGTGGGAGCTTTGCTCTCACAGTTTATTTAGAAACCTCTGATTAAATTACTGCCTTGTGATAGTCCCAGGTATCAATTATGCCCTATCAAAAAGTTTTCTAAATTGGGTAATTGGCATCTGTGTGAAACTTCAAATAAACTGTCCACGCCATTTCCAAAGTATGCCTCATCACATACTATTTTATGTGGCACAATTGTGTCTGAATGATCTGGAAACTCATATCCTATTTCGAATGAGTTTTGGTTTCCATGACTATTTGAGTTGGAGAGGTTAGGCAGAACCAGGGGACAGGCATATAAGTTACGTAAGCAAAGAACTAGACCAGATGTCAGGAAGGATTTCTTTTCGCCCTTTGGAATAGGTTGCCGGCTCATGGACATTCGCTGCAAACATTCAGGGCAAGGGAGCTAGACAGGCTCCTGGCTGAGGCTGATATCACTGTGCACATAAGGTAGCTGGAACGTTGGGTGCTGCTCCTCACTGTGGTCTCTTGGAACATGTTTTAACCGCATTCGGGGGTCGGAGAGGAATTTTCCCACAATTGGTTTTTATTCCCCTTGAATTGGCCGAGGATTTTTTTTTAATCTGCTTTTTTTCTGTCCGAGGAGATTACATGGCTGCTGGTGGGTGGGGAGCATTGGGAGGATGATGATGCTCAGTTGCAATATAACTGTATGTGATAGGCTTGATGGAACAGATGGTCTTTTCCAGCAGAAAAAGTTTCTCTCTATCTACCCTGTCAATTCCTTTCAAAATCCTAAAATTCTCAATCAAACCACCCCTTAACCTTCTATATTCCATGGAATATAAGCCTAGTTTATGTAACCTCTCCTAATAATTTAACCCTTGGAATCCTGCTATCATCTGCGCTGCACTCCTTCCAAGGCCAATATCTCCATGGGACTGAGGTAGCTTTCTTATCGTATCATGGCAGTTTGCTCCTGGCTGGGAGCTGGTGCTGGCTGCCTCTCCGGGGTGTATTCCTAGGCAGCCTGATGTCACCTCTTACATTCCACTAGTTATGGTGCTCTGAGGGAGAAGGTCAGATGCCTGACATGAGCTGCTGTCCTGAGAGATGGCAGTATCAGGCAAGTCGACTCCTGCCGTCACCATTCCACCGGGCCCTAGAAATGTGTTCTCACTGATCAGTGGATAGCTGGTCCAATGTCACAATAAGGCCTGAAAACTCTGAGAGACAGCAGCATGCATCACAGCCGTTATGGTCTGGAAGTTGGTCTTAGGTTGTTGTCTATTCTCTCTCCTACTGTCAACAGAGCTGTAGCCTGTGTTTCCGTGGAGACACCAATTGGTCCATGATTGCTTCTTAGGTGGTGGTCTCCTGTAGATTCCAGTGAAGCTGCCACTCATGTCATTGATGTTTATAAGGAAGACAAATCTTCCCTGATATAAATAGAGTTAACGTTTCAGGTCGATGACCCTTCGTCAGAACTGGAAAAAGTTGGAGATGGAACAGGTTTTTAAGCAAGTGTAGGGGCAGGGAAAGGGGGGAGGGGAGGAAAGAACAAAAGGGAAGGTCTGTGATAGGATGGAAGGCAGGAGAGATTAAGAGACAAAAGGGATGTTGGTGCAAGGCAAAAGGAGATGGCAATGGGACAAGTTAAGAAACAAAAGATGACTCTAGATGAAGTGTAAATGGCAATGGCAGAATGATCAACAGCTGCCATGATCTTCCCTGATGTTGGCACAGTTGAGAGCTTTAAGGGTCATACCTGCCAGTTGACACACATCTTCAGAGATTGGCCTGCATGTATGTATGATATCCCTCAAACATCCTTATTTTCAGGCGAGCACCCATAAGTTCTGGGCACCATGACTCCAAAGCTATGGACAGCCTTCTCCTCACCCTCCGCTGGAAGGTGGCACATCCTCACCCACTCCTTACTCGTTCAGCTCCCTCATGCTCTGTAAATCACCCAGTGCTACTTCCTCACTAGCACGGTTTAATTTTCCCTGACTGAAAGTATCTGAGCTGAAGAAGCAATTGATACAGGAGGTGAGTTTGAGGCGGTTAGGATAGAGGAACATGGTGCAGGAGGTCTCTGCAGGAACTCACAAATAAATGGGCTTGAGTCCAAATTCATCTCCTTCATCTGTCTCATCATCATCTTCCTCCTCAACATTATCATTTTCCTTCTTCTGTTGTCGTGAATCTGCAAAAAGGGAGAGTACAAGTTAAGAACATTATCCCCTTGTGATTAAGGAGACAGAGAAGGGGGTGGAAGCTTGTGCCTGTATGGTGCTTCACAGGGACACCATGGCAACAGTGTAGGTGTTCAGTCACTAACCTAGCGCTGGCATTATGCCCCTGTCCTCACCATCGCCAACGGCAAGCGTTGGGTGCCTACCCATGAGCTCAATGTCATTCTCCTCGTAGGGCATCAGCTGTTTTAGGTTGGCGATGTCCCCTCTGTTGGCCTGCCTCTCACGACCATTTCACACTACTATGAGGAGTGCGTGCCAAGTGGCATAGGAGAGCTGAAGTAATAGGTGTGGTGGTATCAACCTGTTATAATGGAGGAAAGGGTTTTAAGGACTGTGCATGTGGTCCTGGGGGAGGGGGCCAGGGGTAAGGCTGAGAGAGTTGGCTCTCAGTTCCGGTCCCTCCATGTGGCACAAGTGACTCTATTGGCGGATTTTCTGCCACCGACACCCAACACTCTTCTGAGTTCTATTTCAAGTCGGATTACATGAAATTGGCATCTTCTTCTCTGGCAATGTATCATGCCCTTGTCCCTTCATTGGCTGCCCCTGCCAGGTCCTCCTAACTTAGATCTTGTTGTAAAATGGCACCAAAACAACAATGAGACATCCAGTGAATCTAGCTGCCAGTCATTTCACTGAGCCAAGCACTTCTCCTTTACTTACCTGCTGCTCCCCCAGGCTGCTGCTGCAATCTTCAGCTAGTACTGGCCTTTTTAAAGACTGTCCTCTAATCCCATGTACCCCAGAATATTAGGCCCATTTTACATGAGTTTTACGCCCATCACTGCTCCAATGGATATGCAAGTGAGCTGACCCAGTAAATTCGAGTGTAAATGCCTCACCAGAAAATCGGCGGGCGCAACTCATTTTCCACTGGCGTTAAAGTGGTGCAACTCACAGCGTGGAAGTGCTAGGCCATTATATTTAGAGATTATCGCCTACCTTGAGATAGCTGAGTTAAATAAGTTTTCCTGGCACCACTGATGGCTCAGTGGGGAAAGCCACTGTTGGGTGTGGTACCTAACCAGAAGGAATACAATGCAACAGGTTTGATCCTTGGTTTGTGCCGGGTTAACTGATCTGAGCCAGTGTGGCACAAAAGGTTCTACAAAATGCCTTCAGTGCCCCTGAACTACAAAGAGGGGAAAATAGATCAAGCTGTATAGTCACTCTGGAAAGAGACGATTTTATACAGCAGCTTAGTACTTCAGCTACAATGAACTGCATTGAAGTGCAGTGACTCGTTATGTACAAAACCATCGCAGGCACTTTGTGCACAGCAAGATCTCACAAACAGCAATGAGGTGAGTAATCCATTAATCTGTTTTTGGTGGCGTTGATTGAGGAAGGATTGGTTGTCAGGGCACTGGGAGAAGTCTTTGCTCTTCTTTGAATAGCACCATGGGATCTTTAACATCCACCTGAAATTCCGGAAGAGGCAGATGAAGCCTTGGTTCAACATCACACGTCAACGATGGCAATGCAGCACCACACTTGTGTATCAGCCTAGATTATGCACTTAAGTACTGGTTTAGGCTGTGAAACCATAACCTGCTGATTTAGGTGAGGGTTGCATCAGCTGAACTGAGCTGACAATTTTTACAAACTGTGCAGCAACTTTTTCTGTGGTGGGGGTCAGCCAGAGGTTTTCATTGGCAAGAATCTAGCAGGCAGGAAGGACCACAGATGTATTATTTGATCTTTCAAATTAAATCCTTACTTGACTGGGCTCAGCCCCGACTATTTGTCCCAGACCAGGCTGGCTGTGCATTGGGAAGGAAGCCAACAAGCTGCACTCTGGTGTTCTACAATTTTTGAAAGCACAAACCAAGATGAGAAGCTGGGATTGTTCTCCGTAGAGCAGAGAAGGTCAAGGGAAGATTTAATTGAGGTGTTCAAAATTATGAGGTTGTTTTGATAGAGTAAATAAGGAGAAACTACTTCCACTGGCAGGAGGTCAAAAGAACCAGAGGGAAGATGAGGAGAAATGTTTTCTAATTCTAATCCATGTCCCCAGAAGCTGTATGTTGCAAATTTAACCCTTTATGAGCTGAATTTAACTGAATAAAAGTATCTTAATATAGATTTCTTGTAATTCTGATAAAAGAACCAGAGGAGACATGAGGATAAATGTTTTTATGCAGTGAGTTGTTTGCCCAGAAATTCGCCTCTCCGGCTTGCCGAGGGGGTAAGGATCGCGCGCGCACTTACCTACCGCGTCTGCCGTTCTGCTTCTGGCCCGCGGGGACTTCAGCTCCTGGGCCTGCTCCAAGTGCCGGCGCGCAGTGCTTGCGTGTCCCAGGGGCGCAGTTAGTGCGATGCGTCCCCTGGGATCACGTGGGCCATGGCGAGCCAATGGCAGCAGACCATCTTTCATTCATAGATTTGACAGGAAGACCTGTCAAATCTATGAATTGAAATCAGCCCCAAAAGAACAGCTAAACTTCAAATAATTTTTTTTAAAAACCATCACATTTTTAAAATAACTATAAGTTAAATAAATTAACTACTTTAAACAAAAATTTAATTTTTGAAAAAATGTAAATACTTTTTAACAGTGCTAAATATAAACTTATCTTTCTTTAAAGTATCTAAAAAAGATAAACCTGTTGAAAAATTTTTTAAATTATAATTAATTAACCACTTACCTTGTTGAAAACGGGTCCTGTGCCTCCTTTTTAAAAGCGCAGGTTCTTCAATACTTACCCTCCCGGAGAAACCTGAAAAAACCCCTAAGTTTGCTGCGTGCGCGCAGCCTCTACCGCGCACGCGGTTCACCTCTGAACCGCTCCCTTCACCAGACCGGAAGTTACGGTTTCCCGCACATGCGCAGTACATGCAGGAAACTGGCACTTCAGGACGCCTTACGGGTGAGTACACAATGCGTACTCACCCGGCAAGTGCCAAATTTTTGGCCCGTTATGATCTGGAATGCACTGCCTGAAAGGGCAGTGGAAGCAGATTCAATAGTAACTTTCAAAAGGGAATTGGATACATACTTGAAAAGGAAAAATTCCTCAGCACTTCCACAGCATCGAGCCGACTTCCATTCAGAGTATAATTCCTCCTGTAATGTTATTTCTTTTACCAAATTCCATCACCTCACACTTACATTGAATTCCATCTGCCACTTTTAGCCCATTCCCCCATCATATCAATATCCCTTTGCAGTTTCCTTTAGTCTGCTAAAGAATTAACTATACCTCCGATTTTGCTATCATCTCCATGTCTCGACACCACTCTCACTTGGTCTATGTCCAAATCAGTGACATACGCAGTGAACAGAAGTTGCCCCAGAACTGAATCCTGTGGCACACCACTACCCACTTCCAGTCATTTTAAGAAATCCCCCTTAACTCTTATTCACTGTTTTCTCCCTTATAATTAATGTTCAATCCAGTTTGCTATCCTTCCCCTAATTCAGTACCCTTTAATCTTCTTCAGTAATCTCCCATGTGGTACCTATGGCTTTCCATGTACACTACATCCATTGCATTTTCCCCATCTACCATGTCTGTTACCTCCTCAAATAATTCTAAGAGATCTGTCAAGCATGATAATCACTTTTGTAATCTGTGCTGGCTACTTCTATTTTCTCTTTATCTAGACTTTCACACAAAAAAGACTCAAGTTAAAAAAAATCTAGTTCACTGTGTGTTGAGTAACATTGAATTTGAAGGGGAAAAGAGTCGACAAATCCCACAAAGATGGAAGTTGTCCTATATATGTGTATGAGATGCCCTTTTGGCAATAAATATACACAAATAGCAAACAGTTCCTCAAGGTTTGAATTTTCAAAACTATCTTTAAATAAACTGATGGTGAAAGGTCATTGACCTGAAACGTTAACTCTGCCTCTCCCTCCACAGATGTTGCCTGACCTGCTGAATGTTTCTAGCATGTTCTGTTTGTATTTAAAAACAAAACTGCTTTCAATTCACTTTACTCACTGAGATGCAGAAATGTAAAGCTTCTTGGAGGTTATCTGAACAGTTATCAGCCAGATATGAGGGTGTGACTGGGAACGCAGGCTTCAGACTGACAGTTTACCTTCTAGTCAATAATCTTTGGAATACCACATGGAATGTTTAAAGGCAAATTTCAGCTTGAGCAGGGTGTCGGAATTAAAAGGATCTGACTGCATTAAATGAAAAACGATAAAAGTCAAGGTCAAAAAGCTTTTTGCCTTATCAGAGCTCATCCCGAAAATACCCAAACCTCATTCCCTTATAGTATCCAGCCATGCTGCACTCTCCGGCTTCTGCATGACCAGCCACTGTGCCAACATGGATTCCCTCACCTGGTCCTGCAGCAGCTCAGCAGCCTTCCCGCTGGGATACAGGCACCTCCTTGCTCAAGCTCCTCACTTCCTCTGGGTGTCTGGTGCTTCCCCCTGCCCCCAACATGACTCTCTCCCAGGCTCAGCCTCAGGAGCCACTGTCTCCTACCCCTCCTAACCCCAGTCCCTTCCCAATTCCTCTCGTCTGCTGCGTCCTCCCAAGCCTTGTTGGCTCTATCTCTTTTCCAGTTGCACCCAATTGACACCTTGCGACTGGACTCAGTACACACCCCTCCCTATCTCTGTAACCTCCTCCCGCTCTACAACTCTCCGAGATCTCGGCGCTGCTCCAATTTTGGTCTCTTGTGCATTGCCGATTTAAATCGCTCCACCATTGGCGGCCGTGCCTTCATCTACCTATGCCCTACAATCTGGAATTCCCTCCCTACACCTCTGCGCCTCTCTACCTCTCTCTCCTCCTTGGAGACGCTTCTTAAAATCTATCTCATCTGTCCTGATATCTTTTTATGTGGCTCAGTGTCAAATTTTGTTTGATGACGCTCCTGTGAAGCGCCTTGGGATGTTTTACTACGTTAAAGGCGCTATATAAATGCATGTTGCTTCTACTGTTGGTGTGTTAGAAGAGACAACAGAGGGAAAAAGTGTACAGAAAGAGAGAGACACAAAGAGCAACAAGTAGAGTCAGAGACAAAAAGAAATACAGAGCAAAGTTTCTACTTTTATACTTTAGGGCTTTTGAAATCCAAGATTGAATGAAAAGGAATAACTTTATTTAGGTTTAAAACACCATTATGGGTAGCAGATCAACCTCTGCTAACAAACTCCATCTTCAGTCTCTGATTGGAGCAGTCTGCTTAAATTAGCCATGATGTGGAGATGCCGGTGTTGGACTGGGGTGGACAAATGTGAGAAGTCGCACAACACCAGGTTATAGTCCAACAGCTTTATTTGAAATCACAAGCTTTCGGAGCGCTGCTCCTTCGTCAGGTGAAGTGAAGAGATGCATATAGGCACAGCATATATAGTCAGAGAACACAGCCAGATGACTACAGTTAATCTTTCTAACTGCCCTTTATAACACCTCGGCAGAGAGATAATCACAGCAATCAAAGGTGTGGATGGTGTCCAAACAGGTCAGTCAGGAAAACATTACATCAAAGACAATGAGGTGGGGTCACAAGGGGTCAAATGTGGCAGATGCTGGGGTCTGGATAAAGGGCAGTTAGAAAGATTAACTGTAATCATCTGGCAGTGTTCTCTGACTATATATGCTGTGCCTATATGCATCTCTTCACTTCACCTGACGAAGGAGCAGCGCTCCGAAAGCTTGTGATTTCAAATAAAGCTGTTGGACTATAACCTGGTGTTGTGCGACTTCTCACATTTGCTTAAATTAGGTTAGTTAATTGACACATTATGTGAGACACTGATTGTTAATGGATTATCTTTAACTTACACAATCAGACTGATATATAACATTGACATTTACTGGGCAGGCTGTCTACAACTGCTTAACAATGTTTAGAGCTCCAGTAGTCACCTGAATAACCAGGGAGGATCACCACGCAGTATCTGTTGGTTCACTAGAAGCTTTCTGTAACCCCAGTGGGCATTGCAGAGAGTGGGTTTTTTGGGCCACATCTTGCTGGAAGAATAACGGCATGTTAACAACACATATGGTTATTAATGTTGAAGTCAGTCAGCAAGTTCAGGGGATTAAGAGAAACGCTGTGAGTTGTGAATCTCCAGAAGTTGCTGGTCGATTTACTCCGCTCCGCTATTTGCTTCACACAAACGGCTTCTCGCCCTTAGCCTCGCGACTATTTTTAAGAATTTGCTGGATTTGCACATTAGTTGCTCATTAAGTTCGCCGCAGAAAGTTAGGACTGGTAATTATAAGCTTAAGCACCTTTTAACGACTTGAGAATTGTTGAGCAACCGCTCTGGCCCAGAAAGGGAACAATTTAAACTGTTCAGTCCCATTCCTGCATGTAGTAAATTCTTATAGATTTTAAAATATATATATTTTTTCTTACTTTTCCTTGCTGTTTCTTTTTTCTCTTTCTCTTAATCCAGTCTTTCTTTTGTTCTCTTTATTTTTCTTTTTGTACCTGATTTGATTCCATTTCACCCTCTTTCTCTGTCGCTCCTCTGTTTCTTTCGAAATCATAGAATGGTTACAGCATGGAAGAAGGCCATTCGGCCCGTCGAGCCCGTGCCGGCTCTCTGCAAGAGCACTTCAGCTAGTCCCACTCCCCTGCCCTTTCCCTGTAGCCCTGCAAATGTTTTTACTTCTGATACTTATCCAATTCTCTTTTGAAAGCCGTGATTGAGTCTGCCGCCACCACCCTATCAGGCATTGCATTCCAGATCTTAACTACTCGCTGCGTAAAAAAGCTTTTTCTTACGTCGCCTTTGGATCCTTAAATCTCATTGCTTAAGGAGATACACTGTTGGTCCCGCCATTCAATAAGGTCCCAGATGCCCCGCTGGTCCTCACCGTGCCGTTATCAGCTCACACTTCCAGCAAGTTACGGCGCAAACATTTTTTGCACTGAAGGGTGCAGGAAAAAGCCTAACTAACGGCATACACTGCGAGATGCCCTGCTCCAGCAAGATTTGGCCGATTGTCAATCTAAACTTGATCATTTTCATTTGAAAATTTCAGGATATTGCTTTTAGTATGGAGAGACTGTCCATTTATTTTACTACTAGCACCTTCTTCTTATGGGGCATCTACAGTTGTTGTTGGGGGGGATTGGGCAAACCTGTACAAAACAGACCGGAGTAAAGATTACCAGGCAGGGTGTCTCCGACTATCGTTGTAGTACATGCACGGGTAAACCATGGCATTGACCACACAGTCTCCACTGGTTCACGTGAAGCTTTCCCCGACCAGTGATCACAACATGGCATTGACTGCACTATCGATTCAAATATGACACTGTCAGTAGAATTGCCCATCTTTGATTCTCATTTGAACAAACTACACTTTTCTTTTCATTGCTGGCACACTTTTTTTGAACAAAGCCCAATCACGGCGACCATCATCGGTCTGAACAAAAAATGTTTAAAAGTTTCAGAATGGATAATATATTAATTATCCACAAGCGAGTCTCTTTAACGCCTTCAAAGAATTCATTTACGGGGTAGCAGTGGGACACTGCAATTTTAGGTTCAGTGGCACAGGACGGTTAGACAGACATTTGCTTGTTTCAAAGGGTTATGGCCCAGGGGACACAGGTTCAAACTAATAAAAGGTAAATTATCTCAAACATAATTAGATAACAGAACTGACAACTGATGCCACATTTTATAGCCGAAACCCTTGAGGAAGAGTTCCCGTTAGAAATGAAATTTCCATTTATCAGATCGGATTCAGCAGTACTCACAAGACTTTAGACCCGAGGCCTGTATGTCTGTCTGGAGCCTATGAACCCAGTCACACCCATATACTTGGCTGATATCTCTGAAGATAAACAAAGTCAAATACTTTAAATCACTGTATCACAATAATTAAAGTGAATTTTCTTTTGGGAGGCTTTTTTGTCTCCAAATTATAGTTATTTAAATTTTGGGACATTTAACTAGCATCAGGAGTGAAACCTACAATTTGTAACTGCCAGAGATCTGAGATGTAACCGCTATTCTGGCTAGTATGGGACAATTACAATCAGAACACACTCTCACAAAACTTATGATTCAATAGAATACTTTTCACAGAGAAATTGAAAATTGCCCAAATTACTTCTGTCACAGTACACAATATGGAAAGAAAGTACATCAATACATGTGCTAGATAATGATAAATCTAAACTTGATATCTATTATGTAGAAACAATAATGTAGGTCAAAGTATTTGTGCATTTTTTTTTCAATCTGGAAGGAGGGGTGGATAATTTGCAAATGTATCAATATATCTTGTAATTTCCAAGTTATGTACTTTGACAGAAGTGAAATACTACATGTTAACAGTGAAGGCTATTGAAACCTAGGCTGGAATTTTTATCTGGAGGTGGATCGGGTGAGGGCTGGGGCTAGAAAGCGGTCGGGAAACCCGGGAGAATGGGGCTGGCCGGAGGAGCATCGGGGAGGGGGGTGAAAGAGGATCAGGGCCAGCCGGAGGAGCACTAGGGGGCGGGGGCTTGGGGGAGGATCGGGGCTGAAGGATCAGGGCCGGAGGAGCATCGGGGCGGGGGGCTGGTGGTCGGGACTCGGGAGCCGGTGAAGCATCGGGGCTGGAGGAGGGAGTCCGGGAAGGCGATCGGGGGCTAGAGGGGGGATCGGAGGCCTCATGCGGGAGATCGGAGGCCTTGGAGGGGTGTCCGATCACGGAGGGGTTGGGTGAGACAGGGACGCTGGATCTAGGAGGTAAGTGTAAAGGCACTTACCTCCTGGATCCAGCGGTCTTCGCTTTACTTTAGCTGCCGGGTTCCCCAAGGCCTGAGAAAACCGACCAGCCAAAGTTAAACTTGAGGCAGCCATCCTCATTATAATATTTAAATGGGTGACCCACCCCTTGTCCCACCTCCGTTAAAACCGGAAGTGAACAGGTTGGGGGTGGGAATTCAGTTTTTTAACACTTTAACCTCCCACCTGACCCCAACCCACCCATTTTTTGGGGTTAAAATCCCCCCCATAGTGAGTCTTCATTCAGTGACAGTTAAGATGAGCTATTTGTTTCCAATTTCTGACTCATTTTCAAGATGAAAAATTCCAATATATTCCATTTAAGAATGTATTAGCTCTGATTTTAGGCTTCACCAGACCACATACATGAGTGGACATTAATCGAATAGAAGTTGTGCAGAGATCAGCTGTTCTTGACCTCCACTCCTAATGTGCATTTCCAACGGGCAAAATCAACATCACGGAAAGCTCCCACTAGAAAGTGTCAGGAGCTTCATTGCAATATTAAAATGACATCATATAGCTATCCGTGCTATTTCCTACGGGAATCCCATTATTCATGATTTCAGGAGAAGGAACAATGGAGGGATACCACGCAGGTGAGGTTGCACCACAGGAGGACTATGATCTGCCGGTGTTACCCTTCCAACTGGAGACACCGGGAATGCACACTTACCTCTCCAAAGACCTCTGTCTGGGTAGACTCCGAGTCACCATGGAGGAAGTGACAGAGTTGTGCTACACACTGCAATCTGACCTGAAGCCAAACTCAATCAGAGGAATGGAGTTTCCCGTGATTGTGAAGGTCACTGCAGCTCTTATCATTTTTCCCTCAGACATATTACAAGCATGCTGAACTACTGACCGATAGAGTGGATACCCTGGCGTGCCAATGATGGCAACCCTTCTCACACCCACTACATGCAGCATGATAATCACTTTACTAGCCATGAAACACAAATCATTAAAAGTAGCAACACAGGTTAACAAGACCTAAAAAGTGCACACAAAGCACTAGGGTTCCTTTCTAGAGGAATAGAATTCAAAAGCAGAGAAGTTATGTAAAGCTTACCTTGGTTGGACCACACTTAAGAGTATTGTGTACATTTCTAGTCTCTATATTACAAAAAGAATATAGTAGCATTGGAGAAAATGCAAAGAAGTTTTACAAGGATGATACCAGAACTTAGAGGGTCCAACTAGCATGAAATATAAGATAGTCACTAATAAATCCAATAAGGAATTCAGGAGAAACTTCTTTACTCCAAGAGAGTTGGTGGGATGAGGCACTCGCTACCACATAGAAAAACCCCCAGAAAAAATAGGAGCAGGAGTAGGCCCTTCGGCCCTTCGAGCCTGCTCCACCATTCAATATGATCATGGCTGATCCTCTATCACAATACCATATTCCCGCTCTCTCCCCATACCCCTTGATGCCTTTTGTGTCTAGAAATCTATCTATCTCCTTCTTAAATATATTCAGTGACTTGGCCTCCACAGCCTTCTGTGGTAGAGAATTCCACAGGTTCACCACCCTCTGAGTGAAGAACTTTCTCCTCATCTCAGTCCTAAATGTCCTACACCGTATCCTGAGACTGTGACCCCTCGTTCTAGACCACTCCATCCAGGGGAAACATCCTCCTTGCATCCAGTCTGTCTAGCCCTGTCAGAATTTTATACGTTTCAATGAAATCTCCTCTCATTCTTCTAAACTCTAGTGAATACAGGCCTAGTCGACCCAATCTCTCCTCATACGACAGTCCTACCATCCCAGGAATCAGTCTGGTGAACCTTCGCTGCACTCCCTCTATGGCAAGTATATCCTTTCTTAGGTAAGGAGACCAAAACTGCACACAGTACTCCAGGTGTGGTCTCACCAAGGCCCTGTATAACTGTAGTAAGACATCCTTGCTCCTGTACTCAAATCCTCTTGCAATGAAGGCCAACATACCGTTTGCTTTCCTAACTGCTTGCTGCACCTGCATGTTTGCTTTCAGTGACTGGTGTACAAGAACACCCACGTCCCTTTGTACATCAACATTTCCCAATCTATCACCATTTATATATTACTCTGCCTTTCTGTTTTTCCTACCGAAGTGGATAACTTCACATTTATCCACGTTATACTGCATCTGCCATGTATTTGCCCACTCACTGAACTTGTCTAAATCGCCTTGAAGCCTCTTTGCATCCTCCTCACAACTCACAATCCCCCCTAGTTTCGTGTCATCAGCAAACTTGGAAATATTACATTTGGTTCCCTCATCCAAATCATTGATATATATTGTGAATAGCTGGGGCCCAAACACTGATCCCTGCGGTACCCCACTAGTCACCGCCTGCCACCCCGAAAAAGCCCCATTTATTTCTACTCTCTGTTTCCTGTCTGTTAACCAATTTTCAATCCATGCCAGTATATTATCCCCAATCCCATGTGCTTTAATTTTGCACACTAACCTCTTATGTGGGCCTTCTGAAAATCCAAATACACCACATTCACTGGTTCTCCCTTATCTATTCTACCAGTTACATCCTCAAAAAACTCCAGTAGGTTTGTCAAACACGATTTCCCTTTCATAAATCCATGTTGACTTTGTCTAATCCCATTGATATTTTCTAAGTGACCTGTTATCACATCCTTTATAATAGACTCTGGCATTTTCCCTACTACTGATGTTAGGCTAACTGGTCTGTAGTTCCCTGTTTTCCCTCTCCCTCCTTTTTTAAATAGTGGGGTTACATTTGCCACCCTCCAATCTGCAGGAACTGTTCCATAATCTATAGAATTTTGGAAGATGACAACCGATGCATTCACTATTTCCATGGCTACCTCTTTTAGTACTCTGGGATGCAGATTATCAGGCCCTGGGGATTTATCAGCTTTCAGTCCCATTAATTTCTCCAGCACTATTTTTTTACTAATACTAATATCCTTTAATTCCTCCTTCTCACAAGACCCTTGGTTCCTTAGCATTTCTGGGAAGTTATTTGTGTCCTCTTCCGTGAAGACAGAACCAAAATATTTGTTCAATTGCTCCACCATTTCGTTGTTCCCCATTATAAATTCTCCCGTTTCTGACTGTAAGGGACCTACATTTGCCTTCACTAATCTTTTTCTTTTTACATACTTGTAGAAGCTTTTACAGTCCACTTTTATGTTCCTTGCAAGTTTACTCTCATACTTTATTTTTCCCCTCTTAATCAATCTCTTGGTCCTTTTTTGCTGAATTCTAAACTGCTCCCAATCCTCAGGCTTGCTACTTTTTCTGGCAACTTTATAAGACATGGAGTGGTTGAGCCAAATAGCATAGATGCATTTAAGGGAAAGCTAGATGAGTACATGAGGGAGAAAGGAATAGAAGGATATGCTGATGGGCCTGAAACGTTAACTCTCTTTCTCTCTCCACGGATGTTGTCTGGCCTGCTGAGTTTTTCCAGCGTTTTCTGTTGTTATTTCGATATGCTGATGGGGTTGGATGAAGAAGGGTGGGAGGAGGCTCGAGTGGAGTATAAACACCGGCATGGATCTGTTGAGCCTGTTCCTGTGCTGTAAATACTATGTAATACTATGTAAAACTAGCCAACGTAAAACTCAACGTTACATGAGTAACATTTTGCAAACAGAATCTCTTTGGCTGATATCACTGGAGCAGATGTGTTGCACTGTTTGACTGAAGAAATGAAGGAACCCTACAATTTGAATTACTGTGCAAATGGATTTCTGCAGAAAAAATTCTCTAGACCACAGCTAAAGGTTAAATATTTACAGTGACAGTACTTAACCTACAAATTGCCCTCTCCCCTAAATGAATTTTAGATAGTATTACACATAAACTGGAGCACTTTACAAGGCAATAACACATTGAGGAACCAGATTACATCATAAACTACAACAGCAAAATCATTTGAACCCCTCAGATTGTTGCATTCTTAAAACGCACTCCACTTGGTATTTCTTCTTACAACAGATATAATGTCAGTTTGTGAGAAATCATGTTATTCTGCTTTTGGTGAGATTAATGTTTGCTAACAGCAATTGACATTGAAGATTGTGATAGATGAGAGGCTCCCACGGATCTGTGATTTGAATTGAAATGCCATTACCACCATATGATTTGAATTCTAGTGATACTGGATTTTATTCCACTGCCTGTTAAAGGAAAGTAGCAGATCCCATATTTATTATAAGGCAGCAATACCACGGAGGAGTTCACGTACTGTCATAAATTATTCTGTAACAGAGAATGAAGGGCCAGCATGACGATCTGGCAGAAAATGGAGTACAAAGGAAAGCAGCTGCATGGGGAAATTGTAGGGGCAGTGGTACCAGAATGCATTGGAGGTACAATTAATGTCTGCTCTGCAGAGAATGATTCCAGGAAGCAGAAGTTGGTGGTAACAGCAAGGAGAGAAGAAGAGGCAAGGCCACTGAGAGCAATTCAGATAGTTGAGCAAAGTGCCTGAGTGAGTCGGTGTGGAGCGAAGGTTGTAAAGCTCGTATGAAGTGGCATCTGGTCATCCGAGGTGCGCCATAATGTGTCGGCTACACCTTTGAATCTAAACACGAGCACTATTTTCTATAGAATATTTATGGCTGGAAAAATTATAAAATGGCCACCACATTTTCTTCCAAGGCCCTGTAATAAATGGGTTAGTGCCTCTGCTAAAATAGTGAAGAGAGGAGTTTTAGTCAAATGAATTTGAATGCTAATTTTTTTTATTTGTTTATGGGATGTGGGTGTCGCTGGCAAGGCCAGCATTTATTGCCCATCACTAACTGCCCTCGAGAAGGTGGTGGTGAGCTGCCTTCTTGAACCGCTGCAGTTCGTGTGGTGAGGGTACTCCCATAGTGTTAGAGAGGGAGTTCCAGGATTTTGACCCAGCGATGATGAAGGAACGACAATATATTTCCAAATCAGGATGGTGTGTGACTTGGAGGGGAATTTGCAGGTGGTGGTGTTCCCATGTGCCTGCTGCCCTGTCCGTCTCGGTGGAAGAGGTCACGAGTTTGGGAGGTGCTGTCGAAGAAGCCTTGGCGAGTTGCTGCAGTGCATCTTGTAGATGGTACACACTGCAACCATGGTGTGCCGGTGGTGGAGGGAGTGAATGTTTCAGGTGGTGGATGGGGTGCCAATCAAGTGAGCTGCTTTGTCCTGGATGATGTCGAGCTTCTTGAGTGTTGTTGGAGCTGCACTCATCCTAATATCCTACTATATAATATCAGGCCCTGTGTGATTACGTTTTATTTAAACAATGTGCTGCAAATTTCTATGGTTGGTTGGCCAGTTATGATATGGATTGGGGACTGAGAGGGAAAAAGTTAAAAGTGAATGAAAATGAAATAAGAAGTGAAACATAATGGCAGGGGAGGAGAGGGAAAAGAGAATGACTTGAGAGAAGAGGGGAAAGGAGAGAGAGTAAAACAGAAGAAATCAGCGACAAGAAGAAATGTCTGAGTTAGGATTGTTGGAGAGTGCTGTCCACAGGAAATCTCTAACAAGTTCGCTACCACCTCCATGAAATTGTCTAGGTAATTCTGTGCTGCTAGAAATTACCAGGGTCAAATGACTTATCTTTGCCTCCAACTGCACCGTATTTTCATTCTAGTTAACATAGTTAACTCGCCAAGGCTTCTTCGGCTGCACCTCCCAAACCCGCGACCTCTACCACCTAGAAGGACAAGGGCAGCAGGCGCATGGGAACACCACCACCTCCAAGTTCCCCTCCAAGTCACACACTATTCTGACTTGGAAGTATATCGCCGATCCTTCATCATCGCTGGGTCAAAATCCTGGAACTCCCTCCCTAACAGCACTGTGGGAGTACCTTCACCACACGGACTGTAGCGGTTCAAGAAAGTGGCTCACCACCACCTTCTCAAGGGCAATTAAGGATTGGCAATAAATGCCGGCCTTTCCTGCGACGCCCACATCCCCTGAACGAATAAAAATAATACCAAAAAAAGGCATAAGAGAATCAAGGGAAGCAACAACCATAAGGGAAAATTGATACCACTTTTATTCGGCAGCAAGAGGTGCAATCATGGCTCTATTATCACATCAATGTACGCAGGTAGTCACATTTGTACTGCTTGCCTTGCTATGAAATTTGGGAATATACACTCAAATGTAAGTGCAGAACACTGGTTACTGGCCTCAGGGTGTACGTGCAATGTTTATTGACCAAAAACTTCAGACAAGATAGCTATCCCTTTTAAAGATAAAAATATGAAAGGCAGTGCAATGGGCTGCCAGGGTTTTTTTTAAAACTTTGCCAATGTTCTATTATAGTGCAACTTTTGTGCATCATCACTCGTGCAAGAACACCTCTCAATGCGCATTTGCCCATTCTGTGCTATATTTTTTGGGCCATTGACCAAGAGGATACTGCATTGACACCAAAAATGCACTATAAAAATAACAGAAGAAAGAATCTGTTCAAAAATAAACACTGGAAACGCTGGAAATAGCACGAGGTCTGCCATCAATCTGAAAAAAAGAGACAAGACAGCTTCTCAGTTCCGGTTCAGACCTTCCTGAGGAGAAAGTATTTTTTAGGGGAAATTCATCACTAACATTTTTTTGGTGGTGGGGCAGGGGGGGGGGGGGCGGGGGGGATCAGCAAGAAGTCCTCTCTCCACCATTATTTTAGTTGCAATATCATAGGCAAATAATGTCCCGATGATTTTGCAATGCCATGATGTTATCGAATGCAAATCACATCACTGCGATGGCAGTTCTGTCATCGCCTCCGGATTTGACAGAGCCAGAAAAAAACTTTAAAATAAAAATAAATAGAAAATGCAAACGCAGGAGATAAAAACACAGCAGGTCAGTAGAGAGAAAAGGCAGGTTATGACAATTCGGGGGTGTAACTTTCATCAGAACTGCATTTGCAAAAGAAGAAAAGCCATACATTAGCAGAAGGGTCAAAAACCAGGGGCCATAGATTTAAAGTAATTGGTCGGAGGTTTAGAGGGGATTTGAGGAGAAATTTTTTCACCCAGAGGGTGCTGGGGGTCTGGAACTCACTGCCTGAAAGGGTGGGAGAGACAGAGACCCTCAACACATTTAAAAAGTACTTGGATATTCACTTAAAGTGCCATAACCTACAAGGCTCCGGACCAAGAGCTGGAAAGTGGGATTAGACTGGATAGCTCTTTGTCCGCCGGCATGGACAAGATGGGCCGAATGGCCTCCTTCTGTGCTGTAAATTTCCATGATTTCAACAGGGACAAGAAGAGACTCATCAGTCTGTGATCCGTTACTTATTTGAAAGTTGTGTTGTTCCCCTCCCTCTCTCCTAAACCACCAACTGGTACCTACATGTATGTTTAATTTAGGTAAAAGCAAAGTTTTCAACACACAAAAAAAATGAAGAGATTTGGAGTGAGTGCAAGTGAAGTGAGGAGGTGGGACTGTTAGTCAGGATCCTCCTCCCCACCAATACTTGAAACAGCAGCAGCTCACTGTAAAATAGCGACACACAGGAACTGGCTGCAGCTTGCAGACTGACTGCTGGCTGCGCAAACTCCCCGGCCACCCACACAACTATCCCAAACTTTGTTCTCTCTCTCTGGGTAAAAGTTGGGAGGCGCGTGCCCGCTGGTCTCGCGAGAGCGCGCGCTGTACTGTGCTGTGCCGGACCGGCTGGTCGCCCCTGTCTGACTGTCAGTCAGTCAGTCGGTGGAGCTGATGGAGATGGCGATGCATCGCCTCGGGCGCCTCATTCTTCCCTTCTCCCTCAGACTTCTAATAACGCTCCTTCTGGTAAACTCCTCCGCTTCAGAGCAGCCGCCCATCCCTAACGGTGAGCAACAATGTATCTTGTTTTATTATTCCTTTTTTTAAAAATTGTAAACGAATAACTTTTTTTTGGGGGAAAAAAAAGAGATTGTGGTTCTCCCCTCCCCATCTCTCTCAAAACTCCTTCAGAGAATAGTCGCCCCCCACCCTGGAATTAGCTTAAATCCAGGCTGGATGTTTGTGTCAATTGGTAAAGTTGATCTCACTTGGATTTTCTATTTTGTAATCTGTATGCTAAGTTTCATTTTGATAAGTTAAGTTTCATAGTATTGATTAGTTATGATTGATTTCTCATTTTTATAAGTTGTCAGACAATTGAAGGATGAGATAAAGTTTGCAGGCCAGTTTTAATTACTTTTTTCCCCTTGCAGCCAAAATGAAGTTTAAATGTTGTATTTGTTTTGATGACTTATTGACAGTGGTCTCCCTCCTCCCCTCCCTGACTGACTGAAGGCTCTGTCCATTTTTTTAACCAGATAAACAAAATCCTTAATTTAGAAATTGTAGTTTCCCACTGTACATTTTTATGTTAAAGGGAGGGGGGATTTGAATGTTTGAAGTACACACAAAGGTAACCTACATGTCCTTCCAACGTACAAATACGTCACACCTGAAATAAATGTTCCCTGTGTTATGTGGTTGCAAGTTAATTCCTCGTGGATCGTGTCAAAATCTGTTCTGTTCATTAATTTTCATCCTTGTCAGATGTTGCTTTTACAAGAGTGCTTACTTTAGACCCAGAAACTGTCCAGGCTTATTCTTGGGGGGAATGATCATTTGAGCTGTCAGCATGCAAAGCCGCACGTAATTCTGCTGCTGAATGCTTTGAGTACTTCTCACATTTTCCAAATATTTATTTGTATATCTATTTGAAAACAATCTTAGCATTTCTTTATCTATGTAAGTAGAGCAAAGTTTTCTGATCCACATTTGCAAGAACAAAGTATCTTTAAATGTAGCCAGTGAACTTGTTGACTTCACTGAAGTATCTACCACCCCCCCCCCCCCCCCCCCCCCCCTGGAATTTCCTCAGCAGAAATCTTTTTTGGCTAAATCCTTTCATTATAGGTAATTATATTGTATATAGACTTTAGATTATGCCCAAGGCCCCTCACACTATTGCCTTTGGAAGTTGGACAAAAACTGTTTCACTGCCCAGTGATGTCAAAAAGCACAAACTGTAGTATACCACCCCCCCCCCCCCCCCCCCTGCTCTTGGAGGTGTAACTTGGAGGGGAATTGGAGGTGATGGTGATCCCATTAGCCTGCTGCCCTTGTCCTTCTAGGTGGTAGAGGTTGCGGTCTTGGGAGGTGCTGCCAAAGAAGCCTTGGCAAGTTGCTGTGGTGCATCTCGTAGATAGTACACACTGCAGCCACGGTACGCCGGTGGTGGAGAGAGTGAATGTTTAAGGTGGTGGATGGGGTGCCAATCAAGTGGGCTGCTTTGTCTTGGATGGTGTCAAGCTTCTTGAGTGTTGTTGGAGCTGTACTCATCCAGGTAAGTGGAGAGTATTCCATCACACTCCTGACTTGTAGATGGTGGAATGGCTTTGGGGAGTCAGGAGGTGAGACACTCGCCGCAGAATACTCAGCCTCTGACCTACTCTTGTTGCCACAGTATTTATGTGGCTGGTCCAGTTAAGTTTCTGGTCAATGGTGACCCCTTGGATGTTGATGGTGGGGGATTTGGCGATGGTAATGCCATTGAATGTCAAGGGGCGGTGGTTAGACACTCGCTTGTTGGAGATAGTCATTGCCTGGCACTTGTGTGGTGCGAATGTTACTTGCCACTTATCAGCCCAAGCCTGAATGTCGTCCAGGTCTTGCTGCATGCGGGCATGGACTGCTTCATTTTCTGAGGAGTTGCGAATGGCACTGAACACTATGCAGTCATCAGCGAACATCCCCACTTTTGACCATATGATGAAGGGAAGGTCATTGATGAAGCAGCTGAAGATGGTTGGGCCTAGGACACTGCCCTGAGGAGCTCCTGCAGTGATGTCCTGGGGCTGTGATGATTGACCTCCAACCCCACAACCATCTTCCTTTGGGCTAGGTATGACTCCAGCCAGTGAGAGTTTTCCCCCCGATTCCCATTGACTTCAGTTTTACTAGGGCTCCTTGATGCCACACTCGGTCAAATGCTGCCTTGATGTCAAGAGCAGTCCCTCTCACCTCGCCTCTGGAATTCAGCTCTTTTGTCCATTTTTGGACCAAGGCTGTAATGAGGTCTGGAGCCGAGTGGTCCTGGCGGAACCCAAACTGGGCATCGGTGAGCAGGTTATTGGTGAGTAAGTGCTGCTTGATAACACTGTCTTGACACCTTTCATCACTTTGCTGATGATTGAGAGTAGACTGATGGGGCGGTAATTGGTCGGATTGGATTTGTCCTATGTTTTGTGGACAGGACATACCTGGCCAGTTTTCCACATTGTCGGGTAGATGCCAGTGTTGTAGCTGTACTGGAACAGCTTGGCTAGAGGCGCGGCTAGCCCTAGTCTTCAGCACGACAGCAGGGATGTTGTCGGGCCCCACAGCCTTTGCTGTATCCAGTGCACTCAGCCGTTTCTTGATATCACGTGGAGTGAATCGAATTGGCTGAAGACTGGTTTCTGTGGTGGTGGGGACCTCGGGAGGAGGCTGAGATGGATCATCCACTCGGCACTTCTGGCTGAAGATGGTTGCAAGCGCTTCAGCGTTCACCGTCATTACTCCTCCAATCGTGACAGCAACCTCTGGAATCAGCGCATGCGCAGATAAACATGGTGATCCAGAAGTTGCTGTCAGTCATTCCCTGCTCCTCCACAGGTTGCGCTGTGGAACTCCCCGGAGCCGGCAATCAATTCAAATCACAGTTCCTGATGAAAACTTCCCCTATTATGCTGGAATATAGCTGTTAAACCCCCCCCCCCCCCCCAAAAAAAAAGTTAGCCTTGTTGAAAGAGGTGTAACTGGGTTTTTAACAGCATATTGACTGCTGAACAACTGTTCTGGCCCTGAAAAACTAATTTTATATTTGTGAAATGTAAAATTTTTCTATTAATATGCTAAGAATTGCATGGCTTTTAATATTTTTTTTAAGTTTGTTTTTGATATTTCAACTTCTACCTTAATCCTACGTGTATATCTCAATCTTTATAAGAACATAAGAAATAGGAGCAGGAGTAGGCCATACGGCCCTTCAAGCTTGCTCTGCCATTCAATGAGATCATGGCTGATCAGCGACCTCAACTCCACGTTCCTGCCCGATCCACAAATTCCTTTGACTCCCCAAGAGTCCAAAAATCTATCTATCTCAGCCTTGAATATACTCAAAGACTCAGCATTCACAGCCCTCTGGGGCAGAGAATTCCAAAGATTCACAACCTTCTGAGTGAAGAAATTCATCCTTATCTCGGTCTTAAATTGCCTACCCCTTATCCTGAGACTATGCCCCCTAGTTCTAGACACTCCAGCCAGGGGAAACAACCTCTCAGCATCTACCCTATCAATCCCCTTCAGAATCTTGTATGTTTCAATGAGATCACCTCTCATTCTTCTAAACTCCAGAGAGTATAGGCCCATTCTACACAATCTCTCATCATAGGACAGCCCTCTCATCCCAGGAATCAATCTAGTGAACTTTCGTTGCACCGCCTCCAAGGCAAGTATATCCTTCCTAAGATAAGGAGACCAAAACTGCACACAGTACTCCAGCTGTTGTCTCACCAAGGCCCAGTACAATTGTAGCAAGACTTGCTTACTCTTATATTCCAACCCCCTTGAAATAAAGACCAACATGCCATTTGCCTTCCTTATTGCTTGCTCTACCTGCATGCTAGCTTTCTATGTTTCTTGCACGGGGACACCCAAATCTCTCTGAACACCAACATTTGAAAGTTTCTCACCAATTAAAAAATATTCTGTTTTTCTATTCTCCCTACCAAAGTGAATAACCTCACATTTCTCTACATTATACTCCATCTGCCACCTTACTGCCGACCCACTTTTTCTATCTATATCCCTTTGCAGACTCTTTGTGTTCTCCTCACAGCTTACTGCCCCACCTAGCTTTGTATCAGCAGCAAACTTGGGTACATTACACTCGGTCCCTTCGTCTAGGTCATTAATATAGATTGTAAATGGCTGAGGCCCCAGCACTGATCCTTGCGGCACCCCACTAGTTACAGCCTGCCAACCTGAAAAAGACCCGTTTATCCCTGTTTTCTGTCCGTTAACCAATCCTCTTTCCATGCTACTGTATTACCCCCAAGCCCGTGAGCCCTTATTTTGTGTAATAACCTTTCATGTGGCACCTTATCGAATGCCTTTTGGAAATCCAAATATATTACGTCCACTGGTTCCCCTTTATCTACCCTGCTAGTTACATCCTCAAAAAACTCTAATAAATGTGTCAAACACGATTTCCCTTTCATAAAACCATGTTGGCTCTGTCTAATCATGTTATAATTTTCTAAGTGCCCTAATACCACTTCCTTAACAGTGGATTCCAGCATTTTCCAGACGACTGATGTCAGTCTAACTGGCCTGTAGTTCCGTTTTCTCTCTCTCTCCTTTCTTGAATAGCGGTGTTACATTTGCTTCCTTCCAATCCGTTGGGACCGTTTTAGAATCTAGGGAATTTTGGAAGATCAAAACCAATGCATCCACTATCTCTGCAGCCACCTCTTTTAGAAGCTTAGGATGTAGGCCGTCAGGTCCAGGGGATTTGTCGGCTTTTAGTCCCATTAGTTTCTCTAGTACTTTTTCTCTACTTGTACTAATTACGGTAAGTTCCTCACCCTCATTAGACATTTGGTTCCCCACCATTTTTCGCTCTCTGTCAAATTTATAAAAAGTAAATTATAATTGGTGCATTTTACTTCCTGGTTTGCTGTCTGAGAATTCTTCAATGTGATTGGTTGCTTAGCCTGCTTGATGACATCACTGTTGCTAAACACTGGAGATTTGCTTGATTTGGCGCCAGAGTCAAACTAATGTCGGGAGAGCTGAAATTCAGAGATGGCTAGATCTTTGTGGGCAGCTTTCTTCGAGGTCAGCGGCGAGCCCCTTCGCTTCACTGCTGATCGCACATTCTGGGCCATTGAACCTTACTCTTCTATTGTCTATAGTGGTTTGTTTCTGTCTCCTAAGTACAAATGGTATTCTCAGTCTGTTTGTGTAACCCACAAAATTCCACTAATCTGGATGGTTGCCAGTGCATTAAAATGCCTCTATGAAATGGTGTTTTCAAAGCTGTAATTTGCTATTCAGGCAAGTTGTACAAGCATGTATGCCATGAGTTTGGATGCCGCTTTCACCTTATACAATCTAAATTTAGCCCGGAATTACAGTATTTCCGTTGCTATTTGTAACTCCGTGTGGATAGCCTTTATCTGGTTCCTTGCTGGTGTGGTTTCACAGTAGAAATTTGTCTATAATTTGGTAGTGAAGCATGAATTTCACTCAGATGTGGTAGCGGTCATGCTGTTGCAACAGGGAACAGGGGTAAGGTACATTATTCAGACAGTATCAAAGGAGCATTATTATGTGTCTACCCTATATTGTACCTGATTTGAGAGTATTTGCTGATACTGAATAGAAAAGAATATATTGAGCTAAATAGAACTGTGATAAATTATGGAAACTAAATCAAAATAAGAGTAATATCGTTCAACAATTTGGATTCATACAGTGGGTTTATTGTAAAAAAACATCCCAAGGCGGTCCATAGGATTGTAATCAGGAAAATAACCAAAGAAGGAGTGATTAGGAGGGGTGATCCAAAGCTTGGTGGAAGAGGTGGGTTTTAAGAAGAGCATTAAAGGAGGAGAGGGAGATGGAGGGAATTCCACAAGCGTGGGACCTAGATAGCTGAAGGCATGGCCGCCAATGGTGGGGGGATGCAAGAGAGGCTGGTGACGGCGAGTTCGGGGGAGGGTTGTCAGGCTGGAGAAAGTTGCAGAGAGAGAGGGGCGAGGCCATGAAGGGATTTAAACACGAGGATGAGAACTTTAAATTTGAGGTGTTAGGGGATTGGGAGCCAACGTAGATTGTCAGGGACATGGTGATGGTTGAGCGGGATTTGGGCAGCTCGGTGGACCTTTTGGATAATGTCAAGAGAGGCTTAGCGGGTAGCTCTCGGCTTATTCAAGACGGATTCAAGCCTGGGATGACGGCAGGGAGAGTAGGAAGGCAGAGGAGTAGTGACGACCAATAGACAACAAGTTCAGTCTCGAATTCCATTTAGGAGTTATGCAGCTGTCAGTTGCTGGATAGGCTTATTATCCATAATTCTGTTACTCAGTACAGCCTCTCTCTGAAACAAAACACCAGCATGCCGAGGTTTGTTGATCATGTTGTGACTGCGGCGTGATGTGTAATTTAATCCACAATCCATATTTAACACTTCAAGAGCTACTGTTAATGGATTCAGGTAACAGGAGAAACAGAATTATATTCTAATTTCTTACTTGTATTAAGAAGACCCAAGTGAAACAAAACATTTCCCCCCCCACCCCCAAAATACTCCATGATCAACAGAGATTCCAACCTGTGTCACTATGAAATAAATAGATACTTTAAAAGAAATACATTCAATAAGCTATGGGGGAAAGCCCTCCCTTTTGCTTTTTGCAATCCAAATCAGGACAAACTGGGCCACTGCTTTTGTGCTCTAGTGATTTATAGGACACAAATGTGAAGTCAGCCAGATGTGGCTACACAAAAATATGGATGGGGGTGTAAGATCAGTAAGATGACATCAGTGTAAAAGCATGAAGACGGGAAACAGATAGATGTGAAAAGTAAGTAGGCAACAGGCTGAAGCAGCGGCCGTGGCCAGATTACAATCTATCAGTCGGAAGATGTATTGTTTGTTAGATGGTGCAAAAATCTCTTAAAAACTAGTGCATGTATTTTCACTGGATTTACATGTTTTTTCTCAAAAGGAACATTTTGTATGGGTTAGCCAGAATGCTTTGGATGGTTCGTTGTACCGACAAGCCTAAGTTTGACGTATGAAATTTTGTTTCACTAATGCTTTCTGAAAAATGAATCGTCATTTATTCTTTCAATCAATGGGAACCCTGAAGTGAGAGCAAAAGATGAAATAAGCTATGTGTATTTTTTTTTAAATCCACAAACAAGCTGTAAAGAATTTGTACACAATGCTTGAAACACCAGTTAAGATGATTATTAGGGGGACTGAATCTTACTAAAGTAAAACAGAATAGAATTCTTAAATAACCTTGAGCTCCATATATGGTATTTAGTTATAATTCAAGGGCTAAATGTTGCCACCCAGATACTAAATGGCCTTTGTGAGTTTAGAAGCATTTCTTACGAATGGGCAGTTGACTTCGATTACAAACAACCTAGCGTATGGAGGAGAAGAGCGAATCGTGTGTAGATTTCTCGGGCAAGGACAATAACTTGGTTTTGGCTGAGTGGTAATATGTGAAGTAGCTTCATCTCACCAAAAGTATTCTCCTCAACATCTGTTGCATGTTCAGTGAATACCTGGAATCACCATTTCTGGCTGTGAGGGTGTTCGAGGACCCAATGAATATAACTACAGCAATCCTTTTTGAGGCACCTGAAATTGCAGTCTCCAATGAGGTGAGAGTGGGTGGAAAGTGGAAAACCTGCAGAATCTGTGCTGGAAATGAACTGAGAAACAGCTTGTGGCTGAGGAAAGTGATCTGTCAGGTGGGAACTTTTAGTGTACATTTAAAGCTGTCAAGTAATCAGCTGGAGCAATGGCAATTCATCTCCTGCCTCAGTTTCACAGACGTGGTCCCCGAGCAGCGTGGACCCCGTGGGCAAAAGGTAAGGTTAAAAGCATTATTAAGGGTCTGTCAGCAACCCAATAATTGGTTTAATTGGGTCGGGTCAGATCCGAGATCTCACACACGCCATTGGGAAAGGCACGTTGAGGCGGCTTGACAGCGGGGTCAAATCAAATTTCCCACCCTTCCAAGGAGACTCATTCCTGTTGAGTTGTTACTCTGGCTTCACTCGCAACACCTTCAAATTGAATAAGAAAGAAAGAACGCCCTTGCCTTTATATAGTATCTTGCACATCTCCAGGATGTCCCAAGTCATGTAATTTGCTGGGAGAGGCAAAATAACAGAAAATCCCAGACCAATTAGGGAAAAAAATCTGAAAAATTCCTCTCCAAGCCATTAAGGCGATCGAAGCTAGGCCAGGAGACCACATTGACCTTGATTTATATTATAGAAACCTATCCCTTGTGCAAGGTGATCTCTGCCTCATCCAGAAACCGGTCCAGCTCTCTCTCTCTCGAACGAATACTGCGAATCAGCTTTCACCGCACGAGCCAGCAACCTGTTCCGCAGGTCCACTATTCTCTGGGAAAAGAAGTACCGCCTAGCATCCAACCTTGTTCTGCCCTTGCATAACTTGTGAGCGTGACCCCTGGTCCTCCCTAACCCATCCAATTGAAATAATTGGTCCACTTAATCACAATCTGGATGCTTCATTATTTTATAAACCTCGATCAAATTGCTCCCCGAGAAGAGAAATGTGGGCGTAGTTGTTTCAGCTCTTGAGTGCCAAACCTTTTACTTTTAATCCTTGAGTGATAATAATGTAGAAATTTTACACATGACGTCAAAGATGCTTGAACATAAACAGTGTTAAGAATGGCAAGTGTAATTCTGTGTTGAATCTTGTATTTAGTGCGTTTTGTGTTGAGTACCGCAGTCCATGATTTACAAGTGGTGAATTTAGTTCAAAAGTACTTGCCAGAATCACTAGTAGTTTCACCCACATCATAGGCTCAAAATTCTTCCCAATATACGCTCTCTAGCCTTTTATTGGCTTTTTCTGAACGTACAGTAATCTTTCAGTGAGCATTATGAGCTTGGAGATTTAGTGGTTTTTTTTTGCTATACTTCTTAACATTGCAAAAACAGTTTTGGACATCCCCCAACTTTCCAATACTGTACTTACAAAGATTTCTATCCTTGCCTCAGTTACACTGCTTTTCTTGCATTAGTACAGCAGATGAAATGTGTGGCAACTACTTCATGTGCTCCAGAAGTTTCTTCTGTGACATCCATGAGGGAGGAATTTCAGTTCACAGAAAATAAAATGAAAGCATAGTTGGAGCTCCAACATAATTTCCACCTTAACTTATAATTGTTCATTTTGATTCAATAATTTTTCTTAAAAGCAATTAATAAGTAATGTGCTGTCATACAGCTTTTAGACTGTTACAGATGTTATTTTGAGCTGTTCATTGTTTCAAGTTGGGGTGTGCCAAGGACTATCAGTTCAGTTGATATGTGCTTTTGATTCATGGCATTGCACAGTTGTGCCGCATCACAGTCCAAACTCAAAATGAAGAACAATAAGCAAAACTAGCACTGCCTTTAGCTGCACTGGAATTAAAACACAAAGGAATAGGTTGCAACTGTAATCTCCTCCAGCTCCACAACCTCCCCCCTGAGATATCTGCGCTCTTGAACATCCCTGATTATAGTCGCTCAACCATTGGTGGCTGTGCCTTCAGCTGCCTAGGCCCTAAGCTCTGGAGTTCCCTGCCTAAACCTCTCCACTTCGTTACCTCTCTTTCCTCCTTTAAGATGCTCCTTAAAACCTACCTCTTTGACCAAGCTTTTGGTCATGTGCCCTAATTTCTCCTTATGTGGCTCAGTGTCAAATTTTTTGTCTTATAACACTCCTGTGAAGTGCCTTGGGACGCTTTACTACATTAAAGGTGCTATATAAGTCCAAGTTGTTGTTGTTGTTGTATCTTAATCATAGCACTGACCATAATTTAGTCACAACTTTGTTGCACATGTTTTGGGAGCTGTCTTGTGGATAAAATGATGTCTGGGTGGTCATCATTATATAACACTTTAAATATTCTGTGGTGTCCATTGTTAGCGATCTTCATATTTGATTTCCAATTTTTTTTAATGCTCCCTCTTTGTTGTCGGTTCCTATTAATTTGTTTTTCTTTTTGCTATTTTCAGTTGTACTTTTTGTTTGGCATTTTCCCCCTACGTTTTGGTCTAACTTGCGGCCTTTTGGAAAAGTGCTTTTAAAATTAATGAAGGACAGGTCAGTTGTGAACATTGAATTGGCTGTCAGGATGTTTGTGCTGAACAGTCAAATTTAACATTGCATTATTTTTTTTCTTTGCTTCTTGACATTCATATTTCAGATATTTGTGGTTAGTGAGACAACTGTTGTCACTGGCATTATGATCCACCCCTCTGGTTATGAACAGTGCAAGGTCCTTTGCCAGCCAGTGTCCTTTTTAAGATATATCGTAGAATCATACAGCACAGAAGGAGGCTATTCGGCCCATCGTGCCTATGCCGGCTCTTTGAAAGAGCCATCCAATTAGTCCCAATCCCATGTTCTTTCCCAGTAAACCTGTAATTTTTTCCTTTTCAAGTATCTATCCAAATCCCTTTTGAAAGTTACTTTTAAATCTGCTTCCACCGCCCTTTCAGGCAGTGTGTTCCAGATCATAACTCGCTGCATAAAAGAAAATTCTCTTCATCTTACCTCTGATTCTTTTGCCAATTACCTTAAATCTGTGTCCTCTGGTTACTGACTATTCTTCCACTGGAACCCTTCACGATTTTGAACACCTCTATTAAATCTTCCCTTAACCTTCTCTGCTCTAAGGAGAATTACCTTGATGCGGAGATGCCGGTGTTGGACTGGGGTGGACAAAAATGAGAAGTCGCATCAAAGCTGTACTCTGCTGTGTCTTTGATGTAATGCCTCCCTGACGGATTGTATCTCTGCAGACACATTGTTCTCTGTCTATATATGCTTTGTAACTGATTTGTATTCCCTCACTTTACCTGATGAAGGAGCAGCGCTCCGAAAGCTCGTAATTTCAAATAAAACTGTTGGACTATAACCTGGTGTTGTGAGAATTACCTTAAATTACCTATATAGGTTGGATATTTTACTGTGAATCGTTTTGGGATGCCCAGAGGGCATGAAAGGTGCTATATAAATGCAAATTATTATTTTTTTCTTTTTTTATTTCTTTGTTTTTTGTGAACAGGTTCAAAGATGTGTCACATATTTGAAAGGTAGACTCCTCAGTGGGAAAGTGTTAACTTTCATACCAAGATGTGAAATTGCTCACCTTAGTTCTACACATGCTCTACTTCATGTGTAGCTCCTGAGCCCTGGCAACAGAAGCCCAGGCAACTTGTTTCTACTACGATAGCAAAATACTGCGGATGCTGGAAATCCGAAATAACAACAGAAAACACTGGAAAAACTGAGTAGGCCAGGCAGCATCCGTGGAGAGAGAAACAGAGTTAACGTTTCAGGTCGAAGACCTTTCGTCAGACCTGGAAAAAGCAGGAAATGAAATAGATTAATGAGATAGATTGTTTCTACTTGTGTTTTATATCTCTCTTCTGCTGGTTTTACCTATGAGTTTTGTGGCCCTGGAGGTTTGGAATGGGCTATTTATTGCGCTATTGCCTAATTGGCAAATAAATTCCTAAATTAGTACGTCAAGATGTGTTAGTATTAGCAGCTTGAAATATATGCAAATTAAGGGGAACAATGATTTAAACTTTGTATGTGGTCCCCGAGACTCCATGGTGCACACCATATGGCCTATGAAGGCAAAAGCTTGTCACCTGTGCTCTACTTCACCAGTGTCAGCACATGCTACAGCTGCCTGTGTGATGTAGGGTAAAACATGTTACACGTTTGGTTAACCTGGTCTTTATGGGACAGGGAAGAAAGGAATGTGTTTCTAGCAACTGGTGATGAGAAATAAACTTTTAAAAGAAAAATTAACTGCTTGCATACATTATTACAGCTGCATACAGAAAATCAAGATTCAAATGTGTCCCCCCCGCCCCCATTTTTCTGTGATCTATTGGAACATGTTTTTGCTGTTGGATGTACTGCACCTATTGCTAGAATTTATCACCACATTTCCCCAAATGCTGCAACAACTTTTACTGTAGGTGCGATCCCATAAGTTGTAAATCTGTAACTTTAGACAAAGCAAGTAATGCAGTACACATGTACAGCCAGTAATGGAAATACCCTGTGCACGTGGGGTGTCCAGAGGGCTTCAGCTCAGCAGAAGATGAGATTTGAACAAGTGCCAGGATTCAACAAGTTTTTTTTTACAGCTAATATTAGTGACTGCAAAATGGATTAGTGGAATAATAAACTGCTCGGAGAAAGAAAAACACGTTTATTTACGGTCACTAAATTTAAAAAAAACTTGTCTTGGAAGAGAAGAAATGTGCGTGCAATGGTACAATGACACCATCGTGTTATTGATTGTCTGTCCTGACAACTTCTCTGTGCTTTTTTTAAAACCTGTTTAGCTTCATCATCTCGGCACCCAAATATTCTGACTCTCCTCTAATCCTCCTCAACAATGAGCCAAAGCTTAGCGTGCGTTCTGTCCTCTCTCAAACGCTCCCTTTACACTAGTGACTAGATACAAAGACCATCCAGCTTTCAAATCCTTTTCATGCTATTAAAATGCACTCTAAAAATGACTTGAGGTATTCCTTCTCGGAGGTTTAAAGTAATTTGAAGTATGTTGTACCTGCTGATTTTTTTTTTAGGAATAGCGAAAAGGTTTTAATTTTAAAGCAAAGCAAACAAAAGCAGAAAATGCAACAGCACGTTTGGCAACGTCCGACAGGGAGAACTTCTGATGAAGGGTTCCACCCTATCGATCAAATTTCAATTGACCCAGCACTCTTTTGGGGAGCAAGTTCTATATTCCCACTACACTTTTTGTGTGGAAAAAGTGCTTCCTGATTTCACTCCTGAATGGCTAATTGTAAGTTTATGCCCTCTTCTTTGGATTTCCCCACCAGAAGAAATAGTTTCTCTGTATCTAACCTATCGAATCCTTTAAACACATTGATTAGATCACCCCTCAACCCTCTAAACTCAGTATTCCAATTTGGCTTACTCAGATCCGAGGTGGATGACCTCACACTTTCCCACTTTGAACTCCATCTGCCATAGTTTTGCCCACTCACTTAGTCTGTTTATGTCATAGAATGGTTACAGCACGGAAGGAGGCCATTCGGCCCGTCAAGCCCGTGCCAACTCCTGCAAGAGCACTTCAGCTAGTCCCACTCCCCCGGCCTTTCCCCGTAGCCCTGCAAATTTCTTTCCTTCAGATTCTTAACCAACTCCCTTTTGAAAGCCGTGATTGAATCTGCCTCCACCACCCTTTCAGGCAGTGAATTCCAGATCCTAACCACTCGCTGCGTAAAAAAGTTTTTTCTTGCATCGCCTTTGGTTCTTCTGCCAATCACCTTAAATCCGTGTCCTCTGGTTCTCGACCCTTCTGCCAATGGGAACAGTTTCCCTCTATCTTCTCTGTCCAGACCCCTCATGATTTTGAACACCTCTATCAAATCTCCTCCAATCTTCTCTGCTCCAAGGAGAACAACCCCAGCTTCTCCAGTCTATCAACATAACTGAAGTCCCTCATTCCTGGAATAATTCTTGTAAATCTTTTCTGCACCCTCTCTAAGGCCTTCACATCCTTCCTAAAGTGTGGTGCCCAGAATTGGACACAGTACTCCAGTTGGGGCTGAACCAGTGTTTTATAAAGGTTCAACATAATTTCCACACTTTTGTACTCTATGCCTATATTTATGAAGCCCAGGATCCTGTAAGCCTTTTTAACTGCTTTTCAACCTGCCCTGCCACCTTCAACGACTTGTGCACATATACCCCCGGTCTCTCTGTTCGTGCACCCCCTTCAGGATTGTACCATTTAGTTTATATGTCCTCTGCTCATTCTTTCTACCAAAATGTATCACTTCACACTTTTCTGCATTAAATTTCATCTGCCGCGTGTCCGCCCATTTCACCAGCCTGTTTATGTCTTCCTGAAGTCTATCACTCTCCTCCTCACTGTTCACTATACTTCCAAGTTTTGTGTCATTTGCAAATTTTGAAATTGTGCCCTGTACACCCACGTCTAAGTCATTAATATATATCAAGAAAAGCAGTGGTCCTAGAACTGACCCCTGGGGAACACCACTGTATACCTTCCTCCAGTTCGAAAAAACAACCGTTCACCACTATTCTGTTTCCTATCACTTAGCCAATTCTGTATCCATGCTGCCACTGTCCCTTTTATTCCATGGGCTTCAACTTTGCTGGCGAGCCTATTATGTGGCACTTTGTAGAACGCCTTTTGGAAATCCATGTGCACTACATCAACCGCATTACCCTCATCAACCCTCTCTGTTACCTCATCAAAGAACTCAATCAAGTTAGTGAAACACGATTTGCCTTTAACAAATCCGTGCTGGCTTTCCTTAATTAATCCACACTTGTCCAAGTGACTGTTAATTTTGTCCCTGATTACTGTTTCTAAAAGCTTCCCCACTACCGAGGTCAAACAGGCTGGATTTATCTTTACGCCCTTTTTTGAACAATAACGTAACATTTGCAATTCTCCAGTCCTCTGGCATCACCCCCGTATCTAAGGAGGATTGGAATATTATGGCCAGTACCTCCATGATTTCCTTCCTCAATTCCCTCAGCATCCTAGGATGCATCCCAACCGCTCCTGGTGATTTATCTACTTTAAGTACAGCCAGCCTTTCTAATATCTTCTCTTTATCAATTTTTATCCTATCAAGTATCTCCACTACCTCCTCCTTCACTATGTCTTCGGCAGCATCCTCTTCCTTGGTGAAGACAGATGCAAAGAACTCGTTTAGTTAGGTCTCCTTTTTGGTCCCTAATCGGCCCCACCCCTCCTCTTACTACCCTTTTACTATTTATAAGCCTATAGAAGACTTTTGGATTACCTTTCATGTTGGCTGCCATTCTATTCTCATACCCTCTCTTTGCCCCTCTTATTTTCTTTTTTACTTCTCCTCTGACCTATATATAGCCTGATTCTCAGACGTATTTGCAACCTGATATCTGTCATACGTGCTCTTTTTCTGCTTCATCTCTTTCATCATCCAGAGAGCCCTGACTTTAGTTGCCCTCCCTGCCTGTCCCTTTGTAACTACCTGTTTCCGTCTACATAACTTACTGTTAACTCCTAACTTAGTGTCATCTGCAAACTTGGATATACAGCTCTCTATTGCCTTCATCAAAGTCATTACTATATACGGTGGAAAGCTGAGGCCCCAGTACAGATCCTTGGGGAACACCACTTGTGACATCCACCAATCAGTGAAGCAACACTTTATCCTTACTTTCTGTCTCCTACCTCCCAACCAATGACTGACTCATGTCACAAGGTTACCACCAGTTCTGTGCGCTCTCATTTTTGTTAATAATCTCTTGTGTGGAACTTTATCAAATGCCTTCTGGCAGTCCGTATAGACAACATCCACAGACAATCCCCTATCGACCATGCTAGTGACCTCAAAACAAATTCAACCTGGTTAGTCAGACATGACCTATCCTTTAAAATTCATGCTAGCTCTCTTTAATCAGCTGATACTTGTGCAAGTGCCAGCCACTTTCTGATAGATTAAAATATAGGCCCTGAAATTGCGGTCGGCAGCGTAGCTAAGGAGTACGCTGCCGACCTCCGAACGAAATCCGCACTTATCTGGTGCAAGGCCCCAAATGAAAACTTGCTTTGAAATGCTGCAGAGTTGTGCACAACGTAGTGGCCCATGGATCCCAGGGACGCACCGTTGTGCGTAAGCATACCTGGGATCACATGGGGCGATGCTCCTTTCACTAGCCAATCAGGAAACATAAATCTCTGATTCCCGACATCAATCAAATTTTAAGTTAAACGGTATGAATATTTATTTGACCAGTGCAGTACTTGGCTTTAAAAAGCACAGGGAATACTTTGGAGTAAGTACAGTTATTTACTGGAAGACTCTGCAAAATTAAAAAAAAATAAAATCTCATCCCTCAAACGGAGCCTTTAGTAGGTGGTAGGTTGATACATGGCGCTTTTATGTGTTTATTTTTAATTATACAATTTTCTCATCTCTTTCCCCCCGCCCCCCTTACACTATGGAAACAGGCTCCTGCGCCTGTTTGCACCAGCCGTAAAATTTTCCAGTGTAATTGATGCGCAGTTGGTGGGCAATTAGCCCAACTCTGTGCTAGCACATCATTTCAAACAGTCGCAGTGGATGATCTTAACGGTTCGCCAGTTCTATATTTAGCGCATGAGCAAGCGCATGCGGAAATCCCAAACTTGCGGTCAATTTCAAAGGCGGTATGACGGTGTACTCTTAAGTGTACGCTGTCCTACCGAACGCATATTTTGCTCCAACAATTTTTTACGGTTTAACAACTGTAGCATTTATTGCAGCGTAAGCTTCCTTCCAGTGGCAGAATTACAGCTGAGGTTTTGAAGCTGGCCGGCTCAAGAATTTTGCCTGATAATCCTCCTTTTAATCATGGAAGTAGCTGATTTGAATCTGACAGAGGCTCTGTTTGACAGTGGTCACTTTACTTCTTAACGAGGCTGTAAAAATTCCATCAATTAAGTGTTTGACTTTTCTTGGCTACCTATCTACAATGTCATTTGGCAGTGGTTACTCACATCTGTTTGTGCTGCCGATGTTAAGTAGTGTGCTGGCCAGCATATTGTCTCAGTAAAATCCAGCTTTCAGATTTTCCAAATACTTTCAAATGTCTGTTGAGCAACCATTGTGGCAGGAGTGTGCGTCAGTGGGAGCATGTTGGGAAAATGGACTTCCTGTGAAGTGCAGTTTTTATTTTGAGAGTGAGACACGATGGGGCGAATTGTCGCCTCCTGTGCCGTAAATTTCCATGATTTTGTGAATGACTGGATAAATTGCAACTACAGTCACAATTTAAAACACACATTTGCATTGCATTTCCTACATTACAACAGTGACTGCACTTCAAAAGTACTTCATTGGCTGTAAAGCGCTTTGAGACGTCCGGTGGTCGTGAAAGGCGCTATATAAATGCAAGTCTTTCTTTTCTTTTTGGGAGGGATTGATTTGCCAGTTTATCATCCGTTCTGTTTTAAAATTAAGGTTCAAATATGAAACAATGGAAGCAAATCCGGGGATGAGGTATTACTGCTGTGGAATCACTCCATGTGCAGATAATGTGTGTATAATTACATACTGAAGAGTTTAAGTCAGTTTTGTTCTCTTTCCACAGTATATAACCCACCTTCTCTTTCCACAGTATATAACCCACCTTATGCCGCGGTGGATGTCAATTCAGTGAACCTTACTGAAAGTGCACGTGTGTGGACATCTGGGAGGGATAGGTCAGGCTAAGTTGTGATCTTGAATAGCCTGCTTAGGCTCTCTCATGCATAGTGGTCACTTGGAGAAAGTTCCAGGGAGTGTAGATGGTGCCTCTGAAATCGTAACCCAATTAAGAGATGAGGCCTTCAGGGGAAGGGGTAAATTGAGCATTGTTACTGGAAAATTGGATGTGAGTTTGTCTGTAATCACTGTTGATGACTTTAATGAAGATTTTAAAGTGGAACCCATTCACTGGAAGATGCTACTGTTTTTTATAAGTGTGCTGGGCTGAGACCAGATATTTTTTGCGTCTGGCACATTTGCCGCACCAACACTGACTGACTAAATCAGGAACGTATTCAAATTTGTTTTGGAATGCGCTTCTGGGATTTTGCGAATGCATGGATGAAATTACACGTCAGGTACTGAGGAACAGCAGCAATCGTTTGTGCCAACATATGTCAGGGATGAGAAAAGACTAGTTAGCCTATCAAAGCTAAACCTTCCAGTACATTAACTCTCCTATCATGGTATCTAGTTGCATCTTAAATTACCTCAATATTTTTGCCTCTATTACCTTGCTTAGTAGATGATTCCAAATGTGTTACTCATGGCGACAGTTTTTTTCCTTATTGCTGTTCCAGCTTTACTTTTTATTTTATTTTTATGCCACTTTTTTGACATACTTGAAGTAATCTGGTTTATGGTATCTTTGCCATTTAATATTTTGTATACTTTAAAAATCCTTCTCCTTAACCATCTCTTTCTACACTGTAAAGAACGCAAGATTAATCAAAAATGAGAAGTCGCACAACACCAGGTTATAGTCCAACAGTTTTATTTAAAATTACGAGCTTTCGGAGCTGCTGCTCCTTCGTCAGGTAGTGGCTTCAGCAGTCAAGGACATTCAGCCTCGGATCTGCGGGTTAGCGTTCTCCAAGGCGGCCTTCGAGACACACGACAACGCAAAATCATCGAGCAGAAACTGATAGCCAAGTTCCGCACCCATGAGGACGGCCTCAATAGGGATCTCGGGTTCATGTCACGCTACAGAACGTGACGCGACATCGTTGTCTGTCTTTCCAGTTTAAAAAAAACCCACAAAAAACAACAACCAAAAGAAAAACAAACAAAAAAAAAAGTTAGGAGCTCAACTGCAGACGGCAGCATTTGACACGTTGGACCCCCTGTGACCCACCTCATTGTCTTGGCTGTGCTCTGATGTTTCTTTGATGTAGTGCCTTCCTGACGGATTGTATCTCTGCAGACAAGTCGCTCTCTCTGTGTATATATACTGTGTATTAGATTCCCTCACTGTACCTCTACCTGACGAAGGAGCAGCAGCTCTGAAAGCTCGTAATTTTAAATAAAACTGTTGGACTATAACCTGGTGTTGTGCGACTTCTCATTTTTGTCCACCCCAGTCCAACACCGGCATCTCCGCATCAAGATTAATCAAGGTTGAGAAGGTAAACTCAAGTATTTTCCGAAGATATGTTAGCCTATCAAAGTTCATCCCTCTAATACATTAGAAAATAAACTGAAGTATTTTCTCATAACTCACCCCCCATTACATTTGGGATCACTTTCTGTACCCTTTATATTACAAGTGTGGTGACCAGAACTGTAGGCAAGATGGTCTAATGGAGGCATTGTAGAGCTTTATAAGTCAGTCAGAGTGTGAAATAGTACTTTTAAAGTAAGTGGTTCACAGAAATGGTCACCCTTCGCATACTCCTGGGTTTGGTGGGTGGCATTGTGCCCTCCTGCAGGTGCTATTTATCCCTTCTGCATTATGCTCAGCAATTTTGCCAATAGATCTGAAGTTTGTAGGCTTTCTTGCAAATTCTCAATTCGCGTACATTCAACTACTGATGGGAAGGCAAAATGGAGCTGCAAACTCCAACGATGGAGGCACTGGCTAGGCTTTTCCACTTCTGCAGTTGTCTGTCCACGAGTTCCCACCCATTCCCAATGGATGGAAAATCGCAGGATGGTGGGGCAGATGCAGGAAGCTCTCGCCACTGAGTTTATCCAGGTGATGTATTGCATTGGTCAGTGTTGCAAAATCTCACTGTCTGACCATAACCCAGCCAAGACACTCAGTGCAAAATTCCATTTGTACCTTAACCCTTACTGGCTCTCTTAATGGTCACCTAGGGAACTTCTTATTAGGCAGTCCCTCGGAACAGAGGATGACTTGCTTCCACGCTAAAAATGAGTTTTCAGGTGACTGATGAGTCCAATGAGGGACCTACAGTCTCTGTCACAGGTGGGGCAGACGGTGGTTGAAGGGGCGGGTAGGTGGGATGCTTGGGTTGACGTGCGCTCCTTCCACTGTTTGCGCTTGGCTTCCGCTTGCTCCCGGCGAAGAGACTCGAGGTGTTCGGCGCCTTCCCGGACGCTTCTCCTCCACTTTGAGCGGTCTTGGGCCAGGGATTCCCAGGTGTCGGAGGGAACATAGAATTCATCACTGCTGTATCATGACTTACAGCTACTTAATTATCCTAGATCCTGGACTTTTTAATCATAGTTCTCATGAACAAGGAACGCTGTCCTTTCTTCAGGTTTTGTCCTCATAGGGCTCTGCTGTGTGAGATAATCTTCCTCCCATGTCCTGTTTTTCACAATACCACTGAATTCCTCAAGATACTTGGTGTGTGTTTCCTTTGAGACAGGGTGACTTTGTTTTTTCATGTGTTTATGAATTCTGTGAGGCAAAAACATGTATTTATAAAAGGCCTTATCATGTCCTCAGGGCAACCCAAAGTGCTTTGCAACTAATAGATTGCTTTTGAAGTGCACTCACTGTTATGTAGACAGTTGTGGCAGCCAAATCGCACACGGCAAGGTCCCACAAACAGTAAGTGAATGAAGGCCTAGTTAATATGGGACGTTTCTTGTGGTGAATTTGATTGAGTGAGGAATGTGTGCCAGGATATTGGCTGAAATCCCAACTCTTGTTCAAATGGTGCCATGGAATCTTTTATGACCACCTGCCAAGCAGACTGGGCTTCAGTTTAATTTGCCAGCTGAAAGACGGCCCCTCTGCTCTGACAATGCAGCACTGCACTGAGGTGTCAAGACTGTGTGTTAAAATTTCGATTTTATAAATAGGGGCATAGGGTATCAGAGTAAAGAAGTAATAAATTTGTACTAAACATTGTTCTCCATAGCCTCTCCCCTCCCTATCTCTCTAATCTCCCTACAACCCTCCGAGAATGTTGATTTCCTCCAATTCTGGCCTTTTGTGCATCCTCGATTTTCCTTGGCGGCTGTGCTATCAGCTGTCTAGGCCCCAAGACTGGAATTCCCTCTCTAAACCTCTCCGCCTCTCACTCCTCCTTTTAAGACGCTCCTTAAAACCTACCACTTTGACCATCTGTCCTAATATCTCCTTATGTGGCTCTGTGTCAAAATTTGTTTGATAACACTCCTGTGAAGCGCCATGGGATGTTTTACTATGTTAAAGGCGCTATATAAATGCAAGTTGTTGTTAGGCCACAGTTAGAATGCTCTGTGAAATTCTGGGAATTCCATGATGAAAAGAACTTTTAAAACCACAGTAGATTCACCAGAATATAACCAGAGATGGGAAGAGAGAGTTGAGATACTGGGACAGTTTCCAACGGAGCAGAGAAGACTAAGAGGAGTCTTGATCGAGGTTTTTAAAAAAAATTCTGAAGGGTTTTGATAGAATGAATAGGGAACTGCTATTTTCTCTGGCTACGCTGCCAGTGATGAGGGGGTCTTCAGTTTAATATTGTCATAAAGCGAGGGTAGCAGTTAGATGAAATTTCTCTGTGAACTTAATTTTGGATTGCTCTCGCAAACAGCTGGTCTCCTTCCGTGCTGTAAACGTTAATGGATTTATGGTCTGTCATGGCACTTGAGCTCTGAACATTCTGACTCAGCTGAGCCAAGGTGACACTTGCAGCTCTGTTCAAAAGAAAGACCTGCATTTATATAGCGCCGTTCATGATCTCAGGATGTCCCAAAGCGCTTTACAGCCAATGAAGTATAGTCACCGTTGTAATGTAGGAAAGCTAATCTTTTATTCTAACTCAACATTCTAAACTGTGTGTGTATGTATATATGTGTGCATATATTTATTTATTTATTTATTTATTTAGCATGGCCAAAACACCCTCAACAACCGAAAGTTTAATGATCAGAAATATCTTGATTCCAATGTCAATACTGAAGAATATAAAATTTTGTCTAATTAATCTTTAAAATCCTCCTTTTAGATTTGGAAATTTTGCAACTCATTAAACCCTTTGAGCCGTCATCACCTCTAGGACATACTGACAACAAACACTTTCCTAGTTTGAAAAACAAGCTTTACGAAAATGTTTGTGACCAGAATTGTTTAACTTGACCCCGACATTCTCCGTGAAGTGGAGAATGCTGTACCACAGTGCCAAGAAATTGAGATCAAAGCTCCAAGGCATTTCTTCCCCCGAGTAATTACCTGGCTCGTTTTCCCCTTCATCACTAACCGATCTGCCCAGCATGTTTGTGTTTCTACTATAAATAAAACAATTGTTGTTTACAGCTTGTACTGTTGTTGAATACTTGTTATTCATGAGTGTTCTGCAGGGCATTCTGTTGTGGAGGTCCTTGTGCTGATTTGCCAAACTGCTTCAAGCTTCAGAAAATGGTTAATGCTTTCAAGAACCTTGTCTTAGTGGGCTAAAGTTTTAACCCTTCTATTGCTCTATTTTGATAAAGATGTGTTTGCATGTATAGTTAAACATTTCTAACACAGTCTTGTGGAAACTGAGTCAAAGCAGTCAATTCTTATTCGCAATATTTTCTCCCCTTCTCTCTTCGATCTCCTGATGCCATACACCATCCCTAACTAAGGGGACAGAGTGGGCAAAATGAAATTCATCACAGGAGCCAAAATTATGCAATGCAGTTAAGTGACATTGTCCTAGAAGTTCTGTTGCCCACTTGGCTGTGCCACTTTGTAACTGCTGCTAAGTGATGCTCTATTCTAGGGTTCTAGACTCCCCTAGCTGGGGAGTCTAGAACCAGGGGCCACAGCCTCAAGATAAAGGGTAGGCCATTCAGGACTGAGATGAGAAGAAATTTCTTCACACAGAGGGTGGTGAATCTTTGGAATTCTCTACCCCAGAGGGCTGTGGAGGCTCAGTCATTGGGTATATTCAAAACAGAAGTCGATAGATTTCTGACTAGTAAGGGCATCAAGGGATATGGCGATAGGGCCGGTGAATGGAGTTGAGGCAGCAGATCAGCCATGATCTCATTGAATGGCGGAGCAGGCTCGAAGGGCCGAATGGCCTACTCCTGCTCCTATTTCTTATGTTCTTATTACAGAAAGGGGCCCACATCTCACGGCGTTCCAGCGGTTCAGTGTGCAAGCCACGGCTCACTTGTTTAGTCTGCCAAATGGCCTGCATTGCATTGTCCATATGTTTGTCATGAGATGTTGTGTTGCACCTTCTTGCCGTTATTATAAGCGAAAACTAGGGGAGAGGTTACGGTTGCGAGGTAGCATTCTGCTGTTGAGAACAGGCAAAGTGAGCATAGGGTGTGGGGCAATAATCAGTGCCGTCATGGACCTGGGAGCCCTTTTGATTTGAATCCAGGAGAGCTGGAGGCGGGAAGTAGCTGACATGTGTGCAGATAAGTTCTTGTTTGGCCATGGTTCAAACTGTGAGTTGGGTGGAATGTTTGAAATATTTTGCAGTTTTCAAGCTTCGTATGTTTGTTTGGCAAACAGGAACTAAGTTGTACCTATTGGGGGCTTTTCATGCATGGAAGATCTCTCCAGTACCTGCGCAAACACATGCATGAGATGGAAAGTTGGAATTTTTTTTGAAGAAGGAAAGATTATTCTTATTTTAAATATTTGATATTTACCTCAGGACCCCAAAGGACCATTAAGGGACATTATCCAGATGTCACTGTTGATATTAGCACATGAACACTTGACATGTTCACGTGATATTTCCTTAGTTGCCATTTTAGCAGAGGCATCCCCCGATTTAAAATTAATGGCCACGTTGTCATAGGACCATGCTAACATTTGTCTGCTAATATCACTGATATTAATTTTGAGGCTTTACACATTTAGTGGTTCATTCTCACACATTTTATGTTACATAATTCATTCAACAGTCTCAAGTTGAGAGGAATGGTTGAGAAGAAATTGCAGCTCTAAGTAATTCTAGGTGTTTTTACACCATTTTTACATAACTGCAATCTACTCTTTTGTTCAGAGAATGAAACTAATGGTTTAAGCTGGCAATCGAAGGAGGGTAGTCCTTTGCTGTTGTGCAATACGTGTGCTGGTTCAGGTTGCCTGGGTGTCTCCCACTTGTCTGTAGCCAAGAGGAAAACTTGTGTCTCCTTAGCTCAGTGTTCGCACTCTTACCTCTGTGTCAGGAGGTTGTGGAATTTTCCCCCACTATGACTTGAAACATAGGCCTGGAATTTGCGGTCAGCAACGAAGGGAAGGCGTTCATTGCTGGCCCCGAAGTACACTCCGCACAAGGATCTTACAATCCCTGCGTCGAGAAGCTCTGGTTTTACTAGCTTGAATTTAACGGAACTTAATGGGGATCCCCTCGTTCGAACTGCTGTGATGTCAACAGGCTGTCTAAGCAGCCAATCAAAAGGCAGAATTTTCACAGACCGCAAACAAGGAAGTGAGTAAGCCTGTAAAATTCTAACCTTTTAAAATAGTTAGAGCGCGCAAAAGAAAGATTGGGGTTCTCACATGAGGAGAAGGCAAACCTGAAATAAAGATGGACAAACTTAAATTTTTTTTAAATTTTTTATTAAAATGGACAATTTCATACTGCACAAAATTAAAATTCATTTTCAGGCCCTTAACATTTGTTTAGCAGTCAATACGCTGTTAAAACCCCAGTTACACCTAATCCCTTCGGGTCTAACTTTTAGCGGGGAATTTCACAGCGTAATTACAGCGGAAGAGCCGAAGTTTTCATCAGTTTCAATGATTTACGAGATTTCACTGTTTGCCGGCTCTGTGGGGGTGGGCGCACAGCGCAGCCAGTTTTGGAGCTGTCATTGACAGACTGCAACTTCGGATTTCCGCATGCCAAATCCCGAAGTTGCGGTCAGTTTCAAAGGCGGAATGACGCGAACGCTGCCAGTTTGGCGTCATCCCGACTGCAAATTCAGGACCAACATCTAGGCTGACACTTTCATGCAATACTGCAGGGAGTGCTGCATTGCCAGAGATACAATCATTTTAATCAGCGGCACTGATCAAAAAAGATCACGTGCATCAGTTAGAAGAGCAGGGAATTCATGCAGTGATCTGATCATTTATCCCTCATCCAACACCACCAAAAACCGGATATTTGGTCGCTTATCCTTTTTGCAGTTCTAGATGCTTGCTATGTGCAAAGTGGTTGCTATTTCTCCCTGTGTAACAGCAGTAAATACACTTCAAAAATAGTTCTTTAGCTGTGAAGCACTTTGGGACATCCTGAGGACATGAAAGGCACTGTAAGGCCAGTCTTTCTTTACTGGAATATGCCAAGGCTGGAGGCCCTGCTTTTTACCAGGTCTTCCTGGCCTCCAGCCTTAGCAAATCTCAGCATGTTTATTTTCGGGTTGAAAATAGCTCTGCAAAGCCCACACGTCTGGAGTTTGTGCCACTAGCCGAGTTTCGCACAATATAAATGCAGCTCCAATAATGACGTTATCAAACCGTAACTCATTTTAATTCAGCTGGAGGAATCTTTTTCGATGGTAGCAGAATGCAGCTAGTGTTCAGTCAGATGGTTAAAGGGTTAAATTATATCAAAGTTAGAAGGGATTTCTCAATTTCTTTTATTTGTGTGGGTGTTTTTTCTTTTAATGACTTAACTCGGGGGGGGGGGGGAGGAAATACGCTGATTGCACAAGGAAGATGATGTGCGTTATGTGGCATAGCATTCTCATTGTTATTAAACAGTGTATCCTCCAACTTGCTGTGAGGAATTCCATGGAATATCGATTAGTACGTGGAACTATTTGATCTTTAGGCTTGTCTGTTTGGGTACAGCTGGGAAACATAAATCGATTGAAACAATGCCCAGAATGTAATTTGAAAAGCAGGTTTTTTCATTTGGCAACATACTCTTTTTAAAGGGCTTGAGATCCAATGAATTCCTGCCAATATTTCATCACTTAAAGAAAGAACTTGTACGTACATGCATAGTACCTTTCACTACTTTTAAAGTAAGCTAGCAGTAACCAAAGTGAACAGTCCCATCTCAGAACTTTATGATTTGATTTCTTACGATTTCAAAACGGGTGTTCAAAATCATGAAGGGTTTTAATAGAGTAAATAAGGAGAAACTGTTTCCAGTGGCAGAGGGCGCAGATTTAAGAACCAGAGGCGACACGAGGGGAAAGAAGAATTTACACAGCGAGTTGCTATGGTCTTGAATGCGCTGCCTGAAAGGGTGGTGGAAGCAGATTCAATAGTAACTTTCAAAAGGGAATTGGAAAAATACTTGAAGGGGAAAAATTTGCAGGGTTATGGGGAAAGAGCAGGGGAGTGGGACTAATTGGAGAGCTCTTTCAAAGAGCCGGCACAGGAAAAATGGGCCGAAGTGCCCATGGATTGGAGGGTAGCTAATGTTACCCCACTATTCAAAAAGGGTGGTAGAGAGAAAACGGGGAATTACAGCCTGACATCGGTAGTGGGGAAAATGCTAGAGTCCATTATAAAGGATGTAATAGCAGAGCACTTGGAAAACAGTGACAGGATCGGACAAAGTCAACATGGATTTACAAAAGGTAAATCATGCTTGACTAATCTACTGGAATTTTTTGAGGATGTAACTGGTAAAATAGATAAGGGAGAACCAGTGGATGTGGTGTATTTGGACTTCCAAAAGGCTTTTGATAAGGTCCCGCATAAGAGATTAGCGTGTAAAGTTAAGGCACATGGGATTGGGGGCAAGGTATTGACTTGGATAGAGAACTGGTTGGCAGACAGAAAGCAAAGAGTTGGAATAAACGGGTCTTTTTCCGAGTGGCAGGCAGTGACTAGTGGGGTACCGCAGAGATCGGTCCTTGGACCCCAACTATTCACAATATATATTAATGATCTAGACAAGGGCACTAGATGTAATATCTCCAAGTTTGCAGACGACACAAAACTGGGTGGGCGTGTGTGCTGTGAGGAGGATGCCAAGAAACTCCAGGATGATTTGGACAGGTTGGGTGATTGGGCAGAAGCGTGGCAGATGCAATATAACGTGGATAAATGCGAGGTTATCCACTTTGGTGTCAAAAACAGAGAGGCAGATTATTATCTGAATGGCAATAGATTGGGAGAAGGTGAAGTGTAACGAGACCTGGGTGTCCTTGTGCACCAGTCGCTGAAGGTAAGCATGCAGGTGCAGCAGGCGGTTAAGAAGGTAAATGGTATGTTGGCCTTCATAGCGAGAGGGTTTGAGTACAGGAACAAGGATGTCTTGCTGCAGTTGTACAGGGCCTTGGTGAGACCACACCTTGAGTACTGTGTGCAGTTTTGGTCGCCTTATCTGAGGAAGGATGTTCTTGCCATGGAAGGAGTTCAGCGAAGATTCACAAGGCTGATACCTGGGATGGCAGGAATGACGTATGAAGAGAGATTGGGTCGATTGGGCTTATACTCGCTGGAGTTTAGTAGAATGAGAGGGGATCTCATTGAAACTTATAAAATTCTGACAGGACAGGACAAACTAGATGCAGGAAGGATGTTCCCGATGGTCGGGGAGTCCAGAACCAGGGGTCACAGTCTAAGGATAAGGGGTAAGCCATTTAGGACAGAAATGAGGAGGAATTTCTTCACCCAGAGAGTGGTAAACCTGTGGAATTCTCTGCCACAGAAGGCAGTAGAGGCCAATTCATTAAATAGATTCAAGAAGGAGTTGGATATATTTCTTTAGGCTAAAGAGATCAAGGGATATGGGGAGAAAGCAGGGACAGGGTACTGAATTTGGATGATCAGCCATGATCGCATTGAATGGCGGAGCAGGCTAGAGGGGCCGCATAGCCTACTCCTGCTCCTATCTTCTATGATTCTATGAAATGGCTTCCTTCTGTGCTGTATCATTGTATGATTTGAATTGTGACAGCTTCCCTGTTCATCACACTGTAGCATTACTCAAATGAGAGTTGGGAGATCTGTCAGTGTCCAACCAATATTTGTCCTTCACCCAATGCCACCATAAAAAAACAGATTGTCTCATCATTCTTCTCATGGCAGTTCATGTGAGATTAATGGTGCAGAATGCCTGCCACATTTGTTGAAATAAATCATTGCACTGCAAAAGTAATTTATTGTATGAAGTGATTTGAGGTTGGTTAACATAATAAAGTGTTAACATAAATGCCAGGATTATATTTCACTTGTTGAAAAGTAGTCATTGTTGTAATATAGGCAGACAAGGTAGCTATTTGCACACTCTAATATCCCACAAACAGCAAATGAGGTGAAAGACCAGTTAATTAGATGTCACTGGTTGAGGAAGGGTGTTGGTCAGGAAGCTGGGAGAACTCCCTGTTCTCCTTCAGATAGTGGCCTGGCATAGTTTACAGTAACCCGAGACCCTGGCTGCCTGTTCAAGTGGAAGTCTCGCCCGGATGATTGCACTTCTAACAACGTAGCACTCCCTCAGTACTGCACTTGTCTGGGTAGCAGGAGATCCACTCTGAAGGCCAAGGAATGGTTTGTTTCAGGGGAGCGAGGAATCTATCATCACACTTCCTACCATTTTCATGGGTCAGGAGGATCTTTTTGTTCCTACCAACCGAGAGGAACTGTAGGCTTTAGTTCTTCACTTGGGTTTCTCAAAATCAAATGCTTAAATTATATAGTTTTTAAAGTCTGCTGTAGCTTAAACGCATACTGCTATGTATTTTGACTAGAATTCATATTTACTTCTTTCATGTTTGAGAGTTTACGAATGTCAAGATTGAAATATTTGCTCCACAGAGCCAAGATAGAACGATGGTGCAAAATGTGGGCAGAGGGAGTGGAAAAAGCGTGAATGGGGAGGAAGAAGCAACAAGACAAGGGGACTGAGAGAATCAGGACCATCACGCCAATGGACTGGCCACTTCTCAGTACCCTGCCAAAATGACAAGTCTTTGTACATGAGCTTAGAAAATAAGGCTCCGAAAGCTATTCAGCTGTGGAGGGCATCATAGGCATGTCCGACTCTCTCTCTAACCAGCACCTGCACACGTACACTTTCCAATAGGAGGCAGTCAGCAGAAGGCAACATTGATGATTTTGTTCCCCTAGTATAGTAGGCAGTGCCTTTATCCACTAGGCCATTGGGGAAGGTCATTTTTTTTTTTAAGTTGTCTGCTTTGTCTCTGCATCAAGGGCATTTTATTTTATAAATTAACAAAGAACTGGACTTAAATTACACCATGGGATGCCAACATTGGACTGTTCATCACATAAAGGAAGAAAGGAAGCAGAAAGGTAACTGAACATGAGAGAAGGGTAAAATCAAGGACGAAGTAATAGAAAGATAATTCCTTTTTTAAAGTTTTTTTTCTTGAGGATAGGAAGAAGACGATGAAGGAGAAAAATAATGTTAAGGTCTATCCTCTTTGCCCACCAAATAAGCACGCCCTGGTCACTAAAGGATACTGGACCCACACTTCGACAGCCCTGCACCCAGCCTGTGACTCTTAACCACCAAATTCACTCCGGAATCCTATCTCCGCTTAGAATCATAAACATTATAGCATAGACACAGCCAATCGGCCCATCAAGTCTGCATCAATGATTTTCCCCACATGAGCCATCTAATCTCTATTCTTCTGTTCACTTGAATACCCTTTAATGTTCCTCTTTTTCAACCAACAATGCAATTCCCTTTTAAAAGTACTTACCGACTCTGCTTGGACAATGGTTTGTGGCAGAGAATTCCATAATGTAACCACACTTTGTGTAAAGATTTTTTTTTTCTAGTTTGTAATTGTTTTTGCTTATTGTTGTCTCACTGACCGGTGGAAACAATCTGCCACTATTAACCTTATCATCGCCTTTCATAATCTTGAGGACCTCTGTTTGGTCAGCCCTTCACCTTCTTGGCTCCAATAGAAAAAAAAAACACTAACTTCTTGAGCCTCACCTCATCCCTGATAATATCCTAGTGAATTGTGCTGTTTTTCCAATGCTTTCAGATTCTTCCTATTATGGGGTGTTCAAAATTGGAGACTGTATTCCAACTGCACTGTAAAATCTCGTACAAATTCAACATTATCTCCTTGCTTTTGTATTCTGTGCCTTTCTATACCAACCAAGGATTCTTCTTACTTTTTTTTATAATGCCCCCTACTTGCACGGCCACCTTTGAATGACCTGTGTATCTACATATAAAACTTCCTCTACTCCATTTAAAAAATCTTAACCCTTTGAATTGTATTTCCTTTCCTTTCCTTTTTACTTCCGAAATGTAGTACTTTACATTTTTCGACATTGAACTGCATCTGTTGGCCTATCAATGTTCTTCCTGTAGTCTTTCAAAATCCTCATCACAATTTGTCATAGCCCCTCAATTTGGGTCATTATCAAATTTCGATATTGTTCCCATAATTCTTAAGCGCAGTTCTTTCTGTAAAGAAAGACTTGCATTTATATAGCGCCTTTCCTGACCTCGGGAATTCCCAAAGCACATTAAAGCCAATGAAAGTACTTTTGAAGCATAATCACTGTTGTAATGTAGGAAACGCGGCAGCCAATTTGCGCACCGCAAGCTCCCATAAACAGCAATAAAATTAATGACCAGATCATCTGTTTTAGGTGTTGCTTGAGGGATAATTGTTGGCCAGGACACTGGGAAAACTCCCCTTCTCCTCTTCAAATAGTGCCATGGGATCTTTTTTATCCACCTGAGAGAGTGGACCGTCTACCATTTCATCCGAAAGAAGGCACCCCCTACAGTGCAGCACTTACTCAGTACTCTGCTGGTGTGTCAGTCCAGATTATGCGCTCAGATCTCTGGATTGTGACTTGAACCGCTGACCTTCTGCCTCAGAGGCGAGAGTGCTATCATAGAGCCACGGCTCTATATTACAATATAGTAAATAAGAGCAGCCCCAACACAGACCCCTGTGGAATATCATTCACCACGTCGTTACAGTCTGAGCAACGTCTCTTTACCCTTCCCCCTTTGCTTTCTGCCCTGCCAACCATCTCTATCCATGTAGCCACATTCACCTTAATTTCATGTGCCTTTATCTTTGCCCAAGTTTTTAATGTGGGGTCTTAGCAAATGCTTTGAGATGAAATGCAAATTTCTGTCAGCTAATTTCAGCAGATGTATCGGCTAAATTAGCTAAATCAGAAAAAAAAACATTATCACCAATGTTTTCTCGACTTCAGAACTAATCACATCGGTCTTTACTAAAGATGATATCTGAGAGGAGGTAAATCCTGAAGTGGTTTAGAACAAGATGAGAGATAATGGCCCAAAAATTCGTGAGGAAGCCTTCGTGCGAGGGTAAGGCCTCCCCGCGATCTCTCACTCCGCGTTGGCTTTTTCAGTTCCAGCTCGCACGAACTTGATGTTCTGGACAGCTGCTGTGCTGGGCTTGCGTATCCCACCGGCGTAGTTAATTCGTGCGAGCTGTGGGATCACGTGACTCAGTTAGAGCCAATGGCAGCACACCATCTTCCATTCATAACTTTCACATAAGTGCTGTGAAAGTTATGAATACTATAGCCCCCCCAAAAGAACCGCTAAACCTCAATTAATTTTTTTTAAAAACCATCACATTAATAAAATAAGTATAGTTAAATAAATTAACCATTTTAAATAAAAAATTAAATTTTTGAAAAAATTTAAAATCTTTTAAAAAGTTATAAAAATAAACTTACCTGTCTTTAAAGTCTCTAAAAAAGATATACCTGTTAAAAAAAATTCAAAATAATACTTAATTCACTACTTACCTTGTTAAAAGTGGGTCTTACTCCTTTTTTTATGTGTAGAATCTTCCGTACTTACCTGCGCGTTGAAACCACTAAGTGCACAGCGTGCGCGCAGCCTGTAGCGCGCACGCGGTTCACCTAGGAACCGCCCCCTTTTCCATTCACCAAGTGCCGGTTTTCAGCGCATGCGCAGTGCATGCAGAAAACCGGCAATTGGAGACAGAATACGCGAGAGTACGCAGTGCGTACTCTCGCGTAGCGGCACTAATTTTTGGGCCATTATGATAGATAAAAGGATTTTAGATCAAGTTAGTTAAACTAAGGGAAGACATAGAGCTCGGGTCTGACTAGATACATCCGAGGATCCTGAAGGAGTTGCGGGAGGTAATTGCAAAGGCCCTAGAGATTACTTTAGGGCACTAAAATATATATAGTGTAGATGTGTACCAGAAGACTGGAGAGTGGCCAATATAGTACCTATTTTTGAAAAGGGACACACAGCTAATCTGGGTAATTACAGGCCAGCTAGCTTAACATCTGCGATAGGAAACATTTTAGAGTCTTTAATTAGAGATGAAATTACCATGTATCTGGATGAAGAGAAAATCGTTAGAAGTAGCCAGCATGGATTTCAGAAGTGACCATTCTGCTTGACAAACCTCATAGAATTATTTAAGGAGGTTACAGACATGGTAGATGGCGAAATGCAGTGGATGTAGTGTACACGAACTTTAACTTTGACAAGGTATCACATGGGAGATTACTAGAGAAGGGGTATGGAATTAGGGGAACGATAACAATCTGGATGAAAAATTGGTTAGAAGAGAGAGACCAGAGAGTAGGGGTTAAGGGCAGTTTTTCAGCGTGGTTGTATTCCTTAGACAGTTAAGGGGTGATCTGATCGAAGTTTTCAAGATATTAAGGGCAACAGATAGGGTAGATAGAGAGAAACTATTTCCTTTGGTTGGGGATTCTGGGACTAGGGGGCATAGTTTAAAAATTGGAGCCAGACCTTTCAGGAGTGAAATTAGGAAACACTTCTACACACAAAGGGTGGTAGATGTTTGGAACTCTCTTCCGCAAACGGCAATTGATGCTGGGTCAATTGTTAATTTTAAATCGGAGATTGATAGCTTTTTGTTAACCAAAGGTATTAAGGGATATGAGCCAAAGGCGGGTATATGGAGTTAGGTCGCAGACCAGCCATTGAATGGCAGAACAGGCTCGAGGGGCTCAATGGCCTACTCCTGTTCCTATGTTCCTAAGGTTGGAAGTGAGTAGTGGTGTCCCACAGGGTTCAGTTCTCGGGCCACTTCTGTGCACTGTGTATATCACTGATTTGGATATGGACTGTTGAAATTTGGAGATGATACCAAAATAGGAGGTATAGATAGAGTTATGCAAAGGAAGATGGTTGTGGTGGTTGAAGGTCAATCATCACAGCCCCAGGACATTGCTGCAGGAGTTCCTCAGGGCAGTGTCCTAGGCCCAACCATCTTCAGCTGCTTCATCAATGACCTTCCCTCCAACATAAGGTCAGAAATGGGGATGTTCGCTGATGACTGCAGTGTTCAGCGCCATTCACCACAACTCAGATAATGAAGCAGTCCATGCCCGCTGACGTAAGAAAACTACGAGGCACTTGGTCTAAGCGTTAAACAAAGCTTTAATCAACTGTTTTACAACATGGAGGTCTAGTTGTGTCCTTCTCTAGTTCCTGTTAATGTCCTGGCGCAAACTGGGCCCATGCCCGAGTATTTATACTCTCCCTGGACAGCGCCACCCGCATTCCACTCAGTATTATTTCATATGTCTTTCTTTCATGAATGACAGATTCATGTCACCCGCATGCAACAAGACCTGGACGACGTTCAGGCTTGGGCTGATAAGTGGCAGGTAACATTTGCGCCACAGAAGTGCCAGGCAATGACTATCTCCAACAAGCGAGAGTCTAACCACCTCCCCTTGACATTCAGTGGCATTACCATCACCGAATCCCCCACCATCAACATCCTGGGGGTCACCATTAACCAGAAACTTAACTGGACCAGCCACATAAATACTGTGGCAACAAGAGCAGGTCAGAGGCTAGGTATTCTGCGGCGACTGTCTCACCTCCTAACTCCCCAAAGCCTTTCCACCATCTACAAGGCACAAGTAAGGAGTGTGATGGAATACTCTCCACTTGCCTGGATGAGTGCAGCTCCAACAACACAAGAAGCTCGACACTATCCAGGACAAAGCAGCCTGCTTGATTGGCACCCCATCCACCACCTTAAACATTCACTCCCTCCACCACCAGCGTACCGTGGCTGCAGTGTGTACCATCTACAAGATGCACTGCAGCAACTCGCCAAGGCTTCTTCGGCAGCACCTCCCAAACCCGCGACCTCTTCCACCTAGAAGGACAAGAGCAGCAGGCGCATGGGAACACCACCACCTCCAAGTTCCCCTCCAAATCACACACCATCCTGACTTGGAAGTATATCGCCGATCCTTCATCGTCGCTGGGTCAAAATCCTGGAACTCCCTACCTAACAGCACTGTGGGAGTACTATCACCACACGGACTGCAGCGGTTCAAGAAGGCGGCTCACCACCACCTTCTCAAGGGCAACTAGGGATGGGCAATAAATGCTGGCATTGTCAAAAGCCTTACTGAAGTCCATGTAGACTACATCAACTGCACTACCCTCATCCACACACTTAGCCACCCCCTCGCAAAATTCAATCAAATTGGTTAAACATGATCTCCCCCTGACAAAGCCATGCTGACTATCCGTGATTAATCCTTGCCTCTCCAAGTGGAGACTAATTCTGTCCCTCAGAATTTTTCCCAATAATTTCCCTACTACTGATGTTAGGCTCACTGGCCTGTAATTCCCTGGTTTATCCCTACAACCCTTCTTGAATAATGGTACTACGTTAGCTGTCCTCCAGTCCTCTGGCACCTCCCCTGTGGCCAGAGAGGTTCTGAAAATTTGTGTCAGAGCCCCTGCAATCCCCTCCCTTGCCTCACACAGCAGCCTGGGATACATCTCGTCTGGGCCTGGGGATTTATCCACTTTTAACCCTGCTAAAACCACTAGCACCAAAATGCTCTCCTACTGACACTTCTACCACTTGCCCGGCTACATTCCCTAGAATTAGGTCCAGTACCGCCCCCTCTCTTGTAGGACTTTCTACATGCTGGCTCAAAAAGCTCTCCTGGATGCACTTTTTAAGAATTCCGCACCGTTTAACCCTTTCACACTCTGACTGTCCCAGTTAATATTGGGGAAGTTGAAATCCCCTACTATTATTACCCTATTATTTCTACACTTCTCTGAGATTTGCCTAATTCTATAGAAAAACCAAAGGAAACTGCAAAGGAATAATGATAAGATGGACGAATGGGCTAAAAAGTGGCAGATGGAAGTGAGTCTAAGGTGCTGCATTTTGTTTTTTAAAAACTAACAGTATTTATACTCTGAGTGGAAGTCGGCTTGGTGCTGCGGAGGAGCAGAGGGATTTGGGAAGCTACAGGTTGACAGGACATTAAAGGCAGTGCCTTGGTTTGATAAGGCTGTTTTTTTTTTAAAGAAAAGCTAATGGAATTCTAGGTTTTCTCTCCGGAACATAAAAGCCAAGAGAAAATTATTGTAACCTATTGCAAGGGTTCTCAACCGGGGGTCCGCGAGAAGGTTTCAAGGGGTCCACCATAAATAACCTCCGGATTTAAAAAAAATACACTGTCGCGTAAAGGTGGGATCGAGCTGAGCAAACTGGCGGCTCCGTCCCCTCTGTTTCCCCCCCCTCCCGAACGTCTGAGCGATGATGGCGACAGCTGTCGCTGAGCCCAGGCCCCCGTTCCCCGAGAAGGGAGAGAGGCGGTGGTTGCTGAGCGCAGATCTCCCAGCTTGAGCTCTCTGTCCTCAGTTCTCCTCTCGCCAGGTCCCGCTGTATATTTTGTCTCCCCACCCCCACCCCCACTACACTCATCCTAACGCCACGCTGCGCGGGGTGTTGTTCCCCCTCCCCTGGGCTAATTGGGTCCGTTTGCTCTTCTGCTTTCACCCCTCGTTCCCTGAATCCCCTCTCTGCCATACGCCACCAACGGCAACTGTAACCCATTCAGTTCCAGTGTCCTGTGACTATTGAAGTCAGCCAGTGGCGGCTCTGTGCGTGCTTACGTCGGTTCCGTTTCAGAATTGAATTTTTTTTTGTCATTTGCACGGTTGCGATTGTCAATCAAGTGAAGAAGGGGCAAGGAAATACGCGGCAGCTGCAAAGAGGAAAGGAGCTGCTGGGGTCAAACAGTGAGTCACTGTTGGAAGAAGAGCGTAATATGTCAACATTAGGAAACTATTAGGATTGACGCTTATTACCAGCAAAACTGAAACAGTTTGCAAACTCATTTAAATATTCTACACTGTCTAATTTTCCCCCCATTTTCTCTCCTGCTGTCTGACTCGCACTGTAGAATAGTTACAATGGTGCTGGCTGCCCTTTGATGCCTAACCTCATTCATTCTGCACCCGCGAGCCTATACCTTGAGTGTTAGCAGTCTTGCTCTACCAAGGAGGGCATCACAGGCAGACCTGATTGTTCACACCCAATGTTGGACTCCAGCTCGGATTTCAACCTTCCAGGATTGTCCTGGAGTCACCAGGAATAAAACATTAATCTGGACACTGCTGCCAGCAATTTGGGAGAAAAATCATGCGAGCCTTAAAAAAAAAAAATTGTGTTTTTTCATTTACATTGTCCACTTGTATATTAGTTATAAAAATATTGGTGGCTGGGGGATAAAGGCTGTTTGACTGACAATCAAGCAGAGAAACGGGACCAGCTGATGTGCCGGGAACAGTCGGTGAAAAGAGGGAGACTGTGGGTCAGGTGATTGGGGCTCATGTGGAGGGAAAGAGGGAGTGAGATGGACATGGGGCCCAGTATTTTCTGAAGTGCCGGGATAGCAGCAGCAGTAACATGGTGAGTGGGAGCGGCGCTGAGAGAATTTTTATGCAGAAAAAATACTTGTGTTGTGTTACAGGGAGTGCGTGGAATTTTTATAACACGGAAGGGTGGAATTTTTATAACACGGAAGGGGGGGTGGCCTCAGAATCAGAAAGGTTGAGAACCCCATACCTATTGATATCCTGGGCCTGACTGAAAGTTGGCTCACAGGTGATGACTGCTATTTCCTCTTCTTCGTCCGACGTCCGATTTATAGATTCCACCCTGTCCTCACCCAATGGCTCTCATTACCGGGTCCCACCTTGGCTTTTTCCTCTGCTACCTTTTCTTCATTTCAGCACCTTGTAGCACCCTCTTGCATTTGAAGAGTGTTTTTTGTATTCTGAATGCTGCTTACAGAACAGAAAGAAAAGCTTTGGCAGCCAAACTTTAGGGACATGAAACTATTGGTATAAGCTACCTTTTTGTTAAACAACTTTTGGTGAAACAGTATTCATAAATTCATGTTAAATCATTTAGCTTACTCACTTGGCTTTTTTTCTGGCAAAAGGGTGTTTTCACTGACTATTGGAAAATGTCAACTACCTTGGTTTTTAACTAAAATAAACTGGGAGTATTTTAGCACAAGTGACATAATTCCCTGAGTTTAAGCAAACCATAATTTGCGTGGCTTTTAATTTAGCTTTAAGTTTTGTTCCTGAAGTGGAAGACGTGGCAATACAGGAGCCCAGAAAACTTTTGGTTTTGCAACAGGATTGACCTCATGTAGCTGCCAGTGGTTGGTCATCGTGTTTCCCAATTCTGCTTAGTCTACAGAAATGTATCTTGCTCCCCTCCCATCTTTCTGCTTTATTTAAAGTTACACATTTATTTCTATTGAATAAACACAATTAAAGCAATACTGAAACCAAAAAAAAAATCTTAAACCCAATTGAAATCAATATTCCATATTAAATCGCAAGTCACTATTGCAATGGGCCCTTGCCCTTGGAGGTGACGACACATGGCCATTCACAGGTCAAAGTTTATAATCGTGACTTTGTTTCGGACTGCGGACCTTCCTTGAATTTGGGGGAATGGGGAAAGGGAAGATAAGAGAATAGGAGAGCTCAGCTTGCCCACAGACAAATCAAAGTGATGGCCTTTGGCGTCTTAACAACAAATTGTGTTGATTTTGTTTGCTGTTGGTGGCACTTTGTTGCCAGTGGTGCATGGGGCAGAGGGAGGGGAGCTGAACTGCCTCTTGAGGTCGATTGCTTCAGGAGTCAGGCTGTCATCCTAATATAAATGTGAGAAGGAGAGGTTTATCAAACACTCTGATTACCTGACGAAAAGTCATCGACCTGAAACGTTAACTCTCTTTCTCTCTCCACAGATGCTGCCTGACCTGCTGAGTATTTTCAGCATTTTCTGCTTTAACTCTGATTACCTTTCCCTCTTGTTAAAAAAAAGCATAGGCTACTTTTATGATCACAAGGAGGGAAGTAACATTTCTTTCCTCTTCCCCCATTCCAATTACATTTACTTTTGTTCCTGTTAAAATGCCTCCACCCCTACCCTCTGGAAAAAAATTATAGAAACTAAAATCTAGAATTATGGTACAAAATATTGAGGGCAACAAATATGCAATTTTTAAAGTTGTAGATTGAAAGCCTAGTGACGTTCTCTACACTTAAAGGTTTATGTAATTCTATCCTTTTTTCTCCTTTCCTCCAAGTTTAGTTTTCTAACTTATCATCTTTGGTTCAACAGTTCAGGTTGACAGATAGTTCCCTTGAAGCCTTTTTCGGTCGACCTATTGCGAGGCACACATGCAGTTTAGGAGAAGTTGTCTGAATACAGGCCACACAGCTGAGACAACAAACCTGAGGGAAAAGTTGGAGTACAAACATCAACCCAGACTGTGACTCTGCCTCTGGTTAAGCCACTATTGTACTGATTAGACATCCATCAATATTAAGTCAAAGATTGCTTTATCATTGTCTTCATTTTCCTCAGCGGCTAAGAGGCTCTCTTCACACTGCTTGGGTTATGCTTTCAAACCTTCTAGTTGTCTGGTTCTCAGTCTACTAATTGGATATGCGATGAGCTTCATACATTCTCCTGCACTATTTTTCACGTTAATCGGGTTATGATACATGGGAAATGGTGCGTTTGTTGGCTGTTTTACTGTGACGGAGGGAAGGACACAGCAATAAAGTTAGCTCTGCTGAGTACACACTTGTGCTGATCTAAAGTTTCATTAGGTTCCTTTTGGCCGAACACTGGTGACTGTGGTCTGTGAGAAATGTACATTTGTTTACTGGGTGGTGGAAAGAAAATGGACCGCTGTCTGGAATTGAAACTTTTCTCAATAGGCCATTTGTTACCAGTTCAGCGGAAGGGAAGTACTGCCGGACTGCTGCATAGTTTATGTTTAGAAGATAATGAAAGCATTTGGGTTTATAAATAATATAATTTATTCTGATAACTGAAGCATGGTGACTTGTAATTTAAAATAATCTGTTAACTGACTCAACTGTGAAATGTCCCATATTCTGTTGTGCAACAATTTCCAAATGGGATAGAATTCCCCCCCCCCCCCCCCCCCCGAGTAAAGTCTGAGCTAGCGTATACTTGTCTTGTGTGCACACAGCTAGAATTTTCTTGAATTGAAGAACAGTCAGTAGTATAAGTGAATAAAACCTACTTACTGGGTCTAATATGTCTCTCCTCCCTGTCAAATTCAACACAGGAGTTTTAAACGTGCAGTTTTTCTGTACTAAGGAGGTACCTGATTGGCGCTGGAGAAGGAGGAAAGCTGTGTTTCACTTCAGTACCAAAAATGTCGCAGACCACCAACACAGCGACACATTTCAAAGTAATTTGTGTCGTGCTATGGCGATCTTTGGCACAAATCAACTTTCAGTGAATGCAGTAATCGTTCGACAAATCAGCCTACCTTGCCCAATGTTACAAAATTGCTCTTTTAATAAACCATTTTTTTTTCCTGTTTACGGTTGCTAGAGAGAGGAGTTTCTCAGAAATTAAAATGATTGTTAGATAATATGTACAGGCTTGTTTAAAAAAAACTGCATGCTAATGAAAGGATGTGCTGGAATGTGTATGATTTCACATTTTCCAGCAGCAAGATCCTTTTTTAAAAAAATATATAAAAGCCCCTGGATGGGATAGCTTAGCTCTTTGGACTGCCATTTTCAAAATAGTCGTACTGGCAATGTTTGGGAATCAGGCCGATTTAGTCTTTATTTTAAATTTCCACATGCATTGTACTGTTTATATAATGCAGTCAATCATCCCTCGTACAAAAATTGTGCGCAAGTATAATCCTTACAGCATTGAGTACACTAAACAAAACCCTTATTTCTGACTCTCCCTTCCCATTTATGTATTGGTATGCTGCAGCACATTTCTCTCCCTCTCCTTCCACTCCCACCTCCACTTTCTTTTTCTTTCTAACAAAGAAGTTTTGTGCTTCTGGTTATGGCTGAACAGAGAGAGCGAGGGGCTCAAGTACATAATTTCCTGAAAGTGTGAGTGAGTGCAGGTGGATCAAGCCATAAAAAGGCCAACAGCGATTTGGATTTTATAAATACGGCCATAGTGTACAAGAGTAAAGGAGTAATGATAAATTTGTTTAAAAGGTAAAGCATTCTTCAGGCCACAATTTGAATACTGTGTACATTTTTAGACACTCCATTATAGAAAGAACATTAAAAGCATAGAAAGCGTAGAGAGTAGATTCACCAGGATGAAAGGTGGGAAACTATAGTTATGAGGAGAGACTTGAGATACTGGACTATTTCCACTGGGCCAGGGAAGGCTAAGAGGCGATATAATAGAAGTTTTAAAAAATATGAAGGGTTTTTATTATAGGGAAAGACTATTTCATCCGGGGTATCAATAACAAAGTACATCAATTTAAAATTTAACAGTGCTATCTCTCTGTCAGTGAGGTCTGAGGCCCACTATCCGGGGCTCCTCGGACCTTACCATTTGTGTGCAGGGTAAGCACGCTGTGCGAGGGGAGCTCCAGGATTTCTAGGCCTATGTGTTTTGCAACCACTTTGAACAGATGATGAGTTTATCATTTGTACCAGCGACTGTCCCCCCTATTACATGGGCCCTTGGGACTAAAATCTGAAATTCTTCAGAGTAATGCTATGGAGGTTGCCTTTTTTTGGGGTAATGGAAGAAATCATTTGCTTCAGCATCTGGTGACGCTGCATATTAAGGATAGAAAATGGAGACGAAAGAACACTGATAACTGTGTTTTTCTGAAGCTGAACTAGTACGTATGAAAATTTATCATGCGAAGTTACTTTCTCTGGCACAAAAACGAAGTCAGCAAGCACTGCGGAGCACCGGAAGGCTTGAACTATGAGTAGGTCAAGTTCACAAAGTAAACACATTCATAAAATGCCGTTAAAGGCTTTTCTTAATCGTATAAGTATCTTTTTACAGTTTGGGATGTTATAGGATCAGGAGTAGGTCACACTGCCCTCAAACCTGTTCTGCCATTCAATTAGATCATGGCTGATTGGCACCTCAGCTCCACTTACTCACCTTTGCCACTACCCTTTGTGTGAAAAATGTCACTCCTAAATGGTCTAACTCTAACTTTAAGATTATGCCCTCTTGTTCTGGATTCCCCACCAGAGAAAATAGTTTGTCTGTATCTACTCTGTCAAAATCCTTTATCAAGTTAAAGATTTTGATTAGATATAACTTGCATGCTGTACCACCCAAATAAACATCGTTGTAGAATAATCTGTCAACAGTTCCTGTTGGGGAACGAGGTCCACTTCTATCTCATTTCCAGAAGCTATACCTTTTCTATACCCTGTCCTTACAGAGGTACATACCTGAGCAATTAACAATTACTGCATGTGGTAATTTGCATACTGAATTTAACATAGTCTCAAAATAATCTACCAAACTCTCTTTCAATTGGCAGATTTTACCACATGGACTGTTGGTCCAAAGCAAATAATATCTTCATTTTACAATTGAATTGTATGAAATGCAGAAAGTGGCATACTAAAAAGTATAATATGACTTTAAATGCAATGAGAAAATCTGTAATGGGCCAATTGTCCCTCATGGGAACACGTTTGTTTATAAAATCTGCAGGGATGATTCTGCAGTCCAAAGTTCCAGTTTCTGGCGTGGCAAATTCAGTTTGTTTAGTCTTGTAAAGCTTTTCTGTGTCAGCATATCCTATCCCTCAAGCAGGGACTGAAACAGCCTTTTGTTCAGACCAAGCTCCACATTGCAGAAACACTCCTGCCCTGTTTTCATACTCCTGGTTTTAACCCATTAGGTGTGTGAAATCCTGCATTTTTGTTAACTTCTTTTGATGGAGATTCTCAAAGAAATTTAACAATACTTCATACATATTTACAATACAAATACAATGATTCATGTGTTCGAATACCTGATCGCTTTGCACGTCTGCACTAATAATACAAAACTACAGCGATACAAGTACTTTCACATCAAAGAACAGTTTGATCTTTTGCATAAACGAAATGGGATAGTTAGAACAGATCTAGAATTTGGTTGCAGATTTCATGATACTGACTCTGCATCTGTACCATTAGCCAGCTTTGAAGTAGTGGCGGATCCCTAAATAAAGTCAATCCATCAGACAGCAAATCCAGTAGGGATGCCTATATGATCTGCAAAAAACATTTTAGTTTCTCACTATATTAACAATTCAACATAGTTTTCAATCAATTGCGTAAGTATCTGATGATTGAGTTTAAGTACTTCTTGGAGGTACTTCCTGAGAGAGCACTTGACAGACCTTTTATCATTTATTTCTAAACACATGGCTTGGCGTAAATCCTATTTAAAATTTATCAACATGTCATTTGCAAATGACATCATGATGCATAGCCTTCCACGTCCTCCCCTGTAAAATTGCTGTTGGTGATATAATGGCCCGGAATTTGCGATCAGCGGCGAAGCAAAGGCGTTCATTCGCCACTGACCCCGAAGTAAGCTCTGCACAAAGATCTCTGTGTCGAGAAGTTCGGGTTTTCCCGACGTGTAATTCAAATCAACGTAGTATAGTGGGAATTCCCTAGTGCGAGCTGCTGTGACGTCAACAAGCTGTCTAAGCAGCCAATCAAAACGCAGAATTCTCATAGACAGCAAACCAGGAAGTGGGTAAGCTCTTAAAATTCTAACTTTTAAAAATGTTAGAGAGAGCAAAACAAAGTTTGGGGCTCTCGCATGGGGAAAAGGCAAACCTGAAATAAAGAGGAACAAGCATTTTTTTTAAAGTTTCTTAAAAATGTATATTTTTATTAAAATGGATAAATTTGACACTGCACAATATTAAAATTAGTTTTTCAGGGCCATAACCTCTGCTTAGCAGTCACTACTCTGTTAAAACCCCAGTTACACCTAATCCCTTTGTGTCAAAGTTTTAATGGGGAATTTAACAGTGTAATTACATGCAGAAGAGCCAAAGTTTTTGTCAGTTTCAATGATTTGAGAGATTCACTGATTGCCGGCTCGGTTGGGGTGGGGGGGAGGGGGGATGCACAGCGCGGCCTGTGGAGGAGCAGTGAATAACAGACCGTAACTTCAGGATTTCTGCATTATGCTGCACATGCGCTAAATCCTGAAGTTGTGGTCAGTTTCAAAGACGAAATGACGGTGAATGTCGCCAGTTCACTGTCATCAGGACTGCAAATTCCGGGCCATTATAACGCTCCTTCATCTGCTACTTTAACAGAGATGTTAACCCGCTTAAATAGCAGACAAAGGAATATCGTACAAACTACTAAGTGTTGTACCCTGTTGTCACAGTAATTTCCAGGCTATAGTATGCGTACTTGTGTAAAATGCTGTAGGAATCAGAAATTGCAGCCTCGCTACTGTGTAAAATTTTCCCGTAATGTAATCAGTAATTTGGCATTGAAAGAAAGAAAGACTTGCATTTATATAGCGCCTTTCACAACCTCGGGACGTCGCAAAGCGCTTTACAGCCAATTAAGTACTTTTGAAGTGTAGTCACTGTTGTAATGTAGGAAACGCGGCAGCCAATTTGTACACAGCAAGCTCCCACAAACAGCAATCTGATAATGACCACATCTGTTTTAGTGACGTTGATTTGAGGGATACATATTGGCAATGACACTGGCGATAACTCCCCTGCTCTTCAAAATAGTGCCGTGTATGTCCATCTGAAAGACTGCACCCCCCGACATTGCAGCACTCCCTCAGTACTGCTCTGGAGTGTCAGCCTAGATTTTTGTGCTCCACGTTTCTGGAATAAGACTTGAACCCACAACCTTCTGACTCGGATGCGAGAGTGCTACCCACTGACCCACGGCTGATACTTGCAAACATCTAAAGTGAACAGTTGGCTATGCAGGAACGTAGCAAGCCAACAAGATGCCACGTGATCTCATCATAGATCCAAATAATTTTTGTATGTAATTTGCAACTTTCAACTGTGGGTTGTAATTCATTAGGAATGTTTCATAACACTTTCAAATTGATTACATAAATAGTGTTTTTTTTAAAAGAATAGTATGAGAAATACTTAGACTGAAAAATGTCAGGTCAAGCAAGATTCTGTGCTGGTCAGAAATTCTCAAATCTCTTTTGCTGTTCTCTTTTCAAAAGGTCTGGAGAAGCGAGACTGTTCAAAGCAACCTAGTATTGTAATTGTAGCAATAGCAAGCTGAATGGGCTGTACAGCTGGAAGTACATTGTCCTCACTCAATTAGGTGTGCACAGCTGCCCTGTGACAATAAGTGCATTGGGAAATTGTAACTTGTTTTAATGTGTTCCTGCAGATATCTCAGGAGAAACAACTAAATAACATAATGTATGTTGAGGAACAGGAAAGAAGGAATTTTGAAATTATAAAGTAAATAGTGCGAAGAGAAGAATAATAAGCAAAGTAAAACAAGTAAGGAAATGTGACGAAAAGGCAAATTACATTTTCACGTGGAATTTGTTCCAAGAGTTCCAGACTTGTCGAAACTTTGTGATCAAAGGCGCTGGGTGAAAATCAAAGGTTCTCTGTATCACAACTGGACAACTATTTTAAAAAGCTTATGAAGTACCTACTTGGATGAAATACTCCACCTTCAACAATGTAATTCTGATGCTGAGTATAGTCCTGATGGAGGGTTCCTACCTGAAATGTTAATCTTGCTTGCAACGATGCTGACTGGCTTGATGTGCGTTGGTAGCATTTTCTGATTTTTTTTAATTGCTTATGCTCCTCTTTCTTGTACCAGATTTCTGACCCTTTGAATGTCTTCATTTCAGAAAATCTTCTAGTGCTTACCGTAGCAACAAGAGAAACAGATGGCTTCAAACGCTTTATGCAGACAGCTAAACATCTCAATTACACAGTCAAGGTGAGTGTTTGCAGTGCGGTTTCTGAAGATTGCTCCAAGTCCTAAAGTTTCAAAGTGGTTTGTTGGTAACACAGTAGGCCAATCTATGCTTTAGGATATCATTCATCTGAACATATTAGCACAGGAGTAACCTAGGTGGTGGTACTGCTGCATGTACACTTGCAATTTTCTACATACCTTCATATTTATAACAGGACTTTTTTTGGAATGGGAGATACTGAACCTTGGAAATTGAGGCACTCCTTCTGGGAAGAAGGGAGGGAAAATGGTATTTGAACTGACCTACTGGTGCACTGCTCTGTCATGTCAATGTGCTTTTAGCTAAGGGATGATCAGTAGATCGAAAGAGGAAAGGGTAGAAACAATATCTAAAGATGAATAATTGTTTTAAGTAGCTTTCCTTTATCCAAATCTTCCAATGCACAATGGCAATTCTGCAGCATTTTTCTTGAAAGTTTGAGTTGGCTGCATTTTTCCTCCAACACTTTGCCTTAGAAGAAACAGCGCTGAAACTTCTTAACTCTGGCAGTCGCACAGTGCATCATCATTAAGTATATAAGAGGCTGTGTTATGCAAGTGTATCTGTGATGAGTTTAGTGGAAATGCCAATTTGGACTGGGGAAAAACATGAGCAAATGTTCAAATTAATAGTGAATATTGACTTTTCCCCTCTCTTACGTAGCTCTGTATGCCATCTTGGTTTTAATTTTTTTCCCCCTCGACTTCTGCATACTTTTTTAATTCAAGCTCCACCCCCAGAGGCGCCTCGATACTCTTCAGTTTTCGATGTAGGGAGAAAAACATCTCTTGTTTAAGAAATAAAACTTTGCTTGGGGCGGGGACAGGGGGAGGACAGCAAGTTAAACAAAAACTGCAGGATTAAGACCCTACAATGATCCTCACAATGATCTCGACAAACATAGCCTTTGTATCTGTTTTTGAAAAAAAAAAGCAAAACTTGTCATTCACTGGCTGGCTTCATGGTTGGGAATACAACCTTCACTCTGTTTTGAACGTTCGGTGTGGGAACATGATGGGTGCTGCTTTATTAAACATATATGGTCCCAGAAGAGTGGCCCTCAGAGATTCATGACCTGCATGTGTCACTTACAACAACAGCTTGTATTTATATAGCGCCTTTAACGTAGTAAAACGTCCCGAGGTGCTTCGCAGGAGTGTTATCAGACAAAATTTCACACCGAGCCACATGAGATATTGAGACAGGTGACCAAAGAGGTAGGTTTTAAGGAGCGTCATAAAGGAGGAGAGAGAGGTAGAGATGCGGAGAGGTTTAGGGAGGGAATTCCAGAGTTTAGGGAGTAGACAGCTAAAGGCACGGCCGCCAATGTTGGTGCGATTAAAATCGGGGATGCACAAGAGGCCAGAATTCGAGGTCTCGAAGGGTTCTGGGCTGGAGGAGGTAATCGAGTTCCAGAGGGGTTTGAACACAAGGATAAGAATTTAAAATTGAGGCGTTGCTGGGCAGGAGCCATTGTAGGTCAGCGAGCACAGGAGCGATGTGTGAACGGGTCTTGGTGCGAATTAGAATACGGGCAGCATTTTGACTGGGAAAAATGTCCCAAGGCACTTCACAGAAGCGCAATCAGAGATGGGGCGAGGAGTTTAGAAAAAGAAAAATGCAGCTAAATCAATCTTTCAAGAAAAATTGCTGCAAAATTGAAATTTAAAGGTTTAGTTGGTGGCACTACGGAAGAAATATCTCACTTAAGAGGTAAGCGAAGACTGTACAACAGTCTACAGGACAAACAAAACTTGGTCTCTGGAACTTGGCAGTTTTCCATTTGAATGCTGTTGAATTACAGGAGAACTTTACATCTAAGTCCAGGCCAATCTTAATATACCACCGTCCAATGTTTCCTCATTAGGCTGTTGTCCCAACAACTTCTGGTGCTCCACTGAAAACAATGAGCAGCAGAGAAACTTAACGCTAAGCAGTCAAACACTTATGCCCCAATATTGGTTATTGGGGGGGCGGGGTGGTGGTGGTGCGGAGAGCCTGGTAGCGGGCGAAGAACCCGGCAAGGTCGGGGATGTGGAGGCCCTGGCAATGTTAACGGCAGGGCCTCATTTGAATACTTCTGGGAATACTCCTGTCCAACAGCCGGCCAGATTGATTGCCTGTCTGGTGGGCGGGATCGGAAACTAGCGGCAGGAGGCCGCAGCCAGGGACCTGTGGGGACTGTTGGGAATGGGGTCGGGTTGCTTGATCCCGAAATTCTCCCGCCATTTCTCCCCCACTGGCCCTCTCTCAACCGTTGGGGGGGGGGGGTTAAAAATCGAGTCCTTTGTTTCCTCGTGATTAATAATGCTTTCAAAACTTGGTTTTAAACATTTTTTTTCTCCCCTCCATGCAGGTACTTGGTGCAGAGGAGGAGTGGCGGGGAGGAAATGTACCTTACTCAATTGGCGGGGGACAGAAAGTGCGATTGTTGAAGGAGGAGATGCAAAATCATGCTGATCGTGATGACCTCGTAGTGTTGTTCACTGACGGGTACAGTGTGTTTGAACCTTTTTTCTTGATGTTTCGATTGGCTGGAAAAGTATATCGCTCAGTGGCAGTTGCGCAGACAGTTTTGTGGAGCTATGCAGCATTGGACCCAGACGTTAGCTCTGGTTGTTTTAGTGTGTGGAATTACTAACACCCCTACTGCCATGAGTGACTGCCTGGAGCGCATGTGAACTGCTCTACCTAATCTGGCAAGGTTTGAAGTATATGTTCTACTTATGGGTCACCCAGCCAACAAAAGGAGGAAATCTTCATCCCGTCTGTCGGCTGGTTTCAACATTTTAAAATACTTCTTAAAAAAATTAAAAAAAAATATTATTTTGATGAATAACTTTCCGTGGCTTTATTTTTAGGTATCATTGAACAACACATTAAAGGGTTTAAATTCCTGTATGCTGTTTTTAGTGTACTAATTAACGCCTTTGTGCCAAATTTATCTCTGCTAATTTAGCAGTCTTTCTAGGGATAATAAACCCCAGATGTTTTCAGCTGTGTTTGACTATTTCTTTGCTGAGTACGGTTTCCTTCCCTTGAATTCTCATTTACTATATGCATAGAGTAAGCATGTTTCCCATGTAAACTGGCACAGAGCTTTTACTGAGCATTAGTGGGGAAAAAAATGAATAAACTCCTTTTTTGCATGCAGAAGCTGTTGACCTCATTCAGTTAACCTTTCACTTGCTGTGCTATAGAGAACAGGCATAAGAACTTGCCATGGTAACTGAGATCAGAACTGTTTGGGCAGTTGCAGGTGATTATGTTTCTGGAGGTTGGGAAGATTTCAAATAATGATTGCTGTCCTCAGTTGCCATGTTGTGCTGCAGTGTAATCGTATTTGAGTCGAATGCACTTTGAGAACTGAATGATCAAGCATCCAAATGTTAATTTCAGTCTGCTTCTAAAAATCATCTTCCATCTCCAAATTCATTGAGACCATGTACAAATTTATTTTGTTCGATCTGCACATCTTTCTGGAAGCCCGCAATGCTGATTTGCCACATAAACTTCTTCGAGGTCAATGCCATTGGGGCATCCAGGTTGCAAACTCCAGCAGTCAGCATCTGCACCAATCACTGCTGTCAGCACAAAGGCTGAGAAAAACCACCCCAAGAAAAATGGGAAAAAAATCAATCATGAGATGCCTTAGTTACTTCAAGAGTGTACACTGCTTTCAAAGTTTGACATCACTTAAATACATGTAAGTATAAATCCTATGTATATGAGCGCCCCTGGAGGACTTCTAGGTAAAGGCAAGAAATCAAAAGGTTGCAGGCTTGATTCTCAATCTGTACAGAGTTATTTGATCTCAGCCAGGTAGTTGTAAGAGTGTTGCAATTGGCCACAGTGGCCTGTGCAAGGAAGGGGAAAAATCAGCCATGGTTCCAGTTCTGGAGTGCTATTCAATAATTCTATCCCGTTCATTTTTTGTTAAACAATCTATTCTGGTCTGTTCGTTTTGAGTTGAAAGCCAGACAGTAAAGGTCTGAATGATCTCTTCAAAAAGTAGAATTATGTTGGCTGCACTGGAAATGTTCAAAGTGCAATTTGCTCTTCAAATGTGTTTTCTAGTTCCACAAAGCTTTGACAGCTACTTAGAAATATAAATTCTTCGAGTGTACATAAGGAAGCTCCAAATGTATAAAATGTTCTTGTTAACAGTTCAGTTAAATGCAAGATTGGTTTTGCTGGTAACCTCCAAGTTTTTGTCTTTTAATCGGAAGAATCGACATGGCTTGGGTTTGCTCCCTTCTGACGTGTCAGTGTAGTATTCCAAGCCTGCTCTAATTATAATGTGCCAGAGTATGTGAATCACTGGGTCCACAGCAGGGAAACTAGCGGTAATTTGGCACTAAGTTGTCTGTCAGGCTCATTCACTCACTCACCAATGCAGAGAAGGGCCATAAAAATGATTTTGTGAGAAATGTAAAATGTCACTCTGGTGCGATTTGTAAAGCATAATGGGTCAAAGCAGATGGAGCTTTACTTTGTTTTCAATGTGCTGTAACTGACCTGGTAGTTTTTCATGCTGGCACTGGTTTCAAAAAGTGGGGCAGTGTTCCAATCTCTAGCACAGAGTTCTTCATTTTTTTATTGGGGACAAATATTCAACACCTGAATCCAATTCTGTCCACGTACACCTTCCAGAAGAGACCACTGAACAGTGATCCGGCACCTTGGCTGCTCTATTTTCCACGCCCTCATCCCCAGCCGAGGGATGCTGTGGCCAATTGTAGCACCTGTACTGCCAAACTAGCTGAGATCAGTAAAATCAGCACAGACTGGGATCTGGTCTCAGGTTGTCCAGGTCTGTGTGGCTCAAATCCACACCAGAGGGAATATTTACCCATTAACCAGTGGAGGAGTTAAGACATGATTTAAGTATGAAGAATGCAGCACCCAGATGTATATTAAATGTTTTTAAAGTAATTGGTAAAAGGATTAGAGGGGAGTTGAGGAGAACTTTTTTCACCCAGTGGGTGAAGGGGGTCTGGAACTCACTGCCTGAAAGGGTGGTAGAGGCAGAAACCCTCATCGCATTTAAAAAGTACTTGGATATGCACGTGAAGTGCCGTAACTTACAGGGCTACGGACCAAGAGCTGGAAAGTGGGATTAGGCTGGATAGCTCTTTCTTTTTCCGCCAGCTCAAGCACGATGGGCCGAATGGCCTCCTTCTGTGCCGTAAATTTCTATGATTTTCCCAGACTACCTGGCCCAGTTCCCTCTCCCACTGGAAGGCCGAGCATATGGCCTATCACCGACGCCCCCAATAGCTAGAAAGGATGAAGCACAGGTTTGACTCCCCCCTCCAATTTTTATTTACTTCCTTCTCTTCGCACCCGCCCCACTCGCACCCCCCCCCTCCCCCCCCAAACCATTTTCGACTTAAAAGCGGAGGTTTTGGTTTTAAATAGACCGCACCTGCAAAATGAATAGTACGCACCTGTACCAAAACCTTTATAGTGCTGCTAGCGCATGGGATTTGAGAAAAATAATGTAGGATACTGCAGTGTCCTTTTTCAGCCTCCTAAAATTCAAAAGGATACCGTGAAATGTACCAGTAAAGGTTGTTTGGATGTGCATAGGAAGGAAAAATCTCTGGTTTTTAATTCGATCAGTGTAAATTTTTATTTATAAGTTTATAGCGTTACCAAAAATCAAATGGACACCCTCAGTTTTAGGATTTATCTTGCAATTTTATAAGATTCCTGTGATATGAGATTCATTTCTATTTCCCATTATCTGGAGTATGGTAGTGTCATAGTTATGTTACCTGACTAATAATCCAGAAAATGTGAGTTCAAATCCCACCAGCGAATTTGAATTCCGTTTGGGGGGAAAAAAATCTGGAAATAAAAAGGTAGTACCAGTTAAAGTGACCATAAAGCTGCGGATTGTAATAAAAACTTGTTCCCTAATGTCCTTTAGGAAAGGAAACCTGCCGTCCTTGCCCAATCTGGTTTATGTGTGACGCCAGTCCCACATCAATATGGTTGACTCTTAACTGCCCGTTGAAGTTTCCTAGCAAGTTACTCAGTTGCATCAAGCCGTTATAAAGAATACCACATGGACTGCAGCATTTCAAGAAGAAGGTTCATCACCACCTTTTCAGGGCAACTAGGGATGGGCAATGAATGCCAGCCTTGCCAGTGATGCACACATCCCGAGAATTAATTAAAAAGAACTCCTGCAAGACCTCAAACATACTCTACCTCTGACATTGGTTCCAACATGGACCACAACCCTTGGCTGCTCACCTTCCCTTTCCAGCAGTTTTTCCACTTGTTCGGTGATGTCCTTCACCCTACCAGGGAGGCAACATACCAAGCGGGACTCCCAGTCATGACTGTAAAAAAAAAAAGCCTATTTATACCCTTGCCTATAGAATCCCCCATTACTACCACTCTTCTATTCTTGTAGGTTACCTTCTTCTCACCCCATCGATAGTCCCTTGCTCTACAGTGCCACACTGTTGCTCAAGGCCACCCTTCTCTCAGGCGCTGTTGTTGTACACCTGATACTTGTCCAACACTGCATCTATTGACAGTTCCCTGCACTTGTGAGTCCTGTCTCCCCTCTGCTGCTCCTGTGAGTGGTCACCCAGTCTCTCTACATTATCCCTGCATCCTGAGATATCCAGCATTGTCTTTTGGGTGTCCACATTCTGGACAGTACGATCCAGAAACACCTCATCCTCTCTGCTGTGGAGGGTGGGCAATTGTTTCTGAAGCAGAGGTTCTCTGTTCCAGAGATTCAATTTTCTGACATACTGCTTACCCCTGGGATATACTGAGAATCCTTCATGGCCCACATATTGCGTTCCATACACATCACAAGGGCTCCTTGCACTGCCATCCTTTGCTGTCTAACTTAAAAAAAAATGGATAATGTTATCCTGAACTCCCATTAGTAACAAACTCTTGCAAGAATCAAACTCCTATTACTTACTTCACACGAGTATTAATTTTAGGGGAAGAAGAAAAAGAAAAGAAATTCCTGTCCAAAGGCATCTCATCTCAAGCTTGAGCCCCTGCTGAGGTTAAATTCCACAGTCTGTGGCCTCTTGCAGCTGAAGATTCTAAATAAGATGCATGAATTGTCGGCTGGTAATTGGCTAAGTACGTTATTAAACAGAAGCAAAATAGTGCGGATGCTGGTGATCTGATATAAAAACAGAAAATGCTAGAAACATTAAGTTGCTCTGCTCCTTCCCCTTTCTGTTACTTTTACATTTTCCTTCTGTTTATCTCTGTCACTCCCTGGAGTTAGTTCCCCAGACATGGAGAAAATGAGCAATGGTGTCTGCACGATTTAACAAGTGTCTGCTGAGATTGCCAAAGAAAATGAATTTGCTTAAACTCAAAGAATCTGAGGCTGTTTTGGAAGATTGTTGTTGCAGCAGAATGGGAAGTCTGCATTTTTTAAATGTAACTTTGAATAACTCTGCCTCCTTGTGTGACCTGTACCTTTGTATATATAGCACCTGTTGGATTTCTGAGGACCAGGGTATTTAGGGGTCGGCCATTTAGGACTGAGATGAGGAGAAATTTCTTCACTCAGAGGATGGTGAATCTTTGGAATTCTCTCAGCCTCCTCAGCCCTCTGGGGTAGTCGTTGAGTATATTCAAGACCGAGATCGATAGATTTTTGGATATTAAGGGATTCAAGGGATATGGGGATAGTGCAGGAAAGTGGAGTTGAGGCAGAAGATCAGCCATGATCTTATTGAATGGCGGAGCAGGCTCGAGGGGCCGAATGGCCTACTCCTGCTCATAGTTCTTATGTTCTTATATCCTGATAACTTGGGCAAATGAAATTATCCTCTACCCTGTCTGAACTGCTGCTCTTTTATTTTTGGTTTTCAATTCTCTCTACTGAAGGCACTGACTTATGCCAGAATAGAGTTCATCTAATGCCAGCAAACTTGTGCAAGTGCTGCTTTTCATGACATTCACATAATGGTGAATGCCAGCAGATATTTGTTTGGTTGGAGGAGGGGTGGGGTGAGTGGAGAGAAACACAGTTGACCCAGATCTTGTCTCGTTTGATGTTGATACATCAGAGGATAGTGATGAGGAGTGGGTACCTGGACTGACTTTTCTTCCTTTTTCTCCCCCCCCCCAGCTTTTTTTGTTCTTCCTCTCCTCCCTCCATTCTCTATCTTATCCGCTGCTCCCATTCATTATGATGTCTGTGCATTTATCCTCTGAACCCTCTGAGCACTATTGCATTTATATGCCAAGTTATTACATCCTCTGGATGTCCCAAAGCACTTCACAGCAGACGAATTAACTTTTGAAGTATAATAGCTATTGTTATGCAGGTAACAACCATCTGAGCAGGTTTAATGTCTCATCCAAAAGACAGGACCACTGACAATGCAGACTCCCTCAGTACGACATCAAAGTATCCGCCTAGATTATAGGCTCAGTTCTTAATGGGGCTTGAATCTACAACCTCTGATCGAAATGAGAATGTCATCGACTTAAGTTAAACTGAATTAATTTGTGATTTTCTGGTACACATACGGTGCAAATTGCAGCTGTACATGGACATATGAAGGTAGATTTTTTCTCCTTGGGTGCCTGGCAGGTACTGCTTACTGGAGCGGTGCTGCACCTGCAGACAGAGAGACCAGTGCTTGTTTCCTGTCCTGGGTCATTTGCATGGCATGGCTGCACTTTCTGGTTGGGCCAAGTGATGGAAAGTAGAGCAGACAACAGGAGCACAGCTGCAGGCCTGAGAGGTCTGCAACCATGCTCCTGGCGACTGGTATTGGATCCTTCTGGGCATATCCCCCCAACAGCAGACAGAAGCCCCTTGAGGCTCAAAGGTTGTTTGGCGAGGGGAGGATGCTTAAAAAATCTACAATTACCTGTCTCTGATCATGATCTTCAGGCTGCCCCAAGGATCCCTGCAGGCCCTACGGTTTACAGGGGTCCTGCCAAAAGCTCTACCAGCAGGTTTGGTCAAGCCCCACCCCTCTACAGGAGCGTGCATTGGTTGTCCAATGAGGAAAATGAGGTGGGAGGCCAGGAACACCACCTCATTACCATTGCACTGCTGGGCCTGTGCCTACTCTAGGAACTGGGCCGGTCCCATAACTTTGGAAATCCTCCAAGAAATCCTGGGCCGCACAGTGAGGCGGAAACCTGATGCAACAGTTCTCTGCCCCTTTTTTCCTCTTCGCTACACCCGAGACTGAACGTTCCCCAGGTGCTGTAATGAGTAAAATCTAATGTGGCCTCGGCCTGGTACCTGCCTTATGGCTTCTAACACACAAAAAAGCAATTGCATGCTCTATCCCAAGACCACCACCTCTGTTGGTGTTGTACAAATTAACAGCTGAACAAAGTTAAATATCTGTCATTTAGACAATTCGATGGGGCATTATGTTATTTTTTTTCTTCTTTCTCTTTCAGGATGAGACTCTATAAATTCTTCTTGGTCTAGCTGTCTGCTCTACACTTGTAATTGGACAAGCAGCCTTCACCTTGGCTTCTGCTAATGCCGGTGATTGTTGTGAAACTGGTTGTGTTGAGCTGTCCAAAGACAACCCAGGGAAGGCTCAATACCTTCAGTTCTGTCTCTGGGGGGGGGGAAAGAATGTGGCATCTGCTTAGCACCTGCCTTATGGCTTGTAGCTCAAAAAAAGCAATCGCATGCTCTACCAGACTTTAGATTGTGAAAGTTAATGCAGAGACATGTAGCAGACGGTGTTGCCAGTGAGCGAATGTTCAGTAACTCTTGAAAAAAGATAGGGCCTAAAGACTGAATAGTAATTTTCCTTATCTATAGCAGTGAAAATGTAATAAAAAAAATCTGTGCAAACATTTGAGGCAGAGTAAGTAGTATCCATGGAAAGATTTTGTAATACAGCTTAAAGGATTTAACTAGAACAGCTGATCCTTGTCAGTCCAGGCTGGTGTTATCTTCCTTCCCCATCCCTGCATTTCTCCTAATACAAAAGCAACATACTGCGGATGCTGGAAATCTGAAATAAAAACAGAAAGATGCTGGAAATACTCAGCAGGTCAGGCAGCATCTTTGGAGAGAGAAACTCTGTTTCTCTGTAACTCTGTTCTCTCTCCACAGATGCTGCCTGACCTCCTGAGTATTTCCAGCATTTTCTGTTTTTTATCCTGCATTTCTCCTGTTGAACATTGGACTGTCTCTTTTCATACACCACCTCTCTTTACCTCTCACTTACTTGATTACATTAGTTCTACCAAAAACCAGCAATCAGTTTCAAAAATGGAAAAAAAAATTCATCCAGTGTTCCATAGGAGCTGATTTTTATACAATATGCAAGAAGTGTACAAAATAGAAAGTAAATAATTTTTTCTTGCCCGTTTTCTTCTGTCCTGAAGGCATTAGCCATTTGCTGGGATATGATTCTGGGGGACACTGATCATCCTTGCCGAGGTGCTGATTATTCACACGCGGTTTTACCGTGAATGCCAGCAGGCTGTTCGACTCTGGATCGTGGTGACTGGTCATCCCCCAGTCAGTTACTGACGTCCACACACCTGTATTTCCAGCAAGGCTCTGGCTGATTTTTCTTCTGTTTGCCCTTCCCCTGCAGGGCTGGGAACACTATACAGCCATTTGTAACACTCGGGCTGAAATTGGCTACCTCCATGCAGATCAGTGATGTAACCTAGGACCTTGGCCTGTATGCAGTGGAAAGCACTAAGATGTTGTGTACCTCGACTTCCAAAAGACTTTTTTTGATAAAGTTCCACACAAAAGGCTATCCATTAAACTGTGGGGATTCTGACTAAACCTTGAGAATGGATCAGAAACCAGCTGAAGGGTAGGAAACGGAGAGGATTTGTTAAGAGGAGTTATTTTAGAATTGGTGGGGGGGCGGGGTGGCGGGGTGGGGAGGTAGTGGATATGATGCCTCCATATGAGATTCAAAAACTCAATGCAAAGTGGTCAAAAAATGCAAAATGATACTAAACCTAAGATGGGCAGTAGGATTGGAAGTGGCAGCTCAGAAATTACAGATTGAGTTGGACAAACTATTTACATGGACAGATTAATGACGCGGAGATGCCGGTGTTGGACTGGGGTGGACAAAAGTGAGAAGTCGCACAACACCAGGTTATAGTCCAACAGTTTTATTTGAAATCTCAAGCTTTCGGCGCGCTGCTCCTTCGTCAGGTGAAGTCACCTGACGAAGGAGCAGCGCTCCGAAAGCTTGTGATTTCAAATAAAGCTGTTGGACTATAACCTGGTGTTGTGCGACTTCTCAGATTAATGACAGTTGACTAGTGTCAACTGCTACACCATAGAAATAGGTGACGTACTCCATGAATGTTGTTGAAATAGTGAATGATGAAGCTAAAAGAGACCCAGGAGATTTGGTGCCGCACGTGTAGAACCAATGGTGCGCAGCAGTTAACGAGACCAACGGACTGTTGAACTTCATAGTTAAAACAATAGAACGTAAGTCAGTGGCGGCAGTGATCAAACTGAATGGTGCTCCGGTCATACCGCACCTTGAATACTGTGTCCAGTTCTGGTCGCCAAGGAACAAGGAGACCTTTGCAGCCCAGAATGAGGGTTATCAGACAAGTGATTTTCTAGAGGTAAAGAAGATTAAAGGAATTGGGGGGGGGGCGGGTGGGGGGGAAAGAAGCAAACCTGGAATATTACATTCAATTAAACCGCGGAAAGATAACAAGGAAACACGGGTTCAAGTGAGTAAAAGGTAATCAACAGATTTATTCTTCACACAAGAGTGATCGACACATGGAATGCATTTCCAGATAGAAGGAAAAACCCTGGAATCATTTATGAAATAGTTAGATGCTACATTGGGGAGACTAGGATCTTTCTGGAGAAATAAATTAAGATGGGCCGAATGGCCTTCCTCATGAGTAATTATCTTGTGATCTTTTGCAGCTCAGCAACTCACTGGATAATGCTGACGAGCCATTGGGGGCAGGGCGGGGAGGCCGCGAGCCTACATTAAAATAAAAAGATAGATATTTTCTATCCATACTTTGGAACACATCTTTTACAAACTTTTCCCTTTCGGTGAACTCAATTTTTTTTTTTTTAATTGTCTTCTAACACCTTGTTTTATCGCAGTGGTGAGAAGCAGCACATTTTTGCTTGTTATTGCTCTTGAAAGTGGAGCTAGCAGATTCTAATCTCTGCACAATGCTACAATCCCAGATGGCTGTCCTGACTTGTCCGATAGCTGCCTGATATTTGATGCATGGAAAGGAGCAGGCCATTTGTTTTAATGACGGCTTTTTTTTTTATTTGCAACAAACACTGACATTCAGAACAGAATTGGGTAATTGCAGTCATGGAAAATGCCTGCAAGCCTTTTGCACCTGTCCAGTTTATCACTTTCTAATTACTAAGCTGTCATCCTTAAATGGGGAGTCCAGAACAAGGGGGCCTAACCTTGAAATTAGAGCTAGGCTGTTCGGGGGTGATGTCATGAAGCAGTTCCTCACGCAAAGGGGAATGGAACTTTCTACCCCAAAAAGCTTTTGAGGCTAGGGGTGAATTGAAAATATCAAAACTGAGATTGATAGATTTTTTTTTTTGTTAGGCAAGGGTATTAAGGGTTACGGAACCAAGGCGGGTAGATGGGGTTATGAAACAGATCAGCCATTATCTAATTGAATGGTGGAACAGGCTCGAGGGGCTGAATGGCCTACTATGTTCCTAAATGCATTTTGCGGTGATGGAAACAGAAGCCACCGTTTACTATAGGTATACTTGTTATACTGTCAATTTGGCTCGGTTTCTAGCACTCCCATCTCCCGTCACACCATCTTCCACCAGTGCTTCTTTGTTGTCTAACTCAATGGGACCGCTCTCTCTCGGTTCCACTCATACATATCCAACCATAGTCAGAGTATCTCCAGCAATGGTTTCTCTTCCGACCCACGCACTGTTACCTCTGGAGTCCCCCAGGGATTTATCCTTGGGCCTCCTCATTTTCCTCAATTGGCAAGAGGTAGTTCAACGATCCCACAACCAACTGATCAGGTCAGATCTCTGCTGCCCTGCCACATACAGTTGTGAGTAATGGTGGACAATTAAGCAACTAACGTGAAGAGGAGGTTCCATGAAAAACCTCATCCTCAACAATGATGGAGCCCTGTACGTTGTGCAAAAAACAAGTTTGAAGCGTTTGCATCCATCTTCAGCCAGAAGTGCTGAGTGGATGATCTTTCTTGACCGCCTCCTAAGGTCCCCACCATCAGATGCCAGTCTTCGGTCATTCACTCCACATTCCATCGCGAAATGGTTGAATGCCCTGGACACAACAAGGGCTGTGGGCCCTGACAACATCCTGGCTGTAGTGCTGAAGATTTGTGCTCCAGAACTCTGTGTCCCTGGCTAAGCTGTTCCAGTATACCTACAACAGAGGCATCTACCCGACAATATGGAAAATTGCCCAGGAATGTCCTGTCCACAAAAAGCAGGACAAATCCTATTACCTACTCCCAATCATCAGCAAAGTGATGGAAAGAGTCATCAATAGCGCTTTAAAGCGGCACTTACTCCCCAATACTCATCAATGCTCAGTTTGGGTTCTGCTAGGACCACTTGGCTCCAGACCTTGGTCCAAACCTGGAGCCGAATTGAATTCCGGAGGTGAGGTGAGAGTGACTGGTCGTGACGTTAAGGCCCATTTTTCCTGAGTGTGGCATCAAGGAAAACTGAAATCAATGGGGATCAGTAAGAAAACTCTCCAGTGGCTAGAACCATACCTGGCACAAAGGGTTGTAGTTGTTGGAGGCCAATCATCGCAGTCCTAGAACATCACTGCAGGAGTTCCTCAGGGCATTGTCCTAGGCCCAACTATCTTCAGCTGCTTCATCAATGACCTTCCCTCTATCATAAGGTCAGAGTGGGGCTGTTCGCTGATGATTGCACATTGTTTAGCGCCATTCCTCAGATAATAAAATAGTCCATGCCCGCAAGTAGCAAGACCTGGGCAACATCCAGGTTTGGGCTGATAAGTGGCATGTAATATTTGCACCACATAAGTGCCAGGCAATGACCATCTCCAACAAGAGAGCCTGACCATCTCCCCGTAACATTGAATGGCATTACCATTGCCGAGTCCCCAACCATCAACATCTTGAAGGTCACCATTGACCAAAAATTCAACTGGACAAGCCACGTAAATGCCTAAAGGTCCATCCCCTCCACGCATACTGTGGTTGCAGTGTTTACCACCTACAGGATGCACTGCAGCAACTCACCAAGCCTTTGTCGGCAGCGCCTCCCAAACCCACAACCTCCGCCACCTAGAAGGACAAGGGCAGCAGATGCATGGGAACACCATCTCCAAGTTCCCCTCCAAGTCATCTACCATCCTGACTCTGACTCAATGATGAAGGAACAACGATATATGTCCGAGTCCTGGAAGTCCCTATCTAACAGCATTGTGGAAGCAGCTTCACTACATGAACTACAGTAGTTCTAGAAGAAGGCCCACCACTACCTTTCCACGGGCAACTAGGGATGGACAATTAATGCCAGCCTTGCCAGCGACACTCGCATCCCAAGAGTGAATTAAAAAGATCACACTTTAAGTGTTGAAGCTGCATGTAAGAAGCTAATATCTATAGAGTCTGACTGAAAATGGCTATATTTTGTGTCCTTACACAAAAGAATTCTATGTGTTAAGCTTGTAAACTTGCAGAATGTTTATAGCACAGAAGCGCACTAATTTTAATGACAAACTACAGATGTTTGGTCCTATAACTGGCAGAGATTGCTTGAAAATCCTGTGGTTATAACTGGGTCCTGGCAGTTGGGAGGGGCGAAGAATTTTATGGAATGCACGTCTATGAAATAATCTCCAATTTTAGGAGATGCTGCCAGCTGCGAGATCTTCACTGATTTATCATAGCGACTTCTGGGAAGATCAGAATGACTCATTATCCATAACCAGATTTTATCCCAGTCTTCTGATGTGTCAATTCATTTTTGAGATATGTGGACAGAGTACTATTCTGACTGTTTAAGACTGCTTGCAGAAAACATTTTGTACTTAACAGAAGTGGACGTGACTCTTTCGGTTTGTGGTGAAAGGAGTAGATAGAATCACAGCTTGAACTTGTCCTGAAGTTTCTGGCAAATGTTCCAGTTATGGGCGAAAGTCCTAGTTATGAACTGCTGAGGGTCTGAAATTTGCTCACAGGGTCCAATATTCCAGGCGTTCCTTCTATTTTTTTTAAAAGTAGAGAAGAGACAGTGTGGGAAGAAGTGTTTAATTATCCATTTTCATACAATGCTTGTGCAGTGTAACAGACCAGGAAAAAGCGGAAAAGGAAATGTAACTGTAGGTATCTGAATACCAGCTGGAGTCTCTAAGACAAGTTTCAAAACAGCATTCTTCATTGGCTGCTGTACAGGGACATTAACAAATATTTATTAAATCTGTCAGGAGTTTTTTCTCTTTTTAAATAGAAAATGCTGGAAATACACAGCAGGTCAGCCAGTGTTTGCTATTTTTTTATTTCACATTTCCAGCGTTTACAATTTGTCCTTTTTTTATTTTCCTTTTAAATGTTCCACTGCAAATTTTGTAAAGGCTCATAAAAATGATCTGCGTCACTCCCGTGAGAGCTGTCGATAAGTACATTGCACTGTATGACACTAAGCCATAGAGAACAGGGGAGGCCCCTGATTTATTCACTCATCTGCACTGAGTTACGTTGCTTTTACTTTGCAGCCTGGGTCTCTGGAATACGAGTTAAACAAAATACTCTCCTGTAGAATTTTGCAATGTGCAGCAGGTCCTCCTGTAAGCTGGCTGCACTGTGGGAGAGCCCAATATTCCCCTCATGCACAGGCTGACGGTGACAATTTGGCCAGCGCATGTGCCTTTGTGACATCAATAAGTCACTGCGGAGTTGATGCTGAAGTTTGATGATGATCACTGTTTCCACTAGCAGAGAAGACGAAGTGGGTTAATTGAGGATGTTAAAATTATCAATGAATTTTAATCAGCAGAGTCAGTGATGCGTCATTAATTTACAGAGCGCGGAAAGAGGTTAAAAGAAATGCATTTACACAGACAGTTGTTAAAGTATGGAATGCTTTAAGTTGAATTCGAGACTACTTCATCTTTTAAGGAAAAAGGTAGATAAAAATGGAGCATCATGCAGGACTATGGGGAAAGAGCAGAGCAGTGGGATTAGCTTTGGATTGCTCTAGCAAAGAGTTAGCACACAGAATGGGTCCAATGGCCACCTTCTGTCAGATACCACCAGGGAGACATCCCTCAATTAGTAGCTTTCACTTAATTCCCTCAGTCTTGTTACAGGAGAAACTTGTGCACAATGCCCGTGTAAGGCAGGGGACCAGAGAGGCATCCTAGATGTCAGAGAGCTGCCCCCTCCTAGAAGGAGCAGGCCGTTTAGCTGCTGGGGAGGCACTCTGCTGTCGCTGTGGGAGACAACGAGATCAGTAGAGCAGTGCAGATCGCAGGTTAGTGTGTGCAAATCTACAGTCACCATGGCATCCCTAATGAAGCAGTAGACAGTCAGAAGCTTCCACACCATTCTCTGTCTTCATCCCAAGGGAATTTTGCTCACCCCTTTTCTGCAAAACCATCACAGCAACAAGGAACAGTAGAGGTGGAGCAGGAGGGAAGAAAATGATTTCTCTTGAACTCACAATGAGCATCATAATGTGACAGATGGGGAATTTGAGGACAAGGCTGTGCGAGTGTCTCGGGAGCAAGATCATGGCCGATCTTCCACCTGCTTGATGTTGTCCCCTGCATCACTTAGTTTCTCGCTCCCATGCACCAGCTTTGATACTTTCACTGGGGGAGGGAAATTAGATTACATCAGTGAGGATGTGGCATTGGGTGATTCACAGAGCACGAGAGAGCTGGAGGATTGGGGAGTGGATACAGATGTACCTCTTTTTCCATGAGGCAGAGAAGGCTGCTCATAACCTTGCAGATTTGGGACCCAGATCTCATGGATACTTGCCTGAAAAGAAGAATGTTCAAGGAACATCAAACCTACGCGCAAGCTCTGAGCTCAGTCTCCAAGGGTGTGTGGCAACTGACAGGTGTGACTCCAGAGTCTACAGGCATCATCTGTGGCAATATCAGGCAAGCCTTTTCTTTGTTGCAGGCACCAAGGAGCATGTGGCATCTTCATTGGAATCTACTACAGTGTAGCCATTATGGGGCAGAAACCCAGCAGGAACACGTTCCACCCAAGAACTCAGCTGCAAAATTGCAAATATGCTGATTTTAAGACAGAAACTTGCCAAAAATATCGAGTAAATTTGGGGCTTCTGTTTTGTGTAGTTTGCACTGATTCTGTAGAATCCTTGAAACTAATTGAATTCTAACAAGGGAGCAATTTATTTCAGCATCTTCAGCTGGCTGTGTAGAAGGCTTCTGCACATCTGGCTGACTTGGTTTCGCAGAGTTTCATTAATCTATGGAGGGGAAAAGTGCACATTATAAAAAATGTATAGCCCTGACTATATCCAAAGCCTGCTGATATTCACAGTCTGGAACAAGGTAATAGTTGTGCAGGCCACAGGCCAACTCTGCTCCGTGTGAGCCTCTGCAGCTCTAGGGCTGGATCGGATGCTCCGTGTGAGCCTCTATTGCAGCTCTAGGACCGAATCGGATGCTGTTCTACCATTCCTGTCCCAGCAGTGGTTGAAGGTGTGCAACAACTCGACTCCCTGAACTGCTCCAGCTGATACTACAGAAGATGCAAAGATAGCAAGTAGGATGCAAGATCAGTCAACATGATTTTACGGCCAGTTTGTGTGAGCGAGGCCTTCAAGTGCATTTGCTGCTCTGGATTGTGGCTTTCAATCAGAAAATAGCGACTGCCTCTGGTCTAGGCTCACACTTGATGAAATGGAAACTTAAATGAAGTACTGGAGGCCTGCCAGCACCCGTGGAACTGTGCCACAGTATGAGTCACTGCTTTCAGGAAAGGAAGAGTGAAAATGGGTTACCTGTAATCATTTATGACAATAGTAGAGAACGTTTGAAAGAAAAATTGTCTCATGTTAATAAACCACGTATGCTGCAGGCATTATCAGTCTAGACAAATAAAGAATTATGATCTGATCCTGCTAAGTTTGGGGCACTGAGCATTTCACTGCTGCAGTATATTGCCTCCTTAAACCTTTTCAGCTTTGTGTGAAAATGCCTTCTCCAAGTACATGAGCAGTGAGAACTGAGATACACATGGGCCAATAATCTGTGTAGTGAAGGTCTACATCGAGGTTTTTTAACTTAGCACCCTAAACAAATTCTCAAACAGCATTACAACAAGAAGAAAATACTGCGGATGCTGGAAATCTGAAATAAAAACAGAAAATGCTGGAGATACTCAGCAGGTCAGGCAGCATCTGTGAAGAGAGAAACAGAGTTAACGTTTCAGGTCGATGACTTTTCGTCAGAACTGGAAAAAAGCAGGAAATGGAACAGATTTTTAAGCAAGTGTAGGGGCTGGGAAATGGGGGAGGGGATGAAAGAACAAAAGGGAAGGTCTGTGATAGGATAGAAGGCAGGAGAGGTTAAGAGACATTAAGAGGTATTCAAGGCAAAAGGACAAGGTAAGAAACAAAGGATGGCTCTAGATGAAGTGTAAACTGCGCTGGCAGAATGAAAGACAGCTGCCATGTGGGAGAGAAGAAAAGACACAAACAAAAGGTGTGGATAAAAAATATATATGATGCGGGCCGAGGTTATGATCTGAAATTGTTGAACTCTATGTTGAGTCCAGAAGGCTGTAAAGTGCCTAATCTCAAACAGCATTGTCTGTTCTTGTAACTGGTTGGATTAACCTTCCTCGTCCTCTCTCCAACCTGCGACACAGTTGACCATGCCTCTCCTCTGTTGTTCAGCTCAGTGGGACCACCCTTGCTTGGTTCCACTCTTGCTTAACTCTAGCAATAGCTTCTCTTCCGACCCCTGCCTGTTACCCTGAGAGTTCCCTAAGGGTCTATCCTTGCCCCTGTCCTTCTCATCTATATACTGCTTCTTGACAAAAAAATCCACATCTGGGGACTAGCTTGACAGGTACACTGATGAGATCCAGCTCTACTGCTCCTGCACCAACCCCTCTGCTATTTCTGTGGTGTCAACTTGTCTGACACCAGTCTTGGATGAGCCTCGGTTTACTACATTGGAATGACAGAGACCGTTGTCTTCAGCCCAGCAGCCTTAGCGGTTGTTTAATTCTTGTCATTGGTTAAGCCTGTACACAGGTCTGTTCATCTATACATCATTTCTTTCTCTGCCCTTTTCCCCCAATAAATGAAATTCCCCACTTTGTGACCATACAAGAGAATTAACTGGATCAGTCCTGACTCTCAAAGCACACCTTTTTCCTGTGTCTATGATGGGAGATGTGGAGCAGAGAGTGACCAGGACAGTTCCACTTTCCTGCATGAAGGAAGAAGCAATTGTTGTAGAAGTCTGAAGTGGTAAGACTACAATGTAGTAGCCAGTGGGAAAAGGGACATGCAAGAATGCTCTTGCAAACCATAAATAGGATGTTCAGTGCTCTGTTTAGGCAATGTGCTTTTAACTTTCAGCAGACTGAACTAGCAGCCATTAGTGCTCAATAGAAGTATCCCTGTTTCATTGGACCTTTTACAGTGACCTTTAGTTTGCCAGCTCAGAGAAGACATAAGCTTCACAAAATTCAACCTCCCTGAATAAGCGGTAAATGTTTAGTTTCCCCCCTATCGTATGTATCTGAGCTTTAACGTGAAGTTTATTTTCTCATTTTTAAATTAAACAAATATGCAGAGGAACATTTGAGCTTTTTGATCTTTATGCTTATAATTTGGGAATACAATGCTGATCGGAGCTAAGTGGCTTTTGCTCAGTCCTGTTTGGTGGTGACAGTCATAAGAAATAGGAAGACAAAACCCACATGTGTATACACTCTGGAATGTTCATATATCTTCCTTTCATGTTGTTTTCCAGTTATGATGTTCTCTTTGCTGGTGGTCCTGAAGAGCTACTGAACAAGTTCCAGCAGTTCAATCACAAGGTGGTATTTGCTGCAGAAGGGCTTATCTGGCCGGATAACAGGCTTGCAGACAAGTATCCCAATGTTCGCAGTGGAAAGAGATTCCTTAATTCAGGAGGTAAGAGTTGCTGTAAAGTGAGAAAAATGTTATGTTATTTCAGACTTTGTAAGGACCGAAGTGGTCAGCCATAGATTAAACAAAAAGAATACTACCAGTTGACTGCAAGACATTTGGGAAAAAATACTTCCCCATCTTGTAGAATTTCAGTGGCTTCAAGGAATTCTAGAAGACAAGGCTAATGATAGAGGTCACATCTGACTGAATATTGTGCCTTGGCAACCATATGAAAATGGGGACTATGTTTGGGTGAGAAGATATCAGATGGTAAAATGTATGAATAGGTTTTTATGAAAAAAATATCTGAGTACATTTTCAGCGAGAAGGTAGAGGAAGGTAGAGAATGGGCAACACGGTGGCATAGTGGTTAGCACTGGTGCCTCACAGCGCCAGAGACCCGGGTTCGAATCTGACCTCGGGTGACTGTCTGTGTGGAGTTTGCACATTCTCCCCGTGTCTGCGTGGGTTTCCTCCGGGTGCTCCGGTTTCCTCCCACTGTCCAAAAATGTGCGGGTTAGGTTGATTTGGCTATGATAAATTGACCCTTAGTGTTAGGGGGGGATTAAATATGTGGGGTTATGGGGATAGGATGGGATATGTTAGGGGGAATTAAATACGTGGGGTTACGGGGGTCGGGTGGGATATGTGTACTGTGGGGATTAAAGCAGGGACAGGGTACTGGATTTGAATGATCAGCCATGATCGTATTGAATGGTGGAGCAGGCTCGACGGGCCGAATGGCCTACTCCTGCTCCTAGATTCTATGTTTCTATGTTAACTGTGATACCCAGCTTTGAATTCTTCCTTCTCTTTCTCTGCCCCACCCCCACCCCAACCTCCCAAATGCTGTTGACTCCTGATTGCAATGGTGCTGCTATGAGGAGGAAAGTCATTGCCAAACTGATGTCACAAATTCTTCCTACAGGCTGGTTGAAGAAAAGCATTGGTGTTTAAGCCTGGGAGCAGATCACAACCACCCACACCCTCTTACAGATGCATGGCTTACTGAGACCTCAATAGGGAGATAAAGAGTGAAGAACAAAAATATCTCGCACACCCCTTCTTTCCCACCAGCCCTCCCCTCTCCAAAAAAAGACATCTGGGACAGAGCTGCTGCTGTGCTTTTGCTAATATTTGTTTTGAAGCAGAATTATGAATGTGAACTTTAGTTGGTTTTCTGAAGGGGTGGAGGGAAGGAGTGATCTAAATAACCTTCTTTGAATTCTTCCTGCTCTTTCTCTGCCCCCCCCCACCAATGTAAATGTTTAGTTTTCTCCTCTCCCATGTATCTGAGCTTTAACTTGAAGTTTATTTTGTCATTTTTTAATTAAACAAATGTGCAGCGGAATATTTGCTGCAATGACGTCCATGGAAAGGAAAATTAGGCAGGGTATGTAACGGGCGGCCGATCTACTACCGCCCATTTTGTGCTCCCTGTCAAAGTTGTATTTTACCCCCCCCCCCCATGTGCTTTTCTTATGATTTGATCTTTCACACCTTTTTTACTGATGCCAGATGCGCGTAACTTTACGCAGCACAGACATGTGGCTGGCACATGCACATGAGGGTTGGCAGGACCTCCATTCCACACCATACAGCATCTGTACAATGAACTGTGCATTCCTATCACTCTCCCCACCATCACTGCAGATGAAAGGTGCCCTCAACCCTCATTGTGCCACTTCTGAGCACACACAGGGCAACACATTGAATCATTGACATCGCATTACTTTAATACAATAGAAATAAAGATCACAAACGTAACTTTGGATTATATGAAAACACCCAGGTGACTACCCTTGTGACTAAGTTTGTTTTAGCTTTCTCTTACGCATGCTTCTACGTGGTGCTTCCCCTGTGGCTTCAGCAGATGTGGAGGCAGCGTGCTCACTTCCCTGCTGCGCCTGCTTAGACACCTTTGGTGGTCAACCTCTGGGTTTGGGAGCCTGTGGCTGTGCAGGAGCAGAGACGGCCATCTCTGTTGGGTGAAGCATCTGAGGATCTGACCGAGGGCTCCGCAGTGGCATGGGAGTGTGAGCGCTTGGAGAGGAGCCCCCACTTCCTTGTTCTCAACCACCACCATCCCTCTCATGGGTCACCCGCACTTCACTGCTAGCAAGTAGCTAGGGAGCACCTTGCTGCACATCATTGGGGCCATGTGGACCCGTCTCTGTACTGACGGTCCTCACAATGGGGACGTCCATGTACCTCTGGTTCCTCTCCACGATAGATGCCCATCTATCCTCCATAGCTGACCATCTATCTGGAAGAGTCACCATGTTGGTTTGTGTCTGGCGATTTATGTCCTCCATGGAGGTTGCCATCCTTTCCATGGCGGAACCTACATTAGCCATTGCGTGCACCACGGCATTGCTCATGTTTGACATGGACTCCTCCATTCTCTGCACACTCACAGTCACCGTGGTTGCAAACCCAGTCAGAGACTCCTGCACTTGTTCCTGAAGCTCCAGCACTGCTCTCTTTCTGGATGGCCCCAGAGGCACAGCGTCTACATGCAGCTGAGCAGAGCTAGGAGCAACCTGTGGCCTCCAACGAGGATTCTCCACTGCTGTCCCTGTCTCCACTATCTGCTCCTGGTCACTTGTGAGCTGTGATACACCAGGTGACAACACTACTCCATCTCGCAAAGGCTGGAGGTTCCTCTGAGGAGTCCTCCTGCTCTTCCTCCTGGACAGTAGAGAGGGGGCTCTCGATGGTCCTGTGGGGGAGTAAAGGCATGAGTTAGACATGTGATAGGTAGGTTGCAGACACATCTCATTGTGCAGATGATCAGAACTCAATTTCTATGAACATCAGATCCCATATGAGTCACTCATGAATGCAAAATCAGAGGGTTAGAAATCAATTCTGTCACCAGCTTGCTGTACTGCGTCCTTCTCTCCGTCCCCCACTTCCAGCTCCTCTGCGCCTCCAACAATCTCCAGAGCTGCCTCCTCCGCGTTCGTTAGATGCACCACAGATGGTGGGCCTCCTCCTGTCCTCCCCCTCTCCCTCTTATTGTGGGCTCTCTCTTCCTGCAATGAGGGACACAAGTGGAGTTTGAGAGATTGATGGAGTGAGTGTAAAGAATGGATAACATAGATGCTTAGAGGAAGACAATGATGGAGTGAGGTGCCAGTACCAAGGTCGCTCGTTGTTAGTGGTTGTCATTGCATAACAGTGAGAGTGAGTGTGAGGGGTGCATAGTAAGATGGTGAAGTGATTCTGTACATAGAGAGAGAGGGATGGGTGAGGGTGCAAGGGATGTTAGGGTGAGTTGGGACGTGCAGGAGTAGGTTGCCAATGCAGAGTGATGGGGATGAGAAGAGATGGGAAGCAGATTGAAGGTAAGTGTGATGTTGTACTCACTTTTGCTGAGTGCAGCAGATCATTAAACCTTTTCCTACACTGCACCCAGGTGCGTGTACAGACCGACCTTGCACTGACCTCCTCAGCAATTTGCAGCCAGGCTGCCTTTGTGTGCTGAGGAGGCTTCCTCCTTCCATCCGAAGGGAAGAGGACCTCCTTGCGTCCTCTTACTCCCTCCACAAGAGAGTCCTCATCAAACCGGGGAGCAGCCTTGGTCCCTTGCGCTGCCATGCCTACAGCAACTAGTACTTGGGAGCAGAAAAAAGAAAGTAATAATCAAAGGGGACATGGCCCCCTTAAATATAGAGGCTCCCAGCGCGTCATCAACCATGATCACCCGACCCGCACCCACCGATTGGGCTGGGTAGGGCGCACGGCATCCTTAATGAGGCCAATCTGGGGAAAATCATTATTGCAGGGCGGCTGCAACAGGCAGCGGGACCGGAACCCGCCAAACAGCGGAACCGCCACCATCCCGCCAAACAGCGGAACCGCCACCATCCCGCCTCCGGGCGGAAAATCCAGCCCTTAGGCCGCGATTTTGCAAATGGATGCGGCTTGGGAGCGGGTCAGCTGGTTTCCGGGTTCCAGTCCCGCCCCCAACTGCATCCGGCCCACAGACGTGATTTTACGTCGATTGGCCTTGTTAAGCCCGCCCTGCGGGCTTGCCAGCCAATTAAGAGGAAGCCGGTCAGATGATGTCATTTGATGACGCGTCATCTGCCGGTTTTCTTAAAGGAACCACGCACAATTTTTCTTTGACAGCTGATTTATCAGTGTTTGACAGCATTTACGTGCTACAATCACTGTACAAAGGTGAGCTCTTGCACCCAGACTCTCCAATGCCTCCATAGTCTAGAACAGATGGCAGCTGCAGATGAGGTTACAGAAACGATCTGTCACTGGTGAGAGAGGTTCTCCCAATGAGGTGGGACTAGACAACCAAGTCAAAACTTGTTACCTACAGAAAAGTGTAAATACATTAAAAATGATTTCCCCAACATTTTCTTACCTCTGAAACTCACCAGTGTACCATTGGATCCTTCACACCACTTCGGCAGCTGTCATCAATGCAGAAACATTACAGCAGGCTCACGACAAGCCACACTTACCTGGACGTCGGGAACCCCGAGGCAGAAGCAGCAAAATTGAAAAAGAGCCTGTTAACAAGTATCAAGTACCTGTTAACAGGCAGGTAAGTGGCTATAATCCTCTTCCTGCCGCTAGGTGTCGGGTCCATATGCAAATCGGGGACCCGACACTTGGGAAGATTGATTGGCGGCCTTAGTCTTTCTTTAGTCCATATTTTAAAACCCTTTGGTATTTTGGTGAAAGAAAAGTATATAATTTCATTTATAAGGCTTGGTTGTAGTTGCATTCGTTGGCAAGAAAGGCTTTGGGAGTTTTCTAAATTACTGAAGTTGAATAAATAGAACAATATGATTGCTGCCAGTGCTTTTAACTAATCAAATACTACATCGTCCAGCTAGGATTATAGTTGGTTCTGGCAGCCTCTTGGCACAGGCGATGAGAGTCAGCCTCCCGTGGACGTGGGTTCCAGTGCCAGGGCTGTCTGTCTCTTCACCCTGCAGACCACGCTGGGGAAGGGGGTTTGTTAGTTTCAAGTGGACCCGTGGGATGGAAGGCCTTGCCATATTTCGTAATGGTTGAAGAACGAATGAAATGTTGGCTCAGTCTTGCTTTAAATGCACTCCGCTGGTCAAATGTGGATCAGCATTGATTGCCAGCCTTCCAAATGGAGAACAATTTTAAGAGTGAAGGCTCAGCTAAGCATTAAAGGTGGAAAGTATAGCCAATTTTGACGGGCTTGGGAGCTTTAGATCCCTGGAAGCTTTGTGGTTCTGGATGACCACTCCAGCAATTTGAGGGAATCTCAGATGCATGGAATTGATTATCTGGAATATAAATAGCCAGTTGTGTGTGTGTGTGAGTGCGCGCAAAATAGCTATTGAACTTAAATCATAAGTGGCAACTTTGGCTCATTGCCTCCGAGTCCGAAGGTTGTGGGTTCAAGTCCTGCTGCAGTCTCGTGTACATGATATAGGCAGGCATTTCATTGCAGTATTGGGGGGGTGCTGCATTGTCAGAGATGCCATCTTTCGGATAACAAGTTAAATATAGATATAAAAGAAAGGAGGTGAACGCAACAGATCCCATGGGACTATTTGAAGAACAGAAAGTTCTCCCAGTGTCCTGACCAACATCCCAACCTCAACAAACACCCAAAAACAGATCTGGTTGTGTCTGTGTAAATTAGCTGCTGCAATTGCCTACAAAGCAGTATGCACTTCAAAAATTTAGTCATTTCAACTATTTTGAACGCAGTAACAAACAATGATCCCTCTAATTTTTTTTTCGTGCGCGGTCCCTTAAACTGGCTGCGCGGCCCATTCAAATTTTCGCGCATGCGTGTTTCTTCCATGTAAAAAGCCGGTGAGCGGTCTGCGCGGGCCCTGCAGACCGCTGTGCGGTTGCACAGCTTAGCGGGAATGTTGGTAACAGATACTTGAAACAATCTGCATCTACCCTGTCGAATCCCTTACTCATTTTAATGACCTCAATTAGATCACCCCTCAACCTTTTAAACTCCGTGGAGTACAAGTCAAGTTTTATGCAACCTTTCTTTATAATTTAACCCTTTAAGCCCTCGTATTGCTCTGGTGAATCTGTGCTGTACCCCTACCAAGGCCAATATGTCCTTCCTTAGGTTCAGTGCCCAAAACTGAACACAGTATTCCAGATGAGATCTGAGCACAGCTCCGTACAACTGAAGCATCACTTCCTCACTTTTCTATTCCAACCCTCTTGAGACAAAAGGCCAATATTTAATTTGCTTTTATGTTTACATTTTCTGCCTGTCCACTGGCTTTTAATGATTTGTGCACATGAACACTTAAATCCCTTTGCTCCTCCACAGCTCCTAGTCTCAACAGTTTAAAAAAAAAAATCTGATTTGTCAGTGGATGGCCAGACACTTCCCCACATTAGGATAAACTATGGCAGATGGAGTTCAATCACTTTTTAATTATTCATTCTCTGGCTTCGTTGGCAAGGCTGGCATCTATTGCCCATCCTAGCTTCGCTGAGTAGGTGGTGGTGGGCCGCCTTCGTGAACTGCTGCAGTCCGTATTTTGTAACATCTTGGGTACAGCTGAGTGGCTTACTAGGCGATTAAGAGTGAACCACGTTGGTGTGGGACTGCGGTCACACGTAGGCCAGATGGCAGATCTCCTTCCCTAAAGGACAATTAATAAATCAGTTGGGTTTTTACAGCAATCTGACAGCTTCATGATACCAGTTTTATATTTCCATTTAAAAAAAAAGAAAAGAATTTAGTGCCATGATGGGATTTGAAGTCCAGTTCTGTGGATTGTTAGTCTAGTAACATGATGCCTATGCTACCATATATTTGTCTGTGTTCTTTTATAATTTCCTGCTCCCATCTGCACAATTTAACTGTGCCTTGTAAATTATGTCACTCCTTATTCCAAGGAATATGGGATCTGTCTGATAATTTCTAGTCTCCTACAGTGTTTGTCGTATGAATGTTTGCATCTCTGTTCCAAGCTACCATTAGAACGGTAGCCATATTTACTGTACACTTTGTACTGCAGACTGCGGTGTGCACTTGCGATGATTTCACACCAGAGTGAGAACTCTGTGGCTACTGGGAAGAGCAGAATCCTAAGCAGAGAACACAGAGCGTAAATGTGATTTTTGTATCTATACAGTGGTATCTGAAGACAATCCAGCAAAACAGGATGGAGGCCTGAGAAACAGACTTTTAATTCTAAATAAAGCCAAAGAAAACCCAGGAGATGATAAGCAGTGCTCGCTGCATGACTGGAGTTACAGTTAACCACATAGTGTCCTGTGAATCCTCCACGTTCCTTTTAGAATGATTTTACAGAACCGCATGTCTGTACCGTATCTCAGAATTTTGGCACGATTCCGAAGAAGTCTGCCTTTAGTGTGAGTTCTCGCTCCCCACCCCGCACAAAACTTCCAAAGAAAAGTGGTTGCAGGCATTCCAGATTAAATGGTGATGTCAGCAATTTAAAAGAAATAATTGTTTAAATCTCATGGCCCAAGGCATCTCCAGTCACAGTGTGATACAGCCTCATTATATTTAACAACTACCAGTTGCCCGATTTGTTTTGATTATCAGTGGTGCAGTGCTTTTCATTTCAGCTAGTACAAAGTGACAAAACGCTGGCATTGATTAATCTAACATTCTTGACATCTTGATCAAAATGTGTCCATCATAAATATAAACAGCTCGGCATTTGAAAAGCAGGAAAACCAGTAGCCTTGACTTCCCACTCGGACAGGGGAATTTACAATTTGCCACTGTGAATGTGGCAGACAGCTGACGGCATGCTATGTCTGCAGCAGTAAAGCTAATTGTTACAGTGTGCCAGATTAGTTGTCTATATTTCATGACCAAAACTCTGCAGCCACTGTGTACGTTTTTCATCCGTACAATGGGAGTGTGTGTCGTGTTTGTTTGTTCCACATGTTAGCTTATCACATCATCTGTATGACGTTTGAAACACTCCAGCCCCCAGATTGTCAATCTGACTGATTGTGGTAAAGAGTGTGCGCGTAGTTAATATGCTGAGTTCTTGAAGTAAGGTTCGAATCGATGGCTTTCTGACGCAAAGGCGAGCCTGCTACTGTCTGAGAAAAGCTGGTTCCAAATCCAATTGTAGTGTCCCATATATTATCCTGCCTGAGATCAGCTGACATAGCACACACTAAGAACTGAAGCTGGCATCTTGTGGTCTGCATACACTACGTATTGCATTTACCCGCTAAACCATCAGGGAGCTACAATCTACTAACAAAATTGCAGAATGTCTATTGACACCACTGTGTCAGCCAATGAGTTGGAGACAGGGAGGGATTACAACAGGACTCCCAGCAGACAGTGTATTTTACAGCAAGCAAAGTCAGTTTACTCGGCAAACAGAGTCTGTTTAAACAGTGCACTACACCAGTCTACAGAGTCTATTTAAAAAGAGGGGGAATTTTAACCTAAAAAAATGGGTGGGCTAGGAACGTGGGGGTAGTTAAATTGTTAAAAATCAGAATCCCGACCTGAACCCACCCACTTCGTGTTTTAACAGAGGCGGAGCGGGCAGCCAACCCACTGCCAAGAGGCGGGACGTCAATTTAAATATTTTAATGAGGCAGTAAGCCTCTTCTTTAACCTCCATTTTGTTTTTAACTGTAGCTGGTCGGGTTTTACACACCTCGTAAAACCCAACAATAACAGCAAGGCGAGGACTGCTACATCCAGGAGGTAAGTGCTGTTATACCTATGTCCTGGGTCCAGGGTCCCTGCCTAGCCCACCCCCCGCGATCCTCTGGTGGCTGGCCCCGATTTTCCTCTCCCCCCGCTCGGTCCTCTGGAAGCCGGCCCCCACCCGCTCCCTCCCTCCCTCCTCTGTGCAGCCTAGTGCCGCAGGCCTACCTGCCCGGAGCCAGCCAGCCTCTCCATCTGGCTGGCTGCGGGCGGGAAACGGCGGCTTCAGTTGCAAATCGGGCACTGTCGTTAAAGTCGGCAGCCCCCCCCCCCCCCCAATCCCCAACCTGCCTTCTCCATGAAAATCCAGCTCAGAGTCTGTATGAAATACAGCAAACAGAATTCATGGTCGAAACTCCAGCAATGTTTCCTGATAACAGCAGGGTAATTTCTCCAGCAAAATGCAGTGAGTGGAGGATAGTTACATACAAATTGTGTGCGTGAAATCAATCCCAGTCACTTACAGCAGTGCGGCCTCCAATCGTGATTGACGTGGAAATTACCTAATCATCTCCATTTTGGCTGGGACTAGTGGTGTCATTATACGCAGCCACAAAATTGAGGGAACACAAGGGTTTTAAATGTGCAGCTTCACTACATACAATTTTGATAGTGGGTCATTTATTAGAATAAAATGGTATTCTCTTATTTTTCACCAAGTGGATTCTCACCTATTCAAACAAAGCTATAAACACACGTTTATTTTTACTGTTGAGGAAATCTTTTGATTTTATGACTGTTATATTTTTGTGTGCGACTTTGTACTACAATCCCTGTACTTTTTTTCAGGTATTATTGGCTATGCTTCTTCCATAAATCGCATTGTAGAGAAATGGCAATTGCAAGATAACGATGATGATCAACTATTCTATACCAAAGTTTATGTGGATCCTTTAAAGCGAGTGAGTAAATTATAAGGAGAAGATGATCAGATCTTAAGGTTACAAAAGACCTAATTGCTTAGTGTTAATAGTTCTATAACGGTTGGGTGCCCCTCGGGTGCTTTTACACACACTGAAAAGCACTTTTAATAACGTGTCAGAATTGTTTTATTTTATTTGTTTATGGGATGTGGGCATTGCTGGCAAGGCCAGCATTTATTGCCCATCCCTAGTTTCCCTTGAGAAGGTGGTGGTGAGCCGCCTTGAACCACTGCAGTCCGTGTGGTGAAGGTACTCCCACAGTGCTTTTAGGGAGGGAGTTCCAGGATTTTGACCCAGCGACGATGAAGGATCGGCGATATACTTCCAAGTCAAGATGGTGTGTGACTTGGAGGGGAACTTGGAGGTGGTGGTGTTCCCATGCACCTGCTGCCCTTGTCCTTCTAGGTGGAAGAGGTTGCGGGTTTGGGAGGTGCTGCCGAAGAAGCCTTGGCGAGTTGCTGCAGTGCATCTTGCAGATGGTACACACTGCAGCCACGGTACGCCGGTGGTGGAGGGAGTGAATGTTTAAGGTGGTGGATAGGGGTGCCAATCAAGCGGGCTGCTTTGTCCTGGGTGGTGTCAAGCTTCTTGAGTGTTGTTGGAGCTGCACTCATCCAGGCAAGTGGAGAGTCTTCCATCACACTCCTGACTTGTGCCTTGTAGATGGTGGAAAGGCTTTGGGGAGTCAGGAGGTGAGACACTCGCCGCAGAATACCCAGCCTCTGACCTGCTCTTGTTGCCACAGTATTTATGTGGCAACTCCAGTTAAGTTTCTGGTCAATGGTGACCCCCAGGATGTTGATGGTGGGAGATTCGGTGATGGTAATGCCGTCGAATGTCAAGGGGCGGTGGTTAGACGCTCGCTTGTTGGAGATAGTCATTGCCTGGCACTTGTGTGGCGCGAATGTTACCTGCCACTTATCAGCCCGAGCCTGAACGTCGTCCAGGTCTGCATGATGGTGCATGAAGTTCTTTTGGGATTAATTTCCTTCTCTATATCCTTCTAGCTTTCTCTCAACATAACTTTGGATCACAAAAGCAAAATTTTCCAAAACTTGAATGGGGCTGTAGGTAAGCTTCAATCTTCTGCTTACAGTATCAATGCTGTGTGTTTATGAGCTGCTAGTATTGATTGACAAGTCAATTCTTCTTAAGTTTTCTACCAGTTTATATTTACCACATAAACCTCAGTAGCACATTTTATGTTCTCAGTGATCAGGAGACGTTAGTAAAATAACATGTAGCTTGCTGTTTGCTTTAAAAGTAGGCAGTGTTTGACCATGTGTACATTTCCTTTTTAATTGGCGCTGTAAGGATCTTTTTAACTTGTAGATGGCTTCTCTATTTGGCTCTTTTTAATCTAAGAGACTTCTGAGCAAATTGGTCCCACAATTGTTTCTGGGCTCAATTTCTACTTAATGGCACCTCATGGTAAAAGAGTTATAACTTCACTCTTACTCTGCTGTCAGTTGGAGAGTATGTACAGGGAGAGAAAGCCATGCTGCATCACCTCCAAGGGTTGGTTGTTGGGTGATCTTGGCATTTATTTTACCTTGTCATTTATTTAGTTCCGTGTTAAATTAAGCAGACCTGTAAATAGGTTTCTGGCCTGACCTCTTAGTTACATGTGGCATATGAGGGAGGGACAGGGGTGGAACAGAAGAATAACATTGCTTAAAAAAAAATAGAAAACCCTAAACCCATTGTCTATCCGAACTTTGTTAAATCATTCTTGTTAACTGAATAATTTAAATATGAACATTTTGAAATGTGTATGTTTTACAAACTATTCTGTCACAAGTTATATAAAATGGAAATTGTCCAATAGAAACATTTGACAACAACTTACCTTTATATAGCGCCTTTAACACAGTTTTGTGATAATCTAATTATTCATTTAAAATGGATGCCTCTCTATTTGAAGCATGATTTAACCTTGTTGAAATGTAGTACTTTTTATGTCAGTAACACGATTTGCAGAATTCTTCATGTTCACTACATAACCAGTAAGATAAAACACACAATTGTGCAATTTAATACAAGCTAGACAAAGAGCCTCACTGACTTGTGAAGAGGTTAATAAAAAAAACACGTATCTTATTGCTTACACACATCAAAATGTTCTCTTGCTGGCTCCAGGAAATAGGATTCTCAAGAGCCATGGGTTGCTGGATAATAAATATGAAATAATTCTTGACTCATTGCAAATTCTATGAATGTTGGCGTCACCGGGGTTTTTAAAGTGTCAGTATTATTGTCGAGCACTTTAAGTCCATTGGTAAACCAGTTGGGTTTTTATGACAATACTTGAGAGCTGTCGTGTAGTGGTTATGTTACTGGACTAGTAATCCATAAGCCTGAGCGAGTTGTTATGACCTGGGAAGCACTGCCTGAAAGGGTGGTGGAAGCAGATTCAATAGTGACTTCCAAAAGGGAATTGGATCTCTACTTATACGGGAAAAATTTGAAGGGCTACGGGGAGCGAGCAGGAGTGTGGGACTAATTGGTAGCTCTCTCTGAGAGCTGGCACAAGCACCATGGGCCGAATAGCTTCCTTCTGTGCTGTATAATTCTACGATAATCCAAAGAAGAACAGGATCGAGGGCCTGAATGGCCTACTCCTGTTTCTATGTTCCGGCAGCTTTCATGGTCATTTTTAACCATCAATATATAACCACAAAGGTTGCAGTAGTATGAACATGCACGTGACTTGCAGTAAAGCCAGAGTTTTTGTCATACAACTTTTTAAAATCTCCTTTCTTTACAGATGAAGTAGAGGTGCAGTTCGAACCGGCACGGGTCAGAACCAGGAATATAATATTCGACACGTTACCTGTACTAATCCACGGCAATAGACAGACCAAAGTATGAGAGTCACACTGTTAAATATCCAGATTGGAGTGATTGATCTGTGTACTTAATTTCTTCCCGTACTTTCTTTTCACGAGCTCCTCTCCAGGCAAGCAGGAAAGGATGGCCAATCTGTTGCCAAAGTTCTGCCAGTGGCATTCAGACCCCTAGGAGGTGTGGGAGAATAATGAGAGGAACTCATCATCCACTTGTGTGTTTGTTTATTCCCTTTTCCACATCACAGGGAGCAAACCAGTATTGCGTGCCTGACAGTGGAGAAAAGCAGATGCGAACCTGCATCTCACCGTTTCATTATCACAGTCTGCCTCACCTGTTTGTTTTTATCAATCTGGCAGAATAATTTGTGTCCTGTTTGACTGACTGGAGGTGGAGTGCTGTAATCCAGGGATTGCTGCAGAGCTGGTGCTGTTTGTGCTGATTTTTGTAATTTGCAGTATTGCTGTTTGTTTCCATTTTTTTTAAATTAAACTCTTGCGTGCTTATTCACCTGGGGCCCTGAATTTTCACAGGGTTCTCCTCTGCTGTAACCTCAGCAGAGCTGCCAGAGAAATAATGTAAATGGCCATTTTTAGCCGTTTATGCTGTTTATCTGGGGGTTGGAACCTTAATCCTCCCCCCCCCCTCCCCCGGAAATTCCAGACAGTGGTCTCTTTACTGGTTATATAAACCCGAACACTGTGTAAATAATGTCAATATCCATATAACCTAGGTTTTTTTTTTGAATTTTGTTTTTTAGTTTTCCCTTTTTCTGTCTTGAAGATATGCTGACTTTTAGTTCCACAAGTGGTAAGCAGCAGCCTCTCGTACTCCTCACCAGTATCCATTCTCCAGGTGTGAGCCCAGACGATAAGTGTTGGCAGGCTATTCAACAGTGGAGAAGAGGGGCCAGTGTCAGAGCCGAGCTGATCTTCTCCTTACCTGACATCCACAAATGGGCTGAAGTCGCTGGGTAGCGGTCAGCAACTGGAATTCCGGCTTATTCATTCTCCTCTCCTTCACCGAGACCAAATTCAGAGATGTTGCCAAAAGCGGTAGTACAGCCAGTACTGAAGATAAATACTGCCACATATAAACACAAGTTTGGCTTTGTCTGAGGGGCCAATTAAATAATCTTAATAGGGCTTAATAGGTTTTGCTTGGATATAAATACTAAATAAAGTCAGTGTTTGTGTATAAAACACAGATTAAGACTGGCATTTAACAAATAACCCGAAGTTTAACTTTACATATTGAATGCCTGTTGTTCTGTTTTAGCATATTGATGTTTGTATTTGAATTTATTTGTGTGTCTTACTTAGCACCTGCTGAACTATATGGGTAACTATATTCCTGATGCCTGGACTTCTGAAACTGGCTGTACAGTCTGTGATGAAGATTTGTTGGATTTGTCGACACTGAATGTGAGTGCTTCTTTCGGATTGGTTTCACACATTTCTTAGTTTAGCGCACAAGAAACAAAGTATAGCAATATGCCATTTAAAAAATGTTACATTTGAGAAATAATTTGGCAAAATAACTTCAAGACGACGATACCTGGTGTGAGGATTTTTTATTCATATAAAAATTCATAGTAGGTCAGACAAAGATAATGGAATGACTGGGAAAAATTAATCAAAATTACTCCCAACTTGGACTAAAATGAATTCCATATTTATTTTACAGCAAAACGAATTCCAACAAAACATTTACTATTAAGCAGCATAAATCAAAATATTTTGAGTTTTTTTGAGTGCTCCAGTATTTCCTACCATAACGAGAACAAGCGCAGAGCGCGTGGAATGTCTTTTTGCACAATTATTTTGCCAGCTTATTTGAATTGTATTGGATGTGACATTTAACCGCAGCTCCGAAGGGTTATGCACGAGGGGAATTGGACAAGATGGACGGCATAATTAAAAGTTTACCATCACAATGAACCATATAAACTGGGTGGAAGATGGACCATTTTCTCACAGCTAGGAACAGGAGGAGGCTATTCAGCCTCTCGTGCTTGTTCCGCCATTCAATTAGATCTGTATCTTAACTCCATCTAGCCACCTCAGTTCCTTAACCTGTCATACCCTTGCCTATCGAATATCTGTCAATCTCAGTTTAGGCACTAAGTGATTTAGGCAGGTCTCTGTGTTAACTCCTATACATTTGCACTGTTAGTAGAGAAACCAAAATGAGAGCCAGATAAATTGAGTTAGTAATGTGGGATCTGGTCCAGCATCTCTGTCTCCTGACCCTATAAATAACTTTGGCAGGAAAAATCAGAGAGCAAGTTATTATCTTAATGGCGAGAAACTGGAAAGTACTGCAGTACAAAGGGATCTGGGGGTCTTGGTGCAAGAAAATCAAAAAGTTAGTATGCAGGTGCAGCAGGTGATCAAGAAAGCCAATGGAATGTTGGCTTTTATTGCTAGGGGGATAGAATATAAAAACAGGGAGGTATTGCTGCAGTTGTATAGGGTATTGGTGAGACCGCAGCTGGAGTACTGCATACAGTTTTGGTGTCCATACTTAAGAAAAGACATACTTGCTCTCGAGGCAGTACAAAGAAGGTTCACTCGGTTAATTCCGGGGATGAGGGGGTGGACATACGAGGAGAGGTTGAGTAGATTGGGACTCTACTCATTGGAGTTCAGAAGAATGAGAGGCGATCTTATTGAAACATATAAGATTGTGAAGGGGCTTGATCGGGTGGACGCGGTGAGGATATTCCCAATGATGGGTGAAACTAGAACTAGGGGACATAATCTTAGAATAAGGGGCTGCTCTTTCAAAACTGAGATGAGGAGAAACTTTTTCACTCAGAGGGTAGTGGGTCTGTGGAATTTGCTACCCCAGGAAGCTGTGGAAGCTGCTTCATTAAATAAATTTAAAACAGAAATAGACCGTTTCCTAGAAATAAAGGGAATCAGGGGTTACGGGGAGTGGGTTGGAAATTGGACATGAGTTTGAGTTTGGATCGGTCAAGGCCCTGTGGGTGGCGGAGCGGGCCCAGGGGCCGAGTGGCCTGGTCCTGCTCCTGCTTCTTGTGTTCTTTAGAGTTGAGGTTGGATCAGATCAGCCATGATCTCATTGAATGGCGGAGCAGGCTCGAGGGGCCGATTGGTCTACTCCTGCTCCTATTTCTTATGTAACTCATGTTCTGTGCACATAGTATATGTCTCTTGTAAAAATGACATGCACTTCTCTATGATGATTGGGTACGGTTGTGTCATGGTTATGTTACTGGACTAATAATTCGAAGAATACGAGTTCAAATCCCACCATGGCAGTTTGAGAATTTGAATTCAGTTTCTTAAAAAATCTAGAAATAAAAAGCTGGTACCAGAAAATAAAGACTTGCATTCATAAAGTAACCATGAAGCTGTCAGATTGTCATTAAAAACCCAACTGATTCATTAATTGTGTCCTGGCCAATATTTATCCCTCAATCAACATAACAAAAAAAAAGATTATCTGGTCATTATCACATTGCTGTTTGTGGGAAATTGGCTGCCGTGTATCTCACATTACAACAGTGACTACACTCCAAAAGTACTTCATTGGCTGTAAAGCGCTTTGAGACGTCCGGTGGTCGTGAAAGGCGCTATATAAATGCAAGTCTTTCTTTCTTTCTAACGTCCTTTAGGGAAGGAGACCTGCTGTCCTTACCTGGTCTGACCTGTATATGACTCCAGGCTGACCAGGTTGGCTCTTAACGGGCAACACGGTGGCATAGTGGTTAGCACTGGTGCTTCACAGCGCCAGGGACCCGGGTTCAAATCTGACCTCGGGTGACTGTCTGTGTGGAGTTTGCACATTCTCCCCGTGTCTGCGTGGGTTTCCTCCGGGTGCTCCGGTTTCCTCCCACAGTCCAAAAATGTGCGGGTTAGGTTGATTTGGCTATGATAAATTGACCCTTAGTGTTAGGGGGGGATTAAATATGTGGGGTTATGGGGATAGGATGGGATATGTTAGGGGGAATTAAATACGTGGGGTTACGGGGGTAGGGTGGGATATGTGTACTGTGGGGATTAAAGCAGGGGACAGGGTACTGGATTTGGATGATCAGCCATGATCGTATTGAATGGTGGAGCAGGCTCGACGGGCCGAATGGCCTACTCCTGCTCCTAGATTCTATGTTTCTATGTTTCTACCTGCCCTCTGAAGTGGCCTTGCAAGCTTCTCAGTTGCATCAAACCTGGGCAACTAGGGGTGGGAAATAATTTTTAAAAATGAGGCTCATAACTATTACTGTAGCTTGCATACAGCAGACACAGATGTTTGTGAAACAGAGAAATCAGAGAAACTTTTGATTTAAGGTAGACTGTTCTTTTGGAGTGAGTCCAGCTTATAAATGTATCATTTTGCAGACTTAAGGCAATTGCTTTTAAACCTGTTTGTTGAGTAATCAACCAAATCCATCTGTTAGAAGTTTGAAGTTATTTGATCTCGAGGGATTGGTGTAAATATCAGCAAATACCTACTGAAGATGAGGGAAGTGGGGAAAAAAAAACCAGGTGGTGGGGTTGTAATGTAGATGAGGCCATTTATAAAACATGGCTAAGAACATGATGTCTGTGGTCCATCCAGCAAAGAAGTACAAAACCTAATAGCAGCTCCATATGTTAGAGGCTGTTCAAATGATACGTTTTTAGTTTGCAATAAAAACCAGATTTATATAAAGTAGTGCGATAGTGTGGATGTTCTGTTTAATTGTTCGTTTGCTTAAATGTGCAATTATGAACTTGAAATTGTTAAAATTCATCCCAGGTGCCAACTTGACCCTGACTAGCTTCTATAAAATGAGCAGCTACAGTGGATTGGATTTTTTTTTTTAGGTAGCTTTTAAATGGAATTGTTTTGGTGGTGGGCAGGGGATGGGAAAAGCACACAGTAGGTGTTCATTGTATTTTTAATTTTAAGAAATAACATGTAATCAACAACTAGGCCACCCGAAGAGCTGTCCCATGAGAGGAGAAAGTTGATGATGTTTAAGTCACTAATTGTTGGTGCTGTTTGGCGTCCTTTGAGGAAACTCAAAGACAACTGGAGTGGGGAGAGTTAAGTTAACACAATTATTTAAATTGTTCTCTACATCCTATACCATTTTCTTGGCAGAGAAAGTGGAGAAACAACCTGTACCCACACCTCTCCTTTTCCTGCTCTTGAGCCAGCTGCCACTAGGAGGTGCTTGACTGCTTTTAGGCTGCTGAAAGAACATGCTGACCTTTTGGTGATTAAATTGCACCTTTTTGGACTAGGAGTTATTGGCTAGACCATAATATAAACGATGCATACCTCAGGGTTAGCCTGATCCATTTGAATAAAGATTATTTAAATAAAATTTTCTACGCTAGTATAAAGATCGTTTGAATGAGACTGGCTGAATTTGTACTGTGACTGTACTTTATAATCCCGACTGCTTAGTTTAAGACCCTCCAATCGCCGCAATTCCATTACAGCTGACAGCTTGCTTAACCACTTCCTCATGTCCACCGTTGTCCCCAGCAAAACTGTTGCTTTCTCCCTCAAGTCCAAGGGGTGCAGACTTGAATATATCTAGCGTGTAACTGATTTCACCCTCGATCACCAGATCTGGCTGGATTACATCAAGTGCAAGCGCAACAGATAAATGCTAGCCAGGACATCGGGAGTACTCCCTGCTCTTCTTCGAACAGTGCCCTGGGATCTTTTACATCCACCTGAGGGGGCAGACAGGGCATTGGTTTAACGTCTTATCTGAAAGAGGGCCCCTCTGACAGTGCAGCACTCTCTCAGTAGTCCACTGGAGTGTCAACCTCCATTAAGTGGTTGTTTCTAGATTGGGGTTTAAACCCACAATCTTCTGACTAAGAGGCAAAAGAGCTACCACTGAGCCAGGACTGACACCTAAGCAGTAACTAGCCGTCCAACACGTAGCTAGGTTGCATTATACACATTTGTTGTGTGGAGTGCTTTTAAGATGTCAGTGTGCCAAAGGTTTTATTTATAAGTCTCCACTTGAATGTGTGTTGTGCTGGAGTATGGGTATGCATGGTAAGCAAGGATAGAGCTGTAAGGTTGCCTGAGACCTTGGCAAGGATTAGCAATAAATGCATTGCAGATTTCCAAGCATATTTTGGTTAGCTAACTGGTACGTAACACTGTTGTACAGCCATACCTTGGCAGCAGCCTTTAGATCTGACATCTCCTACACCCGCCTACGTAGCAACAGTGACTGCACTGCAAAAGGTAACCATTGATTTATGAAGTGCATTGGCACATCCGGAGGGCGTGAAAGGCATTATGTTAAAGAAAGTTCTTGATCTGTATCCAGGACCCACGGATAGTGAACACAACACTGGCCCTGGCCATTGCAAGGCATGCTGCTCTGCTCCCCTCTGAAGAGGACGGCCCTGGAATGCCAAGCAGCACATACACCTCACTATTCATCAAATGGGGTTTGGGTCCTTTGCCACTCCCATCAGTTGGCTACAGACTCCTTTTCCTGACCCCCACAAATTGTTGCCACCCACAAAATTGTGCCTTCAAGTGATCACACTCTCTTTAATTAGCAGTTGCAGCCCTTTAAGTTTAGGCATATATTCCAGTCTGTCTCTCCTTTGGCAAGCCTGCAACGTGAAGCCGAGTCCAAGCCTAGAGCTCGCAGCTCACATTTAATTAGGGCTGATTTCATGGTGGGGGCATTCTTATTTCAGTGCACTGATCCTGCAGCAGAAGTACCAAGACCAGAAAGTCCACCCCAATGGTCTGTCACCAGGTTCAAAACATGCTGGCGGCTGAATAAACATCTGCATCATAATACGTTTTCCTTTGAGGTCTGTCAGGAGCTTTGCTGAATGTGACTGTAATCAAGACCTCCTTAAGGACATTGTGACTATCGTTTAGATGTTATTATTTCCACTGGGTTTGAGGCAGTAGACCCAAGGCCATATGTGTAGAGAATTGAACACTGGAGTATGAATGAGGACAGTGCTGTGAAGCTGGATGAGGAATTGCAGCTGAAACATAGGAATGTGTATCGTTCTTGACCTGTTGAACTGTAAAGATGTATGAGTGGAAAAATATGTCTCCTTTTCAGCACTGGGGCGTCGGGGATTCTCGTTCTTACAAGCTGATTCGTAAAGTGACCCCTCCCAGCATGACATTTCATGTCAGCTGTTAATCAGCTGAAAGGGATTGTAAATGGAATCAGGAATATTATGTCAAAATCTGTACAGAGTAGTTTGATTGAACAGTTTTAAGTGGGAAAGGTTAATTTCCTTAGAGAGAATGTGGGTGTCTGTGGGCTTTCAACTTCTGTTATTTGTAAGATAAATTGCACAGAACAGTGAGGTTAGCCAAAAGCTCAGATACTGTAGTGTAAAAACACTTTTTTTTAAACTCACGTAAAGTCTGTATATATTTTTCTTATTGTGGAAAGAGATGTACTAGCATCAGGAAAGCTGCAACGTTTAACCCTTTGAGGACGACAATGGTTCTTGTCCATCCACTGTTAAATTCGGTAATCACACTAACTGCTTTGATGCAATGCAGCTGAACTCCCAGCCTTGGAAATCATAGAAATATGTAAGGATGTGACTGATGGAAGCCAAGCTTCATCCTGCTTCAAATTTGAAACATTCTTGTATGAGAGTTTTATTTTTGTCCTTATTTAGATATAGGGTCATGGGGTAATATTTGAACAAACAGATGTTAAGATTGAAGCTGTCTTGCCTTGCTGGCCACAAAATGAAGGACTGGTTACTAGTGGGGGGCGTGAAGGATGAAGCTTGGACAAGTGTGAACATCTGGATATCGTCAATCTATGCTCAAAATGCTCCACTGATCCTTTGAACTTGACTAATGACTTTTTTTCTGAGAGCTCTTGGTTATACAGCAGGCAGTTTGCCATATCTTTAATGAAAACAGAAAATGCTGGAAATACTCAGCAGGTCAGGCAGCATATGTAGAGAGAGAAACAGAGTTAACGTTTCAGGTCAATGACCCTTTGTCAGAACTGGAAAAAGTTGGAGATGTAACAGGTTTTTAAGCAAGTGCAGGGGCAGGGAAAGTGGGTAGGGGGAAGAAAGAACAAAAGGGAAGGTCTGTGATAGGATGGAAGGCAGGAGAGATAAAGAGACAAAAGGGATGATGGTGCGAGGCAAAAGGAGATGGTAATGGGACAAGTTAAAAAAACAAAAGATGACTCTAGATCAAGTGTAAATGGCAATGGCAGAATCATTAACAGCTGCCATATGAGAAAAAAAAAGAAAAAAAAATAGGGGCCGAGATTATAGTCTGCCATATAAGAACATAAGAAATAGGAGCAGGAGTCGGCCATTTGGCCCTTTGAGGCAGCTCTGCCATTCAATAAGATCATGGCTGATCTTCTACCTCATCTTCACTTTCCTGCACTATCCCCATATCCCTTGATTCCCTTAATATTCAAAAATCTATCAATCTCTGACTTGAATATACTCAACGACTGAGCCTCCACAGCCCTCTGGGGTAGAGAATTCCAAAGACTCACCACCCTTTGAGTGAAGAAATTTCTCCTCATCTCAGTCCTAAATGGCCGACCCCTTATTCTGAGACTGTGACCCCTGGTTCTAGACTCCCCAGCCAGGGGAAACATCCTCCCTGCATCTACCCTGTCGAGCCCTGTAAGAATTTTGTATGTTTCAATGAGATCACCTCTCATTCTTCTTAACTCTAGAGAATATAGGCCTAGTCTACTCAATCTCTCCTCAAAGGACAATCCCCCCTATCCCAGGAATAAGTCTGGTGAACCTTCGTTGCACTCCCTCTATGGCAAGTATATCCTTCCTTAGGTGTGGTCTCACCAGGGCCTTATATAATTGCAGTAAGACGTCTTTACTCTTATACTCAAATCCTCTTATAATAAAGGCCAACAAACCATTTGCTTTCCTAATTGCTTGCTGTACCTGCATGTTATCTTTCTGTGATTCGTGTACAAGGACACCCAGGTCCCTCTGAACACCAACATTTCCCAATCTCTCACCATTTAAAAAAATACTCTGCTTTTCTATTTTTCCTACCAAAGTGGATAACTTCACATTTCTCCACATTACATTCCATTTGCCATGTTCTTGCCCACTCACTTAGCCTGTCCATATCCCCTTGAAGCCTCCTTGCATCCTCCTCACAACTTACATTCCCACCCAGCTTTGTATCATCAGCAAACTTGGATATATTACATTTGGTCCCCTCATCCAAATCATTGATGTAGATATCTTTAGTTCAGCTTCGGTTGTGACTAAAGCAGCACGCGGAAGGTGAGAGCTTCACTTCACCCTGTACAAAAATCTTGTTAGGACTGTTGCTAAAACCAGTGGGGTGGATCTTCGTATCTTGACGCACGTTAGGCGGGTGAGGTGACTGCTCTAAGGGCTAAATCCAATGGGTCATAGACTGACGTGGGCCTGTGGCGTGGAGGGCTGAAATTATTTAAGCAGCAGGAAAATGTTACAAGCACACCAAGCAACAAGGAGTTAAACTTAAGGAAGCCTTTAAGGCTTAAAATTCCCCCCAAAAATGAAGAAAATGTCATTGCCTGACCTGCTTCCAGCTTTACTGCAGCTTAAGTAACCACCTTTTAAGTAGTGCTGCAAATTGCAACCTCCTGATACTGTGCTACCCATGGATTGTGGGCAAGTTGCAGAAGTAGTGCTGATTGAGTAGATTGGGCCTATACTCTCTGGAGTTTAGGACAATGAGAGGTGATCTCATTGAAACATAAGATTCTGAGAGGGCTTGACAAGGTAGATGCTGAGAGGTTTCTCCTGGCTGGAGAGTTTAGAACTAGGGGGCATGGTCTCAGGATAAGGGGACGGCCATTTAGGACTGAGATGAGGAATTTCTTCACTCGGAGGGTTGTGAATCTTTGGAATTCTCTACTCCAGAGGGCTGTGGATGCTCAGTCGTTGAGTATATTCAAGACTGAGATCAATAGATTTTTAGACTCTAAGGGAGTCGAGGGATTTGTGGATCGGGCGGGAAAGTGGAGATGAGGTAGAAGGTTAGCCATGATCTTATTGAATGGCGGAGCTGCCGCGAAGGGCCAAATGACGGAGCAGGCTTGAAGGGCCGTATGTTCTTTTTGACACCAAAATTGCCTCGGGTCCTAACTGCGACATTTGACCCCTATTTAAATATATTAATAAGGTCACCGCCTGTCTCTGGCGGGAGCGCTGGCTGCCTAAATCGATGTCTGTCCGAAAACCAGTACGGACAACCTCTAGCAGTGAGGTCTTGGAACGTTGGGGAGTGTGTTCATGTGCTCCCGAGATCTGGGAGAACTAGGAAGGGGAGCTCCAGAGTGTTAGAAGTATTAAGCTAGTCCTGCGATATGTGAGCAATGTGAAGGGGATCCTGGGGTCTTTGAATAGTGAAACATGCATTACGGGATCTTGAAGTTTTTGTGCTGCGGTCCTGGCCTTTGGAAGTACTGAGGAGGAATCCGGAAGTTGAGGAGTGGGGAGGAGGTTGTGGGATGTAGGAATATTGGGAGCCCTCGGTTTTGGTAGCATTTGAGGTGGTGACGACTGTCTGGTAGCATTAGGAGGCTGGGATCTGATGGCGTTGAGGGGAGGGAACAAGGATCTACTAGTTTGAAAGGGAGGGACGGTGGGAATGTGTCCTTGTGGACATTGAGCATCCGCTGACCTGTCTCTACCCCATTTTAGGACAGCATTGCTAGCCATGTTGGTTCGTCAATTTTACTTTAAAGCATTTTCACAGCATTACTATATACAGTTGGCAAATTTTTATATATATTTGTTTTTGTGATGTAGGTGATGGCTGGCAAGGCCACATTTATTGTCCATCCCTAGTTGATACCCTGAACAGGTTAAAGAGTTATTGTTGTTTTACATGTTTATTGTACATATTTTACTTATATTTGAGGTTTATGAGACTGCATAAATGTGCAAATCATTTGACCCAGGTGTGAATGTAGACCAGACTGACTAATGATCAATTACCAGCAAATTATTTCAACCTCGCAAAGCCGTTCCTCCTTTATGAATTAGCATCTCACTCATTTTCTTCAGATTGTGTGTGACATTATGTAAATATTTCTGTTTTTCACAACTGTGCTGCATTGCTGGTCTGGATTAACTTGAAGAAACCATTGCTGTATAGTAGCACAATTTGAGACCTTGAGGCAGTGGTATTTGTTGAACGTAACCATGTGATATTTCTGTTCCGCGGGGTAAGGGTTAAAATAAAACTTCCGAGGCAGTTGCAACTGCAAAAGGAAAATGTTATCTCTATTTTGTCAACGTTTCGTAGGAATATTAATCGAAAGTTTCGATTTTTGTTAAGCAATTCATTCCATTTTGCAGGGTACAAAACAGAATGATGCCTTGAGTGATGTCCTGTAAAGTAATTTGATTGGCGTTTGTCCAAGCATCTTGAGTGTAACTTATGATTGGCAAAAAACGTTTTGTATAACTAATCTGATTCAATGTATTTGTCATTTAGGAGTATCCCAGTGTGACTGTCGGCATATTCATTGAAAAGCCAACACCTTTTCTTCCAGAGTTTTTGGAAAGACTACTGACCATCGATTATCCAAGAGGGAAGCTTACTTTCTTTATTCACAATAAAGTGAGTTCTCCATTAATGGGATGTGCACTTCCCTGTTGCCCTTAACTCCCTATTGTAGATTAAATGGAAGTTGTAATAAACTTCAAGTTTTACATCTGTTCCTTTTTTAAAAAAAAATGTGAAAGTTAGCTTTCCACTGATAAGAATAGTTTTCTTTGTCCATACTTTGGTGTACAGTGGATTTGATTTAAACACTGGCCCGGATTTTGCGGTAAGTATAACGGTGAAGCTATCTGCGCCTCCCATCAGTATCGAGTAAATCGGACAGCATCTTCCGACGTCTGCACGTGCGCAGTAAAACGCGTAAATCAGGAAGTTGCTGTCTGATTTGCCCTGCTCCTCCACAAGCTGCGCTATACCGGTACCTTGCTGAACGATTCAGTATTAAAATCCATGAAGGGCGTGGAGTTGTGGTACTTACCCACTAGATACCCACTAAACACGCCAGAAAAAGTTAGGGCTTGTCCATTCAAGTATAAGTCTTCATTACTGCCAAACAACCTCTCTGGCACTGAGCATTTAATTTTATAAGTGTGGAGTCTCATTCCTTCAGATTTTAATTATTGTTGGAGTTTTAAAAAAAATTAAAATAATGTTTTTTTTTTCTTTCTGTCTCTTTTTCTCTCTCTCTTAATTCCATCTTTCTTTCCCTCTCTTTTTGTTTCACTTTTTGTATATGGTTTTACATTGAATTACATATTCTACCTTACACTTCCTGGTTTAGACTCTGTGCGGCTCAGTGAGGATTCTTCAACCTGATTGGTTGAAGAGACACACTGTTGCTTGCCCGGTTCACACAGGTCCCAGCCCCCCTGTAGAGGGCGCCGTGCTGAAATGGCTCTCTAATTACCGTAAGTTGGCACGCAAAAGTCCACTAAAAGTCCGCGGGCAGCTGTAAGCGTAATGAACGGCGAGCCCCATTCGTTCGCCACTGACCGCAAAATCCGGATCATTAATTCTGTTTCTTAAACTCTGTTCTGCTCTAGGAAGTTTACCATGAAAAACATATGCACAAGTTCTGGGAGAAACACAAAGATGAACTGAAAGTGAAGTTTGTGGGTCCTGAGGAAATCCTGAGTGAAGGAGATGCCCGGAATATGGGAATGTGAGTTTCTGCATTCAAGTACTGTAATTTTATTTTCTACTGGAACACATATCGGGGGTGCAGTGGGCTGGGGGATAAGTTACAGCGATTCCAAACATTTTAGTGCAGCTGACTGACCATTTCCATCCTGTTTCAATATGGTCAGACTCTGAACCATCCGATTTGTCTGTGAAAAGTTATCACCTCATTCACTTAAATATGCATCACTGATATTTAACCAAATTTTGTTTTGACTTCAAATAACATTGGGATCGGTTCCAAAATTACACTGTAATAATTTAATAATTACAAATTTTTAAGCATTTCTTATAAGCATAACCATATTTTTTGCTACAAAAATCGTGGCACAGTTTTGAAGACACAGTCGAGTAAATTGACTCCTTTTTAAAAGATTAATTTCTTAAACTCTGTTCTGCTCTAGGAAGTTTACTTTCAGGAGGATTTCAGTGAATCGTCCTGTTTGTTTGCATTGGCAATTAGGAATCTGTAAAAAAAAAAAAAAGTAATATTGGGGGAAAAAAACACATTTAAAACAAATATTAAGGAGTGATGTATTACTCTGGAAAAGTGTTACTGAAATTTCAAGAGGCTTACGTTTGAAATGTAAACTCATTCTTACTATTCACATTTCTCTCCTGGGGATTTTAATTTTTTAATTTTTTTTGTATTCCTCCTTTTATTAGGACATCTAAAAGATTATGGGGGCAACGGGGCGGTAACTGAATTATCGCCGGAGATTTAGCGCCCGGCGCAGAAGTACTGCCCCGCCCGCTAAATTCGGCTTACTGCCCCGGCGAGGAAACTGAACGCTCTCTCGGGCACTCCACTTCCTCTTGGGGCCGTGTCGGGGAGCGCAAGGCGCGGTAGCTCCACGTAGCGCTGATGCGTTTCAGCGCCCCTCCTCTTCAGTTAAAGGCGAGCTCTGCAGGGACTCCGATGGCCCACACTAGCCCACCAGGGTGGCGTGGTCCCGTGGCTGCAGCCTGGCACCGAGACACGGTGCCGGACTGCGCAATGGCGGCCACGGACCATGCCAAGGGCTGCCACGGAGGGCCAACCTGGTGGTCGGCCAAATAAAATAAAAATGGCACCATGGGTTGTGACCGCACCTCCCTTTAATTAGCATCCCGCGAGCAGAGGTTGGCACGGCTCGCGACCCACGAGGCTGGTGCTGACACTGCCCACGGCAGCCTCGCAGGGTGCAGACGAATTTCAGCTGCAGAGCGGTAAGGGGTAGTGGCGCACGGTGGTGACGTCATCGCTGGCGACGCAGCAGGCCCGGGCGGGGGCACGGCACTATCGGCTAGCGCCTCAGTAGCACCCCGACGAATTTCTCGGGAGGCCTCCGCCCGGGCCATAAGCCCTTTGCGCTCTGTTAGCGCCCCCGGAGGCGCTAATGGCAGGCGCAAAGGAGCCAAATTCTGCGGCCCATACCTTTTGTCCCCGTTATAAATTCTGCTTAAATTCTATCACAGCGACGTCTGTGGAAAATACCTGTTAAATAAAATAAAGCTGACGTCAAGGAAGGAAATGGGGGCAGCCTTTGCACTGAAATCATATAAAGGGAAGAACATGACCTGGCAATTAAGGTTGTTTCAATAAGCAAGGGCATAGTCTCCTGGCCAGTAATTAGATGGAGAGAAGAGGATGTAACATATTGGGAGGAATTACTTCCTGACTGTAATTAAGTTATTTCAGTTCACTATTCCAATATAGCAGAGCTGCTTTTAGCAATTAAAAAAATTCAATGTTAAACTAGCAGTTCAGTTTTCTTTCATATCTCACATTGTCATTGAGATTCCAAACGATTATTTTGTCAGAGTAAGGTACACATAACTTCATGGTGAATATTGGTGGAGAAATCTTTGGTACATTTCTTCAACTGACTTTTAAATTTCTAGTTTTAGATCGTGTTCGCAAATCATTGGATAAATAGGAATGTCCACAAGCTTGGGCCTTTGCCATTAGAGTATTGTCATATTAAATGCTCACTAACCATAATCCAGGATAACATGTGATGTTGTGATTGTCTTTTTCTAATTTTTCTGTTAAAGAGAAGGTAAGTTTTGGGGAACCGGTTAGTTGTCTTTTGAAACAACAATGATATATTATGTTATAGTCAGGCGTGCTCGGGTAATATGTCTTCTCCCACACCGTCCTGTATGGATTATTAGTCCGATATGAGACACAGATGTGACCACATTTAGTACAGCTGGATTCAAACTTTGTTGAAGTCTGGTTGCTAGATTTTTTTTCTCTTTCTCTCCCTTTCCTTTTTCTTTCATTCCTTTCTCTTTCTTTCCTTTTTTTTCTCACTTTATTTTCTTCCTTTCTCTCTCCTGTCCATTCTCTCTCGCTTTCCTTTCTCCTCTCTCTCCCCTTTCTCCTTCCTTCCCCTCTCTCCTTCCTTCTCTCTCTCTCTCTCTCTCGCTCTCTCTCGCCTTCTTTCCCCCCTCTCTCCTTCCTTCCCCTCTCGCTCTCGCTCGCTCTCTCTCCCCTTCCTTCCCCTCCCTCTCTCCTTCCTTCCCCCTCTCTCTCTCTCTCTCTCTCTCTCTCTCTCTCTCTCTCTCTCTCTCTCTCTCTCTCTCTCCTTCTTTCCTTCCCCCCTCTCTCATTTCTCTTTTCTTCTTTGCAGCTTCACATGTTTTAGCTCTGAAAGTGGCATCTGTGTTGGTTAACGGCTCTTATCAATGTCACAAATGACATCCTATGTGACTGTGACAAAGGTGAATTATTCTTTCTCAACCTGTCTGCAGCCCTTGACACGGTTGACCACACCATCCTCCTTCTCCAATGCTCTCCACCATTGTCCAGCTGGGTGGGACAGCACTCGTCTGCTTCCATTCTTATCTATCTAATCGTAGCCAGAGAATCACCTGCAATGGTTTCTCTTCCCGCTCCCACATCGTTACCTCTGGTGTCCCCCAAGGATCTATCCTTGGCCTCCTCCTATTTCTCATCTACATGCTGCCCCTCGGTGACATCATCCAAAAACACAGCATCAGGTTCCACATGTACCCTGATGACACCCAGCTCTACCTCACTACCAACTCTCTCGATCCCTCCACTCTCTCTAAATCGTCAGACTACTTGTCCAACATCCAGTACTGGATGAGCAGAAATTTACTCCAACTAAATATTGGGAAGACCGAAGCCATTGTCTTCAGTCCACGCCACAAACTCCATTCCCTAGTCACCGACTCCATCCCTCTCCCTAGCAACTGTCTGAGGCTGAACCACACTGTTCGCAACCTTGGTGTCATATTTGACCCCGAGATGAGCTTCCGACCACATATCCGTGTTATCACTAAGACGGCCTATTTCCACCTCCCGGAACATCGCCCGTCTCCGCCCCTGCCTCAGCTCATCTGCTGCTGAACCCCTCATCCATTCCTTTGTTACCTCTAGACTTGACTATTCCAATGCTTTCCTGGCCCACATCCACGTTCTACCCTCCATAAACAAGGTCATCCAAAACTCTGCTGCCCGTGTCCTAACTCGCACCAACTCCCGTTCACCCATCACCCCTGTGCTCGCTGACCTACATTGGCTCCCGGTTAAGCAACGCCTCGATTTTAAAATTCTCATCCTTGTTTTCAAATCCCTCCAAGGCCTCGCCCCTCCCTATCTCTGTAACCTCCTCCAGCCCTGCAACCCTCCGAGATATCTGCGCTCATCCAATTCTGCCCTCTTGAGCAGCCCCCACTCCCTTCGCCCCATCATCGGTGGCTGTGCCTTCAGCTGCCTAGGCCCTAAGCTCTGGAATTCCCTCCCTAAACCTCTCCGCCTCTCTACCTCTCTTTCCTCCTTTTTAAGACACTCCTTAAAACCTACCTCTTTGGTCAAAAGCCCTAATACCTGCTTATGTGGCTTGGTGTCAAACTTTTTTTCATAATGCTCCTATGAAGCACCTTGGGACGTTTTACTACGTTAAAGGCGCTATATAAATACAAGTTGTTATTGTTGTTGGCAATCTGCCACCTGGCTGTCACGAGCTGCTCCTAGGATTTCAGATTGTTTTTTAGGCTCCATTTGAATGTGTCCTAATAATGCTTGAACTTGGGCTGCCCAAGATTACCTTCTACTTGCAGCTGATCAGCAGACATCCTCAATCCATGTCCAGATCATCCTCCCTTGAGTCTTAACCAGTTAACCTTAATTCCTGGCAAGCTAGCATAAGCCATGACTTCGGTATCTGGAATTTTGTTTTGCAATCTGATGATCCAGAAGTTTAAAGTTTCCAAGGTCTTTGCGGCATCTGTAAATTGGGCAAGTCTCACAACAGAGAGATGATCAGACCATTGGCTTATACACTTGATCTTGATTTAATATGCTTCCCCTGTTGTCATTTTTTAAATGATAATTATAAAATTACCATTTAAAATTTTTTTTTACAAACTGTGTACCACTGACAGAAAGCCACCAAATTGGGGTTCCTTCCCACAGCCAGGAAGGGGTTCCCATTCATGTCAATTTGAGTCACAACTTTGGAAGTCATCAAAGTTCTAAAGGGACTAGATCATGTAGACCATGACGAGCTGCTTCACATTGTCCAGAACAGTGGAACCAGAGGACACTACTTGAAGTGGTGTAAATTCAAAACTAATCTATGGAAACATTGGCCCCGGTATTTACGGGGAGGGAACGGGATGGGGGGGGGGGGCTTTCACTGGCTGGGAAACACGGATATACTGGGAACGCGGAAGTCCTGAGCGGGACCACATCAGAATTTTTTTTTTTTACTCCATTTCCCACCCGGCAGCCGGCCTGATTGAGAGGCTGACCAGCAGCCAGGCAGGAAAGCCTGCGGTGCAAGGCAGCAGCCAGGAAATATGACAAGTTATAAAAAATATTAGTCCTTTTTATAAAAAGAAAAAGTACAAAAGCATCGGACGAGCAAATTCCCTTTTAAAGATTTTTTTTTGGAAGTTAGTTTGTAATTCTTTTTCTATTTTTAAACCTGCCAAAATAAACATAATGACTTCAGCAAATACTGAACAGCAAAAATGGGAACTTTGTGATTATTTCCGTTACTAAAGACAGTGATTTAAAGTAGATCAGCACTGTGGTTACAAGTGATGTATAATTTTACTGTCGCTTACTGTCCTCTGTCTTTTCTCCATACAGGGATTACTGTCGCCAGGATCCCGGATGTGATTATTACTTCAGCCTTGATGCAGATGTTGTACTAACAAACCCAAATACACTGAAACTTTTAATTGAGAAAAACAGGTAATGAGTTCAGAAAGGGATGTGTCGTTATGTGCTGATTAAAGTTGATTCGCTGCAATAATTCTATATGTTGACTATTCATGGATCTGCTGAATGAAAACAGGGCAAAGTATTCATAATCCTAATCTTAAAAAAACGTTTCAAATTTTTTTGTGTCCAATTCCATGAAGTTATGATCCCAGACCTGGAATGGTTGAGCCAAAAGTGGTACTGAAGCTGTAAGCAGCTTAGCGTCTAATCCCCAATTACAGATAAAGGGGGAGTAAAGTGTTGTCTACAATCAGTTGAGACCCCAATTTTAATGTGCACAACCCCGTCCCTGCCAGAAACTGGTAGTTAAAATGAGGGCATTCGCTTATCCCCTCAGATCCCATCGAGTCCTAATATTAACCTGCATTTTTGAGCAGGCGAGTGTCACACCTGGAGGACCGTGGTCCCGTTTAAATATAGAGATCGGGGCCTGAGGACATCATCGGGACTTGATCTGCAATTGTAGTTGGTGGCCTGAGTGTGGGAGCAGTGACCGCTTCCTCGCCAGGCCAAACTTGTCGGGAGGGGAATCGTGGGCTAGAAGTGGTCCAAGCAGGTTACGGTTTAAAATTTTTTAAAGGTTTCCTTATGGGCTAGGAGGAGCCGGAGTGCTCCTCTGGGCCTCACCAGGTAACCTTGGGCCTACCTTCCCCCAGGCACTCCACCCCCTCTGCCCCCACTCCCTTCCCCTTCAACTGACTGTCGGGGACCGTTCCCACGGATCTCTGGCAGCGGCCTACTGCCGCCAAATTCCCACTCCTGCCAGCCAGGTAGTGGATCTGTCCGGGATTGGGTGGGACTCCGGGAAAGTTTATGGAACAGCCGGGCCTCCACGTTCCCGGATTCCCCGGGTTCGCTGCCCGATTTGGGGCTTATGCACACCGCACCCACCCCCCACCTGAATTTAAATGTTTTGCTCCCATTCACTTCCATCATTAGAGACATTAATTGAGGAACCTGGTTTTCCATGCATTAGGAAACTGTGGTGTAGTCTAGTGTTGCAGTACTTGGTATACCAGGGTTTTAGAATGCAGGGTTCTACCTGTGTTTCCACAAGGCACTGAACTAATGTCAACCGTACTGTCAGAGGTCTGAACAGAAACTAGGCATTGCCCCATGGACAGGGATTAGTAAAGGACTAGTTATTCCAGCCTACTTTTTCTCTCCTGTTGGTAATTGATTAAAGAGTACAAATGACAGATGCTTGGGAGCAGGACACATTTGCCTCTCTTTTAACTGGAGGATGGTTTAAGCTCATTATTTTGGTGGGAATCCGAAGGGGGGAATTTGCTGAGAATTAGAATTTTTAATGAGATTTCAGAAAACCAGTTAAGATAGCTTTTAAAAAAATAAATAAAATAAACCACACAGAAGCAAGAAAGTTTCACAGTTGAGGCTCTCGAGATTATTAGCAAAAATGAAAACGCACGGAATTGGAGGTAACTTTGTGACATGGGTTGGGAGGTAGGAGACCGAGAGTAGGGATAATAAAGGGAATGTTCTCTGATTGGCAGGATGTGACGAATTGTGTTCCCCAGTGATCTGTACTGGGGCCATAGATTCTCACCATATCATTAATTCCTCTATTTCTTCATCTAAGTTTGCAGGAAGTTACAAAGGGACATAGACTAAGTGAGTGGGAAAAATTATGGGAGATGAAATTCATTGTGGGGAAGTGTGAGATCAACCACCTTTGTATCGGAGGAAGACAAATCAGAATATTTGCTTAATGGCGAGAGACTAGGAGCTGTGGAGGAGCAAAGTGATTTAGGAGTCCATGTACACAAATCACTAAAGGCTGGTGCACAGGTACAAAAAGTAATCAAAAAGGATAATGGAATGTTGTCCCTTATCTCAAGAGGATTGGAATACTAAACTGAGGAAGTGCTGCTTCAGTTGTATGCAGCCTTGTTCAGACTCCATCTGGAGTACTGCGTTCAGTTTTGGGCACTGAACCTCAGGAAGCATAAATTAGCTTTGGAGTGGCTATAGTGTGGATTCACCAGAATTATACCAGGTCTTAAAGGGTTAAGTTATGAGGCATAAACTTGGTTTGCATTGCCTTGGGTTTACAAGGTTGAGGGGTGATCTAACTGAGCTGTTTAAAACGATAGAGATTCAGTAGTTTTGATGCAAAGAAACAAATTCCTCTGGTGGGGGAATCTGGAACAAGGGGCATAATCTTAAAATTAGACTAGGCTATTATGAAGTGAAATCAGGAAGCACTTTTTCCCCACAAAGTGTAGTGGAAATCTAAACACTGCTCCAGAAGTCTGTGGATACTGGGTCAATTGGAGCTTTCAAGACTGAGATCGATAGATTTTTGTTAGTAAGGGTATTGAGGGACCTGGAGTAAAGGCAGATAAATATGGTTGAGGTAGTGATCTAATAGAATGGCGGAGCAGGCTGGAGGGGCTGAATGCCCTACGCCTGTTCCTATATTCAATTCTAGTTTAAATGGTTGTCCTATTTTCAGAAAGTTCTTTCTAAATGAACTTTTTCTTATAGTCAGTCCCAGCTTGTGGTGGTTCACTTTCCATGTAGGTTATAGATATTAGCCATGTAGCATATTGATAATTAATTGTTAAAACTATTTTGCAAGTGTTAAACTCTACCCAACCTTTGTACTCATTTCTTGAATTACACATTACCCCCTTTAAGTTGTGCAAACTCTTCCCAGCTGTTTTTTTATATCTCTGAACAAATATTAAGCAGAAAGAAAACCCAGTGGGACTATTTTCAGTACAATGTACTCTCCATCTGCCTAAAAACTTTCGTCTTACATGAGAGCTCTTCATTGAAATCACGTGTTCCCTGCTGCACCCAATGGAGACCCACCATTTTGGGTTCCGCTTGCTCCTGGAGTAGCTCTGTTGAATTAACAGAAAGTCAATGATCAGGATGATCCCAGGATGCCTAAACTGAGAAAAGCTATTTGGCTCTGCTCACTCAACTGGTGCAGCCTTTTCCTGGCAGCTCCACATCAGTCTAAAGTGCCAACTTCTGGGTAACTCAGTAGATCTGAATCAGGACACAACACTAGGTATGAGTGGAGATTGAATTGGGAATGTCATTAAATTGAAGCAGGATGTGTTTTTTAATTAAACTAATGGCTATACTGTACATTAAATTAAATAAACATTTAAAAAGCTTAAGGAGACTAACTTGGGCTTTTTAAATGTTGATTTAATTTAAGCCACCTAAGGTACAATAAACTTGTGTTGTAAAATCAGTCATGAAATTAAAAGCAGAATATTGGATATTAAACTTGACTCTCCACATTTGCCTTGTACACAGGCTGTTTTGAATTAGTCACTCAAAATAAAGCTTCAACACATTGAGGATTACTGCGTAAAGCGCAAAAGATCACTGTCTTCAGTCAGTGGGTTTAGTCCAACACTTGTATCTACTATCATGCGATTGGGCACTGAAGAAGGATTACATACAGATTCCCAAGGCCCTTTTTTTTCTCCAAGAGTCAGAGTCAAAATTGAGAATGAAAAATCAGTGCATTAATGTCCCAATACAACAGTAATAATTTACATTTATATAGCACCTTTAGTGTAGAAAATGTCCCAAGATGCTTCACACAGGCATAGGGAAACAGTGGATTCTGAGCCAAAGAAGGAGAGATTAGGAATGAGCAAAAGCTTGGTCAGAGGGATGGGTTTTAAGGAGGGTCTTCAAGTTGGAGGTGAAGAGGTTTATAAAGGAAGAGGAAGAATTTGCATTTATCTAGCACTTTTCATGACCTCCGCACGTCACAACCAGTAAACAGCTAGGTCCCACAAAACAGCAGAGATAAATAACCCAAAAAATTGTTTTAGTGATGTCAGTTGAGGGATAAATCCTGGCAAGGACACTGAGACAACTACCTTGCTGCTCTTCGACTAGTGCCCTGGGATCTTTTACGTCTACCTTGAGAGTACCTGAGCAGATGGGGCCTTGGTTTAATGTCTCATCCAAAAGACGCACTCCCGCAGTACTGCACCTAAATGCCAGCTTAGATGATGTGCTCAAGTCTCTGGCGTGGGGCTTGAACCCATAATCTTCTGACGCTGGTGAACATGCTCCCACTGATACAAGGCTGTAGATATTTGAAATTCTAAACTATTCAAAAGTAGCCATCTGCCAAACGTAATACGGTATAGTTTTGCTTCTTTCCCCACCAGTTGTGACATTCAGACTACTGTTTTAACAGAATTTCTGTCGAATTTTTTTGTTGACGCAAGATCGTTAAAATAGCATGTAAAGCTTTTCTGGTTACAAAGCAGATTGTGAATAAATCTGTAAAAAGGAAAATGACTTCTTAAAATGGTCAAATGTCAACTTTTTTCACTAAATTAATTGCAAAGTATTTTTTTTTGTTGCATAATCATTGTTTGTCTCTGATCCTAACAGGAGGATAATTGCACCAATGGTTAGCCAGCATAAAAGGCTGTGGTCCAATTTCTGGGGTGCACTGAGTATCGATGGTTTCTATGCGCGCTCTGAGGATTATGTTGATATTGTTGAAGGAAGCAGAGTGTGAGTTTTATTCACTTTCATTCCGTACTAGTAATTGTCTGTAGTGTTGCTCACTGTCGGTTGATGATCGAGAGAGTGATAGATATAAATTAAATACAGTTGGGAGAGAGACTTCAGAAAATTACTCCAAAGAGCCATCTAATGGCCAGAGCCCAAAACTACACTGTGACGGTTGACACAGCAAAATTGAATGAAAATATTGACACAACAATTTAGAATGGTAAATGTTGACAGAAAAGTGTGGATTGTCCTGCTTTTCAAATGGATACAGAAAGATTATCTTAAAAGTTTTGAAGGGTTAATATAAATGAGATGTGCTATTTAAGTGAAATGTGGTGACCTTGTGTTTGTTGTGGGATCTTTTGCCCAATTTGCTCACCTTTTTGTGCTGACTACGGTTGGACTATGGTTCCACAGTTGCTGGTCTTGGTGGGCATTCTTCATTGTGAGCCCGGACAGTGAGTGCCAGCCTGCTCTTCTACCGTGTAGGGCATCATCTTCAAGCTTAGTCCTGTTCACATCCCTCATCCCCGTGCATTTTTCAGCAGGGTTCACTGAATAGTCCTCCAAAGCAGGAACCTTGATTACGAACATACATACGAATTAGGAGCAGGAGTAGGCCGCTCGGCCCTCGAGCCTGCTCCGCCATTCAATAAGATCATGGCTGATCTGATGACTCCACATTCCCGCCTACCCCCGATAACCTTTCACCCCCTTGCTTATCAAGAATCTATCTACCTCTGCCTTAAAAATATTCAAAGACTCTGCTTCCACCGCCCTCTGAGGAAGAGAGTTCCAAAGACTCACGACCCTCTGAGAAAAAATTTCTCCTCATCTCTGTCTTAAATGGGCGACCCCTTATTTTTAAGCAGTGACCCCTAGTTCTAGATTCTCCCACAAGAGGAAACATCCTCTCCACATCCACCCTGTCCAGACCCCTCAGGATCTTATATGTTTCAATCAAGTCACCTCTTACTTTTCTAAACTCCAGTGGATACAAGCCCAGCCTGTCCAACCTTTCCTCATAAAACAACCCGCCCATTCCAGGTATTAGTCCAGTAAACCTTCTCTGAACTGCTTCCAACACATTTACATCCTTCCTCAAATAAGGAGACCAATACTGTACACAGTACTCCAGATGTGGTCTCACCAATGCCCTGTATAACTGAAGCATAACCTCCCTACTTTTGTATTCAAGTCCCCTCACAATAAACGATAACTTTCTATTAGCTTTCCTAATTACTTGCTGTACCTACATACTAACCTTTTGTGATTCATGCACTAGGACACCCAGATCCCTCTGCATCTCAGATCTCTGCAATCTCTCACCATTTAGATAATATGCTTCTTTTTTATTCTTCCTGCCAAAATGGACAATTTCACATTTTCCCACATTATACTCCATTTGCCAGATCTTTGCCCCCGCTTACTAGCCAGAGGTATACGAGCTTTGAAAATGTTTTAGCAGCAGTGCTGGGAAAGTACACTTAGTTACTTTGGAGGAGGCAGCACAACAAAAGCATTGAGGGTGGGGAGCCTCAGTACTACTGGCGCTCAATTCAAATGACACCTTTGGGATAATTTATTTGTTTTTTTTCCAAATATAGCACAATTTAAAAACTATTTCTACTTCTATATTGCTATACTATACCTCCCTACCATGTAGTGCAAGTTAATAATTTTATCCCTGTATTTAAAGAAAAAAATTGTACGGCTTAATAATGGCACATAACTAAGTAGAAAATAACAAGCCTGTGCTTCCGACACAACAAGGGGCTCGTAGTGCTAATACTACAAGGCCTTCTGGAGAAGGGCCTGTAATCTTAGGGGAGCCCCACTCTTATTACAAGATACTTTACTTCACAGTGACTGTGCGCTGCCACTGGAGTATATATTTTTCTGCCCGTAAAGATTGATGGAATGCTGTTAAAGGAACAGTTGGACCAAATAGCTTTCTGTGTTTAGGACCATTTTGAAACGCTGTATATATTGTTTTGCTATGTGCCTGCAGCATGTGTTTGACTTAGGACATTTGTTTAGAAATGGTTGTGAAATATTCACATTCCTTGTGATGTACCTTGTAGAGGTGTGTGGAACGTTCCCTACATAGCCCACGTGTACCTTATCAAAGGAGCGGTCTTGAGAACAGATCTAAAAGAGAAGAACTATTTTAACCTGGACACGATGGACTCTGATATGTCACTTTGCAGAAATATCAGGGAACAGGTAAGGGGTCGGGTGTGTTTTATTTTTACAAAAATGGATTCTTACCATATTCATTTTGGCAAGTTATTTGTACAAGAATTAGTCTCAAATAAAGCCCATATACAAGCAAGGCAATACGCTAAAGAATTTGTAAATGAAACCTTTCTTATAATGTCGATTATAAGACCATTCTGAATTTACTTTATTGATTAAGTAATTTAACTCCACTGACAATTTGCTATAACAATTTTGATGACATACCAGTTGTAGCAATGCACAGAACCCTTCAGTGGAATGGGCCCTTAAATTAATTAGGATTTTGTATGAGCCTCGAAGTGCATGTTTCAGTGAGAGGTTACTATTCTTTAATGTCCTGTATCAAAAATGCACGTGCCCTACCTAAATATAATAAGAAAAAAACATATTCTTTCAATGCTTAGTTGAATATTCTGAAGTAGTATTGGAGAAAAAATATATTGAATAATTGAATTTATTTTTTAAATCTTGTACTTTACTTCTTATTTTTGTTGTAACATTGTTTCCACATTTCTCAAAAGGTCAAAACAACACTCTTTCTTGTAAAACTTGCCAACTTTTCTGTTTATTTGAGTCAGCCAATAGGGACTCTTCACCGTTGTGAATAGGGAATAACTTGAAAGTAAATGATTTTTAAGGAAGCAGGATATTTCAGAAACTTGTAGTTTGTTGGTCTATGAGTTTACGTTGGCATGCAGATTAATCACTTCAGCCAGTTTCTTGTACTGTCCTTTCTGGACCCTGTTATGAAGACAGGGAGGAGGGTGTAACACTCAATTCCAATGAAGAACAATAAAAGGGGCTAACATATTCAAAGTCCTGTGATTCCTGTAAGAAAGTTACCAAAGTTTTGCAGTGGGACAACTCTCTTCTGTTTTGTTTCTTAAAAATGTATTTTCTACTGTTTTAAAAAAAAACCAGCAATACTGTGACAGTTTTTCATTTTTACCTGTATCTGTGTTACGATTGTTTAAATCGGAACTAAAATGTGCAGATTTCAACGTTTTCATTCATGAGCAAATAGGTGGGAGAAAAGCCTACTGACCTCAAATCAAGAGAGTTGGCAAGTACTGTACTACCATTGATGTGGCACTGACTGTACGTGTACATGCTGTACCCTATCAGGCACGATGCTCTTGTTTCTATTTAAGATATATCTGTTGTCTCTCAGATGACCTGTTTGCCGATTTTATCTTTTTTCCTTTTCGGCTTTGACCCACAACTGGAAGCGATTGATTTTGTTCTGTCTGTTTGCGCCGTATTCCTGAGCCAATTGGATCATGTGGCTGATGTTGTTCTGCAACTCCTTTATTTAACCCTTCTCTGCCTGTATTGACCATCATTAACTATATTCCTGCATTACTAACTAGCTGAGTTTGTGTTGCGGTGATCAATTGGAAAGGGCTGGGCTGTGTATTTTTTTTTTATCATCGTCAAACTAGCAGGTTGTTGTCTGTCACTTGTTTTCTGTAGCTTTGCTATGCAACTGCCTGTTGGTGTTCGCCAGGCGCTCTTTGTTAGCGACACGTGTTTTAAACTGGTCCTGTAAACCTCTGGTGTCTATTCTTGTCTGTCTCCTCGCAAGATGTGTTCCAGGTGTTTTATAAACAAGATGATGAATCTTACCCAGTGCTTCTCCTTTATTTTAGAAAATAGAAAAGGAAAAAGGCTCTCCTACTCCGGAAAGTTGCCATATGTTCAAGTCCCCAAAGGTTTATGTTTGTTTCCTTCATATTTTTTTTTTAAAAAAAAAACCTCTTATGAATTTGATTGTTCCAACTAGAAGAACTAGTTGTACTAAGTATTGTACTTGTGTAAATGTATCTTGTCTGTTGCCCATTGCTCAGCATCAGTTGACCAGTGTCCTAATTGCCCCATTATTACTTGGATAATTGGCTTGGCAAGCACAGAAGACAGAAATGTCACTTGAATTGGATGACTGTTTTACAAGATTGACCCAAACAAAAATAGAAGTTAATAAGAGTCATACTTTTTTTTTAAGAGGGCAAATGTTGATGTCTCTTTGGTTTTGTCTTTTTTACTTTGCTGCATTTTGTTAAGTTAGTGATTAGAATAGCCATGTTATCTGTGTTTGTGTGTGTGTGTAGTAAATAGGATACACAGTGGAGAGCTTTGGAATCCGGTCAAATCACAAGTGAGGAAGACCTTAATACACAGTAGGGTATGCTGGTACAATGCTTTGTTCTATGTGATGACAATCTTGAGGATGCAGAGTAGGGGATATTGAGATAGTGCCTATCCTATAAGTGAGAAATAACTTTTTAAAAATTCATGCTTGGAATATGGGTGTCACTGCCAAGGCCAGCCTTTATTGCCCATCTCTAGTTGCCCTTGAGACAGTGGTGGAGAGCCACCTTCTTGAAGCAGTGCAGTCCATGTGGTGAAGGTACTCCCACAGTGCTGTTAGGTAGGGAATTCCAGGATTATGACACGGCGATATATGTCCAAGTCAGGATGGTGTGTGACTTGGAGGTGATGGTGTTCCCATGTGGCTACTACCCTTGTCCTTCTAGATGGTAAAGGTCACGGGTTTGGGAGGTGCCGTCGAAGAAGGCCTGGCGAGTTGCTGCAGTGCATCTTGTAGATGGTACACACTGCAGTCACAGTGCGCCAGTGGTAGAGAGAGTGGATGTTTAAGATAGTGGATGGGCTGCCAATCAAGCTGGGCTACTTTGTGCGGAATGGTGTCGAGCTTCTTGAGTATTGCTGCAATGAGGATGAAATGAAGGAAATTCTGGAATACGTTCACCTATTCCCATCAGTGAGGAAGACCGTGAGCATGTGCTATAGGGAATGCTGGGATACAGTGCTTAAGACCTTGTGGATCATTAGGGAATTCTTGGATACTGTGGTTTGTCTATAAGTGAGGAAGACTTTGAAACACACAAGGAACTCTAGGGTCCTATGCTTGTCCGATATTTGAGGATGATCTTGCGAATGTGCTATAACAAACTCTGGAATACTGTGCTCATCATGTAAGTGAGGAAGATTTTAAGGATACATGGAGACACTCAGATATTGTCTTATTCCATAAACAAGGAAGACTTAGAATACATCATAACTGAAGACCTGGAAGATACAGAACACGCAACAGTAGGAATACTGAACACTACATGCTATCTTGTTTTTGTAAAGGACCTCGCGCATACAGTGGGAAAGCTTTAGATACGCATTGGGATTCTGTGTCTGTCACAAGTTAGGAAGACCAAGATTACACAGTCAACTGCCTCCCATCCCAAATCTATGATGGATATGCAGTGGGAAATGCTGCACTGCTTTGTTTATCATACAAGTATGTAACACCTTTTAATGTAAGGATAGCGATGTTACAGCTGTATTATGAACATAGATATTACATAGAACAACTTATGAATGTGTATAAACTCAATTGCCTACTGATTCTTGAAGTGGAGTTTTGAATATACTGCACACCAAAATTTTAAATACAATCTGTTTTAAATTTCATTTTTATTGCATGTAAATTTGACCTCCACGTATTACATGCAGCCCAATTACATGATACACGGGTGAAATACAGTGAGATACACTATATTTGACAAGCAAAAAAGGTACTGTTTCACACAAGTGCTGAAGTTACAGGCTGACCATAGAAGTCTTGTCAACTGAAGTAAAGTTCATTTTCCGCAGTTTCCCATTGTAGATGGTATTTTGTCTGTTATATAATTAGGAAACTAGTATTGCAATTATTTACGTTATTTAGATTGTTCTAATTTCTAAAGCCTAGCAACTCTCAATTACTTTAAATAAAGGGAATAGGTGCATGGCAGAATCCTAGTACAGTACTGCTGTTGTCTTTTATAGCTATTCAGCTTTCAGGTAGATTTCCAAATGCTGAGGGTAGGGGAAAAGGAATTTTATAGTTGGAGGTTGACGGGAAACCACTGATTTTTTTTTTTCTCAAGCCAGAAAAGGAATCATGTTACACAGTCCAAAGACTTTGAGGTCCTGTGTGTAGTTTAGTTCTTGTTGAATAGTGTCGGAAAGGTGGCGTGAGAAAAGATTTGAACCTCCGCTGCATTTTATATAGTGTAGAATTATAAAGGTTTTTTTCAGCAGTGTTTACTAGCAGATATATACACATGTCAGTGATTCAACCAAATTCCCCCTCTCATTCCTCCCTCCCCCCGCCAACCATGTTCCCTGCTGCTGCTATTTTCATGCCCTTTTAATCATTAGTTTTAAACCTCCATCCCATAACATAGAATCAAAAACTGGTTCAGTTATATTCTACCTGTTCAATGCACAGCTTTGATAAATTTGTTCCATTATCAAACGATATATTGCACAAATAAAATTAGTGAGTGAGCGGGGCTGGGGGGCAGGGAGAGGGGGAGGGGTAATTCTCTTGTATTTACAATTCGTTGATGGTGCGACACTAGATCTGGAACTCCCTGTGGCAAGTATTGCATTTGAAAATAAAATAAACTTGTACAATGAGATTACTGCAAGCTGTGCTTTAAATGGGTAGGGTGTTGAACTATTGTTAATGTCCTATTAACATCATGCTTCCCCTTTGAAGGATTTTTTTTCCCCTAATCAAGAATGCCAGCATTTTCTGGAACCTTACAGAACGCCAAAAAAATGCACAACAGATGCATTTTTAGAAAGAAATTGTTCTCATTCTTTATGATTAGACATAACGGCTGGAGTTTACTGCGTTTCCCAGCCTGTGGGGGTTTCCCCCCCCCCCCCACCCCCTGTTTGTTTTAATGGACACAAAAATGAGTGTGCTGGCAAGCACGTTAGCAGAAAACCTAGGCCAGCAATGTTCAACAGGACCATGGTAAATGTGTCAGGTGATGCATGGCCACTTGTGAAAGGATGACTTTGACCGTACTAAGGGAAGACTTCTGTAATTGCACCCACGAAATCTGGTCTTTTGTGAAATTGAGGTTAGTATTACCCTCTCGATTCTTTCATTTCCAAAATCACAACGGGATTGAGTCCCCCTTATTTTCATCCCGCCAGAGTCTTGCCACCCGCAGTATCCTTACGCTCAGCGGGGTAAGACTCTGAGAAATAAATGGCAACTGTCAGCGATGTTGCACGGTCAATGGATAGAAGGCGTGACTACATCAGTTTAAGGGGCCCACCCCATGGAGTCTACCCAACTGAAACAGGCAAGTTTTTAACAAACTGCATCTTTGAAATCTAACCCTGCAACCTCCTGCTAAGAAGGTGGGTAGAGGTTGTGTCATTGTGTTACCCAGATACAATAAAGCTCTCTTGGATGTTTGTACAGACAGCAAATATGCACAGTGATATTTCAATGTATCTAGGATATCCTGGATGCTCAAAGTGTTTTAATACTTAATCTGTGTTACTTGCTTTTTGTAAAGAGGTCAAAATTCTTTATGCAATATTTATCTGGGTTGAAATTGTTTTAAATAAATATATAGGTGTTAGTACGATGTTTGCTTCAGTTTACACTGTGAGCTTCTGTCATTATATGGCAAAAAGGGTAAGTTCAAAGGTCAGAACCTGTCCTTTCTTTAAAAAACACTAATTATACCTCCCTTCATTTTATTTCCAGAAAGTTTATCTTTGTGTCACTCTTCCTTTTCTTTTTTTAAATTGTTTTAAGACAAGTCAAAATAACGTTGTCTATTTCCAGGTATTGTTACTAGGTTGAAACAGGCACTTGATGCTTTAAGGCAAAACCTTCAGGACTGAGTTCTCTCGAAGATGACTGCAGTGATCAGTGTTCAGAGTGTATTTTGCATGAAATTGCACTGAGTGCATAAAGGAATATTTCCTATGCATGAAATGATATTTGGAGAACAAGCACTAGCTAGGCATTCTCAGCGAGCACCATGTGAAGGGGGGGTTGGACATCCCTACGATCCTTTTGTTTAAAAGTCGGATCAAGCCTCAAAATGAATGGAATAAGGAAGCTCTTTACAAAGGGCGCTTTAAGATGCATGTGACAGACTGAACATGCTGGCATCTTACTTGGTCTGCATCGTCCCCTCCAGAACTGGTTCGTAACGCAACCTTGGGGAGATGGAAGGGGGCGGGGGGAAATCCAATCTATGGCAAGAACTCTGCTGATCAAAATTGCAAAAATATTAAGTGCTCTGGAGAATAAAATAAGTTTTTCATTTTTGTGTAATTCTACATTGTCTGCTGAGTAGTCTTTCACACAAGAGGGTCACATTACCACCAACTTTGAATTGTTGCAACACAAACACTCATTCAAGAAATGCATAGATCTTTTCAAGTTGATCTTTTAATAGTGCAGTTTGTAGTAATAATAACTTTCAAGTAGTAATTTTTTAAATTTTAATATTTAGGGCATGTTCATGTACATTAGTAACCAGCATGAATTTGGACGACTTCTTCCAACACAAAATTACAATAGCTCACATTTGCACGGTGATCTGTGGCAGATCTTCGACAACCCATTGGTGAGTATTTGCAATTTATTAATAAAGTCTAGAATCTGGCATATACATTTTTAAAGCCTGTTTTTAAATCATATTTTTATCCTAACTATTTGCAATTATCTATACTTGGCTTCTGAATTCTCTTCAGGTAACCAATTGTGTTCTGATGTAAAGTTTTCATTATGAATTCAATAATTTGAGAAAAATGTCTTGATCACAGTGCACTAGTTATAATATAGAACATTACAATATAGAACCTATAACATGAGTGTGTTGCATATATGATGGCCAGTACTTATGAATATGTAACAAGGCAGTAACTAAGCTGGCATTGAGAGCAACACTCGAATGATTTAAACCTCAAGATACATTAATGCCTTGCAACACCCTATTTGTTTTGACCTGTAACTCCAACAACCTACTGTTTGACATAAATAGTGGCTCGGTTATTTTGATATTTAGTCACAGTTATGGTGCTTGTAAATCTTGCTGCAGCTGCACAGCCTGCCAGTATAGTCTAATGGCAGTGCACTGAAGACATCAGGATTGTTACCAGGGGTTGAGATTCCTTTGGTGTCCTGTGCTTTCCGATGGTAGGAAGGATTGATGATGGACGTTTTGTCACTTGTTGCAATACTCCAGGCTGTTTAGCCACTGTATAATCTGTGACAAACCAAGCAACAGTTGGGTGTATTTATTTTATGGTTTGATGTACTGGCATATTGAGATCTAAAGTACACATTCCACTTATATCGAGGGAAAGTCGTAAGTATCATACTGGACAACGTTGTGCATTGCAAGGATAAATAGGATAGAAACTTTAAGCATTTGAAAATCAAGGTTTAGTACCCTGGCAAGAGTTGTATTTCACTCATGACTCCGCACCCTTTTCTCTACCTTTCTATCAGTTATGGAGCTGACTAAAAGACATTTGTTTTACTGTAATCTGGTGATATTTATGATGGGATGTGAGGCTTCTTTCATGGTTCACCGGGTTTTTGTTGACTGTTGTATATTTTATGTGCTTAAATAAATGCTGCAATCTTGCGAGCGGCTATGATGTGAAAAGAATAAGGTGGTGACAAAATAAAAGGAAAGCATGCATCATTTTAGGAGCCAAGCCTTCAGAGCTGGGAAGTTATAAAATAAACTGCAAGGATCATCATCCACTAGATGAAAGCCAATGGATAATGTGGTGTCCACAATTATATTTTGATAAAGAGAGTCTGGTCATTTTCATTGTTAAAAAACAGAAAATAGTTTTAACACGTGCATTTACACAAGGGACACAGATTTAAGGTAATTGACAAAAGAGCCAGAGGTGAGATGAGGAAAAAGATTTTTTCGTAGTGAGTTATTATGATCTGGAATGCACTACCTGAAAGGGTAGTGGAAGCAGATTCAGTGGTAACTTTAAAAAGAGAATTGGATATATACTTGAAGGGGAGAAAATTGCAGGGCTATGGGGAAAGAGCAGGGGAGTGAAACTAATTGGAGAGCTCTTTCAAAGAGCCAGCACAGGCACGATGGGCCGAATGGCCTCCTTCTGCGCTGTAAGAATCTATGATTACAAGGCTACCAACAAACTGTTAAAAAGGCATTTATGACCGGGGATATTGGAGAATGGGGCCTCTTTACCCTGATTTTTAAATTTTAAATGTATAATTCAATATTTGATGCAATCTCTACATACGTCTACTGCTATTGATTAAAGTCTACATTAGATTAGAATTTTGTTACGCTTACAGCAGAAATGTTTGTTACGAATTGCAAGATTTTCAAAAATCTAAGAGTAACAGATGTCTCCGCTCTGGAGCAGGGTTTTTTTTTATATAAAAAAAGAAGGAAGACTTGCATTTATATAGCGCCTTTCACAACCTCAGGACGTCTCAAAGTGCTTTACCGCCAATGAAGTACTTTGAAGTGTAGTCACTGTTGTAATGTGGGAAACATGGCAGCCAATTTGCGCACAGCAAGCTCCCACAAACAGCAATGTGATGATGATCAGATAATCTGTTTTTTGTTATGTTGATTGAGGGATAAATATTGGCCAGGACACCGGGGGTAACTCCCCTGTTCTTCTTTGAAATAGCGCCATGGGATCTTTTACGTCCACCTGAGAGAGCAGATGGGACCTCGGTTTAACGTCTCATCCGAAAGACGGCACCTCCAACAGTGCAGCACTCCCTCAGCACTGCACTGGAGTGTCAGCCTAGCTTTATGTGCTCAAGTCCCTGGAGTGGGACTTGAACCCACAACCTTCTGACTCAGAGGCGAGTGTGCTACCCACTGAGCCACGGCTGATCCTCCAGGTGGAAAAGCAGATCACAGATGTGACGGCCACATTTCGGGGGGACAAAGCTGTAACCATTATTGAGTTTTAAGAGGGATTAAACCCCATGAGTTAGCTGCTGAAATCATATTTTGTTACTATGTATTTTTAAATTAAGTATTACATGTCAGCATTCCCATGTGGTATTTTTAAATTAAGTATTACATGTCAGCATTCCCATGTGGTATTGTTTTTCAGCATCTAATAAGCTGCCGCAAATATGAAGAAGTTTCATTTTCACTATTAGTTTTGTTTCATAGGCATTTGTCTTAAACAAAAATTAAAGCATGAAATTCCACTCCATTTTAGGAACAATTTTCTTTCTTTATTTCTCCCTTTAGTTTACGTGCTGGTTGTAATTTGCAACAGTCACTTTTTAATACAAACAGCTTTGGCTTGATGTGCTACATTTAATCAGCATTTGCGGAGTGGAGCACAGAGAACCAAAATGTCTTCATAATGAGAGAGTGGGAGAACCAGATGTGAAGCTGTAACATTACAATTGTGGGCTCCACGACCAATTAATTTGCTGTCCTGTGGGGTCTTGCTGAGAGTGGGAAGAAATGGAAAAATTGCGAAGTTAAAAAGTAATTCATATTAAAAGAACCGAGTTTCATATTACACCACATTATATTTTACTTACATGTAGCTATTGGCGCAGTATTTAAAATCCTTTGGGAAATGCATTTATAATGCAAAAACAGCATCAGCTTGCATTTATATAGCTGGAAGGTGTACTGCACATTAAAACTAAAGCAAAATTTGCATGGTGACCCTCTGGGGCGATTTTAACCCTCCCCACCCATGGGTAAGCAATTAAAATGCCCCGAGTTACTCAGCCGCCCTGGCGCCAGGATGACGCCGTCGGCAATATTAACCTGCTTTCCTGAGCAGGCGGCAGGGACACCCGCCCAAAGCTGGCGGGGTCCTTCTTTATGCATGCCGCATCCCGATGACGACATTGAGTGGGGAAGGCACAGCAGCTTCCCTGCCAGACCAGCCCGGGACAGAAGAGGCCGAAAAAGATTAGTGGTTTTTCTTTTCCTTTTTATGGGGTCAAGAGGGGTTAGGAGTGCTCCTTCAGGCCCCACAAGGAAAGCTTAGGCCACCTCTATCACAAGCCAGCACCCACCGCCCCCCCCCCCCCCCCCCCCACCTCCGCATCTTCCACAACCCTGCATGACGCCCCCAGAACCCGATCCTGCCATCTACCTTGTGTTGGTGGGGAGCCACGAGCCACGGGGTGGGCAACTGCTTCTTGGCCATTCTGGGAGATGGACCGGTGGCATGTTAATGAGGCCTGGGACTTAAAATAGCCTCGGGCCAGATTTCTGCAGCAGTGGCTGAGTTTCCAACTCGCCTCACCACCCGCAGTTAAAATCCAGGCCCTTGTGATGGAACCCCTCCACATTGTACTGGGAGTACCAAGTCAAAGTTCATGCTATAGCTGCAACCACCGGGGAAGGAAAGGTTGAGGGGAATGCGTTTTTTCCTCTTTGTTCCCCACTCATCCCCACAATTTTTTTTTCCATAGCTTATTTCCCCTCAACTCCAAATCGTGGAATTGGCCCTGATGTCTACGTCCTCTTCTCTTCCGCCCCCCCCCACCCCCCCCAACTCTTCATACATGGTTATACCTCTAGTTTATACCAATATTATAAAGGGTTCACAATCTGTTAATTTGCTTTCCTCTGGGGTTTTGCTGAGAGATAAAGTGGTGAGCTGAACTAGGGTGTTGCATTCCAGAGAGGCGCCTGATACGGACCAGGCACTAACCTCCAGGGAGGGAAGATTGGAGGGAGAGTCTCCTGCCTGCGTAATCAACTGAGATGTTGCGTAGCAGATCAGACCGAGGGAACGAGGTGACGGAAATGAGGGGGGAAAGAAAAACTTTAAAGCAGAATGGCGCCATCATGCAGATAAACACCGATTTTGGCCATAATGTTGCCTGCTGTGCACTCTCAAAGGCATGAGCTGGCTTCATCTTCTGCTTTAACCTGGATGATCACAATTTATATTTTGCAGGATTGGAAGGAAAAATACATTCATCCAAACTATTCAGAGATATTCACAGGGCAGGTGGTTGAAGAGGTATGTAATGGTTTCCTGAGAGTAATCAAAGCACTGTCCATTCAAACATTTGGTGCTCCTGACAGATCCCCAGATGGTAATCATTAAAAGCTGTTGGAACTTTTCCATTTGCTTGGGCAGCAGCCAGTTTGTCTGTATACATGGCCCTCTCCACAGTGCACAGTATATTCCAGACACACAACCACTAAGCATATCTTCAGCAGCACATTATAAAAGTTTTCTAATTCGACCGTCTAGTCCTTGCAAATTATATCCCTCTTATCAACATTCTGCTCAGAATATGGGTTGTTATTTCTCGGTCACTTCTCATGTCCAGCATCTCACATTCATTGTGATGCTGCAGCTAAGATCTTACGACTGGGATTTTCCACTACAGCGCTTCTAGCACACGCCTGGTTTTCATATCACAAAATTGCCCAGGCACAGTCCAATACCATGGACTTTGGGGTGCGCAGTTTTATGATCCGTGCTTCCAATGTGTACCAGGAACAATCCATTGTTTTTGCACTATAACCCTGCTGTATATCTGAGGTTTCCTTGTGTTAACAAACAGTTGAACATTTTGGTAAAGGAAAATGGGCGTGAGGGGGGGAAATGAAGCCTGTATGTATTAGACAGAGAAACTTGGACAGTATAGCGTCTATCACACACAGATCTTCAAGCCACGAATCACTGTCCTTATATGTCACACCATCTCTACTGTGCTTTGGATCCCTGCTGCATTTCAGTAAGAAAACAAAAGTTATTTTAAAATAATCTCCAGCAATTACAGTAATATAAAAACGACGCAACACGGTGGCATAGTGGTTAGCACTGTTGCCTCACAGCGCCAGAGACCCGGGTTCGAATCTGACCTCGGGTGACTGTCTGTGTGGAGTTTGCACATTCTCCCCGTGTCTGCGTGGGTTTCCTCCGGGTGCTCCGGTTTCCTCCCACAGTCCAAAAATGTGTGGGTTAGGTTGATTTGGCTATGATAAATTGACCTTAGTGTTAGGGGGGATTAAATATGTGGGGTTATGGGGATAGGATGGGATATGATAGGGGGAATTAAATAAGTGGGGTTACGGGGGTAGGGTGGGATATGTGTACTGTGGGGATTAAAGCAGGGACAGGGTACTGGATTTGGATGATCAGCCATGATCGTATTGAATGGCGGAGCAGGCTCGACGGGCCGAATGGCCTACTCCTGCTCCTAGATTCTATGTTTCTATGACGCATGCCCAACAGTAAGTTTAGGCAATAATTCGGTCTTGCAGGTCAGATTGTAAACTGCTGTTGCTTCACTGAATTGCTCTGTCATTTTGATCTGTCTGGTTCCTTGAAGGTTAATTTGTTCCTGCATCCAATGGGGAATGCAGCCTGTATTTCCACTCCACCTGTTTAATACGGACCTCGTTTCTTTCTGTTCTATTTGGCAGCCATGCCCCGATGTCTTCTGGTTCCCCATATTTTCAGAGACAACATGTGATGAACTCGTGGAGGAAGTAGAGCACTTTGGCGATTGGTCTGGTGGAAGGAATGAGGTGAAACCTTGGATTAGCTTGCAAATAGTTCCATTCGGCTGCACTGCTCTTCCTCTCCCATCTTATTTATATATTTTAAAAAGCGACGACCGGCGTGGGCAGATTTTGCTTCTGCGATTTAAAAAAAAAAAGGAATGCTTAGTTTTTGCTTAATCTTTCTGTTCCTCCCCTCCCCCCACACCCTTTACAGTACAGTCACTAATTCATATGCTCTGGATATAGATTCCAATTTTTGAGCTTTAGGTAACAAGTGTTATGCACGTCCGGGGTCAGTTAGAACACAACTGGTTGCAGAAGGAGAGCTCCCTCTTACCTGTCCCTACAACAGGGCCAAAGGCCCAGTCTCAGTACAGTGTAGTTGTGTAACATTTCGATTTCTCACACAAGAGGGCCTCTCCGAATGAGATGACCTAATTATTGCTGTTAATGATATGAGCCGGTGCACACCAGGAACTGCGCTGCAACCGTCCAAACTTATTTCACATCGCGCCCTGAACGACGATGGAAGCTTTCATCTCTTCAAGGATGAAAATTCAAACCAAGCTATCAGAGGTGAAGGGTCAGAGATGAATCACCCAGTCCCGCTGCCTGGGTTGTACATCTTGAGGCTTTACTGTAGGAAACCAAGGTAGTTTTTTGTGTTCATGATGATGGTGAGGCTCTCCATATTATCTTGTTTCTGTTCTGTGAACTGAAACGAGAACAGCCTTTTGGAACCTTTATATTTAAATTTGTTGAGGCAAAAGGGCACGTCACCAGTTTTACACCAGGCTATGCAAATCATAAATCCAGGGCGTACGGTCTCGCCTGCCTTTACAATCTGGTCCCATCACCCCTGTGCTCGCTGACCTACACTGGCTCCCGGTCCAGCAATGCCTTGATTTTAAAATTCTCATCCTTGTGTTCAGATCCCTCCATGGCCTCGCCCCCTCCCTGTGTCTGTAACCTCCTCCAGCCCCACAACCCCCCCCCCCCGAGATCTCTGCACTCCTCTAATTCTGGCCTCTTGCGCATCCCCGATTTTAATCGCTCCACCATTGGCGGCCGTGTCTTTAGCTGTCTAGGCCCTAAGCTTTGGAATTCCCTCCCTAAACTTCTCTGCTGCTCGACCTTTTTTTCCTCCTCCATTTAAGCTTCTCCTTAAAACCTACCTCTTTGACCAAGGTTTTGGTCACTTGTCCTAATATCTCCTTACGTAGCTCGGTGTCAAATTTTGTCTGATAACGCTCCTGTGAAGCACCCTGGGAAGTTTACTACGTTGAAGGTGCTATATAAATGCAATTTGATGGTCAAAAGAGAAAACAAGATTTTAGAGATTACAGATTAGTACAGTCACAGAAACTGAGGATTTGTTTTGGTCTGAATTTTAGTCGGTGATCTCCCGGCAGGAATTCGGAGACAGTGGCATGTTCGCTTCTATGTCTGTATTTTTCTTTTTAACTTTTCTGAAGCTGAAAGATCGCAGCCAACTGGCTCATCTGTTCTGTTTTAGGATAAGCGCCTGGTTGGCGGATATGAAAATGTTCCTACTGACGACATTCACATGAGCCAGGTTGGACTGGACCATGTGTGGCTGCACTTCATTCGGGAGTACATTGCACCAGTGGCACTAAAGCTTTTCTCTGGCTACCACACCAAGGTATGGCTCTACCTTCACAAATCTTTAATGTTGACAAAGGAAGTATAAAATGTGCCTTGTGCCAACTCCTAGTTTTTGCTCATCAGTTGAAATAAAACCAAATGAAAGTGTGACAACCGCAGTCTTGCTACTGTGCTGCAGTGGAATGAGCTGACAGTGCATAGTCAATTAAACTAAAACATTCTCTTATATTTGTATGTAATTCAGATGTTCTAGGGAGTGATTTCTTATCAGTAATTTTTACACCAACACTATTACCATTCAATCAGTAGTATTCCAAGTGCCAGGCAATGACTATCTCCAACAAGCGAGAGTCTAACCACCGCCCCTTGACATTCATAGGCATTACCATCGCCGACTCCCCCACCATCAATATCCTGGGGGTCACCATTGACCAGAAACTTAACTGGACCAGCCACATAAATACTGTGGCAACAAGAGCAGGTCAGAGGCTAGGTATTCTGCGGCGAGTGTCTCACCTCCTGACTCCCCAAAGTCTTTCCACCATCTACAAGGCACAAGCCAGGAGTGTGATGGAATACTCTCCACTTGCCTGGATGAGTGCAGCTCCAACAACACTCAAGAAGCTCGACACCATCCAGGACAAAGCAGCCCGCTTGATTGGCACCCCATCCACCACCTTAAAAATTTACTCCCTCCACCACCGGCGTACCGTGGCTGCAGTGTGTACCATCTACAAGATGCACTGCAGCAACTCGCCAAGGCTTCTTCGGCAGCACCTCCCAAACCCGCAACCTCTACCACCTAGAAGGACAAGGGCAGCAGGCGCATAGGAACACCACCACCTCCAAGTTACCCTCCAAGTCACACACCATCATGACTTGGAAGTATATCTCCGATCCTTCATCGTCGCTGGGTCAAAATCCGGGAACTCCCTCCCTAACAGCACTGTGGGAGTACCTTCACCACACAGACTGCAGCGGTTCAAGAAGGCGGCTCACCACCACCTTCTCGAGCAATTAGGGATGGGCAATAAATGCTGGCCTTGCCAGCAACGCCCACCTTCCATAAACAAATTATTTTAAAAAATTCACACTTGGCGTGTATGGTATGACAGTCTACTTGTTAAGTCACACTTGGCGGGTAAGGTATTGTCATCCAGGTGTTAAATCACATCTAGCAGGTATTACTGCTCATTCACAAATTCCAACATAGCTTAACACACTGGAATACAGAATAACTGATCACAATCAAAATCTGATTTTCAAAACCAAATAAATGTTATTGTTTGTAGTGACCAATGGCATTTGATTGTACTAATGTTTACTGGTTAATCCCATTGCTTAAAGATGGTGCTCTTTGTTGCAACTTTGTTAATCTGCAAAAGTTAGTATATCAACAGATCTTGTCGATCATGTAATGACTGCACCGCTGAGCAATGCTGTGAACAGTTGATATTGATCAGCTGCTGAGCCTGTCCTCCCCACAATGTACTCCCCAGATTTTCCTTCCCGTCGGGCTGCTAAGAATGATAGTACTTCCGATATTGGTGCTTTTCATTTACCCATTCTAAAACCTGCCACTCTTAATGTGGAGCACTGCATAGACACACTGGCCATTAAACAGGTGAGCAGGACGTCCAAGAGGAGAGGTTGAGGAGCTGATTAATCAGCTGCTGACTGCTCAGCTGTTCAATGTGCAGGTGAGCACTGAGGAAAGCTACTCCAGGGATCGCCTGTACTGACCAATCGGTTATTGTAATCTTTTGGGCTGCTCACCACATCGATCACCATAACTGAGTTCCAGTGTAAATGTTTTACGTCAGAGGAGTGGACCCAGTTAGATTCGGTAATGCTACAAATTCTGAATTGCCGTCACGTAGTGCACTACAGTAGGTTCATAAATTGCACTCTTGATCCCACCATAAGCTAGTCCAGTAGATAGAAGACAGTAAGTATGACAGTGGCATCTCATGCTTGTAGCCATTGGACTCTTGGAAGGGGTAAAGTATGAAGGGAGGTGCAGACACACAAAGGGAGAACAAGCATGGGAAGGTATTACCCAAGGGCAGTGATGAGTGCCACAATACCAATCAGTGTCTTGCTGAAATGTCACTTTTTCGGGAATGCTGCAACAAGCTACATCATGGAGTGAGGGGGAGAAAGTTAGCACCTGTGATTTCCCCATTCACTGAGCTCTTCATTTCAATCATACCAATGGGCAGTTGCCGAGTCGATGACGGGCATTTCTCTACAGGAAGAGAAAGGGAAAGAATAAAGTTATAGGATCAATAGCTGCATTTGCTCTCCAGCTACAAGAGGAATCTGAAACACAGAAGCCAGAAATACCTGGAATAACATTTTTCAAGAGTCGTAATGTTTGGAAGTATTTTACTTGCTGCGCCACTCTTGGTTGCATGCAACTAATCATTCTTTATTACACCAACTTACTAAAATGTTTCCACATGTCTGTTAATATGGCTCCCAATGACCATATTGCTGACTAAAGGATTGTCAGTAGAGTTGTAAAATTGACTCTGCCCACTTTGTCCTTTCTAGGCAAGAGGGGGGAAGCACATAACACAATCCATTTCAAAATGTCCATGCCATTGCCCTTCACGGATTCATAGGAGACAAGCTAGTAGCAACCTCGAAATGACGTACAAGGCTGGACTTTCCAGTTGATGTTATTTTAATGTCCGTGCTATTCCATTTTTGATTGCAGGTGATGTTTAAATAGTGCTCATCAGAAAATCTAGTCCACGTAGTTAATGTTTAACTCACAACTTGTGGGTTTTGATGTCTTTTCAAATGTATTTTCATATTTTTAGCAAGCTAGATGTTTAAAAAATCAGTTCTGTTTGGATACAACTAAGGGGTGATGGAAATCCAGTTGATGAGTACACCAACATCATAACGTCACAAAAATGATTAAGCAGCTCAATAGTTTTCAATGTTGTTTGTTTATTTTCTTTCCAGGGTGTTGCCATGCTGAACTTCATTGTAAAGTATACGCCAGAGAGACAGGCTTCTCTAAGGCCTCATCATGACTCCTCTACATTCACTATAAACATCGCCTTAAATAATAAAGGAATAGATTATCAGGTGGGTTAGATATGCTCCTTGTATTTTATTTTGTCGGTAAATCAGCTAGTGTCTTCTCACTTGAATCTTACTTTTAAATGCATTTAGGTTTCTACTTTAATTTCGACTACTGTATAGTTAGGAAAAATCAGAGTAGGAATTGGATTGAACTTTTTAGCTCACTCTTTAACACACTGTTCCTCCTTGAAAGAGACCTGAGAATGATGTTAGATGCAACATTCACTAGCCTAGGCTTTCTTCTTCCTCTCTCGCCTCTTTCCCCCCCCCCCCAATTATTTTTTTTCCTCAGCAGATCTGGGGCGTATAGTTGAGGATAAGTCTTCCAGAACATGCGCCACCAAGTCCCTACCACTGTGTGCCCCCCTCCTCATTTCCCAGGGCCCAGTCTCTTCAGGACAGAATACACCCGCCGTTGTGTGAATGATGGCCCAATGCTCCTGCATTCGACAGTAGGGAGAAGGGAGAGAAAAAAGTTACTGGCACCCAGCCAGGACCTGTACGTGCTCACAGAGTCGAGACCTACCACATCGAAGCCGCCCTCTATGAGGTGAGATTTCCCAGTAGAGGCTGGGAATCCTTCCTTCAGTATGCTAAAGACCCCAAAGCCAGAAAGTTGGCTGGGGACAAAGGCGTATTTCCATGGAAGGCAAAAATCACACCCTATCCCCACCCCCACCACTTTAAGATGTGTCCCAATCAATGGGGAGGTGAGAGGCAGAAAGCCTAGACCACCATGTTCCATGTTGAGTCATTGTTGAGCAGCAATCAACATAGCAAACAGAATGCTGAGCTATGTTGCTAAATCGGTAGAGCACAAGCCCTCCTCCAGTGCTCTGGTCAGGTTACAATTTGAACAGTGCTTTCAATTTTCGACACAACAAAAACATTTCAAACTCTAGAAATGGTGCAGAGAAGAGTCTGGTCAGGGCATAGATATAAACTGATGAAAGGCAAGTTGAAGACTAATGTTTGAACTACTTCTTCATGCAAAGAGTGATTAATACCTTGAATGATCTTTTTAAGGTAGAATAGTCAGGTCAAAAGCTCTGGATCCATTTCAGAAGACAATAGATGATGTGATGAGGATGACCTGTAGGTTTCCATGGAAAGATGAGCTAGATGGCCAAATGGCTTCTCTCCTCTATACTTATTGATGATTATCCTTATAGATGTGGATAATCTGGTGTTTTTGCAATCTCTGTGCTTCTTAGGTGTTGTTTTTAAAAGTAATTACTACAGTTATGTAAGAAGCTGTGTGAGAGTGTGCTTATAGTTACAGGTCACTTTGGAGCCTCTAAGTCATGACTCAAAACGTATTCTTATGTTACACGTGTATAGCCAATTGCAGATGCGTTGGTCTCTCTATCTGCTATACGCCATAGCGTAAAACAACTCAAGGTTCCAGGAACCCCCAAGCATTTGTTTATTTAGGCTCCATCTTTAAAATGGAGACCAATGTGCTTACAGAATCCAGCCTTGATTTTCCAATCATGTTGTTTTAAGGCTGGCATTCACCTGTTGAAAAAGACTTCTGGGTCCTAATGGGGAATGTAAAAGCAGAAAAATGGTATGTGAATGTCATTCTCCTGACTTATAATTCTAAACCTAATGGTTAAGTGAAAAGTAGAGGTGCCTAAAAAGGGACTCTATTGTACCAACAACCTCCTGTACTTTAAGGCTTTTCACCAGGTGGGGGTGATGGGCACTGAGCAAGAGTTGAGGGAGGTGACTAACATGTGCTTGAAGATGAGGATCTTAAGGGTGGAAAGAAATTTGGCAGATCCTGATAGCTAAAACTGAAGTGTCAAGTTCCTGATTGTGGGGTGTCGGGTTTGGGTTGGCTAATCAAACAATGACATTTACTGCATCTCTTGGATGTGGTTTATGGGCTGGTCTTTCCAGTCCTCTGGACAGAGAAGGAACAGCCTAGAAATAGAGTGGAGGTAAGAAGAGAGGGGGAAGAAGATGGCAGCCAATACTTTGCAATTCAGACATTCTCAGGCTAATTGTCTACTAAATTCAAATGTTTTTAAAGAGTTCACGTTACGCCATAGGTAGCATAAATATATAAATCTTGGCTGTAAGTCAAATCATAATCGTGTTTATTATGTTAATGCATTATCGTGTCTGTCATAATCCAAATGCCTTCATGTAGTCAAATTTCATTGTAAGGTACTTTGTTACTGCATGGTTACAAAGACTTATATGTCGTTTGGTTTTATTTCTCCCCCACACCCTCCATGGTCCCAGCTGACAGCTCACATTAAAGTCAATGCGCTGAACCCACTAATGAAATATCCTTCATTATTGTAAAATCTGGTTACAGTCAATTGGGCTTGCCTCATTTCACATCATCATTTGAGATTGATTTTCGCTCCATTATAACAATCCCCACTCCTATAGTAGATCTGCCACTTGCAGGCTGCACCTGGCACTAGCCGGATTTCCATGTATAATTCTGCTTTCTGTGATATTGCTCAGTATAATAATTACAAGTTTCAGGTCTGCTTTAGATATTCTTTCAGGTACAATGGCACTGGTCACTACCATAAGCCATCTGAGCACCTTACATTCAGGTGTGTGTCTGTACGGCCCAATATCTAATTATACAGTAGCGTAACTCGGGTGCAATATTAGGATCCCCGTGTGATGTGAACTGGATATTGTGTCTTTCGGATGTGTGCTTTTCTCCAATATTTTCAAAGGTGGACTTAATTACTTGGTGAGAGGAGCCAAGATACAAATTGTTAAGCTGCTTTATTTCACAGAGTAATTGAACATAAAGAGCAACAGTCAAAGCAAATTTCACTTGTCAGTCTCTCTTCTCTCCTCAGTAAAATAGGGAGAGAAAAACTAGAGCACGTTACCTGACTTAATTGTCATTGGCATGCCTTTCTTACTAGTTAACTTCTAACTGCAAAACCTGTACTTTTAGCTTCTAGCTCCCGGGCCTAAGACTGTTTTTCACAGTCCTTTGTTCAAAACTCAATTGCCCTGAACATGGGTATTTTCCTTAATGCTGACCCCTAGGAAGTGAGAGGGATGATGTCTCTTGACATCTTCTCATGGAGGTCTTCATCTGTGTGCCTTTCAGTCAAACCCATTACCCTCTCTTCCAGGAGTATGTTCTTCGCAGGCCAATGGCCTAATGTGCCCAATCATCCTGATTAATGGGCCCTCTCCAGAATACTAAAAATTGGTAAGTTTAAATGGGGTGGGAATTGGGTAATTTTAACCTAATTCACCCGGCAGCAAACTGACTGGATCGGATTGAGCACCCATTTTACACCCTACCCGATTTTACTTTCCTTTTGGAAAGGGAATGTTAGGTTAAAATTACCCCCATTCTGTCCGGTATTCTCTTGACTGCATAAAATGGCACTGAAGTAGCAGAGGTAAAGATCCCATGTAACAAACGTCCAATGACAGAAATTTGCAATCAATAAATAAATTGTTAATTACTGCACCATTTTACAGACAACTACATTTGGAAACAGATGGTGAAAGAGCCTCTTCCCTTGTGTATAAAGCTCTGGTAGATTGCCAGTGACAGCAATTCGAATTTCCTGATTATCAACATTATCCACACATCTTCAGTGGTGATATCACAGACTTTAGTCATCATCTCTGAAGAATGTGGAACTCCAGGATAATTGGCATCATCTGCTAATGGTATAAAGTGTAAACCAACCAATAAAGCCTTCAGAACCTATTCAGATCAACTCACTCTCCTGCCAACAATAGCTAACTTCCAATTCATATTCCAACATGGTTTATTTTTGCTTATATAGAGGATAAGGCTGTTCCTCATAAAAAGTTTATTCCAACTTTAAACATTTATTTCTAAGACAGGTAGATATAAAGATAGATTTCATGCATTATGTCCACCACACAAATCACATTTTGTTACAGATGTTAAACAGTCTTCGGGAAAGACCAAAACATAGTGCTTGGTTCTTCTGACCGTATGTACAACAACTTACACAGACTCCAGTGATAGTCTGATTTCAATACTGGGTAGTAGAATAAATTTTAGCTGTTCAAAAAAAGTGGAAAAAATAAATCCTGTTCTCATTCTAGGGCGGCGGCTGCAAATTCCATCGATATAACTGTGCCGTCGAGTCCACCAGGAAAGGATGGAGTTTCATACATCCAGGAAGACTAACTCATCTCCACGAAGGACTCCCAACTACAAATGGAACAAGATACATTGCAGTGTCTTTTGTTGATCCATAGAATGCTTCATGTCCTTGCCCCCTGATGAACACACAAAATACGACTAGAGGCTTCTCTTTTGAAACTCCCAACCTCCAGTTCAAGAAATAACTTTTAGAACAGATTTTTAAAACAGATGCGTGACTTTCCTTGTGATGATCCAGATTTTAGGGGTATTTTTAAATCACAAATTTCCATTAAACTTGAAAAATTACTTGTATTAAAGGCAAGTATCAGTGAGAAAGGGGTACTTGGCAGAAATGTTCCGTCATGTTGGTTATGAACTGCCTCTTGCTGTTGAATAATCATCGGTTGAAAGGCTCCTCCTAGAGCCCTATGGGCCAGTGTTGCATTACAGTCTTATGTTAAGATAACACAAAGGACAGATCTGCTGTTTACAAACTGGATAAGAGTATTTTATAATCTTTACATGCTAGTTTATTTACACTTGGAGAGGACTAGTATGACAAGAAAAGGATGCTCGCAATGTTGATGTGGAAAATAGACCAACTATGTGCAATTCAGCAGCAACGGGTAGGCCTCGCATCAATCACCATGATCTGAGGAACATGCTGACTTAAATTAAATATCACCCTGCATAGGACATCTTAAGTAGAGAAGACAGCTAACAATGAATGTGCAGGCACAGAAGAAACAAGTACCTTACACTTAAACTGCTTCCCCCCACCCCCTCATTTTAGTTCCTCTAAGTGACCTTCTCATGTGACAACCTGCCTTGTTTTTTTTGAAGAAAAGAATTTGCACAGCAGGTTCAGTATCACCAAACTAGAAAGCAGCTTTTAAAGGCTGGTACAGTGCTACATATATTGTACAAAAGATTTTTATTCATTCTTGGTCTTTTACCTGTACATACACAAAAACAAATTTTTGAAGAAATAAATATCTGCAAAGTTCATTTTCTGTCATAGTGTTAGATAAGTAATCAGAACAAATCTACAAAATACACGACAGCAGCCATAGTGCAGTGTACTGTGTGCAACCTGCCCATGGAGGGCAAAGTTAACTTATTCTGCCATGTGTTTTTAAGTTTAAATAAAAATAATGTTTTAAAAACTAAATCTTGCTGTGTTGGTTGATGAATTTAAACTGTTCAAGCAACAAGTGGTTGTGTATCTAATTGCCAAATACAGTGAAAGCTGTATAAAGTACACAAAACGAGTGACAAGCGAAGAATAGGTTGAAGATTTCTTTTCTTCTTCTTAGGCAGTCCCTCGGAACCGAGGATGACTTGCTTCCACACTAAAAATGAGTTCTCAGGTGACTGATGAGTCCAATGCGGGACCGACAGTCTCTGTCACAGGTGGGGCAGACGGTGGTTGAAGGGGCGGGCTGGGTGGGGTGCTTGGGTTGACAGTTGGGGTTGTTCATGAGGGTCCTGATGTTCCAAGTCCCGAACTTCATTTTAAAGGGTGGAAGATGCCTGTGCGTGAATTCTTTTAACGTGGGGTGGCCGTTGCACACCAGCTACCACACGGGCTTGACAGAGCAAGGTCTTGGTCCAATGGCAAGGGGATCCAAGACGATTGGAGACCAGGCTCTGCTACATCGGCCTAGCACACACACACAAACCTACTCCTACTGTCCTCCTCCCTCCATGCTGCGTGACCCGTTTGCCAAGTTGCAGGTCGCGCCCGTTCTATTTTGTGAGGTGAACCTCCTTGTAGTGTTTACCTGTTGACCTGCCTGTGCGCAATCCAACAATCAATCAAGCTTGTGAATCAGTTAGCCAGACATACAGTGATACTTCTTAAAGGTACAGGGAGCTCGGAGGACAGAACTTGTGTTCAATCACATGCTTAGATATTATGGGCACCAAATGTTAAATGTATTGCACTAGCACTTTGCTGCACAACCCATTAGCTGTACAGGTGCACATGAGCTCACTTCTGGTCTAGTGCCACAGATTTAAGCAGCAAGTCTGTTCGGCTAACCTTGGTGACTGAACAGATTACGGCCCTTGATTCTTCTCCTGCAAAATGACAGAAACTGAGCCAGAAAACAAACCACCTCCTCAAGCTGCAGACCAGGAAATGTGTGCGCGGCTGAAGCTTTTACGGGAGAGCATTGTTTGTAATTTATTTCATAGTTTTCTCCCCTTCCACCCACCTTCCATATTTTTTCCTGCATCCACACATCTTTCCCAGCAGGAAAGATATTCTGGAGAATGGCTCCCAGGCACGTGCCAATGCTGCTCTTTGGTCAGCCACAATTAGGGGTGCAAAGCGGGCTCAGGGGGACTCGCTCTCCCTTTGTCTGACACCTCCTTGCTGCCCTCCAATGGCTGTACATGTGAAATTGGAAACATACAGCATTAGATTTTCAAATTGCCGATATTTACTTCCGTTGAAACCAATAATAACAAAAATCGGGCGGTTTCTAGACTGGGCAGCTGATCCACAACACCGGTAAGTTGAACATTTACTCCGCTGTGGGCGAAGTGGTGAAAGCAAATCTGCATTTGATTGCTTCACGTTATCCTGCTGCTCCTTTCCATGGGTAGTTTTTAAGTGACCTGGCATTTCTTCAACAATAACATGGCATCAGAAGAGATGTAGGTTGCAGGAGGTGCAACACCTGCCCTTTTACCTCCTCCCTTCCCATTGTCCAGGGCCCCAAACACTCCTTCCAGGTGAAACAGCGATTTACTTGTACTTCTTGCAATTTAGTATACTGTATTCGCTGCTCACGGTGCGGTCTCCTCTACACTGGGGAGACCAAACGCAGATTGGGTGACTGCTTTGCGGAACACCTCTGTTCAGTCCGCAAGCGTGACCTGAGCTTCCGATCGCCTGTCACTTTAATTCTCCGCTCCACTCCCACCCTGACCTCTCTGTTCTCGGCCTCTTACACTGTTCCAATGAAGCTCAATGTAAGCTCGAGGAACAGCACCTCATCTTTCTATTAGGCCCTTTACAGCCTTCTGGACTCAACATCGAGTTCAACAATTTCAGACTATAATCTCTGCCCCTATTTTTCCAGATGGCAGCTGTTGATGATTCTGCTATTTCCATTTACACCTCTTCTAGACCCATCTTTTGTTTCTTTACTTGTCCCATTACCATCTCCTTTTGCTTTGTACAATCATACCTTTTGTCATTTAATCTCTCCTGCCTTCCACCCGATCACAGACTGTCCCTTTTGTTCTTTCCTCCCCTTTCGAGCTTGCTCTGCCATTCAATAAGATCATGGCTGATCTTCGACCTTAACTCCACTTTCCCGCCTGATCCCCATATCCCTTGATTCCCCTCGAGTCCAAAAATCTATATCACAGCCTTGAATATACTCAATGACTCAGCATCCACAGCCCTTTGGGGTAGAGAATTCCAAAGATTCACAACTCTCTGAGTGAAGAAATTCCTCCTCATCTCAGTCTTAAATGGCCGACCCCTTATCCTGAGACTATGAAAGAAAGAAAGACTTGCATTTATATAGCGCCTTTCACGACCACCAGACGTCTCAAAGCGCTTTACAGCCAATTAAGTACTTTTGAAGTGTAGTCACTGTTGTAATGTGAGAAACACGGCAGCCAATTTGCGCACAGCAAGCTCCCACAAACAGCAATGTCATAATGACCAGATAATCTGTTTTTTTTATGTTGGTTGAAGGATAAATATTGGCCAGGACCCTGGTGATAACTCCCCTGTTCTTCTTCAAAATAGTGCCATGGGATCTTTTACGTCCACCTGAGAGAGCAGACGTGGCCTCGGTTTAATATCTCATCCGAAAGACCCCCCCAGTTCTAGACTCTCCAGCCGGGGGAACCAATCTCTCAGCATCTATCCTGTCGATTCCCCTCCCCTCAGAATCTTGTATGTTTCAATGAGATCACCTCTCATTCTTCTAAACTCCAGAGAGCATAAGCCCAGTCCACTCAATCTCTCCTCAAAGAACAACCCTCTCATACCAGGAATCAATCTAGTGAACCTTCGTTGCACCGCCTCTAAGGCAAGTATATCTTCCTTAGATAAGGAGACCAAAACTGTGCACAGTACTCCAGGTGTGGTCTCTCCAAAGCCCTGTACAATTGTAGCAAGACTTCCTTACTTTTGTACTCCAACCCCCTTGCAATAAAGGCCAACATGCCATTTGCCTTCCTAATTGCTTGCTGTACCAGCATGCTAACTCTCTGGGCTAGAAATTCATTATAGCCCAGGAAAGGGTGGTATCATTAGAAAAGTTGGAGAATTAGCGCCAGGCACTAATGCTTTGGACTGCACGGAAAATTTGTGCTCACTGCTCAAAGAAATGATTGGAGTCCTAATTCAAGTCTTTAAGCCCAAGCTCATTGGTGTTACACTCAAAGGGTGGACCAATTTCTGGTGCAGTCTAATCGCAAGTCATGATTGTCACAGGCTTTTTTCAGTCTTAAAGGGGAGGTTCATTGATGCTGCAGAACCTCATTCTCAGCATTGCTGGCTGTGCAGCAGCGGGTCAAGGAGAAGGAACCGGTGGACTGAAGCAGCTGTACTCACGGCAGATCCACGCCCCAGGGAGAGAGCCTGCAGATTCTGCGATCAAGCATTGTAGGCGTTGGTGTTCGCTGTGGAGAGACGGAGGGTGGTGCTCTACCCAGCAAGTGGTCGGAGGCCCTCACCGCAAGTCTTCCACACCATATGGAGGGAGGTAGCGCAGCACGTCTCGGGCAGCACTGTGGTCCCCAGGGCCCACAATGCAGGAAGAAATTTAACGACCTCACTCGGGTGGTCAGGGTGAGTGACTACTTCAACAAATACGACATACCACCATCTGAATCACAGTCTTCACACACTGCCCAAAGCACCACACTCACCCACCAATAATCTCTACCTACCAACACTCACACCCACATCTCACACCTTGCACACAATGACAGCTATTCAATTATAGCAGGCACATCACCCAAACTCATTGCTCCACACTCACTCACACACTTTCCTTTCTCTTGCAGGCGAAGGTGGCGCACAACAGGACGGAGCAGGAGCGCACAGGTGGGGGACAAGCCGACACCCAACCACTGTCTGTGCTGGAGAATTGAGTGCTGCAGAATATTTGGCGCCAGGTGGTGGGCGCCGTAGCCACCGGTGAAGTTGATCCCCTTGGGGACAACAACGGTATGTTCATCCCTACTCCTTCTTCTCACATCCCACTTCCCCCTCACCCCACAAGCGTTTCGCACTTTCCAGCTAATCATAGAAACATAGAAGATAGGAGCAGGAGTAGGCCATTCGGCCCTTCAAGCCTGCTCCACCATTCAATGAGATCATGGCTGATCATCCAAATTCAGTACCCTGTACCTGCTTTCTCCCCATATCCCTTGATCCCTTTAGCCTTAAGAAATATATCTAACTCCTTCTTGAATATATTTAATGAATTGGCCTCAACTGCCTTCTGTGGTAGAGAATTCCACAGGTTCACCACTCTCTGGGTGAAGAAATTCCTCCTCATCTCTGTCCTAAATGGCTTACCCCTTATCCTTAGACTGTGACCCCTGGTTCTGGACTCCCCCGCCATCGGGAACATCCTTCCTGCATCTAGTCTGTCTAGTCCTGTTAGAATTTTATAAGTTTCAATGAGATCCCCTCTCATTCTTCTAAACTCTATGCTGTGTGAGATTTAGCATGTTATCAGTAGCATATGTTTAATTGAGGAGTCTATAGTATCTTTGGCTGAAACTTTGCCATTGGGATCCTAATCTGTCTGATTTAGTTTAGTAGAGGCTACATTGGAAACTTGGTGGATTTGCAAACTGTTCTTTAACTTTTGGGATTGGGGTTTCAATCTAGCCTCGATTGAAGCGATTATTATTTTCCATATCAGACTGCTATAAAAACCTCAAGAGAAGTCTGCTTGAGAAAGCACAACCCAGTATGAGTCTAAATCACAAAACAACCCATAATTTAGATGTAATTGCTGACAATTAGGTCATTTAGCTGGGGTAAAAATGGAAATATCATACTAGCAGAGAATAGAAGTACTCTTTGAAGACTGGGATAAAGGCAGCTTATGGTGTACTTTGTGTCCCTAACTCATGCTATGTATGACCTGAAAGCACCTGATTTTAAAATTCTCATCCTTGTTTTCAAATCCCTCCATGGCCTCGCCCCTCCCTATCTCTGTAATCTCCTCCAGCCCTACAACACCCCAAGATAACTGCGTTACTCCAATTCAGGCCTCTTGAGCATCCCCGATTTCAATCGCTTCGCCATTGGTGGCCATGCCTTTAGCTGCCAAGGCCCTAAGCTCTGGAATTCCCTCCCTAAACCTCTCCGCCTCACTACCTCTCTTTCCTCCTTTAAGACGCTCCTTAAAACCTACCTCTTTGACCAAGCTTTTGGTCACCTGCCCTAATATCTCCTTATGTGGCTTGGTGCCAAAATTTGTTTTATAACGTTCCTGTGAGGCACCTTGGGACGTTTTACTGTGTTAAAGGCGCTATATAAACGCAAGCTGCTGTTGACAGTGGAAAGGTGTTGAACAGGCGGCCAATCGGATACCACCTGATTTACTCCCCCGCCGAATGTGAAAATTCCGCCCATTTTCTTTTCCACAGCAAGATGCCATTCCACCTCTTGAGGAGCACAAAACTACCCCCCGTCCAAGAAATCTGCACAATAAATATACATCGATCACCCATCTCAAGCTACAAGACGGAAAAATATAACTGCAGTGTTGGTGCAGGGCCAGTACGTGTATGGATCAGTTTGTGCTTTGCTGCCAGTATCTATCTGTACACATGCTTCTTGCACACTGAAAGAAGAATTTCATTTGAAGATTAAACTTTGTTAAAATTTGTTGATGGGGCTTCGTCCAAACTGGAACTGATCTTTATAAATACAAGTCATTGTCCCAACTTATGTAAGTCCTGTGTGTCCACATGATTTGATCGTGTCTAAATGCATCAGGCCAGGTATTTCTGAAAGAAGCCCTTCAGACCAATGAAAGAATCTTTGTTCACAGTCTCCTGTGTGCATTCAGTAAGATTGGCAACACAACTGGCACAGACAGTTTGTCCTTTGAATACTGAGGCAAACTTTCAGGTTTGTGGCAAAGTAATTTCAATTTAATTTTAAGGTTCTGTGAAAATTGCCTGAAAGGCAGGTCTCTGATAAAATGGAGTAAAAGATTAAAGGTCACATCTTTATTAACGTTGAAAGTTTGATTTTCTCTCTTCCTACTTGCAAGCGTATCACCAAGATGTCATTCTGATGTTTGCATATAACGGGCTAGAAATTCCTTGTTTCTGGGAGCACGGGGAAAATTTGGGATGGGAGCTGATTCTGCTGGGGCTACGCCCCTTTTTTATATCCTTTGTAAAATTCTGATGGGGGGGGCGGAATGGGTGCTTCTTGCATCGCGCCCCCCCCCCCAATGTCCCCATCATTCACCACTACTGGATCTATTTCACCAGGTTACTAGGCAAACCCTAATCATTGTTCACAGGCTAGCTGATGGTTAATTCATTTTTTTAATTTATCTTTTTTATTTAAAGAATCACTTGTACTCATAATGCATCTTATTACATGTCTCAAACATCCCAACATAAAATGAATCCTTGAAACTTACTTACATGGTGAGTCTCTGCCTCAGAGCCTCTGTTTAGCTCGGTATCTGCTGGATTCAGACTGACTGCTGACTGAGAGATAGCCTCAGATACGCCATTCAGACTTTGAAGATGTACTAAAACAAAGGACATTAAGAACTGTATCTCTCAATGTTACTGCTGACCAGCCATTTACAGGCTGTAAATTACATAGAATGTTTGCCCCAGCCACTAAGAATGATCTCTTATTTTTTGGAAATTAACACTTTGTCCAGCCAGTTATCAGTGACCCTAATGACTGCACTCAACAGACATTGCCATATTATACTCCGTTTTGTCCACAAGATAATTATAGATGAGGAAGGCCATTTGGCCCACCTTAATTCATCCATTACATATATTCTAATGTCCTCCCATTGTAGCATCTAATTTTTTTTTTACTGAATCTCTTTATCATTTTAAAGACCGCAATTAGATCATCCTTTAACTTTCTAAACTCAACGACATACAAACCAACTTTGTGCAACCTGTCCTCATAATTTAACCCTTTAAGGCCTGGTGTCATTCTGGTGAATCTGTGCTGTACCCGCTCCAAGGACATTATACCTTTCCTGAGGGTCAGTGCCCAAAACTAACCGCAGTACTTCGAATGGGATCTGACCAAGGCTCTGTACAACTGAAGCATTAGTTCCTCTCTGTTGTATTCCAACCCCCTTGAGATAACATTCCATTATCCCATTTGATCACCTTTTGTACCTGGGCACTAGCTTTAGTGATCTGTGCACAGGGACACCTAAATCCCTTTACTCCTCCACAGCTCCTAGTCTCTCCCATTAAGAAAATATTCTGATTCCACTTTCTCAGATACAAAGTGGATGATCTCACACTTCCCCACAATGAACTCCACCTGCCATAGTTGTGTCCGCTCATTTAGTCTATGTTCCTTTGTACCTTCCTGCTCCCATCTGCACAATGTACTGTGTCTCCTAACTTAGTGTCATCTGCAAACTTGGATGTACAATTCTATATTCTTTCATCCGAGTCATATGCTGAAAAGCTGAGATCCTAGTATAGTTCCCTGGGGAACACCACTTGTCATATCCCACCAATCAAAGAACATTCCCTTCACTCTCTGTCCTCCCTCCCAACCAATTACCAACCCATGTCACAAGGTTATCTCCAATTTCATGTACTTTCATTTTTGCTAACCTCTTGTGTGGATCCTTATTTTCTGATATCGGTTCTAAAATAACCTTTTACTAGTTTGAATCTATGTCCCCTAGTTCTACTCCCACAGTTTAAAGTAATATTCTGATTAACTTTTTCCATGCCCGTAACAATCTTTTATACCTCTATAAAACTACTTCTCAGATGTCTCCTTTCTCAGCTGAAAAGCCCACGTCTATCCAGTCTTTCTTCATAACCCAAACATTTGACACTGGGGATCAGCCTTATGGCTGTTCTTTGCACTGCCACCCAGCGATCAGAACTGAGCGCTGTAATCCAGGTGCAATCTGACTGGAGCACTGTACAGTTTGATCATCACCTCCTCGAACTTATATTCTACTGTTTTATCTATGTAGTTCAATATCCTATTCGCTTTTGTGACTACTCTTCTGCATTGTTTGGAGATATTTGATTTGAATCTACTAAGACTCCTAGGTCTATCACCTTCATCCATAGCTATTTCAGCCCCATTTGTGGAATATGTGTGAAGTCTTCTTCACCCTATGTGTGGGACATCACATGTGTCTGCCTTAAATGTTATCTGCTATTGTTCTGCCCTCTTACATATCTTGTCCAACTCAATCTGTAGTTTCCGAGCGGCCTCTTCCAATTCCACTGCCCTTCCTAGTTTGGTACAATCTTGCAAATTTGATCAGTGCATTGAGTTTCTGAATCCAGGTCATTCATGTGAATTAGAACGAGTAGCAGTCCTATTACTGAGCCCTGAGGCACCTCACTCAGTACTACCTCTTCCCCTTCCCCCCCCCCAACCACTCTGACATAGCACCTCTAGCAAGTACTCATTGTTTCCTACTCTTCAGCCAATTTCTCATCCAGTCCCAGGGTTTACACTGAATCTGCACAGATAGAGTTTAATTAATAGCCTTTCATGTGAAACTGTATCAAAAGCCTTTTGGAAGTCGAGGTACACCATGTCACAGGACTTCCCACAGTTCACTTGAGAAGTTGAGGAGGTTGGTCAGGCAGGAGCTTCCCCTTCTGACTGCTGTTAAATAAGCTATTATTTTACAGGTGAATCCTCAAGCTTATTAATATATTTGGCATAATAGACTGTAATGTACATTGGCTGACACAGTGGTGTCAATAGACACTCAATGAGTTGGAGGCAAGATGGGATTTACGGCAGGACTCACAGCAGACAATGTATTTTACAGTAAACACAGTCTATTTATTCAGAAAAAAGGGGAGAAATTGTGTTGTGCCCCCTTTGGGGCGCTAACGTCACCGGGGCGCTACTTTTAGCGCCCAGGAAAAATTAGCGCCCACGCAGCCGAAATTGAGTTGTAGCGCCCCAAGAGGGAAGCGGGGTGCTACTGGAAGCGCCCCGCCTCCCTCTTGGGGCGCTGCAAGGAAATTTTGCGCCGCGGTATTGCAGGCCATCCTCCCCTTAAAGGGGAGGGGCCTTGCGCAGCGCGACCTGGGGCCCAGCTGGGCCACCGGGGATCGGACTGCCGGCAAAAGAGCCTGGCACTCGAGAAGTGCCAGGCTCATGGAGCGCAGCCGGCACCCTGCGGGGGGGCGGGTCAGGAGGCTGGGGACGGGAGCGAGGCAGGTGCTGGCAGGTGGCCAGCAACAAAAATGGCCACCCGGCACCTCGCCTTTAAATAGCGCCGCCCCAGCCGCAGGTAGGTTCCCCTGACCCCGTCGGACATAGCGTCCGGTGGTAAGTCAGGTGGCGCTATCGAAGATCGCGGCCGGGGTGCTGCACATGGTGATGACGTCATCGCCGGGTGCTAACGGTTAGCGCCGCCGCTAACCTCCCACTGAATTTCGCGGGAGGTGTTGGCGGCGCCGTGCCCGGGCGCTAGTTGCCTTGCGCTCCAAGGGCACTAACGGGAGGCACAAAGCAACCTAATTTTTCCCCCAAAGTCTGTTTAAACAGCGCACTACAGCAAACAGTCTACAGAGTCTATTTAAAAAGAATCTTTATGAACTACAGCAAACAACTCATGGCTGAAACTACAGTAACGTCTCCCAATAAAAGCGGTGATTTCTCCAGCAAAATGCAGTGAGTGGAGGATAGTTACATAATACAAATTATGTGCATAAAATTGGATTCCAGTCACTTACAGCAGTGTGGTCTCCAGTCGTGATTGACGGGGGAATTTACCCAATCATCTCCATTCTGGCTGGGAATAGTGGCGTCACTATATGCAGCTATATTCTTTGTAGCTTGCAGAACCAGACAGCAACAACTGACCTTAACCGTGCGTGTGCCATTACCAGCAAGGAAGAATCCAATAAACAATTTGTCACTGAGAAAAATGCTGTATTGACGTGACATTTGAACCTTTCTCACACTGATAAGATAAAAGCTTCTACTTGTTGTTGGCAACAGCCCTGCATAAAATGAGTTTGGGCAACCGCTATTATTGGATGGGAACTGCAAAAAAAACTTACCTTGATTGGTCCATTTACAGCACAAAGATGGAAAATTCTTCATGGCAGTACAGGTGCTAATTTTTATTTATTAATGCATTTATTACCACAAGTGAAGAAACTATTCTATATAAATGAGTCATGGTCAGTCTCAACAAAGTAGAATAAGCTTTTCCTGAATGTGCTATATACCCGACCTGGGAGTGCTTGATTTTACCATTGTTTCATTGTCTGCAGTAACGTCACTCACCTTCAGTTCAGAAAAAAAATAACCCAAACAATTTTAAGTGCTTAATGGGTTATTGAATATATGCAGGAAATCAACCACTTGTCAAGTAAGAGACTTAACTATCTGCTACCTTCAGCGTGCGTTACACTCTGCAGTATTGATTGAGGGTTAATTTTTCATAATCCACCGATTCCTGACAGCAATCCTCTGTTAAAGCCAACACGGCATAAACATATGTTTTAAAATATAATCTAATGACTAAACCATGTGACTAAACCATGTGTAAGTAGAGGGCCATGCACTGAGAATCAACGATTGAGGTTCTTTGTCACATGTATTTCTTGAGTGTCACAGACAAGTGAGATACAACAGGTTTCGTAAGAAGTGACTGCAATCATTCATTAAAAGTACATTCTGTTTTTTTTAAATAGTAATAAATTTAATAAATTGACTTGCATATATATATTTAAAAAAATTAATATTCAGTGTTATGGATTTAATTTACTTTCACTCGTATTTTCAAAGGGGCTATTTCAGAGCACAAAGATGGAAGATTCTTCATAGCAGTCTGTGTGCTAGTTTTTATTTATTCATTCATTTATTTCCATGAGTGAGGAAACTACACTGTGTGAGTGAGTTATGGTCAATCTCAGGAGTGGAAATTAAATCGCTGTCACACAGCCCTGTATTAAAAGAATTTGGTTATATATTCTGGAGAATAATGGCTAGCTGGGAGTGTTTGAAGAGTGTAATTCAATTGAGCAGTGGCTGTTCTGCTGTTGTGGCCTTTGTAGTCATCAGAAGCTAGACACTGTGCTACATGTTAAACAGGCAGACACTTATTTTATTAACCAGTTTTCACCCTGAGTTCCAACATTAATAGGAGGAGACTCCTCTGCCTACAGGCAGTAAACTTTCTTTATCATTTTCTAGAGTTTGGTACAGGGAGAATTAGAAACATCTCTTTTACTGGCATTTTATTTATTCTGAAAGATGTTCCTGTGTCCTCTAAATGAGGCTTGCCACATCATTCAGCACTTGAAAATGGACTTATGGTGTGGATTGCACCTGTAATGGTGCACTTTCCCCTGTGCTGGTGCTACTGGTGATTGTTATGGTGCTACTGGTTCCTCAGTTGCTGTCCTTGGAAACCCTGATGGCGTCAGCTGATCCCAGAGAAAAAGAAGTCATGGAGAACTATTTAATAAAGTTATGCATTTGTCACCTATGTATGGTCAAAGCAAATGCACCTACACAGTCACATTTTATATGTTGTGTGTTTAGCAACATGCTTTAATTGTATGTACATTTGTATACAAAAACTAAACAGAGTTAACACAGTCAGGGTTCAATAAGTGGGTTTCACCAATGCCACAGCCGCTATATCTCCCTTCAAAGAATTAACAGTTGTTTTGCTATTCCTTCCTCTGTGGGATGGTCTCTGGTTGTGAGATCTTTCTCCAGTGATTCCATCAGTACAAGTTGTACTATGTGCTGGTATTTCCTTGCAGCAAGGTATTGGAGAAGAGCTTTGATTCTAGCTTGTGAAACTGTTCAAAGTAATTATTGAAAATAACTTTTGTTTGATAGCTTGACTGAGGAGCAATAAATTGTCACTTGAAACACCAGGAATTGGCATTCTAACAGCAAGCAGTCACTGAAAATAATAGCTTTGACAAATAGAGACAAGACAATCCCACTGATGTGCAGTGATGTCAATTTGAAAAATGTGTTTATTTCCAAGTTGTAGGGCCACGTGAGGTCTTTTAGGTATTTTTTTCAGGGTGTGTTTATGCTGCAACTTTTTAAGTATTGCTGTGATGTGTAAGGGGTCAAGGTCTGGTGCGAGGTGAGGCCTTCGTTGCCTATACTATTGCTTGCTCTGGTCTCCGGCCAGACTTTTGCAATAAGCACCTGTGAGTGGTTCGACCCACTCGCCCTTACGGTTCTGACACCTGGACTTAGATGCAAGGAGCAGTAATGCAGAGAAAAGACTCAAATAGACCCGGTTGAATAGCACGAAATGAATATCTTTATTGCACGGCGTCTAAAATCATGAAATACATGTCATAGGCGCAGATCAAAGAGAGTACAAGTATACACACGTTCATAAAACTTGGTCTATGGAAATGGGGAACACACGACACATCGAAAAAGGGGGAACACATTATACATTAACCTTAGAAAACCACCCTCCCTTAATATACCTAAACTACGTCTGGATTTGTAGGATCGGAAAACATGCTCACCCCTCGGCTCACTTCGGAAATTTAAAGTGAGGCACTCAGCTCGTTTTGCTGCAGCGCCTGACTGTCACGTGGTTGTAAGGGTTTCTGCACCCCACTTGTTTACTCTCGCTGCCGCGAAAGGTAAGCCCGATTCCCTGATGTCATGAAGTGGTCGATGGATTCAGACCGGATCGTGGAGTAGTCCGTAGAATTCAAAGAAAACGGTTCATGTAGTAGTCTGTAGAATTCAAAGATGGATTCTGTCGTTATATCTTCGGGCGCGGTCGGGGTTTACTGACCGCAGCGGCACGTGGAATTTCTTCTCGTCTTTCTTCTTGTTTTTCTTCTGGTTACTCGGGCCTCTGGGTCCGGACACCGTCTACCGACGCTCGGGATGGTGTACCCTGTTACCTGCCCTGTCGAGGCGGCTCGTTCTGATTGAGCTCCACCCAACACTCGAATAACCGACCAGCACGGCGAAGAGTCAAGAGCCAAGAGTCCAGGAAGAGTCCAGGAAGAGTCCAGGAAGAGACCGATGGACATTTGTTCCCTATAGTTATACTGCTTTGTCGGCCTTATCTCCCGCTCAAATCTAAACGTTTATTCTTTGTGTGATTTTGGCGCCCAAAACTCCCAGCATGGGGCGATTATCTTCTTAATGGGTTTCGGTATCACCTGAAACTGGCCAACTATCCGTTAATACCTTCTCTATTGTTGAGCCAGCCAGGATGTGTATGAATCATCTCCTCGACTGGTTTTGGGGCCCCCCGAATACTGGCTTAATCACCCGCCAATGTCTCTCTCATTGTTGAGCCGGGGGGGTATTTGTGTATTGATGTGTCTGGATGGGTTCTCGATGGCCCAGTTCAATGATCCTTACTGTGCGTATGAAACGATTCCAGCACTTATATCATTGCTATTGTCCAGGATGCAAACGGGTTGCATCCTGCCTTTTCAATGTGTACCGAGTATGATCCGATCTCATACTGAATGTATATTCGACGCCATCTTGTCTGCCCACTGTGTCTCTGGAAGCTTCTGCCACGATGCACGGCGGCCATTTTACAGGCTTCTGTGTCCTTTATTATCAGGACAGCATTTTGTTTAATAAAAATGATCAATTGAACCTGCTTCTCTCATATTATGTGAATCGCGATAATTGCGAAACTCTACAGATGTGTTCTTCACTTTGCAGCAACACTAGGACTTGTGGTATAACTCCAAAATCACAGTCGAACTCCAGAACGGAGCAATATGGAAGCTGGTGAAGGAAGCAGCCTCACACTGCTTGGCAATGCTGCGCTATAACTGGAGTGCTGTGTCAAACTGGGCTTTAAGACGGCAGGTGACATCAGCACCACTGTGTACTACCTGGGCTGTGTATTTTATATCTCTAGGTTTAGGTCTGTCACTTGCTACATTTCCTCTCTCACAGGTCTATAGTAATATTTCTATTGTGATAACAGACACTTCAGAACTGAAAATGAGACAATATCATCTGGTTAAGAAGTATCTGATCTTAATCACTGCTCCAAACTAGTGCCACAATCAAATAACATCAAGCATTAAAGAGTAAGGAAACTAATTCTACCAATCCCAAATGGAATTTGTTCCACGCCAATTTTCTCCCTTCCCCCTGAATTTCTTACTGCGAAGCTGTTCAACAAGCACCCTGACATATAAGAACGTAAGAACATCAAGCCAGGGGGACCGCTCTAGAGTCTAGGGAATTCTGGAAGATCGAAACCACTGCATCCGCTGTCTCTGTAGCCACCTCTTTTCAAACCCGAGGACGTAGGCCATCTGGTCCAGGGGATGTGTCTCAGCAAAGTGCTGGTTATTCACGTTATGTGCAGGCAAGTCCATCACCAGCAAGTCTAGCCCCGTACAAGTGTCCTGCGGGGGTTACTGGATAGCAACGAGGGGCTCAAGTATCTTATATTTTCTTCCAACACAGATGTGTTGAGGTTAATTTTTGCACCTCTACTGCCAACCTGGCTGAATCAGCTCCCTCGGCATAGAATGGAGATTGAACCTGAAACCTTCTATGTTCTATATGGCTCAGTAAGTCACTGAATCATTGGATAAGTCCGAGGCTTATATGTGTGTATCACCTATACTGTGAAAGTGCCATGAAGTGAAGCACTTCGATGATGTACGTGTCTTTTGGGGGTGGGAGGGGAGAACGGAACAAGATGGTTAATTGTGCTTAACTGTAGATATGGGCGCTCTATTCCACAATAGTAAATTCCAGCTCATTTAAAGCTGAATTTTAATCACAGTAGTTTGTCCACAGCTGCCATCAGGTGGACAGACTAGGTATAACAGAGTTAACCTGATTCATGATGAATATGTTAATCATGTCAGGACTATCAAAAATTAATTGCAATTAATCTTGCCATTAACAATTAAACATCGCCCCACCCCCCGGCTTCCACCACCGGCGTACCGTGGCTGCAGTGTCTACTATCTATAGGATGCACTGCAGCAACTCACCAAGGCTTCTTCGGCAGCACCTCCCAAACCCGTGACCTCCACCACCTAGGTGGAAAGGGCAGCAGATACACCATCATCTGCCAAGTTCCCCTCCAATTCACACACCACCCTGACTTGCAAATATATCGCCGTTCCTTCATCGTCACTGGGTCAAAATCCCGACCTAACAGAATTGTGGGAGTACATTCGTGTCACGGACTGCAGCGGTTCTAGTAGAAGGCGGCGCACCACCACTTTCTCAAGGGCAACTATGGATGGGCAATAAATGCGGCCTTGCCAGCGGCAACACTCTAACCCACAGGCTATGAATGGGGATCCATGGAGCAGCAGCCTACTGGGGGCCTAGGGCTGATGGAGAGACAGCCTGCAGCCGGCCTAAGACTCTATGATGAACAATACTGACAGACACTGCTGCACTCCCACTCAGCTGTCACCCTGGCAACGGCGCACATGCATAGCGTACACACCTGCACACGTGCAGAAAGAGGACCATGTTCACACATCTGCAGGACATAATTGCCACATGTGCACAGAAGCTTGCGGTGAGGAATGGGAGGTTAAAAAGATGTTAACATTTGTTGAGCAATCACTCAAAAGACATGCTCAGAAAATGTCACGATGTAACATTTAGAATTAATATTTGAAGAAGATTAAATAATAATAGATGGTCATTTATAAGATCTAGCCAAAAATAGGTTGAAGAATGAAACCAAAAGTTGGATCGCACATATGTAGTTTTCATTACTTTATATACACCTTGAAGATTTGAATTCCACAAGTTTTGTTCTCTATCCTGAAGGGCTTGACTCCTGCTGGAGAACAGTTTCAGAGGCATCGCTTCCCTCTCAGCACCTCAGCAAAGTTGGCGGCCTTCATCTTTTAGCCTAGACACTACGGCCTGGAATTTCCTTCACTCCAACACATGATTTTTTTTTATATTCGTTCCTGGGATGTGGACGCCGCTGGCAAGGCCAGCATTTATTGCCCATCCCTAGTTGCCCTTGAGAAGGTGGTGGTGAGCCGCCTTCTTGAACTGCTGCAGTCCGTGTGGTGAAGGTACTCCCACAGTGCTGTTAGGGAGGGAGTTCCAGGATTTTGACCCAGCGACGATGAAGGATCGGCGATATACTTCTAAGTCAGGATGGTGTGTGACTTGGAGGGGAACTTGGGAGGTGGCGGTGTTCCCATGTGTCTGCTGCCCTTGTCCTTCTAGGTGGTAGAGGTCGCGGGTTTGGGAGGTGCTGCCAAAGTAGATGGTACACACTGCAGCCACGGTACACCGGTGGAGGAGGGAGTGAATGTTTAAGGTGATGGATGGAGTGCCAATCAAACGGGCTGCTTTGTCCTGGATGGTGTCGAGCTTCTTGAGTGTTGTTGCAGCTGCACTCATCTAGGCAAGTGGAGAATATTCCATCACACTCCTTACTTGTGCCTTGTGGATGGTGGAAAGGCTTTGGGGAGTCAGGAGGTGAGACATTCGCCGCAGAATACCTAGCCTCTGACCTGCTCTTGTTGCCACAGTATTTATGTGGCTGGTCCAGTTAAGTTTCTGGTCAACGGTGACCCCCAGGGTGTTGATGGTGGGGGATTCGGCGATGGTAATGCCGTTGAATGTCAAGGGGCGATGGTTAGACTCTCGCTTGTTGGAGATAGTCATTGCCTGGCACTTCTGTGGCGCGAATGTTACCTGCCACTTATCAGCCCAAGCCTGAACGTCGTCCAGGTCTTCTTGATATTGGGCAGTATAGGGGTGTTGGAGCAGGGAAAATGGGACAGGGAGGTCTACAACTGGATTCCCAACCATGGAAATGAGGCGGAACAACCCCCCATCCCCACATCAGGGACCTTGACCACCCACCCCTTGATCACCTGCCACATTTAAATGATAGTGGTGGGGAGGGCAGACAAGGTTAAGGAAACTAATCGATGTCCCTGTCTTCTCACCACTGTGCCATCGATCCCAGAGGAATTGCGAGGTGTACTGAAGGCTCTGAGGAGATCTCCACATAACTTCTGTGGTTAACGCACATTATAAAAAACTAATCGGCAAAAAAAATGGCCACCATTAACACCCACCTCTGGTGATCCCAGCATCCACTACCTTTGTGAAAATTGAGGGAAAGTACTTGTTTAATATCTCTGCCATTCTCTCTCTCTCCACCTCCTAGTAGACCTACCCTTACCTCGACTGACCTCTTGATACCAATGTGCCTGCAGAAAGCTCTTTTATTGTTCTTTACGATTCTTGCTCATTTTCATTGATACTCTCTTTTATCCCACTATTAATCCTCTCTGTAGGAGGGGAATTTTAACCCCAAAAAACGGGTGGGTTTGGGTCAGGTGGGAGGTTAAATTGTTAAAAATCTGAATCGCGACCCCCAACCCACCTCCAACACGCCCAGGAGGCGGGTTGGCAATTTAAATATTATAATGAGGCTGCGTGCCTCATATTGTTCCACGATTTCAAATTTAACTCTGGCGGGCCGGGTTTCCCTGATCTCGGGAAACCCGCTGGCTAAAGGGAGGCGAGGACTGCAGGATCCAGGAGGTATGTGCCTTTCCACTTACCTATGGATCCACGTAACTGCCTCACCCACCCACCGTGATTGGACACCTCCTCCGACCCTTCCGATCTCCCCCTGACCTCCCCCATGAGTCCTCCGACCTCTCGCACGAGTCCTCCGATCTCACACCCTCCCTACCCCCTCCCCCCCCCACCCCCCCCGAGCCCTCCGATCTCTCCCACCCCGGCCTCTGATCTCAACCCCAGCCTCTGATCTCACCCCCCCCACCCCCGAGCCCTCCGATCTCTCCCACCCTGGCCTCTGATCTCAACCCCAGCCTCTGATCTCACCCCCCCCCCCGAGCCCTCCGATCTCTCCCACCCTGGCCTCTGATCTCAACCCCAGCCTCTGATCTCACCCCCCCCCCGAGCCCTCCGATCTCTCCCACCCTGGCCTCTGATCTCCCCCCTCACCCCCCCGAGGCCTCCGATCTCACCCACCCTGGCCTCTGATCTCTCACCCCCGAGGCCTCTGATCTCTCACCCCCGAGGCCTCTGATCTCTCACCTCCGAGGCCTCTGATATCTCACCCCAGAGGCCTCCGATCTCACCCACCCTGGCCTCCGATCTCTCACCCCCGAGGCCTCCGATCTCACACCCCCGGCCTCCGATCTCACCCCCTCCCTTCAACACCCCCTCCCCACCCCCCCGAGGCCTCCGATCTCACCCACCCTGGCCTCTGATCTCACACCCCCGGCCTCCGATCTCTCACCCCCCGGCCTCCGATCTCTCACCCCCGGCCTCCGATCTCACCCCCTTCCCTCCAAACCCCCCCACCCCCCCGAGCCCTCCGATCTCACCCACCCTGGTCTCCGATCTCACTCCCTAGGCCTCCGATCTCACATCCCACCCCGCAGTCTCTGATCTCCCAATGCCCCCCTCCGCCCACACCCACCCCCCCCACCCCCCCCCCCCCGGCCTCCAATTTCCCACCCACCCTCCCTGGCCTCCGATCTTCCACCTCCAGCATCCGAACTCCAAACCGCACCCCCCCACCCCAAACGGCCTTCACACTCTGACACCATCCCCCCACCGGCCTCTGATTCCTCCCTCCCTCCTCTCCGTTCCCCGGCTGTGGCCTTGTGCCAAAGGCTTACCCGCCCGACAGCCAGCCAGCTTCTCAAGCTTCTCAAGCTTCTCAAGCTGGCTGGCTGCGGCCGGGAAATGGAGAAAAGAAATGTTAATCAGGTCCCGCCGTTAAATTCAGCTTGGCCTGCCCGACCTCAATCCAGCCCCCCCGACCGCCCTCCCTCCTCGCCTCCAAGTAAAAATCCAGCGTGTTGGTGGGGATTTCTGTCCTTTCCTTTTTTCCTTCCTGAAAATGAAATTGACTTTGCATGCTCTAACTTGATGGCTGTTTGTTGATGTTGCTACTGGCAATGCTGGCTTGCTATACAGCTCTAGAAATAATTCTTCAATCGCAATACTTTCATCCTGTATTACTTATCAAAGTTACCTTTCTTGTCTCGCCAAACCATTAGCCTGCCTTTGTTCTTTTCGATTGCTGATGGACTTGTCCTTAAGAACATAAGATGTAGGAGCAGGAGTAGGGCATTCGGCCCCTCGAGCCTGCTCCGCCATTCAATAAGATCATGGCTGATCTGATCTTGGCCTCAACTCCACTTCCCTGCCCACTCCCCATAACCCTTGACTCCCTTACCTTTCAAAAATCTGTCTATCTCCACCTTAAATATATTCAATGTCCTGCATTTACTGTATTTATATTTCAGATCTTCTACACTTGCAAATTATTTTTCTTCTTGACTAATTTTCGCCTGACCCGTGCAATGGGAAACTGACGGGTTCGGTTCGGATCGGATATCGGCTTCCCATTTTACTCCCTGCCTAATGTTACGTAGAATATACGGCACAGAAACAGGCCATTTGGCCCAACCAGTCCATGCCGGCGTTTATGCTCCACTGGAGCCTCCTCCCGTCTTTCCTCATCTAAATCTATCAGCATAACCTTCTATTCCCTTCTCCCTCATATGCTTGTCTAGCCTCCCCTTAAATGCATCTGTACTAGTCGCCTCAACTACTCCCTGTGGTAGCGAGTTCCACATTCTCACCACTCTCTGGGTAAAGAAGTTTCTTCTGAATGTGTTGTCAGTGTAATATCTTTTTCCAAAAATGCCCCTTATTGGACAGATCTGAGCGCACATTGAGAAGTGTCTAACTGAGTTCCAGTGATTGTTCAGTCATAACCCCCCAACCCTGCTATAGTGATGTGTGTGCATGGAATGGCTTGGAATAATTATTAGTATCAGTAATGGTAACCATGAAACTATCGGATTGTGGTAAAAACCCATCTGGTTCACTAATGTCCTTTAGGGAAGGAACTCTACAATCCTTACCTGGTCTGGCCTATATGTGACTCCAGACCCACAGCAATGTGGTTGACTCTTAACTGCTCTCTGAAACACAATAATAAAAATGAAACCGGACAGACCACTCGGCACCGGCTACGGATGTGGCAAGCGGCACACCCAGCCCAGTCAACCCTCGCCAACATCTGGGGACTTGTGCCAAAATTGGGAGAGCCGTCCCATAGACTAGTCAAGTAACAGAATCATACTTTTCAGCCAATGTCCCAAACTCCTCCATCACCATCCTTGGGTATGTCCTGCCCCACCAGCAGGACAGACCCACCAGGGGTGGTGGCACAGTGGTATACAGATGGGAAGGAGTGGCCCTGGGAGTCCTCAACATTGACACCGGACCCCATGAAGTCTCATGGCTTCAGGTCAAGCATGGGCAAGGAAACCTCCTGCTGATTACCACCTACCGCCTTCCCTCAGCTGATGAATCAGTACTCCTCCATGTTGAACACCACTTGGAAGAAGCACTGAGAATAGCAAAAGCACAGAATGTACTCTGGGTGGGGGACTTCAATGTCCATCACCACTATTGACCGAGCTGGCTGAGTCCTGAACGACATAGCTGCCAGTCTGGGCCTGTGACAGGTGGTGAGAGAACCAATCCACATCTGTCCATGACAATATTGCTAGAAGTGACCACCGCACAGTCATTGTGGAGACGGAGTCCAGTCTTCACACTGAGGACACCCTCCATCGTGTTGTGTGGCACTTAACACCGTGCTAAATGGAATAGATTCAGAACAGATCTAGCAGCTCAAATCTTAGCATCCATGAGGCGCTGTGGGCCATCAGCAGCAGCAGAATTATATTCCACCACAATCTGTAACCTCATGGCCCGGCATATCCTTCACTCTACCATTACCATCAAGCCAGGGGACCAACCCTAGTTCAATAAGGAGTGTAGAAGAGCATGCCAGGAGCAGCACCAGGTGTACCTAAAAATGCAGTGCGAACCTGGGGAAGCTACAACACAGGACTACATGCATTCTAAAAAGCAGAAGCAGCATGCTATAGACAGAGCCAAGTGATCCCACAATCAATGGATCAGATCAAAGCTCTGCAGTCCTGCCACATCCAGTCGTGATTGGTGGTGGACCATTAAACAACTAACGGGAGAAGGAGGCTCCATGAATATCCTCATCCTCAATGATGGTGGAGCCCAGCATATGAGTGCAAAAGACAAGGCTGAAGCATTTACAATCATCTTCAGCCAGAAGTGCCGAGTGGATGATTCATATCGATCTCCTCCTGAGGTCCCCACCATCACAGAAGCCAGTCTTCAGCCAATTCAATTCACTCCACATGATATCAGGAAACGGCTGAGCACACTGGATACAGCAAAGGCTATGGGCCCCGACAACATCCCGGCTATCGTGCTGAAGACTTGTGCTCCAGAACTAGCCGCACCTCTAGCCAAGTTGTTCCAGCACAGCTACAACACTGGCATCTATCCGACAATGTGGAAAACTGCCCAGGTATGTCCTGTCCACAAAAAGCAGAACAAATCCAACCCGATCAATTACCGCCCCATCAGTCTACTCTCAATCATAAGCAAAGTGATGGAAGGTGTCATCGACAGTGCTATCAAGCTGCACTTACTCACGCCCAGTTTGGGTTCCGCCAAGACCACTCGGCTCCAGACCTCATTACAGCCTTGGTCCAAACATGTACAAAGGAGCTGAATTCCAGAGGTGAGGTGAGAGTGACGGCCCTTGACATCAAGGCAGCATTTGACCGAGTGTGGCATCAAGGAACCCTAGTAAAACTGAAGTCAATGGGAATCGGGGGGAAAACTCTCCACTGGCTGGAGTCATACCTCGGGATAGGTATCCTGATAGGTACAAGCTCGCATTTCTGGTATCATTCTTGTAAATCTTTTTTGCACCCTCTCCAGTGCCTGTATATCCTTTTTATAATATGGCGACCAGAACTGTACACAGCACTCCAAGAGCTAAATTTTGCCGGCGCTCAGAGTGTGGGTTTGGAGGCGGGTCCACTGTCAAAATCGAAATGATTGACAGCAGGTTGAGAACCCGCTTCGACCCGCCTCCATGTAAGTTTCCAAAGTGTCGGGTCTGCAATTTCAGAACAGACCCGACACCAAGCAGTGGGGGAGGCATTTAAGATACTGAACTGCTTGTTAAACGCTTGTTAACTACTATTTTGCCAGCCTTTTTCTATTTTACCACATTTTTAACGAGGTTCATGTCGTTCAGAGATCACGTCAGGTAAGTAGGTCGGGTTCTCTTTGTCTCCCCATTGCTTTGAATAGGTGACAGCTGCAAAAGTGGTATAAAAGCTACCATTTCACAGCTGGTCACTTTCCAATGTCAGAAGCTTGAGCCTTCATGACTTGGAAGACACTTTTGAACTCTATGCAGTTTGGAAGTGTTTGGAGTAAACTTTCTATCCACTGTCAGCTCCTTGGAGCAAGCTCTCTCACCATTGACAGATCGCTTCTGTCATCTCCTCCTCAGGTCCCCACCATCACAAAAGCCAGTCTTCAGTCAAGTCGATTCACCCCACGTGATATAAAGAAATGGCTGAGCACACTGGATACAGCAAAGGCTGTGGGCACCGACAACATCCCGGCTGTCGTGCTGAAGACTTGTGCTCCAGAACTCGCCACGCCTCTAGCCAAGCTGTTCCAGTACAGCTTAAACACTGGCATCTATCCGACAATGTGGAAAACTGCCCAGGTATGTCTTGTCCACAAAAAGCAGGACAAATCCAATCCGGACAATTACCACCCCATCAGTCTACTCTCAATCATCAGCAAAGTGATGGAAGGTGTCATTGACAGTGCTATCAAACGGCACTTACTTACCAATAACCTGCTCACTGATGCCCAGTTTGGGTTCCGCCAAGACCACTCGGCTGCCGACCTCATTACAGCCTTGGTCCAAACATGGACAAAGGAGCTGAATTCCAGAGGTGAGGTGAGAGTGACTGCCCTTGACATCAAGGCAGCATTTGACCGAGTGTGGCATCAAGGAGCCCTAGTAAAACTGAAGTCAATGGGAATCAGGGGGAAAACTCTCCACTGGCTGGAGTCATACCTAGCACAAAGGAAGATGGTTGTGGTGATTGAAGGTCAATCATCACAGCCCCAGGACATCGCTGCAGGAGTTCCTCAGGGCAGTGTCCTAGGCCCAACCATCTTCAGCTGCTTCATCAATGACCTTCCCTCCAACATAAGGTCAGAAATGGGGATGTTCGCTGATAGCTGCACAGTGTTCAGTGCCATTCACAACTCCTCAGATAATGAAGTAGTCCATGCCCACATGCAGCAAGACCTGGACGACGTTCAGGCTTGGGCTGATAAGTGGCAGGTAACATTCACGCCACACAAGTGCCAGGCAATGACTATCTCCAACAAGCGAGAGTCTAAACACCGCCCCTTGACATTCAATGGCATTACCAACGAATCCCCCACCATCAACATCCTGGGGGTCACCATTGACCAGAAATTTACCTGGACCAGCCACATAAATACTGTGGCAACAAGAGCAGGTCAGAGGCTAGATATTCTGCGGCGAGTGTCTCACTTCCTGACTCCCCAAAGCCTTTCTACCAACTACAAGGCACAAGTAGGGAGTGTGATGGAATACTCTCCACTTGCCTGGATGAGCGCAGCTCCAACAACACTCATGAAGCTCAACACCATCCAGGACAAAGCAGCCCGTTTGATTGGCACCCCCTCTACCACCTTAAACATTCACTCCCTCCACCACCGGCGTACCGTGGCTGCAGTGTGTACCATCTATAAGATGCACTGCAGCAACTCGCCAAGGCTTCTTCGGCAGCACCTCCCAAACCCGCAACCTCTTCCACCTAGAAGGACAAGGGCAGCAGACGCATGGGAACACCACCACCTCCAAGTTACCCTCCAAGTCACATATCATCCTGACTTAGAAGTATATCGCCAATCCTTCATCGTCGCTGGGTCAAAATCCTGGAACTCCCTCCCTAACAGCACTGTGGGAGTACCATCACCACACGGACTGCAGCAGTTCAAGAAGGCGGCTCACCACCACCTTCTCAAGGGCTATTTGGGATGGGCAATAAATGCTGGCCTTGCCAGCGATGCCCACATCCCATAAAAACGAATACATTTTTTTTTTACATCTCAACTTCAGCTGCCATCTATTCCAGCAAATAATCTTGAAAAAATCTTACCTTGCTCCTCTGAATCCCTCCACAATCAGCCCCAACACCAACATCACCGGGCACACCAATATCACCAACAACAATACCAACCTTCTCCGCAATCACCTGATGCTGCACAGGACACAGGGCATCAGCACCCAACCACATTGCCGCCCGGAAGGCCAGCGATGGCCTCACCATGGCCAGATTTACTTCACTTGACGCTGTACACCCTGGCTGCCACATGATGCACCAGGTTGGCACCACCCCACACCAGCACCATAAAGCCTTCCTACAATGCCCAAGCCATTCCTTTCACACTCATCGCCATTGTGGGGATACCGTTATGTCTCTCCATTCACTGCAACTCACTAAGACACTTCCAAAGGTGAGCACAGATCTGTTCAATAAGGCAAAGTGTTGCAAATAAAGATAAACGCATTAACAGAAAATTTACATGATCATTGCATAAAACACCCAAGTGCCTACCCTTATGTGGTGTTAGTTGGTATGACTGCACTAGAATCAGGTTGAGTGTGAGGGGTGGCCAGTGAGATGGGGATGTGATAATGTAGATAGAGAGGGATGGGTGAAAGTACAAGGTAAGTTGGTGTGAGTAAGGATGTGCAGGAGTAGGGTAGGGAAGGCAGAGTGATGGGGATGTGATGAGTGGCACAGGAGGATGAGGTTGAGTGTTGCTTTGCAGTAACATTTTGTGATCTACTGAGATGATTGAAAGGTTTGCGCTACTGCAGCAAGGTACTCCGGACAACATCCCTGCTTGTGTCCTCCTGTGCAATGTGCAACCAGGCGGCGTTGATCTCCTGGGGAGGTCTCCTCCACCCTTGGAAGGGAAGAGAACCTCCCTGCGTGCTGTGACACCCTCCATAAGCATATGGAGGGAGTCATGCGAGAGCCTGGGTGCAGCCGTGCACCTTTGTGCAGTGCTTGTCAGTGTTTGCAGCACCTCAATGCTGCAGAACACTGGCAGCACAACTGTCAAAATGAATGTGGCCATGGTCCCTTTAAGGAAACTGGCTGATGACGCGTCATCAAATGACATCATCAGACCCACTTCCGTTTAATTGGCCGGGAACCCCGCAGGAAAGGCTTAACAAGCCCTATAACGGAAAATCCTTTTGACAGAGTGGTTGCAGCCAGGAGCGGGACCGGAACTCACTAACCAACTCTCCCGCCACGAACCCGCCTCCGCTGGCAAAATCGCGGCCCACGTGTGGTCCAACCAAGGTTTGATACAAGATTAGCATAACATCTCTACTTTTCAATTCTAGCCCTCTAGAAATAAACTCTAATACTTGGTTTCATTTTTTTTATGGCCTTATTAACCTGCGTCACTACTTTTAGAGATTTGTGTATTTGCACTCCCAGATCTCTTTGCTCTTCTACCCCATTTAGATTCTTATTTTCCAAGTAATATGTGACCTCCTTATTTTTCTTACCAAAATGTAATACCTCACACTCATCTGTGTTGAAATTCATTTGCCAATTATATGCCCATTCTGCAAGTTTATTAGGGGGAGAAATTCAGTATCGCCCCATTTGGGGCGCAATTATCGGCCGGGCGCAAAGATTAGCACCTGGCGCTAATTATCGCCACCAACTGCAAACTTGACTTTTATCGCCCCTGGAGGTGATTGGAGCGCTAAATCAGGCGCTTCACACCTGTCTTAAGGCGCAAAGGCTGAGGAGCGAGGCGCTACCTCAGAGCACTGGCGAAGCTCATGTGATGTCAGTCAGCAATGGAACACACACACAATGGCACGGGCCAGTTCTTAAAGGGGATGGTTAATCTTGCTTTCCATCCACATCCTGCTCATTGCAGCCTTGAATCTCGGCCTGGAGAGACCTGCACATCAAATCTGCTGGAAAGAACAATGGAGAGTACCAGGCAAAGAGCTCAGAGTGCAGCCCCCACAGTCTCTTCTAAATCGATACAAGGAATGGCAAATCAAAATGAACCTGCAAAGTGCTGCTCAGTACCCAAAACTCCTTCACACAACATTGAATCTCTCCAGAAGTCTCTCCCTCTCTCTCTCAGAATGCGTAGTTAAAAAATGGCACCAACAATAAAAGGCAGGAAGCGGTCACCTTTAAATAGCGCTCCCCCTTTCCCTTCATAACTGCAGAACGCTCCCCTCAACCTGTCGTTGCCAGCGTCAGGTGGTAAGGCGGGGGGCGCCACTCAATATCCGCTCCAGGGCGATACCGGGTGTTGCGCACTCGACTGATGTCCCCCTTAATGTCTTCTTGTAATTTGTTGCAGTCCTCCTCAGCATTGACTATCCACCCAATTTGGTGTCATTCGCAAATTTAGAAATTGTGTTTTTGATTCCAAAGTCGAAATCATTAATATAAATGGTGAACAACAGTGGTCCCAGCACTGATCCTTGTAGGACCCCACTTTCCACCTTCTGCCACTCTGAGTAACTACTCTTTACTCCTACTCTCTGCTTTCTGTCTTGCAGCCAGCTAGCTATCCATTCTACTACTTGTCCCCTGACTCCGCATGCTCTGACCTTATTCATTAGTTACTTTCCATTGGCTTCATGGGTGGGGTGTAAAACGGACGGCCCATCCCATCCCATCCCATCAGCTTCCCGGGCGGGTCCCCATCTGCTTTTTAGGCCCCCTTTTATGGTAGCGACTTTCCTATGCAGAAATGTTACAACCAATACAGTGCAGCAGCGCACACAACCAAGTGGACACAGATGGCACAACTGAGATATTAATAAACTGGACACAGCTGGTTTTTCACAGATGGCACACCAGCTGGTTCGCACAATTCAGACTGGGGTTGTAGTTGCCAAGGCTATTATACATGCCAAAGTAAGCACGATCGAACAGAAGGCTGTGCTGATGAAGGTAGCATGATTGGCACTGACAACCATGAAGTCGATTTTGTACATTGAGGAAAGCTGACAGACATAGTATAACAACATTATTATAGCGAGTTGGTCTCTCATTTTGGCCAGTGGAGATTAAACCCCAGTTCAGATTAACCTTCTTACTCCAGCATCTACTGCAGGTCTAATGGTGGAGGAAGAGAAGATAGACCCATGGAAGGAGACTATCGTTTCCTGCCCATTCCATTTAAATCCTCACCCAGAGTCCACGTCTGGGTCATTTCATCCCTTTCCTGACTCAAAAAACTTCCAGGACAAATTTTAAAAGAATGGCAAGTTAGTACATCGATTTCTTTCAGCACAGTAACAATACTGTGGAGGAGGAATTCCTGGAGTGTTTACGGGATGGTTTCCTGGACCAATATGTCGAGGAACCAACCAGAGAGCAGACCATCTTAGACTGGGTATTATGTAATGAGAAAGGATTAATTAGCAATCTTGTTGTACGAGGCCCCTTGGGTCGGAGCAATCATAATATGATAGAATTCTTCATTAAGATGGAGAGTGAAGTAGTTGACTCAGAGACTAGGGTCCTGAATTTAAATAAAGGAAACTATGATGGTATGAGGTGCGAGTTGGGTAGGATTGATTGGGGAATGTCACTCAAAGGGTTGACGGTGGATAGGCAATGGCAAACATTCAAAGACCGCATGGATGAACTACAGAATTTGTTCATCCCAGTTTGGCATAAGAATAAAACAAAAAAGGTGACTCAACCGTGGCTAACAAGGGAAATTAGGGATAGCATAAGATCCAAGGAAAGCACATATAAATTGGCCAGAAAAAGCAGTAAACCTGAGGATTGGGAGCAGTTTAGGATTCAACAAAGGAGGACAAAGGGATTAATTAAGAAGGGGAAAATAGAATATGATAGGAAGCTTACAGGGAACATAAAAACTGACTGTAAAAGCTTTTATAGATATGTGAAGAGAAAAAGATTGGTGAAGTCAAGCGTAGGTCCCTTGCAGTCAGAATCAGGGGAACTTATAATGGGGAACAAAGAAATGGCAGACCAATTAAATACATATTTTGGTTCTGTCTTCAAAAAGGAGGACACAAATAACCTCCCAGAGATGTCGGGGAACATAGGGTCTGATGAAAGGGAGGAACTGAAAGAAATCAGTATTTGTAGGGAAATGGTGTTAGGGAAATTGGCGAGATTGAAGGCCGATAAATCCCCAGGGCCTGATAATCTACATCCTAGGGTACTTAAGGAAGTGGCCCTAGAAATAGTAGATGCATTGCTGATCATCTTTCAACCTTCGATGGAATCTGGAACAATACCCATGGATTGGAGGGTAGCTAATGTTACCCTTCTATTTAAAAAAGGTGGTAGAGAGAAAATGGGGAAGTAAGCCTGACATCGGTAATGGGGAAAATGCTAGAGTCCATTATAAAAGATGTAATAGCAGAGCACTTGGAAAACAGTGACAGGATCGGACAAAGTCAACATGGATTTACAAAAGGTAAATCGTGCTTGACTAATCTACTGGAATTTTTTGAGGATGTAACTGGTAAAATACATAAGGGAGAACCAGTGGATGGGGTGTATTTGGACTTTCAAAAGGATTTCGATAAGGTCCCGCATAAGAGATTAGCATGTAAAGTTAAGGCACATGGGATTGGGGGCAAGATATTGACTTGGATAGAGAACTGGTTGGCAGACAGAAAGCAAAGAGTTGGAATAAACGGGTCTTTTTCCGAGTGGCAGGCAGTGACTAGTGGGGTACCGCAGGGATCGGTCCTTGGACCCCAGCTATTCACAATATATATTAATGATCTAGACAAGGGAACTAGATGTAATATCTCTAAGTTTGCAGACACCACAAAGCTGGGTGGGCGTGTGTGCTGTGAGGAGGATGCCGAGAAACTCCAGGATGATTTGGACAGGTTGGGTGATTGGGCAGAAGCATGGCAGATGCAATATAACGTGGATAAATGCGAGGTTATCCACTTTGGTGTCAAAAACAGGAAGGCAGATTATTATCTGAATGGCAATAGATTGGGAGAAGGTGAAGTGCAACGAGACCTGGGTGTCCTTGTGCACGAGTCGCTGAAGGTAAGCATGCAGGTGCAGCAGGCGGTTAAGAAGGCAAATGGTATGTTGGCCTTCGTAGCGAGAGGGTTCGAGTACAGGAACAAGGATGTCTTGCTGCAGTTGTACAGGGCCTTGGTGAGACCACATCTTGAGTATTGTGTGCAGTTTTGGTCGCCTTATCTGAGGAAGGAGGTTCTTGCCATGGAAGGAGTTCAGCAAAGATTCACCAGGCTGATACCTGGGATGGCAGGAATGACGTATGAGGAGAGATTGGGTCAATTGGGCTTATACTCGCTGGAGTTTAGAAGAATGAGAGGGGATCTCATTGAAACTTATAAAATTCTGAAAGGACTGGACAGACTAGATGCAGGAAGGATGTTCCCAATGGTCGGGGAGTCCAGAACCAGGGGTCACAGTCTAAGGATAAGGGGTAAGCCATTTAGGACAGAAATGAGGAGGAATTTCTTCACCCAGAGAGTGGTGAACCTGTGGAATTCTCTACCACAGAAGGCAGTAGAGGCCAATTCATTAAATATATTCAAGAAGGAGTTGGATATATTTCTTAAGGCTAAAGGGATCAAGGGATATGGGGAGAAAGCAGGGACAGGGTTCTGAATTTGGATGATCAGCCATGATCGCATTGAATGGCGGAGCAGGCTAGAGGGGCCGAATGGCCTACTCCTGCTCCTATATTCTATGTTTCTATCTCTTTAACATGTACCCATACGCATCATGCAAATTAATTCACTATTTTAACTTTCGCACAGGGATGAGGGACTTCAGCTACGTGGATAGACTGGAGAAGCTGGGGTTGTTCTCCTTAGAGCAGAAAAGGTTGAGAGGAGATTTGATAGAGGTGTTGAAAATCATGATGGGTCTAGACAGAGTAGATAGAGAGAAACTGTTCCCATTGGTGGAAGGGTCGAGAACCAGAGGACACAGATTTAAGGTGATTGGCAAAAGAACCAAAGGCGACATGAGGAAAAAAAATTTACGCAGCGAGTGGTTAGGATCTGGAATGCACTGCCTGAAAGGGTGGTGGAGACAGACTCAATCGTGGCTTTCAAAAGGGAATTAGAGAAGTACCTGAAGGAAAAAAAAATTACAGGACTATGGGGAAAGGGCGGGGGAGCGGAACTAGCTGAAGTGCTCTTGCAGAGAGCCGGCACGGGCTTGACAGGCCGAATGGCCTCCTTCTGTGCTGTAACCATTCTATGATTCTATGATTCTAAATCTAAGTAATCTTTATTTCCAGTCATTTAGTTGTTCATCAAAGAGTCCTAAAAGTTCAATGAGAGAGAAGACTGAGCTGAATAGAATGGAACTCACCAGGTCACGTGTAATTGCAAGATTGACTAAAATGGAAAATGTTTTTGGTTTTAGGAAGCTCTGATTCAAAGGGCCACTTCTTCCTAAAAAAAGTTGTTGATTTCTTTTTTTGGGTCCAGCAGATATCTGACATATTCAAAAACCCATCACCATATTTAACCAAGAGATCGACCCATGTCGAATTTCTGATAAAAGATCATCGGCCTGAAATGTTAACTCTGTTTCTCTCTCCACAGATGCTGCCTTGTGAAGGAATAGCCAGGATTCAGAAAAATACACGATACTAAAAACAGATTTCTGAAATTATTAATAAAAGACATACTGGGTTTAAAAGACATAAGCCTTAGCAGACACAGGCTGCAGGAAGAGATACAGGCTTCTAAGATAAGATCAGTTGTTAAACAAAGTTGTAAAACACCATAAGCTTTGAAATGGAATTAGTTAAAAATGCTGAAACAATGCCCTATTGGAGCAACCTATTGGCGGTTCCTCTATGTCTAGAGTTCAAGAGAAAAAGAATGGAATCACCCAGTTTAAAGTGTTAAAAGCTAACACTGATGCAAACAGAAACTTAATATTAAACAACCATAAGCCTTCATAATATAACATCAAGTAAAAGAAACACCTGCTGAACAAATAGTTTTAATGTTAAGCTTGAAATATGGAGTTCCGAGGTCTGATAAAAACCAATTGAAGTAAATAAGAAATGTATGGAACACCCTAGATGAAGTATTTACAAGTTGTAAAATATACCTACAGAAAGACTTTGAAAATGACATCAATGGATGCATCAAGCAATTACATTGTTTATGTGTTAAACTTGGAACATGTAGGAATCACAACGTCTGAAAAAATCCAGTTAAAGTAGTATTAGAATTGAATAGAAAGACTTCGATAAGAATTGCATCAAACAGAAACCATTGCTGTCATTGTGTTTATGATGGTTTTGGAAACACCTAAACAGGACACAAGTCTAAAAGCTGACAGCTGAAATCACAGTAAAGAATAGAACAAAGTCAGCAAAGAAAGACTTGATACAATTAAGCTTACATCATCAGGAAAACTTCAAAGGATAAACCACCCAAAAAAGATATAAAAATAGACCTTTTCAAACAGAAAGTCAGAAGTCGCTGAGAAGGCAAGCGTTTCTCAACTTAACAGACATTCTCTGTAAGTTTTTAACTGTTGAGACTCGGGGATCAAGGTACTCTTATTTGATTTTGGTGGATATTCTGGATTAAGAAATAAGTAGAAGTGTGGAAATGTAACGAAGTTAAGATTTGAGAATAAGGATCTCTGATAAGAAATGTAAGCTATTTGTATTTTGAACAGTTAAAGTCGCGATTGCCATAATAAATGTTACATAAATGTCGGTTCTTTAATAAATCTATATATTATTAGAATAGTCTCAAAGAGAATTTCTGTATCATCTTGCGAACTCAATTTCTGTACACTCAAAGGAGTTGCAGAATTCTGGGGGGTATTCCGGACCCTTATAATATCCGGAAGGTTACAGTCTAGTGAAACTTATTAAAAATACTATCCGGAGGACGGTAACATCTTTAGACTGTTTCTTTCCTTTAGGGAGAGGTAGTCTGACCTTTAGACCCAATTAAGCGTCTTATGGGATCCGACTACCGCTAACTTTAGTTGAAGGTAAACGTCTGGGGAATACGCCTGATCCGGGGTAGCCCGAAAGGGGCTAGGACTTGTAATTATCCCTTCAGTTGGCGCCCAACGTGTGTGTTAATGAGTTGATACAGAACCTATACTTATATTTATATCTATATCCATGTTGTAGATTGTTATGTATAGAAGGAGTGTTTACTGACAGTGGTTCTAAGACCCAGATTTAAGTTTATAGAGATGACAAGTCCCTGATCAGGCCTTGTAGAACTTAAATCAGAACTCCCTCAATATACCATTGAGTTCTTATAAAGTTCAAATTAAACCCTAACCAAGGTTAGGTTCTGAAGAAATGGCAAACCCTGTCGGAATTGGCCAAGTCTTTTTGTTAGAAAATTCAAACGATTGCTTTATTAGGGGAAATAATCCTATCCCTGAACCTCCACAAGACCAAGTGATAATTTTTGAAATAGAAGGCTTTGAAGCCGAAGGAGCCGTTAGAACTCATGGCACGATTAATGTTGATCCCCAGAACCAGGGGATACAGAATATCCTGTGGGATAATCAAACAAATACTCCAGATCCAATAAATTCCTTAATGATAAGGTGCACACCCGCACAATTGGGAGGCCTAATGAACGGAGCCCAACAAGGTGGTGGCAACCATGGCCGAATAGCAGGACCCGGAGCAGCCTATGCTCCTGGGGGCCATGGATTCCGGTTAAGGCGGCAAGTTCATGAAGAAATAAATGACCAGAATCTTCGAGAAACTATAGACAGCTTACAATCCAAGACAATAAACGGTCTGACAAACCCCTCAGGGATCTGGAAAACATGAAACCCCCAAGAGGGAGGAACAAAAATCAGTTAAAATAATTAAAGACAAAGCAGCAAATGAAGCTCAGGATCCTGAGGATGAGCAATCCCAGGATTGGAGGCCTGGCACCCAGCCAGGGCCTCTTGAATTCCCCTATGCCCTGGCAACCTTGTCCACAAACACACAAGTGAAGGCCCTGTTTGATACGGGGGCTGATTACACTGTAATAGATCCTGCAATCATAAGAACTAAGTGGACAGATTTGGGAAGTCCAATTTGTAAAAGACCATTAGGGGGATTCACACAAGATGAAACCAAAATAATTAAATTTTACAAAATACCTATTACTATATATGGAATCACGGTGACCCTAGATGTAGGACTGGTACCACAATTGGCCTGTTCCCTCATTATAGGACAACCAGACATGAAACATTACCTTAAAATCTCAACCAGACCTGTAGAAGCATCCACAGACCAGGATGACAGGGAAAAACATGTTCGAACACAGCTTAATCGAACTTGCCTAGAGGGGGGAGGCAAAGACCTCCTCGAGCAACTCATTAATAGATACTACCCTTATCTACAACGCCATCCAAATCAATGTGGAAAGATAGACATCAAACCCCACCCACTTGATGCTGGCTGGCACAAACCTAAAAAACAGTGGCCTATTCAAGACCACAAAGGAAAAATAGATCTCCTAACAACGCTCAAAGAACTAACAGAACAAGGGGGGAAAAATTCAGTTGGTTGCGCCTCCCGTTAACGCCTTAAGAGGGCGCTAATGGGGCGCAAAGAGTCTAGCGCCCGGGCGCGGCGAAGTTTGCGCCGCTCGCGAAATTAACTAGACATTTTGCGGCGGCGCTAAACACTACCGCCACGATCTCCTGCGCTGGCAGATCGTGACGTCAGTCGAGTGCGCAACGCCCCGGTATCACCCCGGAGCGGATATTGAGTGGCGCCCCCTGCCTTACCGCCTGACGCTAGCAATGACAGGTTGAGGGGAGCATTCTGCAGTCATGAAGGGAAAGGGGGAGCGCTATTTAAAGGTGACCGCTTCTTGCCTTTTATTGTTGGTGCCATTTTTGAACTACGCATTCTGAGAGAGAGAGAGAGAGACTTCTGGAGAGATTCAACGCTGTGTGAAGGAGTTTTGGGTACTGAGCAGCACTTTGCAGGTTCATTTTGATTTGCCATTCCTTGCATCGATTTAGAAGAGACTGTGGGGGCTGCACTCTGAGCTCTTTGCCTCGTACTCTCCATTGTTCTTTCCAGCAGATTTGATGTGCAGGTCTCTCCAGGCCGAGGTTCAAGGCTGCAATGAGCAGGATGTGGATGGAAAGCAAGATTAACCATCCCCTTTAAGAACTGGCCCGTGCCATTGTGTGTGTGTTCCATTGCTGACTGACATTACATGAGCTTCGCCAGCGCTCTGAGGTAGCGCCTCGCTCCTCGGCCTTTGCGCCTTAAGACAGGTGTGAAGCGCCTGATTTAGCGCTCCAATCACCTCCAGGGTCGATAAAAGTCAAGTTTGTAGTCGGTGGCGATAATTAGCGCCAGGCGCTAATCTTTACGCCCGGCCGATAATTGCGCCCCCAGTGGGGCGATACTGAATTTCTCCCCCAAGGTGTCTTAATCAAAATGGCATCCAGAACAAATTCACCATTGTTTGGTGTTGCTAAATCAGATGGGAGGTGGAGATTAGTGGTCGATTATACAGCCTTAAATAAGGTAACGGCCCCACATACTGCACAACAGCAAAATTCCACAGCCCTTCTCTCTGGAATCACGAGGGAAAAATATAAATCTTGTATTGATCTAGCAAACGGCTTCTGGTCACATCCAATCGAAAAAGCTGATTGGCCAAAAACAGCGATGACTGGACCCGATGGTTATCAGTATTGCTGGACCAGATTGCCCCAGGGATTTCAAAACAGCCCCGTTCTCTTTTCAGCCCACATCATTGACCTTTTAAAAGACCTACCTAACGTCAATTCTTATGTGGACGATATATATCTGTCACATGACAATCTCCAAGAGCACTTGAAAGCCATTGATAGTGTTTTATCCAGACTTACAACTGCTGGGTACTTAATCAACATAATAAAGAGTCAACTAGTTAGAGAAGAGGTAGATTTTCTGGGCCTGCGAATAACTGGAAACGGTAGAGGATTAACTCAATCCTATAAAGAAAAATTAGCCAACATTCAAAATCCTAAAACACTGAAAAACCTGCAAGCCAGTTTAGGACTCCTGAATTTTGCTCGATCCTTTACGCCAACCTTTGCCGAGCTCTCAGCACCCCTGTATGCTAGAGTGGGTGAGGCAGCAAAAGGACCGTTCATATTTTCACCAGACGATAACTCAAAATTGCAACAATTATGCCGAGAGGTACAAAAAGCCATAGACCTGGAACAGAGGGACCTACAAGTTCCCCTCAATATTCATCTCAGGTCATCACCTAAAGTAGCAGTTGCAGTTTTTTATAATGAAAAGAGCATAGTGCCCATTCAGTTCCATTCTTATAACTTTTCCAATGTCGAAAGGAGGTACACTAAAAAAGAAAGGGTCATGACTATGGTAATCCAATGCCTCATCAAGGCACGAACCCTTCAAGGGAAATACCCCATTACCATCTATACTGAGATTCCCGATTTAAGATCAGTATTGAGGATGGCCTCTGATGAAAAAAGAGCCACCCAGATCCGATATGATAAATGGGCATCATTCTTGAATGATCCTACACTCATTTTTAAATTCCTCTCCCCAGAAATGGACTTAGAGCATCTCCCCATCATGGAGGATGATGATACAGAGGAGGGAATCAGACAAATACCTATGAGACCGCTTACAGAGTACCATCAAGTTATTTACTGTGATGGATCGTCAATGACGATTAAAAAAGAGACATCCCAACAATCTTCAGCTGGGATGGGGATAGTAGTAGGGACTTTTCGAAATCCCTATTCTTTTTATCCAGAAGAATTACTGTCCATACCCCTTGGCCATAAGACAGCGCAATATGCTGAAGCCGCAGCATTACGATATGCTTTAAAGAAAGCAGATTCTATTAAACCCACACTAATCTGCACGGATAGTGACTACTGTAAAAGAGGATATAACCAAGATCTAGTTTTCTGGGAACAAACAAATTTTACCAATCATAAGGGTAAACCCATAAAGCATAAGTCATTGTGGGAAGACATTCTCCGTTCGAGAATGGAGAAAAAGAATTGTCAGGTGATTCATGTAAACGGGCATACCACTGGGACAGTACACTCAAAAGGAAACAGCCTTGCAGACGAATAAGCGAAACATTCGGTCTGCATGACACCCCCTCGAGAGGGGTCTGCCAATGTTAGTGTAATCACTAGGGCAGAACGGTCAGCTAATCAAGATGACGAACTGATTCAGCTATTAGACCCGATAACAGAGAATCCACCAGGATATCTACCAAAGTACTCTTACTCGGAAACCCCTATGGGTATTGTACTAGTTAAGTTGCCCAAGGGAAACTGAGAAGTACCCCCGAGACACAAATGAGAACAGCTTGTAAAAGAAGCTCATGAGGGCATAGGTCAAGCACATTGTGGTGCCAGAACAACATTCTGTAAATTGACCCGCTTATATTGGTGGCCAGGCATGCTTAAAGCCTGTAAAACATACGTGGCAAATTGTGAGCCATGCTATTTGACCAATAAGTCATCACTAATTAAGCCACCACCATTGGCTCCTGTGAAAGCTGAAGAGCCAATGGGAAAATTCTTTATTGATTTTATTGGACCACTTCCTCCATCTTTGGGATATAGACATGTTCTCGTTTGTGTGGATGGATGCACTTCCTTTTGCTGGTTGGTCCCCACAAAAACTGTTTTGGAAAACGCACTCGCCAGGGCTATTTCTGATATAATTACTGTAGCTGTTGCACCCAAAATCTTACACTCTGATCAAGGCGGAACCTTTGTCTCGAAGGTCTTCAAAGACTACTGCGAACAAAGGGGGATTGGCTTAGAGCACAGCACGCCACGTCATCCGCAATCAGCGGGGCTGGTGTACGTAAAAACCAGGAAGTAAAAAAGCTATTGGTCAAACTGTTGAGAATCAGAGGGAATAAGTGGACCACCATCATTCCGGAAGTACAGATATCACTCAATAATGTGCCCACATCTGCATCAGGGACAGTGTCCCCTAAAACTCCATATTATCTGCTGTATGGGGTTGAGATGCATACACCGCTTACCCATAGTTCTTTTATTACCTCTACACTCTCTGAGTCCTTGACCCGACAGCGACAGTTAGATTTAAAAAAAGAAGTAACAGAGGATAAGGGAGGCTGGCAACCCTTAGCAGGAGAATGGGTACAGGAGAAGAAGTTTGAGCAAAAACCTGGTTTAAGACCGAAGTGGAAAAAACCTGTTCAAATACATTCTGTTATTAACGAAAGAATAGTTCAAATACATGTTAACCAGCCGAATGGCAAGAATATTCTTAAAACTGTCTCCATAGACAATATCAAGAGATGTCCTGCTGGATACCAAAAAGGAGGAACAATACAAGGTGCAGTCGTACACTATCTTTTAAGACCCAGCTTGGAGCACGACACAGGAAATGGATGCGATCGAATTACTGACGACGGGAAGTCAGAAGGTGTCGTCGGCTCTTCTACACGTTGCTTGGCAACGCATCAGGATTTGGATTTGCGAAAAGCAACAACCGAAACAAGGAAAGATCAACGAGTTACTTCAGCGAAGGAGGAAGACATCGCGGATAAAGAAGGAATCAACTGAGCGCGTCGTAAGGCCTTTACAGATACAAGCATCTGTACACACGCTGGATCGAAGGAACAGCGTGACAAGCTTCAACTAGTTTCAACTGACATCTCCTTGACTTGTATGAAGAACTCACCTCTACGGAACGTACATCTGCTGATTGGACATTCTAAGTACATGTTGTTTCGCTCATACATGACTATGTATTATCATCCTTTTTAATTGTGTACAATTTAAAATAAGGCAAAACATTGTCCTAGGATGATTTTAAAGGAATTTTCATGTAGCACATGATTGTGCATCTCGTAAAATTAATATGCTATTGTAACCTCATGAGCAATATTGACCAAACTCTGCCCTGAAGTTTTAAGCTCATCTTTTGGTCAAGGCAGGGGTGTGAAGGAATAGCCAGGATTCAGAAAAATACACGATACTAAAAACAGATTTCTGAAATTATTAATAAAAGACATACTGGTTTAAAAGACATAAGCCTTAGCAGACACAGGCTGCAGGAAGAGATACAGGCTTCTGAGATAAGATCAGTTGTTAAACAAAGTTGTAAAACACCACAAGCTTTGAAATGGAATTAGTTAAAAATGCTAGAGATCAACCAGCTAAAAAACACACAGCTTACTAGTGCAGAGCTCCGGTGTGCTTCCTGATACTTGTCCAACTAGGACCATCCTACCTGTTGGTGCATTGGCTTGCAGGGTTATCTGGAGCGAAATAGGAATAATTCCAAACCCAATGACAAATCTAACTCTCTGGATTCCATTAATGAGCCAGAGTTGCTGGTCAATCATCAAAGTGCCCTGGAGGACTATGGCCCTGCCTGGTTCAAGTATGGGATTTAGAGTTTGGTTTCAAACTTCCATCTCCAGGCCTGTCATCTGGGAACCAGCTGGACACCAATGAGCCCACGCTTAGCTGCTCTCATAGAGGATATTCATTAGTTCATCATCAGAAAATCATTGACAAACTTTATTGTTCTGTCCACAAACACAGTGAAATTATGCTAATTATGTCAATATGAATCATCACGTCATTTTCATGCAACATCATCACCAAGAAAATAATGCATTGCTCTGCATTCTTCCCTAAGGAAATGCTTTACCAAAAGTTTTATCTTGAGGACAGAGCCCATTTAGGCATGACCGATAAATCCACACATGCCCTCAACCCCCCCCACACACACAACCCCCCCCCACACACACAACCCCCCCCACACACACCCACAACCCCCCCCCACACACACAACCCCCCCACACACACGCCCACAACCCCTCCCCACACACCCCCCCCCCCACACACACACACACAACCCCCCCCACACACACACACACACAACCCCCCCACACGCACACCCACAACCCCCCCCCACACACACAACCCCCCCCCCACACACACACCCACAACCCCCCCCAACCACAACCCCCCCCACACACACACCCACAACCCCCCCCAACCACAACCCCCCCACACACACACACACAACCCCCCCCACACACACAACCCCCCCCACACACAACCCCCCCCACACACAACCCCCCCCCACACACAACCCCTCCCCACACACACACAACCCCCCCACACCCACAACCCCCCCCCCACACCCACAACCCCCCCCCCACACACACAACCCCCCCCACACCCACAACCCCCCCCCACACACACAACCCCCCCCCACACACACACCCACAACCCCCCCCAACCACAACCCTCCCACACCCACAACCCCCCCCCACACACAACCCCACCCCACACACACACAACCCCCCCACACCCACAACCCCCCCCACACACACAACCCCCCCCCACACACACACCCACAACCCCCCCCAACCACAACCCCCCCACACACAACCCCCCCCCACACACAACCCCTCCCCACACACACACAACCCCCCCACACCCACAACCCCCCCCCCACACACACAACCCCCCCACACCCACAACCCCCCCCACACACAACCCCCCCCACACACACACACCCACAACCCCCCCCACACACACACAACCCCCCCCACACACAACCCCCCCACACACACACACAACCCCCCCCACACACAACCCCCCCACACACACACACAACCCCCCCCACACACAACCCCCCCACACACACCCACAACCCCCCCCACACACAACCCCCCCACACACACCCACAACCCCCCCCACACACAACCCCCCCACACACACACACACAACCCCCCCCACACACAACCCCCCCCACACACACCCACAACCCCCCCACACACACAACCCCCCCCACACACACACACACAACCCCCCCCACACACACACACACAACCCCCCCACACACACACACAATCCCCCCCCCCCCCACACACCCACACACAACCCCCCCCACACACACACACACAACCACCCCCCCCACACACACACACAACCCCCCCCACACACCTTGCTTTTTGCTTTATGCACCTAAAATGGAAGTAAAAATATTTGTAAGTAATTCAAATCTGTGATTAGTTTACAAAATTAAAATCAGGTAATCAAATTTAGTTAAAATCTGAAGGATTGAGATTTTACACTTTCCCAAAGTTGTGATATGTTCTTAATGTTAACTTTTCTTGTTAAGCGAGGGCATGCTGTACCCTTATCCATAGAACTCATGCCTTTTGTCTGAGCATCCCTAACCAGACTCGCCTTGCTTGGTGTCAGCTACACTGACAGATGCGATAGTGAGCCTGTTGGGTCTGTCAGTGTCTCACAGGCAGCCTTTGAAATAGGGTCAAAGTGGTGGTGGGTGGAGAAATGAGCAAGTGTGAAACGGGATAAAGGTGCAGGTGGGTGGGAAAAACAGTCTGTTTGACCCACCCACATTGAACACGGCAAGATCGCACAAGTGACTTCCGCTGGAAATAGCAATTCAAAAAAAATTGAGGGACATTTTCCTCAGCAGAGTATCAGAGGTTGAATTACAATATTAGTGATTCTACTGCCAACGATCACTGATACAGATACAACTTCATTAATGAGAAGCATTAGTTTTGAAAATACTATGTACTTCTTCGTATATTCAAACCAGTGTCAGCCGTGGCTCAGTTAGTAGCACACTTGCCTCTGAGTCAAGAAGGTTGTGGATTCAAGTCTCACTCCCAGACACTTCAGCACATAAAGCTAGGCTGACACTCCATTGCAGTGCTGAGGGAGTGCTGCACTGTCGGAGGTGCCGTCTTTCGGATGAGATGTTAAGCTGAGGTCCCGTCTGCCCTCTCAGGTGGACATAAAAGATCCCATGGCACTATTTTGAAGAAGAGTAAGGGAGTTAGCCCTGGTGTCCTGGCCAATATTTATCCCTCAACATAAAAAAACAGATCATCCAGTCATCATCACATTGCTGTTTGTGGGAGCTTGCTGTGCGCAAATTGTCTGCTGTGTTTCCCACATTACAACAGTGACTACACTCCAAAAGTACTTCATTAACTGTAAAGCGCTTTGGGACATCCGGTGGTCGTGAAAGGTGCTATACAAATGCAAGTATTTGTTTCCACCTTGTACTTGAGATAATTTGAGAGGCAAGGTAGATTCCATACACTGCCACAATTCATTTCAATTCTGCACACTTCCCTTAAAAAGAAAAAGTGCAAATGCTAGAATTTTTTAAATTCGTTCAGGGGATGTGGGCGTCACTGGCAAAGCCAGCATTTATTGCCCATCCCTAACTGCCCTCAAGAAGGTGGTTTCAGAAATTAAAACAGAAAAATAGGAGGTCCATCAGTAATCGAAGAGTTTCTACCCGAGGATTAACCTTCTCCCTTGCCAGATGTTGACTGTTGTTCACTTACTGCATGTTCTGTTTTTATTCCATGTTAATTATGATCAGCGCCCTTGCTGAACTTCCCCATCTTTCTCCTCCTAAGCTGTAAGTCTGCCATCCTAGATGGTCTTTCTCCTCCCTGCTCCCTCACTCTGTTGAAACCAAACCTAGTACACTGAGGCAGAATTTCCTGTCCTGCGCCCAGGGCTAATGGATTGCCCGGGGGCAGCAAATGGAGGAAAATCAGGCAGGGAGGAGCGCGCACGCCCCTATGTTACAACAGTGACTACACTTCAGAAGTACTTCATTTATTGTACAGCACTTTGGGACGCCCTGAGGTCCTGAAAGGCTCTGTATAAATGTAAGTTCTTTCTTTTTTTTCTTTTTACTGGAGCCTGTGTGATTTTCTGTCCATTAATGCAAATGGACTGAAATTCAGGTCGTGAGGGCAGGATAGTGAGCTCCTGGGGAGGCAATCCAGCATGGAAGTTTTCAATGGCCATGCCAGTGGGCCAGTGACAGCTGCAGGTGAGTGGCTGCAGATCAGAACCTGCACCTGTTACTGTACTCTGAAGGTCTAAAGTGCCGGAAAACTCCAAGCTGCCTCTATCTCGGCAGCCTCTTTGTGTGCTGCTCACCCACTCTTATCGCATTTCCTCTTCTTATAAGAACATAAGAAATAGGAGCAGGAGTAGGCCATTCGGCCCTTTGAGCCTGCTCCGTCATTCAGTAAGATCATGGCTGATCTGCTACCTCATCTCACTTTCCCGCCCTGTCCCCACATCCTGCTTAATTATCTTCTTAAATCTTCTTCATCATCAAATTAAGCACAGGCCATGTTACTTTCATCCTACAACTCCAGAAAGAACTCTTGAAGGTTGCAATCGTCTCAGGAAGGTGTTAAAATTTTGGAATGCCACTCCGAAGTTGCGACAGTGGAAGAGGATTGATTGAAAGTGACCTGAAAAATCAGGACAGTTGAGAGGTAAGGATGTGGCAGAATGTTCGTGCACATCCCCCGCCATAAAAAACACAACAGACAGCACAACGAAACTCACTGGGATAATGTGAAAGCAGCAACATTTCCCAGCGCTGGGGTAACTGGTACATTGAAGTGCGTGTATCTTAGATAAAGTGGATTAAACTGTCAACATAAGATCAATTCTGTGCTTGAACTTGCATTTGTGTGGACTAGTAGGAGTAGCTCATGCCCTCAGGGTTCCTGACACCAGGTAATGATTTTTTTTGCAATGAGAGCTGAAATTGGTGCAGAATAGTAAATCTGCTTTCTAATTCACCAGCTTTATTAGACTTCATTGCTGGTTAAGGTAATAGATGTTGGATAGTATACCATGAGGATAAAACTAATATAATACAGGAGAGTCTAATATAACACAATTAACCAAAAGGGAATAGATTACTTGTCTGATTAATTTATTTTGTTTGATCAATATTGTATTACTCCCCCACACATTAAAGTGGTACAGTCACCATGGACTATGTGTCTTCACATACAGATGTTTACGTAAAGGAGGCCATAATTATGTCATTACATGACCAATCGCAGCTGGAGCTGCTCATTAATCCTCGCCTTGGCCCCTCTGTCTTCACAAGCTACTGCCCATCTCCAACCTCCCTTTCCTCTGCAAAATCCTGGAATGTCTTGTTGCATCCCAAATCCATGCCCATCTTTCTCGCAACTCCATGTTTGAATCTCTCCAATCAGGTTTACTATTCGGCCCAACCAGTCAGTGTCAGCGTTTACCACCCTTGTGAACAAATAGTTCTAATCACATTTACCCACCCTGTTCCCATATCCCTTCAACCCCTTTTCCTTCACCTATGACTTCTCTTCCTCCTTGATCTCTCTGCAGCCTTTGACACAGTTGACTACACCATCCTCCTCCAACACCTCTCCTCTGTCGTCCAGCTCAGTGGGACTGCCCTCACTTAGCTCAATTGTTATTTATCTGATCATAGCCAGAGAATCTGTTTTCTATTCTCGCACCCACATCATTACCTCTGAAGTCTGCGAAGGATCTATCCTTGTTCCCATCCTCCTCCTTATCTACATGCTGCTCTTTAGAACATCATCTAAAGACATAGGGTTAGCGTCCACCTGTACACTGACAACACCTAGTTCTCTGTCCACTCCCTGTCTCAACCATCATCCATCACCTCCAAGTTCCCCTCCAAGTCACACACCACCCTGACTTGGAAATATATCGCCGTACCTTCATAGTCGCTGGGTCAAAATCCTGGAACTCCCTCCCTAACAGCACTATGGGAGTACCTTCACCACAGGAACTGCAGCAGTTCAAGAAGGCGGCTCACCACCACCTTCTCAAGGGCAATTAGGGATGGGCAATAAATGCTGGCCTTGCCAGTGATGCCCACATCCCAGGAAGAAATTTTAAAAATACCCTCCATGGCTTCTGTAGTGCCAGACTGCTTGTCCAATGTCCAGTCTTGGACGAGCCACAATTTCCTCCAGTTAAACATTGGGAAGACTGAAGCCATTGTCTTTGGCTCCTGCCACAAGCTCTTTACCCTTGCCATTGTCTCAGGTTGAACCAGACTGTTCACAATCTTGGTTTCCTATTTGATCCCAAGCTGAGATTCCAACCCCATATGCTCTCCATCACAAAGACTGGCTATTTCCACTTCCATAACATCACCCACCCCTGCCATTCCTTTAGCCCATCTGCTGCTGAAACGTCATCCATACCTTTGTCATCTCCAGACTATTCCAATACTCTCCTGACCAGCCTCCAATCCTCTACCCTCCATAGACTTCAGCTCATCCAAATCTCTGCTGCCGGTATCCTATCCCACACCAAGTCCTACTCACCCATCACCCCATCCTCGCTGACCTTTGTTGGCTCGCAGTCCACCAACGCCTTAAAATTCTCATCCTCGTGTTTAAATTATTTCATGGCCTCGCCTCTCCTTGTCTCTATAACCTCCTCTAGCCCTACAACCAAACTGCACCCCTGCAAGAACTCTACATTCTTCCAACTCTGATCTCTTGTGCAGCCCCCTCTCCCTTCATCCCTATTATTGGTGCCCATGCCTTCAACCACCGAGGCCCCATGTTCTGGAATTCCTCCCCCATCTCTCTGTCCCCCTTCAAACCCACCTCTTCAACCAATCTTCTGGTCACCCTTCCTTATGTCTCCTTCTTTAGTTTGGCGTTTTTTATTTTTGTCTGATTACGTCACTTTAAACGTCTTGGGATGTTTCTCTGTGTCAAATGCACTATATAAATGCAAGATGTTGGTACCGTTGTAATTGTGTTAAGATTAAAAAGCTAAAAAACCCACGATGGTCAGTCAACATGGCAGCATTGTAACAGAACTTTCAAAACCTCCTCAACATCGCTTTCACAGCAAATGGGGAACGAGAGCAGACTTAGTGCAGAGGCTCCACAGAAGGGCAGATTAAATAAAAATATAATATGCTGGAAATACACAGCAGATCAACCAGTGACCATAGGAATTGCCTAATTTCTAGAACATGTATGGCCTAATTTGGTAGTCAGATCATTTATGTGAGAATTTGTAGTACTATGATTTATCTTGCAACAATTATTTTGCTGGCAATTCGATTGGATTATGGAAGAGGGCTCATATCAGCACTTCCATCTCCTGCTGTGGACTATGGCAGTGTGTTGTTGTCTTGACTGGCCTACCATCCTCCACTCACTTGTAAAATTCAGCCTATCTAAAACTCTGCTGCCCGTATCCCGCCCCATGTCCCACTCATCTATCTGCCTGCCTGATAGGGTGCTGGAAACAGATTCAATAGTAGCTTTCAAATGGGAAATGGATAAATACTTGTAGGAGAAAAAATTGCAGGGATATGGAGAAAGAGCCGTGGAGTGGGACTAACTGGATTGCTCTTCGATAGAGCCGGTGCGGACTCGATGGGCCGAATGGCCTCCTTCTGTGCTGTACTATTCTATGATTCTATCACCCTGTCTCTTCTTCTTAGGCAGTCCCTCGGAACCGAGGATGACTTGCTTCCACATTAAAAATGAGTTCACAGGTGACTGATGAGTCCAATGCGGGACCTGGAGTCTCTGTCACAGGTGGGGCAGACAGTGGTTGAAGGGGCAGGTGGGTGGGGTGCTTGGGTTGACGTGCGCTCCTTGCGCTGCCTGCGCTTGGCTTCCGCTTGCTCCCGGCGAAGAGACTCGAGGTGTTCGGCGCCTTCCCGGATGCTTCTCCTCCACTTTGTGCGGTCTTGGGCCAGGGATTCCCAGGTGTCGGTGGGGATGTTACACTTTTTCAAGGAGGCTTTGAGGGTGTCCTTGAAGCGTTTCCTCTGCCCACCTGGGGCTCTCTTGCCGTGCCGGAGCTCCGAGTAAAGTGCTTGTTTTGGGAGTCTCGTATCGGGCATGCGGACAATGTGACCCTATCACCCTGTACCTGCTGACCGACATTGGCTCCTGGTCCCCCAACACCTCAGATTTATAATTCTCATCCTCATGTTTGAAACTCTTCATGGTCTTGCCTCTCCCTATTTCTGTAACCTCCTCCAGCCCTACAACTTGCCCCACCAAACTCTGCGTTCCTCTGACTCTGGCCTATTATGCACCCACTTCCTTCTTCATTGGCTGTAAAGCACTTTGGGATGTCCTGCGGTCGTGAAAGGCGCTATGTAAATGCAAGTCTTTCTTTACTTTTTCTTTACCTCAACATTGGCAGCTGTGCCTTCAATCTAGGCACTGTGCTCTGGAATTCCCTCCCTAAAACCCTCTGCCTCTGCACCTCTGTTAAGATGCACTTTAAAACTCACCTCTCTTCTATTTCCTCTTTCACTCGACGTACATTTTTTGATTACACTTCTGTGAAACACCTTGGGACAACATTCTTCATTAAAGAGGCGATTTAAATGCAAGTTGTTGCTGAAAGGATGGGGAGTTGGATGGGGGCCGTGCCTCTGTGAACTGGGGCAGGGGGTTTGATGTGGGAAAGTGACTGTTGAGGTAACTTTTGGGGAAGTGATGTGGTAATTCCAAATGTCACTTTTTCCGATTAAAAATTGTTCAAAATGAAACAGAATAGATCATTTTATGTCAGGATCCAGATCCTTTGAAAGGAACGTGTTGCCAGACATTCCTAGAATCACACTATCAATTTTGTGACTTCAACATTCGTATCTCCCTCCTTACGGCTTTTGTTTATTTATGTTTCTCCCTTCTAATATGAGTGAAGAAACGTTGAGTATACCAACAGCTTAAGATACAAAGCGCATGTTCAAAATGATGAGGGGCTTTGATAGAGTAAATAGGGAGCAACTGTTTCCAGTGGCAGGAGGGCCAATCACCAGAGGGGACAGATTGAAGGGAATTGGCAAAAGATCCAGAGGGGAGAATTTTTTTTAATGCAGCGAGTTGTTATGATCTGGAACGCACTGCCTGAAAGGGTGGGGGAAGCAGATTCAATAGTAACTTTCAAAAGGGAATTGGATATATGTGAAAAAGAAAATATTGCAGGGCGATTGCAGGGGAAAGAGTGGGACTAATTGGATAGCTCTTTCAAAGAGCCAACACAGGCACGATGGGCCGAATGGCCTCCTTCTGTGCTGTATGATTCTATGTAACTACCTGTTTCTGCATGTCATAATCTTATAATCAGGGCTGTTCTTGAATTGTCATTTGTGGGGCCTGTGTCAACTCTTTTAAAGCTGTCCGTTTTTGCTAGTTTTCTAGGTTGGCACGTACGGGAGGGAGAAAAGAAATCAGAGAGTGAATTAAAGAGTAGCAGAGGCCGGAGAACAGAGGTCCTGCCTGCTCCCGTGAGGGGTGTGTGACGTAAGAGACCTTAAGGGCGAGGAAATAACTTCACAAACCGAAGGGTGAAGGAAATAATCCAGGAACTAATTATAGTTTCCCAACGAAAAAAAAAAGGCTTCTGCTTGTTAGTATATAATAGTGTAGATCAGTTCTGTTTAGCGGCATTAAATACAGTGGAGAGAAGAGTAGGCAGATTTGGATTGTTCCTGCTTTTCAACCCCCAGTATCCTGTGGCTTTGGCCACAAGGTGGCAGCAGTGTGCTGCTACTCTTGGAATCCCCTCCAGCATCATACTTCCCTGCAGCAGCATGATTGCAAACTCTTAAATTCAAGGTTTATTCTGGTGGTCAGGTTGCCAGTGAAACAATGGTTCTGATTGGATGAGTAGTGTTGCAAAGCCCAGGCTAACTACCCATTTTCCCCGATATGCAGAGTAACTGGTTTACATCTGAGCTCCAGTAAAATTGAACATAAAGGCAGTTTTATACAAGGTCACCATTTTATCTACGTTTTACCAACAAGGTCACCAAGCAGCATTGTGTTGATAATTGTAGAAAGCCCTATTCTTTTAGTTATTTGCTGCCCTTTTCTTTGCTCTGTCCGGCTTTCATACCAAGTGCAGCCTCCGGAGAAGATGCACTCTCAGGCCTCTGCCCCTACTGCTGCTTGGAGGGCATCATTCCCTCTCTCAGTTGCCTATTAAGACCTGAAACTTTAACTCTGTTTCTCTCTCCACAGATGCTGCCCGACCTGTTGAATACTTCCAGCATTTTCTGTTTTTATTTCAGATTTCCAGCATCCGTGGTATTCCGCTTTTGTTATATAATCGCACATGTCGCCAACAGAGAGAGCCCAGTCTTGGGGTACTGCTATTGTTCATTTGGTGAACTCTTGGAAACAGGCGAAGGTCTAGGGGTTTCAGGAGAGACCACAACAGTAGGATTACTTTTGGATTGCTCCAGCAATTCGCTAACGCAAACACAATGGGCTGAATGGCCCCTGTGGTTCTATGGGCTATAAGTAACCAACAAGTTCGATCATGGCTGCTGAATAAAGCAAGAACTGTCTCTCATTTTTACAGCCCCTTTCATGACCCCAGAACATCCCAAAGCGCTTTACAACCAATGAAGTACTTTTGACGTGTAGTTACTGTTACAATGTAGGAAACGCGACAACCAAATTGTGCACAGCAAGCTCCCACAAACAGCAATGAGATAAATGACCAGATAATCTCTTTTTGGTGGTGTTAATTGAGGGATAAATATTGTCCAGGACACCGGGAGACCTCCCCAGCTCTTCTTTGAATAGAAAAGAAATAGGAGATGAGAGTACAGGTCAGACCAAGGTAAGGAACAAGGTCAGGGAACAAATACAGTTATAAAACAGAAGTATAATAGGACTGTTAAAATAAAGTAAAAGGAACAACTGTTAAAGACAAATTAAACTGCCTGTACAGCAATGTACACAGGATCCAAAATAAAAGGGGGGGGGAACTGGAAGCAATAATTCGTAGCGAGGAACCAGATGTAGTAGGAATAACTGAAACATGAGTACATAAAGAACAGGACTGGCAACTAAATATTGCAGGTTATAACATAATCAGAAAGGATAGAGAAGGAAGAAGGGATTGGGGTAGCTGTACTAATTAGCGATAACATAATGGCAGTAGAAAAAGGGGACATAACTAACAGGTTAGAAACAGAATCCATATGGATTGAAATAAAAGATAAGAAGGGATCAATGACGCTAATAGGAGTATACTACAGACCACCTAATAGTGGAAAGGAGGTGGAGGAAGAAATATGTAAACAAATATGTGAAATGACTAAAGGGCATAGAATAATAATCATGGGAGATTTTAACTACCACCAAATAAACTGGAAAGAAAAGGTAGCGAAAAGAGTACAAGGAATGGAGTTTCTTACCCAGTAAAGAAAAAGCCCAACAAGAGAGGGAGCACTGCTGGATCTAGTAATGGAAAATGAACCAGAACAGATAAGAGAAGTAAGTGTAGGGGAACATCTAGGCAAGAGCGATCACAACATATAGGGGGTGAAATTGGGTATCGCCCCGTTTGGGGCGCTAACACTTTAAAAGTTAAGAAAACTTGCGCCAGGCGCTAATGTTTCCAAACTTTTCAAAAATTTGGTTTTGCGCTCCAGGAAGGAAGTGGAGCGCTAAATCAACCGCTCCACTTCCTTCTTGGCGCGCAATCGGCAGCAGGCTTCTCTTTTCTAGAGAAAAGAGCCCAGCCTGTTCAATCTTTCCTGATCGGTACAACATCTCAGTTCTGGTCTCATTCTAGTAAATCATTTTTGCACTTTCTCCAGTGCCTCTATATCCTTTTATAACATAGAGACTAGAACTGTTCACAATACTCCATGTGGTCTAACAAGGGTTCTATACAAGTTTAACATAACTTCTCCGTTTTTCAATTCTATCCCTCTAGAAATTTGTAACAAGTGCTTTGTTTGCTTTTTATGGCCTTATTAACCTGCATCGCTACTTTCAGTGATCTGTGTATCTGTACCTCTGCATCCCTCTGTTCCTCTACCCCATTTAGACACTTATTTTCCAAGGAGTATGTGGCCTCCTTATTCTTCCTACCAAAGTGTACCACCTCACATTTATTTATATTGAAGTTAATTTGCCAATTACACACCCATTCTGTAAGTTTATTGATGTCTTCCTGTATTTTGTCGCAGTCCTCCTCTGTATTAACTACACCCTCTAATTTGGCACCATCCACAGATTTTGAAATTGTACTTCTGATTCCCGAGTCCAAATCATTATGTAAATGGTGAACAACAGTGGTCCCAATTGATCCTTGTGGAAAACTATTTCCTACCTTTTGCCAATCTGAGTAACTACCTTCAACCCCTACTCTCTGTTTTCTGTTTTGTGTATCCAGCTCACTGTCCATTCTGCTACTTGTCCCCTGACTCCACATGCTCTGACCTTAGTCACGAGTCTACTATGCGGTACCTTATCGAAGGCCTTTGGAAATCCAAACATATTACCTCTACTACACTACCCTTATCTACCCTTTTTGTTACTTCTTCAAAGAATTCAATACGGTTAGGCAAACATGACCTTCCCTTTTAGAATCCGTGCTGACTACTCTTTATTATATTTTCAGTTTCTAGATGTTTTTCTATTACATCATTGAGTAAGGATTCCATTATCTTCCTACCACCAACATTAAGCTAATTGGTCTATAGTTCTGTGGAATTGTTCTATCTCCCTTTTCTAATAGAGGAATCACATTATCTGTCTGCCAGTCCTCTGGCACTATTCCCTTTTCTAATGAATTTTTGCATATATGTAATAGTGCCTCTGCTATCTCTTCCCTAACTTCTTTTAATATGCGCGGATGCAATAATCCGGACCAGGGGTTTTATCCTCTCTAAGTTTGATTAGTTTATCTCGCCCTTTCTATCTTAAATGTCTTTTTATCTCTTTTTTGATCTCTTTTTCTAATGTTATGTCCACCATGTTCGTCTCCCTGGTAAATACTGAGGCAAAGTAATGATTTAATATTTCTGCCATGTTGCTGTCATTACCTGTGAGTATCTCGCGTGTATCCCTTAGTGGCCCGATCCCGATCCTGATTTATCTTTTATTATTTATGCGCCTGTAAAATACTTCACTATTTTTTTTTCTATTGCTTAACAATTTAATTTTGTAGTTTCTCTTTGCCTTCCTAATTGTTTTTTTTTACTTCTTTACTAACATTTTTGAATTCCCTTTGGTCATCCTCTCCTTTGTTGTCTATGTACCTAGTGTAGGCCTTTTTCTTTAGTTTAAATTTTGCCCTTGTTTCTTTATTCATCCATGGAGTGTCATTAGTGGCTAGTTTGTTCTGGAATTTTAGTGGGATATGTTTCTCCTGAACTCTGTTTTAAATGTTTCCCACTGCTGTTCTATTTCTTTGTTTGTCAGTGCATTTTTCCAGGTTATTTTCCCTAGTTCCATTCGCATCCCCTTAACCTCAGCATTTTTCAATTTATTACTTTGGCCTTTGTCTTACTTATGTCCTTCTCAATCTTTATCTTAAACCTATGGGCGAGAAATTGGGCCCTCCCGTTAGCGCCCCTGGATGGCTTTGTGACTGGGCGCGGCGCTGGCATTGACTCCCGCCATATTCGGCTGGTGTTTTGCGGCGGCGCTACTGCGTTGCGCCCCGATCTCCTTCACCCAGAGATTGTGACGTCAGGTGGCCGGCTGCTTCGGGGGCGACGATTAAAGGCGAGGCGGCTGAGGTAAGTAAAAAAATAACTTACCTTTTTTGTTGAGGTTTTTTTCGCGGGTTCCTGCCCGCGATCGATCAGCCCGACACTCTGCTTGAGTGCCGGGCTGATCGCGCTGGATCGCGGCTGCCTTGGTGGTCCAGGTGGGTAATTTTTCTATTGCAGAGCCTGAAGCGATGGCCCTTCCCTTTAAGGGAGGGAAGGAGCCTTTGAACGCGGCAGTGCTGCACGGCCCAGTGTGCAGCGCTGCTGAAGTCTTCACCCCGCCTGCTGCCGATTGCACTCCAAGAAGGAGAAAAACAAGTGAGCAGAACACAGATATAAAGTTGGGGTGAGGGGAAAAGTCTCCTCACTCTGTTAAAAGCCCCACATTTATGGAAAAAGAAATGAATAGGAAACTGATAAAGGAAACTACACATTAGCTTAAGTTGAATAGAAGCATAGAAGCATAGAGGCATAGAAGATAGGAGCAGGAGTAGGCCATTCGGCCCCTCGAGCCTGCTCCGCCATTTAATGAGATCATGGCTGATCATCCAAATTCAGTACCCTGTCTCTGCTTTCTCCCCAATGCCGCTAAAGGATACTTTCCATTCAGGTCACAAAGCAAGGGGTGAACATCTGCGAAATGCAATGCAGGTACATGTCAGCAGGGAATAGAAAGAGTTCGCCTGCACAATAAAGTGCAAGTACAAAGGGCTGGATATTAACTCGGAGGTCGGGAGGGAGCGGGTGGGTGCTGCTTTGAATCATAGAATAATAGAATGGTTACAGCACAGAAGAAGCCCATTCAGCCTGTCGAGCCCATGCCGGCTCTCTGCAAGAGCACTTCAGCTAGTCTCACTCCCCGGCCCTTTCCCCGTGTTCCTGCAAATTTGTTTCCTTCAGGTACTTATCCAATTCCCCTTTGAAAGCCACGATTGAATCTGCCTCCACCAACCTTTCAGGCAGTGCATTCCAGATCATAAACACTCGCTGCATAAAAAAGTTATTCCTCATGTTGCCTTTAGTTCTTCTGCCAATCACCTTAAATCTATGTCATCTGGTTCTCGACCCTTCGGCCAATGGGAACAGTTTCCCTCTATCTACTCTCTCTAGACCCCTCATGATTTTGAGCACCTCTATCAAATCTCCTCTCAACCTTCTCTGCTCTAAGGAGAACAAACCCAGCTTCTCCAGTCTATCCATGCAACTGAAGTCCCTTATCCCTGGAACCAGTCTTGTAAATATTTTCTGCACCCTCTCTAAGGCCTTCACATCCTTCCTAAAGTGCGATGCCCAGAATTGGACACAATACTCCAGTTGAAGCTGAACCAGTGTTTTATAAAGGTTCATCATAATTTCTTTGCTTTTGTACTCTATGACTCTATTTATAAAGCCCAGGATCCCATATGCTTTTTTAACTGCTTTCTCAACCTGCCCTGCCACCTTCAACGATTTGTGCACATATACCCTCAGGTCTCTCTGTTCATGCACCCCCTTTAGGATTGTACCCTTTAGTTTATATTGCTTCTCCTCATTCTTCCTACCAAAATGTATCAGTTCGCACTTTTCTGCATTAAATTTCATCTACATAAGGGAACATAAGAAATAGGAGCAGGAGTAGGCCAATCGGCCCTTCGAGCCTGCTCCGCCATTCAATAAGATCATGGTTGATCTGATCCTAACCTCAAATCTAAAGAACACAAGAAGTAGGAGCAGGACCCAGCCACTCGGCCCCTGGGACCGCTCCGCCACCCACAGGGCCCTGACCGATCCGAACTCAGCCTCATGTCCAATTTCCTGCCCGTTCCCCATAACCCCTAATTCCCTTTACTTCTAGGAAACTGTCTATTTCTGTTTTAAATTTATTTAATGATGTAGCTTCCACAGCTTCCTGGGGCAGCAAATTCCACAGACCTACTACCCTCTGAGTGAAGAAGTTTCTCCTCATCTCAGTTTTGAAAGAGCAGCCCCTTATTCTAAGATTATGCCCCCTAGTTCTAGTTTCACCCATCCTTGGGAACATCCTTACCGCATCCACCCGATCAAGCCCCTTCACAATCTTATATGTTTCAATAAGATCGCCTCTCATTCTTCTGAACTCCAATGAGTAGAGTCCCAATCTACTCAACCTCTCCTCATATGTCCACCCCCTCATCCCCGGGATTAACCGAGTGAACCTTCTTTGTACTGCCTCGAGAGCAAGTATGTCTTTTCTTAAGTATGGACACCAAAACTGTATGCAGTATTCCAGGTGCGGTCTCACCAATACCTTATATAACTGCAGCAATACCTCCCTGTTTTTATAATCTATCCCCCTAGCAATAAAAGCCAACATTCCGTTGGCCTTCTTGATCACCTGCTGCACCTGCATACTAACTTTTTGATTTTCTTGCACTAGGACCCCCAAATCCCTTTGTACTGCAGTACTTTCCAGTTTCTCGCCACGTGTCCGCCCATTCCACCAGCCTGTCCATGTCCTCTTGAAGTCTATCACTATCCTCCTCACTGTTCACTGTACTTCCAAGTTTTGTGTCATCTGCAAATTTTGAAATTGTGCCCTGTACACCCAAGTCTATGTCATTAATATATATCAAGAAAAGCAGTGGTCCTAGTACCGACCCCTAGGGAACACCACTGTATACCTTCCTCCAGTCCGAAAAACAACCATTCACCACTACTCTCTGATTCCTGTCACTTAGCCAATTTCATATCCATGCTGTCCCTTTTATTCCATGGGCTTCAACTTTGCTGGCAAACCTATTATGTGGCACTTTATCAAACGCCTTTTGGAAATCCATGTACACCACATCAAACACATTGCCCTCATCAACCCTCTCTGTTACTTCATCAAAAAACTCAATTAAGTTAGTTAAACACGATTTGCCTTTAACAAATCCGTGCTGGCTTTCCTTAATTAATCCACACTTGTCCAAGTGACTGTTAATTTTGCCCCAGATTATCATTTCTATAAGCTTACATTTTGATAGGAAGAATAGGGAGGTCACTTATTACAAAAGCAAAATACTGCGGATGCTGGAAATCTGAAATAAAAACAGAAAATGCTGGAAATACTCAGCAGGTCAGGCAGCATCTGTAGAGAGAAACAGAGTTACCGTTTCAGGTCGATGACCCTTCGTCAGAACTGGAAAAAATTGGAGATGTAACAGATTTTTAAGCAAGTGTAGGGGCAGGGAGAGGGGGAGGGGAGGGGAGGAAAGAACACAAGTGACGGTCTGTGATAGGGTGGAAGGCAGGAGAGATTAAGAGACAAAAGGGATGATGGTGCAAGGCAAAAGGAGATGGTAATGGGACAAGGTAAAAACAAAAGATGACTCTAGATGAAGTGTAAATGGCACTGGCAGAATGATCAACAGCTGCCATGTGAGAGAGAGAGAGAGAAAAATGATAGGGGCAGAGGTTATGGTCTGAAATTGTTGAACTCGATGTTGAGTCCAGAAGGCTGCAAAGTGCCTAATCGAAAGATGAGGTGCTGTTCCTCGAGCTTACGTTGAGCTTCATTGGAACAGTGTAAGAGGCCGAGGATGGAGACGTCAGAGTGGGAGTGAAGCGGTGAATTAAAGTGACAGGCGACCGGAAGCTCAGGGTCACCCTTACGGACTGAATGGAGGTGTTCCGCAAAGCGGTCACCCAATCTGCGTTTGGTCTCCCCAATGTAGAGGAGACCATATCGTGAGCAGCGAATACAGTATACTAAATTGCAAGAAGTACAAGTAAATCGCTGTTTCACCTGGAAGGAGTGTTTGGGACCCTGGACAGTGGGAAAGAAGGAGGTAAAAGGGCAGGTGTTGCATCTCCTGCACTTGCACGGGAAGGTGCCGTGGGAAGGGGAGTGGGTGTTGGTGGTGATTGAGGAGTGGACCAGGGTGTTGCGGAGGAAGCGGTCCCTTCGGAATGCTGAAAGGGGAGGTGAGGGGAAGATATGTTTGGTGGTGGGATCATGCTGGAGGTGGCGGAAATGGCGGAGGATGATCTGTTGAATGTGGAGGCTGGTGGGGTGAAAGGTGAAGGCAAGGGGAACTCTATCGTGGTTCCGGGAGGGAGGGGAAGGGATGAGAGCAGAAGTGCGGGAAATGGAACGGACACAGTCAAGGGCCGTGTCAACCACAGTGGAGGGGAATCCTCGGTTGAGGAAAAAGGAAGACATGACGTAAGCACTAGTATAAAAGGTGGCATCGTCAGAGCAGATGCGGCGGAGACGGAGAAACTGGGAGAATGGAATAGAGTCCTTACAGGAAGCGGGGTGGGAGGAAGTGTAGTCCAGATAGCTGTGGGAGTCAGTGGGCTTATAGTGAATGTTTGTCAATAACCTATCCCCAGAGATGGAGACGGAGAAGTCGAGGAAGGGAAGGGAAGAGTCGGAGATGGACCATGTGAAGGTGAGGGAAGGGTGGAAATTGGAAACAAAGTGAATGAAATTTTCTAGTTCAGGGCGAGAGCAGGAAACGACACCGATACAGTCATCAATGTACTGAAAAAATAGGTGAGGGAGGGAACCTGAGTAGGACTGGAACAAAGAATGTTCCACATATCCCACGAAAAGGCAGGCATAGCTAGGACCCATGCGGGTTCCCATAGCAACACCTTTAATTTGGAGGAAGTGAGTGGAGTCAAAGGCGAAGTTGTTCAATGTGAGAATAAGTTCAGCCAGGCGGAGGAGGGTGGTGGTGGAAGGGGACTGGTTGGGCCTCTGTTTTCTCTCTCTCTCACATGGCAGCTGTCGATCATTCTGCCATTGCCATTATTGCTGAGTATTTCCAGCATTTGCTGTTTTTATTTGAGGTCACTTATTACTTGGAGGGTGAGAGTCTGGGTGGGGTAGAGGAACAAAGGGATCTTGGAATACAAATACAAAAAATCATTAAAAGTTGTGCCACAGGTTAGCAAGACCATTATAAAGGCAAACCAAGCACTAGGGTTTATTTCTAGAGGTATAGAAGTGAAAAGTAGAGAAGTTATGCTAAACCTGTATCGAACCTTGGTTGGACCACACTTGGAGTACTGCGTGCAGATCTGGTCGCCATATTATAGAAAGGATATAGAGGCACTGGAGAGGGTGCAGAGAAGATTTATAAGGATAATACCAGAAATGCGAGGGTATACATATCAGGAAAGAATAAACAGCTGGGTCTCTTTTCTCTTGAAAAAAGAAGGCTGAGGGGTGACCTAATAGAGGTCTTTAAAATTATGAAAGGTTTTGATAGAGTGGATACAGAGAGAATGTTTCCACTTGTGGGGATGAGCATAACTAGAGGCCATCAATATAAGATAGTCACCAAGAAATCCAATAGGGAATTCAAAAGAAACCTCTTTACCCAGAGAGTGGTGAGAATGTGGAACTCGCTACCACAGGGAGTGGTTGAAGCAAATAGTATAGATGCATTTAAGGGGAGGCTAAACAAACATATGAGGGAGAAGGGAATAGAGGGTTATGGTGATAGATTTAGATGAAGAAAGACGGGAGGAGGTTCAAGTGGAGCATAAACGACAGCATGGACTGGTTGGGCCAAATGGCCTGTTTCTGTGACGTATATTCTATGTATATCCTATGTAATTCCCCACTACCGAGGTTAAACTAACTGGCCTGTAGTTGCTGGGTTTATCCTTACACCCTTTTTTGAACAAGGGTCTAACATTTGCAATTCTCCAGTCCTCTGGCACCACCCCCGTATCAAAGGAGGATTGGAAGATTATGGCCAGTACCTCCACAATTTCTACCTTTACTTCCCTCAGCATCCGTGCAGCCCATCTGGTACTGGTGACTTTTCTACTTTAAGTACAGCCAGTCTTTCTACTACCTCCTCTTTATCAATTTTTATCCCATCCAGTATCTCAGCTACCTCCTCTTTCATTATGACTTTAGCAGCAGGTTCTTCCTTGGTAAAGACAGATGCAAAGTATTCATTTAGTACCTCAGCCATGCCCTCTGCCTCCGTGCGTAGGTCTCCATTTTGGTCCCTAATTGGCCTCACCACTCCTCTTACTACCTGTTTACTATTTATATGCCTATAGAAGACTTTTGGATTCCCTTTTATGTTGGCTGCCAATCTATTCTCATACTCTCTCGTTGCCCTTCTTATTTCCTTTTTCACTTTCCTTCTGAACTTTCTATAGTCAGCCTGGTTCTCACTTGTATTCTCAACTGCCTGGAGTCATAACTAGTACAAAGGAAGATGGTTCTGTTGGTTAGGTCAATCATCACAGCCTCAGGACATCGCTGCAGGAGTTCCTCAGGGCAGTGTCCTAGGCCCAACCATCTTCAGCTGCTTCATCAATGACCTTCCCTCCATCATAAGGTCAGAAGTGGGGATGTTCGCTGATGACTGCACAGTGCTAAGTGCCATTTGCAACTCCTCAGATAATGAAGCAGTCCATGCCCGCATGCAGCAAGACCTGGACAACATTCAGGCTTGGGCTGATAAGTGGCAGGTAACATTCACGTCACACAAGTGCCAGGCAATGACTATCTCCAAAAAGCGAGCGTCTAACACCGCCCCTTGACATTCAACGGCATTACCATTGCCAAATCCCCCACCATCAATATCCTGGGGGGGTCACCATTGACCAGAAACTTGACTGGACCAGCCACATAAATACTGTGGCAACAGGAGCAGGTCAGAGGCTGGGTATTCTGCGGCGAGTGTCTCACCTCCTGACTCCCCAAAGCCTTTCTACCAACTACAAGGCACAAGTAAGGAGTGTGATGGAATACTCTCCACTTGCCTGGACGAGTGCAGCTCCAACAACACTCAAGAAGCTCGACACCATCCAAGACAAAGCAGCCCGCTTGATTGGCACCCCATCCACCACCTGAAACAATCACTCCCTCCACCACCGGCGTACTGTGGCTGCAATGTGTACCATCTACAAGATGCACTGCAGCAACTCGCCAAGGCTTCTTCGGCAGCACCTCCCAAGCCCATGGCCTCTTCCACCTAGAAGGACAAGGGCAGCAGGCGCATGGGAACACCACCACCTGCAAGTTCCCTTCCAAGTCACACACCATCCTGACTTAGAAGTATATCGCCAATCCTTCATCGTCGCTGGGTCAAAATCCTGGAACTCCCTACATAACAGCACTGTGGGAGTACCTTCACCACACGGACTGCAGTGGTTCAAGAAGGCAGCTCACCACCACCTTCTCAAGGGCAATTAGGGATGGGCAATAAATGCTGGCCTTGCCAGTGACACCCACATCCCATAAAAGAATTTAAAAAAATTGGCCTTCCTCCAATTAAAGTATCTTTACTCTAGATTGCTCCCTGTCCTTTTCCATAGCTAATCTAAACCTTATGATACTATGATCACTTTACCCTAAATGTTCCTCTACTAACACATGCTCCACTTGACCCACCTCATTCCCCAGAACCAGATCCAGCAATGCCTCCTTCCTCGTTGGGCCGGAAACATACTGATCAAGAAAGTTCTCCTGAACACACTTCAGAAATTCTTCCCCCTCTCTGCCCTTTATACTATTACTATCCCAGTCTATATTAGGATAGTTGAAGTCCCCCATTATCACTACTCTATAGTTCTTGCACCTCTCTGTAATTTCCCTGCAAATTTGCTTCTTTGTATCATTCCCACTAGTTGGCAGCCTATAGAATACACCTAGTAGTGTAATGGCACCTCTATTGTTTCTTAACTCTAACCAAATAGATTCTGTCCTTGATCCCTCCAGGACATCCTCTCTCTCCAGCACTGTAATATTCTCCTTAATCAATACTGCCACCCCACCTCCTTTCTTTCCTTCCCTATCTTTCCTGAACACCTTATATCCAGGAATATTTAATACCCAATCCTGCCCTTTTTTGAGCCAGGTCTCCGTTATCGCCACAACATCATATTCCCATGTGTCTATTTGTGCCTGCAGCTCACCAACCTTATTTACCACGCTTCGTGCATTCACACACATGCACTGTAAACCTATCTTAGACCTTCTTGTATTCTCTCTTAGTCTGGCCCCACCTAATACCGCACTATTTCTTACTCTAGTGCTATCTGTCTCTCCCAATCCTTTGTGCACCTTGTTTCTCCTTTCTAATGTTACATCCTGGTGCCCAACTTAGTTTAAACCCTCCCCAACTGCACTAGCAAACCCCCCTGCGAGGACATTGGTCCCAGCTCTGTTGTCCCAGCCTGTCCGGCCTGTACAGATTCCACCTCCCCCAGAACTGGTCCCAATGTCCCAGGAATCTGAAGCCCTCATTCATGCAGCATCTCTCCAGCCACGCATTCATCTGTTCTATCCTCCTATTTCTATTCATACTAGCTCGTTACACTGGGAGATTACTACCTTTGAGGACCTACTTTTTAATCTCTTTCCTAGCTCCCTAAAATCTGCCTGCAGGACCTCATCCCTCTTTCTACCTATGTCATTGTTACCGATATGGACCACGACCTCTGGCTGTTCACCCTCCTTCCTCAGAACGTTCTGCAGCCGCTCAGTGACATCCTTGACCCTGGCACCGGGGAGGCAACATACCATCCTGGAGTCACATCTGCTGTCGCAGAAACGCCTGTCTGTTCCTCTAACTATCGAATCTCCTATCACTATCGCTTTCCCCATCTTCCTCCAACACTCCCACCCCCCCCGACCCCCCGCACCCCCGTACAGCTGAGCCACCCGTGGTGCCGTGGACTTGGCTCTGGCTGTACTCCCCAAAGGAACCATTGCCCTGGTTAGAGAGTGAGATGCACTCAGGGGACTCCTGCACTACCTGCCTGGTCCTCCTGGTCTGTCTGATGGTCACCCATTCCCTTTCTGCCGACACACCCTTACGCTGCGGGGTGACCACCTCCTGAAACGTGCTATCCACGAAGCTGTAAGCCTCACGGATGCACCGCAGTGACGTCAGCTGCTGCTCAAGCTCCGAAACCTGGAGCTTGAGCTCCTCCAGCTGACGACACTTCCTGTGCATATGGTTGTCCAGGACGCTAGAAGTGTCATGGAGTTCCCACATGGCACAAGATGTGCATTTCATGGGACAGAGGTGCCCTGCCATGCGTCTACTTAATAGACTATTAAGTAACTTAACAGAAATAAACTTAAGACTTAAAAAAAAAACAATCACCAGCTACTCACCACTCAGCTCCTTCCCTTGTGCTGATGCCACTTACCTCATTCCTGATGCTCGCGCTCCCTCTGGGCTCTCGGGCCTACCTTTATCTGCGGCCGCTCCTCTTACTCTCCCGCAGGTCCGCTCTCGTGTCTATTAACTTAGAGACCTTGGGTTCTGTGGCTCCACTCTCCTTTTCAGTTAGATGCCTCAACCGCCTTCCTCCTCTCCATTGAATTCCTCCACTCTGCTTGCGATCCACTCCATTTGCGTTCTCCCAGCTCCGTCTCTAAGCTCTGTGCTCAAGCTCCAAAGCGGTGGGCTTGTCCATGATTTGACCCTGGGACCTCCCGTATTTAAATCCGTGAAATTCTCTAAGCGAGCACCTTACCCATAGACCAACAAGCCGCTGAAGCATGGGTTTCCCGCTGAATTTAATGGCAAGACCTGACTAGCATTGTTTGTCTCCGTTTCCCGGCTGCAGCCAGCCAGATTGAGAGCCTGGTTGGCTGTCGGGCGGATAGGCCTTTGGCACCAGGCCACGGCCGGGGAGCGGAGAAGAGGGAGAGAGGGATCGGAAAGGCTGGGGAGGTGGGACAGAGAAGATCGGAGGCCAGAGGAAAGATCGGAGTCCGGAGCAGGGGGGAGGCTGGAGGCAAGATCGGAGGCCAGGATCGGGGGGGGGAAGATCGGAGGTCTCGAGGAGGAGCTCAGAAGAGTCAGAGGGAGATCAGAAGAGTTGGGGGAGATCAGAGGCCTTGTGGGGTGATAGAAGAGTCAGGGGGAGATTGGAAGGGTCGGGTGGAGAGCGGAAGGATCGGGGGTGTTCTATCACGGGGGGGTGGGTGAAGCAAGTAAACTGGATCCAGCAGGTAAGTGGAAGGCACATACCTCCTGGTCCCAGCAGTCTTCACCTCCCTTTGGCCGCCGGGTTTCCCGAGGCCCAGAAAACTCGGCCGGCCAGGGTTAAATTTAAAATGGTGGTTAAATATGAGGCGTGCAGCCTCATTATAATATTTAAATTTCCAACCCGCCTCCTGGGAGCAGGATGGTCACCCCCCCACCCCACCTCCATTAAACCCAGAAGTGGGCAGGTTGGAGGCGGGTTGGGGGGGTCAAGATTCAGATTTTTAACATTTTAACATCCCACGACCCAAACCCGCCCATTATTGGGGGTTAAAATTCCCTCCAAAGTAAAACATCACTGGAGGAATTAGAAGCTTAAAGAGCTGTCTATACAACAAGGCGTTCAAAGCATTCTGCATGGTTGTAATAGGACAGATAGTAGAGGGTCTTGCTTGGGTTGCGGAGGTAGATGAGCATGTCTTTCAAAAGCAAACTCCGAAAAAAAGCTTCCGTCTAATACTGAACACTCTGCCAGTGTCTGGTTCCTAGAAATAACTCTTTATCGTGCCATCTACACAAGAAAGATGAGCCTGCAAGGGAATGTTTCCATTCAGTGCTTTAGGTCGACAGGAATGGATAGCCTGTTGTAGCTCTTATCAGATAATGATGTCACACTGTTTGTTGAGTCCAGAAGAAAACTGTAAATGTCAACACAGAAGGGTTACTGCTGATTAAATGAAAGGTTCCAGCGTCTTGATGGCTGTCCTGTGCTGTGATGAAAGCAATTAAAGGAAAGGGGGAAAGAAAATTGAATTAAATACAATGGATGCCCAGGTTTCTGTGTCATTTCAGCTGGTGGCGAGTATGATAACCTGTTGACAAAGGGTTTCAGCAATCCTTACGCAGCAACAAGAACAACTTGCCCATCTGGAGCATCTTTGACGTAGAAAAATGTCCCAAGGCACTTCACAGAGGTGCAAGGAACCAAGTGAATGCCGAGCAATGGGAGATATGAGGAGGGGGGTGATTAGAAGTTTGGTCAACGAGCTGGGTTTTAAGGAGGGTCTTAAAGGAGGAGAGGGAGGTGGAGGGAATTAGGGAGGGAATTCCAAAGCCTGTGGCCTAGTCGGATGAAGGCACGGCCGCCAATGATGGAGCGAAGGGAGGGGGGCTGCACAGGAGTTCAGATTCAGGAGAACTGAGACTTCAATGGTGGGGGCGGGGGGGGGGGGGGAGGGAGGGGGAATTGTAGTGCTGTAGGAGGTTACAGAGATAAGGCAAGTCCATGGAGGGATTTAAAGTAACTGGTAGAAGGTTTAGAGGGGAGTTGAGGAGAACTTTTTTCACCCAGAGGGTGGTGGGAGTCTGGACCTCACTGCCTGAAAGGGTGGTAGAGGCAGAGACGCTCATCACATTCAAGAAGTGCTTGGATATGCACTTGAAGTGCCGTAACCTACAAGGCTACGGACCAAGATCAAAAAAGTGGGATTAGGCTGGATAGCTCTTTGTCGGCCGGCACAGACACGATGGGCCGAATGGCCTCCTTCTGTCCCATATATTTCTATGATTCTAATTACAGTAAAACGAAAAGTACAGCCCAAGGCTTGGAATTACTGTGCAGATGAAACATTAACAAGAAATCTTTGCTGAGAACTGGGTAGTCATGTGAGGAGCAACATTAAATGTGAGCTGAAATCAAATGTATGCTTGATTCAGTTAGTAGTGCCATGAGTGGATCAGGCACTTTGGGGGTGAATTTCCATGGGGTCCTCCCGCTCATCTGCCGTACCTTTGTTGGAAGAGCCCCAGAAACCTGGGGAAAACGTTGCACGTGCCGTTTTTCCAGGGTTTCTGCGTTTCTTAGAATCATAGAATCACACAGCACCGAAGGAGGCCATTCAGCCCATTGTGCCTGTGCCGGCTCTTTGAAAGAGCTCTCCAATTTGTCCTACTGCCCTCCTCTTTCCCATAGCCCTGCAAGTACTTCCTTTTCAAGTATATATCCAATTTCCTGTTGAAAGTTACTATTGAATCTGCTTCCAACCCCCTTTCAGGCAGTGCATTCCAGATCATAACAACTCGCTGCCTAAGTTACGTCAGATGAGCAAGAAAACCCTATGGAGGATCACCCCCTTTGACATCCCATTATAAATCTGTCCGGTTCTAATAGATGGAGTGCATTGTGTCTTTTCCTTTCCATCCTCTACTCTCTCTCTTTCTCTCTTTGTCTCTGCCTCTCTCTTTCTCTCTTTGTCTCCCTCTCTCTCTATTTATCTCTCTCCCTCTCTTGTTTCTCTCTCTCTCTTTGCGTCTCTCTCTCTCTGTCTCTGTCTGTCTGTTTGTCTCTTTATCTCTCTCTTTCTCTCTCTCTCTCTATTTATCTCTCTCCCTCTCTTGTTTCTCTCTCTCTCTTTGCATCTCTCTCTCTCTGTCTCTGTCTGTCTGTCTGTCTCTTTATCTCTCTCTTTCTCTCTCTCTCTCTATTTATCTCTCTCCCTCTCTTGTTTCTCTCTCTCTCTTTGCGTCTCTCTCTCTCTGTCTCTGTCTGTCTGTCTGTCTCTTTATCTCTCTCCTTCTCTCTCTCTATTAAATAAACAGGCTTAGGAAATGGGCAGTTTCTCAACAGACCACAAGTCACAGATACAGGAAACTCTTTGGTATCCGGCACCGACGGGACCGGGGTGGTGCCGATTGAATAAAAATTCCGGATAACGGAGAGTTATATCTACCGAGGCTATTTTTAACAAACAAAAATAAAAAAATCAACAAATGTGCAGTATACAGTAATTGGGTACTCACCTACAGAATGTTGTGTTAAATGGATGGTGGAAGATGCTTGATTAAGTACAGTACTGCCAGTTGAGGGTAATCCATAACTCTTTAATTATTTAACAGTAAAACAAAACTTATAAATGACTGTATACAGTACTGTAGTTGACTGTACACTTATTCCAAGTCAGCTGGTTCATCAGGAATATCCATGCCAGCTGGGTCATCAGGATCATGCACTTCAACAGATTCCACAGATTCTTCAGGCACTTCCGCTGCTTCAACTCTTTTGGAAGCTTTCTTAAACATGTCCCGGATGTCTACTTGCTTAGTGGACTCTTGCCTTTTCTGTAGAAAGGTGGAATGCAGAATATGGAGGTGCATAACTTCTTGGGCAGAGTAGCAAGGCTGCCTTTCAGCAAATTGAAGGATTGAAGCAAATCCTTCTGCAGCTTTAGCCCAAGAAATCTTCTTCTCTTCAGAAATCTCATCCTTTTCACTTTCCACCTCACTTTCCTTTTCTTTCTTTGGATTCAAAACATTCTCAATTATTTCATCATCACTTAGCATATGCACAACAGCAACTTCTCCATCTGCATCAACCCACTGCTCGATATCACTTTCACTGAGGTGACATAGAGGGTTTGCTGGGCCTACATTTTTCACCATGCCAGCCATTTCCATTATTGAACTCTTCTTGGGACGAACATTGAACCCATGAAATTCCTCCTCGATCTTTATTACACGATCTTTATTTTTCTTGTAACCTGAAGCATTAGCCTCACTAGCCCCAGCAAGCGTTGATTCTGGCAAAAACCTCCAAAATAAGCCAGTTTCATCGGCATTATATATCTGTGCTGGCGACAAATCATGTTGCTGCACAATCCGATTGAAATAATCGCAGTATTCTTCTGCGGCGTCGTGATCAGCTGATTTCTTCTCCCCGGAAATATCGAGTCGTCGTATCCTGTGCCGTAACTTGAAGCACGTTAGCCATCCCTCGGAGAAAGCACACTTGTCAGTGAGCTCCATCCTTCCGTAGAAATCCTTCGCTTTCTCGATTAGCATAGGTCCGGAAAGTGGAACACCCTCTGAATACTTAAGAGAAAACCACTCATAAAGTACGGTATCCAGCTCTTCAAGCTTAGGCTTACGAAGCGTACGCCGTTTCTCTACACTCTTAGATGTCTACGAGCTTGAATAAAACTTGAGCAGCTTATCCTTCTGCGATTTGATGTTGTAGATTGTTGACGAACCGATTTTGGATTCATTCATAATGTTGATACGCTTCTCTCCCCTTTCTAGTTGTTGGCATATCTCGATTTTCTGTTTTAAAGTTAACACCATCTCTTCCTTTTGCTTGGACCAACTTTTGGGAATTCCATAACGCAAGATGAGGGAGATAATTCATGATAAAGATGGAGAGACACACAGAAAAATGGTGGATCGGAAGAGACTACCAGCAGCGCGGGAGACACACAGTAAAATGGCAGATCAGAAGAGACTACCAGCAGCGCGGGAGAATCAGACTCCTGTTATTGCGGTGTTCAGACTTCCGACAGCGCCAGGAAGCCGAGTAGTGGCACTTTGGAGAACTACCCCCACTGACTAACTCGGCGTTCGCGGGAGACTCGGACTCGGCAACATTGCCGGTTATTGAGGAGTTCTTTTCGGAGTATGAATTTTGCCGGTTAATAGAGAATTCCGGATATTTAGGTGCCGTTTAAACGAGAGTTTCCTGTATTAAATAATCTGCCTTACCGCTTTCTCTGTGTTTAAAGATGCAAGATACAATGTTCTGAAAAAAAACTCTTTACGAATTCAAATCTGTGAGATAAAGTTAATAAACAACAAAAAGGAGGAACAAAGCAGGAGTGAATAGTGCAGAACAGACATACATCCCCACCTTAACTGCAATTACTTTGCCAGCCAGGAAAAGCTGGCGAATAAAATTGTGAAAATATGTTGAAATGAAAGCATTATGTCCCCAGGGCGACTTGTTAAACTTCTCTACACTTTTACAGGGGAGGTAAAATAAGAGAATGAAAACAACATAAAAAAAAAACACATTTATGTCTGAATGTCATGAAATGACTGACCTGAAAAAGCAATTGGTAGATGTCGGAGTGAATGAAGGAAGGTGCATGGTATGGGCTACTCAAGTGAATTGCACATGGGCTAGTTTTAACACATGATGAGACTGACTCCAATGGTCTCCTGATCTGAGGGTATTCATGAATGAAACTATTAATTGGAACAGAAGCCGCCGTCACATGGGAATGGTAACCAGGTATCCATCTGGAATGCAGACCTTAAAATATCTCAAACCTCAGCCTAAACAGATGGTCTGTTAAATTAAGAGCAGAAGCGACAAGATTAATTAAGTAGAGGTAAATTAAACCTGTAGCAACAAATAGGCAGCTTTGAGAAAAATAAACTGACATGCATACAAGGAAAGTGAAGGAATGTATATTTTTTAAAGATAGACATTACAACAGTTGGAAGAATGAAAAATGAGTTCGCTACATAAACTCAAATTAGACCGACCAGTAAGAAATCCAAATGGTCAAAGGCGATAAATCTTTCTTTCATTCTGGGCCTAAGCTGTGCTAACTGGCCTGAAGCCAATGGGGATCAGAGGGAAAAGTCTCCAGTTCGTGGAGTCATACCTGACACAAAGGATATCACTGCAAGAGTTCCTCAGGGCAGCTTCCTCAGCCCAACTCTTCATCAAAGGCCTTCCCTACATCATAAGGTCAGAAGTGAGGCTGTTTGCTGATGATTGCACAGAGTTCTGTTCCATTCGCAATTCCTGAGATAATGAAGCAGTCCATGCCCACATGCAGCAAGACCTGGACAACATCCAGGCTTGGGCTGATAAGTGACAAGTAACATTCACGCCACACAAGTGCCAGGCAATGGCCATTTCCAACATGAGAGAGAGCCTACCCACCTCCCCTTGACATTCAATTACATTACCATCACCAAGGAACCCACCATCAACATCCTGGGGGCCGCCATTCACCAGAAACTCAACTGGACCAGCTGCATAAATGCTGTGGCTCCTACAGCAGGTCAGAAGCTGGGTATTCTGCGATGAGTGGCGCACCTCCAGATTCCCCAGAGCCTCTCCAAAACCTACAGGCAGAAGTCGGGAGTGTGATGGAAGACATCTCCACTTGCCTGGGTGGGTGCAGCTGCAACAACACTCAAGGAGATAAACACCATCAAGGACAATGTAGTCCGTTTGATCAGAATCTCATTTACTAGCCGAAACATCCATCCCCCCACAACAACAACTTGTACCGTGGCTGCAGTGTGTACTATTTACAAGATGCACTGTAGCATTTCACCAAGGCTCCTTCGGCAGCACCTCCCAAACCCGCGACCGCCACCACCTAGAAAGACAAGGGCAGCAGGTGCATGGGGACACCACCACCTGCAAGTTTCACTCCAAGTCACACACCATCCTGACTTGGACATATATCAGCGTTCCTTCATCGTCGCTGGGTCAAAATCCTGGAACTCCCTCCCTAACAGTACTATGGGAGTATCTTCACCACACGGACTGCAGCGGTTCAAGAAGAAGGCTCACCACCACCTTCTCCAGGGCAACTAGGGATGGACACTTAATGAGTAACACAAAATTGGACAAGCAAAACACATTCAAATAGAGGGCAGAATAAACTGACGAGAGCAACAAGAATGGAAACACTGATGGGCAGCTGTACATCTGTTGACTTTGTCTAATCCCATTGATATTTTCCAAGTGTCCTGTTATCACATCCTTTATGATAGACTCTAGCATTTTCCCTACTACTGATGTTAGGCTAACCGGTCTGTAGTCCCCTGTTTTCTCTCTCCCTCCTTTTTTAAATAGTGGGGTTACATTTACCACCCTCCAATCTGCCAGAACTGTTCCATAATCCATAATCTATAGAATGTTGGAAGATGACAACCAATGCATCCACTATTTCCATGGCTACCTCTTTTAGTACTCTGGATGCAGATTATCAGGCCCTGGGGATTTATCGGCTTTCAGTTCCATTAATTTCTCCAGCACTATTTTTTTTACTAATACTAATTTCCTTTAATTCCTCCTTCTCACTAGACCCTTGGTTCCCTAGCATTTCTGGGAAGTTATTTGTGTCCTCTTCCGTGAAGACAGAACCAAAGTATTTGTTTAATTGCTCTGCCATTTCCTTGTTCCCCATTATAAATTCTCCCGTTTCTGACTGTAAGGGACCTACATTTGTCTTCACTAATCTTTTTCTTTTTACATACTTGTAAAAGCTTTTACAATCTGCTTTTATGTTCCTTGCAAGTTTACTCTCATACTCTATTTTTCCCCTCTTAATCAATCTCTTGGTCCTTTTTTGCTAAATGGGTGTCTGTGTTGCACCGATGCAGCATGGATGCCCACCCAAAACATTAAATGACCGTATCCCCACGATGGGGGTCAGAGATACTGGCAGTGGCTGCGTGGAAGTTCCACTCTGCCTCAGACCCAATCCCCCACCCCAGATTTCCCCAGGAAGGGCTATTGTGATTTCGATCAAATGAGGTAGTAGCCAAACAACCTTGACCAGGTTAGTTTCCGGATGGACAGTCCAACAAAACAGTCCCATTGACACAGGCAGCCTCCAGTACTTCAATCAACAGTGAGAGATGACAAGTTAATCAATCGTAGGGAGCATTACACTGAGTCCAAACATATTATCATCCAACATTCACACATACGTTACACTGAAACCAAACATATCCAACAACAGCAACTTGCATTTGTATAGCACCTTTAACGCAGTAAAATGCCACATGGCACTTCACAGGAGCGTTATCAAACAAGAGAGGCAGAGAGGTTTTGGGAGGGAATTCCAGAGCTTAGGGCTCAGCAGATGAAGGCACAGCCACCCATGAGCGATGACAATTGGGGATGCTCAAGAGTCCAGAATTGGAGGAGTACAGCGATCTCGGGGGGTTGTAGTGCTGGAGGAGGTTACACAGATAGGGAGGGGCGAGGCCATGGAGACATTTGAAAACAAGGATGAGAATTTTAAAATCAAGGCGTTGCTGCACCAGGAGCCAATGTCGGTCAGTGAGCGCAGGGGTGATGGGTGACCGGGACTTGGTGCGAGTTAGGACACAGGCAGCCGAGTTTTGGATGACCCTAAGCTTATGGAGGGTGGAAGATGGGAGGCCGGCCAGGAGTGCGTTGGAATAGTCAAGTCTAGAGGTAACAAAGGCATGGATGAGGGTTTCAGCAACAGATGAGCTGAGGCAGGGACGGAGTCAGGTGATGTTCCAGAGGTGGAAATAGGCGGTCTTAGTGATGGCGCAGTTATGTGATCGGAAGCTCATCACGGGGGTCAAATACGACACCAAGGTTGCGAACAATCTGGTTCAGCCTAACACAGCTGCCAGGGAGAGGGATGGAGTCGGTGACTAGGGAACGGAGTTGGTGACTAGGGAACGGAGTTTGTGACTAGGGAACGGAGTTGGTGACTAGGGAACGGAGTTTGTGGCGAGGACCGAAGACAATGGGCTGGATTTTATCAATGGAGGCGAGCAGGAGGCGGGACTCCCACTTTTGGGGTTGTAGTCCCGCCTCCATCGAGTTGTGGCCAACCCACTCGATTTTCCCTTGATTGACCTTGTTGAGCCCGCTGGGCGGGCCAATTAAGGGCCACCCGGCAACGGGTGACGTCACAGATTGACATTTCATCTGTCAAGAGCTTTTGACAGATGAAATATCAGTGTTTGACAGCTCTGTGAAGCTGTCAAACACTGACAATCTGTCCTCTAAGTTAATTCCTTCCTCTCAGGCTGATTTAGAGATCTCTGCAGAACAAAAAGCAGAGGCTGCAGCTTTTGACAGCTCAACGGCCATTCTGCTTTCTGTGCCGGTGAGATTTCTGACTCCCGAGACCTGAAGGGCTGACACCTGCAGAAGGAAGTTAAGGTAAGTAAAACATTTTCCCACACCTTACACTTACCTTACACACTTACCTCTGCAGACATGCACCCATCACTCACCTGCCCACCGGACATATCGACCCCTCCAACCCCTGCAGACCCACGGTCCGCCTCGCTAAAATGGCGTGGTTTGGAGCCCACACTTCAGGGCTAAAAATAGGGATTAGGCAACAAACTGCCTGTTAACTACCTGTTAACAGGCAGTTAATTGTCACTAATCCCCTTCCCGCCTTGGGGAGGCGGCTCCCAGCACAGGTCGGGTACCCGCCTCCAGCGAAACTGGCATGGAGGTGGGTTGGGGGCGGGATGGGTTCGGGACCCCCGAATCTGCTATTTTCCCACCCCACATGCCTCCAAACCCGCCTCCACGGGTCAATGAAAATTCTGCCCAATGTCTTCGGTCTTCCCAATATTTAGTTGGAAGAAATTTCTGCTCATCCAGTACTGGATGATGGACAAGCAGTCTGACAATTTAGAGACCGTGGAGTGGTCGAGAGAGGTGGTGGTGAGGTAGAGCTGGGTGTCGTCAGTGTACATGTGGAAACTGACGCTGTGTTTTTGGATGATGTCGACAAGGGGCAGCATGTAGATGAGAAATAGGAGGGGGCCAAGGATAGATCCTTGGGGGACACCTGAGGTAACGATGCAGAAGCAGGAAGAGAAGCCATTGCAGGTGATTCTCTGGCTACGATTAGATAGATAAGAATGGAACCAGGCGAGTGCTGTCCCACCCAGCTGGACGACGGTGGAGAGACGTTGGAGGAGGATGGTGTGGTCAACCGTGTCAAAGGTTGCAGAGAGATCGAGAATATCCTCATCCAACATTCACGCATACATTGCACTGAGCCCAAACATATCCTCGTCCGACATTCACACATACAAATAGAAAGAGTCGCTGGCTAATGAGTACCCTGATTTATTTTTTGCTCCCTAGCTCAGCAATACTGAGTCCAATTGTAGCATTGTTACTGTCATCAGGAACTCAGACATTTCCGATTCTAGACTGGCCATTATTTTTGTGCTTGATTCCATTTCCTCCTGCTTATTTTACTATTGCACTGTGTCAACTCTGCTGTTATAAATATTAATTTATGAAATCAAAGAGGCGGTCATTGAAATTAGGAACTTATTCATGAAGTATACAAGAACAATAATATCATGCGTTGGAGATCGTGAAACAGCTTAGTAACTTTGTAATAGCTTGCACTGGTAGGTTTTATCTATTTTACAGTGTAATTACATTAGAAGAACTGGCCTTGATACACTTAACATCATAAAATTCTAAAAGCCATCTGGAACTCAAATTCAATGTCAATACTGCTGTCTTCATTAAAGAAACTGCAGTGATAACTGCATGAAAGGAAACTGTTACTATAACAGAGCCTCTTACCATAACAGAAAGAACTATTATATTAGCACACGCTGCCTTTGTGACATTGTGCTCTGTGTAGAATATTTGCAATTCTTTGCGAATTAAAATTTGAAAACAAAATGCCCCACAGAGGAAAAATGTCTTGAACAATTCACCACCTTTTGTTGCTGAGGCAACATCTTAAATTTTCGACCTTGTATTCGGGTGTGCAACGCGGCAATGCATGTTTCTACGACACAAGTACACGTGAGGCAGGTTAGAAATCTCTCAATTGCTCTTTGATAAAAGAAAATGACCTGCAAAAGGAATGTTGAGTGCTTGGCGGCTGGGCTAGGTCGCCTGCCAGCGGGGTATGGTGCTGCAGTGTCAAAAGGTGACGGTTTGTAACGTTTTACATTCAGTCCCAGTTTTCGATGCAGGAAGCGTGAATTCTCTGATGGACAGCTTTCAAAGCATCCACTGAACCCAAACAGAGACACGGGGTTATTTTGACTTTGACAATCGCGTAAAACGAGCGCTGTCGGATCGACCGCTCGTTATACATCTCTCCCGATTTTTGTTCCCTATTGACTTCAATGGAAATGAAAATGGGGAGAGATGTATAACGGGCGACTGATCCGATATCGCCCGTTGTACACTATCGCCCAGAGTCAAAATTACCCTCACTGTGTGCTCGCTATTAGAGCATGTGAATTCTTTTAAAGGGCAGGATCAGTGCTGGGACTGTGTCCAGTAACTATTTTGAGGGAGATAGTTTGGGTGATACTAATTTAATGACAGTACGTGCATGGATTGGGTGTTCCTCTCTTGCTTGAATAGCCCACTCTCTAGACTGGTACATGAAGAATAGACACTTGGGCTGGTGAGTCAGCAGTGGGCGGGGGGGGAGGGGGGGGGGAGGGGGCGGGGAGACGAACGGGAAGGAGGGGAAAAATACAAAACCCAAACAAAGATCCCACTGTATAATTTGATATTAAATGTTAATAAATTAGAAAAGTCAGGTAAAGCTGCATCTAAACAATGGGATTAGCGGAAGTTCTCCTTTAACCTGAAGCAGCACTGGCACCTTGAGACTGAGCTGGTATTAAATATGCCACATCATTCACGCCCACTGGGTTAGATTTGGGTGGTACTCTGTGGGGGAAGGGGAGCAGATTACACTCTGTCGCATTTGGAAGTAAATAATTGACTGGGAGGAGTGCATGGAAGAAAATCAAGATTTACACCCATAAAGAACACAAGGACATAAGAAATAGGAGCAGGAGTAGGCCATACGGCCCCTCGATAAGATCAGGGCTGATCTTCTACATCAACTCCACTTTCCCGCCCTATCCCCATGTCCCTTGATTCCCTTAGTGCCCAAAGATCTATCGATCTCAGCCTTGAATATATATGGAAAGGAACCCACCCGATTTTCTGACTACTTAAATTAATGGATGGAAAGTCAGGCGGGCTCTGTTACAGAGTGTGCGATCCTCCCTGCCTGATTTTCCTCGCCTTGTTCCATCCAGGTGGTTAGTTACCCCCCAAGCACAGTAGAGAAAAATCTAACCCTGTTCTTTCTGAGATTCAGAGCACCACTGGGCACGTGCAGCCACTCATCCCTGCACATGTAAGGTTGGTGCCAGAGACAGCCAGAGCAGCCAGTGTGTGTAGTCTGGGGATGCGTACCAGCATCTAGTTACCAGTGGAGTCTGCAGGACTGGGGGAGGGTGGGAATTGCACCACTAAATAGATCGATCAGTGTTCGTTAACGCTGTGTCAACTCCAGCTGCTCTACTCTAACCAGCACTATGTAATCGTGTAACTAGACCCTGAAGGGGTAAAGGGACATTGGTTCCAGGTGAAACAGCGAACCCTAGTGTTATGCAAGTGTCAGCTGTGGCTCAGTGTAAGCATTCTCCCCTCTGAATCAGAAGGTTGTGGGTTCAAGTCCCACTCCAGAGACTTGAGCACAAAATCTAGGCTGACATTCCAGTGCAGTACTGAGGGAGTGCTGTACTGTCGGAGGTGCCGTCTTTCAGATGAGACGTTAAACCGAGCCCCTGTATGGCATCTCAGGTGGATGTAAAAGATCCCATGGCACTATTTCGAAGAAGAGGACACAATAATTATCCCTCAACCAACACCACTAAGACAGATTATCTGGTCATTATCTCATTGTTGTTTGTGGGAACTTGCTGTGCGCAAATTGGCTGCTACAATTCCGATACTATCACAAGGATTACACTTCAAAAGTGGCTGTAAAGCACTTTGGGATGTCCTGAGGTCATGCTAATTTCCTTTCTTTCATTCTTCTTTCCTTTTTTTCTTTTTTTCTTTCTTTCCCCCTAGGATTGATGATAACTCTGAACAAAAGCGATAGTTTCACAAGTGAATAAAGCACGGCTGGCCTCTCACAAATCACTCATAGCGCGACACTTGGTTTCAAGACCAAGATCAATATCCGGCTAGGTGTGAAGTGGTACATACACTACGATACTTGTAGCTCTTACTTAATAAATGGCTGAAACACAAGGACAAGAAACACAGCTCCACCAAAGTATACCAGACAGCTGTTAATGCTTTTCACTTCACCGTTACATGAAAATTCCTCAGGGGAATACCCCATAACACCTTGCCTTATCAAGGAGAGCTGAAAAGTACAATCACCGAGCAAAGTAAAGCAGGACTTATTTAGTACCAGGATTGTGAATGAATGGGAGCGCCGACATCTGAAAGACAAGACAATGCAGATCCTCCACCCTGCCAGTGCAGCTGCTCTTATACTGGACTAAGTGCTACGCTAATGCTGGCAGATGCCAACGCATTGGTCTCTCACAGCCAAGGGCAACCACCAATGTAGACTAGCCAGATGCTTTAGGCCTATGGATGGAAAGTCCTGTTTTTGCTGTACTGTGATCACAGTGGTTCAGCAGTATAAAAGCAGCCAATAAGTGCTCGACAGAACTGAGCACAAAATGGGAGAGCACGCTCGAGGTGATTCCTGCAACCGGGCTTCCACAGGGAGCGCGTCTCAGGCAAGCGAAGGCGGCAGCATGATTCCCTCCATTAAATTTAAAACGAACGTGTAGAAAATCACGGGCTACGAGTCGACGAATTCCCGAGAGGCACTCCCTGTGAGCACCAGGTCATGGAATCACCCTTACCTCTGGGAGCTGGCTTTGAACACAGGCCAGACTGATGGAATGACAATGTCTGGGCTGCCAGCATATAAAGGTTCGACACAAAACCCATTGCTTATGGGCATGAGTAAAGAGCAGAATCCTGCGCCATAATACGGCAACAATTGGCAGTGTCACACAGGATGGCTGGTATTCAAAATGCAAATGTCACACTGGGTGCAGTAACAGGGTGTTCATTGGAGGCAGATTGCTGGGATCAATTAGACGGCGTGCTACCAAAAGTTGAAGTGTTCCATTGCCCAACATTGATACCTCTCACCTCAAGGAACCCAAATTCCACCCCACCTCCCCCCACCCCTCCTTCTCCGCATGTGTATTTTGTAATGACTTTTATCTGTGAATCCTTGTAATCGAGGTTAGGATGTTACTGGTGTGGAATGGAACACTATCCAATCTGGGTGCCCAGTGTCAGCACCGAGCACTTGTGCCAAGGGCTCATGCCCACCCATAGGAACTGGCGATGACGACAACCCTACCATATAAATTTAAAATGAGAAGTCGCACAACACCAGGTTATAGTCCAACAGATTTATTTAAAATTACAAGCTTTCGGAGCTATCGATCGCCCCTTCTTCAGGTAAAGTTACTATGCATTTTCTGTGTTTAAATTCTGTGAACTTTTGTAGATTCACTCACAGTAACTTTACCTGAAGAAGGGGCGATCGATAGCTCCGAAAGCTTGTAATTTTAAATAAATCTGTTGGACTATAACCTGGTGTTGTGCGACTTCTCATTTTTGTCATTTTTGTCCACCCCAGTCCAACGCCGGCATCTCCGCATCATGACCAATATAAATTTAAAGTCTAGGGGGGAAAAATTCAGTCGCGCCCCGTTTGGGGTGCAAATATCGTCCGGGTGCAAAGATTAGCGCCTGGCGCTAATTATCGCCACTGACTGGAAACTTCACTTTTAACGCCCCGGGAGGTGATTGGAGCGCTAAATCAGGCGCTGCACACCTGTCTTAAGGCGCAAAGGCCGAGGAGGGAGGCGCTAACTCAGAGCGCAAGCGCAGCGCAGGTGCTGCCAGTTAGCGAGGGACCACAGACACACTGGCGCCGGCCAGTTCTTAAAGGGCGGGGGGCGATCTTGCTCCCCAGCCACACCCTGCTCATTGCAGCCTTGAATCTCGACCTGGAGAGACCTGAGATTCCATTTTCCAGCCAAGGATGGAGAGGGCGAGAGAACGAGCTGAGCGCTTCACCGAGCGGGCCTTGGATGCTCTGGTTGGCGCGGTGGAGAGCCGAAGAGCAATACTGTACCCAGAGAGTGGCAGGAGGCCTTTGCCGCGCGACTACAGAAGAGTGTGGAGGGAGGTGGCTCAGCGCGTCTCCTCCAGGAGCATGGTGCCCAGGACCCATGTCCAATGCCGGAAAAAGTTCAACGACCTCACTCGGGTCGTCAGGGTGAGTGGCTTTTTTGCAATACCTCTCCATCCCTCCATCTCAACCTCACTCTATGGCCAGAGGGTCTTAAAACCACAATTAACAAGACTCATCCAACACCTATGGCCCTTTCATGAAGCACACACACACATTCCATACTTTGCATACAGTAAGGGCTATTCACCTATGGGAGGCACATCAGGCAAGACCATGGCTGTATATTTACTCAGACGCCGTCCTTTTTCTTGCAGGCCAAGCTGGCGCATAATAGGAGACAGCAGCAACGGACGGGTGGAGGGCGGCCTCAGCTGCAACCCCTCAGCGATCTTGAGGAGCGCGTCCACAGGATTGTGGCAAGCCGGGTGATCGGTCCCGTCGCCACTGGAGACGCCGACCCCGTTCTGGACAGCAATGGTAAGGTCATCACCTTTTTGTCCTCTGTCCTTCCACTTGTCCCTCACAACACCAGCCTTTGACACTTTCAATCCAACTTACTAACTCGCTGCACTTATTCCTCCCTTACTGCCACCCTGTCCTCACGCTAAAGCCACTCTTGTACCTCCCTGCTTTCAGATGGTGATTCACCAGCTGAGGAGACGGGCCCTGAAGCTGCCAGTGGGAGTGAAGCTGCAGCCGAGGAGGAAGAGGAAGCCGGAGCATCAGTGCCACCCTCTCCCGAGGAAGCCCATGCCGACACTGGGAACACGCCTTCCCTGGAGGGGAGCAGGGGGGAAGGGTCTGATGAGGGTGTAGCTCCAGGACCCAGCGGGCTGCAGCAACGCAATGGGGGTAGGGAAGCTCGGGGTCCTTCTCCCCGGAGGGAGAGTATGCCAGCGAGTCCTGCTGCACTGGACGCAGAGGAGGAGCTGCTGATCGCGGAAATGAACACCCAGGCAGTGGGCATGCACACTGAGCTCATGGCTGCAGTGGGTAGGGTGCCCGAATGCATTGAAGCACTGGCAAGGAGTGTGGAGCACTTCGCTGCAGCGCAGGCGGATGCGACACTGAAGCTCAGTGCTGCAATTCAATCTCAGACTGCACTCATGCAGACTCAGATTGAGGCCACGCGAGCACTGTCTGCTGCCATCCTCGCTGGTTCGTTCACATTTCCCCGGGGCTCTCACCGCGCCGCAGCAGGCCAGCAATCTGTGCTCCAGCAGATTGCTCCGGATGCTGAGGTGCTGCCCCGTGGGAGTGCCAGTGTGCCGGTCGAGCAGGGAGTTGCTGTCCTCGCTCAAGATGACAGCATTCCTGCTGCCACCACTGTCACTTCTCCACTGCAGTTGCCACCGCCTGTAGGACAGACTGCTGCCGCCCATGCAGAGTTGGTGCAGTCTGCAGCCGGGCCCTCCAGGCCCAGAACTGGTCGAGGCCGTCCCTCAAGGGCATCTGCATTGTCAGGGCCTGACAGTCAGCAGCCTTCCACCAGCCTTGCTGCAGCCACTGAGGTCCCATTGCGGAGGAGCAGTAGGGTAAGAAGGGGGGAAGGGCGCACGGGAAGGAGTTCACCCTCGATGTCGGAGGTGTGACAAAATGCTGGTCATTTTTTTATTAAAGGCCGAGGTTCGTGGTCAAACTTTTGTTGAGTGTTTTGCACATGATCTCCAGGTTGTGAGAACCAGTTATGGTAATGACTGTTTTTTTGTGTTTATTTGTATGAGTTTGTCATGAAGAAATGACACACACAGAGTTTGTAAAATAAATAAGTTTTGGTACTCAAAATATACATGTTTGGTGTTTGGAATCATTGGTGCCTTGGCCGGCTTAGGGGTTGCGTGTTGGGTTCATTCATGCTGTTCTCAATGGCAGAAGCCATTTCCACAGCAGGGGCCTAGAAGCGGCTTGCTATCAGCCGCTGACGGACGGCCCTTGCAGTTTCACCATTGTGGGCCGCCCTCACGCCTTGGTGCTGCTGCTGATCATCCTCCTCCTCCTCCTCTTCCTCCTCCTCCTCTGGTGGTGCTCCAAGGCCTGGTGGCATTGGCTGGGTCCTGAGGATTGACATGTTATGCAGCATGCAGCACACAACTACGATGTTGGAAACTCGCTCAGGCGAGTACTGCAGGGCTCCTCCAGAATGGTCGAGACAGCGGAACCGTTGCTTGAGCACGCCGATTGTGTGCTCCACGATGTTCCTGGTAGCTTGATGGCTCTCGTTGTACCGCAGCTCAGCAGGGGTGTTGGGCGTACGGAGCGGTGTCATCAGCCAGGTGCTCAGTGGATACCCCTTGTCCCCGAGAAGCCAACCAACTGGCTGATGCGGTGCCTCGAAAAGTTCTGCCACAGTAGTCTGGTGCAGGATGAAAGCATCGTGGCAGCTGCCAGGATAGTGGGCATTGACAGCGAGTATCAGCTGTCTGTTTTCACAGACTAACTGAACATTCAAGGAATGGAACCCCTTTCTGTTCCGGAAATCCTCGGCATTCTCATGCGGAGCACGCAAAGCCACATGCGTGCAGTCAATGGCGCCCTGCACCATGGGGAAGCCCGCTATCCTCGCAAAGCCCAGAGCACATTCTTGCTGCTTGTCTGGGGTCATGGGGAAAGAGATGAACTCTCGTCTCCTTTTAAAGAGGGCATTTGTGACCTTCCTGATGCAGCAATGCACCGCGAACTGGGAGATATTGGCGATGTCCCCAACAGCAGATTGAAATGAGCCAGTAGCATAAAAGTTCAGAGCCACTGTGACCTTCACTGCCACCGACAGAGACGTCCTGGACCTCAGTTGAGGCTGCAGATCTGGCTGCAGCAGGTGGCAGAGCTCAGTGACCACCTCCTTGCTGAAGCGCAGCCTTCGCAGACACTGCTCCTCAGACATATGAATGTAGGAGAGCTGTTCACGATATACCCTGGGAGGGTAAGCGCTCCTGTACAGACGCCTGTTGGCCCTCCTCCGTCTGGCCATCATTGCCACTCTCTCTCTGCGTCTCTGTCTCCTCCGATTCAGCTGGCGCAGGACGATGCCCCCCATCAGTGCAGCCCCCATATCTCTTAGCAAGCAAAGTTATGAAGGCCAGAAACCAAAGTACCAGCGAAGTTAGGATGAGTAGCCAAAACTACCTCACACAGCGTTGACTCAATGCAGAAGTCTCTCTTTCTCTCTCTCCGAATCTCTCTCTCTCTCTCAGAACGAGTGGTGCAAAAATGTCCACCACAGAGAAAGACAGGAAGAGGCCCCCTTTAAATAGCGCCTCCCCAGCCCCACAGCGAATGATAGCGTCCCACTCTACCGGTCGTTGGATGCGCCAGGCGGTAAGGATGGGGGCGCCACTGAAATTCTGCTCCGGGGCGCCACAAGGGCGTTGCGCACTCGTATGACGTCACAATCTGCGCGCACAGGAGATCGCGGCGATAAAGTTTAGCGCCGCCGCAAAATGTCCAGTTAAGTTCCCGAGCGGCGCAAACATCGCTGCGTCCGGGCGCTAGCTGCTTTGCGCCCCATTAGCGCCCTCTTAAGGCGCTAACGGGAGGCGCAACCAACTGAATTTTTCCCCCTAGGTACTTACTGATGTGACGTGGATGTGTGTCTCAGAGTCCCTAGCAGTGCTGAAGTCTGCCTTCCGCTCCTAAAGGAGGAGGCAGGGAAGGGGGATTGTTTTTACTGGGAGGCTGGTTCAGGCACACGCTAATCGCTCAGCACCGAGTCTGGGCCTGAAAATGGGCCCAGATGACTTTTTAGACCTGTGTAATTACAGACGGTAAATAGCAGTCGCCTGTGCGTTTAGTGAGAGCGGAGTAGATATTGGACCTCGTTCTGCTAGTTTTAAGGGTATAAACTGGGCGCAATGACGGGCAATTTAGGGGAGAAAGGCACGTTTTCTATGGTGTGCTGCAAGTTGTTCCCCATACAGCGGCCCGAACCTTTAAGTGAGTTTAAAAAAAAAACTGTTCCCAAATGTCAGCATGTCTAAAAATGTACATTTCATCTGACACCCAAAGGTCAGCGCAAGCTTCCTGATGGATTTAACTTTACACATTTATTTTACTTTCCAGCTCAAGTGCATTTTAAATGATCTGCTTTGTAAACAGTGCCGAAGGCCCATCCTGTCCAAATTGTACAGAATAGTAAATGATCTACAGTAAATTGAATTCCACTGGAAGGGTTATATTGATTTTAACACACCCTACAACCTTTTAAACATTTCCAATGGAATCGGTGGTTATCTCCACATTTCTTCTCGTTACGCCTTTCATTTGTTTCACATCCTTTTATTTTTTTTATTTTGTTTGTGGAAACCCTTTTTCTTTCTCGTGCATTCAGCGGCCCGACCCTTTCAATGAGTTTGAAGAAATAATACCCTGTGCATAAAATGTCAGCATGTCTGAAAATATGCATTTCACCCGGCACGAAAAGGTCAGCACGAGCTGCCTGGTAGATTAACTTAACGCGTTTATTTAACGTTCCAGCTCAACTAAGAATTGAAATCATCTGCGTTGTAAACAGTGAGGAGTGCTCCTCCCGGCCCGGCGTTCAATTCGCCGGATGCTGAGGGCCACCGTTTGCCCACACCTCCTCTCCCGATTGCCTCCCGAGTTCTGCTGACCACCTCCTGCCTCCCCGGGACCAGAGAGCCACTGGTGGTGCGACTGGGGTTGATGGCCTGGCCCCTCCCTATCCCGGTGGCCTCCTCCAGCCCTATAACTCTCCGAGACCTCTGCGCTCCTCCCATTCTGGCATCCCCGATTTTCATCGCTCCGCCGTTGGCGGCGTGCCTTCAGCTGCCGGGGCCCTGAGCTCTGGAATTCCCTGCCTAAACCTCTCCGCCTCTCCACTTCTCTCTCCTCCTTTAAGACGCTCCTTAAAACCTACCTCTTTGACCAAGCGTTTGGCCAGCTGTCCCAATATCACCTTATGTGATTTGCATTTATATAGCGCCTTGGGACCTTTTACTACATTGAAGGTATTATACAAATGGCAGTTGTTGTTGTTGTTGCAGCAAGATGCTAGTAAACGATTATGGCTGGAAGACTCATTTCCCATGGTCCTGCCTCATTGGCCATGTACAGCGTGTGCTGCACCGGTATCGATTCGGGCGTGTGAATACTACATGTTGAGAGAGAGTAAATACTGGTAGTCTTTATATTTAGAGAGAGTCGGGTAGGAATTGGTATGCTTTGCATCCATTTATCAGACATATATCAGGCTCAAAGTGCACCAATTTAGCAGTCGAACAGCCTGGGCCCAATCTGCGCAAGCGTTGGTCCCAATTTGTGGAGCCCATCTTTTAGGCATTCCGGGCGGACGTCTAAAAGTAGGCGTTACGTCGCTTGAATATGTTAATTCAGGGCCTAGTGCCTGTTGAAGGAGTTCTTGGAGAAATTATTTCCCGATGAGCGGAGCCTGCTTCCCCCCCCCCGCCGCTGGATTCTTCAGTGGTCCCCGCGGCGGCCACCAAAATTAATCTGTCGCTCCTCGGGCCTCTTGTTTCAGGAACGCGCTCATCGCTCAGCACCGAGTCTGGGCCTGTTTTCAGGCCCAGATGAATTTTTACCCCTGTGTACTTACAGACGGTAAATACCAGTAGCCTGTGTGTTTAGTGACAGTGGGGTAGATATTTTAAGGGCGTAATCGGGGCGCAATGATGGCCAATTTAGGAGAGGTACGGGCCAAGCCCGATCACCGGCAGGTGTACGGATGCTGCTATATTGGCTTCAGCGGCTGCCCTGCCACTCATGGTGCCCGAGTGAAACAGTCCTGTCACTACACCACTTAATTTTGTGCATTTATTAATTGGTGTCTTTTCTTATTCCTTGTGCCCTGCCCATCCACTCCAGCAGATGTCAATTATTCAGCTATTAAATCCTATCGAGATTTTCATTCCCAAATCACTTTTGCTCTCTCCCTACCTTCAAAAAAAAACTCTTTCTTTGACTGTTCATTCTGTTTTCCCCTCCCATCCTATAAAATTCCATCACTTTCTCCTTGATGTGTGCTGTTTCTCCTGTGAAGTGTTGATGTTCTTTTATGTGAGGAGTGCGATATAAATGCAAGACCCTTAGATATGTAAATGAGGGGACTAATGCATGTTTCAGGACCCCCGCACTAAATTGGTGAGCAATGAGCGGAACAGGTCGGGATTGGGAGGGTTCGGGTCGGGATTGGGAGGGTAGAGGCCGGAATGGGGAGAGTGGAGGCGGAATGGGGAGGGTAGAGGCCGGAATGGGGAGGGTAGAGGTCTGCTCTTCCCAGCTCCACATACAGGCAGGTATATTTTAAACGCTTACCTTATTGGTTGCTGCCTGCAGTGATCCCCCTTTCCGGACCGCCTGTTAGGTCGCATTTAGACCTGGTTTTCTTGAATGTAGCAGCCTTCAGCTGCTTTCAGGGCATATTGCAGAGGCAGCCTCAAACAGGCGTTAGGCCCCTTATTTGAATATGCAAAGGGACCAATGCCAGTTTCAGGCGTGGGCACTGGATGACAATTATTTTGCCTACACCAATGTGGTGGGCAGCTCACTTCCGGATCGTAATGAGCGTGCGCTCCCTGCCTGCCATATTGGAGGTTTAAGAGGCCATTTTCCGGGCAATAAACAGCGCCATCCAATTTCTAGGCCAGTATATACTAGAAGTCCGTGTGTTCACAGTCAATAAACACCAGCGGCCTGTGCATTTAGCAACATGAATAAAAAATACACAAAGGTGCCCTGATTGTGATGTAGTAATTGGAGCCGCTTTGTTACTGAAAATTGAGGCAAATGTGTTGAACATCTGGTGAGGTGAAGTCTGCCGAGACAGTTCACCAGGAACCTTCATTCTGGATTAGGGCCGGGGATCACGAATGACAAATGTAAAGTAGATGCATAAACTAGCGCCAATTCTAAAGGGAGCATAGTGGTAATGTCACTGGGCTAGTAATCCAGAGGCCTGGACTAATGATCCAGAGACGTGAGTTCAAACTCCCACCATGGCAGCTGAGGAATTTAAATTCAGTTAATTAAATAAATCTGGAATAAAAAGCTAGTATCAGTAATGGTGACCATGAAACTATCGGATTGTCGTAAAAACCCATCTGGCTCACTAATGTCCTTCAGGGAAGGAAATCTGTCGTCCTTACCTGGTCTGGCCTATATGTGACTCCAGACCCACAGCAATGTGGTTGACTCTTAACTGCCCTCTGAAATGGCCTAACAAGCCACTCAGTTGTAACTAACCGCTACGAAACACAATAATAAAAATGAAACCAAACGGACCACCCGGCATCGACCTTGGCACCGGCTATGGACATGGCAACGGCACACCCAGCCCAGTCGACCCAGCAAAGTCCTCCTCACCAACATCTGGGGACTTGTGCCAAAATTGGGAGAGCTGTCCCACAGACTAGTCAAGCAACAGCCTGACATAGTCACACTCACAGAATCATACCTTTCAGCCAATGTCCCAAACTCTCCATCACCATCCCTGGGTATGTCTTGTCCCACCGACAGGACAGACCTACCAGGGGTGGTGGCACAGTGGTATACAGTCGGGAAGGAGTGGCCCTGGGAGTCCTCAACATTGACTCCGGATCTCATTGATGTCTCATGGCTTCAGGTCAAGCATGGGCAACGAAACCTCCTGCTGATTGCCACCTACCGTCCTCCCTCAGCTGATGAATCAGTACTCCTCCATGTTGAACACCAGTTGGAAGAAGCACTGAGAGTAGTAAGGGCACAGAATATAATCTGGGTGGGAGACTTCAATGTCCATCACCAAGAGTGGCTCGGTAACACCACTACTGACCGAGCTGGCCGAGTCCTCAAGGACACAGCTGCTAGTCTGGGCCTGCGACAGGTGGTGAGAGAACCAACACGAGGGAAGAACCTACTTGAACTTTTCCTCGCCAATCTACCTGTCGCAGATGCATCTGTCCATGACAGCATTGGCAGCAGTGACCACCGCACAGTCAACTAACGGGAGAAGGAGGCTCCATGAATATCCCCATCTCGATGATGGTGGAGCCCAGCACGTGAGTACAAGAGAAAGCTGAAGCGTTTGCAACCATCTTCAGCCACAAGTGCCGAGTGGATGATCTATATCGGCCTCCTCTTGAGGTCCCCACCATCACAGAAGCCAGTCTTCAGCCAATTCGATTCACTCCACGTGATATCAAGAAACAGCTGAGCGCACTGGATACAGCAAAGGCTATGGGCCCCGACAACATCCTGGCTATCGTGCTGAAGACTTGTGCTCCAGAACTAGCCGCGCCTCTAGCCAAGCTGTTCCAGTACAGCTACAACACTGGTATCCATCCGACAGTGTGGAAAACTGCCCAGGTATGTCCTGACAACAAAAAGCAGGACAATCCAATCCAGCCAATTACCACCCCATCAGTCTACTCTCAATCATCAGCAAAGTGATGGAAGGTGTCATCGACAGTGCTATCAAGCGGCACTTACTCAGCAATAACCTGCTCACTGATGCCCAGTTTGGGTTCTGCCAAGACCACTCGGTTCCCGACCTCATTACAGCCTTCGTCCAAACATGGACAAAGGAGCTGAATTCCAGTGTGGCATCAAGGAGCCCTAGTAAAACTGAAGTCAATGGGAATTGGGGGGAAATCTCTCCACTGGCTGGAGTCATACCTAGCACAAAGGAAGATGGTTTTGGTGGTTGAAGGTCAATCATCACAGCCCCAGGACATCGCTGCAGAGTTCCTCAGGGCAGTGTCCTAGGCCGAACCATCTTCAGCTGCTTCATCAATGACCTTCCCTCCAACATAAGGTCAGAAATGGGGATGTTCGCTGATGACTGCACAGTGTACAGTGCCATTCACAACTCCTCAGGTAATGAAGCAGTCCATGCCCCGCATGCAACAAGAACTGGACAACGTTCAGGCTTGGGCTGATAAGTGGCAGGTAACATTCGCGCCACAGAAGTGCCAGACAATAACTATCTCCAACAAGTGAGAGTCTAACCACCGCCCTTGACATTCAACGGCATTACCATCGCTGAATCCCCCACCATCAACATCCTGAGGGTCACCATTGACCAGAAACTTAACTGGACCAGCCACATAAATACTGTGGCAACAAGAGCAGGTCAGAGGCTAGGTATTCTGCGGCGAGTGTCTCACCTCCTAACTCGCAAAAGCCTTTCCACCATCTACAAGGCACAAGTAAGGAGTGTGATGGAATACTCTCCACTTGCCTGGATGAGTGCAGCTCCAACAACACTCAAGAAGCTCGACACCATCCAGGACAAAGCAGCCCACTTGTTTGGCACCCCATCCACTTTAAACATTCACTCCCTCCACCACCGGCGTACCGTGGCTGCAGTGTGTACCATCTACAAGATGCACTGCAGCAACTCGCCAAGGCTTCTTCGGCAGCACTTCCGAAACCCATGACCTCTTCCACCTAGAAGGACAAGGGCAGCAGGCGTATAGGAACACCACCACCTGCAAGTTCCCCTCCAAGTCACAAACCAACCCGACTTAGAAGTATATCGCCGATCCTTCATCGTCGCTGGGTCAAAATCCTGGAACTCCCTACATAACAGCACTGTGGGAGTACCTTCACCACATAGACTGCAGCAGTTCAAGAAGGCGGCTCACCACCACCTTCTCAAGGACAATTAGGGATGGGCAATAAATGCTGGCCTTGCCAGCGACGCCCACATCCCATAAACGAATAAAAAAAAAATTCTGCCTCGGTAGGTGTTCGCTTCCCTTTTCTCTTGTTTTTCAGAATCTATTCGCCTGATGTCATAATCCCATTGCTCCTCTTTGACAGTTATCAGGTAACAGCAAAGAAAGGTGAAAAACTATTTGGAAGTAGTGAGTGTAAACTCTTATTAACAGCGCGTCAAGTCTGACTGTGATGCCGTTATGTATGTATCCATGAACGTCCTTTAATCTAATATTCATGCCAACGGATCCCGGCCTTTTTTCCAAAATGGGACTTTTTTTTTAATCGCATTGGGCTGAGTTACACATTCCATTAACCACAGCAAAGCGAATAAGGGCGGCCTGAGACACAGGCTGCAAATAGTTAATGGTGAAAGGATGCGAGATTGTCAGTTGGAAGAGTGATTAGAGGACAGATATTTAAGTATTTATTTATCCTTCAGAATGCGTTTATGTTCCGGTTGTCTTTACTAAAAAAAAGGCATAAGGCTGATACTGAGGCTTGGAGCCACATAAATTGCTCTAAAGATGAATTAAAATGCAAGGCGCAGCACCTGGGAGCAGTAACAACCATCAATGTCGTCCCATTCATCCGCTGGGTGATACAGGCTCGACTGCACCTTGCTTTCCCCAACTCTACCACACTCAATTAGTTTTAACTGCGGAACCTATTTGGCATGAAATTGTATATACTCACAGGGATCACTGGAAATAAATAATATAACATAACTGGTGCCCAATAAATGGAACTATTCTCAAGGCTTCTTTAATTTGGCTGTGTAAAGTCTGGCCTACTTAATAACTATTGCAATCCTACTTAATAACTATTGCAATCCTACTTAATAAGTATTGCAATCCTTTTCCCATCCTGGAATCAGTGGTTTTTTTTCCATCTTATATATCCTGTGTACACTGCGAGCTGCAAATTAGCGTGTCAAGCCAATTCTCACCTGCTACAAGTGAGAGAAACACGAACGCAAATAGTCCTGATAGTAAGTAATGTGCTTGTTAACCCCCAAAGTGTCTTGCCCTGTCAATGTGCGCCTCCTTCCCTCCCCTTGCCCCCTCCAGATTTGCCGTGGTTTAGTCTCTGATCCCATCTGTGTGATGTGCCTAACACAACATCTTCTGTATGTAGATTAGACAGAGCTAGGTCACGGCTAGCTGTGAAATGTAATTTATAAAGTGAGATTGACTGGATCGGCTACAAACTGCAAATTACAAAGTCATCCACACAAGTGGAATATAAATCATATGTTATGGCTGGCTGTGACATTTTCTTTTCATACTCTATGTTTAAGATTATCATAAAACAAGTCGTTTCTTGTTTAGAAGATTATTTTTTGTATTGAGCCAGTTTAGCTCAGCTAGTCGAGCTCTCTCCATTTGGCTTAGGTTGTGATCTCAAGGCCTGCACCAGGATCGGAGTACATTATCCAGGCTGACAGTATTATCCTGAGGTAGTGCTGCACTGTCAGAGATGGCGTCCTTCAGATAAGACATGCAACTGCCTGTTTAAGTGAATTTTAAAAGCTGCAACTGGCAGACTATAGGGCGGGTATTCTGAAAGGAGATCAAATGAACGGTGGGGCCCTCCTCGTCTGAACTGATCTCTTGGGTTGATCTTAGCTAAGACGTAGAGGTGCTATAGATAGCCTCATCATCACTAAGCTAGAGAAGAGGAAAATAAATCAACCCAGGCTCCTGCTCCTAATTGCTATCCAGTGACCTTAGTTGGAAAGTGCGCGTGAGTGGATATCAAGCGAGCTCAGCTGTGGTGCTCTCCAAGATTAAATAGCCTGCAGCAATCACTATCTGGGATCACACATGATGAATGACCATGGGGTAAGGTACTGGAGGACTGGTAGCAGCTGCGGAGCCTTACCCCAGTATAAATCGGCACCTTGAGGAGAAAAGGGGAGAGACTGGAGCTGAAACCATTTTTATTCCCTTTCTCGACAACAACAACAACTTGTATTTCTATAGCACCTTTAACGTAGTAAAACGTCCCCAGGGCGTTCACAGGAGCGATTATCAAACAAAATTGACACCGAGCCACACAATGAGAAATTAGGGCAGATGACCAAAACTTGGTCAAAGAGGTAGGTTTTAAGGAGCGTCTTAAAGGAGGAGCGAGAGGGAGAGAGGCGTGAGGTTTAGGGAGGGAATTCCAGAGCTTAGGGCCTTGGCAGCTGAAGGCACAGCCACCAAGGGTGGAGCGATTAAAATCGGGGATGCTCAAGAGGCCAGAATTGGAAGAACGCAGAGATCTTCCTTTATTTATTGTGTTTAATTTTTGAGGTTATGCAAAAACTCCCTGAGCAACACATCTCCTGACGGGATGGAGAGAAACCTGCAGCCAAGCGCCCATCACTACTGCACTTGCCACCAAGAACTGGTGATCAAGAGCAGGTTGGAACGAGCCTGCTGCTGATTTTCCCCTTATCCTTTGTGCCTCTGCCTGGTCTCTCCCCACAACACAGACAGTGACCACTGCTGCACTGCCCCACTTCCTTTCTGTGCTTGCATCTCCTCAGGACGTCCATCATTGTGGTGCTGAAGATGTTGGAAGGTGAACCAGCCATTGGAAGCTACACAGGAGCAACCCAGAGCAACTCACACCCTTCCTGCAGTATAGCCTCCTGTTATTGCTATCAAAGGTCAGGAACTCACCAATCGGAACATCGTTGGTTCAAACACCCAACCTACCACTTTGTGACAGTTTGTTACATAGAATTACCTAGAATTTACAGCAGATAAACAGGCCATTTAGGCTAACTGAGGTTTCCATGGTTCTTCCACCGATGTTACGATGGACGAGCGGCATGCCAGAATTCCGCCCACTCAGCACCCCATCCAATTTCCTCCTGGGTTTTATTCTGAGCCTGCTCACTTTGCAGTTAATCATATTCAAGTTAGGTCCCGATGACATCACCCAGTCTCTCAGTGTTTATGCCGTCACCTACCTGTCCATATAAAATGGGCATCCACAGCTGCTGGGGTGTGCTGTTTGCGGGGTGCAATTCCAGAGCCTCTGGTAAGATTTGTAGCCGCATTTTGATGCTTTTTCTGAAACCGTTTTTCTTGCTTTCTTTTGCTCTTTCGTTTCTTTTTCCGCTTAGTTGATCTGGACGCTTCGGGTCTGGAATTTTGTTCCCGTGCGCTGGCGGCACAGGCAGAGGCGGTGCGTGTTGGGCAGATGAAACGGAAACTGGAATTTGTGCTAACTCCAGGTTTTCCATTGGGTCTGCTCTGAGGGCACAGGAGACTTGCCTCGTTACAGCATTCATTGGGATATGGAGTGTCAGCAGCGGCTCAGTGGGTAACACGCTCGCCTCTGAGTCAGAAGGTTGTGGGTTCAAGTCCCACTCCAGAGACTTGAGCACACAAAGCTAGGCTGACACTCCAGTGCAGTACTAAAGAAAGAAAGACTTCCATTTATATAGCGCCTTTCACGACCACCGGACGTCCAAAAGAGCTTTACAGCCAATGAAGTACTTTTGAAGTGTGGTCACTGTTGTAATGTACTGAGGGAGTGTTGCACTGTCGGAGGTGCCGTCTTTTGGATGAGACATTAAACTGAGGCCCAGTCTGCTCCCTCAGGTGGATGCTAAAGATCCCATGCCACTATTTAAAGGAAGAGCAGGAGAGTTCGCCCCCATTTCCTGACCAATATTTATCCCTCAATCAACATCGCTAAAAAACAGATTACCTGGTCATTTATCTCATTGCTGCTTGTGGGTCCTTGCTGCGTCCAAATGGGCTGCCACATTTCCTACATTACAACAGTGACTACACTTCAAAATATACTTAATTAACTGTCAAGCGCTTTGGGACGTCCTGAGGTCGTGAAAGGCGCTATATAAATGTATGTTCTTCCTTTCTTCTTTCTGTATTGAGGATGTGTCCTTGTTGCCCCAGGAATTCTGACGCATTGCATTCTGGGTGCCAGGCCAACAGTGAGCGCCATTAAAAGTTGGAACGAGGCAAAATCCTGCAGAGCCACAGAAACCAGAAGTAGCAATAAAACTGTCCAAACTGACCACTTGATGGGGTTTGTTTTGCCATTTTCCCCCTGTTTCTTGGTATTGCAAAATTGCTCTTTTGTTTCTTTTTGTTTGGTTTCAATTTTAAAGAAAGAACTTGCATTTATATAGCGCCTTTCACAACCTCAGGATGTCACAAAATGCTTTACAGCCAATGAAGTACTTTTGAAGTGTAGTCACTGATATAATGTAGGAAACGCGTCGGTTTGCTGTCGGAGACCACGTACAACGCATTTCGCCTGAGATAGACTGTCCTCCCTGCCTCCCCAGATATTATTGGCCGCTTGTCTCACCTTGGCATAAAATAACAGCAGAACCTGCCCAAAAGCGCCAGATCATTTCTGCTGCTGTCAGGGGATGACTGAATCTTAACGGTAACGAATGATGCAGAGCGCAGACAGGAAGCGGTGCAAAAACAGCAAGAAAATATCACTCATTTAATTGGCCACTCAAGTATAAATAGTGTTTCAGATCCGTTGACTGTCTGGCCAATGTAACAAATTGACACAAATGTAAGGCTTTTTGCAATATTTTTTCTGTATCCCACCCAAAATCCTGAAACTACCTCTCTGTCAATGCTGTTTTTATTATGTTAGTAGGGTTTGGTTTCAATTACTTTTTTAATGTTCAGTCCAAAAAAATGGTTCAAATATTTTGGTGATTCAGTCATAGAGGCACTTACTTTGTTCTTAAAAAAAACCCACATCGGGATCATAAATGTGTGTTGAAATGTTATTCTGTGTGAAGATCACACACGTACACCATCGGATAAAAATAGCTCTTTTTGTGAGCGATTGAATGTTTAGCTCCACGACCTCATGATAATCCGAAATTTAAACCTTGCGTAAGTGACCACTGGCCATGGAAAGAAATGGCGCTTTTGCTGCTTCACTTCGGTGCTGGCAGCACAGACACAAGCCTGTAAAACAGCCAATTGTGACAGATACACATCAGTGTTTGTGAAAAGGAAATGCACATGCCGCTCTGATGGTACTGTGATAAATGTCAGATCACACTGCAGTGAAGAGTATGCGAGTATCTTTAGATCTGACATGATTTATGATAACACACGTTAGATACATTTAGAAAGAATATTTGTAATAGACATTCTAACTATCACAACAACAATTTCTTCATGGATCCCTTACCAATAGACAACCCTTATAAGAGCATCTTTCCTTGACATGTCCTTGCTGGAATACATTTTTTTGGTATGACTCCCAAGAAAAGTCTTACGGAGCTGGTCTTCTGTAATTTAATTTATACAAAGGACAAAATGTAATTCTTCCTTGGTAGGAATACATAAAGTAGAAAGAAAATCTGCTGCACAATGCACCCATTCATGGAGAGTAATTGCAGCTGTCAGTGCGATTATGAATTGCTTGCTAGCAAATTAAATGCTTAGAAGAATGTATAGAACAATTTAACACTGCACAGCATTAAACACAGTAGGTTGAAATTTCAAACAGATTCCATTCCATAAAAAGGAAAAATGGTATTCTGGGTTTTATATATGGAGACAAAAGCATGGAGATGATGATGTAGCTGTACACGGCAGTGGTTAGACTGCAGTTGGAATATTTTGTGCAGTTTTAAGCATCCTATTAAAGAAAGGACATTAAATCCATGAAAATGGTGCAACGTAGATTCAGTGGGATGATACTAGAGATTAGCGGATATAGTTATGACGAGAAACTTAAAATCTCAGACTGTATTCACTGAAGGAGGCTGGCCACTTGGTCCTGCAAGAGGTAAGTAGGAGGCAAGTGTCTTTATAGATATCACCTGGTCCATGTTGTCTCCTGCATTGTTTTCGATCACCTGAGGGGTTCAGAGAGGCATTTTCCATGGTATTTTTTCCTCATCGGTCCTGGTTTTTTCTCTTTTTTGCCTCTCCCAGGAGATTACATGGCTGCGCGGGGCCGGGGTGGGGGAGGAGGTGAGTGGGTGGAAGCGTCTAGTCATGATGCTCCGGCCATCATAGTGTTGAGCAGGTTTGATGAACCAGTTAGTCAATTTTGTATGTTGCTAACTGGAAGAAAACAAAAGCCCAGTCACTCAGTGACTCTCTCCCATGTCGCCTTAATCTGGAGATTGCAGGTGAGACTGGGGAATGCATGGAGCAGTTTACAACTCTGGGTTCACTGACCAACACTTAAGTTCGAAGCACCCCAGAAATACGATGCAGAATTGTGCTGATGCAACGGGCGGTGATGGTCCCGGACAAGAACGTATGGTCATCGCATCTCCTGCTTCCAACAAAACTTCACCCGTATAATACTTCCATTGCTCCGATTCTCCTGCATGTATCAGAGACAAGGGCTGGATTTTCCAATTGGAGGCGGGTTGGCGTCGGGAATGTTAGTCGGCGGGTTCCGGTCCCGCTCCCGGCTCCAGCCGGTCTGCTGACACAATTTTCTGTTAATTGGGTGAGTTAAGCCCGCCGTGCGCGTTACCCGCCCTGATCACAAGGTGCGGGTCCGCTGAGCTGCTCTGCTGACACGTTTGCAGCCGGTGTATTTAAGGGGGCCATTTCACAATTAGATCTCAGGTCGGTTCTGATGCTCCTGAGTGCTGCTGCTCTCCACGGTGTCTGCAGAGAGACCAAAGGCAGCTCCCCGCTTCAACAATGACTCCCTCCATGTGGAGGGAGTCAGAGGGCGTCGGGTAGTCCTATACCCAAGTGATGGAAAAAGGAAACCTCCTCAGCAGACAAAGGCAGCCTAGCTGCAAATAGCTGAGGAGGTCAATGCCAGGTCTGTGTTCAGATGCACCTGGGTCCAATGTAGGAAAAGGTTCAATGATATCCTGCACTCTGGAAAAGTGAGTATAAAAGCTCACTTACCTTCATTCTGCTGTGCCTGTCATCACATTCCCATCACTCTGCATTGCCAGCCCTACTCCTGCACATCCTAACTCAACCCAAAATCCCTTGCACCATCACCCATCCCTCTCTCCCTGTGTACAGAATCACATCCCCATCTTACTATGCACCCCTCACACCCACCCTCAACGTTATGCAATGACAACAACTAACAACTCAAAAGGAGGCAACTTGGTAATGGGAACCCGCTCCATCATAGTCTCCCTCTAAACATCTATCCGATCCATTCTTTACACTCATTCCATCACTCTCACTGAAACACTTCTTTCCCTCATTGCAGGAAAAGAGAGCCCACAATAAGAGGGAGAGGGAAAGAACAGGAGGAGGACCACGATCATTCTCACAGATCACCCACGCTGAGGAGGCCACTCTCAACATTGCGGGATCAGTGGAACAGCTCGAGGTGGGGGCTGGAGAGAAGGGCTCAGTAGGACAACCTGGTGACAGAATGCTTCTCCATCCATCTTATTTGGCTTTCATGAGTGACACATATGGGATCTGATGTCAATAGAAATTGAATGCTCATCATGTGCACAATGGGATGTGTCTGCAATCTACATATCACATGTCTAACTCATGGCTTTACTCTCCCACTGGACCATCAAGAGCCCCCTCCCTACTGTCCAGGAGGAAGAGCAGGAAGGCTCCTCAGAGCATGCTGCATCCTCTGAGGGAACAGCATCAGCAGCAATCAGTGCATCCAGCATCAGTGCAGAGACGCACACCTCGGTGGGTCGTTTGCAAGATAGAGTAGTGTTGTCACCTGGTGTATCACAACTCACAAGTGAGAAAGAGCAGATGGTGGAGACAGGGACTGCACTGGAGAGTCCTCGTCGGAGGCAGTAGGAAGCTCCTAGCTCTCCTCAGCTGCATGTAGACGCTGAGCCTCGGGGGCCATCCAGAAAGAGAGCGGTGCTGGAGCTTCAGGAACAAGTGCAGGAGGCTCTGACTGGATTAGCAAACACGGTGACTGCGAGTGTGCAGAAAATGGAGGAGCCCATCTCAAACATGAGCAATGCCGTGGTGCATGCAATGGCGAATGTAGGTCCCGCCATGGAAGGGATGGCAACCTCCATGGAGGACATAAATCGTCAGACTCAAAACAACATGGTAACTCTTCTAAATAGATGGTCAGCTATGGAGGATAGATGGGCATCTATCGTGGAGAGGAACCAGAGGTTCATGGACGTCCCCGCTATGAGGACTGTCAGTACAGAGACGGGTCATCATGGCCCCACTGATGTGCAGCAAGATGCTCTCCAGCCACTTGCTAGAAGTGCGGGTGGCCCATGAGAGGGATGATGGTGGGAGGGGACATGCAAGTGGGGGCTCCTCTCCAAACGCTCAAACTTCCATCCCCTTGCCAACCTCTCGGTCAGATCCCCAGATGACTCCCCGAGCAGTGATGGCCAAGTCTGCTCCTGTGCAGCCGCAGGAGGAGCAGACTTTGGCGGGGCCTTCACAGGCTCCAAAACCCAGAGGACGACCACCAAAGGCGACTAAGCAGGTGCAGCAGGGAAGTGAGCAGGCTGTCTCTACATCTGCTGAAGCACCATGTAGAAGCACGCGTAAGAGAAAGCTGCCACATAAATAATCACAAGGGTACTCACTTGAGTGTTCTACTAGAAATCAATGTTAAGTTTCTGTTCTTTTATTCTGTTGGAATAAATTAATGTTGTATGAATGTTTGACATCGTTGCCATAAAATTCTTACAGGGCTTGACAGGGTAGATGCAGGGAGGATGTTTCCCCTGGCTGGGGAGACTAGAACCAGGGGTCACCGTCTCAGAATAAGGGGTTGGCCATTTAGGACTGAGATGAGGAGAAATTTCTTCACTCAAAGGGTGGTGAATCTTTGGAATTCTCTACCCCAGAGGGCTGTGGAGGCTCAGCCGTTGAGTATATTCAAGACAGAGATTGATACATTTTTGAATATTAAGGGAATCAAGGGATATGGGGATAGTTCAGGAACGTGGAGATGAGGTAGAAGATCAGCCATGATCTTACTGAATGGCTCGAAGGGCCAAATGGCCTACTCCTGCTCCTATTTCTTATGTTCTTATGTAATATGTGTGCTCACAATTTGAGGTGGCACAGTGAAGGGTGAGGGCGCCTTTTATGTCCAGCAATGGAGGTGACAGTGGATATAGAGTTAACACCACACACTTACAGCCTCAAGACAGAATGTGTCTCCCAAATCCTGAAATCAGCAACCTCTGACATTGGAAAGTGAACAGATGTGAGAGTGCAGCGTTTAAACTGCAGTTGCAGCTGTGAACTATCCAGCTCGTTGGTCCTCCCGACACACTTACCTGACGTGATCTCCGAACGTCGTGAAACCCGTTGAAAATGTGGGAAAATAGGAAAAGGCTGTCAAAATAGCCGTTAACAAGCACTTAACAAGGAGTTGAGTGTCTTAAATGCCTCACCCGCTGCTTGGTGTCGGGTCTGTTCTGAAATCGCAGACCCGACACTCTTGAAACTCACACGGAGGCGCGATCGCGGCGGGTTTCCAACCCGCCATCAATCATTGCGACTTTAACAGCTGGCCCGCCTCCGAACCCGCCCTCTGAGCGCCGGCAAAATTGCGGCTTTGGACTGTCTCACAAACAGACTGGGCAGTGGATCAGTTGTGACTCAGTCGCATCTGCCGCATTCGGATATATGACTGCGTCACCAGGTCAGAAAGATGACCGCTCACTGATCTGCCTTGCAGTTCTCTGAAGGAGCGTACTGCTACAATAACCATTCACTGAGGCAGGGGAAGTTATGGGGGGTGGAAATCAAACAGTAGTGTTCAAAATTATGAAACAACTTGAGAGAGTAAATAATGAAAGGTTATTTCCACTGGTCAGTAAATGGGTAACAAGGTAACATTCAGCATTAGTACTAGAAGCAGAAAGGGGAAGTTAAAAGGAATTTCTCATCCAAGGAAATGCATCGAATTAACTTTGAAGCCATGTAAATTAGAACGTTTAAGACAGAATTAGATAAACACTTGAAAGGAAAAGGATCAAAGACCATGGGGAAAAATCAGAAGAATGCACATAAAGTAGATGCTCTGATAAGGGAGTTAGCATGATAGATTCCTTCAGTATTGACATTTCGATGGGCCTGGAATGCTATGATTCACCAACAAACATTTTAAAATTTTTAAAAAATTCTTTCAAGGGGTGTGAATGTCGCTGGCAATGCCATTTACTGCCCATCCCTAATTGCCCTTGAGAAGGTGGTGAGCCTTCTTTTTGAACTGCTGCTTGAAATTTGGCCGATTGGATAAGTAACTGGCTATCTCATAGAAGGCAGAGGGTGGTGGTGGATGGAACATTTTCGGACTGGAGACCAGTTACCAGCGGTGTGCCACAGGGGTCGGTGCTGGGTCCTCTGCTGTTTGTGATTTTTATCAATGACTTGGAGGAGGGGACTGAAGGGTGGATCAGTAAATTTGCTGATGACACCAAGATTGGTGGAGTAGTGGATGAGGTGGAGGGCAGTTGTAGGCTGCAAAGAGACATTGATAGGATGCAGAGCTGGGCCGAAAAATGGCAGCTGGAATTTAACCCTGATAAGTGCGAGGTGATTCATTTTGGTAGGGCAAATTTGAATAAGGATTACAGGGTCAACGGCAGGGTTCTGAGGAACGTGGAGGAGCAGAGGGATCTGGGGGTTCATATCCACAGATCTCTGAAGGTTGCCACTCAAGTGGATAGAGCAGTAAAGAAGGCCTATGGTGTGTTGGCGTTTATTAACAGAGGGTTTGAGTTTAAGAACCGTGAGGTTATGCTGCAACTGTACAGGACCTTGGTGAGACCACATTTGGAATATTGTGTGCAGTTCTGGTCACCTCACTATAGGAAGGACGTGGAAGCATTGGAAAGAGTGCAAAGGAGATTTACCAGGATGCTGCCTGGTTTGGGGGGGAGGTCTTATGAGGAAAGATTGAGGGAGTTGGGGCTTTTCTCTTTAGAGCGGAGGAGGATGAGAGGCGACTTAATAGAGGTTTATAAGATGATGAGGGGGATAGATAGAGTGGATGTTCAGAGACTATTTCCTCGGGTAGAGGCAGCTGTTACAAGGGGGCATAACTATAAGGTGCATGGGGGGAGATATAGAAGGGATGTCCGAGGTAGATTCTTTACTCAGAGAGTGGTTGGGGTGTGGAATGGACTGCCTGCTGTGATAGTGGAGTCGGACACTTTAGGAACTTTCAAGCGGTTATTGGATAAGCACATGGAGCACACCAGAGTGATAGGGAGTGTGATAGCTTGATCTTGGTCTCGGACAATGCTCGGCACAACATCGAGGGCCGAAGGGCCTGTACTGTGCTGTACTCTTCTATGTTCTATGCAGTCTGTGTGGTGAAGGAACTCCCACAGTGCTGTTAAGGAGGGAGTTCCAGGATTTTGACCCAGCGACAATGAAAGAACGGCGATATATTTCCAAGTCAGGATGGTGTGTTAACTGGAGAGGAACTTGGGGGTGGTGGTGTTCCCATGCGTCTGCTGCCCTTGTCCTCCTAGGTGGAAGAGGTCGCGGGTTTGGGAGGTGCTGCCGAAGAAGCCTTGGCGAGTTGCTGCAGTGCATCTTGTAGATGGTACACACTGCAGCCACGGTACGCCGGTGGTGGAGGGAGTGAATGTTTAAGGTGGTGGATGGGGTGCCAATCAAGCAGGCTGCTTTGTCCTGGATGGTGTCGAGCTTCTTGAGTGTAACGGAGTCATCTCAATGGTTTGGGCGGACTGCCAGCCTCTGCAAGAGCACTTCAGTGGCATCCGGCCCAATCTGCCCTTGTAAGGTGATGTGGCTCTGTCTGGCCCAAAGAAACCAATGGTCAAAATGCCAGTGGGAACCAGCGTTCTTTTAAAATAACAGCGTCAATTTCCGTTGGAATCAATTACATTTCTAAAGATTTGGGGGTAAAAATTCAGTTGGTTGCGCCTCCCGTTAGCGCCTTAAGAGGGCGCTAATGGGGCGTTAAGGCGCTAACGCCCGGGCGCAGCGCTGTTTGCGCCGCTCGAGAACTTAACTTGAGATTGTGCGGCGGCGCTATAACTTACCGCTGCGACCACCTGCGCGCGCAGATTGTGACGTCATTCCGTGGTGCAACGCCCTTGGGGCGCCCCGGAGCGGAAATTGAGTGGCGCCCCCTGCCTTACCGCCTGGCGCTTCCAACGACCGGAAGACTGGAACGTTATCAATCGGTGTGGGGCTGGGGGGGGCGCTATTTAAAGGGGGCCTCTTCCTGTCTTTTTCTGTGGTCGACATTTATGCACCACTCGTTCTGAGAGAGAGAGAGAGATTCGGAGAGAGAGAGAGAGAGACTTCTACATTGACTCAACGCTTTGTGAGGTAGTTTTGCCTAGTTCATCCTAACTTTGCTGCTACTTTAGTTGCTGTACCTCATTACTTTTCTGGCAAAGAGAATATGGGGGCTGCAATGATTGGGGGCGTCGTCCTGCTCCAGCTCAATCGGAGGATAGTGAGACGCAGACAGAGAGTGGCAATGATGGCCAGACGGAGGAGGGCCATCAGGCGCATGTACAGGAGAGCTTACCCTCCCAGGGTATATCGTGAACAGCTCTCCTACATCCACATGTCCGAGGAGCTGTGTTTGCGAAGGCTGCGATTCAGCAAGGAGGTGGTCACTGAGCTCTGCCACCTGCTGCAGCCAGATCTGCAGCCTCAGCTGAGGTCCAGGACGTCTCTGTCGGTGGCAGTGAAGGTCACAGTGGCTTTGAACTTCTACGCCACTGGCTCATTCCAAGCTGCTGTTGGGGACCTCGCCAATATCTCCCAGTTTGCGGTGCATCGCTGCATCCGGCAGGTCACCAATGCCCTCTTCACAAGGAGACGAGACTTCATCTCCTTCCCTATGACCCCAGACAAGCAGCATGACCGTGCTATGGGCTTTGCGAGGGTAGCGGGCTTCCCCATGGTGCAGGGCGCCATTGACTGCACGCATGTGGCTTTGCGTGCTCCGCGAGAGAATGCAGAGGAGTTCCGGAACAGAAAGGGGTTCCATTCCTTGAATGTGCAGTTGGTCTGTGACCACAGACAGGTGATTCTCGCTGTCAATGCCCACTATCCGGGCAGCTGCCACGATGCTTTCATCCTGCGCCAGACTACTGTGGCAGAAATTTTCGAGGCACCGCATCAGCCAGTTGGTTGGCTTCTGGGGGACAAGGGGTACGCATTGAGCACCTGGCTGATGACACCGCTCCGTGCGCCAAACACCCCTGCTGAGCTGCGGTACCAGGAAAGCCAACAAGCAACCAGGAACATTATTGAGCGCACAATCGGCGTGCTCAAACAACGATTCCGCTGTCTGGACCATTCCGGAGGAGCCCTGCAGTACTCGCCTGAGCAAGTTTCGAAATTCGTAGTCGTGTGCTGCATGTTGCACAACATGGCAATCCTCAGGACGCAGCCAATGCCACCAGGCCTTGCAGCACCACAAGAGGAGGAGGAGGAAGAGGAGGAACAGGACGAGGACGATGATCAGCAGCAGCACCAAGGCAGGAGGGCGGCCCACAATGGTCAAACTGCAAGGGCCGTCCGTCAACGACTAATAGCAAGCCGCTTCTAGGGCCCCTGCCATTGCTACAAACACGAATCAACCCAGCACGCATCCCCTAAGCCGGCCAAGGCACCAATAATTCCAACCACCAGCCATGTATATTTTGAATACAGAAACTTATTTATTGTACAAACTCTGTGTGTGTCAATTCCTCATGACAAACTCATAGAAATAAACACAAAAAAACAGTCAATAACATAACTGGTTCTCACAACCTGGAGATAATGTCCAAAACACTAAACAAAAGTTGGGCCATGAACCTCGGCCTTTAATAAAAAAATAACCAGCATTTTGGCACACCTCCTACTTTTTGCCCTTCGAGGGTGATCTCCTTCCCTTGCGCACTTCCCCCCTTCTAACCCTACTGCTCCTCCGTAATGGGACCTCAGTGGCTGCAGCAAGGCTGGTGGAAGGCTGCTGCTCGTCAGACCCTGACACTGCAGATGCCCCTGAAGGACGGCCTCGACCACTTCTGGGCCTGGAGGGCCCGGCTGCAGACTGCACCAACTCTGCATGGGCGGCAGCAGTCTGTCCTACAGGCGGTGGCAAGTGCAGTGGAGAAGTGACAGTGTTGGCAGCAGGAATGCTGTCATCGTGAGAGAGGACAGCAACTCCCTGCTCGCCCGACACACTGGCACTCCCACGGGGCAGCACTTCAGCATCCGGAGCAATTTGCCGGAGAACAGATTGCTGGCCTGCTGCGGCGCGGTGACAGCCCCGGGGACATGTGCACGAACCATCGAGGATGGCAGCAGTCAGTGCTCGCGTGGCCTCCATCTGAGTCTGCATGAGAGCAGTCTCAGATGGGTTCCTGGCAGCCAGTGACTGAATTGCAGCACTAAGCTTTAGTGTGGCATCCGCCTGTGCTACAGCGAAGTGCTCCACACTCCTTGCCAGTGCCTCAATGCATTCGGGCACCCTTCCCACTGCACCCATGAGCTCAGTGTGCATGCCCACCGCCTGGCTGTTCATTTCTGCAATCAGCCGCTCCTCCTCTGCGTCCATTGCATTAGGAGTGTCTGGCATACTCTCCCTCTGGGGAGAAGGCTCCCGTTCTTCCCTCCCCCCCCCCATGGCGTTGCTGCAGCCCGCTGGGTCCTGGAGCTTCACCATCATCAGCCCCTTCCCCCCTGCTCCCCCATTCTTCCCTCCCCCCCCAATGGCGTTGCTGCAGCCCGCTGGGTCCTGGAGCTTCACCATCATCAGCCCCTTCCCCCCTGCTCCCCCGTTCTTCCCTCCCCCCCCAATGGCGTTGCTGCAGCCCGCTGGGTCCTGGAGCTTCACCATCATCAGCCCCTTCCCCCCTGCTCCCCTCCGGGGAAGGCGTGTTCCCAGTGTGGCCATGGGCTTCCTCGGGAGAGGGTGGCACTGATGCTCCGGCTTCCTCTTCCTCCTCAGCTGCAGCATCACTCCCAGTGGCAGCTTCAGGGACCATCTCCTCAGCTGGTGAATCACCATCTGAAAGCAGGGAGGTACAAGAGTGGCTTTAGCGTGAGGACAGGGTGGCAGTAAGGGAGGAATAAGTGCAGCGAGTTAGCAAGTTGGATTGAAAGTGTCAAAGGCTGGTATTGTGAGGGACAAGTGGAAGGACAGAGGACAAAAAGGTGATGACCTTACCATTGCTGTCCACAACGGGGTCGGCGTCCCCAGTGGCGACGGGACCGATCACCCGGCTTGCCACAATCCTGTGGACGCGCTCCTCCAGATCGCTGAGGGGTTGCAGCTGAAGCCACCCTCCACCCGTCCGTTGCTGCTGTCTCCGATTATGAGCCAACTTAGTCTGCAAGAAAAAGGACAGCATCTGAGTAAATATACAGCCATGGTCTTGCCTGATGTGCCTCCCATAGGTGAATAGCCCTTACAATATGCAGCCATGGTCTTGCCTGATGTGCCTCCCATAGGTGAATAGCCCTTACTGTATGCAAAGTGTGGAATGTGTGTGTGTGTTTGATGAAAGGGCCATAGGTGTTGCATGAGTGTTGTGCATTGGGGTTTTAAGACCCTCTGGCCATATAGTGAGGTTGAGATGGAGGGATGGAGAGGTATTGAGAAAAAGCCACTCACCCTGACGACCCGAGTGAGGTCGTTGAATTTTTTGCGGCACTGAACATGGGTCCTGGGCACCATGCTCCTGGAGGAGACGCTCTGAGCCACCTCCCTCCACACTCTTCTGAACTCGCGTGGCAAAGGCCTCCTGCCACTCTCCAGGAACAGCATGCATCGTCTGCGCTCCACTGCGCCAACCAGAGCATCCAAGGCCCACTCGGTGAAGCGATGAGCGCGTTCTCTCACCCTCTCCATGCTTGGCAGCAAAATGGATTACAGGCCTCTCCAGGCTGAGATTCAAGGCTGCAATGAGCAGGGTGTGGCTGGGGAGCAAGTGGCCCCCCCCCCGCTTTAAGAAGTGTCCGGCGCCAGTGTGTCTGTGTTCCCTCGCTAACTGGCAGCAGCTGCGCTGCGCTCGTGCGCTGAGGTAGCGCCTCACTCCTAGGCCTTTGCGCCTTAAGAGAGGTGTGCAGCGCCTAATTTAGCGCTCCACTCACCTCCCGGGGCGGTAAAAGTGAAGTTTCCTGTCAGTGCCGATAATTAGCGCCAGGCGCTAATATTTGCGCGCGGACGATATTTGCGCCCCAAATGGGGCGCGACCTAATTTCTACCCCTTGGAGCTTTCAAAAGGCCTCAGCCAAACACACACCAGCTCTCAAGCAACCTTACGAGGGTGGAGTGGGTGGAACTCCTGTGCTAGCCTGTGAACTTTCCCAGGCAGGCCCCTTTAACATGGGGAAAGCTGGGGGTGGGGGTGGGCAGGTGGAGGAATCATCTCGCTTTCCTCGGAAAATGCTGATCTTGTAGGACCAGAGCAGAATCCCATTAGAACTTCGGTCCTGGCAGGAATTGTGGGCTCTACGATTCTATGGTCACATTTATGGAATTGTTCAATGCTTTCAACATTTGTTGACTAGTGCCTGGAGTGGTAGCAACTCGATTCCACAGAAATGCTAATATCTCCTTCAGTTGAGCTGTCCACAGATAGAAGGAAAGAATGAGCTTGCATTTATAAAGCCCCTTTCACAGCCTCAGGACGTCCAAAAGCGCTTTACAACCAGTGAAGCACTTTTTGAAGTGTGGTCCCTGTTGTATTGTAGGAAAGATGGATGTAAGATCGATGCTCAAGGGCTCAATCAACCCCTTCCCAGCTGACTGGAAATTAATGAACTCGCACAGCTTATCGGATGTCCTCTTTATAGAAGCCCCACCCTAACAGATTTCATTAACTATTCCAGCTGATCAGCAGGCCATTCTAACGAATGCTTTGACTTGTTTTCATATCATTTTTAAAAGACTTTGGTATACAACTTCCTTAAGAAATGAAAATCATAATGGCAGCATCTAAACAGAGCCTTTCACCCACAGAAAACAGATTAACACAGATAACACAGGTAGCCTAAATCAGCTCACAGAGAACATTCTGATACAAAGGGATAATAAGCAATTGAGAATTGAGTGTCTTACCTCCTGACTCCCCAAAGCCTTTCCACCATCTACAAGGCACAAGTCAGGAGTGTGACGGAATACTCTCCACTTGCCTGGATGAGTGCAGCTCCAACAACACTCAAAAAGCTCGACATCATCCAGGACCAAGCAGCCCGCTTGATTGGCACCCAATCCACCACCTTAAACATTCACTCCCTCCACCATCGGCGCACCGTGTCTGCAGTGTGTACCACCTACAAGATGCACTGCAGCAACTCGCCAAGGCTTCTTCAACAGCACCTCACAAACTTGCGACCTCTACCACTTAGAAGGACAAGGCCAGCAGGCACATGGGAACACCATCACCTCCAAGTTCCCCTCCAAGTCACGCACCGACCTGACTTGGAAATACATCGCCGTTCCTTCATCGTCGCTGGGTCAAAATCCTGGAACTCCCTCTCTAACAGCACTGTGGGAGTACCTTCACCACATAGACTGCAGCGGTTCAAGAAGGCAGCTCACCACCACCTTCTCATAAGAACATAAGAACATAAGAAATTAAGGGATGGGCAATAAATGCTAGCTTTGCCAGCGATGCCCACATCGCAGGAACGAATAAAAAAAAATCTACCCTGAGTTTCAATTTTCTCTGTGCACTATTTTTAGTTCAGAATTTAATGCATTTGCAGGGGTACGGTGGCCTAGTGGTTGTGGTACTGGACTAGCAACACAGAAAACATGAGTTTACCATAGCAAGTTGTGATACTGAATTCAATAAATCTGGCAATTTATGGGTTAGCACCAGAAAAGTGACCATGAAATGTGCTAGATTGTTATAGAAACCCAACTGGGAAAGCAAGCTTTCACCCCCTTACCCAATCTGGCCTACATGTGCCCACCCTATGTGGTTGATTCTTAGGGGGAAAAATTAGGTCGCGCCCCGTTTGGGGCGCAAATATCGTCTAGACGCAAATATTAGCGCCTGGCGCTAATTATCGCCACTGACTGGAAACTTCACTTTTACCGCCCCGGGAGGTGAGTGGAGCGCTAAATCAGGCGCTGCACACCTGTCTTAAGGCGCAAAGGCCGAGCAGTGAGGCGCGAACTCAGCGCGCGAGCGCAGCGCAGCTGCTGCCAGTTAGCGAGGGAACACAGACACACTGGCGCCGGCCACTTCTTAAAGCGGGGGGGGCCAACTTGCTCCCCAGCCACACCCTGCTCATTGCAGCCTTGAATCTCGGCCTGGAGAGACCTGTGAATCCATTTTGCTGCCAAGGATGGAGAGGGTGAGAGAACGAGCTCATCGCTTCACCGAGCGGGGCTTGGATGCTCTGGTTGGCGCGGTGGAGCACAGAAGATGTATACTCTTCCCTGAGAGTGGCAGGAGGCCTTTGCCACGCAAGTTCAGAAGAGTGTGGAGGGAGGTGGCTCAGAGCGTCTCCTCCAGGAGCATTTTGCCCAGGACCCATACTCAATGCCGCAAAAAGTTCAACGACCTCACTCGGGTCGTCAGGGTGAGTGGCTTTTTCTCAATACCTCTCCATCCCTCCATCTCAACCTCACTCTATGGCCAGAGGGTCTTAAAACCCCAATGCACAACACTCATCCAACACCTATGGCCCTTTCATGAAACACACACACACATTCGACACTTTGCATACAGTAAGGGCTATTCACCTATGGGAGGCACATCAGGCAAGACCATGGCTGCATACAGTAAGGGCTATTCACCTATGGGAGGCACATCAGGCAAGACCATGGCTGTATATTTACTCAGATGCTGTCCTTTTTCTTACAGGCCAAGCTGGCGCATAATCGGAGACAGCAGCAATGGACAGGTGGAGGGCGGCCTCAGCTGCAACCCCTCAGCGATCTTGAGGAGCGCGTCCACAGGATTGTGGCAAGCCGGGTGATCGGTCCCGTCGCCACTGGAGACGCCGACCCCGTTCTGGACAGCAATGGTAAGGTCATCACCTTTTTGTCCTCTGTCCTTCCACTTGTCCCTCACAACACCAGCCTTTGACACTTTCAATCCAACTTGCTAACTCGCTGCACTTATTCCTCCCTTACTGCCACCCTGTCCTCACGCTAAAGCCACTCTTGTACCTCCCTGCTTTCAGATGGTGATTCACCAGCTGAGGAGACGGGCCCTGAAGCTGCCACTAGGAGTGAAGCTGCAGCCGAGGAGGAAGAGGAAGCCGGAGCATCAGTGCCACCCTCTCCCGAGGAAGCCCATGCCCACACTGGGAACACGCCTTCCCTGGAGGGGAGCAGGGGGGAAGGGTCTGATGAGGGTGAAGCTCCAGGACCCAGCGGGCTGCAGCAACGCCATGGGGGTAGGGAAGAACGGGGGCCTTCTCCCCAGAGGGAGAGTATGCCAGACACTCCTACTGCAATGGACGCAGAGGAGGAGCGGCTGATCGCAGAAATGAACACCCAGGCGGTGGGCATGCACACTGAGCTCATGGGTGCAGTGGGAAGGGTGCCCGAATGCATTGAGTCACTGGCAAGGAGTGTGGAGCACTTCGCTGTAGCACAGGCGGATGCCACACTAACGCTTAGTGCTGCAATTCAGTCACTGGCTGCCGTGATCCCATCTCTGACTGCTCTCATGCAGACTCAGATTGAGGCCACGCGAGCACAGACTGCTGCCAACCTCGATGGTTCGTTCACATGTCCCCGGGGCTGTCACCGCGCCGCAGCAGGCCAGCAATCTGTTCTCCAGCAGATTGCTCCGGATGCTGAAGTGCTGCCCCGTGGGAGTGCCAGTGTGTCGGGCGAGCAGGGAGTTGCTGTCCTCTCTCACGATGACAGCATTCCTGCTGCCAACACTGTCACTTCTCCACTGCATTTGCCACCGCCTGTAGGACAGACTGCTGCCGCCCATGCAGAGTTGGTGCAGTCTGCAGCCGGGCCCTCCAGGCCCAGAACTGGTCGAGGCCGTCCTTCAGGGGCATCTGCAGTGTCAGGGTCTGACGAGCAGCAGCCTTCCACCAGCCTTGCTGCAGCCACTGAGGTCCCATTACGGAGGAGCAGTAGGGTTAGAAGGGGGGAAGTGCGCAAGGGAAGGAGATCACCCTCGAAGGGCAAAAAGTAGGAGGTGTGACAAAATGCTGGTCATTTTTTTATTAAAGGTCGAGGTTCGTGGTCCAACTTTTGTTTAGTGTTTTGGACATTATCTCCATGTTGTGAGAACCAGTTATGTTATTGACTGTTTTTTTGTGTTTATTTCTATGAGTTTGTCATGAGGAATTGACACACACAGAGTTTGTAAAATAAATAAGTTTCTGTATTCAAAATATGCATGGTTGGTGGTTGGAATTATTGGTGCCTTGGCCGGCTTAGGGGTTGCGTGCTGGGTTCATTGATGTTGTTAGCAATGGCAGAAGCCATTTCCACAGCAGGGGCCCTAGAAGCGGCTTGCTATTAGCCGTTGACGGACGGCCCTTGCAGTTTCACCATTGTGGGCCGCCCTCCCGCCTTGGTGCTGCTGATGATCATCCTCCTTGTCCTCTTCCTCCTCTTCCTCCTCCTCCTCTGGTGGTGCTCCAAGGCCTGGTGGCATTGGCTTGGTCCTGAGGATTGCCATGTTATGCAACATGCAGCACACAACTACGAAGTTGGATACTCGCTCAGGCGAGTACTGCAGGGCTCCTCCAGAATGGTCGAGACAGCGGAACCGTTGCTTCAGCACACCGATTGTGCGCTCAATTATGTTCCTGGTAGCTTGATGGCTCTCATTGTACCGCAGCTCAGCAGGGGTGTTGGGCGTACGGAGCGGTGTCATCAGCCAGGTGCTCAATGCATACCCCTTGTCCCCGAGAAGCCAACCAACTGGCTGATGCGGTGCCTCTGAAAGTTCTGCCACAGTAGTCTGGCGCAGTATAAAAGCATCGTGGCAGCTGCCAGGATAGTGGGCATTGACAGCGAGTATCAGCTGTCTGTGGTCACAGACCAACTGAACATTCAAGGAATGGAACCCCTTTCTGTTCCGGAATTCCTCGGCATTCTCATGCGGAGCACGCAAAGCCACATGCGTGCAGTCAATGGAGCCCTGCACCATGGGGAAGCCCGCTACCCTCGCAAAGCCCAGAGCGCGGTCACGCTACTTGTCTGGGGTCATGGGGAAAGAGATGAACTCTCGTCTCCTTTTAAAGAGGGCATTTGTGACCTGCCGGATGCAACAATGCGCCGCGAACTGGGAGATATTGGCGAGGTCCCCAGCAGCAGCTTGAAATGAGGCAGTAGCGTAGAAGTTGAGAGCCACTGTGACCTTCACTGCCACCGACAGAGACGTCCTGGACCTCAGTTGAGGCTGCAGATCTGGCTGCAGCAGGTGGCAGAGCTCAGTGACCACCTCCTTGCTGAATCGCAGCCTTCGCAAACACAGCTCCTCAGACATATGAAGGTTGGAGAGCTGTTCACGATATACCCTGGGAGGGTAAGCTCTCCTGTACATACGCCTGTTGGCCCTCCTCCGTCTGGCCATCATTGCCATTCTCTCTCTGCGTCTCTGTGTCCTCTGCTTCAGCTGGAGCAGGACGACGCCCCCAATCAGTGCAGCCCCCATAGTCTCTTTGCAAGCAAAGTAATGAAGGACAGCAACTAAAGTACTAGCGAAGTTAGGATCAGTAGGCAAAACTACCTCACAAAGCGTTGAGTCAATGCAGAAGTCTCTCTTTCTCTCTCTCCGAATCTCTCTCTCTCTCTCAGAACGAGTGGTGCAAAAATGTCCACCACAGAAAAAGACAGGAAGAGGCCCCCTTTAAATAGCGCCCCCCCCCAGCCCCACAGCAATTGATAGCGTTCCAGTCTTCCGGTCGTTGGATGCGCCAGGCGGTAAGGCAGGGTGTGCCACTCAATTTCCGCTCCGGGGCGCCACAAGGGCGTTGCACCATGGAATGACGTCACAATCTGCGCGCGCAGGTGGTCGCAGCGGTAAAGTTTAGCGCCGCCGCACAATCTCTAGTTAAGTTCCCGAGCGGCGCAAACATCGCTGCGCCCGGGCGTTAGCGGCTTTGCGCCCCATTAGCGCCCTCTTAAGGCGCTAACGGGAGGCGCAACCAACTGAATTTTTACCCCTTAATGTCAATGTTGCCCATATCCCAAGAACAAATGAAAAAATATATATAACAAGGCAGTTCACTGGTTTAAAATAAATGGGTTAAGGACCTCTGCATCTGGCCTCTACTTAGTCTTGCCCAGAATTCAACAGCGTGAACAGTTTCAGGCACAGAGCCACGCCACATGGTCCACGCGTTAGAGCTCCAGAACATGGCTCAGTATTGTTGACTTTTATTTCTCTTCTGTTGGTTCAGAAAGAGAAAGAAGGTAGCCCGTACAGACCGTACCCATAGTCCTCGGTGAATTCAAAATTCCTTCATTGCAAAGTAAGGTCACTGTTGATCCAGCTAGCTGCTACAAGCCTCTCCTACTGCCTCCATCAACTTCCCTTGGATGCCTTCTACCTTTTGTATCCTGTTTGATCCTAAGCTGAGTTTTCAACCACATTTTATTGGCGAGACTGCATTGTTTCACCGGCAGAACATTACCAGCTCACACACCGTTTGAGGAGGTACCCAAAAATTCTCCTGGATTGAGAAGGGTGAGCCAATCATAGGGCATGGATACCCCTGCTAGTTGTCCTACCGGTCTGGGAATGGATCTGCTCTCAGTTGGCAAATGATGCACAAACTAAAGAATCTAAGCAGGCTGGGGATAATAGAGTACAAAATGGGATGCTAAGAGAGGATTTTATTTCAAGAAAAGAATTAGGTGAAGGTGCTTACATTTGAGGGGAAAAAAGGAAGAAAGTCTTGCATTTATATAGCGCCTTTCACGACCTCAGGAATCCCAAAGTGCTTTGCAGCCAATGAAATACTTTGGAAGTGTAGTCACTGTTGTAATGTAGGGAAGATATATTTACTTGAATTTACATAGCATCTTATCACATTGAAATATCTTAAAGCACTTCACACAAAGCCTGAAATATTACCTGTTTTTTTATTCTTTTTACAGAGGCTGACACACTGGCTAATTTATTTACAACATTTTCTGTTTTTAATAAAGAATTTCTTCTGTAACTCAACAGAATCAAACATACGCTCTGAAAAATCTATATTCCTTTCAGCTCATTTAGACCTTGAAAAGAATCTATAATTCCTTTCAGCTCATTTAGACCTTATATTACAAATATAAGAAAGCTCCCAACGTGGTTAGCTTGCCAGTTTGCGATTGTCCTTGTGGAAGCAAAACATTATACCTTAATTGTCTTTTCAGCATCAGATTGCACCCTGGCAACAGCTAGGCACCGCTTCCTTCTCAGACGGGTTTTCTTGCCAACTAATATGATTTATTGCCTCCTTAAGGAGCAATGCTGTGAAATCTGTCATTAGGAGGCAAGCACTATTAGGGCGTAAAATGCTAGAGATGTTCCTGCTATTCCTACTGAGCTTCAGTCAGAGATCCAGTTGGCTGCCTGTAAATAAGTGGATTTTGCTTTTAGATAACATGCCTGTGTCACTGTGGGTATAAGTGAGTGTATGGCACAAGAAGTAAATATCGGTTTCATCCTGTTATCATGCAATAAATTAGCCTGCTCCATTCTTCTTTCCTTTAAGACACAATTAGGGGCAATTTTAACCCTGCCCACCCAGTAGAAACTGGACAGGCAGGCAGGCAGTTAAAATTGCCCGGTGGGGGATTTACCCACTGGCATCCCGCACTCGTCCCCACAGTCTTCGATTTTAACCTGCTTTGAGGTTAAACAGTGACACAGGCATGTTATCTCGAAGCAAAATTCATTTATTTACAGGCAGCCAACTGGATCTCTGACTGAAGCTCAGTAGGAATAGCAAGAACATCTCTAGCATGTTAATGCCTAATAGTTCTTGCCTCCTAATGACAGATTTCACAGCATTGCTCTTCTGAGCAGACAGGAAGGACGCCTGCCAGAAACCGGCGGGGTACTCCTTTAACTATGCAGATCTGTCTCCGAAGACATGATCAGGGCCCGACTGCTATTTTAACCTTGACCTTGAGTGGGGGAAGCTATTGTGGCTTTCTTGTCTGGTCAACCTAGCGGGAAGAGGAGCCGGGGCCAGAAGAGACCCAAAAGGGTAAGGCTCTAAAACTTTCCTTTTTTTTTTACTATCGTTGTGGGGCCAAAAGGAGAAGCAGTGCTCCTCCAAACCCCATAAGGAGAGTTTAGGCCTCCCCCACCCCGGGTTCCCGACCCCCGATCGCCAGGCTCCACCACCACCCCCCAACCCCCCCCACAGGCGCTACAATCAGTGAAACCTGGCGAGAAAGAAGAGGAGGCCGTCTACGGTAAGTAAAAGCCTTTCCGAAGAGGGGCCAGGAGGAGCAGGAGTGCTCCTCTGGGTCCCATAATGAAAGTTTGGGCTGCCCTTGACTCTCCACTTTCCACCCATGAAACAACCCTGATACCACCCGCCCGCCCCCATTGCCGTGAATTACCTTTGTGCCGGTGGGCAGACTCTGGGCCCTGAGATCTGGACCTGCCCGAAGCCAGCCAGCTGCTGCTTTCCCTTCATTTAGGGAAGGCCGTTGTCCTGCGGGCTGCAAATGAGGCCTAGGAGTAACAAAAGCCTGGGCCTCAAACTGGTGACGTCGGGCGAGTTTGACGCTCGCCCCACAACCCCTGCCCACCCAAAACCCTCCTCCGGTTAAACCCCCACCCCGGACAAATTGCTTAAAAAAATAAATAGCAACTAGTCACTTTTAATTAAAATATTCACATACGTATTGTGCGAAAAAAGCCAGGCACCATTGTTAGCCTCCAGTCCAAGAAAGACGGCACAGAGCTGGTTGCTATTCCTCAGATAATAATATCTGCCGGCAGCTGTCGTATACTTTTTTTCTTTATTGCCAACCTTCATCATAATGCAGCTTTGTGAAATATATCTGAGTTGCCAACTAGCCATGAAAATGCAGTTGTAAAATTATTAGTGCTCTCTTGCTGAAAACAGTTAATCTCCTCTTCACAGCAGCAGCGACAGTTTACGTTGCTGTTAGGTGTCTATTGTAAGCTGGTTGCAGTTGTGATGATAAGTTGGCTAATTCATTTCTTGGGAAACAGAATATTTTCAAATGATCCTTTGTACCTGTCGAGATAGTTTGGTTTCCTGTAGAAACAGTGACGTTATTACACCTGCTGCCTTAGTTACACTGTTTGTTCCCCTTTGAATAAGTAACAAGCTACGATGAGGACTCTGTCATGCAGTTCAGATTGCAGTTCTGGTTGGATGGGGTTATTGTAATCAGTTTACCTCACTACACACAACTAAATTCATTGATCATCTTACATCTTGTCCTGCTTTAAGGGTTTGCCCTCCATGCTTCCATAGAATTACATAGGGTTGAAACTTAACTCCCAAAAACAGGTGGGTTGGGGTCGGGTGGTATGTTAAAACATTAAAAATTACAAACCCGCCTCCAACCCGCCCACTTTCAGGTTTAACGGAGGCGGGACAAGGGGCGGGCAGCCAACCCGCTCCCAGGAGGTGGGTTGTCCAATTAAATATTTTAATGAGGCTGGCAACCTCTGATTTAACCTGCTTTGCAGGTTTAACCGTGGCCGGCCAAATTTCCCAGGCCTCGGGAAACACGGCAGCTGAAGGGAGGTGAGCTCAGCTTCTGAGAGAAGGTAAGTGCTTCCCCCCCCCGGCTCCCCAAGTGCACCCTCCATCAGATCACACCCCCATGCAACCCCCCAGGTCAGGGATCAGATGCCCCCCGGATCGGGGATTGAACCACCCCCTCCTACCACACTCATAACTAGCAGCTACAGGCTCCTTATCTGCAACTGCGGCCTGCACTGGAGTGCTTCCCACCCGACGGGAAGCCAAGCCTCTCAATTAGGCTGACTTCCGGGTTGGGAAACTGTCAAACCAAAACTACACACTGTGGAGTCAAAACTTCACACGAAGGTGAGTATGACTGCCCTTGACATCAAGGCAGCATTTGACCAAGTGTGGCATCAATGAGCCCTAGTAAAATTGAAATCAATGGAAATCAGGGGGAAAACTCCCCACTGGCTGGAGTCATACCTAGCACAAAGGAAGATGGTTGTGGTTGTTGGAGGCCAATCATCTCAGCCCCAGGACATCACTGCAGGAGTTCCTCAGGGCAGTGTCCTAGGCCCAACCATCTTCAGCAGCTTCATCAATGACCTTCCCCCCATCTTAAGGTCAGAAGTGGGGATGTTCGCTGATGATTGCACAGTGTTCAGTTCCATTCGCAACTCCTCAGATAAGGAAGCAGCCCATGCCCACATGCAGCAAGACCTGGACGACATTCAGGCTTGGGCTCATAAGTGGGAAGTAACATTCGAGCCACACAAGTGCTAGGCAATGACTATCTCCAACAAGAGAGAGTCTAACCATATTCTCCTTGACATTCAACTGCATTACCATCGCCAAATTATTCTGGTCAATAGGTGACCCACACCATCAACATCCTGGGGTCACCATTCACCAGAAACTTGACTGGACCAGCCACATAAATACTGTGGCTACAAGAGCAGGTCAGAGGCTGGGTATTCTGCAGCGAGTGTTTCACCTCCAAACTCCCAAAGCCTTTCCACCATCTACAAAGCACAAGTCAGGAATGTGATGGAATACACTCGAGAAGCTCGACACCATCCAGGACAAAGCAGCTGGCTTGATTGGCACCCCATCCACCACCTTAAACATTCACTCCCTCCATTACCGCCGCACCTTGTCTGCAGTGTGCACCATCTACAAGATGCACTGCAGCAACTCGCCAAGGCTTCTTCGACAGCACCTCCCAAACCCGTGACCTCTACCACCTAGAAGGACATGGGCAGCAGGCGCATGGGAACACCACCACCTCCAAGTTCCCCTCCAAGTCACACACCATCGTGACTTGGAAATATATTGCCATTCCTTCATTGTCGCTGGGTCAAAATCCTGGAACTCCCTCCCTAACAGCACTGTGGGAGTACCTTCACCACACGGACTGCAGTGGTTCAAGAAGGCGGCTCAACACCACCTTCTCAAGGGCAATTAAGGTATGGGCAATAAATGCTGGCCTTGCCAGCGATGCCCACATCCCATGAACGAATAAAAAAAAAGTGTGTGGGGAAACCTGAACTTCCGGGTTTCTCGACAGAAACTCCGTCCCCACCACCCCGCCCCCACATACACAGCCCGTCGCTGTCAAGATTCAGCCCATCGAGTCTACAGCACAGAAACAGCCCACTCGGCCCAATTGGTCTATGCCAGTGTTTATGCTCCACACGAGCCTCCTCCCACCGCTCTTCATCTAACCTTATCAATATATCCTTCTATTCCTTTCTCCATCATGAGTTTATCTAGCTTCCCCTTAAATGCATCGATGCTATTAGCTTCAAATACTGTTTGTGACGGCAACTTCCAAATTCGAACCACTCTCTGGGTAAAGATGTTTCTCCTGAATTCCGTATTAGGTTTATTTATTGAGTTTCTCCAACTGTAATCTCGATAAGCACGGGAGCCACCTGACCCTCTCTGGAAGAGATGAACAGTGCGTGTGCAGAATGTGGCTGTAACACTAGATTGCCTGAGAGCCAAGGCATCAAGGGAACTTCCAGAGTACGGGGCACAGTCATGCATTATGCAATGCTGGTGGTCACAGTTGAATATTGAAGGCGCGCAACCACTTCCTGTTCATACATGATGCCACGTCAGTAAAAGGAGGTCCTTTAGTAATGTGGGTTCCTGTACTCTGGGGAAAGCCTGCCATCCTGGAGAAGACAACAAACCCTTTCACGTTCTGGAAGTGGGACGCCTGTGAGCCTCTGCCTAGCTATGCAGAGATTTGATGAAGTATCCAGAGTCCCGCAGGACCCAACTACGACTGGGGGAGCAGCAACCAGAAGATAGTCCACCTTAATATCTCACACAGCGATCTCCAGAATTTGGTGAGGGAAGTGGCCACTAAATGTCATATTTTTCCTTTCAACCACTTTATAGATCATTATGCTTCCTCTCTCGTCGGTGCACGTGTTTTTTTTCCCTCTCACTTCCCTTTGTTCTTTTCCTTTTTAAATATTGTTCATATTTAATTTTTTTTCCAAGTTCTGAGCAAGGGTTAGACCTGAAATGTTAGCTTATCTGTTCTCGCTACAGATACTGACAGACCTGCTGAGGGCTTTCGGCATTTTCTGTCTTTGTCTCAAACTTCCAACATTTGCAGCTTTTAGCTTTTTATTCGTCTCATCAAAATGGGTTGGACCCAAACAAGCCAGTCAGTTTAACCTCGGTGGTGGGGAAGCTTTTAGAAACGATAATCCGGGACAAAGTTAACACTCACTTGGACAAGTCTGGATTAATTAAGGAAAGCCAGCACGGATTTGTTAAAGGCAAATCGCGTTAAACTAACTTCATTGAGTTTTTTGATGAGGTAACAGAGAGGGTTGATGAGGACAATGCGGTTGATGTGGTGTACAAGGACTTCCAAAAGGCATTTGATAAAGTGCCACATAATAGGCTTTCCAGCAAAGTTGAAGCCCATGGAATAAAAGGGACAGTGGCAGCATGGATACGAAATTGGCTAAGTGACAGGAAACAGAGAGTAGTGGTGAACGGTTGTTTTTCGGACAGGAGGAAGGTATACAGTGGTGTCCCCCATGGGTCGATACTAGGGTCACTGCTTTTTTTGATATATATTAATGACTTGGACTTGGGTGTACAGGGTACAATTTCAAAATTTGCAGATGACACAAAACTTGGAAGTATAGTGAACAGTGAGGAGGATAGTGATAGACTTCAAGAGAACATAGACAGGCTGGTGGAATGGGCGGACACGTGGCAGATGAAATTTAACGCAGAAAAGTGCGAAGTGATACATTTTGATAAGAATGAGGAGAGGCAATATAAACTAAAGGGTACAATTCTAAAGGGGATGCAGAAACAGAGAGACCTGGAGGTATATGTGCACAAATCGTTGAAGGTGGCAGGGCAAGTTGAGAAAGTGGTTAAATAAGCATACGGGATCCTGGGCTTCATAAATAGAGGCATATAGAGTACAAAAGCAAGGACGTTATGATGAACCTTTATAAAACACTGGTTCAGCCTCAACTGGAGTATTGTGTCCAATTCTGGGCACCGCACTTTAGGAAGGATGTGAAGGCCTTAGAGAGGGTGCAGAAAAGATTTACAAGTATGGTTCCAGGGATGAGGGACTTCAGTTTCTTCAGTCTATCAACGTAACTGGGGTTGTTCTCCTTAGAGCAGAGAAGGTTGAGAGATTTGATTGAGGTGTTCAAAATCATGAGGGGTCTGGACAGAGTAGATAGAGAGAAACTGTTCCCATTGGCGGAAGGGTTGATAACCAGAGGACACAGACGCGGAAGAACCAGAGGCGATATGAAGAAAAACTTTTTTACGCAGCGAGTAGTTAGGATCTGGAATGCACTGCCTGAAAGGGTGGTGGAAGCAGATTCAATCATGGCTTTCAAAAGGGAATTGGATAAGTACCTGAAGGAAAAAATTTTGCAGGGCTATGGGGAAAGGGCGGGGGAGTGGGACTAGCTGAAGTGCTCTTGCAGAGAGCCGACACGTGCTCGACAGGTCAAATGGCCTCCTTCTGTGCTGTAACCATTCTATGATTCTATGAGTCCCATAGGTAAAAGAACAGTGTGCTAACCCACTGCATATTTTATGTTCTCTTAACACAAACCGCGAAGGCTGTTCCACGGAAAGGTGTCCCTCAGCCTAAGACCTACTTCTGTTAGAGGTAACACTAGCCTCTACAAAGTGTGTGCCTCAATGCTTGGTAGTCATAAAAAAAACACATTGGCCAGTATTTTCCGATCGCAGGCCTCCCAGCGGGCGGAGGCCTGCGATCTGGAAAAATCTACGCCCTTACCTGAGGGCTCCTGGGACGCACACACTTCCGCTCCTGGGCCTCACCAAACTTGAAGTTCGCAGGGCCCACATATCCCAGGGGCGCAGGTAGTTCGCAGCATCCCTGGGATCACGTGGACCATGGGGAGCCAATCACAGAAGGGAATCTCCCTTCATACATTTGACAGGAAGGCCTGTCAAATATATGAATGGAGATCAATGAAAAAACATAGTAAAGCTTTAAATAATTTTTTTTTTTTAATCACATTTTTAAAATGACTTGAAATTACAATAAATTAAGTATTTAAAACAAAAATTTAATTTTTTGAAAAAAATAATTAAAGATTTTTACGGGGCTAAAAATAAACTTACCTTTTTTAAAGTATTTTTAAATGATAAATCAGTGAAAAACATTTTATTTAAAACTTTTTTCAACTCTTATCCTGGTAAAAGCAGGCCTTACGCCTGCTTTTACCAGGCGTAAGACTTGTAAGGGTTTTCTGCGGGCGGCCCTTCTCCAGGGCAGCCAGAGGATCTGTCAAGACCATTCTTGACAGATCGGAAATGCCGGTTTTCGGCGCATGCGCAGTGCATGCCTGAAACCGGCATTTTCGATGTCGCTATGGGTGGGTGCACAGCGCGTACCCACCCGTAGGGACCGGAATATCTGGGCCAATGTAGTTATGTGATTTCTATGATTTGGTAGAATCAGAAACATGTATTATATTGAAGCCTATAGTGTACAGTGCTGCATCAAGGAAGTTTTATATAGGTCTTGGTTTGTTTTTTTAATTGTTTTTTGATGTGAGCCTAGAAATAAACATAGACAAACTTGAGAACACGGACAACACAAAAGGATCCTTTTTACTCATTCCAGATGGTTTCTTTGCAAAAGAAACTTATGTGCCATGAATGTGTTTTGCAGACAGAAGCAATGCATTTATTAAATGTTTATGAAATTAGGGGTTTACACATTGTCGCATACATTGGGGGAGAAATCCGGTACCTTAGCGTCTCGGGGGGGAGGGGGCGCGATAACAGGGCGCTAACGACTTACCGCCCGGGCGCGGCGTTAGTACCGCCACCCGTGAAATTCACCTGGAGGTTTGCGGCGGCAGTAACCCCTAGCGCCACGATCTCCTGCACCCAGAGATCGTGACGTCATCCGGCTACGCAGCGTCCCAGACCCAAAATTCGGTTCCGCCCCCTGCAGCGTCGCCAGGGGGATAACACCGACAGCTGCAGGAGGCGTTGTTCGGGAGGCCGGGAGCTTCGGGAGCGGTAATTAAAGGTAAGGCCGCTGGTCTGCAGAAAAAATTTGTTTCCATCCCTTAGGCTGCGGTTTGAACATTTTTAATTGCCGCGATTGATCGGCCCTGCACTCTGTTAGAGTGCTCGGGGCTGATCGTCGCGGATCCCGGCTGCCGTCGGCGACGAGGGACATCGTTGAAATGCAGAGCCTGCAGCGATGGCCCTTCCCTTTGAGGGAGGGGAGGAGCCTCGGATCCCGGCAGTGCTGCACGGGACATTGTGCAGCGCTGCTCCTCTACCGCCCCTCCTGCGTGGTTTAGCGCTCCAGAAGGGAAGTGGTAGCACGTGATTTAGCGCTCGACTTCCTTCCTGGAGCGCTAATGCCCAACTTAGAGAAAGTTGAGAATCATTAGCGCCTGGCACTAATTTTTCCAGCTTTCAAAATTTAGCGCCCCAAACGGGGCGATACCGAATTTCTCCCCGATATCCTGTTTAGGAATGTCATGTTAACGAGTCAAGAATAGGTAGGATGATTATTCAGTTCAGATGAGTCTTCCGTTTTGATGACTGTCATAGCCTGTCTTTTCTCTTTACATATGCCAACTGCTCTGCTGTGTATTTCCAGCATTTTCTGTTTTGAGTTCAGATTTTCAGCATATGATGATTATTGTTCTGTGACTGAAGGAGCTGTAAGCAATGCGTGTTACATCAAAGGTTGTTGGTTTATCAGATTTACCATAAAGAGAAACTGCTGTGTGTCTGTAACAAAACTCTCAGTTGCGAGGGGTTGGTATGATGTAAAAAAGAAATGATGCTGCCTCTAGGCTACCTCCAGGAAACTCTTTGGGGGAGAAATTCGGTATCGCCCCGTTTGGGACGCGATTATCGGCCGGGCGCAAAGTTTAGCGCCTGGCGCTAATTATCGCCTCCGACTGCAAACTTGACTTTAATCGCCCCTGGAGGTGATTGGAGCGCTAAATCAGGCGCTGCACACCTGTCTTAAGGCATAAAGGCCGAGGAGCGAGGCGCTAACTCAGAGCGCGGGCGCAGCGCAGCGCAGCGCAGGTGATGTCAGTTAGCGATGGAACACAGACACACTGGCGCCGGCCAGTTCTTAAAGGGGAGGGTCGATCTTGCTCTCCAGCCACACCCTGCTCATTGGAGCCTTGAATCTCGGCCTGGAGAGACCTGTGACTACATTTTCCAGCCAAGGACTATGGAGATGGTGAGAGAATGAGCTCAGCACTTCAGCGAGCGGGCCTTGGAGGTTCTGGTTGGCACGGTGGAGCACAGAAGATCTATACTCTACCCTGAGAGTGGCAGGAGGCCTTTGCCGCGCGACTACAGAAGAGTGTGGAAGGAGGTGGCTCAGCACGTCTCCTCCAGGAGCATGGTGACCAGGACCCATACTCACTGTCGCAAAAAGTTCAACGACCTCACTCGGGTCGTCAGGGTGAGTGGCTTTTTTTCAATACCTCTCCATCCCTCCATCTCAACCTCACTCTATGGCCAGAGGGTCTTAAAACCCCAATGCCCAACACTCATCCAACACCTATGGCCCTCTCATGAAACACACTCGCACATTCCACACCTTGCATACAGTAAGGGTTATTCAACTATGGGAGGCACATCAGGCAAGACCATGGCTGCATACATTAAGGGCTATTCAACTATGGGAGGCACATCAGGCAAGACCATGGCTGTATATTTACTCAGACGCCGTCCTTTTTCTTGCAGGCCAAGCTATCTCATAACAGGAGACAGCAGCAACGGACGGGTGGAGGGCGGCCTCAGCTGCAACCCCTCAGCGATCTTGAGGCGCGTGTCCACAGGATTGTGGCAAGCCAGGTGATCGGTCCTGTTGCCCCTGGAGAGGCCGACCCCGTTCTGGACAGCAATGGTAAGGTCATCAGCTTTCTCTCCTCTCTCATTCCACTTGTCCCTCACAACACCAGCCTTTGACACTTTCAATCCAACTTACTAAATCGCTGTACTCCTTCCTCCCTTACTGCCCCCCTGTCCTCACGCTAAAGCCACTCTTGTACCTCCCTGCTTTCAGATGGTGATTCACCAGCTGAGGAGACGGGCCCTGAAGCTGCCAGTGGGAGTGAAGCCGCAGGCGAGGAGGAAGAGGAAGCCGGAGCCTCAGCGCCACCCTCTCCCGAGGAAGCCCATGCCCACACTGAGACAACATCTTCCCTGGAGGGGAGCAGGGGGGGAAGGGTCTGATGAGGGTGAAGATCCGGGACCCAGCGGGCTGCAGCAACGCCAGGTGGCTAGGGAATCTCGGGGGCCTTCTCCCTGGAGGGAGAGTAGGCCAGCGAGTCCTGCTGCACTGGACGCAGAGGAGGAGCGGCTCATCGCTGAAATGAACACCCAGGCGGTGGACATGCACACTGAGCTCATGGGTGCAGTGGGAATGGTGCCCGATTGCATTGATGCACTGGCAAGGAGTGTGGAGCACTGCGCTGTAGCACAGGCGGATGCCACGCTAATGCTTAGTGCTGCCATTCAGTCACTGGCTGCCGTGATCCAATCTCAGACTGGTCTCATGCAGACTCAGATTGAGGCCACGCAAGCACTGACTGCTGCCATTGTCGCTGGTTCAGACACATTTCCCCGGGGCTCTCACCGCGCTGCAGCAGGCCAGCAATCTGTGCTCCAGCAGATTGCTTCGGATGCTGAGGTGCTGCCCCGTGGGAGTGCCAGTGTGTCGGTCGAGCAAGGAGGTGCTGTCCTCTCTCAAGATGACAGCATTCCTGCTGCCACCACTGTCACTTCCCCATTGCACTTGCTACCGCCTATAGCCCAGACTGCTGCCGCCCATGCAGAGTTGGTGCAGTCTGCAGCTGGGCCCACCAGGCCCAGAGCTGGTCGAGGCCATCCTTCAAGGGCATCTGTAGTCTCAGGTTCTGACAATCAGCAGCCTTCCACCAGCCTTGCTGCAGCCACTGGGGCCCCATTACGGAGGAGCAGTAGGGTGGGAAGGGGGGAAGTGCGCAAGGGAAGGAGATCACCCTCGAAGGGCAAAAAGTAGGAGGTGTGACGAAATGTTGGTAAATTTTTTATTAAAGGCCAAGGTTCATGTTCAAACTTTTGTTCAGTGTTTTGGACATTATCTCCAGGTTGTGAGAACCAGTTATGTTAATTAATGATTTTTTGTGTTTGTTTCTATTAGGTTGTCATGAAGAAATGACACACACAGAGTTTGTAAAATAAAAAAGTTTTTGTATTCAAAATGTACAGGTTTGGCCTTTGGAATCATTGCTGCCTTGGCCGGCTTTGGGGTTGCGGGTTGGGTTCATTCATGTTGTTCTCCATGCCAGAAGCCATTTCCTCAGTAGGGGCCTAGAAGTGGCTTGCTATCAGCCGTTGACGGACGGCCCTTGCAGTTTCAACATTGTGGGCCTCCCTCCCGCCTTGGTGCTGCTGCTGATCATCCTCCTCCTCCTCTTCCTCCTCCTCTTCCTCCTCCTCTTCCGGTGGTGCTCCAAGGCCTGGTGGCATTGGCTGGGTCCTGAGGATTACCAGGTTATGAAGCATGCAGCACACAACTATGAAGAGGGAGACTCGCTCAGGCGAGTACTGCAGGGCTCCTCCTGAGTGGTCCAGACAGCGGAAACATTGCTTGAGCACACCGATCGTCTGCTCAACGATGTTCCTGGTGGCGAGATGGCTCTCATTGTACCGCAGCTCAGCAGGGGTGTTGGGGTTACGGAGCGGTGTCATCAGCCAGGTGCAGAGTGGATAACCCTTGTCCCCGAGGAGCCAACCACTTGGCTGATGCGGTGCCTGGAAAAGTTCTGGCACACCAGTCTGGCGCAGGATGAAAGCATCGTGGCTGCTGCCAGGATAGCGGGCATTGACTGCGAGTATCAGCTGTCTGTGGTCACAGACCAACTGGACGTTTAAGGAGTGGAACCCCTTGCGGTTTTGGAAAACCTCTGCATTCTCATACGGTGCACGCAATGCCACATGCGTGCAGTCAATGGCGCCCTGCACCATGGGAAAGCCCGCTATCCTCGCAAAGCCCAATGCATGTTCATGCTGTTTGGCCCAGGTCATCGGGAAAGAGATGTACTGGCGTCTCCTTTTATAGAGGGCATTTGTGACCTGACGGATACAGCAATGGACCGCGAACTGGGAGATATTGGCGATGTCCCCAGTAGCTGCTTGAAAGGAGCCGGTGGCATAAAAGTTCAGAGCCACTGTGACCTTCACAGCCACCGACAGAGACGTCCTGGTCCTCAGTAGAGGCTGCAGATCTGGCTGCAGCAGGTGGCAGAGCTCAGTGACCACCTCCTTGCTGAAGCGCAGCCTACGCAAACACTGCTCCTCTGACAAATTAATGTAGGAGAATTGTTCCCGGAATACCCTGGGAGGGTAAGGTCTCCTGTGCAGAGGCCTGTTGGTCCTCCTCCGTCTGGCCATGATTGCCATTCTCTCTCTCCGTCTCTGTTGCCTCCGATTCTGGAGGTGCAGGACGACGCCCCGAATCAGTGCAGCCACCATAGTCTCTTGGCAATCGAAGTAATGAAGGTCAAATCCAAAAGTACCTGCAAAGTGATGCTCAGTAGCCAAAACTACTTCACACAGCGTTGACTCTTTGCAGAAGTCTCTCTATCTCTCTCTCTCAGAATCTCTCTGTCAGAATGAGTGGTGCAAAAATGTCGACCACAGAAAAAGCCAGGAAGAGGCCGCCTTTAAATAGCGCCCCCCCAGCCCCTCACCGACTGGGAAACATTCCAGTCTCCCTGTCGTTGCTTGCGCCAGGCGGAAAGGAGGGGGGCGCCACTCAATATCTGGTCCGGGACGCCACCAGGGTGTTGCACGCTCGACTGACGTCACGATCTGCAGGCGCAGGAGATCGGGGCGGTAAACTTTTGCGCCACCGCAAAAACTCTAGTCAATTTCGCGAGTGGCGCAAACATCACCGCGCCCGGGCGCTAGTTGCTTTGCGCCCCATTAGCGCCCTCTTAGGGCGCTAACGGGAGGCGCAAGCCAACTGAATTTTTCCCCCTTTGTTTTTTGGTATCTCCTTTATAAACGTAAGCAGCACTTTGCACCTGGATTATGAGGCAGTTCCATGATTCAGTAATGAGTTACAGGTATTCTTTAGTAATTACATTTTAATCTCCTGCAGTGCACGCTTAAAAGCATGCCCCCCCCCCCCCCCACCCCCTCTCAATCTCCAATCTCAAACCATGTAGCAAAATGAGAAGTTATGCTAAACTTGGTTTAGACCACACTTGGAGTACTGTCTGCAGTTCTGGTCACCATATTATAAAAAGGATATAGAGGCACTGGACAGAGTGCAAAAAAGATTTACAAGGATGATACCAGAACTGCGAGGGTATACCTATCAGGAAAGGGTGATCAGGCTGGGTCTCTTTTTCTCTTGAAAAGAGAAGGCTGAAGGGTGACCTAAGAGAGGTCTTTAAAATGATGAAAGATACAGAGAGTGTGTTTCCACTTGTGGGGAAGAGCAAAACTAGAGGCCATCAATATAAGATAGTCACCAAGAAATCATATAGGGAATTCAGAAGAAACTTCTTTACCCAGAGAGTGGTGAGAATGTGGAACTCGCTGCCACAGGGAGTGGTTGAGGTAAACAGTATTGATATATTTAAGGGGAGGCTAGAATAGCATATGAGGGAGAAGGGAATAGAGTGTTATGTTGATAGAGTCAGATAAGGAAGGATGGGAGGAGGCTTGAGTGGAACATAAACGCCGGCATGGAGCAGTTGGGCCGAATGGTCTGTTTCTGTGCTGTGTATTCTATGTAATGTCCACTGAGTGACAATGAGTGTTTTCAAGCTATTCTACCATCAAAGGCATCACAGCTGAGCAGACCCAGTCTTCACGCGTCACCCACCCACTTGAGCACACCTCCAGCAGAAGCGATCAGGAGATCTGGCCGAGCTTCTCCTCCCTAACCTGGAAGCACCAAAGTCAAGTGTAGCAGCCGTATCGCCATCTTAGATGAGATTAGCTAACTCTTCTTGCTGACTGGTTACACTCTCTGAGCCATCAAGCCAGCCTCCCTTAACCACCTTTGAGCACCTGCTAGCATCAGGAGCAAAGCTATTACTGGCAAAGAGTTACAAGCAAATCCCATTTACTCTCGCAATACTACATGACATGGGGGGAAACAAATAGGGGAAAATTATTTCACAACTGCTTTGAAATCATTTAAAAAGAAAAAAAAGACTTTCATGACCACCGGACATCTCAAAGCACTTTACAGCCAATGAAGAACTTTTGGAGTGTCTTTTTCTTCTTATGATGCGGAGATGCCGGTGTTGGACTGGGGTGGACAAAAATGAGAAGTCGCACAACACCAGGTTATAGTCCAACAGTTTTATTTAAAATTACGAGCTTTCGGAGCTGCTGCTCCTTCGTCAGGTAGAGGTACAGTGAGGGAATCTAATACACAGTATATATACACAGAGAGCGACTTGTCTGCAGAGATACAATCCGTCAGGAAGGCACTACATCAAAGAAACATCAGAGCACAGCCAAGACAATGAGGTGGGTCACAGGGGGTCCAACGTGTCAAATGCTGCCGTCTGCAGTTGAGCTCCTAACTTTTTTTTTGTCGCGTCACGCTACAGAACGTGACGCGACATCGTTGTCTGTCTTTCCAGTTTTAATAAAAAACACAAAAAAAAACAACCAAAAAAAAAACAAACAAAAAAAAGTTAGGAGCTCAACTGCAGACGGCAGCATTTGACACGTTGGACCCCCTGTGACCCACCTCATTGTCTTGGCTGTGCTCTGATGTGTCTTTGATGTAGTGCCTTCCTGACGGATTGTATCTCTGCAGACAAGTCGCTCTCTGTGTATATATACTGTGTATTAGATTCCCTCACTGTACCTCTACCTGACGAAGGAGCAGCAGCTCCGAAAGCTCGTAATTTTAAATAAAATTGTTGGACTATAACCTGGTGTTGTGCGACTTCTCATTTTTTCTTCTTAGGCAGTCCCTCGGAACCGAGGATGACTTGCTTCCACATTAAAAATGAGTTCTCAGGTGACTGATGAGTCCAATGCGGGACCTAGAGTCTCTGTCACAGGTGGGGCAGACGGTGGTTGAAGGGGCGGGTGGGTGGGGTGCTTGGGTTGACGTGCGCTCCTTACGCTGCTTGCGCTTGGCTTCCGCTTGCTCCAGGCGAAGAGACTCGAGGTGTTAGGCGCCTTACCGGATGCTTCTCCTCCACTTTGTGCGGTCCTGGGCCAGGGATTCCCAGGTGTCGGTGGGGATGTTGCACTTTTTCAAGGAGGTTTTGAGGGTGTCCTTGAAGTGTTTCCTCTGCCCACCTGGGGCTCTCTTGTCGTATCGGAGCTCCGAGTAGAGCACTTGTTTTGGGAGTCTCGTATCGGGCATGCGGACGATGTGACCCGTCCATCGGAGCTGATCGAGCGTGTAATGTAGGAAAATTTGTCCATAAAAATGTAAATATGAAATATATGTTAATTACATGTCTAGATACCAGTCACAAAAAAATACAGTTGATGTGACATTAGTGCATAAACAACCGAGTATTTCAATACAAAATCAAAATGCTGCGGATGCTGGAACTCTGAATTAAGAAGAGAAAATGCTGGAACTACTCAGCCGGTCAGGCAGCATCTGTAGAGAGAGATACAGAGTTAATGTTTCAGGTCAATGACCTTTCGTCAGAACTGGTATTTCAATGTTCTGCCAGCTCTTCTTTTCTGTAAAATTCCATAGAATTCCATAGAATCTATAGCACAGAAACAAGCCATTTGGCCCAACTGGTCTATGCCGGTGTTTATACTCCACATGAGCTTCCTCCCACTCTCATTGCCTCTTCCCACCCTGCCTTCATATCCCTCTATTCCCTTCTCCCTCATGTGTGCACCAAACATCAATGGGCCAATTTTATCTGCATCAACCACTTCATGTGGCAGCAAGTTCCACATTCTCATAACTTTAAGCAAAGAAATTCTTTGTAAATTATTTATTTGATCTGTTAACTCCTACCCTCTGATTTCTGTTTTGAAGCCATCTTTCAATCCATTCTGCAACCTGGCCCAACTCCACACGCCCTGACCTACGTCATGAGTCTCTTATATAGCACCTTATCGAAGGCCTTCTGAAAGTCCATTTATACCACATTCACTACGTGGTCCATGTCCACTTTTTCTATTATTTCTTCAAAGAATTCAATAAGGTTTGATAAACATGACCTTCCTTTTAGAAATCCATGCTGATTATTTTTATTATATTCTCTGTCTCTAGATGTTTTGTTATCTGATCTTTTAGCAAAGATTCTAGTATCTTTCCTACCACTGATGTTTAGCTAAATGGTCTATAGTTCCCTGGATTAGTTCTATCTCACTTTTAAACACTAGGAATCACATTTGCTGTTTGCCAGCCCTCTGGCACTATTGCTTTTTCTATTGAAGTTTTATATGTGGCTATTAGTGTCTCTGCTAGCTCCTTCCTTGCTTCTTTGAGTATCCACGGGTGCAATCCATCTGGACCCTGGGGCTTGTCCTCTTTAAGTTTGGCTAGTTTATCTAGCATCTTATTTCTTTCTTTCTTAACTGTTATAATATTCCTCTTGACTTCTATTACTATTGTCAACCTCTTCATTGAAAACTGAGGCGAAGTATCTATTCAGTAACCCTGCCACTTCACTATAATCTCCTGTGAGTTTATTTTGCTTATCCCTTAGTGGCCCTATCCTTATCTTAATTCTTCACAGACATTCCACTGATACCACAATTAGACATGAATGCAGTTATTATGGAAAAATTATTGAAGCCTTACAAAGTAACACTGTGAATAGAATTTATTTTTCTGTGCAGAAACATGAAAGAAGGATCTTAAATGTGACATGACACTTACATAGTACTTAATAATGGAAACAGGAAAGGTGAACTCTCCAAGTAAATTGAAACAGGCAGCACATAAAATCTCCTTTTTGGCAGAGTCAGAGAATAGCGTAATTACTTTTTGCAGTTATATTTTTCATTATAAATGACAAAATATTCATAAAGCCAGATGGTTATAATTAATACAGCTTTTCTAAGAAATGACAGAGCTAATTAATATTTTACACAGTGCATATTATGGCAGATTAAATTCCATTTCTATGTATATAATTTCATTATTGCTATAAGGCTTTATTCAGAGTGACATAAGTAACCTCAGGAAATTAGTCAATAATTCCCAAAACTACAAAAATAGACTTTTACCAGCCGAGGGTTACGTTTGCCTGGTAAAAGTGTAAAGGATTTTTAGCTTGAAATTAATAATATGTCTTTTTTTTTGTGGAGCAAATATTATCCAGCAACCAATGACCATGTCTAAATATCTGTTAATCTTTTCCTCACATTACACAGTAATAATAAGCTGTGCTTTTATTTGCACTGATTTGGGATTTAAACAGTGCTTTTTCACATGAATTTATTGATGAGCGTGCCTGGTGGGAAATATCAAAAAGTGGCTATGGAATCTATATCAAGCAAGAGTTCCAAAATCAAAATATCGACAGCTTCACAATGCCTGAACGAAACCAATTATGAACCTTAAAACTTGAAGAGAAAGATGGAATAAAAATGAAAAAAGGAATGCCAAAACCTCAAAAAACCCAATGGTTCTTTGAGTTTGCACAGTATAGCATTTACAGGCATTTAATGAATTCAGCTCCTTGTCTGTATTGAATTATCTGCTCTGAGCTAGACAGGAAGCCCTATGATAAAATAGGTACAAAGAATTTAATGTCCTTTTGTCCATTATACCATGCAAAATGAGTAGCTTGGATCTATCATCCGTCTATTGACTACTTTAATCCTCAGCCAGTTGTACGCGTGGATGAACATGCAAAAATGACAGGCTGGAAAAGACCTTGGTCCGGATTTTGCAGTCGGTGGCATAATTAAGGATTACGCCACCGGCATCCGAACTGAATGCGCACTTACCTGTTGTGAGACCCCAAACGAAAAGTTGTTGTCAGACACTGCAGAGTTGAGCGTAGCGTAGTGGCCCACGGATCCCAGGGGCACACCGACAGTGCAGCACTCCACTGGAGTGTCAGCCTAGATTTTTGTGCTCAAGTCCCTGGAGTGAGACTTGAACCCACAACCTTCTGACTCAAGAGGAAAGGAGTGCTACCCACTGAGCCACAGCTGACAATACTGCATTCCCATTTCTTTTAAAGAAACACATATTGGAGACAAAATAGTAACATCCACTACAAGTTATTAGATGATTCTGTGTGTATGCCTGTCAATTAATATTTGTGCTAATATTTCACATTTTCTCCAGGTGCCGTCCCAAATAAAACAATCAGATTCTACAACTTTATACGTTCCTGAATGTCATCTAATTGAAAATAAAGCAACCTATTAGAGCAAATGAATCGGAAAAGAGCATGACTATAGATATGGACTAAAAATCGATATCTATCAGAGTATTTCAGATGGCAATAGTATTCAATATTAATTGCTGTACCACTTGGGGCTATACTTCAGAACATTAAATGTTGTGATTGACAAGTTCATTCAGGTCAACCGAAATTAAGCGCTTCTTCTTAGGGATCATTACTTTCACCTCAGAAGATGCGGACAACGCCTCTTGTTTACAATGGTGACAGAATTGTACTCTTAAAAATGAAAATCATTATTGTGATGTTATCGGCATCTCAGCATACGCCTTTGCAGTTATTTTTATAAATTCCAATACAGTAATATATAAACAAAAAAGCATAAGATGAAGATTTTTTATTGACGGGTATCCCTTACACTGCGCAAACAGGCCCTGCGCCTGTTTGCATCAGCCATAAAATTTTCATACGTAATTGCTGAGAGGTTGTTTCCCCTGTCTGGAGTGTCTAGAATAGGAGGCATAGTCTCAGGATAAGGGGTCGGCCATTTAAGACTGAGATGAGGAGGAATTTCTTCACTCAGAGGGTTGTGAATCTTTAGAATTCTCTGTCCTGGAGGGCTGTGGATGCTGAGTCTTTGAGTATATTCAAGCCTGAGATAGATAGATTTTTGGACTCTAGGGGAATCAAGGGATATGGAGATCGGGCAGGAAAGTGGAGTTGAGGTCGATGATCAGTCATGATCTTATTGAATGGCGGAGCAGGCTCAAGGGGTCATATGGCCTACTCCTGCTCCTAATTCTTATGTTCTTATTGGTGGGCAATTAGCCCAACTCTGCACCAGCAATTAGGATTTCAATGTGGAGCGGATGAGCTGTCAAGTCGGAACTTGACAGATCGCAAGTTCAGGATTTAGCGCAAATCCCGAAGTGGCTATCCATTTCAAAGGAGGTATGACCGCGTACGTGGTCATACCGACCACAAAATCCAAGCCCATCTGATCCACCATGCCTGCCCCACATTCACGATGACTGGAGCATCTTTCTACAGCACCATCCTCTGCTCCCCCACCCCTGCAACCATGTAATGTCCTGGGAGAGGCAAAAAAAAGAGAAAAACTAGGGCCAATAAGGGAAAAAATACTCTGCAAAATTCCTCTCCAACCCTCTCAGTCAATCGAAACCAGTCCAGGAGATCACACGGACCAAGTGTTATCAATTAATCCACTTACCTTCTGTATGATGCGTTCTCTGCCCCAGTCAAGAACCAGTCCAGCTCCCCCTTGAAGGCGGGCAGAGAGTCAGCACCCACCACACCATCCGACAATGCACTCCAGAGGCTCACTACTCTCTGGGAAAAGAAGAACCGCCAACATAAGAACATAAGAACATAAGAAATAGGAGCAGGAGTAGGCCAATCGGCCCTTCGAGCCTGCTCCGCCATTCAATAAGATCATGGCTGATCTGATCCTCACCTCAAATCTAAAGAACACAAGAAGTAGGAGCAGGACCCGGCCACTCAGCCCCTGGGCCCGCTATGCCACCCACAGGGCCTCGACCAATCCGAACTCAGCCTCATGTCCAATTTCCTGCCCGCTCCCCGTAACCCCTAATTCCCTTTACTTCTAGGAAACTGTCTATTTCTGTTTTAAATTTATTTAATGATGTAGCTTCCACAGCTTCCTGGGGCAGCAAATTCCACAGACCTACTACCCTCTGAGTGAAGAAGTTTCTCCTCATCTCAGTTTTGAAAGAGCAGCCCCTTATTCTAAGATTATGCCCCCTAGTTCTAGTTTCACCCATCCTTGGGAACATCCTTACCGCATCCACCCGATCAAGCCCCTTCACAATCTTATATGTTTCAATAAGATCGCCTCTCATTCTTCTGAACTCCAATGAGTAGAGTCCCAATCTACTCAACCTCTCCTCGTATGTCCACCCCCTCATCCCGGGGATTAACCGAGTGAACCTTCTTTGTACTGCCTCGAGAGCAAGTATGTCTTTTCTTAAGTATGGACACCAAAACTGTATGCAGTATTCCAGATGCGGTCTCACCAATACCTTATATAACTGTAGCAATACCGCCCTGTTTTTATAATCTATCCCCCTAGCAATAAAAGCCAACATTCCGTTGGCCTTCTTGATCACCTGCTGCACCTGCATACTAACTTTTTGATTTTCTTGCACTAGGACCCCCAGATCCCTTTGTACTGCAGTACTTTCCAGTTTCTCGCCATTAAGATAATAACTTGCTCTCTGATTTTTCCTGCCAAAGTGCATAACCTCACATTTTCCAATATTGTATTGCATCTGCCAAATCTCTGCCCACTCACCCAGCTTGTCTATATCCCCTTGTAGGTTTTTTATGTCCTCCTCACTTTCTACTTTCCCTCCCATCTTTGTATCATCTGCAAACTTTGATATGTTACACTCGGTCCCCTCCTCCAAATCGTTAATATAGATTGTAAAGAGTTGGGGACCCAGCACCGACCCCTGCGGAACACCACTGGCTACTGGTTGCCAGTCCGAGAATGAACCATTTATCCCAACTCTCTGCTTCCTGTTAGATAACCAATCCTCCACCCATGCCAGAATATTCCCCCCAATCCAGTGATTTTTTATCTTGAGCAATAATCTTTTATGTGGCACCTTGTCGAATGCCTTCTGGAAGTCTAAATACATTACGTCCATTGGTTCCCCTTTATCCACCCTGTACGTTATGTCCTCAAAGAACTCAAGCAAATTTGTCAGACATGATTTCCCCTTTATAAAGCCATGCTGACTTTGTCCTATCAAATTATGTTTATCTAAATGTTCCGTTACTGTCTCCTTAATAATAGACTCCAAAATTTTACCCACCACAGATGTTAGACTAACTGGTCTATAATTTCCAGCTTTCTGCCTACTACCCTTTTTAAATAAGGGTGTTACATTAGCAGTTTTCCAATCTGCCGGGACCTTTGCTGATTCCAGGGAATTTTGGAAAATTATTACCAAAGCATCCACAATCCCTATTGCCACTTCCCTCAAGACCCTAGGATGTAAGCCATCAGGTCCAGGGGATTTATCCGCCTTGAGTCCCATTATTTTACTGAGTACCAATTCCTTAGTGATTTTAATCGTATTTAGCTCCTCCTCCCCTAGAGCCCCCTGTTTGTCCAGTGTTGGGATATTCTTAGTGTCCTCTACCGTAAAGACTGAAACAAAATATTTGTTCAGCATTTTTGCCATCTCCATGTTTCCCACCATTAATTTCCCGGTCTCATCCTCTAAGAGACCTACGTTTGCCTTAGCCACCCTTTTTCTTTTTATATAACTATAGAAACTCTTGCTATCTGTTTTTATATTTTTTGCTAATTTATTTTCATAATCTATCTTCCCTTTCTTAATCAGTCCTTTAGTTACTTTTTGCTGTCTTTTGAAGACTTCCCAATCTTCTATCCTCCCACTAAGTTTGGCTACCTTATATGTCCTTGTTTTTAGTTGGATACTATCCTTAATTTCTTTACTTAGCCACGGATGGCTGTCATTTCTTTTACACCCTTTTTTCCTCAGTGGAATATATATTTTTTGAAAGTTGTAAAATAACTCCTTAAATGAACACCACTGCTCATGTACCGTCTTACCCTTTAATCTATTTTCCCAGTCCACTTTAATCAATTCTGCTCTCATACCATCATAGTCTCCTTTATTCAAGCTCAGTACGCTTGTCTGAGAACCAACCTTCTCACCCTCTAATTGGATATGGAATTCAACCATGTTATGGTCACTCATTCCAAGGGGATCCTTAACTAGGACATTATTAATTAATCCTGACTCATTACACAGGACCAGGTCCAAGGTTGCTTGCCCCCTTGTAGGATCAGTTACATACTGCTCAAGAAATCCATCCCTAATACACTCAATAAACTCTTCCTCAAGGCTGCCCTGCCCAATTTGATTTGTCCAGTTAATATGATAGTTAAAATCCCCCATAATTATAGCTGTTCCCTTATTACATGCCCCAACTATTTCCTGATTAATACTTCTTCCAGCAGAGTTGCAACTATTAGGAGGCCTATATACTACTCCCACTAGAGTTTTTTTCCCTTTATTATTCCTTATCTCCACCCAAACTGTTTCATTATCCTGATCCTTTGACCCAATATCATTTCTCTGTAATACAGTGATTCCTTCCTTTATTAACATAGCTACCCCACCTCCTCTTCCTTCCTGTCTGTCCTTCCTGATTGTTAAATACCCTGGCATATTTAATTCCCAGTCGTTGTCACCCTGCAGCCATGTTTCTGTAATGGCCACAAGATCATACCCATACGTAGTTATTTGTACCGTCAATTCATCTATTTTGTTACGAATGCTGCGTGCATTCAGATAAAGAACTTTTAAATATGTTTTGTGACAATTTATTCCTGCTTTTACCCCCTTTACTACTTTACCTTTATCTTTATATATTCTGTCCCTTCCTGACACGCTCTGGTTTTTAATTACCCCACTGCTACTTTGCTCTATTGCCTTCTCCGCTGACATTTTTATTTTTTGCTCTCTTGAAACCCCCCCCCCCCACTAATTAGTTTAAAGCCTTCTCTACAGCCCTAGTTATTCGATTCGCCAGGACTCTAGTCCCAGCACTGGCCAAGTGAAGTCCGTCCCAACGGAACAGCTCTCTCCTGTCCCAGTACTGGTGCCAGTGTCCCAGGTAGCAAAACCCATTTTTCCCACACCAGTCTTTGAGCCACGCATTTAACCCTCTGATTTTATTTACCCTAGCCAAATTTGCTCGTGGCTCAGGTAGTAATCCAGAGATTACTACCCTAGAGGTTCTGTTTTTTAATTTGGCCCCTAGCTGCTCATACTCCCTCAGCAGAACCTCATTCCTTGTCCTATCTATGTCATTGGTACCAACATGGACCACGACAACTGGATCTTCCCCCTCCCACTCCAAGTTTCTCTCCAGCCCAGAGGAGATGTCCTTAACCCTGGCACCGGGCAGGCAACATAGCCTTCGGGACTCTCGCTCTCGGCTGCAAAGAACCCTATCTATCCCCTTAATGATACTATCCCCTACCACTACAACATTTCTTTTTACTCCCCCCTCTTGAATGGCTCCCCGTACCACAGTGCTGTGGCCAGGTTGCTCATCCTCCCTGCAGTCCCTGCTCCCGTCCTCACAGGGAGTAAGAGCCTCGAACCTGTTGGACAAGAGCAAGGGCTGCGGCTCCTCCAACACTACCGCCTGGATCCCCGTACCTGCCTCACTCGTAGTCACACCCTCCTGTCCCTGATCATGGGCTACATCTGAATTAGTTAATCTAATTGGTGTGACTACCTCCTGGAACACAGAGTCCAGGTAACTCTCCCCCTCCCTGATGTGTCGCAGTGTTTGAAGCTCGGACTCCAGCTCATCAACACGGAGCCGGAGTTCCTCGAGCAGCCAACACTTACTGCAAATGTGATCACCGTGAACATCAATGGTGTCCTCCAGCTCCCACATATTGCAGCAGTAACACATCACCTGCTCTCCCATTCTATGTAATTAATTAAAATTATTATTATTTACCCTTTAATTAATTTAAATTAAAACAATACACTTCTGTGACAGTTTGTTCTGAGTCTCTTCACTCTCCGTCCTGTGGCAGTTTGTTCTGAGTCTCCTCACTCTCCGTCCTGTGGCAGTTTGTTCTGAGTCTCCTCACTCTCACATCCAGTCTATTCCTACTCTTACGTAGTTTAAACTCGTGTCCCCTGGTCTGACCCAATCTGTCAACATAAGAACATAAGAAATAAGAGCAGGAGTAGGCCATTCGGCCCCTCGAGCCTGCTCCGCCATTCAATAAGATCACGGCTGATCTGATTTTGGCCTCAACTCCACTTTCCTGCCCGTTCCCCATAACCCTTGATTCCCCTGTTTTTCAAAAATCTGTCTATCTCCGCCTTGAATATATTCAATGACTCAGCCTCCACAGCTCTCTGAGGTAGAGAATTCCAAAGATTCACGACCCTCTGAGAGAAGAAATTCCTCCTCATCTTTGTTTTAAAAAGGCGACCCTTTATTCTGAAACTATGCCCCCTAGTTCTAGATTCCCCCACGATTCCCTGCATCTACCCTGTCAAGCCCCCTCAAAATCTTATATGTTTCAATAAGATCATCTCCCATTCTTCTAAACTCCAATGAGTATAGGCCCAACCAGCTCAACCTTTCCTCAACCTCATAAGACAACCCCTTCAAACTGGAATAATCTATCACTATGCTCTCAGGGATATTGCCAGGCAAAACTCTTAGCAGTTCTCTGAAGACTAGTCTGGCAGGGTTGTGAACTAAGAGTTCAGGGCCATTACAGCTGATGAGCTACATCACTGTGAGACTTACCAGACATAGGAAACTTCTAACCATGCCTACCGTGAGCTGAATCTCAAGTAAGAGCAAAAAAAATCCACTCATAGTAAATGGGGCTAAGCAATCCATAACACACACAGAAGGCAGCAAAATATATGCTCTGCAGGAACTGAAAGATCTGAGGCCTAGAAGTTCATCTCGGGCAGTGGCACAAAACGGGCGGTATTGGATCGGTCGCTCGTTAAACGCACCACCTGATATTCAATTCCATTGCAGTCCATGGAACAGTATCCACAAGCTCCTGGGCAAGGATGGGATCCTGCCTACCGAATCCTCAAGGAACTAAAGGAGGAAATTAGTGCTGCTTCCAGAGCCGCAGAAACACCCGAGGACTGGAGGATAGATCATGTAGCCGCAATATTCAAAACAGGAGTTAAACACAAAGCACAAAGGAATGATGTTCTCGAGTATCCTTTTGGTTTGTGATTTATATGTAAAAAATGTAGCTGTTTTCCCTAGAACTACTTCATATTCTGCCCCAAACAGCCAACGATGGATAGAGTTGACACAAAAATGTTTCAATTGCGCGTCGGGGGATCATTTCAATGTAACCCGCCTGTTGGGAAACTGACGAGATCGGTTTGACTGTCCGTTTTACACGGGCCCAATTATACGTTCCATTGCCTTCAATCGGACGAGCTTTCCCACTGGGCCGTTTAGGTTAAAATTACCCTCCCCACACCCCCTTGTGTTCAGAGCTCTGACTGACCTCAGAAAACTTGGTCACAAAGAAGGATGGGCTGAGCTGGTGCAACCTCCCTGCGCGAGACAAGGCTCACCAATGCTTTTTAGTTGCTCTGTAGCTTATGAATTTCACCAAAGTTAAGGCTGTGTCTCACCTTTGCCATGGGATCAAAAAGGAACAAGAATGCATGGAGTGGGCAAAGTGAGTGAGAAGGTGGAGAAAGGCAGCACTAATTCAGGGAAAGGGAGGTCACGCCAGGAAGAGCACTGGACAATGAAGAAAAGCCTGGCAGCACAGCAAAATGTGTGGCCGTTGTAGTATGATTGTCCAAAGTTGGAAGGACGTTGGCAGCCAAGATTTATGTTAAATATATCTCTTAATCTCTCTTAATGTCTCTTAATCTCTCCTGCCTTCCATCTAGAGCCATCTTTTGTTTCTTAACTTGTCCCATTCCCATCTCCTTTTGCCTTGCACCATCTCTTAATCTCTCTTAATGTCTCTTAATCTCTCCTGCCTTCCATCCTATCCCAGACCTTCCCTTTTGTTCTTTCCTCCCCTCTCCCCTCTCCCTGCCCCTGCACTTGCTTAAAAACCTGTTCCATCTCCAGCTTTTTCCAGTTCTGACGAAGGGTCATCGACCTGAAACATTAACTCTGTTTCTCTCGCCACAGATGTTGCCTGACCTGCTGAGTATTTCCAGCATTTTCTGTGTTTATTCCAGATTTCCAGCATCCGCAGTATTTTGCTTTTGTACTTATGTTAAATAGTGTATGTTCAGAGTCAGAGTGAAAGCTTCTGAAACCTCCCATAGAGAGGGGAAAAAATAACTAAAGCAAATGGGTATTATAAAGCACTATTAGTCAGACACTCCAGTGGCTCAGTTCAAAAAGGCTTTGCTCATGTAACATTGATGGACAGAGATGAGGAAGGTCTTGTGCCAGCCCCTATTTCCTTCGCTCCACCATTGGTGGCCATCCCTTCAGCTGCCTAGGCCCTAAGCTCTGGAATTCCCTCCCTAAACCTCTCCATCTCTCTACCTCTCTCTCCTCCTTTAAGGCACTCCTTAAAACCTACCTCTTTGACCAAGCCCTATCCTAATATCACCTTATGTAGCTCGCTGTCAAATTTTGTTTTATAACACTCCTGTGAACATAAGAACATAAGAATTAGGAGCAGGAGTAGGCCATACGGCCCCTCGAGCCTGCTCTGCTATTCAATAAGATCATGGCTGATCTTCGACCTCAACTCCACTTTCCTGCACTATCCCCATATCCCTTAATTCCTCTGGAGTCCAAAAATCTATCTATCTCAGCCTTGAATAAACTCAACGACTGAGCATCCACAGCTCCCTGGGGTAGAGAATTCCAAAGATCCACAACCCTCTGAGTGAAGAAATTCCTCCTCATCTCAGTCTTAAAAGGCTGACCCCTTATCCTGAGACTATGCCCCCTAGTTCTAGACACTCCAGCCAGGGGAAATAACCTCTCAGCATCTACCCTGTCAATCCCCCTCAGAATCTTACATGTTTCAATGAGATCACCTCTCATTCTTCTAAACTCCAGAGAGTATAGGCCGAATCTATTTAATGTGAAGCGCCTTGTGATGTTTTACTATGTTAAAGACGCTATATAAATGCACGTTGTTGTTATGTTTGGTCACCGGTTTGTGCTTCGTTGGTTCATCCCTGCCAGGGCAAATGGTAGGCAAGGAAAGGAAATAGTCAACAGGACTACTGATCCTGATTGTTATCCAATGATCCCTGCTGGAACTGGTTGGTCAGTATTGGGTTAAGACAGGATCAAGTTGAGCTGTGATGCTCCTCACAGTTGAACAGCATGCTTACACTCACTGTCTTGGCTGACAGATGAAGAAAGGCCATTTGGGGGAGGGACTGGAGGGAGAGCAATACCCCATGGGAACGAGAGAAAATTGGAGGGAAAAAAATACACCGCAGATCGCGGCAGGATGGTGTAAAACAGAGCAGAGTCTCGTAATAAAGCACACAGAGGTGTAAAGAGAAAAAAAAATGAGTACGGGGGAAGCGATAAAAAATGAAGGAACAAAGACAAGCCAGAAATTATTAATCAGAAAGGAGTAGCAGATGGTCAGGGGGGGGAGTGGGGGGGAGGAGGGGGCAGAACAGAACAAACAGGGACAGTGTAGGAGACAGTACAGAGCCCAAAGCAAATGAGAACTGAACCAGGAGAGAAAGGTAATAATTTAAACAGCCACAAAGTTATCTTTATTCATTACCTTTAGCTATTTATTATTCCCTGATGCGCTGCAAAGTACTTCAGCTGAAGCAGCTGAACCGTTACCATTTTATTTTTAGCTCAATATTTCTCGAAGGGGACATGGCATTTATTTGAATTATATGTTGATTTTTTTACCATCCGCGCCCTCCATGAATTACAGCTGAAATGTTGCTGGAAGCTGGTTGTGCAGAAGAGGCCCAGGGAATAGCCGTCAAACAAGAGATTGCATTACCGGGACGATTTTACCGAATGTGAGCTCCAGGCACGGAGCCTCGCCCGTCGGGAACGCCTATCTGAAAACCGTGCGTGTGCTCCCCATGATTATCCATTCAATCATTTCTCTGAATGTGTTCCTGATAGAACCACATGTTTGGCCCATAAAGCTCTCACTTACCGTAGCACCATAGTTAATTTGTTCAATATGCAATATCCATGTTCTTCAATAAAAATGAAAAAAAGAGGTGACTTTTGTTCTTACAAGGTACGGCTACAATATCAGGTAACTCGCCTATCTGCTCCATATAGTGAAAGCATCACAGTCTATCAAGTAGATAGGTCAATTTTTAACATTTGTTTTGGGGAATGTTTTTGGTTATCAAGGTGAGGGGCATTAGTACACTTCCAGATCAGGTACATTATAGCAACATAAAGAACAAGATTAAGCTCTTCCTCTCACGCTCCAATATTTGCCTTAGCCTCAATCTTAATAGACTACCAGTATAACATTCCTGTTTCTGTACTAGCCACTACAGTGCTTTCCCAACCAATTAATTGCCTTTTAGTGCTGAAATATAGAGAGTTTATGATGTGGGCATATGCCCATTAAGCACCAAGTTGAAGCTGTCCAAACCCATCGTAAAGAGTGACCTTACAGTGACAGAGAGATACTTCTATCCCATAAATCTGGCCTTGATTCTAAGCCAGCTCTCCGAGGAGTCATCTGTATTACGATACTTTGTGAGAAGAAACGTACCTTAATTATCTCTGTTTATTTGCTCGGTATAGTGAAATCATCAGTGGCAACCACCTGTACCACTCTGTTCCAATTCCAAACATACAAAATTCTTACAGGGCTTGACAGGGTAGATGCAGGGAGGATGTTTCCCCTGGCTGGGGAGTCTAGAACCAGGGTCACAGTCTCAGAATAAGGAGTCGGTCATTTAGGACTGAGATGAGGCGAAATTTCTTCACACAGAGGTGGTGAATCTTTGGAATTCTCTACCCCAGAGGGCTGTGGAGGCTCAGTCGTTGAGTATATTCAAGACAGAGATCGATAGATTTTTGAACAGTAAGGGAATCAAGGGATATGGGGATAGTGCAGGAAAGTGGAGATGGGGTAGAAGATCAGCCATGATCTTATTGAATGGCGGAGCAGGCTCGAAGGGCCAAATGGCCGACTCCTGCTCCTATTTCTTATGTTCCAAGGAGATACAATTCATTTAAAGAAATTGGAGAATCCAGTTAAGTGACTAATAGGGCTAAACCCTGTTCGAGTCCCACAATTGCCTAGAAAATAACGTAAACGTCAAAGGCGATCATGAGCTGTGGAACGCATAGGCGGTAAAGTTCAACTTCTGCGGGGGTGCAAAAGGGGCAGTAGCGGATTGGGCTGGTTTTAACCTGCGCCAACAGGTGAAAGCGGGGCGGTATGAGTGTTGGCACAGGCACGGCGCCTGCCGCCATTTTCCCTTTGGTTAGGACCCGGGCGGTCCAAACACCAGCCTGTATCAGGCAGTGGCATTATTTAAATTAAAGAGTTCTATCATGCAGGCTACGGACACGGCAACGGCACACCCAGCCCAGTCAACCCTGCAAAGTCCTCCTCACCAACATCTGGGGACTTGTGCCAAAATTGGGAGCTGCTGTCCCACAGACTAGTCAAGCAACAGCCTGACATAGTCACACTCACAGAATCATACCTTTCAGCCAATGTCCAGAACTCCTCCATCACCAACCCTGGGTATGTCTGTCCCACCGGCAGGACAGACCCACCAGGGGTGGTGGCTCAGTGGTATACAGTCGGGAAGGAATGGCCCTGGGAGTCCGCAACACTGACTCCGGACCCCATCAAGTCTCATAGCTTCAGGTCAAGCATGGGCAAGGAAACCTCCTGCTGATTACCACCTACAGCCCTCCCTCAGCTGATGAATCAGTACTCCTCCATGTTGAACACCACTTGGAAGAAGCACTGAGAGTAGCAAGGGCACAGAATGTACTCTGGGTGGGGGACTTCAATGTCCATCACCAAGAGTGGCTCGGTAGCACCACTACTGACCGAGCTGGCCGAGTCCTGAAGGACATAACTGGCAGTCTGGGCCTGCGACAGGTGGTGAGTGAACCAACATGAGGGAAAAACCTATTTGACCTCGTCCTCACCAATCTACCTGTCGCAGATGTATCTGTCCATGACAGCATTGGCAGCAGTGACCACCACACAGTCATTGTGCAGACGAAGTCCCTTCTTTACACTGAGAACACCCTCCATCGTGTTGTGTGGCCCTACCACCATGCTAAATGGGATAGATTCAGAACAGATCTAGCAGCTCAAAACTGGGCATCCATGAGGCGCTGTGGGCCATCAGCAGCAGCAGAATTGTATTCCACCACAATCTGTAACCTCATGGCCCGGCATATCCCTCACTCTACCATTACCACCAAGCCAGGGGACCAACCCTGGTTCAACAACGAGTGTAGAAGAACATGCCAGGAGCAGCACCAGGCGTACCTAAAAATGAGGTGCCAACCTGGGGAAGCTGCAACACAGGACTACATGCATGCTAAGAAGCGGAAGCAGCATGCTATAGACAGGGCTAAGTGATCCCACAATCAACGGGTCAGATCAAAGATCTGCAGTCCTGCCACATCCAGTCATGAATGGTGGTGGACCATTAAACAACTAACGGGAGGAGGAGGCTCCAAGAATATCCCCATCCTCAATGATGGTGGAGCCCAGCACGTGAGTGCAAAAGACAAGGCTGAAGCGTTTGCAACTAACTTCAGCCAGAAGTGCCGAGTGGATGATCCATATCGGCCTACTCCTGAGGTCCCCACCATCACAGAAGCCAGTCTTCAGCCAATTCGATTCACTCCACGTGATGTCAAGAAATGGCTGAGCCCACTGGATACAGCAAAGGCTATGGGCCCCGACAACATCCCGGCTGTCGTGCTGAAGACTTGTGCACCAGAACTAGCCACGCCTCTAGCCAAGCTGTTCCAGTACAACTACAACACTGGCATCTATCCGACAATGTGGAAAACTGCCCAGGTATGTCCTGTCCACATAAAGCAGGACAAATCGAACACGGCCAATTACCGCCCCATCAGTCTACTCTCAATCATCAGCAAAGTGATGGAAGGTGTCATCGACAGTGCTATCAAGCGACACTTACTCACCAATAACCTGCTCACTGATGCCCAGTTTGGGTTCTGCCAAGACCACTCAGCTCCCGACCTCATTACAGCATTGGTCCAAACATGGACAAAGGAGTTGAATTCCAGAGGTGAGGTGACAGTGACTGCCCTTGACATCAAGGCAGCATTTGACCGAGTCTGGCATCAAGGAGCCCTAGTAAAACCGAAGTCAATGGGAATCAGGGGGAAAATGCTCCACTGGCTGGAGTGATACCTAGCACAAAGGACGATGGTTGTGGTGGTTGAAGGTCAATCATCACAGCCCCAGGACATCGCTGCAGGAGTTCCTCAGGGCAGTATCCTAGGCCCAACCATCTTCAGCTGCTTCATCAATGACCTTCCCTCCAACATAAGGTCAGAAATGGGGATGATGACTGCACAGTGTTCAGTACCAGTCACAACTCCTCAGATACAGAAGCAGTCCATGCCCGCATGCAACAAGACCTGGACGACGTTCAGGCTTGGGCTGATAAGTGGCAGGCAATGACTACCTCCAACAAGTGAGAGTCTAACCACCGCCCCTTGACATTCAACAGCATTACCATTGCTGAATCCCCCACCATCAACATCCTGGGGGTCACCATTGACCAGTAACTTAACTGGACCAGCCACATAAATACTGTGGCAACAAGAGCAGGTCAGAGACTAGGTATTCTGCAGTGAGTGTCTCACCTCCTGACTCCCCAAAGCCTTTCCACCATCTACAAGGCACAAGTAAGGAGTGGCATACTCTCCACTTGCCTGGATGAATGCAGCTCCAACAACACTCAAGAAGCTCGACACCATCTGTGACAAAGCAGCCTGCTTGATTGGCACCCCATCCATCACCTTAAACATTCACTCCCTCCACCACCGGCGTACTGTGGCTGCAGTGTGTACCATCTACAAGATGCACTGCAGAAACTCGCCAAGGCTTCTTCGGCAGCACCTCCCAAACCCGCGACCTCTTCCACCTAGAAGGACAAGGGCAGCAGGCGCATGGGAACACCACCACCTCCAAGTTCCCCTCCAAGTCACACACCATCCTGACTTAGAAGTATATCGCCGTTCCTTCATCGTCGCTGGGTCAAAATCCTGGAACTCCCTACCTAACAGCACTGTGGGAGTACCATCACCACATGGACTGCAGCGGTTCAAGAAGGCGGCTCACCACCACCTTCTCGAGGGCAACTAGAGATGGGCAATAAATGCTGGCATTGCCAGCGACACCCTGATCCCATAAACGAATTAAAAAAAGGTAGGACCCATGCGGCGATTATAACAGGAAATAACAGAATAGTTGCTCAGTGCAGGACCCGCCCAGGAAACTGGACAGTACAGGAAGCAAACAGGCCTTTTGGAGTGATATTTAAAAAGGGGACTCACATGAATTGTTGTGCGATCACTGGATCTAGCTGGAAGCTAACTTATTCCACATTGTCTACTTGGCGTGAGATAAACTTGGTTGTTTTTTTTGAAGCATTTGCAAACTCCAGAACCTGTGAGTCCTCTTGACAATGGGGGCAGTTCTTGCCACACCTATCTGAGTGGTGGAGGCAGAAGAACAGGAGCTGCAGCAAAGAAACCAAGAAGCTGCAGGCGAGGCTGCAGGAAGACAACCATGGGCGTGGGTGGGGCAACGAAGGTATCCTCCAAATGGGGTCGACAGAAACCAGGTCACTTAAGAACGTAAGGAATAGGAGCAGGAGTAGGCCACACATGGTCCTTCGAGCCTGCTCCGCCACACGGCCCCTCGAGCCTGCTCCGCCACACGGCCCCTCGAGCCTGCTCCGCCACACGGCCCCTCGAGCCTGCTCCGCCACACGGCCCCTCGAGCCTGCTCCGCCACACGGCCCCTCGAGCCTGCTCCGCCACACGGCCCCTCGAGCCTGCTCCGCCACACGGCCCCTCGAGCCTGCTCCGCCATTCAATGAGATCATGGCTGATCTTCTACCTCAACTCCACTTTCACGCCCTATCCCTATATCCTTTGATTCCCCTAGTGCCCAAAAATCTATCGATCTCAGTCGTGGACATACTTAATGACTGAGCTGCCACAGCCCTCTGGGGTAGACAACTCCAAAGATTCACAACCCTCTGGGTGAAGAAATTTCTCATCATTTCAGTCCTAAATGGCCGACCCCTTATCCTCAGACTTTGACCCCTAGTTCTAGACTCTCCAGCCAGGGGAAACAGCCTCTTCGCATCTTACCTCAGGTCCACCGAGGGACAATGCCCTAGGGCGCCCTGGTTCAGCGGCCAGGCTGTCACTGACCTGAGTCACCTGCAGCAGCCAGACCCGGAGCTTACAGCGAGAGGTGGCTATGCGTTGCCTGTGGCCCTCAAGGCCATGACACCACTGAGTTTTTTCCCCCCACCTCTTGGGTCATTCCAGGTCATTGCAGGCTGCAACACATGACGTGACTCACGGCACGGCAAAACTGGTGGGCCGCTTGCCTGTAATAGGGTAACGAGGCCCGACTGTCAAAGTGAGTTGGGCCTCTCACACATTTCATCAGGCTGACGGCCCCAGATCACCCCGCCCCGCCCCAAGTTAAAAATCGGCCTCGAGTCTCTATCCTGGAATAAGGATCCTTGGACTTTAATTACTCTTTGTGGTTTATTCCAGCAAGAGCCACTGTTACCAGCGAGTTCAATTAGTTGTTTCTCAGTTGTGGTTTGCTAACTCAGCCCCACTTAACCGAGAAGTCCCCTAAATGATTATATTTTTCCATACTTTGCATTTTTTTTGAAAAAGCTGCCAATTTTGTTGAGGGAGAAGAGAAAGCAGCTTTACAAGAGCCAGGTTTTTCATTACTTTATGACTCAACTGTTCCAATTTAAGCACAAGAGCAATTCTCATATTTCTCTGACACATGCCGAATGCTGTCCTAAGGGATGGAAGAAAGTGGCAGTTTAATCAAATATGCTGCTAATTCGGTCTGCATGGAGGGAATGTATTCTCTCTTCACGTGACTCTGATGTGATTACATAGAATTACATAAAATCTACAGCAGGGAAACAGGCCATTCGGCCCAACTGGTCTGTGCCGGTGTTTGTGCTCCACACAAAGCTTCCTCCCAGCCCTCTTCATCTAACTCTATCAGCATATCCTTCTATTCCTTTCTCCCTCTAGCTTCCCCTGAAAAGCATCGATGCTATTCACCTCAACCACTCCTTGTGGTAGAGAGTTCCACATTCTCACCACTCTCTGGGTAAAGAAATTTCTCCTGCATTTCCTATTAGATTTATTGGTGACTATCTTATATTTATGGCCCCTAGTTTTGGTCTCCCCCACAAGTGGAAACATCTTCTCTACACCTACCCTGTCAAACCCCTTTATAATTTTAAAGACCTCTATTAGGTCACCCTCCGTCTTCTCTTTTCTAGCGAAAAGAGCTCACTGAGATTATCAACTGTAGTCGCTCCATGTCACCTCCTGCTGTTATTCAAGCCATTGGAACTTGCCTGATTATTTCTGTGATTATTTCAGTTTGCATGACACGCCTTTCGTCAGAGAGAACTTGCATTTATACAGCACATTTCACAGCCTCAGGACGTCCCAAAGCGCTTCACAGCCAACAAAGCACTTTCTTTTTTGAAGTGTTGTCCCTGTTGTAATTTGGAAACGCAGCAGCCAATTTGCGCACAGCAAGCTCCGACAAACAGCATTGGGATGAATATTGGCCAGGACACCAGGGAGAACTCCCCTGCTCATGGTATCTTTGAGACGGGGCCTGGGTTTAATGTCTCAACCGAAAGACAGCACCTCCGACAGTGCAGCACCACCTCAGTAACACACTGGAGTGTCGGCCTAGATTTTATGCTCAAGTCTCTGGAGTGCAACCTTCTCACTCAGAGGTGAGTGTTCTATGTACTGCACCAAGCTGACACTGTCGGCCAAGGAGTTGGATGGTGTATGGCGTTTTGGGCAGGATCATCTGAAACCACCCTACAAAACAAAATCTGTATGAACAGAATAAACAGAAGGCTTTGATATGGATATGTATCTTGTAACAAATTAACCTGGCAGTACTTGTTTCACACTTCATTACCAATTTGTCTGTATGCTTCCCCCATGATTTAAAAAAATAATTGCAGTACTTTACATTGGAGAAATCAGTGCCAAAAAACCTGTGACTATAAAGAATGGACTAAGTTAGTCATCTTCTTTCAGTATGTTCACGTTGGCTGATTGATTTACTTCTAGGAGATAGGCAGTGTGACGACTGCCATATTTAAAGCTGCATTGCACCAAAGTATTAAAATCTAATTTAAATCTACTTAAGAGCACATTCAGTCTGCAAAACTAATTATGTTGAATTAAAAATTGAACTTGTGGGTTGCCCTGTGTCTGTGCACTATCAGACTTCCTGTCAGTCAAGGTTACATTTTTAATTTGAACTAAAATTAACCCTGATACCAACAAGTGTTTTACTTGAAATAGCCTACAGTTTCCTTCAGTACATTTTAATATCGTTCAGCAAAACTATTATTAGCAATAGTCATATTTACAAAGCAAAGAGAACAGTCACACTAGTTGAGAAAGGTAGAGTTGCAGTGGATGAGCTTAACTAGATGACACACTGCAGGGAATAGTGAAGGATTTAGAGGATAATCTATGGGGAATCTCACAAACCTCTTCACATACAATAAATTACTTTTAAGTGCATTGACTATTGTTATATAATCAAATACAGCAACTATTCTATGCTCAGCAAGATCCCTTCAGCATCAATGAGATAAATGGCCAATTCATTTGCTTTTGGCAGTGGCAGGCCAGAGAGAACAGTTGGCTAAGACAGGAGCAGAGGTTACTGTTCTTCTTGGAATAGTGGAATAATGCCATGGGACCTATCCGAACCACTAGAACAGACAGACCAAAGCTTTGCTTTAACATCTTAGCTGAAGGCTACCACCTCCAACAACCATATCACACAGTGGCAATAGTCCTCCCAACTGAGCTAAGCTGACACTTATAGAGGATATACCATCCTCTATGTGAAAAACAGTGCGACATATAGAATAGGTGTAATAGAGAACAATGAAATATATAAAGGATACACCGTGGGTGACAGTGGGATATACTGACATTGCACGGTGTGGAATATAGAGAGATCACATCATGAGGGACATAGGGATATATAGAGAATAAACTGCCCAACAGCGGAACATGGAAAATATACACTGGGTAACAGTGGAACAGGTAGAGGTTACATTGGGGAAGAGTGGAACAGGCAGAAGTTACATTGGGGAAGAGTGGAACATGTAGAGGTTACATTGGGGAAGAGTGGAACATGTAGAGGTTACATTGGGGAAGAGTGGAACAGGCAGAGGTTACATTGGGGAAGAGTGGAACAGGTAGAGGTTACATTGGGGAAGAGTGGAACAGGTACAGGTTACATTGGGGAAGAGTGGAACATGTAGCTGTTATATTGGGGAAGAGTGGAACAGGCAGAGGTTACATTGGGGAAGAGTGGAACAGGCAGAGGTTACATTGGGGAAGAGTGGAACAGGCAGAGGTTACATTGGGGAAGAGTGGAACATGTAGAGGTCTTCTTTTTATTCGTTCATGGGATGTGGGCGTCGCTGGCAAGGCCAGCATTTATTGCCCATCCCTAGTTGCCCTTGAGAAGGTGGTGGTGAGCCGCCTTTTTGAACCGCTGCAGTCCATGTGGTGAAGGTACTCCCACAATGCTGTTAGGGAGGGAGTTCCAGGATTTTGACCCAGCAACGATGAAGGATCGGCGATATACTTCCAAGTCAGGGTAGTGTGTAAATTGGAGGGGAACTTGGAGGTGGTGGTGTTCCCATGCGCCTGCTGCCCTTGTCCTTCTAGGCAGTAGAGGTCACGGGTTTGGGAGGTGCTGCCGAAGAAGCCTTGACGAGTTGCTGCAGTGCATCTTGTAGATTGTAAACACTGCAGCCATGGTACGCCGGTGGTGGACGGAGTGAATGTTTAAGGTGGTGGATGGGGTGCCAATCAAGTGGGCTGCTTTGTCCTGGATGGTGTCGAGCTCCTTGAGTGTTGTTGGAGCTGCACTCATCCAGGCCAGTGGAGAGTATTCCACCACACTCCTGACTTGTGCCTTGTAGATGGTGGAAAGGCTTTGGGGAGTCAGGAGGTGAGACACTCGCCGCAGAATACCCAGCCTCTGACCTGCTCTTGTTGCCACAGTATTTAATGGCTGGTCCAGTGAAGTTTCTGGTCAATGGTGACTGACAGGATATTGATAGTGGGGGATTCGGCGATGGTAACGCCATTGAATGTCAAGGGGCGGTGGTTAGATGATTTCTTGTTGGAGATAGTCATTGCCTGGCACTTGTGTGGCGCGAATATTACCTGCCACTTATCAGCCCAAGCCAGAATGTCATCCAAGTCTTGCTGCATGCGGGCATGGACTGCTTCATTATCTGAGGAGTTGCGAGTGGCACTGAACACTGTGCAGTCATCAGCGAACATCCCCACTTCTGACCTTATGCTGGAGGGAAGGTCATTGATGAAGCAGCTGAAGATGGTTGGGCTTAGGACACTGCCATGAGGAACTCCTGCAGTGATGTCCTGGGGCTGTGATGATTGACCTTCAACCACCACAACCATCTTCCTTTGTGCTAGGTAGGACTCCAGCCAGTGGAGAGTTTTTCCCCCGATTCCCATTGACTTCAGTTTTACTAGGGCTCCTTGAGGCCACACTTGGTCAAATGCTGCCTTGATGTCAAGGATAGTCACTCTCACCTCACCTCTGGAATTCAGCTCTTTTGTCCATGTTTGGACCAAGGCTGTAATGAGGTCTGGAGCCGAGTGGTCCTGGCGGAACCCAAACTGGGTATCAGTGAGCAGGTTATCGGTGAGTAAGTGCCGCTTGATAGCACTGTTGACGACGCCTTCCATCACTTTGCTGATGATTGAGAGTAGACTGATGGGGCAGTAATTGGCCGGGTTGGATTTGTCCTGCTTTTTAGACAGGACATACCTGGGCAGTTTTCCACATTGTTGGATAGATGCCAGTGTTTTAGCGGTACTGGAACAGCTTAGCTAGAGGCGCGGCTAGTTCTGGAGCACAAGTCTTCAGCACGACAGCCGGGATGTTGTCGGGGCCCATAGCCTTTGCAGTATCCAGTGTGCTCAGCTGTTTTTTGATATCATGTGGAGTGAATCGAATTGGCTGAAGACTGGTTTCTGTGATGGTGGGGACCTCAGGAGGAGGCCGATATGGATCATCCATTCGGCACTTCTGGCTGAAGATGGTTGCAAACGCTTCAGCCTTGTCTTTTGCACTCACGTGCTGGGCTCCACCATCATTGAGGATGGGGATATTCATTGAGCCTCCTCCTCCCGTTAGTTGTTTAATGGTCCACCACCATCCACGACTGGATGTGGCAGGACTGCAGAGCTTTGATCTGATCCGCTGATTGTGGGATCGCTTAGCTCTGTCTATAACATGCTGCTTCTGCTTTTTAGCATGCATGTAGTCCTGTGTTGTAGCTTCCCCAGGTTGGCACTGCATTTTTAGTTATGTCTGGTGCTGCTCCTGGCATGCTCTTCTACACTCCTTATTGAATTAGGGTTGGTCCTCTGGCTTGATGGTAATGGTAGAGTGAGGGATATGTCGGGCCATGAGGTTACAGATTGTGGTGGAATACAATTCTGCTGCTGCTGATGGCCCACAGCACCTCATGGATACCCAGTTTTGAGCTGCTAGATCTGTTCTGAATCTATCCCATTTAGCATGGTGGTAGGGCCACACAACACAATGGAGGGTGTCCTCAGTGTGAAGACAGGACTTCGTGGTCACTGCTACCAATGCTGTCATGGACAGATACATCTGCGACAGGTAGATTGGTGAGGAAGAGGTCAAGTAGGTTTTTCCCTCATGTTGGTTCTCTCACCAAAGTTGCAGGCCCAGACTGGCAGCTATGACCTTCAGGACACAGCCAGCTCAGTCAGTAGTGGTGCTACCGAGCCACTCTTGGTGATGGACATTGAAGTCCCCCACCCAAAGTACATTCTGTGCCCTTGCTACTCTCAGTGCTTCTTCCAAGTGGTGTTCAACATGACGGAGTACTGATTCATCAGCTGAGGGAGGGCGGTAGGTGGTAATCAGCAGGATGTTTCCTTGCCCATGCTTGACCTGAAGCCATGAGTCTTCATGGGGTCCGGAATCAATGTTGAGGACTCCCAGGACCACTCCTTCCCGACTGTATACCACTGTGCCGCCACCCCTGGTGGGTCTGTCCTGCCGGTGGGACAAGACATACCTAGGGATGGTGATGGAGGAGTTTGGGACATTGGCTGAAAGGTATGATTCTGAGAGTATGACTATGTCAGACTGTTGCTTGACTAGTCTGTGGGACAGCTCTCCAAATTTTGGCATAAGTCCCCAGATGTTGGTGAGGAGAATTTTGCAGGGTCGACAGGGCTGGGTGTGCCGCTGTCGTGTCTGTAGCCGGTGCCAAGGTCAATGCCGGGTGAGCCATCCGGTTTTATTCTTATTGTTATTCGTAGCGGCTTTTTACAACTGAGTGGCTTACTAGGCCATTTCAGAGGACAGTTAAGAGTCAACCACATTGCTGTGGGTCTGGAGTCACATATAGGCCAGACCAGGTAAGGACGGCAGATTTCCTTCCCTAAAGGACATTAGTGAACCAGATGGGTTTTTACCACAATCCGATAGTTTCATGGTCACCATTATTCGCTTTTTATTCCAGATTAATTAACTGAATTTAAATTCCCCAGCTGCTGTGGTGGGATTTAGAACTCACGTCTCTGGATTACTAGTCCAGTAACATAACCACGATGCTACCATTCCCATTGGGGAGCAGTAGAACATGTAGAGGGATCATTGGGGAACATATGTGAGAAGTCACACAACACCAGGTTATACTCCAACAGCTTTATTTGAAATCACAAGCTTTCGGAGCGCTGCTCCTTCGTCAGGTGAAGTGAAGAGATGCATATAGTCACAGCATATATAGTCAGAGAACACTGCCAGATGATTACAGTTAATCTTTCCTAACTGCCCTTTATCACACCTCGGCAGAGAGATAATCACGGCAATCAAAGGTGTGGATGGTGTCCAAACAGGTCAGTCAGGAAAACATTACATCAAAGACAATGAGGTGGGGTCACAAGGGGTCAAATGTGGCAGATGCTGGGGTCTGGATGGAAAACAAAAAACTTTTTTTGCTGGAAATCACAGCAGGTCCGGCCGCAGCTGTGTAGAGAGAAAAGCCAACGACGACTCGAGTCTGGATGACTCTATGTCAGGTGGGGTTACATGTAGCGTGACATGAACCCAAGATCCAGTTGAGGCCGTCCTCATGGGTGTGAAACTTGGCTATCAGTTTCTGCTCGACGATTTTGCGTTGTCGTGTGTCTTGAAGGCCACCACCCACCAGGTACATGGTACATACTCATGTGACTCGGCCAACGTAGTCTACCTCATACGTTGCAGGAAGGGATGCCCCGGAGCATGGTACATCGGCGAGACCATGCAGACACTGCGACAATGTATGAACGGACACCGCGCAACAATCGCCAGGCAGGAGTGTTCCCTCCCAGTCGGGGAACACTTCAGCAGTCAAGGACATTCAGCCTCCGATCTTCGGGTAAGCGTTCTCCAAGGCGGCCTTCGAGACACACGACAACGCAAAATTGTCGAGCAGAAACTGATAGCCAAGTTCCGCACCCATGAGGACGGCCTCAACCGGGATCTTGGGTTCATGTCACGCTACATGTAACCCCACCTGACGTAGAGTCATCCAGACTCGAGTCGTCGTTGGCTTGTTCTCTCTACACAGCTGCGGCCGGACCTGCTGTGATTTCCAGCAAAAAAAGTTTTTTGTTTTACATACAGACCCCCAGCATCTGCCACATTGTCTTTGATGTAATATTTTCCTGACTGACCTGTTTGGACACCATCCACACCTTTGATTGCCGTGATTATCTCTCTGCCGAGGTGTGATAAAGGGCAGTGGGAAAGATTAACTGTAATCATCTGGCAGTGTTCTCTGACTATATATGCGGAGAAACTACGCCATGTTCTTCGCAGCCTTCAACATGTCATCGATGACGACAAACATCTCGCTAAGGCCATCCCCACGCCTCCACTACTTGCCTTCAAACAGCCGCCTAACCTCAGAAGTACCATCGTTCGCAGCAAATTACCCAGCTTTCAGGATAACAGCGACCACGACACCACACAACCCTGCCACGGCAAACTCTGCAAGACATGCCAGATCATCAACACAGATACCACCATCACACGTGAGGACACTAACCACCAGGTACATGGTACATACTCATGTGACTCGGCCAACGTTGTCTACCTCATACGTTGCAGGAAAGAATGCACCGCGGCATGGTACATCGGCGAGACCATGCAGACACTGAGACAACGTATGAACGAGCACCGCGCAACAATCGCCAGGCAGGATTGTTACCTCCCAGTCGGGGAACACTTCAGCAGTCAAGGACATTCAGCCTCGGATCTGCGGGTAAGCGTTCTCCAAGGCGACCTTAGGAACACACGACAACGCAAAATCATCGAGCAGAAACTGATAGCCAAGTTCCGCACTCATGAAGATGGTCTCAACCGGGATCTTGGGTTTATGTCACGATACATGACGTGATCCGGACTCAAGTCGTCGTTGGCTTGTTCATAGATGTGATTCCCAGTAAAAAAGTAAAAATTTTAAAGCTTATCGTTTTACATACAGACGGCAGCTTTTGACACGTTAGACCCCCTGCGACTCCACCTCATTGTCTCAGTTGTATCTTGCTATGTCTTTGATGTGGTACCTTCCTGGCTGACCTGATTAACTTTATCACACCTTGGCAGATAAACAGTCAGGATGATTTAATTTAGTTGTCTGCAATTGTAAGGTACACATGCATTGTTCTCTATCTATATATGCTTTGGCGATTCTGTATCTCTTTACTTCACCCGACGAAGGAGTAGTAACTCTGAAAGCTTGTGATTTCAAATAAAACTGTTGGACTATAACCTGGTGTTGTGCGACCTCTCAATTTTGTCCACCCCAGTCCAACACCGGCATCTCCGCATCATATATATGCTGTGCCTATATGCATCTCTTCACTTCACCTGACAAAGGAACAGCGCTCCGAAAGCTTGTGATTTCAAATAAAGCTGTTGAACTATAACCTGGTGTTGTGTGACTTCTCACATTTGTCTACCCCAGTCCAACACCGGCATCTCCACATTGGGGAACATGTTACTGGCTGGTTTTAATGGCTGAGCCTCATTAACATCCCGCTGTCCAGCTGGCCGCCTGAAACGGGGAGAAGGAGGCAGCTGGTCGGCTGTTGGCAGGCGAAGGTCAGGTGATCCGGAGCTAAGTCGCAGGGGAGGGTTCGGCAGTTTTCCGTGAGTGGGAAGGGGGCAGAGTCCAGGACGGCAGAGGCCTCTACTTTCCGTGTGGGGCCCAGAGGAGTACCCTCGCCCCACAAAGAAATGTTTTTTACTTCCCTTTTGTGCAGCTCTGCAGTTTCGCTGATTGGGAGTGACCACGGAGGTCTCTTCGACTAGTGGGCCGTTAATATTGCCTTGGGTTCCTAACTGAAAAGAAGAACCTCAATTAGCATATATTAATGAGACGTCTGCCAGACTCCTCAACCACCCAGTGTTAAAATTGCCATGGGGTTGTATCGGAGCAGGAAAAAGATCTGCTCGATTTGAACTCCTGCAGTGGGTGTTGAAATCCCACTTTAACCGTTAGGTAACAGGGTTTTTTTGTAACCTATCGAGTAGTATGAGAGAGGTGTAAGAAGAATCACTCAGATATGAGTACTTCTATCGCTGGCTGCTACCTAAGGCTAACAGTTAGTCACTAGTGTATATCATACTGCTTTACATAGGGTGATCCACATGTTATTCAGTCTTAAAGCCAACTTCATCCAACACTTCTGTACTGTTCCCATATCTGCGAAGGTTCTTGTAATATCTTTCTTGCACCTGGACAGGGGAGAAGAAATGAAGAAAAGAAAAATTACAAGGGACAAGAAATTGGACATATTTAGAATTTTAATGGCTACTAAGTACACAAAATATATATTGTGGAGCCATGGGGGATAATGGTGCATAAAGCAAAGTGATGAACCACAACAAGCTGTAGGAGCTCATTAGTGCTTGGGGGAAGAGATGGGGGGCGGCAGGGGGGGTTCTGCGGCCCAAGTTGCTCAATCTTTTCAGTAATGCGACCTCACTTTTTTGAAAGAGGTTTCTTGCGCCGTTGTCTGTGAAATGTTTGAACGTGGTGGTTGTTTCGTGGGACATTTGTGTGATGGTGGAGTTGCCATTCTCAAAATCTTGGCTGGCTGCCTTGCTCTTGTGATTGGGTTACGATATGTGACACAGAGCGACTCGCTATCACCCATTATACACCGTCGCACAAAGTCACGACCTACCCTATTGTGTGTTTCTGAGATGCCCTCCCTGTTATCTGAGGACTGGCTAAACTGGAATATATCTTAACAACAACAACAACAACCATTTATATAGCGCCTTTAACGTAGTAAAATGTCCCAAGGCGTTTCACAGGAGCGTTATCAAACAAAATTTGACACCGAGCCACATAAGGAGATATTAGGGCAGAAGAGGCAGGTTTTAAGGAGCGTCTTAAAGGAGGAGAAAGAGGTAGAGAGATGGAGAGGTTTAGGGAGGGAATCCCAGAGCTTAGACTCTAGGCAGCTGAAGGCACAGCCGCCTATGGTTAAAATCGGGGATGCGCAAGAGGTCTCGGAGAGTTGTGGGGCTGAAGGAGGTTACAGGGATAGGGAGGGGCAAGGCCATGGAGAGATTTGAAAACAAGGATGAGTTTTTAGTTCTTCCTGTTGAGAAAGCTTCTCTTCTTGTGCAAAAATGTTGTTCTTGGTCTTCTGAAAAGCTATCAATTTTCTTTCAGACGCTTTTGACATTTTGGTGTCTCACTGGTAAATTAAGGCGAGATCCACTGTTGAAGTTTGTTTTGGCTCTTTTCCCTTCTTGGATTCTATCACTCAATGGAGTGAGGAGATTTTGAGGTCTGCACAGCAGTGATATTCAATGGTTTGATTTGCTGCTAATGCGTTTCCCATCGCACAGAGAACAGATGACAATGTGCTGTCACTGTGTGGATGTGAGTGTGTTACATGAAGCATCCCACACTTTCAGGGAGAAAAAAAGTGCAGCTTAGCAATAATTTACAGTGGGAGATGATTCTATCTGTGCACTGTTTGTAGTGAAGTCGGAAAGGCAGCTATAAAAAAGATGTGTTTATGATTTTGCTACAAACAACTACGGGAAATCTGCCCTCACATATAACCGATCGATATACACCATATGTATGATGTACCTGGAACAGACTTCCAGTTTGTAACAGAGGGTCTAGCAAGCTTGACATTGTAGCATATTGGTTCAATCTAGGAGGCCCTCGGAGGAAGCAGCAGAATTGTTTTCCAAGGCTTTCAGAACAACTTGCCAATTCAAAGCCACAGTAACCACAGCCTCAAGACTGCAGAGCTCTCGGTAGAGGTTTAACTTCCCCTTTTTGCATTCTTGGAAGTAGGATGCATTAGAAGTAACTCATGGATGAGCAGCCAAGCAGATTGCACCTGCAAGAATGCTGCTGAAGCACCCCATCGCCCCCTTTTCAGGCACATCAATGCCATTTATGGGGATAGGGCGGAAAAGGGGTAGAAGATCAGCCACGATCTTATTGAATGGCAGAGCAGGCTTGAAGGGCCGAATGGCTTACTCCTGCTCCTATTTCTTAAAGCAGGATAATTGTCTGAAACACATGTATATTTGACGCAGTTAAGACCACCGACACCATTTTCCTCTCTACTCACCTGACTACTGCCAGTTCCTGATCTCACCCAGCAACCATGGGCAGTACAAGTCGAGAGGTGGCCATTTCCCACGATAGTTAAAGGGGTCCTCAGCTGCAGTCAGGGAAAGCTTTGGGTGATATTTTTATGGCAGTCTCTTTTGGGTTTAGCTCCTTAAAGGCTTTCACATTTAATGTGTTTTGTGCCGTAGGTGCTCTACACATGTTGCCTGTTGCTCTAAAGTCCTGCTTCTATTTATTTCCGATGCTAATACCCCTCCTCTTTAAGGTGTTGCCGGAGGCCCTACACATTCGGCCGCCCTGCTCAGTTTTTGCCTCCCGATCGGTGAGCTGACTATTGAGGAATGCACTTCACGCTGGCAATTTGCCAGATCACATGATAATTAGGACCCAGGACTAACATTGATTGGGCCCTAGGCTGACTCCACTGCCTAGGCCCCGCCCATCATCTCCCAAATAACACTCAAAACAAATATTGCCGCCATCCCCCCAATCCCCGAGTATGCGCCACACTTGTTTATTCCCAGGAGCAATTTTTGGACTGAACTAAAGTCAGCACCCACTGTAATAATGGTAACTAACAAAATAACTACATCTTAACAGATGATTAGTGTGTGTGCTAGCCCTAATGCCCTGTTGTCACTCGCCTAGGCTGACCATGACTAGGCTTCATGGGGGCAATTTTCAGGTCTGCAGTTTGCTTACCATTTTATTTCCAATTGTTTACCCTCAAGAGATTCAATGGCTTACCACTTGGGCAGGGTAGTATATGTCAATTGGGATCAAATCAGTGGTAGTTGTAGTCTCAGGGTAAGGGGTTGGCCATTTAGGACGGAGATGAGGAGAAATTTCTTCACTCAGAGGGTGGTGAATCTTTGGAATTCTCTACCCCAGATGGCTGTGGCGGCTCAGTCGTTGAGTATATTCAAGACAGAGATCAATAGATTTTTGAATACTAAGGGAATCAAGGGATATGGGAATAGTGCGGGAAAGTGGAGTTGAGGTAGAAGATCAGCCACGATCTTATTGAATGGCGGAGCAGGCTCGAGGGGCCAAATGGCCTCCTCCTGCTCCTATTTCTTATGTTCTTATGTTCTTAATTGACTTGCCCTTGACTTGCCAATTAGGATGGTGCTGAGAGCAGCACGGCCCAACTCCCAAATGACTCCACCCAATGCCTACACACATATTTTGAAAAAGAATCCCCTCATCCCTCAAAATGCCTGCAATCTTGTCCTCAGCAGAGCAAGATTCCAGCTATGTTGACTCCCTTCAAACAGAGGCGAGATTAAATCTTTCTTTCCATTAAAAAAGTCCTTTCCGTTTACAATTTCATGACCAGTGTGTACCCTGAGGCTTGCTACCAGCAGTGAACTTATTCCAGCTGTTAAAATGCCTGAACGCCAATTAATGCAACTATCATATATAAATTCACGCTTTACTGACTGGAAAATAGCTGTGGCAGAGATCCGAACTGATATTTGGTGAGTATTAGGGCCTCAAAGGCAGCAATCCCAATATAGGTCCCAGTATAACCTATGGTCAGAATTCTCCATTATTCATTGATCCCACTGCACAGCTTCTCTGTTTAGCAACTCAGATGAAAAAAGTCATTATATTGCATGAAAAAATGACTATCCTCAAATCTGCAGTGCTGCAGAAATATGCAAATTGCCAATAAACCTTTGACAATGCCTTTCCCTTCTACTGCTGTGTGCTGCAGTGTTTGGAGCCTCGCTAGTGCAGATTGGTTCAGCGATGGTGGCACCATCCGTTTCTGTTCAAGTGTCTGGAAAGTGCAGCCAAGGTCTTTCTTTAAGGTAAGGAAATTGCTGGAAACGTCTCCAGTTATGCTCCACCGGTCGATAACTATCTCATTTGTCTTTAGTGACTGGGTTACGTGTCTTCACTGGCAATGGCACTGTTTGGATTTCATTTCAAGTGGTGCGAGCTGTTCCATTTCTTTCACTGATGAAACTTTTTTGAAACAGAGAGGAAGAGCCCGCAGAGACCCCAGTGAGACGGAATATCAAGATACTGTCGAGTGTGTTGCAAGGCTGATAGGCACAAGGACCTGTGCAGTCTGTAAACTGATCTACATTCTGCTCAAAGAGCTGGAGCACATTCATTTAATAATAAAAATTCTTGATGTAAATTTAATCTAAACCTCATTCCTTACAAGAGCATAGATTTAAAAATAAAATAAATTCCTTTTCCACATGTTCCTGCTAGCTTTCTATTAACAGATGGACTTCCTATTTTAACGCAGCTCGTCCTGCCTGCTTCCTGGTCAGATAGAGCACGACCACCAGGTGATGGCTGGGTACCAAAGTTAGGCCGCAATTCGTCAGTGCCCAGTTTAGGGCACAATGGCAACGATGTGGCCGCAACAGGCGCCCGAACCGGAAGGCCCGAGGCTTCGGGCCTCATTGATATTAATTGGGAGAGTTGCCGGCACCTGTCGCGCCTCCCATTTGAAGAAATTCATTTCAGGCCCGCTTGCCTGTCCGGCAGCAGCCTGGGTGTAAGTCACCCAGCGACCGCTTAAGCATCCCAAACACAGCAGGCCCGGATCCTGCTCAACAACGTCGAATATTGTCGAGTTGGCCTAAAACAGGCGTGAGTCTCCTCATTTCTATACGTTAGGGGCCTAATGCCTGATTTTAGGCGGCCTCCAGGGATGCTTGAAAAATTGCCTAACCCAATATCAGGTCGGACATCTTTTAGGCATCTTTTGGGCCCAGGACGTTAGTCTCCAAAATTGGCCCACATTGCACTCAAAACAGGCGCAGGCACGATGGGACGAATGGCCTCCTTCTGTGCTGTATCATTCTATGATTCTAACGACATCTAATTTCCAGCCCATAGTCTGCCCAGCCTGCCTATTTACAACACAACCGCCCCAGTGAGGTTGCATGACTAAACCACTGCCTCAACCTCAACCTCAATTTGTAAAGCAACATTTAAAAAAAAAATGTATGTTGTTACTTCTAGGTTGTTAATGACGGAATCATAATATCAGCAATTCCACCAACAACAAAGCTGGAATAACATGCTCAGTTAGTATTGTTTGAGAGGGTGGTGAGGAAGCAAACTTGCTGACACCCTGAGAGAGGGAAACATGGTCCGCTGGGGCTGGGGCTGGGACTCAGCACTTCCACTGCACAAGAGCAGACTGCAGAAGATGAGCGACGCCTTGAGAACCCCGATCTATTTGCTCCATCAATCTGTCCAATGTGGACGCACGCTTCTCCCAGGTCTGCATGGCAGCCGTTTGAGTGTCCTCCAAAGCTGCAAAGGCTGTGAACGTTGACACTTGTTGTGAGGGCCCGGACGCAGAGTTCCTGGAGGTGGTCACACTCTCCAAGGTAGACTGCAGAGTGCTGATGCCTTTGTAGATGACAGCGCGCAGGCTGCAAGCGGACTCCTCCACACTCTCAGCCATTGCGGTGAAACACCTTGGCAGGCCTCCCATATAACCTGATATAACTGCTTGATCGCCCGTCCCTTATACAACCTGCTCACTTTTCAATTCCACAATGAAAATGTGAACCAGGTGGATTTCATAAGGGGCAGATGATCCACTCGAATGGCTCAAGGGTAAATCTTCCACTTTCCATTCCCAATGCACGGGATTTCCTGATCCCTGCTCTCACCAGGTGAGGCTTTGCAGCAGAATGGAAAAGCAGAAAATTTACCTCTTATTCACTGAGCCACCAAAGGAGCTCAGGATTACCAGCCTTGTAAATCCTTATTTAATAAGGGAGGGGAATTTTCGCAAAGGGTCTCTCACTTGTCCCCCGTAAGGAAGAACTTTGGAAACTCTGGATTTAATGAACTCATTATGGCTGATGACCAGAAGTCCCACAGAAATGTGTTCCCTATATCGGCAATCTCTTGGTTGGGGGGCGCTAACCCATCGCTGCTCCCTCTTCAATCATATTTCGGTATTTGTTCACAAAAATAAAGTATTCAGCAGCAGTAGGAGAAAAACGGTTAAAGAACAGGATCCATTTTCAGTGTGTGTTCACTGCTGCAGAGTTCATACTGCTGGCAATTTCTTCTTTATGTAATTCACTTCCAAATCTTAGTGATAACCACAAATAAGATGAGATAGCTTTATCTGGAGGGTACAGGGTTATTGATTGCAATACATTGTTGGTGCGTATAGCATGAAGACAGCAGCTCCATATTCCACTCGCTACTGTTATCGGATCAGAACGTTTTGAAACTAAAGTTATTTAAGTGCAGTTAGTATTCAGGTAAATGCGTATATGGCTCAAGTATAAAATCTAGAGATTCTCCAGAGTATCATCACAACATCTGTCATAAATATGGGAAGCAGAATTTATCTTCCATAGCTGAGAGATTTGCCATACCAACTAGTGGTGCTATGTGTAGCCTTTTTTTATTTCCAAACATTTACATAGAATTACATACAATTTACAGCACAAGAACAGGTCCTGTAGCCCAACTGGTCTATTCCGGCGTTTGTGCTCCACCTGATCCTCCTCCCACCCTACTTCAGCTCACCCTATCAGCATAACCATCTATTCCTGTCTCCCTCATGTACTTAAATACATCGATGCTATTCGCCTCAACTACTCCCTGTGGTAGCAAGTTCCACATTCTAACTACTGTCTGGGTAAAGAAGTTTCTCCTGAATTCCTTATTGGATTTATTAATGACTATCTTATATTTATGGCCCCTAGTCTTGGACTTCCCCCATAAGTGGAAACATCTTCTCTATATCTACCCTATCAAACCCCTTCATAATTTTAAAGACCTCTATTAGGTCGTCCCTCAGTCTTCTCTTCGCTAGAAAAAAAGAGCCCCAGCCTGTTCAGTCTTTCCTCATCATTATGCTATAATAATGGTAGCATCAGTGTGGTGGAAATATCTTTAAAGTACAATTGAAATACTTGTGCAGAAGTGATGGCTCAGCTGGTTGAGTCAGTGAGTCGCTAAGGTCGACAGATTAGGAAAGTTACAGGTTCACACCCCAGTCTGGGCTGAGTGAGCTAGTCACAGCTAGGGGGGGAGGTAAGAGCGATACAACCTCAGAACCCTTGGATTAAGGAGGGACACTTTGCAAGAGTTCCCGTGATTGATCTCTATCCACCGACCCCCTCACCCCCCAGGACATGGGCACTTTCGGGAGTCAGATAGAGACCGGCCGAGGCCTGGCTGTGATACGCCAACTGTTGATACTCGCTGCCTCGGCTCCCAAATGAAGAACGGTCACTTGGGTGAGATACCAGACAGCAGCCGTTGCCCATGGATGCCCAGCAAGGAGTCAATGCCTCAGCAGAATAGAAAGTGGAAACTGGTGGAAAAAGGAAAAATAATTTTTTTTGTTTAATTAGATTTTCATCAAGTTGATCATATATTTTGCATGCAAAGTAAATTTTGGTACATAGATGCTTGTTGCCAGGAGCACCAGTAGATAGAGTGAAATGTGAAAAGTACATTTTGGTAGGAAGAATAAGGCGGCCACATACTCCTTGGAAAAAGTGTCTAAATAGGGTAGAGGAACACAGGGCTCTGGGAAAAAGATACACAGACCACTGAAAGTAGCTATGCAGGTTCATCAGGCCATAAAAAAGCAAACAAAGCACTGGGGTTTATTTTTAGAGGGATAGAGTTGAAAAGCAGAGAAGTCATGTTAAACTTGTATAGAACCTTGGTTAGACCACACTTGGAGTACTGTGCACAGTTCTGGTCTTTATATGAGGTGAGAGTGAGGTGAGGTGAGAGTGACTACCCTTGACATCAAGGCAGCATTTGACCGAGTGTGGCATCAAGGAGCCCTAGTAAAACTGAAGTCAATGGGAATCGGGGGGAAAACTCCCCACTGGCTGGAGTCATACCTAGCACAAAGGAAGATGGTTGTGGTGGTTGAAAGTCAATCATCACAGCCCCAGGACAGCGCTGCAGGAGTTCCTCAGGGCAGTGTCCTAGGCCCAACCATCTTCAGCTGCTTCATCAATGACCTTCCCTCCAACATAAGGTCAGAAATGGGGATGTTCGATGATGACTGCGCCATTCACAACTCCTCAGATAAAGAAGCAGTCCATGCCCGCATGCAACAAGACCTGGACGACGTTCAGGCTTGGGCTGATAAGTGGCAGGTAACATTCGCACCACACAAGTGCCAGGCAATGACTATCTCCAACAAGCGAGAGTCTAACCATCGCCCCTTGACATTCAACGGCATTACCATCGCCGATTCCATCACCATCAATATCCTGGGGGTCACCATTGACCAGAAACTTAACTGGACCAGCCATATAAATACGGTGGCAACAAGAGCAGGTCAGAGGCTGGGTAATCTGCGGCGAGTGTCTCACCTCCTGATTCCCCAAAGCCTTTCCACCATCTACAAGGCACAAGTAAGGAGTGTGATGGAATACTCTCCACTTGCTTGGATGAGCGCAGCTCCAACAACACTCAAGAAGCTCGACACCATCCAGGACAAAGCAGCCCGCTTGATTGGCACCCCATCCACCACCATAAACATTCACTCCCTCCCTGTACCGTGGCTGCAGTGTGTACCATCTACAAGATGCACTGCAGCAACTCGCCAAGGCTTCTTCGGCAGCACCTCCCAAACCCGTGACCTCTTCCACCTAGCAGGTGCATGGGAACGCCACCACCTCCAAGTTCCCCTCCAAGTCACACACCATCATGACTTGGAAATATATCGTCGATCCTTCATCGTCGCTTGGTCAAAATCCTGGAACTCCCTCCCTAACAGCACTGTGGGAGTACCTTCACCACACGGACTGCAGCGGTTCAAGAAGGCGGCTCACCACCACCTTCTCAAGGGCAATTAGGGATAGGCAATAAATGCTGGCCTTGCCAGTGACGCCCATATCCCATAAACGAATTTAAAAAAAATTATATAAAAGATATAGAGGCATTGGAGAAAGTCCAAAAAAAATTTACTAGAATGATACCAGAACTGAGAAGTTATACCCATCAGGAAAGACTGAACAGGCTTGTGCTCTTTTCTCTAGAAAAGAGGAGACTGAGAGGTGACCTGATAGAGGTTTTTAAGATTATGAAAGGGTTTGATAGGGCAGACATAGAGAAGATGTTTCCACTTGCGAGCGGGGCCGGAACTAATGGCCATATATATAAGATAGTCACGAATAAATCCAATTGGGAATTCAGGAGAAACTTCCTTACCCAGAGAGTGGTGAGAATGTGGAACTCGCTACCACAAGGAGTAGTTGTGGTGAATATCGTAGATGCATTCAAGGGGAAACTAGAAATAGATCACGAGGGAGAAAGGAATAGAAGGAGATGGTGATGGGGCTAGATGCAGAGGGGTAGGAGGAGGATCGTGTGGAGCATAAACACCGGCATGGACATTTTGGGCCGAATGGCCTGTTTCTGTGCCGTATATACTTGTAATACTTTGTAACCTTGCCTCACTGAATGGGAAAACTGAAGGGCTCTAAGGAATTGCTCCTACTAATTATGCATTGTTCGAAAGACACCCTCAGAGCCCTTCAGTTTTTTCCATTTATCGTCCAACTTAATAATTCCATGGAAAAATTCTTTAAAATTATTCAGAAAACATTAATGCTTCAAGCAACATTTTTCATTAAGTTTTATTGAAAGTGCCTATTCTTGCAGTTAATGAGAAAATGTACTGGTGTTAAAGTGAGTGCTTATTGCCCTGGCTCTGCTTGCATGTGTGTGCACAGACACACACATACACCACCAGCCCCGCTCTGTACAAAATGCACTTGGTGTTTTTCCTCAGACTAGTGAGATCATAAACAATAAGTGTTACTATAGAACTGTTTAAAATCATGACCAAAAAAAAAAATGCATGGCGATTGGTGACGGGAGAGTGCATAACTTTACAGCAACAAAATAATTCCTCTCCAGACTCTGTGCTCCATTCTGTCTGTGCGGATATGTTTATTTCCAAAAAAGCATAAACTTTATTTAACAGCGATGATTATCAATTCTGCATTATTTTGAGGTGTTCTGCTGAAAAGCATGTTACTAAATGGGAAAATGCTTAGGGAAAAGGGCCAGGAAGTCCATTGAATCTAAAATGCTCCCCTCACAACTTCAAAGAGATTCATTTGACTTTAGATTCAAGCGACTTCGCCTCACACTCTCCCTTTTTGTAAAAGAATAGTAGAACCTATGTGATTTTTTCTGTGATATTGTTTTGCTTTCTGACCAGCTAAAAGGAAAAACTAAATAATTACTGAAACTATTGTATGAGAACGTTCTGAAACCACCTACTTAAATACCATTACTACTATTATTAACTACTACTATTGCAAAGTATTACAAAGTATTTACAGCACAGAAACAGGCCATTAGGCCCAACAGGTTCGTGTTTGTGCTCCACACGAGCCTCCTCCCAGCTCACCCCATCAACTAGGGTGGGAAGTGTTACTGGAATGGCAGACGTGAGTTGCCATTTGAATGAAAGACAAGTGCACCTCTACAGTGTCAGCTGCGTTTATGTGGTGGGCAGACTGATTAGAAGGTGTGGTGGAGGGATTAGGGGGGCTAAATTCGGTTGATTTGCGCCTCCCGTTAGCGCCCTACGAGGGCGATAACGGGGGGTGCAAATCAACTAGCGCCTGGGCGCCACTAATGCCTCCCGCAAAATTCAACAGGAGGTTAGCGGCGGCGCTAACCGTTAGCGCCAAGCGGTGCTGCGCCGCCAGCGATGATGTCATCGCCGTGCGCAGCACCCCGCTCACGCCCCGGCTGTAATATTGGGTGGCGCCCCCCGACTTGCCGCCGGACGCTATGTCTGCCGGGGTCAGGGGGGCCTACCTGCGGCCGGGGTGGCACTAGTTTAAGGGGAGGTGGCGGGCGGCCATTTTTGTTGCTGGCCGCCTGCCAGCACCTGCCCCCGTTGCTGTCCCAGGCCCCCCGTGAAGCTCCCCCCGGCGGGGTGCTGGCTGCTCTCCGTGAGTCCGGCACTCCCGATCCCTGGTGGCCCAGCTGGGCGCTGGGACGCGCTGCGCCAGGCCCCTCCCCTCCCAAAGGGGGCGCTACCTAATTTTTACCCATAGGTGTCATACTAGGTTACAACACTGTGGAGGAATGATCTCAATGAGCCTAATGACCTCATTCAATGTTTTATATTTATTGAATAGACTAGGCCTATATTCTCTAGAGTTTAGAAGAATGAGGGGTGATCTCATTGAAACATACAAAATCCTTACAGGGCTTGACAGGGTCGATGCTGGGAGGATGTTTCCCTTGGCTGCGGAGTCCAGAACCGGGGGTCACAGTCTCAGAATAAGGGGTCGGCCATTTAGGACTGAGATGAGGAGAAATTTCTTCACTCAGAGGGTGGTGAATCTTTGGAATTCTCTACCCCAGAAGGCTGTGGAGGTTCAGTCATTGAGTATATTCAAAACAGAAATCGATAGATTTTTGGATATTAAGGGAATCAAGGGATATGGGGATAGTGCAGGAAAGTGGAGTTGAGGTCGAAGATCAGCCATGATCTTATTGAATGGCGGAGCAGGCTCGAGGGGCCGAATGGCCTCCTCCTGCTCCTATTTCTTATGTTCTTAAGCAGCTGTGTTTGAATCCAGCCCCGAGTGATGGGATCCAAGTCTCCTTGATCTGCAGCTGTAATAATCCTCCACGAAATGGATTTGAGCAATGGCAAACCAGTTCCCAATAGGATTAAGTCTACAACATAAAACCACCCATGACTGGATATAAAATGGATATTTTGGTGTGGAAAGCAGAAATGCCACACAGGTGCAGTAGAAGGTGCCCTACTGAGGTTAAGGTGAAGTTTGTAAGATGGAGCTTTGCACAGAGAGCTTTATCCGACACCTAAATCTTGCTCTGACTGAGGAATGGTTACTGCTGATAATCGAGGAATCATACAGAATCACACAGCACAGAAGGGGGCCATTCGGCCCATCGTACCTGTGCCAGCTCCTTGAAAGAGCTCTCCAATTAGTCCCACTCCCCCTGCTCTTTCCCCACAGCCCTGCAATTTTCTCCCCTTCAAGTATTTTTCCAATTCCTTTTTGAAAGTTACTATTGAATCTGCTTCCATCACCCTATCAAGCAGTGCATTCCAAATCATAATAACTCGTTGCGTTAAAAAAAACTCTTCATCTCACCTCTGGCTCTTTTGCCAATTATCCTAAATCTGTGTCCTCTGGTTACTGGCCCATTCTGCCAGTGGAAACAGTATCTCCTTATTTACTCTATCAAAACCCTTCATGATTTTGAAGGCCTCTATTAAATCTCCTCTTAACCTTCTCTGCTCTAAGGAGAACAATCCCATCTTCTCTAGTCTCTCCATGCAACTGAAGTCTCTCATCCCTGGTACCATTCTAGTAAATCTCCTCTGCACCCTCTCCAAGGCCTTGACATCCTTCCTGAAGTGTGGTGCCCAGAATTAATTAAAAAAATAATTTCTTACAACTTTCCCTCACTCTGCTAAGCACAAAATTCATACATGCCAACTGTTTTAATCAACATTTTCAACTACGTGTCAGCTTGTTAGGGCTTCACAAGATAAAATCTACTTTTATCCGCTGGGACTGGGGCTTGCCGGTATCAATTGAGCAGAGCAGTTGAAAGGCGGGAGTACAGGCCATCAGAGCCAATCAGACTAGTTGGAGGGAGAGATTAAATGCTATTAGAACAAATCAGATTGGTTGGAGGGGAAGACTGCAGCCCAACAGAACCAATCAGACATTATTTTTTCCCCCACTGCACAAACATCAGGCAATAAACTTTTAAGATAAGCTGATGGTTTCTGAGAGTCGCAGTTACAGATGTGTTATTTAGTGTTTGTTCCCAAATAATTTGGTATAACAATAAGAGCATTAACGCTATTCTGAATCTAGTTAGGCTCAGTGCTGTGGAAGAGCAGAGGGATTTGAGGGGACAGGTTCACAGAAGATTAAACACACCACCTCAGGTTGATGAGGCTGTAAAAAAGCCGAGGTTTTATCTCAAGAGGTACAGAACATAAAAGCCAAGAGGTATAAAACCTTAATAAGACCTCAGTTAGAGCACTGTGTACAGTATTGGGCTCCACACCATTGGAAGGGAGGGTACAATGTCGATTCACTGGATGCTGCTTGGTATAAGGACAAATGGATACCAAGAAAGACTTCTGTGTATACATTATATATAGCAAATAAGCTGCTAAAATGGACTTTTAAGGGGCTAAATTCGGTTGATTTGCGCCTCCTGTTAGCGCCCTAACGGGGTGCAAATCAACTAGCGCCTGGGCGTGGCGCCGCTAACGCCTCCTGCAAAATTCAGCGGGAGGTTAGCAGCGGCGCTAACCATTAGCGCTTCGCTGCCGGCGATGACATCATCGCCGTAAACAGCGCCCCGCTTGCGCCCCAGCTGTAATATTGGGTGGCGCCCCCTGTCTTACCGCCGGACGCTATGTCCGCCGGGGTCATGGGGGCCTACCTGCGGCCGGGGCGGCGCTAGTTAAAGGGGAGGTGGCGGGCGGCCATTTTTGTTGCAGGCCGCCTGCCAGCTCCTGCCCCCGTTGGTGTCCCCAGCCCCTGTGAAGCCCGCCCCCGCAGGGTGCCGGCTGCTCTCCGTGAGCCTGGCAGTCCTCTTGAGTGCCGGGCTCGTTTGCCGGCACTCCCGATCCCTGGTGGCCCAGCTGGGCGCCGGGACGCGCTGCGCCAGGTCCCTCCCTTTTACTAAGGGGAGGAAGGCCTACAGTACTGCGGCACGTAGCGCCGCGTTATTGGCTCGCAGCGCCCCAAGAGGGACGCCGGGCCCTTCCATTAGCGCCCCTCCTCCCTCTTGGGGCGCTACCTGGGAAAATCAGCCGTAGGGGACGCTAATTTTTTCAGGGCGCCGGCGAAGGGTGCTACTAAATTTCTACCCCTTAATATCTTTTCATTTCCCTCGCCAATTTTCTAGGGCATGCACAGCTCTTGTGAAACTTTATTTTCTCCAAGAGGGGTTGCAGCCATGTTTTTCCCTGCTTTATTTGAGTATTCCTGTCACTGTACTGATCGAATTGCCTGGGTTTGGAAATAAGATAGTGAATGCGGCTAGTGGCGATGAACTTTATTTAATTTAAAAATTGAAATGGAGATTCCCCTATTTATGATTTTATAACAGTGTAACTCTGTGACGAGTGATTCGGCCCATTGGCTTGTTTGTGTGTGACCGTGAGGCCTGATTAAGTTCCGTAACCTTGAAAACTCCCTTCAGTTTGTCTATACACTGGTGGTGGAGTTCCCTTTGTTACCGTACAGTAACTGTGGAAAGAGTCCACACCATTCCCACATTACAACAGTGACTACACTGCAACAGTACTTCACTAGCTGTGGAGCATTTTGGAACATCCTGAGGTTGTGACAGGCACTGTATAAATGCAATGCCTTTCTTTCTCTTTCTCTCTCTTTCTCTCTCTTTCTTTTGTTTCTTTTCTTTCTTATCTGTATTAGAGTAGTGAACATCTAAAGGTTTTTTCAACAGCTTTACCAACTTGTCCTGCCACCTTCAAAGGTGAGGTCGGCCTCTTAAAAAGAAACTTATTGGGCCGAGTGGCCTTTTCTTGTTCCGATAAATTCTTGTGCTCTGACGCATGAAACGCCAGCTTCGTGCAACCACTTCTCTGCCTCTTGGAAGAATCAGGCGTGGCTACATCATTTGATGGCTATTTTCACGGACACAATTCAGCAAGGCAGACCGAATATCAGTAACGAGTGTAGACATGCCCTACAAGCACAATCTGCTTACAACCAAAGAGAGAACCAATTTGATGCTTCACTGATAAGTAAGAGTCTTCAGATTTTTGCACTGCTCTGCATTTCTGCAAAGAAATTTAGAAAAAAAGCACAATGACATTAAGGCACATACCCAGTCCTTATTACATACTGATGTAGGGATTTTTTTTTTAAATGGCTGATGAAAACTAAAATCTAATCAAAGTTGATTTCCAGTATCTGAACTGCTGATTATGCTGCCACATGTTCTGTTCATGGCTGAGTGTTCTGACCATTACAGTTCTTAGAAAGTTGCATTGAGCAGTGAAAGACAGAATGAAATATTTGACGCACTTAGCACACTTGTTAGCATTGCTATTAAGCCCCATTTATTTAAATTGCAATATCCAATCTGTAACTTTCCTTTAAGTGCATGTTAACAATGTGTTTCTTCATCTGTGTGTTTAATAATAAGGGTGATCTTTACACATATATCTGGCTCTCTTTAATGAACCATTAAAATGGACTATGGATTAGGTAAAATAAAGGAAGGTTCTGATTGACTGAGAACCATTGCTAATGTGCAAATGTCGGCACTAAAAATGGATAAACATACACGTCCAAAAATTTAATGGTGATAATGAATGACAAAGTGTGTAATCATCTAGATTTTGGCACAGTGGGGTCCATTTTAATGGCCAACTTTGCTTTATGCTGAAAGAGTCTCTGGAGTGGTAAGATCCACAATAAATGAGCACTTAATTCATTATTGCCTAATTAATGCCCTGCAATGGCTCACCTTTATAAATGCAAATCTATTCATTGTTGCTGTGAATGGGGTTAATTTACCCATTCATTATTCCTTATCACTGGACCCTCCTCCAGCCACTGTGCATGTCTAAACTAGCTCATTTGTATAGATATCAACCAACGTTTTTGTACACAAATGCAATCAGAGTGAGGATAGATTGGGTGATGTGCAATGCACAGAGTCGGGGTATAGCCAAGCTACACAAGACTGTCATATTCTCCAGTACTATGAGTTATCACCCTATAGTAATAATTTACTGAATATTAATGTCAACTGCAGAGTATATCATCTAGAAATAAGGCTAGCCATAAAAGGGATAAATTCAGGAATATGTTCTATCCTTTTTGGACAAATTACAATGGTGTTACTTTTCAGGGTCCCCCTAGAGAATCTCTAATGAGACCTTAAATTCCAGTCCCTCCATTTAGATGAGCTTTTAAACAGTTCAGTTCACAATACGAATAACTGTCAAGGTCAGAATTCCCACACACGAAGAGGAAATTGAAAATCATCTTTTATCAGATTTTCGTTTTCTTGATGCCTTTTCATCAGCTATTTAAAATAGAGCACATTGGTACATAGCAAGGAATGAGAAGTTGCTGTAGCTGGTTTACACTTGTATCTGCATCTCTGCGTGAAAATCCAAACAGTGCAGGAATCTGACGGTTCTAATTTATCAGTGAAACATTTAATCATAGAGTCATAGAGTTATACAGCACAGAAAGAGGCCCTTCGGCCCATCGTGTCTGTGCTAGCCATCAAGCCCTGTCTATTCTAATCCCATTTTCCAGTACTTGGACCGTAGCCTTGTATGCTATGGCGTTTCAAGTGCTCATCTAAATGCTTCTTGAATGTTGTGAGGGTTCCTGCCTCTACCACCCTTTCAGGCAGTGAGTTCCAGATTCCAACCATCCTCTGGGTGAAAAAGTTTTTCCTCAAATCCCCTCTAAACCTCCTGCCCCTTACCTTGAAACTATGCCCCCTGGTTATTGACCCCTCTACTAAGGGTAAAAGTTCCTTTCTATCTACCCTATCTATGCCCCTCATAATTTTGTACACCTCAATCAGGTCCCCCCTCAGCCTTCTCTGCTCTAAGGAAAACAACCCCAGCCTGTTTAGTCTCTCTTCATAGCTGAAGCGCTGCAGCCCAGGTAACATTCTGGTGAATCTCCTCTGCACCCTCTCCAATGCAATCACATCCTTCCTATAGTGTGGCGACCAGAACTGCACATAGTATTCCAGCTGTGGCCCAACTAGCGTTTTGTACAGCTCCATCATAACCTCCCTTATCTTATATTCTATGCCTCGGCTAATGAAGGCAAGTATCCCATATGCCTTTTTAACCACCTTATCTACCTGTCCTGCTGCCTTCAGGGATCTATGTACATGCACACCAAGGTCCCTCTGATCCTCTGTCCTTCCTAGGGTCCTACCATTCATTGTGTATTCCCTTGCCTTGTTAGTCCTCCCAAAATGCATCATCTCACACTTTTCAGGGTTAAATTCCATTTGCCACTGTTCTGCCCATCTAACCAACCTGTCGATATCGTCCTGTAGCCTGAGGCTTCCCTCCTCGCTATTTACCACTCCACCAATTTTCATGTCATCTGCAAACTTACTGATCATACCTCCTACATTCATATCTAAATCATTAATGTACACTACAAACAGCAAAGGACCCAGCACCGATCCCTGTGGTACACCACTGGACACAGGCTTCCAGTCACAAAAACAACCTTCGACCATCACCTCCTGCCACTAAGCCAATTTTGGATCCAATGTGCCAAGTTGCCCTGGATCCCATCGGCTCTTACCTTCTTGACCAGTCTCCCATGCGGGACTTTGTCAAAAGCCTTACTGCAGTCCATGTAGACCACATCAACTGCACTACCCTCATCCACACACCTAGTCAACCCCTCGAAAAATTCAATCAAATTGGTCAGACATGATCTCCCCCTGACAAAGCCATGCTGACTATCCTTGATTAATCCCTGCCTCTCCAAGTGGAGACTAATTCTGTCCCTCAGAATTTTTTCCAATAATTTCCCTACCACTGATGTTAGGCTCACTGGCCTGTAATTCCCTGGTTTATCCCTACTACCCTTCTTGAATAATGGTACTACGTTAGCTGTTCTCCAGTCCTCTGGCACCTCCCCTGTGGCCAGAGAGGTTCTGAAAATTTGTGTCAGAGGCCCTGCAATCTCCTCCCTTGCCTCACACAGCAGCCTGGGATACGTCTCGTCTGGGCCTGGGGATTTATCCACTTTTAAGCCCACTAAAACTGCTAGTACCTCCTCCCTCTCAGTACTAATTTGTTCAAGTATATCATAATCCCCCTGCCTGATTTCTATGCCTACATCGTCCTTCTCCATAGTGAACAGAGATGCAAAATATTCATTTAAAACCCCACCTACATCTTCTGGCTCTACACACAGATTGCCACTTTGGTCCCTAATGGGCCCTACTCTTTCCCTGGTTATCCTCTTGCCCTTAATATACTTATAAAACACCTTGGGAGTTTCCTTTATTTTGCCCGCCAGTGTTATTTCATGCCCCCTCTTCGCTCTCCTAATTTCTTTTTTATGTACCCCCCTGCACTTTCTATACTCCTCTGGGGCTTCCACTGTTTTTAGTCCTTTGTATCTGCCAAAAGCCTCCCTTTTTTTCCTAATCCATTCTCGTATATCCCTTGACATCCAGGGTTCCCTGGACTTGTTGGTCCCACCCTTGACCTTTACGGGAATATGTTGGCATTGTACTCTCTCTATTTCCTTTCTGAAAGATTCCCACTGCTCTGATGTGGATTTTCCTACAAGTAGCTGATCCCAGTCCACTTTGGCCAGATCCTGCCTTATCATATTAAAATCGGCCTTCCCCCAATTTAGAACCTTTATTTCTGGTCCATCTTTGTCCTTTTCCATGACTACCTTAAATCTCACCGAATTATGGTCACTGTCACCAAAATGCTCTCCTACTGACACTTCTACCACTTGCCCGGCTACATTCCCAAGAATTAGGTCCAGTACCGCCCCCTCTCTTGTAGGACTTTCTACATGCTGGCTCAAAAAGCTCTCCTGGATGCACTTTAACAATTCCGCACCCTCTAAGCCTTTCACACTCTGACTATCCCGGTTAATATTGGGGAAGTTGAAATCCCCTACTATTATTACCCTATTATTTCTACACTTCTCTGAGATTTGCCTACATATCTGTTCCTCTATCTCCCCCTGACTGTTTGGGGGCCTATAGTAGACTCCCAGAATTTCTGTTCGATTGTGAGCAGATTGTAGGGGCAAGTGCAGTACCAGGTGTGGAAAACCTTACATCAACCCTTCCCCCTTCCTCCGCCAGGATATGACTGTTTCAGTTTTGCTAGTTTGCAGTTGGATTGCATTCGGTGAGATTCAGAATTCTCAAACATCAGGAGCATTTATTGTTCATCAAAAGATAAGATCCCACCACTGTTGATAAAAATGTGGCACAGCCCCAAGGAGATTGACTCTGGTTCCTAAAACTGGTATTGTGCCAAACCTCACTGTGATACCAGGAATGGCTTTTCACTGGATTGAGACTGATTACAAACTGAATAGAGAGCTAAGTTTTATTGGAATGAGAGAGATTACATTTCACAGTATGTCTAGTGCTTTATTTCTCTCAAGGTGACCCTTGGTGCTCATTGTGGTGACCTCTCAATTTGAGTTTAAAAATAATTTTTTCCTCTGGAATCTGCATATAAGGAGTGAAGGAAATATGAAATGAAAAATACCATCGAAGCTGCTTCTTCCAAAAGGCCATGTACAAATTGCACTGTCATGGACTCTCTCCAAACTATTCAACTTCCCGAGGGAAGCAATAAACATGTGGAACACATCCAAGAAGAGAACATTTTGTAAAAGTACCAAGGATTCCATGGAACAATCAAATGGGGGGGCTGCATGACAAGATCCACATTATTCAACCATCACCAGATCTACAGATAACATTCCATTGATCCCAATAGAACTTATCCACCAGGCCACATAACTTAGGGCAACTACTAAATAAATCTTAATTTTAAGAAGCATTAGTAAGAACTGATATCATTAAGGGATGAAAGAGGTTTACAAGAATGGTTCCAGGGATGAGGGACTTCAGTTACGTGGATAGACTGGAGAAGCTGGGGTTGTTCTCCTTAGAGCAGAGAAGGTTGAGAGGAGATTTGATAGAGGTGTTCAAAATCATGAGGGGTCCAGACAGTGTAGATAGAGAGAAACTGCTCCCGTTGGCGGAAGGGTCAAGAACCAGAGGACACAGATTTAAAGGTGATTGGCAGAAGGCCCAAAGGCGACATGAGGTAAAACTTTTTTACGCAGCAACTGCTTATGATCGGGAATGCACTGCCTGAGAGGCAGATTCAATCGTGGCTTTCAAAAGGGAGTTTGATAAGTACCTGATGGAAAAAGATTTGTAGGGCTATGGGGAAAGGGCAGTGGAGTGGGACTAGCTGAAGTGCTCTTGCAAAGAGCCGGCTCGGGCTCGATGGGCTGAATGGCCTCCTGCTATCTACTCTGTCTGGACCCCTCATGAATTGAACACCTCTATCAAATCTCCTCTCAACCTTCTCTGCTCTAAGGACAACAACCCCAGCTTCTCCAGTCTATCCACGTAACTGAAGTCCCTCATCCCTGGAATCATTCTCGTAAATCTCATCCCTGGAACCATTCTTGTAAACCTTTTCATCCCTTAATGATTTCCCAGTGAGGTAAGGTACCACATAGTAGTCTCATAACTAAGGTCAGAGCATGTGGAGTCAGGGGACAAGTAGCAGATAGATAGCAAACTGGAATAGGGGTTAAATGTAGTTACTCAGGCTGACGGAAGGTGGGCAATAAATGCTGGCCTTGCCGGCGTCGCCCACATCCCATGAACGAAAAATAAAAAAGTAGGTAGGCCATTTATGCATGGTTCAGATATGGGTGAGTTAAATGGGCTGGGTTTGAAGCCAAAAATTCAAAAGCAGGACCTGTTTATTGATGCCCCAACAAATTTACACTGCTAGGCAACAGATTTTAATTCAAGCAGCTCTCAGTCTGAAGTTTTATTATGAACACTGGGCTTTAGTTGACGATTGTTTGAATCTGGATTCTACGTTGGAGATGACAACCTCAAGGCTGCGTAGGCATCCGAAGCTGAACAAAACGCTACCTGTTTAAACTGAGCTCAGCTTATTTGTCTTTCACGTTAAATGTAAATGCAGAAAAAAATATTTTTAAAGTTTTATTTTTGAAGAAAACGAGAAGCCCGTCTACGATGGCAATTGCTGCCAAATTTGGATGTTTCCTTGGTTTATCCCCAAAGCTGTTGGCCACTCAAAAGAAAAATCATCATTAGGTGTTGTTTGCTTTACATTCAGGAATTTCCTGATTATAAGCCTCAAGTTTCTGAACATATGCAAATCAGCTGCTCCACACACCCCAGTGTGGCAGCAGACAGGAAGCTTGTCTCAGTCGCTTTCACAGGCTATGATCTTTCATGATACTTATAGTGTTCGGATTTACAGTCTCAGAGAATAAAACACTTTATTGTAAGCTGCAGTAAGGCCCTAAAGGCCAACATTCTCTTATCTGTTCCTATACCAGTTGTCACAACTCTCTCATCTTCCAGAACTGACATCGCTCCCTTACCCTACACAACTGAAAGGATTAAACCACAATCTTAATAATACAAACACAAATCTCCACTATTTATGATGAACTCTTGAGGCACTTTGACGTTGGAGTGTGTTTAGTTTGGATTGCGGGAGAGTGGGATCAAGCACCTGCTCTCCACATTTACATTGCTAAAAAGGGTCTCCTTTATCCCAGAAGGAAGTCCATTGCAATTCTGTCTTTGGGGGAGGAAGTTTTAGCAATGCAAGCGTGGGGAGCCAGCAGCACATGCCGCACCACTAGAGTAAACCAAACTATACAGGCAGCAATGTCAGAGCACCTTTGGTTTATTTTATCTTCTGAAGCCTCCAAATATACTACTTGCAAGTCGTTTTAAATCAGTATCACAGAATAGAATCGAAGTGTGTGAAATCCTAGTCATCAGACATAATGCAATATCTTGGTAAGAGTCAAGCGCCATCGTTCCACTTCAGTAAAAATGTCCACTGGTACTCAATCTGCTCCCAGTGTCACAGCCCCCTCTCACTGCCTCCTCAGCCAATTCTGTGTCAGCACAATTTTTATTAAGGATGCGCAGTGTGGCTGTAAAATGTAAGAAAATAAATTCGACAAAGCACAATCTTCGGATTAAAATTTAATTGATGAGTCACTCATGAGGTTTCCAATCTTAACGCTCAATTGAATTACACCCATCTACCACACTCCTGAGGTATCCAGCTTATCGTAATATAGGGCTTCTACCTTGGTAATCTGCCATCAGCAGAACCTGTGGGGCAATCCTTCTGCCACCCGCACCCGCCAATGTAAAGGACCTCTGACATCTTTCACCGCCTGAATTTTCATGGGTGCCGTTTGAGGCAGCGCGAATGGAGTTCAACAACAGCAACAACAACTTGTATTTATCTAGCGCCTTTAATGTAGTAAAACGTCCCAAGGTGCTTCACAGGAGCGATTATCAAACAACATTTGACACCGAGCCACACAAGGAGATATTGGGACAGGTGACCAAAAGCTTGGTCAAAGAGGTAGGTTTTATGGAGCGTCTTAAAGGAGGAGAGAGAGGTAGAGAGATGGAGAGGTTTAGGCAGCGAATTCCAGAGCTTAGGGCCTCGGCAACAGAAGGCACGGCCGGCAATGGGTGAGCGATTATAATCAGGGATGCTCAAGAGGGCAGAATTAGAGGAGCGCAGATATCTCGGGGGGTTGTGGGGCTGGAGGAGATTACAGAGATAGGGAGGAGCGAGGCCATGGAGGGATTTGAAAACAAGGATGAGAATTTTAAAATCGAGGCATTGCTTAACCGGGAGCCAATGTAGGTCAGCGAGCACAGGGGTGATGGTGAACGGGGCTTGGTGTGGGTTAGGATCTCAAGTTTACGGAGGGTAGAACGTGGGAGATCAGCCAGGAGTGCGTTGGAATAGTCAAGTCTAGAGGTAACAAAGGCACAGATGAGGGTTTCAGCAGCAGATGAGCTGAGGCAAGGGCGGAGTCAGGCAATGTTACGGAGGTGGAAGTAGGCGGTCTTGGTATTGGCGCGGGTATGTGACCGGAAGCTCATTTCAAGGTCAAATACGACACCAAGGTTGCGAACAGTCTGGTTCAGCCTCAGACAGATACTAGGACGAGGGATGGAGTCGGTGGCAAGGGAATGGAGTTTGTGGCGGTGACCAAAGACAATGGTCAGAATTTTCCCCTAAAAAAAAGGGTGGGTTTGGAGCATGGGGCGGGGGGGGGGGGGGGGGGGCAGTTAAATTGTTAAAAATGTGATTCCCGACCTGATCCCACCTCCAACCCACCCACTTCCGGTTTTGCCGGAGACGGGACGGGGTACGGGCAGCCAACCAGCTGCCAGGGAGCGTTACCTTAATTTAAATATTGTAATGAGGCTGTCAGCCTCTTTTTAACCTCCATTTTGAATTTCACTGCCTGTGGGCGGGTTTCACACAATTCGTGAAACCCGGCAGTTAAACCGAGGTGGGGACTGCTGCATCCAGGAGGTAAGTGACTTTATACCTACCTCCTGGATCCAGGGTCCAGACCATACCCATCCCCCGCGATCAGAGACCTCCCCCCCCACCACGCCCGGGCCTCCGATCCCCTCCCCAGACCTCCGATCCGCACCATGAGCCCTCCCCCCCTCACCCTCCCCTCACTGATGATGCTGAGGCCGGCCCCGATCCTCTCTCCCACTCGCCGATGCTCTGGCCAACCCCCCAGCCAATCCTCGATCCCTCCGATCCCCGGCCGAGCCCTCCCTGCTGATCCCCAATCCACCCGAACCCTGGCCGACCCCCCCCGTGCCGATCTTCGATCCCCAGCTGACACCCCCCCCCTCCCGCGAACCCCGGTGCTGACCCCCGACCCCCCCTCCCGCGATCCCCCGGTGCTGACCCCTGACCCCCCCCTCCCGCGATCCCCCGGTGCTGACCCCCGACCCCCCCCCCGCGATCCCCCGGTGCTGACCCCCGACCCCCCCCTCCCGCGAACCCCGGTGCTGACCCCCAACCCCCCCCCCCCCCCGCGATCCCCCGGTGCTGACACCCCGACCCCCCCACACCACGATCCCCGGTGCTGACCTCCCGACCCCCCCCTCCCGCAAACCCCGGTGCTGACTCCCGACCCCCCCCCCGCGATCCCCCGGTGCTGACCCCCCGACCCCCCCTCCCTCCCGCAAACCCCGGTGCTGACCCCCGACCCCCCCTCCCGCGAACCCCGGTGCTGACCCCCCGACCCCCCCCGCGAACCCCGGTGCTGACCCCCGACCCCGCCTCCCGCAAACCCCGGTGCTGACCCCCGACCCCCCCCCCCCCGCGATCCCCCGGTGCTGATCCCCCGACCCCCCCCCCCCCCCGCGAACCCCGGTGCTGACCCCCGACCCCCCCCTCCCGCGATCCCCCGGTGCTGACCCCTGACCCCCACCTCCCGCCATCCCCCGGTGCTGACCCCCAACCCCCCCCCTCCCGCGAACCCCGGTGCTGACCCCCGACCCCCCCCCCACGATCCCCGGTGCTGACCCCCGACCCCCCCCCCTCCCGCGATCCCCCGGTGCTGACCCCCGACCCCCCCCCACCACGATCCCCGGTGCTGACCCCCCGACCCCCCCCCTCCCACGAACCCCGGTGCTGACCCCCGACCCCCCCCCCTCCCGCGAACCCCGGTGCTGACCCCCGACCCCCCCTCCCGCGAACCCCGGTGCTGACCCCCGACCCCGCTTCCCGCAAACCCCGGTGCTGACCCCCGACCCCCCCCCCCGCGATTCCCCGGTGCTGACCCCCCGACCCCCCCCCCCCCCCGCGAAACCCGGTGCTGACCCCCCCAACCCCCCCCCCCCCCGCGATCCCCGACCCCCGATGCTGCCCCCCCGCCCCCCCCCGGACCGACCCCTCGCATCTGCAGTCCGACCCGCCCGCAGTCAGCCAGCCTCCCAATCTGGCTGGCTGCGGGTGGGAATCCAAGGCCTCACATGCAAATCAGGCCCTGCCATTAAAGTCAGCAAAGCCTGCGGGAAACCCGGCCTCCTGGCTTTCCCACCCACCTTGGAGGCCTCCCACCCCCAACTCGCCTCCCGGGAGAAAATTCTGGCCAATGGCCTTGGTCTTCCCAATATTTAGCTGGAGGACGTTTCTGCTCATCCAGTACTGGATGTCGGACAAGCAGTCTGACAATTTAGAGACAGTGGAGGGGTCGAGAGAAGTGCTGGTGAGGTAGAGCTGGGTGTCCTCAGCACACTGCAGGCAAATACAGGGACGGCAGCACTTGTAAGCCTTAGCTGTCAGGCTGAGCATCTCTTTCCCTGTGCCCTAACATAAAAACAGACTTACGCTGGTAATACAAGTAATTCTTCGTGCCAAAAATGCTAATTGCTTCGTATTTGTGTGCAGTTTTTTTCCCCCAAAAAGGATGATCCAGAGATTGCCCTGCCACTGTTTCTTCACTGAAGGCGCTAAGAGTTTATTTCACACTTCAAAAGGTTTGTCTGACTAAAGATCAATCAGAAAGAGATCTCCTGAGCCAAAGGAGACAAACATTCTTGAGACAGGCCATGACTAATTATTGATTTGGACTAGTATCTACAGTAACTTCGAGTATTACAGTACTTTTAATCTACTTGAGACTATCATTCAAATTCAACAATGAAGGTAGCGAACAGGGGCAGTGGTGCAGTGATTTTGATGGCCAATTTATATCGCGGAACTTCTCCCACAGTATAATGTTGACGGTGGTGTTTGTAATTCTCCCCGTTTACACTGCAGGGTGGTAGAATATTGGTTTTGTGCACTTGCAATTAATTTTATATCAGGATCAATTCAGTCTGAGATCAATTGCGGATGTGCAACAATAAAGGAACTGTCAGGAGCATAATGGAAATTCAAGGATACTCAAACCCTCTGTTGTGACACAGGCTTGCAACATTAATCAGAGGGAACGGTACAGAAATGAAACAAAGAGGAGCAACTAAAGTAGATATCAATAATCAGTCCAGTTACATTACTTATCTTTATTTTTGCCTCTTGCCCTTTCATCTGCAACGTATGATCTAAGCAAACACCACCAATTGCCTTCTGTTTACATTGTGCCTGATAACCCTTCTACAGTATATTGTTTCCAAGTGCCCAGAGTGTACAATCCCCTGGCAGCCATTCTCCACAATAATCACCAGCAGCAATCCATTGCTACTTTTTATGCATAATTAGAAAATAAAACAGGGAAATTTACACATAAATGCTATAAAAGGAGATATCTTTAAAGTTATTGGTGTCTCTCAGCCCTCATTTATTCCTACTTTTTGTATTTTTAAACAACAGGCATGGCCTATTGGGGACACAGATTTAAGGTTTTGGGCAAGAGATACAGGGGGGTTGTGAGGAAAAACTTTTTTACGCAGCGAGTGGTGATGACCTGGAATTCGCAGCCGACGGAAATGGTGGAAGCGGAGACACTCAGGGGGAGAAATTCGGTATCGCCCCGTTTGGGGCGCAATTATCGGCCGGGCGCAAAGTTTAGTGCCTGCCGCTAATTATCACCTCCGACTGCAAACTTGGCTTCTATCGCCCCTGGAGGTGATTGGAGCGTTAAATCAGGCGCTACACACCTCTCTTAAGGCGCTAACGCCGAGGAGCGAGGCGCTACCTCAGAGCGCTGGCGAAGCTCATGTGATGTCCATCAGTAATGGAACACAGACACACTGGCACCGGCCAGTTCTTAAAAGGGAGGGTCGATCTTGCTCTCCATCCACACCCTGCTCATTGCAGCCTTGCATCTCGGCCTGGAGAGACCTGTACATCAAATCTGCTGGAAAGAACAATGGAGAGAACCAGGGAAAGAGCTCAGAGTGCAGCCCCCAAAGTCTCTTCAAAATCGATGCAAGGAAGGTCAAATCAAAATGAACCTGCAAAGTGCTGCTCAGTACGCAAAACTCCTTCACACAGCGTTGAATCTCTCCAGAAGTCTCTCTCTCTCTCTCTCTCTCAGAATGCGTGGTGCAAAAATGTCACTGACAAAAAAAGGCAGGAAGCGGTCACCTTTAAATAGCGCTCCCCCAGTCCCTTCCCGACTGCAAAACGCTCCCCTCAACCTGTCGTTGCTAGCAGCAGGCGGTAAGGCAGGGGCCAACACTCAATATCCGGTCCTGGGCGCTACCGAGGCGTTGCACGCTCGACTGACGTCGCGATCTGCAGGCGCAGGAGATCGTGGTGGTAGTGTTTAGCGCCGCCACAAAATGTCTGGTCAATTTCGCGAGCGGCGCAAACATCGCCGCGCCCGGGCGCTAGTTGCTTTGCGCCCCATTAGCGCCCTCTTAAGGCGCTAACGGGAGGGGCAAAGCAACCGAATTTTTCCCCTCAATGTTTTCAAGGGGAGATTGGATAGGCACTTGAGGGAAATAAACTTGTAGGGCTACGGGGATAGAGCGAGGGAATGGGACTGACTGGATTGCTCTACAGAGAGCCAGCACGGATTCGATGGGCCGAGTGGTCTCCTTCTGTGCCGTTATGACTCTATGGGCTGGATTTTACTCACCGAGACGCGTTGGGGGTGGGACTGCTGCCTTCCGGGTTCTAGTCCCGCCCACAGCAACGTCTGACAAACAAATGCTATTTTGCCCTGATTGGCCTTTTTAAGCCTGCCTTGCAGGCTTGCCGGCCAATTAAGGGAAAGCCGGTATCAGATGACGTCAGTTGATGACGCGTCATCTGCCGGTTTTCTTAAAGGCATATGCACCACACTTGTTTGACAGATTGAGGTGCTGTCAAACACTGACAATCACTGTCCACTGGTGAGCCCTTGCACCTAGGCTCTCCAATTATTCTCTCCTTAGGATAAAACGGATGTCAGCTGCAGCTGAGATTGCAGAAGCCATCTGTCACTTCTCCCAATGAGATGAGCCGACACAAACACTTCACAGCTTGTCACCTGCAGAAACATCTAACCGCATTAAAAATTACTTTCACAACATGTCCTTACCTCTAATACTAACCAGTGTCCCATTGCATCCTTCACACCACTTCTGCAGCTGTCATCCAAACACTAACATAACAACAGATCCACAGCACGCCTCACTTACCCTGGCGGGGTTCCCCGACGTTGGGAAGCCCGCAGCAGCAGTCGAAAAATTGGAAAAAGCCTCTACAGGCAGTTAAGTGGCTATAATCCTCTTCCCGCCGCTAGGAGTCGGGTCCCTGCACAAATCAGGGACCCAACTCCCAGGAAGATTGGTTGGAGGCGGGTTGGGAGCGGGTTCGGGACCCGCTACCATTTTGGGGGATTTTCCCAGCAGTCCCGCCTCCAAACCCGCCTCCTCAGGGCTGGTAAAATCCAACCCTATGGCCTGGAATTTCCTTAGAGCTGTTTCTCTTCTAAGAGCAAGGCTACCCTCTTCAGTTGTAGCTAATGACACCACTGCAGCCACCAGAGCGAGGATCATCGTGGAGCATATCACTGATATCTTGAATCAGCATTTCAGAGGGTTAAATGTGTGAGGCACCTGGTTGCCAGGATGGAAAATCACAAGCAGCGCACCCATGATTTTCCAGCAGTGTGGAGCCCTGCAAAATCTACTCTCAATACTCGACAGCTATAAGAAGCGGCTTCTAGTGCAGCCCCACTAGTGCCTCCACTACTTTGCAATACAAAGGGGCCTAATCATGGAGAAGGAAGGTGCCAACCCATGAACAAAGCCAGAGTGGAACACAGGCATTGATTAAGAGAACATCATCACAGAAACATCACTGCAGCCAGGAAGACTGATGTGCCAGGCATTCGTTCAAGAAGCATTCAGCTAATTGCCTGAGCTACCCCTTTCAATAGACTCTGCTGTCCATTTTGGATAGTGGCTCCAAGCTCCTTCCGTAACACTGTTCCCTACACTTTCTCAACTAACATTTATGCCCATTCCTTTGCTGTGATGCTACCTTCTTCTATACTATCAGGCACAGGCACATAAATTAAAAAAGGAAAGTCAGGATGGGAATAGGGTCACTAAGAGGTAGACAGGATAAAATCACAGGCAGTGATAGCGAAATGGCAGAAATATTATATAATTACTTTGCTTCAGTATTTACCAGGGAGACAGGTCAGGTGGACATGACATTGGAAGATGAGATATAACTGCATTTAAAATAAAAAGAGAAATATTAAATAAACTAATCAAACTCAAGGAGGATAAAACCTCTCGTCCGGACGGACTGCATCTGCACATTTTAAAAGAATCTAGGGAAGAGATAGCAGAGGCGCTATTACACATATTTAATAATTCGTTAGAAAAATGTGTAGTGCCAGAGGACTGGCAGATGGCTAACGTTATACCTATATTTTAGGAGGGAGATAGAACATGTCTAGGGAATTATAGACCAGTCAGCTTAACATTGGTGGTAGGAAAAATAATGGAATCCCTATTAAAGGAGAAAATTAAAAAATCTAGAAACCAAAAATAATGGCCCAGAAATTAAACAGTGAGTGTTCCCGCGGGGGTAAGGATTCCCCGCGATATCGCACTCCGCGCCTACCTTTTTGCTCCGGGCCCACACGAACTTTAGTTTGAATGGCTCTGTCTCTTGGAACCGTGCAGTGCTTGCGTGACCCAGAGACGCAATTAGTTTGTGCGAGCTCTGGGATCACGTGATTCAGTTAGAGCCAATCGCAGCACACCATCTTTCATTCATAGTTTTGACAGGAAGACCTGTCAAAGCTATGAATACTGCACCCCCCCAAAAGAACAGCTAAACCTCAATTAAATTTAAAAAAAAAGCCATCACATTAATAAAATAAGTATAGTTAAATAAATTAACCACTTTAAACAAAAAATTAAATTTTTGAAAATTTTTAAAATCTTTTTAAAAGTTATAAAAATAAACTTACCTTTCTTTAAAGTCTCTAAAAAAGATAAACCTGTTGAAAAAATTTAAAATAACACTTAATTAACTACTTACCTTGTTAAAAGGGTGTCATACGCCTGCTTTTTTTTATGTGTAAAATCTTCACCACTTACCTGCGCGTTCAAAGCTGAAAAAATAACTAAGTGCACTGCGTGCGCACAGCCTGTAGCGCGCACGCGGTTCACTTAGGAACCGCCCCCTTTTGAATTCACGAAGTGCCGGTTTCCCGCGCATGCGCAGTGCATGCAGGAAACCGGCAATTGGAGACCTAATACGTGAGAGTACACAGTGCGTACTCTCGCGTATTAGGTCTAATTTTTGGGCCATAATAATGAATAGTCAGCATGGATTTCAAAAGGGAAAGTCTTGTTTGACCAACCTTATTGAATTCTTTGAAGACATAACAGAGAGAGTAGACAAGGGTAGTGTAGTAGATGTAATTTATCTAGCTTTCCAAAAGGCCTTCAAAAGCTCAGCAGGGGGGGCCGAAGTTTGTGCGAGGCTAGCTCTATTTAAAGCGAGCCTCCACTTCTTAAAGGCAGTCTGCACCTATTAAAGGTGAGGTGGATTTTGCATTCAGCAACTGCTGGAACTGCTTGTGAAGGCAACTGTGAGTGACTAATGACTCAACAGGGCAGAGAAAGGGCACCAAGGTTCTCGGAAGCAGCACTAGAGGCCTTAGTGCAAGGGGTAAAAAGGAGGAAACAGGTCCTCTACCTGCAGGGGGCCAGGAGACCTTCTAGACACAGTGAGAAGGCAGTGGGAGCAGATAGACGAAGCGGTCACTGCCAGCAGTGTTGCCCCGCAGGCCTGGATCCAGTGCCAAAAGAAGTTCAACGACCTCACACGAGTGGTCAAGGTCAGTGAATGCATCTTCAAAAGCCGTCTCCCACCAACTGCACTACGAGCCTCACGCACTGCTCAATGCACCACACCTACCAACAGTCTCTATCAATCACCACTCATACCTCACATCCATAGATTCACCTCACCCTCACACACTGCTTCAAGCCTCACATCCACATCTCACACCTTGCACACACTTCCAGCTATTCAACCATGTCAGGCACATCACCCAAACACATTTCACCACACTCACTGACACAGGAAGAGGAGAGTGATGGATAAGAAGAGACACCATCACTCTATCTGACACTCACAGGCACCAGCTTAGATACTGCCATTGCACGGACTTTAGAGGGTAGTATAGAGGCGGGATCTGCATGTGGTGAGTCACCGGGCATGAATGGGCTGCAGCCAGGGCAGGAAGAAAGGGTAGCGCAGGTGCCAGCTCTCCATTGGGCGTGTTCAAACACCAACTGCACATTAAGTGAGTGGTACCCTTTGCGGTTACGGAACATCTCACCATTGAGATGCAGCACCTACAAAGCCACATGTGTGCAGTCGATGGCACCCTGCACCATGGGGTAGGCCCTTATCATGGCAAAGCCACGTGCGGGCTCATCCTGCTTCTCTCTGTTTAGAGAGAAGATAATGAAGAGCTTCTGTGACCTCCTGGATGTAGCAATGGATGGCAAACTGCGAGATGTTTGCTATGTCACCTGTTCCAGCCTGGAAGAATCTGCTGGCGAAAAGAATTCAGGGCCACGATTACCTTGAGGGCCACTGGCAGTGCCGTCATCGCCCTGCTCTGAGGCTGCAGGTCTGGTTCCAAGAGGTGGCACAGTTCTGTGACCATCTCTTTGGTGAAGTGGAGCCGATGACCACACTGCTCCTGGCTTAGGTGCAGGTAGGAGAATGGCTCCCTGAAGACCCTAGGTGGGTAAGGCCTCCTGCTGAGAGCCCTCCTCCTCCTCCTCCTCCCTCTGAGAGCAGCTTGTCACCTTTGCTGCCTCTGCTCCATCTCCCTGTCACGCTGCACCCCAAGGGGGGCTGCAACTAAAGCTCCATGACTGGGAGCAAGTGGTGTACTCAGGGTCCTGCCAGTAGCAGCCAACGCCTTCCCAACGTCCAGCAGCACTCCCTGCACACTTTAACAACTTTTGAAATCTCTTCCAGCAACCCAGTACTCCTACAAAATCTGCATGAGCCAGTACAAAGACAATAAGCAACTTACCTGCAAGTTGGATGTATCCCTTTAAGTAGCACTGGTGGGGGGCCCCTCGTGCAGCTGAATGCACGTTCAGTTGTGCATGTTTAGGAGAGGGCATATAGTGTAGCGGCAACGTCGAAAATGGCAGGTCGTGCGACAAATCAGCGTTACACGCTGACTGACGCCACGATTTGCCTACTTGCATAATGCCAGCGCACACACATACTGCCCGTGCTATCGGCACCACCAAGATGGCGAACAGCGCAGGCCACAACGGAAGTGGGCAGAAGCAAGGCGGACCCTATTTTATAAACTTGCAGCATCGGCATATAATTGGCAAATTAATTTCAACACCGATAAGTGTGAGGTATTGGCCCAGAAATTGATCTCGCTCTGTTCCCGCGGGGGTAAGCCTTCCCCGCGATCTCTCACTCCGCTTGTGCTTTTTCAGATCCAGCTCGCACGAATTTGAAGTTCCAGACATCAGCCGGGCAGTGCTTGCGTATCCCACCGGCGTAGTGAATTCGTGCGAGCTGTGGGATCACGTGACTCAGTTAGAGCCAATGGCAGCACACCATCTTCCATTCATAAGTTTCACATACGTGCTGTGAAATCTATGAATCTTACACCCCCCCAAAATAACAGCTAAACCTCAATTAAATTTTTAAAAAAAACCATCACATTAATAAAATAAGTATAGTTAAATAAATTAAACATTTTAAATAAAAAATTAAATTTTTGAAAAAATTTAAAATCTTTTAAAAAGTTATAAAAATAAACTTACCTGTCTTTAAAGTCTCTAAAAAAGATATACCTGTTAAAAAAAATTCAAAAAAATACTTAATTCACTACTTACCTTGTTAAAAGTGGGTCTTACTCCTTTTTCCATTTCTAAAATCTTCCGTACTTACCTGCGCGTCCAAAGCATGAAGTGCACAGCGTGCGCGCAGCCTGTAGCGCGCACGCGATGCACCGAGGAACCGCCCCCTTTTCAAAAGAGCAATTGCCGGTTTTCAGCGCATGCGCAGGGCATGCAGAAAACCGGCAATTGCAGAGGGAATACGCGAGAGTACGCACTGCGTACTCTCGCGTCGCGGGATGAATTTTTGGCCCATTATATTTTGGTAAGAAAAATAAGGAGGTCACATATTACTTGGAAAATAAAAATCTAAATGGGGTAGAGGAGCAGAAGGATCTGGGAGTACAAATACACAAGTCACTAAAAGTACTGACACAGGTTAATAAGGCCATAAAAAAGCAAACCAAACACTGGGGTTCATTTCTAGAGGGATAGAATTGAAAAGTAGAGAAGTTATGCTAAACTTGTATCAAACATTGGTTAGACCACACTTAAAGTACTGCGCACAGTTCTGGTCGCCATATTATAAAAAGGATATAGAGGCACTGGAGAGGGTGCAGAGAAGATTTACAAGGATGATACCAGAAATGCGAGGGTATACATATCAGGAAAGAATGCATAGGCTGGGTCTCTTTTTCTCTTGAAAAGAGAAGGCTGAGGGGTGACCTAAGAGAGGTCTTTAAAATTATGAAAGGTTTTGATAGAGTGGATACAGAGAGAATGTTTCCACTTTTGGGGAAGAGCATAACTGCAGGCCATCAATATAAGACAGTCACCAAGAAATCTAATAGGGGATTCAGAAGAAACTTCTTTATCCAAAGAGTGGTGAGAATGTGGAACTCGCTACCACAGGGAGTGGTTGATGCGAATAGTCTAGATGCATATAAGGGGAGGCTAGACAAGCATATGGGGGAGAAGGGAATAGAGGGTTATGGTGATAGATTTAGATGAGGAAAGACAGGAAGAGGCTCATGTGGAGCATAAACGCCGGCATGGACTGGTTGGGCAGAATGGTCTGTTTCTGTGCCGTATATCCTATGTAATCCTATCAGAAATTAATTAGTTGGACAAAGTTCAGATACAGTCCAACCAATTTTTTTACCTACTTTTTGTCCTCTGTGAGTGATGTTTGAGGGGGAGGATTTCCGAGCAGTTCTCCCGAACACCACCGTTTTCCAGTCATTTGTGCCGTTTCTCCGAGGGTTCCACTGATCTCCTTGCAGAAATTCCAGACTGTGGTTCCCCTAAACCTGTGTGGCTTTGAGCCCCTATCCTTTGACTTCTTCGAAATCGATGTCTGATGGAAGAAGTAAGTTTATTAGTTGGAACCACTTGAGATTCAGGTACCTCGGTCCTTCCTTGTGCTAGTTCCAGATATGGACCAGCAACTGATTGAACCACTGCCGTGATTGGCTGTGCCTACTTATTTTCTTGCGCATCAACTGACACTTGTGCAGGGGACTAGACAAGCATCTGTTACAATGATTCTTGTAAACTGAAACTTGACTTTATGTACAAAATATCTGGGATAGTCACAGAGCCAACAATGCATCATGTGTGAAAATGTACAGGATGCCACCATATACTCCAGATTACTTTGAACAGCTGGAAAAATGTTCAGGCTAATCTATCAATAAGAATTTATTGTAGGAAGTAAAATTATGCAGAAATTGAAAAAATCAGCAAATAAACATAATAGATTAAATACTTTTACACCAACTGTTCTAAAACAATGGAAATTAGGGGCCTAGAAATTCCCTATCTTCGCGCTGACCGTTAATACCAGTTTTCTTGAAAAAATGGCGGCTGCCTCGCATTCGCTCGTTCTGGCATGGGACACAGCAGCCGCCATTTTGGAGAGGTCGATAGTGCTGCCATTGCCAGCACTCACCTCTCCAATGCAAATGTGCAGATCGTGACGTCAATCGGCATGCAATACCTGATTTGACGCACGACTGCGATTTGGGACATTGCCGCACACCATAACACCCTCTTCTAACCACGCATGGAAAACCGTGCGTGCAGCAGTACTGCAGAGACGCTGTTAGTGCTTCTTAAAGGGACACACACATCTTTCAGATAAGTTTCGATTTTCACTTTTGGAGTGTTTTTAAAAATATTTTATTGAAGTAGTGGCTTGGTGCAATACATTTTAAAAGTTGTTAAAGTGTGCAGGGAGTGCTGCTGGATGCTTGCAAGGCTTTGAATGTTAAAGGAAGGCCTCTGAGAAGACCTCTTGCTGACAGTCCTGGGGGGCACATGGAGATCAAGCAGAGGCAAGCTGCTCACAGAGGGAAGAGGAAGAAGCAGAAGAGGGAGAAGCAGAAGAGGAGGATGCAACCCAGACAGCCACTTTCTGGCCAGGATATCTGGGATGGAATCATCCGCCTGCGGTACCAATAACCACAACCCCAATTTCCCCTTTCAACATTTGTCCCACACCTTACTTTCCCTCTGTTGCTGACCATCACAGCGTCCTCTTGGCCACAACGCTGAAATAAAAATTACCACAAAGCAAACTTTTCAATCCAACTTTATCCATATTTGCATCCAATATTACATCAAAAAATCAACTAATCACCCTTGTGCATTCCCTTAGTGACTGTCTTGTGTGAGTCTTTGCCTATCCTAGTGATGTCACACAGTGCTACCCCAGTGGCTGCAGCATGGCTGGTGGAAGACTGCTGACTTTCAGTAGGGGACACTGCAGATGGCCTTGCTGGACAACCTCGAGGAGCTGGTGACTGGGAGTGTCAAATCGAGTGACGGTGTTTCTTCTTCTTCTTCTTCACTCTCCTCTCCCTCTTCTTGGTCAACCATTGGCTGGGCAGACTGCATTTCTTGCACGTGGGAAATGAGAAACACACAAGGGTAGTGTTGTGGTGAGGGGAGGGTGGGAAAGCAAGAGCTGTATGCTGACACCATGCACAGCTTGTACATCAGAAGATATTGTGGGATGAGGGTGAAGTGGGATGTGAGAAGGAGGATAATGTCTGAGGATACCAGCATCTTGTATTCTTTCAGCCCTGCCATTGGCCAAGGGCTCAGCCATGCCCCTGCCAAGAATGACCAGCACTGTCTCCTCCAAGGGGGTGAGGTGAAGCTAGGAATTTGAGGTGTGCATCGCGTTTGCTAGAGATTATTGGTAGGTGAGTGATGGGGGGTGGGTCGTGCATTGAGCAGTGTGTGAGGCTAGTGGTGCAGTTGGTAGGAGACGGCTTTTGAGGATGCATTCACTGACCTTGACCACTCGTCTGAGGTCAGGAAACTTCTTTGGGCACTGAAGCCAGGTTCTGGGGTGACACTGCTAGCAGTGATGGCCTCAGTGCTCTGGTCCTACATCCTTCTTTCTGGAGGGCCTCCTCGCCCCTGTGGGTAGAGGACCTCTCTTCCAGTGTTGACCCCCTGCACGACGCTGGAGTGCTGTGTCCGAGACCCTGGGTTCCCTTTCCCTGGCCTGTTGAGCCATTTGTGTTAGTGATGAAGCACTTTTACCATTTTGTACGTGCAGAAGGCAGTTCAGCTTTGAGAGCTGAAGGCTGCCTAGTTTGGAATGATTTTTAATGGGTTTTTTTTTCAGAAGGCCATTGAGCTTTATGGGCCAGAGACTGCCTATTTTTGAATGATTTTTTTTTTTCAGAAGGCAGTCCCCTTTAAGGGCTCGCGACTGCTTTCTAAAATGACAACCTTGCTTTAAGAAAAGGCAGCCTCGCGGCAGGGACGCAACATTGGACCTCCTGCTGAGCGCACAGCCTGAAGCAGCGTGTCTGTCGCTGGGATTTGCGCTGAAATCATTCAAATCAGCAGGCGGCACCAAAATAAATGCTGCCTGCGATTTTTTTTACGGGCGCGAGCAAATCCCGCCCCACGGTGGCTCCGCCCAATTTCGGGCCTTATCGAATTTCTAGGCCATGATATCTTAGCAGATGTCTTCAGTAATTTCTGAACCATTCCATGATGAAGAGCTTTAGGTGAGAAATGAACCCCATAGTGCCCTTATCACATAATAGTGGCCCAATGAAACTGGGAAGATGAAGATCATGAGGCAGCAGCCTAGTTATATATCTCTCTTTGGTGTCCAATGCAAGATAAAAAGGTCACAATTAATCAGAACTGGCTTTCTTGTTGCAGTTGACAGACCAGACACAAAATGAACTTATAAATAACTTCAGCAAAAAAGCTTAGCCAAACAAGATTTGACTTATCCTAGAAAGTTGTGTATTCTCCCTATATGGCTCAGAACCAATTATTTCAGAATGCAGCTAACCAGACCCTGTTTAATTTATCATGACTACGCACTGCTTCCAGATGGAGATGTATATTTTGCTTTGCCTATATGCTCTGAAGCCAAGACCAAGAAAAACTTGGCTTTCCTTTTAAACATTCCAGTGTCTAGGCCAAACTACAAATTCATTTAAGAAGATAAAATACAGCATTACTGAACCTGTATGGGTCCGAGGATCCACCATAGCAACTTTGCATTCGGAGACAGCAGCCTCATCCTATGCCTTCTTCAGACATGCTCTGCTGCTGACCACTGATCTGTCTGGAAGCAGACCCATGAAGCCATGAGTTATTGCTCTCTCCATCCAATCCTCCAGCAAGACAAACAAGCGATCCCCTTGTCGAATGGAGCCAAGGCCTCTATAGAAGCAGTCTGAATATTGACAAGAGATACTCCATCTCAGCTTAGAGCCTGTGCCACTGAATACTCCAGTGCAGGTGACCCTGTAGTTACCACATGATAAACAGTACACCTCAGCCTAGCAAAGCCTTCCTACACATCCCCTGTCTTACACTATTTCTGCAATTTCATCCAAGCTCCCTTCCGAGCATTGTGTTCCTTTGATTCTGGCCCTGTGATTCTGACCTCTCTTCATCCCCACCAATGGAGGAAGAGCTTTCAGCTGCCTCAGTCCTACTTCCTTGTAATCTTTGTCTAAACCTCTCCACCTCTCCAACACGGCAAGAGAGCCCCAGGTGGGCAGAGGAAACGCTTCAAGGACACCCTCAAAGCCTCCTTGAAAAAGTGCAACATCCCCACCGACACCTGGGAATCCCTGGCCCAAGACCGCACAAAGTGGAGGAGAAGCATCTGGGAAGGTGCCGAACACCTCGAGTCTCTTCGCCGGGAGCAAGCGGAAGCCAAGCGCAAACAGCGGAAGGAGCGCACATCAACCCAAGCACCCCACCCACCCGCCGTCTGCCCCACCTGTGACAGAGACTGTAGGTCCCGCATTGGACTCATCAGTCACCTGAGAACTCATTTTTAGTGTGGAAGCAAGTCATCCTCGGTTCCGAGGGACTGCCTAAGAAGAAACCTCTCCGCCTCTGTATCTCTCTCTTCACCTTTCGAAAGCTCCTCAAAGCTTCTCTCATCAATCAAACTCTCAGTCAACCTTTCTAATCTCTTTCTTTGTGACTCATCTTCTGTTTTCCTTACAGCTATTTGTGAAGTGCCTTGGAATGTTTCTTTAGATTAACGGTACTCTTGTTATTGTTGTATTCCGTCTTGTCATCCAAACAGAGAAGCATTGTTGAGATTCTGTGCCATGGTGGAGGTGTTAGGAAAGGTGTCTAAAACCTTGGTTGAAAAGATGGGTTTTTAAAAAGTGGAGAGAGAAGTGGAGAGGCGGAAAGCTTTCGGGATGAGGTTCCAGAAAGCGATTGAATGTTCTGCTACCAATGGTAAGTCGAGGGAGGGGGTTCACAGAGTGTGAAAGACAAAGGGTGTGGATGGGTATATAAGGTTGGAGAAAGTTGTAGGGGTAAAGTGAGGTGAGGCCTTGGGCCAAGTTTAAACAGCACATACAATGGCACATAGGGCAGTGAATGAACATGCATCACGCAACTAGGTTGTGTCAGAAGGATTTGCTGTGTGAAACCTTATTAAGATTTCAGCTGTAACTTGCAGCTTGTATTGGTGCCATGCTGCAGGATGGCCAGGCACAACAAACATTCAATGGACTTTAAGGTTTTTTGTGTGCTTTGACATGATGGATCAAATAGCCTCCTTCTGTGCTGTAAATTTCGATGATTTCTATGGAGAGCTTTGATGGGGCAGCAGTAAAAGGCTGACATGTTGTGAGGAAACCTTTTTTTGGTGTGCATACATGGGCAGCTACTTGGTATAGGAAACTGTTGGGTAGCCTTAGCTTGGCAGCTTTCCATTGGCCTGCCATCTGCTTCCACATTTGCAGCCACATTCATTGTATATTGCTGAAGGCAATCACCTTGTCCGATGTCTCTTGCCAGCTGTGTTGGAGCACTTGTTTTTTTTTGAAAGGGTGCCCCTCAGTGCCAAAGAGGCCAGCCCTCCTTCCCTTCCCTTCAACCAGCATGTTTTCAAGCACAGCATCTGTGAATCTGAGTACTGTCTGGTAGGTGAAAATCCAGCCCTAAATGACTACAGCAGCCCTTTAAGTTGTGCTCGTTGTGCTCGTACTCCCTCAGACAGCGAGCGGAAAATTTATGCAAACACCGATGATAGAACGGGACCAGTCCTGTGAGTTCAGTCAGTGGGAACAGTCACACTGTGACATTCCCATCCAAATTGCACGTGAACAGGAATTTTTACCCGTATGTGCACAAGCCTCTCCTGTGGTGACGAGATGAGGTTTCCCTTCAGTGACATGATTGGGGAGGAGGAATCAGAAGGCTAACCCCTATCAGGTCCACTATCATTGAACTGGGAGTTGTGGCCATGCGTATCACTCCCATCCCATCCCCTCCGTTTCTTGTCTGACGTCACAGTGTTGGTAGAGGATGGAGAGGACAACAGTTATTACCGCCTCGGCATCAGAAGCGTATAGAATCTGAAAGAAATGGTTAATGCTCAGTAAAAGCCCATGTCATCACTGGACCTTGGTGTACCACCCAGCTTAAATTTCCAGTTAGAAACAAGAACCTACGTACAGGGCCTAACAAAAACCTTGTAGGAAAGATTTACGTGTTTGAATAGCAATTAAAATGCCAAACTGTTCAGAACAGCTCCTTGAATGAAGTAGTTTACAAAATTTCCAATACCCGTTTAGGACTGAAGCAAATAAACGCACTTCTTTATCGGAAAAACCTAATCTGTTTCTTCACAAAAAGCCAGGCCTCTGGTGACATCAATTATTAACAAATAATTTATTATTCAGTTGAATTAATCATAGCTTTAGTCACTGTCATTCAACCGAGTGATTCCCAAAGCACTGCACCACCTTCAACCTTTTTTGCCCTCAACAGGCTAATAGCTGCTTTGCAACCAGGGATTGATAGTGGTTGAGTTACAGAGAGAAAGCCTAACAGGCCGAGCTTCATCGTACTCAATACCAGAAAGGGTCATTTCTAACTTTTGAAATTTCACCTTGCTTTCAGCTCAGTCCTGAAATTAGCTGTCATCTAGTTTCTGAAAATCACAACAACAAAAAAATCAGTATTAGGTGGGAGTAAACTGGAGATTATTGCAATTCCTGGTAAAACTCAGCATTGTGTAAACTGTGTAGTCACTGAGAACATTTTATTAGAATCTTTAATGATGTCAGCAGTGCTTAATTATTTAAATATTGTGCCCAGTTCTGCTGCAATTTATTCCAGATTCAAGCATCCTTTAACAGTGTATTATATACCGCAAGGCTGCCTTCTATTTACAGCATCATATAAATTGTTTAAAAATTTGAATGAAACTTTTCACAGCAGGTAGGTCTTGTTGCTCCAGTGCTAATATGTAAATAAGTTGGCTCCTGTGCAACCACATAAAGAGGCCAGTGGGCCTCTTTCCTGCCCAAATGCACATACAGCTTCCAGCATGCTGCCACGCACAGCTTAAGCAGCTAAAGCCAAGATGAATCACGACTGGCTAGGTGTCTGGACCACATCTTTATCCCACTCTCACATGCTACCCTTTGGGTAAGTCAAGCTCTGCTGGAAAAAAAAGGCAGCCTCAACAAGATTTCCACAGCCATGGTTGGCAACTTGATAACCACCTGAACACAAAATAAAACTAAATATAAATATAGTTAATTGAGGCAAGCAAGAGCCAGGGAGTCATGGCATGCCATGAAACCGCCAAAGTTCAAAATTAAAATAGACAGAAGACTAATATAAAAACAGAAAATGCTGGAGATACTCAGCAGGTTAGGCAGCATCTGTGAAGAGAGAAACAGAGTCAATGTTTCAGGTCGATGACCTTTCGTCAGAACTGGGAAAAAGCAGGAAATGGAACAGATTTTTAAGCAAGTGGAGGTGCTGGGAAAGGGGGGAGGGGATGAAAGAACAAAAGGGATGGTCTGTGATAGGATAGAAGGCTGGAGAGGTTAAGAGACATTAAGAGATATTCAAGGCAAAAGGAGATGGTAATGGGACAGGTTAAGAAACAAAGGATGGCTCCAGATGAAGTGTAAATTGCGCTGGCAGAATGAAAGACAGCTGCCATGTGGGAGAGAAGAACAGAAGGCACAAACAAAAAGTGTGGATAAAAAATATAGGGGCCGAGGTTATGATCTGAAATTGTTGAACTCTATGTTGAGTCCAGAGGGCTGCAGAGTGCCTAATCGAAAGATGAGGTGCTGTTCCTCGAGCTTACGCTGAGCTTCCATGGAACAATGTAATAGGCCGAGGACGGTGAGGTCAGAGTGGGAGTGAAGCGGTGAATTAAAGTGACAGGCGACCGGAAGCTCAGGGTCCCCCTTACGGACTGAACGGAGGTGTTCCGCAAAGCACTCACCCAATCTGCGTTTGGTCTCCCCAATGTAGAGGAGACCACATCGTGAGCAGCGAATACAGTATACTAAATTGCAAGAAGTACAAGTAAATCACTGTTTCACCTGGAAGGGGTGTTTGGGGCCCTGGACAATGGGAAGGGGGAGGTATAAGGGCATGTGTTGCATCTCCTGCGCTTGCACGGGAAGGTGCCAGGTGAAGGGGAAAGGGTGTTGGGGGTGATAGAGGAGTGGACTAGGGCGTCGCGGAGGGAGCGGTCCCTACGGAATGCTGAAAGGGGAGGTGAGGGGAAGATGCGTTTGGTGGTGGAATCACGCTGGAGGTGGCGGAAATGGCGGAGGATGATCCGTTGAATATGGAGGCTGGTGGGGTGAAAGGTGAGGACAAGGGGAACTCTATCGTGGTTCCGGGAGGGAGGGGCAGGGGTGAGGGCAGAAGTGCAGGAGATAGTACGGACACGGTCAAGGGCCGAGTCAACCACTGTAGAGGGGAATCCTCGGTTGAGGAAAAAGGAAGCACTGGTATGGAAGGTGGCATCGTCAGAGCAGATGCGGCGGAGACGGAGAAAGTGGCGGAGGGCGTCGGAAGAGTTGTGGATGTAGGTGGGAAGAGACTGGATAAGGGGAGAAAAAATAGAGTCGAGATAGGAAGAGATAAGTTCCGTGGGGCAAGAACAGGCTGAAACGATGGGTCTACCAGGGCAGTCCTGTTTGTGGATCTTGGGAAGGAGGTAGAAGCGGGCTGTGCGGGGTTGGGCGACTATGAGGTTGGCGGCCGTGGACTAGAAGAAGACTACTCTTGGGATCAAAGACACGGTAATTCAATACTAGAAGGTGTAGAACCTGATGTGATGAGTTGGAAAGACATGCAAACATTCTCCTGATGCCCTCAAAAGCAGCATACGTGTTCCTTGTTCAAATGGCATGGAGTTTACCTGGGGGCATTTCAAAAGGACAGGCCAAGAACCTGTGGGTCAAAATCCTGGAACTCCCTCCCTAACAGCACTGTGGGAGCACCTTCACCACAGGGACTGCAGCGGTTCAAGAAGGCGGCTCACCACCACCTTCTCAAGGGCAACTAGGGATGGGCAATAAATGCTGGCCTTGCCAGCGACGCCCACATCCCAGGAACAAATTAAAAAAAAACTAGAGGACATATTTTAAAATTAGGAAATTGGGAGCAAGTAGGCAATTCAGCTAGAAATATTTCACACAAAGGTTAGGAAGCACATGGAATAAAATACCATTGAACCAAATAGGGCGAATCAGTGCAAAAGATAATTAGATGTGTTTCTGGAGAAAGAAAAGACCAATAAGTGTGGTGAAAAGGCAGTTATATAGGGACAATATCAGTCATAGAATGTACAGCACAGAAACAGGCCATTCGGCCCAACTGGTCCATGCTCCACACAAGCCTCCTCCCATCTTTGTCGAACCCTTTCAGCATATTCCTTGCTCCCTTGTGTGTTTATCTAGCTTCCCCTTAAATGCATCTATGCTATTCCTTGTGGTAGTGAGTTCCACATTCTAACCACTCTCTGGGTAAAGAAGTTTCTCTTGAATTCCCTCTTGGATTTATTAGTGACTTTCTTACATTTATGAAATATCTAGAATGTAGCGCATGAAAGGGTCGGTCTTATTGGATCAAACGCCGTTTTCTTGTTCCTAAAATTTCCTTTTGTTCTACTTTAACCATAGTTCCAATATTTTAGAATTTACTTTTTACTCTCTCTGGTTTCAGCCTTGTTCCTTCTCCTTACTGTTGTTTCATTCCTAGCTCTGATTTCCGTTGTGCTGTTTTTATGTTTTGTTCTTTTCTCTCTACTGTTTCTCTCCCCTTTTCCAGTTTCAATTGTTCACTTGCTTCTCCCTGCCATGTGCTTGTTCTTTATTTTATTTACTTCCTCTCTTTTCCACTTATAACCTCATTCTTTAACTTTTTTTAACTTCATGATTCCTGCTACTCTGATAATCAGAAAAATGGCTTCCAACATTCTCAGGAACAACACATAATTTCACAAAAATATTGTCAACCACATCTGTAGTTTCCACGGGGAGTGGGGAGTCCAGTGATTGAGCAACCTTAGGAACTCTCTTCCCATTTCTATATTCCGATTGGGATGAAAGCACCAGAGCAATATGTCACAGGTAAAGGATTTGACAGCAAGGGATTATGCTCTTTCTGTTAGCTGTTTTTACTGAGCATACCAAAGGAAAAGATGGATTGCTCTGCGTTACCTAATAGAAAAGGAATAGAATATAACATACACTCCGAGTATACTTTGATTATTGCCACGTTTTTTATTCCAAAACAAATAACAGTTCTCCAATAGCACCACTGCAATTTGACACAAGTCATATCTGTCAAAAGATAGAACTTTAATTACAAGAATATAGGCTGTGTAGATTTGGGGGTGTAATTTGGTTTATATAATGAAAGCAGTGGCAAAATTGTATCTGCCAAACTCAATTTTACATTTCTGTTCTTTTTACTGATGTCTTTGGACAGTTACTGTGAGCATTTACTCAAAAGGTGAATCGACTTCTCTCTTCGGATTGGAAAAGGCTGTAAATAATTTCATAGAGGAAGAATCATTCCCAGAACTACTTGAAACAGGGAAAAACGTTCCGCAATACCTGTGCTGCTGCTCTGGACAAATTGATGTTTCGGAAAAATTCGGTCGCGCCCCCTTTGGGATGCTAACTCGCGCCGCAAAAATGTTAGCGCCCCAGCGCCGTAAACTGAGTGGTAGCGCCCCAAGCAGGAGGCGGGGCGCTACTGGAAGCGCTCCCCCTCCTTCCTGGGGCGCTACTATTCAATATCGTGGCGTTACGTGCAACAGCGCCACGCTCGTCCGCACGTCGCGCCGCACTATTACAGGCCTCCCTCCCCTGATTAAAGACGAGGGGCCTAGCGCAGCACGCTCCGGGGCCCTGCTGGACCACCGGAGAGCGGGGTGCCGGGAATAGAGCCCGGTACTCAAGAGGAGTGCCGGGCTGAGCGATCGCGGCCGGCACCCCACATGAAGAAGCGAAAGGGGGCAGGTGCTGGCAGGCGGCCCCAAAAAAAGGCTGCCCTTTAATTTGCGCCGCCGCAGCCGCAAAAATACCACCCTGACCCTGTTGGACATATCGTCTGGCAGTACATAGATACATAGATACATAGAAGATAGGAGCAGGAGTAGGCCATCCGGCCCTTCGAGCCTGCTCCGCCATTTAATGAGTAGGTCAGGGGTGCGACTGAAGTTTGCGGCCGGGGTGCGAGCGGGGCACTGCGCACGGCGATGACGTCATCGCCGGAGGTGCAGTGCCGCGGGTCGCTACCGGCTACCGCCCTGAATTTTGCGGGAGGCATTATCGGTGCCGCGCCCAGGCGCTAGGGGCTTTGCGCCCTGTCCGGGGGCGCTAACAGGAGATGCAAAGCAACCCAATTTTTCCCGTTTTATTGTAAATTGCTCCTGCTATCCTTTCCCCCATCCACACTATCATCCTCAATCAGAAAGGGGATGGTGATCATAAAATACGTAGGCTTGAGAAATGCCAACCCACCACCATAGCTCGACCATCCATAAAAACATATAGCGATCGAGTTTCCATTTGCTTCTGCAAATATATCAGTGCAATCCGGGTGGAATCAGTCGAACCAACGCAAAAGATCGGGGAATTTTTAACGCAAATCCGTTATGCCCGAAACCACTTACGCTCGTGTTTTACATAATGGAAAAAAAAGAAACGATTACGTTCTATTACGCTGCCCAATTGTGCTGGTTCATGGAAGATTTTAAGTTTGTGATTATAGAAATGAATTATAGTGGAAACCTAAAGCCTAACCTAACTAATGCAATTTCAAGCGCATTTTGAGTGTAAGTTACTAATTGCACGCAAAGCAGAAACTCTACTCCATAGGCCGGACTCTTCTGCTGTCTCTCCCACAATTTCTAGCTAGAAATGGGGCAAGTTAGGACAGAAAATTGGATGGAGATATAGGGCTCGATTTTGCTAAGCCCGAGGAGGCGGGAATGGAAGCGTGTGGGGAGTTAAAATAGCAAAAAATGGCGGGCGGCCACAGTCCCGCCTCCATCCCGCCTCCGAGCAATTTTCCAAAATCGGGGGTTTCCAATCCTGACTTCGTCCCGCCTCCAAGAGGCGGGATAGGCCTTTAAGGTCCTTAACAGCCACTTAGGAGCCTCTAAAATGCCATTTTGACAGCCCTTTGTGAGTTTAACCCTGTTTCCACGTGAAGCACGCGTCCTCTGAACCACGACGGTGAAACCTGGCGGTTTCTCATTTGGATAGCTGACTTTCAGCTGTAGCTCCACCATTAAAAGGGAGTTTTGAGCAATCATCATTTGCAGGTGGGAGAACTTTGTTGTCTCAGGTCTGGGGGAACTTTTAGCAGCCATAAGCATTGGTGTGGAAGTTTGGAGCCTGACACCCATCTCCAGTGTGACCTCCTGGGAAACCCCTCTCGCCACCTTCACTGAGCGCTTCCTCAACTGAGGCATATACCAGAAGCATGGGTACCATTACTTTCCTTTCCTCCTGGATAGCAGATGAGGATGAGGAGCAGCCGCGGCAGCAGCCGAACCGTGACCAACAGCAGCAGCAACAGCAGCAGCAACAGCAGCAGCTCCAAGCTGCTGCTCACCCACCTGAAGCTGCACAGGCCAGAGGGCGCCAGCGCTTGGAAGCACTACGGCGCAGGAGATACCCCCCAAACAGGGTCTACAGACAGAGGACCAGCTACCTCAGCATGACTGAACAGCAGTGCCAAAGGCGGCTCCGACTTTCGCGGGAGGCAGTGGGTGACATATGCGCAATGGTCCAGCAAGACCTGCAGCCCAGAGGAACAGGTGGACACCCCTTACCAGTGGCCGTCAAGGTCACCACCGCACTCAACTTTTTTGCCACAGGCTCATTCCAGGGATCAGCTGCAGACATCAGCGGCATTTCGCAGGCGGGCGCACACACCTGCATCACGCAGGTAACCGATGCCATCTTTGCCCTCGCTCACAATCACATCCATTTCTCCAAGGATCGACCAAGTGTCAGGGCGCGTGCAGTTGGATTTGCTCATCTGGCAGACTTTCCAAGGGTGCAGGGCGTCGTGGACTGCACACATGTGACCCAGAGGCAGAGGGTCGACATGCAGCTGAGCCGAGCTGGGAGAGTCCTGCGCCCTCCGACTAGGACTCTCCACTGCTGTCCCTGTCTCCACCATCTGCTGATGCTCACTTGTGAGCTGTGATACACCAGGTGACAACACTACTCTATGTCCCGAGGGTCCCACCGAGGTGTGAGTGTCTGCGCTGGTGCTGGGTGGGCTGAATTCTGCTGAGGCTGCGCCCTCAGAGGTTGCAGCTTCCTCTGAGGAGTCTGGAGGTTCCGGATGTTCCTCCTCGAGAGTGGGGACGAGGGCTTGCGATGGTCCTGTGGGGGAGTAAAGGAAAGAGTCAGAGATGTGAGGCCAAGGTTACATGCACATTGAATATTGCAGATGATCATAAGTCAATCTGTTAGAGCATCAGATTCATTATCAGCGACTCATGCAATGTCAATGAGAGAGATGAAAAACTCTTCTGTCACCAGCTTGCTCGGCTGCACCCGTCTGTCCGTCCCCCACTTGGGAATCTTCCTCGACCCCGACTATCTGCAGGGCCGCCTCCTCCCAAGTCGTGAGCTGGGCTATGGAGGGTGGCCCTCCTCCTGTCCTCGCTCGTTCCCTTTTATTGTGGGCTCTCTTTTCCTGCAATGAGGGAGACAAGTGGAGTTTGAGTGAGAATGAAGGAGTGAGTGTAGAGAATCCATAGCATAGATGCTTAGAAGGAGACAAAGATGGAGTGAGGTGGCAAGAGCAAGGGCCCTCCCTGTGCGTTGTAAGTTGTTGCCATAGCAACACAGTGATAGGAAGTGTGAGGGCTGTATAATCGAATAGTTAGGTGAATGTGAACATACAGAGAGAGGGAATGGGTAAGGGGAGAGGGATGTCAGTGTCAAGTGGGATGTGGAGGAAGAGGTTGTCAAAGCTGAGTGCTGGAGAGGAGAGGCAATGGGGATGAGATTGAGGGTGATGGGAAAGTCATACTCACTTTTCCAGTGCGTATAAGGTCATGGAACTTCTTCCTACACTGAAGCCAGGTCCGGGGTATCTGCGCCAAGGAGGATACCTCCTGGGCCACTTGAAGCCACACAGCCTTTGTCTGTTGGGGAGGCTTCTTCTTCCCCGAGGAAGGGAAGAGCACCTCTTTGTTAGCTCCTGCTCCCTCTATCAAAGCTTGCAGGGCGTCGTCCTCGAATCTCGGGGCAGACTTAGGTCTGCTGAAACTCATTTTGCTACTACTTTCGTGTGGTTGCTAATACAGAAAGCTTGGCAGTCTGCAGAAGAAGCAAGGCTTCTTGCAGACCTTAAATGCAGCAGCAATGATGATGTCATCGGACCCGACTTTCAGACTGGAAAAACTAATTGGGCCAGGGTTCCCACACGCAGGAAATCAATTGCCCAATTAGGGGAAAATTCATTCTTATCCCCACATCCAATTGGAATCGGGTGGAGACCACGATTTCCACCTGACACGACCCCTGCCCGACCCATTGACAAAATCCAGCCCATAGTATGCACTCCACCAATTCCCTGTCCATTTTTCCACCCATTAGATTTTCTGCAGATTACCCATATATATATATACACAATAACAATATATTTCAAAAGCCTATTTTTCAATAATATGCAAATGAGGAAAATACATCATCCAACATATTTCCTGTCATTTGCACCATAGCGACACTGAATGCCAGGGATGCTATGACCTTGGTGGGGGGTATAAAATTCAGAACATCCGTACAATCAATTGATTCTTTTTTTAATAGAAAGTTCAAATTTTACCAGCAGCTCAGAAACTCCCTGCAGTATTTAAATTAATTTAATACTGCAGGTAATGCTGAACTCTATGTTCAGATGTCCAGCTTGGCATCCATGGGCAGGAAGATTCCCAATCCCCACTGTGCCAATCAACTGGAGACAGACCTGTATGGTATGGCACAAGAGTTGTGCCATGTTGGGTCTCCATGAGAGTGCTTTTACATCAGGTAAGCAGAATGGCCCTGAACTTCCACACAATTCTCCCAATCTTCTGCCAAAACTTTGACGGAGGATCAGTGGAAACCTCACTGACACCATTTCTCCGAGGGGTTCCACAAGCGAAAATTTAGGGTGAATATCTGCTTTGAGGGAAAAAAAAACATTTTCTGTAATTTCTTTCCCGCAATATCTAAGGAACAACTGTTTTAGATTAAAAGTACATTCCCCGTGAGAATTTTCCCCCTCAAGCAGGATTATTGGAAAATGAGATATTTTGTTCCGATGAGGAGGCAGTACTTGGACCACAGCAAGAAGAATTCAGTACAGAGGCATAGTCACACAGATACATTATTATATTTTGACATTCATGTCTCAGAATATTAAAATTACATTTTCCCAGGTTATTTTCTACAGTGTTACTATTACAGGGTTCTATCCGTGTTAGTCATCCCAGAAGTTATATCTGAACACAGCCAAACACACATCAAGACCCTTCGAGACATTTTTGAGAGTATTATTGGGCATTCTGAACACAAGAACTGCTCTAAAACATTTGTGATGTTTATTTACAATTTTGACTATGAGTCCATTCTTTCTCAGTTTGGGTCCGACTGGTACAGAGATATCGGCACTAGGGACAAGATCATTCTTTGCCCCCCCCACCCCAGCTCTTGTTTACCTTCGTAAACTTGAGCTCATCCAAAACTCTGCTGCCCATAGCAAACTCACACCAAGTCCCATTCACCCATCACCTCTGTGCTTGCTGACCTACATTGGCTCCCGGTCCAGCAATGCATCGATCTTAAAATTCTCATCCTTGTATTCAGATCCCTCCATGGCCTCGCCCCATCCTATCTCTGTAACCTCCTCCAGCCCCACAACCCTCCGAAATCTCTGCAATCCACCAATTCTGGCCTCTTGCTCATCCCTGATTTTCATCACTCCACCATTGGCGGCCGTGCCTTCAGCTGCCTGGGCCCTAAACTCTGGAATTCCCTCCCTATACCTCTCCATCTCTCTACCGTTTTCTCCTCCTGTCACTCTTTAAAACCTACCTCTTTAACCAAGCTTTTGGTCACCTATGTGGATCGGTGTCAAATTTTGTTTGATAACGCTCCTGTGAAACGCCTTGGGACGTTTTTACTACATTAAAGGCGCTATAGAAACACAAATTGTTGTTGTTAAAAGCATTGTGTGCCATACTTCTATTACAGGGAGGCCCCTGGTTATCCCATTAAAAACAGCAGCATTTTTTTAAAAATTACATTCGTTCATGGGATCTGGGCGTCACTGGCAAGGCCAGCATTTATTGCCCATCCCTAGTTGCCCTTGAGAAGGTGGTGGTGAGCCGCCTTCTTGAACCGCTGCAGTCCGTGTGGTGAAGGTGCTCCCACAGTGCTGTTAGGGAGGGAGTTCCAGGATTTTGACCCAGCGACGATGAAGGAATGGCAATATACTTCCAAATCAGGATGGTGTGTGAATTGCAGGGGAACTTGGAGGTGGTGGTGTTCCCATGTGCCTGCTGCCCTTGTCCTTCTAGGTGGAAGAGGTCGCAGGTTTGGGAGGTGCTGCCAAAGAAGCCTTGGCCGTGACATGGTCCATTCTTTCTCAGTTAGGTCTCAATTAAAAGGTATTTACATAGAAAAACTATATTTAGGAGAAGAACCTTTGGGTCAATCCAAGAACCTTTATTTAAAGACAACGGGGGAAAAATTCAGTATCGCCCCATTTGGGGCACAATTATCGGCCGGGCGCAAAGATTAGCGCCTGGCGCTAATTATCGCCTCCGACTGCAAACTTGGCTTTTATCGCCCCTGGAGGTAATTGGAGCGCTAAATCAGGCACTTCACACCTGTCTTAAGGCGCAAAGGCCGAGGAGCGAGGTGCTACCTCAGAGCGCTGGCAAAGCTCATGTGGTGTCAGTCAGCAATGGAACACAGACACAATGGCGCCGGCCAGTTCTTAAAGGGGAGGGTTGATCTTGCTCTCCATCCACATCCTGCTCATTGCAGCCTTGAATCTCAGCCTGGAGAGACCTGTACATCAAATCTGCTGGAAAGAACAATGGAGAGAACCAGGGAAAGAGCTCAGAATGCAACCCCCACAGTCTCTGCTAAATCGATGCAAGGACGGGCAAATCAAAATGAACCTGCAAAGTGCTGCTCAGTACCCAAAACTCCTTCACACAGCGTTGAATCTCTCCAGAAGTCTCTCTCTCTCTCTCAGAATGCGTGGTGCAATAATGTCACTGACAAAAAAAGGCAGGAAGCGTTCGCCTTTCTGACTGCAAAACGCTCCCCTCAACATGTCGTTGCTAGCGGCAGGCGGTAAGGCAGGGGGCACCACTCAATATCCGGTCCGGGGCGCTACTGGGGTGTTGCACACTCGACTGACGTCACGATCTGCCGGCGCAAAAGATCGTGGCGGTAGTGTTTAGCACCGCCGCAAAATGTCTAGTTCATTTCATGAGCGGCGCAAACATCGCCGCGTACGGGCGCTAGTTGCTTTGCGCCCCATTAGCGCCCTCTTAAGGCGCTAACGGGAGGCGCAAACCAACTGAATTTTTCCCCCAACAGGCCTTCTTCCTTCCTCTTCAGGTACATCCTTTGGTATCATATTTTGAATATTTTGCATAATGGAATACCAGGAAAGTAAAAAAAGAATCCAGTTATTTTTTTGTGTGCAAGGTTAATTCTTTAACAAACCAATTGATAGAAATTTCTTCCTATCCAGTTGGGAAAAGCACATGAACGAGGAGCCAATGGAATCTGTGCTATGTATATGGCTGGTCCCTTCATTATTGTAAGCCTGTATATATCAACTAAATTTCCATAGAAACAGAGGAACAGGAGGAGACCATTCAGCCCCCGAGCCTGTTCCACCATTCAATTAGATCATGGTAGATCTGTACCTTATCTCCATCTACCCGCCTTGGTACCATAATCCATAATACCCTCGTCTAACAAAAATCTATCAATCTCAGTTTTGAAATTTTCAATTGACCCCCCAACTTCAGCAGCTTTTCGGGGGAGAAAGTTCCAGATTTTCACTACCCTTTTTGTGAAGAAGTGCTGCCCTTGAACTGCCTAGCTCTAATTTTAAGGTTATGTCCCCTTGTTCTGGAAACTCTCCCACCAGAGGAAATAGTTTCTCACTATCTATCCTACCAAATCCTTTAATCATCTCAAACACCTCAATTAGCTCACCCCTTGATTTTCAATACTCAAAGGAATTCCAGCCTAGTCTGTGGAACAGCTAACTCTCACAATAGGCTTCCCAAATATTATTTTTTTCAGTTCTTTCAAGTTGAGGTCAGCACTACAGAAGCATTTTGGGGTTTCATTGTATCTGAGGTTTCCACACACAGAGTAAATGTTAATTTAACACCTGCAGTGGGCAATGTGTTGCGTCACAAACCAGCTTAACATACAGGTAACGAGACTCTTCTTGCATAAAATTTGTTCCTAGTACTATTCAGAAGCAACAACGTTTTAGCGCCAATTGATCATAATTACTTAAATTAAGCTTGAAAAGACTGAAGACACAGCTTCTTACAGTCTCCTCCTTAAAGAGTAATGTTAAGTCAATGCTTCTCTTTTTCTCTTTAAGACAATTTCTACCCCATTTGTTTTAAAAGTGTTCCGGTGTTCCTTAAATACTGTTGCCGTTTCAGTGATTTTAAACATTAAGCACTTTTCTTGAGATTCTTCTGACCTAAACTGGATAGTGGAGATAAAGGTCTGCCTTTCTTCTGCTACTGACAATACCATACCAAAAGACTTGCATAAACATGGATAATTTGACTATATTTGAGAGCATACAGGCTGTACTGTTTAGCTAACTGTAGACTTCCTTTTCCTGAATAAGAATCATACTATGCCCTGCCAATATTTCTAAGTAAACAGGAACCAAACTGAGAATGAATGGGCCTGTGCCAACGTTTCGAGCTAAATGAACCAAGCAAAGAAAGAACAAAACCCGTGTCCCATGCCTGTGTTCTACCAGTTAGAAACATTGGGACAGAGCACAAATCCTTCCTTTATCTGTTGGGTTCTTGTTTACTCAGGTATGTGGCTATCAGGACATAATCCCCAATACACAATCCTACATTTCATTGTTTATTGAAAATCATGAAAGAGAGCGAGAGAGCGAGAGAGAGAGCAAGAGAGAGAGAGAAATGGAGGAACTCGGCTTTTAAACTGTTGGACTGAATCCATTCTCAGTTCCACCATAGGAATCACACACTGTTCACTAACTTTTATTTAACTCACCATCTCCTGAGTAGAGGTGCAGTAGGACCGTTCCAAAGTCAATTATAGCATTTATTATAGAAACACAGAAAAATAGGAGGAGGAGTAGGCCATTTGACCCTTTGAGCCTGCTCCGCCATTCAATATGATCATGGCTGATTCTCTATCTCAATACCATATTCCCGCTCACTCCCCATACCCCTTGATGCCTTTTGTGTCAGTTACACTCTGCCAGAATTATAAGCTACAAGCATGCAATTTGTGCACTGACAACTCAAGCTGAAAGCCCTTCGCTTCGGTTGTTAGCATTTCCAGCAAATTATCATGGGCCTGGAAATATATGGGGGCAGCAACTAATATTCAGGAGCGACCAATCCTGACCCGGGAACAGAACTGTGCTGTCTTGCTTCATTAGACTAATGCATTTCAGGGTCACCAAAACGACAAGCAGACTTAACCCCACATAAAATAATAAAAGTGACCTTTACAAAACAATTTTTAAAACTTTTTCTTTTACTTTTTCACTCCATGCCGTAATGATTTAGCTTTTACAAATTCAAATGGAGAATTAACTATCATCCTCATTTACAGTGTCAGCTGTGGCTCAGTGGGTAGCACACTCGCCTCTAGAGTCAGACGGTTGTGGGTTCAAGTCCCCACTCCAGAGACTTGAGCACAAAAAATCCAGTGCAGTACTGAGGGAGTGCTGCACTGTCAGAGGTGCCGTCTTTCAGATGAGACGTTAAACCGAGGCCCCGTCTGCTCTCTCAGGTGGATGTAAAAGATCCCATGGCACTATTTCAAAGAAGAGCAGGGGAGTTATCCCCGGTGTGCTGGCCAATATTTATCCCTCAATCAACATAACAAAAACAGATTATCCGGTCATTATCGCATTGCTGTTTGTGGGACCTTGCTGTGCGCAAACTGCCTGCTGCGTTTCCCGCATTACAACAGTGACTCCACTTCAAAAGTACGTCACTGGCTGTAAAGCACATTGAGATGTCCGGTAGGCGCTATAAAAATGCAAGTCTTTCTTTTCTTTAACCAGAATAGTTGCACAACCTATATTGGCCATGAGAACCATCCCTGGTATAAGTCACTTCCTTCAGAAGAGTTGAGGAAAAATATTATTGGATAAGTTAGAACAGAACGAACAAATACAAATACTGTTCTCAACTATGACACAGGCTCTGCTGGAATGTGTGTGCGTGTCTGTAAATTTTTGTAAAACCGTTGTCACAGGACACAAGTCCGTGCTTTGACAGTTTGATTCATATTTGATCCACTATAAACATTATCATTGGCAGCGGCCTATTCTCTCTCGGTTTCACTGCCACTTGCTCAATTTTGAAATGTTAGCTTTGGACGGGGGGCGAAAGTCCATTCTCTTTCCAGTCAGGTTCATTTTAACTCAGCGAGGTGTCTTGGTATAGACCCAATCTTAGTCCCTTCTCTGTAGGTCCACTTTTCAGCAAAGGCAAAGCCCCTATGATTGTATTTCTTCCACTAGTCCGTGATAATAGGATTTTGTCAAAAGTACAGATAAATAACAAAGGTTCTTTTTACATTCTTTCAGGCGTGATTTTTTTTTGGTGCTTGTTAGATAAGGGATAGCAACACTATGGCCTGAAAATTCCTAATGCTGGAGAAGGCGCGAGTCTCATTTCCACCCAGGGGGACAGAACATGGGCTGGAACTCTGTTACATAGAAACATAGAAAATAGGTACAGGAGTAGACCATTCGGTCCTTCGAGCCTGCACCGCCATTCAATGCGTTCATGGCTGAACATGCTACCTCAGTACCCCATTCCTGCTTTCTCGCCATACCCCTTGATCCCCCTAGTTGTGAGTGTTATATCTAACTCCCTTTTGAATATATTTAGCGAACTGGCCTCAACAACCTTCTGTGGAAGAGAATTCCATAGATTCACCACTCTCTGGGTGAAGAAGTTCCTCCTCAGCTCAGTCTTAAATGGCTTCCCCTTAATCCTTAGACTGTGACCCCTGGTTCTAGTTGACCCTAACATTGGGAACATTCTGCCCGCATCTAATTTGTCTAAACCAGTCAGGATTTTAAATGTCTCTATAAGATCCCCCCTCATTCTTCTGAACTCCAGAGGATACAAGTTCAGTTGACCCAATCTTTCTTGATATGTCAGTCCGGCCATCCCAGGAATCAATCTAGTGAACCTTCGCTGCACTCCCTCAATAGCAAGAATGTCCTTCCTTAAGTTAGGAGACCAAAACTGCGCACAATACTCCAGGTGTGGCCTCACCAAGGCCCTGTACAACTGCAGCATCACCTCCCTACTCCTGTACTCAAATCCCCTTACTATGAAGGCCATCATTCCGTTTGCTTTCTTGACTGCCTGCTGCACTTGCATTCCCACCTTCAGTGACTGATGTACCATGATGCCCAGGTCTCGTTGCACCTCCCCTTTCCCTAATCTGCCACCATTCAGGTAATAGTCCGCCTCTCTATTTTTACCACCAAAGTGGATAACCTCACATTTATCCACATTGTACTTCATCTGCCATACATTTGCCCATTCACCCAACCTGTCCAAGTCACTCTGTAGCCTCCTAGCATCCTCCTCATTGTTCACACTGCCTCCCAATTTAGTGTCATCCGCAAATTTGGAGATATTACATTTAATCCCTTCGTCCAAATCATTAATATATAATGTAAACAGCTGGGGTCCCAGCACCGAACCCTGCGGTACCCCGCTGGTCACTGCCTGCCATTCTGAAAAGTACCCATTTACTCCTACTCTTTGTTTCCTGTGTGCCAACCAGTTCTCAATCCACGTCAACACATTACCCCCAATCCCATGTGCTTTAACTTTGCTCACCAATCTCTTGTGTGGGACCTTGTCGAAGACCTTCTGAAAGTCCAAATACACCACATCTACTGGTTCCCCCCTGTCCACCCTATTGGAAACATCCTCAAAAAATTCCAGAAGATTTGTCAAGCATGATTTCCCTTTCACAAATCCATGCTGACTTGGACCTATCATGTCGCCACTTTCCAAATGGTCTGTTATGACATCTTTAATAATTGCTTCCATCATTTTACCCACGACCGATGTCAGGCTGACCGGTCTATAATTCCCTGCTTTCTCCCTCCCTCCTTTTTTAAAAAGAGGGGTTACATTGGCCACCCTCCACTCCATCGGAACTGATCCAGAGTCTAAGGAATGTTGGAAAATGATCGTCAATGCATCCACTATTTCCAAGGCCACCTCCTTAAGTACTCTGGGATGCAGACCATCAGGCCCCGGGGATTTTTCAGCCTTCAGTCCCATCAATTTCCCCAATACCTTTTCCCGACTAATAAGGATTTCCCTCAGCTCCTCCCTCTTACCAGATCCTCTGACCCCTTTTATTTCCGGCAGGTTGTGTGTGTCCTCCACAGTAAACACCGAACCAAAGTACTTGTTCAATTGATCTGCCATTTCCTTGTTCCCCATTACGACTTGCCCTGTTTCCGACTGCAGGGGACCTACGTTTGTTTTTACTAACCTCTTTCTTTTTACATATTTATAGACGCTTTTGCAGTCCATTTTAATGTTCTCTGCAAGCTTCCTTTCATATTTTATTTTCCCTGCCCTAATCAAACCCTTCGTCCTCCTTTACAGAGTTTTGAAGTTCTCCCAGTCCCCGGGTTTGCTGCTACTTCTGGCCAATTTGTATGCAACTTCCTTGGTTTTAATACTATCCCTGATTTCCCTTGTTAGCCATGGTTGAGCCACCTTCCCTTTTTTATTTTTACGCCAGACCGGGATGTACAATTGTTGTAGTTCATCCATGCGATCTCTAAATGTCTGCCATTGCCCTTCCACTGATAGCCCCTTAAATATCGCTTGCCAATTTATCTAGGTTTCGACGTAACCTTTAAACTCCACTCGGGGGACAAATCTTTCACCCGACCACCAACGTTTCCCCTAAGGTGCACGGGTGCATGGCCACGCATCAATCGGGAGGTCCCACACAGGCCGCTCACAAGCTCTTGCCGCTGGAAGACACCGGGTAGTAAATTTAAAGGGACCGCGCACGAAAACAAAATTAGAGGGAACATTGCCGACCAACACCACACCCCGCCCCCCCCCACCCCACCCCCACCCCACCACATGTCAAGGGGGGCATGTCAGGGGGAGCACCCTCGGAAATTCTTGGCTTTACAGCCTTGGAAGATCTCAGTGGAACTCATTCCAGTCGTGAAGTGGAGTGAGCCCCTTTGAGGCTTCCTAACGGCCCGAAATCTTGAGCAGAATAAGATAGTCAACCCTGAAGGAGATCAGCTACTTTATCTAGTGTCAGTGAGAGCCAAACGCTGTAAAAAAAAAAAAGTGCTTTCCTTCAACCCATTTGGACATCTGGAGCGCTTCAGGCAGAATGGCAAGGCATTACTCCACCTTAGAATGGCGGATTAGCTTGGGCCAAGGTGGCCGCCGCTGATGTGCCCTTGCAGATGCCAGCAGTGTATCTTGGCTGTACAAATGACCTCATTTGTGGGATTTGGGATGAGGTTTCTGACCTTGGGGAAGGGCGAGTTGGGGTTCCACTCTGCCACACTTACACCAGTGGAGCAGGGCCCCAGGAATATCCAGATGCTTACGGTTTTCATTCTTGGCAGCAGCAAGTGCTGCAAAGCCAAGCTGCCTTGCCTATGATTAAGATTACCCAATCAATTCTGGAGCGAAAGCGATCCGAAAAAATTCTGTGAAATATACCTCCTATTGCGTATCATTTTCCGATAAAGCCCGAGGGAGCATTTCAAACACAAAATACTAGGTTTTCTTTCCTTTTAATAACTACGAAGAACTTCCTCAAAAAAATGTGGTTTTGAGAGCCAGGCTGGAATCATGCCTCGGAAATACATGTCCTGTTTTGCATCTTTACCCTGTATCCTTCCAGATGGGCAGATAGAGACATCATCAGGACATTACATGACCTTTCATTTTAATGTCAGTTTTTGTCTAACCTTGTTTGAGATGCTAATCAGTTCCCCGTGAGGCAAGTAGTGGACAGATTGGCTAATAACATTCTCATTTATTCCAGCCAATGATTTATTGAGCAAGAAACTTCCTTATGGCCATGTAATACTGATGGAATGTCAAATTAGGCAAATTAGTTTTCATCAATAATAGGGTCGCCAAAATACCAATAAGATGAAAAAGAAAAGAAGAGGAAGACTTGCATTTATAGAGTGCTCATTCAATTGATTGTTTTAAAGTGCGGAGATGGTTGTTCTGTCGGGAAACGTGGCAGTCATTTTGTAAATAGCAAGACCCCACAAACAATGATGAGATAAATGGCCAGTTAATCTGTGTCTTTTTATCATGTTGTTTGCGATATGTTGACCAGGATTTTCTTTATTAAATCAGGCAGGCCAGCCAATCCACGTGTCAGTCCAGTCACCACTAAGCCATCAACTGGTCACACACATTGCTGAAATGGGAGCTATTGAAATGCCACATAACAAGTCATCTGACATTGTAGAAATTTAATTCAAACATTTTAAATGCTTGAGAAATTGCTGCCAATTCTCTGGTGCTTTTAATATTAATGCCGCCGTCTCCTAAATATAGCTGAATTCTAAGTGATGTGATACAATTAGTGTCATCACTGTACTGCATAATTTATTCTTATAACAATGATTTTTTTTCCTATTCTTCTACCTATTTGGAGAAGACAGTCTTTAAGATGAAGGAGCAGTAAGAGGCTTAACCAATCTTAAAATTCACACTGCATAGCCTTAACATAATTATTTCTTTCAAGTATAATGAAGATGTATCATAGTTGATTTTATCTGATCACTCTCAAGTGTGAATCCTCTATTTTTCCTCTTGATTATCATTTTGTCATTCCTGCAGTAGAGCTTCCCAACAGCGAAAATATTAATTAAACATTATTATTTAAAGGTCAGACAAGATGCATAGCATTTCTTTTTTAGAAAGACTAATTAGTGTCGCCACAGTGACAATAAAATGATATTTCCTGACATCCAATTAAATGTGTAGAGTGCAAAGGAACAATTTCCTTAACTTCATTACTCACAATCTAACAGCAAGCTGCTGTCATGCTTATTAAAATTGTCATATTTTTAGAATCACCTATCCATTTTGTAGCCTATTAAGTGATAACTTTTTGGCAGTTTTTGTAATTTACTTCATCTGCAAAATCGATGTTGTCTTTGTGTCTGACATTAATTTTGTCAAGGACATAATTTATTTGAAAGAAAACTTTGAAAGAGAGTTGATACTATTTCTTCTGTCTAAGTGGGGTTGCCTCGAGCCCAAAGCCAAAAGCCATATTGTTAATAATAATCAGGTAACGCTCCATTTATCAGATCTACTGGACAGTTAAAGCAGAATAAAGTTCACTGTGACCTTGAGGAGAGCATTAATGATCATTCTGAGTGTTAGGGCTACAACTTAAGAATCACAGAACAGAACAGAACAGAACAACCCTTCATTGGAGGAAGGAAGACTGAAAGGCCACAAGATGCAAGCTCTTAAAATGCTGAGGGGCCAAGGATAATGTAAGCAAGTTATTTGACTTGGACTTCCAGAACAGAACTAGAGGACATTGTCATATATTAACCAGCCTCAAGCAAGACTACAGATTAGAAGAATGTCCTCCCTATAGGTAGGGCAATTGGCAAAAGAACCAGAGGGGAGATGAGGAGAATTTTTTTACGCAGCGAGTACAGTAGTTATGATCTGGAATGGACTGCCTGAATGGCGGTGGAAGCAGATTCAATAGTAACTTTCAAAAGGGAATTGGATAAATACTTATGGGGAAAAATTTGCAGGGCTACGGGGAAAGGGCAGAAAATGGGACTAATTGGATAGCACAGGCACGATGGGCCGAATGACCTCCTTCTGCACTGTATCATTCTATGATTCTACAGAGTAATGAAACAGACCCCCAGCAAAGTCAGTTAATCATGTGTTAATTAACTCTTTCAAAAAAAAGATGGAGAGGTATTTGGTTAGATGTGAGGTTGAAGGTTAGAAGGGAAAGGTTAGAAATAATCAAGTACTCAATGGAACACATTAATTCCTGTATTGCTGTTACCATGGAAATCTCATGCCATTGAATGCAATCAATCAAGGATGAATAATGTTGGTTGCAAGGTTAGATGGATATTCTGGGGGTTTACTGGAGTAACCTAAGAAGGCAGGTGAAAGCATTGCAAAGTTTCCTCTCTAGATATTAAATAATTTGTGGAAAGTAAATTGTCCATACATGGAAGAAAGAGGATTGATCTTGTTCTACACTTCCTTATCATTTTTGATACCTTTTGGTGCATTATTGCAATATTTAAGGGGTTATGGTCATGCACAGTTCTTGGAGCAGGCAGGAATCGCCTACTCTGAGAATTTCATTTCAGAGCCCCTGTGCTGGCTCAATCACCAATACTGCATCTATCACAATGGGACTTTTCTACCTGTATGTTGACTTAAAAAAATTATATAAAGCAAAGGCAAAAAACGGGTCCTGAAGTGTCCAATATGGCGTGCGGCACTGCACGCCATATTGGTTAGGGTATCCTGTAGTCAGCCAAGGGCACCCGCCTGAAACTGACCCATTCGGCCCGTTGCATTTGCAAATCGGGAGCCTAACACCTATTTCAGGCCCCTTTACGAAATTGGTTCCCAACTGACCCGCAGCATGCGCCATGCTTAAAGCAGCCAAACCAGCACGCTTTAAAGGGATCCGTGTAGACTGGCAGCAAAACGGTAAGCAAAAAATGCGTTGCTTACCTGAATGTAGAGCTAAGAGGAGCAGGAGTGTTTCTCCTGGTTCAAACCGTTAAAACTGTCCGCTTTAAAACTGCGGCCCGCTACCCGGCCACCGCTCGCGCCCAACCCCCTCCCCGCCCCACCCAACTCAACAGGTCCTTTTAACAGCAAAGGAAGGCAGGTCATCTTCTAATTATGTCTCTGTGGCCATGATTTCTACTTAGTTGCCTGCAAACTTGAAGGTCAATTCTTAGGTTAGTCATCTGTGGCACCTACTACTGGGGATTAATAATGATTTCCTTTGCAGTTACCTGCTACAAGCATTAGACTGAATGATGGTCAACATCACACAGCTCTATTGGAAACTAGTTGCAAAATGGCACAAAGAAGCAGTACTTGGACATATCTACATCTCTTAAGTAGACAGGGGATGCCAAAAGAATTATGCCTGGACCAATTAATCTTGTATATAGAAAGCCTCAATTAAACTGGAGCATCTCTGGAGTTTAGAGGTGAGAGATGATCTCACTGAAACATGTAAGATTCTGAGAGGGCTTGACAGGGTAGATGCCGAGAGGCTGTTTCCCCTGGCTGGAGAGTCTAGAGCTAGGGGGCATAGTCTCAGGATAAGCGGTCGACCATTTAGGACTGAGTTGAGGAGAAATTCCTTTACTCAGAGGGTTGTGAATCTTTGGAATTCTCTACCCCAGAGGGCTGTGGATGCTCAGTCGATGAGTATATTCAAGGCTGAGATTGATAGATTTTTGGATTCTAAGGGATTTGGGGATAGGGCGGGAGGTAGAAGATCAGCCTGATCTTATTGAATGGCAGAGCAGGCTCGAGGGGCTGAATGGCCTACTCCTGCTCCTATTTCTTATGTTCTTATCTACTTTTTAACTACAGTAGTTACATACTAAACATGGTAGTGAGCTAGAATACTGCCACCCGGCCTTACACCTTCGACCCGCCATCAACTTTAGATCATCCAAAACTCTGCTGCCCATGTCCTAACTCGCACCGAATCCCATTCACCCCTCACCCCTGTGCTCGCTGACCGACATTGGCTCCCAATCTGGCAGCGGCTTGAATTTAAAATTCTCATCCTTGTGTTCAGATCCCTTTATGGCCTCACCCCTCCCTAACTCTATAACCTCCTCCAGCCCTACAACCCTCCGAGATCTCTGGTCTCTGGCGCATCCCCAATTTCCATCGGCCCACCGTTGGCGGCCGTGCCTTCAGCTGCCTGGGCCCTAAGCTCTGGAATCCCTTCCTGAAACCTCTCTGTGCCTCTCTACCTCTCTCTCTTCTTTTAAGATGCTCCTTAAAACCTACCTCTTTGACCATGCTTTTGGTCATCGAATATCTCTAAGATCTGTCCTAATATCTCTTTATGTGGCTCGGTGTCAAATTTTGTTTGCTGACGCTCCTGTGAAGCATCTTGGGATGTTTTACTACGCCAAAGGTGCTATATAAATGCAAGTTGTTGCTGATGTGGAATACTGTGTAGCAGTTACCCCTTATTTGACATGGCGTATTCAGAATTTAATAAAGGATAACATGGGAATTGATGGACCCCTTTATCGATATATCTGTGCTTTTGGAGAGAAGGCAAACAAAGATTCTCCGGACAGTACAACTGTTGGTTTCTCATAAAGCAAAGACAAGGGTCTAGAATTTCCACAGTCCCCGGTGAGGGGGTGAAAGTGCATTGGGGTGACACTTCTGCCGACCTCGTTGGCCGTGCTATGGCCCTGTCCTAAATCGCAGGTCATCAGAATAATTGGGTTGGACAACCTATGCTATGCAACAGTGGTGCCCACCCCCACTCTGCCACCCAGCTGGTCCAATATGGGGAGCTCTGGTTCTTTATTGATCTGAGGAAACAGCTTTAAAAACAATTGTGTTCTTCTCCAAAGAATGGTCGGGTCCCTCTTTAAAGGTAATCAATTCCTTTGGGTCTTTGCATTTGGGTCTTCTTCAGGCCCACCTTGGCTGTGGGTACTGTTAGGCGTAAGTGCGTTACATCAGTTGTAATTCCTGCAGGATCCCAGGAATGCCCCAAAATTGCTGTCGGAGGCACTGGTTGGGTGGGTGAGCAGAAGATGTGTCTGCCACCACCGCCCTCTCCCCCCATGTCGGAATCACTGGCTTAATTTGTTGGAGCAGAAATCTGATGGATCCAGGTTCCACCTCAAATTCAAACCGTTCCGCCTGAATTCCCTCCAGAATTCCACCCCAGCAGCAGAATTTCTAGGCTAAGAAATCTGGATTCCTCACAATTTGAGTGCCAAGGTATCTACCGTCTCCGTGGGCTGCCACTACAGTACGCTGCATGGGTGTGTGTCCCGACAGCAGCCATAATTCCTCAGCTTACTCGGACAAAATTTGGTGGTGTAGCAGTTCAATGCTAATCGAAAGCAAAACTCGAATCTCAGACAATTCTTGACATTGGGGAGTTACAGTGCAGCAATTTGTACCACTTGTATGGTGCTCAGATCATCAACAGCCAAATCTAATTTAAATAAGGAGCATCGTTATCTTAGCAACTGGGAATGTTCCATAATTATCTTATTGGCATGAGATTAAGAAACTATGGTATCATCAGCAATTCTTTGAACGTATCTCTCTGCACATGATTAGAGGGTTATATTTTCCTCAGCTGGCCTTAATCAGAAAAAGCGCACGACAGGTCCTTTGGCCTCGAAGCAATAATCAGTCGCCTCATTTTGTAACAATCATTCCCAGCTCAATGCAGTGATTACAAAGAAAAATATAAGTAATGTGAAGGAAGCAGAAATCTTTCGTGCAAAGTTAACATAATTCAGAAGAATAAGGATTACAAGTATTGGGGCCGATTTTCACTTGGTAAACTTGTCGTTAATGGGACAGTACGGGCCCAAAGTATAGGGCCCGCAGCCTTACTGCACAGGTAAACCCTGCCGATTGGATGCTGCGACTTTGACAGAGGCCTACCATTGGGTGTCTAAACCGCCTGCCTGTTTCAGGCAGTAGGCTCCTTTTAATATGCAAATCTGGATCCTGTGATGTCAGTCATGGCTCAGGGGTAGCACTCTCGCCTCCGAGTCAGAGGGTGGTGGGTTCAAGTCCCACTCCAGAGGACTTGAGTACAAAATCTAGGCTGACACTTCGGCCGCGAATTTCCCAGCGGAGGCGGGATGGTGGCGGGAGAGCTGGTTTCCGGGTTCCAGTCATGATCCTAGCTGCAGCCGCTGTCAAAGGGATTTTTCCTTGATTGGCCTTGTTAAGCCTGCCCTGCGGGCTTCCCGGCCAATTAACAGGAAGCGGGTCTGATGAGTCGAGCAGCGGCAGCAGCGGGCGCGGTGGACCTGCGAGGGAGAAAATAAAGGTCGGTGATTTTCAGGCCCAGTTGAGCAGCGGCAGCAGCGGGAGCGGCGGCAGAATTCGAGAGTGACGTCACAGTACAGAAAGTGACGCCGGCGCAGGGGAAGAAGCTAATTGGTGAGTAGTGGGTGAGTGCTTTTTTTTTCTTCAGTTTTAAGTTTATTTCTTTTAAGGTAGTTCATAATTAAGGTAGTTCGGGAGAGCGAGAATCCGAGAGTTTAAATTTGAGGTAAGAGTTTTTTAATTAAAAGTATGGCGGGGGACCTCAGTCCCGTGCGTTGCACGGCCTGCAGCATGTAGGAATTCCTAGACGCTTCTTGCAGTCAGGATGACCACATGTGCAGTAAGTGCCAACGGTTTCGCCAACTTGAGATCCGGTTTTCGGAGCTCGAGCGTCAGCTGGAGGCACTGCGGTGTATCCGCGAGGCTGAGAGTTACGTGGATAGCACGTTTTTAGACGTGGTCACCCCGCAGCTTAAGAAAGTGCAGTCAGAGAGGGAATGGGGGACCACCAGTCAGAAGAAGGGGGGCAGGCAGGTAGTCAGGAAAGCCCCAGAGTGCATCTCACTCAACAACCGTTCTTCTGTGTTGGAAAACGGTGAAAGTGACGGTTACTCTGGGGAGTGCAGCCAGAGCCAAGTTCACGGCACTGTGGGTGGCTCAGCTGCACAAGGGGGAGGAGTAAGTATGGAAGGGCAATAGTGGTAGGAGACTCAATAGTGAGGGGTGCAGACAGGCGTTTCTGCGGCTGCAGACGTGACTCCAGGATGGTATGTTGCCTCCCTGGTGCCAGGGTCAAGGATGGCACTGAATGGCTGCAGGGCATTCTGAAGGGGGAGGGTGAACAGCCAGAGGTCATGGTTCACATTGGTACCAACGACATAGGTAGAAAGAGGGATAAGGTCCTGCAACAAGAATTTAGGGAGCTAGGTAGCAGATTAAAAAGCAGGACCTCAAAGGTTGTAATCTCTGGATTACTCCCGGTGCCAAGTGCTAGTGAGTATAGGAATAGGAGGATAGAGCAGATGAATGCGTGGCTAAAGAGTTGGTGCAGGAGGGAGGGCTTTAGTTTCCTGGATCACTGGGTCTGTTCTGGGGAAGGTGGGACCTGTACAAGTCAGACGGGTTGCACCTGAACCGGAACGGGACCAACATCCTTGCGGGGAGGTTTGCTAGTGCTGTTGGCGGGGGGGTTTAAACTAACTTGGCAGGGGGATGGGATACGGAGTGAAGCTATAGTAGGGGGTGATGCACAGCCAAATATAGAGGAAAAAACAAGTCAGTCTGGAAGGCAGAGCAAATATGTAACGACACAAGGGAGTATGGCAAGGCTGGGTGGCATTTATTTTAATGCAAGGAGTCTTGCGAGTAAGGCAGATGAATTGAAGGTGTTGATGAACACATGGGAGTATGATATTGTTGCTATCACAGAGACATGGTTGAGGGAGGGGCAGGACTGGCAGCTCAATATTCCGGGGTATAGAATCTTCAGGCGAGACAGAGGGGGGTGTAAAAGAGGAGCGGGTGTCGCAATATTAATCAAGGAGTCAATTACTGCAGTAAGGAGGGATGATATCTTAGCAGGTTCCTCTAATGAGGCCATATGGGTAGAACTTAAAAACAAAAAGGGGGCAAGCACTTTGCTGGGAGTGTACTATAGGCCCCCAAACAGTCAGAGGGAGATAGAGGAACAGATATGTAGGCAAATCTCAGAGAAGTGTAGAAATAATAGGGTAATAATAGTAGGGGATTTCAACTTCCCCAATATTAACTGGGATAGTCAGAGTGTGAAAGGTTTAGAGGGTGCGGAATTCTTAAAGTGCATCCAGGAGAGCTTTTTGAGCCAGTATGTACAAAGTCCTACAAGAGAAGGGGCGGTACTGGACCTAATTCTAGGGAATGTAGCCGGGCAAGTGGTAGAAGTGTCAGTAGGAGAGCATTTTGGTGACAGTGACCATAATTCGGTGAGATTCAAGGTAGTCATGGAAAAGGACAAAGATGGACCAGAAGTAAAGGTTCTAAATTGGGGGAAGGCCGATTTTAATATGATAAGGCAGGATCTGGCCAAAGTGGGCTGGGATCAGCTACTTGTAGGAAAATCCACATCAGAGCAGTGGGAGTCATTCAGAAAGGAAATAGAGAGAGTACAACGCCAACATGTTCCCGTAAAGGTCAAGGGTGGGACCAACAAGCCCACAGAACCCTGGATGTCAAGGGATATACAAGAATGGATTAAGAAAAAAAGGGAGGCTTTTGGCAGATACAAAGGAATAAAAACAGTGGAAGCTCCAGAGAAGTATAGAAAGTGCAGGGGGGTACTTAAAAAAGAAATTAGGAGAGCGAAGAGGGGGCATGAAAAAACACTGGTGGGCAAAATAAAGGAAAATCCCAAGGTGTTTTATAAGTATATTAAGGGCAAGAGGATAACCAGGGAAAGAGTAGGGCCCATTAGGGACCAAAGTGGCAATCTGTGCGTAGAGCCGGAAAGTTTGGTGAGGTTTTAAATAAATATTTTGCATCTGTGTTCACTATGGAGAAGGACGATGTAGGCATAGAAATCAGGCAGGGGGATTGTGATATACTTGAACAAATTAGCATTGAGAGGGAGGAGGTACTAGCGGTTTTAGCAGGATTAAAAGTGGATAAATCCCCAGGCCCAGACGAGATGTATCCCAGGCTGCTGTGTGAGGCAAGGGAGGAGATTGCAGGGGCTCTGACAAAATTTTCAGAACCTCTCTGGCCACAGGGGAGGTGCCAGAGGACTGGAGAACAGCTAACGTAGTACCATTATTCAAGAAGGGTAGTAGGGATAAACCAGGGAATTACAGATCAGTGAGCCTAACAACAGTGGTAGGGAAATTATTGGAAAAAATTCTGAGGGACAGAATTAGTCTCCACTTGGAGAGGCAAGGATTAATCAAGGATAGTCAGCATGGCTTTGTCAGGGAGAGATCATGTCTAACCAATTTGATTGAATTTTTCGAGGGGGTGACTAGGTGTGTGGATGAGGGTAGTGCAGTTGATGTAGTCTACATGGACTTCAGTAAGGCTTTTCACAAAGTCCCGCATGGGAGACTGGTCAAGAAGGTAAGAGCCCATGGGATCCAGGACAATTTGGCACATTGGATCCAAAATTGGCTTAGTGGCAGGAGGGTGATGGTCGAAGGTTGTTTTTGTGACTGGAAGCCTGTGTCCAGTGGTGTACCGCAGGGATCGGTGCTGGGTCCCTTGCTGTTTGTAGTGTACATTAATGATTTAGATATGAATGTAGGAGGTATGATCAGCAAGTTTGCAGATGACATGAAAATTGGTGGAGTGCTAAATAGCGAGGAGGGAAGCCTCAGGCTACAGGACGATATAGACGGGTTGGTCAAATTAGCAGAACAGTGACAAATGGAATTTAACCCTGAAAAGTGTGAGATGATGCATTTTGGGAGGACTAACAAGGCAAGGGAATACACAATGAATGGTAGGGCCCTAGGAAGGACAGAGGATCAGAGGGACCTTTGTGTGCATGTACATAGATCCCTGAAGGCAGCAGGACAGGTAGATAAGGTGGATAAGAAGGCATATGGGATACTTGCCTTTATTAGCCGAGGTATAGAATATAAGAGCAGGGAGGTTATGATGGAGCTGTACAAAATGCTAGTTAGGCCACAGCTGGAATACTGTGTGCAGTTCTGGTTGCCACACTATAGGAAGGATGTGATTGCATTGGAGAGGGTGCAGAGGAGATTCACCAGGATGTTACCTGGGCTGCAGCGTTTCAGCTATGAAGAGAGACTGGACAGGCTGGGGTTGTTTTCCTTAGAGCAGAGAAGGCTGAGGGGGGACCTGATTGAGGTGTACAAAATTATAAGGGGCATGAATAGGGTATATAGAAAGGAACTTTTCCCCTTAGTAGAGGGGTCAATAACCAGGGGGCATAGTTTCAAGGTAAGGGGCAGGAGGTTTAGAGGGGATTTGAGGAAAAACTTTTTCACCCAGAGGGTGTTTGGAATCTGGAACTCACTGCCTGAAAGGGTGGTAGAGGCAGGAACCCTCACAACATTCAAGAAGCATTTAGATGAGCACTTGAAACGCCATAGCATACAAGGCTACGGACCAAGTGCTGGAAAATGTGATTAGAATAGATAGGGCTTGATGGCCGGCGCAGACAGGATGGGCCGAAGGGCCTCTTTCTGTGCTGTATAACTCTATGACTCTATGATGTCATTTGATGACGCGTCATCAGCCGGTTTCATTAAAAGGACAACGGTCACATTGTGTTTGACATTTGTGCTGTCAGTGTTTGACAGCATTGAGGTGCTGCAAACACTGACAAGCACTGCACAAAGGTGGACGCTTGCACCCAGGCTCGCAAATGACTCCCTCCATATGCTTATGGAGGGAGTCACAGCATGCAGGGAGGTTCTCTTCCCTTCCAACGGCGGAAGAGACCTCCCCAGGACACCAACACAGCCTGGTTGCACATTGCACAGGAGGGCAAAAGCAGGGATGTCGTCAGGAGTCTCTGGCTGCAGTGGCGTCAACCTTCCAATGATCTCAGTGGATCACGAAACATTACATCTAAGCCACACTCAAACTCACCCTGCTGTGTCACTCAACACATCCCCATCACTCTGCCTTCCATACACTTCTCCTGCACATCCTTACCTTGCACCTCCACCCATCCCTCTCTATTTACATTATCACTTCCCCATCTCACTAGCCACCCCTCACACTGACCCTCATCCTACTACAAGCATACCAACTAACAACACACAAGGGTAGGAACTTGAGAGGTTTAGCCAATGTCCATGTGAAGTTTCTGGTAATGTGTTGCCATACAGTGAAATCTATATTTCAACACAGCCTCTTATTGGACAGATCTGTGCGCACTTTGAGAAGTGTCTTACTGAGTATGAGAGTAAATTTGCAAGGAACATAAAAGCGGATTGTAAAAGCTTCTACAAGTAGGTAAAAAGAAAAAGATTAGTGAAGACAAATGTAGGTCCCTTACAGTCAGAAATGGGAGAATTTATAATGGGGAACAAGGAAATGGCAGAGCAATTAAACAAATACTTTGGTTCTGTCTTCATGGAAGAGGACACAAATAACTTCCCAGAAATGCTAGGGAACCAAGGATCTAGTGAGAAGGAGGAATTAAAGGAAATTAGTATTATTAAAAAATAGTGCTGGAGTAATTAATGGGACTGAAAGCTAATAAATCCCCAGGACCTGATAATCTGCATCCCAGAGTACTAAAAGAGGTAGCCATGGAAATAATGGATGCATTGGTTGTCATCTTCCAACATTCTATAGATTATGGAACAGTTCCTGCAGATTGGAGGGTGGCAAATGTAACCCCACTATTTAAAAAAGGAGGGAGAGAGAAAACAGGGAAATACAGACCGGTTAGCCTAACATCAGTAGTAGGGAAATTGTTAGAGTCTATTATAAATGTTGTGATAACAGGACACTTAGAAAATATCAACGGGATTAGACAAAGTCAACATGGATTTATGAAAGGGAAATCGTGATTGACAAACCTACTAGAGTTGTTTGAGGATGTAACTGGTAGAATAGATAAGGGAGAACCAGTGGATGTGGTGTATTTGGATTTTCAGAAGGCCTTTGATAAAGTCCCACATAAGAGGTTAGTGTGCAAAATCAAAGCACATGGGATTGGGGGTAATATACTGGCATGGATTGAAAATTGGTTAACAGACAGGAAACAGAGAGTAGGAATAAATGGGTCTTTTTCGGGGTGGCAGGCGGTGACTAGTGGGGTACCACAGGGATCAGTGCTTGGGCCCCAGCTATTCACAATATATATCAATGATTTGGATGAGGGAACCAAATGTAATATTTCCAAGTTTGCTGACGACACGAAACTAGGTGAGATTGTGAGTTGTGAGGAGGATGCAAAGAGGCTTCAAGGCGATTTACACAAGTTGAGTGAATGGGCAAATACATGGCAGATGCAGTATAACGTGGATAAATGTGAAGTTATCCATTTCGGTAGGAAAAACAGAAAGGCAGAGTATTATGGTGATAGATTGGGAAATGTTGATGTACAGAGGGACCTGGGTGTCCTTGTACACCAGTCACTGAAAGCAAACATGCAGGTGCAGCAAGCAGTTAGGAAAGCAAATGGTATGTTGTCCTTCATTGCAAGAGGATTTGACTACAGGAGCAAGGATGTCTTACTGCAGTTATACAGGGCCTTGGTGAGACCACACCTGGAGTACTGTGTGCAGATTTGGTCTCCTTACCTAAGAAAGGATATACTTGCCATAGAGAGAGTGCAGCGAAGGTTCACCAGACTGATTCTTGGGATGGCAGGACTGTCGTATGAGGAGAGATTAGGTCGACTAGGCCTGTATTCACTAGAGTTTAGAAGAATGAGAGGGGATCTCATTGAAACGTATAAAATTCTGACAGGGCTAGACAGACTGGATGCAGGAAGGATGTTTCCCCTGGCTGGGGGGGTCTAGAACGAGGGGTCACAGTCTCAGGATATGGGGTAGGACATTTAGGACTGAGATGAGGAGAAATTTCTTTACTCAGAGGGTGGTGAACCTGTGGAATTCTCTACCACAGAAGGCTGTGGAGGCCAAGTCACTGAATATATTTAAGAAGGAGATAGATAGATTTCTAGACACAAAAGGCATCAAGGGGTATGGGGAGAGAGCGGGAACATGGTATTGAGATAGAGGATCAGCCATGATCATATTGAATGGCGGAGCAGGCTCGAAGGGCTGAATGGCCTACTCCTGCTCCTATGTTTCTATGTTTCTATGTTCCAATGAATGTTGAGACATAACATACCCGCTGCCCGCCCCCCCCCCGCCACCCCCCCCCCCCCCCTCACTGCTATAGTGATGAGTGTGCATAGAATGGCTTGGACATTAAAGGGATGCTTCACGGTGCTGGTGTGGGATGGTGTCAACCTGGCACATCACGTGGCTGCCAGGGTTAACAGCGTCAAGTGAAGTAAATCTGGCCATGGTGATGCCATCGCTGGCCTCCCAGGCAGCAATGTTGTCGGGTGCTGATGCCCTGTGTCCTGTATAGTGTCAGGTGATGGCAAAGAAGGTTGGTGATGAGGTTGGTGATGTTGGTGTGCCTGGTGATGTTGGTGTTGGGGCTGATCGTGGAAGGATTCAGAGGACCAAGGTCTAATTTTTCAAAGGCAATGATGTTGCTGCAATAGACGGCAGCTGCAGGTGAGATGACAGAAGCGATCTGTCAATAGTGAGAGAGGTTGTTCCAATGAGGTGGCACTGGACATACAGTTGCCTCTAAACACCTACAAGCTAAAGAAATCTCTCTTTGTATTACAATTGAAGTAACCAACAGTTTGTGCGCTCTGAAACTGACCATCTGCTACATGGCATCCTTTACACCACTTTTGCCGCTGTCAGCTTATCAGAAACATCAGAGCAGACTCAACTCACGAGAGGGTGAGCTGGCGTGTTCCCCGAGCAGCGGGTAACCCATGGGGGAGAACGTAAAATTGGAAGGAAGCCTCGAAATAGCATTAAATTGGCTCTTAACAAGTCATTTAACGAGCTCAATTGGAGACTCGCGTGGAAGCGGGATGACAACGGGTTTCCTACCCACTGTCAATCTTTGCTATTTTGACAGTGGACCCACCTCCAAACCCGTCCTCTGAGCGCCGGCAAAATTCCGGCCTACAGTGCAGTACCGAGGGAATGCTGCACTGTCGGAGGTGCCGTCGTTTGGGTGAGACATTAAACCGAGGCCCCATCTGCTCTTTCGGGTAAATTATATCATGGCACTATTTCAAAGAAGAGCAGGGGAGTCCTCCCCAGTTTCCTGGCCAATATTTCTCCCTCAACCAACATCACTAAAACAGATTATCTGGTCATTATCCCATTGCTGTTCGTGGGACCTTCCTGTGCGCAAATTGGCTGCCATTTTTCCTACATTACAACAGTGACTACAGTTCAAAAGTATTTAATTGACTGTAAAGCATTTTGGGATGTCCTGAGGTTGTGAAAGGCGCTATATAAATGCAAGGGCTAGAAATTCATCTGTTGAGCGCCACTCCGTAGCACCATGAAATGCCGATAAAATGGTGGCCACCGCTCTTTCGCCAGCAGGTGGTGAGTCCCGCAGCAGCCACCATATTGATCTCTCCTTACCGGCAGCATCCTGCAAAAAATGGCGGCGTGGTGATGACAATCGGCGTGCACCGCCGACTTAACGTCACCAACACGAACTTCGAACCAAGCGCTGGGTCCTAAGCATGCCAGGTCAACCTGGCATGCAAGCAGGCTGACAGTAACGATGGCTGCAGCTCTTAAAGGGACACACACATCATTGAGATAACTTTGAATTTAAGGGTTTGGACTGGGTTTGTTTTGATTTTATTGAAGTGGTGGCTTACTGCAATAGATGTGAAAAAAATTTTAAGTGTATAGGGAGTGCTGCTGGATGCTTGCAAGGGCTCGGATGGTAAATGAAGGCCTTTGAGAAGAAAGAACATACTGCAAATACTCAGCAAGTCACGCAACATCCGTGGAGAGAAAAACAGAGTTCATGTCTGAGGTCGATATGCTGCCTGACCAACTGAGTACTTCCAGCATTTTATGATGTCATTTCCCATTTACAGCATCCGCTTGCAGCGGGAAGAGGAAGACGCAGAAGAGGAAAACACAAAAGAGGAGGAAGCCGAAGAGGAGGAATCAGATGGAAGGATGCATCCCAGACAGCCCCTTTGTAGCCGGGATATCCGGGATGGAATTATCCGCCTGCAGTCTCACTGGCTAGGCAGGCTGTCTCTTCTTGTTGACCCACTGGCTGGGCAGGCTGCATTTCTTGGGTGTGTGAAATGAGGAAGGCACAAGGGTGGAGTTGTGCTGACGGGAGGGTGGGAAAGCTAGAAGTGCATGCCAGAAGGAGGATAATGTACGAGGATACCGCAGCTTGTATCCTTTCAGCCCCGCCGCTGGGCAAGGGCTCAACCATGCCCCTGCCAAGAATGGCCTGCACCGTCTCCTCCAAGGGGGTGAGGTGAGGTTAAGAATGGGAGATGTGCCTCGTCATTTGTGCAGATTGTTGGTAGGTGAGTGATTGGGGGTTGTGCATTGAGCAGTTTGTGAGGCTAGTGGTAGGAGACGGTTTTTCAAAATGCATTCACTGACCTTGACCAGTAGTCTGAAGTCATGAAGCTTCTTTGGGCACTGGAGCCAGGTGGTGGGGGTAACACTGCTGGCAGTGACGGCCTTAGTGATGTACTCCCACATTGTTCTTTCAGGAGGGCGTCCTGGCCCCTGTGGGTAGAGGGCCGCTCTTGTAGTGTTGACCCCCTGCACAAAGCTGGACTGGTGCCCCTTCCTTGGCTTGCTAAGCCATTTCTGTTAGTGCTGAGGCAGTTTTCCCATTTGTTGAGGTTAGGAAGGTAATTCAGCTTTAACAGCTGCATATTCACATTTGGAACTTCTTTTAAATATTGAATATTTCTTAAAAGGCAGAAAGGGCTGAAAAATGTATTGATTCACTGCATTTTATTTTGTATTGCTTCAGTTTGCATGGTCCCTTTAAATCGCAGACCTCTTCATTACCCACAATTCCCTGCTAGCTCTACAGCTTCGTTCACAGAGGCTGTGGGAAGCTGCAACGCCGGACCTGGACAGGAACTTCGTCCTGGATCCCTCCAGCAAAGCCACCAGGACGGTGTTGCACGGAAGGTGAGCGCTGCGCCACCTATCTCCATGCCCCCCAGACCAATTTCACTCACTTAGCGTTGCGGCCATTTCCAGCGGCTGTTAACTGCAGTTGCCAGTGACACTGGCAACTTTGCTGGTGAACATGAATTTTTCCCCCCAAGTTCTTCCTTTTTCTTTACAGGACCCTGATTACCATTTTAGGATTGAACTGGTGGGAGCGTGCATTGTGCGCGCTCCCATCCGTTTCGCAGGCAATAGAGCCGAAGAGGCCCTGATAAGTTAAGTTTGAGATGATTATTCATGGGACCCAGAGGAGCATTTCTGCTGCCAGCCCAGGCTCACAAGGTTATCTGCTGTTCTTAACCTGCAGCATGTGGGATATGCAGAAAGGAGAGGGTGAAGAAATATTTCAGCAACATAAAATTTAAAAGAAAATGCAATTATACAAACAGGCCTCTATTAAGGAAAAACTGAAGAACTCCACTTTGGGATCAATGCTTTGAGGAAAGGTTGCAGAAAAGATTTGGAGAAACTATCAGAGACCGTAATGGCTTCTATTGCAATTCACGTCACTGAGGAGTAACCAGGATCAAGCTGCCCCTGGCCAGCCTGAGTTTTGAATCGTTGCTAGGAGGAAAGGCACATAAGAGACAGCCTGTCCTAACTCGCACCAAGCCCTGTTCACCCATCACCCCTGTGCTCGCTGACCTACATTGGCTCCCGGTTAATCAGCGCCCCAATTTTAAAATTCTCATCCTTGTTTTCAAATCCCTCCATGGCCTCGCCCCTCCCTATCTCTGTAATCTCCTCCAGCCCTACAACCGTCCCCCCCCGCCCCCCGAGATATCTGCGCTCCTCCAATTCTGGCCTCTTGAGTATCAACCGATTTAAATCACTCCACCATTGGTGGCCGTGCCTTCAGCTGCCGAGGCCCTAAGCTCTGGAATTCCTCCTTAAACCTCTCTGCCTCTCTACCTCTCTTTCCTCCTTTAAGACACTGCTTAAAACCTCTTTGACCAAGTCTGCCCTAATATATCCTTCTGTGGCTCGGTGACAAATTTTGTTTGATTACGCTCCTGTGAAGCACCTTGGGACATTTTACTACATTAAAGGAGCTATATAAATACAATTTGTTGTTGTTGATGGACTGATCAACAAAGCGCTTTGTGAAAGATAACCTCGTTTCCACATCCTGAGTCAGAGGGTTGGCATCTGAGTGATAAACTCAGAAACAAGCAAGTTGATATTTCGAACTCTGAATCTGCGGAATAATTTAATCAGGAGCCAGTCAATGTACTGTGCAATCAAGTGAACAGATGACTTGATTGCTGACAAAATTGGCCATCTTACTGACCTTATTAGAAACATAACAGGTTTTTGTGAATGCGCTGTTGCCAAAAGGATGTTGTCAACCTTCTGATTTTCTGCCCCTTGCTGTTTGACATACTGGATTGTGAACTTACTGTCCACGTGAGCTATCATTAAATGACCTGTCACCATTGCTCAGAAGTGACACAATGCCTGCGGCATTGAGAGTAACTCTAACACCCGTAGGAACTGAACTGGATCAAATTTCAATACTTCAAATAGGGCAGACTCCGAAATGAGTTCCGCACCCTAACCTAAGGATCATTGGTGAACAGAGATTTCTTTCTAAAATGTATTAAGCAGCATAGCAACAGGAGGCAACTGTGCCGATGACAAATGTGTCACAATTCGCTGGGAGCATAGCAAGGCTTGGAAAAACAACACATTTCCCATAATCAGGCGCATATTCCAACAAAAAACGAAAATGCTGGAAATACTCAGCAGGTCAGGCAGCATCTGTGAAGAGAGAAACAGAGTTAACGTTTCAGGTCGATGACCCTTCATTAACTCTGTTTCTCTCTCCACAGATGCTGCCTGACCTGCTGAGTATTTCCAGCATTTTCTGTTTTTATTTCAGATTTCCAGCATCCGCACTATTTTGCTTTTGCGCTTATATATTCCAACAATCCTGGATCAACATGGCACAGATCTCCCTGGTTTTAAGTTTCTGTGTAAAAGAGACAAAGCCCCCATCAAGGACCCTGTCTCGGAAAGAATTTCACCAACAAGTAAGTGGAGCTTGACTACTGATATTCTAGGCAGACTTTTTGGATTGATAGAAATTTGAGTTGCAGTTGCAGCAGTTTTGGAGTTCCTGGTGTAAAGACAGAGCTCTAAAATAAACTCAGGAACATGAGCAAAATAAATGTCTTCTGAATCAAGCCTGGCACTTTAAGCATCGGTCATCTTCAGTGTTCATGCCAAAAAATTCTTGTACCCAGTATTCACATAAACATTCTTAGGACAGGTATGAGGCAGGTTAGATATAAAGTTAAGTTCCCCCTAGCCTTCCCAACAATGTCCTTCAACCCCAATCTCAGAAGGACCTTCAGTTATACTGCACAACTACAACAGAGGAGATTACAACCCCATTACTTTATGTGGGATTGAGTGAATCCAGGCTTCAGAGGCCAAAGGATATTATTCTGATCCCATTTACCGTCCCGTCCCTACAAAACATATTTCTAATCGCACTTTTACATCATAGTATATTCATCAGCCATGGCTGAAAAAGACAAAATTATCTCCACAACCAATCAAATATTGCTTTGACAAAAGCAAAATACTGCCGATGCTTCATATTACTTTAAGAGGCCGGGGAAACCTGACCGGCCAAGGTTAAATTTAAAATGGAGAATAAATCTGAGGCACGCCCACTGCCTGTCCCACCTACATTAAAACCGGAAGTGGGCGGGTTCGAGGCGGGTTGGGTTCAGGTTTGAGATTTTTAACATTTTAACATCCCACCCGACCCAAACGCTCCCATTTTTGGGGGTTAAAATTCTCATCATAGGTACATTAGGAACTGGAAGGGGCAATTCAGCCGTTCTCGCCTGCTCCACCATTCAATTAGATCATCAGGGCTAATCTGCACTTCAAATCCATTATCCTGCCTTTGCTCCATATCCCTTGATACCCTTCCCTAACAAAAGTCTACCTATCTCATCTTGAAAGCTCCAATTGTCCTGATATCCACAGCCTTTTGGAGGAGAAAGTTCCAAATTTCTACTACCTTTTTTGTGGAAAGAGAGCTTCCTGATTTCATTCCTGAATGGCCGAGCTCCAATTTGAAGACTGTGCCCCTTTGTGCTTGATTCCCCCACTAGACGAAATGTTTTCTCCTTATCTACCCTATCAAATCAGACATGTCTGCTGTATATTTCTAGCACTTTAAAAAATAAATGATTAAATTGTTAAAAGGACTAAGACTTGGTGTGAGAGAAAGCTGAAGCAGAGACACTTAGGAATGATGCCTTTATATAGACACTCAACTATCATGAGATCAGACCACAGAGGTATTTGACGGCAGATTCTCCTGTCTGGGCCAGCTGAGCAAAGCAAGGCTAATCCTGTAAGAATGTACTGAGAGAACTTGGGAATAAGATAAGACTGACTTATGATGATATCATCGGCTTAGCATCAATACAGAATTTACTGTAGGCTGAGATTGAGCCAGCTCTTATCATTGTATTGTGATGTGAATAAGGGAGCAGTAAATCAGGATAGGTCAAATTGTGGCCATCTCATCACAGGAACTAGGTCAAGAGTATTCGCTGAATTTACTTTGACGGGTTTAGAGGCTTGGAAATGTAATTTCCTTGGTAAATTAATGAACATTGAAACTACTTCACTGAAGTCGGCAGTAGGAGACATAAACTCCTTATCGGCAACATCACTCGCTCTACCTCCAATCACAGGCATTAAGCTGACTGATTAGAGCATCTTTCCATGCATATGTCACTTCCAAGCCCGTCAGCTGTCACTTATGCCTGATTTGGATGACTGTGGACAGATTAGAGCTGCCCTTCACTTTCCAAGAGGTTCTGAACTATTCTATTGTGACAGCTCCGCTATACGGGTTAGAGCATTGCACTTCAATCAAGTCAGAAATAAAAAATAATGACCTCTCTGGAGTGGAACCTGATGTGATAATCCGCAAGGTTCAGCAACATTACGCTGAGCCAATTTAACCTGAGAAATATTCTGAATACAAAGTAAAGATGAATAAAATGTCCAAAATGACAAAAAACGCTCGGAGTTTTGAACGCAAGAGTCAGAATTGATCTTCAAGGTTGCAGGAATCACTAAACAAGCGATTAATTTTCAAACCAGGATGTAATCTAGCTGTTTGTCAGATATCATATGAACAAAGAAACACTGCGTCACATTGGATTATTAATTATGCATCATTAAGGTGTGTACTATCCTACTGTGAATCAGGTAGAATTCCAATTAAGCACATATCCAGTTTCCCCCGCCCATGTGCTGTGATACCCAGGTTGTCACTGACTCTTGCTCCAGGAGTTTAACAGTGAGCAGTGTTACATATCAGCTCCTGAGTAGACTTCTGGTTCTTTTATTTGCTCCCAGGATGCGGGTGACGCTGGCAAGGCCACATTTGTTGCCCATGCCCAGCAGTCCTGAGAAGGTGACTCTGGCTTTCTTCGTGAACCACTGCGGGTCTTGGGGTGACGATGCTCCCATGATGGTGTTAGGTCGGGAATTATTGGATTTTGAGCCTGGTATAACTGCAAAATAAATTGATTTCTGTACTAATCTCTTCTATAGGTTAACAAATACATGTGGAAGAGCTATAGTGATAGGGGACTCAATTGTAAGGGGAATAGATAGGCGTTTCTGCAGCCACAAACGAGACTCCAGGATGGTGTGTTGCCTCCCTGGTGCAAGGGTCAAGGAAGTCTCGGAGCGGCTACAGAACATTTTGGAGGGGGAGGGCGAACAGCCAGTTGTCGTGGTGCACATAGGCATCAACGATATAGGTAAAAAATGGGATGAGGTCCTAAAAGCAGAATATAGGGAGGTATGAGGTAAATTAAAAAATAGGACCTCAAAGGTAGTAATCTCAGGATTGCTACCAGTGCCACGTGCTAGTCAGAGTAGAAATAGGAGGATATTTCAAATGAATACGTGGCTAGAGGAATGGTGCAAGGGGGAGGGATTCAAATTTCTTGGACATTGGAACTGGTTCTGGGGGAGGTGGGACCAGTACAAACAGGACGGTCTACACCTGGGCAGGGCCGGGACTGATGTCCTAGGGGGAGTGTTTGCTAGTGCTGTTGGGGAGGGTTTAAACTAAAGTGGCAGGGGGTTGGCAACCTGAGCAGGGAGACAGAGGAAAGGGAAACAATGATAAAAGCTAAAGACAGGAAGGAGAAAAACAAAAGTAGACGGCAAAGAACTCAACGGTTTAAATCAAACATGGTCACAGTAAATAATAATTCATATAGGTCTGAGAGCGTTAAAAAACAAGCCTGAAGGCTTTGGGGGAAAAATTCAGCTGCTTGCGCCTCCCGTTAGCGCCTTAAATGGGCGCTAATGGGGCGTAAAGCAGCTAACGCCCGGGCGCAGCGCCGCCCACGCCTCCCGAAAAATTTAGTGGGAGGTTAGCGGCGGCGGCAGCCGGTAGCGCCCTGTGGCGCTGCGCCGCCGGCGATGACGTCATCGCCGTGCGCAGCGCCCCGCTCGCGCCCCGGCCGTGATCTTCAGTCGCGCCCCCTGATTTACCGCCAGACGCTATGTCCGACGGGTTCAGGGGGGCGTACGTGCGGCCGGGGCGGCGATATTTAAAGGGGAGGTGGCAGGCGGCCATTTTTGTTGCTGGCCGCCTGCCAGCACCTGCCCCCGTTGCTGTCCCCGGCCCCCGTGAAGCCCCCCCACCGTGAAGTGCCGGCACTCCCGATCCCTGGGAGCCCAGCTGGGCCCCGGTTCGCGCTGCGCAAGGCCCCTCCCCTTTAAGAAGGGGAGGAAGGCCTGCAATACCGCGGCGCGACGTGCCGCAGCGCGTGGCGCTGCGGCACGTAGCGCCAGGATATTCACTCGCAGCGCCCCAAGAGGGATGCGGGGTGCTTCCAGTTGCGCCCCGCTTCCCTCTTGGGGCGCAACCACTGAAGTTCCGGCGCGGGGCCGCTAATTTTTTCGGGGCGCTAAAAGTCGCGCCCCGGCGAGGTTAGCGCCCCAAATGGGGCGCGACTCAATTTTTACCCCTTTGTGTCTTAATGCAAGGAGCATTCGGAACAAGGTGGATGAATTAGCTGCGCAAATAGATGTAAATGAATATGATTTGATTGGGATTACAGAAACATGGCTCCAGGGTGGCCAAGGCTGGGAACTCAGCATCCAGGGTTATTCAATATTTAGGAAAGATAGGCAAAAAAGAAAGGGAGGTGGGGTAGCATTGCTGGTTAAAGAGGGGATTAACATAATTGAAAGGAAGGATATTAGCTCTGATGATGCGGAATCTGTATGGGTAGAACTGAGAAATAACAAGGGGCAGAAAACGTTAGTGGGAGTGGGAGATAGACCTCCAAACAGAAATACGGAGGTTGGGGATGGCATTAAAAGGGAAATTAGAGAAGCATGCAGTAAGGGCACAGCAGTCATCATGGGTGACTTTAATTTACATATAACCAAATTAGTAAAAATACTGTGGAGGAGGAATTCCTAGAATGTTTACGAAATGGTTTTCTGGAACAATATGTCGAGGAATCAACCAGAGATCAGCCCATCTTAGACTGGGTATTATGTAACGAGAAAGGATTAATTAGCAATCTTGTTGTACGAGGCCCCTTGGGTCAGAGTGATCATAATATGATAGAATTCTTCATTAGGATGGAGAGTGAAGTAGTTGAATCAGAGATTAGGGTCCTGAATTTAAATAAAGGAAACTACGATGGTATGAGGCGCGAATTGGGTAGGATTGATTGGGGAATGTCACTCAAAGGGTTGATGGTGGATAGGCAATGGCAAGCATTCAAAGACTGCATGGATGAACTACAGAATTTGTTCATCCCAGTGTGGCATAAGAATAAAACAAAAAGGGTGACTCAACTGTGGTTAACAAGGGAAATTAGGGATAGCATAAAATCCAAGGAGAGGGCATATAAATTGGCCAGAAAAAGCAGTAACCCTGAGGATTGGGAGCAGTTTAGGATTCAACAAAGGAGGACAAAGGGATTAATTAAGAAGGGGAAAATAGAATATGAAAGTAAGCTTGCAGGGAACATAAAAACTGACTGTAAGAGCTTTTATAGATATGTGAAGAGAAAAAGATTAGTGAAATCAAGTGTAGGTCCCTTGCAGTCAGAAGCGGGGGAAGTTATAATGGGGAACAAAGAAATGGCAGACCAATTACATGCATATTTTGGTTCTGTCTTCACAAAGGAGGACACAAATAACCTCCCAGAGATGTTGGAGAACATACGGTCTGATGAAAGGGAGGAACTGAAAGAAATCAGTATTTGCAGAGAAATGATGTTAGGGAAATTGACGGGATTGAAGGCCGATAAATCCCCAGGGCCTGATAATCTACATCCTAGGGTACTTAAGGAAGTGGCCCTAGAAATAGTACATGCATTGCTGATCATCTTCCAACATTCGATGGAATCTGGAACAGTACCCATGGATTGGAGGGTAGCTAATGTTACCCCACTATTTAAAAAGGGTGGTAGAGAGAAAGCGGGGAATTACAGACCGTTAAGCCTGACATCGGTAGTGGGGAAAATGCTAGAGTCCATTATAAAGGATGTAATAGCTGATCACTTGAAAAACAGTGACAGGATCGGACAAAGTCAACATGGATTTACAAAAGGTAAATCGTGCTTGACTAATCTACTGGAATTTTTTGAGGATGTAACTGGGAAAATAGATAAGGGAGAACCAGTGGATGTGGTGTATTTGGACTTTCAAAAGGCTTTCGATAAGGTCCCCCATAAGAGATTAGCGTGTAAAGTTAAGGCACATGGGATTGGGGGCAAGGTATTGACTTGGATAGAGAACTGGTTGGCAGACAGAAAGCAGAGAGTAGGAATTAATGGGTCTTTATCCGAGTGGCAGGCAGTGACTAGTGGGGTACCGTAGAGTTCGGTCCTTGGACCCCAGCTATTCACAATATACATTAATGATCTGGATAAGGGAACTAAATGTAATATCTCCAAGTTTGCAGATGACACAAAGCTGGGTCGGCGTGTGTGCTCCGAGGAGCATACTGAGAAACTCCAGGATGATTTGGACAGGTTGGGTGAGTGGGCAGAAGCGTGGCAGATGCAATATAATGTGGATAAATGCGAGGTTATCCATTTTGGTGTCAAAAACAGAAAGGCAGACTATTATCTGAATGGCAATAGATTGGGAGAAGGGGAAGTGTAACGAGACCTGGGTGTCCTTGTGCACCAGTCGGTGAAGGTAAGCATGCAGGTGCAGCAGGCGGTGAAGAAGGCAAATGGTATGTTGGCCTTCATAGCGAAAGGGTTTGAGTATAGGAACAGGGATGTCCTGCTGCAGTTGTACAGTTGCTTGGTGAGACCACACCTTGAGTACTGTGTGCAGTTTTGGTCGCCTTATCTGAGGAAGGATGTTCTTGCCATGGAAGGAGTTCAACGAAGATTCACAAGGCTGATACCTGGGATGGCAGGAATGACATATGAGGAGAGATTGGGTCGATTGGGCTTATACTCGCTGGAGTATAGAAGAATGAGAGGGGATCTCATCAAAACATATAAAATTCTGACAGGTCTGGACAAACTAGATGCAGGAAGAATGTTCCCGATGGTCGGAGAGTCCAGAACCAGGGGTCATAATCTAAGGATAAGGGGTAAGCCATTTAGGACAGAAATGAGGAAGAATTTCTTCACCCAGAGAGTGGTGAACCTGTGGAATTCCCTGCCACAGAAGGTAGTTGAGGCCAAGTCATTAAATATATTCAAGAATGAGTTAGATATATTTCTTAAAGCTAAAGGTATCAAGGGATATGGGGAGAAGGCAGGTACAGGGTACTGAGTTTGGATGATCAGCCATGATCTCATCGAATGGCGGACCAGGCTCGAGGGGCCGAACATCTTCTATGTTTCTATGTTCCTATGTTAGTTTGGCTCCAAAATGAAATCTGACTTAATGATTACACGATCCAAACAAAGACATACAAAATCACTTCCTTTGGGCTTTAGATGTCATTCTCAAACTGCTTGAGCATTCCTCCACTACCTACTATCATCTTATTTGTATTCCAAGGCAAATGTATGTATGTATGTAAGGCTAGTGCTGGTGAAAGGATAAAGTACTCAAGAGTGTTCACTCCACTTAATTATAATCCATTATTCATGAGCAGGATTTTAACCTTGTTTAATTAATCGGAAGTTAATTGCTAAACATGTTTTAATTAGCTTTGCTGCAGCCTTCGCCCTGTTTTTCTGCTGTTTGAGCTATTGACTGTCATGAAATCTGCCAAATAATGTCACCGGTTTTTAGCCGCTTGTGAGGTAACCTCAAGTTGTACATGCTGGAAACATTTTTTCTCAACTAGTTAATAATTTAACCTTGTAAGATTTACAAGGAATCACAGCCAAAGAAAGAGGAGCTCCGTGCGAAATCAGAACAATGCCGCACATAAAATCTTTTGCAGGCAAAATATTCATATTACGTGAAAAGAAACACTTTGGGAGCAATTTTGGTTTCCTTACTACCTCACTTACACTCAAAAATGGAGCAGCAATGGCAGAAAATTGAGTGTCAGTTCCTCACGCCTTATTTGCGCCAGTTGCACAACTCGTCTGATTTTCGGTGGGGGGTCGGTGGGAGGTGGGGGGGTTATTTTGACCCACCTGAAATAGGCGTGAGATTCTACCTGAAACAGACGGGAACCTTGTGAATAAATGCAAATCAGGGTCATGTGACACCATTACTATGCCAATATAATTTCCTGACCATATTCTGACTAACACCACTCGCCACCGCTGCCCACAGACCATGGGTGATGGAAGTTGTGAGGCAGCCATTTCAAGTGCTATTAAAGAGACCCTCAGTTGTCTCACAGTTAAAGATGTCGACCTCAGGATATCCCAAAGCACTCCACAGCCAATGAAGTACTTTTGAAGTGTAGTCACTGTTGTAATGTAGGAAATGCAGCAGCCAAGTTGCGCACAGCAAGGCCCCACAAACGGAAATGAGATAAATAACCAAATAGGTTGATTTTTATTGATGTTGCTTGAGGGATAAATATTGACCAGGACACCAGGAAAACTCTTCAAATAGTGCCAAGGGATCTTTTACATCCACCTGGGAGGATCAGATCGTTAACAATACCATTCTCCTCCAATCACTGTCCTCCGTTGTCCAGTGCAGTGGGACTGATCTCATTTGTTTTTTTTATATTTGGCATGCGTATTCTCTATTGTTTGGCCCCTGCCCCAATTGGGTGTCATCCGCAAACTCAACATTATTTCAGTCACCATCTCCAAATCATTTATGTACACTTTCAGATTCTGGTGAGCCAGAGTAGTATTTTCCAGTATTTATTTGATCAATATTTGTAGTAATTAGATAAGTAAATGCAACTTCCTTAGTAATGGCTATGAATCTAACTGTTAGATAGGTGTTGGATAGACTACAATTCTCAGTAATGTCACTGTCGTATATTGAGACCCAACATAAGTTTTATTTCACTGGATGGCGCAGTAGGCCTGGCCAACTGGTCTTTCACCTCTGGGATTTGGGTTTGAATACATTCCAGATTGAGAGGTCAAAAGACTTCTTTTCTGTTGGATGTAAGGGTCCCAAGTGAAATATGTTTAGAACTGCTTCAGCCCGGGTCCTACTGGGCAGGGACTCACGGCAAACAATGACCCCAATGCAACACAAATGAGCACAGTAGGAGGAACTCTTCTGAGATTGGAGATTCAGCTCCAAACAGCAGACAGCTGACTATTATGTACCTCAGCAGGGGGGGAGTGTTTGAACTGATATTTCGACAAGGAAGGAAAACATTTCGCTATTTTCCCATCATTGACATCCATCAGCTTGATAAATATGAAAAAAAACCCTCCATAAAATATAAATTAAAAAAGCCCATAGTCCAGTTCTAAGGATTTTGTTTGAACAAAAGATGAAGATTGCAGCGCAACCCTGGTCTAAATTCACATCAAGTTTGGTCAAATGTAAGTGCAGGCTTGCCCTGGTTGAAGGGCTGAAAGTTGATTTATTATTAGCTTTGTCGAATGATTTGAATAAAACCTGAACGTCGACTCGAGCTCAGACAAATGATCATGCCAGTGGGGTTTCCTCCTCGTTGTATCTAATAGTTGCCGAGTAGGTACTGTGACAGTGTCTTTCCCCAGGGGTTGGATTGCTATTATAGCTAGAGTCAGCTCCTGTAATTTGCACTTTCATTTTACCAGCTTCAAATGTATAAGCATCGAGTGGCAATGTTGTTACTTACATTACATTGATTTTACCGGAAAATTATTTCAAAAATTTATATTTCTGGATCCTCCATTTTCTTCCATTTGCATGTGTCGTATTTGGTTCTTTTACAATATGTTCAGAAATTTGGAAATACCAATGACATTATAACTCCGATCAACTAAGTTTAAGATGCTGGTGCTACATTCCTGTGCGTTCTATTTATATGCAAGGTCAACCCATTTGAAATAAATGCATTAACATCTCTGTAAAAATAGCACGCACAGGAATGTTGTAACACTGTGTTAACCATCCATACACGAACTCAACAATCAGAATTTCTACCTTTATGACTGAATATGACATAAATTTTTAACCTCGTGGTGCTGGCTGAGAATTTTGACTAAATCCAGGGTACCTGCTGAATAAAATCCATTATTCACAGGGACCCCTGCAGAAATAGAATAGCATTTGGAAGAAAAAAAATCAGTGATCAGGGAGTAACTTACAGATTCCGATTGAAATTCCCCATCAGCCTATGTCACTGATCAATAGAGATCGCCATCTCTGCTTCACCTTGAAACATTTCAGAAAATAAAGTTTGAGCAACAAATCCAGCCACTGCTGCGTTTCTCCTGACAGCGCTGTATCCCACGGTGTTCCCAACTCCAGCAGAACATGGGGACACAGATTTAAGGTTTTGGGCAAGAAATACAGGGGGGGATGTGAGGAAAAACGTTGGAACTCGCTGCTGACGGAAGTGGTGGAAGCGGAGACACTCGATGTTTTCAAGGGGAGACTGGATAGGCACTTGAGGGAAATAAACTTGCAGGGCTACGGGGATTGAGCAGGGGAATGGGACTGACTGGATTGCTCTACACAGAGCCGACACGGACTCGATGGGCCGAATGGCCTCCTTCTGTGCCGTTATGACTCTATGACTATGTGTCAGCTGTGGCTCTTGCCTCTGGGTCAGAAGGTTGTGGGTTCAAGTCACAAAATCTAGGCTGACACTTCAGTGCAGTGCTGAGGGTGTGCTGCACTGTCGGAGGTGCCGTCGAAGGGTCTGACAAAAGGTCATCGACCTGAAACGTTAACTCTGTTTCTCTCTCCACGGATGCTGCCTGACCTGCTGAGTGTTTCCAGCATTTTCTGTTGTTATTTCAGATTTCCAGCATCCGCAGTATTTTGCTATTGTACCCAGGAATTTCAGGTTTTTAGAACCTCTGTAAAGCAATCCCACCAGTCTTGATGTGCGATTTGGCCCCTAATAATTGAGTTTAAATGTGAGCTACATTTATTAATACCTGTACTGGGTCGGGAAACAGTAATCAGTGGAAGTGCTACTTTCATTGCCTGAGGCAAGGTACCTCAGTTAACTGTAAATGTCTAATACTGCTATAAGCCGGATAAGGTTCATTTTTCTAGAAACAAGTTAAAATAAGGATACACCTTGGGGTAGGTTTTCAGCGGGCTGCCCATGTGTAAAACTGGTGCTGCAGATCAGCTGCGATTAGAGAAACCGTCTGATTTGCCTTTCCATTCATTTCAATGGAAATGACAACTGGGTAGTTTCCATCTCGGCCGGTCAATCTGCAATGTCAGTTTTATGCCTGGGCAGCCAGTTTAAAATCCATACCCTTGTTTCTTCTTTCGCTTCAAATCTTCTTTAACACTAAGGTGACTTTTTTTTTAATGCTGATGATTGTCATTTTGAGGTTGTTGAAAACCATGTCCTTCATTCTGCCAGTGCATTTCACACTTCTTTTAGCCTCAACCTGTCACAATAACACCACCTCTTGCCTTGATCATCTCGTAATGTCTCTTAATGTCTCTTAATCTCTCCTTTTGTTCTTTCATTCCCCCCACCTTTTCCCAGCTTTATCCTTGCCTTAAATCTATTTCATTTCCTGCTATTTCCAGTTCTGACAAAAGGTCTTCGACCTGAAACGTTAACTCTGTTTCTCTCTCCACGGATGCTGCCTGGCCTGCTGAGTTTTTCCAGCATTTTCTGTTGTTATTTGTGAGAAAGTAGTCATTTCAGTTGTGTTGTAGGGTTTGGCCGGTGCCAGCATCAGTGGGTGCATGTGCCTCAAGGATTTTTGGACTTTTAAAATGGATACGTACCCTTTTAAAATGGAGACGCACGTGGGCTGCGTTTTAAAAAAATGAGTTTGGACTTTTGGACTCTAAAAGGGACTGCCTGTCGGTTTCTGTGAAGATGAACTGTCTGTCTTTTGGGTTGCCATGGGACCTGTCTCAACGCTGACGTCATGAAAGGCAGGAGCCTTTTCATATTCGAACTTGTGAGATTTGGGGAAAACCACCCTTTATCCATGGAGCCGGGATGTCTGGATGGACAATGAGGTTTGGAGGCCAAAAGTAACACCTATGGACTCTTTCAATGAAGGAGCAGTCAAGAACTTAACAAACAGTTAGCAATTCAAAAACTGCTCATCTACAATAATGGCCTAACATTGTTTTCTTCAAGATGACCAATCCAGGACAAGAGACATCACCAGGTAAACCAACTAGCATCTCTGCGACCATGGTAACCAGGAATCGCCCTGCAGGTTTTGTGTATTGCACGAGGTATAAACATGCTGAACTTTGGGGATGCAGGGCTGGCTTTTTAGCTGTTGCTTGCCTGCTTTTCTCCACCATCTGTAACGGGGGTTCTCCGCGTAACTATGCGTCTGCCAACTCTCCAGGAACTCCCGAAGTGTGTGCCTCGCTGTACCGCCTGAATGTAACTCTCTAGGCCTCATCGCATGCCTCTGTTAGGCACGGTTTTGTCTCTGGAGTCGAACGGAGCCAGGACCGCCTGAATCAACGACAAGGGCTGGTAATTATATCCAGCATACACCTCTAGAAATCCCCAGGACCACCCGCGTGTTTTGCTGCTGAGGAACTGCAAGTGTCCAAGACACAGGCTAACACGGGTGTGTATGTGAGGAGGCTTCCAAGTGTGGGTTCTGACCAAACTGGGAGAGCCGTTTAGTTAGAAGGGTTTTTCCCTTATCTAGGCTTAGATTCTGGGAAGGGGTTGGTTCGGCGTAACCAACAGGGTGGGTATTTTAGTCTAAGGTTATAATCTAGTGTCCACGGTCACCTACTCGTTCTGCCATAGGCGAGAGGAGTAGGGATTGTCGTTTTTGTGAGTGTAATAAAAGGAATCGATCTTTGACCCAACCTGAACCGTTTCGTTTTGTCTGAATCATTTATAATCTATCCATAGTAACTCCTTGGGTCTGATCTTGGGGGTTGTGGGGCTTGTGGTTCGTGGTATAATTTGGAAGACCAACCGGGTGGCATCCGGTCACAGCCGGGTTACACAGTAATCCCGCTGGGGATGCTGCACACTGGGCATAGGAGAAGACCTATCTGGCCTTGGTCTCTCTCTCTGTGTGGGATTACCCGCTAATCGACGGGCTGGGCAGGGACTATTGGCATAAGCTCCTGCCGTCCAAGGGAAACAACCCAAACTGGGGAGTTTTTGTGGCACAGGTCAACTCAAGGGAGAGTCATAGAAACACGGGGCACGCAAAAACACCCTACAGAATGGCGACCGCGGCAGGAGCTGAGGGCGTGGGTAGTCCAAATGACTCTAAGGTTGAAACAGTTTGGTCAGGTTTGGAAGATAGGATCACGTCCTGCATGGTCACCAAAATTAACGTGTCCCAGCTGTGGGTGCTGGACATGTTACACTCAGACAGTCCTCAGGAAAGGGCAGCTGAGTGGACAGGGAGAAAGGAGCATAAGAAGTCCAAAATTTGGCTCATATGCTTGCAAAAACAGGTTCAGCTGTTGAGAAAGCAGGTAAACAGGCTTCAGGGGCAGCTGGAGGATTCTGAAAGGGAATCAGACACACGGGGTATAGTGGGTCAGCAGTTGGTGGGGGAATTAGCTCTAGAAAAGCAGGAAAGGAGGGCTGTAGAAGAGTCATCCCGGACGGCCGGGGAGTATCTACAGTGCCAAGTAACAGAGGCCAAGCTCAACGAGCAAATTCTCCGGGAGGAAAACTGCCGTTTAGTAGCGAAAGCTGAAGGGCTAGAGAGCCAATATAATGATATCAAAACCGCCTACAGGGTAGCAACAAGTAGGGGTTTTGAGGATTGTAGTCACGATCAGTGCGAGGAAAAGATCAGGAAGCTACAAAGGGCTTTGACTGGGACTAAAGGCATGGTGTGCTTAATGGCGCCAGGTGGATCCCAGTTAGACTGGGAAGAGGATTGGCCCCCAGCAGAAGTGCCGGTAGCAGTACAGGAGGAAGTAGCTCCACCAGTGGGCAGGGAGCAACCGGGACCCATGTGTCCATTGCGGCCGCGGAGGTATGGTCCGCCGGCACCCAACGGTGACGAGGGCCCGCTCCAAAACCACTACGTGGTCCCGTTCACGACCCCTCAGCTCCAAACGATGGTGGAGGGGCTGAAAAAACTTAGCATCAAAGGGGACCCCACAGTCCATTTCGCTAAAGTAGAACAGATAGGGGGCTTAAACGAGTGTAACGATGCAGAAATGCATAAGTTACTTTTATTCTCCCTAGAAGGGACACTATACCAAAGCCTGTCCGCTGCCTCTAAGGTGGGACGAGGCACTATAGTGGGGCTCAAGGAGGAAATCCTACGAGCCATGGGCCATACACAGGGGAGTCCATTTTCCCTAGTTGAGAATACCCTGCAGATGCCCGGAGAAGCGCCGATTGCGTTTGCCGACAGGCTCTGGCCCGTCTACGCTAAGGCCATGGTGGGCACACCGGACTGAGCGCAACTGCTAGGGGAGGTCCGTAATCACTGGCTAAGGACCCTGGTTGTGAAAAGCCTCCCAGGTATTCGAGACAAGGCCGATGCCTGGTTCGATGCCGAGGACCTCGCTAACACCGAGGCCGGGATGCTTAGAAAGCTCACCATGGCTTTCAAGTCCCTGGGTAGGGAGGAGGCGAAGCAATGGGGTAGGGTCAGTGAGATGAAGGCCGGTAAAGGGGAAAGGAAGGAATGGCGTCAGGGAGGGACCCAGGTGAGCGAGTCAAAAGCTTGTTTTCAGTGTGGACAGATGGGGCATTGGAGGCGGGAGTGTCCAACCCAGAAAGGGGTACCCGGCCAAGGAGGGCCTCCCGGGAAGAAGTCCCGAAACACCGACATGAGGGAGACCAGCCAGCAATCAGGATATGAGGTCCTACTGGCTGCCCTCCGTACGGTGATGGGCAAGGACACCGGTAGAGCTTGATGCTGCAGTCAGCGAGGTCATACCGAGCGCTCCAGTGGGTCCGCCGTCATCCTGACTAGAACGCGCTCCGCCCGAGTACCTGTGCCCGCTCATCTACGATGAGTGGGGCAGGCCCTGTGTGCGGATGGGGGTGGAAACGGTCACGGGGAAGTACCTGGTGGACACCGGAGCCTCGAGCACGGTGATCCATTCCAAGGACCTGGCCAATTCACCCTGGTCCAGTAAAGTCCCCTTCAGTTTGATAGGGTTCACCGGGGATGAGTAGGCGGGAGCAAGGTCTACTCCCCTTACCATTAAGCTAGGTTCCCTCACCACTAAATGGGAGTGCATTCTCATGAAATGGGATCAGCCCGGGTGGGGAGTCCTTGGGTCCGACTTCATGTTGGCCCACAGGATCATTGTAGATTTTAGGAACCATTGCTTCTGGGGAGTGGTGGGTTCCGATAAGGTGGATGAGGTAGTGGTAATACCCAGAGACAAGGGGGGACGAGGGAACGTCTGCAGCATGAAGCCCCAGGGTAGTTACGACCTAGAGGTTTTGGTCAGTAACACCCCGCTCCAGTACCAGGCAGAGGTGCGGAGCAATTTCGATGCTTTCGCCACCCACAAGCACGACTGCGGACGGGTGACTGGGGTAGAGGTTATAGTAGACGGGGATCCCATGTCTAGGCCCCAAAAACAGTATAGTTTTCCCAGGGAAGTGGAGGCAGACTTGGAGACGGCACTGGGTTCCCTGGTAAAGCAGGGTGTGTTGAGACCGATTGCCACCCATGTGAACTCTCCCCTTTGGCCGGTCAAGAAACCTGACGGGTCATGGAGAGCCATGGTGGACTATCGGGTCCTCAACAATAATATCCCAGACTGCGGCTGTAGCGGACCTACTTGGAAATATTCCAGCCACCGCGACCACGTTCTCGGTGCTGGATGTTTCAAATGGGTTCTGGTCGATTCCCCTTCGACGGGAAGACCAGTATAAGTTCGCCTTTACATTTAAGGGCCAACAGTATACTTGGACGTGTCTTCCCCAGGGGTTTCATAACAGCCCCTCCATCTTCCACCAGAGCATGGCTAATGCTCTGAAGAATTTTATCCAGCCCCAGCAGATCGTTCAGTATGTGGACGACATTCTCCTCTTTAGTGATAAGGAGGAGCACGGGCCACTGCTGAGCGAGCTGCTGAAGTTACTCAGGGATGCGGGTTTCAAAGTCAACCCAAAGAAGGCTCAGGTCGGTCAGAAGGAAGTAAAATTTCTCGGGCTGACCGTCCGAGCAGGTGAAAGGGCGATCGATGATGCCCGACAAAAGGCAGTACAGGAGTTCCCAGCCCCCAAGACGGTGTCAGGGGTGAGGTCTTTTCTGGGGCTCACAGGGTACTGCCGGGATTTCATCGAGGGATATGCAGCCACAGCAGCCCCTTTACTTCGGCTCCTCCGCAAGGGAGTCGAATGGGAGTGGGATTCCAACTGCCAGGCCGCATTCACCCAGCTAAAAAGGGACCTCCAAACGGCACCTGCGTTGGGTGCGATTAACCAGGGGGAAGAGTTCTCTCTAGAGGTAGCAGCCAGCGGGGACAGCTTGAGTTCGGTGTTGTTCCAGGAGCGACATGGCAAGCTGAGACCCGTGGTGTACTCCTCCAGGGTGCTCACAGATGTGGAGAGAGGATACTCCAATTGCGAAAGGCACCTTTTAGCCACGCATTGGGCCGTGAAGCGCTCGCAGCTCTTCACGGGATCCTCCCCGCTAGTCCTCCTAACGCATCACACGCCAACCCAGATGCTTTTGGATGGGCGGATTAAGGACGGGACAGTGAGCAGTGCCCGCATTGCTCGCTGGACCCTACTGCTCTCGCAGCTTAATCTCAGAGTGCAGGGGTTGACTGAGCCGAAACTTGCAGGAAACATGGTGTACCCCGGGACAGCGCACACATGCACAGTGGAAGGGGTATGGGACGTGGAGGAGGGACTCAGGGCCGGGATACACCCGACAGGCCGGGACATCTACGTGGATGGTTCCAGTACCGTGTCCAACGGGGAGCGGCTCACAGGTTGCGGGATTTATGACCCGACTGCTCAGGTAGAGAAGGCCATAAAACTCCCCAGCACCATGAGCGCTCAGCACGCCGAACTGGCGGCCGTGGCCTACGTGGTGACTCACCCCGAAGAGTTCCCCCCTCCATATACCATTTGCTCGGATTCAATGTTCACGTGCAACTCCTGCACTGAATATTTGGCAATCTGGGCAAGACGAGGGTTTAAATCCGCCGACGGGAGACCCCTGGCCACAGCATGGTTGCTCCACAAAATCTTAGAGACCACTAAGAATAGAGGGGAATATTACATCCACAAGGTAAAGGCCCATTCTAAGACAGAGCCCCATGGGGAGGGGAACCAGAGGGCAGACGAATTAGCAAAGAAGGGAGCTAGAGAGGGAACCCTGTGGGATCCGGGGAAAGCAGCTCCAGTAGCAGCCATCCGGGACAGGGGAGGCAGACCAGGGATTGCTCTAGTCCCAGACCTTAAACAGGCACAGGCACAGGACCCCATTCTCAAGGCCGTCCTACTAGGTAGGGAGAAGGGGGAGGCAATAGAAGGTCCCTTTGGTGCTGCTGACATCAGCGTTAAGGACGGGATGTTGTTTAAGGGGGACCGGTGGGTGGTCCCAGTACAGCATCGGGAGGACTTTCTCCAGCTAGCTCACGAGGGCCCCGGGGCAGGACACCCGGGACCAGAGACCACTTGGCAGCGGGTAGAAGAGGCAGGGTGGTGGTTGTTGTTAGAGCCTCAGCACACACACAAATGGGAGGTAGGGGATCAGGTCATGGTCCGTAACTATGCTCGGGTAGGGGTGTTTGAGCCTTTACACATGGGACCATACGCGATTGTGGACAAAGCCAGTCCTATGGTCTATGCCATAAAACTCCCTAGGCACATGAAGTGGTTCCACATCAATCAGTGCAAGCTGTTTAAGCCCGAGGAGGGAACCACACGGGCCGTGCGCCACAAGGGTACAATTATGAGCATGATTGAGACGAGTCTCCCTCCCTGGATGTGGGATGAGGGTGACCCGCTACCGGACGATCCAGTAGCAGGGGTAGTAAGAAGGGGCGGCCGAGGGCGCCGTGGACACCACCTTACTCACCCCCAGTCAACCGCAAGAGGCCCCGGATGTAGGTCGTGGGGCTCTCTCGGGCTGGGGCCAGCAGGCCCAGCTTTGTATATTTTTCCGTTCTTTAACGTTGCATTTGCGGGTGTTTTGTTTCTTGTATGTTTTGTTTTGTGACCTGCAGGCAACGAGGGAAAGCAGTTCGAGATCGGTGGCTGAGTCTGCTGCATTATCGGCCCCGGACTCCACAAGCTGTTTCACCGTTGCTATAAATGAGTTGTGCGATGTACTGTCGGATGTATGCATTTTCGGGTGGACCGGCGGGGCCGACCCAGTCTGTTGTATATGTTGCGTCGGGTACTGTTGCGCGGGTTTTAATGCGTTTACGGGAATGTACAAGGGTGCCCGAAGCCTGGTCGTCTAGTGTAATTAAAATTGGCTGCACTGGGAGAGGGGACCCGGCGGGGGTGGGGGAGGGGGAGGGGACCCGGCGGGGGTGGGGGAGGGGACCCGGCGGGGGTGGGAGAGGGGACCCGGCGGGGGTGGGAGAGGGGACCCGGCGGGGGCGGGAGAGGGGACCCGGCGGGGGCGGGGGAGGGGACCCGGTGGGGGTGGGGGAGGGGACCCGGCGGGGGTGGGGGAGGGGACCCGCTTTAAGTTCATTTCTGAGAAATGCTGTGGGGAAAAACGACTGACCTTTTCCCTTGTATTGTTATGAATGTGGTCACAAATTACTCAGGGAGACAGGTTTTTCTGTCTCCACCTTGTAACGAGTTTTAAAGATTTAGGGACATTGTACTTTCAGGGGACTGTTTCATTGTCCAAGTTTTGGGAACTGTTTGTTTTAGTTTAGGAAACTCCCAGGAAGGTAGGTTTGGTTTGGTCTGAAGACATACCGGGGCCTCCATACACGCACCGGTTGCATGATAATTCTGCCGTAGGTTTGACGGTGTTCTTATCACAGGGGGGTGTAGGGTTTGGCCGGTGCCAACATCAGTGGGTGCATGTGCCTCAAGGATTTTTGGACTTTTAAAATGGATATGTACCCTTTTAAAATGGAGCCGCACGTGAGCTGCGTTTTAAAAATGGAGTTTGGACTTTTGGACTCTAAAAGGGACTGCCTGTCGGTTTCTGTGAAGATGAACTGTCTGTCTTTTGGGTTGCCATGGGATCTGTCTCAACACAGGAGCCTTTTCATATTCGAACGTGAGATTTGGGGAAAACCACTCTTTATCCATGGAGCCGGGATGTCTGGATGGACAATGAGGTTTGGAGGCCAAAAGTAACACCTCTGGACTCTTTCAATGAAGGAGCAGTCAAGAATTTAACAAACAGTTAGCAATTCGAGTACTGCTCATCTACAATAATGGCCTAACATTAATACGATAGCAAAATACTGCAGATGCTGGAAATCCGAAAAAACAACAGAAAACGCTGGAAAAACTCAGCAGGCGAGGCAGCATCCGTGGAGAGAGAAACAGAGTTAACGTTTCAGGTCGAGACCTTTCGTCAGAACTGGAAACAGCAGGAAATCAAATAGATTTAAGGCAAGGATAAAGCTGGGAAAGGGGGAGGGGATGAAAGAACAAAAGGAGAGATTAAGTGACATTAAGAGACATTCAAGGCAAGAGGAGGTGTTAATGTGACAGGTTGAGGCTAAAAGAAGTGTGAAATGCACTGGCAGAATGAAGGACAGCTGCCAGCTTCTAGGAGGGAAAAAAAAGGGGGGGGGCAAACCAAAGGGTGGATGAATAAATAAAATATAAATGTGATTGGGGCTGAGGTTATGATCTAAAATTGTTGAACTCGATATTGAGTCCAGAGGGCTGTAGCGTGCCTAAACGAAAGATGAGGTGCTGTTCCTCGAGCTTACGCTGCGCTTCCGTGAAACAGTGTAATAGGCCGAGGACGGTGAGGTCAGATTGGGAGTGAAGCGGTGAATTAAAGTGACAGGCGACCAGGAGCTCGGGGTCCCCCTTACGGACTGAACGGAGGTGTTCCGCAAAGCGGTCACCCAATCTGCGTTTGGTCTCCCCAATGTAGAGGAGACCACATCGTGAGCAGCGAATACAGTATACTAAATTGCAGGAAGTACAAGTAAATCGCTGTTTCACCTGGAAGGGGTGTTTGGGGCCCTGGACAGTGGGAAGAGGGGAGGTATAAGGGCATGTGTTGCATCTCCTGCGCTTGCACGGGAAGGTGCCGGGCGAAGGGGAAGGGGTGCTGGGGGTGGTAGAGGAGTGGACTAGGGTGTCGCGGAGGGAGCGGTCCCTGCGGAATGCTGAAAGGGGAGGTGAGGGGAAGAGGCATTTGGTGGTGGGATCACGCTGGAGGTGGCGGAAATGGCGGAGGATGATCCGTTGAATGTGGAGGCTGGTGGGGTGAAAGGTGAGGACAAGGGGAACTCTATCGTGGTTCCGGGAGGGAGGGGCAGGGGTGAGGGCAGAAGTGCGGGAGATAGAACGGACACGGTCGAGGGCCGTGTCGACCACGGTAGAGGGGAATCCTCGGTTGAGGAAAAAGGAAGACATGTCGGAAGCACTGGTATGGAAGGTGGCATCATCAGAGCAGATGCGGCGGAGACGGAGAAACAGGGAGAATGGAATAGAGTCCTTACAGGAGGCGGGGTGGGAGGAAGTGTAGTCCAGGTAGCTGTGGGAGTCAGTGGGCTTGTAGTGAATGTTAGTCAATAACCTATCCCCAGAGATGGAGACAGAGAAGTCGAGGAAGGGAAGGGAAGAGTCAGAGATGGACCATGTGAAGGTGAGGGAAGGGTGGAAATTGGAAGCATAGTGAATGAAATGTTCTAGTTCAGGGCGAGAGCAGGAGACGGCACTGATACAGTCATCAATGTACCGGAAAAAGAGGTGAGGGAGGGGACCCGAGTAGGACTGGAACAAAGAGTGTTCCACATATCCCACGAAAAGGCAGGCATAGCTAGGACCCATGCGGGTACCCATAGCAACACCTTTAATTTGGAGGAAATGGGTGGAGTCAAAGGAGAAGTTGTTCAATGTGAGAACAAGTTCAGCCAGGCGGAGGAGGGTGGTGGTGGATGGGGACTGGTTGGGCCTCTGTTCAAGGAAGAAGCAGAGCGCCCTCAGGCCATCCTGGTGGGGAATGGAGGTGTAGAGGGATTGTACGTCCATAGTGAAGAGGAGGCGGTTGGGGCCGGGAAACTGTTGAAGTGGCGGAGGGCGTCGGAAGAGTCGCGGATGTAGGTGGGAAGAGACTGGACAAGGGGAGAAAAAATAGAGTCGAGATAGGAAGAGATAAGTTCCGTGGGGCAAGAACAGACTGAAACGATGGGTCTACCGGGGCAGTCCTGTTTGTGGATCTTGGGAAGGAGGTAGAAGCGGGCTGTGCGGGGTTGGGGAACTATGAGGTTGGCTCCGTGGGGGGAAGATCTCCAGAGGAGATGAGGTCAGTGACAGTCTTGGAAATGGTGGTTTGATGTTCGGTAGTGGGGTTATGGTCCAGGTGGAGGTAGGAGGAGATGTCGGAGAGTTGGCGTTCAGCTTCCGCTAGGTAGAGGTCGGTACGCCAAACAACAACAGCACCACCCTTGTCAGCAGGATTAATGACAATGTCGGGGTTGGATCTGAGGGAATAGAGTGCTGCAAGTTCAGAGGGAGGTAGGTTGGAGTGAGTGAGGGGAGCAGAGAAATTGAGACGGCCGATGTCACGCCGGCAGTTGGCAATGAAAAGATCTAGAGAGGGTAAGAGGCCAGAGGGAGGGGTCCAGGTAGAACGGGAATTCTGAAAGTGGGAGAAAGGGTCAGCCGTATGGGGGGAAGACTCCTGGCCAGAGAAGTGGGCACGGAGGCGAAGGCGGCGGAAAAAGAGCTCAGCATCGTGCCGAGCTCGAAATTCATTGAGGTGGGGGCGTAAGGGGATGAAGCTCAGGTCTTTGCTGAGGACTGATCGTTCGGGGTCAGAAAGGGGAAGGTCAGAAGGGATAGTGAAAACGCGGCAGTGGGTGAGAATGGGAGAAGCGGGGTCAGAGGAAAGTGAAGGGGAAGAAGGTTCCGGAGGGACGTTGGTGTTCAATGGCCTAACATTGTTTTCTTCAAGATGACCAATCCAGGACAAGAGACATCACCAGGTAAACCAACCAGCAGGTTTTGTGTATTGCATGGGGTATAAACATGCTGAACTTTGGGGATGCAGGGCTGGCTTTTTAGCTGTTGCTTGCCTGCTTTTCTCCACCATCTGTAACGGGGGTTCTCCGCGTAATTACGCGTCCGTCAACTCTCCAAGAACGCCCGAAGTGAGTGCCTCGCTGTACCGCCTGAACGTAACTCTCTGGGCCTCATCGCATGCCTCTGTTAGGCACGGTTTTGTCTCTGGAGTCGAACGGAGCCGGGACCGCCTGAATCAACGACAGGGGCTGGTAATTATATCCAGCATACACCTCTAGAAATCCCCAGGACCGCCCGCGTGTTTTGCTGCTGAGGAACTGCAAGTGTCCAAGACACAGGCTAACACGAGTGTGTGTGTGAGGGGCTTCCAAGTGTGGGTTCTGACCAAACCGGGAGAGGGGTTTAGTTAGAAGGGTTTTTCCATTATCTAGGCTTAGATTCTGGGAAGGGGTTGGTTCGGTGTAACCAACAGGCTGGGTATTTTAGTCTAAAGTTATAAGCTAGTGTCCACGGTCACCTACTCGTTCTGCCGTAAGCGAGAGGAGTAGGGATTGTCGTTTTTGTGAGTGTAATAAAAGGAATCGATCTTTGACCAACCTGAACCGTTTCGTTTTGTCTGAATCATTTATAATCTGTCCATAGTAACTCCTTGGGTCCGATCTTGGGCGTTGTGGGGCTTGTGGTTCACGGTATAATTCGGAAGACCAACCGGGTGGCATCCGGTCACGGCCGGGTTACACAGTAATCCCGCTGGGGATGCTGCACACCGGGCATAGGAGAAGACCTATCTGGCCTTGGTCTCTCTCTCTGTGTGGGATTACCCGCTAATCGACGGGCTGGGCAGGGACTATTGGCATAAGCTCCTGCCGTCCAAGGGAAACAACCCAAACCGGGGAGCTTTTCTGGCACGGGTCGACTCAAGGGGGAGTCATAGAAACACGGGGCACGCAAAAAAACCCTACAGTGTGGACAATGATTTTTTTTTTTGCTTTGTTTTTGGGCTGAGGGCGAGTGTCAAAATATCGTGTGTGTGTATAATGTTGAAACGTTAATCATACCTCCATATTGTTACGTTGTGAATTCCACTCAGGAAATACAATGAGAGAGGCAAAAAAGGACCACACTCCAGTGTGTCTTCCCCTGATGACACAATTGGTATGTGCACAGTCCAGAGTGAGACTGAGCTATAACTGGCCCTAGGTTCAATCTCTGAACTGTGCTGCATTACCCAACTCAACCAAGATGACAATAAGAATGATATAATTGGCCTCAGCACCCCTAGGGTTAAGGAAGAGTAAAATTTGTTCGGGTTCCTGCTCCTGATTTTTAGCCAGCGACTCCTGTTGGAACATGTGTCTAGGCTCATACACAAAGAAAAGCCACTTGTGTGAGGTGCCAGAAAGTGACAAACATCTGTAGTTTTGTTAGCTAGCAAGTCTCGATTTATTACGAGCTCGAATGTGGACGCCAAAGACTACACGCTCAGAAGTTCAAAATTTATTAACAGAAGTATTTACAAGCAAGTGAATCTGGCCAGGGCTGTGATGGGTTTCGGATACAGTCTTGAGCTCAATCTTCCAGAGTCGGAATCCAAAATCCCGTTACAATACGCTTCCTTCTATGCAGTCTTTTGACTTCTGCAACCTTTAACCTCAAGTCATCTCAGCTCAGCACTTTCAGCAAACGGTTATAATTACCATCCCTGTTTTCACCAACCAGATAAGGGGGTACGTAACTACTGGTTTCCCATTAATGGTCAGATCAGTGCATCTGCCCATCGCATGATCACGACAAATGAGAAAAACATTTCCCAAATAAGGCTACTTATAGAACAATATCAGAAGCTCACAATGGTTAGCAAAGCTCAATGGAACTTCACTGTCCTTTCGTTTATATTATCTCGACATGTCACAATGGACAACCTCTTCGTCCTTGTGGTTAATTTATCTAGACATGTTACAATTCTGCCGAGCTACCGAGTTTCCGAGAATTGGCTGACACTTAAAGTTAACCCTCAGGTTTACTCGAGCAGACTTCCGCAGCCAGTGCAGTCCACACGCATGGTTTCAACCTTGGCCCCTCAGCAATCCCATTCACCACTCTTCTCCTCATGTTTAACACCAGTCACTGCCTTTGGTGGTGGACGGAGGAGGTAGAAAAAAGTGCAGTAGCAAAATACTGCGGATGCTGGAAATCTGAAATAACAACAGAAAACGCTGGAAATACTCAGCAGGTCAGGCTGCATCGAGGAGAGAGAAACAGAGTTAACGTTTCGGGTCGAGGACCCTTCGTCAGAAAAAGGTGCAGTGACTCAAGCTCAAGAGTTTCAGCAAATCTTCCTGCTACTCTGCACTGAGCTTTATATAGTCTGGTTTCAAAACTCCCTAAAATTTTGTGACATGTATAAAGAGACAAGCATGATGCAAACACTCACAGGTAGTAAACCCGTAATTATCCACCTGTGCTATCAGGATTCAAGCTTTTAATTAAAAAGAGCGTTCTTCAACTGCAAAAAGAACCCACCAGTTTTTACCAGAATAGCTATTATTATTTTAACTAACTGAAACAAACAACCCATTGCACACAGTTGACTGAAACATTATTCATGTATTTGCTTTGGGTGGTTATTATCATAGTTTAATTTGGAAAGTAAGCTTACTCATCACTTTGAGATATCCAGCTTCACAACCACCCACATCTGAGTCCAGTTCAATGGAGTACAGCCATGGGCAACGTTCCTGCTCATTTTTTTTGGGTGCTCGGCCCCTTTAAGGGGCTGCGCGGCCCATTCAATTTCTCGCACACGCGCAGTTATTTCAATTGTAAAGCCGGCAAGCAGCCTGCGTGGGCCCTCCTGATCACTGTGCGGCCGTCTGGCTGTGCAGCTCAACGGGAACGTTGGTCATGGGAATTCTCCTCCAAATGAGTCAGGCTACAACAACAACTTGTATTTTTAACTTGGCCAGCTAAAAGAAAAGAAATACTTGTGTTTATATAGCGCCTTTCACAACCTCAGGATGTCCCAAAGTGATTTACAGCCAATGAAGTACTTTCGAAGTGTAGTCGCCGTTGCAATGCAGGAAACGTGGCGGCCACTTTGCGCACAGCAAGCTCCCACAAAACAGCAATGGGATAATGACCAGATAATCTGTTTTTTTTATTGATGTTGGTTGAGGGATAAAATATTGGCCAGGACACCGGGGAGAACTCGCTGCTCTTCTTCGAAATAGTGCCATGGGATCTTTTACGTCCACCTGAGAGAGTAGACGGGGCCTCAGTTTTTTTTAAATTCATTCCTGGGCTAGCTCGTGGGGGAATCTAGAACTAGGGGGCATAGTTTTAGAATAAGGGGTCGCCCATTTAAAACGGAGACGAGGAGGAATTTCTTCTCTCAGAGGGTCGCGAATCTTTAGAATTCTCTACCCTGGAGAGCTGTGGAGGCTGAGTCATTGAATATATTCAAGGTGGAGATAGACAGATTTTTGAACTATAGGGCAGTCAAGGGTTATGGGGAGCGGGCAGGAAAGTGGATGTTGAGACCAAGATCAGATCAGCCATGATCTTATTGAATGGCGGAGCAGGCTCGAGGGGCCAAATGGCCTACTCGTGCTCCTATTTCTTATGTTCTTATGTGGATAATATCATATGAAAGACAGGCGATACCAACCTTGAGTTTTAAAAGCCTGTTGACTGTACGAGAAAGGGAGGTAAATAAATCCATTGTTTTGATTGGTGCAATGATTTTTAACACAGTGAAGATACAGAAAGGAGGAAGCTTTTACTGGGAGATGACATTCAGTTGGGGTTCACAAGCCTATATTAATAGAGTTATACAGCACAGAAAGAGGCCCGTCGGCCCATCGTGCCCGCGCCGGCCATCAAGCCCTGTCTATTCTAATCCCATTTTCCAGTACTTGGTCCGTAGCCTTGTATGCTATGGCGTTTCAAGTACTTGTTGAATGTTGTGAGGGTTCCTGCCTCTACCACCCTTTCAGGCAGTGAGTTCCAGATTCCAACCACCCTCTGGGTGAAAGAGTTTTTCCTCAAATCCCCTCTAAACCTCCTGCCCCTTACCTTGAAACTATGCCCCCTGGTTATTGACCCCTCTACTAAGGGGAAAAGTTCCTTTCTATCTACCCTATCTATGCCCCTCATAATTTTGTACACCTCAATCAGGTCCCCCCTCAGCCTTCTCTGCTCTAAGGAAAACAACCCCAGCCTGTCCAGGCTCTCTTCATAGCTGAAGCGCTCCAGCCAAGGTAACATCCTGGTGAATCTCCTCTGCACCCTCTCCAATGTAATCACATCCTTCCTATAGTGTGGCGACCAGAACTGCACACAGTATTCCAGCAGTGGCCTAACTAGCGTTTTGTACAGCTCCATCATAACCTCTCTGCTCTTATATTCTATGCCTCGGCTAATGAAGGCAAGTATCCCATATGCCTTTTTAACCACCTTATCTACCTGTCCTGCTGCCTTCAGGGATCTATGTACATGCACACCAAGGTCCCTCTGATCCTCTGTCCTCCCTAGGATCCTACCATTCATTGTGTATTCCCTTGCCTTGTTAGTCCTCCCAAAATGCACCACCTCACACTTTTCAAGGTTAAATTCCATTTACCACTGTTCTGCCCATCTAACCAACCCGTCCATATTGTCCTGTAGCCTGAGGCTTCCCTCCTTGCTATTTACCATTCCACCAATTTTTGTGTCATCTGCGAACTTACTGATCATATCTCCTACATTCATATCTAAATCATTAATGTACACTACAAACAGCAAAGGACCCAGCACCGATCCCTGCGGTACACCACTGGACACAGGCTTCCAGTCACAAAAACAACCTTCGACCATCACCCTCTGCCTCCTGCCACGAAGCCAATTTTGGATCCAATGTGCCAAATTTCCGTGGATCCCAAGGGCTCTTACCTTCTTGACCAGTCTCCCATGCGGGACTTTGTCAAAAGCCTTACTGAAGTCCATGTAGACCACATCAACTGCACTACCCTCATCCACACACCCAGTCACCCCCTCGAAAAATTCAATCCAATTGGTCAGACATGATCTCCCCCTGACAAAGCCATGCTGACTATTCTTGATTAATCCTTGCCTCTCCAAGTGGAGACTAATTCTGTCCCTCAGAATTTTTTCCAATAATTTCCCTACCACTGATGTTAGGCTCACTGGCCTGTAATTCCCTGGTTTATCCCTACTATCCTTCTTGAATAATGGTACTACGTTAGCTGTTCTCCAGTCCTCTGGCACCTCCCCTGTGGCCAGAGAGGTTCTGAAAATTTGTGTCAGAGCCCCTGCAATCTCCTCCCTTGCCTCACACAGCAGCCTGGGATACATCTCGTCTGGGCCTGGGGATTTATCCACTTTTAAGCCCGCTAAAACCACTAGTACCTCCTCCGTCTCAATACTAATTTGTTCAATTATATCACAATCCCCCTGCCTGATTTCTATGCCTACATTGTCCTTCTCCATAGTGAACACAGATGCAAAATATTCATTTAAAACCTCACCTACATCTTCCGGCTCTACACACAGATTGCCACTTTGGTCCCTAATGGGCCCTACTCTTTCCCTGGTTATCCTCTTGCCCTTAATATACTTATAAAACACCTTGGGAGTTTCCTTTATTTTGCCCGCCACTGTTTTTTCATGCCCTGCTTCACTCTCCTCATTTCTTTTTTAAGTACCCCCCTGCACTTTCTATACTCCTCTGAGGCTTCCACTGTTTTTAGTCCTTTGTATCTGCCAAAAGCCTCCCTTTTTTTCCTAATCCATTCTTGTATGTCCCTTGACATCCAGGGTTCCCTGGATTTGTTGGTCCCACCCTTGAACTTTATGGGAACATGTTGGCGTTGTACTCTCTCTATTTCCTTTCTGAAAGACTCCCACTGCTCTGATGTGGATTTTCCTACAAGTAGCTGATCCCAGTCCACTTTGGCCAGATTCTGCCTTATCATATTAAAATTGGCCTTCCACCAATTTAGAACCTTTATTTCCGGTCCATCTTTGTCCTTTTCCGTGACTACCTTAAATCTCACCGAATTATGGTCACTGTCACCAAAATGCTCTCCTACTGACACTTCTACCACTTGCCCGGCTACATTCCCTAGAATTAGATTCAGTACCGCCCCCTCTCTTGTAGGACTTTCTACATGCTGGCTCAAAAAGCTCTCCTGGATGCACTTTAAGAATTCCGCACCCTCTAAGCCTTTCACACTGACTATCCCAGTTAATATTGGGGAAGTTGAAATCCCCTACTATTATTACCCTATTATTTCTACACTTCTCTGAGATTTGCCTACATATCTGTTCCTCTATCTCCCCCTGACTGTTTGGGGGCCTATAGTACACTCCCAGCAAAGTGCTTGCCCCCTTTTTGTTTTTAAGTTTTACCCATATGGCCTCATTAGAGGAACCTGCTAAGATATCTTCCCTCCTTACAGCAGTAATTGACTCCTTGATTAATATTGTGACATCCCCTCCTCTTTTACACCCCCCTCTGTCTCGCCTGAAGATTCTATACCCCGGGATATTGAGCTGCCAGTCCTGCCCCTCCCTCAACCATGTCTCTGTGATAGCAACAATATCATACTCCCATGTGTTCATCAACACCTTCAATTCATCTGCCTTACTCGCAAGACTCCTTGCATTAAAATAAATGCCATCCAGCCTTGCCATACTCCCTTGTGCCGTTACATATTTGCGCTGCCTTCCAGTCTGACTTGCTTTTTCTTCTAAATTTGGCTGTGCATCACCCCCTACTATAGCTCCACTCCGTACCCCATCCCCCTGCCAAGTTAGTTTAAACCCCCCCCCCCAACAGCACTAGCAAAGCTCCCCGCAAGGATGTTGGTCCCATTCCGGTTCAGGTGCAACCCGTCCGACTTGTACAGGTCCCACCTTCCCCAGAAGCAGACCCAGTGATCCAGGAAACTAAAGCCCTCCCTCCTGCACCAACTCTTTAGCCACGCATTCATCTGCTCTATCCTCCTATTCCTATACTCACTAGCACGTGGCACCGGGAGTAATCCAGAGATTACAACCTTTGAGGTCCTGCTTTTTAGTCTGCTACCTTGCTCCCTAAATTCTTGTTGCAGGACCTCATCCCTCTTTCTACCCATGTCGTTGGTACCAATGTGAACCACGACCTCTGACTGTTCGCCCTCCCCCTTCAGAATGTCCTGCAGCCGTTCAGTGACATCCTTGACCCTGGCACCAGGGAGGCAACATACCATCCTGGAGTCACGTCTGCAGCCACAGAAATGTCTATCTGTTCCCCTTACGATAGAATCCCCTATCACTATTGCTCTCCCACTCTTTTTCCTCCCCTCCTGTGCAGCTGAGCCACTCGTAGTGCCACGGACTTGGCTCTTGCTGCATTCCCCTGAGAAACCATCTCCCCCATCAGTGTCCAAAACGGAAAATCTGTCGGAGAGGGAGATGGACCCAGGGGACTCCTGCACTACCTTCCTATTTCTTTTACTCTGTCTAGCGGTCATCCATTTCCTGTCTGCCTGTGCACTCTTTACCTACGGTGTGACCACCTCGTTAAACGTGCTATCCACGAAGATCTCAGCTTTGCGGATGCTCCACAATGACTCCAGCCGCAGCTCCAGCTCCGAAACGCGGATTTCGAGTAGCTGCAGCTGGAGACACTTCCTGCACATGTGTTCGCCCTGGACACCTAAAGTGTCCCTGACTTCCCACATAGCACAGGAGGAGCACTCCACGCTGCCGAGCTGCCCTGCCATGTCCTACCCTTAATTTACTCCCTTTCCTTCCTTTAAATTAAAGAATATTAAATACACTAGGGATCTTACTTCCCTTTAAACACTACTTACTCTAAATTAGAGACCTTACTTTTACATTAATGACTGGGCTGTAGAAATACTCACCAGGTCCTACTCACCAATCAGCTCCTTCCCTGGTTATGACATCACTTTAGCGGTTTCGCAGTTGTTGTTGTTTGACTGCTCCCGCTCTCAGACTCTTTCCTTGGTGTAAAGTAAGAACCAATTCCCAACTCGCAGCACTCTGTTTAAACCGTACTTTTATTTTTCTCCAGATGCGGTTAGGGGGGTGTCACAGAGCCGAACTCCCGCTGGTTCTCTGTCCCCTCTTGTGCAGCTTTTTAGCTCCTGCTCACCTGGAAGCTGACAGAAATAGAAAAAGAAAGGAACACCTCCCTCCCCTCCCGCCGCCGCCGCACTCCCTCACTCACCAAACTCGCAGCTTAACACTCTGTTCTGATCTGCACTCCGTGACAAACTGCACTCTAGCCTCCCTTATTTATACTGCTGAGATTTAAATAAGTGAGCTCTCTGGCAGTTACAGAACCAGGTTAGACCAGTTAATTAATTAATTACTCTCACCTGCTCTCCAGCACAGAGCTTGCTTAACCCTGCCCAAGCCTGGAAGAAACTTAAAACTTGAAACAGTAAATTTAAATTTAAGTTAAATGCTAATTGCAAGCACACAAGACTAGATTTTATTAAAAAAAGAGATTAACCTTTAAGATTGACTCACCAAACTCGCAGCTTAACACTCTGTTCCGATCTGCACTCCGTGACAAACTGCACTCTAAATCCAACCTGCTGGAGAAACAAGCGTCGGTTTTCTTGCTGGATTATGAAACCAGTCACCAACCATCAAATAGACAAATTGCTAGTTTAGATCTCCATGTAATTGATATGCCCTTCTAGCCAGTGTTTTCATTACCTTGTCAGTACCAGAAGGAGAAATTCCAAATAAATGTTCCTAGACAGATTTTTCTCCTTGATCACATAATCAGAATATTCAAATTTCAGAAATGAATTTCAGTGAGTGGGGTGGAACAAGCCCTGACGTTGCACTCTTCGTTAACACCTTATATTTAAAAATCCATAAGTTTGTGCCACAGTCATCCTATTTATACAAAGTAATAGCACAAGGCTGAACAACAACAACTTGTATTTATATAGCGCCTTTAGTGCAGTAAAACATCCCAAGGCGCTTCACAGAAGTGTTATAAGACAACAACAAAAATTGACACACAATTTGAAGCACAAAAGCATGTCAGGGATTTCAACACCATCATGTAATTCAAGCTGTTTTCTGTGGGAAACTCTGTATCCTTGCCACTGTTTCCATCCCCTCCCCGGACACTATCTCAGATGGAACCAAACCGTTCGCAACCTCGACGTCCTATTTGACCCCGAGCTGAGCTTCTGACCCCAGACCACTCCATCACTAGGACTGCCTTTTTCCCACCTCCTCCTCTGCCTCAGCCCAGCTGCCTTTGTCACCTCCGGATGCAACTATTGCAACGCTCTCCTGGCCGGCCTCTCATGCTCCACCATCCACGGACTTCAGCCCATCCAAAATTCTGCTGCGCGTATCCTCTCCTGTAGCATGTCCAGCTCACTCATCAACCCTGTGCGCTCTGACCTACATTGGCTTCAGGTCCGGCAATGGCGCGAATAAAAAATGTTCATCCTTCTGTTCAAATCCTTCCATGGCCTCGCTGCTCCCTATCTCTGTAACCTCCTCCAGCCCAACAAACCGCCAAGATCTCTGCGCTCCTCAAATTCCGGCCTCTTGTGTATTCACGATATCCATCGCCCCACCATTGGTGGCCGTGCCTTCAGCTGCCTAGGCCCTATGTTCTGGAATTCCCACCCTAAACCTCACCGTCTCCCTCTCCTCCTTTAACACGCTCCTTAACACCTACTTCTTTGACCAAGCCTTTTGGTCACCTGTCCTAATATCACTTTATGTGGCTTCTTTGCTGGGGCTCCTGTGAAGCGCCTTGGGACGTTTTACTACGTTAAAGATGCTACACGAATGCAAGTTGTTTTTGTTGTTGTTCTAATATTAATTGTATCTCCACCAAAGTGAACTGAAACTGCGAATACAACCCAGATAGGAATTGAATGCAATTTTGCCTCAGCAAAGGCGAAGACACTTCTTCTAAAATGCAGACGTCCATAATGGGGTATGTTTTCCAGAGGGGAACTGGAGGAACGTATCACATTTAAACAATAATGGACTCGTGATATATGGCACAGTTGGCTGTAACTGATGACAGATAATTCAATCTGACAATCGCAGGGGCAGAAGGTGCCAATAGTGCAGAGGTTCGTGGAATTTGTAAACACAATAGGCCTTACAGCATCTTGATCGTCTATGACAAAAGAAGAAAGTATCTGGGGAACAGCTTGAACCTGATTGGATATTTTGGTAGATAAATTTGTTTAATATTGTGCTTTTTTTCTCTAAATCTGTAGTAATAATGCAGCTATGGGTCAGCGAGCACAGGGACGCAAGTGACACAACCTGGTTGTGCGCTAGTTGTAGATCAAACAATCCCAAGAAAATACATTTTCAGAAGCCAGCGATGCAGGTCATCCGACAACTATTTCAGATGAAAAGTTAAATCATGGCTAGCAAATTTCACTTGGTAACTGGCCTGGGGCACTGGAAAACAAATTGCCAGCTTTTGAGTAACAGTAGCATGTTTTTCTTCCCACATCCAATCCTTCCTTAATAACAACAGAAAATGCTGGAAGCACTCAGCAGGCCAGGCAGCATCCGTGGAGAGAGAAACAGAGTCAACATTTCAGGTCTGTGACCTTTCGTCAGAACTGGAAAAAGTTAGAGATGTAACAGGTTTTAAGCAGGTGCAGAGGCAGGGAAAGGGGGGAGGGGAGGAAAGAACAATATAGGGACGGTCTGTGATAGGGTGGAAGGCAGGATGGAAGGCAGGAGTGGTTAAATGTTGCAAATGGGGATGGCAGAATCATCAACAGCTGCCATGTGAAAAAATAGGGACAGGGGTTATAGTCTGAAATTGTTGAACTCGATGTTGAGTCCAGAAGGCTGTAAAGTGCCGAATCGAAAGAAGAGGTGCTGTTCCTCGAGCTTACGTTGAGCTTCATTGGAACAGTGTAGGAGGCCGAGGACAGAGAGGTCAGAGTGGGAGTGGATCCTTCCTTATTTGTTTCTATGTTTCCTAGCTGTATCTGAGGCCTCGATTTTAACCCCCCTCGGCCAGTGACAATGTTGCGCGGGGGGAGTTAAGATTAGGCCTGAGGCCGCTTCTTTCCCACCCGATGCCCTTTCATCTTCACCGACTTTCAAGTCAGCTGAGGCCCCCACTACATGCTTGGGCCAGCAGGTTCCTTGTGGCATCTTTTAAAGAAACACATTTTATATAAATTATAGTCAAACTGGTGAGTGGGCCCAACATTCCAACGGCATTGCGCCTGTAGGTGGCGTGACGGGAGTTGCGTTATGTTCCTTATTAACGTAAGCAGGACTCTCCCTAACATTACGTGACAGTCTGCTGTGCTCTTCCTTTCTCTTTGTTACATTCCGGTGCTTCTTACTATTGGCTGAAATGTTCCCCAACACCCACCTCCACCCATTTATCAAGGTTTTAATCTTGAATCCTCTCCCCTCACGAAGCTACTTTTCCGTCATCGCCCTCTCCCCAACCACTGCTGAGCAGTTGTTGAAGCAGGGACCCCAACTTTGAGCAAATTATTCATCATTGACCAACCCCTGCCCCAGGCTGACCAACAAAAATCACAAAGGGCCAAAAATTCATCCCGCGACGCGATATTGCGTACTCTCGCGTATTCTCTCTCCAATTGCCGGTTTTCTGCATGCCCTGCGCATGCGCTGAAAACCGGCACTTGGTCTTTTGAAAAGGGGGCGGTTCCTCGGTGCATCGCGTGCGCGCTACAGGCTGCGCACACGCTGTGCACTTCGTGCTTTGGACGCGCAGGTAAGTACGGAAGATTTTAGAAATGGAAAAAGGAGTAAGACCCACTTTTAACAAGGTAAGTAGTGAATTAAGTATTTTTTTGAATTTTTTTTAACAGGTATATCTTTTTTAGAGACTTTAAAGACAGGTAAGTTTATTTTTATAACTTTTTAAAAGATTTTAAATTTTTTCAAAAATTTAATTTTTTATTTAAAATGGTTAATTTATTTAACTATACTTATTTTATTAATGTGATGGTTTTTTTTTAATTTAATTGAGGTTTAGCTGTTATTTTGGGGGGGTGTAAGATTCATAGATTTCACAGCACGTATGTGAAACTTATGAATGGAAGATGGTGTGCTGCCATTGGCTCTAACTGAGTCACGTGATCCCACAGCTCGCACGAATTCACTACGCCGGTGGGATACGCAAGCACTGCCCGGCTGATGTCTGGAACATCAAGTTCGTGCGAGCTGGATCTGAAAAAGCACAAGCGGAGTGAGAGATCGCGGGGAAGCCTTACCCCCGCGGGAACAGAGCGAGATCAATTTCTGGGCCAAAAGGTTTCCAACACCAAGGTTCAGAGGGGGGGGAAATTCGGTACCTGCGTGCCTCCTGTTAGTGCCTCCGTGGGGCGCTAACGGGGGCCCTAGCGGCTTTGCGACCGGGCGCAGCGAAAGTACCGACACCCGCAAAATTGACGTGGAGGTTTACGGCGGCAGTAACCACTAGCGCCACGATCTCCTGCACCCGGAGATCGTGACGTCATTGCCGTGCGCATCGCTCCGGTAGCGCCCCGGACCCGAACTTTGGTTCAGCCCCCTGCAGCATCGCCGGGCGAAAACACCGGCAGCTGCAGGAGGCGTTCATCGGGAGGCCGGGCGCTTCGGGGGCGCAAGTTAAAGGAGATGTTGGCGCAGGTAGGAGAAACAATTTAACAACGTTGAAATTGATTTTTTTCGATTGCTCCTGGGCCACGATCGATCAGCCCGGCACTCTGAATCGCGGCTGCCGTCAGGGACAGCTAACTGGTCCCAATGCAGAGCCTGCAACGATGGCCGTTCCCTGTAAGGGAGGGAAGGAGCCTCGGATCACGGCAGCGCTGCACGGGCCATTGTGCAGCGCTGCACCACGACCGCCCCGCCTGCGTCCTTTAGCGCTCCAGGAAGGATGTGGAGCGCTCGATTTAGCTTCCTTCCTGGAACGCAAACACCGACTTTTGAAAAAGCTGGGAATCATCAGCGCCTGGCGCTAAGTTTCCCAGATTTCAAAAGTTAGCGCCCGAAACGGGGCGATAATGAATCTCTCCCCAGAGTGTCCTTCTGAATAACCATCTCATCCCAAATGAATTGTCCATTGCTTGGGCCTCTTAAGGGGGCCATCTCGGACTGTAGGTACCATTCATCTGCCGACTGATCCACAACCCAGCATGGGGCTGCCTTGGCCAGCATTTAGTCAAGCTTTTTGTTCAAAAAAAATTGCTCACGTTCAAGTCCTTTCCATGAAAATGTGGCCAAAGTATTCCGAACCATGACACCCATGCTTCGGGTGTTTCTGTACCATACGTGAAAGATCAAAATTTGGGGTCTCTTGATTCTAGCTGGTTTCCACTGTCCATATCCATTATGGTGGATGCTGGAAATTCTACATCATGCTTTAATAACAGACGTAACCAGAGGGTGATTGGGAGGCACGGTGGATTTAGAAAAATGTTCTTTCACTTCTAGGGTCTGAATTGGAATCCAACCTAGATTAATGGGTTGAAATCCTCTTTCCGGTGCCTGTGTATGGCCTTGATTTTCTGACTCGGCATCATCCCTGGGGAGGGGGGGATGTCAGTCTACCATGGAGATGCCCTCCCTCCGTCCCTCAGCCAAATTTTGAGGGCACTCGTATTGGCCCCTCTTCCAACAGACACCCCCCACCCCCAAAATTTCCCCCCATCAACTTTTGAATGCTGGACGGACACAGTACTCAGCGTTCAACTGAGGCAAACAGCAGGAAGCAGAATCTGCCTTCCCCCTTTCAATTTAATTCGCAGGTCCCCGCCCACACATGGGCGCAACCATTGTAGGCCATCCACCAGGGCAAGGTGGGTGAGGCGGGGATGCAGGGCAGCGCCTGGCCGAGCATGTTCCTGCCCGTGGCATCCACCGGAACATCGGCCGGGTCAGTGCGCCCGATTCAAGGTGCTACCGATTTTTGCGGCTCTTAAGCTATAAAATCGAGAGCGCCACGAATCAGACGTGGGTGGTTCTCTGGCCTGTGCGCCCGTCGAACGAGACCTGGGAACGGTCTCGCAATCCCAAGACTCCAATTGCTTCAAGTTATTAAAAAAGAACCAGCATAAACCTATGTATGTAAAAAGAATTGTTCGATCACAGTAGCGCTGCTTGATCTCCACATAATACGGCACTGACCTAATCAGAGAACCAGCAATAGTCTCACTAGTTACTTGATTGCATGCAGGAAAATCCTTTAGCTCCGTTCATGACCTTTGACAGGAAGACATTTATTATATTGGCTCAATAGAAAAGCGTACTTTTCGATTACAGAGAAAGAATAGTCGGGCGTTACAGCAAAACCCAATCTGTGTGCTGCAGTGGAAAGAGCAACAGTCAACCAGAACCTATTCTATTACCCAGTAAATGATAGTCCTACTACATCATCTACCTCCATGGAAACTGAAAACTATTTCCATTCTGTCCCATTTATCACTGAAATGATTTTTCTCCAGTGTGTAATAATGTGTTTCATGAATTATGTACCCTGTATTCTTTCTAAATCTAAAATGAATTTGTGATTCTATTGTGTTGCTCTCTGAGGATTTTTTATTTTATTTTTTTAATAAATTGGTAATTATAACAAATGGCATTCACTACAAGTAACTAGACACCTGATGACACTAATCAACGAGCAACCTATTTCCCCAGAGCTGAGTTGCCATAGTTGACATTGAAGTCACATTCCGAGTGGAGGAAGATGCTAAAATGTTGTGATTATAAGGTTATTATTACATCTGCTAATGGCTTGGAACTAATTTGGAGCAGCAACAACTGTGCCTGTGATTGGCAAACTAAATACCGCTAAAACGATCCTTTTTAACTTCTGTAGCCCAACTGCTGCTCATTTACTTGGTTGGACTCCAGTTCGTGATGTTGTGCTCTAAAGGGGGGAAACAAGAATATTAAAAGGAGTCATCGTGACATTTAAAGGTGTTTTAATCATCTCCCCAGTGAGTGCTCGCTCCTGACATCAGTCGAAGCCTTTTTTCTTCGCCTTGCTTAATTCAAACAAAGCTTAAGTGATTTTACACAGATGTTAGTCATTCATGTCACTGCATTGGGAGAAATGCCCTTCTGGAAAAAGCTTTCTTAAGGTGCCATTACATTTAAGAGCTAAGAATGAAATCTCCGCTGATGCATAACTCGCCCTGATTGAAGCATTAACTTGAAGTGTGGTGTAAAATGGACACAGTAACAAGTGCTTTTTTTTTGGGGGGGGGGGGCGGGGGGCATATTTTATGTGAAGGTCAGGTTTTGAAGAGAAGCGTTAGGGTAGATTTGAACTATCGGGCGGGCCGACCAGCAGAACACACCAGCCAGCTGCTTAATCCTGCCAGCGGGTCCATGTTGAGGGCAGGGCCTCATTACCATCTGTCCAGTGAGCTGCGGGCACCAGAGGGGTGCCCTGCTGCAGCTCGCCAGCTCTGGGCCGGCTCAATACCGGGCAACCAGGAGGCTGACCTGGCTGGCAGGAACGCAGGACTCACTGTGGGAGTGGAGGGGTGGGGGGCAATTGCATGGGGGAGATGGGGCCCAGGCAAGCTGTGGGCCCACAAATGTGTGGATCCTGGAGGAAGACTCCTGCTCCTCCTAGTCCCACAAAAAATAATTATTTTATAACCGTCCAGTTGTTCGTCAAAATTGCAATATATGCCTTCGGACTCTGATTTGCATCTTAAAGAGACCCGGAGCTTTAAACAGGCAGGTATCCAGCCACCCATCAGAAGGTCCCTTTGAAGCCGGAAGCGTGGGCTCAAAGGGGGCGGTCAACTATTTTCAGGCCACTACTGTCCCCTGCAGGCTGGCCAGCCTAAGTTAAAACCTACCCCATTATATTTCGCAACACCAGTCGAATATTCATTCGGCCAGTGCGATGCCAGCTTTAAACATGATGTGAATGCATTACTGGGGCATATAGACATCTGAAGGCTTCTGCATTGGGAGCGTAGGGCCAGCATCTGCCTCACCGAGGCCCCTCGCCCTCTTTCCAGAATACCGCGGAAAATCCATCAACAGATGGCTCATCCCAAAACACCGCTGGCCTCTCTTTAAATTTTGAAATACACAGAAGAAATTCTGGAAACACTCAGCAGGTCAGGAAGAATCTGTGGAAAGAACAGATGAGTTAACATTTCAGGTGTAGACCCTTCATCAAAACTGACAAAGGATCCACACCCAAACCCTGAACACATCCGTTCTCTCCACAGACGCTTCCTGAGCTGCTGAGCGCTTCCAGCATTTTCTGTTTCTGTTTCAGATTTCGAGATTCTGCAGTTTCTTGCTCATATTACATTGAGCCCAGTCCATCATTTTTATTTTATTCGTTTATGGGATGTGGGCATCGCTGGCAAGGCCAGCATTTATTGCCCATCCCTAATTGCTCTTGAGAAGGTGGTGGTGAGCCGCCTTCTCGAACCGCTGCAATCGATGTGGTGAAGGTACTCCCACAGTGCTGTATTATTTTATTTTGTAGCGGTTTGTTACAACTGAGTGGCTTGCTCGGCCATTTCAGAGGGGCAGTTAAGAGTCAACATTGCTGTGGGACTGGAGTCACATATAGGCCAGACCAGGTAAGGACAGTAGATTTCCTTCCCTAAAGGACATTAGTGAACCAGATGGATTTTTATGACAATCCGGTAGTTTCATGGTCACCATTACTGACACTAGCTTTTTTTTAAATTATAGATTTATTTAATTAACTGAATTTAAATTCCCCAGCTGCCGTGGTGGGATTTGAACTCACGTCTCCTGGATCATCAGTCCAGGCCTCTGGATTACTAGCCCAGTGACATTATCACTACGCTCCCGTTGGACTGTGAACGCATACCACAGTGAACACAGTTTATCCCCGACAGGAACCGGCCAGGCTCAGGTCAGACGCCCACTTTACACCCCAACCGATTTAACGGAGGGTAAAATCGGACCGGGTCCAAAACGGGAGTCTGACCAGAAGCCTGGGCAGGTAAGGTCAAAAATCAGGGCTCTAATATCCCGAGGCAGTGCACGGTTCAGAAATGGCGTATTTAGAGCCACAGGTCAAAATAAACTACTTCAAGATAATTGGAGGGACAAAAATCAAGATAAGGACTAGACCAAAGAGACAGAGAGCGAACTGAGCAATTCTTTGAACATGTCTGCCGAATGTTACACAAGGAAAAATAATGCACTTGACAGCATCATTCCAAGCACATAGTTACAAATGGCTTGTTTTGTTTCACAAGGTTTATAGTACAACATAAACTGGATTATAAATTATATCCTAAGTTTTGATCGTTATCATGTTGGGACGATTTTTTAAATGCTTCCGTAACACTTAGAAGAAATTTTTTTAAAACAGTTTTTTTTAATTTGTTTATGGGATGTGGGTGTCGCTGGCAAGGCCAGCATTTATTGCCCATCCCTAATTGCCCTTGAGAAGGTGGTGGTGAGCTGCCTTCTTGAACAGCTGCAGTCCGTGTGGTGATGGTACTCCCACAGTGCTGTTAGGGAGGGAGTTCCAGGATTTTGACCCAGCGACGATGAAGGATCGGCAATATACTTCCATGTCAGGATGGTGTGTGACTTGGAGGGGAACTTGGAGGTGGTGGTGTTCCCATGCGTCTGCTGATCTTGTCCTTCTAGGTGGTAGAGGTTGCGGGTTTGGGAGGTGCTGTCGAAGAAGCCTTGGCGAGTTGCTGCAGTGCATCTTGTAGATGGTACACACTGCAGCCACGGTACACCGGTGGTGGAGGGAGTGAATGTTTAAGGTGGTAGATGGGGTGCCAATCAAGCGGGCTGCTTTGTCCAGGATGGTGTCGAGCTTCTTGAATGTTGTTGCAGTTGCACTCATCCAGGCAAGTGGAGAGTATTCCATCACACTCCTTACTTGTGCCTTGTAGATGGTGGAAAGGCTTTGGGGAGTCAGGAGGTGAGACACTCACCACAGAATACCTAGCCTCTGACCTGCTCTTGTTACCACAAATTTATGTGGTTGGTCCAGTTAAGTTTCTGGTCAATGGTGACCCCCAGGATGTTGATGGTGGGGGATTCGGCAATGGTAATGCCATTGAATGTCAAGGGGCGGTGGTTAGACTCTCACTTGTTGGAGATAGTCATTGCCTGGCACTTGTGTGGTGCGAATGGTACCTGCCACTTATCAGCCCAAGCCTGAACATCGTCCAGGTCTTGTTGCATGCGGGCATGGACTGCTTCATTATCTGAGGAGTTGTGAATGGTGCTGACACTGTGCAGTCATCATCGAACATCCCCATTTCTGACCTTATGTTGGAGGGAAGGTCATTGATGAAGCAGCTGAAGATGGTTGGGCCTAGGACACTGCCCTGAGGAACTCCTGCAGCAATGTCCTGAGGCTGTGATGATTGACCTTCAATCACCACAACCATCTTCCTTTGTGCTAGGTATGTGTCCAGCCAGTGGAGAGTTTTCCCCCCGATTCCCATTGACTTCAGTTTTACTAGGGCTCCTTAATGCCACACTCGGTCAAATGCTGCCTTGATGTCAAGGGCAGTCACTCTCACCTCACCTCTGGAATTCAGCTCCTTTGTCCATGTTTGGACCAAGGCTGTAATGAGGTCGGGAGCCGAGTGGTCTTGGCGGAACCCAAACTGGGCATCAGTGAGCAGGTTACTGGTGAGTGAGTGCCGCTTGATAGCATTGTCGATGACACCTTCCATCACTTTGCTGATGATTAAGAGTAGACTGATGGGGCGGCAATTGGCCGGATTGGATTTGTCCTGCTTTTTGTGGACAGGACATACCTGGGCAGTTTTCCACATTGTCAGTTAGATGCCAGTGTTGTAGCTGTACTGGAACAGCTTGGCTAGAGGTTCAGCACGATAGCCGGGATGTTGTCAGGGCCCATAGCCTTTGCTGTATCCAGTGCACTCAGCCGTTTCTTGATATCACGTGGAGTGAATCGAATTGGCTGAAGACTGGCTTCTGTGATGGTGGGGACCTCAGGAGGAGGCCGATATGGATCATCCACTCGGCACTTCTGGCTGAAGATTGTTGCAAACGCTTCAGCCTTGTCTTTTGCACTCACGTGCTGGGCTCCACCATCATTGAGGATGGGGATATTTATGGAGCCTCCTCCTCCCGTTAGTTGTTTAATGGTCCACCACCATTCACAACTGGATGTGGCAGGACTGCAGAGCTTTGATCTGATCCGTTGATTGTGGGATCGCTTAGCCCTGTCTATAGCATGCTGCTTCCGCTTTTTAGCATGCATGTCATTGGCATGTTGGCACCCAGGTTGGCACCTCATTTTTAGGTACGCCTGGTGCTGCTCCTGGCATGCTCTTCTACACTCGTTGTTGAACCAGGGTTTGGTCCCCTGGCTTGATGGTAATGGTAGAGTGAGGGATATGCCGAACCATGAGGTTACAGATTGTGGTGGAGTACAATTCTGCTGCTGCTGATGGCCCACAGTGCCTCATGGATGCCCAGTTTTGAGCTGCTAGATCTGTTCTGAGTCTATCCCATTTAGGAAGGTGGTAGTGCCACACAACACGATGGAGGGTGTCCTCAGTGTGAAGATGGGACTTCGTCTCCACAATGACTTTGCGGTAGTCACTGCTACCAATACTGTCATGGACAGATGCATCTGTGACAGGTAGATTGGTGAGGACGAGGTCAAGTAGGTTTTTCCCTCATGTTGGTTCTCTCACCACCTGTCGCAGGCCCAGACTGGCAGCTATGTCCTTTAGGACTCAGCCAGCTCGGTCAGTAGTGGTGCTACCGAGCCACTCTTGGTGATGGACATTGAAGTCCCCCACCCAGAGTACATTCTGTGGCCTTGCTACTCTCAGTGCTTCTTCCAAGTGGTGTTCAACATGGCGGAGTACTGATTCATCAGCTGAGGGAGGGCGGTAGGTGGTAATCAGTAGGAGGTTTCCTTGCTTGACCTGAAGCCATGAGACTTCATGGGGTCCAGAGTCAATGTTGAGGACACCCAGGGCCACTACTTCCTGACTGAATACCACTGTGCTGCCACCCCTGGTGGGTCTGTCCTGCCAGTGGGACAGGACATACCCAGGGATGTTGATGGAGGAGTTTGGGACATTGGCTGAAATGTATGATTCTGTGAGTATGACTATGTCAGGCTGTTACTTGACTAGTCTGTGGGACAGCTCTCCCAATTTTGGCACAAGTCCCCCAGATGTTGGTAAGGAGGACTTTGCAGGGTTGACTGGGCTGGGTGTGCCGTTGCCGTGTCCATAGCCGGTGCCAAGATTGATGCCGGGTGGTCCGTTCGGTTTCATTTTTATTATTTTGTTTCATAGCGGTTTGTTACAACTGAGTGGCTTGCTAGATTATTTCAGAGGGCAGTTAAGAGTCAACCACATTGCTGTGAGTCTGGAGTCACATATAGGCCAGACCAGGTAAGGACGGCAGATTTCCTTCCCTAAAGGACATTAGTGAACCAAATGGGTTTTTACGACAATCCGATAGTTTCACGGTCACCATTACTGATACTAGCTTTTTATTCCAGTGCAAAAGTACAATGCATGTGCAGAATTTTACAGTGTTTTAAAAGGTGGCACACAATAACTGTTTAAGTTAGGAAATGATGAGACAGTAATACATGAGGAAATTAAATGCCAGATATGATGGCTAAATACTAAGTGGAGCAAGGGGTTAACATTTTAGATCTGTCCCCCTCCACCCTGGCTCAATGGGTAAATTTTATTCTCATTCTCGGGACATGGGCATCACTGGCAAGGCCAGCATTTATTGCCCATCCCTAGTTGCCCTAGAGAAACTAGTGGTGAGCCTTCTTCTTGAACTGCTGCAGTCCGTGAGGTGAATGTACTCTCACAGTGCTGTTAGGGAGGGAGTTCCAGGATTCTGACACAGTGACGATGAAGGAATGGCTATATATGTCCAACTCGGGATGGTATGTGACTTAGAGGAGAACTGGGGGGTGATGGTGTTCCCAAGCACCTGCTGCCCTTGTCCTTCTAGGTGGTGGAGGTTATGGGTTTGGGAGCTGCTGTCGAAATAGCCTTGGCAGATTGCTACAATGCATCCTGTAGGTAGTACACACTGCAGCCACGGTGCGCCGGTGGGGGAGGGAGTGAATGTTTAAGGTGATTTGTCCTGGATGGATGCCATGTAATGTGGTACTAATGTGGTACTGAGCTGCAGATACCTGGACAGTTTCAGCTTCAATCTCTGCTTTATGCTGACAGTTGATCTCAGCCAGCACAGCAATGGGATTGGTCTCAGTTTCTTTGAGCTAGAGTGAGGGAAAGTCAGCTACTGTACTCACTTTTAATCGCTATCCAGTGACCACTGCTGCAAAGTAACATATGTACCAGGTGAGAAGGGGATCAGGCTCAGCTTCAATGTTGAAGAATTTTATCTCAGTAGAGCAGAGGTAAGGGGAGAAAATCGTGCATTCATTTTTTTAAATTAAATCTACGTTCTATAATTAAGAATGTACTTATCTTCCAACTGGGGAGTTCCAAATGTGACTGTAGAGTAGTGGGGATGGGTCCCATTCCACCCTGACTCCAGATGTCCCATCCCACCCTGACTCCAGAGGTCTCATCCCACCCTGACTCCAGAGGTCTCATCCCACCCTGACTCCAGAGGTCTCATCCCACCCTGACTCCAGAGGTCTCATCCCACCCTGACTCCAGAGGTCTCACCACACCCTGACTCCAGAGGTCTCACCACACCGTGACTCCAGAGGTCCCACTACACCCTGACTCCAAAGGTCTCACCACACCCTCACCCCAGAGGTCCCACCACACACTGACTCTAGACGTCCCACCCCACCTTGACTCTACTTGTTCCACCCCTCTCTGACTCTACAGGTCCCACCCCACCCTGACGCCAGAGGGGAGCAGTGTGAAAAACATTGGAGAGGGCATTCTCAAGGTACTTTCCCATTGCCCTCCTTTTAATGTTATTCTAGGAGCGCTGAGTCCCTTGATTCCCTCCATTGATGCTGTAAGATCTGTAAACCAGCTGCAGACACACAGACCCAGGTACAATATGGGGATACAGTTCTACGTCTAGGCTTCAGAAAATGGATTTAACAGCACAAATGGCGGATAGCAGCTCATGGGGGTGTCAGCTCCCAGAATCGACATTCAAAGAAGATCAAAATAAAAACAGCTTCAAGCCGCTTGAGTGTGACACTCCAAACCATACTCGGGGAAGGGGATGGGTCTTTTTGAGCCTTCAGGTTTGTTAAACTGACCTAAAGCTTATCTCAATGCACCGAGAGTGTGGCCACTCCTGCTCATGCCCATAACATTTAAAGTCTAACAGCCTTGGCGCACAGTTCGGTACATTCATATCAGCGTGCAAGCACAGAGGCCCCCCGAGAATTTGAATCACAGCTAGGCAGTATAAACAAGGTACTGCAGGCTGCAACCTGTACTGTAGACACAGACCACTAGTTACGGTGTAAGTGCGTCCTATGATTCCTGTTGAAAGCGCGTCCATTTGTAATGGTGCTGATTGAAATCTGCAGCATCACCTCAAAAATGCACAAAGCATTGTGTTCAGAATCCTTGTCAATCACAAGCAAAGCCAATTTTGACACGGAGCAGACCATTTGCGGCTAGTGTTTTCTGTTATTTGTTAAGTGATTATAATAAAGAGCGATGGTTTTTTTTTCTTATTGTGACAGAGGCACGGATTCTTTACTAGACCTGTCAGCTGTTTTGCGAGATAATTCCGGAGGGATAGTTAGTTCTTTCCCACTGCAGCTGGCGACATAACACCAATTCATTTCTCCTCAAGCGCATTTTCCTCACTCACCAACTGCCAAAGCTGGCTGACGTTATCATAAAACTGTCGACTTTTTTCTCCCTGTGCCCCTGCCTATCTAATGCAGGAATTAGACTGAAAGGGAATGAAAGGTGATGGACGCGCCATAACTACACGTCAACGCACTCTTGCCCCATATGAGACAAATTGGACTTTAGTCTACTGACAGGTTGGAGACGTTGCAAAGAGGTCAGCGCCACAAAAAGAGAGGGCGCAATACCTCTGAGCGTGACAGTAGGTAAAACCCAAGAGGAAGCAAGGCAGCCAACTGGAGCATCAATCACCTCCCTCTGCACAAGGTACAAGCCATTAAGGAATCTTTTAATGTTGATCATTAGCACCTTAGCATCGACCAGTGCGTTAATGGTTTTTCCGAGTGATATTCGCTTTAATTGGACAAACCAGTGTGTCCCCATTAATCCTCTTCCATTTTAACCCACCAAGCACTACGCTATTGCATCCTCTCGCCGCTTTACTCAGTCGCAATCCATTAGGGAAGTTCAGATGGCAATGCAAAGCACAAGAGCAAAACTCTCGCAGCCTGGATCATTACCTGGAGCCAAAGATTGGATTACCACCATTACTAATCCTCTGACAGATATGTGGCACTTTTAAGTTGTATGGATTTTGTAAACGTTTTTAGGGAGATTCTGTGTCCGATACTACAGATTCAGATATCAGGCTTATTGGGGGATCTCACGGGACATCGGACTGTGGCCCAGGCCCTCACAGCGTATCAGGCTGTGAGGCAGATTCACACAGGATATTGGACTGTCAAATTGGAATTAGCAGGTTATCAAGCTGTGACATAGGACCTCACCTGATAAGGGGTCAGTTTAGTTGATGAGATATAGAATTCACCATCCTCTATATATCAATGTCTGTTTGAGGTTTTTTTATTGCATAAATGCAGTCAACATTTTTACAATGGCACAGCAGTGCAAACAACGTTAGTGCCGCACTAATGTATTTTCAAACCCAGGGTAGTTACAGCTGGCCTGTGCTCCATCAGGACAGATCCAGATCTTTAGGATGATTGCTCTATTTCACTTATTTTAAGGAAAACACAGTCATTCAATTTTCTCCAATTGCTAATACACCGCTGCTGCACAGCCATTGCTTTAATGTATCATTGATATCCTTTTTTTTCCCTTTCTCTCTGGCGTTTCGAAAAATGAGAGGCGATCTCATTGAAACATATAAGATTCTGAGGGGGATTGACAGGGTAGATACTGAGACGTTGTTTCCCCTGGCGGCAGAGTCTAGAACTGGGGGACATCGTCTCAGGATAAGGGGTCGGCCATTTAAGACTGAGATGAGGAGGAATTTCTCAGAGGGTTGTGAATCTTTGGAATTCTCTACCCCAAAGAGCTGTGGATGCTAAATCGTTGAGTATATTCAAGGCTGAGGTCGATAGATTTTTGGACACTAAGGGAATCAAGGGATATGGGGATCGGGCAGGAAAGTGGAGTTGAGGTCAAAGATCAGCCATGATCTTATTGAATGGCTCGAGGGGCCGTATGGCCGACTCCTGCTCCTAATTCTTATGTTCTCCCCTGATGGTGATGAAACATGCCACGGTATAGCTCCACAGGCACATGTGGCTCTGTAGTGTCCGGTAATGCCAACTCTTGGGAATTAATCGCGAGACACGCGATTTTAAATGAAAATTTACCCCAATGCGCGATCTCGCGATTCAACTCTGAAACGTCATGATTTTTTTCCTACTTTATTAATCTCCACCACCTCAACTCCAGCAAAAAAAAAACAATCTCCAGCCTGCTGTCTACCACCCTGCCCCCTACACTACATCGCCCTCTCATTGGTGGAACAATGTCATCCCTCCCTGTCAATCACTGAGATAACAAACGAGATTAGATTGAGGGCAGTCGTAAGATTGGCGCATGTGTAGTTGGAGATCATGGATTGCTACTGGAAGTGGCGGTAAATTGACATGATTGACAATAGAAAATTGCATTGTCAACAATGGCATTAGAAGTGCCAATCAGTGCCAATCAGAGAAAGGCGGGGATTTGGCTGTCGAATTGTATCGAACCTTTTCAGCAGCACGTTGTGATGTAAGGTATGATAATGGGTCAGGTAGGAGGCTGTGCAGACACTTCCAGTGTCTTCCTGCTGTGTTTCGATGGTATTTCTTTGCTGAATTAAGTGACAATGTTTTGCGTGGTGTTGAATTGTGTACAAGAGTTGATGTTTAATTCATTCAGTTGTTAGTTAAATTTGAGTGCACATTTCCCTTCCCTTAACTCTCACAGAAAGCTCCGTCTTTATTTCTCACCCGTGCAGAAAGTTGCATCTCTAATATTTACTGGCAAAAAATCACCAAACCTTATACTTGGGGGGGGAAAATCACTACAAGAGCTGAAATAAAATAGATCAGAGGAGATTGAGCTGATTTTATAGCGTTTAAAATTATGAAGGGTTTGGACAGACTAAGGCGAGCTGCCGACACTGGTCGCGCCTCCACGGGCAGCTTTCTCGAGCGAAGACATCGCTGCCTGCACCAGCCCTCAGGCAAGTCCCAGGAGGAGGCTTCGAGTGGCCTACGGTGGGGTGGGGGGTGGGGTGGGGGAGGTGATCGGAACTCCTGTCTCCATGGGATGGTGTTTTTGATTTTTTTCCCAAACCTTACCTTTGGTTGCCAGCTGAAGGGACTGCATTGCGTGGTGGTAGTGTTGGGCACCAGGTGAGGGGTGGTGATAACTGGTAGGATTTTTTTTTAAAGTTTTTTGTAAAGCATTTTCCGATGCAGTGATATAGATTTTGTAAAGAGCTGTGACCTGCGAGAGATTAAATAAAGCCACTAATGAGGTTTAGAAACCAACTGCCAATCTATATTGGTTTATGTTTGGAAAAAATAGCAACTCATGATTTCTATACCAAATCTCATGATTTTTAAGAGTTTGCCTCCTGATTTACAAGACGGTAAGGTTGGCAATACTGAGTATCAGTGTTCCCGTTAAGATGCACGGCCGTGCAGTCATCAGCGAGGTCCCGCACAAGCCGCTCACGGGCTTGTACATTGGAGACACCGCGCATACGCAAAAAAGGCAGCGCGGCTAGCGGGCGACATTGTTGAGTATCTCACCCAAGTAGCCACTCTTCATGTATGAGGCTGGACAATGAGGGATTTTGACCCTGGAGCTTGACTCAGCCAGGGCTCCCAGTCCATACTGCTTTTCACTAACTCCATCTGAAAGTGTAATCCTTGCCGACACTGGGTAAGGACAGGGTCGGGTTCAGTTGTAATCTGCTTCATCATCTTGGCAGAGATGTGTTTTCTAGGGTCACATATGAAGAATGACCATTTGGGTAATACTGGAAAGTTTCCGATGACGACATAAGTTTACGCCTTCAGCTGGGAGAGAAAATGGAGGCGAAGGGAGGAAGGGGGATGTTTTAACAACATGTTGCTCCTTGATAGATCAGTTGGACAGAGAAAGACCAATTGCTTTCTCAAACAGTTAGCTTCTTTGAGTTTCACACAAGACTCAAGTGCCATTTTGAAATCAGGCAGAAAACAACAGACTAGGGCTAGAAATTCATCTACTTTCCGCCACTCCATTGCGCCATGTAATGGCAATAAAATGGCGGCTGCCGCTCTTTCACCAGCTGGTGGCGGTTCCCGCGACGGCCGCCATATTTCTCTCCCTCTTTGCGCTGCTGGTAACTGGCAGCACCCTGGAAAAAAAAAGGCGGCACGGTGACATCAATCGGTGTACAACCCTGTCAGCCCTGCCTTCTTCTGATGGAATAGGCCTTCCATCAGGGCTGTTACAACTTCATAAACAATATCATTTATCTATAATAACAGGCATGATAAATCTACCACCAGTTAGATGTTCTCAGATATACTGCTACTTCGGACAGAATGTCACATTGTTAACAGGATACTCATGATGGGAACCATATATAACACGTTTGCTATAAAATGCCGCTAAATATTTTTTGTAAGACACTGCTGTAGTAGAAACTTGTTTACTTTATTATGTGGAAGCTGTAATCGCAAAATCAATGCCAGAATGGAACAGAGCAAGGTCCTGCAGGTGATACCTTACCAGAGAGTACAGAAATAGCTCACAGGGTCATGCTGAGGATCATAGGCCTGGATATTAACAGGGGCAGGTTACATAGGCGGGGGGGCGGAGTTTCGTAGGGGAAACCTGGAAGCCCGGGGCGGGGTCCGATCCCCGATCCTGGGGAAGGTTCAATCCCCAACCCTGGGGTGGGGGGGGGATCCAATCCCCGAACCTGCAGGGGGGGGGGGTTCAATCCCTGACCCCAGGGGTGGTGGGTCTGATCCGAGGGGGGAGGGGGAGGTGATCCCAGACCCTGGGGTCTTTGTATGGGGGTGGGGGGTCTGATGGGAGTGGAGCTTAGGGGGCTGGGGGGAAGCACTCCTGCTCCTCCTGGCCCACAAGAAGTGTTGTGAAGGCACTTACCTTCACCCCGAAGCTGTCCTCGCCTGCCTTCAGCTGCCGGGTTTCCTGAGGCCTGGGAAACCTAGCTGGCCACTGTTAAATCAAAGGCTGCCAGCCTCATTAAAATATTTAATTTGTCAACATGCCTCCTGGGAGCGGGTTGGCTTCCTGCCCCCTGTCCCGCCTCCGTTTAACCCGGAAGTGGGTGGCGTGGTAGGCGGGTTGGGGTGAGGTTTGAGATTTTTTTAAATTTAACCTCTGACCTGACCCCAACCCACCCAATTTTGGGTGTTAAAATCCAGCCCATTATCTCTGAGCCACAATAACAAGGAATTGAAGGGCCACAATTGTCAAAATAACTCAAGGCTAACGGTGCTTGCATTATTTATGCGCAGATGCTACCCCAACTTCAGGCAAGGGCAGATGCCACGGTTAAACACGAAAAACCACAAGTTGTTGTCCGAGATGCGCCACTCTGCCATTAACTTCGCGAAAACAGCATCTTGCTGTCTGCCTCAACATTCAAATGCATTGAATGGCGTGAAGTTGCTGTATTTGCACAGCAGATACCAACTAAACTTGCCACACAAAGTGAAGCCTTGTCCAATCAGTCCAAGTTTAACGACATGTTAAGTGTTAATTACTACCAAACAACGGTCCTGATATTTACAGGGCGGGATTTCCAAGTGGGGGGGTGAGTTCTAAGTCCAGGTTTCCCTGAACGCTGCAGAGTGCTTTTTTTTTAAACAGGCTCCCCACCCGGAAGCCAGCCTGATTTACAGGCCTGGCTCTCGGTCAGTGGAGGCTGTAGCCCAGGAGCATGTATGTTCATGTTGCTGGGGGAAAGATTTTGAGGGGAGGGAGTTGTGTCGAGAGTGGCTTGTAGGTTTGGGAGGTGATTGCTGAGGGTCGGAGAGAGATCGGGGCAAAGATGGTGGGTTGGGGGGTCAATGGTCACGGTAGTTGTCTGATCATGCGGTGGGATCCAATCGTGGAGGGAGTTGGCGGAGAGGGGATCTGATCGTGGCGGGGGGGTGTTCTGATTGCGGCGAGGGAAGCAGGCTAGCTTGGGGGGCTGGGAGGAAGCCCTCCTGCTCCTCCTAGCCCACGAGCAGTGGTGGAAAGGTACTTAGCTCATCCATGCTGCTGTCCTGGCCTCCCTTTAGCAGCCGGGTTTCCCGAGGCCTGGATAACCCAGCTGGCAAGGGTTAAATTTTAAAAGGAGATCAAATCTGAGGCATGCAGCCTCATTATAATATTTAAATGCGGAACCCACCTTCTGGGAGCGGGTTGGTTGCCCGCCTCCTGTCGTGCCTCCATTAAAACCGGAAGTGGCAGGCTCGAGGCAGGTTGGGTTCGGGTTTGAGGTTTTTTTCAAATTTTTACATCCCACACGACCCAAACCCTTAAAATTCCCCACAACCTCTCTGGCACTGAAAATTAACTATTGCAAGTGTGGAGTCTCACTCCTTCAAGTTTTGAATTGTTTTAATTGTTGTTGGAGACATTAAAATATTTTTTTTAACTTTTCTTTTCTGTCTCTTTTTTCTCTTTCTCTTAATCCAGTCTTTCTTTTCCTCTCTTTATTTTTCTTTCTGTACCTGATTTGCCATTGTATTCACCCAATCTAATATATACTTTCCTTCTCAGTTGTTGTGCTGTTAATTACACAATCCTTCAATCTAATTGGTTACGGGGATACACAGTTGCTTTCCCTGTTCACTCGGGTCCCAAGTGCCTTTTGTCTCCCTCGCTGCGACGTTATCAACTCACACTTTCAGCAAGTTATCATCAAGATTAAATGGGCATGGGCAAGTCTAACTAACGGCGGACGTTGTTCGGCCCTGCTAGAGCAAATCATCAGTTATTCCAGCTCATGATGAAACTCCTCAATGCTGTCCCCCAATGCTCATTAGATGCGTGATGTAAGTGCGTAATACGAGTGCCAATAAGAAACAAATAAGAAAATAAATCTCATAAACTCAGAAGCGATAATTGCGAGGCAGCTCATACAACCTACAGCAGGTCCAAGAAGGCATCTCCTTCTAAATAAGGATGTAAATACCAGCAGTTCCACAGTAATGAGGCTCATTAGTTCAAGCTGAAGATCCCATTGTAATTTATTTTTGCTACTTGCAAGTAGAAATACACACTTATTGTACCTCAGCAAGTCTCAACGGGCATGTATCTACTGAGACTCCATGATGGCCTTATCTTGTTGCACATTCCAAATGAGCTGCAGGTCAAAAGAAAGCTTTAGGGTGCTATTGCAACCATCCATCATCTTTGACTAGCTGCAACTATCTAGTAGCAAGATCTGTTTTCTTGTTTTCCACGCTCATGTTTGGTCTTACAAGTGGACAGATGTATCAAGGGCCTCCTGGGATGCTGAGCCTCTGCCATTTAATTTGCCGCATTGTCCTGGGTAATGGATATAGATATGTGTAACTGAGACAAAAATCCAACATTAGGTATCAGATGTTGAATGTACAATGGTAACGTCTGGAGCACTTGACTGAACCAACTGGCTTGTATATTTTATGCAGGTGTAAGATGTGAAGCACTGGAAACTGGATACCGAGGAACTATAGACTGAATGGCCTTCTCTTAGTCCATGCTTTTGCATGTTCTTACATCCGACATATGAAATACAAATCATTAATCCAATCAGGGGTTCCAGATTTTTTTTTATTCGTTCCTGGGATGTGGGCGTCGCTGGCAAGGCCAGCATTTATTGCCCATCCCTAATTGCCCTTGAGAAGGTGTTGGTGAGCCGCCTTCCTGAACCGCTGCAGGCCGTGTGGTGAAGGTACTCCCACAGTGCTGTTAGGGAGGGAGTTCCAGGATTTTGACCCAGTGAGGATGAAGGATCGGCGATATACTTCCAAGTCAGAATGTTGTGTGACTTGGAGGGGAACTTGCAGGTGGTGGTGTTCCCATGCACCTGCTGCCCTTGTCCTTCTAGGTAGAAGAGGTCGCAGGTTTGGGAAGTGCTGCCGAAGGTGCCTTGGTGAGTTGCTGCAGTGCATCTTGTAGATGGTACACACTGCAGCCAGGGTACGCCGGTGGTGGAGGGAGTGAATGTTTAAGGTGGTGGATGGGGTGCCAATCAAGCGGGCTGCTTTTTCCTGTAGGGTGTCGAGCTTCTTGAGTGTTGTTGGAGCTGCACTCATCCAGGCAAGTGGAGAGTATTCCATCACACTCCTTACTTGTGCCTCGTAGATGGTGGAAAGGCTTTGGGGAGTCAGGAGGTGAGACACTCACTGCAGAATACCTAGCCTCTGACCTGCTCTTGTTGCCACAGTATTTACATGGCTGGTCCAGTTAAATTACTGGTCAATGGTGACCCCCCAGGATGTTGATGGTGGGGGATTCAGCAATGGTAATGCTGTTGAATGTCAAGGGGCGGTGGTTAGACTCTCGCTTGTTGGAGATAGTCATTGCCTGGCACTTACCAGCCCAAGCCTGAACGTCGTCCAGGTCTTGTTGCATGCGGGCATGGACTGCTTCTTTATCTGAGGAGTTGTGAATGGTGCTGAACACTGTGCAGTCATCAGCGAACATCCCCATTTCTGACCTTATGTTGGAGGGAAGGTCATTGATGAAGCAGCTGAAGACGGTTGGGCCTAGGACACTGCCCTGAGGAACACCTGCAACGATGTCCTGGGGCTGTGATGATTGACCTTCAACCACCACAACCATCTTCCTTTGTGTTAGGTATGACTCCAACCAGTGGAGAGTTTTCCCCCCGATTCCCATTGACTTCAGTTTTACTAGGGCTCCTTGATGCCACACTCGGTCAAATGCTGCCTTGATGTCAAGGGCAGTCACTCTCACTTCACCTCTGGAATTCAGCTCCTTTGTCCATGTTTGGACCAAGGCTGTAATGAGATCTGGAGCCAAGTGGTCCTGGCGGAACCTAAACTGGACATCAGTGAGCAGGTTATCATTGAGTAAGTGCCGCTTGATAGCACTTTCGACGACACCTTCCATCACTTTGCTGATGATTGAGAGTAGACTGATGGGGAGGTAATTGGACGGCTTTCATTTGTCCTGCATTGTGGACAGGACATACCTGGGCAGTTTTCCACATTGTCGGATAGATGCCAGTATTGCAGCTGTACTGGAACAGCTTGGCTAGAGGCGCGGCTAGTTCTGGAGTACAAGTCTTCAGCACGATAGCCGGAATGTTGTCGGGGCCAATAGCCTTTGCTGTATCCTGTGCGCTCAGCCGTTTCTTGATATCACGTGGAGTGAATCGAATTGGCTGAAGACTGGCTTCTGTGATGGTGGGGTCCTCAGGAGGAGGCCGATATGGATCATCCAGTCGGCACTTCTGGCTGCAAACGCTTCAGCCTTGTCTTTTGCACTCACATAGAAACATACATAGAATCTAGGAGCAGGAGTAGGCCATTCGGCCCGTCGAGCCTGCTCCACCATTCAATACGATCATGGCTGATCATCCAAATCCAGTACCCTGTCCCTGCTTTAATCCCCACAGTACACATATCCCACCCTATCCCCGTAACCCCACGTATTTAATTCCCCCTAACATATCCCATCCTATCCCCATAACCCCACATATTTAATCCCCCCCTAACACTAAGGGTCAATTTATCATAGCCAAATCAACCTAACCCGCACATTTTTGGACTGTGGGAGGAAACCGGAGCACCCGGAGGAAACCCACGCAGACACGGGGAGAATGTGCAAACTCCACACAGACAGCTGGGCTTCACCATCATTGAGGATGGGGATATTCATGAAGCCTTCTCCTCCCACTAGTTGTTTAATGGTCCACCACCATTCACGACTGGATGTGGCAGGACTACAGAGCTTTGAGCTGATCCATTGATTGTGGGATCGCTTAGCCCTGTCTATAGCATGCTGCTTCCGCTTTTTAGCATGCATGTAGTCCTGTGTTGCAGCTTCCCAGGTTGGCACCTCATTTTTAGGTACGCCTTGTGCTGCTCCTGGCATGCTCTTCTTCACTCCTTATTGAACTAGGGTTGGTCCCCTGGCTTGATGGTAATGGTAGAGCCATGAGGTTACAGATTGTGGTGGAATACAAATCTGCTGCTGCCCCACAGAGCCTCATGGATGCCCAGTTTTGAGCTGCTAGATCTATCCCATTTAGCATGGTGGTAGTGCCACACAACATGATGGAGGGTGTCCTCAGTATGAAGATGGGACTTCGTCTCCACAATGACTCTGCGGTGGTCACTGCTGCCAATGCTGTCATGGACAGATGCATCTGCGACACGTAGATTGATGAGGACGAAATCAAGTAGGGTTTTCCCTCATGTTGGTTCTCTCACCCCCGTCGCAGGCCCAGACTGGCTATGTCCGTCAGGACTCGGTCAGCAGTGGTGCTACCAAGCCACATTTAAGTCATTCTGTGCCCTTGCTACTCTCAGTGCTTCTTCCAAGTGGTGTTCAACATGGAGGAGTACTGCTTCATCAGCTGAAGGAGGTAATCAGCAGGAGGTTTCCTTACCCAGGCTTGACCTGAAGCCAGGAGACTTCCAATTACCGGCCCATCAGAGTCAATGTTGAGGACTCACTCCTTCCCGACTGTATACCACTTTGGTGGTGACATTGGCTGAAAGGTATGATTCTGTGAGTATGCTTGACTAGTCTGTGGGACACCTCTCCCAATTTTGGCACAAGTCCTCAGATGTCAGTGAGGAGGACTTTGCCGGGTCGACTGGGCTGGATGTGCCGTTGTCGTGTCCGTAGCCGAGGTCGATGCCGGGTGCTCCGTCTGGTTTTATTCTTATTAGTGTTTCTTGTAGCGGTTTGTTACAACTGAGTGGCCATTTCAGGGGGCAGTTAAGACTCAACCACATTGCTGTGGGTCTGGAGTCACATATAGGCCAGACCAGGTAAGGATGGCAGATTTCCTTCCCTAAAGGACATTAGTGAACCAGATGGGTTTTTACGACAATCCGATAGTTTCATGGTTACCATTACCGATACTAGCTTTTTATTCCAGGTTTATTTAATTAACTGAATTTAAATTCCCCAGCTGCCATGGTGGGAACTCATTCATCCAGGCCTCTGGATTACTAGTCCAGTAACATAACCACTATGCTACCGTTCCTGTTCCAGATGACATCATAAAAACTACAAGGGTCTCAAGACATCTTTTATTCATTATCTAAATGAGTTTCTGCTGCAGAATCAGTTACAAGTATCTGTTATCCTATACAGTCTAGTAACACGGCAATGTACAAAAAAATGTTGCTCCATGTGGGCAGCCCCAGCATACCAGGTAATATATACAATCGAAAATATTTTTACTTAGTACTGCTACAACACATTTCTTTGGCATGAAGGTATTGCATTGTCATTTTGTCATCCCTGATTTGAGTGTGTAGGACCTGAATCTTAAGGTAAGGCCTGCAGTATTACCAGGTAGAATTAGGTCCATATCAGAATGTTGACAGCATTGACAGGTGGTGGGAGAAGAGGGTAACAACAACAACTTGCGTTTATATAGCCCCTTTAAAAAAAAAGAAATTGCATTTATATAGCGCATTTCACGACCTCAAGACATCACAAAGCGCTTTACAGCCAATGAAGTACTTTTGAAGTATAGTCACTGTTGCAATGTATGAAATGCAGCAGCCAATTTGAACACAGCAAGGTCCCACGAACCGTAATGTCATATATGGTCTAGAAATTCGTTATAGCCAAGGAATGGGCGGTGTTAGGACAAAAGATGGTGTATTAGCGCCAGGCGAAAATGCTTTAGACTGTACGCAAAATTCGTCCTCACTGCTGAATAAAATGATTGGAGTCTTAAATCAAGTCTAAATACCCAAGCTCATTGCTGTTACACTTAAAGGCTGGACCAATATCTGGCGCAGTCTAATCACAACTCATGATTGCCACAGGCTTTTTTTGTACTACTTAAAGGGGAGGTTCATTGGTGCTGCAGCACCTCATTCTCAACATTGTTGGCTGTGCAGCTGCCTCAACAACCATAAGAAGGACAAGAAGAAGGAGCACCTATTTACAAATCCTCATGGCAAATCGCCGCCCCAGGGAGAGACCCCGCAGGTTTTCCCATGAAGCTTTGGAGGCATTGGTTTTAGCGCTGGAGAGAAGGCAGGCAGTCCTGTACCCACCAACTGGCAGGAGGCCCTCGCCACAAGTCTGCCGCACTATGTGGAGGGAGGTGGCACACCACATCACGGACCGCCCATGTGGAGGCCCGATTGTCCAGCTACCTCCTCCCTCCCTCCTGTTCCTCGTCTTCTTCCTCCTTGTCTTCTTCCTCCTCATCTTCTTCCTCCTCGTCTTCATCCTCCTCCCTCTGCGCACATGTTCCCGTCTTTCTGGCTGCCTGTGCTACCTCCGCCGTAGATCCTGGAGGGCGAGGTGGCATGCAGTACAGCCCCCATTAATCTTACCAAGTGTTGCAGTTTGAATTTTTGAAGAATAAATGTAGCTACTTTGCACTTGCCACAAGACTCCTGATACAAGAACCTTGAAATTATTCAATGAGACTGTTGCAGTAGCTGAAACTAACAAAAAGCCACTGAAACTGCACTAAGCTGACAGGTGCGGTGAGCTAAGTGGCTAAAAGCAATTTGGGAAATTGGGCATTCAGTGAGCGTTGCACACTCACTGATGTCACAATCTCCCTGGTGTTGAGTTCCCCGGCGATAGCTGTTACCAGCAGCACTACAGGAGGGTCCCGATTTAGCGCGTGGCGCTGGATTCGCCTCGCCATCGGTACTGGTCGCAACACTGCATTAGCGCCATCTACTGGCGCTAATGGGCGGCCCTAAGGGGACGAATTTTTCCTCCATAATGTTTTAGTGATGTTGGTTGAGGGATAAATATTGGCCAGGACACCAGGGAGAACTCCCCTGCTCTTCTTCGAATAGTGCCATGGGATCTTTTACGTCCACTGAGAGAGCAGGCTTGGTTTAACATCTCATCTGAAAAACTCCCTTAGTACTGCGCTTGAGTGTCAGCCTAGATTTTGTGCTCTAATCCCTGAACCCACAACCTTCTGACTCAGAGGCGAGAGTGCTACTAACTGAACCATGACTGACACTTGTGTTTAACCACGTTTAACATAGTAAAATGTCCCAAGGCGCTTCACAGGAGCATTATCAGACAAAATTAGACACCGAGCCACATAAGGAGTGTCGTAAGAATGAGCCTTACGCGTGGTGAACTTAAAGTAAGCTTTAATCAACTAAAAAGGTGCTACATATAAAAGAGGTCTTACTCTATGCCTCTCCAGGATCCAACTGCTCAGTCCAGTATTTATCCTGGACTAATCACAGGAAGTGATGCAATAAAGTTCGAGTCACAGGAAGCTGTATTGTGTTACCACATTCTCCCCCCCCCAAAAGATTAGGAGGCCGGGATGCTCCCTCCATTTCGTAGCCGCCGGACGAGGGAGAGCCGCACCCGTTTGGGTTCTCGTAGCGGTAGAGGGCCCCTAGCCCGTTTACCCGCCGCGGGCCGTGGACCAGAGTCCGAGTGATCCAGCCCGCACTGTGAGGGGTCAGGACGATCCTGACTGTGTACTGGTGCCCGAACGGGTGTCGGGCAGGGCTGTGGCAGATCCGTTTCCGAGCGTATGGTACGGGGTGGATCGTGGCTGCGCGTGCGAGCCCCGACGGGCTCATAGTCAGTCTGCCCCAGGTCGGCACGCTGGAGTGAGGTACCAGCCGGCGTCAGATCCAGATCGTGATGAGAGGCACCAGGCGAGCCCAGAGATGTGCCTGGTACAATATCATCCCCTGGTGTCCCTCTATGTTTCGGCGGGCAGGGAGCCAGATCCCGCAATGACACGGTAGATTCCCGACCGTCAGGATACCGAATATAGGCGTAGGTAGGGTTGACGTCAGTGAGCTCAACCTCATCTACCAGGGGGTCATTCTTAGACGCCCGGACATATCTTCGGAGTAGCACTGGTCCCGGTGCAGTCAGCCACGACGGGAGAGATATCCCATAGGATGAGCGACGCTGAAATCGGAAGAACCGTTCATGAGGCGTCGTATTTGTGGCGGTCGAAAGGAGGGACCGTGTGGAGTGTAATGCGTCTGGAAGTACTGCTTCCCATTGCTGGTTGGGTAGGTCCCGAGATCTCAAAGCCAGACGTACCGCATTCCAGATGATAGCGTTAAAACGCTCGACTTGCCCATTCCCGACCGGATGATAAGGCGTCGTTCTGCTGGCAGCAATACCCCGTTCCGAGAGATAGGCCTTGAGTTCTCCTGACATAAAAGAAGGGCCCCGATCCGAATGAACATAGGATGCCATGCCACAGAAAGCAAATACCTGCTCAAGGCAGCTGATAACCGTGGTCGTCAGCATATTGGGGCAGGGAAAGGCAAACGGAAAACGGGAATACTCATCGACCATGGTCAATAGATAAGTGTTGCGAGTTGAAGAGGGCAACGGCCCCTTAAAATCGATGCTAAGCCGTTGCATTGGCTGGGTCGCATGTATGAGTATACCACCCGAGGGGCGGAAAAACTGAGGTTTCAATTCCGCACAGACTCTGCAGTCCGAGCACATCTTCTTTACATCCCCGGTAGAGAATGGGAGATTTCGGGACCGCACGAAGTGTAGCATGCGAGTAACGCCCGGATGACACAACCCATCATGGATGTCTACGAGCGTAGAGGGTGCCATGGCGGAGCAGAATGCTCGTGTGAGGGTATCCGGAGCCACATTCTCCTTGCCAGGTCGATAGTGGATGGTGTAACCAAAAGAGGCCAATTCCAGCCGCCAAAGCTGGATTTTATTATTTTTAATTTTGGTCCGTTTTCGATTATCGAGCATGAAGGCGACCGATCGCTGGTCCGTGATTAAGGTAAAGTGCTGGCGAGCTAGGAGATGAGTCCACTTCCGTACTGCCTCTATGATGGCTGTAGCTTCTTTCTCGACTGGAGGATAATGTAGCTCAGCCCCTTGAAAAGTCCTGGACAAAAATGCCACCGGACGACCTTCCTGATTCAGAGTGGCCGAGATCGCCACCTCCGAGGCATCACACTCAACAACAAAAGGAAGACTCTCATCGATGGAGTGAAGAGCCGCTTTCTCCAACTGTTTTTTCAGGAGGTTAAAGGCTGCAACAGCCGCTGTGTCTAGTGGGAATGTGCTGACCTTCAGTAGAGGTTGGATTCGGTCCGAGAAGTTAGGAATCCATTTAGCATAGTATGCAAACAGGCCGAGGGCCCGGCGCAAGGAGGCCGGATTCTTAGGTGGCGGGAGTTCTTGGAGTGGGCGAAGCCTTTCAGGGTCAGGTTTAATGATGCCATTGCCCACACAATAGCCAAGGATGTTGATGGTTGGTTGTGACTCAATGGATTTAGCCGCATTTAATGTCAAATTACGGTGCTGGAGTGCATCCCAAAATCGTTGGAGATTGGCGTCATGTTCCCGCTGATTGCGACCTGCGACAGTAATATTGTCCAGATAAGGAAACGTATCCTTCAAGTCTTCCTGTTTGACCAGGTCATCCATTGCTCGCTGGAAGACAGCCACTCCATTAGTGACCCCAAAGGGGAGGCGACGAAATTGATACAGCCGTCCATTGGCTTCAAAGGCCGTATACTGCTTGTCTGAGACCTTCAAGGGTACCTGATGATAGGCACTTTTCAGATCATATGTTGAGAACACCGTGTACTCAGCCAGTTTATTAACCATATCATCGATGCGCGGCAATGGGTATGCGTCCAAGTCCGTATATTGATTGATGGTCTGTGAATAGTCAATGCACAGCCGTTTCTTGTGAGGTTGTAGAGGGTTCTTAACAATAACGACCTGGGCGCGCCATGGCGACGAACAAGGCTCGATGATATCCTCTGCTAAAAGCCGAGAAATCTCAGCCGCAATAAAAGACTGGTCTTCCTGACTGAAACGTTGTGACTTTGTTATAATCGGTTTGCATCGAGGAGGGATACTGGTAAACAGTGAGGGTTCATCCAGTGAAGCTGCTGACAATGCACAGAACGGTAATCGAGGTCGTATATTAGAAATAGTGAGTTCAGGTTTGGATCCGCCGAACTCAATGGTGAGCTTCTTATGCTGCTTTTGAAAATCCAGCCCTAAGATAAGATCACTACATAAGTCCTTGAGCACCGAAAGTCGGGTGGAGGGATACCTGTGACCATTAAGTGTTATTTCAACCATACAAAAGCCAGAAATTCTGGTATTAAGTGATGACTGAGCCATCGCAATTGCCTGGTCCGATGGGAAAACATGTAGCTTTAACTCTGCAACAATCTGTTCCCTAATGAAACTATCAGTGCTACCTGAGTCAATTAAGGCATCTAAAGTATGTCCATTAATTGATGCTTTTGTAGCTGCATGGAATAGGTTCTGAGGACAAGCAGCTGTAATTGGTGTCGTTGCACAAAGAGTGGCTGAAACTCTAGGTGTGTTTCTTCGAGAGAAAACCCGAGAGGAAGCACGATAGATTTTAGCCGGAACATCTTGATAGGCCCTTACCGGGGCAGTTCGGTAGGACTTAGCTTGATAAGCCCTCGTAGAGGCTCTTGATAGGCAAACCTTTGCAAAATGACCCTTTTTGTTGCAATGACTGCAAAACGCATTGCGAGCAGGGCAGAATTTCCGAGGGTGAAACTCATCACCACAAAAGAAGCATTTCTTAGATTGCCAAGAGGCTGCCACAGTGGGGTCATCATCCTCTTCATCAGTGAAGTCATCAGATTGATCGTCAGGGATAAAGTCCTCCCTAATAGAGTTCACCTGTGGCCTCTTAAATTGCCTGACTGTAGTTAAGGCAGCAGACCGAGGTCTGGGCACTGTATAAAGGTCTGCATTTCTTTTTGCCAGATCTAGAGAGCAAGCCATGTCATAAGCTCTCTGAAGCTCAAGTGTCTTACTTTCCAGTAGACGCTGGCGTATAAATGGGGAGGCAAGCCCGCAGATGAAAGCATCACGGATCATTTCTTCACGGTACAGCTCAGCTGAGGCCGCCTGAAAGTTACAGTCCATACTAAGTCTGCGAAGCTCTTGGAGGAATTTATCAATGGATTCCTCCGGCCCTTGTTGGGCTGTAGCTAGTAGATGTCTGGCATAGACCTCATTCGGTGTCTTAGTATATAGTCTTTTAAGCGTCCGAATTGCCTCCTCGTAACTGCCCCATTCCTCGACATACTGAAATACATTCGGAGTGACACAGTTGATGAGTATCCGCAACTTTGTGTCATCATCAGCCTTGCAATATTCGAGAAAATTGTCAAACGTGCGATACCAGTGTTTCCACACCTTACCGGCTGCTGGGGTGTTTGGGTCCAAGTCAAGACGCGATAGTTTAAGGATGTTTTCTATGATGGGTGATTCCCTGGATCCTTAGTTCCGAGTTCGTCCAAAAAGTTTGAGGGCGAAGTTTTTCAAAGTTGATTAAATTGTCGTAAGAATGAGCCTTACGCGTGGTGAACTTAAAGTAAGCTTTAATCAACTAAAAAGGTGCTACATACAAAAGAGGTCTTACTCTATGCCTCTCCAGGATCCAACTGCTCAGTCCAGTATTTATCCTGGACTAATCACAGGAAGTGATGCAATAAAGTTCGAGTCACAGGAAGCTGTATTGTGTTACCACAAGGAGATATTAGGACAGGTGACGGAGGTAGGTTTTAAGGAGTGTTTTAAAGGAGGAAAGAGAGATAGAAAGGCTGAGGGGTTTTGGGAGGGAATTCCAAAGCTTAGGTCCTAGGCAGCTGAAGGCACGGCCACCAATGGTGGCGTGATGAAAATCAGGGATGAGCCAAAAGGCCAGAATTGGAGGAATGCAGAATAAAGGTCACACTTACCAACCATTCTGTAAGATACTTTTCTCCTATCTCTGAAAGGCTCCCTTATTATGCAGCTTCCAAAAGAGCAAGCAGGCGACCTACTCCCAAACATGTACTTTCGTTACTCTTAAACATCTTCACTGATGAATGCTTAATTGGCTTTCTTCTGTCTACTATTTTAATGGAGGTATTAACCCATTTAAAATACGCAGGTTATCATCGCTGTTCAAGTAACAGACAGAGGAACAGCTTAAATAAAAATCAATTTTCCATGGAGTGGCGGGGGGGGGGGGGGGAACATTTACAGAAATTAAATTAAATATCTATTAGAGAAGAAATCCTCATTTTGAGGGGCACTGCCAAATTGAATCATCTAATGTAATTTTTCGTGCTGTTAAGGCAGCCCTGAATATTATCCTGGCCAGATCGCTTTCAGTAACTGAGATGTTTGATGTAGGTTGGTAAGCTGTGGGGAAGGCTGAAAGTGCTTGGCTGGCTGGGAATCAGCTCTAGGTCACTCACCTCTCCGGATCAGGAAAACCAGCATCTCTGATCAGAAGTAAATCGATTCACCGATAAATAGATTGTAAATATAACAGGCCAATGTATCTATATATGTTTATTTTCTTCCCTCTTCCCCTGCTCGGCACCATAGATTACACCTGCCTTCTTGTACTTTGCTCGAAAGGTCTCTAGCGTGTATGCGGCTTGACAGTTAGTGCTGCCAGGCAATTCGACCACTGAGGCATCGCAATCAGCCCAATCTTAATCTCACTTCACTTCCACATGTGCACACTTTCCAGGAGTAACTGGATAGTAATTAGGAGCAGGGAATTCTGATGTTTTTCTTAACCATTCCCTAATCCAAGGGCACTGAGCTCACTGATGGTACCACCCGCAGCGGAGATCAGTTCATTCCCCGCACAGACCAAATTCTGAACCGAAGATTTTCATGCTCTGCTCAACATTGGTAGGTCCACATTTAATGCTCGTTCCTAGATGCCCTGCCTACACGGTGAAGCAATTGTTTTGCAAGTGAGTCAACCACATAGTGTGGGACTGGAGTTGCATTCCCTTCCCTAAAGGACATCAGTGAACAAACTGGGTTTTTACAAAATCTGGCAAAAAAATTTTGGTCATTTTCTAGTGTTAGATATTTCGCAATTTCAATGATTTGAGCTCATAAACTATGGGTTATTAGTCCAGGACCATAACCACTGCATTACTGTACCCAGAGTGCATTTAATAACTGAGACACCTGAATGATGTGCACTTTTTTTAGGTCTATGGCGCAGCGAGTTATGATTTTCAATTATAGACTCTAGTACGAGGCTATTATAGAGCCGTACCTTTGAGTGTTTCTTTTGAAAAGGATTTTTAGGTCTGTTGAGTAGAGCTGGCCTGATGAACTGTAACTTATGGATTCTGAGTCATAATTAGAAATCTAAGGGCCTTCAACTGCAAAATCATAACATGGCCATAACATAACTTCACCATGCAATAATAATTCATGCAAGAGTCTCCAATTATTTCACAGCAGGCGCAACATCAGCAAATTAAAAGCACAAATGGAGAGAACTGCAAGGCACAGCATCGCATCAGTTCTAATGAAGAGTCACACACAAGTTGTTCATCTATCTTACCCTTTCAGATGGTGATCGACCTGATGTACATTTCCAGTGCTTCTGTTTTCATAGCAGGCGCGTTGGTTTGAGCTTATGTTCAGGACAAGATGTGCAACAGCCATGATATTGAAATAAATCAATTACTATCATCATATTTAATTCATTGGAAGTAATGAATTCTTGAGGATAGTGGTGCAATGAATGAACACGCTATCCTTTCGCCTCTAAGTTCAAATACAGCTCCAGGTTATGGGAGAAACGTCTCCTCTTCCTGCTAGCCATTGGGGTCCTAAGTGAGTTACGTTTGGGCCGTGGCTGGTGGTATGGCTATCCTTGCCCCAATCAATCGTCAATTAGCTTGTTAAAGGCCTTCAGATAACAATCAGGGAGAAATTGAGAGAACTCATTGTTGACCACTCTTCCGCAGTCTGGTGCCCTTGTGAGGAAATGGCCTCCAGCAATGTCCTGCGTGGAGACGCACAGCAGCAACAATCTGGCACTCATCTTCTGTCATAGCATGGCTCTGCACAAGTGACTGCAGGCGTCCTATCCAAAAATCAAAGGGTAATCCTGGCACGGGTGTGGGTACAAAGAAACATAGAACATAGAAAAATAGGAGCAGGAGTAGGCCATTCGGCCCTTCGAGCCTGTTCCACCATTCAATATGATCATGGCTGATCTTCTATCTCAATACCACATTCCCGCTCTCTCCTAATACCCCTTAACGCCTTTTGCGTCTAGAAATCTATCTATCTCCTTCTTCAGTGACTTGGCCTCCACAGCCTTCTGTGGTAGAGAATTCCATAGGTTCACCACCCTCTGAGTGAAGAAATTTCTCCTCATCTCAGTCCTAAATGTCCTACCCTGTATCCTGAGACTGTGACCCCTCGTTCTAGACCTCCCAGCCAGGGGAAACATCCTCCCTGCAACCAGCCTGTCTAGCCCTGTCAGAATTTTATACGTTTCAATGAGATCCCCTCTTATTCTTCTAAACTCTAGTGAATACAGGCCTAGTCGACCCAATCTCTCCATCAGAAGAAGGTCCAGAGACAGGTAGTGGGACCTCTATGTATGTTATGCAGTTGCTCCGTTGGTTGAAGAGCCAAACACCACTTCAGTTTGGAGAGCAACTATGAGTACGGCATCCAGGGAAGGGACACAAAGTAGTTCGGGTTTCAATAAATGGTAAATGTACCAGAAAAATGAGTTCAATACTTACAGCATATGCACGCAACAACAACATCTTGCATTTCTATAGCTCTATTAGCATAATGGTCCCAAGACACATCACAAGATAGAGATAGAAGATAAAATGTAGACTGAGTCAGGAAAGCGAGATTAGGAGGGGTGGTCAAAGAGAAGGGTTATGAGAAGGCTTTTAAAGGTGTAAAGAGAGAGGGGTTTAGGGAGGGAGTTTCAGTGAGCAGAGCTCAGGAGGCTGAAAGCTCTTCCACCAATGGTGGGTTGAAGAGGGGTTGGGGAATCCACCTGAGACCAGAAACAGAGGACCTGTGCGTACAGGACAGAGTATAAGGTTAGAGAAGATTGCAGAGATAGGGTGGGGAGGGATTTGAAGAATAGGATGAGGATTTTAAATGTTTCGCACTGAGGGACAGAGAGCCAATGCAAAGTGGAGGGTAATGGGCAAGCAGGACGTACTGTAAGATAGAAATGCAGGCTAGATGGGGCCTATTTTTGGATGAGGCATTTAACCGAGGTCACGTCTACGCTCTCAGGATAAACGATCCTATGGTACTATTTGAAGAGAGCAAGGGAGTTCTCCCATTGAGCTGGCCAACCTATAGCCCTCAACCAACATTATTAAAAACACATTGGCCCATAGGGGCCACGCAAGTTCCAGGTTTAGGCGTGTGAAGCGCAGGCGCGAAAACCCGGAACTTGCGATCTGTCAGGAATCTTCGTGGCAGATCCTTCGCATCCCCGGGAGAAGGGCCTCCGCCGGTGGAGAGTTGCACTATCTGCCCAACTTCCGCCCGCTGAATGCCTGTGAATTCTTATGCCTGGTAAAAGCAGGAGTTAGGTCTGCTTTTACCAGCATAAGAGTTTTAAAAAAATAGAAAAATAAAATTTTATCACTCATATATACATTAAAAACCCTGTCTAATAAGGTAAGTTTATTCTTAGCCCTGTTAAAACATACAATTATTTTTTCAAAAAATTAAATTTTCGTTTAAAATATTTAATTCAATGGCATTTAAATTAATTTTAAATATGTAATTTTTAAAAATGTATTTCATGTGTTCGTGTATTTTTTAAGTGCTCCCCATTCACACTTATGGGAGATCCGTAGGTACGGAACTCCCATGAGTATGAATGGAGATTCCCTTCTTTTATTGGTTGGGCTGGCCCACATGATCCCGGGGCGCTAGCGAACCGCCTGCACCCCTAGGATACGTGGGGCTCTGCTCGCGGGTACCCGGAGAGGTCCAGGATCACAAGCCTCCATATCTCCGGGGCCACCAGGCTAATGCGTAGATATTTTACAGGTCGGTGGCATCCGCCCGCGGGAAGCCTCCGATCGCAAATTCTGGGCCATTATCTGGTCAGTATCTCATTGCTGTTCGTGGAACCTGGCTGTGCAGATATTGGCTGCCACGTTTCCCTATGTTACAACAGTGACGACACTTCAAAAGTACTTCATTGGTCATAAAGCACTTTAGGACATCCTGAGGACATGAAAGGCGCCATATAAATACAAGTTTTTCTTTCTTTATTTTTATTTGTACCAATTTAAAACATATATTTGAAAAAAATAAATCGAGTTAGGCCATTCACACTTGATATAACTGCTTGGCGTTAGACTTTCCTGATAACCTAGTGGATACATGTAGGTAGTAGATATCCATAGTGGTATAGACAAAAGACTCAGAGGTTAGCTGATCCCATCTGGGACAATGATGGGGGTGCTACAATTAGCCTTGGTCTGTGGTTTCTGTTCCTGTTTGTTATCCTGTGATCCCTGCTGCAAAGTGTGCTTTTGTGGACCTTGGGAGAGAACAAGATTGGGCTTAGCTGTAATGTCAAGCAGTCTATCTCAAAGTCTAAGCTCTCACATTTAGAACGGGCACTTAGGTGGGGTATGGAATTGTACCTCTTCAAGCAGTCAACATCTTCAAGAAGAGAGGGGAGAAAATTGGTAGAAAAAAAACTCCATCTCTGATGCTAATCACTGACTTCTCTGTCAAATCCACGCCAACAATAAGACACAAAAAATGTTATTCCGATATATGGTGAGAGTGAACAACACCCCACTGTTGATAATGGTTCGCTGTGACACATCAAATTTAAAATTGCAATACCATTTGCACTGCGATGGAAACAGGCCTCTTCAAGGACTCCACACTCTTTTGAACTGTCTGAAGGTATATTGTTGTGCCACTCAATCTCACCCACATTGGAGATTTTGATTAGCTGCTTAGCAACAGCTAAATTAATTCTGGATGTTTTATTAATGCTTAAGCTGAATCATTTGGTCTCATTAAAAATGAGGCTAGGCCAATTAATTTCATCTGGCGCGAGCATATTCCAGACTTGTGACCTTTCCCCCTCTGTGTCTGGCAATGTGTGAGGTCTGTCTGGCAAGAAGCAGAACACTGAGCCCCAAAATAAGTTGGGATGTATTGCAACATCACATCAAAGAACATATCAGCTGGTCATTTATCTCATTGCCGTTCATTGGGCCTTGCTGTGCGCAGATTGGCTGCCATGTTTCCTACATTACAACTGAAACTACGGGGGAAATTTTAACCCACCAAAAAATGGGTGTTTTTTTTTTATTCGTTTATGGGATGTGGGCGTCGCTGGCAAGGCCAGCATTTATTGCCCATCCCTAATTGCCCTTGAGACGTTGGTGGTGAGCCACCTTCTTGAACTGCTGCAGTCCGTGTGGTGAAGGTGCTCCCACAGTGCTGTTAGGGAGGGAGTTCCAGGATTTTGACCCAGCGGCGATGAAGGAACGGCGATATACTTCCAAGTCAGGATGGTGTGTGACTTGGAGGGGAATTTGGAGGTGGTGGTGTTCCCATGCGCCTGCTGTCCTTGTCCTTCTAGGTGGAAGAGTTCGCGGGTTTGGGAGGTGCTGCAGAAGAAACCTTGGCGAGTTGCTGCAGTGCATCTTGTAGATGGTACACACTGCAACTACGGTACACCGGTGGTGGAGGGAGTGAATGGTTAAGGTGGTGGATGGGGTGCCAATCAAGCGGGCTGCTTTGTCCTGGATGGTGTCGAGCTTCTTGAGTGTTGTTGGAGCTGCACTCATCCAGGCAAGTGGAGAGTATTCCATCACACTCCTTACTTGTGCCTTGTAGAAGGTGGAAGGCTTTGGGGAGTCAGGAGGTGAGACACTTGCTGCAGAATACCTAGCCTCTGACCTGCTCTTGTTGCCACAGTGTTTATATGGCTGGTCCAGTTAAGTTTCTGGTCAATGGTGACCCCCCAGGATGTTGATGGTGGGGGATTCGGCGATGGTAATGCCGTTGAATGTCAAGGGACGGTGGTTAGACTCTCGCGTATTGGAGATAGTCATTGCCTGGCACTTCTGTGGCGCAAATGTTACCTGCCGCTTATCAGCCCAAGCCTGAACGTCGTCCAGGTCTTGTTGCATGCGGGCATGGACTGCTTCATTATCTGAGGAGTTGTGAATGGCACTGGATACTGTGCAATCATCAGTGAACATCCCCATTTCTGACCTTATGTTGGAGGGAAGATCATTGACGAAGCAGCTGAAGATGGTTGGGCCTAGGACACTGCCCTGAGGAACTCCTGCAGCGATGTCCTGGGGCTGTGATGGGGTCGGGTGGGGTGTTAAAGTATTAAAAATGTGAATCCTGACCCCAACCTGCCTCCAACCCACCTGCTTCTGCGCTTAATGGAGGCGGGACGGGGGCGGGGCGGGCAGCCAACCCACTTCCAGAAAAAAAAGCAGAGAGAGTCAGAGAAAGAATCAAGAGAGCTAACAAGCGAGAATGGCAGTCATTGAGCCTGACTCACAGGGATAATCACAGTACGTAAACGAGTCAGAAATAAATATTTTGCGCTCTCAAATGCTAAATTCTAAGATAGACAAAAAGCATATTATGGTTTGAAGCATATTAGAGATTCAGAAAGTTAGTAAGAGATTTATTTGCTGCTCAGACATAGCCCAGCAGCGCAGGTACAACTTCATTTCCACCCCCCCCCCCCCACCCCCACAGACTTAATTACAAACTCTTTTTAATCTTTTGCCAGACTACAGCATCCACAATAAAACTCAGCAACTAAAAATGTCCAAAGTGTGAGAGGACAGGAGACAGGGTGCACCTCTCCGTTTAATTGAAGAAGAATATTTGCAAAGATCTTAGAGATGAAAAGACCGGCTGTACAAGTCTTAGCAAAATGAAACACAGTTTGCATTGCATACAGCAATCACACATTAAATACAGACAGTCTGAGGTTTGCAAAAAGCATCTCACAGTGAGAGATATCATACAATGGTTAACTTCTAAAATGTCTTTATTTAATGAGGGAACGTTAACATGTGAGTAGGTAGTTTATGCCATAAATCTGATAAATCTTATATTTCCAGTTTATTGAAGACCTTCTTTTAATGAGGGTAACATTTTAATGATGGGCATCGAAATCAGTTGTCTTCCCTCATTTCCCACCCACCTTTTTTATCTGGGGGCAGGTTAAGTTCGACAGCAATGTGTTTCATAACCTTTCCTGTAGATGAGTAGCTTCATTCTCCACAAATTAGGAGCATTAGAGGTGGAAAATAATGAGGTAAAATGAATGATAAAATTCCCTCCTGCCCTGTGCATTGAGCTAGCAGATGGCTGACAGCAGGGTAGTACTATAATTAGGTAACATGAATGAAAGGAAATCCTTTCTACAGATTTTTGGAATGGTATGGGGGAGATATTGAGATCTGACAATGCGCACTTGCACTCCCACATATTTATATTCATATGTATCGTTCATTCATAAAGGCGCATTAAGAGTTTTTGCAGTTAGCTTGCAAGTGACCTGTATCAGCCAGCATTAATTGTAAAAGATGATGCCAAATTTGTTATTTGTTTAAAAAAAAATACAGTACAGGGCACTCACTGCAAATAGGGACAATTAAGGTTGTTCTGATTAAAATTGCTTGGCATCTTCGGTTACCAAATGTAGTTAACTGTCATCTCAGGAGAGGAGATGTAATCTTTCCGGCATTACCAGCAAGGGTTGATGGGGAACACATCAGCGCAGTCTAATGGCGTCTGACTGCCTTTGTGTGTCCTGTGAGTTCTTCAGAAGCTGTGGTTCTTTTTGTGGCTGGGGCTCACTGTTTTCCCCATTGATTAACGCATTACAGGATTACACCAGAATAGCTCATCACTATTGCTTTATTGTTATTGGGAATTCCAATCATTCTAGAAAGAGTCAAATGTAAAAATCCACTCTCGCAGACCAGCAATAATAGGGAGAAGCATCAGCAAGGTGAAAGGGCTCTCACCTTATGGTCTAAAGGCCCCGCCCAGTGTAGGATTAAACCATTCAGGCAACAGCAACTTCCATTTATATAGCATGTTTAATGTAGTAAAACGTCCCAAGGCACTTCACAGGAGCGTTATCAAACAAGCTTTGACACCGCCACGTAAGGAGATATGAGGGCAGGTGACCGAAATCTTGGTCAAAGAGGAGTGACTCAAAGAAGGAGAGGGAAGTCGAGGGGTGGAGATGGAGAGGCTTGGGCTCTGACCAGGAGACCAGAGATCCCAAGTTCAATCCCATGTCTAGGCCTGAGCAAGCTGATCTCAACCAACTCTGTAGTTGGGATGCTACCAGTTTGGGGCCCTGACTAAGGACAGGGAAGAATAAAAATCAGTCAGCGCTTCCGCTCGACATCTAGTAAGTCTTGAAAGTGCTTGTGTGTGGATGCTGAGCTTGGCAGTGTTGCCTTCCAAAGAGCCTGCCAACACTCAGCGGGTAATTTTCTGAGTACATGCTGGCATCAGGACTGCTTGTCTAATGCCAGGTCACATGGGAAAATCACGTGGGCGCTGCCCACAATTTTGCTTCCATTGTGGGCAGAAAATGGTGATTTTTTTCCTACTACTGCTGATGGGAGGAGATGCCAGCCCGACTCAGAGAATCTAGGCTTTAGTATCTTGATATCAAAGGGCTGCCGCCAGTGCCCATTTAACTTTACCCAAGAAAAGGTCAGTGTCTTCAGGACAGGAGGGAGAAAATTGGAAAAGAAGAAGGATTCACAATCTGTTTATTAATAAAGAGCAAATGTAAGTCAGGGTCAAGAGTGTCCACCAAGGTGGAGACGATGTCCATTGACAATTTGAGATCTTAAGGTTTAGGATACCACCTGAACTCTTTGGCCCGGAATTTCCTCAGAATTTACAGAGTAACTATGGTGTAAAAGTGGTGTAGTGCTGAATTTTACAGAGGAAACGCGCACGTAACTGATTTACACAGATTTACGCTGAAACATCGCTACATACATGTTTTCTTGATCTGTTGCGCCTCATCTGTGATACGTTTGCCAAGCCCCTACCCCAGTCATTAACATGGCTCCACGCCCCATGCAAAAGAGCAGCTCCCACGAGTTTCCTGCATTCACGCCAGTAATGCATAGGTTTACATCCACAAATTTAGGAGCATCTGAGATCAGCGTCATTGAGATTTCTGAGCTTTGTAGGCCATTTTCCTCTGAGGCTTGCACTATGTTTAGTCAAAGTGCTGTGATTCTCAGTGCACCCGGAATCTCTCGAGCCCCTGCTCCCACCCCACGTGTTCAGAAGGACGAAGCAGCTGGAATGACCTTCCCAACGGGCACACTCCTCTTCTGCATAATAATGGAAGAGAGACGAAGAGCAGCAGAGGCAGGAGGCTCTGAGAGTGAGGTACCATGTGAGGAGACAGCAGCCCATTCACTATTACCCCTATTGTTGGCATTGCATTTAGTGCTTGTTTCACGCTGGATTTTACACTTCGGCGTATCCGCAAAAAACTTGCGCAGAAGTTCCTGTCAACGAGATCGGCGTAGAAACAGGCTGAATTTCAGAATAATTTCGGCGTCAAAGGAATGGAGAAAATTCCGAGCCTTTAATTCAATTGTGATTGGTTACTTGCTCTCAGCCATACGTTAAAAGAAAGAACTTGCATTTATATAGCGCCTTTCACAACCTCAGGACGTCCCAAAGCGCTTTACAGCCAATGAAGCACTTTATGAAGTGTAGTCACTGTGTAGGAAATGCGGCAGCCGATTTTCACACGGCAAGGTCCCACAAACAGCAGTGAAACAAATGGCCTGATGATCTATTTTTCTGTGATGTTGGTTGGGGGATAAACATTGGCCAAGTTGCTGGGAAAAATTCCCTTGCTCTTCTTCAAATAGTGCCATAGGATCATTTATGTCCACCTGAGAGGGCAGACGAGGCCTCGGCTTAATGTCTCATCCGAAAGACGGCACCTCCGACAGCGCAGCACTCCCTCAGTACTACACTGAAGTGTCAGCCTAGATTATGTGCTCAAGTCACTGGAGTTGGACTTGAACCCACAATTATCAGATGCAGAGGCGAGAGGGATACCCACTGAGCCATGGCTGATATAAATATCTACATATAATGGCCAAGCCATTTAAAAACAAGAAACACAAGGACCCCAAAATTGAACTGAAAGAATTATTTCTGAGTGTCTTTGCCCCCATAAGTAGTCGTGACATTTTTGCTTAGAGGCAGACAATTCCGGCAGTGTGGGAGAAGTGAAAGCTCGCGTGGGAGTAATGCAAAGTTGTAGTTGTGATTCTCAGTTAGAAGTGGTAACTGGGGACTGCCAAAGCTACTGCACGGGGTGTTGCCTTGGTTACTGCTACCTGTGGTGTCACCTATGACGTAGTCCTGCAAAGCTTTATGCAGACTGGAAAGAAGCATTGTTCTCCCTGCATTTCTATTATAAAAGAAAGACTTGCATTTATATGGCACCTTATCATACCTCCTGAGTAATGTCTCTTAGTGCTTCATGTGCACGGTGAATTACTTTGAAGTGAGGTGACAATTGTTACGTAGGCAAATGAGGCAGTCATTTTACACATAGCAAGATCTCATAAACGCCAGTGAGATGACTGAGCAGTTAACCTGTTTTTTGGCGCTGTTATTTGGGGGAAGCAATGTTGACCAGGACACCAGGAGAATTCCCTGCTCTTTTGGTGTCATGGGATCTTTAACATCCACTTGAACTGGACTTTAATTTAATGTCTAATCCAAAGCAATGCAGCACGACCTCAGTACTGCACTGGAGCCTCAGCCTAGATGAAGTACTCAAAATCTAGGAGAGGGCCGTGACGGCACAGTCTTCTGACTCAGAGGTCAGAATGCTACCACCTGATTATTGATAGAGGTTACACAACGAAGAACAGTAGAATATAGAATTTTTCGCCCAATTTCTTTCCTTCCTCTCCTGAAGCTGCTGCTCGCTGCTGGGCTGCGGTTCCACCAGGGGCGTCGGTCACCAGTACCTCAAGCAGAGGCCTTTCTTCATGGAGAGCCTAGATGGTGTATTTGGGTGCTGTTTGACAGTGGAGTATCATAACATGTCTGATCCTGTCCTCAACCAAGATCCACAGATACGCTTTTTGTTAAACAAGGGGTTATTAGACCAGGAGCAGGAGCCTAAGCTGATTGTTCTCTTCCCGAGCATTTCGGCAATGAGGCTCATTGTAGCAGCCCCGAATGAATTCATGAAAGCTCACCACAAACCTGGGACCTTCTGGTACGTATGGCTCAGTATCGCACCAGTCAGCATATTTGCCCACCTAAGCATCAGGCTGTTCCACGAGTGAGGAAGGCATTCCCATCTCACTTGTAGCGACAGATAACCAGAGACAGAGCGCGATGGAGACAAGGCTGTGCAATCCCACTGGCTCTATCTCTAGCCCGATCTGCTGCAGTGACAGACACGAGAGAGAATCTATCGCACCTGTCACCCGTGGTCAAATTGGTATTTATTATCAGTTCAGTCTTCAATTTGTAAGGAGTCCCCCAGTCACAGCCCCGGGAAATGTTTTTGTAACGATTGACCCAGCATTCCTGAAAACATGCTGGACTACATCTTCGATTTAGTGTCCTCAGGCCAGGGAGGGGAAACAAATCAACCAGAGTTTCTGCTCCTGATCTCTGTCTGCTTGAAGAAAGGCCCCTTGAAAACAGGACCCAGGCTCACCTGTGCTGCCCCACCACAGTTAAACTCAACGGGGGAGAAATTCAGTATCGCCCCATTTGGGGCGCAATTATCGGCCAGGCGCAAAGATTGGCGCCTGGCGCTAATTATCGCCTCAGACTGCAAACTTGACTTTTATCGCCCCTGGAGGTGATTGGAGTGCTAAATCAGGCGCTACACACCTGTCTTAAGGCGCAAAGGCCGAGGAGCGAGGCGCTACCTCAGAGCGCGGGCGCAGCGCAGGTGCTGTCAGTTAGCGATGGAACACAGACACACTGGCGCCGGACAGTTCTTAAAGGGGAAGGGTCGATCTTGCACTCCAGCCACACCCTGCTCATTGGCGCCTTGAATCTCGGCCTGGAGAGACCTGTGCCTAAATCTTCCAGCCAAGGACTATGGAGAGGGTGAGAGAACGAGCTCAGCGCTTCAGCGAGCGGGCCTTGGATGCTCTGGTTGGCGCGGTGGAGCGCAGAAGATCTATACTCTTCCCTGAGAGTGGCAGGAGGCCTTTGCCGCGCGAGTACAGAAGAGTGTGGAGGGAGGTGACTCAGAGCGTCTCCTCCAGGAGCATGGTGCCCAGGACCCATATACAATGTCGAAAAAAGTTCAACGACCTCACTCGGATCGTCAGGGTGAGTGGCTTTTTTTCAATACCTCTCCATCCCTCCATCTCAACCTCACTCTATGGCCAGAGGGTCTTAAAACCCCAATGCACAACACTCATCCAACACCTATGGCCCTCTCATGAAACACACACGCACATTCCACACTTTGCATACAGTAAGGGCTATTCACCTATGGGAGGCACATCAGGCAAGACCATGGCTGCATACAGTAAGGGCTATTCACCTATGGGAGGCACATCAGGCAAGACCATGGCTGTATATTTACTCAGACGCCATCCTTTTTCTTGCAGGCCAAGCTATCTCATAATAGGAGACAGCAGCAACGGACGGGTGGAGGGCGGCCTCAGCTGCAACCCCTCAGCGATCTTGAGGCATGCATCCACAGGATTGTGGCAAGCTGGGTGATCGGTCCCGTCGCCACTGGAGACGCTGACCCCGTTCTGGACAGCAATGGCAAGGTCAACACCTTTTTGTCCTCTGTCCTTCCACTTGTCCCTCACAATACCAGTCTTTGACACTTTCAATCCAACTTACTAAATCGCTGCACTCATTCCTCCCTTACTGCCCCCCTGTCCTCACGCTAAAGCCACTCTTGTACCTCCCTGCTTTCAGATGGTGATTCACCAGCTGAGGAGACAGGCCCTCAAGCTGCCAGTGGGAGTGAAGCTGCAGCCGAGGAGGAAGAGGAAGCCGGAGCATCAGTGCCACCCTCTCCCGAGGAAGCCCATGCCCACACTGGGACCACGTCTTCCCTGGAGGGGAGCAGGGGGGAAGGGTCTGATGAGGGTGAAGCTCCAGGACCCAGCGGGCTGCAGCAACGCAATGTGGCTGGGGAATCTTGGGGGCCTTCTCCCTGGAGGGAGAGTAGGCCAGCGAGTCCTGCTGCACTGGACGCAGAGGAGGAGCGGCTCATCGCTGAAATGAACACCCAGGCGGTGGACATGCACACTGAGCTCATGGGTGCAGTGGGAAGGGTGCCCGAATACATTGAATCACTGGCAAGGAGTGTGGAGCACTTCGCTGTAGTACAGGCGGATGCCACGCAAATGTTTAGTGCTGCAATTCAGTCAATGGCTGCCATGAACCCATCTCTGACTGCTCTCCTGCAGACTCATATTGAGGCCACGCGAGCACTGACTGCTGCCATCCTCGATGGTTCGTACACATTTCCCCGGGGCTCTCACTGCGCCGCAGCAGGCCAGCAATCTGTGCTCCAGCAGATTGCTCCGGATGCTGAAGTGCTGCCCCGTGGGAGTGCCAGTGTGTCGGTCGAGCAGGGAGTTGCTGTCCTCTCTCAAGATGACAGCATCCCTGCTGCCACCACTGTCACTTCTCCACTGCACTTGCCACCGCCTGTAGGACAGACTGCTGCCGCCCATGCAGAGCTGGTGCAGTCTGCAGCCGGGCCCTCCAGGCCCAGAGCTGGTCGAGGCCGTCCTTCAAGGGCATCTGCAGTCTCAGGTTCTGACAATCAGCAGCCTTCCACCAGCCTTGCTGCAGCCACTGAGGTCCCATTATGGAGGAGCAGTATGGTGGGAAGAGGGGAAGTGCGCAAGGGAAGGAGATCACCCTCGAAGGGCAAACAGTAGGAGGTGTGACAAAATGCTGGTCATTTTTTTAATAAAGGCTGAGGTTCGTGGTCAAACTTTTGAACATTATCTCCAGGTTATGAGAACCAGTTATGTTAATGACTGTGTTTTTGTGTTTCTTTCTATTAGTTTGTCATGAGGAAATGACACACACAGAATTTGTGAAATAAATAAGTTTTTGTATTCAAAATGTACATGTTTGGTCTTTGGAATCATTGCTGCCTTGGCTGGCTTAGGGGTTGCGGGTTGGTTTCATTCATATTGTTCTCAATGGCAGAAGCCATTTCCTCAGCAGGGGCCTAGAAGCGGCTTGCTATCAGCCGTTGACGGACGGCCCTTCCAGTTTCTACATTGTGGGCCTCCCTCCCGCCTTGGTGCTGCTGATGATCATCCTCCTCCTTTTCCTCCTCCTCTTCCTCCTCCTCCTCTGGTGGTGCTCCAAGGCCTGGTGGCATTGGCTGGGTCCTGAGGATTGCCAGGTTATGCAGCATGCAGCACACAACTACGAAGTGGGAAACTCGCTCAGGCGAGTACTGCAGGGCTCCTCCAGAATGGTCCAGACAGCGGAACCGTTGCTTGAGCACGCCGATTGTGTGCTCAACGATGTTCCTGGTAGCTTGATGGCTCTCGTTGTACCGCAGCTCAGCAAGGGTGTTGGGCGTACGGAGCGGTGTCATCAGCCAGGTGCTCAGTGGATATCCCTTGTCCCCGAGAAGCCAACCAACTGGCTGATGCGGTGCCTGGAAAAGTTCTGCCACAGTAGTCTGGCGCAGGATGAATGCATCGTGGCAGCTGCCAGGATAGTGGGCATTGACAGCGAGTATCAGCTGTCTGTGGTCACAGACCAACTGAACATTCAAGGAATGGAACCCCTTTCTGTTCCGGAAATCCTCGGCATTCTCATGCTGAGCACGCAAAGCCACATGCGTGCAGTCAATGGCGCCCTGCACCATGGGGAAGCCCGCTATCCTAGCAAAGCCCATTGCACGTTCTTGCTGCTTGTCTGGGGTCATGGGGAAAGAGATGCACTCTCGTCTCCTTTTAAAGAGGGCATTTGTGACCTGACGGATGCAGCAATGCACCGCGAACTGGGAGATATTGGCGATGTCCCCAGTAGCTGATTGAAATGAGCCAGTGGCATAAAAGTTCAGAGCCACTGTGATCTTCACTGCCACCGACAGAGACGTCCTGGACCTCAGTTGAGGCTGCAAATCTGGCTGCAGCAGGTGGCAGAGCTCAGTGACTACCTCCTTGCTGAAGCGCAGCCTTCGCAAACACTGCTCCTCAGACATATTGATATATGTGAATTGTTGGCGATATACCCTGGGAGGGTAAGGTCTCCTGTACAGAGGCCTGTTGGCCCTCCTCCGTCTGGCCATGATTGCCACTCTCTCTCTGCGTCTCTGTGTCCTCCGATTCTGGTGGCGCAGGACGACGCCCCCAATCAGTGCAGCCCCCAAAGTTATGAAGGTCAAAAACCAAAGTACCTGCAAAGTTATGATCAGTAGCCAAAACTACCTCACACAGCGTTGACTCAATGCAGAAGTCTCTCTTTCTCTCTCTCCGAATCTCTCTCTCTCTCTCTCAGAACGAGTGGTGCAAAAATGTCAACCACAGAGAAAGACAGGAAGAGGCCCCCTTTAAATAGCGCCCCCCCCCCAGCCCCACAGCGACTGGGGAGCATTCCAGTCTTCCAGTCGTTGGTTGCGCCAGGCGGAAAGGATGGGGGCGCCACTCAATTTCCGCTCTGGGGCGCCACAAGGGCATTGCACCCTCGTATGACGTCAAGATCTGCCAGCGCAGGAGATCGCGGCGGTAAAGTTTAGCGCCGCCGCAAAATGTCTAGTTAATTTCGCGAGCGGCGCAAACATCGCTGCGCCCGGGCGCTAGTTGCTTTCCACCCCATTAGCGCCCTGTTAAGGCGCTAACGGGAGGCGCAACCAACTGAATTTTTCCCCCAACATCTTGACTCATGTAAAGGAGAATGCCTCCTTGGTTTTAGTACCGGAGGGGTGTCAGTGCCCATGAAACAGGGGCGGACTGACCATATGGGAAATCAGGAGAGCCGCCCATGAATGGTTACATAGCGCTGTATTATCGGCACACCCCGCCCCACCCATCCACCCCACCCTCTCCCTTTTTCCATGAGAATCCTGAAGAATTCCTCCTTTTTGGGGCTGCCAGTCCATCCCTGCCATGAGAAGGGAAAATTTGCAGGACTATAGGAAAGAACGGGGAATGGGACAAATTGGATCGCTCTTTCAAAGAGCCGGCACAAGCACGATGGGTCGAATGGCCGCCTTCTGTGGTGTATGATTCTTCGAAACAATCCCCACTAGTTTACCTTAAGAGAGATGAGGAAAAGGTGAACAAAATGTGGAAATAAAAATAAAATTGTAGGTCTTTTTTGCTTTAATAGCTGATGCTTTAGATTTGATTCGGTAAATAGGAACTGAATCAATATTTTAAAACCTCTCGTCCCTAGCAATACTGCTGAGACATTAATGAGGAAAAGAAAAAGTAATTTAAACACTTGATTTTTTTTTAAACTTGCCTAATGATGTAAGATTTGCACTGTGGTCTTCTAAGTTTGTCCAAATCCCTAATCAGCATTATAAAATAGGGGGGAGAAATTCAGTATTGCCCCATTTGGGGTGCTAAATTTTGAAATCGTGATAAAATTAGCGCCAGGCACTAATGAGTCTGAGGTTTCCCTAAATTGACTTTTAGCACTCCTGGAAAGAGCTGGAGCGCTAAATCAAGCGCTAATGACCTAAGCAGGGCGCTACAGGGGCGCTACCAGCAGAGCGATAATGAATTTCAAGTGCTATTCAATCGGGAATGATCCTTCACACTGGCCCCTTCCAGCTCTTAAAGGGAAGGTTGCATCATTGTGCAGATCCTCATTATCAGCATTGCTGGCTGTGAAGGCGACCTGCAACCAACTCAATCCCGATTGTGATGGCTGATCCCACTCCCAGGGAGAGAGCTCGTCGTTTCACGAACGAGGCATTGGAGGCGGGAGTGGAGCGAAGGAGGGCAGTGCTGTTCCCGGACACTGGAAGGAGGCCATCACCCCTGGCTTTCAGGGCAATGTGGAGGGAAGTGGCCCAGGAGGTCTCGGCCAGTAGTGTGGTCGTACGCAGCCTGACACAGTGCCGGAAGAAATTCAACGACCTCACTCGGGTGGTCAAGGTGAGTTCATGCTTCAACAGGTCATACATACCAGCATCTGAACCTCAGTCTGCACACACTGCACAAACCACCACACCCCCACCACTCACCCACCAAGCATCTTCACCAACTCAAACTCACATCCACATCTCACACCTTGCCTACAATCACAGCTATTCAACTACGGCAGGCACATCTCCCAAACACATAGCTGGAATCTGACTCTCACACAATCGTTTCCCTTGCAGGCCAAGATGGCCCACAATAGGAGGGAGCAGCAGAGATCAGGCAATGGTGATGCACAGCTCCAGCAGCTCTCAGACCTGGAGGAGCGAGTGCTGCGAATCATTCGGCAGCAGGTGGTGGGCGCCCTGGCCGTCGGTAACGTCAACCCCCTTGGGGGCAACAACGGTACGTTCATCCCCTCTCCTTCTCTCATCCCACTTCTCCCTCACACCACAAGCTTTCCCCAATTTCCATCGCCATCCGGGCGCGCAGCACCCCAGCTCTGAAATTCACTCTCTCCCCCTGCAGGTGCTCAGGCAGGTCACAATCTCCGGCCGCTGGAGAGTGTGGTGCTAGTGGTTACCGCCACCACAAACCTCCACCTCAATTTCGCGGGCATCACTACTATCGCCGCACCCGGTCGCAAAGCCAGTAGTGCCCGTTAGCGCCCCCTGGAGGCACTAACGGGAGGCGCTAAGGTGCCCAATTTCTCTGGGGCGATTTTCTCACTGGAGGCGAGATGGAGGTGGGTTTCGGTTTAGGTGGGTTTGAAACCCGCCTCCTCTGATAGTATTCAAAAAATTGCGATTTTCCCATGATTGGCCACTTGATTTCAGAGGTGTGGGATGCCCTTGCTCAATTAATGTTTTGGGACTGAAACTCACCTCTGCTGACATCACTTTTCCAGTCTAATTTTATGGCTTCTTGCTCCCTTGGCTCATTCCACAGGATTTCTGCCTATGCTGCACCACCTGCAACATATTCTGAGAAACCACTATGTCCAATTCCAAGGCAAGGGCCTCCCCGAGGCTCTCGGATGAGGCGCTGCAAATGTTGTTTGAGGGGGTGACAGCAAGCAGGGAGGTGCTCTTCCACTCATCTGGGAGGAAGAGGCCTCCCAAAGAAACCAAGGCTGTGTGGGTACAGCTGGCAAGGGATATAACCTCCAGATCTGTGTGCAGATTGGGAGAATGTTTCTGTGTATTGATGAAATGCCATCCCTGTTGGAAAACATTAAAATGATTTGATGCCAAAATGTTGGCATTATGGCATCTGTTCTTTCGTCTTAGGCAGCTCCACATTACGGGCTTCGCCACACTTGCATTGTCAGGTTGGTGGCCTGAGTGAAAGGAGGCCAGAGAGTCATGTCCATTGTCAATGATGCCCGAGGATGGAGCCAAGGACATGTGCCAACTTGGGCAACCTATGCAAATCTGGCCATGATAAGTTGATCCCTTGCATCCCGGGAAGCCATGTGCTCGCGTGCTGCCACTGCCGCTGGTCAAAACACCGGCCCTCTGACCTCCTCCTGCTCCTCCTCCTCCTCCTGCTCCTCCTCCTCCTCCTCCTCCAGATCCTCCTCCTCCTCATCATCCTCATCTGAGGAGGGCTGGAACTGAGCCGCTTGCTCATCAGGAAGCTGCAAGCCACGACGCTGTGCGATGTTGTGCAGTGTACAGCAGACCACAACCATTCTGGAGACCCTGTATGGTGTATACTGCAGGGCTCCACCTGATCGGTCAAGGCAACGGAAGCGCATCTTCAACAACCCAATGGTTTGCTCGATGATGGACCTGGTCGAAGTGTGGCTGGCGTTGTAGCGCTCCTTAGCCTCGTTAGCTGGCCTCCTGATCGACATCATTAGCCACTTCTTCAGGGAGTAGCCTTTGTCACCAAGGAGCCAGCCGTTAAGTTGGTTTGGTGGATTGAAAAGCGGAGGAACATTAGAGTGCCGCAGGATGAAAGAGTCATGGCAACTACCACAGAACTTGGCGCAAACATGCAAGAACTCCTTCTTGTGGTTACACACCAGCTGTACGTTGAGGGAGTGGAAGCCCTTTCGGTTGTCAAAGATAGCTGGGTTGTGATAGGGTGCCCTAAGGGTCACGTGTGTGCAGTCTATGACACCTTGTACCATTGGCATGCCTGCCATATTTGCAAAGCCAACTGAACGGGCGGTTACACTTGCTTGATCCCTTGAGAACTGGATGTAATTGTGGGCCTTAGCAAAAAGGGCATCGGTAACCTGCGTGATGCAACTGTGGACGGCCGACTGGGAGATGCCGCTGATGTCTCCTGATGATCCCTGGAAGGAGCCTGAGTCAAAGAAGTTGAGTGTAGTGGTGACTTTGACAGCCACTGGTAAGGGGTGTCCACCCGTTCCTCTGGGCACCAGGTCTTGCTGCAGCAGGCCGCAGATCTCTCGGACAACCTCTTGCGAAAGTCTCAGCCTCCTTTGGCACTGCTGCTCACTCATGTTGAGGTAGCTCATCCTTTGTCTGTAAACCCTCTGTGGGGGTATCTCCTGCGGCGAGGTGCCTCGATGCGCTGGCGCCTTCTGCCCTGTGCAGCATCAGGTGGCTGAGCAGGAGGTTGGGGCTCCTGCTGATGTTGCTCCTGAGCTGCCTGGTTCTGCTGCTGCCATGGATGCTCCTCATCCTCATCTGAGGTCCATGGAGAAAGAAAACGAATGTTTCCCATGCTGCTTGCAGATGCCTCCGTTGGGGAAGTGCTCATTGCAAGCGGGGAGAGGGTCTTCCAAGGAGGTCCCACAGTTGATAGATTCAAGCTGCAGCACCTCCGACTTCGGAAGGCCTTCTAAAAGTGCTCAGAGACCTTTTAAAGCAAAGTTCTGGCACCTGCAAGTAATCCTTGATGAAATAAACGATGTATTGTTGGCCCTGCAGCTGTGAGGAGACCACCCACGAGTCAACCCGCCAGGTTTAGCTGGCGTGGTTTAGGAGGGTTGTGGAACATGCCAAAATGCTCGAAAAATCACAAAGGCCTCTCAAAATAGGCTTAGAGAGGCCCTTAATGAGCATTTAATGATGTTAACTAGCGCTATGGCCAGCTGGAGGCGGGACCATTTCCCGACCTCCAAAACCGGCACCGGCAAAATCCCGTGGAGGCGGGTTGGAGGCGAGTTCCAAACCCGCTCTCATTGATTCTGATTTTCCCGCCTTTCCCGCCTCCAAACCCGCCTCCTCCGATGTCAGTAAATCGCCCCCTAGATCCCTAAATGTTTTTGTGCTTACAGAGATAGGCAGTGGAAAATACTCTTTTGTATTGCATTCAATGCCATTCTAGCCCTGCGAACTCCTGATGCTTAGGGCAGCTGCCTATTTTATTCAATAGGTCTTCCAGTCTGACCAGCCTTAGCGAATCTAGCAGGTTTACTTTGGAATAAAAACAGAAAATCAGGGAAAAGTGGGGGCAGGGAAAGAACAAACGGGAAAGGTCTGTGATAGGGTGGAGGGCAGGAGTGATTAAATGTCTCCCTCCTCCCTTTCCCACCGCTCTGTCTTTGCTTAAAAGCCATTCATCTCTAACATCTTCCAGTTCCGACCGGAAACGTTAACTCTGTTTCTCTCTCCGCAGATGCTGCCTGACCTGCTGAGTATTTTCTGGCATTTTCTGTTTTATTACAGATTTCCAGCATCCGCAGTATTTTGCTTTCGTTTTAATGTTTACTTTAGAGTTGCTGCTAGCCATTCATTTAAATGGACGGAAAATCAGACTCGGCAGATCCCTGAACAGGAAGGACCAGCTCTGCGGTCGGCTCTGGTCAGATATCCCACCTCATACCTGCGGCCGCCATGCACTACAGGGCTGGCACATCCAGTGAGAGTAATGCTGGAATGTTGCTGTTAGCACCGAATGTTGGCACTGCCTTTCGGCAGACTTGCTGCAATACTGAGCTATGGGGATGGTGCCATGGGGTGCCACCATAAACCACCATCTGCACACCCACCTCACGCAGCAGCACATCAACCATAGCAGCACATCAAACATGGGGTCAGGTGTTGGCCTAGTGAGTCAGTAACCTGCAGATTCTTGTCTGCACCTTGTGTTTCCCTTCCCTTCATTTTTGCCTTACTCTTCTTAGTCTGGACTTGACTATTCCAACGCACTCCTGGCCGGCCTCCCATCTTCCACCCTCCATAAACTTGAGCTCATCCAAATCTCTGCTGCCCGTCTCCTAACTCGCACCAAGTCCTGTTGTTCACCCATCACCCCAGTGCTCGCTGACCTACCTTGGCTCCCGGTCCGGCAACGCCTCGATTTTAAAATTCTCATCCTTGTTTTCAAATCCTTCCACGGACTCGCCCCTCCCTATCTCTGTAACTTCATCCAGCCCTGCAACCCTCTGAGATCTCTGGGCTCCTCCAATTCTGATATCTTGCGCATCCCCAATTTTAATCGCTCCACCACTGGCAGCCATACCTTCAGCTGCCTAGGCCCTAAGCTCTGGAATTCCCTGCAGAAACCTCTCCACCTCTCTACCTCTCTCTCTTCCTTTAAGATGCTCCTTAAAACCTACCTCTTTGACCAAGCTTTTGGTCACCTGTCCTAATGTCTCCTTATGTGGCTCGGTGTCAAATTTTGTTTGATAACGCTCCTGGGACATTTTAATACATTAAAGGTGCTGTATAAGTGCAAGTTGTTGTTGTTATTGTTGTAGTCCCCCATCCCCTTCACCTGTGGCTGGTGGTGGCTGGAGATGGCTCTCCAAAGGCTTGTAGAACTTTTGTTACCCTATTGTGGCACTCGCCTTTAACTGTCACCACCCCTTTAAACCTCACTTTACAGCCAATTCTCTGACCCCACCACTCGTGCACTCTCTGCACTCGTCCAACTCTGAACTTGAAATTATGAAAATTGGGTGCTAACAGCAACATTCCATTCGCGTCTGTTTAAAATGCGCCGGCGGCTATTCAGCAGAAAATCTAGGCCTTACTGTCGGGTCTCGTACCTCATGATAGGCCGCCTGCGTGAGGTACCAGAAGGCGAGTGGCATTGGTAACCCAGCAGTAACAAAAGCAACGTTCTGAATCGAGTCACAGCAATTTGCTGCGGATACGTCGACTCAAACTGCAGTGCATGCCAGGGGCCTATAACGCTAAGTTTGCAATATGTTCATACTTGAGTGTATTTTCCGATGGCGAATGCAAATTCTTCCTGAAAGAACTTCACATCCTGCTTAAAATTCCGTCTCTATGCAAGGAAACAAAATACAGTGCGAACAAGGAGCCATAAATAAAACAAAAGTGACATAAACTGTTGGTGCCTGAATATATCTGAGGTCTCATTATGTAAATTCAACTGGATGGCGTCTTCAAAATCCCTTTCAATGCACAAAAATAAATAAAAAACATCATTAGCAACAAAGGAGCAATAAATAATATAAAAGTGACACAATCGGTTTATGCTTTATGATCTGACGCCCTATAAAGTCTGCATGCAAAATCTTTATGCCATCTTTAAAGGAATTTTAGCTTCCCTCTAGGAACAATTCAAACTGCTAATTTTAAAAGATAAAACGAGAAACCCGCCAACGCTGAAACATGAAATGTAAACAGAAAAATTCTGGGGACGTACAGCAAGCCTGTCAGCATCTGATAGAGAACAGACAGGTCAACATTTCAAGTGGAGGCCGTTGGACAGAAGCTTTGCTTGAATCCTGAAAGCTGACTGGCTGAAGAGTTTTTTTCAGCCTCCAATTAACCTTCGTAGTGCCACAGAGGAGTTACCTCATCCCCCAGCAGTCCTTCCCGGTTTGCTATGTGAAGATATGTTTGATTGCTCCACGGTGGCCAAATCGTATCCTTCAAACAGCTGACTGACGAATTCCGCATCGCCCAGCAGTATCCCTTCCGCTACGCGTACATCCAATACTATCGCCAGGACCTGGCTTTGCTAGCTGAAATGCAGCATTATTTAGCCGCCATTCGAACCAGTGTTCTACATCACAAAATCCTCCCACAGACATAGGAACAGGACTTGGATCAGGACCTCTCAGTGGGACAATGGAGGGAGGCTAACACAACCAATATTTTCAACAAGCTAAGAGAGGAACAACTCAAAATCCTCGAAAGTACGTACTTCATCCCACACAAACTTTATAAATCCCACCCGACCCTATCAGAGCCTGGCTTGCGGAACTGTGGTCCTGTCCCATCAGCACAAAGACCATCCACTTCCACCTGTGTAGCTTTGCCCGTTTCCACCTCTGCCTCAGCCCATCTGCCGCTGAAGCCCTCATCCATGCCGTTGTCATCTCCAGACTTGACTATTCCAATGCTCTCCTGGCTGGCCTCCCATCCTCCACTCTCCATAAACATCAGCTCATCCAGATCTATGCTGCCCGTATCCTAACCCACACTAAGTCCCGTTCACCCAGCAGCCCTGTGCGCGCTGACCTACATTGGCTCCTAGTCCCCTCACGCCTCAAATTTAAAATCCCTGTCCTTGTGTTCAAATCCTTTTATGGCCTCACCCCTTCCTATCTCTGTTAACTTCTCCAGCCCTACAACGCTCTGAGATCTCTGCATTCTCCAACTTTGGCCTTTTCTGCATCCCCCATTCCTTCTACTTCAGCATTGGCGGCCGTGCCTTCAGCTGACTAAGCTGTGGAATTCTCTCCCTAAACCTCTCTGTCTGTCCAGCTTCCTCTCCTCCTTTAACACCCTCCTTAAAACCATCCTTTTTGATCAATCTTTTAGTAACCGCTCCTCATATCTCCTTGTTTGGCTTGGTGACAATTTTTCTCTAATTACACTTCTGTGAAGTGCGTAGGGATTCTTTTCATGTTAAAGGTGCTATGTAAATGCAAGTTGTTGATGTATTTCACACTTATCTCATACACGCTTGCCTACACGTCAAGAGTGATTGCACTTCAAAAGTAATTTATTAGCTGTGAAACAGTCAGAGGCTTAATCAAAGATTGGTACGAGTTCAGAGGGACCTCACCCTGCCCTTCAATCCCTCTATGGAATCTGGTCCAGAATTTTCAGGTTGGTTTCTTTGAAATGCCTTAGGGGCCAGATGTTGAGAGACCCTCCACTGGTACATCTGCCCAGGTGGGCAGAGGAAACGCTTCAAGGTCACCCTCAAAGCCTCCTTGAAAAAGTGCAACATCCCCACTGACACCTGGGAATCCCTGGCCCAAGATCGCACAAAGTGGAGGAGAAGCATCTGGGAAGGCGCCGAACACCTCGAGTCTCTTCGCCGGGAGCAAGCGGAAGCCAAGTGCAAGCAGTGCAAGGAGCGTACGTCAACCCAAGCACCCCACCCACCGTCTGCCCCACCTGTGACAGAGACTGTAGGTCCCGCATTGGACTTATCAGTCACCTAAGAACTCATTTTTAATGTGGAAGCAAGTCATCCTCGGTTCCGAGGGACTGCCTAAGAAGAAGAAGGACGTCATTAGTGATATCTGTTAGGTTTTGCTTTCTCCTCTAAGCAGATACAAAGCATAAAAAAATAAATTTTGAAGAGCATACACACTTACACCCAAGTGACCACCCTATGTCCCAACTTATGCGTGTCAACGGACATGCAGCATTTGGTGTTTGAGGTGATGGAGGTGGAGAGGGATTTAAGGAGGTGGTCGTTTGTCTAAAAAAAAAATCCTGGAGCAATAGGTGATTTTGACTGAAGACAGGGAAGAATAGTAACATTTGACTTGGTCAACCCAGATCTGGCAATTGATAACTAGATGAGTTGTGTTCCAGGTATGCTGGAGTTTGTGCCCCCTTGACTTGAGGGAGTGAAGAGGGAGGCTATACCAGGGGAAGCAACTGGGATGAAAGACAATTCATTGATTTCCCGAGGCATCTCAATACCAATTCTGTTCCCAGAAAGGGCAGACAGATTTTGAGAAAACACTCACCTCATTTACTCTCTCACCCTTTCTCGCTGCTCCTCCCTCAAAAGCTTATAGCTGCTTTTGATCCTTGAGACTGGCAGAGGGGAAAGAGAAGGAATGGGCTGAAGAGTGAGACAGATCATTTTGTAATCAGTTCTCTGTGGATCAGACTCTTAAATGAAACCAAATCTGAACCGCAATTAATTGCAGATTGGAGATGGGTTAATGTATAGATATCCGACTTTGGAGTAGATTATGCTCATCAGGACCTGCAGGAAACAGGAGCAGATTCTGCAATCAGATGCCTGGGTGAGAGGTCAGAATGAATTTGACAGGTCATACTTTTCAACATAGTCTTCCAATTGGAAGAGTATATGTAACAGAATTGGGTTGGTTTGTGACCCAGAGTAATTCCAGACCAGAGTTAGTGCTGGATTGCATCAGACAGACGCTGAGATTTGTTTTGGCCACTGTTTTATAATCATTTCAAATCCTCTTTAACCTACATTCAAATTTAATTTTACAGTTGCAGATTTGTTTTTATAACATAAATTTGGCAAAATACCTAAATGTTTTTCTTTTTCTTTCAATAATTGCAACATCTTTTAGCTATTGTTATATCATACGTTTGCTTCAGCTGCAACCCTTCCTCGTCAGTATGCACCAAATCAATTTGTAATTGTCACGGATTAAGCACATTTATAGGATAACCTACGTGTGGGACCTGCAAACTGCAAGTAAACACAGACATTAATTCAAATACAGCAGCTTTTTCTTAACAATAATGTGCTGGATTTCTCAGCAACTAAATGTTCTCTCAATAAATGGCCTAAAATGCAATTTGGATTTAAGCTTGTTTGTTCCACACCCATTGTTAGGTTTGTAAATCAGACCTACTGAAAATAGAGGAAGCACTAAACTGATGGTGGAAATTTTTGATTTTCTACAATATAAAACTGTCTAAACTTTTAGTAATTCAGTATTTTGTGGTGATTTCATGTTTTTAATTCCTTCATTTTTGATCCCTTGTTTTAAATTATTTCTCCCCCTCTGGGCTCACACGTTTCCATACCAAGCACCATCTCCCAGCTGAAACACAAGGCATATCATTTTCCCATGTTAAAGAAAGAGAACTTGCATTTACATCGCGCCTTTCCATCCCAACGTACTTTACAGTCAATGAATTACATTTGAAGTGCAGTCACTGTTGTTTTGTAGACAAACATAAAAGAAAGAACTTGCATTTACATAGCGCCTTTCACAACCTCAGGACGTCCCAAAGCGCTTTACAGCCAATGAAGTACTTTTGAAATGCAGTCACTGTTTGTAATGTAGGGAAAGGCGGTGCCAATCCGGCACACAGCAAGATCCCACAAACAATAAGGAGATAATGACCAGGTAATCTGTTTTAGGGGTGTTCATTGAGGGATAAACATTACATAGAATTTACAGCACAGAAAGAGGCCATTCGGCCCAACTGGTCTATGCCGGTGTTTATGCCCCACACACATTGGTCAGGGCACTGCGGAAAACTTCCTTGCTCTTCTTTGAATTGTGCCATGGATCCTTGCGGCACCGCACTATTTACAGCCTGCCAACCGGAAAATGACCCGTTTATCCCTACTCTCTGTCCGTTAACCAATCCTCTATCCATGCGAATATATTACCCCCAACCCCATGAGCCCTTATCTTGCGTAGCAGCCTTTTATGTGGCACCTCATCGAATGCCTTTGGAAATCCAAATATACTACATCTACTGGTTCCCCTTTATCTACCCTGCTAGTTACATCCTCAAAAAACTCTAATAAATTTGTCAAACACGATTTCCCTTTCATAAAACTATGTTAACTCTGCCTAATCATATTATGATATTCTAAGTACCCTGGGCCTGTTACCACTTCCTTAATAGTAGATTGCAGCATTTTCCCAACGACTGATGTCAGGCTAACTGGCCTGTAGTTCCCTGCTTTCCCTCTCCTTCCTTTCTTGAATAGCGGGTTACATTCGCTACCTTCCAATCCACTGGGACCGTTCCTGAGTTTTGGAAGATAAAGTTACTGATTATATTTTACAAAGTTTTGCATGCTGTAGACCCTTGTTCGACTGCTATTTGATTATTCCTCTGTGAATCATTATCAGCTTGAACTTTGTATATTCCAAATTAAAATACACTACTAGCTTACAGGGTGCAGAAACTAGGAAGATTTGTGGCCACTGGCGGCTAGCTGTAAAAAAAAGACTTTTCTAGCCCAAATTTACCTAATTAAAGACTATTGACTTGCATCGTATGCACAGCGTAATGGAAGGTACACCAGGGATTGGAAGCAATGTCAAAGCTCTCAGTGAAAAGACCAGCATGCGCTGTGTGACTTTGAGCAGACAGCTTGGGTGCAAATGATGAGAGATGCGAGGCTCCTATTCAGGATGTGCAGCAACAGCATGCTATTCATTTATCAAGTCTCGACAACGCAGGAGCTTCGGAAAAATGCAGGCAGAGAACTGAGAAGAATCAACCTGACAGCAAAAGAATAGGGAGCGGATCTCAAGCCGGGCTGAAAAACAATCAGCAAAATCCGGTCTAGCAGTTGGTCATTGCGGTGGCCGTCTCCTAGGTGTAAAACGGGCGCCAAAGCATCCAACATGCCGGGCGACGGATTCCGTACTGGGGGTGCGCCGCCCGCCATTATTGGTAAAAGCAGGCAAAGAAGCGTCCAGGGCCCGCACCCAAAACAGGCGTTAGGCATTTTACAAATGCAAATAATGAGCCCCCCCTTAAGAAATGCAACAAGCCAGCACCCATAGTGCAGCAGCACTGGTGGAGTGCAGGAGCTTATTATCAGTCCTTATCTACAGGATGTACTGCAGCAACTCGCCAAAGCTTCTTCGGCAGCACCTCCCAAACCCGCGACCTCTACCACCTAGAAGGACAAGGGCAGCAGGCGCATGGGAACACCACCACCTCCAAGTTCCCCTCCAAATCACACACCATCCTGACTTGGAAGTATATCGCCGTTCCTTCATCGTCACTGGGTCAAAATCCTGGAACTCCCTCCCTAACAGCACTGTGGGAGTACCTTCACCACACGGACTGCAGCAGTTCAAGAAGGTGGCTCACCACCACCTTCTCAAGGACAACTACGGATTGGCAATAAATGCTTCGACAGCATAGGAACAGAAGTAGGCCATTGAGCCCCTCAAGCCTGTTAGCCATTCAATGAGATCATGGCTGATCTGCGACCTAACTGCATATACCCGCCTTTGGCCCATATCCCTTAATACCTTTGGTTAACAAAAATCTATGAATCTCAGATTTAAAATTAACAATTGATCTAGCATCATTCCACACTTCTACCACCCTAATTTCACTCCTGAAATGTCTGGCTCTAATTTTTAGACTATGCCTCCCAGTCCTAGACTCCCCAACAAGCGGAAATAGTTTATCTCTATCTACCCTAACTGTTCCCCTTAATATCCTGAAAACTTCAATCAAATCACCCTTAACCTTCTAAATTCTAGGGAACACAACCCTAATTTGTGTAATCTCTCCTCGTAATTTAACTCTTGGAGTCCAGGTATCATTCTAGTAAACCTACGTGACACTCGCTCCAAGGCCAATATATCCTATTCCTGCAGACAATACAACCGCTGCTCAATTTTTGAGGCATTTTTACCCGATGGTATCAGCTGGTACCTGTTAAAATGATTTTCCCACTGTAGTTAATGTTAGTGGCAATCAGTTGCCAAAGAGGGGAATTGGAGATAGCATTGTGGATTTGCAGACCAGATTCCCAACCTCCTACTTCAACAGAAAAAACAAATACATAAAATAAGCAAGCTGTTGAAAATGTGGTGCTCAGTAAGTTAACATTTCAAAGGGGAAACCAGTAACATATTTTTAGTCAGCATCTTCCCCAATTGCTGAGTGATTAGTTGTACTGTGTGGTGTGGCACTAAGCCATACGGACCAGAAAAGACACAGTCCTGGGTTAGACAGTTTCAGCCCTGGTGGAGCTAGGGACGTGTGGAAGGAAGGCTGGAAGGAATTGATGCTTCACCTCTGGGAGATGGATTCAAATCCAGTTAGACCGCTAGGATCTTGTCTGCTGACTGTAAGGGGTAAAAATTCACTTGGTTGCGCCTCCCGTTAGCGCCTTAAGAGGGCGCTAATGGGGCGCAAAGCCGCTAACGCCCGTGCGCAGCGATGTTTGCGCCGCTCGAGAACTTAACTTGAGATTGTGCGGCGGCGCTAAAACTTACCGCTGCGACCACCTGCGCGCGCAGATTGTGACGTCATTCCATGGTGCAACGCCCTTGTGGCGCCCCGGAGCGGAAATTGAGTGGCGCCCCCTGCCTTACCGCCTGGCGCATCCAACGACCAGAAGACTGGAACGCTATCAATCGCTGTGGGGCTGGGGGGGGCGCTATTTAAAGGGGGCCTCTTCCTGTCTTTTATTGTTGGTGGCATTTTTGAACTACGCATTCTGAGAGAGAGAGGGAGAGACTTCTGGAGAGATTCAACGTTGTGGGAAGGAGTTTTGGGTACTGAGCAGTACTTTGCAGGTTCATTTTGATTTGCCATTCCTTGTATCGATTTAGCAGAGACTGTGGGAGCTGCACTCTGAGCTCTTTGCCTGTTACTCTCCATTGTTCTTTCCAGCACATTTGATGTGCAAGTCTCTCCAGGCCGAGATTCAAGGCTGCAATGAACAGGATGTGCATGGAAAGCAAGATTAACCATCCCCTTTAAGAACTGGCCCGTGCCATTGTGTGTGTGTTTCATTGCTGACTGACATTACATGAGCTTCGCCAGCGCTCTGAGTTAGCGCCTCACTCCTTGGCCTTTGCGCCTTAAGACAGGTGTGCAGCGCCTGCTTTAGCGCTCCACTCACCTCCCGGGGCGGTAAAAGTGAAGTTTCCTGTCAGTGCCGATAATTAGAGCCAGGTGCTAATATTTGCGTCCAGACGATATTTGCGCCCCAAATGGGGCGCGACCTAATTTCTACCCCTAAGAGTCCTACCTGAGCATGGGCAACACACTTTGTAGTGAGTAAGGGCCCACAGCCTAAATAATTCAGCACCAATTGGCAATCTCACCCAACGAGGCCATAGGATGGCTAGTGTGGGCAAAGGCTATAGAGATCCCTGGAGAAGGTGCAAAAAAAGATTTACAAGGATGATACCAGAACTGAGAGGCTATAACTATCAGGAAAGCCTGAACATGCTGTGGCCCTTACTCTAGAAAATAAAAGGCTGATGGGGTGACCTAATAGAAGTCTTTACATTTCTGAAGGGGTTTTGATAGGGTAGGCGTGGAGGAGATGTTTCCACTTGTGGGGAGTCCAAAACCAGGGGCCATAAATATAAGATAGTCACCAATGTTCCCTCTAAGCTGGGCGCGTGCGCGGCGGTGCAGCGATCGGGAAGGTACCGCACACACACAAAATGTTTAGAGGGAACATTGATAGTTACTAATAAATCCAATAAAGAATTCAGGAGATACGTTTTTACCCAGAGAGTGGTTAGAATGTGGAACCGGCTACCGCGTGGAGTAGGTGAGGTGAATCGCATAGTTTCGTTTAAGGGGAAGCTAGATAAGTGCACAAAGGAGAAAGAAATGAAGTTTATGCAGATTGGGTTAGATGAAGTAGGGTGGGAGGAGGCTCGTGTGGAGCACAAACACCGGCACAGACCAGTTGGGCCGAATGGCCTGTTTCCCTGCTGTAGATTTTATGTAATTCTATGTAATCACATCAGAGTCACGTGAAGACAGAATACATTCCCTCCATGCAGACCGAATTAGCAGCATATTTTGTTAAACTGCCACTTGCATCCATCTCTTAGGACAGCATTCTGCCTGTTTGCTGAACGGCCTGTTTCTGTGCTGTAAATTCTATGTAAATTCTATGTAAAAGAAACATGGAACAATGGTGTTGCATGAGGTAGATTTTTCAGGTGCTTATCGCTAACACCGTGCACCCAAAATAAGAAAGCATGGCGTCTTCCAGCACGAACATCCCTCACCGTGATGAGCATATAAAACAACTCTGTGCTTCTGATTATCCTTCATTGTACAGAGCACTGTTGTATCCGAGTTGACACTTCCTCCTGAAAAATCAGCATGGGGTATCAGGGTGGGGGCGGAGAGGGGAGGAATCACAGCCAAAAACCCACAGGTCCCATCAGTCTGTGGCAAAATGAAAGAGCTTGAAGCCAACGTGTTGTGTACGAGTCTGCCTGTAAATCACCAAGCACACAACTTTAGCAGGCAAGTCTCTCCTTTCAAGCCTCGGCTCAAGTCCCAGTGTTGGGCAGCTTTAAAAAAAAAGGGAAGCTGTCAATTCACTGAGCATCACATCACGAAACTCATTATAGAGCTGCGCTAGATATTACCCACTTAATAAAAATAAATCTTTATGTTCAAACGTGTTGCCCCAAGGCTAATGACTGTGATACTGACAGATTGCGACTGTTACCCGCAACAAAACGCTTGCTGCTAATGAAAAGAGAGGAAGTTAGTTATAGAATGGTGGTGTTGCTGTGGACAATTTCAAACCACTTTCATATTCACTAATGAATAGAAGGAGCAGGCAGCAACTTCAAATTGACACTATTCAAAAGCCATGCAGGAGCTTTTAGACATCAGAGTTGCTGCCAGTATAATCTCACCATGCTTTGAACAGTCTCTGTTAGAACAAAGGACTGTTCTCAGGCACCAATTCCGCCGTCTGACATATTGCAGTAACAGTGCAATCTAAGTGCCACTATTCACAGATTTTCGATTACATATCTGAAGAACAGTCAACAGAAAGCGCAGAGAAAAGATTTTCAAAATAATTTGTCCAAAGCTTCCACTGAAGCAGGGCAAACACTGGTTTGAGGTCTGTCACATGAACATTAATATCTCCATTGCAGACACTATTGCTTGGGTAGTAATTGTAGTCTGCAGTTAAACTCCGCAGTCGAGGATTCAGACTGAGGCCTCTGCTGTACAAGCCTCAGTAAACACCAATTCAGGTAAGAGTCATAAAGGAAAAGGAATCCAGCCATTATTCACACCATTGAAGATTACACAGATTGTGATTAAAATATATTTGTCTTCTTCCCTTTACGCTATTGGAATAATATAGCACTCAAAGTACAGCAGATCACTGGTAGTGTTCAAAAGTATATGGCTGCAATTTACACTATAGGTGTGAATTTGCACAGGGATTTCCCAATCTCCCACCATGATCGTAGAATCATAGAATCATAGACCTGGTGGAAGAACGGCAGAACCCTCAGGGAAATGGCATAATCAGGTAAGATGTTTGTCTGGGGGTTTCTACCAGTCTTCTACTGAAGTTACAGCGAGAGATCAGGAGAACTCTTTCAGAAATTCTAGGTGCACAATGTTAGAATCAGTGCAAAGTGGTTTCGCTCTGCGCCAACACTAATTGGAGCTTGGGCTCCCCCTGACTCCAGAGCAGAGTGCAGTGACATTTGTTGTGGGGAGGAATCTCACTTCGCTCCACTCCAGAGTCAAGTCAGCTCCAACTCTGGAATCACACAACTTCATAGCATCAGTGCAAAGCAAAACCGTTTTGCACCAAAGCTACAGTTTTAGTGTAAATGCAACCGTACATACTTAAGGGGTTCAGAATACACGATAATCACAAGAGCAAAGTTTGAATCTTTTATGAACATTATCCAAATGCTTCAAATGTACTGAGGGAGTGATGCACTGTCAGAGGTGCCGTCTTTCAAATACGACGTTAAACCAATACCCCAACTGCCCTTTCAGGTGGAGTAAAAAGATCCTATGGCACTATTCGAAGAAGAGCATGGGAGTTCTCCCTAGCATCTGTAGAATTCGCAATATAATCGCGATTTTATAAATAAGGAGAAAACACATAGTTTCGTTCAAACAGCTTTATTTCAGCAGAATGCTGTCAGGTTTTCAAAGTGGACACAAGCAGCCTGTAAAATGGCCGCCACGCCTCGTGGCAGAACATTCTAGACTTTTCGATAAGCAGACAAGATGGCGTTCCAATAAACATTTGTGCGAGATCGTACAAGACTCAGCACATTTGAGATAATACACAAGACATTATGGGTTTGCAGTATACACATAAATACTGGAATCGGTCTCCCAGGTGCGAATAAAGGGCTATTGTACTGAGCGATCAAGAACCCATCCAAAGACATTAATATGCAAAATCCCCACGACTCTACGATGAGAGAGCTGTTTGCGGGTAGTTACAGAAACATTTGGAAGCCCCAAAAACCCCTCCAGGGAGACTACTGACCGGTTACACATTGGGAAAAGTATTAACAGGTACTCAGACAGTTACGAGTATCCCCGAAACCCATTAAACGGAGATCACCCTATACAAGAAGTTTGAGCGCCAAAACCCTGACAAAAGAAAAGACATTAAGGTTGGGCGGGAAAAGAAGAGTTACAGCACTATAACTGTAAGCTACAACCGTCCATCGCTCTCTTGACTCTTGACTCTTATTCTCTTATTCGCTCGCCGTTTTGTTCCTTGCCGCTTGCCTCGTGTCTCTGCCTCTTGCAGCTCTTGCTGTTTGACTTGCTGAAAGACTGTTGAACTTTCTGATCCGCCAGGATCAGCCTCGTGGCTTGCCGCGAAGATCTGTGTGGAACTGGGCTGTGAAGCCTTGAAACGGGCACACCATCCCGAGAAGTCGGTAAACGGTGTTGGCACCGAAGGCCCGAGATGAGATGAGATGAGATGAGATGAGAAGAGAAGAAGACGACCATACGTATCGCCACGGTCAGTAAGCCCCGACCGTGCCTGTAGGTCGAATAGACATTTTCTTTGCCCAGGAAGACTGTCTTTTGAGTTCTACAGAACTGGCATCGGAAGACCATTCTTCGAGTTTTATCGCATCGGGGCGAGGGCACAGGAAGACTATTTTTTGAGTAGTGTCGGAACTCCGAGGACAACACAGATCTTCATGACAGCAGACGGTCCAGCCTGCTAGCCGGAGCAGAAACGAGTAAACAAGTGGGGTACAGAGACCCCTGATCAACACGTGGGTGATCAGGTGCTGCGGTAAAAACATCCGAGCAGAGTTTTCGGAATTCTCCGAGTTATCACGAGTGGTGAGCATGAGTCTCGATCCTACAAATCTAGTTTAGAGCAGGTATTGATAGGGGAGGGTTTAAGTTTTAAGGATAACTGTAATGTGTGCCCCCATTTACGATGTGTCGTTCGTTCCTCGTTTCCCTGAAATTAGTTACATAACTGCGTGTAAGATTGTACTGTCATTAATCTGTGCTTATGACATGTATTTCGTAATCTTGAATAATATGCAATAAAGATTTTCCATTTCGTACCATTCAACCGGGTCTACCTGAGTTTTCTCTCCATTATTGCTCTCGCATCTAAGTCCAGTGTCAGAACCGTAAGGGCGAGTGGGTCGAACCACTCACAGGTGTCTAGTGCTCCCAGACTGGCTGGAGACCAGAACAGGCAACAAGGCCTAACCTCGCACTAGCACCCAGGCTGAGCACAGAGCCACACGGGTCAAAACCCTTACACGTCCTGGCCAACATTTATCCCTCTACCAACACCTAAAAAACAGATTATGTGGTCATTATCACATTGCTATTTGCGGGACCTTGCTGTGCGCAAATTGGCTGCCGTGTTACCTACATTACAACAGTGACTACACTTCAAAAGTACTTCATCGGCTGTAAAGCACTTTGGGGTGTCCTGAGGTCATGAAAGGTGCTATATGAATGCAATTCTTTCTTCTTTGACAGCCTTAACACACTTCCAGATGTTGCAGCCTAGAAATTACTCTTTGCAATATTAGAGTGCCAATGCCTCACGCCAGTCTTCTGAATATTATTTTAACAGAGGCATTATGGGTTAATGCCTCTATTAAAATAGTGGACAGACAAATTTCATATGAAAACATTAAGTGTTTGTACACTAATAGTGCAAACCTTCGCTTTTAGGCTTACATCTTATGTTCACTAATGCTCAGGGAAAGAAGTGGCACAAATTTAAAGTGGGGAAGCCCGTATTATACTCACACTGGCTTTTTCACTAATATTGGTAAACAGGGAAAATACACGCCATACGTCTTGTGTTGTGTTGCATCAGTAAGCTTTACCATTTGAGTCTTGCTGTTGCGCATCTTTCCTTACCACTCCCACTTCTCTCTTACCACCACTAACTGCCAGTAATATTGCCACCACATCAAATGCAAGGAAGAGGAAAATGTACTAACCTCGGGGATTTTACTGGAAATATAAACTCTGCGGTTGTTGCGCATGACAGGAAAAGATTGATCCACTAAAAAAATAATTGATTCTTTTATTGAGTTAGAGTACTCCTTTATATATTAGCCTGCAATTATACCGAGATTGAATTAGTTACGTGCAGCGTATAAGATATTTCCTGCAAATCACATTGCGTGAAAAATAATCCATAATTTACTTTGTTGTGATACAGGAGCTAAAGGTATCTGGTATCCTATGTTACTCAATCTATTACTAATCAGTATAAAAGTAAGTCAAGGGATCAGGTGGGATCCTTTACCCTCCACTGTTAATCTATCCTTAGCTCCCAGTTGTTGACTAACCTACTGTGCATTTCCATCATTCATGGTTTTCCTTTTTCATTCAGTCTCCAGGTTCCCCTCAGAAGAACAAGAAAAGCAAGGGCAGATTACATTTGCATAGTGTCTTCAACTAAGAAAAGCATCCCAAGGCATTTCACAGAGGCATAAGAGTTCAGGAACATTGCTGAGATAGAAATCAAACTGAAAGTATCCCTAAAGAACACAAAATAGTGTTAATAGAATGTATATTTGAACAGAATTTTTATTAAATCTTAGTTGTAGCAGGCCATTCGGAAAATTGCATTGATCGGTTATGATATTGAGAACGGGCTGTGCAGGTGTTTCGTAGCCCGTGTAGGGTGCAGGACGTTGAACGCAAGTTTTGCTCTTCAACAGTCTCTCATTTGTATAATTTATTTGGCCGTGTGGGACCAGGACTGATTTCCTCCTCGGCTTACCCCTCCCCACTGGAAGTGCCTTAGTTAATAGTCTGAAAGTGATCTTGTTTAATGCCTTGTCGCAGTGCTGGTTTGAATTTCTAATTTGGCAATTCTTTGGCACCAAAATTCTAAATAAACTTTATAACTGAGTGTTCCAGAAGGAAAAGTGTGCACCTTATGGTGCTCCCTGATCACAATCTGACTCTTCCTATCGACTACCCACACACCCCACCCCGAATTTTTCTTGTACTTTATTTTTGCCAGTTTTCCCATCTTCACAGGCAAATCAGAACTCACCAGCAAAGGTACAGATATAATTAAATTGTGAATACATAAGGAACTGCACCATAAACACCTAGGAAAAAGACAGCATATAGAAGAAAAGAAAGTACACATTCTGCTTATAACCTTTGGATTACTTACACTGATTTTTTTTTAACTCTACACTTTGGCCGTGATTTTACTAACCTTCGATTTATGAAAAGGAAATCATGTTTGACAAATCTGTTAGATTCTATCACAGCAATGTTCCTGAACTGTTAGAGTTTTTTGAGGTTGTAACTAGCAAAATAGATAAGGGGGAACCAGTGGATGTGTATTTGGATTTTCAGAAGGCATTCAATAAGGTGCCACACGAGGTTATTAACAAAATTAGGGCTCATGGGATTGGGAGTAATACACTAGCATGGATTGAGGATTGGTTAACGGACAGAAAACAGAGAGTAGGAATAAATGGGTCATTTTCGGATTGGCAGGCTGTAACTAGTGGGATCAGTGCTTGGGCCTCAGCTATTCACAATCTACATCAATGATTTGGATGAGGGGACCAAATGTAATATATCCAAGTTTGCTGATGATACAAAGCTGGGTGGGAATGTAAGTTGTGAGGAGGATGCAAGGAGGCTTCAAAGGGATATAAACAGGCTAAGTGAGTGGGCAAGAACATGGCAAATGGAATATAATGTGGAGAAATGGTAGGAAAAATAGAAAAGCAGAGTATTTTTTAAATAGTGAGAGATTGGGAAATATTAGTGTTCAGAGGGACCTGGGTGTCCTTGTACACGAATCACTGAAAGTTAACATGCAGGTATAGCAAGCAATTAGGAAAGCAAATGGTATGTTGGCCTTTATTACAAGAGGATTTGAGTATAAGAGTAAAGATGTCTTACTGCAATTATATAGGGCCCTGGTGAGACCACACCTGGAGTATTGTGTACAGTCTTGGTCTCCTTACCTAAGGAAGGATATACTTGCCATAGAGGGAGTGCAATGAAGGTTCACCAGACTAATTCCTGGGATGGGGAGATTGTCCAATGAGGAGAGATTGAGTAGACTAGGCCTATATTCTCTGGTGTTTAGAAGAATGAGAGGTGATCTCATTGAAACAAAATTCTTACAGGACTTGACAGGGTAGATGCAGGGAGGATGTTTCCCCTGGCTGGGGAGTCTAGAATCAGGGGTCACAGTCTCAGAATAAGGGGTCGGCCATTTAGAATTGAGATGAGAAGAAATTTCTTCACTCAGAGGGTGGTGAATCTTTGGAATTCTCTACTCCAGAGGGCTGTGGAGGCTCAATCGATGAGTATATTCAAGACAGAGATCGTTAGATTTTTGGATATTAAGGGAATCAAGGGATATGGGGACAGTGCAGGAAAGTGGAGTTGAAGTAGAAGATCAGCCATGATCTTATTAAATAGCAGGGCAGGCTCGGAGGGCCGAATGGCCTACTCCTGCTCCTATTTCTTATGTTCTTATGTTGGCGGGCGACGTCGGTGGTGGGTCTTGGCCCCGCTGCTGGCTCCAGTCCAACCTCTGAAATGACTTTCTGATGATTGGGCTTGTTGAGCCCGCTCAGCGAGTTTCCCGGCCAATTGAAGGAAGCGGGTCTGATGACGTCATTTCCGTCATCAGCCGGTTTCCTTAAAGGGAACATGTCCATATTTAGTTTTACATTTGTGCTGTCAATGTTCTGCAGCATTGAGGTGTTGCAAACACTGACAAGCACTGCACAGAGGTGCACGGCTGCACCCAGGCTTATGGAGGAAGTCAGAGCACGCAGGGAGGTCCTCTTCCCTTCCCATGGGCGGAAGAGACCTCCCCAGGATACCAACATAGCCTGGTTACACATTGCACAGGAGGACACAAGCAGGGATGTCATCAGGAGGACCTGACTGCAGTGGCGCAAACCTTTCAATGATCTCAGTAGTTCACGAAACGTTACTGCAAAGCCACACTCAACCTCATCCTGCTGTGCCTCTCATCACATCCCCATCACTCTGCCTTCCCTACCCTACTCCTGCACATCCTTACTCACACCTCCACCCATCCCTCTATATCTACATTATCACATCCCCATCTCACTAGCCACCCCTCACACTCACCCTCATCCATGTCCAATCATACCAACTAACAACACACAAGGGTAGGCACTTGGGTGTTTTAACCAATGTTCATGTAAAGTTTCTGTTAATGTGCTGTTAAACATTGTAATCTTTATTTTCAACAGTTTGCGTTCTTGGACAGATTTGTGTGCACCTTTGGAAGTGACTTAGTGAGTTGCAGTGAATGGTGAGACATAACGGTAACCCCTGCAATGGTGATGAGTGTGAAAGAAATGGCTTGGGCATTGTAGGGCTTTATTGTGTTGGTGTGGGGTGGTGCCAACCTGGCACATCATGTGGCAGCCAGGGTGTACAGTGTCAAGTGAAGTAAATGTGGCCATGGTGAGGCCATCGCTGGCCTCCCGGGCAGCAATGTGGTCGGGTGCTGATGCTCTGTGTCCTGTGCAGCATCAGTTGATTGCGGGGAAGGTTGGTGTTGTTGGTGCTGCTGGTGTGCCCGGTGATGCTGGTGTTGGGGCTGATTGTGGTGGGATTCTGAGAACCAAGGTGAGAGAATATAAAGTGCACCGATGCTGATGGAATAGATGGCAGGTGAAGTAGAGATGACAGAAGCGACCTGTCAATGGTGAGAGAGATAATGAGGTCAGACTGGATGGAGATTTGTGTAAAGACTTGTAGCATCCTGAATCTGTAGTGGAAATGCAGTTTAGAGAAGCTAGTGGTTAAGGGAACATATCTCAATCAGCTGGGAGCTTTGACTTGATATTTGAAGCTGTCAACTCATCAGCTGGTTCAATGGCCACTGACCTCCCGCCTCAGCTTCACAGACAAGGTCTAGGCACAGCGGAAAACCAGTCAAATCCAAAAAGCTGGGAAAAAACCATTGATAAGTGGCTGTAAACAAGCCACTAATGATTTTAATTGCCTTCCCCACCAATGCCTGCCGGGTCTGCTCAGCGCTCGCAGGCCCGACATTGGGAAAGTCCAGTGTGCGCGTTTTGACAGCGGATTCCCAACCTGCTGTCAATCATTTTAAATTTAACAGCTGACCCGCCACCCATCCCGTCTGCTGAGCGCTGGCAAAATTCCGGCCTTTGTCTCTCATCGGTTTTACTTTTCTTGCTCTGGGCTCTGACGTTTTTCTATCCTTCTATCTCATTAACCGAGGGCTGTATTTCCTGCTGTTATATTTCGCTAATTTTTTTAAAATTCATTCATAAGATGTGGGTGTCGCTGGCAAGGCCAGCATTTATTCCCCATCCCTAATTTCCCTTTGAGAAGGTGGTGGTGAGCCACCTTCTTGAACCGCTGCAGTCCGTGTGGTGAAGGTACTCCCACAGTGCTGATAAGTAGAGAGTTCCAGGATTTTGACCCAGCGACGATGAAGGATCGGCGATATACTTCCAAGTCAGGATGGTGTGTGACTTGGAGGGGAACTTGGAGGTTGTGGTGTTCCCATGCGCTTGCTGCCCTTGTCCTTCTAGGTGGAAGAGGTCGCGGGTTTGTGAGGTGCTGTTGAAGAAGCCTTGGCGAGCTGCTGCAGTGCATCTTCTAGATGGTACACACTGCAGCCACGGTACACCTGTGGTGGAGGGAGTGAATGTTTAAGGTGGTGGATGGGGTGCCAATCAAGCGGGCTGCTTTGTTCTGGATGGTGTCGAGCTTCTTGAGTGTTGTTGAAGCTGCACTCATCCAGGCAAGTGGAGAGTATTCCATCACACTCCTGACTGTTCCAGAATGTTCTCTTATCGCTCCTTCACAGACCATTTCTACACAGTTCCCAGCATGCACCACTACTGGCTCAGGGTCACAGTTCACACACTTGAACCACGGGTGCAGACAGTGGGGGTCATTACTCAAAATGGCCGCTGAAAGTCTCTGATAAGCTTGGGGCGAATTTAGAAAGCAGGCAGCAAGTAACAAAGCACGATCTTTCAGAATGTGATGGGGTTTGCAATTTCCCTGCCGAGAGCCGGAGCCAGCAGTGCACATCCAGAGACTAAATAGAAGCAGCCTGTGAAGGAAAGATAAGAGAAAATATGTGGTTTCATACAGGTTTTCTCAAAGGTATTTATAAGTTTCTGTAGGCTGGGAAGTGTCCTTGCTACGGGCGCTTAGTGCTAATATTAAGCAAGTGCCCACCTGTTAATACCAGCTCCAAGGATGGAATAGTTTACAGCATGGCCATTTGACTAGACCAATGGAGGAGCGTGCTGAAAGCCACGCTTGCCACTGAGGTGCTTAGTGCTAATGCCACGGCCTGGCATGTATTTCTATTCTGTTTTCTGATGAGCGAATGTTGCTGTCTATTTTTTTCCAGATTATATTATTTTCCCCTTTTCTTGTTGTCTCCGAGGGTAGGCGGATGATTAGCTCCTTGGTGATCGGTTATGTCAGGAAGTATGTAAGAGCAGCCTTGCTGAAGCCAACTTTGGCGTTGGAGGCGCCCGCCTCAAACAGGGCGGGCACTTCATTAACGTATGTATTTGGAATGGCTGCTCAGGGTTGCTGGGGTACCAGCTGCGGAGCTAGCTGATTTAAAAGCCTTTCCACCTATGGGGATGGTACTGTAGAGTGACACAAAGGACCAATCACTTCCCACCTGCCTCATGCAACGCCACATTGACTACAGTAGCCATCTAACGGGGGTTAGGTGCAGGGCTGCTCCATCATTTCCCTGCAGACTAGTGTTTGGCCCGTGGGTTTTCTTTCCCTTTATCTCTGCCTGTCACTCCTTTGTCGCCTCCCCCTTCAGCTCTGAAAAAGGCTGCCAATGGGTTCTGGTGCCTTTGAGCCTTTTCAAAGGCTTTTAGAAATGCTGTCCCCTATTCTGATAATGCCCTTTAATTGTCCCCTTCCCTTTAAATCTCAATTACCTGCATGTTTTGCTTCCATTTCTAACCTGCTGCCTACGTCCATCCAAAGCTGCATCTGAAGCTATTCAAATGAGCTAACCGTGGCAACTTGGGTACAAACTGCACATTTCCAATTGATTTTATCGGAAATCCGCTATTACACAGTATTACATCGTACTTACAGCACAGAAACAGATCATTCGGCCCAACAGGTTCATGCCAGTGTATATGCTGCACACGAGCCTCCTCCTACCCGTCTTCGTCTAACCTTATCTGCATATCCTTCTATTCCTTTCTCCCTCATGTGTTTGTCTAGCTTCCCCTTAAATGCATCTATGCTATTCGCCTCAACCACTCCCTGTGGCAGCGAGTTCCACATTCTAACCACTCTCTGGGTAAAGAAGTTTCTCCTGAATTCCCTATTGGGTTTATTAGTGACTAAATTATATTTATGGCCCCTAGTTCTAATCTCCCCTGCAAGTGAAAACATCTTCTCTACATCTACCCTATCAAACCCTTTCGTAATCTTGAAGAACTCTATCAGGTCACCCCTCAGTCTTCTCTTTTCTAGAGTAAAGAGCCCCGTGTGGTGATGGTATTCCCACAGTGCTGTTAGGTAGGGAGTTCCAGGATTTTGGCCCAGTGACGATGAAAGAATGGCAATATACTTCTAAGTCAGGATGGTGTGTGACTCGGAGGGGAACTTGGATGGGTTCCCCGCGCCTGCTGCCCTTGTCCTTCTAGGTGGTAGAGGTCGCGGATTTTGGAGGTGCTGCCGAAGAAACCTTGGCGAGTTGCTGCAGTGCATCTTGTAGATGGTACACACTGCAGCCACGGTACGCCGGTGGTGGAGGGAGTGAATGTTTAAGGTGGTGGATTGGGTGCCAATCAAACGGGCTGCTTTGTCTTGGATGGTGTCGAGCTTCGTGAGTGCTGTTGGAGCTGCACTCATCCAGGCAAGTGGAGAGTATTCCATCACACTCCTGACTTGTGCCTTGTAGATGGTGGAAAGACTTTGGGGAGTCAGGAGGTGAGACACTCGCTGCAGAATACCTAGCCTCTGACCTGCTCTTGCTGCCACAGTATTTATGTGGCTGGTCCAGTTAAGTTTCTGGTCAATGGTGACCCCCCAGGATATTGATGGTGGGGGATTTGGCGATGGTAATGCCGTTGAATGTCAAGGGGCGGTGGTTAGACACTTGTTTGTTGGAGATAGTCATTACCTGGCACTTGTGTGGTGTGAATGTTACCTGCCACTTATCAGCCCAAGCCTAAATATTGTCCAGGTCTTGCTGCATGTGGGCATGGACTGCTTCATTATCTGAGGAGTTGTGAATGGCACTGAACATTGTGCATCAGCGAACATCCCCATTTCTGACCTTATGACGGAGAGAAGGTCATTGATGAAGCAGCTGAAGATGGTTGGGCCTAGGACACTGCCCTGAGGAACTCCTGCAGCGATGTCCTGGGGCTGTGATGATTGACCTCCAACCACCACAATCATCTTCCTTTGTGCTAGGTATGACTCCAGCCAGTGGAGAGGTTTCCCTCCGATTCCCATTGACTTCAGCTTTACTAGGGCTCCTTGATGCCACACTCGGTCAAATGCTGCCTTGATGTTAAGGGCAGTCACTCTCACCTCACCTCTGGAATTCAGCTCTTTTGTCCATGTTTGGACCAAGGCTGTAATGAGGTCGGGAGCCGAGTGGTCCTGGCGGAACCCAAACTGGGTATCAGTGAGCAGGTTATTGGTGAGTAAGTGCCGCTTGATAGCACTGTCGATGATACCTTCCATCACTTTGCTGATGATTGAGAGTAGACTGATGGGGCGGTAATTAACCAGATTGGATTTGTCCTGCTTTTTGTGGACAGGACATACCTGGGCAGTTTTCCACTTTGTCGGATAGATGCCAGTGTTGTAGCTGTACTGAAACAGCTTGGCAAGAGGTGTGGCTAGTTCTGGAGCACAAGTCTTCAGCACGATAGCCAGGATGTTGTCGGGGCCCACAGCCTTTGCTGTATCCAGTGCGCTCAGCCGTTTCTTGATATCACGTGGAGTGAATCGAATTGGCTGAAGACTGAGTTCTTTGGTGGTGGGGACCTCAGGAGGAGGCCGATATGGATCATCCACTCAGCACTTATGGCTGAAGATAGTTGCAAACCATCAAACAGCTCACGTGCTGGGCTCCACCATCATTGAGGATGGGGATATTCATGGAGCCTCCTCCTCCCGTTAGTTGTTTAATGGTCCACCACCATTCACGACTGGATGTGGCAGGACTGCAGAGCTTTGATCTGATCCGTTGATTGTGGGATCGCTGCAGTGCCTCTATATTCTTTTTATAATATGGAGATCAGAACTGTTCACAATACTCCAAGTGTGGTCTAACCAAGCTTGTATACAAGTTTAACATAATTTTTCTGCTTATTCAATTCTATCCCTCTAGAAATAAACCCTAGTGCTTGGTTTGCTTTTTTATGGCCTTATTAACCTGTGTTGCTACTTTTAGTGATTTGTATATCTGTACCCCCAGATCCCTCTGTTCCTCTACCCCATTCGGCACTTATTTTCCAAGGAGTATGTGGCCTCCTTATTCTTCCTACCAAAGTGTACCACCTCACACTTATCTATCTATATTGAAGTTCATTTACCAATTAAAACCCCCATTCTGCAAGTTTATTAATGCTTTCCTTAGCTATTATAAACTGCACTGATGTCGGAAAAGCTAGGCTATGGTCTCCTGTATATGGACTAAGGCTCTTGTCATAGTTTCGCAATAAAAATAAATAAATGGCAACTAATTAACACATGCCATTGTCAGAGTTGTACCTCCCTACCATTGCTAATTTAATCCCTGCCCTAATGAGAATATTAAGACGGCAGATGAAAGCGTGCAGAGCGAGGTAATGCTATTGTCAACACTTTAAATGTCCTTTTGACACCCACTCTTCAGCATGTGAAGCATTTCAGGTCAGGTACAGCACTGGTTAGATGCCAAGTAAAATTGCCTTTACTTTGCTGCAGCACCAGCTGTTCCCTGGTATCACGCCAAAGTGACCATTATTTCTGTTCAGCCTCGACAGTGAGAGCCAGTAGGATATTTGGCCGGTTCTCACCCAACGTTTATGCATGGTGGGTGGGGGGGGGGGGGGGATCACTGGATCAGACGCCGGAAACCTGGGTGGTTTCCTCTCCTTAATTCAGAGGTCAATTTACCAGAATCCTTCCTGAGATTAGCTAACTCAGTACAGACCTTGGCTCTTTCTTTTCCAGTATTATTCACTCTTGGGATGTGGACATCGCTTGGCCAGGCCAGCATTTATTGCCCATGCAGTGCTGCTGGGCCACTACATTAGTGTGGTTTCCTTCCCCGGTGAACCAGTTAGGATTTGATAACAAAGCAACAGATTCACGGTCACCATTACTGATTTATTTAATTAACTGAATTCAAGTTCACAAACTGCCGTGGTGGAAGATTTGAACTCACGTCTCCAGATTATTGGTCCAGGCTTCTGAACTACTAGTCCAGTAACATAACCACTATGCCACCGTACCCTACCAAGTATCACTACATTAATAGTGAGTGTATATTGTTCAATGATAATTTCTTATTTTTACTTCAAAGTATTATCAATAGCAGCAGCAGATTAAAAAAAAATGTATTTCTTTGTCCTCAGTATGGCAAAGTTCGGACAACAGCCTTTTCTATTTGGTGCTGTTGATGTTGAATCTTAATTTTACACTAAAGGAGAATGGAAGCCTGTCTCATTGTCTGCTGCAAATTAAGAGCATTTCCTCTTAGGGTTTATAAAACAAAAAATTATGAATCTCTCTCCAGGTCTTGGCCTCAACAGCAAAACAATTTTACTGTAACTTTAACTGCAGGGGCTCGAAAGGCAAATAACTTCACTCACATTATTATCAACAGCAGCTCACAGAGTAATGGTGTGAGGAGCTTGTCAATCAGTGAGCAGATTTCTGTCATCCTTAACACAAACACAATACCCCATGGACTCACTGCAGTCTAAAGCGAGACTTGTTACATTCATTTGAAATCATTTGCTTTCTTTTCTTAACCTTTTTTTTCATCATTCAAAGTGACCCCATCTCCTGCTTTCTTAAATCCTTGCCATGTTGCACAGCTACTGAAAACCCTCATATCTCGCCTGAGTAGCCGTCCTTCGCGTGTGAACCGACAGGCTGAGTGGTAGCAGGCAATTTGACAGTGGGGGCGACGCAGCTGAGCCTGATCACGTCCTAATCCGGTGTCCACACTTGAGCAACTCAGCACAGACAAGAGATCCTGGTTTCTGTGGCTCAGCTCAGCTAGTTAGTGGCTAAACCAACTGAGCTATCGGGACAGAACATATCCCTTTATTCACTGACTTTATTTTTCTTAGCTTTCTACTTTTAGGTATTCAAGCATTAAATCGCAATCCACTAAATCATGACTTGTGCATCGTATTGATTTATTAAATTAAATGACATCACCTCTGGAATCTATAGCTCTCAATTAAAGTCTAGCTATATTAAATGCGTAAATGTCATTTATCAAATGCTTTTTAATGAATTTCCAATTTATAAATCCCCACTTTAAGACTTTAGACTGAGAAAATTTGAATATTAAAGATTATATTTGCCCTGCTGTTTTTAATGTTAACTTGACTACTTAATCCCAATGTGAATGTTCAGGTTTTGGCATGAATATTCAGACTTATTAAATTCTGATTCTAATAAGTAGATTTAGTCCATTATCACTTTTATGCACAGTCTTTTTAAATGTTGGCGTTGTAGCAGCATGTTAATTAATGTACCTCATGGTTTTATTACAGCTGCCGTCCATAGGACACAGAGTGAGGGAGGGGAGGATTTGTGCTGCTTATGCGTAAGCTAGATATTCATTGATTCTTAATTACCATTTGACTGAGGTAGCTTGTACCAGGAGTTTCAGGCACTGGGACCTCAGCATTATCAGGCCCAGAAGCCTGAGGCCTACTCAGGGTTGCCAACCCTCCGGGAGTCTCCAGGTATTGAAGATTAATCTTCAGCACTCTGCTGCGAGCAATCCTGGAGAAAAATCATAGGGGAATTAAAAGAAATTGTCTGGGGTTTTTTTTTTTCATTTTCTTTCAACACTTCTGTGTATTAGTTCTAAATAATATTGGAGATGGGAATAAAGGCTGTTTGACTGACAGTCAAGAATCATCCAATCGTGTAACAACAAGCCTGTTAGCGCGGGGGGCGGCAGTGCGCCGCGAGGATGGATGTCTTGGACGACCAATGGCGGGAACATGGGAGCAGTGAGAGGCCGGAGGTCATGTGATGAATCCTCCAGGAATACATTCAACCAGAGTTGGCGACCCTGTGCCTACTACACACCCGACGCGCTCAGTATTGAATAATGTGGACCCGAAACACTCAGAGCCTGTGCACAGGTCATAAAGAGCCCAGAATTTATTTAAATGAGGCCCAAGCCCTTAATGAGAATAGCCGAACAGCGCCCAAGTTTTTTTTTTTTACCTAGGCTGAATGTTGGGTCTCAAAAAATAATTTGGCCATCTTTCTTCACCTCCCCATCCCGAAAAAAGGACCCTTTAATCCTGAAGCAGCTGCACCCATTTTCAAAGCTGCAGGGGCAGAAAATCTCATCCCCTCAAACTCCGTGAATCTTTGGAATTCTCTTCCCCGCAGAGCTGTGGAGGCTGGGTCATTGAATATATTTAAGGTGGAGATAGACAGATTTTTGAAAGGTAAGGGAGTCAAGGGTTATGGGGAGCGGGCAGGGAAGTGGAGTTGAGGCCAAGATCAGATATGATCTTATTGAATGGCGGAACAGGCTCGAGGGGCCAAATGACCTACTCCTGATCCTACGTCTTATGTGCTCTCCCAGCACATCATGAACAATGTGCTGAGAGCTACCTTCAAATACTGAAATGAGCTGATCTCACATTAGAGAGAGAACTTGCATTTATGTAGAGGCCTTCACCCATCTCAGACTGTCCCAAAGTGCTTTACAACCAATTAAGTACTTATGAAGTGTAGTCACTGTTGTAATGTAGGAAACGCGGCAGCCAAGTTGCGCACAGCAAGCTCCCACATACAGCAATGTGATAATCTGTTTTAGTGATGTTGGTTGAGGGATAAATATTGGCCAGGACACCAGAGAAAACGCTCCCACTCTTCTTTGAAATAGTGTCACAGGATCTTTTACATCCACCCAAGAAGGCAGACAGGGCCTCGGTTTAACATCTCATCTGAAAGACGGCACCTCCAACAGTGCAGCACTCTCTCAGTACTGCACTAGAGTGTCAGTTTAGATTATGTGCTCAAGTCTCATGAAGTAGGGACTTGAACCCACAACCTTCTGGACTCAGAGGCAAGAGTGCTGCCAACTGAACCACGGCTAACAGCTGGATATCACTGTGCAAGGTCAGGCCATTTCTGTGCAGGTGCATACAGTGCCTAAGCTGTGGGCAGTCCCACTGCCAGTGTGATAGCAACTCGAGTGTTTATGCAGAAATATTAGGTTGCTGAGGTTGCAAAAGTAATGATAACATTAAAACTTTACCATCAATGGCAACAGCAGCATGCAAGTGAGAGGATATATACATCCACAGTTTACATAACCCCAGTAATCTTGTATGTATGGGCAACACGGTGGCATAGTGGTTAGCACTGTTGCCTCACAGCGCCAGGGACCCGCGTTCGAATCCAGCCTCGGGTGACTGTCTGTGTGGAGTTTGCACATTCTCCCCGTGTCTGCGTGGGTTTCCTCCGGGTGCTCCGGTTTCCTCCCACAGTCCAAAGATATGCGGGTTAGGTTGATTTGGCTATGATAAATTGACCCTTAGTGTTAGGGGGATTAAATACGTGGGGTTACGGGGATAGGGTGGGATATGGCTCGATGGGCCGAAATGGCCTCTATCTGCACTGTGGTGATTCTGTGATTGATGAGTACACTTGGGATCAGCAGTTATATATATTCATTTGAGTGGACACAGTTAGTAATCATAGGAAAATAGAAACAACAGTAAACCATGTGGCCCAGTAAGCCTGCTCTGCCATTTTATGAGTCATGGAAGTTCCTTTTAATAGGAGAAGTTAACACATTATTGCAGCAATTGTGTATACTTAATATAAAAAGTTACAATAGTACTGGTGCAGCTCAGTTGTGCAACATCTCACTGAGTGGTAGTGTAAGACAATTCGAATCCGACACCAAATATGAGTGCAACAAAATCCTTTTATTGCGTTTGACCAAATCCAGACACACACAATGAGCTGAATATTAATGGTGAAGGCGGTTTGGGGGTGGCCTCTGAGGCGGTCAGGAAACCCGGGAGTCCGGGTTTCCCACAGGACCTGCCGACTTTAACGGCAGGGCATGATTTGCAGGTGAAGCCTCTGTTTCCCACCTGCAGACAGTCAGATTGAGAGGCTGACTGGCTCCGGGCGGGTAGGCCTGCAGCACTAGGCCGCACAGAGGTGGGAGGGAGGGTTCACGTGGAGGCCGAGCCATTAAGAGGACCGGAGGGGTGGTCGGGCAGAAGATCGGGGGGGGGGGGGGGGGAGGGGATGAGAGAGGATCGGGGCCGGATGATTGGGGAGGGGGGAGGAAAGATTGTGGACGGCCACCGGATGATCGGGGGGGTGGGGGTGAAGGGTCGATTGTGGCCGGCCACTGTACACGACCAGCTACAGTTAAAAACAAAATAGAGGTTAAAGAAGAGGCTTCCAGCCTCATTAAAATATTTATATTGAAGTCCCGCCTCCTGGCAGTGGGTTGGCTGTCCGCTCCCCCCCCCCCCTCCCCCATCACACCACCATTAAAACTAGAAGTGGGTGGGTTCAGGTCTGGATTCTGATTTTTTACAATTTAACTACCCCCACGCTCCAAACCCACCCTTTTTATTAGGTTAACATTCCCCCCCAATGTCTTTAAGCAGCAGACATACAGAGAAGTAAACGCGATGACCCCGTTTTACCCTGGGTAGAGATTAAACGTACGTCGATCCTTTCAATCTTGATTCTCTCTATGAATTGCGAAGAAAAGCTCAAGATCTTCAGAGGCCACTAGTCACGTACACTGTCCTTGCTGATTCATTATGGCATGACAAGTGTTATTGTGAACAAGACCCCCCCAGAAATTAGATAGTTCCTTCAAAACACCAATTGTCAACTTGTTTACCATCTGGCCTATTGTCCCACTTGCTATCTCAAGACTTTCTTGGCAATCTCGTTTCACAATGTGGCGACAAAAATAAGTCAATGGCCACAAACCTCACATGTTGCAATCACACATCCTATACTTTCAGCAGAAGCTAAACAGCACCGTCAGCTAAATTGAACCCTGACACATTAAACCCGAAAGCATCCTGGGAACAAACAACTTTAACCATTTCATTATTTCTAGCTACAGCACAAATCCACAAGCCATTTATAAGTAAAAAGAAACAAAAACCTTAATCATATGAGATTAAACCAAATCCTAACCCTACGTATTACAGGTTGAGCGTCCTGAATCCGGCAACCTCGGGACCGAGGCCGAGCTGGTTTTCGTGTTTTTCCGGACTTCGGAACGTGTTTCTGATGTCCGAAGTCCGGAAATATCGCAACCTGGGCTCGGGCGTTTCTGGACTTCGGACATCAGAAACACGTTCCGAGTCCGGAAATGCCTGGGCCCAGGTTGCGGTTTGACAGGGTGACCGGATTCCGGAACATTTTACGGATTCCGGACGACCCTGCCACCAATCGTCCCGGAGTCCAGATTCCGGAACATTCCGGATTCCGGAACTCCAGATTTTGGACACTCAACCTGTATATGTATACACGGCTCGGGTATCCGACAGTAGGACAGGCTGTTGCAACTATAAGGGTAGAGTTTCTGTTTTGGGCACAAACGGCAAATTGCGCCCAAAATTGCGCCTGTTTCCCCCCCGAGTTTCCGTTCAAACTCATTTGCATATCGGCGAACACAAAATCTGCCATGAACCAGCGCTATCGGGCAGCGTTTTAAAACGTATATTATTGTTGTCTAGTTTGCTTTAAAAAATATTTCCTGATATATTTAAGAGTGGTAACTTGGGAAAGTTTATATGAATACAGCTGAAAATGGGTTTATCACAAAGAATAAACATTTTAAATCACAGTGTCACTCCACCGCCTGTGAGTAACCCGATTTTAAAATGACTGAAAATGACTTTTAAAAAATATACAAAACTATTTTCTAGTTAGATTGGGATACAGTAGTCAAGTCCTTAGTGTATTAAAAAAAATTCATTCCAAACCTTTCAAAATGTACCTATTAATGAACTTACGCCCAAAAGTCCTAGCTTAATTTCTGGAGCCTCCTCGAAGGCCCGCAAACGAGCGCAATTAGCGGAAACTCCCAATGGTGATTAATTCACCCTGGGAACGTGGCCAGTTTTGTGGGCGGGGCCTGCTTCTCGAGCGATGTTTTTAAAACTAGCGCACAAGAACGCGGAAACTCGAGTTGCGCCAGACGCAATTTGCGCTTAAATTTCCGCGATATTTTTGCACCGGATGCATCGATATCGGAGGAATTACGCCGAAAAAAACAGCGCAATCGAGTGGAAACTCCAGGCCATAAAGTTTTTTGGAAAAAACTCCCCAATCTTAGCTGAGCTACGAGGGAGAGGCACCTGGGATCTGGTGGGGGGGGGGGGGGAGGGGAGGGGTAGTCAAAGGTCACATGTGGAGGGCAGCTAGAGAGTGAATGAAGAAAAGAATAAGAGAGACAGCAAAGAGAAAGGGAAGAAGAGATATATCATAGTAATGGAAGAGCCAGAGGAACAAAGGGAAAGAGAAGAGAAACTCAGAAAAATAAAGTCAGGGATGATAAATAGCAAGCAGAAGGAAGAAGGGATCCAACATGACAGCAAACAAATGATAAATCAGAATATCCTAGATTGCTGCATTTCATTGTTTCGGTACATTTTTTCACGTGTTTGCACAAATGTATATACAAGAAAACAAATAGGGGAAAAAACAGAAAATAAGGGAAATTGGTGTGCTGTAAATATCTGAAATGAGAACATAGTGAAAACTGAATTTATTTTCATTGGGAAACAGTTTGGAAATGGACATGCCCCAGATATTTAAAATACTGATAAGCTTAGATAATGCGAAGTAAGCAGGTTCTGTAATTACTTTTTGGTCGGCCAGGTGTCTGATACCCATCACTGTGTTTAAGCATCTCCAAAATAAATGACTGAGAAATCCATACAGGCAGAGTTTCTGTTTGCTTGAGATAGAGTACCTTGGGGCACTGCAGGATTAAACCAGCCAGGATTGCAGCCTACTGGCACAGAGCACGGTAGGCACCCTGCTGCTTGTCGGACTAATCTATCCATTGGAGCATTGGCTTGCAGGATTACTTGGAGCCAAGTGGGAAGAAATTCAACCCCTCGCGCTAGGGTTGTCCATACAGATCCCATTAAGGCACCAGGTTTGCGGATCAATGATTTGCCCCATTCTCAGTGTGGCCCCGAAGGGCTGTGTCCTGGCCAAAGTAAGCTGCTACAATGCAGGCTACTTCCCAACACTCTTTAATCAAGCTTTCCACAATAGTCAGCTTCCATAGAAGAGTCCATGAACTGCAATCTGATCTTATGCACAAAATAGGTGGCACAGTTGAGCACTTGTACTGTTGGGGTATGATCAGAAATAATATGCAGTTCACTGTCTACTTCAGATCTTGTTGCCAAACTGAATAGCTAAACCTGCAAATTACTAATTCATGTCTATTAAAAAGTAACATTATACAGAAGCAAAAATAAGTCAGCAGATAAATATAACAAACAACACATTTGACTTAATTTGACACCATCTGTTCCAGAAAAATAAGATTTCTAAAGCTACAGTTTTCTGCAGTAGTTTTTGAAAATGATACAACATTTGACGTGGGACATGGAGCTTCTTTTAACTAACTACTTGTACAGAGATGCAGTGAGATCGAAGACTGAAGAACAATGGCTTGGATATGTGTCTCACTTTGCTTTAATGCCCAATTCAAAAGCAACTGAATAACTCCATTTAAACACTGCATTTTAAGCTATCAGGATATGTACAGGTATAGGGGATCAAATACACTGCAGAGCACATTGTTTCCTGTGTTGCTCGGACCAGGGAAGATCATCGGCGGATTGCAGTTGGGCAGGGTTGATTGTGCTAAGTACTCTAATAGTGGGATGCGGATTGTGGGGCACAAATTGTGGGAGCAGATTGTTGGATGTGGATTGTGGTCTTGCATTGTAAGGTGAAGGTCAGAGGTTGTGATACAGACAATGTAGTTCTGGATCATGTAGTGTAGGCCATGAGTGTGGATCATGTGGTTATGGATTGTATGTCGAGGCATGCAGGATTTGGACTCTGGGGTATGGATCATGTGGTGAGATTGTGGGTTGTGGGGTTTAAGGTGTTGATAGTCAAGTCTTGTGGATTGTGAAGTGTAGGATGTAAAGTATAGATTGTGGCATGTATTGTGGGTATAGGATATACAGGGTGGATTTTAGGGTGTGGGATTTAGCATGTAGATTGTTTGGCACGGATACTGGGATTTAGGGTGTGGAATGTGGGGTGTAGGGTGTGGATCATGTGCTGCAGATCGTGGGGTGGACATGGGATGTGGATTAATGGCCAGGAGTTTTGTTTGATTGCATTATTGCAGGGAGAAATTCCAGAGTTTCTTTTTCTTCTTAAAGATTTTACCTGTGATTGAATGTTTCCTTTAGGAGAGTGGTTGGGTTAAGTAGACTTTGCAATCAGACAAATTATACATGATCGGAAGAAAGAGCAGGCTTGATCGGTGGAGTAGCCTTTTCCTGTTCCACACTTTCTGATGTTCTCAAAGTTCACTTCTGTGTCAAACCTACACATTTTGGACAGAAAATATTCCGCCTCCATAATAGAGATTGTGCATTCTGTTGCCTGGCAATCAGTAGATCAGGGGCAAGCAACATATTCTATAATTAATGTAATACTGGAGGGTAACTGAAGCAAGACGGATGAGACAAGACAAGCTGTTCGCAAAAAGAAAATTCTCAATTACTGGGCCATTGGACAACTGGGAAAATGTGTCAAAAGTCAGTGGTTCTTCACACAGCAATCCCTCTGATCATTCCTAACTAGGCTGTTGGGCCCAAATGCTGAGCCTGGGTTATAGTTTCAAACCACAGAAGTATACATCACACATATACTCGTTCTCTTCTATCTCCTGTTTGTATGGGTCCTACATGAGATGAGTCTGGCAGTTACTGGTGAGGAATACTGTAGAGCCCTAATTGGCAATCTCACTTTAAAAAAAGAACCCACAGGTTATCTGGTGCAAGAAATAGAAAAATATCATACTGATGCTGCAGAGAGTTCACTTCTGAGACTGAGGCTGAGATATATTGTTGGGCAAAGTATATGGAGCTTTACTCTGCACCTAACCTGAGAGTGCTTGATGCTGACAGTGGGTGCCTAAAATAGAAAGTGTTTCATTCCCAACGATACCAACCTTGATGAACAAAAAAATGACACAAAAAATAATCTCTTTAACACAAAGCTCAACCTCCATAATAATTTCATTATGTTGCCCAGCAACCCACAAATCCTGCAGAAGCAGTGTATTTTGTCATTAATTTATAACTGGAATGAAATCAAGGAAGCTTGGATGACTTTGAGCCTCACACTTTTAATAAAAACTTGCATTTATATAGCACCTTTCACATCCTCAGTTCATCCCGAAATGCCTCCCAACCAATCAATTCTCTGGAAGTGTAATCACTGTTGTTTTGTAGGCAGACAAATTGCACACAGCAAGGTCCCACAAGCAACTATGAGATGAATGATCAGCTAAGCCATGTTGGCTGTATTGGTTGAGGGATGAATGTTGGCCAGCACATGGGGACAACTCCCTAGCTTTCTTTGCAAAAATGTGTCTTGGGATATTTTACATCCATCTGTACAGACTGACATGGACTGAGTTTAATTGTCTGATCCAAAAGCCAGCAGCTCCGACAATGCAGTATTCATTCAGTACTAGACTGGAATGTTAGCCTAGTTTGTGTGCTTTAAGTTGTGGAGTAGGACCTTGAAGCCACAAGCATTTGCTTTAGAAACATGAATCCTACCATTGAGCCAAGCTGATATTACACTTAAACTACAGGTTGGGATGGAAAATTGATGGCCAAGTTCCAACTAACACACCTCCCAGTTGTTGACTTAAATGCTGTTTGTTCAGTCACTGCTGTTAAAGCTTTCTACTATCTGCTTAACCTATGCCATAAAATTTGTACAGTTGTTACAACCACATAATTACACCTGAATGGATTTCATCCACATGGCTTTAAAAAGATGTTCAAATGATAAAGAGGGAAATTATCACCTCTTTAATTCCTTCAGTTGCTTCATAACACACACTTTACTGAACTCTGTATATTTTATATATCCCTAAGCCAAAATAATTAGATCTGGAATTGTTTAGTCTTTATTGGTGAAGACTTATATGAAGAATTCATTTCACACATGTTTTATTTCCTAATCCCCCACAATAGCTCTATCCAACTTAAGGATTTTTCTGGTCTGCAGCATTCTGTCTACTACTTACCCCTGTACATGGTTAAGGTATATAATAGCAAAATACTGTGGATGCTGGAAATCTGAAATAACAACAGAAAATGCTGGAAACACTCAGCAGGTCAGGCAGCATCCGTGGAGAGAGAAACAGAGTTAACATTTCAGGTCAACGTTAAATCTGTTTCTCTCTCCACGGATGCTGCCTAGCCTGCTGAGTGTTTCCAGCATTTTCTGTTGTTATTTCTGGTGAAGGTATATGTTTATATCACTCTTGCTGTACCTGTAATTGACCATTTTATTTTCCTCTTAAACAACAATAACAACAACTTGTATTTATATAGCGCCTTTAACATAGTGAAACATCCCAAGGCGCTTCACAAGAGCGTTAGCAAACACAATTTGACACCGAGCCAGATGAGGAGCTATCAGGACAGGTGACCAAATTCTAGTTCAATGCAAAAAAATAAGTCCACCATTGAACCTTGCTTCACCTGTGCTGAGTCGCAGTCACGTGTTTTTACTGTGAAATGTGTATACTAACTTTATTATTCCAATAAAATGCTTTATTTTTCCTTTTTAAATATTCAGATTCCTCATGTTACTAAAGGATAAGTACACTGGGTTTGAGCATTGCCTGAACAGATGATAAGAGTTGTTGAAGAGGCAACATTGTCATTAGAACTCGTGGTAAAAATCATGAAGTATGACAAATGATAAAGTATTATTTCACACTTTTGTTTTTCACTTTCTACCTCGGCTCATTTAAAAAAAAATGTTTTATTCATTCTGGGGATGTGGGTGTCGCTGGCAAGGCCAGCATTTATTGCCCATCCCTAATTGCCCTTGAGAAGGTGGTGGTGAGCCGCTTTCTTGAACCGCTGCAGGCTGTGAGGTGAAGGTACTCCCCACAGTGCTGTTCGGGAGGGGGTTCCAGGATTTTGAATCAGCAACAATGAAGGATCAGCGATATATTTCCAAGTCAGGATGGTGTGTAACTTGGAGGGGTAATTGGAGGTGGTGGTGTTCCCATGCACCTGCTGCCCTTGTCCTTCTAGGTGGAAGAGGTCGCGGGTTTGAGAGGTGCTGCCGAAGAAGCTTTGGTGAGTTGCTGCAGTGCATCTTGTAGATGGTACACACTGCAGCTACAGTACGCTGGTGGTGGAGGGTGTGGATGTTTAAGGTGGTCGATGGGCTGCCAATCAAGTGGGCTGCTTTGTCCTGGATGATGTCGAGCTTCTTGAATGTTGTTGGAGATGCACTGATCCAGGCAAGTGGAGAGCAATGGAACTGAACACTGTGCCATCATCAGCAAATATCCCTACTTCTGACCTTATGATGGAGGGAAGGTCATTGATGAAGCAACTGAAGATGAGGAACTCCTGCAGCGATGTCCTGGGCTGAGATGATTGACCTCCAACAACCACAACCATCTTCCTTTGTGCTAGGTATGACACCATCCAGTGGAGAGTTTTCCCCTTGACTCCCATTGACTTCAATTTTACGAGGGCTCCTTGATGCCACACTCGGTCAAATGCTGCCCTGATGTCAAGGGCAGTCACTCTCACCTCACCTCTGGAATTCAGCTCTTTTGTCCATGTTTGGACCAAGGCTGTAATGAGGTCTGGAGCTGAGTGGTCCTGGCGGAACCCAAGCCGAGCATCGATGAGCAGGTTATTGGTGAGTAAGTGCCGCTTGATAGCACTGTCGACGACACCTTCCATCACTTTGCTGATGATTGAGAGTAGGCTGATAGGGCGGTAATTGACCAGGTTGGATTTGTCCTGTTTTTTGTGGACAGGACATACCTGGGCAGTTTTCCACATTGTTGGATAGATGCCAGTGTTGTAGCTGTACTGGAACAGCTTGGCTAGAGGCATGGCTAGTTCTGGAGCACAAGTCTTCAGCACAACAGCTGGGATGTTGTCGGGGCCCACAGCCTTTGCTGTATCCAGTGCACTCAGCCGTTTCTTGATATCACGTGGAGTGAATTGAATTGACTGAAGACTGGCTTCTGTGATGGTGGGGAGCTCAGGAGGAGGCCGATAGAGATAATCCACTTGGCACTTCTGGCTAAGAATGGTTGCAAATGCTTCAGCCTTGTCTTTTGCACTCGCATGCTGGGCTCCGCCATCATTGAGGATGGGGACAATCATGGCGCCTCCTCCTCCCGTTAGTTGTTTAATTGTCTACCATTGTCCACCACCATTCACAACTGGATGTGGCAGGACTGCAGAGCTTTGATCTGATAGTGGGATCGCCTAACTCTGTTTATAGCATGCTGCTTCTGCTGTTTAGCATGCATGTAGTCCTGTGTTGCAGCTTCCCCAGGTTGGCACCTCATTTTTAGGCATGCCTGATGCTGCTCCTGGCATTCTCTTCTGCACTCCTCATTGAACCAGGGTTGGTCCCCTAGCTTGATAGTAATGGTAGAGTGGTCACTGCTACCAATACTGACATGGGTAGTTGCATCTGCGACAGGTAGATTGGTGAGGACGAAGTCAAGTAGGTTTTTCCCTCATGTTGGTTCTCTCACCACCTGCCTCAGGCACAGTCTGGCAGCTATGTCCTTCAGGACTCAGCCAGCTCGGTCATAAGTGGTGCTATCGAGTCACTCTTGGTGATGGACATTGAAGTTCCCCCACCCAGAGTAAATTCTATGTCCTTGCTACTCTCAGTGTTCAACATGGAGGAGTACTGATTCATCAACTGAGGGAGGGCAGTAGGTGGTAATCAGCAGGAGGTTTCCTTGCCCATGTTTGATCTGAAGCCATGAGACTTCATGGGGTCCGGTGTCAATGTTGAGGACTCCCAGGGAAACTTCCTCCCGACTGTATACCACTGTGCCGCCACCCCTGGTGGGTCTGCCGGTGTGACAGGACATACCTGGCTGAAATGTATGATTCTGTGAGTATAACTATGTCAGGCTGTTGCTTGACTGTGGGACAACTCTCCCAATTTTGGCACAAGTCCCCAGATGTTAGTGAGGAGGACTTTGCCGGGTCGACTGGGCTGGGTGTGCCATTGTCGAGTCCGAAGCCGGTGCCTAGGTTGATGCCGGGTCGTCCGTCCGGTTTTATTCTTATTATTGTTTTTCGTAGCAGTTTGGTACAACTGAGTGGCCATTTCAGAGGGCAGTTAAGAGTCAACCACATTGCTGTGGGTCTGGAATCACTATAGAGACCAGGTAAGGACGGCAGATTCCCTCCCAAAGGACATTAGTGAGCCAGGTGGGTTTTCACGACAATCCGATAGTTTCTTGGTCACCATTACTGATACTAGCTTTTTATTCCCGATTTAATGAATGAACTGAATTTAAATTTCCCAGCTGCCGTGGTGGGATTTGAACTCACGTCTCTGGATCATTCGTCCAGGCCTCTGGATTGCTGGTCCAGTGACATTACCACTATGCTACTGCTCCTGGTATTTTTAATGTGCCCATGGGCGTAAAACTGGCATGGAAATTTATTGCCCATCCCTAGTTGCCCTGAGTTCGATACAGCGGAGTGGCTTGCTGGGCCACTTCAGAGGGCAGTTAAGAATCAACCACATTGCTGTGAGCCTGGAATCACATATAGGACAGACCAGGTAAGGACAGCACGTTCCCTTCCTTAAAGGATATTAGCGAACCGGTTAGCTTCATGGTCACTTTTACTATAGCAGCTTTCTGTATCCAGCTTTTAAACTGAGTTCAAAATCTCAAACTGATCTGGTGGGATGTGAACTCACATTCTCTGGGTTATTAGTCCAAGTTTTAAGAACGGATAACCAGTCCAGTTACATAACCGCTACACTACTGTACCCACCCATGTGGTAAGGTGAAAATCTGCTCCTGTGAGTCTTATCTGTGATCTGAGACAACGTATGAACGGACACCGCGCAACAATCGCCAGGCAGGATTGTTACCTCCCAGTCGGGGAACACTTCAGCAGTCAAGGACATTCAGCCTCGGATCTGCGGGTTAGCGTTCTCCAAGGCGGCCTTCGAGACACACGACAACGCAAAATCATCGAGCAGAAACTGATAGCCAAGTTCTGCACCCATGAGGACGGCCTCAACCGGGATCTCGGGTTCATGTCACGCTACAGAACGTGACTCGACATCGCTGTCTGTTTTTCCAGTTTTTAAAAAAAAGTTAAAGGCTTAACTGCAGACGGCAGCATTTGACACGTTGGACCCCCTGTGACCCACCTCATTGTCTTAGCTGTACTCTGATGTGTCTTTGATGTGTCACTGACGGATTGTATCTCTGCAGACACATTGTTCTCTGTCTCTATATACTGTGTAATCGATTTGTATTCCCTCACTGTACCTGTACCTGAAGAAGGAGCAGAGCTCCGAAAGCTCGTAATTTCAAATAAAACTGTTGGACTATAACCTGGTGTTGTGCGACTTCTCATTTTTATCTGTGATAGGTTTGGGTGAGTTGGATTGCAGAAGATGTTGAGCTGGAAAGGACAGCAGAGCTAAACCAACGTGACTACAGACAGACGTGCACATCAGTCAGTCAGGGAAGGTTGGAAGATTAACCTAGCCGTTCACTTTCAGATGCTGACTGACTTGCTGTGCCTTTCCAATATTTCCTATTTTCCAGTATTCACATATTTCTTTTGATCATTACTGGAAATAGTAATATCAAGCCATGGTACGATGACAATGACCTTTTAAACAATTCATAGAGAGTCAGCCCAGGCCAGCCTTACACACGTCTCAGTGTCTGATCACACAGCAAAGGACCAGAAGTAGGTCAGCTCCTGTCATCTCACCTGGCTCATGGTATGTGCCTCAGGAGGAAAGAAAGAATATAATAATGGCAACACTCTCCACTGTTTAAATTCTTTATACTTTCCTACTGCGTTTCAGTTCGAACCTTTTAATACCATTGCCAGGTATGCATGTTTCAAATGTTAACAGCTTTTCATTGGGAGGTTTTAAATTTCTACCTTAGCTCCAAGAAATATTTGTTTCACTGTCCAAATATCCACAGTCAGACATTTTTATAAACAAGTCATCCTTACACTGCTCAGAGAAGAGACATTTGAATGGGGTTGGGGGGGGAGATTTTAACTGTGCTCAATGCATAACAAAATCAGAAACATGTTCGATATAAATGGGTCTATGGCTCCGTAACACAGAGCACACAGAGGAAATCTTCCCCGGTTGTCTCTTATTTCCATCATTTATTTAGCTTTGGGGAATGGGACTATTTTTCCACACTCTCATCAGTCCTCACCTCACATCGTATTCCTTACATCACCTTCCTTGGGAGCAAAGATGCTCAAATCTATAATCGATGTACAGCAGCACAGCATCAAGTGCAACATGAAACAGCCAGAAAGCCAGATCCAGCAGCCTTACAACAAAGACGGGAATGGAGCTGAGAACCTTGTAAGCCGAGCAGGGTATACCGTCATCTGTATTTTTCTCCCCTCAGACAACATCTAATGGAAGGTTGTTATGCTATGTTACACGTGTTGATCTGCAATCGGACTATCTGTATTATAACTTTGGTCAAACTACCTGTAATCCTGCTGAAGCACATCAGACTGTACAGTTTGCAGTGAACTGTCACTCTTTAGTATAGGTGTGGAGTGCTCATTCTAACTATACAGAATATGGTATTCTCTGTCTTATCTTATTCTCTATAAAAATATGCTGAGTAATTTTCACCTTCACTAGTTGGGTGGTAAACTGGCAGAGCCATTATTGAAACCATCTGATTTTCAGACCAATGAGTTCGCGATCTGCTACTCCACGTTACCACCGGGGTGGTGAGGTTCAAAATTGCCCATAGAGTATTGTATTTTCTACATTACATGTACTATACATGGATGAGATTTTCAGCAGCAGGCGGGTGAGCAATTTTATAGAGCCGCATGTAGGTGGGCCTTGGGATGGAGAGGACATAGGCTCAGAAGCTCAACTGGAGGCCAAATAGGAAGCCGAGGTTGCAAACAGTCTGCTTAAGTCTGAAATAATGGTCAGGAAGGAGGATAGACTCGGTGGCAAGGGTACAGAGTTTGTGGCAGGGACCAAAGACAAAGGTTTCGGCCTTGCCAATGTTTAACTGGAGGAAATTGCAGCTTATTGAAGACTGGGGGTTGGATTTTACCAGCCCTGAGGAGGCGAGTTTGGAGGCAGGACTGCTGGGAAAATCCCCAAAAATGGGAGCGGGTCCCAAACCCACTCCCAACCCGCCTCCAACCAATCTTCCCGGGAGTCGGGTCCCCGATTTGCGCAGGTAGTTAACAGGCAGTCAAGAGGCTTTTTCCAATTTTTCGACTGCTGCTGCGGGCTTCCTGATGTCGGGGAACCCCGCCAGGGTAAGTGAGGTGTGCTGAGGGTCTGTTGTTATGTTGGTGTTTGGATGACAGCTGCAGAAGTGGTGTGAAGGATGCAATGTGACACTGGTTAGTTTCAGAAGTAAGGAAAAGTTATGAAAGTAATGTTTAATATGTTTAGATGTTTCTGCAGGTGACAAGCTGCGAAGTGTTTGTGTAGCCTCATCTCATCGGGAGAAGTGACAGATGGCTTCTGCAATCTCAGCTGCAGCTGCCATCTGTTTTATCCTAAGGAGAGAGTAATTGGAGAGCCTGGGTACAAGGGCTCACTTTGGGCAGTGATTGTTAGTGTTTGATAGCACCTCAATGTTGTCAAACACTGTCAAATCATCTGTCAAACAAGTGAGGTGCATATGCCTTTAAGAAAACCAGCAGATGAAGCGTCATCAACTGACGTCATCTGACACCGGCTTTCCCTTAATTGGCCGGCAAGCCCGCAGGGTGGGCTTAACAAGGCCAATCAGGGCAAAATAGCGTCTGTTCATCAGACGTTGCTGGGGGCAGGACTGGAACCCAAAAACCAGCAGCCCCGCCTTGAACTCGGCCTGGAAGGTAAGATTCCGCCCTGGGTGTCTTACAAGCAGCCTGACAACACAGAGGCAGTAAAGAAGTCAAGAGCGGTGGTTGAAAAGTAGAGGTGGGTATCAGCAGCGTACATGTGGAATCTCAACCCATGTCCGCATTTGGGTGGGACTCATGGACAAGGTGAGCTCAGAGCAGGTTTGAGGGGAGATCGGACAGGAAGTAGAGAGCGATGTAGCTGAAGTGCTAAGCATGAGTTACACAATTTATTCACGTGTCCTTAGCATACATTTGAAATGGAACCACTGTCACTGCACAGCTTTTCTCAAGTCAGCAATAAAACACTATTTCCTCATATACGGCCCCGATTTTAACTCCCGGTGGACTCCCCGCTCAGGCCTTATTTAAAATTACAGTCGGGTCTCAATGATGTCATCGGGCCGCAACATGCATATGTAAAGAAGGACCCTGTTGGCTCCGGGCGCGTGTCCTTGCTGCCTGATCAGGAGAGCAGGTTAAAATTGCAGATGTTGCGATCGTGGCGGCTGTCGGACAGGTAAGAGCCAGGGCGATTTTAACTGCCCACCCGCCAGGTTTCAGCTGAGCGAGTAGGGTTAAAGTCGCCCCTAGTCTCTAAAAAAACTATGCAGCTGGGATTATAAGAACATAAGAAATAGGAGCAGGAGTAGGCCAATCGGCCCCTCGAGCCTGCTCCGCCATTCAATAAGATCATGGCTGATCTGATCCTAACCTCAAATCTAAAGAACACAAGAAGTAGGAGCAGGACCCGGCCACTCAGCCCCTGGGCCCGCTCCGCCACCCACAGGGCCTTGACCGATCCGAACTCAGCCTCATGTCCAATTTCCTGCCCGCTCCCCGTAACCCCTAATTCCCTTTACTTCTAGGAAACTGTCTATTTCTGTTTTAAATTTATTTAATGATGTAGCTTCCACAGCTTCCTGGGGCAGCAAATTCCACAGACCTACTAGCCTCTGAGTGAAGAAGTTTCTCCTCATCTCAGTTTTGAAAGAGCAGCCCCTTATTCTAAGATTATGCCCCCTAGTTCTAGTTTCACCCATCCTTGGGAACATCCTTACCGCATCCACCCGAGGAGGTAAGAAATGACGAAGTTCAGAAAAATATCCTTGACGTGTATTGAGTTGTAACGCACTATAGTCCGTGAGAGTACACCAATCAAAGCTCCCAGTAATGCTGCTCCTATGGTTTAGTTTATAAGTACTCTGTTCAGTGTCAGACCCAGAAGGTCTCCGTTTCAATCTGAACTGAGTTTGCTGATCTCTGCCTGGGTACCAATAGGGGTGATACAATGAGTATCTTGGGCTAGGGAGTGGTGAAAATCAGCCACGTTCTCACTGCTGGTCAGTATCCAATGATGCTCCCACCCCGCCGGAAAGTGTTCCCGTTAGACTGTCACATTGGACCCGATCGGGCCTGATTGTGACTCGCACGTGAAGTCTGGTCATGGGCACAAGGTACCAACAGGCTTGCTGGCCCCGTGGAACAGCCCAAGAAGAGACCGGGAGAAAATTAGAAAAATAATCTTAAAAACGAATGCAGCAGCGGTGGGTGGAAAAAAGAACACAGCTCTTAGGAATTCTGTCAAAGTTCTGAGTAAGGGTCTAACAACAGAAAGATTAATTTTACTTTCCTCTTTTCAGATGCCGATAGGCCTCTTGTGCAGTGTGTTTTGTTTGTATTTCAGATTTCCAGCATTTGTGTTATTTTCCTTTTTAATGAAAACTTTTGTACTTTTGCCAAAAGACGCGAAGTACTTTAGAATTCAAATTATATTTGCACTATGGCGTGCGAGGAAATGCAGCTTCAATGTAGTTTCTGTCAATTTGCTGTACTTACCAGGTTGCTTTCCCTACGGTCGCTTTCATAATTAAAAGAACAACTAGTTCTTCAACATCCTCCGCAAAACTTAGTATCACATCAGCTGATGGCACTGTAGAAATCCACGAGCCAAGTAAGAGTGCAGTAAAAGAAGAGACATCAACCTACCGTGTACAGACAAATAGAAAATGTAAAGGCAATGAACCTGAAACCACACTGCTGTAACTATGCTCCATGTGGAATTGGATATTATGCTGACACTAATAGGTATCAGCTGTGGCTCAGTGGTTAGCACACTTGCCTCTGAGTCAGGAGGTTGTGGGTGCAAATCCCACTCCAGAGACATAAGCATGTAAGCTGGTCTAAAACTTCAGTGCAGTATTGAGGGAGTGCTGTGCTGTCAGATGAGACATTAAGCCAAGGCCCCTGTCTGCCCTCTCAAGCAGACATAAAAGATATCATGGTACTGTTTTGAAGAAGAGCAGGGCAGTTCTCCCCTGTATTCTGACCAATATTTATCCCTCAACCAACATCACGAAAACATTGCTGTTTGTGTGATCTTGCTGTGTGCATTACAACAGTGACTACTCTTCAAAAGTACTTCATTGGCTGTAAAGTGCTTTGAGACGTCCTGATATTGTGAAAGGTGTTAAATATGCACTGCAGCAACTCGCCAAGGCTTCTACGGCATCCCCTCCCAAACCCACGACCTCTACCACCTAGAAGGACAAGGGCAGCAGGCGCATGGGAACACCACCACCTCCAAGTTTCCCTCCAAGTCACACACCATCCTGACTTGGAAAGGTATCACCGTTCCTTCATCGTCGCTGGGTCAAAATCCTGGAGCTCCCTCCCTAACAGCACTGTGGGAGTACCTTCACCACACGGACTGCAACGGTTCAAGAAGGCGGCTCACCACCACCTTCTCAAGGGCAATTAGAGATGGGCAATAAAGGCTGGCCTTGCCAGCAACGTCCAGATCCCATGAACAAATTTAAAAAAATGTTCTTTCTTTCTAATAGTAAGTGATGTAAACTGAAAAAGAGAATTAAAAATGCCTCTTTCAAAAAGCAGCTTGCTGGAGACCCCATCTATTACCAAACGTTACTCTCTCAAAAGCTACCAACAATGTCTTCCGCAATGCCAAAATTCACCAGCTGAGCTGGAGTTAGAGATAATGGGCTGGATTTTACGGTCAACGTGTGACACTTACAGTTCCCCACAGACTTTCTATGGGCTTTTGCACTGCAGCTTGCAGTGATTAGAAATCTAAAACAGCGTGGCGCCCTCTACAGGGGATCCGGGACTTGTGTGAACAGGGCAATTAACGGTGCATCTCCTTAACCAGTCAGATTGAAGAATCCTTACTAAGGCCGGCAGTTTTTGAATCAGGAAGTGCAAGTTAGAATATTTAATTTAATGCCAAATCAGGTACAGAAAGCAAAATAAAGAGAGGGAAAGCAAGACAGGATGAAGAGAAAGAAACAAGAGACAGAAAGAAAAAGTAAAAAAAAAATGTATTTTAATTTTTTTTAAATCTCCACCAATAATTAAAATCTGAAGGAATGAGACTCCACACTTGTAAAAGTTAATTTTCAGTGCCAGCTATCAAAAGAATGGATATAATGGGAGGAGGGAAGATATTGGGAAAAACAACAATGCACTAAAGGCAACAGCTATCAGGCAACGGCTAAAGGTGAATAGGGATATAGAGAGATATTTAGGCACACAAGAGCAACAGGGATTGCAAGGAATCAAAGCATGATCATTATAGAGCATTTCAATACCCCAGTGGTAAAGTGTCAGAGGGGACAACAAGGAGGGATGCAAGTAAAAAAAAAGACTTGCATTTAAATAGCGCCTTTCACGACCACCAGACGTCTCAAAGCACTTTACAGCCAATGAAGTACTTTTTGGAGTGTAGTCACTGTTGTAATGTAGGAAACACGGCAGCCAATTTGCACACAGCAAACTCCCACAAACAGCAATGTGATAATAACCAGATAATCTGTTTTTGATTGAGGGATAAATATTGGCTAGGTCACCAGGGATAACTCCCCCGCTCTTCTTCGAAATAGCGCCATAGGATCTTTTACGTCCACCTGAGAGGCAGACGGGGCCTCGGTTTAACATCTCATCCAATAGACGGCACCTCCAACAGTGCAGCACTCCCTCAGTATTGCACTGGAGTGTCAGCCTAGATTTCTGTGCTCAGGTCCCTAGAGTGGGACTGTGAATCCACAACCTTCTGACTCAGAGGTGAGGGTGCTACCCACTGAGCCACAGCTGACACTATGGGCTCGATTTTGCCATTGGGGTCGGGCTGGGGCGTGTCAGGTGGTTTTCGTGTCAGGACCCCGACTCCGATGTGAAGTGGGAAAAAAGTGCGATTTTCCCCTAATTGGGCACTTGATTTCCAGCGTGTGGGAACCCCTGGCCCAATTAGTCTTTCCATCCTGAAAGTCGCCTCCGATGACGTCATCAGTGCTGCTGGATTTAAGGCCTGCAAGCAGCCTTGCTTCTTCTGGAGACTGGAAATGCTTTGGACATTGTATGAAGGACTTCATTTACCGACCATGTCCACCAGCAAGCAAAAGTGTGCACCTCGCTTTGAAGACCCTCCCTCTAAGCTCTGGTGCAGGGAGCAAGATCTAATAAGGAGGTGCTCTTCCCTTCCTCAGGGAGAAAAAAGCCACCACAACAGACTAAAGCTGTGTGGCTGCAAGTGGCCCAGGAGGTCAACCCAATCTCTATGTGCCGCAGAACCTGGCTGCAGTGCAGGAAGAGGTTTCATGACCTTCTCCGCACAGGAAAAGTGAGTATGACTTTCTCATCACCCTCAATCTCATCCCCATCGCCTCTCCTCACCAGCACTCTGCTTTGCTAACCTCTTCCTCCACATCCCACTTGACACTGACATCCCTGCACCCTTACCCATTCCCTCTCTCTCTATGGTCACATTCAGTTAACTATTCGACCATGCAGCCCTCACACTCCCTATCACTGTGACGCAATGACAACAACTTACAACACACAGGGAGGGCCCTTTGTCTCCTTCTAAGCATCTATGTTATGGATTCTCTACACTCACTCCTTCATTCTCACTCAAACTCCACTTGTGTCCCTCATTGCAGGAAAAAGAGCCCACAATAAGAGGGAAAGAGCGAGGACAGGAGGAGGGCCACCCTCAGTAGCCCAGCTCACCACCTCGGAGGAGGCGGCCCTGGAAATTGCCAGGATCGAGGAGGATTCCCCAGTGGGGGACGGACACGCGGGCGCATCACAGCAAGCTGGTGACAGAATAGTTTGGCATCTCTCTCATTGACATTGCATGAGTGACTGATAATGATTCTGATGCTCTAACAGATTGACTTATGATCATCTGCACAATTCAATGTGCATGCAACCTTTACCTCACATCTCTAACTCTTTCCTTTACTTCCCCACAGGACCATCGAGAGCCCCCGTCCCCACTGTCCAGGAGGAAGAGCCTGAGCTTCCAGACTCCTCAGAGGAAGCTGCAACCTCTGAGGGCGCTCCATCAGCAGAATTAAGCACACCCTGCACCAGCGTAGACAATCACACCTCGGTGGGACCTTCGGGACATAGAGTAGAGTTGTCACCTGGTGTATCACAGCTCACAAGTGAGCATCAACAGATGGTGGAGACAGGGACAGCAGTGGAGAGTCCTCGTTGCAGTGGAGAGGACGCTCCCAGCTCGGCTCCGCTGCATGTCGACCTTGTGCCTCCAGGTCCATCCAGAAGGAGAGCGGTGCTGGAACTCCAGGAACAGGTGCAGGAGTCTCTGGCAGGTTTTGTCTCCAGGGTCGCTGCGAATGTGGGTCGAATGGAGGAGTCCATCGCTAACATGAGCAGAGCCTTTGTGGAGGCGTTGGCGCATGAACGCATCACCATGGAAAGGATGTCAACCTCCTTGGAAAGGCTGGATACCTCCATGGTAAGGCTGGCTACCTCCATGGTAAGGCTGGCTACCATAGTCACTTGGGTGTAATGTTGTGTTTAATTTTGAAAAGCCATCAGTTGCTTATTGTCATAAAAAATTCTGATGGCAAACTGTTGCAGTTGTGGTGTGTGTCATTTCGCTAATGAGACTTCCACATTGAGGGCTTAGGGCGACTTGCAATTGTCAGTATGGTGGTCAGAGTGATAGGAATCTGCAGGTTCTTGGCCATTGTTGATGGTCTGATAAGAAGGTGCGAGGCAAAAGTGTTTGATTGTGCAGGCTAAGCAAATCTGGCCAAGATGAGTGCGTCCCTTGCATCCCGGGCAGCAATGTGGTCGCGTGCTGGCGCCTTCTGGCCTGTGCAGCTTCAGGTGGGTGAGCAGCAGCTTGGCACTCCTGTTGTTGCTGCTGCTGTTGTTCATGGTTCTGCTGCTGCCATGTCTGGTCTTCGTCCGAATCTGATGTCCAGGAGGAAAGGAAATAAATGGTTCCCATGCTTCTGGTATGTGCCTCAGTTGAGGAAGCGCTCAGTCAAGGTGGCGAGAGGGGTTTCCCAGGAGGTCACACTGGAGATGGCTCCAAACTTCCACAACAATGGGTATGCCTGCTAAAAGTTCCCCCAGACCTGAGACAACAAAGTTCTGCCACCTGCAAATGATGATTGCTGAAAACTCCTTTTTAATGGTGGAGCTGCAACTGTTAGTAAGCAATCCACTTGTGAGGCCGCCAGGATTCACTGGCGTGTTCCAGAGGAGACGTGCAGGACGTGGGAAAAGTGGTAAAATCAGAAAGGCCTCTCAAAATGGGATTATAGAGGCACTTAACTGGTTGTTAAGGGCCTTAAGGGCCTATCCCGCCTCTTGGAGGCGGGATGGAAACGGGGTCAGAAAACACGCATTTGGGAAAATTGCTCGGAGGCGGGATCGGGCCCGCCCGCCGTTTTTTGCGATTTTACCACCTCACACGCCTCCAATCCCGCCTCCTTGGGCCTGGCAAAATCGAGCCCTATGTTTTAGATAGTTTAAAATAGTTTTATACAGATCATCAGGGTGTGTTTCCTAAGACAGTATGTGATGCAGCGTATGATGATAAAGTCTACACGGAGTGCAGCTTGGAACAGAGTGTACTCTTTTGGTTGGGTGCTTAAACAAATAAACTGTAACTAATAAAACATTAAAGGAAACTTAACAACTTAAATTAAAATTTGATTGGCTGGGGTGATGATGCACTCCCAGTCCCCGTGGCACCCACCGGTCGCGGAAGGCCTCGAGCGTGCCGGCAGACACCGCGTGCTCCAACTCCAGGGCCACCCAGGTGCGAACATGGCCGAGGAACTGAGTGTAAACCTGCGAGTTTGGTGAGTAGGGGAGTGAATCTTAAAGGTTAATCTCTTTTTTTTAATAAAATCTAGTCTTGTGTGCTTGCAATTAGCATTTAACTTAAATTAAAATTTACTGTTTCAAGTTTTAAGTTTCTTCCAGGCTTGGAGCAGGGCTAAACACGCTCTGTGCTGGAGAGCAGGTGAGAGTAGTTAATTAATTAACTGGTCTAATCTGGTTCTATAACTGCCAGAGAGCTTACTTATTTAAATCTCAGCAGTATAAATAAGGGAGGCTAGAGTGCAGCTTGGAACAGAGTGTAAACCTGTGAGTTTTGGTGAGTATGGGAGTTCGGGGAGGGAGGTGCTGCTTTCTTCTTTTTCTATCTTTGTCAGGAGAGCAGGAGTTAAAAAGCTGCATGAGAGGGGACAGAGAACCAGCGGGAGTTTGGCTCTGTGAAACCCCCCAACCGCATTTGGAGAAAAATAAAAGGTGACATCACAGGGAAAAGGGTAAGAGAGTGAGTATTTTGCTCACTTCTCTTATCTTTTAAAGCCCAGGAAATCTATTAGTAATTGTAAGGTTTCATTAGTATTAATAAAGTTTACTAGCAGTAATAAATCTTATTAGGTGTAGTAGGGTAATTAATAAACATAAATGAATTAAGACACAATAAAGATGGCAGGGCAGGTGCTGTGTTGCGACTGCAGGATGTGGGAGCACCAGGACGCCAGTGTGATCCAGGACAATCACATTTGCGGTAAGTGTCTGCGGCTCGAGGAGCTTCGGCTCAGAGTTGATGAGCTGGAGGTCGAGCTGCGGACACTGCGATGCATCAGGGAGGGGGAAAGTTACCTGGACACTTTATTCCAGGAGGCAGTCACAACCCTTAGGATAGGGTCTTCTGATTTGGTCAGTGGTCAGGGACAGGAGGATGTGACTGTGAGTGAGGCAGGTATGGGGACCCAGGAGGTGGAGGAGCCTCAGCCTTTGCAATTGTCCAACAGGTTTGAGGTTCTTGCGGCCTATATGGATGAAAGCGGTGACTGCAGGGTGGATGAGCAAACTGACCATGGCACTGAGGTACAGGAAGCCATTCAAGCGGGTGGAGTTAATAGGAATGTAGTGGTAACTGGGGACAGCATAGTCAGGGGGATAGATACAGTTCTCTGTGGCCAAGAGCGAGAGTCCAGATGGCTGTGTTGCCTGCCCGGTGCTAGGGTTCGGGACATCTGCTCTGGGCTGGAGAGGAACTTGAAGTGGGAGGGGGCGGAGCCACTGGTCGTGGTCCACGTAGGTACCAATGACATAGGTAGAACTAGGAAAGAGGTTCTGCTGAGAGCGTATGAGCAGCTAGGGGCTAAATTAAAAAGCAGAACCTGGGTGATAATGTCTGCATTATTACCTGAGCCACGAGCAAATTGGCATAGGATAAATAAAATTAGAGAGATGAATGCGTGGCTTAAAGACTGGTGTGGAAGAAATGGGTTTCGATTCCTGGGGCACTGGCACCAGTACTGGGGAAAGTGGGATCTGTATCGGTGGGATGGTCTTCACCTGAATCGTGCTGGGACCAGTGTTCTGGTGAGTCATATAACTAGGGCGGTAGAGAGGGCTTTAAACTAAATAGTGGGGGCTAGGGATCAAATTTGGGAAGATGTGGTAAATCAAAGAGTAAAGACAAGGCAAGAGAGAAAGGTATTAATATGGGAAATGATAAACAGACTGTGACAGGAAGGGATAGAGAGTACAAATCTAAGAGTAAATCAACAGATAAGGCTAGAGGTTACAAAAATATTAAAAGGACAAAACTAAAGGCTCTGCATCTGAATGCATATAGCATTCGAAACATGAACTGATAGCGCAAATAGAAATAAATAAGTACGATCTGATAGCCATTACAGAAACATGGCTGCAGGGTGATATAGATTGGGACCTGAATATTGAAGGGTACATGACATTTAGGAAGGACAGGAAGCTAGGAAAAGGTGGAGGGGTGGCTCTGTTAATTAATTATGGTCTTAGCACAATAGAGAGGGATGACCTAAGTTCAGGAAACCAGGATGTAGAAGCGGTTTGGGTAGAGATGAGAAATGATAAAGGCAAGAAGTCGCCTGTGGGAATGATGTACAGGCCCCCTAACAGTAACCACACGGTAGGATGGAGTATAAAGGAAGAAATAATGGGAGCTTGTCAGAAAGGTATGGCAATAATCATGGGGGATTTTAATCTACATATAGGCTGGAAAAATCAGATGGGCAAAGTTAGCCTAGATGAGGAGTTCATAGAATGTTTTTGGGATAGTTTCTTAGAACAGCACGTTCTGGAGCCAACCAGAGAGCAGGCTATACTAGACCTGGTATTGTGCAACGAGATAGGATTAATTAATGACCTCATAGTGAAGGTGCCCCTAGGTAGCAGCGATCATAATATGATTGAATTTTATTTTCAGTTTGAGGGAGAGAAGAGTGGGTCCAAGACTAGTATTTTAAACTTAAATAAGGGCAATTATGAGGGCATGAAAGCAGAGCTAGCTAAAGTGAACTGGCAAATTAGGTTAAGGGATAGGTCAATAGAGTTGCAGTGGCAGACATTTATGAGGATATTTCAAAATACACAGAATATATAGGGGGCGATTTTCCCAGCCCTTTGGAGGCGGGACAGTTGGCAAAATTGCAAAAAGTGAGCGCGGGTTCAGAACCCGCCTCCAAGCAATTTTACCGGAGGCAGGTTTCATGGGTGCGATTCGGTCCCGCCTCCATCAGTCGGGAGAGGTAGTTAAGACCCTTAAATAGTCGGTAGGGGCCTCTATAATCCTATTTTGCCAGGCCTTTGTTATTTTGCCACATTCTGTGCGTGTTGCACGACCCTCCTAAACCACGCCAGCTAATCCTGGCGGGTTGACAAGCGGGTGGCCTCCTCACAGCTGCAGTCCACCATTAAAACAGAGCTTTCATCAGGGAGCAGTTGCAGGTGGCAGAACTTTTGTTCCACAGGTCTTTCAGCACTTTTAGCCGGCCTACCGAAGTCGGAGCTGCTGCAGCTTCTATCTCTCAACTGTGGGACCTCCTTGGAAGACCCTCTCCCCACTTGGACTGAGCTCTTCCCCAACGGAGGTATCTGCCAGCAGCATGGGAACCATTTATTTCCTTTCATCATGGACCTCAGATTCGGATGAGGAGCAGCCACGGCAGCAGCAGAACCAGGCAGCTCAGCAGCAACAGCAGCAGGAACGCCAACCTCCTGCTCACCCACCTGATGCTGCACAGGGCAGAAGGTGCCAGCGCATGGAAGCACGTCGCCGCAGGAGATACCCCCCTCTCAGGGTTTACAGAGGATGAGCTACCTCAACATGAGTGAGCAGCAGTGCCAAAGGAGGCTGAGAGTTTCGCGACAGGTTGTCGGAGACATCTGCGCACTGCTGCACCAACACCTGGAGCCCAGAGGAGTGGGTGGACACCCCTTACCAGTGGCTGTCAAAGTCACCACCGCACTCAACTTTTTTGCCTCAGGTTCCTTCCAGGGATCATCAGCGGCATCTCCCAGTCGGCTGCCCACAGTTGCATCACGCAGGTTACCGATGTCCTTTTTGCAAAGGTGCACAATTACATCCACTTCTCAAGGGATCAAGCAAGTGTAACCGCGTGTTCAGTTGGCTCTGCAAATATGGCAGGCTTGCCAATGGTGCAGGGCATCATAGACTGCACACATGTGGCCCTTAGGACACCCCATCACAACCCAACTATCTTTGTCAACCGCAAGGGTTTCCACTCCCTCAACGTACAGCTGGTGTGTAACTACAAGAAGGAGATTTTGCATGTTTGCGCCAAGTTCTGTGGTAGTTGCCCGGACTCGTTCATCCTGCGGAACTCTAGTGTTCCTCCGCTCTTCAATCCACCAAACCAACTTAACGGATGGCTCCTTGGTGACAAGGGTTACCCCCTGAAGAAGTGGCTAATGACGCCGATCAGGAGGCCAGCTAACGAAGCTCAGGAGTGCTACAACACTTGCCACATTTCGACCGGGTCCATCATCGAGCAAACCATAGGCTTGCTGAAGATGCGATTCCGATGCCTTGACAGATCAGGTGGAGCCCTGCAGTATTCAGCAGCCAATGTCTCCAGAATGGTCATGGTCTGCTGTGCACTGCACAACATGGCACAGCGTTGTGGCTTGCAGCTTCCTGATGAGCAAGTGGCTCAGTTCATAGCCCTCTCAGATGAGCAGGAGGACCGAGCAGCGGCGCATCTACCAGCAGCAGCGGCAGCACGCGAGCACATGGCTGCCCGTGATGCAAGGGATGCACTCAACCCGGACAGATTTGCATAGGTTGCCCATTGTGGCACATGTGCTTGGCTCTTTCTTAACACATGATAGACAATAGACATGACTCTGTGGCCTCCTTTCACTCTGACCACCAACCTGACCATGCAAGTGTCGCGGAGCCCGCAATGTGGAGCTGCCTAAGGCGAAATAACAGATGCCATCATGCCAACAGTTTGCCATCACCTCTTTTTAATACATTCAAACAGGGATGGCATTTCATTAATAAACAGAAACAATCACCCAAGTGCCTACCCCTGTGACTAATGGTGCTTTATCTTTCTCTTACACGTGCTCCTACGTGGTGCTGCCCCTGTGGCTTCAGCAGGAGGTGGAGGCCCCTTGCTCACTTTCATGCTGCTCCTGCTTTGACACCTTTAGCGGGCATCCTCTGGGTTTCCAAGCCTGTGAGGGCTCGCCAAACGTCTGCTCATCCTGCGGCAGTGCAGGGGCTGAGACGCCCATCTCAGTTGGGTGTGGACTCTGGTGGGGCTCTCACCCAGGGCTACGCAGTGGCACGGAAGTGTGAGCACTTGGAGAGGAGCCCTCACTTCCTTGTTCTCTGCCACCAACTTCCCTCTCATGGGTCAGGTCCACCTCAGCGCTTGCAAGTGGCTTGAGAACACCTTGCTACACATCAGGGGGGCCATGGGGACCCGTATCTGCACTGGCAGTCCTACTCAAAAGGACTTTCATGAAGCTCTGGTTTCTCTGCTCAACAGCTGCCCATCGCTCCTCCAGAGATGTCAGTGTATTCTGAACATTCACCATGTTTTCCTGACTCTGGCAACTTATTTCCTCCATGAACGGAGCCATCCTTTCGACGGAGGCAGCCATCCTTTCCGTGGTGGTGCGTTCATGTGCCATTGCCTCCACAAAGGCTCTGCTCATGTTAGAGTTGGACTCCTCCATCCTCTCCACACTCACAGTGACCCTGGAAACAAAACCTGTCAGAGACTCCTGCACCTGCTCCTGGAGTTCCAGCACCGCTCTCCTTCTGGATGGACCCAGAGGCACAGGGTCCACATGCAGCAGAGCAAAGCTAGAAGAGTCCTGCGACCTCCGCCAAGAACTCTCCACTGCTGTCCCTGTCTCCACCACCTGCTGATGCTCACCTGTGAGATGTGATACACACGGTGACAACACTACTCTATGTCCCGAAGGTCCCACCAAGGTGTGCGTATCTGCATTGGTGCTGGGTGCGCTTACATCTGCTGACGCTGCGCCCTCAGAGGTTGCAGGTTCCCCTGAGGAGTCTTGCTGCTCAGTCTCTTCCTCGTCGACAGTGGGGGGTGGGGGGCGGGGGGGGGGGGGAGGGGCTCTGTGGATGGTCCTGTGGGGGAGTAAAGGCATGGATTAGACATTTCATGGAAGTGTGGCATGCACATGCAATAGTGCAGATGCTCAAGTGGCATTCTAATAATGTACACCAGCAGCCATTTCAGACACTCAAGCAGTGTAAATGAGAGAGATGCAAAACTATTCTGTCACCAGCTTGGTCTGCATCGCCCGTCTGTCCGTCCCCCACTTCCACCTCCACGCCGGCGATGTCCAGGGCTGCCTCTTCAGCCTGGGTGAGAAGGGCGAGGGAAGGTGGCCCTCCTCCTGTCTTCGCCCTTTCCCTTCTATTGTGGGCTCTCTTTTCCTGCAGTGAGGGAGACAAGTGGAGTTGGAGTGAGAATGATGGAGTGAGTGTAGAGAGTCCAGAGCATAGATGCTTAGAAGGAGACAAAGATGGAGTGAGGTTCCATGTCCAAGGGCCCTCCCTCTGCGTTAGTCATTGTCATTGCATAACATTGAAAGAGAGTGTGAGGGCAGCATAGTTGAATAGTGAAGTGATTGGGTTCATAGAGTGAGAGGGATGGTGAAGGGTGCAAGGGTTGTAAGGGTAAAGTGGGATGTGGAGGAGGAGGTTGACAATGCAGAGTGCTGGTGATGAGAGGAGAAGGGGAGCAGAAGGAGGGTCAAGCTGATGGTATACTCACTTTGCCTGATCTTACAAGGTCATTGAACCTTTTACGGCACTGCAGCCATGTTCTGCTGCACACTGATCTGGAGGTTATATCCCTTGCCAGCTGGACCCCACAGCCTTCGTTTCTTTGGGAGGCTTCTTCCTCCCAGATGAGGGGAAGAGCACCTCCCTGCTAGCTCTCGCCCCCTCAACCAGCATACCCAGTGCCATCCGAGAACCTCGGGGAGGCTCTTGCCTTGGAGCTGGCCATTCTTCAATGAAATAAAAGTTTGGAGGTGGTGCAGCATCGACCAAAAACCAGTGGAATGAGCCAAGGCAGCAAGCAGCCCTTAAATGAAGCTGGATAAGTGACGTCAGCAGAGGCGAGTTTCGGTCCCAAAAGACTAATTGGCCCAGGGGAACCACACCTCTGAAATCAACTGGCCAATTAGGGGAAAATCGCAAATGTTCCCACCTGACAGTGGAGGCGGGTTTGGAACCCACACAAACCGAAACCCGCCTCCAACCCGCTTCCAATGGGAAAATCGCCCCCATACATTCCAACGAGAAAGAAAAATTCTAAGGGGAGGACCCACCATCCGTGGTTAACTAAAAAAGTTAAAGATAGTAGCAAACTTAAAGAAAAAGCATATAATTGCGCAAAGATGGGTGGCAGGTCAGAAGATTGGACAGGATATAAAAAAACAGCAAAGAATGACTAAAAGATTAATAAGGAGAGAAAAATTAAAGTAAGAGAGAAAGCTAGCTAGAAATATAAAGACAGAAAGTAAGAGTTTATATAGATATTTAAAAAAGAAAAGAGTTAACAAAGTGAGCGTTGGTCCTATAAAAAGTGAGTCTGGGGAATTAATAATGGAAAATAAGGAGATGGCAGTTGAATTGAACAGGTATTTTGCATCGGTCTTCACTATAGAGGATACAAGAACCATCTCAGAAATAGCTGTAAATCAGGAAATGGAAGGGTGGGAGGAACTCAAGAAAATTACAATCACCAGGGAAGTGGTACTGAGCAAATTGTTGGAGCTGCGGGCTGACAAGTCCCCGGGTCCTGATGGACTTCATCCTAGGATCTTAAAAGAAGTGGCTAGTGAGACAGTTGATGCATTGGTTTTAATTTTCCAAAATTCCCTAGATTTGGGGAAGGTTCCATTAGATAATAAAGGATGGGATAAAGACAGCAGAGAGAAAGGGCTCGATTTTGCCAGGCCCGAGGAGGCGGGAATGGAGGCGTGTGGGGTGTTAAAATTGCAAAAAATGGCGGGCGGGCCCAACCCCGCCTCCAAGCAATTTTCCCAAATGCGTGGTTTCTGATCCCGTCTCCGTCCCGCCTCCAAGAGGCGGGATAGGCCCATAACAACCACTTAATTGCCTCTATAATCCCATTTTGAGAGGCCTTTCTGATTTTAACACTTTTCCAACGTGATGCACGCCTCCTCTGAAACACGACGGTGAAACCTGGCGGTAGCAGACTTGGATTGCTGACTATCAGCTGCAGGTCCACCATTAAGAAGGAGATTTGATCAATTATCATTCTGGGGGAACTTTTAGCAGTCATAACTATTGTTGTGGAATTTGGAGCCTGGAGTAGTGGTGGTGATGGTGGTGGTGGTGGCGGTGGTAAATTCTGGAACAGACTTAGGTCTCCTGCTACTCATTTTGCCTCCAGGTCCCTCTCACAGCAAAGGCCAAAAGCTTCCCAGTCTTTGCAGACCTTAAATGCAGCAGCAATGATGACATCATCAGAGGTGACTTTCAGACTGAAAACACTAATTGGGTCATGGGTTCCCACATGCTGGAACTCAATTGCCCAATTAGGGGAAAATCCAATAATTCTCCCACATCCAATTGGAGTCGGGTGGCTAACACAAAAAGTGGCTGACACGCCCCCAGCCCGCCCCAATGACAAAATCGAGCCCAAAGGATCTGAGCTCCGAAAATCAAGAAGTAGAATCAGTTTGGGTGGAGCTAAAAAACAGCAAGGGGCAGAAAACATTGGTGGGAGTTGTTTATAGGCCCCCAAACAGTAGTTGTAATGTAGGGCAGAGTATAAATCAGGAAATTAGAGGCGCATGTAACAAGGGTAATACAGTAATCATGGGGGACTTTAATCTACATATGAACTGGGCAAACCAAATTTGCAGTAATAGTGTGGAGGATGAATTCATGGAATGTATACAAGATAGTTTTTTAGATCAGTATGTTGAGGAACCAACTAGGGAACAGGCTATTTTAGATCTAGTATTGTGCAATGAGAAAGGGTTAATTAATAACCTTGTAGTAAAGGGGCCCTTAGGGAAGAGTGACCATAATATGATGGAATTTCATATTAAGTTTCAAAGTGATTTAGTTAAATCCAAATCTAGGGTCTTAAATCTAAACAAAGCAAATTACGTAGGTATGAGGGGTGAGTTGGCTAAGGTAAATTGGAAAACTACATTAAAAGGTATGACGGTAGACAAGCAATGGCTAGCATTTAAAGAATTAATGCATAATTTACAACAAATATACATTCCTTTAAGGCACAAAAACCCCACAGGAAAAGTGGTTCAACCATGGCTAACAAGAGAAGTTAAAGATATTATTAGATCAAAGGAAGAGGCTTATAATGTTGCCAAAAAGAGCAGTAAGCCTAAGGATTGGGAGGATTTTAGAATTCAGCAACAGACGACCAAGAAATTGATAAAGAAAGGGAAAATAGAATATGAGAGTAAACTAGCGAGAGACATAAAAATAGACTGTAAAAGCTTCTAGAAGTATGTAAAAAGGAAAAGATTAGCGAAAGTAAATGTGGGTCCCATACAGGCTGAGACAGGAGAAATTATAATGGGGAATAAGGAAATGGCAGTGAAATTAAACAAATACTTTGTGTCTGTCTTCACGGAAGAAGACGCAAAAAACGTCCCGGAAACAGTGGAGAACCAAGGGTCTAGCAAGAATGAGGAACTAAAAGAAATTAGTATTAGTAAAAAAAAGTAGTACTGGAGAAATTAATGGGACTGAAAGCCGATAACTCCCCTGGACCTGATGGCCTACATCCTACGGTTTTGAAAGAGGTGTCTATAGAGATAGTGGATGCATTGGTTGTCATCTTCCAAAATTCCATTGATTCTAGAACGGTTCCTGCGGATTGGAAGGTGGCAAATGTAGCCCCACTATTTAAGAAAGGAGGGAGAGAGAAAACAGGGAACTACAGACCAGTTAACCTGACATCAGCAGTAGGGAAAATGCTCGAATCTATTATTAAGGACGTGAACAGGGCACTTAGAAAATAATAATAGGATTGGGCAGAGTCAACACGGATTTATGAAAGGGAAATCATGTTTGACGTATCTGTTAGAGTTTTTTGAGGTTGTAACTAGCAGAATAGATAAGGGGGAACCAGTGGATGTGGTGTATTTGGATTTTCAGAAGGCATTCGATAAGGTGTCACACAAGAGGTTATTAAACAAAATTAGGGTTCATGGGATTGGGGGTAATATACTAGCATGGATTGAGGATTGGTTAACGGACAAAAAACAGAGAGTAGGAATAAACGGGTCATTTTCGGGTTGGCAGGCTGTAACTAGTGGGGTACCACAAGGATCAGTGCTTGGGCCTCAGCTATTCACAATCTATATCAATGATTTGGATGAGGGGACCAAATGTAATATATCCAAGTTTGATGATGATACAAAGCTCGGTGGGAATGTAAGTTGTGAGGAGGATGCAAAGAGGCTTCAAGGGGATATTGACGGGTTAAGTGAGTGGGCAAGAACATGGTAAATTGAATATAATGTGGAGAAATGTGAAGTTATCTACTTTGGTAGGAAAAATAGAAAAGCAGAGTATTTTTTAAATGGTGAGAGATTGGGAAATGGTGTTCAGAGGGACCTGGGTGTCCTTTTACATGAATCACTGAAAGTTAACATGCAGGTACAGCAAGCAATTAAGAAAGCAAATGGTATGCTGGCCTTTATTACAAGAGGATTTGAGTATAAGAGTAAAGACGTCTTACTGGAATTATATAGGGTCCTGGTGAGACCACACCTGGAGTATTGTGTACAGTTTTGGTCTCCTTACCTAAGGAAGGATATACTTTCCATACAGGGAGTGCAACAAAGGATCACCAGACTGATTCCTGGGATGGGGGGGTTGTCCTATGAGGAGAGATTGAGTAGACTAGGCCTATATTCTCTGGAGTTTAGAAGAATGAGAGGTGATGTCATTGAAACATACAAAATTCTTACGGGGCTTGACAGGGTAGATGCAGGGAGGATGTTTCCCCTGGCTGGGGAGTCTAGAACCAGGGGTCACAGTATCAGAATAAGGGGTCGGCCATTTAGGACTGAGATGAGGAGAAATTTCTTCACTCAAAGGGTGGTGAATCTTTAGAATTCTCTACCCCAGAGGGCTGTGGAGGCTGTCGTTGAGTATATTCAAGACAGAGATTGATAGATTTTTGGATATTAAGGGAATCAAGGGATATGGGGATAGTGCAGGAAAGTGGAGATGAGGTAGAAGATCAGCCATGATCTTATTGAATGGCAGAGTAGGCTCGAGGGCCGAATGGCCTACTCCTGCTCCTATTTCTTACGTTCTTATGTTCTAATGTACTGAAACAATCCCTAACATTACAGTAATAAAGTTACTCAAAGATCAGGAACCATGGCTTTATATTAACCATAAACTAACATAAGCACCTATTTTACATGAAACTCTCCATGTACACGTCCTGTTATCCCATATTTCCATTCTCACTTTTTCTTGCTCAGCATTATATTGTTAACTTCAATTTTTATCCTTTTCACATTAATAAATTCTTTTCCAATTTTAAAATCTGTCATTTGCTTTTCCCCACCATCCATTTAGGATGGCGGGAACAACCTTTGATTTAACTGCAATTTGATTGGCTAACTGTTAGGTTCAAAGGCCATTTCTTCCAGTCAATCAAGTGGTAAAGACAAGAAGATTGACATGACCCCCTCACTCATTGAAATGCTTTCCATCCCATGAAAGGGGCTACCACCAGACATTTCTATACAGCAGCTGCTCCAAGAAGAACGAGTAAACTCGTGCCGATCACACTAAAATGCTTTGTACTCGTACTGACTGTTTTTGCCAACATTAGTGCATGTCAAAAAATATATCCACGAAAGTCAAACGGGGATAAGTAGAACTAAAAAAAGAAAATCAATGAGATTTTTAAGGCCATTTTAAGGTAAGGAAGAACTTTCCCTCAGCGAACAAGCGGAAAAGTATCAGGAGCAGAGCACATCAGCCGCATAACACAAAAAGTAACCTTGAAGACCAACAACAACAACAACTTGTACTTATATAGCACCTTTAATGTAGTAAAATGTCCCAAGGCGCTTCACAGGAGTGTTATCAAACAAAATTTGACACTGAGCCGCATAAGATGATGTTAGGACAGGTGACCAGGAGCTTGGACAAAGAGGTAGGTTTTAAGGAGCATCTTAAAGAAGGAGAGAGAGGTAGAGAGACAGAGAGGTTTAGGGAGGGAATTCCAGAGCTTAGGTCGTAGGCAGCTGAAGGCACGGCCACCGATGGTGGAGCGATGAAAATCGGAGATGCGCAAGAGGCCAGAATTGGAGGAGCGCAGAGATCTCGGAGGGTTGCAGGGCTGGAGGAGGTTAAAAAGATAGGGAGGAGCAAGGCCATGGAGGGATTTGAAAACAAGGATGAGAATTTTTAAATCAAGGCATTGCCGGACCGGGAGCCAATGTAGGTCAGCGAGCACAGGGGTGACAGGTGAACTGGACTTGGTGCGAGTTATGATATGGGCAGCAGAGTTTTGGATGAGCTCAAGTTTACTGAGGATACAAGGTGGGATGCCAGACAGGAGAGCATTGGAATAGTCAATGCTTCAAGACCAAGGAGAATATTTGAGAAGATATATAAACAAAGAGACATAAATAGCGAGGAGTCACATTAAAAATCCTTGAATTAAGTGGAGTGTGTGTTTAAGAATGTTTGAGCATGGCAGAGAGTGTATTAAATGCTTAAATGCTGTGGAGAGTGTATTTATCAGCTTTTGAACAGAATGTGGAGCATGCTTAAAATATTTAGAATGTTTAAAACAGAGTATTCTGCGGAATATATTTAAATGTGTTTGAACATGATGGAGAGGGTATTTAGATGTGTCTGAATGCACTGAAGTGTGTATTGGAAACTGAAGACTGTGGAGAGGAGCTGTGAGCCTGGGAACATGAGCTTGCCGGAGTTGATTAAAGCCGAGTGAATATTGCAACGTTGTTAGTTTACATTTTGCACAAAATTGTCAGTGTTGTCAGAAAAGATCTACCCAGAATTTTGGACTGTTACCCTGAGTTTTACTGAATCCCTTACACACGAGGTCAGTGTCAGGTCATCTATCCTCTTTCCTATCACGCGGATTTAACACACGACATAATTTACTGCTGCTTCCCCTGCTTTGGAATATTGCATTTTCTGGAGCCAGACACTCAGGATGACTAATGGCTCGCCTCACTACTTCACAGCGCAACATGACATACAGAATAGATTACAGTTTGTAAAAGGAAAAATTTCTAATATTCTTAAACATCAATGACTAAACTTTAAGTCTAAAAACGATGAGTCAATAACCTGAGTTGCAGGCTTTAATGCCCTTTCGATAGAGGTTGTTGCAGTAAAAGAGAACTTGAGCGGCAATAATGCCGCACCAGAGGTTCCCACTCGCTCTCGATTAAGATATCCAATCTGCACAAAGTTCCCATATGGGATATGGAGCGAAGGCGGGTAAGTGGAGTCGGCCACTCAGCTATAATCAACTCTGCTCTGGAGTTGGATCAGCGATGATCTAACTGAACAGCAGAACAGGCTTGAGGGGCTGAATGGCCCACTCCTGTTCCTCTAGTCGAACTTTAGCACCTTAACAAGTGGTTAACTTCCCCCAGTGGTGCAGAGGTTAAATGTACCACCCAAGAAGGAAGAAAGAACTTGCATTTATACAGCGCCTTTCACGACCTCGGGACGTCCCAGAGCACTTCTCAGCCAATGAGATATTTTTGAAGTGTAGTCACTGTCGTAATGTAGGCAAATGCAGCAGCCAATTTGCACACAGCAAGCTCCCACAAAGAGCAATGAGATGAATGATCAGAGAATCTATTTTAGTAATGTTGGTTGAGAGATAAATATTGGCTAGGATACTGGGATAACTCCCCTGCTTTTCTTTAAATAACGCCATGGGATCTTGTACATCAGCCTGAGAGAGCAGATTTAAAGATTTAAAGACTTGGTTGGTTTAAAGACTCAGTACTGCACCGGACTGTCAGCCCAGATTATGTGCTCAAGTCTCTGGAGTGGGGCTTGAGCCCATGACCTTAGAACTCAGAGGCGAGAGTGCTACCCACTGATCAAGGCTGCCCGTGTGTTCTGAGCCACACGAACCAGAAGAGTCCAGGTTCGAACGCTGGTCAGTGCTGAGTCAGCTATCCTCAGCCAGGACAGCGGTTGGGTTGCTACAGTTGATTGCAGCAGCCCTAGGATGAGGAAGGGAGGAAAATCATCCATGGCTTACACTCCTGATTGATTGCTCGAAAGTACATTATGTGTGGGTCTTGGGTGAGAAAAGGATTTATTTCAGGCATTATATTCTCCCCCTCAGATTTCCACATTATGTATCATCCCGCACCACCTCCACCCCGCCCTCCCCCCCCCCCACCCCACCTCCCCAGATATTCAGATTTTCACTGTGAATTTGAACACCCCCTGCCCAGATATCCACATTTCCAGTGTGTATCTGAACTCCCCCTACCAGATACCCACATATGTTGTGTGTATCTGAACTCCTCCAATTTAGATCCGCTCACATTTCTGATTTATTTCTGAGTATTGTATATCCCCACACTACAGGTTTGAACTGCAGTGCAAAGCTGTCAGACATCTCCAGTAATATCCAAGGCACTACATTGTGAACATTTTATGCTTAGCCAAAGTTTGTTACCGCTGTGGTCTGCAAGCACCTACAATCCTTATAATGACATCAGCTATGTGATTTACCTCCAGGCCTATGTTAATTTTATAAGAAAATGTGGATAATGTCCTTTATCTGACACATTGGCAGATGTGTGCGAGGTAGATTGGTAGAAATGACTACAAGTTAATTTACCTGAGGCCCCTGTAGACTACAAGGTCCTCAGGTAAATTAAATTTACTTTTTCTTAAATACCATCTTGAAGATCTTTCTGCCAATCATTGTTTCCATCTAAGAGTATGAATTGCCAGTTCCACTGTTGATTGATACCAGAGAGACAAGCTTGGAGTTGTGCCAGGAATAAGAGGTCTAGACACAGAGAGGGCAATTCTTACTGTGTGTAAAAGTGGGTGAGCGTGAATCAGCAGCTCGTTTTACATCTCTCCCGATTTTTATTTCCACAGACATCAATGGAAATATAAATCGGGGAGAGTTGTAAAACGGGCAGCGATTCGCTGGTGCCTGTTTCACACTGTTGCACAAAGTCAAAATTGCCCCCAGAGCCTTTCGCTTATAGATTTATTGGAGCGAATGATACTCAACGACAACGCACGCAACGATGGAAAAGGCAGCGGGAGACCTCATGTTACAGTTGCTGAGCTCAGTCGCAGGTTGATTCGTCCGAGGGTCTTCCTAAGTTCACTCGCTATGATCGTGCATTTATCCTCAGCTAAAAGGCCGTTACATCATGTCCTGCATTCTGGGAACTTTACCCTTGGTTTACACTAACTGACATCAGCTCATCACTCCACAGATTTGGTCTCGGCGGGGGTGAAGGATCCATAATGGGTCTCAGAAAGCTGCCTTGACTCCTTACATGTACAGGAAAGGTCGACATATAATCGTCAAACAGACTGAGTTACATACTGTAGCAGGGTGATTGAGGGGCCAGTACGTCAGCCACAGGCTGATGAGGGCTCTGGACCCTTTAAGAACCTCCCCTTTAAAGATAATTGCACCTGGAATGGGAGGAGACTTTCCCCAGCGAGGTGAGCATAAAAGGGGAGGGTCGGGGGAAGTCAGGGTTGAGAGAGAGAGGCTGGGAGTTGAAAGACAGTTTGTGTGATTTTTGTTTTGAGTTCTGTGCATTAAAAGATGTTTGGAACCTGAATTGATCAAGGAGTACTGTTTGTAAAGGGAGAAGGCTCCATGATGGTAGGGCCCTGGAACAATACTAGAAGGTTAGAACTGCACAATTAACAAAACAACGATCTTAAAGACAACAATGGTACCAACCTTGCAAGGAGCCTTAGAGATTTGGGCTGACTTTTGGATATCTTCTAAAATGCTGTTGCCAGTAGATTCTGGAAAAGCTGTCTGTCACAAAATGAGTCTTTAATACAGCCTTTCCTGTTTTAAGTTCCGAACACCACTGTATGCCCGATGTGAAGAGAAGCTACAATCTGTGCTGATATCAGCCAGGGCAGCACTAGTAGGAGTCTCCTCCATGTTCCCTTGATAAGTGTGGCAAATGTCAGCCAGGGCCCCTGCTCCTGATCTGCTATCCATTGACTTCTGCTGGGAAGTGCGCCCATGAGGAAATCAAGAGAGAACAAGTTGTGAAGCTCCCCATAGTTGATTAGCCTGGCAGCATTCACTGTCTAGTTTCACATATGAACAAAGATTACTTGGGCAAGCTATCGAAGGGGCAGCCAGAACCCTCAGGACAAAAGGGAGAAGGAGAATAGCTGCCATTAGAAACTATACACATTAAGTGCATAGGTGTGTAAAAAATAAAAGACAACAGTATTTACAAAAATTACAGTTTGCAAATATTCTCCTAACAGTCCGCAAAGTTAATGCACACAAATAGCCATTAAGCTGTCAAGCGACACATAACAGACAATGCTGCAAGTATAGAGCATTTAAGGAACTGCTGGTAAAAGCTGGCAGGGAAAACAAGATCTTTAGACTATCAGGAGTGTTATGATGGTGAACTCTGGTGCAGAGAGATTGAGGATTGTTTACTGGAAGAAGGCATGTCAGCATCAACCAGCGGCGAACAAGATTCTCATTCTATTATTCCCTGGCTAGTTTGGTTTCTGCAGATTGCTGGATGTGCTGCCCAGTTCCCCAAGAACAGCTTATTGTACTATTTTCAAAACCATTGTAGGCCCGTTGCCTTTCATCTTGTGCTGTTTTCCTTTATATGACGCAAAAAGACAAATTGATTTTTTTCTTCTCTACCTTATTCTTCTCCCCAGGGGCCAGCGGTCAGTTCTGGGTTATTTAGGCTTGTTATTTCTTTCCAATCACTTTTCATTCTTCTATGACTGTAGTGGGAATGATGCCCTTGTGCTCACGGATCAGGTTTGAACAATTACCAGAGATTACATTTTGAGTTTGCTCTTTTTTTTTCCCTCTCCCAATTGGAGGTGTTCACTAACACACAAACTTCTTATGACAGGAGAGCCAAATAATACAGGGATAGCAGTGGACGGTTCTCTCCTTGTTCTGGATTCCCTCACCAGAGGAAAGAGTCATCCCCGATCTATCTGGTGAATTCCATGAATTATGTTAATTACCTCAATCCGACTACCTCCATATCTCCAGAGACAGTATTGGTCTCCTTATTTAAGGAAGGATGTAAATGCGTTGGCGGCAGTTCAGAGAAGGTTTACTAGACTAATACCGGGAATGGGCGGGTTGTCTTATGAGGAAAGGTTGGACAGGCTAGGCTTATATCCGCTGGATTTTAGAAGAGTAAGAGGTGATTTGATTGAAACATATAAGATCCTGAGGGGTCTGGACAGGGTGGAAGTGGAGAGGATGTTTCCTCTTGTGGGAGAATCTAGAACTAGGGGGGTCACTGTTTAAAATAAGGGGTCGCCCATTTAAGACAGAGATGAGGAGAAATGTTTTCTCACAGAGGGTCGTGAGTCTTTGGAACTCTCTTACTCAGAGGGCGGTGGAAGCAGAGTCTTTGAATATTTTTAAGGCAGAGGTAGATAGATTCTTGATAAGCAAGGAGGTGAAAGGTTATCGGGGGTAGGCGGGAACGTGGAGTAATCAGATCAGCCATAGAAACATAGAAGATAGGAGCAGGAGTAGGCCATTCGGCCCCTCGAGCCTGCTCCGCCATTCGATGAGATCATGGCTGATCATCCAAACGCAGTACCCTGTCCCTGCCTTCTCCCCATATCCCTTGATACCTTTAGCCTTAAGAAATATATCTAACTCCTTCTTGAATATATTTACTGACTTGGCCTCAACTGCCTTCTGTGGTAGAGAATTCCACAGGTTCACCACTCTCTGGGTGAAGAAATTCCTCCTCATCTCTGTCCTAAATGGCTTACCCCTTATCTTTAGACTGTGACCTCTTGTTCTGGACTCACCCGCCATCGGGACATCCTTCCTGCATCCAGTCTGTCTAGCCCTGTTAGAATTTTATAAGTTTCAATGAGATCTCCTCTCATTCTTCTAATGAGAGGAGATCTCATTGATCTCATTGATCTCATGATCTTATTGAATGGCGGAGCAGGCTCGAGGGGCTGAGTGGCCTACTCCTGCTCCTAATTCGTATGTTGACTATAAAAAAGAAAGACCTGGCAAATCCGGCCGGCAGAAATTACATTTAAATCAGGCTCCCAACTGTACTGTGGGAGTCTGATTTAAATATGGTAATGAGGTGTCCTGCCTCTCCAAGACAGGACACTCGCACAGCACACCTACCCACTGCCGTAATAATGGCGGCAAGTGTCATGAGGAGTTATTCTGGCCAGAGTATCCAGCATAGTGAGGCAACCACAACTGCAAGCCAAAAAAAATCAGGTCTGGCAGGCGTAGACTCTTGGGGCAGAAGCCCTGGGAGCAGAGCTTGTCCTCCTGAGAAACACGAATTCCACCCCTTGTGCTTCCAGGTGCTCTTTCCAATATGCTTAACAAAGGAACGTGTTATCGCCTCCCAAATCCATGCCCATCTTTCTCGGAACTCCATGTTTGAATCCCTCCAATCAGGTCTCCGCCCCTGCCACAGTACCGAAACAGCTCTCATCAAAGTCACAAATGGCATCCTTTGTGACTGTGACAAAGGTAAACTATCCCTCCTCGTCCTTCTTGACTTGTCTGCAGCCTTTGACACGGTTGACCACTCCATCCTCCTCCAACGCCTCTCCACCGTTGTCCAGCTGGGTGGGACTGCACTCGCCTGGTTCCATTCTTATCTATCTAATCATAGCCAGAGAATCACCTGCAATGGCTTCTCTTCCTGCTCCCGCATCGTTAACTCCGGTGTACCCCAAGAATCTATCCTTGGCCCCCTCCTATTTCTCATCTACATGCTGCCCCTTGGTGATATCATCCGAAAACACAGCATCAGTTTCCACATGTACGCTGATGACGCCCAGCTCTACCTCACCACCACTTCTCATGACCCCTCCACGGTCTCTAAATTGTCAGACTGCTTGTCCAACATCCAGTACTGAATGAGCAGAAATTTTCTCCAATGAAATATTGGGAAGAGCGAAGCCACTGGGGGGAATTTTCCGGGGGGTCAGCGGGTGCAATCGGTGGCGGGTCGGGTGGGAAAGATTTTTTTGAAACCAGATTGGGACCCCGCTGTCAACCCGCCACCACGTGCCTTTACCAAATGTCGGGTCTGTCAGCACTGAGCAGACCCGACACGCAGAGGCGGGGGAGGCAATTCAGGTCATTGTGACCTTGTTAACAAAGGATTAACAACAATTTTGAGCTCACCTTTAGAAATTACCAGCTCGCCAATGGGGTCCACGCTGCTCAGGGATCACGTCTGTTAAGCTGGGCGGGAGTTGAATGGCCATGGAATCATCTCATTACTTGACAGCTTGAAATCTGCTATAAAAGCTCCCATCTCACAGCTGTTTACTTTCCAAGCTCAGAAGCTGTTGCTTACTGCATTTGGAAGACAGTTTGAGTTTTATGCAGGTTGCAAGTGTTTGGAGCAAACTCTCTTTCCACCTCATTGGTACAACCTCTCTGACCACTGACAGATTGCTTCTGTCATCTCAAGTTCACCTGCCGTCTATTCCATCAGCATGGGTACGGTTTATACTCTCTCACCTTGGTCCTCAGACTCTGACCACGATCAGCCACAACACCAGCATCACCAGGATCACCAGCAGCACCAACAACCACACCAACCTTCTCCGCAATCACCTGATGCTGCACAGGACAGAGGGCATCAGCACCCGACCACATTGCTGCCCGGGACGCCAGGGATGGCCTCACCATGGCCAGATTTACTTCACTTGATGCTGCACACCCTGGCTGCCACATGATGTGCCAGGTTGGCACCACCCCACACCATAGAAACATAGAAAAATAGGAGCAGGAGTAGGCTAGTCAGCCCTCCGTGCTTGCTCCACCATTCAATATGATCATGGCTGATCCTCTATCTCAATACCATATTCCCGCTCTCTCCCCAGACCCCTTGACGCCTTTTGCGTATGGAAATCTATCTATCTCCTTCTTAAATATATTCAGTGACTTGGCCTCCACAGCCTTCTGTGGTAGAGAATTCCACAGGTTCACCACCCTCTGAGTGAAGACATTTCTCCTCATCTCAGTCCTAAATGTCCTACCCCGTATTCTGAGACTGTGACCCCTCGTTCTAGAGCCACCAGCCAGGGGAAACATCCTCCCTGCATCCAGTCTGTCTAGCCCTGTCAGAATTTTATATGTTTCAATGAGATCCCCTCTCATTCTTCTAAACTCTAGTGAATACAGGCCTAGTCGACCCAATCACTCCTCATACGACAGTCCTGCCATCCCAGGAATCAGTCTGGTGAACCTTTGCTTCACTCCCTCTATGGCAAGTATGGTAAGGAGACCAAAACTGCACACAGTACTCCAGGTGTGGTCTCACCAAGGCCCTGTATAACTGTTGTAAGACATCCTTGCTCCTGTACTCAAATCCTCTTGCAATGAAGACCTTTCTAACGGCTTGCTGCACCTGCATGTTTGCTTTCAGTGACTGGTGTACAAGGACACCCAGGTCTCTTTGTACATCAACATTTCCCAATCTATCCCCATTTAAATAATACTCTGCCTTTCTGTTTTTTCTGACTGAAGTGGATAACTTCACATTTATCCATGTTATACTGCACCTGCCATGTATTTGCCCACTCACTCAACTTGTCTAAATCGCCTTGAAGCCTCTTTGCATCCTCCTCACAACTCACAATCCCACCTAGTTTCATGTCGTCAGCAAACTTGGAAATATTACATTTGGTTCCCTTATCCAAATCATTGATATATATATTGTGAATAGCTGGGGCCCAAGCACTGATCCCTGCGGTACCCCACTAGTCACCGCCTGCCACCCCGAAAAAGACCCATTTATTCCTACTCTCTGTTTCCTGTCTGTCAACCAATTTTCAATCCATTCCAGTATATTACCCCCAATCCCATGTGCTTTAATTTTGCACACTAACCTCTTATGTGGGACTTTATCAAAGGCCTTCTGAAAATCCAAATACACCACATCCACTGGTTCTCCCTTATCTATTCTACCAGTTACATCCTCAAAAAACTCCAGCAGGTTTGTCAAACACGATTTCCCTTTCATAAATCCATGTTGACTTTGTCTAATCCCGTTGATATTCTCTAAGTGTCCTGTTATCACATCCTTTATAATAGACGCTAGCATTTTCCCTACTATTAATGTTAGGCTAACCGGTCTGTAGTTCCCTGTTTTCTCTCTCCCTCCTTTTTTAAATAGTGGGGTTACATTTGCCACCCTCCAATCTGCCGGAACTGTTCCAAAATTCTATAGATTTTGGAAGATGACAACCAATGCAGCCACTATTTCCATGGCTACCTCTTTTAGTACTCTGCGATGCAGATTATCAGGCCCTGGGGATTTATTGGCTTTCAGTCCCATTAATTTCTCCAGCACTATTTTTTTACTAATACTAATTTCCTTTAATTCCTCCTTCTCACTAGACCCTTGGTTCCTTAGCATTTCTGTGAAGTTATTTGTGTCCTCTTCCATGAAGACAGAACCAAAGTATTTGTTTAATTGCTCTGCTATTTCCTTGTTCCCCATTATAAGTTCTCCCGTTTCTGACTGTAAGGGACCTACATTTGTCTTCACTAATCTTTTTCTTTTTACATACTTGTAGAAGCTTTTACAGTCTGCTTTTACGTTCCTTGCAAGTTTACTCTCATACTCTATTTTTCCCTCTTAATCAATCTCTTGGTCCTTTTTTGCTGAACTCTAAACTGCTCCCATCCTCAGGCTTGATACTTTTTCTGGCAACTTTATATGACTCCTCTTTGGATCTAATACTATCCTTAATTTCTTTTGTTAGCCATGGTTGGGCCGCTTTTCCTTTTGTGTTTTTGCGCCAGAAAGGAATGTATAACTGTTGCAATTCATGCATTTGTTCCTTAAATGTTAGCCATTGCCTATCCACCGTCATGCCTTTTAATGAAGCTCCCCAATCTATCAGAGCCAACTCCCTCCTCATACCTTTGTAGTTCCCTTCGTTTAGATTTAGGACCCTAGTTTCGGATAGAACTACTTCACTTTCCATCTTAATGAAGAATTCTATCATGTTATGGTCACTCTTCCCTAATGGACCCCGCACAACAAGATTATTAATTAACCCCTTCTCATTGCACAATACCCAATCTAGGATAGCCTGTTCCCTAGTTGGCTCCTCAACATACTGGTCTAAAAAACCATCTCGTACACACTCCAGGAATTCATCCTCCACAGTATTATTGCTAATTTGGTTTTGCCAGTCTATATGTAGATTAAAATCACCCATGATTATTGTAGTACCCTTGTTACATGCATCTCTAATTTCCTGTTTGATGCCGTCCCCTACATTACCACTACTGTTTGGAGGCCTACAGACAACTCCCACCAATGTTTTCTGCCCCATGGTGCTTCTTAGCTCCACCCAGACTGATTCTACATCTTGATTTTCTGAGTCAATATCCTTTCTCACTATTGCTCAGATTTCATCCTTTACCAACAACGCCACCCCACCTCCTTTTCCTTTTTGCCTGTCCTTCCTAAATATCGAATATCCTTGGATATTCAGCTCCCAGCCTTGGTCACCCTGCAGCCATGTCTCCGTAATCACAATTATATCGTATCCGTTTTCATCTATTTGCGCTGTTAATTCGTCTACCTTATTACGAATGCTTCGTGCATTCAGATACAGTGCCTTTACATTTGTCTTTTTAACATTTTTAGACATCTTAACATTTTTTTGTACCATGGCCGTATTTGTCTTACCATTTTGTCTTACCTGGACCCTATTTGTTAGTGCACTCTTTTGTTTGTACGCTCTGTCCCTTCCTGACACTATCTGGTTATCCTTACCCCAATCACTTTCCTGCACTGCTTCCTTGTCTTTTCTTTTTAGCATTCTAGATTTCTCTCCACTGGGACCCTCCCCCCCCCTTATTTAGTTTAAAGCCCTATCTACCTCCCTAGTTATTCGATTTGCTAGAACTCTGGTCCCAGCATGGTTCAGGTGTAGTCCGTCCCAACGGAATAGCTCTCTCTTTCCCCAGTACAGTGCCAGTGCCCCACGAATCGAAACCCACTTCTCCCACACCAATCTTTGAACCACGCATTCCTCTCCCTGATCCTACTGACCCTATGCCAATTTGCTCATGACCAACACCATAAAGCATCCGTACAATGCCCAAGCCATTCCTTTCACACTCATCAGCATTGCGAGGGGTGCCGTTATGTCTCACCATTCACTGCAACTCACTAAGCCACTTCCAAAGGTGCACACAAATCTGTCCAAGAACGCAAAGTGTTGAAAATAAAGATTTCAATGTTTGACAGCACATTAACAGAAACTTCATATGAACATTGGCTAAAACACACAAGTGCCTACCCTTGCGTGTTGTTAGTTGGTATGATTGCACGAGGATGAGGGTGAGTGTGAGGGGTGGCTAGTGAGACGGGGTTGCGATAATGTAAATAGGGAGGGATGGGTGGAGGTGCAAGGTAAGCTGGTGTGAGTAAAGATGTGCAGGAGTAGGGCAGGGAAGGCAGAGTGATGGGGATGTGATGAGTGGCACAGGAGGACGAGGTTGAGTGTGGCTTTGCAATAACGTTCCGTGATCTATTGAGATCATTGAAAAGTTTGCGCCACTGCAGCCTGGTCCTCCTGACCACATCCCTGCTTGTGCCCTCCTGTGCAATGTGCAACCAGGCTGCGTTGGTCTCCTGGGGAGGTCTCTTCCGCCCATGGGAAGGGAAGAGGACCTCCGTGTGTGCTGCAGCTCCCTCCATAAGCATTCGGAGGGAGTCATGGGAGAGCCTGGGTGCAGCCCTGCATGTCTGTGCAGCGCTTGTCAGTGTTTGCAGTACCTCAATGCTGTAGAACACTGACAGCACAACTGTCACAATGAATGTGGCCATGGCCCCTTTAAGGAAACCGGCTGATGACGCATCATCAAATGACGTCATCAGACCCGCTTCCTTCAATCGGCCGGGAAACTTGCTGGGCGGGTTTAACGAGCCCAATGAGGGGAAAGTCATGTCGGAGGCCAGGATGGAGACAGAAGTGAGGCCGCGACCCGCCACTGACCTTGCCCGCCATGGACCAGCCGAGGTAAGGAAAATCACGGCCATTGTCTTCAGTCCCCGCCACAAACTCCGTTCATTAGTCACTGACTCCATCCCTATCCCTGGCATCTGGTTGAGGCTGAACCACACTGTTCACAACCTTGGTGTCATAGTTGACCCTGAAATGAGCTTCCGACCACATATCCGTGCCATAACTAAGACCGCCTATTTCCACCTTCGTAACATCGCCCATCTCCGCCCTTGCCTCAGCTCATCTGCTGCTGAAACCCTTTGTTACCTCTAGACTTGACTATTCCAACACACATCCCACATTCTACCCTACGTAAACTTGAGGTCATCCAAAACTCTGCTGCCCGTGTCCTAACTCGCACCAAGTCCCGTTCACCCATCACCCCTGAGCTCGCTGACCTACATTGGCTCCCAGTTAAGCAACGCCTCGATTTTAAAATTCTCATCCTTGTTTTCAAATCCCTCCATGTCCTCGCCCCTTCCTATCTCTGTAATCTCCTTCAGCCCCACAACCCCCCGAGATATTTGCACTCCTCTAATTCTGCCCTCCTGAGCATCCCTGATTATAAATTGCTCAACCTTTGGTGGCCGTGCCTTCTGTTGCCTAGGCCCTAAGCTCTGGAATTCCCTGCCTAAACCTCTTTGCCTCGCTACCTCTCGTTCCTCCTTTAAGACGCTCCTTAAAACCTACCTCTCTGACCAAGCTCTAATTTCTCCTTATGTGGCTCGGTGTCAAATTTTTTTGTCTTATAACACTCCTGTGAAGCGCCTTGGGACGTTTTACTACGCTAAAGGCGTAGTAAAGGTTGTTGTTCATAAGCTCCCCAATGGTTTAATGTGTAGAGGTATAATACTGAGCCATACAGATCAGGACGATCCCAGGTTTGATCTGGAGCTAATCTCAAAAGCTAATCTGTAGCAAGTGAAACAGTAGGAGTCCTACAACTGCCCTCAGCAGAGCACAAGATCAGCCACTGCACCTGACCGGGATCGCAACCTCGTGATTTGCTGGAAAATGCACAGATGTGGGCTTTGGACAAGGACAGGATCAAACGTAGCTTTGATCTTTAGCACAGCTGAATAGCCCGTCAATACTCACTTTCTAGGTTCCTGCCAAGGGTTACACCAAGAGATACAAAGGGTGCCTCACACCTGTGGACCCATATCAAAGGATGAGTCAGTACCTTGGGGAGAGGACAACGTGCGAACTTCACTCCTTGCACTCGCTGGGCAACAGCTCACACTATCACCACTGTGGCCCCTCTTTCCGTTCTCTCTCATTTCACCAGTTACTAGACAAATGCTGCAGAGGAGCACGTTTTAATTTCCACAGACTGGAGAGAGCCCTAAGGAGGCACATTCCTCATTCAGTGTTGAAGCCTGCACCGCTGATTGTAATACACCATGCGTTCAGCACCATTACAGAACTGGATTTTTTTAAAACTCATTTTAATTAATGCTGACACGTGGACACTGCAGATCCTTACTTAGTTGTTGAATACAGCAACATACCGATCAGGCATCTTATTACTACGACATGCTCAGTGAACCTGGAAGAACATAGGAAAGAACCTTTCACAGATGAGATTACATCTATAAGCCCAGTGCTTGAGAACATACAGTCTGTGTTTCAGGAATAAAATGTAGGCGGTGGCGGTCAGGAAAGGTCACGGTAGTGAATGGACAAGGTTATGTATTTTCCCTTCGCACATCTGTTCCTAACTGAAAGCACTGCAGTAAAAATGACATTAATATTCCAGCAGCATAGGCAAATACCTTGAACTTTTTTAGTAAAGTTTGACACACAAGCAATTCTTAAAGAAGAAATCCACTTCTTCGTTAAAAGCAATTTGCATTTCTGGTGCAATGGACTACACTGTCCTCTTATCTCTGGGACCGAGGTTCAAGTCCAGCCCACACGGATCGCATGAAAGCCTCCTCTGTCTGGTCTCTCCAAGGCCACGACATGAAATGAGTTTGGGCATTCTCGATCCAGTCCCTAATGTCCATGGGCCCACAGTGACAAAAGTCGGCCTCACTTGGCAATGACGGGCAGAAAATCCACAGGAGGATCTGAAACTGGTCCGGGAGGCAAAGCCCGCTCCCCAGAGTCGGGAAGGTCGGTGCTTCTGTCGGGTGCTTGTGGTTATCCATCAGCCTGTTTTGGGCATATGCAATGAGTAGGTTGATCAGAGGGGTGGGTAAGGAGGCTTTGTTTTCATTGCTAGCCAAGAGCTTTGCAAAAAAAAAAACAGGCACCAAGCCATAAGCTTTTATTCTTGTGATTCTCCTGGTCTCCCTACTATTGTCTCCAACCTATTCCCTGCTACCAGGAAATATGTATCGCATTAATTACTGCATTTAACCAGGCCTATGTAACCTGAGCTTTTCCCGTGTCCATTCGCGTGCGCACTTTGGCTGCTGCGCCGGACCCGAGCCCGTCAATACTTTTCCACTTTTTCTCCCCCTTTTCCTTTTCTCTCTATCCCTCCCTGACCGCTCTCTCCTGTCGTCATGTCTCCTTTCATCTCTCCTCTCTCGGATACTCTGCCCTCCCAAATCCCTACCCCAATCCTTCATTATGCTTCGACCTTCCTACTCTCCTGCTGCCGTCCCAGGCTTGACTCCCTCTTAGATAAACCTACAGCTTCCCTCTGTGCCTCTCTTGGATCCTACGAAGGGCCCATCGAGGCACTCGTCGCTGCCTCCTTGAGAGCAGCAATCCCAACTGACCCATCCTACTCTCTCGTTGACCTTCCTGCCCAGCGCGCCCACTGGGGGCAAATCCTGCCAATCTCCCCCCCAGCGCTGAACCTGTGGACGCTGGCAGTGGGGCAGCCATCACCGACCCTCTCCACATCTCCATCCAGAATGTCCGTTCACTTGTGAACAAGGCCCTTGCTATCCATGAGCTTATCGTGGATGATTGCATTGACATCATGGCCCTGACGGATGACGGAAACTTGGTTGAGGTGTGATGACACCTTACCCTTAAATGAAGCCTCCCCACCTGGCTATACCTTCCACCACTTGCCCCGCTCAGACCGCCGTGGTGGCGGTGTGGCTCTCATCACCAAATCACACCTTGGTCTGTCCCCCTACTCCTCCGGCACTTTATCTTCCTTTGAGCATCTCACCTTATTCCACCCCTCTCACCTCTCATTTAAAATTCTCGTTCTCTACTGTCCACCCAAGTACCATAAAAATTTTTTATTACCGAGATATCTTCACTGCTTTCCTCACTCAGCCTCTGCATCGAACGACTTCCCATCCTCGGTGATTTCAACCTCCATCTCAATTCATCTTGCTCTCTCTCCTCTGAGTTCACTAGCTTTCTATCCTCCCTTAATCTTTCCCTCCATGTAAACTCCCCCAACCCATATTCACGGCCACCCCCTCGACCTTGCCATTTCTTGTGGCCTCGCTACTCCCATTGTGTCAATCGCAGATAAGGCCATCTCTGACCACTTCCTCGTATCGCTCTCCATTCACATCCCCCTTCCACCCCCCCCAACCCCCATCCACCCTCAACCCTAGTTCCTTCTGTGTCCGCCCCTGGAAAAAAACTCTCTCCCAACTCTTATGAACTAATGAAATCCCAACTGTCCAACCTTTGGCCCTCCATTCACCACGACATTTCTGCAGCTACCGATCTGCTCAACCACACCCTCACCACCACCTTTGATGCCCTAGTCCCTATTAAAACAATTACTCTCGCTCACCCTGGCCATTCCCCCTGGTTCGGCTCCCATCTTCGCTCCCTTAAGTCCAAGGGACGCAGACTTGAATGGATATGGCGGACGACTGGTTTAGCCATTCACCAGCAGATCTGGCTGGACCACATAAAGCATTATCGGGTCCTGCTCTCATCTGCCAAAATTGCTCACTATTCCAGAATCATTCTAGAATGCAAAGATAAACCCCAGCTCCTATTCTCTACTGCTAACTGTCTTCTTAAACCCCTCTCCCCTGTCTCCACCACCCTCACCTCCAACAACAAGTGTGAGGAGCTCATGGGCTTCTTTGTCTCTAAGATTGAGACCATCCGTTCAGCTGCCTCTGCCACTTCCCTTCCTTCCCCTAGCCCACCAGGCCAAACTTCCTCTAAGGATCTCCCCTGCCCTAGCCCTGTAGAATTCGCAATATATCGCGATTTTATAAATAAGGAGAAAACACATAGGGGTAAAAATTCAGTTGGTTGCGCCTCCCGTTAGCGCCTTAAAAGGGCGCTAATGGGGCGTTAAGGCGCTAACGCCCGGGCGCAGCGCTGTTTGCGCCGCTCGAGAACTTAACTTGAGATTGTGCGGCGGCGCTAAAACTTACCGCTGCGACCACCTGCGCGCGCAGATTGTGACGTCATTCCGTGGTGCAACGCCCTTGGGGCGCCCCGGAGCGGAAATTGAGTGGCGCCCCCTGCCTTACCGCCTGGCGCTTCCAACGACCGGAAGACTGGAACGTTATCAATCGGTGTGGGGCTGGGGGGGGCGCTATTTAAAGGGGGCCTCTTCCTGTCTTTTTCTGTGGTCGACATTTATGCACCACTCATTCTGAGAGAGAGAGAGAGAGATTCGGAGAGAGAGAGAGAGAGACTTCTACATTGACTCAACGCTTTGTGAGGTAGTTTTGCCTAGTTCATCCTAACTTTGCTGCTACTTTCGTTGCTGTACCTCATTACTTTTCTGGCAAAGAGAATATGGGGGCTGCAATGATTGGGGGCGTCGTCCTGCTCCAGCTCAATCGGAGGATAGTGAGACGCAGACAGAGAGTGGCAATGATGGCCAGACGGAGGAGGGCCATCAGGCGCATGTACAGGAGAGCTTACCCTCCCAGGGTATATCGTGAACAGCTCTCCTACATCCACATGTCCGAGGAGCTGTGTTTGCGAAGGCTGCGATTCAGCAAGGAGGTGGTCACTGAGCTCTGCCACCTGCTGCAGCCAGATCTGCAGCCTCAGCTGAGGTCCAGGACGTCTCTGTCGGTGGCAGTGAAGGTCACAGTGGCTTTGAACTTCTACGCCACTGGCTCATTCCAAGCTGCTGTTGGGGACCTCGCCAATATCTCCCAGTTTGCGGTGCATCGCTGCATCCGGCAGGTCACCAATGCCCTCTTCACAAGGAGACGAGACTTCATCTCCTTCCCTATGACCCCAGACAAGCAGCATGACCGTGCTATGGGCTTTGCGAGGGTAGCGGGCTTCCCCATGGTGCAGGGCGCCATTGACTGCACGCATGTGGCTTTGCGAGCTCCGCGAGAGAATGCAGAGGAGTTCCGGAACAGAAAGGGGTTCCATTCCTTGAATGTGCAGTTGGTCTGTGACCACAGACAGGTGATTCTCGCTGTCAATGCCCACTATCCGGGCAGCTGCCACGATGCTTTCATCCTGCGCCAGAGTACTGTGGCAGAAATTTTCGAGGCACCGCATCAGCCAGTTGGTTGGCTTCTGGGGGACAAGGGGTACGCATTGAGCACCTGGCTGATGACACCGCTCCGTGCGCCAAACACCCCTGCTGAGCTGCGGTACCAGGAAAGCCAACAAGCAACCAGGAACATTATTGAGTGCACAATCGGCGTGCTCAAACAACGATTCCGCTGTCTGGACCATTCCGGAGGAGCCCTGCAGTACTCACCTGAGCAAGTTTCCAAATTCGTAGTGGTGTGCTGCATGTTGCACAACATGGCAATCCTCAGGACGCAGCCAATGCCACCAGGCCTTGCAGCACCACAAGAGGAGGAGGAGGAAGAGGAGGAACAGGCCGAGGACGATGATCAGCAGCAGCACCAAGGCAGGAGGGCGGCCCACAATGGTCAAACTGCAAGGGCCGTCCGTCAACGACTAATAGCAAGCCGCTTCTAGGGCCCCTGCCATTGCTACAAACACGAATCAACCCAGCACGCAACCCCTAAGCCGGCCAAGGCACCAATAATTCCAACCACCAGCCATGTATATTTTGAATACAGAAACTTATTTATTGTACAAACTCTGTGTGTGTCAATTCCTCATGACAAACTCATAGAAATAAACACAAAAAAACAGTCAATAACATAACTGGTTCTCACAACCTGGAGATAATGTCCAAAACACTAAACAAAAGTTGGGCCATGAACCTCGGCCTTTAATAAAAAAATGACCAGCATTTTGGCACACCTCCTACTTTTTGCCCTTCGAGGGTGATCTCCTTCCCTTGCGCACTTCCCCCGTTCTAACCCTACTGCTCCTCCGTAATGGGACCTCAGTGGCTGCAGCAAGGCTGGTGGAAGGCTGCTGCTTGTCAGACCCTGACACTGCAGATGCCCCTGAAGGACGGCCTCGACCACTTCTGGGCCTGGAGGGCCCGGCTGCAGACTGCACCAACTCTGCATGGGCGGCAGCAGTCTGTCTTACAGGCGGTGGCAAGTGCAGTGGAGAAGTGACAGTGTTGGCAGCAGGAATGCTGTCATCGTGAGAGAGGACAGCAACTCCCTGCTCGCCCGACACACTGGCACTCCCACGGGGCAGCACTTCAGCATCCGGAGCAATTTGCCGGAGAACAGATTGCTGGTCTGCTGCGGCGCGGTGACAGCCCCGGGGACATGTGCACGAACCATCGAGGATGGCAGCAGTCAGTGCTCGCGTGGCCTCAATCTGAGTCTGCATGAGAGCAGTCTCAGATGGGTTCCTGGCAGCCAGTGACTGAATTGCAGCACTCAGCTTTAGTGTGGCATCCGCCTGTGCTACAGCGAAGTGCTCCACACTCCTTGCCAGTGCCTCAATGCATTCGGGCACCCTTCCCACTGCACCCATGAGCTCAGTGTGCATGCCCACCGCCTGGCTGTTCATTTCTGCAATCAGCCGCTCCTCCTCTGCGTCCATTGCATTAGGAGTGTCTGGCATACTCTCCCTCTGGGGAGAAGGCTCCCGTTCTTCCCTCCCCCCCCCATGGCGTGGCTGCAGCCCGCTGGGTCCTGGAGCTTCACCATCATCAGCCCCTTCCCCCCTGCTCCCCCGTTCTTCCCTCCCCCCCCAATGGCGTGGCTGCAGCCCGCTGGGTCCTGGAGCTTCACCATCATCAGCCCCTTCCCCCCTGCTCCCCCGTTCTTCCCTCCCCCCCCCAATGGCGTTGCTGCAGCCCGCTGGGTCCTGGAGCTTCACCATCATCAGCCCCTTCCCCCCTGCTCCCCCGTTCTTCCCTCCCCCCCCAATGGCGTTGCTGCAGCCCGCTGGGTCCTGGAACTTCACCATCATCAGCCCCTTCCCCCCTGCTCCCCTCCGGGGAAGGCGTGTTCCCAGTGTGGCCATGGGCTTCCTCGGGAGAGGGTGGCACTGATGCTCCGGCTTCCTCTTCCTCCTCAGCTGCAGCATCACTCCCAGTGGCAGCTTCAGGGACCATCTCCTCAGCTGGTGAATCACCATCTGAAAGCAGGGAGGTACAAGAGTGGCTTTAGCGTGAGGACAGGGTGGCAGTAAGGGAGGAATAAGTGCAGCGAGTTAGCAAGTTGGATTGGAAGTGTCAAAGGCTGGTATTGTGAGGGACAAGTGGAAGGACAGAGGACAAAAAGGTAATGACCTTACCATTGCTGTCCACAACGGGGTCGGCATCCCCAGTGGCGACGGGACCGATCACCCGGCTTGCCACAATCCTGTGGACGCGCTCCTCCAGATCGCTGAGGGGTTGCAGCTGAAGCCGCCCTCCACCCGTCCGTTGCTGCTGTCTCCGATTATGAGCCAGCTTAGCCTGCAAGAAAAAGGACAGCATCTGAGTCAATATGCAGCCATGGTCTTGCCTGATGTGCCTCCCATAGGTGAATAGCCCTTACAATATGCAGCCATGGTCTTGCCTGATGTGCCTCCCATAGGTGAATAGCCCTTACTGTATGCAAAGTGTGGAATGTGTGTGTGTGTTTGATGAAAGGGCCATAGGTGTTGCATGAGTGTTGTGCATTGGGGTTTTAAGACCCTCTGGCCATAGAGTGAGGTTGAGATGGAGGGATGGAGAGGTATTGAGAAAAAGCCACTCACCCTGACGACCCGAGTGAGGTCGTTGAACTTTTTGCGGCACTGAACATGGGTCCTGGGCACCATGCTCCTGGAGGAGACGCTCTGAGCCACCTCCCTCCACACTCTTCTGAACTCGCGTGGCAAAGGCCTCCTGCCACTCTCCGGGAACAGCATGCATCGTCTGCGCTCCACTGCGTCAACCAGAGCATCCAAGGCCCGCTCGGTGAAGCGATGAGCGCGTTCTCTCACCCTCTCCATGCTTGGCAGCAAAATGGATTACAGGTCTCTCCAGGCTGAGATTCAAGGCTGCAATGAGCAGGGTGTGGCTGGGGAGCAAGTGGCCCCCCCCCGCTTTAAGAAGTGTCCGGCGCCAGTGTGTCTGTGTTCCCTCACTAACTGGCAGCAGCTGCGCTGCGCTCGTGCGCTGAGGTAGCGCCTCACTCCTAGGCCTTTGCGCCTTAAGAGAGGTGTGCAGCGCCTAATTTAGCGCTCCACTCACCTCCCGGGGCGGTAAAAGTGAAGTTTCCTGTCAGTGCCGATAATTAGCGCCAGGCGCTAATATTTGCGCGCGGACGATATTTGCGCCCCAAATGGGGCGCGACCTAATTTCTACCCCATAGTTTCGTTCAAACAGCTTTATTTCAGCAGAATGCTGTCAGGTTTTCAAAGTGGACACAAGCAGCCTGTAAAATGGCCGCCACGCCTCGTGGCAGAACATTCTAGACTTTTCGATAAGCAGACAAGATGGCGTTCCAATAAACATTTGTACGAGATCGATGAAGACTCAGCACATTTGAGATAATACACGAGACATCATGGGTTTGCAGTATACACATAAATACTGAAATCGGTCTCCCAGGTGCGAATAAGGGCTATTGTACCAAGTGATCAAGAACCCATCCAAAGACATTAATATGCAAAATCCCCACGACTCTACGATGAGAGAGCCGTTAGCGGGTAGTTACAGAAAACATTTGGAAGCCCCAAAACCCCTCCAGGGAGAATACCGACCGGTTACACATTGGGAAAGGTATTAACAGGTACTCAGACAGTTACGAGTATCCCCGAAACCCATTAAAACGGAGATCACCCTATACAAGAAATTTGAGCGCCAAAACCCTGACAAAAGAAAAGACATTAAGGTTGGGCGGGAAAAGAAGAGTTTTGCACTATAACTGTAAGCTACAACCGTTCATCTTTCTCTTATTCTCCTGCCTCTTGCCGCTTGCCTCGTGTCTCTGCCTCTTGCAGCTTTAAAGACTGTTGAACTTTACGATCCGCCAGGATCTGCCTCGTGGCTTGCCGCGAAGATCTGTGTGGAACTGGGCTGTGAAGCCTTGGAACGGGCACACCATCCCGAGAAGTCGGTAAACGGTGTTGGAACCGAAGGCCCGAGATGAGATGAGATGAGATGAGATGAGATGAGAAGAGAAGAAGACGACCATACGTATCACCATGGTCAGTAAGCCCCGACCGCGCCTGTAGGTCGAAGAGACACTTTTTCCTTGCCCAGGAAGACTATTCTTCGAATTTTATCGCATCCCTGCGAGGGCACAGGAAGACTCTTTTTTGAGTAGAGTCGGCACTCCGAGGACAACACAGATCTTCATGACAGCAGACGGTCCAGCCTGCTAGCCGGAGCAGAAACGAGTAAACAAGTGGGGTACAGAGACCCCTGATCAACACGTGGGTGATCAGGTGCTGCAGTGAAAAACATCCGATCAGAGTTTTCTGAATTCTCCGAGTTATCACGAGTGGTGAGCATGAGTCTCGATCCTACAAATCTAGTTTAGAGCAGGTATTGATAGGGGAGGGTTTAAGTTTTTAAGGATAACTGTAATGTGTGCCCCCATTTACGATGTGTCGTTCGTTCCTCGTTTCCCTGAAATTAGTTACATAACTGCGTGTAAGATTGTACTGTCATTAATCTGTGCTTATGACATGTATTTCGTAATCTTGAATAATATGCAATAAAGATTTTCCATTTCGTACCATTCACCCGGGTCTACCTGAGTTTTCTCTCCATTACTGCTCTCGCATCTAAGTCCAGTGTCAGAACCGTAAGGGCGAGTGGGTCGAACCACTCACAGGTGTCTAGTACTCCCAGACTGGCTGGAGACCAGAACAGGCAACAAGGCCTAACCTCGCACTAGCACCCAGGCTGAGCACAGAGCCACACACGGGTCAAAACCCTTACAGCCCTGAACTCACATCTTTCTCCAGTTTCTCTCCGATCGCCCCTCATGAACTCTCTGCACTCATCTTGTCCACTTCCTGCTCCCTCGACCCTATTCCCACCAAACTGTTGACCACCCAACTTCCTTTTCAGGGTCCTGTGTTAGCTGACATTGTTAACGGTTCTCTCTCCTCAGGTACTGTCCCCCTCTCCCTCAAATCTGCCGTCATCACCCCTCACAAAAAACCAACCCTTGACCCCCTCCATCCTTGCAAACTACCGCCCGATCTCCAACCTCCCTTTCCTCTCCAAAGTCCTTGAACGTGTTGTCGCCTCCCAAATCCGTGCCCATCTTTCCCGCAACTCCATGTTTGAATCCCTTCAATCAGGTTTCCGCCCCTGCCACAGTACCGAAACGGCTCTCATCAAAGTCACAAATGACATCCTTTATGACTGTGACAAAGCAACCTATCCCTCCTCATCCTTCTTGACTTGTCTGCAGCCTTTGACGCAGTTGACCACTCCATCCTTCTCCAACGCCTCTCCACCGGCATCCAGCTGGATGGGACTGTACTCGCCTGGTTCCATTCTTATCTATCTAATCGTAACCAGAGAATCACCTGCAACGGCTTCTCTTCCCACTCCCACATCGTTGCCTCTGGTGTCCCCCAAGAATCTATCCTTGGCCCCCTCCTATTTCTCATCTACATGCTGCCCCTTGGCGACATCATCCAAAAGCACAGCGTCAGTTTCCATATGTACGCTGATGACACCCAGCTCTACCTCACTACCTCTTCTCTCGACCCCTCCACGGTCTCTAAATTGTCAGACTGCTTGTCCGACATCCAGTTCTGGATGAGCAGAAATTTTCTCCAATTAAATATTGGGAAGATCGAACCCATTCTTTTCGGTCCCCACCACAAACTCCATTCCCTAGCCATTGACTCCATCCATCTCCCTAACATCTGTCTGAGGCTGAACCACGCTATTTGCAACCTTGGTGTCATATTTGACCCTGAAATGAGCTTCCGACCACATATCCGCGACATAACTAAGACCACCTACTTTCACCTCCGTAACATCGCCCGTCTCCACCCTTGCCTCAGCTCATCCGCTGCTATTATTATCTGAACGGCAATAGATTGGGAGAAGGGGAAGTGCAACGAGACCTGGGTGTCCTTGTGCACCAGTCGCTGAAGGTAAGCATGCAGGTGCAGCAGGCGGTTAAGAAGGCAAATGGTATGTTGGCCTTCATAGCAAGAGGATTCGAGTACAGGAGCAAGGATGTCTTGCTACAGTTGTACAGGGCCTTGGTGAGACCACACCTTGAGTATTGTGTGTAGTTTTGGTCGCCTTATCTGAGGAAGGATGTTCTTGCCATGGAGGGAGTGCAGCGAAGATTCACCAGACTGATACCTGGGATGGCAGGAATGACGTATGAAGAGAGATTGGGTCGATTGGGCTTATATTCGCTGGAGTTTAGAAGAATGAGAGGGGATCTCATTGAAACTTATAAAATTCTAACAGGACTAGACAGACTAGATGCAGGAAGGATGTTCCCGATGGCGGGGGAGTCCAGAACCAGGGGTCACAGTCTAAAGATAAGGGGTAAGCCATTTAGGACAGAGATGAGGAGGAATTTCTTCACCCAGAGAGTGGTGAACCTGTGGAATTCTCTACCACAAAAGGCAGCTGAGGCCAATTCACTAAATATATTCAAGAAGGAGTTAGATATATTTCTTAAGGCTAAAGGGATCAAGGGATATGGGGAGAAAGTAGGGACAGGGTACTGAATTTGGATGATCAGCCATGATCTCATTAAATGGCGGAGCAGGCTCGAGGGGCCGAATGGCCTACTCCTGCTCCTATCTTCTACGTTTCTATGCTGAAACCCTCATCCATGCCTTTGTTACCTCTAGGCTTGACGATTCCAACACACTCCTGGCTGGCCTCCCACATTCTACCCTACGTAAACTTGAGGTCATGCAAAACTCGGCTGCCCGTGTCCTAACTCGCACCAAGTCTCGTTCATCCATCACCCCTGTGCTCACTGACCTACATTGGCTCCCGGTTAAGCAACGCCTCGATTTCAAAATTCTCATCCTTGTTTTCAAATCCTTCCATGGCCTCGCCCCTTCCTATCTCTGTAATCTCCTTCAGCCCCACAACCCCCCACCCCGAGACATCTGCGCTCCTCTAATTCTGCCCTCTTGAGCATCCCTGATTATAATCGCTCAGCCATTGGTGGCTGTGCCTTCTGTTGCCTAGGCCCTAAGCTCTGGAATTCCCTGCCTAAACCTCTTTGCCTCGCTACCTCTCTTTCCTCCTTTAAGATGCTCATTAAAACCTACCTCTTTGACCAAGCTTTTGGTCACCTGCCCTAATTTGTCTTTATGTGGCTCAGTGTCAAATTTTTTGTCTTATTATATTCCTGTGCAGCGCCTTGGGACGTTTTACTACGTTAAAGGCGCTATTTAAATGCAAGTTGTTGTTGTTGTTGATTCAGTCAACGTGAAGTAGAGACAATGGAGGGGGCTGATCAAAGATGGGCTTGTTAAAATGAGGGGTGAAGGTCAGAGACATCTCACCTCACGCGTACAACAGTTCAAAGTGAAGTAACTGTTGGTAGATGTGGCTGGAATGACTCACATCTGCAGAGGAAAAGGGTTTGCTTTGAATGTCAGTCTGCAGTAACATTGGCTTCACATAACACAGGAGACATCAGCTCCATTTTGATTTGCTGACCTGGGCGAGTCCACTGAGGGCACCTCAGGCAATTTCAGCGCAGATGGCGCAAGCAAGCATAGCTTTCCACGTGAGCAGGATTTCAACAAGAAAAGAAATAGATCACATACTTCTTCAAAACGAACTGAGAAACAACAAATAAAAACAAATATTATTTTACTTTAAAACTAGACCCAAACAAATGACTATTTTAAGTCTTATGTTACAGCTTTCACATACTCGACTTCTTCAGTCATCACTAATGCGAGAGTTGTCCTAATGAGCGTCTGCAGTGAGAACCAGGTCAATTTGTGCTGTCCTCCTGCACCAACCCACATGAGTCACTTTCCACACTGTTACACTAAGTGCAATTAATGTACACTTTTCAGTTCATGATTTATTTAAATGGTCTTTGAGCATCTACGCAGTGTTTGCTCGGCCCTCTTTTCTTACTTATTGCTGCGGCTGTAACATTGCTGATGGGAGCGGTTGGGTTTTACAGCTGACGCTGCCCTACCTTGCTGATCTACATTCAGCTCCGCTTTGTGATATCTCTTTTACTGCTGCTTATACCTGCTGAGATTAGAAGGTGCTCTGAATTGACCATGTTTACATTGTGAGATGGATTCACTGCACCACCTGAGTACACACAGCTGGTCAAAAGTCATGCACATACACATGTTTGTTTCTGGTTGTCTGCATTCCCCGATGTCAAGGGAAATATCTATACAGGCTAAGAAGGTGAAAACTGCATTGCAGGCCTGTACAGGTGGTTTGAGATCTCAGGTTCTCTGCAGACCTGGTGTGCAATGAAGCCAACAGTAGATATTTACCTTTACTGGTGTTTTTTTTTATTCGTTCCTGGGATGTGGGCGTCGCTGGCAAAGCCCAGCATTTATTGCCCATCCCTAGTTGCCCTGGAGAAGGTGGTGGTGAGCCGCCTTCTTGAACCGCTGCAGTCCAAGTGGTGAAGGTGCTCCCACAGTGCTGTTAGGGAGGGAGTTTCAAGATTTTGACTCAGCGATGATGAAGGATCGGCAATATATTTCCAAGTCAGGATGGTGTGTGACTTGGAGGGGAACTTGGAGGTGGTGGTGTTGCTGATGCTTTGGTAGAGAGTAAAGGCACCGCACAAAGTAACAAAGAACCTTCCTTTATATAGCATCTTTCACATCCTCGGGATGTCTCGCAGCACTTTACAGCCAATGAATTACTTCTGAATTGCAGTCACTATTGTTTTGTAGATAAACACAGCACTGCACTGCAATATCAGCCGAGATTATGTGCTTGAGTGGAGCTTAGAAACTACAGCCTCCTAACTCAGAGGTGAGAACGTTACCTCTGAGCCAAATGCTGGCAGGTAATGTTGCCAGCTCATTAAACTCCAAGTAGGTCCCATGCAACTTGCTTACAAATAACCAGGGCAGAGGTCAGAAGCAAGCAGGCTGCTATGCCATCTTTTTTGCCACTCCAGCCACCTTTAACTCCCTCCTGTTGGTGAAAGTGTCGAAATATAAACAGGGTGAATTCACAAATAGGAGGAGGAAATCCCGAATGCTCAGAACTCCAGTAAAGGAGTGCCTAAAGCAGCTCTGTAACCTAACATTGAAAGCAGATTCAGTCTCCCAGGACTCTTGGTGGTCCAGCTGCTTTGCCAACAAATTAGGAATTTGTTTTTTGGGCTTCAGAAAGGAGGAAAGGTTATCTCTGGGTGGCATTGACTCTGTTCCTGGCCCTCCTTTCAAAGTTGTGTCAACGGCAAAGATAATGCATCTTATGCTGATTGAAGACTGGAAGTCAAATACAGAGCCCAAAATATTCACAACGTTAAAATGAACCCCACAGAACAGTCCAAAGCCTCCTTGAAACACTTGCATAGGATTGAATCGGGAATTAATGGGGAAACCTCATCAAAATATAGAAAATATTGAATTGTGTAGGTGAGGTAAACCCAGATTATAATCGCTCCACCATTGGTGGCCGTGCCTTCAGCTGCCGAGGCCCTAAACTCTGGAATTCCCTCCCTAAACCTCTCCGCCTCTCTACCTCTCTTTCCTCCTTTAAGACACTCCTTAAAACCTACTACTTTGACCAAGCTTTTGATCATCTGCCCAAATTTCTCATGTGGCTCGGTGTCAAATTTCTTGTCTTATAATACTCCTGTGAAACGCCTTGAGACGTTTTACTACGTTAAAGGTGCTATATAAATACAAGTTGTTGTTGTTGTAGATTATTACTCAAAAATATCAAGAACACAGATCCAAGAGGAATTGAATGGAAATTAGTGAAAAGTAAATATAAAACAAATGTCAGGAATAACTGCCGCATTGAAAGAGTGGCAAATGTTTGAAACAATCTACCAAGCACAGTCCTAGAGGCAAAATGTTTGGGATATTCAAAGTACAGTTAGTTGCTACAGTAAAGGACTTAATTTACAAGAAGGATGAGTTTTGATGGGTTGAATGTCCCTTTCTCATCCCATTTAATTTTTCTTAAGTTCTTACAGGAGCACTGACACCCAATCCACCCCACCCCACCCCACCACATTCAACTGGACCACCAAGGAACGAGATGGATATTGATCACCTGATCACCAGACATGTACGCACATACATACACACACGCACACGCATCAATACATATCTGCACACAAAGAAAAAAGAAATACTTGCATTTATATAGCGCCTGTCAGGATATCCCAAAGCGTTTTACAGCCAATGAAGTACTTTTCAAGTGTAGTCACAGTTGTACTGTGGGAAATGCGGCAGCTAATTTGTGCACAGCAAGCTCCCACAAACAGCAATGTGATAATGACCAGAGACTCGGTTTTAGTGATGTTGATTGAGGGATAAATATTGGCCAGGACACCGGGGAGAACTCCCCCGCTCTTCTTCGAAATAGTGCCATAGGATCTTTTACGTCCACCTGAGAGGGCAGACACGGCCTTGGTTTAACATCTCATCTGAAAGACGGCACCTCCAACCATGCAGCACTCCCTCAGTTTACTGGGAACGGTAGCATAGTGGTTATGTTACAGGACTAGTAATCCAGAGGCCTGGACTAATGATCTCGAGACATGAGTTCAAATCCCACCACGACAGCTGGGGAATTTAAATGCAGTTAATTAAATAAATCTGGAATAAAAAGCTAGTATCAGTAATTGAGACCATGAAACTACCAAATTGTCATAAAAACCCATCTGGTTCACTAATGTCCTTTAGGGAAGGAAATCTGCCCTCCTTACCTATATGTGACTCCAGACACACAACAATGTGGTTGACTCTTAACTGTCCTCTGAAACCCCTACGAAAAAGAATAAAACTGGACGGACCACCAGCTTCGGACACGATAATGGCACACCCAGCCCAGTCGACTGGGGACTTGTGCCAAAATTGGGAGAGCTGTCCCACAGACGAGTCAAGTGACAGTCAAACTCACAGAATCACCACCAGGGGTGGTGGCACACTGGTATACAGTCGGGAAGGAGTGGCCCTGGGAGTCCTCGACATTGACTCCGAGTCGCATGGCTTCAGCCCAAGCATGGGCAAGGAAACCTCCTGCTGATTACCACCTACTGCCGTTCCTCAGCTGATGAATCAGTACTCCTCCACCACTTGGAAGAAGCACTGAGGGTAGCAGCAGCACTGGGTGGGGGACTTCAATATCCATCACCAAAAGTGGCTCGGTAGCACCACTACTGGCTGAGTCCTGAAGGACAACATAGCTGCCAGTCTGGGCCTGCGACAGGTGGTGAGAGAATCAACACAAGGGAAAAAACCTACTTGATCTCGTGCTCACCAATCTACCTGTCGCAGATGCATCTGTCCATGACAGCAGTGACCACCACAATCCTTGTGGAGATGAAGTCCCATCTTCACACTGAGGACACCCTCCATCGTGTTGTGTGGTACCACCGTGCTAAATGGGATAGATTCAGAACAGATCTAGTAGCTAAGAACTGGGCATCCATGAGGCACTGTGGGCCATCAGCAGCAGCAGAATTGTATTCCACCACAATCTGTAAACTCATGGCTCGGCATATCCCTCACTCTACCATTACCACCAAGCCAGGGGACCAACCCTGGTTCAATAAGGCGTGTAGAAGAGCATGCCAGGAGCAGCACCAGGCATACCTAAAAGTGAGATGGGAAGCTGCAACACAGGACTACATGCATGCTAAAAAGCAGAAGCAGCATGCTATAGACAGAGCTAAGCGATACCACAATCAACGGATCAGATCAAAGCTCTGCAGTCCTGCCACATCCAGTCATGAATGGTGGTGGACAATTAAACAACTGATGGGAGGAGGAGGCTCCATGAATATCCCCATCCTCAATGATGGTGGAGCCCAGCACATGAGTGCAAAAGACAAGGTTGAAGCGTTTGCAGCCAGAAGTGCCGAGTGGATGATCCTTATCGGCCTCCTCCTGAAGTCCCCACCAGCACAGAAGCCAGTCTTCAGTCAATTCGACTCCACGTGATATCAAGAAACGACTGAGCGCACTGGATAGAGCAAAGGCTATGGGCCCCGACAACATCCCGGCTGTCATGCTGAAGAATTGTGCTCCAGAACTAGCCGCGCCTCTAGCCAAGCTGTTCCATTACAGCTACAAAACTGGTATCTACCCGACAATGTGGAAAACTGCCCAGGTATGTCCTGTCCATAAAAAGCAGGACAAATCCAATCTGGCCAATTACTGCCCCATCAGTCTACTCTCAATCATCAGCAAAGTGATGGAAGGTGTCGTCGACAGTGCTATCAAGCGGCACTTACTCACCAATAACCTGCTCATCGATGCTAAGTTTGGGTTCCGCCAAGACCACACAGCTCCAGACCTCATTACAGGCTTGGTCCAAACATGGACAAAAGAACTGAATTCCAGATGTGAGGTGAGAATGACTGCTCTTGACATCAAGGCATCATTTGACTGAGTGTGACATCAAGGAGCCCTAGTAAAATTGAAGTCAATGGGAATCAGGGGGAAACTCTCCACTGGCTGGAGTCATACTTAGCACAAAGGACGATGGTTGTAGTTGTTGGAGGTCAATCATCTCAGCCCCAGGACATCGCTGCAGGAGTTCCTCAGGGCAGTATCCTAGGCCCAACCATCTTCAGCTGCTTCATCAATGACCTTCCCTCCATCATAAGGTCAGAAGTGGGGATGTTCGCTGATGATTGCACAGTGTTCAGTTCCATTGGCATCTCCTCAGAAAATGAAGTAGTCTATGCCCGCATGCAACAAGACCTGGACGACGTTCAGGCTTGGGTTGATAAGTGTAAGTAACATTCGCACCACACAAGTGCCAGGCAATGACTATCTCTAACAAACGAGAGTCTAACCACCTCCCCTTGATATTCAATGGCATTACCATTGCCGAATCCCCCACCATCAACATCCTGGGGGGTCACCATTGACCAGAAACTTAACTGGACCAGCCACATAAATACTGTGGCAACAAGAGTGGATCAGAAGTTGGGTATTCTGTGGCGAGTGTCTCACCTCCTGACTCCTCAAAACCTTTCCACCATCTACAAGGCACAAGTCAGGAGTGCGATGGAATACTCTCCATTTGCCTGGATGAGTGCAGCTCCAACAACACTCAAGAAGCTCAACACCATCCAGGACAATGCAGCCCGCTTGATTGGCACCCCATCCACCACCTTAAACATTCACTCCCTCCACCACCGGCGTACCGTGGCTGCAGTGTGTACCATCTACAAGATGCACTGCAGCAACTCACCAAGGCTCCTTCGGCAGCACCTCCCAAACCCACGACCTCTTCCACCTAGAAGGACAAGGGCAGCAGGCGCATGGGAACACCACCACCTCCAAGTTCCCCTCCAAATTACACACCATCCTGACTTGGAAATATATTGCCATTCCTTCATCCTCGCTGGGTCAAAATCCTGGAACTCCCTCCCTAACAGCACTGTGGGAGTACCTTCACCACACGGACTGCAGCGGTTCAAGAAGGCGGCTCACCACCACCATCTCAAAGGCAATTAGGGATGGGCAATAAATGTCGGCTTTGCCAGCGACGTTCACATCTCGGAATGAATAATAAGAAAAAGTACTGCACAGAAGTGTCAGCCTAAATTTTGTGCTCAAGTCTCTAGAGTGGGACTTGAACCCACAACCTTCTGACTCAGTGGTGAGAGTGCTACCCACTGAGCCACGGCTGACACAGACGCACACACATCCATACATACCCACACAGAGGCACACATATACATACTTACCCATCTGAATGCTCAGACATACACACCTACCCGCACAGATGCGCACACGCACACATATACATACATACCTGCACAGAGACACACACACATACGCGCACAAGGGTGTGTATATATATATATACATACATACCTGCACAGAGACACACATATACATACACGCTGCACCCAGATTGAAGGACTCACTATGTCTGGTGGAGAGAAATATCTCTCTGAGGAAATTAGTTCAAAGATCTATCCTAATGGGTCAGTCAAGGAACAGCATTACTGGTGCAACGCGTGGTGATATCTCTGTCCTCTACTCTCCCAAAATTACAAAGGACAGTGTGTTCAGGGAAGGGGCTGGGACACGATATTGTGGAAGTATGGCTGTTGATACGATCATTCAGTTTGTTGCATCCGCCTGTCTCTGGTGTCAAAGGGAGGCAGCAGCTGCAGAGCAGGGGAAAGAAATGATTAGTAGGGATCAGTGCGCGGATTACGGCAGAATTCAATCTGTGAACCTGGAAATTACATTTTGAGGCTAAGTGAAAACCAAATTGATCCAGCAGCACCTGAAGTAGAAATGCCAAAAAGCCATGCAAGCAGCCTCTACGCAGACTAATCATGACTGGATGAAATGCAGAACATGAAAGTTATATAGAACAGAGTCTGCACACTCCAAAGATCCCACTAATCAGAACAGCTGTTAAGGAGAGAGATTTTTTTCTTGTCTTGTTCTCTCCACCGCTGAAGATTCAGGATTCACGCTGCGGAATGGTCCCACTGTGCCGATTGCTCTCTGGTACCTTGCCCCAGCAACCACTCTTCACGTGTGAATATTGTGAGGCTATTTGATTATGGGAGACATGATAGTCAACCCTGATCCCATTTACACATGGGCACTTTCTATCAGGAGTCACTGGATAACGATCAGGAGTAGGAAGACTGGTTGATTTTTTTTTTAACCCTTCCGAGGCCAGGGGCGCTGAGATATATTTTGACATCCCTACTGTTTCTATGATTCTATCGGACAAAAAGCAGGGGGGGTGGGACTAAGCACGACTGCTCTTTCAAAGAGCCAGCACAGGCACCGCAGGCCGAATGGCCTCCTTCTGTGCTGGACGTTTCTGTGATTCAATACTGCTAACCCAGCTAGTCAGCATAAACTGGGGATCAAATCGGAGAATTTTTATAGTCTATGTGGTTCATCCTTGCATGAGGCATTGCATTTATCAATAGAAACAGCAGCAAGCTGCTGGTAACTCCTTGACAGTTTGATGCTAAGAAATTTTGAAGGGGGAATATTTCTATGCTGTTCAGAAAGACTTTAAAGCTCACTGAAATGCAGATCAAGGTTCAGTTATTCAATTGATATGTAATTGGAAACTCATGTATTAATCCAATTGTACTGAATTAAACAGCAACTTATCGGCATTCTAAACCAAACTTTCTGTGATCTGAGTTCCATCGTAAGAAACATCTAACTACTCATAACCTTATGAATCCGATAACACAAGACCCCGCAGAACTCCATTTCATCTACTAGTCTGAGAAGGAATGTCAAATAAAATTCAGATACTACACCGGCAATACAACCTTGAAGGGGAAGTAAAATGAAGAGGACATACTTTGAATGAAAAATGCTCCCCCTTTTATGTAGAGGAAAATAATACCCTTGCCAGATATTTTGTTCAGTGGTTTTATTTTAAAGAATGTCATATTTAGCCCAACCGTTGAGAGCCTGCTATCCAGATGGACGGAATCATGGGATGCATGCAACATAAAGAACCAACACCTCATCACTGACCCAACAGCAGAGGTCTCTGGCTTCGACCTCCCTCGAAGACAGTGGACGGCGCTCCACCAAACCCGCAATGGGCGTGGACGGTGCGGCCACCGGCTCCACAAGTGGAAGATGAGGGACGGCCCGAAGTGCGACTGTAGCCACGAGTCCCAGACCCTGGAACACGTCACATCAACCTGCCCACTGAGATCTGTGGTGGGAGGCCCCTCATTTGACCACTCGCCATCGCAGGAGGCCATCGACTGGAGAGCCAAACTAGACATCCCATTGTAAGCTTTTCCTGTCATACAAAACAACAACAAATCCCAGGAAGTATCCCATAGTGACTGTAGTGCAAGCAGCAGGAAGCACAATCTCAGTCTGGCTAGAGGAACCACCCAATCCCAAGAAACAACACTATAGGCTAGCAATGCTTGATGAGTGTTTATTATTATTTAGGATTTAAAAAAAATTATATTTTGTTAACCCTCAGGCTGATAGCAAGTTCGGGGAAGGAGCATGTATTAACCCCATTGCTCTGAATTAAGCACCGCCTATTAGCATTCTAAATCAGCGCTGTACATTTTTCAGTTCGCATAGTGTGATACTGAAATAAACATGAATAGTACAATAATAAAACGAGTCCAGTGTCAGGGATAATCGAGTGTTTCAATGCATTGCAAAGGCATCTATCAAATCGAATAATGAAGAAGTACTTGAAGAATGGCCTGTTTGTGTAAACTTGACACATCTGAGGATTTTTACTGGGTCTTGTTTCTAGGCTTATTGTTAGTTTCATAATGTAACCCTGAACTTACTCCTCCATTCAATTTCAGGTTACCAGTGAAACATTGTCAATATGGACATACTCTTACTTGGTAGTGTTAATTTATGTCTTCTTGGTCACAGACTATTTAAGATATAAACCAGTCAGAATTATACATGAATTTAGCTTAATTATTGCTTTAATGATACTCAACTTTGGACAAGCAGTTTTGGCCATGCAGTTTATGCATTTTGCGTATGACACTGCGACTACCACCGATGTGGCTAATTACTCTTATAATGTTATTACTTCTGGACACTATCAAAAAGTGACCAATTACTGTCGAAATGTGACTTTGGTTGGATGCATCCTGGGTTCTGTTCTGGGAGAAGTTTTAGTCTCTGTTGGGAAGATCCCTTCTTTCTATCTGAATGTGACTTGACTGGCTGCAGTGACCGTAGCTTTCCTTTCTTCCATTCCCCTGCCAACGTCCAGCAGAAGCATGTTCTTCCAGAGGAAAGAGGAGGCTGAAAACATCCGAGCTCCACCATCAACTGAACACGTGACGGCAAATTCTGGAATGATTGGTCGCCAAAGCAATCTGGATGCAACAACATTCTCACAGTTACCTGTAATCTCTGACAGAAAAGTGTTGAAGCAAGATGTAGATGGACTGGCGAAGGCAACAGCACATAATGGTGAGTTAAGGCTGCTCCTCCAACTCTGGTCAGCTTTCAAAGAACGCTAGTCCTCTCGACAACTCCACTCTGGTCCATTTGGTGGGGACTGGCCCCTTCTGGCTATTGTCAAACTGTGGGTTACATACAGGTCTTATGGGATCATGTTGACGCACTGCAGCAACTCGCCAAGGCTTCTTCAGCAGCACCTCCCAAACCCGCGACCTCTTCCACCTAGAAGAACAAGGGCAGCAGGCGCATGGGAACTCCACCACCTCCAAAGTTCCCCTCCAAGTCACACACCATCCTGACTTAGAAATATATCGCCGCTCCTTCATCGTCGCTGGGTCAAAATCCTGGAACTCCCTACCTAACAGCACTGTGGGAGTACCTTCACCACATGGACTGCAGCATAGAATCATAGAAGATAGGAGCAGGAGTAGGCCATTCGGCCCCTCTAGCCTGCTCCGCCATTCAATGCGATCATGGCTGATCATCCAAATTCAGTACCCTGTACCTGCTTTCTCCCCATATCCCTTGATCCCTTTAGCCTTAAGAAATATATCCAACTCCTTCTTGAATATATTTAATGAATTGGCCTCTACTGCCTTCTGTGGCAGAGAATTCCACAGGTTCACCACTCTCTGGGTGAAGAAATTCCTCCTCATTTCTGTCCTAAATGGCTTACCCTTTATCCTTAGACTGTGACCCCTGGTTCTGGACTCCCCGGGAACATCCTTCCTGCATCTAGTTTGTCCTGTCCTGTCAGAATTTTAGAAGTTTCAATGAGATCCCCTCTCATTCTTCTAAACTCCAGCGAGTATAAGCCCAATCGACCCAATCTCTCTTCATACGTCATTCCTGCCATCCCAGGTATCAGCCTTGTGAATCTTCGCTGAACTCCTTCCATGGCAAGAACATCCTTCCTCAGATAAGGCGACCAAAACTGCACACAGTACTCAAGGTGTGGTCTCACCAAGGCCCTGTACAACTGCAGCAAGACATCCTTGTTCCTATACTCAAACCCTCTCGCTATGAAGGCCAACATACCATTTGCCTTCTTAACCGTCTGCTGCACCTGCATGCTTACCTTCAGCGACTGGTGTACAAGGACACCCAGGTCTCATTGCACTTCCCCTTCTCCCAATCTATTGCCATTCAGATAATAATCTGCCTTTCTGTTTTTGACACCAAAGTGGATAACCTCGCATTTATCCATGTTATATTGCATCTGCCACGCTTCTGCCCAATCACCCAACCTGTCCAAATCATCCTGGAGTTTCTCGGCATCCTCCTCGCAGCACACACGCCCACCCAGTTTTGTGTCGTCTGCAAACTTGGAGATATTACATCTAGTTCCCTTGTCTAGATCATTAATATATATTGTGAATAGCTGTGGTCCAAGGACCGATCCCTGCAGTACCCCACTAGTCACTGCCTGCCACTCAGAAAAAGACCCATTTATTCCAACTCTTTGCTTTCTGTCTGCCAACCAGTTCTCTATCCAAGTCAATACCTTGCCCACAACCCCATGTGCCTTAACTTTACATGCTAATCTCTTATGCGGGACCTTATCAAAAGCCTTTTGGAAGTCCAAATACGCCACATCCACTGGTTCTCCCTTATCTATTTTACCAGTTACATCCTCAAAAAATTCCAGTAGATTAGTCAAGCATGATTTACCTTTTGTAAATCCATGTTGACTTTGTCCGATCCTGTCACTGTTTTCCAAGTGCTCAGCTATTACATCTTTTATAATGGACTCTAGCATTTTCCCCACTACCGATGTCAGGCTTACCAGTCTGTAATTCCCCGTTTTCTCTCTACCACCCTTTTTGAATAGTGGGGTAACATTAGCTACCCTCCAATCCATGGGTACTGTTCCAGATTCCATCGAATGTTGGAAGATGATCAGCAATGCATCTACTATTTCTAGGGCCACTTCCTTAAGTACCCTAGGATGTAGATTATCAGGCCCTGGGGATTTATCGGCCTTCAATCCCTTCAATTTCCCTAACACCATTTCCCTACAAATACTGATTTCTTTCAGTTCCTCCCTTTCATCAGACCCTATGTTCCCCAACATCTCTGGGAGGTTATTTGTGTCCTCCTTTGTGAAGACAGAACCAAAATATGTATTTAATTTGCCTGACATTTCTTTGTTCCCCATTATAACTTCCCTTGATTCTGACTGCAAGGGACCTATGCTTGATTTCACTAATCTTTTTCTCTTCACATATCTATAAAAGCTTTTACAGATAGTTTTTATGTTCCCTGCAAGCTTACTCTCGTATTCTATTTTCCCCTTCTTAATTAATCCCTTTGTCCTCCTTTGTTGAATCTTAAACTGCTCCCAATCCTCAGGGTTACTGCTTTTTCTGGCCAATTTATATGCCCTCTCCTTGGATCTTATGCTATCCCTAATTTCCCTTGTTAGCCACGGTCGAGTCACCCTTTTTGTTTTATTCTTATGCCAAACTGGGATGAAGAAATTCTGTAGTTCGTCCATGCGGTCTTTGAATGTTTGTCATTGCCATCACCGTCAACCCTTTGAGTGACATTCCCCAATCAATCCTACCCAACTCGCACCTCATACCATCGTAGTTTCCTTTATTTAAATTCAGGACCCTAGTCTCTGAGTCAACTACTTCACTCTCCATCCTAATGAAGAATTCTATCATATTATGATCGCTCCGACCCAAGGGGCCTCGCACAACAAGATTGCTAATTAATCCTTTCTCATTGCATAATACCCAGTCTAAGATGGCCTGATCTCTGGTTGGTTCCTCGACATATTGGTCCAGGAAACCATCCCGTAAACACTCCAGGAATTCCTCCTCCATAGTATTGTTACTAATTTGGTTAGCCCAATCTATATGTAGATTAAAGTCACCCATGATGACTGCTGTGCCCTTATTGCACGCTTCTCTAATTTCCCTTTTAATGCCATCCCCAACCTCCGCATTACTGTTTGGAGGTCTATATATCACTCCCACTAACGTTTTCTGCCCCTTGTTATTTCTCAGTTCAACCCATACAGATTCCACATCATCAGAGCTAATATCCTTCCTTTCAATTGTGTTAATCCCCTCTTTAACCAGCAATGCTACTCCACCTCCCTTTCCTTTTTGCTTATCTTTCCTGAATATTGAGTACCCCTGGATGTTGAGTTCCCAACTTTGGCCACCCTGGAGCCATGTTTCGGTAATCCCAATGAAATCATATTCGTTTACCTCTATTTGCGCAGCTAATTCATCCACCTTGTTCCGAATGCTCCTTGCATTAAGACACAAAGCCTTCAGGCTTGTTTTTTTAACGCTCTTAGACCTATTAGAATCAGTATTTACTGTGGCCATGTTTGATTTAAACCGTTGTTTTCTCTGACTACCACTTTTGTTTTTCTCCTTCCTATCTTTTGCTTTTATCCTTGTTTCCCTTTCCTCTATCTCCCTGCTCGGGTTCCCAACCCCCTGCCATTTTAGTTTAAACCCTCCCCCAGAGCACTAGCAAACACTCCCCCTCGGACATCGGTCCTGGCCCTGCCCAGGTGTAGACTGTCCGGTTTGTACTGGTCCCACCTCCCCCATAACCGGTTCCAATGCCCCAGGAATTTGAATCCCTCCCCCTTGCACCATTCCTCTAGCCACGTATTCATTTGAAATATCCTTCTATTTCTACTCTGACTAGCACGTGGCACTGGTAGCAATCCTGAGATTACTACCTTTGAGGTCCTATTTTTTAATTTACCTCCTAACTCCCTATATTCTGCTTTTAGGACCTCATCCTGTTTTTTACCTATATCGTTGGTACCTATATGCACCACGACAACTGGCTGTTCACCCTCCCCTTCCAAAATGCTCTGTAGCCGCTCTGAGCAGTGCAAGAAGGCGGTTCACCACCACCTTCTCAAGGGCAATTAGGGATGGGCAATAAATGCTGGCCTTGCCAGCGACGCCCACAACCCATAAACGATAAAGAAAATGTTGAGCCATCGCAGAATGGTATGGGGTATAATGGCAGTGCAGAAGCAATCTCAACCCTAAAAGTAAATTAAATAACATTCATCCTCTTCATCATCAAAATAAGCAACTATTGTTTTAATATCCTTCTCCTCTCTGGTGCCATCGTAAATGAGAGTGGTTGAGAGAAGAGAGCCTGTTGTGGAAGTAATAAAAGAGAGGTAATGTGCTGTAAAAGCATCAGCACAATACAAGACGAACATGAGGTAGGGTCAGGGGAGTCCTAAACCAAGAAAGCCCCGGGAGACTGCTAACAGTATCCGTTCAGCTACCAGCCAAACAGCAAACTGAACTGATTAGCTTATGGCATGAAATGAGTTCATCTTCCGTAGCAAGCCAAAAGAGTACCAGATCGAAAAGGGGAAAGATCAGAATTAGGATACCAGGTGGCGTGAATTGAAGGCTTAATAATAAGTAATGTGAAGAAGCAAAAAATGTTCTGTTAAAGCAATGATTTAGCCTTCAGATATTTTGTGGCTGTGTCACATTGATGGCAGGTAAAACAAAAGACCAGCAGCATCTGGAACTGGGACTGTTCACTTGTACATGTACTTAGAGATAATTAATATTTAACCTTAACCATATCACAGTGATGTTTGTTCATCAGGTGAAATTGGGTTCTGTGGATCACGATGCGTTTACTCATTTCATGTCTTAAGCATATGTTTAAGTACTGTTTCACAGCCATTTTCCTGTTTTGGGAATGCTTCCACATCAGAAATTGACCTCATCATGTCTATAATGTAACCAGGCCAATCAAACAGACTTTTGATGAGAAAAAAAAATCATGAAAACTTGATTGTTGGCCAATAAACTGTTGCAAATTGACTCCACTTCCAAAATTGATAGTAGAAGGAAAGAAAAGGGGGCTTAAAGGGATGAGAGAACAAGATTGGAACAGCCGGGATAAGGTAGAACAAAAAATGTCATTTAAAGAATAAAATTATGAGAGAAGGAAAGGAAAAAGGAGGAAAGGGGAAGAAAATGTAAGGACCAATTTTAAGGGCCCCCCTCATGGCATGAACGTGGTGGTAGAGGCCTAACAATGGTGTCAGGCCACTTACCGCTATGTTTACACTGGCGCTTTAACCGTCACCATCTCGGGTAGGGTCCTGACAGGAGGCAGCCGGGGCAGCATGCCTGTTTCAAATCGCTATATATCTAACCAGGCAGTCTTAAGAATCTAATTAATTTCTAAACCCTGTCAGTGTAGACCTGATTCTTCCTGTGTCATTCTCCTACATTGACCCCTACGATTTTACAATCATGCACATCGGCTACTAGCAGGGTGACTTAAGGTTTCCTATAGGATCTGACACGTTCATACTCCCTTAAAATAAGCTTTCCAGCTGAAAGTCCTCACTTCTAACTGTCTCAGTCCAGGGTCAATGAGAGATTCAAATGAGGTGTGAAATTCAGGATTGTTTTCTGCTAGAGTCAAGCCCACAAGGGACTAGGCTGAGACTCCGAATTCATTTTTCTGAGAATTTACAGCAAATGCAAACGACACATTTCCCTGGCGTGTTTCATGTACTGTCACAGTGAATTAAGCATCCATTGCCGCTTGCCAATGAGCCAGTGAAACCTGAACATATTTGCTGAATAAATGGCTATGGAACACTGCTTTTCATTTTCTTACCAACTGCTAAATATTATTCATTACCAAATCCCTCCAGAGATGACCACGTGAGTGAAATAGTTTATCAATATGAAATGTAAGTAACAATGCCGCTCCACCAGCAACAGAACAAAATCAAATGTATTTTTTAGTTACAGTGCAAAGTCCCAATACTCGATAAGCCCGATAAGACATGTGCTGCTTCTCAAGTTCGGAGCATGAATAAGTTAAAAGCTCCTCCAGTTGTAGCATTTGGCCTTCGGCCCGGTCCCTGTGCACTCTGTGCATCGTACAGATACTCAATGCACCAGGGACGGATAGAAATAGGGATACTGCTATGCACAGAACTGCACCTGACCTTGCAAAGCCCAAAGGAAGACTTTCCTTTTCTCCACTTTACTTCCCAAGTGTAATAAAGGTTTTTGCAGTTCACTGAGCATCATTCCAACTATTGCTATCTGTCCACTCACCTTCAGCTGCTCTCATTTCTGAAGTGGCTTTTTTTAAGTTGAACAGAGCAGTTAATTATTAATATGAATTTGTCTTTGACAAATTATCTCTTTGAGCACTGGGGACACTTAACAACTGTGCACAGCATAGCGTAAAGGCTTAACAGTAATTTATAATTATTCATGAAAGTTAAAGTGCAATTTAAATATCTTAAAGTGCAATGAAATTTTTCTCTTTACAGATCTGGTTGTTTCTTTTCTCTTACTATCTTATAGCTTTGATCATATTACCATTACTAGTGGAAATCACACGCTTCAAATCTCACGATTTAATGAAAATATAAGCAAAATTAAAGTAAATTCAAATAAAGAGAGAATTTGCATTGATACAGCACTTTTCATGACCTCAGGTCACCCCAAAGCTCTTCACAGCCAATGAAGGACTTTGAAGTGTAGCCACTGTTGTAATGTAGGGAAGCACAGCTGCTCATTTACAAACAGCAATGAGATAGACGGCCTGATAATGGGGTAGAAATTCGATCCCTGCACCTGAATGAGTCGGCCCCAGGCTCACCTGATATTGGGCCTCAGGCATCGGCGAACTGCGGACAGCTAATAGAGGTCCCTAGGCAGCTTGTCGGTGAAGAGGATTCCAACATCGGACCGTCACGGGAAGCGGGCTGGGAGGGAGGACAGATTGTCGGGTTCAAGGTAGGGAGGATAGAGGCCGGAATCAGGGGGCCTGGCAGAGAGCAGGTACCAGCGGCTAATCTGGTGGGGTAGCGGCAGCGATAGCCGGCAGTGACCCGCGCGGCCCTGCTCCTCCCGGCTCTGCATTCAGGTAGGTATATTTTTAAAACTTACCTTTGTAGCAGTCCCTTTCAGTAGGCCGTACGTAGACCTGGGAGTGCAAATCAATCTTGCAGAGGGGGCCTCAAACAGGCTTTGGTGGGCGCTGGACACCTATTCTGTTGCCTATACCAATATGGCGGGCGGCGCACACCCAGTTCGGAATGAGCATATGCTTCCTGCCCGCTATAGTGGAGACTTAGGAAACAACTGGGCTCCGCACGGAAGAATTTGTAGGCCAATTTGTTTCAGTGATGTTAATCGAGAGATAAATGTTGGCTTGGACACCAGACCTCCCCTGCTCCTCTTCAAATAGTGGCATGGGACCTTTTACATCCACCTGAGATGGCAGACAGGGCAGTTTAACATCTCATCCAAAAGGCAGAACCTGGACTGGGGCTTGAACCCGTAACCTTCTGACTCAGACAAGTGTGCTACCTACTGAGCCAAGGCTGACACCAATACTAAAGCCAAGTGCGCTAATGGTATAACCCGCTGAAGCATTTTGTCTTGTGTTTATTCCACACGTGAATTGCACCCGAGTCATGGGCTCGGAATTCTGTGCGTAAATGTTTAGCTTTGGGGGAAATTCAGCACTGAAGGTAAAAACTTAGAAAATTGCAAAGCCAAATCTGAAAATCCAATCCCTACAGCTGGGTTCATCGTTCTCCCTTGATAGCCAGGACACATGGTTCCTACTCCGTGCCAATAGAAAAAACATCTTGTACATAACAGGAGCCATCGGTGCAGAAAACCAGTGGGGAATTGGGTGCAGAGCTTGGTGGGGATCAGTTGCAGAAAGTCCTCGACCGACCAGTCTGGCAATACCAACAGAACCAAAGGATGAACGTCCTGCAACTGGACTGACAGTAAAGAGCGGATTAACAATTGTCTGTCAAGGAATGAGGGTCTTACCTCAAATTCACTCTTCCACTGGGGCTCAGATTTCACCTCCCCTCCAGTAACCACCCTCTAGAAAGGAGGTGCGTTAGTGAGGACAGGATTATGATGCTCAATTGTGATGCCCCATCCCTGCTGACACTCACCGTATAAGGCCACAGATGAAGAACGGCCACTTGGGAAATATAGCAGAGAGCTCGTAGAACATACCCTCACCTTCAGGAAGGGAGAAAATTGTGGGATGGGGGGTGGGGTGGTGGGGGGAAGTGAGATTAAATATAATATCTGAATTATATTGAATAAGTATAGCTGCAATCTACCAGATTAATAGAGACTTGCCTTCATGGCTTTAAGACCATTGTACGGACATCACTTTTCACCTTATTTAGGATAAATTAATGCATCTTTTTATCCTAAATACAAAGGAACTGTAGACGTATGAGATTCCCTGTAGCCCTCTATTATTGGAAAAGAACCTTCAGAATTCACATCTTAACCAAACAGCTCATCTCTGAGGTGGTCAGTGTGAAATATTGACTCATTTCGTGCTATTAACATTCCACATTCCCCGAGAGAATGTCCTTGACTCCCATGCTAACAGCTCGGCTAACAGCTAGCATGCCTGGTGTAGTTAGATTTTACTTATCATTGTGCACTTACCTGCAGAGAGCACAGGGAATTTGTTAATGTCTTCTCACGTATGCAACACTTTCTCCGTGCTCTGATTATAGAATATGTTCTTGCACATGGATACTTTGATGGTTTGCAGTTCATAGACTCATTGAATAGTACTGCACAGAAGGAGGCCATTCAGTCCATTTAGTCTGCGTTGACTCCTTTGAAGAGCAATCCAGCTACTCCCATTCCCTCACTCCTACCCATATCCTGCAATTCTTTCTCCTTCAAGTACTTATCCAATTCCCCTTTTGAAGGCTTCTATTGAAACATAGAAACGTAGAAACATAGAAAAATAGGAGCAGGAGTAGGCCATTCGGCCCTTTGAGCCTGCTCCACCATTCAATATGATCATGGCTGATGCTCTATCTCAATACCATATTCCCGCTCTCCCCATACCCCTTGATGCCTTTTGTGTCTAGAAATCTATCTATCTCCTTCTTAAATATATTCAGTGACTTGGCCTCCACAGCCTTCTGTGGTAGAGAATTCCACAGGTTCACCACCCTCTGAGTGAAGAAATTTCTCCTCATCTCAGTCCTAAATATCCTACCCCGTATTCTGAGACTGTGACCCCTCGTTCTAGACCCCCCAGCCAGGGAAAACATCCTCCCTGCATCCAGTCTGTCTAGCCCTGTCAGAATTTTATACGTTTCAATGAGATCCCCTCTCATTCTTCTAAACTCTAGTGATTACAGGCCTAGTCGACCCAATCTCTCCTCATACAACAGTCCTGCCATCCCAGGAATCAGTCTGGTGAACCATCACTGCACTCCCTCTATGGCAAGTATATCCTTTCTTAGGTAAGGAGACCAAAACTGCGCACACTTTTTTGAATCTGTATTCACCACCCTATCAGGCAGTGCACTCCAAATCCTAACCACTTATTGGGTAAAAAAAGTTTTTCCTCACGTCTCCTTTAGCCAATCACCTTAAATCTGTGCCCTCTGGTTATCGACCCTTCAACCATTGGAAACAGTTTCTCTTTATTTACTCTATCTAAACCCTAAGTTGGATAAGCTGCACAGTTTATTCTTGGTGATTCTATAGTGCATGCATTGTTCTAGAACACAAGGATCCAGAGAAGAGAGGCCTTTCTTATTGTGTCTTTCCTCCACAAAGGCACATGGGGGGGGTTCAGCAGGCTCACATAGTTGTTACATTTAAGAGCATGCTGTGGGCATTGAAAGTTTCTTACAAGCTTTTTCTCTCTGTTAGACATCCCCAGTGGGTCACGACAAAATAATATTCCCTCACCACAAATGAGTCCAATGCCGGTTTACAACTTGCAGTCGCCCACATAATTCTGGATCTTGGCCACGCTGCCGGGGCAGTCCAGGGAGCTGTGGCTTGGCATATCCCTGCAGGGAGAGAGGAAGAATGAGTGAGCCTGTTGATCTCAGTCACTGCTGAATACCTTCTGCTGTTCAGGTACAAAGTGGCTAGGGTGTAATGTATCCAAGTTTGCTGACGATAGAGAGCTAGGTGGGAAAGTAAGCAAGCTGTGAGGAGGACACAAAGCCTGCAAAGGGATGCAGACAGGTTAAGCGAGTGGGCAATAAGGTGGCAGATAGAGTATAATGTGGAGAAATGTGAGGTTATTCACTTTGGTAGGTAGAATACAAAAACAGATTATTTTTTAAATGCTGAGAAACTATTAAATGTTGGTGTTCAGAGAGATTTAGGTGTCCTAGTACAAGAAACAGAGAAGGGGAAAAATTCGGTAGCTTAGTGCCAGCAGATGGCGCTAACAAGGCGCTAGAGCATTATCGCTGGGGCGAGGTGAATCCAACGCCGCACGCCAAATCCCGCCCCCCTCCACCCCCCTCATCATCATTAATGAGTTACAGCTGTAGGTTGGCGGAGTTTCAGTGCTTTCTTGTCAGTTTCACATAGTCCAACAGTCCCGTTCCGTAATTTCAAGGTTATTTAGTATCAGGAGTATTGTGGCAACTAAAAGGTAGCTACATTTATTCTTTAAAAAAATCAAACTGCTACACTTGGTTACATTAATGGGTGCTGCACTGGCAGTTGACCTAGCCCTCCAGGATCTACAGCGGAGGGAGCGAGAAAGACTGGAACATGTGCCCAGAGGGAGGAGGAGGGCCATCACGATCTCTACAGGAGGCCTTGCCCTCCAAGGGTATTCCGAGAGCACTTCTACCTCCAATTAAGCGAGGAGCAGTGTATTAGAAGGCTCCGCTTCACCAAGGAGGTGGTCACAGAACTCTGCCACCTCCTGCAACCAGACCTCCAGCCTCAGATCAGGAGGACCACGGCTCTCCCAGTGACAGTCAAGGTCACCGTCGCCCTCAAATTCTTCGCCAGCGGATCCTTCCAGTCTGCAACGGGAGATATAGCTAACATATCACAGTTCACCATCCATCGCTGCATCCGGGAAGTCACAGAGGCTCTCTACAGTAGAAGAAGGGACTACATTTCCTTCCCCATCACCAGAGAGAAGCAGGACAAGGGTGCTTGTGGCTTTGCCAGGATAGCGGGATTCCCCATGGTACAGGGCGCCATTGACTGCACCCACGTGGCTTTGCGGGCACTGCATAACAATCCTGAGATCTTCCATAACTGCAAAGGCTACCACTCACTTAATGTGCAGTTGGTATGCGACCACAGACAACTAATCCTCAATGTCCATGCCTGCTATCCTGGCAGCAGCCACGATGCCTTCATCCTGCGCCAGACCATCCTGAGAGAGGACAGCGCTCCACTGACCCACTGCCACTCCCCCGGGGCAGCACCTCAGCATCCCTAGTAGTCTGTTGGAGCACAAATTGTGCTGCAACACCGTGAAAGCCCCAGTCGACGGTGATAGACCCAGCCATGACGGCAGCAGTCAGAGCTTGTGTGGCATCAAGCTGAGACTGCATGAGAGCACTAAGACGTTTCATCGCCTCCACCTGTGCTGCAATGGAAGCTGCCAGATCACCCGACTATCACACGCGGCATCAGGTCTGGGTCGCCACGGTCTCTCTGGGAGTCTACCATCCTTTACAGACTGGAAATGATGGGCTCCATGGTGTGCACAGAGCCTTGTGCAATGTTGGAGGCGGACTCCTCCATGCTCCTTATCATTGCCGAGAGGCTCTCGGGCACCCTTGCCATTGAACCTATCATCACCATGTGCATGTCCATCACCTTTCTTCTAAAGGCCTCCGTATCGAGGTCCTCATCTGAGTCCTGTGCAGCAGATTTCACGCGCGAACTCACCCTCCGGGGAGCTGACTCCCAAGCTATCCTTTCCCCCTGGCCTTGCTGCAGCCCACTCATCCCCAGTGCCTCACCCTGTGCAGATCCCGCTACTATACTAGCCTCTAAAGAATGCGTAGTGCCAGTATCTGAGCTGGTGTCTGCGGGCGAGACATGCAGTGATGCGGTGTGTTCTTCCTCCTCCTCTTCTCCCGCCTCGCTCTCTACGGTGCCCTCAGAGACAGGCTGCTCAGGTGATTGCTCATTATCTGAAAGCATAAAGGCACAAGAGTCGGGTTAAGGTGAGGGGAGGGGGGCAGGAAGGGAGATATGCATGCATACAGCATAGAGTTTAGAAGAATGAGAGGGGATCTCATTGAAAGTAATAAAATTCTAACAGGACTAGACAGACTAGATGCAGGAAGGATGTTCCCGATGGCGGGTGAGTCCAGAACCAGGGGTCACCGTCTAAGGATAAGGGGTAAGCCATTTAGGACAGAAATGAGGAGGAATTTCTTCACCCAGAGAGTGGGGAACCTGTGGAATTCTCTACCACAGAAGGCAGTTGAGGTCAAATCATTAAATATATTAAAGAAGGAGTTAGATATCGTCCTTAAGGCTAAAGGGATCAAGGGATATGGGGAGAAAGCAGGTACAGGGTACTGAATTTGGATGATCAGCCATGATCTCATTGAATGGTGGAGCAGGCTTGAAGGGCCGAATGGCCTACTCCTGCTCCTATCTTCTATGTTTCTATGATTAGCTGGAAAGTGCGAAACGCTTGTGGGGTGAGGGGGAAGTGGGATGTGAGAAGGAGGAGTAGGGATGAACATACCGTTGTTGTCCCCAAGGGGATCAACTTCACCGGTGGCTACGGTGCCCACCACCTGGCGCCAAATATTCTGCAGCACTCAATTCTCCAGCACAGACAGTGGTTGGGTGTCGGCTTGTCCCCCACCTGTGCGCTCCTGCTCCCTCCATTTGTGAGCCACCTTCGCCTGCAAGAGAAAGGAAAGTGTGTGAGTGAGTGTGGAGCAATGAGTTTGGGTGATGTGCCTGCTATAGTTGAATAGCTGTCATTGTGTGCAAGATGTGAGATGTGGGTGTGAGTGTTGGTAGGTAGAGATTATTGGTGGGTGTGGTGCTTTGGGCAGTGTGTGAAGACTGTGATTCAGATGGTGGTATGTCGCATTTGTTGAAGTATTCACTCACCCTGACCACCTGAGTGAGGTCATTAATTTCTTCCTGCATTGTGGGCCCTGGGGACCACAGTGCTGCCCGAGACGTGCTGCGCTACCTCCCTCCACTTGGTGCAGAAGACTTGCGGTGAGGGCCTCCGACCACTTGCTGGGTAGAGCACCACCCTCTGTCTCTCCACAGCGAACACCAACGCCTACAATGCTTGATCGCAGAATCTGCAGGCTCTCTCCCTGGGGCGTGGATCTGCCGTGAGTACAGCTGCTTCAGTCCACCGGTTCCTTCTCCTTGACCCGCTGCTGCTTGCTGAGGCTGCTGCACAGCCAGCAATGCTGAGAATGAGGTTCTGCAGCATCAATGAACCTCCCCTTTAAGAACTGAAAAAAGCCTGTGACAATCATGACTTGCGATTAGACTGCACCAGAAATTGGTCCACCCTTTGAGTGTAACACCAATGAGCTTGGGCTTAAAGACTTGAATTAGGACTCCAATCATTTCTTTGAGCAGTGAGCACAGATTTTCTGTGCAGTCCAAAGCATTAGTGCCTGGCGCTAATTCTCCAACTTTTCTAATGATACCACCCTTTCCTGGGCTATAATGAATTTCTAGCCCAGAGAGTTAGCATGCTGGTACAGCAAGCAATTAGGAAGGCAAATGGCATGTTGGCCTTTATTGCAAGGGGGTTGGAGTACAAAAGTAAGGAAGTCTTGCTACAATTGTACAGGGCTTTGGAGAGACCACACCTGGAGTACTGTGCACAGTTTTGGTCTCCTTATCTAAGGAAGGATATACTTGCCTTAGAGGCAGTGCAACAAAGGTTCACTAGATTGATTCCTGGTATGAGAGGGTTGTTCTTTGAGGAGAGATTGAGTGGATTGGGCTTATGCTCTCTGGAGTTTAGAAGAATGAGAGGTGATCTCATTGAAACATACAAGATTCTGAGGGGAGGGGAATTGACAGGATAGATGCTGAGAGGTTGGTTCCCCCAGCTGGAGTGTTTAGAACTGGGGGGTCTTTCGGATGAGATGTTAAACCGAGGCCACGTCTGCTCTCTCAGGTGGACATAAAAGATCCCATGGCACTATTTCGAAGAAGAGCAGGGGAGTTATCACCAGTGTCCTGGCCAATATTTATCCTTCAACCAACATAACAAAAACTGATTATCTGGTCATTATGACGTTGCTGTTTGTGGGAGCTTGCTGTGCGCAAATTGGCTGCCGTGTTTCCCACATTACAACAGTGACTCCACTTCAAAAGTACTTCATTGGCTGTAAAGCGCTTTGAGACGTCTGGTGGTCGTAAAAGGCGCTATATAAATGCAAGTCTTTCTTTCATAGTCTCAGGATAAGGGGTCGGCCATTTAAGACTGAGATGAGGAGGAATTTCTTCACTCAGAGTTGTGAATCTTTGGAATTCTCTACCCCAAAGGGCTGTGGATGCTGAGTCATTGAGTATATTCAAGGCTGTGATATAGAGTTTTGGACTCATGGGGAATCAAGAGATATGGGGATCAGGCGGGAAAGTGGAGTTGAGGTCGAAGATCAGCCATGATCTTATTGAATGGCAGAGCAAGCTCGAGAGGGGAGGAAAGAACAAAAGGGACGGTCTGTGATTGGGTGGAAGGCAGGAGAGATTAAATGACAAAAGGGATGATGGTGCAAGCCAGAAGGAGATGGTAATGGTACAAGTAAAGAAACAAAAGATGGGTCTAGAAGAGGTGTAAATGGAAATAGCAGAATCATCAACAGCTGCCGTCTGGAAAAATAGGGGCAGAGATTATAGTCTGAAATTGTTGAACTCGATGTTGAGTCCAGAAGGCTGTAAAGGGCCTAATAGAAAGATGAGGTGCTGTTCCTCGAGCTTACATTGAGCTTCATTGGAACAGTGTAAGAGGCCGAGAACAGAGAGGTCAGAGTGGGAGTGGAGCAGAGAATTAAAGTGAGAGGCGACCGGAAGCTCAGGTCACGCTTGCGGACTGAACAGAGGTGTTCCGCAAAGCGGTCACCCAATCTGCATTTGGTCTCCCCAATGTAGAGGAGACAGCACCGTGAGCAGCGAATACAGTATACTAAATTGCAAGAAATACAAGTAAATCGCTGTTTCACCTGGAAGGAGTGTTTGGGGCCCTGGACAATGGGAAGGGAGGAGGTAAAAGGGCAGGCGTTGCACCTCCTGCAACCTACATCTCTTCTGATGCCACGTTATTGTTGAAGAAATGCCAGGTCACTTAAAAACTATGATGCGGAGATGCCGGTGTTGGACTGGGGTGGACAAAATTGAGAGGTCGCACAACACCAGGTTATAGTCCAACAGTTTTATTTTAAATCACAAGCTTTCGGAGTTAAAACTCCTTCGTCGGGTGAAGTGAGGAGATACAGAATCGTCAAAGCATATATAGATAGAGAACAAAGCATGTGTAACTTACAATTGCAGACAACTGAATTCAATCATCCTGACTGTTTATCTGCTGAGGTGTGATAAAGTTAATCAGGTCAGCCAGGAAGGTACCACATCCCATGGTAACTACCCATGGAAAGGAGCAGCAGGATAACGTGAAGCTGTGGCGGATCGCCACCTTAACGGGCATGATCCACTCTTCCGTCCGTTGACAAATATCCAGCACCTTCCCTTTAAGGCACCTTACCTTTAAGGCAGGAGTGGGCGGGGCCTCAGGTTTTGCCCAGTGAATTCTGGGAGCTTTTCTGTTCAGCCATTTTGTGCCATGCTGCCATTAAAAAGTCTCTTGTTTAACACACATGGATTCAGCTTTAATTCGTGTTTCACGGCAGCCTCAACATTGGTGACCCCGACGCTCAGAACGTATTCCGAGCACTGCAATGGCGGACATGAACGCAGTTTCCGTGAAACTGCCGGAGTTTTGGGAAAACCAGCCCGAAGCCTGGTTTCTCCAAGCTGAATCGCGCTTCCGGCTGCAACGCATCACCACAGATGGGACGAAGTACGACTATCTCGCCACATCACTCGGTAGCGCCACAGTTTCGAAGGTTTGGACAACGCTGCAGAACCCACCAGAGGAAGGCAAGTACGCACATCTCAAGACAGCACTCCTTAAAAAATTTACGGCCTCGACATATCAGCGAAACTGCCACCTCCTCGACCTTCCAGGCCTCGGTGATGCCTCACCGTCAGACCTCCTCTCCCACGCCCGCTGGCTGGACCCGGCCGAACTGGAGATCGCGTGGACCGAGTTTGCCACCATGGAACAGCTCGGCATCATCCGCCGCTCCAACAGTCCCTGGGCCTCCCCACTCCACATCGCCCCCAAACCAGGCGGAGGTTGGCGCCCCTGCGGGGATTACCGCCGCCTCAATGACACCACCACCCCTGATCAGTACCCCGTGCCGCACATTCAGGACTTCTCAGCTAGACTGGCCGGCTGCTCAGTCTTTTCCAAGGTCGACCTGGTGCACGGCTACCACCAAGTCCCCGTCCACCCCGCAGACGTCCCCAAGACGGCCGTAATCACCCCCTTCAGCCTGTTCGAGTTCCTGCGGATGCCCTTCGGCCTCAAAACCGCGGCCCAGGCATTCCAACGGCTCATGGACTCGGTCCTTCGGGACCTGAAGTTCCTGTTCGTCTACCTGGACGACATCCTGGTAGCCAGTTCCTCCAAGCAGGAACACCTGAAACACCTTCGCATCCTGTTCGGGTGCCTCAGCGACCACGGGCTCATCCTCAGCCCAGCCAAATGCCAGTTCGGCCTGGACAAGATCGACTTCCTCGGCCACCACATCACCCATGCTGGGGCCATTCCCCTGCCCACCAAGGTGCAGGCCGTCCAACAATTTCCCCGCCCCACCACCATCAAAGGCCTCCAAGAGTTCCTCGGGATGGTGAATTTCTATAACCGCTTCATCCCCAAAGCAGCGTCCCTCATGAGGCCCCTGTATGAAGCCCTCCGGGGCAGAAGTGGCAAGATGGCGGTCGAATGGACGGCAGACGCGTCCGCCACCTTCGATTCCACCAAGACCGCGCTCGCCAACGCCATCCTGCTCGCGCACCCACGGCCCAATGCCAGGGTAGCGCTCACCACGGACGCCTCCGACTACGCGGTCGGCGCCGTGTATGAGCAGTGGGTCGACGGCGCCTGGCAACCACTTGCCTTCTTCAGCCGCCAACTACGCCCCCCGGAGGTCAAGTACAGCACCTTCGACCGCGAGCTCCTCGCGCTGTTCCTGGCGGTCCGCCATTTCCGGTTTTTGCTTGAGGGCCACCCCTTCACTGCGTTTGTCGACCACAAGCCCCTGACATTCGCAATGGCAAAGACAACCGACCCCTGGTATGCCAGGCAGCAGCGCCAGCTCGCGGCAGTGTCCGAGTTCACCACGGACATCCAACACGTCTCCGGCCGAGATAATGTGGTAGCCGACTGCCTTTCCCGCCCCGCCATCCACACCGCACACCTGGCAGTCGACTACGCTCAACTCGCAGCAGACCAGATCACCGACACTGATCTGCTCTCCGCACCCACCAACCTACCAGGGCTATGCCAGGCCGACGTCGCCTGTGGCCCGACCGCAGTCACGGTCAAGTGCGACATATCCCTATGTCAACCTCGGCCCGTCGTCCCAGCGTCCTGGCGCCGCCGGGTATTCGACATTCTCCACAACCTCTCCCACCCCGGCGCCCGCGCATCCATCAAATTGGTAGCCAACCGCTTTGTCTGGCGCGGCCTTCGCAAGGATGTGCGTACTTGGGCCAACTCCTGCCTAGCCTGCTAACGGGCCAAGGTACAGCAACACACGAAAGCACCCCTCGAGGAGTTTACCGTCCCCTCGCGGAGATTCGACCACATCCACGTGGACATCGTCGGGCCCCTGCCGCCGTCGCAAGGCCACACGCACTTGCTGACCATCGTTGACCGCACCACACGCTGGCCTGAGGCAATTCCACTGACCTATACCACCACCGCCGACATCGCCAGAGCCTTCGTCAGCACCTGGGTCTCACGGTTCGGCGTCCCCTCCGACATGACGTTGGACAGAGGTCCGCAATTTACCTCTGAACTCTGGACCACCGTCGCACGCAATCTTGGGGTGACCATTCACCGCACCACAGCATATCACCCCCAAGCCAACGGACTGTGTGAGCGGTTCCACAGATCCTTGAAGGCATCTCTTCGAGCCAGCCCCCAAGACGGCGCCTGGACCGACCGACTTCCGTGGGTCCTCCTCGGCCTGCGCACCGCGGTTAAAGAAGACCTCCACGCATCGGCAGCAGAGCTCGTGTACGGTCAGCCGCTGCGTGTACCCGGCGAGTTCCTGCCCACCGCCATGACACCCTGGTCAGCCGACCAACAACGCCACAACTTCGCCTCACCGGCGCTGCAGTTCGCCCTGGTGCCCATTGCCCGACACGGCGAATCCACCTCACACGTCCCACTAAGCCTGCACCAGGCACGGTTTGTTTTCGTCCGGCACGACGCCCACCGCGGACCCCTTCAACCCTTGTACGACGGGCCCTACAAGGTGCTACAGGCTGGGGACAAATTTTTCACCCTGCAAGTGGGCGACAGGACCGAAAAAGTGTCGGTTGACCGACTCAAGCCAGCACACTCGGAGCCCGGTGAGCAGGTCCCTGTAGCTCGTCCACCTCCACGCAGGCCGACCTGCCCTCAAGCCGGTTCACCCGGCTGCTCCACGCCCGGCCGTTCCACGTCCACCGGCGTCCTACAAGAGCCGCTCCGGCCGGCCCATCAGACCGCCGCACCGTCTCGTCCACACTTCCTAAGCGGATTCTGGGGGGAGCTGTGTGGCAGATCGCCACCTAAACGGGCATGATCCACTCTTCCGTCCGTGGACAAATATCCAGCACCTTCCCTTTAAGGCACCTTACCTTTAAGGCAGGAGTGGGCGGGGCCTCAGGATTTGCCCAGAGAATTCTGGGAGCTTTTCTGTTCAGCCATTTTGTGCTATGCTGCCATTAACACGGTGGCATAGTGGTTAGCACTGTTGCCTCACAGCGCCAGGGACCCGGGTTCGAATCCGGCCCCGGGTGACTGTCTGTGTGGAGTTTGCACATTCTCCCCGTGTCTGCGTGGGTTTCCTCCGGGTGCTCCGGTTTCCTCCCACAGTCCAAAGATGTGCGGGTTAGGTTGATTTGGCTATGATAAATTGACCCTTAGTGTTAGGGGGATTAAATACGTGGGGTTACGGGGATAGGGTGGGATATGTGTCGGTGCAGGCTCGATGGGCCGAAATGGCCTCTATCTGCACTGTGGGGATTCTGTGAAAATGTCTCTTGTTTAACACACATGGATTCAGCCTTAATTCGTGTTTCGCGGCAGCCTCAACAAAGCAATCAAATGCAGATTTGCTTTCACCACTTCGCCCACAGCGGAGTAAATGTTCAACTTACCGGGGTTGTGGATCAGCTGCCCTGTTCTAGAAACCGCCTGATTTTTGTTGTTGTTGGTTTCAACGGAAGTAAATATCGGCAATTTGAAAATCTAATGCTGTATGTTTCCAATTTCACATGTACAGCCATCGGAGGGCAGCAAGAGATGTCAGACAAAGGGAGAGCGAGTCCCCTGAGCCCTCTTTGCACCCCTAATTGTGGCTGACCAAAGAGCAGCATTGGCACGTGCCTGGGAGCCATTCTCCAGAATATCTTCCTGCTGGGAAAGATGTGTGGATGCAGGAAAAAATATGGAAGGTGGGTGGAAGGGGAGAAAACTATGAAATAAATGACAAACAATGCTCTCCTGTAAAAGCTTCAGCCACGCACACATTTCCTGGTCTGCAGTTTGAGGTGGTTTGTTCTCTGGCTCAGTTTCTGTCATTTTGCAGGAGAAGAATCAAGGGCCGTAATCTGTTCAGTCACCAAGGTTAGCCGAACAGACTTGCTGCTTAAATCTGTGGCACTAGACCAGAAGTGAGCTCATGTGCACCTGTACAGCTAATGGGCTGTGCAGCAAAGTGCTAGTGCAATACATTTAACATTTGGTGCCCATAATATCTAAGCATGTGATTGGACACAAGTTCTGTCCTCCGAGCTCCCTGTACCTTTAAGAAGTATCACTGTATGTCTGGCTAACTGATTCACAAGCTTGATTGATTGTTGGATTGCGCACAGGCAGGTCAACAGGTAAACACTACAAGGCGGTTCGCCTCACAAAATATAACGGGCGCGACCTGCAACTTGTCAAACGGGTCACGCAGCATGGAGGGAGGAGGACAGTAGGAGTATGTTTGTGTGTGTGTGCTAGGCCGATGTAGCAGAGCCTGGTCTCCAATCGTCTTGGATCCCCTTGCCATTGGACCAAGACCTTGCTCTGTCAAGCCCGTGTGGTAGCTGGTGTGCAACGGCCACCCCACGTTAAAAGAATTCACGCACAGGCATCTTCCACCCTTTAAAATAAAGTTCGGGACCTGGAACGTCAGGACCCTCATGAACAACCCCAACTGTCAACCCAAGCACCCCACCCACCCGCCCCTTCAACCACCGTCTGCCCCACCTGTGACAGAGACTGTCGGTCCCGCATTGGACTCATCAGTCACCTGAGAACGCATTTTTAGTGTGGAAGCAAGTCATCCTCGGTTCCTAAGAAGAAGAAGAGAAGATTGAATTTGCAAGACAACAAAATCCACATAATTTTGCAGCAGATTACATGGACAATCAGCTTTAGAACGGAGATGGAAGAAATACAAGCTATGTTTCAGCTCTGTAACCTATGTTAGTGTTTTCTGGTATTTGCTTTTTGCAGTCCACAATGTTGGCATATCTGCAGATATATCTTTCGAGTTTCTTTCAAATATTCTCTCATCACTGGCATAAAGGCACAATGAGTACCACATTAGCCACTATACTGATTGAATGAAAAATTAGCTCAAAGCTTCAGTGTCATCGAGCCCTTGTTTGCAGACCAAGGCTAAGGGGGAGAAATTGGGTATCGCCCCGATTGGGGCACTCATTTTTGAAATCGTGAAAAATTAGCGCCAGGCACAAATGATTGAGGTTCTCCTAAATTGGCTGTTAACGCTCCTGGAAAGAGCTGGAGCACTAAATCAAGCGCTAATGACCTAAGCAGGGCGCTACAGGGGCGCTACCAGCAGAGCGATAATGAATTTCAAGTGCTATTCAATCGGGAATGATCCTTCACACTGGCCCCTTCCAGCTCTTAAAGGGAAGGTTGCATCATTGTGCAGATCCTCATTATCAGCATTGCTGGCTGTGAAGGTGACCTGCAACCAACTCAATCCCGATTGTGATGGCTGATCCCACTCCCAGGGAGAGAGCTCGTCGTTTTACGAATGAGGCATTGGAGGCAGGAGTGGAGCGAAGGAGGGCAGTGCTGTTCCTGGACACTGGAAGGAGGCCATTGCCCCTGGTTTTCAGGGCAATGTGGAGGGAAGTGGCCCAGGAGGTCTCGGCCAGTAGTGTGGTCGTACGCAGCCTGACACAGTGCCGGAAGAAATTCAACGACCTCACTCGGGTGGTCAAGGTGAGTTCATGCTTCAACAGGTCATACATACCAGCATCTGAACCTCAGTCTACACACACTGCACAAACCACCATACCCCCACCACTCACCCACCAAGCATCTTCACCAACTCAAACTCACATCCACATCTCACACCTTGCCTACAATCACAGCTATTCAACTACAGCAGGCACATCTCCCAAACACATAGCTGGAATCTGACTCTCACACAATCGTTTCTCTTGCCGGCCAAGATGGCCCACAATAGGAGGGAGCAGCAGAGAAAGGTGGGGGTGATGCACAGCTCCAGCAGCTCTCAGACCTGGAGGAGCGAGTGCACTACTCATTGGGCAGCAGGTGGTGGGTGCCGTGGCCATCGGCAACGTCGACCACCTTGGGGGCAACAACGGTATGTTCATCCCCTCTCCTTCTCTCATCCCACTTCTCCCTCACACCACAAGCCTTTCCCACTTTCCAGCTCCTGATATTGTCTGCATTCCTTGCTCCCTTCCTGCCCCCCTGCCCTCACCTTAACGCGAGTCTTGTGCCTTTATGCTTTCAGCGAATCAGCAACCAGATGACCAGCCTGTCCCTGAGCCTCCCACTGAGAGTGAGGAAGGAGAAGAGGAGGAGGAGCAAAGCACCGCATCACTGCATCTCTCACCCGCAGGCACCACCTCAGATACTGGCCCCTCGCGATCGTTAGAGGCAAGTTTAGTAGAGGGATCAGCACTGGGTGATGCACCGGGGACGAGCAGGCTGCAGTAAGGCCAGGGGGAAAGGGTAGCTCGGGAGCCAGCTCCCTGGAGGGCGAGTTCTGCTGCATACGACTCAGATGAGGCCCTCAATGGGGAGCGTTCACAAGAAGGGTGATGGCCATGCACACCTCAATGATAGGTGAAATGGCAAGAGTGCCTGAGAGCCTGTCGGCAATGGTAAGGAGCGTGGAGGAGTCCGCGCACACCATGGAGCCCATCCTTGGCAGTCTGCCAAGGATGGTGGACTCCGAGAGACCGTGGGGACCCAGACCTCATGCCGTGTGTCATGAACGATGTGGCAGCATCCATTGCAGCACAGGCGGAAGCCACACAACATCTTAGTGCTCTAATGCAGTTAATGGTTGATGCCACTGAGTCTCAGATTGCTCTCATGCAGTCTCAGCTTGATGCCACAAAAGCTCTGACTGCTGCCATCATTGCTGGGTCCACCACAGTCCACCGGGGATCTCACAGTGTCGCAGCAACCCAACAATCTGTGCTCAAGCAGATTGCTAGTGATGCTGAGGTGCTGCCCCGGGGGAGTGGCAGTGTGTCAGTGGAGCAGGAACCTGCTGTCCTCTCTCAGGATGACAGCATTCCTGCTCCCACCACTCCGCCAGTGCCCTTGTCACTGCCTGTCATCTAGCCAGCCCAGACTGCCGCCGCCCATCCTGAGGTGGTGCAGGCTACAGCCGGGCCTTCCAGGCCCAGAACTGGTCGAGGGCGTCCTGCAAGGCCATCTGCAGTCTCTGGCACCGACACTCAGCAGCCTTCCACTAGCCCTGCTGCAGCCACTGGGGAGACACTACACAGGAGCAGTAGATTAGCAAAAGGCACTGTAAGAGGGGAAAGTAAGGGTTTTCACAAGGGTGATTAGTTAATATTGTTGTATATATGTGGTTACTGATTTTGGATAAATTTATTATTGGAATGTTGCAGGTCTCATTTCAGCTTTGGGGTGTGGTATGGAATGAGAAATTGATGGAATGATGGGGACTGGCTGAGCAACTGGGAAGTGGCCTCGAATTCATTGGAACCGAAGTCTGATGAGGTGGTCACGCCCTTCCACAGATTGCAAGTTCTGGGTTTTCGCGCATGCGCTTCACAAGTGAAAACCCAGAACTTGCGGGGCACTTACAGCCATAGGCCCCCGGAAAATCCAGGCCAACATTCTTTAATACACCTCCGCTTCTCAGGGCAGGTCGTCCTGGCTGTGTAAACTTTGTGTTCTACTTGCTCCTGAAGCTTGGAGCACCATCTTGCTGCGACATGTGACCTTATTCCAAACTTATATGACCTAAATTGAGCAGCTCAGAATGGCTTCGTCTCAATGTTCCCAATTCAGGTCATTTCAGCTTTAGCCTGACCACTCCCAAAGGCAAAAAAAAAATCTATTTTTGGGTGTTTGCTGCCTTTATCTCATTATCTCAATTTCCTATGTGACTGCTCCCTGGAGCTGGAGGCATTTACTGTTTCTGGGGTACAGCCCCATGGTTGATGGCTCCCTCCAGTACCGCACCCAAATAGCCATGCTTCACGAGGGAGACTAAACGGTGAGCTTTGGCAGACTATTGGACAGTGGGGCATCATTGTCTTGCTTGATATACATTCTTCTATTTTGACATTATAGGGCTGGCACCATGCTCACTTCGAGCAGGGGAACATCAAACAAAGAGAGTGCAACTCAGGTGCACAGCCCATCATTTCTCTCCCATTTAAATGGATGGTCGGAAAATCAGAGGCTATGGTCTCATCTGATATCCACACACTGACACTTTCTAACAGGGCTCTTTGGTTAGCAATCAAAAGCGGGCATTGTACATGATCTTGAGACCAATTGTCAAGTTGCTGCCTTGTCTGAGTACAGACCAGGGACTGAGCCTTGAACTTTCTTGGTCTGCATACCTAATGCCACACAAGACAGTGAATTAACCCACCAAGCCATCAGGATTAGACCCTTAAACTTGCACGAAACGCTGTCCCATGCAAGAGGTAGAACAGGATAATAACGGGTTGATCAGTATTGTAATTTATGTCAGGGATTCTATGGCAGTTACAAACTTCACTTTTACCATTTATATATCATCATCGGAACCCCTCATTCGTCACTCCCAGGTGTATGTTATTGTATGTAAAACACCTGCATTTCTTAGTTAAGTTTCTGCTCATAACCATTTCAGGATGTATCCTATTCCATTCACAAACTACAGAGCCGATCCCATGCTTGGAGTGGGGAGCAGCAATCGCAGGGAGCACGTATCTGGTACAAAGTCCATGATCCTCCAATTAAGGTGAATTGTTAGAAGGTCAGAGGTCCATGATGCACACCCTGTATAGTCCAACTGTTGGAACAAGTGTACTGCAGTTATTCAGATGGGGATGAAGCATAGCTTTGTGTGAAGAAGTGTTTCCTAACCTCTCTCCTGAATGGCTTGGCTTTGATTTTAAGGTTATGTCCCCTTGCCCTAGACTTCCCCCACCAGCGGAAAAAGTTTTTCTCTATCAACCCTATCAATTCCTTTCGAAATCCTAAAAACTTCAAACCACCCCGTAACCTTCTATATTCCAAGGAATACAAGCCTAGTTTATGTAATCTCTCCTCATAATCTAACCCTTGGAGCCCTGGTAACATTCTGGTGAATCTGCGCTACACTCCTTCCAAGGCCAATATATCCTTTCTAAGGTGCGGTGACCAGAACTGTACACACTACTCCAGATGTGATCTAACCAGGGCTTTGTAGAGCTGTAGCCAGACTCCTCCCCTTTATATTCTAGCCCTCTAATTGTAAAGGCTAACATTCCATTAGCCTTTTTGATTATTTTTTGTACCTGACCACTACATTTTAGTGATCTGTGTACATGGACCCCCAAATCTCTTTGGACCTCCACTGTTCCTAGTTTTTCACTATTTAAAAAATACTCGGATCTAACTTTTTTTGGTCCAAAATGGATGACCTCATCCTTAGCTGCATTGAAATCCATCTGTCACAGTTTTGCGCACTCACTTAATCTATCAATGTCTCTTTGTAATTTTATGCTCCTGTCTACACTACTTACTATGCCACCAAGCTTTGTGTCATCGGCAAACTTGGATATATGGCTCTCTATTGTGTTATCTAAGTCATTAATAAATATAGTGAATAGTTGAGGCACCAGCACAGATCCTTGTGGGACACCACTAGTCTCTTCCTTCCAATTTGAGTACATACCCATTATCCCTACTCTCTGTCTCCTACCGCCTAACCAATCTCCTAACCAGGTCAATAATTTGCCTTAAATTCCATGAGCTTTAATTTTTTTTAATTTAATTCGTTTATGGGATGTGGGCGCCCATCTCTAATTGCCCTTGAGAAGGTGGTGGTGAGCTGCCTTCTTGAACCACTGCAGTCCGTGTGGTGAAGGTATGCCCACAGTGCTGTTAGGGAGGGAGTTCCAGGATTTTGACCCAGCGACGATGAAGGATCGGCGATATGCTTCTAAGTCAGGATGGTGTGTGACTTGGAGGGGAACTTGGAGGTGGTGGTGTTCCCATGTGCCTGCTGCCCTTGTCCTTCTAGGCGGGTTTGGGCGGTGCTGCCAAACAAGCCTTGGCGAGTTGCTGCAGTGCATCTTGTAGATGGTACACACTGCAGCCACGGTGCACCAGTGGTGGAGGGAGTGAATGTTTAAGGTGGTGGATGGGGTGCTTTGTTCTGGATGGTGTCGAGCTTCTTGAGTGTTGTTGGAGCTGCACTCATCCAGGCAAGTGGAGAGTATTCCATCACACTCCTGACTTGTGCCTAACAGCTATGTGGAACCTTATCGAATGCCTTCTGGAAGTCGATATAAATTGCAACTATAGACATTCCCCTGTCTCTACTTCAGTTGCTTTCTCAAAAAATTCAATTAGATTCATTAGACATGACCTACACTTTAAAAATCCATGTTGGCTCTCTCCAATCAGCTCAAATTTCTCCAAGTGCTCATTCACTCTGTCCTTAATTATAGATTCCAATAATTTCCCCACAACAGATGTTAGACTAACAGGTCTATATTTTCCTGGTTTCTCTTTCTCACCTTTCTTAAATAATGGATTACATTTGTAATTTTCCAATCTAAAGGGACAATTTGGAAGATTATGACTAAAGCATCTGTAGTTTCCTCACCTACTTCCTTTAAAATCCTGGGGTGGAAACCATCAGGTCCTGGAGATTTCTCAGTCTTTAGTGCCATTATTTTTTCTAAAAGTGTTTTCTTGCTTACGTTACTGTAGTGAGTTCCAGTCCTAGCTTCATTATTAGTTTCCCTGGAATGCCAGGTATATTATCCTCCTCCTCTACTGTGAAGGCTGACATAAAGTAATTATTCAACCAGTCTGCCATTTCCTTATTTTCATTTGCAATATTACCCGTATCTGTTTTTAAAGGGCCCACCTTAACCTTTTCTTCTAATATATGTGCAAAAACCTTTTTGTGTTACTCTTGATATCCCTCGCAAGTTTCATTTCATATTCCTTTTTGCAGCTCTTACTATCTATTTTGTCTTCCTTTGCTGTTCTTTATTACTATCCCAGTCTACACTACTCTTTGTACTTTTGTATCTTCTTTTCTTTAGTTTTATGTTATCTCTCACCTCTTTTGTCGACCATGGCTGTTTCATTGGGTAAGTAGAGCTCGTGCCCCTTAGAAGTATATACTAGTCCTGTGTTAAGCTCAATTATTTTTTGAATACCTCCCACAGTTCACCTGTAGTTTTACCCAATAACAGTTGTGACCAGTTTGTTGTCCTCATTTTCTGTCTCATCCTGTTAAAGTTAGCCGTACCAAAATCTAGAATCTCAGTAACTGTGTTAAGTTTCTCCTTTTCAAACCTAACATTGAATTCGATCATATTATGATCCCGGTTAGATAAATGTTCCCATACTGTTAGATTATTCACTAAGTCTGGCCCATTACTCATTACTAAATCTAGTATGGCCTGCCCTCTTGTTTGTTCCAGAACATATTGCTGCAGAAAACTATCTTGAGTGCCCGCAAGAAATTCACTACCATTCTGGCTTGAGCTACTCTGCTCTTCCTAATCTATATGAAAGTTAAAGTCTCCCATTGAAACAACTCTGTGTTTGCTACCTTTCTAATCTCTGAATGAATACATTCTGCCACTTCACTGCTGCTATCAGGGGCCTGAGGACAACTCCCATTACAGTTTTATGTCCTCTCTTATTCCTCAATTCTAACCATAGAGTCTCCTCTAATTGCTTTCCCTTACCTATTATATCCTCTTTTTACTAATGTTGTAATAACATCTTTAATCAATAAGGCTACCCCTCCCCCTCTCTTGCAGTTTCCCTATCCTTTCTAAAGACCTCATAACCTGGAATATTTAACTCCCAATCACGACCAGCTTGCAGCCATGTCTCAGTAATGGCCACCATGTCATACCCTCTAAGCTGAGCCTCTAATTCAACCAATTTATTTGTTATACTTCATGCGTTAGTCTATAAAACTCTTACTTGGGCAAGAAACCCAACCTGACCTTCTTCCTTGATGCTGTCTTTCTCACACCGTTTAACTTAGCGCGTTTCTTATTTGTCACCCCTGCTGTAACTACTTTAGTTATTTTAGTATTCCCTTCACCTGGTGTATCTGTATCACTGTTTGTGACCTGAACTCTGCTCTTATCCCTTTAAAAAAATCTTTAAACCATCATTTTTACTATTGTTTCTCTGCCTGCCCAACCACCATTTATTAGCTTAAAGTGCTTTTTACCAGCCTATGTATCCTTTCCACTAAGACCTCGGTCCCAGCTCGGTTCAGGTGCAGCCCATCCCAACAGCTCTCTCCTGTCTCAGTACTGGCACCAGTGTACCATAAAATGGAACCCCTCCTTCCCACACCACTCCTTTAGCCACGTGTTCATGTTCCTGATCTGTTTATCCCTATGCCAATTAGCACATGTGAGAAGTCACACAACACCAGGTTATAGTCCAACAGCTTTATTTGAAATCACAAGCTTTCGGAGCGCTGCTCCTTCGTCAGGTGAAGCCATTAGCACATGGCTCAGGTAATAATCCTGAGATTACCACTCTTGAGGTCCTGCTTTTTAATTTAGCTCCTAATTCCTGATACTCCCTCAGCAGGACCTCCTTCATTTTCTTCCCTAGATCATTGGTCCCGACATGGACCACGACAACTGGATCTTCCCCCTCTCTTTCCAAATTCCTTTCCACCACCTCAAGATATCCCTTACCCTGGCACCAGGTAGGCAACACACCCTTCGGGACTCTCAATCATGGCTGCAGAGGATGCTATCTATCCCCCTAATTATTGAATCCTCTATAACTACTACATTTCTATTCTGTTCCTCCCCCCTTTGGACAGCCCTCTGCTCCACGGAGTCTAGGTCAGCATTGTAGCTGTCCTCACTGCAGTCTTTCTCCTTATGCTCACAGGTATCATGTACATTATACCTGTCGGATAGTACCAATGTCTGCGGGAACTCCTCCTCTATCTCCCTTTGATTCACACTACCCTGCTAAATGACAGTCACACTCACCCCTTCCTGCACCTGTGCTTTCCTCCTGAGGTGTGACTAATCTGGAGAAAACTAAACAGAAATTCCTCCCCCTCTTTATGTGTCGGAGTGTCTAAGAATACTTGAGCTGGAATGTCTCAAGGCAGAGACGTTTCCTGCAGATGTGGCAATCCGAGATGTCTCACTGTCCACAAACTCCCACATATCGCAGTCCCGACACATAGCCTGCACTGTCATTTCTAGTTTTTATTTATTTATTTGTTAGTAGTAATTTAATTCTAGATATAATAGAATTACTTGAGATCTAGATTATATTTAGTAGATGGATATAGCTTGATTTCAAAACAAGACTAGTTTTTTGTTTATTAACTTCTTTATTTTAGTATCTCCTTACCTCCTATTTATTATTTACGTATACCAGATTTTTATTTAATGCAATTTGGATCCCTCTATTTAGTTAATTTTAATTTTATCCCCTTAGATCTAATTAATTATGCTGATTATTTATTTATATATTTACTTATTTACTGTTGCCCCTTGGTTTAAATTACTGAACACCTCCTTCCCCCTCTGCACCAAATTCTCACTCTCACCGAATTTCCATCATTACTCTGTTTAGCAGATTCACCAACTCTCTCCAAGCTCTGTCCTTAAAGCTCATGGGCTGAAAGCATATAGAGGCACTAGAGAAGGTGGGAAAAAGATTGACAAGAATGATACCAGAATTGAGAGGTTGTAACTATCGGGAAAGACTGAACAGGATGGGGATCTTTTCTCTAGAAAGACTGAGGGGTGACCTCATCGAGGTCTTTAAAATTATGAAGGGGTTTGATAGGGTAGATGTAGAGAAGGTGTTTCCACTTGTGGGGGAGTCCAAAACTAGGGATCATAAATATAAGATAGTCACTAATAAATCAATAAGGAATTCAGGATAAACTTCTTTACCCAGAGAGTGGTGAGAATGTGAAACTTTCTACCACAGGGAGTAGTTGAGGCGATTAGCATGGATGCATTTAAGGGGAAGTTAGATAAGTACATGAGGGAGAAAGGAATAGAAGGATATGCTGATAGGGTGAGATGAAGTAGGGTGGGAGGAGGCTCAAGTAGAGCAAAAACATCCGCACACACCAGTTTCTATGCTGTAAATTTTATGCAAGTAGAATATGAGTGTGCATTCAAACAAAAATCCCTAAATTCAGGAACTAAGTAAACCATTTGATGGTCATAACAAAGCATAGAATAAATGAGAAATCCCCCAATGATATTACTTAAGCAATAATGGACTCCATTAGGGAATTGTACATCGGAATGCAACAGCAAATGGTTTAACAATTTAGTTAAAATTTTAACTACGGGAACTTCATTCAAATGCATTAACTCAATTCTTAAAAGTAATGTGCAGAGTAATTTTTACCCCCTGCATGACTGACTTTGCCAAGCTCAGTGGCAGAGACGTTAGACGATCCTCTGATCTCCTTGCACTCTGCACTCAGTAGTAAGTTAATCTTAAATATTATTCTCAAGTACTTTGCTGATGTTTAATCTTCCATGCGATTATTATCTGACTTTATTCTAATCACAGAGACCTGAATACTACAAGGGACTATCCATAATTCTCAGACAGGTGCAGCCAAACATGAGGATTGTGTCAAACACGAATGTGCCAGGTGAGCAATCGTACTCCACTTAGAGGAGCAGACATTAGATTAGGGTACTCCGTCATTTTCGTTGAAGACCAGAATCCTGAACAGCAAGCCACTCACAGACCTGTCATAAAACCGCTCTCTCTTTCCCTGAATCCTGACTCCGCCAAAATCCCTCAGCTGCTGAACCTGCAATGAGGTGCAGAGACACAGAGTAGCAGGTCTGCTGAGGGGGAGATGGGCTGCATTATGCGGGGCAATGCATTAGACAATGCGTTGTTACACTGATGCACCTTGATTCAACTGTAAGGACAGGGCTTGAGAAGGTGCAGAGGAGATAGAAACATAGAAAAATAGGAGGAATAGGCCATTTGGCCCTTCGAGCCTGCTCCGCCATTCAATATGATCATGGCTGATCCTCTATCTCATATTCCCGCTCTCTCCCCATACCCCTTGATGCCCCTTGTGTCTAGAAATCTATCTATCTCCTTCTTAAATATATTCAGTGACTTGGCCTCCACAGCCTTCTGTGGTAGAGAATTCCACAGGTTCACCACCCTCTGAGTGAAGAAATTTCTCCTCATCTCAGTCCTAAATGTCCTACCCTGTATCCTGAGACTGTGACCCCTCGTCCTAGACCTCCCATCCAGGGGAAACATCCTCCCTGCATCCAGTCTGTCTAGCCCTAATTTACCAGATTGGTTCTGGGAATGGGGGATCTTAGCTACAAGGACAGGTTGGAGAAGCTGGATTTGTTTTCATTAGAGCAAAGGAGGTTGAGGGGTGATTTGATAGAGGTGTACAGATTATGACGGGTTTGGATAGGCTAGACGGGGAAGGCTGTTCTCACTAGTTGATGGTACAAGGACGAGGGGACACAGATTTAAAGTTTTGGGCAAGAGATACAGGGGGGTTGTGAGGAAAACTTTTTTACGCAGCGAGTGGTGAGGACCTGGAACTCGCTGCCGACGGAAGTGGTGGAAGCAGAGACGCTCAATGTTTTCAAAGGGAGACTGGATAGGCACTTGAGGGAAATAAACTTGCAGGGCTACGGGGATAGAGCGGGGGAATGGGACTGACTGGATTGCTCAACAGAGAGCTGGCACGGACTCAATGGGCCGAATGGCCGCCTTCAGTGCCGTTCTGACTCTATGGCTATTGGATCTGTGAGTGTCTCTGCTGAATTAAAGTCTGAGCAAGAAATTGCCTTCACTATTACCTGTGAGTGACAGCTTATTAACAAGTGTTGCAAAGGCAGTGGTCAACTTGGGATCTCTCCAGAGAAAAGGATAGTGTGAAAGTAATTCAAATTCACGTCTACTGGTGATGTACTAGGAAAAGATATTCAAATGACTAGCAATAATTTGCATGCTGCTACATCAATTAATAACCAAGAATTATGTGCCTTTTATTTATATTAGCACAACACATTACTGTACACACTCGAGGATGCAGCACCTTCAAATGAGAGCAAGCTATTTTAAGTAATGATGAAAGTCACCTCAGCACGGATTCAATGCAATGCCTCACAGGGACTACCAAGCCACAGTGAGAATCAGGCCACAACATTGGGCTCTAGCTGGGACCACTCTGCTTCCATGGAAATGAGTACCCAAATTAGAACTTCCAGTAAAAAAAAGTGATGTTAATGCCAAACTTAAAAGTGTCAGTAAGGTCCTGCCTGATCAAAATCAGGGAGACCATTGCTCTCAATGTTCTGCAGCCCCAAAGTGGGGGCGAGAGGAGGGGAGGAGGGGGAATAGAGTTGGAGGAAGTGGAAGGAGAAAAAGGGGTGATGAGGAGGAGGAGTAGGGAGGGGTTCAAAAAGCAGGGAGATTTCTCAGTGTTCTGGTCAACATTCATCCCTCAACCACTGCCACAAAATAGATTAACTGGTCATTTATCTCATTGCCGATTGTGGGACCTTGCTTTGCACAAATTGGCTGCCACGTATGCGCCAAGTGATTCAAAAGATAATTCATTGGCTATGATGTGCTTTGGGACATCCCGAGTACATGAAAGACATGTCCTATAATCATGTACATAATCCATACGAGATGCCAGCCACCAGCACCCAAGACCAGCCAGAGTAATGATCTATCAGAGTTCATGTAAAACTGTCAGCCGTGGCTCAGTGGGTAGCACTCTCACCTCTGAGTCAGCAGGTTGTGGGTTCAAGAACCATTCAGAGACTTGAGCACAAAAATGTAGGCTGACACCCCAGTGCAGTGCTGAGGGGGTGCTGCACTGTCGAAGGTGCCGTCTTTCAGATGAGATGTTAAACTGAGGCCCCGTCTGCTCTCTCAGGTGGACGTAAAAGATCCCATGGCACTATTTTGAAGAAGAGTAGGGGAGTTATCCCCGGTGTCCAGGCCAATATTTATCCCTCAATCAACATCACTAAAACAGACTATCTGATCATTATCACATTGCTGTTTGCGGGAGCTTGCTGTGCGCAAATTGACTGCCGCGTTTCCCACATTCCAACAGTGCTACACTTCAAAAAGTATTTCATTGGCTGTAAATTGCTTTGGGATATCCGGTGGTCATGAAAGGCGCTATAGAAATGCAAGTCTTTCTTTCTTGCTGCTGAGTCTTGCCAAGCCTGATCCTATCTTCACCCAACATTATAAACATACACATTTTTAAAGGCGATTAGAGTGAGAACTTTAGCTGATTTTTCCCCTCCTTACCCTAGGGATACAGGTCACCATTACCCCACCTGAGATCATCTAACAACACAGATCAGCAACCACCCTGGATCCTCCTGGTCTATAAATGCAGTACCTCACCACGCTGTGCACGTGCCCAGTGAATCATCAGGGAACTCCATGCAGCCAATAATATTTGAAAAACAAACATTCCCTAGATGAGGTGAATTAGTAAAAGTATTCCCATTACATTTACCTTTTGCTTTAAGTGTTAAATAAACATTTGCTTCGGTGAGAGCAAGGATATGGACTGAACATTACATACTTAAAAGAAATGGGGTAGATCTTGACTTTGTGCGATAGTGTAAAACCGATTAAGTCAATGGAAATAAAAATCGGGAGAGATGTAAACCGGGCTGCCGACTCGTTATCATCTGTTTTACCCTAACGTACAAAGCCAAGATCTACCCCAATGCCTCTAGATAAAGAGGCTACTATATAAATGAATGGTGGGAATTTGGGCTTTTTCAGAACTGTATGTTTAATAGGTAGAGTAGACTATATGGGGGAAAAATTAGGTTGCGCCCCATTTGGGGCGCAAATATCGTCTGGACGCAAATATTAGCGCCTGGCGCTAATTATCGCCACTGACTGGAAACTTCACTTTTACCGCCCCGGGAGGTGAGTGGAGCGCTAAATCAGGCGCTGCACACCTGTCTTAAGGCGCAAAGGCCGAGCAGTGAGGCGCTAACTCAGAGCGCGAGCGCAGCGCAGGTGCTGCCAGTTAGCGAGGGAACACAGACACACTGGCGCCGGCCAGTTCTTAAAGCAGGGGGGGGGGCCAACTTGCTCCCCAGCCACACCCTGCTCATTGCAGCCTTGAATCTCGGCCTGGAGAGACCTGTGAATCCATTTTGCTGCCAAGGATGGAGAGGGTGAGAGAACGAGCTCAGCGCTTCACCGAGCGGGCCTTGGATGCTCTGGTTGGCGCGGTGGAGCGCAGAAGATGTATACTCTTCCCTGAGAGTGGCAGGAGGCCTTTGCCACGCGAGTACAGAAGAGTGTGGAGGGAGGTGGCTCAGAGCGTCTCCTCCAGGAGCATGGTGCCCAGGACCCATGTTCAATGCCGCAAAAAGTTCAACGACCTCACTCGGGTCGTCAGGGTGAGTGGCTTTTTCTCAATACCTCTCCATCCCTCCATCTCAACCTCACTCTATGGCCAGAGGGTCTTAAAACCCCAATGCACAACACTCATCCAACACCTATGGCCCTTTCATGAAACACACACACACATTCCACACTTTGCATACAGTAAGGGCTATTCACCTATGGGAGGCACATCAGGCAAGACCATGGCTGCATACAGTAAGGGCTATTCACCTATGGGAGGCACATCAGGCAAGACCATGGCTGTATATTTACTCAGATGCTGTCCTTTTTCTTACAGGCCAAGCTGCCGCATAATCGGAGACAGCAGCAACGGACAGGTGGAGGGCGGCCTCAGCTGCAACCCCTCAGCGATCTTGAGGAGCGCGTCCACAGGATTGTGGCAAGCCGGGTGATCGGTCCCGTCGCCACTGGAGACGCCGAACCCGTTCTGGACAGCAATGGTAAGGTCATCACCTTTTTGTCCTCTGTCCTTCCACTTGTCCTCACAACACCAGCCTTTGACACTTTCAATCCAACTTGCTAACTCGCTGCACTTATTCCTCCCTTACTGCCACCCTGTCCTCACGCTAAAGCCACTCTTGTACCTCCCTGCTTTCAGATGGTGATTCACCAGCTGAGGAGACGGGCCCTGAAGCTGCCACTGGGAGTGATGCTGCAGCCGAGGAGGAAGAGGAAGCCGGAGCATCAGTGCCACCCTCTCCCGAGGAAGCCCATGCCCACACTGGGAACACGCCTTCCCTGGAGGGGAGCAGGGGGGAAGGGTCTGATGAGGGTGAAGCTCCAGGACCCAGCGGGCTGCAGCAACGCCATGGGGGGGTAGGGAAGAACGGGGGCCTTCTCCCCAGAGGGAGAGTATGCCAGAGACTCCTACTGCAATGGACGCAGAGGAGGAGCGGCTGATCGCAGAAATGAACACCCAGGCGGTGGGCATGCACACTGAGCTCATGGGTGCAGTGGGAAGGGTGCCCGAATGCATTGAGTCACTGGCAAGGAGTGTGGAGCACTTCGCTGTAGCACAGGCGGATGCCACACTAACGCTTAGTGCTGCAATTCAGTCACTGGCTGCCGTGATCCCATCTCTGACTGCTCTCATGCAGACTCAGATTGAGGCCACGCGAGCACAGACTGCTGCCAACCTCGATGGTTCGTTCACATGTCCCCGGGGCTCTCACCGCGCCGCAGCAGGCCAGCAATCTGTTCTCCAGCAGATTGCTCCGGATGCTGAAGTGCTGCCCCGTGGGAGTGCCAGTGTGTCGGGCGAGCAGGGAGTTGCTGTCCTCTCTCACGATGACAGCATTCCTGCTGCCAACACTGTCACTTCTCCACTGCACTTGCCACCGCCTGTAGGACAGACTGCTGCCGCCCATGCAGAGTTGGTGCAGTCTGCAGCCGGGCCCTCCAGGCCCAGAACTGGTCGAGGCCGTCCTTCAGGGGCATCTGCAGTGTCAGGGTCTGACGATCAGCAGCCTTCCACCAGCCTTGCTGCAGCCACTGAGGTCCCATTACGGAGGAGCAGTAGGGTTAGAAGGGGGGAAGTGCGCAAGGGAAGGAGATCACCCTCGAAGGGCAAAAAGTAGGAGGTGTGACAAAATGCTGGTCATTTTTTTATTAAAGGCCGAGGTTCATGGTCCAACTTTTGTTTAGTGTTTTGGACATTATCTCCAGGTTGTGAGAACCAGTTATGTTATTGACTGTTTTTTTGTGTTTATTTCTATGAGTTTGTCATGAGGAATTGACACACACAGAGTTTGTAAAATAAATAAGTTTCTGTATTCAAAATATACATGGTTGGTGTTTGGAATTATTGGTGCCTTGGCCGGCTTAGGGGTTGCGTGCTGGGTTCATTGATGTTGTTAGCAATGGCAGAAGCCATTTCCACAGCAGGGGCCCTAGAAGCGGCTTGCTATTAGCCGTTGACGGACGGCCCTTGCAGTTTCACCATTGTGGGCCACCCTCCCGCCTTGGTGCTGCTGATGATCATCCTCCTCGTCCTCTTCCTCCTCTTCCTCTGGTGGTGCTCCAAGGCCTGGTGGCATTGGCTGGGTCCTGACGATTGCCATGTTATGCAACATGCAGCACACAACTACGAAGTTGGATACTCGCTCAGGCGAGTACTGCAGGGCTCCTCCAGAATGGTCGAGACAGCGGAACCGTTGCTTCAGCACAGCGATTGTGCGCTCAATGATGTTCCTGGTAGCTTGATGGCTCTCATTGTACCGCAGCTCAGCAGGGGTGTTGGGCGTACGGAGCGGTGTCATCAGCCAGGTGCTCAATGGATACCCCTTGTCCCCGAGAAGCCAACCAACTGGCTGATGCGGTGCCTCGAAAAGTTCTGCCACAGTAGTCTGGCGCAGGATGAAAGCATCGTGGCAGCTGCCAGGATAGTGGGCATTGACAGCGAGTATCAGCTGTCTGTGGTCACAGACCAACTGAACATTCAAGGAATGGAACCCCTTTCTGTTCCGGAATTCCTCGGCATTCTCATGTGGAGCACGCAAAGCCACATGCGTGCAGTCAATGGCGCCCTGCACCATGGGGAAGCCCGCTATCCTCGCAAAGCCCAGAGCGCGGTCACGCTGCTTGTCTGGGGTCATGGGGAAAGAGATGAACTCTCGTCTCCTTTTAAAGAGGGCATTTGTGACCTGCCGGATGCAGCAATGCACCGCGAACTGGGAGATATTGGCGAGGTCCCCAGCAGCAGCTTGAAATGAGCCAGTAGCATAGAAGTTGAGAGCCACTGTGACCTTCACTGCCACCGACAGACGTGTCCTGGACCTCAGTTGAGGCTGCAGATCTGGCTGCAGCAGGTGGCAGAGCTCAGTGACCACCTCCTTGCTGAATCGCAGCCTTCGCAAACACAGCTCCTCAGACATATGAATGTAGGAGAGCTGTTCACGATATACCCTGGGAGGGTAAGCTCTCCTGTACATACGCCTGTTGGCCCTCCTCCGTCTGGCCATCATTGCCACTCTCTCTCTGCGTCCTCCGATTCAGCTGGAGCAGGACGACGCCCCCAATCAGTGCAGCCCCCATAGTCTCTTTGCAAGCAAAGTAATGAAGGACAGCAACCAAAGTACTAGCGAAGTTAGGATCAGTAGGCAAAACTACCTCACAAAGCGTTGAGTCAATGCAGAAGTCTCTCTTTCTCTCTCTCCGAATCTCTCTCTCTCTCTCTCTCTCCGAATCTCTCTCTCTCTCTCTCTCTCCGAATCTCTCTCTCTCTCTCTCAGAACGAGTGGTGCATAAATGTCAACCACAGAAAAAGACAGGAAGAGGCCCCCTTTAAATAGCGCCCCCCCCCAGCCCCACAGCGATTGATAGCATTCCAGTCTTCCGGTCGTTGGATGCGCCAGGCGGTAAGGCAGGGGGCGCCACTTAATTTCCGCTCCGGGGCGCCACAAGGGTGTTGCACCATGGAATGACGTCACAATCTGCGCGCGCAGGTGGTCGCAGCGGGAAAGTTTAGCGCCGCCGCACAATGTCTAGTTAAGTTCCCGAGCGGCGCAAACATCGCTGCGCCCGGGCGTTAGCGGCTTTGCGCCCCATTAGCGCCCTCTTAAGGCGCTAACGGGAGGCGCAACCAACTGAATTTTTACCCCTATATATATATAAAAAATATGGTAATCTTCATACAGCTTGACAATGGATTATATATATACACAAAAGAAACATTTTGTACATCATTAAGCTGGCATCGCTTTAGTGACTGTATTGAGGAAGGAATATACTCAACCTCTGAAGGGTGCTTCTGCTTTCTATCTGCCTGGTTATACTAGAATTCCAAAAAAGGACTATTGATGGTGCCCAGATTTTCAGGCCAACACCTTGTCCCAGTCAAGGGTAGAAGTAATATTTTTGTGGGCAGTTGCTTTATTCTCTAATCATTAAAGAACGATGTGTTCCTGGCAAACAACATGGCACTGAATCACTTCTTTCATTAACTGTACTTACAGCTCTTCATACAATAAACCGAATACACAATCCTCCAGCACAGCTGACCTTAACAATCTGTTACACGAGGGAAAGGACATCTGACTCAAATATATGGGAAACATACCATGTTTCTCATTTTCTCCAATCATTAATTATTATTCCTCAAGCCAGTTAGTAGTGGAGATTTGAGTGTGCTCGACATCCTCTCCTCCCAACCTGTCATCACCAAAAGGGCACTCATCCATTCCCCATGATGCCTTGACTTGTATGAAGATTTCTCCATCGTCTCCCGCCTGGTCTTACAGCCCAGGTGGCAATAGTGATGCAGCATATTGATGTTATGAACACAACGCAGTGCGCGCTTCATGGGGGATCTCCAATGGGTTTTCATTCATTGGACCCAGAGTGACTGTAGCAGTTAATTCAAGGCATCAATGCAAGAGTGGTATGGGTCATTGAGAGGCCTGTGGGTTGCCATCTGTGCAGACCACCAGACCAGACAGATGGTTTCTGAGGGAGATATTTAGAAATGTCTAAAATCTGCGTTAGACACCAAGAATGATTTTTCTCCTTGTCCGATTTTCAGGAAGCTTTGAGCATAATACAAGTTCTGGAACTGGCACTAATCCCTTCCAGTAAGTGAATTCACTCCAGTATTCCAATGTTAATAAGGATTGCCCTGTTTTACACAGGTCAGCCCTCCTTTATTTTGCAATAAGACTTGATTTCTTTTTGTAATATTGTAATCTGGTGTTAAGAAAGCTGAGTGTAAGAAAATGAATAGAGCAGCTGGGTTAATTTGAATGGGGTGGCACACCACCAGTGTCTCACTGGTTTCACGACTCCAAAACTCTTATTGTTGGGAGCGGTCTGATTCTGGCACTTTGTACTGCCAGTCGCGTTGACTGGTTTTTAAAAGAAAAACGCCCATGTCAGAGCTGATGGACAGCATGTAGGAGGCTCAGCTAATGCTCCCATGCTGGAGTCTGCATTACCTCTCCTACTGGCACCTCATGCCAGGTGTGGGACCCGGGTTAAAGTCTATATAGATGTGCCGCTAGCATGGCACCCATTTCAAACAGAAGTGGGCGCAGTTTTATGCCACTGTTTCTCGGGGGCACACAATCCGGCTGTGCCCAGTCGGCTCTGCATCAGCCAGTCGTGTAAGTGGAGTCACTGTCTCATACCCAGAAGTCCTTCAATATAACACTGATATTTTGTGTGCAGATTATGGATTTCTCACGGTAACACTCACAGCAATTGCAGAAGCTCCCTGGGGTCCCAAAAAACAGCTTTATGTAAAAGCTTTCAGCTTTCATGAGTTGCTTGGAGATAAAGGATTGTTATTGTATTTGCTGTAAGCAAGTGGCAAAAACCTCGAGGGATCTTACCTGGAGATTCTAGGGAAGCTAAAATAGGGGATAATGAGGATTAAAGCAGCATACTGATGCAGCATAAGTGGCTTTCCAGGTCCGAATAAGAACTTCACATTTAAAAATATGTACGTTTGTCATTCTTACTTAATCACAAACACAATCCTGTATCCTGTGTTGTGAATCATATGCTGCCGTCATATGGAGAACTTAATTATCCACCGAACACTTTATAATACCAGTTTCTCTGCATTGTTCATGTGCTGTAGGTGGAATGGCATAGGAACAGGAATAGGCCATTCGGCCCCTCGAGCCTGTTCCTCAATTTAACTAGATCATAGCTGATCTGTACCTCAACTCCATTTACCTGCCTTGATACCCTTACCTAATAAAAGCCTGTCAAACTCAGTTTTGAAAATTATAATCGACGCAGCATCCACAGACTTTTGGGGTAGAGAGTTCCAGATTTCCACTACCCTGTGTGTGCAGAAGTGCTTCTTGATTTCACTCCTGAAAAGGCCTAGCTCTAATTTTAAGATTGTGCTCGCTTTTCTGGTTTTCCCTCACCAGAGGAAATAGCTTCTCTCTATCTACTCTGTCGAATCCTTTTAGCACCTCAATTAGTTCACCCCTCAACCCTTCTAAGCTCAACCTTCACAGTTCTTGTGTTCTGTGTTTATAGAGCCTACGAGATCTTGGCACAGTTTTGATCGCTGGTCAGCGCTGAGTTAGCTGATCTCAATCAGTGGGCCTTAAAGACTCTGGGCAGGAAGAAGGAAAAATTGGCCATGGCTCCCTCTCATGATTGCTATCACATTACCTCTATTGAAAGAAAAGAAAGAGTTGCATTTCTATAGTGTCTTTAATGACCTCAGGACGTCCCAAAGCGCTTTACAGCCAATGAAGTATTTTTGAAGTGGAGTCACTGTTGTAATGTAGGAAACGCAGCCGCCAATTGCGCACAGCAAGCTCCCACAAGCAGCAATGCGATAATGACCAGATAATCTGTTTTTTAGTGATGTTGATTGGCCAGGACACCGGGGATAACTCCCCTGCTCTTCTTCGAAATAGTGCCGCGGGATCTTTTACATCTACCTGAGCGAGCAGACGGGGCCTCGGTTTAACATCTCATCTGAAAGACGGCACCTCCGACAGTGCTACACTGGAGTGTCAGCCTAGATTTTTGTGCGCAAGTCCCACAACCTGCTGACTCAGAGGTGAGAGTGCCACCCATTGAACCACGGCTGACAGATTTACATGAACTCTGATAGATCATTACTCTGGCTGGTCTTGGGTGCCGGTGGCTGGCATCTCGTATGGATTATGTACATGATTATAGGACATGTCTTTCATGTACTCGGGATGTCCCAGAGCACATCATAGCCAATGAATTATCTTTTGAATCACTTGGCGCATACGTGGCAGCCAATTTGTGCAAAGCAAGGTCCCACAATCGGCAATGAGATAAATGACCAGTTAATCTATTTTGTGGCAGTGGTTGAGGGATGAATGTTGACCAGAACACTGGGAAATCTCCCTGCTTTTTGAACCCCTCCCTACTCCTCCTCCTCATCACCCCTTTTTCTCCTTCCACTTCCTCCAACTCTATTCCCCCTCCTCTCGCCCCCACTTTGGGGCTGCAGAACATTGAGAGCAATGGTCTCCCTGATTTTGATCAGGCAGGACCTTACTGACACTTTTAAGTTTGGCGTTAACATCACATTTTCTTTTACTGGCAGTTCTAATTTGGGTACTCATTTCCATGGAAGCAGCCTAGCTTTATGTGCTCAAGTCCCTGGAGTGGGACTTGAATCGACAACTATCTGACTCAGAGGTGAGAGTGCTACCAACTGAGCCATGGCTGACACTATTGGTAAACAGACATGAATAAAGGTCAGGTGAAGACAGGATCAGGCTTAACTATGATGCCCCTCCACCCCATGATAAAATATGTGCCAAAATATGTGTCAAGCCTCTAAGTTTTTGTGACAGGATTCATATGAAAAAGTAAAGCAAAAGACTATCTAAAACATCTGCAGTGCTTCACTGAGGAATCACAGGCTCATTTTTGCAAAAATAAGTACGATCAGAAAATAGGCTCATTCAACAGGCATTGATTGGGTTAGCAATCTATATATATTTAAAATGGAATATCTGTGGTAAATGGTTTAGGATTTTCATAAAGCCTCAGGAAATGCAAAAGCCTTTTCAGCTCCCAGAGTTTATTCAAAATATATCAGATTTTTTTTAGGTCGGGATAACATTATCTCTCCACCTGCAGCGGAGTTGTGAATATGTCTGTTTTTAATGGATGTTGAATGGATATTCGGAAAGAAGTTACTTGTGACCAAACTATGTGAATAATCTAAAATTCCTCAATGTGCTTTGCAGCATAAATTATTATTTACATATTGAAAGGTATTTTGTTTACACTTTCTCCTGAACCGGTTTGGTCTCCACACACCACACACCATCCAAAATGAGAAGGAGTTTGGCCTCTGTTCATTCTACACTGTAACTGGGAGGTGGATGAGAATGGGCCAGAGTGGTTCCCCCCACATCGCTGAGGGAGGGAGGGAGACCACCCAGCCTCCATGCCCCACTCCCCAACGACACCTTGGCCAAAATAATGAACTCATTGCAGGGGAAAATCATAGGTGCAAACTACGTCGCACTACTCATACTACAGAGGTATTATAGTTTCACAACACTGACACCAGGAGCTGTGCATCATTAGCTTGATTGATTTGATGCCGAGACCCTGAACAGACTGCAGACATTGGTGTTTGACTTACAGTAGTTCATTTACAAAGGCACTACCGCATGGCCACAATATAACTGATGAAAAGCGGCAAACTGCTTTGCACAAGCGGCATTGGGAAGGGTGTAAGGACTAATGTGTGTTTCCCCTTTCGTTCTCTCACCCCCTCCAATGAGAGAAAGCAAAAGAACACTATGGAACATAAGGCTAGCCCAAAGTCCATGGCACAAAGGAAAGTGTTTTACTGGTGTGAGTGATTCGCATGTTTTCTGTTCTGTACTCATTTCTGTGAGATGGAGCATGTGATTGCTCCGGTTTAATTGATCCTGTCACTTTCTAATATTGCTGGTTCTGCCATTTTGGAAAAACGACACAGGCTATTTTGTCATCCATTTTGTCTAGCACTGCAGAAATGTGTATTTTTATCTACAAAATGAGATATAAAGCTGTAAACATCAAATAAAAGGACCCTGCTGCTGGAAAATGTTATAGGAACATTCCAGTGCTGCTTTTGGTTCGGCCACATTGAAGCTAATTTAATATTTTTCTCACTAATTGCTCATTTTCAGAACTTTAAGAGCAACAAATTACATCCAGATTGAACAGAATCAGTCAGAAAATGGTTCCCAAAGTGCTGACAGACTAAAGTATAACACCAATTGGTAGCAGATTTAATATCCACCGGCCTACAGCACCACATAGGCTGGAGGAGGGGGTTCCATAGTGCCACTGAACGTGATTCATTAAAACCCTATAGTGTCATAAAGCATTTGTGTCATGAATGCCTCCATAGCCCACCTCCATAATGTTATTTTACTTTCTCTCATTGGAGTGTGGAAGAATACACAGGCTGGGAAACAGAATTACCAGAGCAGTTTAGGCAAAGCAATTTCTCATATTTACATTTTAGCATTGATGCTCAGTCTCAGACGTATAGCGACGTCATGCCTGGAAGTATCACACTTAGGAGCTGCCCAGTGAAAGGGAGGAAAAATAAAATACAATCATTGAAAGATACCCTTTTACTGCTTTTAAATAAGACACAACCGGTTATTTTTAAAATCCGAGACAGGGGAATAAACCAATTTTGTCCTTTAAGGACTGAAACACCTGTTATTACTAAATCACCTTTTATTTACAATTATGAAGAAAAATAAATCAAAGTGTGAAGGATCCCAGCAACAATACTTGAATAAACATGACTCCAATCATTTCTGACGCTCTCTGGTGCTCTGTAGCCTGTAGAAAACACTCATGGGGGAAATTACAAATAAACAGAGTATATTATGCATCATTGGAGAGGCAACATTTATTGGAGCAGTTGCTGACTATTTCACAGCTCACATCTTAATGTCAGTACTGAGTTATTGCCCTTGGCTAAATAAATATATATTTATTAATTTTATATTATATAAACCCTAATTAAGATTCTAAATCGCTGTGCAAAATAAAAAAAATAACCCCCTCATGCCGTAATAACTGCACTTTAATCATCTCTGGAGAACTCTTATTTTTACAATTGATGCTCTTCATTAGGAGGAACAGATCCGCGTTGTTACGTGCAAATTAAACACGAGTGGGAGTCGGTTACAAAGCAATAGCACGGACACGGAGTTTGGATTTGCTTTCATGTATCTTACGTTTATCAGAACCCGAGGTGAGGATTAGCTACAGCTCGTAGCCCAGCCTCGCTCAGTTATAGTTTGTACAGCCCTGTCTGTGCTGGTGATTCGATGCACTGTTGCTTCAACGTGCTGAAAATAGTATTAGGTACAGTTTCCAACTTGCTTTCCAGCCTGTGTATATTGCGATGACCACTTTATTTATTGATCCAGAGGCTGAGACAATCGTTCTTGTTCTAAGATATGTTCCTCCTTTGTGTAGCCCACTGGCCGAGGGATCGGGTGGGTGAGAATCTCCCAGCTCTTCTTTAGCTTTGCTGTGAAACAGGCCACCCAGAAGATGAGCGAGAGAGATCCATGATAACCATCCCTCCTGGAGCGTCGATTCTACTCGGTGCTTCCGTAGAGCAACACAGCTGCAATCAGGAACTTAGGCCGCAATTTTACCCTCGGCGGGGGGTTGGGGTTGGAGTCGGGTTGGCTTTTCGGCGGTTTCCGGGCCCGCTGCCGGTTTAATCTGTTCTGAAATAGCAATTTTTCCTTAACTGGGCTGATTAAGCCCGTCGTGCACGCTACCCGGCCCAATCAGTGGGTTCGGGTCTGCTGCTCGCCTCTGCTGACGTCTTCCATCCAGCTGCATTTAAGGGGCACATGCAGCCTTGTGGTTTTTCATTCCTATTCTGATGCTTCTCAGTGTGGCAGATAGAGAGATGTCTGCTTCAAGACCAAAGGCCTCTCCAAGATTCGATGATGACTCCCTCCATGCTCTTGTGGAGGGAGTGAGAGGGCGCCAAGAGGTACTGTTCCCCTCAAATGGACAGAGGAAGCCTCCTCAGCAAACCAAGGCAGCCTGGCTGAAAATTGCTGCGGAGGTTAGCGCCAGGGCTTTGTGTTCACGCACCTGGGTTCAGTGCCGCAAAAGGTTCAATGATCTGCTACGCTCAGCAAAAGTGAGTATAACATCACACTTACCTTCAATCTGCTCCCCATCTCCTCTTATCACCAGCACTCTGCATTGTCAACATACTCCTTTACATACTTTGCACCCTTAACCATCCCTCCCTCTCTCTCTCTCTCTCTGTACAGAATCACTTCACCATTCCACTATGCACCCCTCACACTCGCTCTCACTGTTATGCAATGGCAACAACTAACAACGCACAGGGAGGGCCCTTGGTATTGGCACCTCACTCCATTTTTGTCTCCCTCTAAGCATCTATGCTGTGGATTCTCTACACTCACTCCAACATTCTCACTCAAACTCCACTTGTGTCCCTCATTGTAGGAAAAGAGAGCCCACAATAAGAGGGAGAGGGTCAGGACAGGAGGAGGGCCACCTTCTATTGCGCACTTGACCACCGCTGAGGAGGCTGCTCACAACATCGTCAGAGGTGCCGAGGAGCTGGAAGTGGGGGACGGAGAGACGGGCGCAGCAGAGCAAGCTGGTGACAGAATAGATTTGCAACCCTCTCATTTAGATTGCATGAGTGACTGATATGGCATCTGATGTTCATACAGATTGAGTTCTGATCATCTGCACAATTCGATGTGCCTGCTACGTTAATATCACATGTCTAACTCATGCCTTTACTCCCTCACAGGACCATCGAGAGCCCCCCTCTCCACTGTCCAGGAGGAAGAGCCGGACGACTCCTCAGAGGAAGCTGCAACCTCTGAGGACGCAGTGTCAGCAGAATTAAGCACACTCAGCACCAGCGCAGATACGCACACCTCGGTGGGACCTTCGGGAGATAGAGTAGTGTTGTCACCTGGTGTATCACAGCTCACAAGTGAGCATCAGCAGATGGTGGAGACAGCGACAGCAGTGGAGAGTCCTCGTCGGAGGCCGCAGGGCGCTCCCAGCTCTGCTCAGCTGCATGTGGACCCTGTGCCTCTGGGGCCATCCAGAAAGAGAGCGGTGTTGGAACTTCAGCAACAAGTGCAGGAGTCTCTGACAGGGTTTGCATCCACGGTAACTGTGAGTGTGCAGAGAATGGAGGAGCCCATCTCAAACATGAGCACTGCCATGGTGGACGCAATGGCGAATGAACGTGCCGCCATGGAAAGGATGGCAACCTCCATGGAGGACATAAATCGCCAGACTCAACAGAGCTTGGTGACTTTCTAAATAGATGGTCTGCTATGGAGGATAGATGGGCATCTATTGAGGAGAGACACCAGAGGTACATGGACGTCCCCATTATGAGGACTGTCAGTACAGAGACGGGTCCTCATGGCCCCACTGATGTGCAGCAAGGTGCTCTCCAGCTATTTGCTAGCAGTGAAGTGCGGGCGATCCATGAGAGGGATGTTGGTGGGCGACAACAAGGAAGTGTGGGCTCCTCTCCAAGCGCTCACACGACCATGCCAATGCGGAGCCCTCGGTCAGAGCCCAGATTCCTCACCCAACTGAGATGGCCGTCTCAGCCCCTGCACAGACACAGGAGGAGCAGACTGTTGCCGAGCCCTCCCAGGCTCCCAAACCCAGAGGACGCCCGCCAAAGGTGTCGAAGCAGGAGCCGCATGAAAGTGAGCAAGGTGCCTCAACATCTGCTGAAGTCACAGGGGAAGCACCACGTAGAAGCATGCGTAAGATTAACACATAAATAGTCACAAGGGTAGTCACAAGGGTGTTTTGATGTAATACAAAGTGAAGATTATCATCGTTATTTGAATTGTAATAAAGAAATGCGATGGCAAAGATTCAAAGACTTGGCCTATGTGTGCCCAGAAATGGAAGTGTCACAGTGAGGTATCAGGGCGCCTTTCATCTGTAATGATGGTGGTGAGAGTGATAGGAACCCACAGTTTATTGTACAGATGGTGTATGTTGTGTTAAGAAGGTCGGCCAGACACTCATTTCCATGTGGCAGCCACATGTGTTTGCTTCGTAAACTTAAGCGAATCTGGCATGGATTAGTGCATCCCTTGCCTCACGGCCAGCAATGTGCTCGCGTGCTGGTGGAACTGGCACATCCGCCTCCGCAAGGCATCCCTCATCTGCCTCCTCCTCCTCCTCCTCTTCTGAGGAAGCTGTGCGCTGAGCCACGTGTTCCTCAGGTAGCAGTAAACCATGCTGCAGTGCGATGTTGTGCAGGGCACAGCGGACCACGATGATTCGGGAGACCCCGGCTGCTGAGTACTGTAGGGCTCTACCTGATCTGTCGAGGCATCTGAATCGCATTGTGAGCAAGCCGATGGTTTGCTCGATGATGCCTCTAGTGAAAATGTGGCTCACATTGTAATGCTCCTCAGCTTCATTTGATGGCCTCCTCATCGGCGTCATTAGCCGCGTCTTCAGGGGATAGCCCTTGTCTCCAAGTAGCCATCCGGAAAGTTGTGTTGGTAGATTGAAGAGCGGAGGCACAGTAGACTGCCGTAGGATGAACGAGTCATGGCAACTGCCAGGGAACTTGGTGCAAACATGCATAATGTTCTTCCTGTGGTTACACAGCAGCTGGACGCTAAGGGAGTGGAAGCCCTTGCGGTTGACAAATAGGTACCTTTACCTGACTAAGGGGCAGCAGCTCCGAAAGCTCGTAATTTTAAATAAAACTGTTGGACTATAACCTGGTGTTGTGCGACTTCTTATTGTTGACAAATACAGCTGGGTTGTGATAGGGGGCCCTAATGGCCACATGTGTGCAGTCTACGACGCCCTGCACCCTTGGCAAGCCTGCCATATTTGCAAAGCCAACCGCACGCGCGGTTACACTTGCTTCATCTGTGGAGAAGTGGATGTAATTGTGCGACTTCGCAGAGGGCATCGGTAACCTGCGTGATGCAAGTGTGTGCGGCCAACTGGGAGATGTCGCTGATGTCAGCTGATGATCCCCGGAAGGACCCTGAAGCAAAATAATTGAGGGCGGTGGTGACTTTGACAGCCACTGGTAAGGAGTGTCCACCTGCTCCTCTGGGCTCCAGGTCTTGGTGCAGCATTGCGCAGATGTCAGCGACAACCTCTCCCGAAAGTCTCAGCCTCCTTTACACTGCTGCTCAGTCATAGAACATAAGAACATAGAACAGTACAGCACAGTACAGGCCCTTCGGCCCTCGATGTTGTGCCGAGCATTGTCCGAGACCAAGATCAAGCTATCACACTCCCTATCACTCTGGTGTGCTCCATGTGCTTATCCAATAACCGCTTGAAAGTTCCTAAAGTGTCCGACTCCACTATCACAGCAGGCAGTCCATTCCACACCCCAACCACTCTCTGAGTAAAGAATCTACCTCGGACATCCCTTCTGTATCTCCCCCCATGCACCTTATAGTTATGCCCCCTTGTAACAGCTGCCTCTACCCGAGGAAATAGTCTCTGAACATCCACTCTATCTATCCCCCTCATCATCTTATAAACCTCTATTAAGTCGCCTCTCATCCTCCTCCTCCAGTCATGTTGAGGAAGCTCATCCTCTGCCTGTAAACCCTGTGTTGGGGGTATCTCCTGCGGCGAGGTGCAGCCCTGCGCTGATGCCCTCTGCCCTGTGCAGCATCAGGTGGGTGATGAGAAGGTTGGCGCTCCTGTTGTTGCTCCAGCTGTTGTGGCCGGTTCTGCTGCTGCCGCGGCTGCTCTTCCTCCGAATCTGAGGACCAGGATGAGGGGGTATAAATGGTTCCCATTCTGCTGGTATATATGTCAGTTGAGAAATAGATGTTATAAGCACTCAGTCAATGTGGGGAGAGGGTTTTCCAAGGAGGTCACAGTGCATATGGATCTCAGTTTAAACACTTACAAGCTCAATAGACCTGCAAAATGTGTTCCAACACGTCAAAACACAAAGTTCTGCCATCTGAAAGTCAGCCATGTTGCAGGTCCGCTTTTATGCTGCAAGTGCAGCTGTCAAGAATTCAGCTACTTGCTGAATCCGGCATAGTCAGCTGGCGTGTTTGGCGCACGACGTGGAACATGCTGAACATGTCGTAAAATGGGAAGAGCCTGGTAAAATGGGATTATGTAGGCAATTAACAAGCTGTTAACTGCCTTAAGTGCCTCTCCTGCCGTTTGGTGTCGGGTCTGATCGGGACTCTCAGACCCGACACTTTACAAAGTTGCATGGAGGCGGGATCGGAACCCGCCGTCAATCAAAACGACTTTAACCTCTGACCCACCTCCAAACCCGCCCTCTGAGCGCCGGCAAAATCGAGGCCTTAGTGTCTACAACCCAACCTCTACATCCTCTGTGGTGACACTCGGTACTTCAACCCATCCCACTAATGCACTCATTGTTCAGCCTTGCTGTATAGAATTCCAATAGAGCCAACCTCTTCCCTTGTTTAGAATTCCTGATCCAAGAATGAGATAGAGATACAAAACCCTGATCCAGGGTTGGTTACAGCATGGAACATACTGGATCTGAGTATAACAACATCTGTGGAAATCCTTAATTTATTACCCTTTTATGATACATTCTTCTCCATTAGATATCTCGAGGCCATGACATAACATGATATAGGGAGGATATTTTATAGAAAGGAGTGAAAAAATCTGGGAAATGAGGAACAAATTAAGAAGTCAGGATCTCACAGGAGAACCATTTTGGAGGGTTTGTCTCAGTATCCTTTACTAACCTTTAAAGAAAATATTTTGGGCCGGAACTTGCTGAAAGCTTGCGCCATAGTAATGGTTCATCGATGATTTATGCCATTATTACTTGTGCAGAAATTCCAGCAGATTATGACGTGAGTGAAATAAGCTGTTACGTCGCCACGCAACAGTAATTATATGTATAAAGCGAGAGAGGGATGGTGGATTCCAGCCTTAAACTATCATTAATTCTATGTATTGTGAATGTGGTCTTTAGTGATCACAATGTGCCCATTTACTCCTTATTAATATCCAAGTAATAAATCAGAAATAGCACTGGGATTACAGACTGCTTCAGCAACTGAAGGCCAAAAGCCTCTGGTTTCCATGTTGTTTGTACAAACTCAACGGGAAGAGGTGAGGGGAGGAGTCACTGTTCCTTGTAATGAACTAACTAGACCAATATAAAAACAGACATTAAGAATCAGCTCTCTATAATTTTGTATTTGTACTTGTTTCTGCCCATCAGAAATAATAATCCGGAACAAAATTAATTGGCATTTGGAAAAATATGGGTTAATAAATGAAAGCCAGCACGCATTTGTTAAAGGCACATCGTGTTTGACTAACTTGATTTGAGTTCCTTGATGAAGTAACGGAGAGGGTTGATGAGGGTAGTGCGGTTGATGTTGTGTATATGAACTTACAGAAAGAAAGAAAGACTCGCATTTATATAGCGCCTTTCATGACCAGCAGATGTCTCAAAGCGCTTTACAGCCAATTAACTACTTTTGACGTGTAGTCACTGTTGTAATGTAGGAAACACGGCAGCCAATTTGCATTCAGCAAGCTCCCACAAACAGCAATGTGATAATGACCAGATAATCTGTTTTTCTGATGTTGATTGAGGGATAAATATTGGCCAGGACACCGGGGATAACTCCCCAACTCTTCTTCAAAATAGTGCCATGAGATCTTTAATGTCCACCTGAGACAGGGCCTCAGTTTAACGTCTTATCCGAAAGGCGGCACCTCCAACAGTGCAGCACTCCCTCAGTACTGCACTGGAGTGTCAGAGTTATACAGCACAGAAAGAGGCCCTTCGGCCCATCGTGTCTGCGCCGGCAATCAAGCCCTATCTATTCTAATCCCATTTTCCAGCACTTGGTCCGTAGCCTTGTATGCTATGGCGTTTCAAGTGCTCATCTAAATGCTTCTTGAATGTTGAGGGTTCCTGCCTCTACCACCCTTTCAGGCAGTGAGTTCCAGATTCCAACCACCCTCTGAGTGAAAAAGTTTTTCCTCAAATCCCCTCTAAACTTCCTGCCCCTTACCTTGAAACTATGCCCCCTGTTTATTAACCCCTCTACTAAGGGGAAAAGTTCCTTTCTATCTACCCTATCTATGCCCCTCATAATTTTGTACACCTCAATCAGGGCCCCCCTCAGCCTTCTCTGCTCTAGGGAAAACAACCCCAGCCTGTCCAGTCTCTCTTCATAGCTGAAACGCTCCAGCCCAGGTAACATCCTGGTGAATCTCCTCTGCACCCTCTCCAATGTAATCACATCCTTCCTATAGTGTGGCGACCAGAACTGCACACAGTATTCCAGCTGTGGCCTAACTAGCGTTTTGTACAGCTCCATCATAACCTCCCTGCTCTTTATTTCTATGCCTTGGTTAATGAAGGCAAGTATCCCATATGCCTTCTTAACCACCTTATCTACCTGTCCTCCTGCCTTCAGGGATCTATGTACATGCACACCAAGGTCCCTCTGATCCTCTGTCCTTCCTAGGGTCCTATCATTCATTGTTTATTCCCTTGCCTTGTTAGTCCTCCCAAAATGCATCACCTCACACTTTTCAGGGTTAAATTCCATTTGACACTGTTCTGCCCATCTGACCAACCCGTCTATAACGTCCTGTAGCCTGAGGCTTCCCTCCTCACTATTTACCACTCCACCAATTTTCCTGTCATCTGCGAACTTACTGATCATACCCCCTACATTTATATCTAAATCATTAATGTACACTACAAACAGCAAGGGACCCAGCACCGATCCCTGCGGTACACCACTGGACACAGGCTTCCAGTCACAAAAACAACCTTCGACCATCACCCTCTGCCTCCTGCCACTAAGCCAATTTTGGATCCAATGTGCCAAGTTGCCCTGGATCCCATGGGCTCTTACCTTCTTGACCAGTCTCCCATGTGGGACTTTGTCAAAAGCCTTACTGAAGTCCATGTAGACCACATCAACTGCACTACCCTCATCCACACACCTAGTCACCCCCTCGAAAAATTCAATCAAATTGGTTAGACATGATCTCCCCCCTGACAAAGCCATGCTGAATGTCCTTGATTAATCCTTGCCTCTCCAAGTGGAGACTAATTCTGTCCCTCAGAATTTTTTCCAATAATTTCCCTACCACTGATGGTCGGCTCACTGGCCTGTAATTCCCTGGTTTATCCCTACTACCCTTCTTGAATAATGGTACTATGTTAGCTGTCCTCCAGTCCTCTGGCACCTCTCCTGTGGCCAGAGAGGTTCTGAAAATTTGTGTCAGAGCCTCTGCAATCTCCTCCCTTGCCTCACACAGCAGCCTGGGATACATCTCGTCTGGGCCTGGTGATTTATCTACTTTTAAGCCCGCTAAAACCGCTAGTACCTCCTCCCTCTCAATGCTAATTTGTTCAAGTATATCACAATCCCCCTGCCTGATTTCTATGCCTACATCGTCCTTCTCCATAGTGAACACAGATGCAAAATATTCATTTAAAATCTCACCTACATCTTCCGGCTCTACACACAGATTGCCACTTTGGCCCCTAATAGGCCCTACTCTTTCCCTGGTCATCCTCTTGCCCTTAATATACTTATAAAACACCTTGGGATTTTCCTTTATTTTGCCCACCAGTGTTTTTTCATGCCCCCTCTTCGCTCTCCTAATTTCTTTTTTAAGTACCCCCCTGCACTTTCTATACTCCTCTAGGGCTTCCACTGTTTTTAGTCCTTTGTATCTGCCAAAAGCCTCCCTTTTTTTCCTAATCCATTCTTGTATATCCCTTGACATCCAGGGTTCCTTGGACTTGTTGGTCCCACCCTTGACCTTTACGGGAACATGTTGGCGCTGTACTCTCTCTACTTCCTTTCTGAAAGACTCCCACTGCTCTGATGTGGATTTTCCTACAAGTAGCAGTCCACTTTGGCCAGATCCTGCCTTATCATATTAAAATCAGCCTTCCCCCAATTTAGAACCTTTATTTCCGGTCCATCTTTGTCCTTTTCCATGACTACCTTAAATCTCACCGAATTATGGTCACTGTCACCAAAATGCTCTCCTACTGACACTTCTACCACTTGCCCGGCTACATTCCCTAGAATTAGGTCTAGTACTGCACCCTCTCTTGTAGGACTTTCTACATGCTGGCTCAAAAAGCTCTCCTGGATGCACTTTAAGAATTCCGCACTCTCCAAGCCTTTCACACTCTGACTATCCCAGTTAATATTGGGGAAGTTGAAATCCCCGACTATTATTACCCTATTATTTCTACACTTCTCTGAGATTTGCCTACATATCTGTTCCTCTATCTCACCCTGACTGTTTGGAGGCCTATAGTACACTCCCAGCAAAGTGCTTGCCCCCTTTTTGTTTTTAAGTTCTACCCATATGGCCTCATTAGAGGAACCTGCTAAGATATCATCCCTCCTTACAGCAGTAATTGACTCCTTGATTAATATTGCGACACCCCCTCCTCTTTTACACCCCCCTCTGTCTCGCCTGAAGATTCTATACCCCGGAATATTGCGCTGTCAGTCCTGCCCCTCCCTCAACCATGTCTCTGTGATAGCGGGGGAGGAGGAGTCTTTCTTTCTTTCTCTCTCCCACAGAGCGGTCGGCAGCGGGGAAGGAGGGGCGGACCTGGTTGGAGCGGCAGAGGCCTGAGGTGAGTCATTAAAGGGAGGCCCGAGGCTCAGGTAGGCCTCAGACCAGCGTCGACAGCGGGGGAGGAGGAGTCTTTCTTTCTTTCTCTCTCCCACAGAGCGGTCGGCAGCGGGGAAGGAGGGGCGGACCTGGTTGGAGCGGCAGAGGCCTGAGGTGAGTCATTAAACTCACCTACGTGGCCTTTTTCCCCAGCGGGGAAAGAGCTTCGCGGGCTTTTTCAAAGGCAGGGGGCGGGGCCAATTCATTGGTACCCGTATATAGGTGGAGCGGTTGCTAAACCCGAGACACTACACTAGTAGTGACTCCCACCCTCCCACCTCCTCTAACCTTTAGGGGTAGAGGGAATTTAAAAGGTAGGTTCGATTTTATATTTTGTTTTCAGGGACTTAACTCCTGGACCTAAGATAAATAAGTTTAAATTTTAGTAATAAAGTAACATAAGGGTTAAGTCATGACAGGAAGTCTCGGACCCGTTTCATGCTCCTCCTGTGCCATGTGGGAAACCAGGGACACTTCCAGTGTCCCTGACAACTACGTGTGCGGGAAGTGTGTCCAGCTGCAGCTCCTGACAGCCCGCATGGCGGTGCTGGAGCTGCGGGTGGACTCACTCTGGAGCATGCACGATGCCGAGAACTCGGTGAATCGCTCATTTAGTGAGTTGTGCACACCGCAGGTAAAGGCTAGGACAGACAGTGAATGGGTGACCAAGAAGCAGGGCAATATCAGGAAGGTAGTGCAGGAGTCCCCTGTGATCATCTCCCTACAAAACAGGTATGCCGCTTTGGATACTGTTGGGGGAGATGGCCTACCAGGGGAAGGCACTAGCAGCCAGGTTCATGGCACCATGGCTGGCTCTGCTGCACAGCAGGGCGGGAAAAAGAGTGGTAGGGCTATAGTGATAGGGGACTCAATTGTAAGGGGAATAGACAGGAGTTTCTGTGGCCGCAACCGAGATTCCAGGATGGTATGTTGCCTCCCTGGTGCAAGGGTCAAGGATGTCTCGGAGCGGCTGCAGAACATTCTGAAGAGGGAGGGTGAACAGCCAGCTGTCGTGGTGCATGTAGGTACCAACGATATAGGTAAAAAGCGGGAAGAGGTCCTACAAGCAGAATTTAGGGAGCTAGGAGCTAAATTAAAAAGTAGGACCTCTAAGGTAGTAATCTCTGGATTGCTACCAGGGCCACGTGCTAATCAGAATAGAGAGAACAGGATAGTGAGATTGAATACGTGGCTTGAGCAGTGGTGCAGGAGGGAGGGATTCAAATTCCTGAGGCATTGGAACCAGTTCTGGGGGAAGTGGGACCTGTACAAAAGGGACGGTCTGCACTTGGGCAGGACTGGAACCGATGTCCTCGGGGTAATATTTGCTAAAGCAGTTCGGGAGGATTTAAACTAATATGGCAGGGGAATGGGAACCTATGTAGCGAAACAGGGGGAAGTAATATGCAGTCAGAAACAAATGTTAGAAGGGTGAGAAACAATAGGGGAAAGCCGAGTAAACAAAGGCAAGAAACACAAAGGGCCATACTAAATCATAAGTCTAAAAGGACAAAGGATGTTAATAAAACAAGCCTAAAGGCTCTGTGTCTTAATGCAAGGAGTATCCGTAATAAGGTGGATGAATTGACTGTGCAAATAGATGTTAACGGATACGATGTGATTGGGATTACAGAGACGTGGCTCCAGAACAATCTAGGCTGGGAACTGAACATCCAGGGGTATTCAACATTCAGAAAGGATAGAATAAAAGGAAAAGGGGGTGGGGGTAGCATTGCTGGTTAAAGAGGAGATTAATGCAATAGCTAGGAAGGACATCAGCTTGGAGGATGTGGAATCAATATGGGTTGAGCTGCAGAACACCAAAGGGCAGAAAACGTTAGTGGGAGTTGTGTACAGACCTCCAAACAGCAGTAGTGAGGTGGGGAAGGGTATGAAACAGGAAATCAGAGGTGCGTGCAAAAAAGGCACGGCAGTTATCATGGGTGACTTTAATATGCATATAGATTGGGCTACTCAAACTGGAAGCAATACGGTGGAGGAGGATTTCCTGGAGTGTTTAAGGGATGGTTTCCTAAACCAATATGTTGAGGAACCAACTCGAGGGGAGGCCATCCTGGACTGGGTGTTGTGTAATGAGGAAGGACTAATCAGCAATCTTGTGGTACGAGGCCCCCTGGGGAAGAGTGACCATAGTATGGTGGAGTTCTACATTAGGATGGAGAAGGAAACAGTTAAGTCAGAGACCATGGTCCAGAACTTAAATAAGGGCAACTTTGAGGGTATGAGGCGTGAATTGGCGAGGTTAAATTGGCAAGCGATATTTAAGGGGCTATCAGTGGAAGGGCAATGGCAGACATTTAGAGATCGCATGGATGAACTACAACAATTGTACATCCCGGTCTGGCATAAAAATAAAAAAGGGAAGGTGGCTCAACCATGGCTAACAAGGGAAATCAGGGATAGTATTAAAACCAAGGAAGTTGCATACAAATTGGCCAGAAGTAGCAGCAAACCCGGGGACTGGGAGAACTTCAAAACTCAGCAGAGGAGGACGAAGGGTTTGATTAGGGCAGGGAAAATAAAATATGAAAGGAAGCTTGCAGAGAACATTAAAATGGACTGCAAAAGCTTCTATAAATATGTAAAAAGAAAGAGGTTAGTAAAAACAAACGTAGGTCCCCTGCAGTCGGAAACAGGGGAAGTCGTAATGGGGAACAAGGAAATGGCAGATCAATTGAACAAGTACTTTGGTTCGGTGTTTACTGTGGAGGACACACACAACCTGCCGGAAATAAAAGGGGTCAGAGGATCTGGTAAGAGGGAGGAGCTGAGGGAAATCCTTATTAGTCGGGAAAAGGTATTGGGGAAATTGATGGGACTGAAGGCTGAAAAATCCCCGGGGCCTGATGGTCTGCATCCCAGAGTACTTAAGGAGGTGGCCTTGGAAATAGTGGATGCATTGACGATCATTTTCCAACATTCCTTAGACTCTGGATCAGTTCCGATGGAGTGGAGGGTGGCCAATGTAACCCCTCTTTTTAAAAAAGGAGGGAGGGAGAAAGCAGGGAATTATAGACCGGTCAGCCTGACATCGGTCGTGGGGAAAATGATGGAAGCAATTATTAAAGATGTCATAACAGACCATTTGGAAAGTGGCGACATGATAGGTCCAAGTCAGCATGGATTTGTGAAAGGGAAATCATGCTTGACAAATCTTCTGGAATTTTTTGAGGATGTTTCCAATAGGGTGGACAGGGGGGAACCAGTAGATGTGGTGTATTTGGACTTTCAGAAGGCCTTCGACAAGGTCCCACACAAGAGATTGGTGAGCAAAGTTAAAGCACATGGGATTGGGGGTAATGTGTTGACGTGGATTGAGAACTGGTTGGCACACAGGAAACAAAGAGTAGGAGTAAATGGGTACTTTTCAGAATGGCAGGCAGTGACCAGCGGGGTACCGCAGGGTTCGGTGCTGGGACCCCAGCTGTTTACATTATATATTAATGATTTGGACGAAGGGATTAAATGTAATATCTCCAAATTTGCGGATGACACTAAATTGGGAGGCAGTGTGAACAATGAGGAGGATGCTAGGAGGCTACAGAGTGACTTGGACAGGTTGGGTGAATGGGCAAATGTATGGCAGATGAAGTACAATGTGGATAAATGTGAGGTTATCCAGTTTGGTGGTAAAAATAGAGAGGCGGACTATTACCTGAATGGTGGCAGATTAGGGAAAGGGGACGTGCAACGAGACCTGGGCGTCATGGTACATCAGTCACTGAAGGTGGGAATGCAAGTGCAGCAGGCAGTCAAGAAAGCAAACGGAATGATGGCCTTCATAGCAAGGGGATTTGAGTACAGGAGTAGGGAGGTGATGCTACAGTTGTACAGGGCCTTGGTGAGGCCACACCTGGAGTATTGTGCGCAGTTTTGGTCTCCTAACTTGAGGAAGGACATTCTTGCTATTGAGGGAGTGCAGCGAAGGTTCACTAGATTGATTCCTGGGATGGCCGGACTGACATATCAAGAAAGATTGGGTCAACTGAGCTTGTATCCTCTGGAGTTCAGAAGAATGAGGGGGGATCTTATAGAGACATTTAAAATCCTGACTGGTTTAGACAAATTAGATGCGGGCAAAATGTTCCCAATGGTAGGGAAAACTAGAACCAGGGGTCACAGTCTAAGGATTAAGGGGAAGCCATTTAGGACTGAGCTGAGGAGGAACTTCTTCACCCAGAGAGTGGTGAATCTATGGAATTCTCTTCCACAGAAGGTTGTTGAGGCCAGTTCGCTAAATATATTCAAAAGGGAGTTAGATATAACACTCACAATTAAGGGGATCAAGGGGTATGGCGAGAAAGCAGGAATGGGGTACTGAGGTAGCATGTTCAGCCATGAACGCATTGAATGGCGGTGCAGGCTCGAAGGACCGAATGGTCTACTCCTGTACCTATTTTCTATGTTTCTATGTTTCTATAGCAACAATATCATACTCCCATGTGTTCATCAACACCTTCAATTCATCTGCCTTACTCGCAAGACTCCTTGCATTAAAATAAATGCCTAGATTTTTTGTGCTCAAGTCTCTGGAGTGGGACTTGAACCCACAATCCATTGACTCAGAGGTGAGGATGCTACCAACTGAGCCACTGACTGATACTGGCTTACAAAAGGCGTTTGATAAAGTACCATATAATAGACTTATTCACAAAATTGAAGCCAATGGGATTAAAGGGGAAATGGCTGTGTGGATAAGAAATTGGCAATGAACAGAAAGCAGAGAGTAAAGGTGAGCGGTTGTTTTTCAGACTGGAGGGCAGTGTGCCATGGTGTCCCCCTGGGGTCGGTGTTGGGACCACTACTTTTTTGAGATATATTAATGACCTGGACTTGGGTATACAGGGCATAATTTAAAAACTTTGCAGATGACACAAAACTCAGAAATGTAGTAAACAATGAGGAGGACAGTAACAGACTTCAGGATGACAAAGACAGACTGGTGAAATGGGCGGACACATGGCAGATGAAATTTATCGCAGAGAAGTGTGAAGTGATACATTTTGGTAGGAAGAATGAGGAGAGGCAATATAAACTAAATGGTACAATTTTAAAAGGGGTGTAGGAACAAAGAGATATGGCAATGTAAGAATACAAATTTTTGAAGGTGGCAGGACAAGTTGAGAAGGCTGTTAAAAAAGCATATGGGATCCTTGGCTTTATTAATAGAGGTATAGAGTACAAAAGCAAGGAAGTTATGCTGAGCTTTTACAAAACACTGGTTAGGCCCCAGCTGGAGTAGTGTGGCCAATTCTGGGCACCACACTTTAGGAAGGATGTCAAGGCCGGAGACAGGTTGCAGAGGAGATTTACTAGAATGGTTCCAGGGATGGAAGACTTCAATTACATGGAGAGACAAGAGAGACTCCTCGACACCCTGGTCCACTCTTCAATCACCCCCAACACCCCCTCCCCTTTCCATGGGACCTTCCCATGCAAGCGCAGGAGATGCAACACCTGTCCTTTTACCTCCTCCCTTCTCACCGTCCAGGCCCAATCACTCCTTCTAGGTGAAACAGTGATTTAATTGTCCTTCTTTCAACTTAGTATACTGTATTCGCTGCTCATGATGCGGTCTCCTCTGCAATGGGGAGACCAAATGTAGATTGGGTGAGCGCTTTGCGGAACACCTCCGTTCAGTCCGCAAGCGTGACCCCGAGCAGTGAAGAGAGTTATTCTAATGAGCACTTGGTTATTAAAAACAAGTCATGTGGCTTTTCTATTCGTGAAAGAACCTCCTAAACAACAAGAGATATTTTGGGCCAGAATTTGCCGTCAAGATAATGGTGAGGTTAATGGCGCTGGCCGTGATTTCTGCACAAATGCTGCAGCATCTTCAGGCGAGGGGCAGATGCGCGGTTAAACTCAAAAATCCAAAAGTTGCTGTCCGAGATGCACCGCTCCGCTGTTAGCTTCGCGAAAATGGCATCTCGCTGTCTGCCTCACCACTGAAATGCATTGAGTGACGTGAAGTTGCTGTATTTGTGCGGTAGATACGAGCTAAACTCACCACAGACAGTTAAGTCTTGTCCATTTCAGTCTAAGTACCCATTTAACGTTATCTTAAGTGTTAATTACTGCCAGTCAACCTCTCTGGTACTGAAAAGTGTGGAGTCTCTTTCATTCAGGTTTTAATTGTTGTTGAGATTTTAAAAATGTAAAATTGTTAATTTTACTTTTTGCTTTTCCTTTAGGTTTCTTTCATCGCTCTCTCTTGATCCAATCTTTCTTTCACTCCCTTTACTTCCCTTTCTGTAGCTGGTTTGCCATTGAATTCACCCACTCTAATCTACACTTCCTTCTTAATCTTGCGCTGTTAATTTCACAATCCTTCAATCTGATTAGTTAAGGAGATATACAGATGCTTGCCCTGTTCACTCAGGTCCCAGATGCCTGGTCTCCCCTCGCTGCAATGTTATCAGCTCACACTTTCAGCAACTTGCCACCCAAAACATTAAAAAACCTAAACGGGCAAGGGCACGTCTAACTAACGGCAGACACCGTTAGACTCACTCTTACAGCAGATTATGGCCCATTAAAGTATATAAGAGGTTAGTGTGCAAAATTAAAGCACATGGGATTGGGGGTAATATACTGGCATGGATTGAAAATTGGTTAACAGACAGGAAACAGAGAGTAGGAATAAATGGGTCTTTTTCGGGGTGGCAGGCGGTGACTAGTGGGGTACCGCAGGGATCAGTGCTTGGGCCCCAGCTATTCATAATATATATCAATGATTTGGATGAGGGAATCAAATGTAATATTTCCAAGTTTGCTGATGACACGAAACAAGGTGGGATTGTGAGTTATGAGGAGGATGCAAAGAGGCTTCAAGGCGATTTAGACAAGTTGAGTGAGTGGGCAAATACATGGCAGATGCAGTATTACGTGGATAAATGTGAAGTTATCCACTTCGGTAGGAAAAACAGAAAGGTAGAGTATTATTTAAATGGTGTTAGATTGGGAAATGCTGATGTACAAAGGGACCTGGGTGTCCTTGTACACTAGTCACTGAAAGCAAACATGCAGGTGCAGCAAGCAGTTAGGAAGGCAAATGGCATGTTGGCCTTCATTGCAAGAGGATTTGAGTACAGGAGCAAGGATGTCTTACTACAGTTGTACAGGGCCTTGGTGAGACCACACCTGGAGTAGTGTGTGCAGTTTTGGTCTCCTTACCTAAGAAAGGATATACTTGCCATAGAGGGAGTGCAGCGAAGGTTCACCAGACTGATTCCTGGGATGGCAGGACTGTCGTATGAAGAGAGATTGGGTCGACTAGGCCTGTATTCACTAAAGTTTAAAAGAATGAGGGGGGATCTCATTGAAACGTATAAAATTCTGACAGGGCTAGACAGACTGGATGTAGAGAGGATGTTTCCCCTGGCTGGGGGGTCTAGAACGAGGGGTCACAGTCTCAGGATACGGTGTAGGACATTTAGGACTGAGATGAGGAGAAATTTCTTCACTCAGAGGGTGGTGAACCTGTGGAATTCTCTACCACAGAAGGCTGTGGAGGCCAAGTCACTGAATATATTTAAGAAGGAGATAGATAGATTTCTAGACGCAAAAGGCATCAAGGGGTATGGGGAGAGAGCGGGAATATGGTATTGAGATAGAGGATCAGCCATGATATTGAATGGCGGAGCAGGCTCGAATGGCCTACTCCTGCTCCTATATTTCTATATTACAGCGTTACAGAGCATGTTGTATGAGGGTTCTCTATTAGCAAAGGGAAACTAGCAGATATTAGGTCAGAGGGTATTATAATGAGCACTGTGCAGTATGGCATTGCATGCCTTTTCTCTATTATTTAGCGAACCATAACCAACGTGTGCATGTCTCAGGGAAGACAATGCAGCCTGTACAAACCTTGTAGTGTGATGGTTGGACAGTCATTCAGAGTTTGTTCATAGAATTACATAGAAATGACAGTACAGAAACAGGCTATTCAGCCCAACTAGTCCTTGTTGATGTTTAACCTCCACAGAAGCAGGAGTCCTAATCCAACATGTCTGGCCTGTTCCCACATCCCTTTATCCCTCAACCATCTATCCAACCTATTCTTGATTGTTGATATGGTCACTGCTTCAATCACTAACTCCCATAGTGTATTCCATAGCCTCACAACCCTCTACGAAAGAATTTTTCTCCTAAATTTTTTACATTTAATCATATCTGTGGCCCTACATCCGAGACACCTCAACAACTGGAATCAGTATGTTTCTATGTAAGCTGTCCCTTCCATTCATCATTTTAAACACCTTCATCAAATTACCCCATAATCTCCACTGTTCTCATGAAAACAGTTTTTGTGACTGGAAGCCAGTGTCCAGTGGTGTACTGCAGGGATTGGTGCTGGGTCCTTTGCTGTTTGTAGTGTACATTAATGATTTAGATATGAATGTAGGAGGTATGATCAGTAAGTTCGCAGATGACAGGAAAATTGGTGGAGTGGTAAATAGTGAGGAGGGAAGCCTCAGGCTACAGGACGATATAGAGGGGTTGGTCAGATGGGCAGAACAGTGGCAAATGGAATTTAACCCTGAAAAGTGTGAGGTGATGCATTTTGGGAGGACTAACAAGGCAAGGGAATACACAATGAATGGTAGGATCCTAGGGAGGACAGAGGATCAGAGGGACCTTGGTGTGCATGTACATAGATCCCTGAAGGCAGCAGGACAGGTAGATAAGGTGGTTAAAAAGGCATATGGGATACTTGCCTTCATTAACCGAGGCATAGAATATAAGAGCAGGGAGGTTATGATGGAGCTGTACAAAACGCTAGTTAGGCCACAGCTGGAATACTGTGTGCAGTTCTGGTCACCACACTATAGGAAGGATGTGATTGCATTGGAGAGGGTGCAAGGAGATTCACCAGGATGTAACCTGGATTGGAGCGCTTCAGCTATGGAGAGAGACTGGACAGGCTGGGGTTGTTTTCCTTAGAGCAGAGAAGGCTGAGGGGGTACCTGATTGAGGTGTACAAAATTATGAGGGGCATAGTTAGGGTAGATAGAAAGGAACTTTTCCCCTTAGTAGATGGGTCAATAACCAGGGGGCATAGTTTCAAGGTAAGGGGCAGGAGGTTTAGAGGGGATTTGAGGAAAAACTTTTTCACCCAGAGGGTGGTTGGAATCTGGAACTCACTGCCTGAAAGGGTGGTAAACATAGAAACATAGAAGATAGGAGCAGGAGTAGGCCATTCGGCCCCTCGAGCCTGCTCCGCCATTTAATGAGATCATAGCTGATCATCCAAATTCAGTACCCTGTCCCTGCTTTCTCCCCATATCCCTTGATCCCTTTAGCCTTAAGAAATATATCTAACTCCTTCTTGAATATATTTAATGAATTGGCCTCAACTGCCTTATGTGGTAGAGAATTCCACAGGGTCACCACTCTCTGGGTGAAGAAATTCCTCCTCATCTCTGTCCTAAATGGCTTACCCCCTTATCTTTAGACTGTGACCCCTGGTTCTGGACTCCCCCGCCATCGGGAACATCCTTCCTGCATCTAGTCGGTCTAGTCCTGTTAGAATTTTATAAGTTTCAATGAGATCCCCTCTCATTCTTCTAAACTCCAGCGAATATAAGCCCAATCGACCCAATCTCTCCTCATACGTCATTCCTGCCATCCCAGATATCAGTCTGGTGAATCTTCGCTGCACTCCCTCCATGTCAAGAACATCCTTCCTCAGATAAGGCGATCAAAATTGCACACAATACTCAAGGGGTGGTCTCACCAAGGCCCTGTACAACTGTAGCAAGACATCCTTGCTCCTGCACTCGAATCCTCTCGCTATGAAGGCCAACATACCATTTGCCTTCTTAACCGCCTGCTGCACCTGCATGCTTACCTTCAGCGACTGGTGCACAAGGACACCCAGGTCTCGTTGCACTTCCCCTTCTCCCAATCTATTGCCGTTCAGATAATAATCTGCCTTCCTGTTTTTGCCACCAAAGTGGATAACCTCGCATTTATCCACATTATACTGCATCTGCCATGCATCTGCCCAATCACCCAACCTGTCCAAATCATACTGGAATTTCTCTGCATCCTCCTCACAGCACACACGCCCACCCAGCTTTGTGTCGTCTGCAAACTTGGAGATATTACATCTAGTTCCCTCGTCTAGATCATTAATATATATTGTGAATAGCTGGGGTCCTAGCACCGATCCCTGCGGTACCCCACTAGTCACTGCCTGCCACTCGGAAAAAGACCAGTTTATTCCAACTCTTTGCTTCCTGTCTGCCAACCAGTTCTCTATCCAAGTCAGTAACTTACCCCAATCCCAAGTGCTTTAACTTTACACGCTAATCTCTTATGCGGGACCTTATCGAAAGCCTTCTGAAAGTCCAAATACACCACATCCACTGGTTCTCCCTTATCTATTCTACCAGTTACATCCTCAAAAAATTCCAGTAGTAGAGGCAGGAACCCTCACAATATTCAAGAAGCATTTACATGAGCACTTGAAATGCCATAGCATACAAGGCTACGGACGAAGTGCTGGAAAATGGGATTAGAATAGATAGGGCTTGATGGCCGGCGTGGACATGATGGGCCGAAGGGCCTCTTTCTGTCCTGTATAAATCTATGACTCTATGACTAAAACAGCTCTAATTTTTCAAGACTTTCTTCGTAATCGTATTTCCTCATTTCAGTGAGTGTGTGCTGGACCCTCTCTCTTGGCTCAGAATTCTTCCTATAGTGTGGAGATCAAGAATTGTCCAATCGTGATCTTACTAAGACTTAATATAAATTCAACACTGTGACCACAAACTATTCTGTTTGGTAGCTATCCCAATGGCTTAATGGGTAGAGGCACTGCCCAGTGTTATTAAAAGTTAGCAGAGGTTCCAGGCTTAATCGCTGGTCTGTACTGAGTTAATTTTCAACCAGACCAGATAATGTGGCATTGGAATTGGTTTGGATTTAGTACCTCTGTACTTTGCTGGAGGGGGAAATCAACAAACCTATTCCAATTTGCTATCCAGTGACTCTTGCTGGGAAGGGCAAGGACATGGACATTAGGTGAGAACAGAATCAAACCCGCCATGGTTAAATGAGAAGGGCATTGAAGGGCTGCCAGTGCTCATGTTGGATCCATACTCTTGGAAGAGTCCGTGCCTTCAGGAGAGGAGGGAAAAAAAGGGAGAAATAAAATTACTTTAAAATAAAAACAAACATTCCAAGTCAGATAACTGCTTTGCTAAGATTAAAAAAGGGAACAATTGGAATATTGGAAATCTGAAATAAAAAACAGAAAATTCTAGAAATGCAGAGCAGGGAAAGATGCCAATGTTCTGGTTGTCACCTTTCTCAGGACTCCCAATTTTTTTTCACTCTACGTACCTTATAGGAGATTATAATGAAAGTACTGGCACTGTGGGGATGAAAAGCCACAAGAGGTGGGCCCTCCTTTTATATGCACAGTATGCAAATTGACATCTTTATTCCAGTTTTACAGAGGAAGAAAAATCTTGAACCCGTTGAGGGATTATGACAAATGGATCATGTTCCTTCGTCACATCCGAAGTTACGAACATTCATTCAGCAAACACTGAGAATAATAACATGTACTGTCGGTGCTTTTTGTAACATTTCTTTATGACACTTTCTGAACAGTAATGTCACCTACTGGATAGATTCTTATTTTTTGAATGAAAGCACAGGACACTAACCCCGGCCAACTCCTCATAAATAGAAAACAGCTGCAGCAGCAGCCAGACGTTTGGCTGAAGATAGAAGTTATTCATTAAGTGTTAAAGAGTGCTTCGCGATCTACTGAAGCATAAAATGAACTTTGCAAATCTGTGCAGCAACCAGAGATCAAACAAAATTATTATTTTGGGTTTTCACCTTTAGGAGCAGAAGTTTTTTAAAAAAAGAGATCCAAAGCATAGTTTACACAAAATACAGAACATAATCCATTACAGCTGGGACCATTACTAATGAGAAGTGGAGATTACATGTAGTTGTGGAGCAAATCCACTCTGCTGCCACCTGCCCTCATTTCTAATTACTAAGAGTTTAATCTTGTTCTCCACTCGAGTGCCAACATCACTTATCTCCTTCCTAGATTGTATTTACAGTAAAGTCTGCTTGGAGCACCAACACTTTTTCTCTCTTGCGAATTTATTCAATGACGCTGGCCTTTCCGAGGAGCTGCCAGCGCTGCTGTGGAAAGCAAATCTGCACCTTCACCATTAAGTAGATTTAATTTTTTTTTAAAGATTGTTACCTCCCATCTGAGGTGTTTAGTCTTTATTAACACGGTGAATGAGACAGCTAGGTGATGGCAAGGTCGTGAGGTCAACATTCGGAGCCACTGCACCATCTGTTTTGGCAGTAGCTTCAATCGAGTCAGCAGGGGACAGTTTGATCTGGTTAAATTATAAGAGGAAAATGCGACACTGTGGATAAAGCTCAGTGTTTTCACACTGTTCGGTTCACAGCTGTACTCTCCATTATTGACAACTGGCTGACACTTGTGCAGCCCACGCAATGTGCATTCCTTTACCAGAGTATTATGGGATATTATGCACTCAGGTGTAAGCATGCATTGAGTGCCTTAAACTAGAGCAGGAACCTTCCAGTGAATGCAATTCTTCGCAATGGTCTAGTTTGCCTTGATGGGCAACGTGTGCCACTATGATGCCGGGTTGTTGAGGTGCTGATGTTACTTTGTGCCGGGACAGTGGCAATGAAATATTGAAGTGCTGGGTTATGTGTGAGATAGGGACCTGAGCCTGATGCTGAACGCATAGGGCGCAACTTACTGTATTTTTTCATATTAAGACGCGAGCTCCAGGGGCCATTGAGGCGGTCAGATTCAGCATATGGGATTGTGGAAGCATTGAGGTTGAGGGAGAGAGCAAATCACATCAGGAAAGATAGAGCGACCAGCGAGAGAAACAGCAAAGGTTTAACATGCCTTTCATCTCTCCTATACTAATAATTCAATATATTCACTAATAATTCAGTAGCCGTGAGCAAACTGGACACAGATTCCTATACTGTGAATAATAACTCACAGTGTACAATAAATACGCAATGGGATTCTTTTGTTAAGGACTTTGTGGTATAGGTGCCACGTCAGTGGTACAGGCAACTCTTTATAATGCTCACTTCAGTGCATAAAGCACATAAAGCTACTTCCAAAAAACAAAAGACAAAACCATGTTCTATTACCTCACACAGGCGCACTGCAACTCTCCGTGCCGAGTTTCCCCTCCTCCTGTGGGAGATGCCACGACGTTTCTATTTGTTGCCTCCGGGCTGAGACCAGGAGCTGAGCAGAGTGGGACTGGAATCTCTGTTCAGCCTTGCTTTACAGTACTGGCTGTTAGCACATTACAGCTACAACTGTGCCAGCAACAAAAAACCCTAAACTTCACTAACAAATTTAAACTAGGAGCAGGAAACTATCACATGCAGTATTAAATTTATAGCTTAACTAGTTAAACTAATTAATATAACTATAAATAATCGTTGATTGAAGACTTTAACTAATTAAATAAATAAAATAAGGCTAGACTAAGATATGACAGGGCAGGTTATGTGTCTGGACTGCAGTATGTGGGAGTTTGTGGACGGTGAGACTGTCCCGAGCGAACATGTCTGCAGGAGATGTCTCCGTCTCGAATCTCTCCGGCTCAGAGCCATTGAGCTGGAGTGCGAGTTGGAGACACTCCGACACATAAGGGAGGTGGAGGAGTTTCTGGACAGTTTTATCCAGAATACAATCACACCCCAGAGGAAAGCACAGGTTCAGGAAAGGGAGGGTGTGACTGTTCGGGAGATGGGTAGCGGGGATTTAGGAGAGGTTGAGAAGGAGGTCCCGCAGACACTGGTCCAGTCCAACAGGTATGATGTACTCGCTTCCTGTGAGGACAAGGAGAAAGACTGCAGGGAGGACAGCCACAATGCAGACCAATGCACCGTGGCTCAGAAGGCTGTCCAAGGGGGGGTGGGGGGGAGAGCAGAATAGAAATGTGGTAGTGATAGGGGACTCTATAATTAGGGGGATAGATAGCATCCCCTACAGTCAAGAACGAGAATCCCGAAGGGTGTGTTGCCTACCCGGTGCCAGGGTAAGGGATATCTCACGACGGCTGGAGAGGAACTTGGAAAGGGAGGGTGGAAATCCAGTTGTCGTGGTCCATGTTGGAGCAAACAACATAGGTAGGAACAGGGAGCAGGTCCTGCTGAAAGAGTATCAGGAGTTAGGATCTAAATTAAAAAGCAGGACCTCGAGGGTAATAATCTCTAGATTATTGCCCGAGCCACGTGCAAATTGGCATACACGCAGACAGATCAAGAGAATTAACACGTGGCTAAAGGGCTGGTGTGGGAAAGAGGGGTTCCTTTTCATGGGACACTGACACCAGTTCTGGGACAGGAAGGAACTGTACCGATGGGACGGGCTCAACCTGAACCAGGATGGGACCAGTGTCCTAGCGGAAAGGGTAAATAGGGAGGTGGCAAAGGCTTTAAACCAGTAAGATGGGGGGAGGGATCTACAAAAAACGTAACCAGCCTAAATATAAACAAAACAGGAAAAGAGAGCACAGGAAAGAATAAAGTAAGGGAGGACATTGATGGCAAGGGAATAAATAGAGTTATAGAACAGGAGTCTAAAAAGATGGTTAAACATAAAATGAGAGGAAATCCTATTAAAAATGAGTTAAACTGTCTGTACAGCAATGTATACAGTGTCCGTAATAAAACAGGGGAGCTGGAGGCAATCACGCGTTGCGAGGAACCAGACATAGTAGGGATTACTGAGACATGGCTACAGAAAAATCAGGATTGGGAATTAAACATTGCAGGGTATAACATATTTAGAAAAGATAGGGAGGGATAAAGGGGAGGTAGAGTAGCTGTACTTAATAGGGATAACATAATGGCAGTAGAAAAAAGTGCCGCAGATATCAGCAAGACAAAAATAGAATCCATATGGATAGAGATAAAAGATAATAAAGGATCAATAGGCGTAGTCTACAGACCACCTAATAGTGGAAAGGAGGTGGAGGAAGAAATATGCAGACAAATTAGGGAAATGAGTAAAAAACAGAATAATAATCATGGGGGATTTCAACCACCCCGATATTAATTGGACAGAAGAGGTAGGTAAAGGGGATAAGGGAATGGAGTTCCTACAATGTGTATAGGACTCCTTTCTAACCCAATATGTAAAAAGCCCAACAAGGGAGGATTCGCTATTGGATCTAGTAATGGGGAATGAACCAGAGCAGATAAGAGAATTAAAGTAGGGGAACATCTCGGCAGGAGTGACCATAATATAATATGCTTTAAGATGATAATTGAGAAGGACGTAATAAGTATGATGAAAACCGGTTTAATAGATTGGAGAAAAGCTGATTTTGAGGGGCTGAGAATAGAACTTGGAAAAAAAATGAACAACAATATTGGCAAACAACGATGTAGAACAGCAATGGGAAACATGTAAAATGGTGTTTAAAAGAGTGCAGGAAAAATATATTCCGCTGAAGGGAAAGAACAAACTAAACAATAATGAGACTCCATGGATGAATAAAGCCATAAGGGAACAATTGAGGGTAAGGAAAGAGGCATACATTAAGTGCATAGACAGCAGGGTAGTGCATAATAAGGGAGAATACAAAAAGATTAGGAGGGAAGTCAAAAAAACAATTAGGGCGGCAAAGAGGAACTACGAAATTAAATTATCAAGGAACATAAAACAAAATAGTAAAATATTTTATAGGCACATCAATAAAAAAAGGAAGGTTGGTATGGGAATAGGGTCATTAAGGGATAGACAGGATAATACCACAGGTAACGATAGAGAGATGGCAGAAATATTAAATAATTATATCGCTTCAGTAATAGAACAGGTGGACAGGACAGGGGGACAGGACATTGGATGATGAGATTAGTAACAAGATAAGTGCATTTAAAATAAAAAAGGGGATATATTAAAAAAACTAATCAAACTCAAAGAGGATAAAATCCCTAGTCCGGATGGATTACATCCACGCATTTTAAAAGAATCTAGGGAAGAAATAGCAGAGGCATTACTACGCATATTTAATAATTCGTTAGAAAAAGGTGCAGTGCCAGAGGACTGGCGGATAGCTAGCGTAATACCGATATTTAAGGGGGATACAACATTTCCAGGGAATTATAGACCAGTCAGCTTAACATTGGTGGTAGGAAAAATAATGGAATCCCCATTAAAGGAGAAAATAGAACATCTAGAAACCAAAAAGATAATAATGAATAGTCAGCATGGATTTCAAAAGGCAAAGTCTTGCTTGACCAACCTTATTGAATTTTTTGAAGAGGTAACAGAGAGAGTAGACAATGGTAATGTAGTAGATGTAATTTATCTAGATTTTCAAAAGGCCTTCGATAAGGTACCCTATAATAGACTGATGCACAGGGTCAGAGAAGGCGGAGTCAGGGGACAAGTAGCAGAATGGATTGCTGGCTGGCTTCAGGACAAAAAGCAGAGAGTAGGAGTAAAGGGTAGCTATTCACAGTGGCAGAAGGTGGGTAGTGGTGTTCCACAAGGATCAGTGCTGGGACCACTGATGTTCACAATTTGCATTAACGATTTAGACTTTGGAATCAAAAACACAATTTCTAAATTTGTGGATGACACCAAATTGGGGGGATAGTCAATACTGAGGAGGACTGCAACAAATTACAGGAGGACATTAATAAACTTGCAGAATGGGCATATAATTGGCAAATGAAGTTCAACACAGATAAATATGAGGTAATACATTTTGGTAGGAAGAATAGGGAAGTCACTTATCACTTGGAGGGTGCGAGTCTAGGTGGGGTAGAGGAACAAAGGGATCTTGGAGTACAAATACACAAATCACTAAAAGTTGCGACACAGGTTAGCAAGGTCATAAAAAAAGCAAATGTGAGAAGTCGCACAACACCAGGTTATAGTCCAACAGTTTTATTTGAGTGCTGCTCCGAAAGCTTGTGATTTCAAATAAAACTGTTGGACTATAACCTGGTGTTGTGCGACTTCTCACATTTGTCCACCCCAGTCCAACACCGGCATCTCCACATCATAAAAAAAGCAAACCAAGCACTGGGGTATAGAATTCAAAAATAGGGAAGTTATGCTAAACCTGTATCGAACCTTGGTTAGACCACACTTGGAGTACTGCGTACAGTTCCGGTCGCCATATTATGAAAAGGATATAGAGGCACTGGAGAGGGTGCAGAGAAGATTTACAAGGATGATACCAGAAATGCAAGGGTATACATATCAGTAAAGGATGAACAGGCTGGGTTTCTTTTCTCTTGAAAAAAGAAGGCTGAGGGGTGACCTAATAGAGGTCTTTAAAATTATGAAAGGTTTTGATAGAGTAGGTACAGAGAGAATATAACCACTTGTGGGGAAGAGCATAACTAGAGGCCATCAATATAAGATAGTCACCAAGAAATTCAATAGGGAATTCAGAAGAAACTTCTTTACCCAAAGAGTTGTGAGAATGTGGAACTCGCTACCTTAGGGAGTGGTTGAAGCGAATAGTATAGATGCATTTAAGGGAAGGCTAGACAAGCATATGAGGGGAAAGGGAATAGAGGGTTATGCTGATAGATTTAGATAAAAAAAGACGGGAGGAGGCTCGTGTGGAGCATAAACGCCGGCATGGACTGGTTGGGCCGAATGGCCTGTTTCTGTGCCGTATATCCTATGTAAATTTTTGCAAGCACGCACCAGGCATTCAGGAATCAAAACAAATGCATTATCAAAATTACCAGCATCCTTGCAAGTAGTTGTGCATTTCAGACTGCAGTTGTTGCATTTCCGATTGACTCCATCCCCCTCCCTGGACACTCTCTCAGGCGGAACCCTGCGAGCTTTGGTGGGGTCAGCAGCAGAGGTCCATGGCGGGGACGTATTAGCACGAATGCCAAGATGCACGGCGCCATGGATCCCTCCATAACCTCACCCCTCCCTGTCTCTGTAAGCTCAAGCCCTAAAATCTTCTCTAAACTTTCCATTCCTCCAACTGCAACATTTGTTGAGGACTGTCCAGCCGGCACACTGAATAATCTGACCTCCAGCTCCAACAAGCCCCTGGGGAACATTACACACTGAAACAAACTGGGACAAGCTGCCAACCTCGCACTCCCCAAGGCGAATGAAGAGTCCACCCTCAACAGATCATAACCAGCTGCCTCAGCTTAGCGGAGGAAATCAAACAGAACTTCCTAATAACATCCAGACCATGTGCATTGAAATCTTTGATCTCTGCAATACAAATTGGCCAGCAGAACATCATATTAACTGGAAGTCTCTGCCCTCGAAGGTGATGAAAAGGCTGCAGCACACAAACAACGCAGCTACTGGAGAGGGACCAGGAAATGGCTGGAAAAGCAGATGACTGACATCTGGGAACATTGCAATTCAGATCTTTGGTATTCCCAAATGCCTGGCGAGGAATAGACCAACTGCTTTCATCCAGCGGACTCTCAAAACCCAACAACCCTCAAACCCTACTTAGAGCTGGATGGAGGAGTGGATTTGACAACAGAACATGCCCACAAAACACATGAACCCACTGCTAACATTGACACTCCCAGACTCTTGTATGGACGCCCTGCCAATAATGACATTCCATGACTCCCACATGATCCCACTGCAAATATTAATGCACTCCTGGCAACGCCCTGTCCTAAGTTCTGAAAGACAGTGTTATTAATAGAAGTAACCTTCTAATAAGCCAACAAATACAGAAATTATATAGAAATCTGATGCAGACAGTCTGAAAATTTAGAGGAACTTTTAGAGGCTGGGGACAGCAGTTTTGTAAACCTTGTGATGTATATAAATGAAAAATGTTTGTCTTCTTTAACACAGTGTCCATTTAAGATGCACACATGGGATCTTCCTCGATAACTCTGTGGCTAAATGCATCAGTAGGGTTGGCTAAGATGGACTTCAGTGTCTCTGGGTAAGGAAAGGGGGAGGAAAAATCAATTCCTTCCTCCTGTTTGCTGTTCAGTGACCCCTGCTGGAAAGTTTAAAAAAAATAGAAAATGTTGCAAATATGCAGCCAGTCAGTTAGCATCTGTAAAGAGAGAAGAGAGGCTATAACATTTCAGTCAGGCCCTGCTACTTGCTGGAAGTATATGTACAGATAACAGCTCAGGAAAGGACCAGGCTCGTCTGTGATGTCCCTGCCCACATGGTAGATCAACCTGCCAACACTCTCAAGGCTCAGACTGTGAAATTGGCCACTTGAATGAGGTTTCAGTGGGCTGCATCCCTTGTGGAATCATACTCCTCCACAGGGGCAGAGCCTTCAGGAGAGGAGAGATGAGACGAGAAAACTGGGGGAAATAAAAACATACTCAATGAAATCACAGTAAATCTTTGTGGTGCTTTCAACAGAGGCCGTCTTTTTGATGCATATTAGGCGGCATAACAGTATACAGCCAGAGCCAGCTGAAAAGACAGGTTGCAGCTGAAGGTATGGAAAGAAATGGAGAATTGATATTGTATCTTAATACAAACCAGAGCTTTCACATAGCTGAAGAAAATCGGATGAAATTCCATCTCGTGATTGCCGTTTTGTTCATGTCAATGTAGCAATTTTGAAGAAAACTGAAGCTCGCCCACGGATATACAAGAACAAAGTTACAAGTGTTTTCTTGCAACACACTGGACTCACTCACTTGAATTTACTGAGACAGTGGTGCAAGTGAGCTCTACAGCACTTTTATCCTATTGAAGTTTCTTCTCAATATATATTTTGGCCCAAAATTTCCTGCAAAGTTTCGGCGTAACTCCCGACGCAAAAGCGGGGATGCGCCGAATATTTCCCAAGGAAATTTGAGCATAACTGATTTACGCCAGTGCTATAGCAAAATATCGTTCTAAACATCAATGGCTTGCGCCATTTCCGAGATATGTCCATTGAAACCCTCTGCCGCTCATGTACTTAGCTCCGCACCATGCGAAAGACCAGCTCACGGGAGTTTCCAGAACTTATGCGAATAATGCGCTGACGTAGACTTAGGCCCAAAAATGTAGGCACAGCACAGCCTGATGCCGCTAGATATTGGCGTAACAGACACTTCTGAAGTTTGATAGCGATATTCTTTCTAATTGTTTTTCTCACTGAGTCCTGCACTATAATTAACAACAGTGCCGTCAGTCTCATTGCACACAAAATTCTCGCACCCCCATGCATTCAGAAGGACTAAGCAGCTGCAATGGCCTTACTTGCCAATGGACATACCGCTATTCTGCATAACTTTCTTTAAGTGTCAGCTGCGGCTCAGTTGGTAGGACACTCGCCTCTGAGTCAGAAGGTTGTGGGTTCAAGTTCCACTCCAGGACTTGAGAACATAAAGCTAAGCTGACACTCCAGTGCAGTGCTGAGGGGGTGCTGCACTGTCGGAGGTGCCGTCTTTCAGATGAGACGTTAAACTGCTCGCTCAGGTGGACGTAAAAGATCCCATGGCACTACTTCGAAGAGGAGTAGGGGAGTTATCCCCGGTGTCCTGGCCCCTCAACCAACATAAAAAAGATTATCTGGGCATTTTCACACTGTTGTTCGTGGGAGCTTGCTGTGCGCAAATTGGCTGCCGTGTTTCCCACATTACAACAGCGACTCCACTTCAAAAGTATTTCATTGGCTGTGAAAGGTGCTATATAAATGCAAGTCTTTCTTTCTTCTTCTTAGAGGAGCAGGAGTTTCAGAGTGAGGTGCAATGGCAGAAGACAGCAGCCCACTTGCCATCACTCCTATTGACGGCATTGCATTTCCGCTTCTTTGACTGCGGTCTTTATGTTCCAGCGGAGGTAAATAAGCTCCTCAGGAAATTTGGGCATAAGTTCGCCTCTGCGCAATTTCTGCAAAAGTGCAATCCAGGAAATTCTGGCCCTTTGATTTCTTTAAATGTAAGTTGAGCACTTTCATGTTGCCGATGATTATTTATGGCCCCACACCATGTGGAATTGTAATAGCAACACTTTCATCGTGTGACACGTATAGAAACGGAACAAATTAGTTCTTAAAAGTTCATTCACATTTCTAAATTGAAAAAAAAAATACTAATAGAAGTATAAAAGATGATCACGTGCAGCATGTGGAGTGATTGACATGGTGATCAGGTGACCATGCACAACAGTCTTCTGCCACATCCAAAACTGGCCAGCATAGGTTGGCGAAGGGAGTGGGATCATGCCTTGAGTTCTGAGGTTTGTTTTAGCAGTAAGGAAAACCTCAACATTAATAATGAATGCCTCCACATCATGAGACACAGAAGTAACCTGGGGGAAAAAAAGACTCATCTTAAAAATTAAGCATGTGTGTCGGATTTACATTACACAGGGAGGAATACATAGGCCGGGTGGGGATGCGGCAGTTGGCTTCTCTTATGCATTAAAGTGGAGGAAAATCCAGCTCCCGGTATCAGTACCAAGCACTCCCATGGCCTGGTATAGCATGGTTAGATACGGAGTAAAGCCCCAGCTCCAACAATATATGCCTCAGCCCTAATCCCAGAAGAGCACCCTTGACTGCATCAAAATCACATCATTTCCATTTTCCACATCATCACAGTAGCCATCCTGTGGCGTCTCTGAATGAGACTGCTAATTTAGTGCCAATTAGTGGCAGTTCTGTGCTGGGCATTCCATACCCACCAAGAATTAAACTGAGATTATCCAAACTGATTTCAGCCAGTGTATAAGACTTTCACCCTAGCTGAATTTGAACCCAGGTCTCGGGGTGAAAGGCAAGCGTCTCACCAGCTGCATTTCCTGTTGTTTTTAAAAATTGAATAATAATTTCAGTGAGCAAGCATGTTGAATTGGGCGATGTTACAGGGTTACACAGGCGTCAAATTAATTCTGACTTCAAAACATCACATGCAAAATCAGAAACATCTCTCATACTAAGTCAGTCACGCTGCATAGTGCAAAGGCATCCACACAGTGTGGTTCATTACCAGGGCAGTACCACTAGATGGCATATTTCAAATGAAAAACTAATAACCCATCCTTGAAATTAACCAAAAGTCAAAAGTTCAGGTGCGTCTAGTTGACGTTGCACAGGTATCAATGTTCAGGTGAGGTTCAACCAGATGCCATAATTTAATTTCATTAAAATGGATACCTGCATTTAGAAAACGCTCCTTTCTTTATGTTGCGAATTAACTACAGGCATTTTCTTCTTTAATTATCTCACCCACAGAGTTAGGAGGCTGTACAAGCACAACATCAATTCTTGCTTTGCCTCTGAAAGTGATGTTGCTGTGTACATCAACTGATGCGATTGCCAGAGGGCAGTGATATATGGAGCAATAGGTGATAACGTCAACATTTATTTTTGAATTCCTGGGGGTTAAGAAAGCAAATGTGTTTGTCATTAAAAAAACACAAGAATTTAGACTCTGTCCTGTTTACATTTGCTAAATACTAGAAATTCATCTACTTACCACCACTCCGTAGCGCCATGAAATAGCGGCGGCCGCTCTTTCGCCAGCTAGTGGCGGGTCCCGCGGCGGCTGCCATATTCTTTTCCCCCTTTGCGCTGCTAGTAACTGGCAGTGCCCTGGAAAAAAAAATACTGGTGTGTTGACGTCAATCGGCGTGCAATGCCGATTTAACGTCACCAACGCGAACATCGACCCAATCGGGGAATTCAGCGGTGGGTCCTAAGCACGACAATTTAACCTGGGGTGCAAGCAGTGGCGATGTCTGCAGCTCTTAAAGGGAAACACACATCGTTAGGTAAGTTTGAATGTAAGGTTTTGGACTGTTTTTTAAAAATTTTATTGAAGTGGTGGCTTGTTGCAATAGATGTGAAAAGTTTTTTTTTTAAACTTGCAAGGGCTCGGATGGTAAATGAAGGCCTTTGAGAAGACAGAACATGCTGCGAATACTCAGCAGGTCAGGCAACATCCGTGGAGAGAAAAACAGAGTCCACGTCTCAGGTCGAGATGCTGCCTGACCAACTGAGTATTTCCAGCATTTTATGCTGTCATTTCACATTTACAGCATTTGCTCGCAGAAGGAAGAAGACGACACAGAAGAGGAGGAATCAGACAGAAGGATGCATCCCAGACAGCCCCTTTGTGGCTGGGATATCTGGGATGGAATCATCCACCTGCAGTCCCAGCAACCACAACTCCAATTCCCCTTTCAACATTAGTCCCACACCTTACCTTCCATCTGTTACTGACCATCACAACGTCCTCTTGGCCACGATGCTGAAATAAAAGCCACCACAAAGCAAACTTTCGAATCCACCTATATACATCTATCCATCTAATGTGACATCAAGAAATCAACTCATCACCCGTATGCATTCTCTTAGTGACTGTCTTGTATGTGCCTTTGCCTATCCTACTGATGTCAGGCAGTGCTACCCAGTGGCTGCAGCATGGCTGGTGGAAGGCTGCTGACTTTCAGTAGGGGAAACTGCAAATGTCCATGGTGGTTGACCTAGAGGAGCTCATGGCTGGGATTGTCAAATCAATCTTCTTCTGTTCTTGTTCACTCTCCTCTCCCTCTTCTTGGTCACCCACTGGCTTGGCAAGCTACATTTCTTGGGTGTGTGAAATGAGGAAGGCACAAGGGTGGGGTTGTGGTGACGGGAGGGCGGGAAAGCATGAGGTGCATGCCAGAAGGAGGATAACGTACGAGGATACCAGCATCCTGTATCCTTTCAGCCCTGCCGCTGGCCAAGAGCTCAGCCATGCCCCTGCAAAGAATGGCCTACACCATCGCCTCCAAGGGGTGAGGTGAGGCTAGGAATGGGAGATGTGCCTTGTGATTGATGCAGATTGTTGGTAGGTCAGTGATTGGAGGTCGTGCAGTGAGCAGTGTGTGAGGCTAGTGGTGCAGTTGGTAGGAGACGGCTTTTGAAGATGCATTCACAGACCTTGACCAGTGGTCTGAGGTCATGAAGCTTCTTTGGGCACTGGAGCCAGGTGGTGGGGGTGACACTGCTGGCAGTGACGGCCTTAGTGATGTACTCCCACATCCTTCTTTCTGGAGGGCCTCTTGGCCGCTGCAATGCCGCACCTGGACAGGAACTTCGTCTCGGATGCCTCCGGCAACGCCACCAGGACGGCGTTGCACAGAAGGCAAGCACAGCGCCACCAATCTCCATGCCCCCAAGACCAATTTTGCTCAGTTAGTGTTGCTGCATTTTCAGCGGCCGGTGACACCGGCAACTTCCCCACCTCAGTTTTTAGGCTAGTCTAATCCGGATTTGAACCCTAATGGACAGGAATTATCACAAATTTTAAAAATTAGTAAAATGCTTAAGAACTGCTTTTTTAAAAAAAAAACTGCAATTTGATTTCAAAATTTCCTTGCCTCAATAACAGCAGATAATCTTCTATAACCAGAGAGAAAAGGAAATTTCAAAACAGAATAAAAACTGGTGAAACAGTAAAAAGAAAATGTGGCTCATATTTACAAAAAAACCTTCCATTTTTGTAAAACAAGAAACTATTGAGGGTGGATTTGAATTACCGATTTCAGGGAACCCAAGGTGTACATTTGAATCCCCTTATCGGCCATTAGCCCTTCCCCTAATTATTTTGTTCCTTAAATTTTTTTTAACATGGTCCTAGTGTATCACACTGCAGTAATGGGCAATAATTAATTTTTAATTTGAAGGATTCTCGTCTGACTATACCTGCGTTTAGGGTTAACATACAAAAATAGGAGCAGGAGTAGGTCATTCGGCCCTTCGAGCCTGCTCCGCCATTCAGTATGATCATGGCTGATCCTCTATCTCAATACCATATTCCCGCTCTCTCCCCATACCCCTCGACGCCTTTTGTGTCTAGAAATCTAGAAGTTAACAGTGAAGTGTAAATGAAATGCTCTGTAGATAAAGAATCCATCTGATACATTGATCTGGCCAAGCCATCACATTGTTTTTCTCTCCACACATGCTGCCAGGCAGAGTTAACGTTTCAGGTCGATGACATTTCAGTAGAGTTCTGACGAAAGGTCATTGACCTGAAACGTTAACTCTGTTTCTCTCTCCACAGATGCTGCCTGACCTGCCGAGTATTTTCTGCATTTTCTGCTTTTATTTCGGATTTCCAGCATCTGCAGTATTTTGCTTCTGTCATCACATTGTCTGTCTTTCACTGTCACTATCTTTTTTCCCCCCTCTCATTTTGTGTCACCTTTTTATCTTGTTATTTGTTGTGAAACTTCAGTCTTTATCTCACCTTCATCTTTGAAATAAACCCCAAAAGTATTTAAAATGATTTAAAAACAAAACAAAATAAAATATTTAAAACCTTGGCCAGTCTCTGTTGAAGGGAGAGATTCAATCAATAACAAGCTGTTTTGAAAGGAAAAAACCATCTGTGGAGCAGAGCTGAGTGAAGGAGCACAGAGATGAGTTAGGAAATCGCACTGAGAGAATAGGGAGCAGAGACAGACTGAGGACTCGAGCCAGATGCAGCACAGATCAGAGAAAGCAGAGACAGGCTTGCGCATAGAGAGTAGTATGAGCATTAGAAAGATGGGCCAAGGAACATGGAGCAGAAAGGAGTACGATAAACAACAGCTCCCACGAATCAAGTAACAAAAAGAGGACAAACCACATGTAGCAGACATTCATCAAAAAGTACAATTTTATGAGATTTCAGAATCTCAAGACTTCGATGAAATAATTGGAAGGTTTCAATAGGCTCCAAAAATATGAGCAACGTGATAAAACTACATGAGTTTTCAATACTGAATAGCATTTCTTTGTTTTAGAACAAATAAAAATATCTCCCCTGGTGGCTTTGTAAGTATAAGATGGAACTGAGCCATTTGGCCCAGGAAGCTATCGGGTTGAATTCCTGGTCTGTGCTGAGTTAACTGATTTTAGCCAATGTGGAAATAGGTGTGCTATAATTGGCTTTTGCAGACCAGACTAATAAGGTGGGAAATCTAGCTCCTGATAGATGTTCAGTAACTCGTTCTGAAACGTGCCCATGTGTGGATGCTGGGTGAGGAACTAATCAAGCTTGGCTATGATGCTCTACATGGTCAAATAGCTTATTGACGCTCATGTCTAGGCTCACACATGAAGAATGGCAACCTGGTTCAGGTACTGCAGGATGCCCATGAAGCCGTACGTCTACATGAGTCAACAAATTCAGGAGACAGAAAGCTGTGTGGGGGGAAAACATTCAAAACTATGTCCGGTAGATTGAAGTACAAGCACTAGTATGGTTATACAACTACACACAAATTTGCTTGAGTGAGTAATAGTGAAGTAGTATTAGGTGAATGAATAGCAACTGCAAAAAGTAATTGGACAAGTTTTTACAAATTCTGTTGCAGTAATTCTCTGTGCTAATTCTGAGAATAGTAGTACTAGCCAGGCAGTGTAAAGAGCACTGCCTGACTGGAACGCACATTACAGCTACCAGTCTCCGCATAAAATAGAAGGTAACTCCTTTAAAAATACAACTTGTGCTTTCCAAGGGCAGTAACAACAACAAAAAGTTTTAATAAGTAAAGTTTTATTATATGAATCCACTTTAAGTTATAAAGACAACTTTTGAATGAAAGGCACAGTGAGTCAGACAATTTTGATAAAACATGGAAACTAAATGAGAACATACAAAAAAAGGTGAAGACAGCATTTCCCAGCATTTACAAACCTCCAAAAATCCCGTTCGGAAAATCTCTGGAGTCAACTGTGTTGTTACTAACAAGTTATAAGTACACAATAGAAGCTACATTTGTACCATTAAACAGATCATAATCTGATTACTTCAGTTTGAGGAGGTTTTTTTTAAAAAAAGAATAAACACTATTGCTTTCTACTGTACTTTGTGGTGATGTTGCAGTATTTAATCCCCTGCAATGAAGCCAACTCGAGCTAGTTTTAGAATCAAAAGCATCAGCGTGATTTAAAATGGAGATTAAAGCCACAAAATTGCTTTATGGGGAAGAGCTTAACATTTATCCAGATTGAACCACAAGCATGAAAGTAGCAGGCAATGGTGTTGCTGCTGCACTTCAGCTAATCAGCAGCAAAAGCAGATTTTCCACCCCATTTCCACACAAACAACGAGGCTTTTTGTTTAACGTGCCAAACACACAGATTTTTTTAAAAACTGGAAACAAATTAATATAGTTTAGTTAAACAAAATGGAAAATGGCTCACCCTAAACTAAGATCAAATTACAATACTGTACCAACATGTAATACACAGCAGAAAGCAACTGCCATCTGTGTCAGCCCAGTAAATCAATAAAAAATTAAACCAGTCAAGCACGTGGCAAATGTAAACTTGTGACCAAAAACCTTATCCCAGTGTTAGTTGATGCATTTTTAATATATAAATAGCTATTGAAAGACTTCCTCATTATACTTCTACTGGTGTTTAGTTCAATAAATAGGTTTCTTTTCTTCTACCAAGGTGAGGGTAATTTTGGAACAATTCTTATTCTTTGGTATATGCTCAGATACTAGACGCTTTTGTGTCTGCCTCCTCCCCTCCCCTCCCCTTAGAAAGGAAGCTCTCCTAATTTTATTTACAGAATAGTCAACTTGGTTCTCTTAGAAATATCCCCTACAGGTCCTCAAATGATTATCCTGGCCTTTTTTTAATGTCGCTGCTTCGAAACAAATTAACCTCAGGTCACTATTTCATGCTCACAGACGTCTTGTGTAATAATTAAAAATAATGAGTTTTTTCCTCTCCCTATCCTTTGCAGAACATGAAATTATTGCTTAACAATGAGGGAATGGTTTAAGGTTTCGGACAGTATACCCCAATGCCATATTTTCTCAGTGCTTTAGTTTACAGATGATAAATTACAAATATGTTCACATATTTGAAAGGTAGTATGGGCAAACTCGTATCAAAATTTGCACATTCATTTTGATGGCAGTACATGTAAGTTTTTTTTAATACAAACTTCTTTTTTAATGATTTCCTTATTCAAAATATAGAAACGCAAGACAACATCAGTAGGTTAAAGCCTTTAAACAGGCTTTCAAGTTAAGCAAGATTTCCTCCTCAGTAAAGGCATCAGCCTCACAAATTGTGACAGTAATGCTGTGTTATGTCAATTGCCCTTTGACACGTGTGCAATCAATAAACCTGTCAGAGTCTATTATCTCCAGTGACCTGCTGGTCTTCATCTGAACTACCCCGCAGGCAATCAGAGAATAAGTCAATAATAGCTCAATGCTCTAATCAGATAATCAGTCTCACACGTTGGTTTGCAGATGTCTAGTGTTGTTCCAAGAATGAATCATCACCTTGTGCAGTGCCATATCTGCATAGTTTCATTCAACATAAGTTTACATTCTACACAGGAACAACTCTCACGTTCAATTCAACTGCAGTCTCAAATCTAGAGCAGTGTGAAAAACAACAGATCCCATTTTGAGCTACCTTACATTATTGTTCAGCTTTGCAAGGTAGTCTCGCAATTCTCTTGCTGCCTGGAATCGACCATATTCTTTCTTTGGGTTGGCGCACTCTTCAAGCAAGGCCTCCAGTCTGCCAACTCTGACAATTTCTACAGGAGGGTTATGCAGGAGCCCTCCAGTTGTACCACGCCAGGTGGCATACCTAGAGAGCAGGTTCTGACAGATGGCATAGTAGTTATGGTCAACTGTAACACGAGAACACAAAACGTCCTTTGAAAATGACAGGCAGGCCTCTTTTCCACAATCGTCAAACTTGCTCTCATACCATACGTCCCAGTTTTGAGGCTTATCTGCAGGGAACAAAATTGAATAAATTTGATCACTACTTTATGAAAACTTAATGTTTATTCTAATTTCATCATTAGTATTATGACTTTAGTTAAAACTATGCAGCTAATACAGCATTATCAGAGTCCAAATGATGTCCTGTTAGCATGAAAGAAAAATAAACCTATGCATAACATTTATACAGTGGAACCCATTATCTGCAACACTGGAGGGAATCCGCTAGCAGTTAATGGAACCTGGTGAATAGTTAAGAATCTGCCTATCTTTAGTTTGGCACAGTGACTTATTCAGATTACCTCATCAATTCTCCAACATTTACAGATAAGACTCATATTTTAAAAAGTGCATCTCATCTGCGCATTCATTTTAAAATGAGATACATTCTTGAAAAATATATGTTGGCAACCTGCTTCCTGTGGTTCTTCCAGACGTGAAGCCGTCACTCCACTTGTTTCTTGACCCAAAACTACATTTCAGAGCTGCCTGGATAGTAAATTCTAGCATTGAACATCCACAATATAACTGCTTATCCTGTTGAGTCATGTACCCAGAGTCAGTGAAAAATCAATTAAGAACACTCAATTACCTTTTAGCTAGTTTATGCAAAACTAAGTCCCAGCCCCCACACAACTGATTGTGGATATAATCCAGACTATGGTAATGGAGTGTGGACAATCAAGGTTCCACTGTAATAGGTTTAAGTATCAAGGTTGTCAGATTAAGTGAGATCATAAATCACAAGTTATGATGCACAAGGAAACAGGAACGGGAAACAGAATCAATAGAATCATTAATTCAATCTCTGGTGCCCTTGTTTATTTAATAAAGACAGACAAAAGGAAAAATAGAAATTTACATTAATGAACATACAGGAGCCAGGAACATCTTTAGGAAATGCCATGTAGCCTACACACACTTTAACTGAAATTAGATCCAGCCCTGGTTCAGTGTTGTCACTAGGACTTCAGTAATGGTGGGTGTCTGAAATTTTTGTACTAGAATGTAATTTTGAGATATCAAAGTCCAAGACACCAGCAAAAACTTCAGTACATCAAGATCTCTTTTCCTGACTCTCCAGCACTGGTGTCCTGTTCTCCTGCATTTGCCCAGGAATCAGAGAGAGGGAGATCAGCAGACCAGCACAGGAGTTTGATTACTCATCATGTTATTAAAGCATTAACATTGGGCCAGGTTTAAGTAAAAGGGTGCATACAGGCTGAGAGAGCAGACTAGGAGAGCAGGACCAGTCCAAAATTACTGTAATATATTGAGCTTTTACATCCAATGCAAGTCAACGGGAAGAAACATCATGTGGAGAACTCGCCCTAATGTGATGTCATGAGTGAGCAGTATTGCCGATCCGCCCTCCATTCCTATTCATGTTACACCGAAGGAGAATTTTATACCATCATAGCAGCAGCATTCTGAACGTACCTAGGCTCGCTCTAATTAGCAGGATTTAAAAAAAAAAATTGCTCACACAATTTCTTCCTCTTAACACACTGACTCCTTGCTAGGGCACAGCTCCACCGGCTGTCCTTCAGTACCTCACCCATTTGTGAGCCTACACAGCATTTTTCGATCACCCAACATCCACATGCTTGCAATATTTAAGGATAAATACACTGTAACAAGGGGCAACAGAGTCACTAATAAATGTATTGAACTGTCTCTGTAACATTTAAAATTATTAAACAGTCCAATAGAGCATAGCTGAAGGCTTTGCCACCAACAATGGAGTAGAGGGATGGTTAGATACACAAGAGGCTAGTCAAAGGATTGAAATGACTAGAGGTCATGGACGGGGCATAAGGCTGTAGAGGTAAGGTGTGATGAGGCTGTGCAAAGATGTGTCAATGAGGATGAGGATTTTAAATTCATGGCACTTTGGAAATTCGTATGGGTCACGATCCAGATAACAGAATTTTAGACAATTGAAGTTTATGGGGAGTGGAGGTCAGAAGGCCAGCAAACAGGACACTGGACAAAACAAATCTAAAGATGCTGAACGTATGGATAGGACTTTCGCAGCAGTGGGAGTAAGATTAGGGTTGCCAGCCCGCCCCAATTACCTGAGTCTCCCGGAATGGACGATCCACATTCAGGGCGACGCTGCTGACAACCCGGAAGAAAAGTACTTCCGCGTCCCAGTTCATGCCTGTGCGCCTCAGATGTCCTGAACTGTCAATTCCCGCCTCGCACCATCCTACCTATAGGCGCTGTCTATCACCAGATTGAGTGATTTCCTGCTGGAATATCCCTCCTGGCTGGCCACTGGTCCTGCCCCCGCCGCCCTTAAGTTAGCCAGAAAGGCGGCTTGTTGCACTTCAGGTGAAGTCACAGCAGTAGAGTGGGACCAGACTCGAGGAAATTCACTGTGTCTGCAGCAGCCTACCTTGCTTGCTTTATTGCCACGAGCTAGCAGGAGCAGGGCGACCCATACCCGGCAGAGGAGCCAAATGATGAGGAGGCTACGGTCTCAGACTATGAAGCTATCCTGGAGTTTCAATTTCAGCACTATCATATTCAGGTCAGGCGTTTAAAATTATAGCCTTCAATGGCAGTCAGTGGCACCCTCAGCAAAGCACATATCAAGCCATTAAGTCATAACATTTGCAGACTGCAGCAAATGTCAAGTAACCAAACCCCCTGGAATAGGTTCAACCAGATGTTGGCAACCCTAAATAAGGTAGATGCAAAGGTGAAAGTAAATGATCTTATTGATGTATAAAATACTGGGTTTGAAACTCAGCCCTGGGTTGAACAGAACACAGAGGTATGTACTGCCTGGTTCAGTCTGAGTGAGCAGCCAGAGTGGAGTAGTTGGCAAGGGTGCAGAACTTTTGACAAGGCTCAAAAGCAATGGCTTGATTTTCCTGATGTTCAGTATTAGACAGAGGTGCTCATAGGGTCAAGGAGTGTGGTGGAGATCTAGAGCTGGGCGTTATCAGTATACATATGGATGCTGATCCCATGCCTACAATGATGTTACTGAGGAGTTGCACGCATTTGAGGAAGAGAAGGGAGCCAACAATCGATTCTTGGGGAACTCCAGAGGGGACCATGTGGGGCAAGAGGATAAGTCATTGCTGGCGGTACAATGACTACATTGGGACAGATGCGAGTGGAACCACGCAAAGATAGTCCAACAGAGATGGATCACAGAGGAGAGATGGAGGGAGACAAGGAGGGACAATATCCTGTGGTCACAACCAAAGACAATGCCATTGGTCACTTTGACCAGGATGGTCTCAGTACTGTGAGCAAGGTGGAAGCCATACTGAAGGAATTCGAACAGGGAGTTGTGGGAGAGATGAGCATAGAGTTGGGAGGTGATGACATGTTCAAGTACCTTAGAGAGGAAAGAGAGGTTAGAGATGAAGCTGTAGTTGAAGAGGACCAACAGGTCAAGGCTGGGCTTTTTGAGGGGAGGGGTGACGAGGGTGGTTTTGAAAGGAAGAGGAACAGTGCCAGAGCAAAGACAGCAATTAGCAATATGGAGGAGTATTGGTGCCAGGAAAGGTAGCTGAATGCTTAGGAGTTAGGTGGGGAGAAACGTCAAGGGGGCAGGAAGTGGGCATCATGGGAGAGAAGAGTTTTGAGAGCAGCCGACAGATCAGAGAAACTGCAGAGTTGCAGGGAGTGATTGATGGGTTGGGGCTACAATATAAAATAACTGTTAGATAACCTTATTCCATTAACAGCATATGACAGCTAATGCATGGGACATAACCAGCATTGGAAAAAATACTGTGTGACACAATTTTTAAAATGCAGTGAAAATAAGTGACTTACGTTCCTCTGTGCTGGCAAAAAAAAGATTAATGAGGAGTTTAAGAAAGATTTACAATGGCAAGAGCTACAGTAGGTAAAAAGGTTAAATAATCATTTGTGTTACAGAATCTTTAAAAAATGAGAATGGCAGAAATGCAGATTGACTGGTGGAAGTTAAGAATTGCCTGAGCGTTGATATAGCAATAAAGGGTACAGGGAAAGATCAGGGTGCTGCTGGGATGTGTTGTTCTCCAGGCTGGATGCCATTAAGAGACCTGATTATTCATTATTCTCCAAATTAAATTCAACATAAACAGAAATCAATTAACTTTGTTGAAATGTGCATTCTGTTTTTACTGCGCCATTGAATTCAAGAAAATTTGACAAAAATGTTGTGTTATATTCACCCTAATGGCAGGAGAATGGGCACAAACCCAGCTTATTTTGGTAATCAGTGAGACTGACAAAAGAACTTAGCAAATGAGACCAGCTGGTTTTCCAGTTTGACAGATGGACAGTTAAAAGCATTAAGGCGAATATTATAGAGACCAGATCCTTCAGTCTGGATGTTGAAAGAAATCTCCAGCTTTTAATGCACTGCATGGAGCCTTTAAAGGGAGATTTCCTACTGGCATATTACTTGCAATATGACTCTCAAATACTTGGACCTGTTGATTACCTTGGAATTTGTCAGAAGGGTTCTGTGTCCACATTCTGCTCCTTGGCAGGGAGAAGGAGATGATCTGTCCTAGACCTATTTGTTATTACCCTCTATGACCCATTTCTTGGCTGGTCCACTCTGGAGTTAAGCAGGAAAGTGAGTTCCCGCCCTCTTTAAATGACCCAGCTGGGTTTGATAAACTAACCTCCTGGGGAATCCACGATACAAGTGCCACTAAGCGAGCAGGGTCTGGACTCAACCCTCTGCGGTTGGAGTCAAACACTTACATTACAGCAGAGATTTATGTGTCTTTTTTTAAAAATTGCCTTATATAGACAAAAAGCTTTTTATTTCAATGTTTCTCTTAAAACCACTGACCATGTACTTTAATCTCTTAACACATTGATCTTTTCAGAAACAAGTTAGAAAACAGGCAACTATCATACTTTTAAATTCTATATAGTAAAAACAAATGGTAGAGACAGGATTATTGAACAAAACATGTAGCTTAAAAGGTGAGCGATGTTCATACTGGAGAATAAATTCTCCCCGTTTCAGGCACTCAGTGTCAGCATCAAACACTCCTGTGTCAGATATAGCACAGCCAAATGCAGAGTAAAGCTCCCTCTACTCTGGCCCAAAAACATGCCATAGCCCCAACCTCAGCAGAACACCAATCTCAATTTTTTTCCGCATTTACCATACCAGCCATCCTTTAGCCTCTCTGAGGGAGATAGCCAATTAGTGGTAAACTGGGGACTGTATTATGCTGCAGTCCCATGCACACTAGTAACCGGATCGAGACTGCCCGAACACATTTCACATACGACCGGTCATTCTTACTGACCGATCATTCTTACTCTAGATTTTTCAACTCCTTATCTTAAGACCACTCTCACAGGCAAGTCCTAATTCCCAGTGCCTTGACCAGTAGCTTCAATGGCCCTTAATGTCTAAGGAAGCTTACATTAACATGTCCAGGATAATGAATGGTTATTAATTCTAGCTACTGGAATTACCCTATATCTCCTATAGGATCACTCTCCTGTCTCCAATAAGTGGTAAAGTATCACAATGTCACACCCCATTTTATGTTTAAAGTATTAAGCAAATTTATTTACCAAAGATGAAGAACCAAATAAACAATAGTAAAATAATACACTTAGATTTTTACAGTAAAACTCTTTCTCTAGGAAACACTTTCGTATCCGGCACCGACGGGACCGGGATGGTGCGGTTGATTAAAAATTCCGGATAACGGAGAGGTATATCTACCGAGGCTATTTTTAACAAACAAAAATAAAAAAATCAAGAAATGTGCAGTATAATTGGGTACTCCCCTACAGAATGTTGTGTTAAATGGATGGTGGAAGATGCTTGATTAAGTACAGTAATGCCAGTTGAGGGTAATCCATAACTCTTTAATTACTTAACAGTAAAACAAAACTTATAAACGACTGTATACTGTAGTTTTCGGAGTATGAATTCTGCCGATTATTAGAGAATTCCGGATATTTAGGTGGCGTTTAAACGAGAGTTTCCTGTACATAGCTCCCCAAGAAGAGACAATAAATGCTTATATCACAATCTAAATGGTAAGTTTGACTCAGTAATAGCACCCTTGCCTCTGAGACAGAAGACTGTGGGCTCATGTCCTACTCTAGGACTAAAAAACATAATGTAGGCTGACACTGCAATGCAGTAGTGAGGGAGTGATACATTGCTAGCAATTCCTGCTCAGGCGGATGTCAAAGATCCCATGGCATTTATTTTGAAGAACAGTAGGGAATTATCCCAATGTCCTGGCCAACATTTATTCTTCAATCAAACTACCAAAATGAATTAACTGGTTATTCACCTCATTGCTGTTTGTGGGATTTTGCTATTCGCAAATTGGTTGCTGCTTTTGCTTAGAAAACAACAGCGATTACACTTCAAAGTAATTGATTGGCTGTGGAGTCCTTAGGGATGTCCTGAGGCTATATAAATGCAAGCTCTGTCTTTAAATAACTTTTATATATGCAATGCTTCTTTTTTTAATTCTATTAACATTGCGGGAGCTGTGCTAGTCTGAACTATACCTGACTCTCTCAGACTCAATTACAAATCAATATATATTCCTGAAAAGAGTTACCCGGGCTTCCTGTTTGAATAACTCTCACCCACGTTTGAAAAAAACGGCAATCAAACATATAACTGAACAAATCATAAGTCTGCGTTTGAAAGTAACTTTACTGCTTTCTTGAGCTTTACAGATCAGTGACATAAGTTGCAATATTTGTATCGAATCTTGTGCTTTGTAGAAAGGGTTGAGTCGTTGGGCCGCCAAATCTAGAGAGAGTGCGGCCCTGCCGTTTCAGAGCCTACAGCACATCCATGGCAGTCATCGTCTTGCGCCTGGCATGCTTGGTGTAGCTGACCGCATTCCGGATCACATTTTGCAACCCGCGGTGAGCCGGGCGGCAGATGGCTGGCTTGTTATCACGAAGCACTTTGTGGGGCCGCTTCGCTCTGCCTTTGCCCAGTCCTTTGCTTCCTTTATCTCTGATGCGGAGATGCCGGTGTTGGACTGGGGTGGACAAAAGTGAGAAGTCGCACAACACCAGGTTACAGTCCAACAGCTTTATTTGAAATCACAAGCTTTCGGAGCGCTGCTCCTTCGTCAGGTGAAGTCACTTCACCTGACGAAGGAGCAGCGCTCCGAAAGCTTGTGATTTCAAATAAAGCTGTTGGACTGTAACCTGGTGTTGTGCGACTTCTTCCTTTATCTCTGCCACACATGGTGGTTCTTCACAGAAACGGCAACCGACTTGGGACAAGAATCTGACTGTAATTTGTTTTAAAACAATTTATGATTCATGACTGAATTAAAGGAACCTCTCCAAATTTAAAACCAAACAGAACTGCCTCATTTTGTCACAGGACCCTTATGGCCAGCAGACAATGGAATTTTTCTTTCATCAGTCTTAACAATTAGACTTGGCAGCTATAAGGGGCTCAGCTCCTGCTAAGCAACAGAATAAAATACTGTGCATTACATGGCATAATGTTGTTGTCTTTATAAAACAGTGCCTCTGATTTAGTGTAAGCATTCCCACTGTTGGTTAATTCAGAAATCAATTTGGAATCTTGTGGGCAAAATTTAAGAAGCTTTTTAATATAGAAGACAACCAGCTAGCTCTGGAAGAATTACCTTGGCTACATTAGGAGAGAGTCTGAAACTCAATATTGAGTTTAAATGGTACCTTTATCTTTCTTACAATATTACTTTGATTGTTTAATACATTTGTGTCATTTAATTTCCTCTGATTTGTATAATATATCTCATTGTGGGGTTCAGTTCCTGTTCTATACTGTAGTCTATCTCCACATTGGCTGAATCACTATCAAATGGAGCAAAGAATGTGTTACGGTTCAGCTTTACGATTTTTAGTATGGATCCTTTCTAATAACAATCTTGAAATTTATACCTCGTTACTTCGTGTACTTTTTCATAAATTGCATATAACTTACCACCCTGTTAATGCCCAACAGCATGCCAAGTAATTTGTTTTGTAAACTGCTTGAAAGGCTACATTAACTATTAAATTAAAAAGAAAACCTAGATAGGAATATTAAACAAGGATTCCATCTACATTTCAACATAAAAGCATAGATAGATTGGATTTATAGATAAATAAATTTTAGATTAGCAATTGAGAAAAATGTACAATAGATGTTTGAATTATGAACTTTTACATTTGAACTAAAATAAAAAATTGATTTTCTTCTGTACAGGAAGAGTAATGTCTCCCATACACTTCTGATCAAGAATGGCATCTACATCGTTGTTTCTGGTGGGATGCCTCAATTATTTCAGAACATTAGAGTTGCTGTCAGATGATGACATTGCATTCTGATTTATTATTGCTCCCCGAATACAGCAGTCAACTCTTCCCATCACTGAAGTGTGCTTCAGTACAGTATTGTTTCCAAGATGCCCTTTACAGTCAGTAATTCTTTCAATAATAAATCCTATTTCCACCATGGCAGTATTTTATCTCATCAGAAATGTTTTTTCCATGTACATAATCTAGCTACTTACAATATTAAGATCATGTCAAAGGTTGATTTCTTTGCTGGACCATTTTGTTATCAGACAAACACAGGGACTGTCTTCTTCAAAGGCACAGGGTACTTACTTGAGGTTATGACGACATAAGGTGCCAAAAGGCCTTTCAGTTATGTATAATCTTAAAACAAAATGTCAAACAGTGTCGAGTAAAATGTAGTTCTTGACTAATGGGACTGCTAATGTTTGCTGCAGAAAAGGGCCTCAAGTTTAAAGTGAAGTAACTACAGAATTGTTTTCTAATTCATATAAACAAGGTTTAGTCATTTGCAGAAGTGTTTACAAGTTGATCTGCAAATTCTGTGTCAGACTTCACCCAATTAGTTCAAATTTCACATTCAAAAAAACTTACAACACATTGCTTGCAGCTAAGCATGAGTGGCCCGTAACAATCGGAAGCAGGCAAGGCAGGTACATAAACCTCCAATTAAAACGAGGCTTCACTATAAAAACCCACGCGCTAAACAGATGGACCACTAAAGGTAAAGAGTTGCTCCCCATGTTGCAAGTATAAAAAAAAAGCAGAAAAAAAGCTAATCATTTTCTCCTGGTTTACTTTGACTTGATAACCTAGCCTCTCCCCAAGGAGAGAACCAGGGATTTGTAAACAGTTACAAATCTAGACAAAAACTTCCCTCGGCCACAGGAATTAGCTTCCAATTCACCTCAGTATCCCTATTTACAGCAGTTAGACTTTATGGCCAGTTAAATACAGCTGCATCTTAGCAGCAGAATAACACGGGTGTAATCCCCTGACTTACCATGAACAAGAGCACAGGAGATTCACGAGCATGATTATATAACAATGTACAGAATACATTGCTTTGGAAACACAAAAGAGAAACAGAAATATTTCAGGTTTTTTCTTGAATCCCCACTCTGATGTCTTCTAGCTGCAGGCCTATTGATTTTTCAAAACAAAAGCTTTCTTCAGGCCGAGTTCAAGCGGAGCTAGTAGTTTTACTATGTGGATCACACCATTTCTGATCACAGAAACCAGCATTGCTGTGCACGGTCTCTATCACTATCCCAATTCATCTCATGCAGCTCTCCTTCCTCTTATGTATTCTTTAATTTAAAAGGTTTTTGCAAGTAGACTGCCACTTCTCACAATAAAAAAACTAATTTTTTCCAAGTTGCCAGGCCTCTCATCTAACCCTGAGTACATGCAAGATACAGAATCGCTGCCAGAAGTGACATTGAAATAACACTACTCACATTCTAGAATGATGATTTGACTGCACAAAATTGTTATTCTTCATGCTGCTGTCACACATTCTTTTCAGTGAAGTACATTCATTTCAAATTTCCATTTATTCAGCTATTTCTCAAAATATTTTCTTAACAGTCACTGCTCCAAATCGTGACATGTGTGGAAAGAAAATGTTAGCCAACCACTGGAGCTTTTGTTCTCTGAATGATCGGTTTTTCCTCATGATTTAAATGATTGCACGTGGTCCCTTTAAATGTTCAAAATATCAACAGTAAACAGATTTACTTATTTGGAGCGCATTCCAATTCTGGTTTAAAAATGTTACCTATTTTGATATATCTCACGCAGAAAAATAAACAGAGCTCCATATTTTAAAAATCTGTGTGATTTATCTCACTCCTGAGCTTCGCTTGATTTTGACAGCTTTGTGTTTCTCACTCCCACAGGCGTTCCTCTTTAAAGTTGGGAAATTACTGGCCTTGGCTCAGTGGTAGCACTCTCGCCTGAGTCAGAAGGTTGTGGGTTCAAGCCACACTCCAGAGACTTGAGCACATAATCCAGGATGACATTTCTGTGCAGTATTGAGGGAGTGCTGCACTCTCTGAGGTGCCCTCTTTTTGATGTAATGTTAAACTGAGGCCTAATCTGCCCTCTCAGGTGGATGTAAAAGATTCCATAACACGATGCGAAGAGCAGGGGTCCTGACCAATATTTATTCTGCAACCAAAATCACTAGAACAGATTATCTGGTCATGTATCACACTGCTGTTTGTGGGACACAGAAGAATCATAGAAGATAGGAGCAGGGGTAGGCCATTCAGCCCCTCTAGCCTGCTCCGCCATTCAATGCGATCATGGCTGATCAGCCAAATTCAGTACCCTGTCCCTGCTTTCTCCCCATATCCCTTGATCCCTTTAGCCTTAAGAAATATATCCAACTCCTTCTTGAATCTATTTAATGAATTGGCCTCTACTGCCTTCTGTGGCAGAGAATTCCACAGGTTCACCACTCTCTGGGTGAAAAAATTCCTACTCATTTCTGTCCTAAATGGCTTACCCCTTATCCTTAGACTGTGACCCCTGGTTCTGGACTCCCCGACCATCGGGAACATCCTTCCTGCATCTAGTTTGTCCTGTCCTGTCAGAATTTTATAAGTTTCAATGAGATCCCCTCTCATTCTTCTAAACTCCAGCGAGTATAAGCCCAATCGACCCAATCTCTCTTCATACGTCATTCCTGCCATCCCAGGTATCAGCCTTGTGAATCTTCGCTGAACTCCTTCCATGGCAAGAACATCCTTCCTCAGATAAGGCGACCAAAACTGCACACAGTACTCAAGGTGTGGTCTCACCAAGGCCCTGTACAACTGCAGCAAGACATCCTTGTTCCTGTACTCAAACCCTCTCGCTATGAAGGCCAACATACCATTTGCCTTCTTAACCGCCTGCTGCACCTGCATGCTTACCTTCAGCGACTGGTGCACAAGGACACCCAGGTCTCGTTGCACTTCCCCTTCTCCCAATCTATTGCCATTCAGATAATAATCTGCCTTTCTGTTTTTGACACCAAAGTGGATAACCTCGCATTTATCCACGTTATATTGCATCTGCCACGCTTCTGCCCAATCACCCAACCTGTCCAAATCATCCTGGAGTTTCTCGGCATCCTCCTCGCAGCACACACGCCCACCCAGTTTTGTGTCATCTGCAAACTTGGAGATATTACATCTAGTTCCCTTGTCTAGATCATTAATATACATTGTGAATAGCTGGGGTCCAAGGACCGATCCCTGCGGTACCCCACTAGTCACTGCCTGCCACTCGGAAAAAGACCCGTTTATTCCAACTCTTTGCTTTCTGTCTGCCAACCAGTTCTCTATCCAAGTCAATACCTTGCCCCCAGTCCCATGTGCCTTAATTTTACACGCTAATCTCTGATGCGGGACCTTATCAAAAGCCTTTCGGAAGTCCAAATACACCACATCCACTGGTTCTCCCTTATCTATTTTACCAGTTACATCCTCAAAAAATTCCAGTAGATTAGTCAAGCATGATTTACCTTTTGTAAATCCATGTTGACTTTGTCCGATCCTGTCACTGTTTTCCAAGTGCTCAGCTATTACATCTTTTATAATGGACTCCAGCATTTTCCCCACTACCGATGTCAGGCTTACCAGTCTGTAATTCCCCGTTTTCTCTCTACCACCCTTTTTGAATAGTGGGGTAACATTAGCTACCCTCCAATCCATGGGTACTGTCCCAGATTCCATCGAATGTTGGAAGATGATCAGCAATGTATCTACTATTTCTAGGGCCACTTCCTTAAGTACCCTAGGATGTAGATTATCAGGCCTTGGGGATTTATCGGCCTTCAATCCCGTCAATTTCCCTAACACCATTTCCCTGCAAATACTGATTTCTTTCAGTTCCTCCCTTTCATCAGACCCTATGTTCCCCAACATCTCTGGGAGGTTATTTGTGTCCTCCTTTGTGAAGACAGAACCAAAATATGCATTTAATTGGTCTGCCATTTCTTTGTTCCCCATTATAACTTCCCCCGCTTCTGACTGCAAGGGACCTACACTTGATTTCACTAATCTTTTTCTCTTCACATATCTATAAAAGCTTTTACAGTCAGTTTTTATGTTCCCTGCAATTCGTATTCTATTTTCCCCTCCTTAATTAATCCCTTTGTCCTCCTTTGTTGAATCTTAAACTGCTCCCAATCCTCAGGGTTACTGCTTTTTCTGGCCAATTTATATGCCCTCTCCTTGGATCTTATGCTATCCCTAATTTCCCTTGTTAGCCACGGTTGAGTCACCCTTTTTGTTTTATTCTTATGCCAAACTGGGATGAACAAAATTCTGTAGTTCGTCCATGCGGTCTTTGAATGTTTGCCATTGCCGATCCACCGTCAACCCTTTGAGTGACATTCCCCAATCAATCCTACCCAACTCGCACCTCATACCATCGTAGTTTCCTTTATTTAAATTCAGGACCCTAGTCTCTGAGTCAACTACTTCACTCTCCATCCTAATGAAGAATTCTATCATATTATGATCGCTCCGACCCAAGGGGCCTCGCACAACAAGATTGCTAATTAATCCTTTCTCATTGCATAATACCCAGTCTAAGATGGCCTGATCTCTGGTTGGTTCCTCGACATATTGGTCCAGGAAACCATCCCGTAAACACTCCAGGAATTCCTCCTCCACAGTATTGTTACTAATTTGGTTAGCCCAATCTATATGCAGATTAAAGTCACCCATGATGACTGCTGTGCCCTTATTGCACGCTTCTCTAATTTCCGTTTTAATGCCATCCCCAACCTCCGCATTACTGTTTGGAGGTCTATATATCACTCCCACTAACGTTTTCTGCCCCTTGTTATTTCTCAGTTCAACCCATACAGATTCCACATCATCAGAGCTAATATCCTTCCTTTCAATTGTGTTAATCCCCTCTTTAACCAGCAATGCTACCCCACCTCCCTTTCCTTTTTGCCTATCTTTCCTGAATATTGAGTACCCCTGGATGTTGAGTTCCCAGCTTTGGCCACCCTGGAGCCATGTTTCGGTAATCCCAATCAAATCATATTCGTTTACCTCTATTTGCGCAGCTAATTCATCCACCTTGTTCCGAATGCTCCTTGCATTAAGACACAAAGCCTTCAGGCTTGTTTTTTTAACGCTCTTAGACCTATTAGAATTAGTATTTACTGTGGCCATGTTTGATTTAAACCGTTGTTTTCTCTGACTGCCACTTTTGTTTTTCTCCTTCCTATCTTTTGCTTTTATCCTTGTTTCCCTTTCCTTTGTCTCCCTGCTCGGGTTCCCAACCCCCTACCATTTTAGTTTAAACCCTCCCCCAGAGCACTAGCAAACACTCCCCCTAGGACCTTCCTGTGCACAAATTAGCTGCCGTGTTTTCGACATTACAACAGTGACTACACTTCAAAGGTACTTCATTGCCTGTAAAGAGCAATGAGGTGCCCGGAGGTCATGAAAGGTGCTGTATAAATGCAAATCCTTTCCTTTTCCTTTCTTTCCTAAGCTGCAGAGAAAAGCATGTCTCCTCTTGAGCACTGCCAGCAATTGAGTGAGCGGGGGTTGATGGAAAAGCAAGGGAACAAATTACAAAATACATTTTGAACAATGCAAGTGCATGATCTTTCATTGGATAAAGGTTTCAATGCATGAATCAGAAGCATTGCTATGATGGCTACTGTAATGATCACATATCGTGCTTGGGGGGGTGGGGTGGGGGGGGAGAGGGACCTTCCCCTTTGTTCTTTCATCCCCTCCCCCTTTTCCCAGCTTTATACTTGCTTTAAATCTATTTCATTTCCTGCTTTTTTCCAGTTCTGACGAAAGGTCTTCGACCTGAAATGTTAACTCTGTTTCTCTCTCCACGGATGCTGCCTGGCCTGCTGAGTTTTTCCAGTGTTTTCTGTTGTTATTTTGGATTTCCAGCATCCGCAGTATTTTGCTATTGAAAGAGAGGATGTGTTACTCAATGCTTCAGTGGGTAAATGAAGTGTCCATTGTACTACTCAGCTGTACAGACCAGGAAAATCCCAGGTCTGATTCCTGGTCAAGACAGAGTTGATTGATCTCAGCCAGGGGAGCAGTGGGGCACTACAATTGGCCTTAGCCTCTCCAAGATAGGGAGCAATGTTCCCTATAAGCTGCGCTTTGTTCTGCGCAGCCTATTTCTTTTATGCGCAGTCCCTTTAAATTACAATGTAAAAGCTGGTAAGCGGCCTACGCAGGACCTTTCCCATTACCGCGCGTAGAGGAAACATTGCTAGGGAGAGGATTAAAAAACAAATCATTCATGCGTCCAAACCTGAGTGCTGGAAAGCAGGTGTGGGTGTTGGGTGAGGACAGATCGGGCTGATGTCTGACCGATGCCTAATTTTACAAGATAAGGTGAAATTACAACTTCTTACAACACCTGAATGTTGTTTTCAGTCCTTATAGTTGACACATTGCATGTCCTGGTCTTTTGCCATCCAAAAGGAAGTTCCTTTTAAAAACTCAATCAATTTAACCAGCAAAAAAATGATCTAATTTTGTTGAATTTTATTTCTAGGAAAAAGAATTACTACAAAAACTTTTGAAAATAAAAAGTTTCCAAATGATGTTACGTGAAGGGCAATGCTCTCTATTATGATGGGCTAATGAGACTGTATGATGGTGTGTCAGCAGGTCTCATAATATAAAGTTGTTGTACGCTGCTCCCCCTGTTTAGTGAGTTTGATATTGCAGAACAACAATAAATAACTGAAAATTCAAAGAGACTTTGAAGTGAAGAATGGATTACGCAAATAAACTTGAATATTCGTTTTACAACCAAACCCAGGTCTTGATGTCATCTCATTGATTTGGCTAGAACGAAAGAAAGGAAACCAAGAACTGTAAAACACTTCAGTAGACACACATGCTGCAGTGATCAACAAAGCTGCCCTGTGATTGAATTTAAGTGTCAGGTTTTGCAAAACTGAAAGTGGAAAGTCCAGTTCGTATAGCTTTAAATTCTCGAGGAGCAAAGGAGTTATTCGAGCAGTATTTAATTAGAGCTCGTGAACTAGATGACTGCAGGGGAAACTGACGGCTATGATTAAACAGAACAATGAATGCAGTGGCTTTTGCCTGAATCCATACCCAGGCTCAATCTATTAGCTGACACAGGCTGAATTTATCTCAGCAGCTGCACCCTTGCTCAGAAAGCAGAACTATCCTGTTTGTCATATAGCATAAACTTTCCTGTGGAAAATGACAAATAAGCTATTATTCTAAAACCTCTGGCACATAGGTGTGTCACAATATGTATTTTACATATGCTTCTTTCTCCCTCTATTTTCAGAAAAATCACACCCCTATACACTTAGAATGTGCAGATTTTTCTGCAATTTTATTCTTCTGATTTTTTTTTTGTTTATTTGTACTTGGGATGTGGGTGCCACTAGCAAGGCTGCATATACTGCTCGTCTCTAGTTGCCCAGTAAGAGTCAACAATATTGTGGAACTTGAATCATACATCAGCCAAACTGAGTTGGGTTCCAATGCTCCCCAAGTTGTTCCTTCCTCCTACAATCTACAAGCTTCTAAAATCCAAGCTTGGTGCCACATCTTTACTACTTTATTTATCCCATCCAGTTTTGTCAGACATTTAAAGTGTATTGGGCAGATTTGCAATCATGAAGGTAGCGAGTGGCTGCGTTTAAATGTGACTTGCTTCCGGGTTTACTGCAGCATCAGCTGTTACTCAAGGACGAAGAGAGCTGAGAACAGTTCCTTTCTAAAAATGCAAAGTTGAAGGAAGTCAATTGAAATGTAGCAATCACAGAATGTTGCAAATGTCAAGAACAAATGTAACTGGGCATATTAAGCATAGGCAGAATCATCAACACTTCAACAACAATGCTTGTGTGAAGCGGTGCAATTCACAATGACTCGTTAGTTCATCATTTTTATTCTTTTTTTTCCGGTCTCCCCTGGCTTCAGATTGATTATGGCCAAGCTGATGACCTCCTCCCAGGCTTTCTTCAAATGTTGCTCCTTTAGATGACAAACCACTGCTTTTCTTTTCCCTTCCCCTCAGTAATTGGCTCAATTTTACCACTCTATTGTACTGCTATGACACTCCATTACTATACAGCTATTATGACACGCCATGCCAAATTAACACTCATTAGAATCGCCTCCCCCACTTTTACCACAAGAAACAGTTGTGAAGACAACAGCATTAAGGCCATCATATCTTCACAAGATTATATTTCATGCAAAATAGCAGGATTCTTGTATTTTGAATTGATAAACTGATTTTGGGGATCATTGCTGTCTTGGAAGAATAGGATTCCAGCAAAGCCCAGCATCATTGTAGTCAGAAATGAAATGGTGTCACATATTTACAAACACAACTGGAAAATATGGGGGGAAAATTCGATTGATGGGCGCTAACGGGGCGCAAAGCAACTAGCGCCCGAGCGCAGCGATGTTCGCGCCGCTCGTGAAATTGACCAGACATTTTGTGGCGGTGTTAAACACTACCACCACGATCTCCTGCGCCCCGGACCGGATATTGAGTCGCACCCCCTGCCTTAGCGCCTGCCACTAGGAATGACAGGTAGAGGGGAACATTTTCAAGTCGGGAAGGGGCTGGGGGAGCGCTATTTAAAGGCGGGCGCTTTCCGCCTTTTCTTGTCGGCAAAATTTTTGGTTTTAACGCTGTCCTAAGGAGTTTTGGCCCTCAGCACCACTTTTGAGGTTCCTAAGTGCCGAGCTCTTTCCCTGGGCCTATCCATTAGTGCTTCCAACACAATTGCTTTTGAGGTCTCTCCAGGCTGAGATTCAAGGCTGCAATGGGCAGGGTGTGGCTGGCCAGCAAGATGGCCCCTCCCCTTTAAGAACTGGACGGCGCCAGTCTGTCTGGCTTCCATGGTAATTGGCATTGCCTGAGCTTCGGTAGCGTTCTGAGGTAGCGCCTCGCTCCCTGACGTTTGCGCCTTAAGAGAGGTGTGTAGCGCCTGATTTAGCGCTCAAATCACCTCCAGGGGCGATAGAGGCGAATTTTGCAGTCGGAGGCGATAAACTTTGCGCCCGGCTGATATTCGCGCCCCAAAATGGGCGATACCCAATTTCTCCCCCTATATCTCTCCCAATGGCAACGATACCAACTTAAATTGACTTTTGTATGCATTTTTATTGTTGCAATATTATCTACTAAGTGTGAAGAGAATATTGCAGCGTCACAGTTTAAATCACTGAAAGTTTTTATCATGTAGCTCCTTTTGAGGGGGTGAGAAATCCTTCCAATTCTGCCCAGCTCCCCTGGTTCTCTCGGTCATGTAAAAGAGTAGGTGGGTGGGTAACCTGAGGTCAGACCCCTGCAGACGCTGCTCTGACCCAATACTAGGAGGCATAGAAGCGAGCAACTCTCCCTCTTTTTACTCCAGTCATCACATGGTACATCACTACAGCTGCAGTTGTGTGGTATAACTGGGAGTGTCCTACATCAAGAATTGGCATGTATGGACTTGCTGTTATCTTAGTCTATTTTGATTTTTTTCCCTCAGATAAATATTTGTTAATACGTATGTTGCACAAAATTCCAACTGCTTCATATCATACCACACAGTTTTAACCTCAATTAGATATCTGTAGTGGCATTTTATCTTTGGCATCAGGCCAGCATTGTTGCAGTTTATTGTAAGAAGAGACATAAATATTAATATAGCATGGCACAGTCAACATTGTTACTGTATATTAAATGAGGCATCAACCAGGCATATTCAATTCAAACTGAATTTTAAAACCTGGAAAGCCATTTGCAATGTGCTGAAGTATCTTACTCATGACAAACAATTGATTTTTGTGCGTATTTCTACTATTGGTTCAAACACTTTGGAAGTAATGTCAATTTGCTCAGCTTGTGACATGCTTCCGAAATATAGGGCACTATATATCAAAGCAAAATACAGGAAACTTTCGTTTATCCGGCACCCAAATATCCGGAATTCTCGCTTAACCGGCAAAAATCATCCTCCGAAAACTCCTCTCAAATAACCGGCAATGTTGCCGAGTCGCAGTCGAGTCTCCGCGAACGCCGAGTGCTCCGAAAAATCCTCTCAAATAACCGGCAATGTTGCCGATCCCGAGTCCGAGTCCGAGAACGCCGATTTAGTCAGTAGGGGTACTTTTCAAAAGTGCCACTACTCGGCCTCCTGGCGCTGTCGCAAGTCCGAAACATTGCAGTAGCAGGAGTAGATTCTCCTGTGCTGCTTGGAGTCTCTTTGTTAAAAATAGCCTCGGTAGATATAACTCTCTGTTATCCGGTACTTTCGATAAACCGGCACCACGCCGGTCCCGTCGATGCCGGATAAACGAAAGTTTCCTGTAACAGTTTCAAATAAATCTGCCATGAACTATTCAATACCTGCACAATGTAGTGTGGCTCCTTTAAATGATACTAGTTTGCCCCAAAGACTCATTGGGTAAATACACCACCCAGGCTAGGAGGGTACCACACCAGCTGCTCTCAGCCAGGGTGGTGGTGGAGAGAGCACTGCAGTTGGTCTCTGCATCTCTGGGTCAGAGAGGGGACCAGTCAGTCAAGGATCCCACTCCTGACAAGCTATTCAATGACCCCTGCTGGGAAGTACGTGTGCATGAATGCCAGGTGAAAACAGGATTGTATTCAGTTGTAATATAGACATAGAAGATAGGAGCAGGAGTAGGCCATTCAAGCCTGCTCCGCCATTCAATGAGATCATGGCTGATCATCCAAATTCAGTACCCTGTCCCTGCTTTCTCCCCATATCCCTTGATCCCTTTAGCCTTAAGAAATATATCTAACTCCTTCTTGAATATATTTAATGATTTGGCCTCAACTGCCTTCTGTGGCAGAGAATTCCACAGGTTCACCACTCTCTGGGTGAAGAAATTCCTCCTCATCTCAGTCCAACTGGCTTACCCCTTATCCTTAGACTGTGACCCCTGGTTCTGGACTCACCCGCCATCGGGAACATCCTTCCTGCATCTAGTCTGTCTAGTCCTGTTAGAATTTTATAAGTTTCAATGAGATCCCCTCTCATTCTTCTAAACTCTGGCGAATATAAGCCTAATCGACCCAACCTCTCTTCATACGTCATCCCTGCTATCCCAGGTATCAGTCTGGTGAATCTTCGCTGCACTCCCTCCATGGCAAGAACATCCTTGCTCAGATAAGGCGACCAAAACTGCATACAATACCTGCCACACCCAAATAACCCGCAGGATTAAGCTTCTACGTGACTAACAGCTAAGTGGGCAAGTTACGACACGGCTCCCAGTGCCTACGGAAGCACCTCTAAGTTCACACCCTACACCATGGCAATACTGAAGGAGTACTACATTGTTGGAAGTGCCATCCTTCAATTGAGGTGTTAAACAGAAACCCTGTCTGTCTGTTCCAGTGGTTCAGGTGGACGTTAAATATTCCTAGCATTAGTCAAACTAGCAAGTTCTTCCAGTCTCTTGTCCAACATTCCTTCCTCAAGCAACATCACTCAACACAGATTAACCAATAATTCATCTCATCACTGTTTGTGACATTTGCGATGCACAACCTGGTTTCCACGTCAGCCCAAAAAACAAATTAATGAATTATTTTTGAAGCACGATACATTTCAGAGAGCTGCAGTCAGGTGCTGCATAAACATAAATCATTCTTTTTCATAAACCAACACGAGTCAGCACTTTCAGAAAAGGATTGGAGACAGACACTAACATGTCAGACGCCTGTAATATAGGGAATTTATTTTTAAAATTATTGTTCAAGGATTTTATTAAATAAATCAACTAAATGCCAAATTTTATGGAGTCTATTCCAAACAATTTGAAGATAATTTAGAGCTGGGAAGGATTTAGTTCAGTAGTCAAGCTAATAGCAACATCAATAGCTTCAGGACTAATGCTGGTCTTCTTCACTTGGTATAATGTAATTTTTGTTACTGTTTCACACTTTTCCCATGGTTCCAACTGGGACTGAAATCAAGATTTCTGCTTTGATTTATTATTGCACTACAATGGACAACACATACATGAAAACCTGATTCAATCCTGACACCAGCAAATACTCACTAACAATTTCCAACAATGCTAATAAGTCAATTCCTGCAGGGCCAGTTTAGAAGTCACCTTTGCCAATGTGCTTCGATTTGACTAGAAAATGGAAACATTATTGAAAGGTTTTGCTTTTGATCAATGTTGTATATGAATTGAATCAATATACATTTAAGATCCCAGAAGCAAAATCTGTGATCTGTCGGCAAAACAGCTCAATACAGTATAGATCGCAACCAAAGCACACAGGAATGAATGAGAAATCAATATCTTGATAATGGTTAGGCCAATCAATATTCCCAGAATACGGCATTCAATTATGTTGTAATTCTGGCTGTAGATGACTATAAATAGCCAATAAAAAGATACTTTTTAATCTGTTACAGTCACACAAACCGCGCAGGCAATGCTCACGTAGTTGATACTGGCATCAGAAGTTCAAGACTGTGTTCCAATAGCCCATAACCTACTCCATACAATCTTGTACAATCTGTTGAACTGAATATTCTCCTCCATTGGTGAACTGTTCCATTTAAGTTTGTATCTTGCATAATCACCAGCTGACATGACTGAAAGCGAGCTGCACCAGAAACTGGACTCTTCTCATGTGACAGAAATGTTACTGGGAACACTGCATCATTTTTCTTGAGGGCATTGGGCACCAGAGTAAAGTGCAATGCACTTACATTACACTTGGCTATTTTTACAGATTCTTTCTACTGACAAGCTTCTGTAAGCAGACACTGAGATCTCCAGTGAACTGAAAAATGCATCTTTATTCTCTGCTGTACTTGTGTTAGCATAGCCCAAGTCTATTTAAACCTGATCACGATAAATTGCTTACCGGGGAACACATGCGATGTTCTCTGTCTCCTGTCATCCTGAATGATGGAGAAGTCCCCTGGACCCAATGGCCTGCATCCTAGGGTCTTAAAAGAGGTGGCTGCAGAGATAATGGATGCATTGGTTGTAATCTACCAAAATTCCCTGGATTCTGGTGAGGTCCCAGCGGACTGGAAAACCGCAAATGTAACGCCCCTATTTAAGAAAGGAGGGAGACAGAAAGCAGGCAACTATAGACTAGTTAGCCTAACATCTGTCATTGGGAAAATGCTGGAGTCCATCATTAAGGAAGTGGTAGCAGGACATTTAGAAAATCATAATATAGTCAAGCAGAGTCAGCATGGTTTTATGAAAGGGAAATCATGTTGACAAATTTGCTGGGAGTTCTTTGAAGATGTAACGAGCAGGGTGGACAAAGGTGAGCCAGTGGATGTGGTGTATTTGGATTTCCAGAAGGCATTCGATAAGGTGCCACATAAAAGGTTACTGCACAAGATAAGAGCTCACGGGATTGGGGTAATATATTAGAATGGATAGAGGATTGGCTAACTAACAGAAAACAGAGAGTCGGGATAAATGGGTCATTTTCAGGTTGGCAAACTGTAACTAGTGGGATGCCGCAGGGATCAGGGCTGGGGTCTCAGCTATTTACAATCTATATTAATGACTTGGATGAAGGGACCGAGTGTAATGTAGCCAAATTTGCTGATGATACAAAGATAGGTGGGAAAGCAAATTGTGTGGAGGACGCAAAGAATCTCCAAAGGGATATAGACAGGCTAAGTGAATGGGCAAAATCTGGCAGATGGAGTATAATGTGGGAAAATGCGAGGTTATCCACTTTGGTAGGAAAAATAAAAAAGCAAATTATTATTTAAATATGGAGAGATTACAAAATGCTGAGGTACAGAGGGATCTGGGGGTCCTTGTACATGAATCACAAAAAGTTAGCATGCAGGTAACAGCAAGTAATTAGGAAGGCAAATGGAATGTTGGCTTTTATTGCAAAGGGAATGGAGTATAAAAGTAGGGAAGTCCTGTTACAACTGTACAGGGCGGTGGTGAGACCACACCTGGAGTACTGCGTACAGTTTTGGTCTCCTTATTTAAGGAAGGATATACTTGCATTGAAGGCAGTTCAGAGAAGGTTCACAAGGTTGATTCCGGAGATGAAGGGGTTGTCTTAAGAAAGGTTGAGCAGGTTGGGCCTATACTCATTGGAGTTTAGAAGAATGAGAGGGGATCTTATTGAAACATATAAGATTCTGAAGGGGCTTGACAGGGTAGATGCAGAGACATTGGCCCAAAAATTAGTGTCTCTACGCAAGAGTACGCACTGTGTACTCTCGCGTATTCTGTCTCCAATTGCCGGTTTTCTGCATGCACTGCGCATGCGCTGAAAACCGGCACTTGGTGATTTCAAAAGGGGGCGGTTCCTAGGTGAACCGCGTGCGCGCTACAGGCTGCGCGCACACAGTGCACTTAGTGCTTTGAACGCGCAGGTAAGCATGGAAGATTTTGCACATAAAGAAAGGAGGCGTAAGACCCTCTTTTAACAAGGTAAGTAGTTAATTAAGTATTATTTTGAATTTTTTTCAACAGGTATATCTTTTTTAGAGACTTTAAAGAAAGGTAAGTTTATTTTTATAACCTTTTAAAAGATTTTAAATTTTTTCAAAAATTTAATTTTTTGTTTAAAGTGGTTAATTTATTTAACTATACTTATTTTATTAATGTGATGGTTTTTAAAAAAAATTTAATTGAGGTTTAGCTGTTCTTTTGAGGGGGTATAGATTCATAGCTTTCACAGCACTTGCTGTGAAAACTATGAATGAAAGGTGGTGTGCTGCCATTGGCTCTAACTGAATCACGTGATCCCACAGCTCGCACGAATTAACTGCGCCTGTGGGATACGGAAGCACTGCACAGCTGCTGTCTAGAAAATCAAGTTCGTGCGAGCTCGGAATGAAAAGGCAGGCGCGCAGTGAGATATCGCGGGGAAGCCTTACCCCCGCACGAAGGCTCCGTCATTAATTTCTGGGCCGATGTTTCCCCTCGTGGGGGAATCTAGAACTAGGGGGGCATAATTTCAGAATAAGGGGGCACCCTTTTAAAACGGAAATGAGGAGGAATTTCTTCTCTCAGAGGGTCGTGAATCTTTGGAATTCTCTTCCCCAGACAGCTGTGGAGGCTGGGTCATTGAATATATTTAAGGTGGAGATAGACAGATTTTTGAATGGTAAGGGAGTCAAGGGTTATGGGGAGCGGGCAGGGAAGTGGAGTTGAGGCCAAGATCAGATATGATCTTATTGAATGGCGGAAGCAGGCTCGAGGGGCCAAATGACCTACTCCTGATCCTACGTCTTATGTCCTTATGAATATCAATATCTGCAGACCACACTATACATACAAAATTGCTGTTCTGGATTTCCTTACAAATAAAGTAACGAACAAAAGCAAAAGACAAACAAAGTACTAAACAGCATAATACTTTTAAGAGAGAACTGGAGACAGATTACCAGGGGTTAATGTACCTTTTTCAAAAGCTACCTCTTTACAGTTTCTCGGAATGTAACAATTCCTTTGGACAAATCAGCCAAGACTTCTCTTTCCTTGGTATGCATTCTACAGCCTCAAAATGTATCTTTCAGGATAAGATGTTATACAACTTGTATCTATGAAACATCCCAAGGTGCTTTACAGAAGGGGGAGGGAAATATAGTTACAATACGCGTGAGCTTCCTGTACCCACGGGGCCTGGACTAGGTTATTTATCCCTTGGTACCTTTTTGATGTAACCTCAATTTTTTTTAAATTAAGCAAACAAGATATTAACCAGCCTTCACACTTTGGCAAATAATGGGATAGTGCGCTGCCAAGCTATTATTTGCTTTGCATTTTCTCTTGGACTATTTTTAACACATGACCTCAACTAGAAATGACAGGAATCTGTAAAAGCTGCATCCATTAACATTTTGAACATACTACCCGCTATTAAATTGCCTTTACCTTAACTAATTCGTAATCAAAAGTAACTTCTCCTTTCTCACAGTGGGGCTGCTTGCTGTCTTCCTTTCTAACACTGAATGATACCGATGCATAAATTGCTAAATTATGAGGACAGGCTGCATAAACTTGGCATGTATTCCCTTGAGTTTAGAAGGTCAAGGGGTGAACTAATCGAGGTATTTAAGGGTTCAATAACATAGATACAGAAAAATTATTTCCTCTGGTGGGGGAATCCAGAACAAATCCACCTTAAAATCAGAGCTAAGCCATTTAGGAGTGAAATCAGGAGCACTTTTTTATACAAAGGGTTGTGGAAATCTGGAACTCTCTTCCCAAAGGCTGTGGATGCTGGGTTAACTGAAATTTCAAAGACTGAGATCGATAGCTTTTTATTGGGCAAGGGTATCAAGAGATATAGAGCAAAGGCGGGTAAATGGAGTTTAGGTACAGATCAGCCATGATCTAATTGAATGGTGGAACACGCTCAAGGGGCATAATGGCCTATTCCTGTTCCTATATCTATTGAAGTGAGCTGGCTGCATTTTAAATCCTTTCTACATGAATTATATGAACCTAAAGAAAGAATTGTCTATTTTTGTAACACTGTATGGCTGTCCAAATATTTTTCCCACTTTGTGAGCATAAATTTTTTTTTCCTATTTTGTAGCATTCTGCACCAATCCCAAAGCAGCGATCTAGATGATATGCTCCCAGGGCTCTGATCTTGATCACTGATCCTGCGTCTTTTAGCTGAACTCAAAAATGCCTAACTTTATATCTGGTACTGCAGGTTATAAACAAGGAGTGGACTGGGATACCATAATCTTTGAGTGGTGTTGACATAGAGAAAAAATGGCCCTTCTGTGGTATAAGTACATCTGTATAATTAACCAGTTTTGTTCCAGCACATGGCCAACATGTCTGTGACATGTGGGAGAGTGTCTAACATGTCGCCAGCGCATGAAGTATACTGATTGGTTCAAATTTCACATTCTCATCTAAGTGGTTCCAGTAGTGTTAAACCCTCAAACTCTCCACCTCACTAAGATCCTCCTTCAGACCTTCCTTAAAACCCACCTCTTTACCAAGCTTTTGGTCACCCTCCTAATCAATCCTTCCCTGGCTCAGCCTCCAATTTCCTTTATGCCTCCATCAGGTGCAGTGGGACATTTTTCAATGTTAAAGGCACTATATAAATGCAAGATGCTGTTGTTATTAGAACATAAGAAATAGGAGCAGGAATAGGCCACTTGGCCCCTATTAACCAGTGAGGAAGAAAAAAACTCACAGTTAAGTATCTGGAACAGATAGCAATGTGTACAGAAATAGAGAGCTACACTTAATATTTGAAGCAAATCCTCTTTGTGGACCTGCTAGAAGTTTGCCTGTGAGAAAATATGGAGAATATTTTAGCCTTATAGTTTTTGAAATCCCAGTACAGGAAACTCTATTAACCGGCACCGATGGGACCGGCGTGGTGCCGGTTAATCAAAAAGTCCGGATAACGGAGAGTTATATCTCCCAACGTACGAGAGCCCCGTACACACTGACATGCACCTGCATTCGGAGCTCCGTCTCCCCGGGGACCGCCAGCTGACCATCTGTCGTGTCCGCTGCCTACCCGGGCTGCACATTCCCCTCCCAATCTACATGCTCCGATACAAGGCAAACGCCTCGGGATTTTTTTTAAAGTTATTTTTAAAGGAGAGATGAAGGAAAACCCCGGTTACCTACTCAAGAATTTTGCCGGTTATGAGAGATTTCCGGTTATTTGGGTGCCGGTTAAAAGAGAGTTTCCTGTACAATGCCATTAACTCTTGCAAACTGCAATTATCAGGTGATAGAAATTTCCTTGCGTCTACACTGAAGATGATCTATTGTTCTGATATAGTGGGTATTTCCACTGAGATGACAGGGTGAAAAAAAAGGAAAAAAAGATAGACTGAAATGAAGTATGCCTCTAGGAGTAGCTACAACTGTTATTTAGGCCAGTAATGTGCGCAGGAAGAAATGTGACAGCAACCTACCATCCATTGTTTAGATTCACTGCACTCTGTTGAGTGCCGAGTTTCCTTTGATGCACAAAAAGAAGGATTTTGCCGGTTTGCACATGAATAATGCCTCTGTGATGTTACACTCCTTAATTATACAAATGGGAATTGATTAAAATAAAACAACAGCGTTATTATACCATATTTAGAGCAGCATTTTATAACCACTTGTAACAGACTAAAAATATTTCTGAAAACATTGTGCAAAATATTTATCAGGCTTTACTCATTTCTCCCAGGTCTGCAGAAATAGAACCTCTCTCTCTGAACACTGCTTCATGTCATTGAGAAAAGCAATTGAACCTTCAAGAGGTGTTGGTGTTGTGCAGCTGGTCCTCAGGAAGTGACAGTTCACAACTTACAAGAAAGCACAAAGGACACCTCTCTTCTACCGACAGAGAGAAAAAGATAATGGATAGTATGCCCAAACAGGTATTTTTTTGAAGTTTGGAAAAAGGTGAACACTGCTGGATGGTGTGTGGATAACCTCACCGATGCAATTAAAATATATAAAATAACAAAAGAGTGTGAAAATAACTAAGAAAAAAGACCTGGAAATGTCAGAAATGTGAAATAAAGAGAAAATGTCAGAAATACACTGCAGCCTCATGAGCAGCCAATTAGAGAAATGACAGGCCAACAGCAGGGGTGCAGACTCCCAGCCACAATGGTGTTCTGGCAAAGGGTCTTACACCACCCATAACTTTAACTCGCCTCCTTTCCTCCAGATGGCGACAAACCCACTGTGCATCCCCAGCATGCCCATCTCTTAAGAGATGTGAGAGACAAGCAAGGCCAGAGATTGCTAAAGTCAACATTCGGAGGAGGGTACTTCAGGGTACACAGGAGAAATAGGTGATGCTATTCCCAAAGGAAGTAACTGTGCAGGAATGGGGGGATATTTGAATTGGTGAGGTACGGAAGGACATAATCATACTTGAAGACATGATGGTGGTGTTTGGCAAACAATCATCCAATTTGTGTTTGTTCTCTTCAGTGTTGAGAAACACATGCCACTAGATTGGAGCAAGTACATGTAAATTGCTATCTCATATAGAATGCATATTTAGATCCCTGGTCAATAGTGTGGGAGGATGCGAATGAACATGTGTTTTATCTGTTGCAGTTGCAAGGGAAAGTGTCAGTGGAAGGACAAGCGAGTTGGGGTGATGGAACAACAAACATGTGCATCACAGAGGGAACAGTCCCTCCAGAAAGTAGAGAGAGGGGGGTAAGATGTACTTAGTGCTGGGATCATGTTGCAATGTAGGTGGCAGAAATAGTGGAAACTGACCTGATGAGGTGGAAGGCGAGGACAAGGGGGATTCTGTTGTTGCGAGAGGAGAGAGAAGGGGTGAGAACAGAAGCAAGGGAAATGGGGTGAATATAGATGAGGGCAGCAGCTGAGGAGAAACTGCAACTGAGCAAAAAGGAGGGCATTTCAGAATCTCTGGTGCTACAAATTGAGTCTTCAGAGCAAATATGATGGAGATGGAAGAAGGGTTGTAGTCTTTGCAGAAAGAAAGTTGGGTAAGAAGAGGCATGGTTCTGGTACTGTAGGGGGTTGATTTTGAATTTTGGCGACCGACTGGTGGGAGTGCGTGGCAGGCCACCTGTTCCGGTGGTGAAGAAGACCCCACGATTGAGACCCTGGTCTCATTTTATATTTGGCAGGTGAGCTGCGGGGCACAAAACAAGCTCTTTTTAAGTCAGAGGTATAGCTTTAAGGTTGGTCATACTGACCCCAACTCTCACTGACGAATGCCAGCAGGCATTTTTACAACTATGGAAAAGCTGCCAACAGTCTGCACTGAGCCATTTTTTCCCCTCATAAAATATCTTTGTTTTCGGGACCTTCTGCAAAGTCGCAAGTTAACTTCATTCACCACAACAGCCACAAACCTCAATGTACTTTTCACTTTAAGCCCCTCTGCTGCATTGTAGCTTTTCAAGAGAACATGGTTAAATACCTTGAAAAGCTCCAAAGCCAAAAGGGTCTGTTTATGTGAGCCGGTGAGGGGCACCCTATCGTATATACGGATACTATATTTACTACATTACTCCCAAAGTCAGAAGGAGGATTGTATTATATGAGAAGGGAGTGCTAAGATTTAGGATCAGCCTAAAAAGATTTAAAGGAATACTGCAAGAGCACCAATCAAACTCCATCGGTATTGAACCGGAAACAGAATTTTGAAGAATATGATGGTTTGGAAGTTTTATTATGTAATCCTCACAGTACTAGTGCTCATCCCGGTGACTTCCCATATGGCAAGTTTCAAATCTTGGCCAGACCATCTGGGGAAATGCTGAGCAAAGGACAGATTTTAAAGAAAAATGTGAAAAAAAAGAACGTGTTCTGCAAAATCTCATGGCCAGCTCAAGCAGGTTACTTGCCTTCATTCTAAATTGGCAAATTATGAGTGAGACTTGGGAGGAGAAATAAATTAAAACATTTCAACAGTGCAAGTCATTCACATCAAAGTGATCTGTGAATTGATATATACTATTCTTTCACCTTTGGGACCTGGTTTCAATTCCAACCTAGAGTGATGGGATGAAAATCTCTCTGATGGAAAGGGTCTTAAGGTTGGGCACTCAACAGCTCCCTGTGGACAAGCCCGAAGCACTAAACTAATTGCCAAGTAATTCAGCACTAATTGGCATTAAATTAGACAATCTCAATTACTTTAGCCTTAAGGATGTGGATTTGAAAATGGGAATGCTATACAGATGAAGTAGGTGATATTTTGACACATTGTTAGAACAGTGTATATGGTATTTGGAACTGAATCTAATCCATGATGTATTTAAAGAGTTACCAGCTTATCATTTCTCTCAGAAACATCTCAAAGTACTTCAAATATAATGAATAAACCAAAAGGATAATTGCATTGGCAAACATACCATGTTTTGGGTGGATGGAGGAGGAATTTGGCCAAATTTGCAGACGACACCAAATTGGAGGGTGTAGTTAATACAAAGGAAGATTGTGACAAAATACAAAATAAACTTGCAGAATGGGTGTTTAATTGGCAAATTAATTTCAATATAGATAAGTGTGAGTTGGTGCATTTTGGTCGGAAGAATAAGGAGGCCACATACTGCTTAGATAATAAGAGTCTAAATGGGGTAGAGGAGCAAAGGGATTCAGGGGTATAGATACAAAATCACAAAATGTAGCGACACAGGTTAATAAAGCCATAAAAAAGCAAACTAAACACTGGGGTTTATTTCTAGAGGGATACAACTGTAAAGCAGAGAAGTCATGCTCAACTTGTATCGAACCTTGGTTAGACCACACTTGAGTACTGTGAACAGTTCTGGTCTCCATACTATAAAAAGGATATAGAGGCATTGGAGAAGGTACAAAAAGATTTACAAGAATTATACCAGAACTGAGAGGTTATAACAATCAGAAAAGATTGAACAGGCTGGGGCTCTTTTCTCTAGAAAAGAGAAGGCTGAGTGGTGACCTGATAGAGGTCTTCAAAATGATGAATGGGTTCGACAGAGTAGACATAGAGAAGATGTTTCCACTTGTAGGGGATTCAAAAACTAGGGGCCATAAATATAAGATAGTTACTAATAAATCCAATAAGGAATTCAGAAGAAACTTCTTTACCCAAAGAATGGTAAGTGGAACGTGCTGTCACAAGGAGTAGTTGAGGCAAACAGCATAGATGCATTTAAAGGGAATCTAGATAAGCACGAGGGACAAAATAGAAGGGTATGCTGATCGGGTTAGATGAAGAGGGGTTGGAGGAGACGCGTGTGGAGCATGAACGCCGGCATAGACCAGTTGGGCTGAATGGCCTGTTTCTGTGCTGTAGACTCGATGCAAGACATTGAAAGAGAGTTCCTGCTTTTAAAAAAAAATTGTACCATAAGATCAGAAGCACTGAAACAGGGAGATGAGATAAGTATCTCCAACAATGCAGCAGTGCTTCAGCTTAGATTATGTGCTTAAATTTTCAAGCAGGAGTTGAACTCACAATCTTCTGACTCAGACACCAGAATGCTGACACCCTGGTATGTTGCGCCCTAACCTGGGAGTGCTTGATATAGACCTGGTACTAAAAGAGAAAAAAAGGAGTTTGATTTCCCACCATTATTACTTGAATGAACATAAATTTTCCCCTTTGAACATGTAAGCATTAGGAATTTCAAACTATAAACAGAGCTATTGTACTGTAGCATTTTAGCTTGGCAATAGGAAATACGCTGATCCCCAGTTATATTAGAAGAGTGGTGCTGACTGAGGCAATGTGCAGAACAAAAGTGGTGATTTTCAGCTGTTCCATCTGTGCCTACAGCAGCCAACGAGCGCTGCCAGAGACAGAGGGAGCCAAAAACCAAGGCTGCACGATGGGCTGAGCTGCTGACACTCTCCTACTTGCCTCTGCACAGATAGCAAAGTATATGCATTGCTGCTGACCTGCAGACATTGTCCAGCCACTGAAGAAGGAAGAAAGAAAACACAGCGACCAATTTGCACAGAGCAAGGTCCCATAAATCACAAGGATTGCACAAAGACCAAATCATTTTTATTTTCCAATTGATGGAAATATGAAAAAGGAACACAGTTAATCAAGGGTGGGTGGGTGGGCGGGCAGTGTTGGAAGGAGTTTGGCACGCGAATGGAGAGAGACTTTTCCATTTTGAAACAAAGGTGCTGAAGATAAGACTTGAATCAGTGAGCTGTGTGGGACAAATTAGTTCTTGCTCATGGAATTTCAAAATAATGCCCAGGTATTAAGTTGGGCTATCACCTCAATGTTACATTTTAGAGTTGTAAAATATTCTGTGATCCTTGTTTTTTTGGGTTTGCACGCTGGATATTTTCTCAGGCTCAGTATCATTGGCCACTCCTATCAGCGGACCTCAGGTCCTCTGTGATTCCTGTGTATCCTTTTCTGACCAATATCTAAGTAAACAATAGTGAGACCCAGAGATCATATCAGAGCACCCTTACTCTGTGCACCAATTACTGGTAGGTATCATGTGCCGCCAAATAATTCTCCTCACTTCAAAAGCAGACTGAAGACGCACTCTTACCAGACCGAGACTCAGGCTTTCAGCCAACAAGTAGTTTTATTTACACAAGAGAGATAAATGAACAGTAAAGAGCATAACAGAGAAATATATATTTCTCTACTCTTCTCAAATCGTAAAATAAAGACACCATTCACCTTCACTCTAAAGAATGAGGAGGATAGTAACAAACTTCAGCAAGACAGACAGACTGGCGAAATGGACAGACACATGGCAGATGAAATTTAACGCAGAGAAGTGTGAAGTGATACATTTTGGTAGGAAGAATGAGGAGAGGCAATATAAACTAAATGGTACAATTTTAAAAGGGGTGTAGGAACAAAGAGATATGGCAATGTAAGAAAACAAATCTTTGAAGGTGGCAGGACAAGTTGAGAAGGCTGTTAAAAAGGCATACGGGATCCTTGGCTTTATAAATAGAACGTATGAACGAGCACCGCGCAACAATCGCCAGGCAGGATTGTTACCTCCCAGTCGGGGAACACTTCAGCAGTCAAGGACATTCAGCCTCGGATCTGCGGGTAAGCGTTCTCCAAGGCAACCTTAGAGACACACGACAACGCAAAATCATCGAGCAGAAACTGATAGCCAAGTTCCGCACTCATGAAGACGGTCTCAACCGGGATCTTGGGTTTATGTCACGATACATGACGTGATCCGGACTCGAGTCGTCGTTGGCTTGTTCACAGATGTGATTCCCAGTAAAAAAGTAAAAATTTTCCCAGTAAAAAAGTAAAATTTTTAAAGCTTTTCGTTTTACATACAGACGGCAGCTTTTGACACGTTAGAACCCCTGCGACTACACCTCATTGTCTCAGTTGTATCTTGCTATGTCTTTGATGTGGTACCTTCCTGGCTGACCTGATTAACTTTATCACACCTCGGCAGATAGTCAGGATGATTTAATTTAGTGGTCTGCAATTGTAAGGTACACATGCTTTGTTCTCTATCTATATATGCTTTGGCGATTCTGTATCTATTTACTTCACCTGAGGAAGGGGCAATCGATAGCTCCGAAAGCTTGTGATTTCAAATAAAACTGTTGGACTATAACCTGGTGTTGTGCGACCTCTCAATTTTATAAATAGAGGCATAGAGTACAAAACAACAAACAACAGCTTGCATTTATATAGTGCCATTAATGTAGTAAAACATCCCAAGGGGCTTCACAGGAGCATCATCAAACAAAATGTGACACCGAACCACATAAGGAGATATTAGGACAGGTGACCAAAAGTTTGGTCAAAGAACGTCTTAAAGGAGTAGACACGGAGAGGTTTCGGGAGGGAATTCCAGAGCTTAAGGCCTAGGCAGCTGAAGGCATGGCTGCCAATGATGGAGCAATTAAAATCAGGGATGCGCAAGAAGGCAGAATTGAAGCAAGCAAGTTATGCTAAACCTTTATAAAACACTGGTTAGGTCTCAGCTGGAGTAATGTGCTCAATTCTGGGCACCACACTTTCGGAAGAATGTCAAGGCTATAGAGATGGTATAGAAGAGATTTACTAGAATGGTACTAGGGATGAGGGACTTCAGTTATGTGGAGAGACTGCAGAAACTGGGGTTGTTCTCCTTAGATTAGAGAAGGTTAAGGAGATTTTTGATGGGGATGTTCAAAATCATGAACAGTTTTGATAAGAGTAAATAAGGAGAAACTGTTTCCAGTGGCAGAAGAGTCAGTAACCAGAGGACACAAATGTTAGGCGATTGGCAAAAGAACCAGAGGCGACACGAGGACAAAAACAGCGAGTTGTTGTAATCTGGAATGCACTTCTGAAAGGGTGGTGGAAGCAGTTTCTATAGTAACTTTCAATGGGGAATTAGATAAATATTTCAGTGAATATTTTTTTTTTTTTTTTTACAGGGCTATTGGGAAAGGGCAGGGAAGTAGGACTAATTGGATAGCTCTTTCAAAGAGCCGGCACAGGCACAACAGGCCAAATGGTCTCCTTCTGTGCTGTATCATTCTATGATTCAAAACATAGACTTAAAACAGAAGCTTACTTGCTGTAGCCGCAATCTGGCCATGCTCCCTTGCTAGAAGGCCTGAAACTTTAAAACACACAGCTGTTGGGGTGCAACACTCAAAAAACAATGTAGACTACCATATGAAGCTCAATATAAGCCCTATGGCCAGAGCTGTCCAAAAAAAAGGACTAAAAGCCAATCAATGACCCTGTCCGCTTCTGAAATGTACTACAGAGTTGTTTGTCTAAACTACAATCTCAGGCTGGAGTCTGATTCCTTGTTGTCATCAAGGTAGCATAGGATCCGTGATCCCTTCACCGAAGTGTACGAGAGCATGGGCCTTACACTAAACATCCGTAAGTCAAAGGTCCTCTACCAACCTGCCCCCGCCACACAGTACTGCCCCCCGATTATCAAAATCCACGACAAGGCCTTGGACAATGTGGACCACTTTCCATACTTCGGGAGCCTACTGTCAACAAGGGCAGACGTCAACAACGAAGTCCAACACCGCCTTCAGTGTGCCAGTGCAGCCTTCGGTCGCCTGAGGAAGAGAGTGTTTGAAGACCAGGACCTAAAACCCGGCACTAAGCTCATGGTCTACAGAGCAGCAGTGATATCCGCCCTGCTGTATGCCTCAGAGACATGGACCATGTACAGCAGGCACCTCAAAGCACTGGAGAGGTACCACCAACGTTGCCTCCGCAAGATCCTGCAAATCCATTGGCAGGATAGGCGCACCAACGTCAGTGTTCTTGCTCAGGCCAACATCCCCAGCATCGAAGCTTTGACCATGCTCGATCAGCTCCGATGGACGGGTCACATTGTCCGCATGCCCGATACGAGACTCCCAAAACAAGCGCTCTACTCGGAGCTCCGACACGGCAAGAGAGCCCCAGGTGGGCAGAGGAAACGCTTCAAGGACACCCTCAAAGCCTCCTTGAAAAAGTGTAACATCCCCACCGACACCTGGGAATCCCTGGCCCAAGACCGCACAAAGTGGAGGAGAAGCATCCGGGAAGGCGCCGAACACCTCGAGTCTTTTCGCCGGGAGCAAGCGGAAGCCAAGCGCAGGCAGCGCAAGGAGCGCACGTCAACCCAAGCACCCCACCCACCCGCCCCTTCAACCACCGTCTGCCCCACCTGTGAGACAGAGACTGTAGGTCCCGCATTGGACTCATCAGTCACCTGCGAACTCATTTTTAATGTGGAAGCAAGTCATCCTCGGTTCCGAGGGACTGCCTAAGAAGATGATGAGATCACCTCTGCAGCGATATTGAATCAAAAAGGCAATTGACGACTGCATCTCTCAATTACATTAGATCAAACAGCCATTCATCAATATTGAATGGTTAGCCAACCTTTTACAATGGTAAAGATGCTTGTGATGAATATGATGGCCCCGGGTCGATAAAACAATTAACACTTTGGGCAAGTCATTGTGCTGCCCCAGAAACTTGCACCTTGTGGAGCCCTCATCAGGCAACTTGCTTGATCTGGGTTGATGGCTATTTTCTAAAATATTTTGTGTGACCTTAGGGAGGGGGAGATGGGTTAACCCCTTACATCCTGCTTCTAGCAATACAAAATACAAGCTAAAAATTCAACAGACGAGACATTTTGGTCACAGTGCTGTTATACATATTCTACATTTCAATCAATTTTAGCCTTTTGAATGCAAAATTAAGCAGGCTGAGGGTTAGATCTATTGCCCGCCCCCTCGAGGGATGACACAGGATAATTGATAAACATGCCAGAGCTTCTGAATCTGGAGAAGAAGCTGTCAGAAAAAGTGTGTTCCTTTTTCTTGTGTGACTGCTTAATTTAAACACTATCATTATGTACAATTGAAATGACCTCTCATGCAAACAGTATTGCACAAAGGTCAACACCAAGTATAGAACCAAAAATGGCTATGAAAGAGGTAGCACCTCCGCAATAAAGAACCTGTATTTATAGATTCCTTTTACACCCTCAAGACATCTCAATGCACTTTACAGTCAATTAAATTATTTTTGAGGTGTAATTACTGTTGTTTTGTAGGCAAACATGGCAACCACCTTATACACGGCAAGATCCCACAAACAGAAATGAGATGAACGCAAACAGATTTCTATTTGTTAATTACTATCACAGGAATACAGTAAATGAGGAAATTGTACAGAGTCAATGTTGTTAAAAGATTTTAAAAAGTGCAGTAGAAAGTTTCCTTGGTGGAGCAGAAGAAAAAGACAAACTCAAACCCGTAAATTTTTAATTTAAAAGGAGCAGTTTACTACTTTGTCAAAAATGTAACTGGCCTTTTAAGCCACGTTAACAACAAAGCACAAGAACGATTACAAACACTCGGCCTGATAGTTTAGTTCGCAAATGTACAGGCCTGTGTGGCACAGAACCATAAAGATCACGAAGGTCCCAGATTTAATCTTTGGAGTTGAGTTAGCCCTTAGTATTGGGGGTTGGGGTGGGGAGAAGAGGAAAATCATCCAGGATTCTTGGTAGAAAGTGCACGGGTGAATGGTGGGTAGGAGGAAAGATTGAGCGTGGCTGTGATGCTTCCACAGTTGAATAGTCTGCCAACACTTCCCTCTCTGCTCACACAGGAAGAATGCATATCTTGTTGTACTGATTTACTAGAACTGTACCCGAGAGTCAAAGACAGAAAATGGGGGCGGGGAGAACAGTCTTTGTACTGAAAGCAGAAAATCTATTTTACCATTTTATCTTCAGAGATAAAAATCAAGAAAGCATAAGAATTTTTATATAGCATTTATGTCAATCTCTATAGTGAGGAATTCAAAGACTGGCTACACGATCACAAACCACCTTAAGCTTTAAACCTTTTGATTAGATTTGCAATGCATCTGTAACTAACTTAGCATGCTTGAGATCTCAACAATCACATATTGGAATTCCACTTGGATTGCACTTTTATTTACTTATATACAGGATTAGCGACTAGAAGCAGCCAGCCTCATTGATTCTGGCACAATTTAATCTTGTCTAACCAAACATTGCTGTGCAGAACGTTGCTGAAACTGTACAAAGATACCTTCCACTGCTTTCATCAGAGTCTTGGTCTGAATGCAGTTTGACACACTCACTAAAAAAATCCAGATCGATACACCTTCATTCTCTAAAGCCCATTGACAATGTCAGCTCACTCTCTGATCAAATTCCAGTGATCACCTCTTGTATCACACATTAAGTTTCCTGTAAATTTCACCACATCTAGCTCACAGATTCCTTATGAGGACCTTACTAGACTATTAAAAGCAAAACAGAGGCTTGGAAATTCCACAGGGGTTCTCCCCATCGCCCACCATAACATCGGTGCAGTGCCTGGAGAAATGGCAAAGTGGCTGTTTATGCCATTTCTCCGGTCTCATATGAACGACTGGGAGAACGCCATGGAATTTCAGAGCCAGAATTTTCCCCGAAAACCAACATGACATTTTTTAGGCTGTGCAAACCATTCTTGTATTAAATTTCCATTGATAAAGACAAAGGATACTTTTACTAATTGCTAATTCTGTTCTGTTTCTATGGGCTCAATCTATGCCAAAAATATTACACACACAAAAAAAAACCTTTAATAAACAGCATCATTTTATCTCCACCTGGCTGGATTTTTGTCTACATTATCTCATTGTAATTCTGGCCCAAAGTTCATCATGAATACCAGCCTTTTCTTGCAGTAAGTGCAGGTGACTGCTACTGATCAAGTGATTTCTTACAGATCAAGATGCTTGAACTAGCCCATGCTGTGACTATAGCTTCTGTGGAGTGCCCAACAGCCATATTTCTTGTAAATGGTGGGGAAGAGGAAGAGAGACAGTCAGTTAACAACATGATAGATTTATGTTCCACTTCAGATGTACAAACAGCAGGACCAAGGATAACACTAGGATCTCTTGGGATGCATTTAATTTAGATGCCACTTTAGGCAAGAAGTTGGATGTAACCATAAGGGACATGATTGTGAATACAAATTTTGGAACTTTTGAAGTTTCTAAATAGGCCAGAGTATGGAGGAAATTCAGTACTACTATGTTTGTTTTAAATTGAAAACCTACCGACACAAAATAATTTTACCACTTTACAATGTCCTGCCGGCAGAAGCCAGCACTAGTGAGGCTGAGCTGGTGCCTCTGGAGATCCACTTTGTGAGCATGGTTTTTTGCCAGGAACTCTGGAAACAGCCATCTTTTCGAGTTGCTGGCAGACTGGTACTCTGCTTACTCCTACTGACTAATGATGCAGTTTCTCATTTGCTGGTCTGTACAGACATGACCTACCCAAGTGAAAAGGCAAGAACTAGCAGCCAGTAAACTAAGTCATGAACCACAACTTTCAAACAACTGCGCATATTTAACCACGTTCATGCATAATTCTGTGCCTGTTGCTCCAGTTCTGTGGAATTTTTCCATATTATTAGTCAGGCAGATTCTAAAGAATTGGCAGACTTATTCAGCATAAAAGAGGCCAAAAGACCAAAATAAGTATCTTTATTGTCTCTCAGTTTTTATTCTCTTTATTATAGGAGTAATACTAATAGGGACAGAATTAAAGCAACTGAACTACTTGGAAAAAAAATGGTGCCCAAAAGATTCTAAATGAAAGATGTCACTGATCTTTTTTCCAACTTAATAAAAAAATCCAGAACAGTAAAATGACTGTTCCTAAACAATGATTACAGCACACTTTATTTATTTCATGTTATTAAATACACAATTGTTTTTAAATGGTCAGTGAGCGTTGGAGACGTGCTGAAATCTATCACCTTGCTTGAGAGTCTCCAAACCAAACTACTGAGAAATCCACACAAGTGGAAATTCCACTTGCCTGATATGGAATCTATACTCACTCCCATTGGAGACACACCCCACCTACAGAGAAACTGGATCCAGGTTGACGAAAGCTAAAGCTTAGGGTCCCGTAGGTATGTTGCTGAAATTTAACTGGCTAAAACCATGCACCTTTCATGGCTGACGACCATCCACTTTTGATGCGGCTGCTCAGTTTTTCCAGTCGCCGTTCACGCAGGAACGATGAAGCCCACTGAGTTGGCGCTGGCTGAAATTTCCCCATAACTTACTGTAACTTACCTTTGCTGCCCATGCACAATGGTTCAGCAAACGGTGGCTGCAATATGCTTCAGGTTGAGTCCTTCAATTGTCTGGGAGAGAAGAACTCCTCAACTGTTGATATAGGCTGCAAAGAAATTGCTGAACTAAAGAGGAAGTAGTCTGACTAATGTTCAGCTGTAAAATACAGCTTCCCCGCAGTTTGGTGAGTGCATCTTGTTTCTTAATAAGATCCAATTAATAATTTAACACAGGAAACATGAGTTATCAATCATTGGGATCTGTTCACCAACACCTACCATCAATGTCCTCCAGTCTTTATCCAATAAACAAGTTTCTTTGCTCATTTTGTAGTCTTTGCGCTTTTCTACTCTGTACAATATCCACTCATTGCTTTGGCTTTCTCTTCAAGTAATCTGACTACTTTCCCGATGCCTACAAAGCAAATTCCCGATAAAACTGCTGATAACAGTATATACATTTATCAATGCCTACAAAATAGAAACTGCTGAAAGAAATTGGCCAGACCTAAAGTTTCACACTGTTTTCGGGTTGCGTTATTTACTAGTTACTGTATATCAAGGTAGAACACCTTACATTAAAACATACCCTGTATTGATGTGTGTCATGGGGAAGTAGGGTTAACGGAGGTCAGCTGAAAGAAGTGACACAACCACTTCCAATCTTCCTCCTGAGGGTAAATGGCGGTGCTTGGTAATCTCAGATCAGATTTTGAGAATATGGCGGTGAATTTCCATGGGGAGGGTCACCAGCTCGTACACTGATTTTTCTGGGATCTCCACAGCTCTTCCGCTGAAGTTGTGGCGGCCGAGCGGGAGAACCTCTGTGGAAATTCACGAACAACATAATCCCCGCAATTATTTCATCATAGTTGCCATCCATCTGTTTCCGCACCATCAGGGTTCACTCCCTCCTTCAAAGACTTCTAAATTCACCACTGCAAAAATTGCACTTTGTGCATTTCAATTTTTTTCTGTGTGATACAATTGATGGGTTTGGCTGTTCATGTCCCATTGTAACTACTTTTTGTATATCATGTGTGAGGGCAGAGTTTCAGTTTTCACAGAAAAACAAACTGATTTGTGAAATGTAATCCCAAAACACTAATAAAAATCCTAGGGGGCTAAATTTGGTTGATTTGCACCTCCCGTTAGCGCCCTAAGAGGGCGCAAAACAACTAGCGCTTGAGTTAGTTGAAATTCAGCGGGAGGTTAACGGCGGCGCTAACCGTTAGCGCCGCACCAGGCCCCTCCCCTTTAATAAGGGGAGGAAGGCCTGCAGTACCGTGGCGCTGCAGTACTGTGGCGCTGCGGCATGTAGCGCCGTGGTATTGGCTCGCATCACCCCATCTCCTCCTCCTTCCTGGGAAAATTGGCCGCGGGGGCGCTAACTTTTCGGGGTGCTAAAATTAGTGCCCCGGTGAAGGTAGCGCCCCCCCCCCCCCCCAATTTTTACCCCCTAAAATCTAATGTAAAGAAATTAAACTTATTCAGCTGCTTTGCAGCAATGACTTTGATCGTAGGCCTTTTAAAGGGTCTGTTGTTTAGTTGTGTGTGTTTTTTTAAATTATCATCTTTTGGGGACTGTGTCAGCTTTTTTGAAGCTGCTGATCAGCTTTTCTGAGTTCTGTAGATTGACATGTATGCACTTTACCAGCACAGTCCATTGGTAAAGTTCCTGATTCTTATCCAGATAGGATCCCTGTTTGCATCAGGCCATTGGCTTACAATGGCTGGAGCCAAGTGGGAAGAATCTTAGTCTCTAGTACTCTCTTGGCCCCATCAATAAACCAGGATGGCTGGTCAATCATCAGTAGCATCCTGGAAGTACTGTGGACGTGACTGGCTCAAGTATTAGGTTTCCATGTTTACTGCGGACGATCAACTTGATGCCAAATGCAACATCTTTCATCTTGGAGCCAATTTAATTTTGAAGAGAATTCCACACACAGACAACTGGCTATTCTAGTGCAATAATTATTTAACAGGGGCTGATTGATCTCCTACCCCCTCAACCATGAATCTACAACTACTGTGTCCGTCCACATAAAGCAAACAGCAAGTCCCCAGTGAAAAGCCAGTTTGGTGTATTATCTTATAACATCTGCCAGCCAGCAGCTGGCCTCCATCTGCCTCAAATGTGTTGTAGAACCAGGTGTTACATTCTCAGTGCATCACAAAACTGGCATTGAAAAAAAATCAATGCAACTGTAAGTTTTTTGGCAATGATGAAAAGCCCAGCGATTAATAACCATAGCTCAGAAGCCTTTCTGTGCCTTCTCTGTAGAGCAAGTCCTCTTTTCTTAAAATGCTATTACTATTGTACATTGAACATTATTATTGATGGGCTTCTAACTGTACAAGTACAAAGGTAAAAGCAACATTCTCTCTTCCAATGTTGCTTATGACAGGACTGCCTCAGCCCATGGGTGCCTTCACAGCTGCAGATGTCTCTTGGCTAAGCCACTTTGTTGTGTGCCATTTCTCTATCCTCCATTTGCCCCATAGCAGGTCAAATTTTCATGTCCTCCTCTAGATCAGCTAATATGTGACAGCAAAATACAACGGCCAGGATTTTGCCGTAAAAATAATGGTGAGGCTATCAGCGTCATCGTTACTAAAGAGTAAATTGGACAGCAACTTCTGCCGACCGTACATGCACAGTTAAATATGGAAATCAGAAAGCTGCTGTCCGAGATGCCTTGCTCCTCCAGAAGCTTCGCTATACCGGTACCTCGCCGAGAGACTCGGCATAGAAACACATGGAACGACATGAAGTTGCTGTACTTACGTGATAGATACACACTAAACTCGCCAGAAAAAGTTAGGGCTTGTCCATTCCAGTGTAAACAAGTTTAACAGTATGATAAGTCTTAATTACTGCCAAACGACCTCTCTAGCACTGAAAATTAATTTTTACAAGTGTGGAGTCTCATTCCTTCAACTTTTAATTATTGTTGAAGATTTAAAATTACATTTTTAAAAAACTTTTTCTGTCTCTTTTATCTCCCTCTTAATCCCATCTTTCTTTTTATTTTGCTTTCTGTACATGATTTGGCATTGAATTAAATATTCTTAACTGACACCTCCTGGTTCAGACACCAGGGCCGTGAATTTAATCGTGCTGAGGGGGCGGGTTTAGAGGCGGGTCCGCTGTCAAAATCGCAAAGATTGACAGCGGGTAGGAAACCCGCCGTCAACCCGCCTCCCACGTGAGTCTCCCAGGTGTCGGGTCTGTCAGCGCAGAACTGACCCGACACCAAGCGGCGAGGGAGACAATTCTAGTACTTAAATGGCTTGTTAAGTGCCAATTTAAGAGGAATTTTGAGGCTTACCTGTAATTTTAGCTTCTCCCCCACTGGTTACCCGCTGTTGTGCCTGTTGTGAGTCTCCTCTGATGTTTGTGTAAAGATGACAGCTGCAGAAATTGTGTCAAGGATGCCATGTTGCAGATGGTGAGTTTCAGAGCAAAGAAAATGTTGGTTACTGCATTTTTAACACAAATAGAGATTTCTTTAGCTTACAAGTTTTTAAATCAATCTGTATGTCCAGTGCCACCTCATTGGGAGAACTTCTCTCACCATTGACAGATCGCTTCTGTCATCTCACCTGCAGCTGCCATCTATTGCAGTAACATCGGAGCCAATGAAACAATCAGACCTTGGTCCTCCGAATCCTTCCACAATCAGCCCCAACACCAACATCACCAACCTTCTCTGCCATCACTTGATGCTGCACTGGACACAGGGCATCAGCCCTTGACAAAATTGCTGGCCGGGAGGCCAGCAATGGCATCACCATGGCCAGATTTTCTTCACTTGATGCTGTAAACCCTGGCTGCCACATGATGCGCCAGGTTGACACCATCCCACACCAGCACCGTGAAGCATCCTTTTAATGCTTTTTTAAATTCATTTTTATGGGATGTGGGCATCGCTGGCAAGGCCAGCATTTATTGTCCATCACTAATTGCCCTTGAGAAGGTGGTGGTGAGCCGCCTTATTGAACCGCTGCAGTCTGTGTGGTGAAGGTACTCCCACAGTGCTGTTAGGTAGGGAGTTCCAGGATGTTGACCCAGCGACGATGAAGGATCGGCGATATACTTCTAAGTCAGGATGGTGTGTGACTTGGCGGGGAACGTGGAGGTGGTGGTGTTCCCATGTGTCTGCTGCTCTGGGCCTTCGAGGTGGAAGAGGTCGCGGGTTTGGGAGGTGCTGCCGAACAAACCTTGGCGAGTTGCTGCAGTGCATCTTGTAGATGGTACACACTGCAGCCACGGTACGCCGGTGGTGGAGGGAGTGATTGTTTCAGGTGGTAGAGGGGGTGCCAATCAAGCGGGCTGCTTTGTCCTGGATGGTGTCGAGCTTCTTGAGTGTTGTTGGAGCTGCACTCATCCAGGCAAGTGGAGAGTATTCCATCACACTCCTTACTTGTGCCTTGTAGATGGTAGAAAGGCTTTGGGGAGTCAGGAGGTGAGAAACTCGCCGCAGAATACCTAGCCTCTGACCTGCTCTTGTTGCCACATTATTTATGTGGCTGGTCCAGTTAAGTTTCTGGTCAATGGTGACCCCCAGGATGTTGATAGTGGGGGATTCGGCGATGGTAATGCCATTGAATGTCAAGGGGAGTTGTTTAGTCTCTCGCTTGTTGGAGATAGTGATTGCCTGGCACTTCTTTGGCGCGAATGTTACCTGCCACTTATCAGCCCAAGCCTGAACGTCGTCCAGATCTTGTTGCATGTGGGCATGGACTGCTTCATTATCTGAGGAGTTGTGAATGGCACTGAACACTGTGCAGGCATCAGCGAACATCCCCATTTCTGACCTTATGTTGGAGGGAAGGTCATTGATGAAGCAGCTGAAGATGGTTGGGCCTAGGACACTGCCCTGAGGAACTCCTCCAGCGATGTCCTGGGGCTGTGATAATTGACCTTCAATCACCACAACCATCTTCCTTTGTGCTAGGTATGACTCCAGCCAGTGGAGAGTTTTCCCCCCGATTCTCATTGACTTAGTTTTACTAAGTCTCCTTCATGCCACACTCGGTCAAATGCTGCCTTGATGTCAAGGGCAGTCCCTCTCACCTCTGGAATTCAGCTCCTTTGTCCATGTTTGGACCAAGGCTGTAATGAGGTCGGCAGCCGAGTGGTCTTGGCGGAACCCAAACTGAGCATCAGCGAGCAGGTTATTGGTGAGTAAGTGCCACTTGATAGCACTGTCGAGGACACCTTCCATCACTTTGCTGATGATTGAGAGTAGACTGATGGGGTGGTAATTGGCTGGATTGGATTTGTCCTGCATTTTGTGGACAGGACAAACTTGGGCAGTTTTCCACATTATCGGATAGATGCCAGTGTTGTAGCTGTACTGGAACAGCTTGGCTAGAGGCGCGGCTAGTTCTGGAGCACAAGTCTTCAGCACGATAGCCGGGATATTGTCAGGGCCCATAGCCTTTTCTGTATCCAGTGCGCTCAGTCGTTTCTTGATATCACGTGGAGTGAATCGAATTGGCTGAAGACTGGTTTCTGTGATGGTGGGTACCTCAGGAGGAGGCCAATATGGATCATCCACTCGGCACTTTTGGCTGAAGATGGTTGCAAACGCTTCAGCCTTGTCTTTTGCACTCACATGCTGGGCTCCACCATCATTGAGGATGGGGATATTCATGGAGCCTTCTCCTCCCGTTAGTTGTTTAATGGTCCACCACCATTCACGACTGGATGTGGCAGGACTGCAGAGCTTTGATCTGATCCGTTGATTGTGGGATCGCTTAGCCCTGTCTATAGCATGCTGCTTCTGCTTTTTAGCATGCATGTAGTCCTGTGTTGCAGCATCCCCAGGTTGGCACCTCATTTTTAGGTACACATGGTGCTGCTCCTGGCATGCTCTTTTACACTCCTTATTGAACCAGGGTTGGTCCCCTGGTTTGATGGTAATGGTAGAGTGAGGGATATGCCGGGCCATGAGATTACAGATTGTGGTGGAATACAATTCTGCTGCTGCCCCACAGCGCTTCATGGATGCCCAGTTTTAAGCTGCTAGATCTGTTCTGAATCTATCCCATTTAGCATGGGGGCAGTGCCACACGACACGATGGAGGGTATCCTCAGTGTGAAGACAGGACTTCGTCTCCACAATGACTGTGGGGTGGTCACTGCTACCAATACTGTCATGGACAGATGCATCTGCGACAGGTAGACTGGTGAGGACGAGGTCAAGTAGGTTTTTCCCTTGTGTTGGTTCTCTCACCACCTGTCGCAGGCCCAGACTGGCACATATAGGCCAGACCAGGTAAGGACGGCAGATTTCCTTCCCTAAAGGACTTTAGTGAACCAGATGGGTTTTTATGACAATCCAATAGTTTCATGGTTACCATTACTGATACTAGTAATTATTCCAAGCCATTCTATGCACACACATCACTATAGCAGGGGTGGGGTTATGACTGAACAATCACTGGAACTCAGTAAGACACTTCTCAATGTGCATTCAGATCTGTCCAATAAGGGGCATTTTTGGAAAAAGATATTACACTGTATGACAACACATTACCAGAAACTTCACATGGACATTGGCTAAACCTCTCAAGTGCCTACTCTTGTGTGTTGTTAGTTGGTATGCTTGCAGTAGGATGAGGGCGAGTGTGAGGGGTGGCTAGTGAGATGGGGAAGTGATAAAGTAGATAGAGGGGGTTGGGTGAAGGTGCAAGGTAAGTTGGTGTCCTGGGGCGGTCTCTTCCGCCCTTGGAAGGGATGAGAATCTCCCTGCACGCTGCGACTCCCTCCATAAGCATATGGAGAGAGTCATTGGAGAGCCTGGGTGCAAGTGTTCATCTTTGTGCAGTGATCGTCAGTGTTTGCAGCACCTCAATGCTGTCAAACACTGACAGATCAACTGTCAAAATAAAATTGTGCATGGTCCCTTTAAGGAAACCAGCAGATGACGCATCATCAAATGATGTCATCAGACCCGCTTCCTGTTAATTGGCCGGAGGGCGGGCTTACCAAGGCCAATCAAGGTAAAATCACGTCTGCAGAGCGGAGGCAGCTGGGGACGGGACTGGAACGCGGAAACCAGTTGACACGCCTCCAGAATTAAATTCATGGCCTGTGCTGCTCAGTAACCATTCCTCAATCTGATTGGTTAAGGTGATACACAGTTACTCGCCCTGTTCACACAGGTGCTAGATCCCTGATAGAGGGTGCTGCACCAAAATGGCTTTCTAATCACAGCAAGTTCCAGTGCAAAAGCCCATAGAAAGTCTGTGGGCAAGTGTAAGTGTAATGAACAGCTAGCGCCGTTGTTCGTCGCTGACCATAAAATCTGAGAGGTCGCACAACACCAGGTTATAGTCCAACAGTTTTATTTGAAATCACAAGCTTTCGGAGCTATCGATTTGCTCCTTCCTCAGGTGAAGTAAATTAGATACAGAATCTCCAAAGCATATATAGATGGAAAACAAAGCATGTGTACTTTACAATTGCAGACCAATAAATTAAATCATCCTGACACGTTAGAACCCCTGCGACTACACCTCATTGTCTCAGTTGTATCTTGCTATGTCTTTGATGTGGTACCTTCCTGGCTGACTTAATTAACTTTATCACACCTCGGCAGATAGTCAGGATGATTTAATTTATTGGTCTGCAATTGTAAAGTACACATGCTTTGTTTTCCAGCTATATATGCTTTGGAGATTCTGTATCTAATTTACTTCACCTGAGGAAGGAGCAAATCGATAGCTCCGAAAGCTTGTGATTTCAAATAAAACTGTTGGACTATAACCTGGTGTTGTGCGACCTCTCAATTTTGTCCACCCCAGTCCAACACCGGCATCTCCGCATCATAAAATCTGAGCCAATGTTTCCTCACCCTCCCAAGCCTGAAAATTATATCAGTTAACACCAGGGTCTAACCTTAATTATGAGTATGAAGTCTTAAAACAAGAAGAACTTCCCTATACACACAATCTAGATAGCAATTTAGGACCACAGTGTGACCACTTTAAAATCAGTCTCTGCATTGAAACCAGTGGTGTAAATTGCTCTATCTGCATTTGTACCGGCTATCATAAAATATCTTAAAGGCCAAAGTTGCTAGAAGAAACAGATCATTTAGACATTACCAGTGCCTTGAATACAAAGAATGGCATCCTTCTCTTCCTATAACTGTCTCTCTGCTGGTCTCCTACTTTCTAATGCTGTCTTCTATCTCCCTCTGTTTGTATACGTCTCACACACTTTCTCTGTATCAGTTTGTCTGACATTTTCTCTCACTTACTATGCATTTTCCTCTTCTCCTATTCTTGTACTACGTCTCTTTCTTTGCATATCTCTCTTGTTCTTCCTCTTGTTCTTGTTCTCTGTGCATGTCTCGCATTCTCTAAGCCATTCACACCATTTTTTTCTCTGTGCACTGTAGAGTAGATTTTATAGATTATAATTCCTAGCATGGACTTTCGAGAATCTGGAGCACCTATCAGGACTTCAGGCATGGAAGTCGGTGGGCAATGCACAATTTTCCATCCAGCCCCAAGTAGGCATTCTTGACGCACAAAGTAACATCCCAGGAGTGCAAATAGACCTATCCTCATAGGCACATGGTGTATGCGCAGGTTTATGATTTTGTTGCATGTAGTGTACAGAGGAAATTTTTCCTGTGTCTCTCTTTTTGTCTCACTCTCCTTTTTTCATCTCACCTCCCTCAGAGACCTGGAAGCAAACGTTGGTCTCCAAGCTTTAACAGTGATCTCGTCTCTCCCTGGATATGAAGTCACATCTCTCCAACCACTGCATTAGCCTAATCCTGAAACGCTCTTCAGAGCAGTGGAACCACCACAAAAGATGCTTAGGGCATGGGAGCAAGTGAGCAGGGGAGCGGAGGATTAAAATAATGTACCTGTTTAGTCAGAAGATGTGTCTTAATATTAACCCAGTAGCAGCTAGAAATTTCTGTGCTTTACATGTACAAAAGCAAATAAATAATTTAGTCATGTAAAATGAATCTGTATTCACTGGATGTAATGTAATTTGTTGATAGTTGCAATGGTAGTAGATTGTAAACCATGCTGCCTAATTTCAAGGAACATGCTGTATAATGCTACTAGAATGGTTCAACTATGCTAAGAGTATGGGTGAGGAGTATAAATCAAATAAAAACTGTTGACAGTAAGACACAAGGGATAAAAAAGAAAAGCAAAGCAGTAACAGCTCATAAAAAAATCTACAATATCTTTACTGAAATATTAAATGAAGCCTATGTTACCAGTACTACAAAACTGTAATTAAAGGCAGGTAAACCTATCTATTTTATAAACATGTTAATAGAAATTATTTCAATCCCATAGTGCTGCAATGCATGATATTTTAGTTTACACTGTACTGTTGTTCATGATAATATTTTTAACAAATACGCCCCATGGCTCAGTTGGTATAGGCCCTGCCCAATGTAGTACTGAGCCATACCGACATGGAAAGTTCCATGTTCACTCCCAGTCTGTGCTGAGTTAACTGATGTCAGCCAGGGCAAAAGCAGAGGTAGCACAAAAGCCCTCAGGAACCTAGTTAAGGTGCCTACGTCTCCAGTGAACCCTGCTGGAAAGCGCACGTATGGACAGGATCAGGCTTGGTGGTGATGCACCAAATATAAACACCCTTCCAACACAGACTATCACATGTTAACATTGGATGCTTAATCAAGGTATCAGAAGGCTTCTACTGCTCATGGAATCATATCCAAGTACAAGTCCACAGCTTCAGGAAAGGAAGGGAGCAAATGGAGTGGAAGAATTCAACAGACTATATGATACTAGGGCTTTTTGAAATGATACCATTAGTAAAGAACAGTATCACATTTAGAACATTGTCCTTAATGTCATCAGCCCCAATCATCTCGCTGGCCAGTACATTCCAAATGTTCATCGCCTTCTGTTTGAAATAGTCATATCTGATCATCCGTTCATCTTCCCTCATGTCCTGGAATGGCTGTGAGCAACGCCATAGGAAATCTACTAATTATCTATTAAAAAAAATTTCAAGGTCTTTAAACCGTTCATTTTATTCAGCAAAAATGAATTAACCATTTTAAAATATAATAAATCTCCTCCTGAAAGTTTATTGTAATGTCTCAGTATTATAAGAATCTTCAGTTCCCCCACTAAAGTGCTCAATCGAATTTTCTGAGGTGAAGTCTGAAACTAACCATATGGCTGTCATTTGTTTTAGATCTACTGTGTCTTTCAGTAAGTTTCCAGTGTGTGTCAAAACTGCTGATTAAAACTCTGGTACACGATACTAGATTTTAGAAAAAGCAAACTTGAATGTAATAATCTTGTTACAATAAACACAAATGCAGATACAGTACATTGGAAAGTGCTGAAACAACAGTGGACACTGCAAAAACTCACGTGTCACTGTTTAGGATCTCTTAACCGTTTTTCCAAAGAAAGGATTTTGATAAAAAAATAAGTTTTGCTTTCCCCAGAAGATTGCTTGACTGGCTGGTGGGGTGGGGTGGGGTGGGGTGTGATGGACAGGGGGGGGAGGGGGGTCATGATGTGCATAAGGTGCACCATGAAAGCATGGGACATGCTTGATGGAATAGCTGTTTCTTCCCTGTCTATCGGTTTCATAATTGGCAATGATAATGTTGTTTCAAAAGCATAATGTATTCCTGAAAGTTTAAAAATAAATCTAAGACAGTAGTAGTAAAGTTGTTAATAAGCTAGCATTGATGTTGCTTCCTCATAGACTGCAATTAATAAGCCATTTGGTAACTTGATAAATACTTCACATTCATTCTGTTGGAAGCATTTTGCTCTCATTCGACTGAACAGTCAGGAATAAAACAGAGTTACAGACACCTAAAAGGCACTCTTGCTTTTACAACAGAGAAGTTGCTGAGGCAGAAGGAACCCAGAAAGACAGCCTCAAAAAGTTGGAATGCATAGGAGTTAGTTGTTTAAGTCAGACAAGATGATCCACTGAAATGGGGTGGCATAGTATTGTTTTCATGATATTATGTGGAGATAATTAGTATTGATTAAACTAAACAAAGCTGATAACTATTGCTCTGTACATTCATTTTACTGTGGAATAAAACAGCTTAATGATTCAAACCAGGCCATGCCTCATCTAGAGGTAACTCAGTCCACCTTTGCACAGATTGAAGAAATACATGTGCAAGAGACATGAGATTCTGATCCAGATCACAAAGGGATGCCACTGATACATCCCTGGGTTATGCTATTTTACAAGTAGACATAGGGCAGTGTGAGTCAACTCCTGTAAAAGCAAGATTTTCAAGCTTTTTTTTAAATTTGTTTTTATTGGAAGTGGGCGTCGCTGGCAAGGCCAGCATTTATTGCCCATCCCTAATTGCCCTCGAGAAGGTGGTGGTGAGCCGCCTTCTTGAACCGCTGCAGTCCGTGTGGTGAAAGTACTCCCACAGTGCTGTTAGGTAGGGAGTTCCAGGATTTTGACCCAGCGACGATGAAGGATCGGTGATATACTTCTAAGTCAGGATGGTGTGCGACTTGGAGGGGAACTTGGAAGTGGTGGTGTTCCCATGCGTCTGCTGCCCTTGTCCTTCTAGGTGGAAGAGGTCACGGGTTTGGGAGGTGCTGCTGAAGAAGCCTTGGCGAGTTGCTGCAGTGCATCTTGTAGATGGTACACACTGCAGCCACGGTACGCCGGTGGTGGAGGGAGTGAATGTTTCAGGTGGTAGAGGGGGTACCAATCAAGCGGGCTACTTAAGCTGCTTAAGGATCGACTGACATAACTGAATCCAAAAAGTTATCTATGGCAGACTCAATTGGTAACACCATGGAAAATAATCTAAATATATGTTGGCTAAGAGTATGCAATAATTGCAGAGCAGAGTAATCCAAAGTTTACAACAGAGGTTTAAAGGGCATTGCTGTCCTGGTAAATTACATTGTATTTACAGCACAGAAACAGACCATTCGGCACAATCGGTCCATGCTGGTGTTTATGCTCCATATGAGCATCCTCCCATCCTTCTTCTGTAATGGAATAGCCATATTTCAGAAAAATACACCATCCTATAAACAGATTTCTGATAATATTAATACATGACATACTGAGTTTAAAAGTCTGGAAAGCCTCGGCGACACAGGCTGCAAACACAATACAGGCTTCTGAGATAAGGTGAAGTGTTAACAAAAGCTGTAAAACACCACAAGCTTTGAAATGGGAGATGGTTGTAAACACAAAAACAATGCCCCTAATGAAGCAAACCATTGGTGCTTCCAGAAGGTCTGGAGTTTGGGAGAAACACAATGGAATGACCCAAGTAAAGTGTTATAAGCTAACACTCAGGGAAACAGAAACTTAGAACATTAAACAACCATATGCCTTCATAAAGTATCAAATAAGACAGGAAACACGATTAAATATGCAACCAATTGAGATAGCAAGAAAACAAATAAACACCCTAAGAGAAGTGTTTTCAATTTACAAATTGTAAAAGATACCTACAGAGAGGCTTTGAAAATATAATATCAATAGATGACGCCAAGCAATCACATTGTTTATGTGTTAAACTTGGAACACCACGGAGTCACGACGTGTGGCTTACAAGCACAGTTAAGTGATATTAAGAATTCAATAGAAAGACTTCCTAAGAATGGCATCAAAAAGATAAATCTGTAATAACCATTGTATGATAGTTTTTGAAACACCTAAAGGTAGAGATAGAATTGTAAAAGTTGGCAGCTGAAATGACAGTAAGAATAGAAAAGAATTCAATAGAGAATGGCTAGAGATAATTAGCTTACATCAGCAGGAAACTTCAAAGAATATACCACTAAAAAAGAGTATAAAAATAAGAGCTTTTCAGATGAAAAGTCAGAAGTCGCTGGGAAGGGGCCGAGCGATTCTCGCCTTCAGAACCACTCTGTAGGCCTACAACTCTGAGTCTCGGGTAATCAAGGTATTTGATTTTGGTGGATATTCTGGATTAAGAAATAAGTAGAAGTGTGGAAATGTAACGAAGTTAAGATTTGAGAATAAGGATCTCTGATAAGAAATGTAAGCTATTTGTATTTTGAACGGTTAAAGTTGAGATTGCCATAACCAGCTGTTAACTAGATATCGGTTCTTTAATAAATCTATATATTTTTTAAATTGTCTCAATGAGTATTTTTGTATCAATCTCGCAAACTCAATTTCTGTACACTCTTCAGTGGGGAGTTGCAGAATTCTGGGGGGTTTTCCGGACCCTCATAATATCCGGAAGGTTACAGTCTAGTTAAACTTGTTAAAAGTGCTATCAGGAGGACGGCAACATCTTCAGGCCGTTCCTTTCCCTTTAGGGAGAGATAGTCTGAACCTTTAGACCCAATTAAGCGTCTCTAGGATTCGGCTACCGCTAACTTTAGTTGAAGGTGAACGTCTGGGGAATACGCCTGATCTGGGTTAGCCCGAAAAAGGCTAGGACTTGTAATTATCCCTTCACTTCATCTAACCACATCAATATATCCTTCTATTCCTTTCTCCCTCATGTGTTTATCTAACTTCCACTTAAATACATCTATGCTAGTCGCCTCAACTACTCCCTGTGGTAGTGAGTTCCACATTCTAACCACTCTCTGGGTAAAGAAGTTACTCCTGAATTCCTTATTGGATTTATTAGTGACTACCTTATATTTATGACCCCTAGTTCTGGTCTCTCCCGCAAGTGGAAACATCTGCTCTACATGTACCCATCAAACCCTTTCATAATCTTAAAGACCTCTATCAGGTAACCCTCTTCTCTTTTCCAGAGAAAAGAGCTCCAGCCTGTTCAATCTATCCTGATGGGTATAACCTCTCAGTTCTGGTATCATTCTAGCAAATCTTTTTTACACCTTCTTCAGTGGCTCTATATCCCTTTTTTAATTCACAGTACTCCAAGTGTGGTCTAACCAAAGTTCTATAATTACTTTTTAACCAGGTTTATAAATAGAAGTATGTAATAATAGAATTAGTGGTATACTGGCGACATTGCTTCATCATGTCAATTATCAATAGAAGTTCACCTGTATTGAAAAAATTAAGAAAGAAAGGACGACAAACAGACATCTATATTGTCTTTCACATCCTCAGGACATCCCAAAATGTTTTGAAAGCAATAGATAACTTTTGATGTGCAGTCACAGTTGTAATGTTAGCCAACACGGCAGCCAATATGCACACTGCAAGGTCTCACAACAGCAAATGAATGACCAGATAATCTGTCTATTTGGTGGGGTTGGTAGAGTGAAGTACTTTGGCCAAGACACCAGAGAGCTCCCTGCTCTTTTACATCCAACTGAACAGGCAGAGGTGGTCTTGGTTTAACGTCTTATTCAAAAGACAACACCTCATATTTGTGCATTAGCAGAATAATAACTATAAAGCCTATGGTGACTTGAATTCTTAAGAACATAGGAAAGCTTAAGATGAGAAATGCCTACTTGATCAAGTTCATTCTTTCTATAGAACTTCTACTCTAATCATTGGCAGACGAGGCAAGCAGATAACGACAAAAGCACCTGGAAAAAATTTATAGTGAACAGTTAAACCTTGGCTGCAATACAAAGTATAGGTATAAACTGGTAAGAAGGCTGATACAAAAGCAAAATACTGCAGATTCTGGAAAACTGAAATAAAAACAGAAAATGCTGGAAATACTCAGCAGGTCAGGCAGCATCTGTAGAGAGAGAAACAGAGTTAACGTTTCAAGTCAATGACCCTTCGTCAGAACTGATGTTAGAAAGCATTTTTAATGCAAAGAGTAATCAATACTGAGAATGGTTTTCACAGTAAGGTAGTTAAGGCAAAAACTCTGGCATCATTCAAGGTAATTAGTTGCTATAATAGGGGTCTTTAGGAACTTAATGGAAAAATTAGGAAAATGGGTCAAATGGGCTTCCTAATCAGTAATTGCAATTAACCCAACTCATTTAAGGTCATGGGGAAAACCATCTTGCAGCACACACAGAATGAAAGAATTAAAAAGGGAGGTTAGAAACAATTTCATTGTACCAACTTGCATTTATATAGCACGTTTAACATAGCAGAACATCCCAAGGAGTTTCACAGGAGCGTTATCTTTTAAAAGAAAATGAGATAGATTCTCAACAAAGAGGAATATTAAAGGAAGTGGAGAGCAAGCAGGACATTGGGATTAGACTAGGTGGCTCATGTAGACAAAAACACCGTGATAGATTTGATAGGTCAAAATGACCTGTTTCTGTGCTATAACATTCTATGAAAGTGGGTTGGCATTGCAATGTGTAATTGCCCAGATGTTACTTTATCGTCTTTTGGATGCAACCATTAATATATATTCAAAGATTTGTGTAATAGCTCTTGCTAGTCAATACTAAATTAAATGGAAGACTGTAGAGAATAGTATTACATTTTGATCTAGTCACACACTAGTTTGCAAATGGATCAATAGGAACTCTGCAGGGTCAACATGCAATCAATCGTATAATAATAGATTTCTTCTTCATTCCCTCAATAACTGAATCACAATCAACTCGAACTGTAGACTGCAGCAAATTTTTAATAATGTTATGACTTAACATAAAAGAGCTCAAGAAGCTGGATAATTGGATGTTAAAAGTGGTTGAAGAAAGAGAGGGTTCACTGCATCTGATAGATGTTCAAGTAATTTTGTCCTTGGTGCACAACTTTACAATAGAAAATTTAAAAAGAAAAAATTATTATGGCTACAGCCTCTTTATTGTAAAACAGCAGCTGCCAAGTAACATGAAAAATAGCACATCTCCACATGTCATTCTATAAAAGTATCTCATGGTTCTTTATTCATCCATATGCAACAGAAGAAATTAAATAAATTTACAGTGACAGCAAAATACACCAGCTAAAAATAAATGTCATCATCGGCACAGTATGCAGGTGCTCTTTCTAAAGCTTGCCAACAGTGAATTATGGCTTTCGCTTCTGCTTTGCAAAGCTTTACTGCAGACAGAAGCAACAGCTGCTACAAGGGGGAACTTTCAACATTAAAGTCTCTCCCCATCTATCTGGTGATTGTTACTAACATGTGGGAAATAGGTCGTTGAGACTCTGGCCTAAGGCATTTAGGGGCTGTAGTACGAATTTGGCCAAGCAAAAGGAGCTGAATGTATTCTTCTCACCTCTGGTCTGCATGGAAACTATACCTTAGCTATCCAGGAGCTGGCTGAAATTTCCTCTGTCTACCTTGGACACTCCAAGGCCATTGTTATTGCCCCTACTGCAATCCTAGTTTCGAGCAGCTAACACAGCACAAGCCAGGGAACAAAGCTTGGATCTTCCTTATATGCAAGACTTCAGTACACAGTCCATTCACTGACTGAGTCATCAGGAGATCCTTGCAAATAGGTTTCTTTATTTTAAAAAAAAATAATTCGACTCTGGGCGTGCAGCTAGAAGATGTTCAAAGGGCTATATGGGTCCCAACTACTGAATACCATTTCATAACATTTATGAATCACTTACATTTTTATAATGACTCATGTATGAAGACGGTCAAAATTTATTTTTGCGAGTTCTCGATCAAGGACCAGTGTTCGCAGAAAGAAAACATGTGCCACCATTGAAAGCCATTATTAATGCATCAATTTCTTTGTGGCTCTGTAAACCAGATTTCCTTCTCAAGATCATTCCCTTGGTTTTATTTGGCCTCCTTTTTCTCTTTTACAAATATATCCCTTGTTTACTACATTTTATAAGCAAAAAATCACAGATGCGTGCTTTGCAATTGGCGTACCCAACTCCCATCCTCGAGTGTCAATGGAGCAGACTATTTTGACAACACAGATTGCAGCACCAGCAACATTGTTCAAACATTAGTCAATGTGTTACAGTTCTTGGTTTCTGCTGAAGGGCTGAATATACAAGATTAATGTATTTTCCATGCAACAAGAATTAGGCTTACGAGGAAGATTTTCTGATGATTTGGGCAAAAAGCGTACTACAATTTCTAGCGAATTGACCGTTCCCTCTGTGAACCCTGGTCCACTCTTCCATCACTCCCAACACCCGCTCCCCTTCCCAGGCAAGCGCAGGAGATGCAACACCTGCCCTTTTACCTCCTCCTTTCCCACTGTCCAGAGCCCCAAACACTCGAACCAGGTGAAATAGCGATTTATTGCAACTTAGTTTACTGTATCCGCAACTCACGATGCAGTCTCCTCTACAATGGGGAGACCAAACGCAGATTGGGTAACCGCTTTGCTGAACACCTCCATTCAGTCCGTAAGCATAACCCTGAGCTTCCGGTCGCTTGCTACTTTAATTCTCCATCCCACTCTGACCTCGGCCTCCTACACTGTTCCAATGAAGCTCCAAGAACAGTATCTCATCTTTCGATTAGGCACTTTTTACAGCCTTCCGGCCTCAACATTGAGTTCAACAACTTCAAATCAGAACCAACGCTACCATTTTCTCGAAAAGCAGGTGCTGGTAATGATCCTGCTGTAACCATTTACACCACCTCTGGACCCAGTCTTTGGGGGAAAAATTGAGTCACGTCCCCTTTGGGGCGCTAACTTCGTAGCGCCCTGAAAAAATTAGCGCCCCCGCAGCCGAAATTCATCGGTGGCGCCCCAATAGGGAAGCGGGGCGCTACTGGAAGCGCCCCGCCTCCCTCTTGGGGTGCTGCGAGGGAATATCGCGGAGCTATGTGCCGCAGCGCCACGCTCTGCTGCATGTTGCACTGCGGTAGTGCAGGCCTTCCTCCCCTTCTTAAAGGGGAGGGGCCTTGCGCAGCACGACCCGGGGCCCAGCTGGGCCACCAGGGATCGGAGTGCCAGCAAAAGAGCCCGGCACTCAAGAGAAGCAATAGTATTACAATTCATAAACAGTGATAACATTACAGCATTGAGAATGTGCCATGTGTGTGGAAAATACTTGAAAGGAATAGGTCACAAGGACATGCTAGTTCTGGATTTAATAAAATCAGATTTATTTTTCCTTTCGTAGGATTAAAGCTTCTCTGATCAATGCTCAGATGGACACTGCCTTAAACTAGCACAATAACTGTCAGTCAATCATAGTGTACTGTCAAGCAGAGTCGAGTGTGACATTTTCATGTATACCAAAGATAAGACAGATAGATATCAAAAGCATAAAGTGATTGATGCACTCTCAGAAGCAGAGTACACCTCATTCGAAATAAATTATATTTTACCAATTTGTTGAGGGGGAGGAAAGAGAGAAAGACACAAACACACACACACAGAGAAAACAATCCAAAGGAGACCAAGAGGAAGAATGAGAAGAAAAAGAGGAAAACGCGAGAGGGGGAGTAGGCGCAAGCTCACAAAATCTACTGCTATTCTCGGCTTCACTATGTCCTTTGATTTTTAGTCTTACATCTCCTCCATTGCTAAAGCTATTTTCAGCAATTTGGTTTCCTCTCTGGCACTAGACAATTCACAAAGAGTGATAAAATTTTCCTCCAATAACTCTTATAAAGCCCAAACACTCCAAAACTGCTCCTTTATCTGGGAGGCTCCATTTTTGGACAAGATCCAAGAAAAAGATCATAATCTGATAGGTGATCCCATTCTCACCATAGCGCCTCTCCATTTTATTGATACCACTATGGTAAATGCTTTGAATTTCAGACCATAGGAATTGTTAACCCTAAATGCTGTTCCATAGTTATGTAAACCACTCATTTAATATATTCAAAACACACTTAGCAGGAGGAAATGAAATTTGTGAATATACTGGTCCAAGACCTGACACTGTCAAAACCCATCGGCCCTCAGTCACTTAAAAGTCTAATTTTTAGGGCTCAACTTGTGGATTTCTACCAATAGAAGTTTTCTATGAACAATTAACCCCCTAGAGCCCTCTTAGTAGCAGAAAATTGGTACTACAGTTTTCGAATTTAATCAATTGGAATCAGGATCTGACCATGATCACTACCTACTCCTCCTCCCCACAATCACACTCACATTTCTGGAATATTACAACCGGAATGTTAACTGGCATTATTATAAATATTACTTTCACAGTCATGAGAGGTTTTTTTAACCTTTACACATCAGGTACGGCAGCATAGTGATTATGTTATTGGACTAGTAATCCAGAAACCTGGACTAATAATCCAGAGGACAGGAGTTCAAATCTGGAAGTAAAAAGCTAGTATCAGTGAAAGTGGCCATGAAGCTGTAGAATTATTATAAAACTCAACTGGTTCCTTTAGGGAAAGAAACCTCCCATTCTTACCCAGTCTGGCCTATTTGTGACTCCAGTCCCACACCAAATTGGTTGCCTCTTAACTGCCTTCTGAAGTGGTCTAGCAAGCCACTCAGCTGCATCAAATGTTCTCAGGGCAACTAGGGATGGGCAATAAAAGCTGGTCTTGCGAGTGATGCGGACAGCCTGAGAATTAATTTTAAAAAGCCTACATACTAGTGCTCAAAATTTCTTTATAGGAAATATAGCTGGCGCAGTCCCACAGAGAATGATTAAAATCTGACAAATAGTATTTTCTGCCAACATTTAGTTGTGACTTATTCAATTCAATAAAAGTGTCACTGAAAACTTATTTTATTGAAAACAAAAGAAAATAATATATAATAGTCTTTTCATTAACATTTCTCAAGTGACTGCGAAGTACTCAAATCTGTACACTTAGTCATACCACTTGAGTTGTTTCTCCCTTTTAAGAGTTTCACATAAATACCCATTGCCTGGATAGCACTGGGTATTTCCGAGAGACGATTCAAGATTAGAATTCTATAGCCTGCCCTGGGAAGTCAGAAGTCAAAAGAATTCAAAATCTTGGTATTCCAGAAGCAGTTTTATCTGCTGTCACAGCCTAGCAGATTCAGTTCTGATCAGTCTCACTATTCCTGGCTATTGCATTTAATTAAAATTGATTTGCTTAACAATGGCAAAGTGAAAATGGTTTTCCAAGAACCTATTATGTAAAAAATATGAAAAAACTTGCATTTAGATAGCACCTTTCACTTCAGGACATCCCAAAGCACTTCACAGCCAATGAAGTATTTGAGTGTATTCACTATGTTCACCTAATGTAGGAGTGCAGTGCAGTCTATTTGCATAGAGCAAGATCTCACAACCAGCAATGTGATAAATGACCAGATAATTTTTTTTATTTTTTTTAAACTGATGTTGGCTCAGCGATAAATATTGGCCAGGACACCGGAGATCTCCCTTGTTCCTCTTCGAATAGTGGCATGAGATCTTTTACGTCCACCTGAAGGGCAGATGGGGCCTTGGTTTAACGTCTCATTTGAAAGACAGCACCTCTGATAGTGTAGCACTTCTTCAGTACTGCACTGGAGCGTCAGTCTGGGTTACATGGTCAAACCCTGGAGTTGGGCTTGCTCGGAGGCAAGAGCACTACCACTGAGCTAAGGCTGATAACTCAACTATCTTTGCTATTTACGCATTAGGCAGGAAAAGTCACAAGAATCTGAATTATGAGGTTTATACTTTTCCATTAACCTATTGTAACAGAAAATTAACTGTCATCTGAATTTAGCAGGAGTCTAAAAAAAAAAATCAGTAAGCAAAGTTTCACAATGGTCACAGGACATTTTCTTTTGTGCAAAGCATAGCTATAGTCACTAGTAGTGCTACACAGTCATTCCAATTATATGCAAAGATGAAGCAACGTTTATTTTGGTCCTCAAACAATATCAAAATCCTGCACTGCAGCCCTAAAGTAAAAGCTTCTGGAGGAATTCAACTGTGGATCACAATGTCAGGGTCCCGAGGTTGCTAAATCAACCAAGCTTCACTTTGTGGTTATGACTTTATCTGAATAGCTTGGTTGTGCGACAGCCTCCTAGCTATCTCCCATCTATTAGTTTACCAAAATAACAACAGAAAACGCTGGAAAAACTCAGCAGGCCAGGCAGCATCCGTGGAGAGAGAAACAGAGTTAACGTTTCAGGTCGAAGACCTTTCGTCAGACCTTTCTCTGTTTCTCTCTCCACGGATGCTGCCTGGCCTGCTGAGTTTTTCCAGCGTTTTCTGTTGTTATTTCGGATTTCCAGCATCCGCAGTATTTTGCTATCGTATTAGTTTACCAAGCTGTTTTATATTTTGTCACTGCATTGGTGCATTGTGTTTTCAACATATATGTAATAAAGTATCTTTAGTTGTAGGCACAGTGGAGTCAGTGAGTACTATCTTCAGTACAAAATCTTAGGAATATATCTTCCATAGGTAAATCATCTTTTAATATGGAACTGGTGCGTCTCCACAACCCTTTCAATAAATTACATACATTTTCTGACTTGTCCATCCGTGTTCAAAGACCAACCGCAATGTGCACATTACAAATTTTAAAATATATAGCATCTCCATCTTAAAATGAGAAAAGAAGTTCTTGCTGAAATATAACCCGCCTCTTCAACACGTGTGTAACAAAATGTAATTAAACCTCCTTTCATCCCATCATGACTGAATGACCTGGACAATGTGCATTCTGGAAGAACTTTACTTTTATTGAACAAATTGCTGAACCAGAACAAAAATAATTTCGTGGGAGAAGAAGGTGGGTCACCTTAAACCCCAGAGTGTTCCCCATGCTACTGAAGTCTTGTAATGCTACATTCACTGTTAAATTATAGTGCTCCCTATGCAGTCTACTTGCTTAAATACTGAAGTGCTTCTCGAGACAGTGCAATTTACTCATTATTCAGTCATTCTACGATTAATTATTGAGCAATGCAGTTGTTCCCAGTAAATAGATAATTACATTACTGTCAGGCCACAAGAGCTATGATAGTACATCAAGCTTAACAATTAATTCAGAATACTGTACTTCAACACATTTTAAAGTATCAGCACAAAAGTGCTTCAGTCAGCTGGAAATCCATTGGGAATCTTTTTTTAAAAAAAGTTAAGTTTCTGGAACAATCCAGAATAACCTGCTTTGAAAATTGATTTCTAGGGAGAATTCATATTGCAACTATTATGTACAAGCTGCAGTACAAATCTTTAATGACATGAATTTTCAAGCCTTCACTGGAAAGGAATACCAAGTGTAACAATGATAAAATAATAGATATGGTCTGTTACAAAGACTAATGCATTCAATTGTGGCTTGAAAGAAAGCATTAAGTTGCAAGAAAGCTGTACTTCCTTACAATTGTGAACTTGCATTGCTTTGTTCCAACTGCACCACCTTTTACAACATTTTAGTTCACTGTTAGGAAATTTTAAATTGAAAATGCTTTTCATAATATCACAGCATTGCCTAGTTTGATTTACAAAATTGAAGCATAGCATCTAATCATAGAATAATACAGCACAGAAGGAGGCCATTCGGCCCATCAAGTCTGCACCGGCTTTTTTGAAGAGCAATCCAGTTAGTCCCACTCCCCTGCTCTTTCCCATATCCCTGCAATTGTTTCTCCTTCAAGTATTTATCCAATTCTATTTTGAAAGCTACTATTGAATCTGTTTCCACCACCCTATCAGGCAGTGCATTCCAAATCCTAACCACTTGTTGCGTAAAAAAGTTTTTCCTCATGTCGCCTCTGTTTTTTTGCCAATCACCTTAAATCTGTGTCCTCTGGTTATTGACCCTTCAGCCATTGGAAACAATTTCTCTTTATTTACTCTATCTAAACCCTTCATGATTTTAAACACCTCTATCAAATCTCCTCTTAGCCCTCTCTGCTCTAAGGAGAACAACCCCAGCTTCTCCAGTCTATCCACATAACTGTATTCCCTCATCCCTGGAACCATTCTCGTAAATCTTGTCTGTACCCTCTCCAAAGCCTTCACATCTTTCCTAAAGTGCAGTGCCCAGAATTGCACACAATACTCCAGCTGGGGCCGAACTAGTGTTCATTGAATGAAATGAAATAACTACCACAGGGCCAGTGAAAGATTTTCTTTTTTAAAGATTTTAATAATTTTTATTGTGAATCTGTACACTAAAAAACAAAAAGAACGCAGCTTCCTGGCCCTTTCTCTTCTCGTCTCGTCTCGTCTCGTCCCAGCTCAAAGTGTTTACACCTCGATTCCTAGATCTGTAGTTTAAGTTAACATTAGTATACTAGAATTCCAAGTAATACAGGGAGATAACACTTATACAGAGAACAGTTCATTAAACAAGGTTTCCTTTTGTTTAAAAAATTTGCTCCTAAGAAACCTGTGTTCCGGTTTTCAGGTGGTAACCAATTGCTTTGAAAGTATAAGAACATAAGAAATAGGAGCAGGAGTAGGCCATTCGGCCCCTCGAGCCTGCTCCGCCATTCAATGAGATCATGGCTGATCTGATCTTGGCCTCAACTCCACTTTTCTGCCTGTTCCCCATAACCCTTGACTCTCCTGTGGTTCAAAAATCTGTCTATCTCAGCCTTGAATATATTCAATGACTCTGCCTCCACATCTCTCTGGGGTAGAGAATTCCAAAGATTCACGACCCTCTGAGAAGAAATTCCTCCTCACCTCCGTCTTAAATGGGCGACCCCTTATTCTGAAACTACGACCCCCAGTTCTAGATTCGCCTACGAGGGGAAACATCCTCTCATCATCGACCCTGTCATGCCCCCTCAGAATCTTATATGTTTCAGTAAGATCACCTTTCATTCTTCTAAACTCCAATGAGTATAGGCCCAACCTTTCCTCATAAGACAACCCCTTCATCCCAGGAATCAACCTAGTGAACCTTCAACTGCCTCCAATGCAAGTATATCCCTCCTTAAATGAGACCAAAACTGTACGCAGTACTCTAGGTGTGGTCTCACCAACGCCCTGTACAGTTGCAGCAAGACTTCCCTACTTTTATACTCCATCCCCCTTGCAATAAAGGCCAACATTCCATTTGCCTTCCTAATTACTTGCTGTACCTGCATGCTAACTTTTTGTGTTTCATGTACGAGAACACCCAGATCCCTCTGTACCGCAGCATTTTGTAGTCTCTCTCCATTTAAATAATATTTTGCTTTTCTATTCTTCTACCAAAGTGGATAATCTCACATTTTCCCACATTATATTCCATCTGCCAAATTTTTGCCCACTCACTTAACCTATCTATATCCCTTTGCAGACTCTTTGTGTACTCCTCACAACTTGCTTTCCCAACTATCTTTGTATCATCAGCAAATTTGGCTACAGGACACTCAGTCCCTTCATCCAAGTCATTAATATAGATTGTAAATAGTTGAGGCCCCATCACTGATCCCTGTGACACCCCACTAGTTACAGTTTGCCAACCTGAAAATGACCCATTTATCCCGACTCTCTGTTTTGTTAGTTAGCCAATCCTCTATCCACGCTAATATATTACCCCCAACACCATGAGCTCTTATCTTATGTGGCACCTTATCGAATGCCTTTTGGAAATCCAAATACACTACATCTACTGGTTCCCCTTTATCCACCCTGCTCATTACATCCTCAAAGAGCGCTAATAAATTTGTCAAACATGATTTCCCTTTCATAAAACCATGTTGATTGTATTATGATTTTCTAAATGTCCTGCTACTACTTCCTTAATAATGGATTCCAGCATTTTCCCAATGATAGATGTTAGGCTAACTGGCCTATAGTTTCCTGCTTTCTGTCTCCCTCCTTTCTTGAATTGGGGTGTTACATTTGCAGTTTTCCAATCCGCTGGGACCTTTCCAGAATCTAGGGAATTTTGGAAGATTACAACCGATGCATCCACTATCTCTGCAGCCACTTCTTTTAAGACCCTAGGATGCAGGCCATCAGGTCCAGGGGTCTTGTCAGCCTTTGGTCCCATTATTTTGCCTAGTACTTTTTCTCTAGTGATAGTGATTGTTTTATAAGTTCCTCCTTTCATTTTGCCCCTTGATTTTCCACTATTATTGGGATGCTTTTAGTGCCTTCTACCGTGAAGACAGATACAAAATATTTGTTCAAAGTCCTTGCCATTTCCTTGTTTCCCATTATTAATTCCCCAGTCTCATCCTCTAAGGGAGCAACGTTTACTTTAGCTACTCTCTTCCTTTTTATATACTTGTAGAAGCTCTTACTGTCTGTTTTTATATTTCTTGCTAGTTTACTCTCAATCTATTTTATCCCTCTTTATTATTTTTTTAGTCATCCTTTGCAAGTTTCTAAAAATTTCCCAATCTTTTGGCCTACCACTAATCTTCGCAACATTGTATGCCTTTTCTTTCAATTTGATACCCTCCTTAACTTCCTTGGTTAGCCACGGATGGTCCATCCTTCTCTTTGTTGAGAGTTATGAAATATCTCCTTAAAAGTCTGCCACTGCTTATCTAACGTCTTACCTTTTAATCTATTTTCCCAGTCCACTTTAGCCAACTCTGTCTTCATACCCTTGTAATTGCCTTTATTTAAGTTCAAGACACTAGTTTCAGACCCAAGTTTCTCACCCTCAAGCTGAATATAAAATTCTATCATGTTATGATCACTCTTCCCTAGAGGATCCTTTACTATGAGATCATTAATTAATCCTGTCTCATTACACATTACCAGATCTAAAATAGCCTGTGCCTTGGTTGGTTCCACAACGTATTGTTCTAAATACACTCTATGAACTCGTCCTCAAGGCTACCTTTGCCAATTTGATTTGTCCAATCTATATGAAATTAAATTAATGGAGGTCCAATCTATATGAAATTAAATTAATGGAGTTGCATTCCACATAAACCAAACAATGAAACAATACATGGGAATTTGGAAGATGCATGCAACAAATATCATAATCCAGACATGGGAAGTGAGGTTGGGGAAGCAGTAAAGAAACCTTAGAAGAGGAAGGGGTTACAAATAGATGAGATAACAGATGAAAAGATGCCAGTGAATCGTGACTAAATGTGATGTACAGCCTGCGTTCATAAAACTAGAAAGAAAAGCAATTCTCTCAGGACTGGATAAGCAACTAAATAACTGATCCACAAAAAACCGTGCACAATTTATTGCAGAATCAGCTTTCTGTGTCATGCCAGAAAAATACCAGTTACTATAATATTGCGGAGGATCAGAAGATAAAGTGTACAAACCCTTACTGAGGTTGATTTTGAGGTGGAAGTATCACCATAGATTTGCCCTTTACCCTAAGGCTGGACTGAGTACAGGGACTACAGAATACATCTATTCATGTATTATGTTATTTTGAAGAAATAGAAGTATCTGAAGAAAAAGATGGTGATGCAAAACGACCTGGAAAAATTCTGCAATCAAGAGGAAAATGGTGAAGTAACCAAATGGTTCAAAACTAAGATAGAAAAATTAGAGAGAGTACAGTCTCCCTACACCTTTAATATCAAAAATGATTATAGTCACAGCCACAGAAGACCGAGAGGGATACAATATTTGCACAAGAGTACAAAGAATCTACAGCACAGAAACAAGACATTCAGCCCAACTGGTCTTTGCCAGTGTTTATACTCCAGATGAGCCTCCTCCCACTCTAATTAACTCTTCCCACCCTGCCACCACATCACTCTATTGCCTTCTCCCTCACATATGCATGAAGTCTCCCATTAAATGCATCAGTGCTATCTGCCTCAACCACTCCAAGTGTCATCAATTTCCACATTCTCACCACTCTCAGTGTAATGAAATTCCTTCTAAATTCTTGATCTAATCTGTTACTGGCTATCTTATATTACGACTCCTGGGGGGAAAAATTGGGTATCGCCCATTTTGGGGCGCTAATATCGGTCAGGCGCAAAGTTTGGCGCCCGGCGCTAATTATCGCCTCCGACTGCAAAATTCGCCTCCATCGCCCCTGGAGGTGATTTGAGCGCTTAATCAGGTGCTACACACCTCTCTTAAGGCGCAAACGTCAGGGAGTGAGGCGCTACCTCAGAACGCTACCGAAGCTCAGGCGATGTCAGTTACCATGGAAGCCAGACAGACTGGTGCCATCCAGTTCTTAAAGGGGAGGGGCCATCTTGCTGGCCAGCCACACCCTGCTCATTGCAGCCTTGAATCTGGACCTAGACAGACCTGTGTTTTAAGTGTCTCTTAGAAGCATTAATGGAGAGGCCCAGAGAAAAAGCAAGGCGCTTCAGCGACGAGGCATTGAAGGCTCTGGTTGGTGCAGTGGAACGGTGACAAGGGGCAAAAAACACTGGTAGGAGTAGTATACGGGCCCTCTAACAGTAGCTATACCGTTGGACAGAATATTAATCAAGAAATAGTCGGAGCCTGCAACAAAGGTAATGCAATAATCTTGGGGGACTTTAATCTTCATATCGACTGGACAAATCAAATTGGCAAAGGTAGTCTGGAGGATGAGTTCATGGAATGCATTCGGGACAGTTTCCTAGAACAATGTGTCATGGAACCATGATGCGGAGATGCCGGTGTTGGACTGGGGTGGACAAAATTGAGAGGTCGCACAACACCAGGTTATAGTCCAACAGTTTTATTTGAAATCACAAGCTTTCGGAGCTATCGATCGCCCCTTCCTCAGGTGAAGCTTGTGATTTCAAATAAAACTGTTGGACTATAACCTGGTCTCATGGAACCAACCAGGGAACAGGCTATTTTAGATCTTGTATTGTGTAATCAGACAGGGTTAATTAGCAATCTCATAGTAAAGGATCCTCTGGGGCAGAGTGATCATAATATGACAGAATTTCACATTAATTTTGAGAGTGACTTGCCTAAGTCCGAAACTAGTCTTAAACTTAAATAAAGCCAATTACATAGGTATGAGGGGCGAGTTGGCTAAGGTAGATTGGAAAAATAGATTAAAAGGTATGGCGGTAGATAAGCAGTGGCTAGCATTTAAAGAAATATTTCATAATTCTCAACAAAAATGCATTCCATTGAGAAACAAAAACTCCACGGGAAAAGTGATCCAACCGTGGCTAACTAAAGAAGTTAAGGATAGCATTAGATTGAAAGAAGCAGCTTATAATGTTGCAAAGAATAAGAGTAAGCCGGAGGATTGGGAGAGTTTCAGAAACCAGCAAAGGTTGACCAAAAAATTGATTAAAAGGGAAAAAATAGAATGAGAGAAAACTAGCAAGAAATATAAAAACAGATTGTATAAGTATGTAAAAAGGAAAAGAGTAGCAAAAGTAAACGTTGGTCCCTTAGAGGCGGAGACAGGAGAAATTATTATGGGGAATAAGGAAATGGCAGAAACGTGAAACAAATATTTTGTATCTGTCTTCACAGTAGAAGACACAAAAAGCATACCAAAAATGGTAGGGAACCAAGGGTCTAATGAAGGTGAGGAACTTAACGTAATTAATATAAGTAGAGAAAAAGTACTAGAGAAACTAATGGGACTAAAAGCCGACAAATTCCCTGGACCTGACGGCCTACATCCTAGGGTCTAAAAATTGGGTTGCTTTGCGCCTCCCGTTAGCGCCCTCTTCGCAAAGCAACTAGCGCCTGGGCGCGGCGCTGTCAACGCCTCCCGCGAAATTCAGTGGGAGGTTAGCGGCGGCGGTAACCGTTAGCACCCCGCGGCGCTGCGCCGCCGGTGATGACGTCATTGCCGTGCGCAGCGCCCCACTCGCAATCTTCAGTAGCGCCCCGACTTACTGCCGGACGCTATGCCCGACAGGGTCAGGGGGGCCTACCTGCGGCCGGGAAGGCGCAAATTAAAGGGGAGGTGCCAGGCGGCCATTTTTATTGCTGGCCGCCTGCCAGCACCTGCCCCCGTTGCCAACTCCGGCCTCCTGAGCAGCCCCCCTGCAGAGTGCCGGGCTCTTTTGCCTGCACTCCGATCCCTGGTGGCCCAGCTGGGCCCCGGGTCGCGCTGCGCTTGGCCCCTCCCTTTTAATAAGGGGAGGAAGACCTGCAGTACCGCGGCACGACATGCCACAGCGCCACGAAATTCACTCGCAGCGCCCCAAGAGAGAGGTGGGGTGCTTCCAGTAGCGCCCCGACTACCTCTTGGGGCGCTACAGGTGAATTTCAGCGGTGGGGGCGCTAAAAGTAGCGTCCCAGCGAAGTTCGCGCCCCAAAGGAGGCGCAACCCAATTTTTCCCCCTAGGGCTCTAAAAGAGGTGGCTGAAGAGATAGTGGATGCATTGGTTTTGATCTTCCAAAATTCCCTAGATTCTAGAATGGTCCCAGCGGTTTGGAAAGTCGCAAATGTAACACTGCTATTCAAGAAAGGAGGGAGAGAGAAAACAGGGAACTACAGGCCAGTTAGCCTGACATCAGTCGTCGGGAAAATGCTGGAATCCATTGTTAAGGAAGTGGTATCAAGTCACTTAGAAAATCATAACATGATTAGACAGAGTCAACATGATTTTATGAAAGGGAAATCGTCTTTGACAGATTTATTAGAATTTTTTGAGGATGTAACTAGCAGGGTGGATAAAGGGGAACCAGTGGATGTAGTATATTTGGATTTCCAAAAGGCATTCGATAAGGTGCCACACAAGATTAGGGCTCATGGAGTTGGGGATAATATAGTAGCATAGATAGAGGATTGGTTAACGGACAGAAAACAGAGAGTAGGGATAAACAGATCCTTTTCAGGTTGGCAGGCTGTAACTGGTGGGGTGCCGCAATGATCAGTGTTGGGGCCTCAGTTATTTACAATCTATATTAATGACCTAGATGAAGGGACCGAGTGTAATGGCCCAGAAATTCGGGTTGGAGGCTTCCCGCGGGTGCAAGCCCCCGACCTGCACTTACATAGCGTGCCTGCCGTTGTGCTGTGGGCCCGCGTGGGATTCCGATCCTGGGCCTCCTCCAGCTGCCGGTGTGCAGTGCTCGTGTATCCCAGCGGCGATGTTAGTTCGAAGCATCCCCTGGGATCACGTGGGCCATGGGGAGCCAATCAGAGCAGGGAATCTACATTCATAGATTTGACAGGAAGACCTGTCAAATCTATGACTAGAGATTATAAGAACATAAGTAATAGGAGCAGGAGTAGGCCAATTGGCCCCTCGAGCCTGCTCCGCCATTCAATAAGATCATGGCTGATCTGATCCTAACCGCCAATCTACTATCACAGAACCATCTCCAGAACCGAACAGAATTGGACACACGAAATAGGAGCAGGATCAGGCTACACGACCCCTGGGCCCGCTACGCTACCCACAGGGCCATGACCGATCCGAACCTAGACTCATGGCCAAATTCCTGCCCGCTCCCCGTAACCCTTAATTCCCTTTACTTCTAGGAAACTGCCTATTTCTGTTTTAAATTTATGTAATGATGTAGCTTCTACAGCTTTTTGGGGCAGCATATTCCATGGACCTACCACCCTCTGAGTGAAGTAGTTCCTTCTCATCTCAGTTTTGAAAGAGCAGCCCCTTATTCTAACACTATGCCCCCTAGTTCTAGTTTCACCCATCATCAGGAACATCCTCCCCGCATCCACCCGATCCAACCCCTTCACTATCTTATATGTTTCAATAAGATCGCCTCTCATTCTTCTGAACACAAATGAGTAGAGTCCCAATCTACCCAACCTCTCCTCATATATCCATCCCCTCATCCCCAGGATTAACCGAGTGAACCTTCTTTGTACTGACTCGAGAGCAAGTATGTCTTTTCTTAAGTATGGACACCAAAACTGTATGCAGTATTCCAGGTGCGGTCTCACCAATACCTTGTACAACTGAAGCAATACCTCCCTATTTTTATATTCTATCCCCCTAGCAATGAAAGCCAACATTCCATTGGCCTTCTTAATCACTTGCTGCACCTGCATACTAACCTTTTGAGTTTCGTGTACCAGGACCCCCAGATCCCTTTGTACTTCAGTACTTTCCAGTTTCTTGCCATTAAGATAATAACTTGCTCTACTATTTTTCCTGCCAAAGTGCATAACCTCACACTTTCCAGTATTGTATTCCATCTGCCAAATCTCTGCCCACTTACTTAGCCTGTCTATGTCCCCTTGCAGATTTTTTATGTCCTCCTCACTCACTACTTTCCCTCCCATCTTAGTATCATCTGCAAACTTTGATATGTTACACTCGGTCCCCTCCTCCAAATCGTTAATATAGATTGTAAAGAGTTGGGGACCCAGCACTGACCCCTGCGGAACACCACTAGTTACTGATTGCCAGTCTGAGAATGAACCATTTATCCCAGCTCTCTGCCTTCTGTTAGATAGTCAATCCTCTATCCATGCCAGAATATTACCCCCAATCCCGTGATTTTTTATCTTAAGCAATAATCTTTTGTGTGGCACCTTGTCAAATGCCTTTTGGAAGTCTAAATACACCACATCCACTGGTTCCCCTTTATCCACCCTGTATGTTACTTCCTCAAAGAACTCCAGCAAATTTGTCAAACATGACTTCCCCTTCATAAAACCATGCTGACTTTGTCCTATTAAATTATGATTATCCAAATGTCCCGTTACTGTCTCCTTAATAATGGACTCCAAAATTTTACCTACCACAGATGTTAGGCTAACCGGTCTATAGTTTCCAGCCTTCTGTCTACTGCCCTTTTTAAATAAGGGTGTTACATTAGCAGTTTTCCAGTCTGCTGGGATCTTTGCTGAGTCCAAGGAGTTTTGGAAAATTATTACCAATGCATCCACAATCCCTACCGCCACTTCCCTCAAGACCCTAGGATGTAAGCCATCAGGTCCAGGTGATTTATCTGCCTTGAGTCCCATTATTTTACCGAGTACCACTTCCTTAGTGATTTTGATCGTGTTTAGCTCCTCCCCCGCTATAGCCCCCTGTTTGTCCAGTGTTGGGATATTCTTAGTGTCCTCTACTGTAAAGACTGATACAAAATATTCATTCAGTGTATTTGCCATCTCCATATTTCCCACCATTAATTTCCCGGTCTCATCCTCTAAGGGACCAACATTTACTTTAGCCACCCTTTTTCTTTTTCTATAACTATAAAAACTCTTACTAACTGATTTTATATTTTTTGCTAATTTACTTTCATAATCTATCTTCCCTTTCTTAATCAATCTTTTTGTTATTTTTTGCTGTCTTTTAAAGTTTTCCCAATCCTCTATCTTCCCACTAGATTTGGCTACCTTATAAGCCCTTGTTTTTAGTCGAATACTATCCTTAATTTCTTTACTTAGCCACGGATGACTGTCTTACCTTTCTTTAAAGTATTTAAAAATAATAAACCTGTGGAAAATGTTTTAATTTTACTTAATTCACCACTTACCTTGTTAAAAGCAGGCCTTGCGCCTGCTTTTTCCACGCGCAGCTGCTAGGGACTTACCCGCATGGAGAAACCTGTAAAAAAAAAAGCTGAAATTCCAGGTCTACGCGCTGCCTCTCCGGCGCACGCGTTTGACCTGTGAACCCCTTCCTTCAAGGGAACGGAAGTTCCGGTTTCCAGCGCATGTGCAGTGCATGTGCATGTGCGAAACCGGCACTTTCGTTGGGCCTACGGGTAAGTACACAGCGCGTACTCACCCGTGGAGACCCGAATTTCTGGCCCATTGTATCCAAGTTTGCTGTTGATACAAAGCTAGGTGGGACAGTAAGCTGTGAGGAGAACTCAAAGAGTCTGCAAAGAGATATAGATAGGTTAAGTGAGTGGGCAGTAAGGTGGCAGATGGAGTATAATGTGGGGAAATGTGAGGTTATTCACTTTGGTAGGAAGAATAGAAAAACAGAATTTTTTTTTAAAATGGTGAGAAACTTTCAAATTTAGCTGTTCAGAGAGATTTGGGTGTCCTCGTGCAAGAAACACAGACAGCTAGCATGCAGGTACAGCAAGCAATAAGGAAGGCAAATGGCATGTTGGCCTTTATTGCAAGGGGGTTGGAGTATAAGAGTAAGGAAGTCTTGCTACAATTGTACAGGGCCTTGGTGAGACCACACCTGGAGTACTGTGCACAGTTTTGGTCTCCTTATCTAAGGAAGGATATACTTGCCTTGGTGACGGTGCAACGAAGGTTCACTAGATTGATTCCTGGGATGAGAGGGCTGCCCTATGGTGAGAGGTTGTGTAGAATGGGCCTATACTCTCTGGAGTTTAGAACAATGAGAGGTTATCTCATTGAAACATACAAGATTCTGAAGGGGATTGATAGGGTAGATGCTGATAGGTTGTTTCTCCTAGCTGGAGTGTCTAGAACTAGGGGGCATAGTCTCAGGATAAGGGGTAGGCCATTTAAGACTGAGATGAGGAGGAATTTCTTCACTCAAAGCTTTGTGAATCTTTGGAATTCTCTGCCCCAGTGGGCTGTGAATGCTGAGTCTTTGAGTATATTCAAGCCTGAGAGAGATAGATTTTTGGACTCTAGGGGAATCAAGGGATATGGAGATCGGGCGGGAAAGTGGAGTTAAGGTCGATGATCAACCATGATCTTATTGAATGGCGGAGCAGGCTAGAGGGGCCGTATGGCCTATTCCTGCTCCTTTTTCTTATGTTCTTATGTTCCAAGAGTGGCAGGAGACCATTGCCCCGTGAGTTTAGAAGGGTGTGGAGGGAGGTGGCTCAGCATGTCTCTTCAAGGAGCCTGGTGCCAAGGACCCACACCCAATGTCGGAAGAAGTTCAATGACCTCACTCGGGTGGTCAGGGTGAGAACCTGCTTTTCAATACCTCTACGTCCCTCCATCTCAACTTCACTCTGTACCTAGACGGTTTAAAAACCCAAATGCCCAACTGTCATCCAAGACCTATGGCCATCTCATCAAACACACATGCACATCCCACACCTTGCACACATTAAAAGCTATTCAACTATGGGAGGCACATCTGCCAAACACATGGCTGCACACAATAATGGCTATTCAACTATGGTAGGCACATCTGCCAAACACATGGCTGCACACTTACTCACACGCTATCCTTTCTCTTGCAGGCCAAGCTCTCATAACAAACGGGAGCAGCAACACATGGGAGGACCACCGGCGGACCTACACCCCCTGACTAAGTTGGAGAACAGAATGCATAGGATCGTTGCCAACCAGGTCATAGGTACCGTGGCCGCTGGAGAGGTCAACCCCCTTGGGGACAGCAATGGTATGTTCATCAGCTTTCTCTCCTCTCTCATCCCACTTACACCTCACAACACCAGCCTTTCACACTTTCAATCGAACCAACTGTCTCCAGTCCTTGCTCCTTTCCTGCCCACCGCCCCCCCGCCCTCAAGCTAAAGCCACTTTTGTACCTTCCTGCTTTCAGATAGTGAACCACCAGTTGACCAGCCTGTCCCTCAGCCTGCCAGTGGCAGCGATGCGCGAGACGAGGAGGAAGAGGAAGCCGGAGCCTTACTGCCTGCATGTCCCGAGGGTGACACATCAGACACTGGGGCCACGCCTTCCCTGGAGGGGAGCAGGAGGTTCGGGTCTGATGAGGGCGAAGCTCCTGGACCCAGCGGGCTGCTGCAACGCCATGGGGGTAGGGAAGCTCGTCGGCCTTCTCCCCGGAGGGTGAATAGGCGTGCGAGTTCTGCTGCACAGGACTCGAACGTGAACCTCGACATCACGGCCATGAATACCCAGGCTTTGAGCATGACACTGAGCTCATGGGTGCAATGGCAAGGGTGCCCAACAGCATGGATGACCTGGCTAGGAGCGTGGAGGAGTCCTCCGCTAGCACAGCTGTCATCTGTGCGCATACCCTTGAACCCATCCATGCCTTGTTGCAGAGGATGGTTGAATTGCAGGAAGACTGTGGTGAACCAGAGCCCATGCCGCGTGTAATGGGTGAGGTGGCAGGATCGATTGCAGCACAGACCGACGCGAAGCAACGCAACGGCTTAGTGCTGCAATTGAGTCATTGGCTGGTGCCATCCAGTCTCAGACTGCTCTCATGCAGTCTCAGATTGATGTCACGCAAGCACTGACTGATGCCACCCTCGCTGGGTCGCACAGTCCCCCGGGGATCTCAAGGTACCGCAGTAGGCCAGCAATCTGTGCTTGAGCTGATTGCTCCGGATGCTGAGGTACTGCCTCGTGGGAGTGGCAGTGTGTCGGTCGAGCAGGAAGGTGCTGTCCCCTCTCAGGATGACAGCATTCCTGCTCCCACCACTGCCACTTCCCCATTGCACTTGCCACAGCCTGTAACACAGCCAGCCCAGACTGCTGCTGCCCATGCAGATTTGGTGCAGTCTGCAGCCGGGCCCTCCAGGCCCAGAGCTGGTCGAGGGCGTCCTTCAAGACCATCTCCAGTCTCTGGATCCAGCATTCAGGAGCCTTGCTGCAGCCACTGGGCCATATTACAGAGGAGCAGTAGGGTGGGAAGGGAGGGGGGGGGGCGGGGGGAGTGCGCTGGGGATGGAGATCACCCTCGAAGGCCGAACAGTAGAATCTGTAAATAAATGGGGCGAATGTTTGTGGGAAAGTTTGAGGTTTTTGTTATTATATTTGTTTACTGTTTTGCCGTTTATCTCCATGTTGTTAGAACGAGTTTTGTTAGTTCATGAATTGTTGGGTTTGTTTGTTTCTAATTGTTTGTCCTGAATAAATGACAGAGTTTGTAATATAAATACATCTTTGCTGATTTCACTCATTGCAGCTTTGCCCGGCAAGCCATCTTCTCTGTAAAGGGTTATGAGCCGTTCACGGACAGCCCTTGCAGTGGCAACGTTGTGCACTTCCCTCCCATGTTGGTGCTGCTGATCCTCCTCTTCATCCTCCTCCTCCTCCTCCTCAGGTGGTGCACCAATCCCTGGTGGCAATGGCTGGGTCCTCAGGATTGCAATATTATGAAGCATGCAGCACACAACAATGAAAAGGGAGACTCACTCGGGAGAGTGCTGCAGGGCTCCTCCCGAGTGGTCCAGACACTGGAACTGTTGTTTCAAGACGCCGATCGTCTGCTCTATGAGGTTCCTGGTGGCACTCGGCAGGGGTGTTGGGGTTACGGAGCGGTGTCATCAGCCATGTGCAGAGTGGATAACCCTTGGCCCCGAGGAGCCATCCACGAGGTTGATGCGGTGGTTGGAACAGGTCTGCGACACCAGTCTGACGCAGGATAAAAGCATCATGGCTGCTGCCAGGATAGCGGGCATTGACGGCGAGGATGAGCTGTCTGTGGTCACAGACCAACTGTACATTCAAAGAGTGGAAGCCCCTGCGGTTTCGGAACACCTCTGCATTCTCATGAGGTGCCCGCAATGCCACATGCGTGCAGTCAATGGCGCCCTAAACCATGGGGCAGCCCACTATCCTAGCAAAGCCACATGCGTGTTCACGCTGTTTGTCCCAGGTCATGGGGAAAGAGATGTACCGGCGTCTCCTTTTATACAAAGCATTTGTCACCTCCCGGATGCAACAATGAACAGCGAGCTGGGAGATATTCGCTATGTCCCCAGTAAAAGCCTGAAAGGAGCTGCTGGCATAGAAATTCAGAGCCACCGTCACCTTCACTGCCAACGACAGAGACGTCCTGAGCTGAGGCTGCAGTTCTGGTTGCAGGAGATGGCAGAGCTCAGTGACCACCGCCTTACTGAAGCGCAGCCTTCGGAAACACTGCTCCTCAGACAGATGGATATAGGAGAATTGCTCCCTGAATACCCTGGGAAGGTTACGTCTCATGTGCAGAGCCCTGTTGCCCCTCCTCCCTCTGGCCACGTTTGCCACTCTCACTCTGCGCCTCTGCTGCCTCCGAAGGTGAAGCTAGACGACGACGCCCCGAGTTAGTGCAGCCCCCATACAAGCTTCTAAATATGAAGGTCAAATAAATATTAAATTCAAAAGTGGTGCTTAGGACCCAAAACTCCTTAGGACAACGTCAAATCTCTCCAGACGTCTCTCTCCCTCTCAACCTGCGTGTAGCAAAACTTTGCCAACCAGAAAAGGCAGGAAGCGCCCGCCTTTAAATAGCGCTCCCCTTCCCGACTTGAAAACATTCCCCTCTGCCTGTCGTTCCTAGCGGCAGGCGATAAGGCAGGGGGCGCAACTCAATTTCCGGTCCGGTGTGCTGCACGCTTGAATGACGTCACGATCTGCGGGCACAGGAGATCGTGGCGGTAGTGTTTAGCGCCCGTGGAAAATGACTGGTCAATTTTGCAAGCAGTGCTAAAATCGTTGCGCTCGGGCGCTAAGTTGCTAGCGCCCCATTAGCGTCCCCCGGAGGCGCTAACCAACCAAATTTTTCCCCCCTGGACTCAAACCACAGATGGCAATAGTTTATCCAACCACCCTTTCGAACCTCTTTATAATATTAAAGACCTCTATCAAGTCTCCTCTTCATCTTCTCTCCAGAGAAAAGAGCCCAGTCTGCTCAACCTTCCCTGATAGTTGCATCTGGTAACATCATTGTAAATCTTTTCTGCACTTTCTCCAGTGTTTCAATATCCTTTTTGAAGAATGCTGACAGTATGATCACAGTACTCCAAGTGTAGTCTAACAAAGATTATAGAAAAAATTAACATTACCTCCCTACTTTTGTATTCTATTCCCTTAGAAATGAACCCCAGTTCGAGGTATATTAGCATAGTACTTGCATTAGTAGACTATTAATCCACGGGCTTGGATTAAATCGAGAGAACACAATTTCAAATCTCACCATGACAAGGCTGAAGCATTTGCAACCATCTTCAGCCAGAAGTGCCGAGTGGATGATCTATATCGGCCTCCTCCCGAGGCCCCCACCATCACAGAAGCCAGTCTTCAGCCAATTTTTGATTCACTCCACGTGATATCAAGAAACGGTTGAGCGCACTGGATACAGCAAAGGCCCCGACAACATCCCAGCTGTTGTGCTGAAGACTGGTGTTCCAGAACTAGCCGCGCCTCTAGCTAAGCTGTTCCAGTACAGCTGCAACACTGGCATCTACCCGACAATGTGGAAAACTGCCCAGGTATGTCCTGTCCACAAAAAGCAGGACAAATCCAATCCGGCCAATTACCGCCCCATCAGTCTACTCTCAATCATCAGCACAGTGATGGAAACTGTCATCGACAGTGCGATCAAGCAGCAGTTACTCACCAATAACCTGCTCACTGATGCCCAGTTTGGGTTTCACCAAGACCACTCGACCCCGACCTCATTACAGCCTTGGTCCAAACATGGACAAAGGAGCTGAATTCCAGAGGTGAGGTGAGAGTGACTGCCCTTGACATTAAGACAGCATTTGACCGAGTGTGGCATCAAGGAGCCCTAGTAAAACTGAAGTCAATGGGAATCAGGGGGGAAAACTCTCCACTGGCTGGAGTCATACCTAGCACAAAGGAAGATGGTTGTGGTTGTTGGAGGTCAATCATCACAGCCCCAGGACATCGCTGGAGGAGTTCCTCAGGGCAGTGTCCTAGGCCCAACCATCTTCAGCTGCTTCATCAATGACCTTCCCTCCAACATAAGGTCAGAAATGGGGATGTTCGCTGATGACTACACAGTGTTCAGTGCTATTCACAACTCCTCAGATAATGAAGCATGCATGCAACAAGACCTGGACGACATTCAGGTTTGGGCTGATAAGTGGCAGGTAACATTCTGGCCACACAAGTGCCAGGCAATGACTATCTCCAACAAGCGAGAGTCTAACCACCGCCCCTTGACATTCAACGGCATTATCATCAATGAATTCCCCCACCATCAACATCCTGGGGGGGTCACCATTGACCAGAAACTTAACTGGACCAGCCACATAATATTGTGGCAACAAGAGCAGGTCAGAGGCTAGGTATTCTGCGGTGAGTGTCTCACCTCCTGACTCCCCAAAGCCTTTTCACCATCTACGAGGCACAAGTCAGGTGTGTGATGGAATACTCTCCACTTGCCTGGATGAGTGCAGCTCTAACAACACTTAAGAAGTTCGACACCATCCAGGGCAAAGCAGCCTGCTTGATTGGCACCCCATCCACCACCTTAAACATTCACTCCCTCCACCACAGGCATACCGTGTCTGCAGTGTGTACCATCTACAAGATGCACTGCAGCAACTTGCCAAGGCTTCTTCAGCAGTACCTCCCAAACCCGCAACCTTTTCCACCTAGAAGGACAAGGACAGCAGGCGCATGGGAACACCACCACCTCCAAATTCCCCTCCAAGTCACACACCATCCTGACTTGGAAGTATATCGCCGTTCCTTCATCGCCACTGGGTCAAAATCCTGGAACTCCCTCCCTAACAGCACTGTGGGAGTACCTTCGCCACATGGACTGCAGCGGTTCAAGAAGGTGGCTCACCACCATCTTCTCAAGGGCAATTAGGGATGGGCAATACATGCTGGCCTTGCCAGCGATGCCCACATCCCAAGAATGAATTTAAAAAAAATGATAGTATGAGAATTTGAATTCAATTAAAAAAAATCCGGAAATTAAAAAAATCTGATATCAGTAAAAGTGACCATGAAGCTGTCGGATTGTCATAAAAACCCAACTGATTCACCAATGTCCTTTAGGGAAGGAAACCTGCTGTCCTTACTGGCTCTGGCCTATGTGTGACTCCAGTCCCACATCAACGTGGTTGACTCTTAACTACCCTTTGAAGTGGCTTAGCATGTTACTCAGTTGCATCATGGCAACTAGGAATGAGCAATAACTGCTGCTCTTGCCAGCGACACCCACATCCTGAGAAGGAATTAAAAATTAAAAGAGTCTGAGTACATTTTTTGCACTTTTATGGCCTTATCAACTTCTGTTGCTACTTTTAGTGATTTATGTATGTGCATACCCAGATTTCTCTGCTCCTCTGCCCCATTTACTTTCTTATCTTCCAAGGAATAAGTGGCCTCTTTATATCTCATACTAAAAGGAACCACCTCATATGTTGCTACATTGCTATTTACAATATCTATTAATAATAGCAATATTTATTGCGATCGTGCTATTTATAATAAAATACCTGATAAAGCAGGAATAATGAAAAATAAAAGCATATTAAATTGCCTGTGCTTTCTTTTATTTATTTATTCATTCACGATATGTGGGCATCGCTGGTAAGGGCCAGCATTTATTGGCCATCCCAATTGCCGTTGGAAAGGTGGTGGTGACGGATTAGACGATGGTAATGCCATTGAATATCATGGGGAGGTGGTTAGACTCTCTCTTGCTGGAGATGGTCATTGACTGGCACTTGTGTGGCTCGAATGTTACCTGCCATTTATCAGCCCAAGCCTGGATGTCACCCAGATCTTGCTGCATGCGGGCACGGACTGCTTCATTATCGGAGGAATTGCGAATGGAACTGAATACTGTGCAATCATCAACGAATATTCCCACTTCTGACCTGTATAGCAATGTGCGAGCATCAACAAAACGGAGAATTGGAGGCAATAATTACAAGTGAGGAAATAGATGCAACAGGGATAACAGAAACATGGCTGCAGACAGGACAGGATTGGCAGTTAAATATTGCAGGCTATAATGTATTTAGAAATGATAGGGAAGGAAGAAAGGGTGGTGGGGTAGCTGTGTAAATCAGATAACATAATGGCAATAGCAAAAATAGGTCATAACTAACAAAAAGATAGAAACACAATCTATATGGATTGAGAGACGAAGGGATCAGTCATTATATTAAGGGTAAAGTACAGACCACCAAATAGTGGAAAGGAAATAGAGGAAAAAATATGTAGGAAAATATACAAGCAAAAAACACAATCATAATCATAGGGGGTTTCAACTACCACCAACTAAACTGCACAGACCAATATTGGGGGTAATTTTCAACTTCAGCGGGGGTGGAAAACTGGCTGTAGCAAATCGACTGCTTGTTATGTACTATGCCAATCAAGCGGGCTGCTTTGTCCTGAATGGTGTCAAGCTTCTTGAGTGTTGCTGGAGCTGCACTCATCCAGGCAAGTGGAGAGTATTCCATCACACCCCTGACTTGTGCCTTGTAGATGGCGGAAAGGCTTTGGGGGGTCAGGAGGAAAGAGACTCGCCGCAGAATACCCAGCCTCTGACCTGCTCTTGTAGCCACCGCACAAGGACTGTGCGGTGGTCACTGCTACCAATACTGTCATGGACAGATGCATCTGCCACAGGTAGATTGGTGAGGATGAGGTCAAGTAGGTTTTTCCCTCTTGTTGGTTCTCTCAACACCTGCCGCAGGCCCAGTCTGACAGCTATGTTCTTCAGGACTGGGCCAGCTCGGCCAGCAGTGGTGCTCCCGAGCCACTCTTGGTGATGGACATTGAAGTCCCCCACCCAGAGTACATTCTGTGCCCTTGCTACCCTCAGTGCTTCTTCCAAGTGGTGTTCAACATGGAGGAGTACTGATTCATCAGCTGAGGGAGGGTGGTAGGTGGTAATCAGCAGGAGGTTTCCTTGCCCGTGCCTGACCTGAAGCTATGAGACGTCCCAGGGCCACTCCCTCCCGACTGTATACCACTGTGCTGCCTCCTCTGGTGGGTCTGTCCTGCCGTTGGGACAGGACATACCCAGAGATGATGATGGAGTCGTCTGGGACGTTGGCTAAAAGGTATAGATGATATGGATCAAAGGCAGGTAAATGGAGTTGAGGTACAAACCAGCTATAATCTAACTGAATGGTTCGGAACAGGCTCGAGGGGCTGAATGGCCTACTCCTGTTCCTATGTGGAAAATTGGCAAACAGCGAGACAGACTGCAAAAGACTTCAGGAGTCTATAGCTACGTTAGCAGAATGAGCAGATGCAATTTAATGTACAGAAGTGTGTGGTAATTACTTTTGGTCGTTAAAAACAAGAAATCTAATATACACTCAATGGAAAGACGAAGAGTGCGGATAAAGAGAGAAACCCAAGGGTGTAAATACATAAAGCATTTAAAATGTGAGTGTAGGTTGATAACGCCAGAAAAAGCCCAAAGCTTTTTGAGTTTTATAAATAAGGACTAGGAATACAAGAGGTAATGATAAATTTGTACTAACTAATGGTTAGGCCACAGTTAGAATACTGTGTGCAGCTTTGGATGCATAATCAGAGAGAGGGCTTAAAGCCAGAATGCATACAGTGTAGATTGACCAGGATGATATCATAGATGAGAATCCATAGGTACGAGGAGAGACTGGAGAAACTACGATATTAGATACTATTTCCACAGGCTGAGGAGTTATAATAGAGGCGTTTAAAATTATGAAAGATTTTGATAGGGTCAATGGGAAACAACTGTTTCCTCTGGCTGGGGAATCAGTGATCAATTTAAAATTGTCACTAAGAGAGTGAGTAGCAAGATTAGGGGAAATTTATTTATCCAGAGTTCTTGAGCATGGAATGCTTTACCACAGGGAGCAATTGAGGCAGTGAACATTGCATTATTTAAGAGAAAAGCTGATAAATATTTAAAGCAGATACAAGACTCTGGGGAGAGAGTGGGGTGGTGGGATTCGTTTTGAATTGCTCTCGCAAAGATCCAGCACAAACTCAACAGGCTGTATGGCGTCCTTCTGCACTGTAAGCTTATAAAACTTCTATCAACTGTGTTTTATTATTTATTTAGCTGTGAACATCCTAACTTTTTAACTTAATTCCTCCATATATGGAACTTTCAATATGATATCTCTTAAGTAGTTGAAAGTCAACTCAAGTCATTGGGAATATTTAGGAATCAACTGGCTTTAGAATCGTTCATGGCAGAAGCTGTTAAAAATAACTAAACAAATATACTTTAACATCCTCTTATACTAGAACAAATATTCAATGGTATATGACTGAAGATGGCTATTTGGGCCCCCTCACATACGAGATCAATTCACATTCAACAATTCACGGTTGATTATCCTCTATGAAGTACCTGGTTTATGTGGTTATTCCAACTGATGCGTTAAAAACATACCTTTACCATTTTGGATTTCTGGGATATTCTCCTGACCAAATTTCATGGATTGATACAAATGGCTAGCCTTAATGTTGTGGTCAATATAATGCTACCAAAAATCCATCCACAGTGAGGGTAATGTTGTAAGTAAGGTGCAGTCCTAAGATCAAGAAAGTGTTTACTCCCATCAGTAGTTTATTCTGTTTAATGTTGCAATTCTAACTGTAGTAACTAGATTGATTTTATCTTACCTTTAAAGTAATTGGACCAAATGGAACTGCAAGTTGGAATGAGATCTTTATTTTTGACCCAATTTGTTGTTGCGAAAGCAAAGCTATTTTAAACCACAAATCAATGATAGCAACAATTAGGAAGCTTTCCAGCAACTGATTTAATTAATACTTTATTGAATTCATGTCATGAATTTTACATGCAATACAAGTGGCATCCCTGATGGGACTTCTAATTGTGCACAAGAAAAAAAATGAACAAAGGAAAATTCTCCCCAAATAGAGATTTTATTTTAGGATATGGGCAACACCAGTAAGGCGATATTAATTGCCCATCCCAAGTTATCATGAGGCCATTTAGTCAACCAGGTAGTGAAGGACTCGTCATGTAGGCCAGAGTGGGTAGGAGTGGCAGGTTCCCTTTCTTAAAGGATATTAATAAACCAGTTATGACAAATAAACTATTCTCCATCTTATTTAGTAGCTGGATGGTTTCTTCCTTTTCTTTTAGGTCCTTCCTTTAGTTTTGTACTACTTTCATTACACCTAATTTGCTCCACAATATTGCTTATTCTCCCAGCATGCTCCAAGATAGACCCTAGGGATCTTGATACTCTATATCTAAACATTTGTATCTTGACTGCTTATTACAATTTGTTCAAGGTCTGATGGTTTTCCCAAGTGCTTTTAAGTTAGTGCTTGTAATAACTAGTAGATCTCCCAAGGCTATGTTCACCGCTAGTCCGGGGATTGCAGCAGTTTTGTGGTTATGCAGATACTTCCACCGGTACATCTACATTAATGTGAATAGCCCAGTGTTTCAACATTTGCTTTCCTTTATCAGAAACATTATAAAAACTATTAATCCTACAGTGCCAATTTATTCAACTATTATCTCACTTGCATAAACATGTCCATTTTTCAAATACTATTGACTGCCCAAATATTTAAGAATGATCTTACAAATATATTTCTCTGGCCATTACCTGGCACACTGGCAGACAGTTTCTCTTTAGTATTCTGATCCACATGTTGTTACTTCACAGTTCAAGCCTGGAAGCAGGTACACTTGAAAAGTTTTATATTTCACTGCTGTGGTGAACAATCAGATTCATTAATCCAGAATCTACTTCATTTTGTTGGCCTATGCAACAGCAGTCACTGCAGTTCATAAAATAATTTATTGCGGCAAGTGCTTTGAATCTTTTCAACAGTTAATGCAGGTAGATTCACCCCATTACAGTGGCAGTAGAAATTAAAAGAAGCAAGCTCAGAGTTGTGATGACAGCTTCTGGCAGGTAAAATATATTGAGCTTCATACACTTGACCCAAATTCTCATGAGTTCTGCCACAAATTTCAAGAGCCAATTGAAATCTTTCGAGCTCTACTCTTTCTGTACCACATATAAAGTTTCCTGAAATTAATCTAAAGGGTCCAATAGCTCCTTGTTAAAACATCAAGTAAATTTTAAATGAACAATCCCAGGGACTGAAGTCTGGGTTAGCGCAAAGTGTCCTAGCAAAGCTGAAGGTATTTACACAAGATCTTATTAAAATTACAATCAACGATTTAAATTATCTATTCCTTTTTCAAACTTTGTTTGTTGTTAGTAGCCAAACATGAATTTCCCAACTGAGCTGGGGTGGGGGAAAAAAGTATGTGTGGGGGCAGAAAGACATTCCATCTGAAGTTTAATTACCGGACTCTCAGCAAGTACAAGATGAGAACTCTAATGCCTTCAAATTACAGGAAACTCTTTGGTATCCGGCACGTATGGGACCGGGATGGTGCCGGTTTATTAAAAATTCCGGATAACGGGGATGTATACCTACCAAGGTACGAGAGCCCCGTTACACAGCCACAGGTGCAGGAGCCCCGGTTACACGGCCACTTGTGCAGGAGTCCCGGTTACACAGCCACAGGTGCAGGAGCCCCGGTTACACGGCCACTTGTGCAGGAGTCCCGGTTACACGGCCACTTGTGCAGGAGTCCCGGTTGCACAGCCACAGGTGCAGGAGCCCCGGTTACACGGCCACTTGTGCAGGAGTCCCTGTTACACGGCCACTTGTGCAGGAGCCCCGGTTACACGGCCACTTGTGCAGGAGTCCCTGTTACACGGCCACTTGTGCAGGAGCCCCGGTTACACGGCCACTTGTGCAGGAGCCCCTGTTACACGGCCACTTGTGCAGGAGTCCCTGTTACACGGCCACTTGTGCAGGAGTCCCGGTTACACGGCCACTTGTGCAGGAGTCCCGGTTACACGGCCACTTGTGCAGGAGTCCCTGTTACACGGCCACTTGTGCAGGAGTCCCGGTTACACGGCCACTTGTGCAGGAGTCCCTGTTACACGGCCACTTGTGCAGGAGTCCCTGTTACACGGCCACTTGTGCAGGAGTCCCGGTTACACGGCCACTTGTGCAGGAGTCCCGGTTACACGGCCACTTGTGCAGGAGTCCTGGTTACACGGCCACAGATCCAGGAGTCCCTGTTACACGGCCACTTGTGCAGGAGTCCCTGTTACACGGCCACTTGTGCAGGAGTCCCGGTTACACGGCCACAGGTGCAGGAACCCCGGTTACACGGCCACTAATATACAGTAAAACTTACCTGAACCTACTCCTGAATTTTGCCGGTTAATAGAGAATTCCGGATATTTAGGTGCCATTTAAACGAGAGTTTCCTGTACAGTCTTGGACAGAGGGATACTTTTTCCTCTGGAAGAATGTTCGAAGTATACTAAGCAGAAAGCTATACTGTATAAATTAGTCTTTCTTCTCAAAAATCCTGTACTCACAATTTGGGAATAGTAGAAAAGCAACATTTTCTGTAAAGAGCCAGCACAGGAATGATGGGCCGAGTGGCCTCCTTCTGTGCTGTATCATTCTATGATTCTACGTGCTGATGAACGGATTTATATTATGATTATGAACTCCACTGTTTGAAGTCATCTTGGAAATCACTATTGAATGCAAGAAAAAACATAGGAATGATACTGAATCTTACTGAAGCAGGGGCAGGGAAGAGGAGTAAGTTTTTTTTTTAAAGGCAGCAGACTGTACATATTACTAACTGGTCCCAGTCTAATAGTGCAGATAATTTGTGAGGTTTTATTTATTTTTATTACATAAAGATTAGTACTATGGTAATGATAACCCACTTCAATCTCTACAGCAAATCTGAATTTTGTGACTCTAATTGCATCACAGTAAGTGGCATTCATTGAATGTTCTATTTAATTTTCTGATTGCCTGTGGTGGTACAGTGGCCAATTCCATTCCATTATAGAGCTCCTTAATGATGTTTATATACTTCTACGTAAACCTGCAATAGTGTACCATTTTCCAGACTGGAGCAGGTCATTTCAAAATCAAATGAGTTAATGTTGAAGCCGACATCCTATTTATTCACAGCTTTCTCTAGAATATTATGAGTACAAAGACTTATTTCATTGCAAGATTTTCCATTTCTAAACCCAACATGTTCTTCACACACTCTATATTCATCATGATGTTAAATATCTTTTCGGATATTGTATCCATTGGAGCCAACTACCTGATTTAAAAAAAAACTTCAATGACAAAAGTGTGCCTCGAGAGAAGAAAAATCACTGGCAAGCATTTAACACACAATATTAAATGAACTGCCATCTTCTCTATCCCACCTCTCCGCCATGGTCAATCGCCAGGTGATCAAACTTACTTGATAGCATCTCTATCTATCCCAACTAACTTAGGCAGCCTATCTCTAGCAATGATTTCTCCTCCTGCCTCCACAGAGTCATTTCTGGAGTATTCCAAGGTTCCATCCTCTTTCTCCTTATTTACATATTGTCCCTCAGAGACATCACCCATATGTTTGGGATCAGTTTCCATGTATAAGCTGACTACACCCAGCTCTGCCTCTCCACTATCGTCTCCATGACTAGTTCAGTGCCATTAAGGTTGCTTATCTAACATCAAGTCACGTATGAGCCAGAAATTTTTCCAAATGAATATTAGGAAGACCAAAACTCTCTTATTTGAGTTCCTCCAAAAACTCTGTACCCTTGCCCGACTCTATCCTGCTCACGACTCCTTTGTCCGGCTGAACCAAGACAGTATTCAACTTTCGTGTTTTGTGTAACCCTAGCTCTACTTCAAATCCCATGTGTTATCCTGTCACCAATAATGTTTACTCCACTACTGCAACACTGTCCACCTCAACTCCATTGTCACTGAAACCATTATTGACACTTTTATTACCTCCAACTCAATTTCTCCAAAGCCCTCATCGTCTGACACCCAAGCTCCACCCTACACAAACTGCAACTTGTCCAAACCTCGTCATCTGCATATGTCCCGCGCTAAATCCTGCTCATCCATCATTCCTGTCCCCCAGTGTATTAAATTCAAAATTCTCAACCTCACTTATAAAACCTGCCCTTCCTCTGCCAGCTCCTTCGGCTTGAACTCTCAATCCATGCCTTTTATAAGAAGGAAGAACTTGCACTTATATTAGTGCCTTTCACAATCTCAAGTCATCCCAAAGTGCTTTACAGCCAAAGTAGTACTTTAGAGGTGCAGTCACTGTTGTAATGTCAGAAACGCGCAGCCAATTTGTGCACAGCAAGATCCTACAAACAGCAATGAGATAATAACCTAATAATCTATATTTTTGGTGATATTGGTTGAGGGATAAATATTGGCCAGGACACCGGAAAGAATTCTCCTGCTCTTCTTCGAAGAGTGCTATGGGATCTTTTACATCCAGCAGACATCTCATCTGAAAGGTGGCACCTCCAACAATGCACACTCCCTCAGTACTGTACTGAGGTATCAGCCTAGACTATGTGCTCAAGTTTCTGGAGTGGGACTTGAACTCACAACCTTTTGACTCAAGAGGCAAGAGTGCTACGACTGAGCCAAGGCTGACACACATTTGCCCTCCGGTTCTGGAATCAATTGCCTCTCCCCTTCCCCCCTCTGATCCCTCTTTGGTAGCAAAGCCTTCAGCTAACTTGTTTCCACTCTCTAGAACTCCCTCCCTGAACACCTCTAGATTACATCCCCTTCCATACCCATTGGTCCTCCCTTCGCTCCACAGCTGTTGGTAATGCCTTCAGGCACCTCTCTGGAACTTTCTGCCTAAAACACCTCCACCTCTCCATTTCTCTCTTTAACATTAAAATTTTTCTCAAAATCCAAAGTTTTGATAAAACTTTCAGTCACCATGCTTGACATCTGCTCCTTTACTCCTTTTATCTATTTTTTTCCTGCTTCCTCCTATGCAACGCACCTTGAAACAATTTCTACATTGAAGAAGGCTGCTGTTGTTACCTGACTACATACTTCCTTTCCTTTAAAGGTCTCCTCAGAACGATCTTTCCGGCCATGCTTTTGATCATCTTTCCCAATTCTCGTACTACTGCTGCATTTGTTTTTACTGTGAAATGCCTAGGATCATGAACTATGTTAAAAGCACAATATAAATAAATAGTTGTTGTCCACATGACTTAAGATGAGTGCAATAGTTGGATATGCCCAGTCTCATGGTGATTGTCATTGTATCCTATGATCAAATAGATGTCTCCTGCTGACAAATCGACTTTGCAGATATAAAGCCACTAAATTCAATATACTTTTAACCTGACAGATGAGCTTCAGTAACTTGAAAGCAAAACAGACAAGAGAACTGAAATATACAGATAATGAACTTTGAACAGTAGATCATCTGTAGATAACGTGTAAAATGTACACAAAAGACAGGAGAGAGCACAATATAATTACAATGGGCCATCTAATTCATCCTTCCAGAGAAAGCCTATGCAACATCTATTTGGCTCTTAAATATTTCCTCTATCCAGAAGGCCATTCCATGTATTGATCACTCTCGTTTGAAGAACTTCTTGATAATCACTCCTAAATTTGCCTTTTCCTAATTTGAACCTGTGTTCCCTTTCCTGCTCTTGCAATGTAATTTTCGAGACTTGCCTTTTCCATATCATTTACTGAGTTATATAAAGCTCTACAAGACCATCACTCAGATGCCTCTTTACAAGGCTGAAAAGACAGACAGACAGACAGAAAGAACTTTCATTTATATAGTGCTTTCATATCCTCAAAACGTTCCAAAGTGCTTTATGGCCAATGAATTACTTTGAAGTATCATTATCATTCTTACGTAGGCAAATGCAGCAGCCAATCTGTGTACAGCGATGCTCCACAAATAGCAATGAGAAAAGTGACCTGTTAATCTATTTTGGTGGTGTTGGCTCGAATACTGGGCGAACTCCCTTGCTCTTCTTTAAATAGTGCCATGGAACCTTCACATCTACACAAACAGGCAGACAGAGCCTCAGTTTAACTTCTCATCTGAAAGATGGCAGTTCTGACAACGCAACTCTCTCCTCCGGACTGCACTGAGCTGTTGGCCTCGATTTGGTGCTCAATTCCTGGAGTGAAGCATGAACCCACGACCTTGACTCAGTAGTGGCAGTGCGACTATTGCACCAAGTCCAAGTCTCTCCAATCTTTCCTCAGAACTCAGATCTTTGACATTGGAGATCAGCCTCTTGGTTCTTCTGGGCATTACGTCTAATATCTCCATTATCTCTAACATCTCCATTACCTCTAATATTGCCATTTACACTTCATCTAGAGTCATCTTTTGTTTCTTAACTTGTCCCATTGCCATCTCCTTTGCCTTGCACCATCATCCCTTTTGTCTCTTAATCTCTCCTGCCTTCCATCCTATCACAGACCTTCTCTTTTGTTCTTTCCTCCCCTCCCCCCTTTCCCTGCCCCTACACTTACTTAAAAACCTGTTCCATCTCCAACTTTTTCCAGTTCTGATGATGGGTCATCGACCTGAAACATTAACTCTGTTTCTCTCTCCACAGATGCTGCCTGACTTGCTGAGTATTTCCAGCATTTTCTGTTTTTATTTCAGATTTCCAGCATCCGCAGTATTTTGTTTTTGTACCTCTAATATAAGAACATAAGATGTAGGAGCAGGAGTAGGTCATTTGGCCCCTCGAGCCTGCTCCGCCATTCAATAAGATCATGGCTGATCTGATCTTGGCCTCAACTCCACTTCCCTGCCCGCTTCCCATAACCCTTGACTCCCTTACCTTTCAAAAATCTGTCTATCTCCACCTTAAATATATTCAATGACCCAGCCTCCACAGCTCTCTGAGGAAGAGAATTTCAAAGATTCATGACCCTCTGAGAAGAAAAAATTCCTCATCATTTCCGATTTAAAAGGGTGCCCCCTTATTCTGAAATTATGCCCCCTAGTTCAAGATTCCCACACGAGGGAAAACATCCTCTCTGCATCTACCCTGTCAAGCCTCTTCAGAATCTTATATGTTTCAATAAGATCCCCTCTAATTCTTCTAAACTCCAATGAGTATAGGCCCAACCTGCTCAACCTTTCTTCATAAGACAACCCCTTCATCTCCGGAATCAACCTCGTGAACCTTCTCTGAATTGCCTCCAATGCAAGTATATCCTTCCTTAAATAAGGAGACCAAAACTGCACACAGTACTCCAGGTGTGGTCTCACCAACGCCCTATACAGTTGTAACAGGACTTCCCTACTTTTATACTCCATTCCCCTTGCAATAAAGGCCAACACTCCATTTGCCTTCCTAATTACTTGCTGTACCTGCATGCTAACTTTTTGTGATTCATGTACAAGGACCCCCAGATCCCTCTGTACTCCAGCATTTTGTAATCTCTCCCCATTTAAATAATAATTTGCTTTTTTATTTTTCCTACCAAAGTGGATAACCTTGCATTTTCCCACATTAAACTCCATCTGCCAGATTTTTGCCCACTCACTTAGCCTATCTATATCCCTTTGGAGATTCTTTGCGTCCTCCACACAATTTGGTTTCCCACCTATCTTTGTATCATCAGCAAATTTGGCTACATTACATTCAGTCCCTTCATCCAAGACATTAATATAGATTGTAAATAGTTGAGGCCCCAGCATTGATCCCTGCGGCACCCCACTAGTTACAGTTTGCCAACCTGAAAATGACCCATTTATCCCGACTTTTTGTTTTCTGTTAGATAGCCAATCCTCTATCCATGCTAATATATTACCCCCAACCCCGTGAGCTCTTATCTTGTGTAGTAACCTTTTATGTGGCACCTTATCGAATGCCTTCTGGAAATCCAAATGCACGACATCTACTGGTTCCCCTTTATCCACCCTGCTTGTTTCATCCTCAAAGAACTCCAGCAAATTTGACATGATTTCCCTTTCATAAAACCATGCTGACTCTGCTTGACTATATTATTATTTTCTAAATGTCCTGCTACCACTTCCTTAATGATGGACTCCAGCATTTTCCCAATGACAGATGTTAGGCTAACTGGTCTATAGTTGCCTGCTTTCTGTCTCCCTCCTTTCTTAAATAGGGGCGTTACATTTGCGGTTTTCCAGTCCACTGGGACCTCTCCAGAATTCAGGGATTACAACCAATGCATCCACTATCTCTGCAGCCACCTCTTTTAAGACTCTAGGATGCAGGCCATCGGGTCCCATTAGTTTGCCTAGTACTTTCTCTCTGGTGATAGTGATTGTTTTATGTGCCCCCTTGTCTCCCTTGTTTCTCAGTGACCAGAATTGGAAACAATACTCAGTGTGTAGTCTGACCAGACACTTATACAATTTGATCCGAAGTTCATCTGACTGTTTTGTCTGCATAGTTCAACATTTTATTTCTGTGCCACATGCACGCTCTCGACCTCTCTTCAGCAGCACCGACTCACTCTATTGCAAAGCTGTCTTGGTCCGCAGTTCCATTTCATCCTTCACCTCATCCGGCACTTCAACAAAAACTGTTTTTTCTTCCTTTCATGCGTCAAGGATCGTAAGCTTCAACAACTCTTGGACACCAACTCCCCCTCTGGAACCTTCTTCCCCTTAACTTTCCTCTGACCCCATCCTTTCTTCCAATCTCACCCCCTGCTGTGTTTTCACTATCCCCTCTGACATTCCCCCCTCTGACCCCGAACAATCAGTCCTCAGCAAAGGCCTGAGCTTCATCCCCTTACGCCCCCCCACCTCAATGAATTTCGAGCTCGGCAAGACGCTGAGTTCTTTTTCTGTCGCCTTCGTCTCCATGCCCACTTCTTTGGCCAGGAGTCTTCCCCCCGCACAGCTGACCCTTTCTCCCGTTTTCAGAATTCTCGTTCTACCTGGACCCCTCCCTCTGGCCTCTTACCCTCTCTGGATCTTTTCATTGTGAACTGCCGGTGAGACATCGGCCATCTCAATTTCTCTGCTCCCCTCACTCACGCCAACCCACCTCCCTCTGAACTTTTTTTAAATTTGTTTATGGGATGTGGGCGTTGTTGGCAAGGCCAGCATTTACTGCCCATCCCGAACTGCCCTTCAGAAGGTGGTGGTGAACCAACTTCTTGAACCGCTGCAGTCCGTGTGGTGAATGTACTCCCACAGTGCTGTTAGGTAGGGAGTTCCAGGATTTTGACCCAGCGACGATGAAGGATCTACAATATACTTCTAAGTCAGGATGGTGTGGAACTTGGAGGTGGTGGTGTTCCCATGCGCCTGCTGCCCTTGTCCTTCTAGGTTGAAGAGGTCGCGGGTTTGGGAGGTGCTGCCTTGGCGAGTTGCTGCAGTGCATCTTGTAGATGGTACACACTGCAGCCACGGTACACCGGTAGTGGAGGGTGTGAATGTTTAAGGTGGTGGATAGGGTGCCAATCAAGCGGGCTGCTTTGTCCTGGATGATGTCGAGCTGCTTGAGTGCTGTTGAAGCTGCACTCATCCAGGCAAGTGGAGAGTATTCCATCACACTCCTTACTTGTGCCTTGTAGATGGTGGAAAGGCTTTGGGGAGTCAGGAGATGAGACACTCACCGTAGAATATCTACCCTCTGACCTGCTCTTATTGCCACAGTATTTATGTGGCTGGTCCAGTTAAGTTTCTGGTCAATGGTGACCCCCCAGGATGTTGATGGTGGGGAATTCAGCGATGGTAATGCCATTGAATGTCAAGGGGCGGTGGTTAGTCGCTTGCTTGTTGGAGATAATCATTGCCTGGCACTTGTGCGGCGCGAATGTTACCTGCCACTTATCAGCCCAAGCCTGAATGTCGCCCAGGTCTTGTTGCATGCGGGCATGGACTGCTTCATTATCTGAGGAGTTGTGAATGGCACTGAACACTGTGCAGTCATTAGAGAACATCCCCACTTCTGATCTTATGATGGAGGGAAGATCATTGATGAAGCAGCTGAAGATGGTTGGGCCTCGGACACTTTCCTGAGGAACTCCTGCAGCGATGTCCTGGGGCTGTGATGATTGACCTCCAACCACCACAACCATCTTCCTTTGTGCGAGGTATGACTCCAGCCAGTGGAGAGTTTTCCCCCCGATTCCCATTGACTTCAGTTTTACTAGGGCTCCTTGATGCCACACTCGGTCAAATGCTGCCTTGATGTCAAGGGCAATCACTCTCACCTCACCTCTGGAATTTAGCTCCTTTGTCCATGTTTGGACCAAGGCTAGAATGAGGTCGGGAGCCGAGTGGTCTTACTTGTAGCACTCCGTTCTCTCAGATCCAACCCCAACAATGTCATTAAACCTGCTGACAAGGGTGGCGCTGTTGTTTGGCGAACCGAACTCTACCTTGTGGAGGCTGAACACCAACTCTGACACCTCCTCCTACCTCCCCCTGGACCATGACCCCACTACCGAACATCAAGCCATCGTTTCCAAGACTGTCACTGACCTCATCTCCTCTGGAGATCTTCCCTCCACGACCGCCAACCTCATAGTTCCCCAACCCCGCACAGCCCGCTTCCACCTCCTTCCCAAGATCCACAAACAGGGCTGCCCTGGTAGACCATCATTTCAGCCTGGTTTTTTTTCTCCTCTTGTCCAGTCTCTTTCCACCTACATCCAACGACTCTTCCGATGCCCTCTGCCCCTTTAACAGTTTCCAGTTTCATGGCCCCAGCTGTCTCCTTTTCACTATGAACGGCCAATCCCTCTACACCTCCATCCCCCACCGGGACAACCTGAGGGCGCTCCGTTTCTTCCTTGAAAGAGGCCCAACCAGTCCCCATCTGCCACCACCCACCTCCGCCTGGTTGAACTTGTTCTCACATTAAACAACTTCGCCTTTGACTCCACTCACTGTCTCCAAATTAAAGGTGTTGCTATGGGAACCCGCATGGGCCCTAGCTATGCCTGCCTTTTCGTGGGATATGTGGAACATTCTTTGTTCCAGTCCTACTCAGGTCCCCTCCCTCACAGCTTTTTCCGGTGCATTGATGATTGTATCGGTGCCGTTTCCTGCTCTCGCCCTGAACTAAAAAATTTCATTCACTTTGCTTCCAATTTCCACCCTTCCCTCACCTTCACATGGTCCACCGCCGACTCTTCCTTTCCCTTCCTTGACTTCTCTGTCTCCATTTCTGGGGATAGGCTGTCGGCAAACATCCACTATAAGCCCACTGACTCCCACAGCTACCTGGACTACACTTCCTCCCACCCCGCTTTCTGTAAGGACTCTATTCCATTCTCCCAGTTTCTCCGTCTCATCTGCTCTGATGATGCTACCTTCCATACTTGTGCTTCCGATATGTCTTGCTTTTTCCTCAACCAAGGATTCCCCTCTACCGTGGTTGACACGGCCCTCGACCGTGTCCTTTCTATTTCCCGCACTTCTGCTCTCACCCCTTCCCCTCCCTCCCAGAACCACGATAGGGTTCTCCTTGTCCTCACCTTTCACCCCACCAGCCTTAACATTCAATGTATCACCCTCCACCATTTTTGCCACCTCCAGCGTGATCCCACCACCAAATACATCTTCCCCTCCCTTTCCCTTTCAGCATTCCGAAGGGACCGCTCCCTCTGCGACACCCTAGTCCATTCCTCAATCACCTCCAACATCCCCTCCCCTTCCCACGGCACCTTCCTGTGCAAGCGCAGGAGATGCAACACCTGCCCTCTTACCTCCTCCCTTCCATAAGAACATAAGAAATAGGAGCAGGAGTAGGCCATTCGACCCTTCGAGCCTGCTCCGCCATTCAATGAGATCATGGCTGATCTTCTGCCTTAACTCCATTCACCGGCCCTATCGCCATATCCCATGATGCCCTTACTAGTCAGAAATCTATCGACTTCTGTTTTGAATATACCCAATGACTGAGCCTCCACAGCCCTCTGGGGTAGAGAATTCCAAAGATTCACCACCCTCTGTGTGAAGAAATTTCTTCTCATCTCAGTCCTGAATGGCCTCCCTTTATCCTGAGGCTGTGGCCCCTGGTTCTAGACTCCCCAGCCAAGGAAAACATCCTCCCAGCATCCACCCTATCAAGCCCTGTAATAATTTTGTATGCTTCAATGAGATCCCCTCTCATTCTTCTGAATTCAAGAGAATACAGGCCTAGTTTACTCAATCTCTTCTCATACGACAGTCCCGCCATCCCAGGAATCAATCTCGTGAACCTTCGTTGCACTCCCTCTATGGCAAGTATATCCTTCCTTAGGTAAGGCGACCAAAATTGTACACAGTACTCCAGGTGTGGTCTCACCAAGGCCCTATATAATTGGAGTAAGACTTCTTTACTCTTGTACTCAAATCCTCTTGTAATGAAGGCCAGCATACCATTTGCCTTCCTAATGACTTGCTGCACCTGCACATTCACTTTCAGTGACTCATGTACAAGGACACCCAGGTCCCTTTGAGCATCTGCATTCCCAATCTTTCAACATTTAGGAAATACTCTGCCTTTCTGTTTTTTCTACCAAAGTGGATAACTTCACATTTATCCACATTATATTCCATCTGCCATGTTCTCACCCACTCACTGAGCCTGACAAGATCCCCTTGAAGTCTCTTCACATCCTCTTCGCAACTGACACTGCCACCTAGCTTTGTATCATCAGCAAATTTGGAAATGTTACATTTAGTCCCCTCATTCAAATCATTGATATAGATTGTGAATAGCTGGGGCCCAAACATCAATCCTTGCAGTACCCTACTAGTCACAGCCTGCCATCCTGAAAAAGACCCGTTTATCCCTACTCTTTGTTTTCTGTCTGTTAACCAATTCTCAGTCCATGCTAGTATATTACCCCCAATTCCATTGTGCCCTACTGTCCCACTGTCCAGGGCCCCAAATCCAGGTCAAACAGTGATTTACTTGTACTTCTTGCAATTTAGTATACTGTATTTGCTGCTCACGATGGGGAGACCAAACGCAGATTAGGAGACCGCTTTGCGGAACACCGCCGTTCAGTCCGCAAGTGTGACCCCGAGCTTCCGGTTGCCTGTCACTTTAATTCTCCGCTCCACTCCCACCTCTGACCTCTGTTCTCGGCCTCTTACACTGTTCCAATGAAGCTCAACGTAAGCTCGAGGAACAGCACCTCATCTTTCGATTCGGCACTTTACAGCCTTCTGGACTCAACATCGAGTTCAACAATTTCAGACCATAACCTCTGCCCCTATTTTTTCACATGGCAGCTGTTGATGATTCTGCCATTCCCATTTACACTTCTTCGAGACTCATCTTTTGTTTCTTAACTTGTCCCATTACCATCTCCTTTTGCCTTGCACCATCATCCCTTTTGTCTTTTAATCTCTCCTGCCTTCCATCCCATCACAAATCTTTCCTCCCCTACCCCCTTTCCCTGCTTCTGTACATGCTTATAACCTGGTACATCTCTAACTTTTTCCAGTTCTGACGAAAGGTCATCGAACTGAAACGTTAATTCTGTTTCTCTCTCCACAGATGCTGCCTGACCTGCTGAGTATTTCCAGCATTTTCTGTTTTTATTTTAGATTTCCAGCATCCGCAGTATTTTGCTTTTCTATTTGTTTTGTTGATCGCTGGTTTGCATTGGTTGGACATGTTGAGCATCGAGTCTACTATGACTCCTAGGTCCCTTTCAACTTCATCCTTAGCTATTTCAATACTATTAATGGAGTACGTGTATCACCATTATTTTCATACGTGCAGCCCTTTACACTTGCCCGCATTAAATTTCCTTGAACTGAATAAGTTGGACAAAATATGTAAGTGGGCTGAACAATGGCAGATGAAAATGCCTCCCCCCTCCCCCCAATTCCATTGCCTCTCCTAATTTGGTATCATCTGCAAATTTGACCAATTTGCATTGAATTTCTAAACCCTAGCTATTGAGGTAAATTAAAAAGCAGCAGTGATCCCAACAGTGAGGCACCTCACTCGGTACTTCCCTCCAACTTGACAGAACTCCTCGAACAAGTACTAATTATTTTCTACTCTTCAGCCAAATTCTTATTCATTCCCAAGGTTTACCCTGAATTCCCACAGGTTTGAGTTTAACTAACAGTCTTCCATGTGGAACTTTGTCAAACGCCTATTGAAAGTCTAGGTCTATCATGTAAAACTTTCCACAGTCAATTTTGGTTGTCACTTCATCAAAGAAGTTAAGGAGGTTGGTTAGGCAGGATTTCCCCCTTCTGAATCCATATTGATTGCTGTTTACTATTGCTTATTATTGTATCTTCAAGTTTACGCCTGATTCCATTATTTTACACAGAATTATCCTCTGCCTACAAAAATTAGAAGGGAAATTATCATGACAAGATTCCTTTAAGGCTTTTACTTTTTTGCAGCCTTACAAGAACCTCATGATCTTCACCACTCTCAACGTTGAAGTATTTTGATCAGTTTTTGGTAGGAGGTAGAAAAATGGTTTAGAGTCAGCACCAGTACCACCAGTTGCCGTTTGAGTTTTTCATCATTTCACGGGTGCCGTGATTTCAAAAGTCAAAATAGTGTCTGTTTAGGAAAAAATCCATCACAAATAAACAGCTGATAACCAGTCTGTGCATGGTATTAAATAGCAATTTAGAGGGATTAAAATCCTATATGTTTGATTGAGATGCTGGTGAGAGGAACACATGGAAGTTAGGTAATTAAATGTCATTCAGATCATTACAGGAATAGCAGCCATTTATATCAGGAAAGAGGATTTCATAAAATAGAAGGCAAAGTCCTGTAGTAGATTTAACACATCAGCAATAATCATCAGGACACCAAGTAAAGGATTAATATAATGCAAATGAGGATTATGCCGCACGATTTCAGAGTAATGTCTGAAAATGCTTTCTATCATTTCTTATTAACGACAGTCTCAAGCTAAATGGCGATAAGAGTAACGATTTGCAAATTTTTACATTTAAAAACAGACTGCTGAAAGTCCAACCCAATAGGAGATGCAATTAACATATGCCATGACTAGAAGCGTAAAAAGTTGTAGAGAATCAGAATTTTCCTTGGTAAAATCCCTTGGTAAAAAGTTTTCGGAGATTCCCGCACTGATGTATTGGTTGAACAAATTACAATGTAGTAAATGGACTACGTGTTATGGTACGGAGTTATACAAACAAGGAAGGTCCCTTCATCCATGCTGAATTAGTTCATCTCAGCCAAAGCAATGTTGATGAGCTATGGAGGAGAAAAAACCCAAATTAAGGAAGGGTTCCCAATCCCGATGATCATCTAATAATCTCTGCCAGAAAGTATGCTTGCGTGGATGTCAGAGGAGAACCGAATCAGGCATAGCTGTGATGTCCCCTGTAGTCAGAAGAAGGCTGCTGACATTCACTATACAAGTTTATACATGAATACAAACTTGGCTGAGACACAGGAGGACTCCCGGCACCACACCCTAGCAACAGGAGGTGCCGCTTTCAGGTGAGTAGGAAAGAAAATCGGTTGAATTTCAATGTAACTTACAGATTTTTTTTTTTACATTATTACAAAATATACTGAGGACAAATATTATAACAATATTGGCCCAGAATTTGCTGGAGCGTAGCATCTCGTCGCGTACTCCACTCGCTCACTCTTCAGCTTGCATATATTTTGCCGTTAAGGTTGCGGAATGTGCGAGCTGATAACAGCGCGGCGAGGGCAATGGGGCATCTGGGACCTTAGTGAACAACAGGACCAACAGTCTATCTCCTTAACCAATGAGATTTAAGGATTGAGAAAGAAACAGGAACGATAGAGTCAAATCAGGTACAGAAAGATAAATAAAAAGAAGGAAAGAAAGATTTGATTGAGAGAGAACAAAAAAATGTAAAAAATATAAATTTAAACAATTTAACAAAAATTTACTACTTGTAGGAATGAGATTTCATAGTTTAAATGGTTCCCTTTCTGGGCTGGAGAGATTGATTGGCATTGCGGGAACATAAATCTCATTAAAACGGTACTTAAAGTACTAGCCCTAACTTTCTACAGCGAGTTTAATGGGCAATTAATGTGCAAATGCAGCAACTTCACGAAACTCGGGGAGGTTGAGGGCGAGCTGCCATTTTTGTGAGCCTAACAGCAGAGGGAATCATCCAGCAATTTGCGGCGATTCGCAAGTCACAAGTTGTCGGGCGATTTACACATTAATAGCAGTAAGCGGCATTAAACTCCCCATTATTTTGGCAACTAATTCTGGGGCAATATGAATAATCCATAACTACAGAATCTTTTGGTATTTTTTATACTGTTGATGACAGTCAACATTTGGGGGATGCTCCCCTGATTTACAGTCACAGTAGCTTTATAGCAGAAGGGGCTGAATGATGCCTTATTGCTAAGAGAATGTTGCTGCACAACCTCCTGCACTTTGTTTCTCATTGGCAATTCAGAAATTGTCCACTGGGCACAGCAAGAGAGAGGCGGCTGCATTAAAGTAAAGGGAACAGGAACTGCAGAAATGTAATTCCGGAGGGTAGTACAGCCATAGTAATGGAACCTGACTGGACTATAAAAGTATTTGAAAAGAGTACATTTGAGTGAGCAGCAGCAGTGAAACGAGCATTTCCATTGAAACTACAGTCTGAGCAAGTGCCTTTGTAAGCGACTTTCCACTTGGTTAACTGAAGTAACCATAACTCATTCATGACTTCATGTGTCAGCCTTGGCTCAGTGGTAGCACTCATATCTGAGAGTCAGGTCATGGGTTCAAGCCCCACTTCAGAGACTGCAGCACGTAATCTAGGTTGACACTTCAGTGCAGTACTGAAGGAGTGCTACAATATTGGAGGTGCCGTCTTTCGGATGAGACGTTACACTGAGGCCCCGTCTGCTCATTCATCTCATTGCCGTTTGTGGGAGCTTGCCGAGTGCAAATTGGCTGCTGCATTTGCCGACATTACAACAGTGACTGCACTTCAAAAGTATTTCATTGGCTGCAAAGCGCTTTGGGATGTCACAAGGATCGATGGATTACTTCCTCCTTGCTTTATTTCCTTTCCATTAAAGCAAAATATAACAATGTACATCCAAAGAGCAAGCCATACAGTACATCTAAATGTACTGTCCCAGATTGACCCATTAATTTAAAATTCTAAATATATAATCTGACTTTCTATAAACATTATTTAGAACACGTTGAACAACTAATGCATAACAAGTATACAAGCATCTAGTGCAAATAACAGATTGTAATATGTGGGAAGGCAAACCGTGGAAAAAGCAATTAAGCTTGCAGAAAGATGTCAAAGGATTAATTATTTTGACAGAAACTGACAAATGGCCCTAATGCTGAAAAATACAAATGTCTGTGCAGTGAATCTGGTAGCATTGCTACAATACAAGTACACAATTAGAACTGAGCACCTGATACAAAAAGTGAAATGTGAAAGAATTTGAAAGTGCTATAACTGGCAGGGCATTGATCCATCTTGCTTTTGAAATGCATTTTGAAATAAACAGAATTTTAGGGTGCATATTAAAGAACTTTGAGTGGAGTAGGTTTATAACATTGTCTTTTATCTGAGAACTGTGAGGCATTAAGTAACCTTAACATATTACAAAATATAGCATCCAAATGGAGCCAAGCAGGTTCGAGATTTTCAAAATCAGTTGCAGTTTAACAAAAACAATAAAAAAAAAAAATTCTAATGGGAATAGTTGACCTATGCTACCAAAGTTTTAGAGATAGAAGAGTCTGAATAGGCTACATGTAAAATATAGTTGAAGTGGCATCAAGGCACTTTCCATGCGAGTGTGAGCATTCTGGGTAACTTCACCACAGAGTGTGTTCTCTTAAAACCCATGGCTCTTATTCAATTGGTGTGATAGAATAATCTATCTAAATTGGTCTTTGAAGTGACCACAGCACTGATTGAATGGATCTTAACCTGACCAAAGGAATGTCTCCCTACCACATGATTAAAATGCTGCATGCATTAACAGCCATTTAATAACTCTGCATTCCTTCTGACTCCATTTGTTCAGACACTCTTCTACATGGGCACAGAGTTCACTTGTACCTGGAACACCAAGAAGGAATGTGCAACAGGGTAAGAAAGGAGAATTTCTAAGGAGGCATCAGGACTTGGAGTTATTACGATCGGTTCTATAATAGCTGTTCACAAAGTGGAGGAAAATAAGGACCCCAAATAATTCAGCCATTCAATATATGAAATACTTTCTGGGTGGATGATTTTCAAGCCCTTAGCCATCTAAGCATTTATTTTTTTAAATTATACCTTATTCAAGTCTGTGAGTAAAAGGCTCAAGGGCATTAGAGTCAACTTTTCTTTCTTGTACAACACATTGTCCACACAGATTTTAGCCGCTTTTCTGTTCAGAGCTGTTCCCATTAAGAGCGAGATTATCATGGGCTTTCCACTCCTCTCCTATATGCCATGAACTCAAAGTTGATTCATGCAAAATTTTACATGAAAAGCTACCATTTAAACTCAAAGTTGTGGGAATTCAGAGAAAATCTTGGTATGAATAAGAAACTGGCTGAAGGACAGTAAACAGCAGGTACTTGTTGGAGAAGTTATGTTGGGCGGGAGGGCGCTGGAGGTGAGGTGGGGCAATGCAGTGTGGGATGCCCAGGGATCAATCTTGGAACCACTGCTAATTCTAATTCAGTCAATGAATATGAACATACAACAATGACTGACAGGAAAAGACCCACTGGTACACCCAGTCAGTCCCACACAACTGTAATGCCTTGTGCATCACAATATATACACTCTCCACCCCATCTGAAAGCCATGTAATCTCCTGGGAGAGGAGGAAATAAAAGATAAAACCCAGGCCAATTAGGGAAAGTAACATGGAAAATTCCTCTCCGACCCCTTTAGGCAATCAGAACTAGTCAAGGAGACCATTCTGGCCCTGATTAATGTTTTATGAGGTGCTCTCTGCCCTAGCCAGAAGCAGATCTAGCTCTCGCTTGAAGGAATTGGATTCAGAAACAATTCAAATTGGTAAAAATTACAGATAATAAGGAACTAAGGCGGTTGATCAACAAATATAAAATGTGTTGGACAAAATATGCAAATAGGTAGTACAATGGCAGATGAAAATTAATAGGGACAGCTGTAAGAATGGGCAACATAAATAATTCATGAATGGTACTGAAATAGCTAAGAATGAAAGTCAATGAGACCCAGGTGTTTTAGTAGATCCAAACTCAACATGTTCAACCAATGCAGAGCACTAATTAACAAAGCAATTGGAATGCTGAAGTGCAGAGTCAAAACAGCACAGTACAAGTCAAAGGAAGTCATGCTCAAATTGCAGAATGAACCAGTCAGATCACATCTTGAGCACTGCATCTGGTTCTGGTCACTGAAACACAAAGGCAATGGACGCAGTTCACAGAAGAGCCACAAATCTGATCCCTAGTATCAGAGATCTGAGTTCTAAGGAAAGAATGGAAATATTAGACTTTTCAGCTTTGAAAGGAAGAGACGGAGAGATGACCTCATCGAAATTATGATAACTGAAAAAGTAAATACCGAAAATTACTACAAGCTACATTTCACAAGGATGATAAGGAGATACAGATTTAAATTAGTTAAAGGCAAATTTAGAAGATAAGTGAGAAAATTCTTCAGAGTCATCAACACACAAAATGGACTTTGAGTTACAGTAGTAGAGGCAACAACTTGAAATCATTTAAGAACTAATCGGTTAGTGCAATGGGGAACATGTAGGGGTGGATGAGCTAAGATGGACTATATGGCCTTCCTCGTCCATATTTATCTTGTGATCTTAAGCTGCGCCTGTTTCTATGCTACATTTATAAAAATTACTTTCGTTTTTCATTTTTAAAAATGTTAAACTTATCCTGAACTCAACAAACAAAATGTACTTTGGTATCTAATGTTGCAGATCCCTTATTTTGGCAGATGCTATTCGGCTTTGTGGTGGTTCTGGGTCAGGTAAAGTAACAGACATGACTGTGCCTGCAGCATCTAGTCCTGTGCCAAGCATTGTTAGGAGAATAGTAGGCTTTCAGAGCAGGGAAATAGGTGGCGAGTAAGGGAGAAGAAGTAACGATAAAAGAATAGGATACACAGTTCCTAAAGCTTCTGTTCATCTGTCAATTGGAGCTAACACAGACACAGGCTGTGCGCACGCAGTGCACTTCGTTTTTTTTTCAGGTTTGAACGCGCAGGTAAGTGGTGAAGATTTTACACACAAAGAAAGCAGGCGTAGGACCCCCTTTTAACAAGGTAAGTAGTTAATTAAGTGTTATTTTAAATATTTTTCAACAGGTTTATCTTTTTTAGAGACTTTAAAGAAAGGTAAATTTAATTTTTTGTTTAAAGTGGTTAATTTATTTAACTATACTTATTTTATTAATGTGATGGCTTTTTTTTACAATTTAATTGAGGTTTAGCTGTTCTTTTGGGGGGGTGTAGTATTCATAGCTTTGACAGGTCTTCCTGTCAAAACTATGAATGAAAGATGGTGTGCTGCCATTGGCTCTAACTGAATCACGTGATCCCAGAGCTCGCACAAACTAATTGCGTCTCTGGGTCACGCAAGCACTGCACGGTTCCAACAGAGAGCGCCTTTGAAACTAAAGTTCGTGTGGGCCCGGAGCAAAAAGGTAGGCGCGGAGTGCGATATCACGGGGAATCCTTACCCCCCGCGGGAACCATCCATGTTTAATTTCTGGGCCATGATGTGTAAAGCATCACCACCACAGTAAGGTCAATGGCCAGTCAAAATAAACAGGCTTTGCTAGTTTGTATACTTACACAGCCAAAAATCGAGTTAAATTTACTTAAATTTTACCAATATCATGTTAAATCATGTCTAAATTGCGAAGAGATTCAGTACAACTGAAACACAGAAATAGAATATAAAATTAAATGATAATGAAAGTATGTATGTAATAGAAAGAAACACGCTGCAAAACAATTCACTATCACTCATTCTCATCTTCCCCACCAGGATAATGGATATTGTTTCATGAATTGAGAGATCATTAAAGTTAATGTTGTGATATAGCACTCCCAACAACTTGGAAACAAAAGGCATGACATTTTGGTGGCAAATCATTTTTTTTTTAAGAAAATGACAAACCATAAAATGTAGGGACTTTACAATAACCCACTCAGGTCTCTCTGCAATAGCCGAAAGCTCCTGTTTCACATGTCATACACTTTAAAAGGCTTGCACTAAGGCTGACAAATTCCTGTATTATTCATGGTTGTAATAAATATTTAATCCTCTGCTGAAATCATATGCCTCATATCCCCAGTTGAAATAGGCAAGGCACTAAAGATAAAGTTGTAGCTTGCAGAACCACAATAGTGTTGACTCAAAAATCAAGCAAAATTTCAAAATGTAACCACCTCACAAAACACTGCAAGCATTTTTGTAATAGAATTTTTGCTAACTCAGATTAAGTCAGGTCAGCAGTCACTTTCAATATTTGAATTTTTTTTTCTCAAAAGCACTGCTGCAGATTTGCATCTTTTACAGCTCAGCACACATTTTAACCTAATTCTATACAAAACATTTAAAAAGCAACTTCAAAGGTGTACAAATCATGTCATACAATAACACAAAATCTCACGTCTAACAACTTCCGTTGTTGTTATTGAATAAAAGTAACATATCTGATTAATATTTATTGTGGTGCACACTGTAGCCAAAACATGGAGATGCAAATCTGAAGTTCCATCACAGGGTAGAGTGAATAATGTATTCCATACTTTGTAGCGAATTAAACATGAAGGCCTGGTGTTTTCGCATGATTTCCGCCCAGATAACAGCGTAATCCGGGCGGAATCGAGTCCAATAGCGCAAAAGATCATGGAATTTTAAGCGTAAGTGAGTTGCGGCCATCACTACTCTATGCTCAAGTATCCGCGGTATTTTACGCTAGTTCAACAGTTGCTTCAACAGTCCCTACTCGCAAAACTGGACAGGTCGGAAAGGTAAGACGCTGCCTATTACGCTCATTCAGGTGTTTGGGGAGGGGGGGGGCGCGGGGTTCATCACATTGCGCACAGGTACCCGTGGTCACATTAATGCAGCAGTCAATTGAAGTCACAGGTCTGCCCTGCTGCTGCAGAAATCATCGATTAGTTTAAACAGAGAAAAGCGCTGCTTACCTGGTGGTCTCCAGCCTCACTCAAGGGGAATTTGTTTCCTTATCTTTTATACTACTCCACCCTCGCACCTTGAGGCCCCATTGCCGTTCCAGTCACGAATCAATTATGTTCAATTACACTGCGCTGATTCATAGGAGATTATTACGTTTGGGTTATGTTAATGAGTTTGCGCGGAAACTTGGGCGTAGCTTCACTTCGGCAAAAACTAGCGTAATGTCGGGCGAATTCTGGGCACAATTTCACCATTTTCAGTTCCACTTTCCAGGGTAACAATTGGTTATGTATCATTTTATGCCAAAAATAAATCTACAATCAGGAGAAACTAGAATTTCATTAATCCTACCACTTCTAGGAAAGCTGATCTTTTATGTTCAAGATAAAAAGAAAAAGGACTCTTAGAAAGATTCGAGCTACTTATTCTGTACATTATGAACTGCCACTGCTAGCTATTGGATAAAGAAGTAAAAATGATATCATAAACCACAAGTGTGAAGTTCGTAACAGTTTATGACTTTGTGAGAACATAGATTAAATGACTGCCTTACAACTGGTTAGCGTTAAGCTCACTTCTAACCAATGTCCTCCGTAAGTTGTACTGCCTCCTGCGCGGCCTGCCTCCCCCAATGTGTGGCCCATTCAAATTTTTGCGTGTGCACGGTATCTACAATGTAAAAGCCGGTGAGCTGCCTGCACGGAACCTTGCAGATGACGATGTGGTCGCGCGCGCGTGCTGCTTAGCGGGAACATTGCTTCCAAGCATTTATTATATATAACTTGCAACCTAAAACATGTATCCATACAATAACTCTTGTGCCTGGTATCTGAAGTCTTAGCAACCGAGTCTCAAGTGGTCACTTTTTGCATGGTGATATGCTATCTGATTTTGGAAAACCAACCAAAATATATTTCAAAACCATAGACAGCAATCACTATCTGTAAATAATGCAAGCAATCAAAAACCACTGAAATCACATCAATTTCAGAAAAGCAACAAATTACATTTCTGTTTTCGTTCTTGACAAAAAACAACAACTGGTGTGATACAGGCAGCATGAAAAGAAGTTTATGGCGGATGGAGGATTGGAGTCCAGCCAGGTGAACATTGGAATAGTCGAGTCTGGAGGTGAAAAAGGTGTAGAGGAGAATTTCAGCAACAGATGGGCTGAGGCAGGGGCAGGGATAGCCGATGTTGCAAGTAGTTAATGCGGCTATGGGGTCGGAGGCTCAGCTTGGGGCTGAATAGGACGCAGAAGTTGCTAAAGGTCTGGTTCAGCCTGAGACAGTAGGCGAGGAAGGGAATGGAATTGGTAGCAAGGGTACATAGTTTGTGGTGGGGCCAAAGATGACGACTTTGATCGCCCCAAATTTAACTGGAAGAAATTACGGTTCATCCGATACTGGATGTCGGACAAGCAGTCTGACACACAAGCAGTGTAGGGGTCGAGACAGGTGGTGGAGAGGTAGAGACGAGTGTCAACAGCATACATGTGGAAGCTGACCCCATATCTTTGGATGAGAATACCAAAGAGCACAATTGGATAAGGAAAAGGAGAGAGCCAAGGATAGATTCTTGGGGGACTCCAGGAGGTAATGTTGCAAGGATAGGAAGAGAAGCCATTGCTGGAGATTCTTGGCTATGATTGGATAGGTAATTGTGGAACCAAGTAAGGGCAGTCCCACTGAGCTGGACAACAGAGGAGAAACACTGGAGGAGATTGTTGTGGTCAACTATGTCAAACGCCACAGAGAGGTTGAGGACGAGGAAGAGTGCACTACGGTCACAGAAGATGTCATTTGTGCCTTTGACTCGGGCTGGTTCAGTGCTGTGGCAGGAGCGGAAACCTGATTGGAGAGATTCAAACATGTAGTTCTGGGAAAGATGGACATGGCTTTGGGAAGCAACAACACGCTGAAGGACTTGGGAGAGGAAAGGAAGATTGGAGATAAGGCAGCAGTTAGCAATGACAGTGAGGTTAAGGGTTGTTTTTTTTTTGAGGAGGGGGATGTTGACAGCAGTTATGAAAGGGAGGGGGCAGTGCCCCAGGAGGGGGAACCATTTACAATGTCAACTAGCATGGGGGCCAGTGAGGGAACATGCACTTTCCATCAAGAATCACTGAATAGTGTTTGTTCTTTCCTCTCCCTAGCCTAGGAGCACGGAGGTCAATTGTTGTGCAAACTGCTGCCCCAGCCAAGATAGCTGACTCAACATAGATCGAGAGCTGACTCAACATAGATCGAGAGCTGAACATGGGAGCTTTTGGTCCGAATGGCTCGGTACCACATCCTTTGCTCATTCAGCCATCGGGGAGCTCTAATCAGATCTGACAGGATGCACAGACAGGTCATTGATTGGCACTTTTGTTTCCAACGCCTCAATATTCAATGAGGTGATGCCATTTCATTGCAATTGTTGTTATGGCAATGTTTCTAAATGCGGAGATGCCGGTGTTGGACTGGGGTGGACAAAATTGAGAGGTCGCACAACACCAGGTTATAGTCCAACAGTTTTATTTGAAATCACAAGCTTTCGGAACTATCGCTCCTTCCTCAGGTGAAGTAAATTGGATACAGAATCGTCAGAGCATATATAGATGGAAAAAAAAGCATGTGTACTTTACAATTGCAGACCAATAAATTAAATCATCCTGACTATCTGCCGAGGTGTGATAAAGTTAATTAAGTCAGCCAGGAAGGTACCACATCAAAAGACATAGCAAGATTCACCTCATTGTCTCAGTTGTATCTTGCTATGTCTTTTGATGTGGTACCTTCCTGGCTGACTTAATTAACTTTATCACACCTCGGCAGATAGTCAGGATGATTTAATTTATTGGTCTGCAATTGTAAAGTACACATGCTTTTTTTTCCATCTATATATGCTCTGACGATTCTGTATCCAATTTACTTCACCTGAGGAAGGAGCGATAGTTCCGAAAGCTTGTGATTTCAAATAAAACTGTTGCACAGACATGCAAGTACATTTCTACTATATACTTTATAAACAAACCAAAAATCTGATAATCCTCATCAAATTTGGTGAAAATCTGCAAAAAAGTAATTTACCAATATAAACAGAATGTCTTGATCACATCTATTGAAGGATTCTCATTAATCCATTTTCCAAAAGAGACAGAGGAAATCTTACTGAGTTTGGTGAAAATCAGACACAAAACAAACTTAAAATGTAGGTGCCACATTAGAATTAAACAGGATGTAAGGCAACTTTCCCCAATAGTGACTTTTAAAGGGGCTCCACTACTTGATAACCAAAAGGCACTTCTGAAAGTTATTTTTTAGGGAAAGACTATTCTGGGTTTTCTTCCTTTTCCCCCCCTCAAAGTGCTGACTCTTGCTAGATTACAGTTCCACAGGCAACAACAGCTGTCAGCCGGTATTATGCCCAAGTAGTCACTAATCAGGTGTAGAAGGCATCTCCAGAGGACAACATCACGGATACCTGAGCCTGATGAACCATCACCCAACATCTAAACATGTGCACTCTCCAGTAAGAGTCACTGGCAATGCTCCCGTGAAGGTGCGCGGCAGCGCAGCGATCTGGAGATCCTGTGGAGGCCGCTCGCCAGCTTTTACATTTGAATGAGCTGTGCAGCCAGTTAAAGGGACCGCGCAAGAAAAACCTATTAGAGGGAACATTGGTCACTGGATAATGATTTTTCAAGCACAAGAGCAATAAGAGCAACTGTAGTTCCCCAGTTGCTGCCTCATCTGAGAGCAGCTAACTCATGACAGATTGGGACATTTTTGGTCTGTATGGCTTTCTCTAAAGTATTTAAAACTAAATAAATGTAGAACAACTAGATTAGCGTATAACACATTAAAGAAGTTCAGGACAGAATTCAAGCAGTTTGTAGAAATCATTTGACTCTTATGACAGCCGTGTTACAGTCCCTAATACAATTTTATAGATCTAACTGGGATATATTGAGTCAATGATGCAGGAATAATTTTGTTGCTAGTGAGAAATTACATCGTTTCCATAATCACAGACCTGCCCTGATCACCCCTTTGTGCCACAACACATCGACTATATCAACTCATAATAATTCCTCCATTAATAGCTCCAATCACCCTTCATTGATCTAACTTTGTACATTTTGCAATTTTATAACAGAGATTTATGAAAATTTGCCTACAATTTACTGTCTATGGTGTCTGTGGAACCTTCCTCCACTGCTAGAGTGTTCTGTGGAAGGTACTTGATCTTGCTTTACAGTGTAATTTTATTTTTTATTGGTCATTTTGGATAAGTTGGGTAAGTATGTGTGATTACATTGTTTGTGGTACAATGGGCAGATCTGGACGGCTTCAATCTAATCAATTCCATACCTCAGCTGTAATATGATGAGATCTGGTGGACAACTGCCAGAATTGAGAAAAAACTGTTGCATTTACAGCAAATAAATTCTACACAAAGCAATTACAAGTAGTAATCCAACTCTGGAAAAGTGCATTCTTGATTACAAGTTAAAGTTATTCAGCATGCCAACAGAACTTCCCACATAGGCCTTTCTTTTGAATCCAACAATAAACACTTTAATAGAAACCGCATCTCAAAGTAAATCATATTATGATAAATGTTTGCCAGCTCCAGCCAACTCACAAAAAAATTGTATTAGCCATCTTCACATTAAATCAAAAGAGGCTGCCAATGAATTGCAATTTATTTTTTGAACGGAGACATAAATAAAAGACTTACTTTGTTTGATTAATCTTTTGTCTGCCACGATTATGTTTTCAGCATCAATGATGATGACTTTCCCATCCCGAGATCCAACAGCAAAGTTGTCAAAGCTGACGTCCAGGAGGTAGAGCGCGAATTCAAAATCATTGTTCGTGAGTTGTTCAGCGATTTCCAGCAGCTGCCAGGCTAAGTCTACTCGTTTTTCCCAGGGTGCATTGTAGAAACTCCAAAGTTCATTGCCGACATAATTTACAGCCACCATTCTCCCACAGGCTCCAAGGTACTTTGCAAAAGGCCATCCTTCATCTGATGGAAAACTCTGTATAGACAAGGGGAAGAAATGTTCAAATATCATCTACTCGTTGAAGCTTAATAATTTATAATATAGCCTACAGGCTATGCGGTTTTGCACTTTCTTACACTGCAGGGGTCAGAGGTTCAAGCTCCCATATAGTATATGCGATGTTATATGATCTCAGCTACACTATACAACAATTGCCTTCACTATGGCATCAGGAACAGGAGCCATGCATCTGTCCCTTTAGGCAAGATTGGCTTCCTACATGGTACAGTGTTACAAAGAAGGCCACAGCCATTTTCAGGGAGAACCTACAAAAGGAGCAGATGATAGAGAAAGAAAGTGAAAATATAAGAATGTAAATATTACAAACTTTGGAGGAGGGCAGAGTAAAGCAGTTTTCATCAGTGGGCTAATTTATTTGTAATTGCTCTTCTCCAGTGATTATAAAAAGAAAATAGCTGTAAATCCACTAATTGTGCCTCTGCTGGAACTAGTTCTCAACTGAAACTATCAACGCTGAGCCCATTACCCAGTCCTTTCCTTTATGCAGTTATATTCTTCCTTTCCAAACACTTATTCAATTCCCTTTCAGGGCAGAAAGAGGGTAGTCCACCCCTTTTCCCTGTTAATAAAATATTATAGTCTCTGCACGATAGCCACATCTTACAATAACCTATTTCTAACTGCCTCATCGTTTTTCTAATGATAATCTTGAGTTTATTCTCCCTAGTTACTGATTTTCCAACGAGTAGAATCAATCTTTCATCATTAACCCAAGGCCTTAAAGGGGGAACTGAACTCAACAGTCGTGTTGGTTATTTTGTAACTCTCCAGAAATCAATGTCTGAAGGGTCCTCAGTCGAGCCCAGTTCATTTCACAAGGATGTGCTCAGGCAACTCAGATCAAGAGGATTCCTATGGCATAGGTCCTTTACCTGGCAGAGTAATAGGTTTACTTTCCAGATTGACAGAGGTAGAAAAGAAAAAATACAAAAACTTAGCTCCAACTATAGTAAGTAAACATTTCATCATGATTAAGGGAATCTGAAAAGGAAATTCAGATCAGTGCAGAAAAAGGCGGCCTACATTTACAACAATGTAATGCAATGATTGATCTGCAGGAGTACCTCTTGGGCCAAAACAAAATAATATGCAACAAAGAGCTATCTTCTAGAATCTACAGAGAATTCCTATAAATACATTACTCATTGCTTATGAAACCTTTTCTTCAAAGAAATGGCTGAACCAATATATTAATATTTGTCTTGTATTAAATGCTGAATAAAGTCCACTGCATTCTGCACATTGTGAATGTTAAAAATGTTGATCTAATTTCAGGACTCATTGCAAATTTTCAGAGTTATGCCACTGCGCTCTCACCTCTCTATATTGGTAGAAATGGTGAGTATATTGGTTTTAGATCTTCCAAGACATGACACTACACCACCAGAGGAAAGAAATGGGAATTTGAACATTTAAATTATAAGACTGTTTTAGTGCTCAGTCATGCTCTGCATTTCTAACCTGGAAATAGTGCAGTTCTTAGCCAGTCACATGCTGCTAAATGGTCTGCTTAAGGCTAAACACAGTCACATTTTAATGTTTGTGTGTTAGTATAGTACAAGAACACATTTGGATACTATAATGTGATGCTTAGCAGCAGTAAGGATGTCAGTTTAAAAAATTTTTTTTTTTTACTGTAAATGATTTACTGTCAATTTTTTTGTAAAAAACATCATTTGTGGCTAAATACAGCACTACTTGTTCTGTTCTACAAGAATAGTAATCATTCCAGTTATAATTTAGTGTATAGAGGCTGTGACTAATAGTGCATTTTCATGACATACATGTTGCATCATGCACCTACAATGTGATCAAATTCCCCAAAGTGTTCTAAGATTGCCTGTGCTGACTCCAGACCATTTATTCTATTGGTACAACATTAGCTTATGTACAGTTACTGGATTTTAGAAGACTGAGACATTTTGACTTGAAAAACTTATATAAATGTAAATTATTAAATACCACGTTTCAACATCAAGCAGCACTGCTTTCATCATATACATCAATACCACTAAAAGCTCACAATATTAATCCACTAAAAATGTAAACTATTTTTCTCTTTCAGATGCTGATCAACCTGCTGTACATTTCTGGTATTTTCTATTCTTATTAGAATATCGTGGCTTTGTTTGGCTCGTTTAAAAACCTGTAAAATAGCAAAGATGGAATTCAATCTTCTAACATTTATACAATTGGCCGCTTGTCTCTCTCTCCCAATGGTGGTGCAGTTGCAGTACATGTTGGGCCAAGATTATGCTGCTGCTGAGTTCTTCTTGGTTTGGCAACCAGTAAGGAATATAGCACATTCATGCCTGCCTGATCAAGCATTGTATGGAAATGAAATTAGGTTTTCATTGCAACAACTGTTATAGCTGCTATTGTGCTACAACATTTTTGTTTAGGGAATGGTCATTACAAATAGATAAATTAAGAGAACATCTCCTATAGTAAGAGAGCATCTCGCTTACATTCCACTTTACAGAAAGTTTAATGTTTAACAAAGACTAAAGTGGAATATAAAACAGCAATCAGGTTCCCTGTCGCATCAAAATTAACTACATTTAAAAATCACTTACTGCAAAAACTTTCATTTGTGCAAGACACCAGTGCAACCTTGTATACAATTGCAAAATTTTATTTTTATATGCATAAAAGCTTATAATATCACACGGTTACAGATGAAGAAAGCCAATAATTTGCTGTGGTTTTTTCTGGCCTTGGGGCAGAGCCAAGGATTTATAACCAGCTGCAACTCTTAGGAGAAACAATCACTCTCTAATTAACCTCAGGATGTACCCAAGAGGCATTACCCTCTAAATTGGCCTAAGAATGTGCTTATTTACAGCAATTAAACCTTGTGGGCTTAAGGAGACATAGCTTTACTTCAGCAACAGAATAATACATTATGAGTTACTCTTGTCATTATAAAAAGCCTGTCCACTGAATTACCATGAGCAACGTTGTGGCAGATTTGTTAATAAAGATATGAAAAACAAGACCCAATGCCAGAACAATTCTAACAAAGGGTCTAACATCCAACATGTTAATCCAATTTTCCTCTTTTAAGATGCTGACAGACTTCTGTGCATTGCCAATATTTTCTGTCAAGAACAAGACATGCATTGAATAGTTCTGACGAAGGGTTCGACCCGAAACGTTGACTCTGTGTCTCTCTCCTCAATGCTGCCTGACCTGCTGAGTGTTTCCAGCACTTTCTGTTGTTATTTCATGTATTTAACTTAATTTTTTTCCGGGGTGAAGGACCCCTTTTCAAATGAATTAGTAATCACCGACACCGCCCCCCTCCCCAATCTATATTATACTATATAATACTCATAATATGAAAGTGCTACATGTAAAGAGTGTTTTAATAATGCTTTTAAGAAAACAGGTATTTACTTATCAGTGAGTATGGGTGTGCTTGCTTCTCACTGCAGAGTCTGTCTATCCTTGGTGCGCTGTTTGACAAATTCTGGGTACTCCGCAGCAACAGATGGCCCGTATTAGCCACTTAGTGCTGGACAATTTTTAAAGCTGTCAGCAGGCTGCCCAAGGTGAGTGAGGGCACGAGCACCCATGCACATGCTGGGATCAATGTTTCCGTTCTGGAGGTCCCGCACAGGCCGCTCACCAGCTTTTACGAGAGAGAAACTGCCCACGTGCGAAAATTTGAATGGGCCGCGTAGCCAGTTAAAGGGGCCGCGCATCAAAAGAAAGACAGGGAACATTGGCTGGGAAGCTGCTTGAAGCATGACTCACCGCCATACTGTCTCACTGGCATGTTCTGTAACAGCTGCACTGTGGGTTTTTAGGCGTTTCATGAACACGTTCAGGCATGTGTTTGAAGGCACCGCAGGTGCTCTGATCATGTGTCAGGAGGAAGGCACAGGGTTGTGGCGCCAGGGAGAGGAATCGGTTTGACCAGCAGGGAGCACTCGTTGCAAAGTGAGTGACAGCTGTGGGCCTCTGTGAGGAGGCAGGCCCAGCCGTTGAGAATAATTCGCAAGAACTGAATCAGTGTCGGTTTTATAAAGAGGAGCATGCTTGAAATTACCTCCGGCTGCGGATCCCCTGGCAAGTCTCTATGGACTCCCGGGGTCTCCAGTTTGAGAACTACCGTATTAGGTCACCCTCAACATTCAAAGCTCCAATGAAAACGCCCCAACTTTTCTTATATCCTTCCTATAATGGGATGCCCAAAACTGCACTCAATACTCCAACTGCAGCCTAAGATCTTGTTCAAATTCAATATTACTTCCTTGTTTTTGTATTCCAGATCTCTAGATACAAAACCAAAAATTCCAATATTCTTATTTGATTTCTTTTGCCCATGTTCTTCAATTTTGACTGCTTTCGTTAAGTTTTTTCTCCTTTCCTGCATTTCTTAATTTCTTCTTCCCCACTTGCCTTTTTATTTATAAAACTCTTGTTTGAGGTTTCTCCCAACTGTCAATCTGACTTACCTATGTTTGGGCAAATTCCAAATCAATCTTACTTTGGGGGCAACAGTTTGGAGCTGTGTGGATGGGGCCAAGGGAAAGAAAAGCAGACTGAAGATGAACTCATTAAACACTGGCAGAATTAAAAGACTAGCTTCTGAAAGCATTTCTAGTGGATAATTTGCCTCTATCTGCATTTTTAGCAGACAATTTCCCTATAGTGGACAATTTACCAGAAGTGACCACTGCATAGTCCTTGTGAAAACCAAGTATCGTCTTAACCATGAGGTTATCCAACGTACGAAGTGGGACAGATCAAAGACAGTTCTAGCAACCCAAATCTGGGCACCCATGAAGTGCTGTGGACTATCAGAAGCTGCAGAATTGTATACTTCCACAATCTATAACCTCAGGGGCACATGCCACACTCCATCACCATCAAGCCAGGAGGCCAACCATGGTTCAATATAAAGTATTGAAGGGTGTGCAGAGAGTAGTGCCAGGCATACCTTAGAATGAACTACAAACCTAATGAAGCTACGACATCAGTTACCCAACTGTTAAGCACCAAAAGCAGGTTATCCACAGAACTAAGCAGTCCCACCATCAATGAATCACAATAAAGCTCTGTAGCTTACCACAACAAATTGAGAATGGTGGTGGACAACCAGGCAACTAACAAGAGGAGGAGCCTCCATGAACATCCCCATCCTCAACCATGGTGGAGCCCAGCACATGAGTGCAAGAGACAAGTCTGAAGTGTTTGCAAGTCTTCAGCCAAAAGTGCTGAGTGGATGATCCTACTCAGCATCATCCTGAAGTCCCCACCGATAGATACCAGTGTCCAGCCAATTCGATTTGCTCCATGTGGCATTAAGAAGCTGCTGATTGCACTGGACACAGCACAGGCTATAGACCTCGACAATATTCTGACAGTAGTGCTGAAGACCTATGCATCAATGTTCCAGTACAGCTCTGACAGAGGCATCTACTGGACAATGTAGAAGATTACTCATGTACGCCCAATTCACAAAAAACAAGACTCTATCCCAGCTAATTACCGCCCTATCAGCCTTCTCGTAATCATCAGTAATGAAAGGAGTCATCATTAGTGCGGTCAAGCAACATCTACTCACCAATACTTGGGGTTACTTGGGTTAATAAATAGAGGAATAGAATATAAAAGCAAAGAGATAATGCTAGAATTTTATAAATCACTGGTTAGGCCACAGCTGGAGCATTGTGGACAATTCTGGGCACCACACTTCAGGAAAGATGTAAAGGCCTTAGAAAGGGTTCAGAGGAGGTTTACCAGGATGTTACCAGGGATGAGGGACTTCAGGTATGAGAGGTTGGAAAAGTAGGACTGTTCTCCTTGGAACAGAGAAGGTAAAGAGGTGGCCTAATAGAGGTTTTCAAGGAGAGAGGTTTTGATAGAGTAAATAAGGAAAAAGTCTTCCCTCTGGTGAGTTGATCAACAACCAGAGGTCATAGATTCAAAATCATTGGGAAAATATCTAGAGGGGAGATGAGGAGAATTTCTTTTCTCCGAGTTGTCCAGATCTGGAACGCTCTACCTGAAAAGATGGTGGAAGCTGATTCCATAAATAATTTTAAAAGGGAATTGGACAGGTACTTGAGGAGGAGGAACTTACAGGGTTACGGACAAAAAGCAGGGATGTGGGACCAAGCACGACTGCTCGTTCAAAGATCCAGCACAGACATGATGGGCCGAATGGCCTCCTTCTGTGCTGTAAGTTTCTACGATTCCATGATAACCGGCTCACCAATGCTCAGTTCAGGTTCCACCAGAACCACTCAGCTCCAGACCTCATGACAGCCTTGATCCAGAAATGGATGCTGGAGCTGAATGCCAGAGGAGAGAGAGATTAGCTACCCTCAACAGCAAGGCAGCATTTGACTGAGTATGGCACCAAGGTGCCCTTGCAAAACTGAAGCCAATGGGGGTAAAAGGAAAAACCCTTTAATGGCTGGAGTCATACCCGACACAAAGGAAGATGGTTGTTGTCATCGGAGACTGGTTGTCACAGCCCCAGAACATCACTGCAGGTGTTCCTCAGGAAGTATCTTCAGCCAACAATGTTCAGTTACTTCATAATTTGTCTTCCCTTTGTCATAATATCAGAGAGTGCTCAACAGCATTCACAACTGCTCTGACAATGAAGCAGCCCATGCCAGCCTACAATAGGATCTGAATAACATCCAGACTTGGGCTGACAAGTGGCAGGTAATATTTGCATCACATAAATGCCAGGCAATGACCATATTGAACAAGCCACCACCCCTTGACTTTCAATAGCATTACTAATGCTGAGTCCCCCACAATCAACATCCTGGGGGGGGGGGGGTCTCCACTGACCAGAAGCTGAACTGGACCAGTCATATTAACACATTGTGCTATGTTCTGCTTTTGTAGCCAGAGTACCCACCCTGAGTGGCTCACCTCCTGATCCCTCCAAGCCTCTGCACCATCTATAAGGATCAAGTCAGGAGTCCAATGGAATACTCACCACTTGTCTGAATGGGTACAGCCACAACAACACTCAAGAAGCTCAACATCAGCCAAGGCAGAGCAGTTCGCTTGATTGATGCCCTTGCCACTGGACTCAATATCCACCCCCTCCACCGCGGTGCACTGTGGCTGCAATATGTATGATCTCCAGGATACAATGCAGCAACGCAGTAAGGTCACTTCAACAACACCTCCCTCCTCTGCAACCTCTGCCACCAGGAAGAACAAGAGCAATGTTGTGGGAACACCATCCCTTCCACGTTTCCTTCCAACTCACACACCATCCCGACTTGGACATACATCATCATTCGTTTATCATCACTGGGTCAGAATCCTGGAATTCCCTACTTAATAAATTGTAGGAGTACCATTATCACAAGGATTGCAAGTATTTAAGGAGAAGGCCTATCACTGAGTTCCCTAGGCAACTAGGGATAGGCAATAAATGAAGCCTTTCCCACATCGTCCACATCCCAAATCTGCTCATACATATATTCATCCAAGTGGTGAATCTTAATTCTTAAGCCTTGATGGGAAGTGCTGACAAGCTATTGAACTGTGGCTGCATTACAGCCAAGCTGATTTGGTCCTTCCCCAACAGCTAGATACAAGCACTTCCAGCAGCATTCACTGGATAGATATCAACAGGAGAATGTTTTCCCTCTCTAACCCATAGATTTTGAAGTCAATTATAGCATTCCTACCGCTATCTGCTAAGAACGACCAACTGAGCATGGATTAGGGATCACAAATTGTATTATTTGTTTTGTATGCTGCCAAAATACCAGTACAACCGAATTAAGCTGATTTCGTAAAGAGGGCTTGATGGGTTAGCTCTGAGCACTGCGGGGGCAGGAATGGCAGTGGCATCACATGAATTTTTATTTTAAGGAGTTTCACAGTTGAGATACGCCAGGGCAGCACAAAACAAAGTTTAGAAGAGGTGCAGCTGGCCAACCACACCCAAGCATTCAAATGAAGGGGGGGACATGAAACTTACCTCAAACTGAATTTAAAAGGGCACCATATCCTGGGAGAGTGCGTTCAGACAGTCTAGGTAGGGGGTGGGGTTGCTAGGTAGTGTTCAGGAAGCATGTCTGCATCACACATTAAGTGCCAAAGCTGTTCAGGAGGGAGACTTGGGAGACCATGTGATACACTGCATGACTGGGGACAGGACAAGCCTCTCATTGGGCGCGGCTACCTTGTCCAGATGGTGGATGGACAGCAAGTGGCAGACATGACAGAATTCAGGAGCAGCACCCAGCTACCATGCCAGAATGGACCAGCCACAGAGGCCACACTGGCAATTCGGGGCAAGCGTACTCCAGACAGTAAGTGGAACTGGGTTTGGCGTTTGGATCTGAGATCGAGGTGTATGGAGATCGGGTGGGAAAGCCGAGTTGAGGTCGAAGATCAGCCATGATCTTATTGAATGGTGGAGCAGACTCGAGGGGGTATATGGCCTACTCCTGCTCCTAATACTTATGCCAAGTACAGGACTTGACCATCTCTCGGGCATGTGACCTCTTGGGATCCGGGAACATTAGCAGGCTTAGTGGTGCACCTAGTGAGGCGAGCGCTGTAGAGTTCATTATGTTAAAGAATTACAGAAGAGGAGAGGAAGATTTGTCATCATTCAGGATTTCAGATTATGCTACCATTGGTTGGGGGGGAGAAACCTTGGTGTGATATATGTTAAAAGGGTATATTCACAGGGCAGCAAGACTGACAGAAGTAGTTTGGATTTCAGACAGGGATCTGAACCAGTGTCTTGAAGACAATGAAAGATAATTTGACATGGCAGTCATCCTTCACACTCAACAACTTGTATTTATATAGCGCCTTTAATGTAGTAAAACGTTCCAAGGCGCATCACAAGAGTATTAAAAGCCAAAAAATTTGACACCGAGCCACATAAGGAGAAATTAGGGCAGGTGACCAAAAGCTTGGTCAAAGAGGTAGGTTTTAAGGAGCGTCTTAAAAGAGAGGTAGCGAGGCAGAGGGGTTTAGGCAGGGAATTCCAGAGCTTAGGGCCTAGGTAACAGAAGGCACGGCCACCAATAGTTGAGCGATTATAATCAGGGATCCTCAAGAGGGCAGAATTAGAGGAGCGCAGATATCTCGGGAGGGGGGGTTGTGGGGCTGAAGTAGATTACAGAGATAGGGAGGGGCGAGGCCATGGAGGGATTTGAAAATAAGGATGAGAATTTTGAAATCAAGGTGTTGCTTAACCGGGAACCAATGTAGGTCAGCGAGCACAGGGGTGATGGGTGAACAGGACTTGGTGCGAGTTAGGACACGGGCAGCCGAGTTTTGGATCACAGATACACTCTATGAACTTGTTCTCAAGGCTACCTTTGCCAATTTGATTTGTCCAATCTATATGAAGATTAAAATCGCCCACGATTATTGCAGTACCTTTCTTACAAGCCTCCATAGTTTCTTGATTTATACTCTGTCCTACAGTGTAGCTACTGTTAGGGGGCCTATATACTACTCCCACCAGTGACTTCTTTCCCTTATTATTTCTTATCTCCACCCAAACTGATTCTACATCTTGATCTTCCGAGCCAAGATCATTTCTCACTACTGTACTGATCTCATCCTTTATTAACAGAGCTACCCCACCTCCTTTTCCTTTCGGCCTATCTTTCTGAAATGTCAAATACCCCTCAATATTCAGTTCCCAGCCTTGGTCACCTTGCAACCACGTCTCTGTAATGGCTATCAGATCATACCCATTTTTTTCTAATTTGTGCCGTCAATTCATCTAACTTGTTACGTACAAATGCTGTGTGCATTCAGATAAAGAGCCTTTAATTTTGTCCTTTTACCATTTTTCCCTACTCTGACCCGATTTGCTGGTGCACTCTTATGCTTTTACACTCTGTCCTTTCCTGTCGCACTCTGATTATCATTACCCCTATCGCTACCCTGCATTATTGCCTTGTCCTATCTCTTTAACTGTCTAAATTTCCCCTCACCTGAACCCTCCCCCCTTACTATTTAGTTCAAAGTCCTATCTACAGCCCTAGTTTTTCGATTCGCCAGGACACTGGTCCCAGCACGGTTCAAGTGAAGCCCGTCCCAACCGAACAGCTCCCACTTTATCCAGTACTGTTGCCTGTGCCCCATGAATCAAAATCCATTTCTCCCACACCAATCCTTGAGTCACGCATTCACCTCTCTGATCTTATTAACCCTACACCAATTTGCTCATGGCTCACGTAGATTATTACCTTTGTGGTTCTGCTTTTTAATTTGGCCCCTAGCTGCTCATACTCCATTCAGCAGAACCTCTTTCTTAGTCCTACTTATGTCGTTGGTACCTACGTGGACCACGACTACTAGATCCTTCCCCTCCCGCTCCAAGTTCCTCTCCAGCCCAGAGGAGATGTCCTTAACCCTGGCACCGGGCAAGCAACACAGCCTTCGAGACTCACGCTCTCGGCTGCAGAGAACAGTATCTATCCCCCTAACTATACTGTCCCCTACCACTACGACTTGCCTATTTACTCTCCCAACTTGAATGCCCTCCTGTACCACGGTGCTGTGGTCAGTTTTCTCATCATCTCTGCAGTCCCTGCTTTCGTCCACACAGGCTGCAAGAACCTCGTACCTGTTGGACAAGTGCAAGGTCTAAGGCTCCTCCAATGCTACCTTCTGGATCCCCATACCTGCCTCACTCGTAGTCACATCCTCCTGTCCCTGACCACGGACAAAATCTGAAGTATTTAACCAAAGGGGTGTGACTGCCTCCTGGAACAAAGTGTCCAGGTAACTTTCTCCCTCCCTGATGTATCGCAGTGTCCAAAGCTCGGACTCCAGCTCATCAACTCTGAGCCGAAGTTCCTCGACCTGTCAACACTTAGTGCTGATGTGGTCGCTGTGGATCACACTGGAGTCCACCAGCTCCCACATGCTACAGCTGCAACACATCACCTGCCCTGCCATTTCTATTGTATTTATTTAACTAATTAGGTTTTCAAGGTTTGAAATACTCAATGGTCTATTAAGTTTTTAAACTAGGTAAAAACCTTGTTCAATTTATTAAATTTAGTTATGTGTTTTAGGTCTTTACTGTAACTTAGCCCACAGTCCTAAATTAACCCTAGTTGGTTATTTATTTATGCATCAAGCAGCACCTCTTAGCCCCACCTCTCCAAATTCCCTCACTCACCAAATTCCTGAGTTTAGTACTCTGTAGAAGCAGTACTCCATAGCAAAGGCCTCAGTGCTACCTAACTCTGTGCACTAGCAAAAGTCTCTTGTTTCTATACCAGTAGAAATTCCAAAGCCCTGAATCAGCCCCTGCTGACAGTAATTACCAGGTAGTCAGTTCCAGCTAGCCACCTAATTAACTGTGCTACTGCCACTAGCAGGCAGTGTGTTTAACCAAAAGCTATTACTGGAATCAGACAAGTTTTTGGGTGTCAGATGAGCTGCAAGGCCAGTGTGGTTTGTTAGAAGGAAAGCTGAGGGTCTTTCGTGGGGAAGAAGTTATGAATGAGGAAGAATAGTTAGAAAACTGCGTGTTTAAGTCATGCAAGTAACCCACTGAAGTAGGAAAACATGGCACATTCTTTCTTTTGTTCATTACGTGTAGATAAGTTGTTCCGAGTGAACTAAATGAATCTAATCATAACTATTGCTCTGTACATTCATCTTACTGTGGAACAAAGCAGCTTAAAGATTCAAACCAAGCCTAGCATCATCTAGTTTCAACTTGGTCTGCCTTCGGAGAGACTGAAGAAATACGCAAGCAAAAGACAGGAGGAACCGGTCAAGATCAGAAAGGAATGTGGTTCTTATATCCATGCGTTATAAAATCATACTAGTGGATATAGGGCAGTGTGAGTGAACTTGCATAAAACTATGACACTAAGACTGCTTAAGGGGCCGACTGATACCACTGAACACAAAAAGGTAGCTGCATCAGACCCGAATTCCTGACAGTTCTATAGAATATTCCTGCAGGAGGCATAGCAATATCATCTGGAGTGGAAAAAATAGATTGTAAACAGAGAATGATATCTTGGAGCGTTCTCCAAGGAAGAGGAACTTTCATAGCACTCTTTCTTCCAGAAGCTGTAACTGCCTAAAGAGATTAGTTAAATTGGGAAATTCCATGACAACTGTTACTGCATGTTAAAAGAAGAATGCTTAATGGCACAAATGACATTTTCTTGTTCCATAGTTTCTTCTTTCCTGCCACACAAGTGGTCTTCGCAGTTGTGGTAGTTCTCCAGGGGCTCTCTTTCTTACAAGTTTTAATTCATCACTCTGTCACCCACCTCTGTAATCTTGATCGAAAATTACAGAAGCTGAAATGAACATTCAATGTGCTCTTTATGTGAATAAAAGCTCATCATCTATAAGCAGTTGTTTTCCCACTCCCAATTATCATAGAAATGGTGGTCTTGATATTTTATCAATGAAGCATTGAAGAAAAATTAAAACAAGCTTTTCTGACATTTTATCACCCGGCACCCTGGGTACATACTGTACATATTTTTTTCAAATCCTGATCTTCTAAACCAATAAGGAAAAAGACTGTAGAAGAAGAAAGATTTGCAAGAGTGAGTAAAAGATCAACAGTGAAGGGAAGACAGAAAGGTTGTTCCTAGGAATCCTACACAAACGTAACAGCACGACAGACTAAAGACAGAATTAAGGCTTACCCGATCTTTTTAATGTCTCAACCAACCTACTCTGGAAGTGAACGCCACAGCCTCTCCATTCTCTGTAAAGATGTTTCTCCTGCCTGCTGTTGTAAATTTCTTGGGGGGAAAAATTCGGTTGGTTGGCGCCTCCCGTTAGCGCCTCCGGGGGGCGCTAACAGGGCACTAGGAACTTAGCGCCCGAGTGCGGCGATTTTAGCACCACTCGCGAAATTGACCAATCATTTTGCGGCAGCGCTAAACACTACCGCCACGATCTCCTGCGCCCGCAGATCGTGACATCAGTCAAGCGTGCAACGCCCCGGACCGGATATTGAGTCGCGTCCACTGCCTTAGCGCCTGCCACTAGGAACAACAGGTAGAGGGGAACGTTTTCAAGTCGGGAAGGGGCTGGGAGAGCGCTATTTAAAGGCGGGCGCTTCCTGCCTTTTCTTGTCGGCAAAATTTTTGGTTTTAACGCTGTCCTAAGGAGTTTTAGCCCTCGGCACCACTTTTGAGGTTCCTAAGTGCCGAGCTCTTTCCCTGGGCCTATCCATTAGTGCTTCCACACAATTGCTTTTGAGGTCTCTCCAGGCCAAGATTCAAGGCTGCAATGAGCAGCGTGTGACTGGCCAGCAAGATGGCCCCCTCCCCTTTAAGAACTGGATGGCGCCAGTGTGTCTGGCTTCCATGGTAATTGGCATCGCCTGAGCTTCGGCAGTGTTCTGAGGTAGCGCCTTGCTCCCTGACATTTGTGCCTTAAGAGAGGTGTGTAGCGCCTGATTTAGCACCCAAATCACCTCCAGGGGCGATAGAGGCGAATTTTGCAGTTGGAAGTGATAATTAGCGCCAGGCGCTAAACATTGCGCCCGGCCGATATTAGCGTCCCAAAATGGGCAATACTGAATTGTTCCCCTGTGGCGGATCGCCACCTAAACGGGCATTTCCCACTTTTCCGTCCGTGGACAATATATCGATGCACCTTCCCTTTAAGGCACCTTACCTTTAAGGCAGGAGTGGGCGGGGCCTCAGGCTTTTTCCAGAGAATTCTGGGAGCAGTCTGTTCAGCCATTTTGTACCATGCAGTTGCATTAAAGTCTCTCTTTTTCCACACATGGATTCAGCCTTAATTCGTGTTTCGCGGCAGCCTCAACATTGGTGACCGACGCTCAGAACATATTAAGAGCACTGCAATGGCGGACACGAACGCAGTTTCCGTGAAACTGCCGGAGTTTTGGGAAAACCAGCCCGAAGCCTGGTTTCTCCAAGCCGAATCTCGCTTCCAGCTGCAACAAATCACCACAGATGGGACGAAGTACGACTATCTCGTCACATCACTCGGTGGCGCCACAGTTTCGAAGGTTTGGACAACGCTTCAGAACCCACCAGAGGAAGGCAAGTACGCACATCTCAAGACAGCGCTCCTTAAAAAATTTACGGCCTCGGCATATCAGCGAAACTGCCACCTCCTCGACCTTCCAGGCCTCGGTGATGCCTCACCGTCAAACCTCCTCTCCCACATGCTGTCCCTCACCGACGAGAGCCCACCCGGAACCCTCTTCCGCACGCTGTTCATCCGCCAGCTCCCTCTCAGCATCCGCCCAGCAATCGTGGCGTCCGGCCTCACGAACCTGGAAGCCCTGGCCGATGAGGCCGACAAGCTGCTGTCCGCTCACTCCAGCCGCGACGTCACTCCGGACCTGGTAGCCAATGCCTGGGCGCGCCCCTCACCGGCCACCACGCGGCCACAAGGACCAGCCACCAGGCCCCCCAGTGTACGCCCACGCCCGCAGGCTGGACCCGACCAAACTGGAGATCGCGCGGACCGAGTTTGCCACCATGGAACAGCTCGGCATCATCCGCCGCTCCAACAGTCCCTGGGCCTCCCCACTCCACATCGCCCCCAAACCAGGCGGAGGTTGGCGCCCCTGCAGGGATTACCGCCGCCTCAACGACGCCACCACCCCTGATCGGTACCCCGTGCCGCACATTCAGGACTTCTCGGCTAGACTGGCCGGCCGCTCAGTCTTTTCCAAGGTCGACCTGGTGCGCGGCTACCACCAAGTCCCCGTCCACCCCGCGGACGTCCCCAAGACGGCCGTAATCACCCCCTTCGGCCTGTTCGAGTTCCTGCGGATGCCCTTCGGCCTCAAAAACGCGGCCCAGGCATTCCAACGGCTCATGGACTCGGTCCTTCGGGACCTGAAGTTCCTGTTCGTCTACCTGGACGACATCCTGGTAGCCAGTTCCTCCAAGCAGGAACACCTCGAACACCTTCGCATCCTGTTCGGGCGCCTCAGCGACCACGGGCTCATCCTCAGCCCAGCCAAATGCCAGTTCGGCCTGGACAAGATCGACTTCCTCGGCCACCACATCACCCATGCTGGGGCCATTCCCCTGCCCACCAAGGTGCAGGCCGTCCAACAATTTCCCCGCCCCACCACCATCAAAGGCCTCCAGGAGTTCCTCGGGATGGTGAATTTCTATAACCGCTTCATCCCCAAAGCAGCGTCCCTCATGAGGCCCCTGTATGAAGCCCTCCGGGGCAGGAGCGGCAAGATGGCAGTCGAATGGACGGCAGACGCGTCCGCCGCCTTCGACTCCACCAAGACCGCGCTCGCCAACGCCACCCTGCTCGCGCACCCACGGACCAATGCCAGGGTAGCGCTCACCACGGACGCCTCCGACCACGCGGTTGGCGCCGTGTATGAGCAGTGGGTCGACAGCGCCTGGCAACCACTTGCTTTCTTCAGCCGCCAACTACGCCCCCCGGAGGTCAAGTACAGCACCTTCGACCGCGAGCTCCTCGCGCTGCTCCTGGCGGTCCGCCATTTCCGGTTTTTGCTTGAGGGCCACCCCTTCACTGCGTTTGTCGACCACAAGCCCCTGACATTCGCAATGGCAAAGACAACCGACCCCTGGTCCGCCAGGCAGCAGCGCCAGCTCGCGGCAGTGTCCGAGTTCACCACGGACATCCAACACGTCTCCGGCCGAGACAATGTGGTAGCCGACTGCCTCTCCCGCCCCGCCATCCACGCCGCACACCTGGCAGTCGACTACGCTCAACTCGCAGCAGACCAGATCACCGACCCTGATCTGCTCTCCGCACCCACCAACCTACCAGGGCTACGGCTGGCCGACGTCACCTGTGGCCCGACCGCAGTCACGGTCAAGTGCGACATATCCCTATGTCAACCTCGGCCCGTCGTCCCAGCGCCGCCGGGTATTCGACATTCTCCACAACCTCTCCCACCCCGGCGCCCGCGCATCCATCAAATTGGTAGCCAACCGCTTCGTCTGGCGCGGCCTTCGCAAAGATGTGCGTACTTGGGCCAACTCCTGCCTAGCCTGCTAACGGGCCAAGGTACAGCAACACACGAAAGCACCCCTCGAGGAGTTTACCGTCCCCTCGCGGAGATTCGACCACATCCACGTGGACATCGTCGGGCCCCTGCCGCCGTCGCAAGGCCACACGCACTTGCTGACCATCGTTGACCGCGCCACGCGCTGGCCCGAGGCAATTCCACTGACCTCTACCACCACCGCCGACATCGCCAGAGCCTTCGTCAGCACCTGGGTCGCACGGTTCGGCGTCCCCTCCGACATGACGTCGGACAGAGGTCCGCAATTTACCTCTGAACTCTGGACCGCCGTCGCACGCAATCTCGGGGTGACCATTCACCGCACTACAGCGTACCACCCCCAAGCCAACGGACTGTGTGAGCGGTTCCACAGATCCTTGAAGGCATCTCTTCGAGCCAGCCTCCAGGACGGCGCCTGGACCAACCGACTTCCGTGGGTCCTCCTCGGCCTGCGCACCGCGGTTAAAGAAGACCTCCACGCATCGGCAGCAGAGCTCGTGTACGGTCAGCCGCTGCACGTACCCAGCGAGTTCCTGCCCACCGCCACAACACCCTGGTCAGCTGACCAGCAACGCCACGACTTCGCCTCACCGGCGCTGCAGTTCGGCCCGGTGCCCATTGCCCGACACGGCGAATCCACCTCACACGTCCCACTAAGCCTGCACCAGGCACGGTTTGTTTTCGTCCGGCACGACGCCCACCGCGGACCCCTTCAACCCCCGTACGACGGGCCCTACAAGGTGCTACAGGCTGGGGGCAAATTTTTCACCCTGCAAGTGGGCGACAGGACTGAAAAAGTGTCAGTTGACCGACTCAAGCCAGCACACTCGGAGCCCGGTGAGCAGGTCCCTGTAGCTCGTCCACCTCCACGCGGCCGACCTGCCCTCAAGCCGGTTCACCCGGCTGCTCCACGCCCGGCCGTTCCACGTCCACTGGCGTCCTACAAGAGCCGCTCCGGCCGGCCCATCAGACCGCCGCACCGTCTCGTCCACACCTCCTAAGCGGATTCTGGGGGGAGCTGTGTGGCGGATCGCCACCTAAACGGGCATTACCCACTTTTCCGTCCGTGAACAATATATCGATGCACCTTCCCTTTAAGGCAGCTTACCTTTAAGGCAGGAGTGGGCGGGACCTCATGATTTTTCCAGAGAATTCTGGGAGCAGTCTGTTCAGCCATTTTGTACCATGCAGTTGCATTAAAGTCTCTCTTTTTGCACACATGGACTCAGCCTTAATTCGTGTTTCGCGGCAGCCTCAACACCCCCCTTATATTTAATCTTGTATCTATGGCCCCTCTTCTAGTCATCGTATTTACTGGAAACAGTCTGTTTCTATCTACCCTGTCCCATCCATTTATAATTTTAAACACTTCTATCATATCACCCCATAATCTGTTGTTCTAACAAAAAAAAGTGCTAAGTCTTTCTTTGTATTTGTATTTCCCCATACGAGGCAGCATCCTAGTGAATTTGCATTATACCTTCTCTAAAGCCTCAATAGTTTTCCTAGTGCGGAGCACAATATTGCACACACAACTCTAACTGAAGTCTTAAGGTTTTATATAGACTCATCATTGTCTCCTGGCTTTTATATTCAATAGCTCTTATGATAAAACCTCAAATTTAATTTGTTATTTTTTTACAGCCTTATCAACTTTTAATGTCCTGTGAACCTGTACCTCCAATTCCTCTGCTCCTCCACAGCACCAAGCCTACTTTTAAGAGGGAGATAGATAGATTTCTAGACGCAAAAGGCGTCAAGGAGTATGGGGAGAGAGCTGGAATATGGTATTGAGATAGAGGATCAGCCATGATCATATTGAATGGTGGAGCAGGCTCGAAGGGCCAAATGGCCTACTCCTGCTCCTATTTTTCTATGTTTTCATTCAAAGAATAATTACAGCTGTTTGTCCTTTAATCAAAATGTATCACCTTACATTTACTGAAATTGAATTCCATCTGCCGCTTTTTAACCCATTTCCCCATCTTATCAATAGGCCCCTGCAGCTTCCTTTGGTCTTCTAAACAATTAACTATATCTCCTATCTTGGTATCATCTGCAAATTTTGACACCACTCCCTCTAGGCCTATATCCAATTCACTGATATACACAGTGAACAGAAGTGGTTCTAGAAATGTGCCCTGTGGGACATCATTATTTACTTACTACCATTCTGAAAAACTGCCCTTAACTCCTACTCTGTTTTCGCCTTGCTAACCAAATTTTTGTTCATCTTAAATTAATCATATGAAATTAGTCTATCAAATATACAGGTCAAATTAGACAGTTCCGTGCATGGTATAAGAATATTTTGTTTTAGCTTGCTACACACTTGTCACTTGCCCATGATACATGAACAAACTACAATGAAGTTCTTTGGGCCATTCACTTCAACCCAATTGATTGCTAAACAAAATTTGAAGTGACAAACTGGCTTTTCAGTTAAGATTATTTTAATTCCTCGGTAATGTCATACTGGATGATTTTTCTCAGCACTGCAAGTAACTATTACACAGTTGCAACCGCATGATGTATACTAGAACCAAGTCACATAGTTCTATTGTATTGTAACAGTGTTTGCTTAAGTAATGCCATCTAATGAATTTACATGAAAAATTGAAAACCACACAAATACAGAAGGAGCAAAACGAACAGAATATTGCACCTGTGGTAGCCCATGTGTTTTAAAAGATTGTGGCACAAAATGAAAAGATAACAAACTGAACCCTGCTGTCTTTCTAAGTTATTTCCTGTTATACATGTACATTTAAACCAGTAATACAGTGGCACGAGTGTCATGTCATTCATTCATTTTTTTAATAATTGATTTGTAGAAAATATAACCACGTAAAGAAAAGCAATTCCGTCGAGCAAATTTTAATCTGCTTGAATTGAGTCACTGACCAAACAATTTTTTTTAATTAAAATTATCAGCAAGGAAGGACATTTAAAAATCTGTAAAATGACTGACAAGGGAAACGTAATGAGATGCAAAAACCTCTCCCAGCAGGAGGTTAAAAAGAAAATTAATTATAGTACATTTAAGAACTACATCTGTTACACATGCATATGATTCACAGAATGTCATAGGGGTACAAAACATCTCCATAGTAAAGTAATATGGCAGTAGTACAACATGAAATCAATTTTGTACACCCAGGAGGCATTTTGTTTCAGTCTCAATATACCTTCCATTTACAGCATTAAAAAGATTTAATTTCCAAAATTACCCACCATGATCAATATCTTTCATCAAAATACCTCTGGAAATACTCAAACAGTCTTTATAAAGGCCGAGGCTACTTGCATTAAGCTTAAGTGCAGATAGTAGATCCTGAGATTTGAAGGCAGTCTACTCCAGTAGACTGGAGGTACAAACACTCTTGGCTCAAAACCAACCAGCATTTCATGACACATGTGGTTTTTGGAAATAAGTTATAATAACTACCAGAGCAACCAAGGAATGTAGACCCCAAGCATGAATTGAATTCAATATCTGAAAGAGAGATGGGGGAGAGAGAGAGATTTAAAGAGAGCGATGGGGAAGAGAAAGGGGAGACGGGGGGAATAAGTACAGAGAAAGGTAGGCAGATTCCTTCCTCATTCTATTTTGATGTCTCTGTTTGGAAAAGAGCAAAGTGAACTGTGAAAGCAAAGAAAGCCTCTTCGAGGGAAACAAATATGATGAGCGCATAGGAGGGAAACTGGTTGATGGCAAGGGGGTCTCTGGTCTTTTGGCTCTCATTATCCAGGAGATCAAATGGGATTGGAGAACAGTGAATGGAGGGTTAAGGGTAAAGTGAGTTACAGTGGAGCGAGGGGGAGGATGAGGATACAGGGGCTGAGTGAGTAGTTCAAAGGGGGAAGGGGTAGTAAGACAGGGAATGAGTAGGGGAAGGTGAAGGAGCACGAGTGGATGGGGTAGGGGATGGAAAGGGAACAATTGAAAGTCACATTTTCCTGCAACCCCAACTCCAAATGCAGGCTGCATTCTCTTCTGCATCATGGCATACCACATTGCACTCGAAAAGGAAGAAAAAAGACAGAGAAGCAGATTAGAACAGAGAGAAGCAAAAAGTATGAAAATAAAGACAGAAGCAGAAGGGGACAGACAGAAAGAAACAGCAATACAAAGACATCAGAGACAGATAAGATCAATTAGTACGATCTAAAACACCAATTGTAACAGATTAAAGAACTGTAAATATGGTGTTTTTTCTCCCTTAAAGTACATTAGAAAAGCTAATTACAAAATTAGTCTTCTATTGAAGTACTGTACATCTACTTTAAAAATAATTTTACCAGCTACTTGCTGTTGCAATCGAACACAAGTAAAATCAGTTTCAAACCTAACCCCCAGAAATTCTGGGCAAATAAATTAAGAGATATAATTATGATAAAAAGTGGAAGAAGGTAACAGGTAATGTGAAACTGAGTAAGTCCCCTGATGCCAACTGATATGCTGGGGAGCTAAAACTTCATTGACATTAAACACCATAATGCTACATTAGAAGACACCTTCAGGAGGAATAAATTAGGAGAAAAAGAAACCTTAGGAGCATTTCAGAACATTTAAACCTTCAATTCATCACTGTTGCACATGAAACAAAGATTTTAATAAAAATGAAAGGCAACATTAGTTTTTAGTGCCTTCAATACTACTTTCTCCACACTGAAAGTATGACTGTCTTGAGAAATCAAACTGCATTCAACATGGCAAGTGCTTTTTTAAACTTTACACCATAATAGACGGAGTACTAAACTTTGTTTCCTTCCCTAAATTCCACATGCCTCTTCCACACATTAGGATTTCAAGGAAAGTAAATAATTGAATTAACTTTGCAATCAAAATTTAAAATCAAGTCTTTTGTACACACATCATTGCTGCCGTCAATGATGGCAAGTTGCCAATGCTTGCAAGGGAATTGACAGACTAGTATGTCACACTACATATTAGAATAAAGATGTTTAGCCTACACCCAACTGAATGGGCAGAGAAGTTTGAACATTCTTAAATTATGAAGTTACTTCTTGAATCCTTTAACAAAAAGAAATATTATCCCTTTTAAAATACCGAAGTATTGTAATATTCAAGTGTTTATAACCAGAGAAATATATTCCAGCTGAATATCCAGATAAATGTTAGCATCAATGGAGCCTCAACAAAGGTATATGGGTATATAAAGGTATATGGGCAATGTGAGATCCCATTCTCCAGACGCTTAACTATAGCAAGTGTGGGAAATTAGGCCTGTTTTCCCCAAAGAAATTATAAAATACTCTTTACAAAAAACCCTGCAGATGGCAATCATAATTTATTTTACTGCATGCAGCATTGCCGTTTCTTTTTCCACAGAGACTGCAGCCCTGATTTTAACTCCCTAGCAGAAGTTGTGCAGCCAAGGAGTGAGGTGAACAGCAAACATGGTAACTTCCGGTCCTCATCTGCATAGTCTCACTCTCCCACTCAAACCCAGCTAACCGGTGGGTGGGCGCGGAATTTAGAGTGGCAGAGATCACTGCCAGGTACCTGAAGACACGGTCACCAGCACTCAGGAAAGTGGGTGGGCAGCGGAATGCCCATGATTTCCTTGTGGGACCTGGAGGAACATTACTGCTCCGCCTGGCCAACAAGGAAGCAAACAAAAAAACACCATTAATTCACGTTTTGGAGCCTCTTCTCATCCCAGCTCCTCTTGCCGCCAGATTGGCCTGACAGGGAAGCCAAGATCACTTCCCCGTGCAGACCTCGGGTTAAAATAGCAGTCAGACCCCAATGATATCACCTGCATATTTAAAGAAGGACCCTGCCAGTTTCCAGCATGTGTCCTTCTCGTCCACTCAAAAGGCGTTAAAATTGCAACTTGCAGGAAGGTAGCAGGATCGGTGGGCGATAAATCGCTACAGCTATTTTAAACTGCCTGCCCGTCTGCTTTCAGCAGGAGTGCAGGGTTAAAAATTGGCCCTTGTACACAAACATTACACAAACGGGTTAAAAGAGTCTCTGCAAAATCACGTTTTTACGATCTCAATTTAGTAAAATTGCCAAAACATATTTGCAGAAAACAATCTGCGATAGCAGTAAAGATGGTTTAAGTTACTTAACCAGCATGGTGGAAAACATGAAGTAACAGTCAAAGTTGTATAAAGTTGGCCTCCCAATTCGCTTGCGAACATTGGCAACTTGCGACCATTGACAGAGGCAATGATATGCATGTACAATTCTGGTCGTTGTACCACAGTGAAATATTGAGGGGGGCAACTAAATGGATACTGAAGATTAGGCACTTGAACTACAAATAGAGCCTAAGGCAGCCAGGATTTTTTACACTGGAGAAAGGGTGGCTCAAGGAAGACTTTATCAAAGCAGTCCAAGACTCTAATGGCTATTGATAAACTGAACTGTGATAAATTGTTTGACCGAACCATAAACTCAGTAACCAGGGCCACATACTCAAGCTCAGAAAAGGGAAAGTGAAAAAAGAGTCTAGATTTAACTATTGTACACATTAGGTGGTGAATCTATGGAACAGACTGTCCAAAGATAATGGAGGCTGATAGTGTTAGCAAATTCAAGAGGGACCTGCATAGTTTCTTTTGGCTAAATCAGCAATCAAGGGGTCCAAGGGAGATTTATATAATATGGTGCTTTTCAAACTTTAGGACTGACCAGATGGGTTTTTCCATCCTGTATATTCCTATGGACACGGTAGTCATTTTGTGGTCACATTTTGCTGTTATGCAAAAAAAAAATCATGAACTGAATTCTGGAGTGATGACTGTAAAAGACTTTTTCAATTCCCAGTTGTAACTAGTACAATAGTTAATTATGGTCACTCTAGATTAAACCGTAGTTTAGTCCAGTAAGGGTTTTTTTTTAAATAAGAGGGCAATGTATTCTAGGGTTCCCTGGAAAGTAGGATTTATGATGTCTGGTGTACAGCTTGGCAGTGGAGGGCTTCTCTTTAGATTCCAAGTATCTAGTCAAAATTGGATTTCTGGTTCTACTTGGTTTATTCAAGACTTCACATTCAATCAGATATCATAAAACTGTTAGCAAGGTCCATTACAGATATTGGACAAAAAATTACATTAAGTTATTCTCAAGCAAGCCTAGACAAGGGTGCTCATACTCAGAAGAGTCTCAAAAATAAAGTGAGGTTACCCTTACAAACTCTTTCATCGAGTTGCAACACCCTCACAATTCCTTTAAAAGTATATTAAAATACTTAAGACATCTATCTGTAGCAGAGATATTTTCATCATTCTGCATATTTTTAAGCTGTCATTTGTTCAGTGTTTAAAAATTACGCTAACAACTGGAACCAGGAATTGTCATAATATGGCCAATGCCAGTGCAATATATACATGCATCAAATGTGAGAGATCTTGATCAGTCATAGAATAATTACAGTAAATCTTTGCAACAGATCATGTTACGAACAGGATTGTAATGAGTACTCCCTATTTCAGTTGTTCAATTCAAACATGGTGGAGATGGATTTATGAGACAATGCAGCTTTAAAGTTCAAACAATTGAGCAAATTCAGTAGGTTATTGGTACTATTAATGATATTCAAATCAGAAGTATTTCAACCCTCACATTCACTTTTCAGCATCCTGTGGGGAAAAAAGTTGATCCAGCGTTTTCAATAATCACACGCCATATACCAAGGTGAACCCTAGCCTCAGAGTCTTGCTGACATATTCCTATGTCCCAAGACAGTGACACTGCATGGGTTTCACTTATTCACGTGAAACACTGTCTTCCTTTTTCCTCAACCGAGAATTCCCCTCTATCGTGGTTGACATGGCCCTCGACCGTGTCCATTCCATTTCCCACACTTCTGCTCTCATCCCTTCCCCTCCCTCCCAGAACCACGATAGGGTTCCCCTTGTCCTCACCTTTCACCCCACCAGCCTCCACAATCAACGGATCATCCTCCACCATTTCCGCCACCTCCAGCGTGATCCCACCACCAAACACATCTTCCCCTCCCCTTTCAGCATTCAAAAGGGACCGCTCCGTCCGTGACACCCTGGTCCACTCCTCAATCACCATCAACACGCCCTCCCCTTCCTATAGAAGCGCAGGAGATGCAACACCTGCCCTTTTACCTCCTCCCTTCCCATCGTCCAGAGTTCCAAACACTCCTTCCAGGTGAAACAGCAATTTACTTGTACTTCTTGCAATTTAGTATACTGTATTCGCTGCTCACGATGCGGTCTCCTCTACATTGGGAGACCAAACGCAGATTGGGTGACCGCTTTGCGGAAAACCTCCGTTCAGTCCGCGAGCTTCCGGTCGCCTGTCACATTAATTCTCCATTCCACTCCCACTCTGACCTCGGCCTCCTACACTGTTCCAACGAAGCTCAACGTAAGCTCGAGGAACAGCACCTCATCTTTCAATTAGGCACTTTACAGCCTTCCGGACTCAACATCGAGTTCAACAATTTCAGACCATAACCTCGGCCCCTATTTTTTCAGATGGCAGCTGTTGATGATTCTGCTATACCCATTTACACCTCCTCTCGACCCATCTTTTGTTTCTTTACTTGTCCCATTACCATCTCCTTTTGCTTTGTACAATCAGCCCTTTTGTCATGTAATCACTCCTGCCTTCCACCCGATCACAGACCTTCCCTTTTGTTCTGTCCTCCCCGCCCCCCTTCCCCTGCACTTGCTTAAAATCTGTTACATCTCTAACTTTTTCTAGTTCTGACGAAAGGTCATCGATCTGAAACGTTAACTCTGTTTCTCACTCCACAGATGCTGCCTGACCTGCTGAGTATTTCCAGCATTTCTGTTTTTACCGCAGCTTTAAATCTGAGCTGGCTGCAGACATATCCATGGATGGTTATACTAAGTAATTTCATATGAATACTTCAACACAGACATTTGAAGTCTGAATTCAACACATTATCACAGGAAAGCAAAGTCTGTCCTTTAACTAATTCAGGGCTGTATTCCTTTCCCAAATATGAACAAACTTACAAGCACAGTAACATCTCCAAAATAGATATTTCAAAGCTGAATGAATAACTATAGAAACCATATTAAAGCAAACATGTTAAAAAAAATACAGCCTTCAGTATAAAACATTTTATATAACACCCAAAGGAAGTACATTCTATTAGAAATAATAATGGAGCTGCAAAAAAAACGGAACTAAATAACAAGCCCCCTCTTTTCCTTTTAGGTTCCTCACTGGTTACATGGATCATCAGCCTGCTCCCAGGACATGCATTCAATAAAAAACAGAGTGCTGCGAAACCCTGCCCATTTTTTTTAATTAAGTGTTTACAAAGTGTTAACCGTCAAATGAAAACTTCTCTTTTAGGACCCTGAACATCAGTGTTGGAAAAATCTACTCCACATATATATCCAAGAAAAAAAGGTAGATTTTAAAATTAAATTGGGGATTTTTCTGCAAACCTAATGGCAATATTCACGGCTAGTACGATATTCTAATTTTATACAACCATAGAGGGATGGGGAGGGGAAAAATCACAAGTGTATACTTAGTTTCAAAATTGTTCTTTTATCACTTATATGCCACATAGATGCACTGTGTAGATACCTGCCCACTGACGTATCAAACACAACAGGGGTTAAAAAAAAAAATCACATCTTCCACTACAATAGCGAGATACTGCGGATGCTGGAAATCTGAAATTACAGAAAATGCTGGAACCACTCAGCAGGCCAGGCAGCATCCGTGGAGAGATGAAACAGCGATTTACTTGTACTTCGTGCAATTTAGTATACTGTATTCACTGCTCACGATGCGGTCTCCTCTATATTGGGGATACCAAACGGAGATTGGGTGACTGCTTTGCAGAACACCTTCATTCAGTCCGTAAAGGTGACCCCGAGCTTCCGGTCGCTTGTCACTTTAATTCTCCGCTCCACTCCCACTCTGACCTCTCTGTCCTCAGCCTCTTACACTGTTCCAATGAAGCTCAACGCAAGTTCGAGGAACAGCACCTCAACTTTCGATTAGGCACTTTACAGCCTTCTGGACTCAACATTGACTTCAACAATTTCAGACTATAACCCCTGCCCCTATTTTTTCACATGGCAGCCATTGATGATTCTGCCATCCCGATTTGCAACATTTAACCACTCCTGCCTTCCACTCTATCACAGACCGTCCCTTTTGTTCTTTCCTCCCCTCCCCCTTTCCCTGCCTCTGCACCTGCTTAAAACCTGTTAACTTTTTCCAGTTCTGACGAAGGGTCACAGACCTGAAACGTTAACTCTGTTTCTCTCTCCACGGATGCTGCCTGGCCTGCTGAGTGCTTCCAGCATTTTCTGTTATTTCACATCTTCTACTGTTGCACTTGGCTGCAAAATATTTCTCACATTGGTGTTTCAGTTACACCCAAAGTTCACAGATCATAACATTCTACATGAGTATGCAACTATGAGACCTTTACATTAAGCACAAAATGCTGTGTGCTTCACGTTCTGACTCTTCAAAATATACACACAGCAGAATTGGAGCTCCAAAGGATTATAGTCCCACAGCCGGAATGGAGCAGTAAATGGTCATGGTCCAGCAGGACCTACTGTTTGCGATTCAAGAAGTAAGACATTTTCAGTGTAGAGGTCATTAGAGCTGTGAAATATGTTTTAGTATTACAGTATTGTTTAGAATCATAAAATCATACAAAGATACAGCACAGAAGGAGGCCATTCGGCCCATTGTGCCTGTGCCAGCTCTTTGAAAGAGCTATCCAATCTGTCCCACTCACCTGCTCTTTCTCCATAGCCCTGGACATTTTTCCCCTTCAAGTATTTTTAAGTATTTATCCAATTCCCGTTTGAAAGTTACTATTGAATCTGCTTCCACCTTTCAGGCAGTGCATTCCAGATCATAACTCACTACGTAAAAGAACTGTTTCCTCAGGTCACCTCTGGTTCTTTTGCCAATTACCTCAGAATATAGTTTCTGCAACAAAATACCATTGCATTCTAATTAGATGCCTAAGGGCCTGCAAATTTGGTATGATTGGGTCCAAGTCCACTAAGCCACTCAAAGCTGTAGTAGTCAAAAATCAAAGAAGTACTTCTCTCTTGTAAGTATTTTGGCCCTCACTCCCAGCAAGAACACAGCAGTTACTGATGGAGATTACTGCTATTCTTTTCTTCTTTGTGGGTGTTAATAATGGCCCCATGCTGCACTAAAGTACTCCAAAATAGAATTTATGGGAGTGAAGGTACAATACAATATGACTGCATCCTGGGAGGAAAAGGTCACTTTTCATCCTAAGTGACTGAACACATTTGACATAAAGATCAATTGTGCAGTCAATCTGAAAATCAAACGTGTTCTTCCTGCAGTATTTTTCACCACACTAACAGTCCTCACCACTTACACCGTCCACACTCATCACATGCAGTCGCCTATTATCGGGCAAATGGCGCTAACCATTTGCCATTTCCACTGAAGCCAAGTACAAAGGTGCCGCTTATAACACATTAAGCGTGTCGACTATTTCACACATACTTTGTCACGCCTTTCTTGCTCTCCCGTTCGGTTGGATAAAAGTTTATTTCGATGAGATTCCATGCAGTGAAATAGCTCTATTAAATGGTACTCTTGGTCCGACAGTTGCACGATTAAAGTCAGGAGCGGGGAAATTACAGATGCGTCCCAGTATTCCAGAGAGTGGACCCTGAGCAGGTGATTTGCTGGAAATGTGGCTCTTGATTAGAGAAAGGGAAGAACATGGAAATATGGTTTGGAATTGCACATCCAGACTTGTCTCACTATTTTCCCAGCTGATACAGTCAGAGGATAGATGTGGTTAGTTGCATGGCTATTTCCTGCCATTCCACTACAGCGGGCAAATCGCTTAAACACCAACGTGTTCATTGTGCTGCCTTAACTTGTTCCAGTCTCTTCAATCCAAACATAATGGGTAGTTGAGATCAAACTTTTAGGTTAAATCTCATTTAAGATTAAAGTAATTTAATGATTTCCACTCATTGCAATGTAATATATCAATTTCTCAGAAAATCAAAACCCATTTAACATTTTAAAACCTGCACGTATAATGTTGGTTCTTGGTCACTAATGATCAATTTTCCAACTAGTGTTCTCACTTTACTATAAAACTTGTTAATCCATCATTTTGAGGATTCACATGGCTGCAAGTCCGGTCAATAATTTGACCCATGGACAAAAGCAAAACAAGCATCGTTGGGTGATGGAAATACTGTTTTAAAATGCTAGTCACAGTAATAGAGCATTAGATGCCTTCCCCGATCTGCACTCACACACAAGAGCAGCTCTCACAGGGAGTGCTATTCAGGAAACTGCAGGCACGCAGCCTGTGATTTTATGTTCATTAAAATTAACGAGAAAAAATCTTGGACTGTGCGGCTATGATTTTCCAAATTGCATTCCCTGCTGGAAGTACGAAATCATGGAACTATTCAGCATAATCGTACCAAGGTGTCTGTAGGAGTTTAAAAAACTTCTATAGTATGGCAGCTGATCACTATGGCGCTCTCCAATACAAAATGTCATTTCAAGCTCCTTTCATAATACAGAAACCATATACATGCTTCTTGTATGGTCATGCACTAAACTGGCAACATGTAATGACATGAATAATCAGGAAAAGGAAAAACCATAAATGATGGAAGTCTGAAATAAAAACAGAAAATGCAGGAAACACACACCAGGTCAGTTAGCATCTGAAAAGAGAAGACGGGTTATAATGTTTTGTGTGTACCCTTCGTCAGTCTGTATAGCTCTCTATTCCTAAGTACATCGAGACATCTGGGGTGGAGGGAGGGGGTTAGTTTCAGTATGTCTAGAGATGCATCGTGGTTAGCTAAGGTCTTCTCGTGCTCATTGGTTTGCCTTAGGGAGTTAAGGAGGAATTTCCCAGAGTTTTTCCTGAAGTTGGCTACAGGTTTCTCTCCTCCCCAGTAGTTAGCATTACCAGTGATTGAGAAGGATGATGTATGAGGTTTCACCATCTAAAGGATAGGCCAAGATGGCCCTGATGGTTTTTCCTCAGTTTTCATTTAGTCTCTCAAAAAAGCAACCTTTCTAGAAAAGGAGCAGTTGTACCTCCCTGGGATTGAGATTATTTTCAGTACGCTAACATGAGACTTCACCTGGGAAGTGTCCAAACAGCCAAGTATGAATGTTTATGGAAGTTCACAAATCCATACTGGAATCAGCAAGACTGGTCATGGCTATGCAAATTGCATGCATGCAAGAAAAGGTGATACTGTGATACTGTTGTGACATTGCACATGTCAGGGCAACATTTCAGCAGCAATGCCATCAATAAGCTGCAATTATACTGCCTGCGGTGGAACTGGGCTGATAGTATTTGAGCATGCTTATGTGGAATATTATCACAACGGGCTGCTTAATACCTTCTTATTGCCAGTGTTTGCATGACACCTCAGATCTTTCTAATCAATAAAAACAGAATGGTGGTACTGGAGACCAGCAAACACTATGAAAACAGTATTTTTTATATAATGAAGCCAGATTTTGTATCAATAGAGTATCACTGCATTGATACCACCCACTGTTGCAGATACTATTGTCACCAGCATGCTGTGAATTTCTGCTTGGAATTAGCACCAAACATTCAGTGTACTTCAAAATATTTAAAAGTAATGCCAAAGCTTAATCAAGTGATAGAATATAAACTTTTATTTATTAAATTCTGAGCAGCAACTCAATGGATAACCAATATGGGTGTTTTTCTAATGAAGGTGGACATTTTGGTACTATGGTTAACAAGCATGAATAATAGGTTTTGGGAAAGCCCGGTGCCGAGCACACATGTTGCAGATATGCAGTATTGCACTTATTCTGTTTAAAAGTTATATTAATATATGTATTACAGAAACCCCCTAAATGAATACAGCAGCTCCAAGGAGTCCCACAAAAACCACCTTATGCGGTCTACATAAAATCTGAAGAAAAGGCTCCACTCGTGGACCTAATATATTGAGGTTTTGGGTAAATCTCACATTCCACACATCAATGTATTTCAAGATTTGGTCAAACAACAAATCCCGGACAATTTGGTGGCATCTACCTCTCCTTCGCCTAGAGATGACATTCTAAAGCAGGCCGAGGCTGTTAAGTGTCTAATCTACCCAACAGTGGACTTAAGTATAGCCCTGATTGATTCTTCCAAGTCACTCATTATCTTGTTCAGGGAGCCCAATCAGTAATAATCTATGCTCTGTAGTTCCCCAGCATATCATGCGGGGGGAAACAAATTCACCTCAGTTTTGAATTGTCCTCCTCAGATGGAATTTTTAGATGTCTCAGAAAGAGATGCCCCCAGTGAAAATGGCATGGACCACAGTAGAACTGGGTTACCTTTGGCACATTGGATCCAAAATTGGCTTAGTGGCAGGAGGCAGAGGGTGATGGTCGAAGGTTGTTTTTGTGACTGGAAGCCTGTGTCCAGTGGTGTACCGCAGGGATCGGTGCTGGGTCCCTTGCTGTTTGTAGTGTACATTAATGATTTAGATATGAATGCAGGAGGTATGATCAGTAAGTTCGCAGATGACATGAAAATTGGTGGAGTGGTAAATAGCGAGGAGAGAAGCCTCAGGCTACAGGACGATATAGACGGGTTGGTCAGATGGGCAGAACAGTGGCAAATGGAATTTAACCCTGAAAAGTGAGAGGTGATGCATTTTGGGAGGACTAACAAGGCAAGGGAATACACAATGAATGGTAGGATCCTAGGAAGGACAGAGGATCAGAGGGACCTTGGTGTGCATGTACATAGATCCCTGAAGGCAGCAGGACAGGTAGATAAGGTGGTTGAAAAGGCATATGGGATAATTGCCTTCATTAGCTGAGGCATAGAATATAAGAGCAGGGAGGTTATGATGGAGCTGTACAAAACGCTAGTTAGGCCACAGCTGGAATACTGTGTGCAGTTCTGGTCGCGACACTATAGGAGGGATGTGATTGCATTGGAGAGGGTGCAGAGGAGATTCACCAGGATGTTACCTGGGCTGGAGCGCTTCAGCTATGAAGAGAGACTGGACAGGCTGGGGCTGTTTTCCTTAGAGCAGAGAAGGCTGAGGGGGGACTTGATTGAGGTGTACAAAATTATGAGGGGCATAGATAGGGTAGACAGAAAGGTACGTTTCCCTTAGTAGAGGGGTCAATAACCAGGGGGCATAGTTTCAAGGTAAGGGGGCAGGAGGTTTAGAGGGGATTTGAGGGAAAAACTTTTTCACCCAGAGGGTGGTTGGAATCTGGAACTCACTGCCTGAAAGGGTGGTAGAGGCAGGAACCCTCACAACATTCAAGAAGCATTTAGATGAGCACTTGAAACGCCATAGCATACAAGGCTACGGACCAAGTGCTGGAAAATGGGATTAGACTAGATAGGGCTTGATGGCCGGCGCGGACACGATAGGCTGAAGGGCCTCTTTCTGTGCTGTATAACTCTATGACCTATCAGCCACACTGGGGGCTGGAAGCATGAAGCCAGATTTGTTGAGATGCTTCCTTGGGTTATATTTGGGAGGTCTCCCAATTTGTCCCAAGGAGATATTTATGATTTGCTTTGATTATCCATGAGGGAGTATAGTCTTAAGAAAAGCAGGCGGTGATCGGCAACAATGGTGTTTCTTTGATATTTTCAAGGTAACAGTGGAACATCTGAGCTGAGGGGGTCTCTGTTTGAGGGGAGCGTGTACTTCTAGGCTAATAGTTATCTCCTGGAGGGGTCAGGTGCAATTTGTCTCAGTGTCCACTTGAATTTGCTGCAAAGCAGTGGTGGTGTTTTCTTGGCACTAAGAAATAAACAAGGATCCTTGTTAGCATCATCCAACACCAGAGAGTCCCCAGTGTGGAATGAAGTTTTTAAATTATCAACACTTAGTCCTGGTATTTCCTTACACCAACTGGTGTATTTAAGGATTACTGTGATTGTCTATCTTGTTCTGAATGATACAGGGAACACAGCACAGTTGCCCCTTATGGTTGCACATCATAAATTTGACAGATTTAAGAAAAGTTAGGCTATCATGTTTAGATAACGTATTCGATACAATGATAGTGTCACTGGTCAGAAGTAGACTAATATATTTCGCACAGTATTTAAAGCCTTTGGCAAATATTGGTGTAGATATATTGTCCCAACAATAAAGGTAATCAGTTTGTTTGGAAGAAGGTAATATATTCCATGCATCGCTGCGGATGGGAACACCATATATATGGCCTAGCTGGAGCAGACTCTCTGTGCAGGAACCTTGTACAGGAACCTTATATCGATTGTACTGGTTTATTTGTGCCTGCTTTACTTGCTCCTGTATGACACCTAAGGGATTGCAGGATTAATTACCATGCAGCTACATTACAACAGTGACTATACTCCAAAAGTACTTCATTGGCTGTAAAGCGCTTTGAGATGTCCGGTGGTCGTGAAAGGCGCTATATAAATGCAAGTCTTTTTTTTTAAATCAGCTAAAAATCTCATCCCTTTTCTGTATGCTTGTTACTGTAAAGAGGAGCCTAGTATATCTGGAGGTTCATCTACCGGCATTGTCACATTGTGCTCCTGGAAAATGTGTAAGAAAATTACAAGAGGTCTTGAGTGCTTAAGACAGAAGCAACGGGGCGGGAGGGTTTACTGGGAGGTGGAGGTGTCAGTGTAGTCTCTGAGCTAGTCACATTTGGTGTTTTTGTCTGAGGTGAGGATTGACAGTGCAGCAGAGGGCAGTTGAAGGAGATAATCTGTTGCAAGCAGTTAACAGGAATTTCTTGTGGTCCAAATGTTTTGCTACTAACAAAAGGTACAGTACTGTAGTGGTTATATTACTGGACTATTAATCAGAGCCCTGGACTAATAATCTAGAGAATGCAAGTTCAAATCCCACCATGGCAGTTTCAGAATTTGAATCCAGTTTACAAAAATCAGGAAATAAAAAGCTGCTATCAGTAAAAGTGACCATGAAGCTGTCTGATTGTCATTAAAAACCCAACTGGTTCACTAGTATGTCTTTTAGGGAAGGAAACTTGCCATCGTTACCAAGTCTAGCCAATATGCGACTCCAGTCCCACACCAAAGTGGTTGACTCTTAACTACCCTGTGAAGTGGATTAACAAGCCACTCAGTTGTATCAAAAATCACTACCCAGTGGTTAAGAAGGTAGTCCACCACTACCTTCTCAGGACACCTAGGGATGGGCAATAAATGCCCAGCTTGCCAGCGATGCCCACATCACAAAAATAAATTAAAAAAAACACATCAAGGCCATCTTGTCTCACTGACTTAATGAAAGCCACATCCCTCAAACTTGGTCTTAACCCCAAAAATACTGTCAAGAAAAGAAAATGCAAAAGCAGATTTTTTCAACCATAGTTTATAACACAAGCCACAGTCTAATAAAAATGTTTATTCTACTGATTTCCCAAATCTAGGAGATCAACAGAGGGCTCATGTCTTATCCATTAGGTTAGATATAGTAGTAACATGGGTTTCTATCCTAAGTCCCATTATTTTCTCCATTACCATTTTTCCTTTCTTATATTGAATCCAATAAGTTCCTCCCCTTGATTTATTTCAGTTTCTCTTCTATCACTGGTATTTTATCCTCTTCCTCTACTGTGAAAACAGAGACAAATTACTCATTTGATAAATCTGTCATTACCTTGTCTATTGCAAGTGATGCTACAATGTCACTCGGGATTCAGGAAACACTTTTTTCACACAAAGAGTAGTAGAAATCTGAAACACACTCTCCCAAAAGGCAAATTGGAGCTTTCAAGATTAAGATAGGTAGATTTTTGTTAGGCAAGGGTATTAAGGGATATAAAGCAAAGGCAGGTAAATGGAGAAGTGCCGTTCAGCCATGATCCTAATTGAATGGTAGAGTAGGCTTGAGAGGCTGAATGGCCTACTCCTGTTCCTATATTCTGTTCGACCCTGGGCAACACTGCATTACTAGATATTGTGCATGCAAAACCCACTGTATCTGGTTACTAGTTACAAGGAAGATGGTTGTGGTGATTGAAGGTCAATAATCACAGCCCCAGGACATTACTGCAGGTGTTCCTCAGAGCAGTGTCCTAGGCCCAACCATCTTCAGCTGCTTCATCAATGACCTTCCCTCCAACATAAGGTCAGAAATGGGGATGTTCGCTGATGACTGCACAGTGTTCAGTGCCATTCACAACTCCTCAGATAATTAAGCAGTTCATGCCCGCATGCAACAAGACCTGGACGACGTTCAGGCTTGGGCTGATAAGTGGCAGGTAACATTCGCGCCACAGAAATGCCAGGCAATGACTATCTCCAACAAGCGAGAGTCTAACCACCGCCCCTTGACATTCAATGGTACTACCATCGCCGAATCCCCCATCATCAACATCCTGGGGGTCACCATTGACCAGAAACTTAACTGGACCAGCCACATAAACACTGTGGCAACAAGAGCAGGTCAGAGGTTAGGTATTCTGCGGCGAGTGTCTCACCTCCTGACTCCCCAAAGCCTTTGTACCATCTACAAGGCACAAGTAAGGTGTGATGGAATACTCTCCACTTGCCTGGATGAGCGCAGCTCCAACAACACTCAAGAAGCTCGACACCATCCAGGACAAAGCAGCCGCTTGATTGGCACCCCATATAACACCTTAAACATTCACTCCCTCCACCACCGGCGTACCGTGGCTGCAGTGTGTACCATCTACAAGATGCACTGCAGCAACTCGCCAAGGCTTCTTCGGCAGCACCTCCCAAACCCGCGACCTCTTCCACCTGGAAGGACAAGGGCCGCAGGCACATGGGAACATCACACCCGCCACCACCACCAAGTTCCCCTCCAAGTCACACACCATCCTGACTTAGAAGTATATCGCCGTTCCTTCATCGTCGCTGTGTCAAAATCCTAGAACTCCCTACCTAACAGCACTGTGGGAGTACCTTCACCACACGGACTGCAGCGGTTCAAGGCGGCAGCTCAACACCACCTTCTCGAGGACAATTAGGGATGGGCAATAAATGCTGGCCTTGCCAGCAACGCCCACATCCCATAAACAAATTTAAAAAAATCTAGTGGTATTACACAATTGAGTAACTTTTCTGCCACTTTGGTAAATTACTTAAAGAAAAAGGAAGCAGGCTGTTTTAACCCTGGTGGTATCACCCACTGTTTAGCTTTCACAATGGTTGTTTCCCTCAAAGTACTGCATTTTTAAGATCTTTGAGGACACTTTTCATTTTGTAGCCTTCACTCAGCACCTCCCCCAGTGACATTACATATATCAGGAATTTAGTGAATTAGGATGCAGGTCAAAGCTGCATTCCACCACTGTTCGATACAGCCCCTTGGTACTGCAACCTGCTGTGTTACATAGTCTTTTTTTGTGATTTACATTCTCTATTTGGAAACATGTATTATTGCCCACTGACATTCCATCCACCACTAAAACCCTGAGGGGTTGAATGAGCTGTCATAGCACACACCATACTCAAGCTTTTCTGCATTTACAGAAAATATTGATTTAGTCCTGTTGTCAAGGCAACCAAGAACACTAAGGCCAAAGAAAGGTGGGAAGGAGTCTTCAATCATTTGTAGGAGAACAAAGGTTGGTGAAAGTAAGAAGTGGCTGCAATTCAACTTTAGAAACCTTCTATGCAATCTGCTGCAAGTGACAGCACCCTAATGGGTATCTATTTTCAGACTAAAGACACAGATTTGAAAGTGATCAGTGCTTTACATGAGAAAAAGGATCACAAATTTTTTTTTGCAACTTTTATAGAGGGCAAGTATGTCTAACCTAGTGCAAATTATAAAGTCAATTGCTAATTTCACAAGAACGTGGTCTCCATTCTAATGTCCGCACCACAGACAAACGAGTTTAAAATGCGCCGTTATTCTGCAGCGATGTTCAATTCAACATGAAATGATTGCGCAACATAAAATTTTGCAGATCCAATTGGTAGAAAAACCCTGCTGCTACCAATTAACGAACATACTACATTAAACTCTTTTTTTGATCTCCATCAACATTATGAACATTAGCTGGGATGGAAAAATGTTTGAAAAGTTACTGATCACGTTGTTAGTTGAATTTATGATATTATTTAAACTAACATTTTATTGAACTGTAACCCAGGAAAGGAATGAAAGTGAATTAAAAACTGCTTTGACATGCTCCTCTGATGGCTCAGTATTCCACGAGGTACTGAATCATAAAGAGCAGGAAGATTGCAGCTTTGAACCCTGGTCCATGCTGTGTTAGCTGATGGGACACAAGCAATCTCAATGCCCCTGGTCTTTGGAATGGTGTTTTTTTTTGGGGGGGGGGGGGGGGGGGGTGCGGGGGTAGTGGCGGGGAAAAGAGAGGGATCAGCCATGGTTTCCATACCCAATTGCCACCCAGTCTCTCTTAGGAACCGAGGATGACTTGCTTCCACACTAAAAATGAGCTCTCAAGTGACTGATGAGTCCAATGCGGGACCTACAGTCTCTGTCACAGGTGGGGCAGACGGTGGTTGAAGGGGCGGCTGGGTGGGGTGCTTGGGTTGACGTGCGCTCGTTCCGCTGTTTGCACTTGGCTTCCGCTTGCTCCCGGCGATGAGACTCGAGGTGTTCGGCGCCTTGCCGGATGCTTCTCCTCCAGATTGTGCGGTCTTGGGCCAGGGATTCCCAGGTGTCGGTGGGGATGTTGCACTTTTTCAAGGAGGCTTTGAGGGTGTCCTTGAAGCGTTTCCTCTGCCCACCTGGGGCTCTCTTGCCGTGTCGGAGCTCCAAGTAGAGCGCTTGTTTTGGGAGTCTCGTATCGGGCATGTGGACGATGTGGCCCGTCCATCGGAGCTGATCGAGCGTGGTCAAAGCTTCGATGCTGGGGATGTTGGCCTGAGTGAGAACACTGACGTTGGTGCACCTATCCTGCCAATGTATTTGAAGGATCTTGCGGAGGCAGCGTTGGTGGTACCTCTCCAGTGCTTTGAGGTGCCTGCTGTGTATGGTCCATGTCTCTAAAGCATACAGGAGGGCAGGTATCACTACTGCTCTGTAGACCATGAGCTTGGTGCTGGGTTTGAGGTCCTGGTCTTCAAACACTCTCTTCCTCAGGCGACCAAAGGCTGCACTGGCACACTGAAGGCGGTGTTGGACTTCGTCATCGATGTCTGCCCTTGTTGACAGTAAGCTCCCGAGGTATGGAAAGTGGTCCTCGTTGTCCAAGGCCTCGTCATGTATTTTGATAATCGGGGAGCAGTACTGTGTGGCGGGGGCAGGTTGGTAGAGGACCTTTGTCTTACGGATGTTTAGTGTAAGGCCTATGCTCTCGTACGCTTCGGTGACGGTGTTGACGATGGTTTGGAGTTCGACCTCAGTGTGTGTGCAGACGCAAGCGTCGTCTGCATACTGTAATTCGATGACAGAGGATGGGACAACCTTGGATCTGGACTGGAGGCGACGGAGGTTGAACAGTTTCCCGTTTGTTCTGTAGATTAGCTCCACTCCAGCGGGGAGCTTACTGAGGGTGAGATGGAGCATTGCAGCCAGGAAGATCGAGAAGAACATTGGTGCGATGACACAGCCTTGCTTGACCCCAGTCCGTACGTGAATTGGGTCTGTGGTGGATCCGTTGGTCAGGATCACGGCTTGCATGTCGTCCTGAAGCAGGCGGAGAATGTTGACAAACTTTTGAGGGCAGCCGAATTTGAGGAGGACACTCCATAATCCCTCACGGTTGACGGGGGCTACCCAGTAACCCCTGCTGGAAATCTTGTATGTGCGGAAGTTAGCTGAGGACAGGATCATACTTGGCAACCATGTTCCCACTGCTAAATAGATTGCTGACACTTAGGGGGGAATTTTTCAGGGAATCAGCATGAGCGTTTGGTGGCGGGTTGGGTGTAAAAAAAATGTTTTTGGACAGCGGTTCAAGCCGCCTCCACGTTAGTCTCCCAGATGTCGGGTCTGTCATCACTGAACAGAACCGTCACCAAGTGGCGGGGGAGGCAAATTAGATCATTAGAAAGATTGTTAAGAGGCACTTAAATAGTATTTTAAGCTTACCTTTCAATTTTACATGTTTCCCCCATGGCTTCCCCGTTGCTCGGGGATCACGTCAGCTCAGCATGTCATGAGTGGATTCACCATTGAATTATCTGATTACCTGGCAGCCGTAAAAGTTGTATAAAAGCTCCCATCTCATAGCTGTTCACTTTCGAAGCTCAGAAACTGTTGCTTACTGCATTTGAAAGACAGATTGAGCTTTATGCAGCTTGCAAGTGTCACCTCATTGGAACAACCTCTCAGCGTTGACAGATTTGCTTCTGTCATCTCACCTTCAGCTGCCATCTATTACATCAGAATGGGTACGGTTTACACTCTCTCACCTTGGTCCTCAGGATCCCAACACGATCAGCCCCAACACCAGCCAAACCAGGCACACCAGCAGCACCAACAACACAAACCTTCTCAGCAATCAACTGATGCTGCACAGGACACAGGGCATCAGTACCCGACCACATTGCTGCCCGGGACGCCAGGGATGGCCTCACCATAGCCAAATTTACTTCACTTGAGGCTGTACACCTTGGCTGCCACATGATGCGCCAGGTTAGCACCACCCCACACCAACACCATAAAGCATCCCTACAATGACCAAGCCATTCCTTTCACACTCATCGCCCTTGCGGGGGGGTCCCGTTATGTCTCACCATTCACTGCAACTCACTAAGCCACTTCCAAAGGTGCACACAAATCTGTCCAAGAACGCAAAGTGTTGAAAATAAAGATTTCAATGTTTGACAGCACATTAACACAAACTTCACATGAACATTGGCTAAAACACCCAAGTGCCTACCCGTGTGTGTTGCAGTTTGGTCCTCCTGACCACATTCATGCTTGTGTCCTCTTGTGCAATGAGCAACCAGGCTGCGTTGATCTCCTGGGGAGGTCTCTTCTGCCCATGAGAAGGGAAAGAGGACCTCCCTGTGTGCTGTGACTCCCTCCATAAGCATATGGAGGGAGTCATGGGAGAGCCTGGGTGCAGCCATGCACCTCTGTGCAGTGCAGCACAACTGTCAAAATCAATTTGCGCATGATCCCTTTAAGGAAACCGGCTGATGACACGTTATCAAATGACATCATCAGACCCGCTTCCTTCAATTGGCCAGGAACCTCGCTGGGCGGGCTTAACAAGCCCAATCAACGTAAAATCATTCTGCAGAGCGGGCTGGAGCCAACAGCGGGGCCGCACCGGACCCGCCTCGGTAGGCAAAATCGTGACCTTATTGTCTAGGCTTCGACATAAGAGGTCACCTTAGACAAAGTATCACCTTCGACAAAGTATCTAAAGGCGGCTGGAACTTATGGAAACATACCCCAGCATGAGCCAATGTCTTCAGGATAGGACAAGTGAGCAGAAAAAGGAAGAGAAAATTCAGAAAGGGGGATAGAATTAAATTCCTTTGACAAACAGATTATTTAGTGCAATAAGGAAGAGCTACAACCAGCCACAAATGATCAGATATGATACAGCAGGATACCAAAGAGATATTAATCCAGCACAACCAAAAATAAGGCATGAAGCAAAAGATGAGAATGGGGTAGATATGTTTTAGGTAATCGATAGTAATTTGAGCTAAATATGGATGAGAGAACTAGGGGACATAATATAAAATATGAAAGCAAGAGTTTGTTTATATACCATAATTACATTTTTTTCCAGAGCAATCGATCTTTGGATGAGATGACCAAAATGGTTTCATTGTAGTGCTTCAAAAGCAAGTTCTTGAGCATGGAGGCTCCTACAATGGTGTTAGGTAGGGACTTAGGGGGAGAAATTCGGTATCGCCCCGTTTGGGGCGCAATTATCGGCCGGGCACAAAGTTTAGCGCCTGGCGCTAATTATCACCTCCGACTGCAAACATGGCTTCTATCGCTCCTGGAGGTGATTGGAGCGCTAAATCAGGCGCTACACATCTCTCAATGCGCTAACGCCAAGGAGCGAGGCGCTACCTCAGAGCGCTGGCGAAGCTCATGTGATGTCAGTCAGCAATGGAACACAGACACACTGGCGCCGACCAGTTCTTAAAGGGGAGGGTCGATCTTGCTCTCCATCCACACCCTACTCATTGCAGCCTTGAATCCCGGCCTGGAGAGACCTGTACATCAAATCTGCTGGAAAGAACATTGGAGAGGCCCAGGGAAAGAGCTCAGAGTGCAGCCCCCACAGTCTCTTCTAAATCGATGCAAGGAAGGTCAAATCAAAATGAACCTGCAAAGTGCTGCTCAGTACCTAAAGCTCCTTCACACAGCGTTGAATCTCTCCAGAAGTCTCTCTCTCTCTCTCTCTCTCTCTGAATGCGTGGTGCAAAAATTTCGCCTACAAAAAAAGGCAGGAAGCGGCCGCCTTTAAATAGCGCTCCCCCAGTCCCTTCCCGACTGCAAAACGTTCCCCTCTACCGGTCGTTGCTTGCGGCAGGCGGAAAGGCAGGGGGCGCCACTCAATATCCGATCCGGGGCGCTACACGCTCGACTGACGTCACGATCTGCGGGCGCAGGAGATCGTGGCGGTAGTGTTTAGCACCGCCGCAAAATGTCTGGTCAATTTCGCGAGAGACGCAAACATCGCCACACCCGGGCGCTAGTTGCTTTGTGCCCCATTAGCGCCCTCTTAGGGCGCTAACGGGAGGCGCAAAGCAACCGAATTTTTCCCCCTTAGTCTTTGTAGCGGCTTGATACAACTGCTAGGCCACTTCAGAGGGTAGTTAAGAGATAACCACGTTGGTGTGGGACTGGAGTCACATATAGGCCCGACTGGGTATGGATGGTAGGTTTTGTTCCAGGGAATATAACCCTAGTTTGTGTAATCTCTCCTCATAATTTAACCCTTGGAGTCCGGATATCATTCCAGTAAATCTATGCTGCACACCCTCCAAGGCCAATATATCCTTCCTACGGTGTGGTACACTTAAAGGAACACAGTACTCCAGGTGTGGTCTAACTAGGGCTTTGTATAGCTGTAACATAACTTCTACCCCTTTGTATTGTAGTCCTCTACATATAAAGGCCAGCATTCCATGAGCCTTTCTGATTATTTTCTGTGCCTATCCATGACATTTTAATCTGTGTACATGGACCCCTAAGTCGCTTTGGACCTCCACTGTTTCTAGCTTTTCACCATTTAGAAAGTGCTTTGATCTATCCTTTTTATGTCCAAAGTGGATGACCACACACTGGTCTATATTGAAATCCATTTGCCACAGTTTTGCCCATTCACTTAGTCTATTGATATCTCTTTGTAATTTTATGCTTCCATCTACACTGCTTACAATGCCACCTATCTTTGTCATCGGCAAACTTGGATATGTGGCTCTTTATCCCATCATCTAAGTCGTTAATAAATATGGTGAATAGTTGAGGTCCCAACACAGCTCCCTGTGGGACGCCACATGCCATATCCTGTCAATTAGAGTACCTGCCCATTAACCCTACTCTGTCTCTTGCCGCTCAGCCAATTTCCTAACATGTCAATAATTTGCCTTCAATTCCATGGCCTTCAACTTTAGTCAACAGTTTCTTATGAGGGACTTTCTCGAATGTCTTCTGGAAGTCCATATAAATAATATCCATAGACAAGCTTAGCAAGAGTGAGCTTTGGGAAGATGTCTAACTTCCCCTTTGTGATGGAGCACTAATGCATAAAAGGAAAACAGTAACTGATTTAATGGTTGCGACTTTAAAAAGAAAAGCAAAAATTAAATTACAAACATATTGGCCGATGACGGCATATGCCTGAATGGCCCCGCAAGTTCCGGGTTTCCACATGCGGGAAAACCCGGAACTTGCAATCTGTCAAGTTTCTCCTTGACAGATTGTCCGCATGCGCCCCATCACTGGCGCAGAGTATTGCCCAGCTACTACCCAGCAAATGCCCACAAAACCCTTACGCCTAGTAAAAGTAGGTGCAAGGTCTGCTTTTACCAGCATAAGGGTTAAAATAAATGTTAAATTAAAAATGTTAAAATGATTAAAACATACAAAAACATTTAAAATTAGTTCATGTAAATTTTGGGCTGGAATAAAATGTTTATTATTTTTCAAAAAATTACATTTTTATTTTAAATGCTTAATCAAAGGGACTTTTAATTAATTTTGAACATGGGAATATTTATTTTTATTAGAATTGTATTAATTATTTATTTGGGGATTACGTTCGTAAATGGAATTCCCATAAGCTTATGAGGAATCCCCCTTTCTAATTGGTTGGCCTGGCCCATGTGATCCCATGGTCACTTCCGAACCGCCTGTGTCCCTGGGCCTTTATGCAGGCGTATACCTGGAGGCCCAGGACCCGAAGACTCCAAAACTACGGAGCCACCAGGTACTTGTGGATTTTTTTTCAGGTCGGAGGCATACTCCGGAGGTACACCTCCGACTGTAAATTTTGGTCCATTGAATATCATGTTCTATTTCTCAACCCAAGCCAAGGAGTGCTTTTTTAAAAAAAGAGCACTTTTGAGATTTTTGCACAACTTCAGCCAAAACACAGAAATGCAAACTGCACAGAAGGAAGCCAGGAACCACAAAAAAAAATCTAATACCCTGGTTATTACACTTTCAGTAATCAATCACCTCCAAATTCAAGTGAAGTCTAGTGCCAAAACATACATTTACTGTGAATTATGTGGTACCAGTACAAACAAAATGTGAAAGTTTTTGTTCAGTGGTAAGCTAATATGGAAGATACAATGGAAGGTACATGACATCAGCGGCACTTTAAGGATCGGTGTTCATCTGAATGGTTACAAGCCTCCTTCTCTAAATGGACAGTTGTATTTCCCTGTTCTTACATTTCAGGCTTTGACATATTGGTTGGGATACTACCTAGGAACTGTGTTGTGTACAACCTCTCACAGAGAAACCACTGACCTTTGCTACTGCAAATTATGAATAGGATATGTTGTTCACTCCAGAATATTAAGTGAACTTGATGGAAATTCTCAGTTCTCTTATCTGCTCCAAGAAGTCCAATAGATTTGTCTTCCTCTCAAAACCATGCTTATCGGTTCTCTTTCTTATGGATGCTTCATTCAGAAAGCTTGTATTCCACGGATTCTTCCCACAAAGTGATTTTATTTTCTTCTCTTCCCTCTAAATGTCACTATCTCATGGAGTGCTCATGAAGGAAACTATAAATGCAGAGAGGGAATCTCCAAGGAGGGACCAGGAAATATTAATTATTTTAGAAATCATCAATAAGTATGCAACAATAAGGTGAAGAGGACAATGCATCCAGCCCAGATGGGTTTCATGCTACAGTACTTAAGGAAGTGGCTGATCAAACTGATCACATGCCTTGGGCTCATTTTTGGGGATTCATTGGAAACAGGAATAGTGCCCAATCATGGGAATGGGGCAAACTCAAAAGCAATCAGTAAAAAAAGGAAAACAAAGGCAATCTTGCAAACTACATGTTAGTATTCCCGTCGTGTATAGTAGATAAAATATTAGAGAGCATCCTTAAAGCTGAAATGATGAAACATCTAGAGAAAACTAAAGAACCAGTAAGCATGGCTTTACGAGAGGCAGACAAATCTACTGGACTTCTTGGAGGAGATAATGGACCCAGCAACTTGGAGGGGACCATGGAGCTGATGCCATTACGATATTGCCGCTCTTGTCCTCCTTGGTGAGAGATCACAGTAGTGAGAGGTGCTGTTGAAGCAGGCTTGGTGAGTTGCTGCAGTGCATTCTGTAAATAGTACATACTGCAGCTACAGTATGCCAGAGATGATCAGGGTGGATGTTGAGTTCACTGTAGGGGCTCAAATTAAGCAAACTGCTTCTCGACTGTTATTGGGTTGCAAACATCCAGGCAAGTGGTGAATATTCCATCACAATACTGACTTGACACTTAGACAGTGCAGAAGCTTTGAAGGGTCAGGAGGTGAGCCATTCATTGCAGCAGACCCATCTTCTGCCCTGCTCTTGTAGTTAGTGTTGATATGACGGATCCAGTTAAGCTTCTGGTCAATGGTGACCCGAGGATGTTGATGGTACTGCTGCTGGTCAGGGGAAGTTGGTTTGGATTTCTATTGTTAGAGATGGTCATTACCGAACACTTATGGTGCAAATGTTACGCGTCACTTGCCCCCTAAGCCCGCATATTGCCCAAGTCCTGTGGTAGACTAACATGGGCTGCTTCACTGGAGGAATTGTGGATGGAGCTGAATACTGTGAAAACATCAGCAAACAGCCCCATTCCTGACCTTACGATGGAGGGAAGGTCATTGATGAAGTAGCTGAAAATGGTTTGGCTGAGGACACTGCCCTGAGGAATTCCTGCAGTAATGTTCTTCGGTTGGGATGAGTGGCCTGCTACAACCACGACCATCTCCCTGCGTGCCAAGGTTTTTCCCCTTGATCCCCATTGATCTCAGTTTTGCTGCGCTTCTTGTTTATTACTCAATAAAATGGATCCCTTACTTCGAGGGCAGCTACTCTCACCTCTTCGGAGTTTAGGACAAGGGAACACAGGTTCAAACTAGTAAAAGATAAATTTAGAACAGATGTTCGGAAGTTCTTCTTGCAAAGGGAGATCAATAAATGAAACAGACTTCCAGACAATTGTAGCAGGAAAAACCCTGGAATCATTTAATAAACAATTGGATGTTGAAATGGATGAATTCAGATGGTCTTCCCCATCTGTAACTATCTTGTGAACTAAGATTGGCTAAAAAAGTAGATACCAGTGACTGAACCAAGGCGTTCCTGGCCCCTATAGTTTATTACCATGTGGCATAATGCTTTTATCCTCCAAATCATCAAAAGCTAACCAGCATGTCTTAAAACATGAAACATTGATATGAGGTCAGACAACAGTCAGCAGAGATTTTTTCATGATTTAAGAAATGTGCATTAATGCCAATGAATACAGTTTTTCAATTCCATTTATTGTCATTTAATCAGAAGTACATCATTCTCCCCCCTTCCAGAATTCAGGTAAGATAGGACTCTGCCACAAATGAACAAGTATCTATGATTTCTAAAAGTCAGGCAAGCAGGTGATAAATTTCCACACTATTTAGTACTCTACCTCTGCAGTCCAGACTTTTGAATTCTGCTGTCACCTTATTTTGACCTACAGAGGTAAATGCCACTCAGTTCGTCAAGACTGTAAACTGCTGCGCTTTCTATTCATAGAAGCATGAAAATGAATCCTTCTTCCCAAGTAGATTAAGGTGAAGTAATTTCATCTCAAAAATAAGTAATTCTCTTATCAGCAAAATTAACACCATTCTGGTCTCCAAAGGAAAGCGCAATTCAAAATCTTCTGCACGAGTACCTTTAACCCTTTCCTTACACAATGGGACAGAGCAAGCCAACAATTTCCTGTTGACGTAAAAATGCCAGAAAAATGAGTAGGATTTGCAATGAATGCTTAATTGCATTAAGGTTCCATCATCTACTAGTGTTATAATGAAAGACGACAAGTGCTGAACCTCTATGGCCTCATTTAATTGCCAGCCCTTCCTCAATATACTTGCTGTTAAAAAGAATTTTATAACCATGCCAAAATACATTAGCTGTTTCAGCGACAGTTACATTCACTTCTAGCTAGTGGGACATGGGGAAGGGAACTACGCCAAGTGACAGTTATGCACTCTGAAACCATTCCCCCGAAGGACACACGCTATGGTTTCATCTATTCTAACAGCTTTTTGAACATTTAGTGCCACCAACAGCAGCATTTTCCCAAATGCTAATTTCCTGCCATCACCAAACAATTTATCAGCTGTCCCAAGAGAAATACTTGCTTATACACTGCATTTTTAACTACTAGATACTCAAAAAAAAATACAGGAGGAGGATTTGTTATTCTAGATTATGGCTAAAATGAATTTAGGAACAATCCACAATCAAATATCTTTTCCATCAGTCTTCATTATGACCAATAAAAATGAATTTTACATGGATAAATAACGGGTAACGATGAAAAAGAATTGAGACTCCTGGAAAAATGGCAAGAGTAGACTCTAGAAAACTCACTGCAATTAGGTGAAGAGCTGTGAAAATGAAGGTCAAAGTCAATGATTGCTGGTTGGAAAGTTGAGAAGGGGTATGCACTGGACTGTCACATGGGTGTCACATCGGGAAACACCAAGACAGCACTTGCAATCTCTGCATTGCAGAATGGGGTATAGTTCATATGTAAATGTGTGAAATAGATTGCTTTGAAGAATGATGGCATTCTCAGCAAGCCGAATACCACAATTAAAATCATGTAAATTAGTGCATTAATTTAGACAAACCATTCATCCCATCAACTAATACCATCATGAACTAAGTTGCAGTAAACAATGTTTTCTGTGCATTTATTTGTAATAGACAGTGATTTTCTTCTATCCAATTTAAAGTATTTCATTGCTTTAACTCTGAAATGGTTAGAAAGAGATTAACTAGTTAACTATGTCAATTAGTAGATTCAGGTGACGCAGAAATTGGTAAAAGCAGTGTGCAACTGAGCCGTACAGATAAGGCTGTCTCATGTATAATTCATGGTCTGTGCTGAATATGATGACCTATCATATGAGCTAAAGGGGCACTATAATTGGCTAAAACATCGGTGATGGCAGCGAAAATCAAAGAAAGTTCCAGTTCCTGATTGCTATCCACTGCTCAAACATACAGATACTGGGGAGGACAGAATTGAGCTCAGCTGTGATGCTGCCCATGGTCAAACAGCCTGCCTAGACTCTTCCTGATATATTTTTTTCTGTATATAAATTCACACAGATTTTTAACTAGTTTCTTGTAATTGTGTTTAAGGATTTGTTAAAAGGAGAGAACACAGAAGCATGACCCTCACAATCTAGGCTAACGCAAGAATGGCCATTTGGGTGAGCTTGGGAAACAAATGGGTAAGGGTATCAAAGGATATGGAACAAAGGCAGGTAAATGGAGGAACAAATCAGCCATGACCTAATTGAATGGCTGATGGGCTCAATGGCTGATGGGCTCAATGGCCTACTCCTGTTCCTATGGGCCTCAGGGCAAAAATCCTATATTGTGTTATATTCACTGTGGCAATTAGCTCTTTCCTTCACTCCAACTCCCTCCTCCCCAAAATCAAATAGAGGAGAAAGACTGGAGGTTTGCAATATAGAGGGAAGTAGTACATTGGTGCGAGCAAGAAGAGACCTGTAACAATCACTGTGCAAATTAGGGCTTGAATAGAATTACTTTTAGAGAAAGACTGGAGGTTAAACAACACAGAACTATGCTTATAAAGAACAGCTGCCATTTTACCTGTATGTAATAATAAATCTATTGCAATCTCCAGCTACTCAGACTGTCTGCATTAAACTTAATGTTAAAGATTTCATTATCTCCAGTAGGATTTTTAATATTAAGTTTAAAACTTGCACATGACCCAGGCATGGAATCCTGATGAAATTAATAACATGCAGTATCTAAAAAAAAAAACGAAATGTATTACAAAAAAAATCCAAAGCGACATGCCCTGAATGGGGGAAAAAAGGCAATGTTTTAAGTTTCATTTCTCCACACTGTAGAAGCGCAAATAAAGCACTTGCCAGTTTAAAATTGCACACCCCATATTTAGTGAAGGAATTTATGACTTCGAGATTGCATGAATCTGTTTTGAGTTAATCTGAAACCAGGAGAAAAATAAAAAAGGTGCTTCTGTCAATGACATATATACTTCAACTATTGAATTGTTTTGTGGCAAAACAGTCAATCTTTAATAACATTGGCTGTTTCTGTATAACATACTTTACAATTTATATATTTAAGAAAAAACTTCATTTACCCTAGTCAGATTTGTTAATTAGGTGCCCGGTTCTTGCATTTCTGCTTCGATTACAAATTAAACTATTTAAAACTAGTAATGTATTTGACAAAAGTATGTCATAAAACATCCAGAAAACATATACAAGAACTGCTGTGAGGTATGTATAGTATATGATGCGGAGATGCCGGTGTTGGACTGGGGTGGACAAAAATGAGAAGTCGCACAACACCAGGTTATAGTCCAACAGTTTTATTTAAAATTACGAGCTTTCGGAGCTGCTGCTCCTTCGTCAGGTACAGTGGCTGTACCTGAAGAAGGAGCGGAGCTCCGAAAGCTCGTAATTTTAAATAAAACTGTTGGACTATAACCTGGTGTTGTGCGACTTCTCATTTTTGTATAGTATAGGGCAACACGGTGGCATAGTGGTTAGCACTGGTGCCTCACAGCGCCAGGGACCCGGGTTCGAATCTGGCCTCGGGTGACTGTCTGTGTGGAGTTTGCACATTCTCCCCGTGTCTGCGTGGGTTTCCTCCGGGTGCTCCGGTTTCCTCCCACAGTCCAAAAATGTGCGGGTTAGGTTGATTTGGCTATGATAAATTGACCCTTAGTGTTAGGGGGGGGATTAAATATGTGGGGTTATAGGGATAGGATGGGATATGTTAGGGGGAATTAAATACGTGGGGTTACGGGGATAGGGTGGGATATGTGTCGGTGCAGGCTCGATGGGGATTCTGTGTGAGAAAGCAGGGACAGGGTACTGGATTTGGATGATCAGCCATGATCGTATTGAATGGTGGAGCAGGCTCGACGGGCCGAATGGCCTACTCCTGCTCCTAGTTTCTATGTTCTATATGAAAGCAAAATAAATTGCCCAAGATAGTCATACCCAATAAGTTGGAAAAACATCAGTGATCAAATTATTTCTTTCTCATGTATCTACAATTTTTTCTCAACACATTGCATCCACTAGCAGTAAGATAATTGATTATGCTAAATAACTTAATTTATTCAACATTTTACTGGAGCCTTTTGTAGCATCATGTAAACTGAACAGCAGAAGCTTGCCAACAAGCTACAAAGCACAGCTATTGGGCTTATTCCACAATTCCTTCCACCCCATCTTCCAAAGAAAGCTCACGGAGAGAACGGCAATGTCACAATTTAATTTCTCTTTCGGCTTCAGGTTAACTCAGAACACTTTCATGCAAGGTCAAAGACGTGTGGATTCTTTCAGAAAAAGTGGTGTGTGCCTTTATATTAAAAAAAAATGTGCTCCTGGAGTCTGGAATAATTCAGTTTCTAAGATGTTTTCCTCTATTCAGAGCACACTGTTGCTTTACCTTTTATCTTACTGCAATAGATTCTATTAAACTAGTTCAGATGCTTCTTTCTCTTCTATGATTCATATTATAAATTGTTAGGTTTTGTGCCAGATATTGTCAAGTTCAAGGTCACTGATCACTCACATAAGCAGATATCTCATCCCCTATTATCCAGAGTGCACCTTTTACTGCTGTGTTTTAATTAAATGATAGCATGACCAGATTGTTACACAGAACCTTTTCTGCATATACCAACTACTGTAATATAGAGTCATAACATAGGTTCGAAACGGCACAGAAGGAGGCCATTCGGCCCATAGGTGCCATCAAGCATGTTTTTCTGTCTTTAAAGAAGGGGATTGAAGAGCTCTCTAGCAAGTTGTAAGAAATAACTGTTAGATTCAAAGATGGATTTTAATTCTTAGAACAGAGACTGACAACATGCAGCCAGGAACAGATAGCAGAAATGCCAGCAAGGTCGAATATCAAGCATCAAAAGACAAATAGAAGTGATAAGGGAATCGTAAAATGCAAAACACAGGGTGGAGGATAATAGACAAAAACGGAGCCGAAAAGTCATAAAATGTCCTTAAAGAAACATAACAAAACATTCCTCAGAAAGATAAGAGGGAGGCCTTGTCAGTCATGCAGAAAGGGACGGCGAGGGATGCTTTCCCGCTTCACAATTGGACAATAGGATGGGGGATCAAATGATTGACACCAGGTGATTACCAGCCCACCGAAATAACTATAAATATAGACGACCGAGAGAGGAAATCAGGCAGTTTGGGGCGAAGGCTTCCCCGAGGTGGCTACGGCCAAACACCTTGATCAAGTTTAGCCTCTAAGGTGGCTGACGGCCTAACCCCTCTAACAGCTTGAGAGATGACCCAACGGAAGTGACCACTGCAGCAGACTGCAGGAATCCACCCAATCCGAGACCACCGTACTGCCTTCCCGACCGTCCGGTTGTGGCATTCCGATTCGGGAGTCGAAGATCGCTCTCTACTGTCACGGGTTGTATGTCTACTATACTTGGCTTAAACCATATACCTGATTATGCTTTAAAACTGTAGCTCTTTAATAAAAGCCTTACAACTTCTAAAACCCTTTTGGGTAATGTGTGTGTGGCCTGTGATCCGGATCTTACAAAGTTAAGGCACAATTGTAAATCAATAAAATGGTTTATTTTACATTATATACATGATTGAACAGAATACAGTAATGCCAGTCATTTCCCTACGCGCGTCATTTCATGAGAAAATAACAAAGACACAAACTAACTGACACTCTTGGCATACGTCCATTGTCCAGCTTTTCACAACCTAGCCCTGTCCTGAGTGTTCCTAATTTGTCCCACCCTAGAACTATGGAGATACCATGCCATAGATTTTCAACTTGCCACCCCGGGTGTAAAACTAGCAGTGCGGATCAGCCACTCATTACGAAAACCGCTTGAGGTTCATTACCATTGAAATCAGTGGAAATAAAAATCAAGCAGTTTCTATACCAGGAAGTCAATCCGCAATGCCAGTTTTACACCAGGGCGGCAAGTTGACCGTCTACCCGATGTTTTCCATTGTTCAATTAAGCCAATGTAAACAGCCATCAAGTTTTTATTGAAAACCATCTTTACTGATGGTCTAGAATGTTTGATATTGGACAGCTATTTTAACTGACTGACCCCTGGGGTGTCTCAAACCCACAGAAACGTACATAAACAAGCAGTTTTGATGCTAGCAATTTGGTGCCATAAACCCCCCCCACCCCCACCAACATGAATCATTCCATCACCGTGAAGTGAAATGCTTGCAATGGTACAAAATGATCTCTCCTTGGTTCATTAGTTGACATTCCAAATGACGAAGAAGAACCAAGCAACTGGCCTCATGTTAAGAAAAGATGCCATGTGCCCTGGGAGTTAACCTCTTAGAACCAGAACTTTTTACAGCAGAATCATAATTTTTTTTAATCCAGTACAAGCTAAAATATGAAAAATTCTGTTAAAAGGTTCTTTTTCTCTTCTCTGATTTGAAGAGATCGCAAAGTCTCTGTTTGAAGAATGGACTCAGTCAAGAATATTTTGTGGACTTTATGGGATTTTTCTGAGGGTATTTTCCCTGTGATGGAATCACCCTGTACAGATATGTGAAAAACTGGTTTGTTAAAACTCCAGAGAACGCATGGCAGTTGGCTGTGACAAAAGAACTGTCAGTCATCCAGAATATGCAAAAGCACTTCTCACCTCCATCTCAGAAGAGAAGCAGAACAATGAACCCACTAGCTCAGCCAGCCGAAAAGGAGCCAGTTTTTCCCAACACAAAAGACCGGGAGATGTCCCAGACTTAGGGCCATTGGTCCAATCACAGAATACACATGGGTCTAATGATGGCCCATCACTGACTAAGCACCGGAGTGCTTAGAAACAAAAGGATTTTAAGAAGCCGAAGAGGAGCCAGTTGTCCTAACACAAAGACCAAAATATGTCCCAGACTTAGGGCCATTAGTCCAATCACGGAATACTCATGGGTCGGATGATGACCCATCACTGATTAAGCACCGGAGTGCTTAGAAACAAAAGGATTGGCGGAAAAGATAGGGGTAGCAAGACTCCTATAAAGATAGACTCTTTCCCACCTAACAAGAAGTACCAGAGGAGGAAGCAGCTAAGCGGAGCGATCGAGACCGACTGTGCGTGTGGAGGTAAGCATGGTCTCGAGTGTCCCAAGTCGGTAAACCAGATATTCCAGGCGAGCTGGGTGAGGTGTAAGGGGCTCAGAGTTTTTCTCAGAAGTGAAGCTTTTGGGCTATTCCGAGGGTGGGAGCTTCGTTTGGTTCAGCCAGGCGAAGGGGCTTATGTGACTGGGTAATTCGTTGGTAGGGGTGGAATTAGAGTCCACCATAGCAACAAGGGAATTACTACTTGTCATAGTCCTCAGTTTTGTACTGTATGTATGTTATTTGTAACCTGGATTTTATTCTCCACAGAGACAGTAATTTCGTTTAGTAGTGCATGTTTTAGCCAGTGTATGTTAGACCAAATAAATATAAGTTTGATTTTTCACCGAAGCATTCCTGTCCGTGACTTATTTCATTTACACTCTGAATAATAATTCCCGGGTATAGAACTTTCATAAGGCGGGGACGATTCGAACCGTCCGTCTAGCAATTGGGCTAGGATCAAAAACCGCTTACAGATTCTACATGTTCTCAATTTATCAGTACTCCACAGCAAGCCTAAGCCAGATGCAAAGCTTGACAGTAAATTCCAATCATGGTTAACCAAATTTGAAACATAAAACCTTGTAATTGCAAAGTCAAATATGACTAACAGAAGATTATACATGCGCAATTGCTCTCAATCATGCACAGCTGTTCCCGTGTTGCCACAGAATTAATGTTGTGCATCATACTGCACTGGAAGCACTGTGTAATATAAATGGGCGATAAAGGTTTGACACTTGACTGAACAATCTTGCTAAAAACTGTCAAGCTACTTTTGTTGGGTGATTGAAGTTTTCTCCTGTAAATGTGAAGACCAGGAGACTGCTGATAATTTAACAATTGAGATAATCAACAAAATAGAGGATCACATGGCATGGCAATTTTCTAAGAACAAATTCTTTTACAGTTTTATCAACATTAGAGAGAAGGGTTACATTAACCAGACTAATACCATATAACTTCTAACTAGTAGCTGGATTATTACAAGACTGAACAAAGCCACTACTGCTTTTTTATGCATCTTAATTACAAGGGCAGCACGAGTATCCGAATGCAACAGCTGCTTTAAGTGAAACTATCCCCTCAAAGCAGGTTTTCTATCGCTCATACGACTTGAATCAGAGGCCAGAAAAAAAACTGGGAGGATCAGGATTCCACACACAAGCCTGCCATTTGTTAGAGACTGCTCATGCATTTTAAAATTCTAATAACCCAATAGTTTTTAATTTGAACTATCAAATGATATTTTGCATGGGCTTGTGGGATTTGGTCACTTAGATTCAAGAGAATTACTAAGTGTGGAAAATGTCAGAATATTTAAAACCGAAACAAAACACTAATTATTTCCTTGATACAGTCTACCGAACAAAGATGAGTTTGTGGATATTTTTTTATTTTAAAAACACTACCATGATGGTGCAGTGAAGCCACAATGTGCTGCACCAAGTAGCAGCAGGAAGGTCATCTGCACTTAGCACCACCCTCTATGTGCTAAATTTCTAACCTCAGTTATGACACCAGAAAGATGGCAGGAACAGGCCTGGTACTCTGCATCGCAAGAGAAATCCAAAGGGCAGTCATCAAGTTGCTCTCACTCCTCCTAGCAGCCAGTTTCCAAGTCTGGAATACAGCTGCCCTCCAATCCTTTGGGCTGGGGTTGGTGTTTGAGGTGGGGAAATGCAGGAAAGGGGAAAAGAGAAAATACTTGGGCGGGAGAAGGGGTAGAAAGGGTCTCACCCTCGATTCAGGAATTGTCACTTTAAATTAGAAAATTACAAATGTAATCCATTATTTAAGAAAGGTGCAAGAGAAACCAGGAAATTATGGCCCTGTTAGTCTAACATCTGTCGTGGTGAAGTTATTGGAATCTATAATTAAGGACAGAGTGAATGAGCACTTAGAGAAATTTGAGCTGATTAGAGAGAGCCAACATGGATTTTTAAAGGGTAGGTCATGTCTAACAAACCTAATTGAATTTTTTGAGGAAGTAACTGAAGTAGTAGACGGGGGAATGTCTATGGATGCAGTTTATACAGTCTTCCAGAAGGCATTCGATAAGGTTCCGCATTAGAGAAAGTTCGCTAAAATTAAAGCTCATGGAATTGAAGGCAAAATATTGACCTGGTTAGGAGATTGGTTAGGTGGTAGAGAGTAGAGATAATGGGTATGTACTCGAATTGGAAGGAAGAGACTAGCGGTGTCCCACAAGGATCTGTGCTTGGGCCTCAACTATTCACTATATTTATTAATGACTTAGATAACACAATAGAGCGCCATATATCCAAGTTTGCCGATGACAGAGAGATTGGTGGCATAGTAAGTAGTGTAGACGGGAGCATAAAATTACCAAGAGACATTAATAGATTCAGTGAGTGGGCAAAACTGTGGCAGATGGATTTCAATGCAAGCAAGTGTGAGGTCACCCATCTTGGACCAAAAAATGATAGATCCGAGTATTATTTAAATTGTGAAAAGCTAGGAACAGTGGAGGTCCAAAGAGATTTAGGGGTCCATATACACAGATCACTAAAATGTAAGTCAGGCACAAATAAAAAAATAAAAAACACTAATGGAATGTTAGCCTTTATAACTCGAGGGCTAGAATATAAAGGGGAGAAAGTTTTGCTGTAGCTATACAAAGCCCTGGTTAGAGCACATCTGGAGTACTGTGTACAGTTCTGGGCAGAAAGGAAGGAGTGCAGTGCAGATTCACCAGAATGTTCCCAGGGCTCCGAGGGTTAGATTATGAGGAGAGATTACATAAACTAGGTTTGCATTCCTTGGACTACAGAAGGTTAAGGGTTGATTTGATTGAGGGTTTTAGGATTTTGAAAGGAATTGATAGGGTAGAGAGAAACTTTTTCCACTGTTGGGAGAGTCTAGGAAAACCTTAAAATCAGAGCCAGGTCAGTCAAGAGAGAAGTTTTGGAAACACTTCTTCATGGAAAGGGTAGTAGAGTGCGGAACACTCCCCCACAAAAACAGTAGATGCGAGCTCAATTAACTTCAAATCTGAGAGAGATAATTTTTTGCTAGCCAAGGGTATTAAGGGAAATGGGGCCAAGGTTGGAGGATGGAGATAGGATACAGATCAGCAGTGATCTCATTGAATGGCAAAACAGGCTCGAGGGGCTGAATGGCCTACTCCTGTTCCTATGTTCCATTGTTGAACTCAGGAAAAACTACAGACAGCAAAACTCAGATTGTTCCAATGTTACATTTAGTTTCATCACATTTTGGATTTGGATATAGAAACTGTGTAATTATCTTAGCATGACCTGGTATGGTCAAACAAGGAAACTTTTGGTTCAGATGATGGCTTGCTCTATAGCCACTGTCGACTGAATCCCTAAGCTGCGCAACACAATTTCGTAAATGCCACGTTTCTCCACATTTCAGCTTTCTATTGTGAATTGAATTGGCATGCCATACCCATTCAGACCTAAAAAGCTTGGAGGATTCAAACATTGCACACTCACAAACAATAATGTCCATTATCCAAATTGTTTGTATTGAGGAGATTGGATTTGTTTTATTTGAGATATACTACTTGTTCCGAATTAGCATTTACACTCTGGAATAATCTTAATGTGAACTTCACTTCCTGAACAGAAAATAAATGAAATACAAGATTAATTTCCATTTCTCATTACTGCAAACCTGAAAGTTGGTGTTACATTATCAGGAATGCAGTTTCCTTAGTGAATTTCTGGAGGTGCGGTTGGGGGTGGGGGTCACCACAGGAAAACAATCCCATTTGTAGTGATAAACGGAAGTTGGACTAATTCCAAATGAAACCCATCCTCCATTAGCCAATGTAAAATTTGCCTGAATTGTATATGCCATCAATATAAATTAGGGCTAAATGTCATGGATTAGATCTCATGTTGGTACCAATTCAGATACAACATTCCAAATGCATGCACTTCGCATCACAGTTTTTTCAAGTGGCAATCATTCATCAGCCAGTACATACGTGCAAAAATTGATACAGCTCAGTGGATAAATGCACATGGATTGGTCCAAAACATTACAGGCCACAAAAAACCCCAGGTTCAATCTAGGGTTTGCAATCTTAAGAATATTTGGAAATCCATACTCAGAAAATACCATTCAGCCCATCAAGCCCACTTCATCCAAAGCCCATGTATGATTGTGATATCACAGACATCCCTTCCACAGCATCTGCTGATTCCCTATTTTCAAGTACTAATATCCTTCCCCTACCTCCCTTGGGGGGGGAAAAAAATCAGTGTTAGGGTAGAGAGAAACTTTTTCCGCTGGTGGGGGAAGTCAAGGGGAGATAACCTTAAAATCAGAGCCAGGCCATTCAAGAGAGAAGTTAGGAAACACTTCTTCACGCCAAGTGTGTTCAACCTTTTTCCCAATAGTTAATTTCCGGTTCTTTTAAAAAGTACCAATTATCCCTGAATTAACTAACTTCCCCAACATCCTGTGGTGATGGAAGGGGATTTTTTTCTAAAACCTCTAAGGTGTGAGAATTTGTACTGACGTACTGGACTCACTACACTTAGTTATTTGAACTTCATATGTACTCTTTCATTTATATTATCCTGTCTCCTTCAATCGATCCCAGAATATTGACCAAATGAATGAGAAGACTGGCAGACAGCCAATATGATTCCTATATATAAAAAGGGAGATGGAACAAACCCAGGGAACTATAGACCAATTAGCTTATCGGCAGTAGGAAAGATAATGAAATACTTAATCAAAGATGTAATAGAAAAACAGTTAGAAACTGAAAATATAATTACAAGTAGGCAGCACGGATTCTAAAAGGGAAGGTCATGCCTGACTTAACCTTACTGAATTCTTTGAAGTAACAGATAGGGTAGATAAGGGTAATGTAGTAGATGTAATATATTTGGATTTCCGAAAAGCCTTCGATAAGGTACCACATAGTAGACTCATGACTAAGGACAGAGCATGTGGAATCAGGGAACAAGTAGCAGAATAGATAGCAAGCTGGATACACAAAACAGAAAACAGAGAGTAGGGGTTAAAGATAGTTACTCAGATTGGCAAATGGCGGGAAGTGGTGTTCCACAAAAATTAATGCTGGGCCCACTGTTGGTTACCATTTATATAAACGATTTGGACTCAGGAATCATAAGTACAATTTCAAAATTTGCAGATGACACCAAATTGGGGGGTGTAGTTAATACAGAGGAGGACAGCGACAAAATACAGGAAGACATTAATAAATTTGCAAAATTGGCGTGTAATTGGCAAATGAACTTCAATATAGGTAAGTGCAAGGTAATACATTTTGATAGGAAGAATAATGAGGCTACATACTCCTTGTCTAAATGGGGTAGAGGAACAGAGGAATCCGGGTGTACAGATAAACAGATCACTAAAAGTAGCGATGCAGGTTAATAAGGCCATAAAAGAGCAAACAAAGCACTGGGGTTCATTTCTAGAGGGACAGAATTGAAAAGCAGAGAAGTTATGTTAAACATACAGAACTTTGTTTAGACCACACTTGAAGTACTGTGAACAGTTCTGATCTCTATATTATGAAAAGGATATAGAGGCACTGGAGAAGGTACAAAAAAGATTTACTAGAATGATACCAGAACTGAGGTTATACCCATCAGGAAAGACTGAACAGCCTGGGGCTCTTTTCTCTAGAAAAGAAAAGACTGAGGGGTGACCTGATAGAGGTTCTCAAGATTATGAAAGGGTTTGATGGGTAGATGTAGAGAAGATGTTTCACTTGCGGGCGAGACCAGAACTAGGGGCTATAAATATAAGATAGTCACTAATAAATCCAAAAGGTAATTCAGGAGAAGCTTCCTTACCCAGAGAGTGGTTAGAATGTGGAACTTGCTACCACAGGGAGTAATTGAGATGAATAGCATAGATACATTCAAGGGGAAGCTTGATAAAGGGAGAAAGGAATAGAAGGGTACGTTGATGGGGTTAGATGAAGAGGGGTGGGAGGAGACTCGTATGGAGCATAAACACCGGCATTGAATAGTTGGGCCGAATAGCCTGTTTCTGTGATGTTAATACTTTGTAAATGGCCTTTTCTCATTTCAAGCCTTTCGTTCTCATGCCCATATGATTTCCTGCTATTGGGGATCCTCTGATCCAAGATCTATGTCCTCCCATATCAGTCAGACTTCATTAGAGAGCGTCACAAGAATAAACACACATCCAAACTTATAATTTGCGCAAAATATCTCCGGGAATATGAAACCAATTGCACTTTTATGGTCAGATGTAAAAACAAAAAGAACATTTTGATCGTGAATCGAGTGCTATAGCTAATCCTGTTACAAACTTATAACAGAAAATATCCAAATTCAATTGGTTGCTGCACGGAATACTGCTAATGAATTCCTGGCATGGTTTGATTTTTTTAAATTCTCTGTAGCATGCTAATATTTGTGCTCCGTAACTAAGTCAAAAGTCAAATATATCTTATCACCCATTATCTGGGATTCCTCACATCGCTGATTAAAATGGGATTCTATTCCTGCACCCATCTCTGCAATATTTTTTGAGACACTAATCTTGTGACATGGGGATGGTGTAAAATAAGACAAAAAAGCATAATTCTCCAGACTGTATTTCCTAATTCTGATTAATTGAATGCATCAGAAGAACTGGAAGATTTGATTCTTCTGTCTGTGGAGTCCCACAGTTCACATAATTATATATATTATTTTTATTACTTGGAAACTTGTTTTTAATTACACACTTGCACTCCTGAAAAGTAGACAATTCTTGCTTCTCTGACCTCTCAAAGAAGCTTAATCTGACAATATACTGAAAAAAATATTACTGTGTACAAGTCAAATAGAACATTTGGTGTAGTATGTTTGTTGACCTCAGTCCTGAATATAAATGTAAATAGCACTCAAGTATGAGTATCACACCAAAGAATACAAATATCAACACAATCATTCAATTCATATTGTAACAGGCATACCTGCCCTCTCGAAACACTGGCCAATCAATTAACCCCTGAATGAAGAGGCTAAGGCCAAGAGTTGTTCCACAGCTGAATAAAAACAGCTGAATGCAAGCTTGATGCAAGCTCGCACTCTATTATACATCTACTGAATGCAACCACAACTCACTTGATTGAAGGATAGTGGAGTTCAAATTAAGGACAGATGAGAATATAACGTCGCATGGATTCAATCACAATTTCCCCGCCCCCTTATTTCACACTTTTTTGGGCAGGGGCAAAAAAAGTAACTCTGGATAAACAGAATATTGTTTCTTCAAAATTGTTAACCTTGCTTCTTTGCACCATTCACTAGCTAACATACTCCACAGTGACATATCAAGTGTAGCGGGCAGCTATCCATTCAAACTTCCAGTCTTTCATTACATCTTTTTAAACTTGAAAATAGTGTTTTTCTAAGACAAGAAATATACTTTGAATCTTAGTTATATTACTTCATTATTTGGCATCGATATTCCTATTCACCTTGCTTGTCTACCACAGGAACATGGTTGTTAAATAATGTGGTAAAATACACAGGAAAGAAATAGTTTCAAAAGGCATAATTCAGGACTTTAATATAAATGAGATCGAAGTCCGAGACACGCTGAAACATCTTAAAATAAATCCCCTGGTTTAGATAATATTTATCATAGAATGCTCCAAGAGACAAGCAAAGAGAATTGCAGGGCTCTGACAAATTATGTGAGAGTCAGTGGACACTGGGCAGGTACCAGCAGATTGGAAACTGGCCAACATGGTACCCATATTCAGAAAGGGTGACAAAACAGAGACAGGTGCTGCAGACTCATTAATCTTATTGCAATTTTGTGTAAAATAATGGAATTGATTATTAGGAGTAAACTTAAGGATTGTGTGTCCAACAACCTAGTAAACCGTAATCAAGATGGCTTTAGACAGGGAAGTACCTGCCTGATCAGTCTTCTTGATTTATTTGAGGAAGTGACAACCCAAGTAATAAACCCGACAATGTTGTGTACATGACTTTCAAAAGGCATTTGATAAAATTCCACACGAAAGATTGCTAGTTAAGCACAAAGTTGTGGAGATTCAAGCCTGAACTGGTTTCCCTTACCCCCCACCTTTATCATTCCAATTTCAAACAGTAGGCTTAGATACAGTACTTGCCATGTAAACAAAACTGACTGCAAGACAGTTTTCCAAATGACAGAGTGCAGCTTGAGGCAACACTCATCAGGCAAACCATAATCTCCATTCTCGCAGATTCAAGCAGTAGAAATGCAAGGGTTTTTAAAATCGAAAACTGCTTTTATTACACTGAAGTTAATGACCTAGACATTCAAAGATCTCCTGCAAGGTTTTCTCACCCTTATTTTTTTAAGAAACGGAACAGTTTTGCTTCAGTAATCTTGCCTGAAGCTTCAAGCTGTTCATTAACTCAGTCGAGGTTCCAGCAAGCTAAAAGAAAACCTCACTGAACTTTCTCTTTGCAACTGATTGTTATAGCTAAGCAGAGCCTTGTCTCATTCTTGGCCTCTGAATTAATCAATTAAACAATCATCCTGAAAAGACTACAGAAACGTACAAAGTCCTAAAGACAGAACAGATGTAAAGGAGGAACGGAACAGCGCATGGGAACACCACCACCTGCAAATTCCCCTCAAAGTCACACACCATCCTGCCATTCCTTCATCGTCGCTGGGTCAAAATCCTGGAACTCCCTCCCTAACAGCACTGTGGGAGTACCTTCACCACACGGACTGCAGCGATGCAAGAAGACGGCTCACCACCACCTTCTCAAGGGCAATTAGGGATGGGCAATAAATGCTGGCCTTGCCAGCGACACCCACATCCCATGAACGAATTTTAAAAAAGGATCATCACTCACAGGTTTATGCATTCTGCACACACAAGTCCAAAAAAATGTTGCTCCATTTAAATCTAATTATTTAAAAATAGATCTTTCAATTCAAATGACAATACAATATTTTCCAAAAGCAAAAGTAGAATGGGAATATAAAATTGAGAATTCCAAAATAAATATTTTCTAAATTTACAGTATATTACTAGACATGTGTGTGCAGGTAGCCAGACTTTTCACTATACAAGTCAATTTAATAATAAAGCATAATCCTTCATCCCCACCAAAATCAAATAAATTCAATACCAACATTCTGGGACTGTAAAATTAATGAGCCTCAACATGATAGTTATTCATTAAAGACAAATGCTAGAAAGTCACACAGCCACAAAGGACTGCCTCAGAGGAAATACAAACAAAAAGTTAGTACTACTGTGTACACTTTTGGCAGCCAATATGGTAACTCCAACTCCAAGTTTACACAGCAAACTACACTTTGAAGTTTTAATAGTCCGTTATTCCAACTGACTTTCCCCAGTGAAATAGATACACAGACAGGTGCACAGACTGCCTCCATACATTTAGTGAGGAAGGCTAGGAGGTGCTTTATTAAATGGCACAAAAAGTGGGTCTGGTCTGTGATACCATCGTAACTCTGCAGGTCACAAACTTTAAATTTGAGTGCGACTGATAGTAGAAATATGCCACATCTGATTGTTCGCACAGTAAATGTGTGCAATTTGATGATAGAACGTTACAGCACAAAAACACGCCATTTGGTCGATCAAGTTAGTGATGTAATTTTACTCCATGTGACCCATCTAGTCTATTTCCACTATCCTGGTTGCTCCCCATACCTTTTGATATTCTGCTTTTTCAAGCAACTATCTGAATTTTGCTTCAAAAATAGGTTCAGATAGAGAATTGTATATTCTAACGTGTGGTGTTTTTCCTAAACTTGGTTTTATTACTGTTTCTTCCCCTTCTTACGATTCTAATTTATTCCTTAGCCTTCACTATAACCATATATTAATTAACATATTTGCATGTAAGCACTTAGCATAACAAAGGTGATGTTTCAGTCTGCTCCTGGCAATCAGCAGAGAATTGAGAGGTCGCACAACACCAGGTTATAGTCCAACAGTTTTATTTGAAATCACAAGCTTTCGGAGCTATCGATCGCCCCTTCCTCAGGTGAAGTAAAGAAATACAGACTCGACAAAGCATATATAGATAGAGAACAATGCATGTGTACCTTACAATTGCAGACAACTAAATTAAATCATCCTGACTATCTGCCGAGGTGTGATAAAGTTAATCAGGTCAGCCAGGAAGGTACCACATCAAAGACATAGCAAGATACAACTGAGACAATGAGGTGGAGTCGCAGGGGGTCTAACGTGTCAAAAGCTGCCGTCTGTATGTAAAACGATAAGCTGTAAAATTTTTACTTTTTTTACTGGGAAAATTTTTACTTTTTTACTGGGAATCACATCTGTGAACAAGCCAACGACGACTCGAGTCCGGATCACGTCATGTATCGTGACATAAACCCAAGATCCCGGTTGAGACCGTCTTCATGAGTGCGGAACTTGGCTATCAGTTTCTGCTCGATGATTTTGCGTCGTCATGTGTTCCTAAGGTTGCCTTGGAGAACGCTTACCCGCAGATCCGAGGCTGAATGTCCTTGACTGCTGAAGTGTTCCCCGACTGGGAGGTAACAATCCTGCCTGGCGATTGTTGCGCGGTGCTGGCTCATACATTGTCTCAGTGTCTGCATGGTCTCGCCGATGTACCATGCCGCGGTGCATTCTTTCCTGCAACGTATGAGGTAGACAACGTTGGCCGAGTCACATGAGTATGTACCATGTACCTGGTGGGTAGTGTCCTCACGTGTGATGATGGTATCTGTGTTGATGATCTGGCATGTCTTGCAGAGTTTGCCGTGGCAGGGTTGTGTGGTGTCGTGGTCGCTGTTATCCTGAAAGCTGGGTAATTTGCTGCGAACGATGGTACTTCTGAGGTTAGGCGGCTGTTTGAAGGCAAGTAGTGGAGGCGTGGGGATGGCCTTAGCGAGGTGTTTGTCGTCATCGATGACATGTTGAAGGCTGCGAAGAACATGGCGTAGTTTCTCCGCTCCGGGGAAGTACTGGACGACGTAGGGTACCCTGTTGGTTGTGTCCCGTGTTTGCCTTCTGAGGAGGTCTATGCGATTTTTCGCTGTGGCCCGTCGGAACTGTCGATCGATGAGTCGAGCATCATATCTCGTTCTTACGAGGGCGTTTTTCAGCGTCCGTAGGTGTCCATCGCGTTCCTCCTCGTCTGAGCAGATCCTGTGTATTCGCAGGGCTTGTCCATAGGGGATGGCTTCTTTAACGTGGTTAGAGTGGAAGCTGGAGAAGTGGAGCATCGTGACGTTGTCCGTGGGCTTGCGGTAGAGTGAAGTGCTGAGGTGTCCGTCTTTGATGGAGATTCGTGTGTCCAGGAATGAAACCGATTCTGAGGAGTAGTCCATGGTGAGTTTGATGGTGGGATGGAACTTGTTTATGTTATCGTGTAGTCCTTTCAGTGATCCTTCGCCATGGGTCCAAAGGAAGAAAATGTCGTAGATGTATCTGGTGTACAGTGTTGGCTGGAGGTCCTGTGCAGCGAAGAAGTCTTGCTCGAACTTGTGCATGAAGATGTTGGCGTATTGGGGTGCGAATTTGGTCCCCATGGCTGTTCCGTGTGTTTGGGTAAAAAAATGGTTGTCGAAGGTGAAGACATTGTGGTCAAGGATGAAGCGGATGAGTTGTAGGATGGCGTCTGGAGATTGGCTGTTGTTGGTGTTGAGTACTGAGGCTGTCGCAGCGATGCCGTCATCGTGGGGGATACTGGTGTAGAGTGCCGATACGTCCATCGTGGCGAGGAGTGTTCCTGGTTCAACTGGTCCGTGGGTGCTGAGTTTCTGTAAGAAGTCTGTAGTGTCGCGACAGAAGCTGGGGGTTCCCTGTACGATGGGTTTCAGAATGCCCTCGACGTATCCAGAGAGGTTCTCACACAGGGTTCCATTGCCTGATACGATAGGACGTCCGGGTGTGTTGGCTTTGTGTATCTTTGGGAGGCAGTAGAAGTCTCCCACGCGGGGAGTACGTGGGATGAGAGCGCGTAGGATGTTTTGAAGGTCTGGATCGAAGGTCTTGATCAGTCTATTGAGTTGGCGGGTGTGTTCTTTGGTCGGATCTGCGGGTAGCTGTCTGTAGTGTTCCTGGTTGTCCAGTTGTCGGTATGCTTCTTTACAATAGTCCGTTCTGTTCTGTATGACGATGGCTCCTCCTTTGTCCGCTGGTTTGATGACGATGTTGCGGTTGGTCTTGAGAGCGTGGATGGCGTTGCATTGTGCTCGGGTGACATTCTGGACTGTCTTGTGAGTGCGGCTGATGAATCTGGCGTTGATGCATCTCCTGACCGCTTGAGCATACATGTCAAGCTTGGGGCAGCGACCCTCCGGAGGGGTCCAGTTTGACTCTTTTTTCTTCGGTTGCTGCACCGCGAGTCCCTCTGTCTGCTGTTCTGGATCATTGATTGTCTCATTGGGTTTTTTGCTGACATCTTGGGATTTGTGGAAGTATTCCCGGAGCCTCATTCTCCTGATGAATTCCTCCGTGTCTGCCGCGAGACCGATGGGGTCCATTTTGGTGGTTGGGCAGAACTTGATTCCCAGTAAAAAAGTAAAAATTTTCCCAGTAAAAAAGTAAAAATTTTACAGCTTATCGTTTTACATACAGATGGCAGCTTTTGACACGTTAGACCCCCTGCGACTCCACCTCATTGTCTCAGTTGTATCTTGCTATGTCTTTGATGTGGTACCTTCCTGGCTGACCTGATTAACTTTATCACACCTCGGCAGATAGTCAGGATGATTTAATTTAGTTGTCTGCAATTGTAAGGTACACATGCATTGTTCTCCATCTATATATGCTTTGTCGAGTCTGTATTTCTTTACTTCACCTGAGGAAGGGCGATCGATAGCTCCGAAAGCTTGTGATTTCAAATAAAACTGTTGGACTATAACCTGGTGTTGTGCGACCTCTCAATTTTGTCCACCCCAGTCCAACACCGGCATCTCCGCATCACAATCAGCAGAGAACCATGGTATCAGGTCAAAGGTCAGTTTACCTTCCCTCAGTTTACCTTTCCCAGCATCATTAATTCTGAAGGCATTCTTGACAATTGCAAGTGTTGTATTTGGAAGGCTGAAGACTATTGTATTTCAAGAGCTAGAGGCGAAGATCAAGGTTTACCAACCCACGGTGCTTGGGCGTGAGACATGGACTGAACAGAATCATGCAATTCACTGTACAAAATCAGTCTTAGCAACCTCATTTTGTCCATTTGGGCATGTTCTGACTAACGGAGTTGCGTTTTCAGTATGGATGGTTTACCTGAGCATTTGTTTCCCTTATATGATGTCGCAGTAAAATTCACAGTAATAATTTAATAATTTAACATGGGGCATTTGGACCAACTAATTTATTTTTTCCAAAGCTGACTGTTTTTATTTCTGAAATAAAAGCAAGACCAATTTAATAGTAGTATAAGCTAACAAGACTGGCATTCGAAACAAAATTAAGATATTTAATATACATCCCAGTGAGAAAATTTAGAGTCAATGGTGTGCAGCTGACAATCACATTCGACAAGCAGGCATAAAAACTCTAACCTTGCAAATGAATACAAGGGTTTATATTTAGAACACATCCACATGGTAGCGTAGAAAACACTTATCAACATCACCACTTTTATACATACACATCCACCCACTGCTTACAACCTACCGACAAAAAGAAGAATTGGGCATTACTTTATTTAAATGTGTAATGAATCAAAGATGACAGGTGATATTCATTACACAATATGAATGAATCTTTGGACAATCACATTTAATCTACGCTCTGCAGAAATGGATTCTCTAACATTATAAACTAGAATTCTAATATTTCAGTGTAGTAGTAACTAGCATTTAAATTACAAAACATTCAAAAAACCCTTTTTAATATGTCTAAATCCAACAAAATCCATTATATAACTAAGCACAGTGCAACACATGGTTTTTTTTTAAAAATAATGCTGCATTGTGGAACATTAGAAATGCTGTTTGTGATTAAACATCTAACTTCCAGTTTTCTCCATTATCTGCTGATAATACCAAATAATTTCTGGCAACAAAAAGATGTGAAATGAAGACCATTCCTTAATGATTGGAATAATTTCACAGCAGCCTGCGAAAGCACACGATAGCAAGCACAGATGCCTTATCAGACAAAGCCTTGCTCGGGAACACTGAAATTTTACTGAAATGCAACAGCAGATGCCACCACAATACAGTAATCATAATTGATGGGCCATAATGACTCCACTTTGTCTTCATCTGGAATGGCAATGCATCTGCAACCAAATAGTGAAATCCACCTTCATCATGTTGCTGCATGATGAAATCCATACTTGCTGAAGGTGATGCCTATGAAAGAAGGAACTCTATGATAGCAGATATCATTTATCGCAATTCAGGTAAGGAAATTGCTCATAAGCAAGAAAAACAAGAGACCAAACTAATCCAAACTAACGCACTTTACTGCAAAGTATGGACTCTCTCTGATACTCTACAATAAGGGAAAACTAAAAGATGTAAAGTAATTAAGCCAGGAGAGAGAAATAAGAAATGAGAGAGTAAAACATTGGAGCAGAAGGACTGGCTAGGGTGTGTGGCCCAAATAAGTGTTCTTTATACAAACGCACAGAGTATAAGGAACAAATTGAATAAATTGCAGTTGCAAATTCAACTTGGAGGGTATGACATGGTAGCCATTACTGAGACATGGCTACAAGACGGTCAGGACTGGGAACTAAATATACCAGATTATAAGGTCTACAGGAAAGATAGGGAAAATGGCAGAGGGGGAGGAGTAGCCTTGGTGATTAAACATAGAAACATAGAAGATAGGAGCAGGAGTAGGCCATTCGGCCCCTCGAGCCTGCTCCGCCATTCAATGCGATCATGGCTGATCATCCAAATTCAGTACCCTGTCCCTGCTTTCTCCCCATATCCCTTGATCCCCTTCGCCTTAAGAAATATATCTAACTCCTTCTTGAATATATTTAATGAATTGGCCTCAACTGCCTTCTGTGGTAGAGAATTCCACAGGTTCACCACTCTCTGGGTGAAGAAATTCCTCCTCATCTCAGTCCTAAATGGCTTACCCCTTATCCTTAGACTGTGACCCCTGGTTCTGGACTCCCCCGCCAGCGGGAACAGCCTTCCTGCATCTAGTCTGTCTAGTCCTGTTAGAATTTTATAAGTTTCAATGAGATCCCCTCTCATTCTTCTAAACTCTAGCGAATATAAGCCTAATCAACCCAACCTCTCTTCATACGTCATTCCTGCCATCCCAGGTATCAGTCTGGTGAATCTTCGCTGCACTCCCTCCATGGCAAGAACATCCTTCCTCAGATAAGGCGACCAAAACTGCACACAATACTCAAGGTGTGGTCTCACCAAGGCCCTGTACAACTGCAGCAAGACATCCTTGCTCCTGTACTCGAATCCTCTCGCTATGAAGGCCAACATACCATTTGCCTTCTTAACCGCCTGCTGCACCTGCATGCTTACCTTCAGCGACTGGTGCACAAGGACACCCAGGTCTCGTTGCACTTCCCCTTTTCCCAATCTATTGCCGTTCAGATAATAATCTGCCTTCCTGTTTTTGCCACCAAAGTGGATAACCTCGCATTTATCCACATTATACTGCATCTGCCATGCATCTGCCCAATCCCCCAACCTGTCCAAATCATACTGGAGTTTCTCTGCATCCTCCTCACAATACACACGCCCACCCAGCTTTGTGTCGTCTGCAAACTTGGAGATATTACATCTAGTTCCCTCGTCTAGATCATTAATATATATAGTGAATAACTGGGGTCCTAGCACCGATCCCTGCGGTACCCCACTAGTCACTGCCTGCCACTCGGAAAAAGACCCGTTTATTCCAACTCTTTGCTTTAAGGATGAAATTACTTCACTGATAAAAGAGGATATAACGAGAAGTAAGCAGGCAGTGGATGCTTTATAGGTAGAATTAAAACAAAGAAAAGGATTTAAGACAGTAGTGGGAGTTGTGTATAGGTCCCCTGGTAGCAGCTGTGAAGTGGTAGAATATATAAATGCAGAGATTAGACAAGCATGCAGCAACAGCAGAGTGGTTTTAATGGGAGATTTTAACTTTCATGTAAAATGGGATAAGCAGACTAGCTCATGTCAGAAAGGTAGTTTATTTCTCGAGTGTGTTCAGGATAATTTTCTGCAACAATATGTCCTAGAAACAAGGGGGCATGCCATATTAGATTTAGTAATGAGTAATGAGTCCGATTTAGTTAACAGCCGAACGGTGCGTGAACATTTATCTAATAGCGATCATAACATGATCAAGTTCAACGTAGTGTTCGAAAGGGAGAAATGCTAAACAGCGACTAAGATTCTAGATTTAGGTAAGGCTGACTTCAATGCGATGAGACAGAGACTGTCCACAGTAAACTTGACAAATCTGTTAATGGGTAAAACGACAGGAGATCAGTGGGAGATGTTCAAAAAAGAATGTACTGTGATACAGAACCAGTTTATACCCCTAAGGGGAAAGAGCTCTACTTGCCAAAAAAAAAAGCAAGATACAAAGAAAAACAAAAAGGTGACAAAACAGATAGTAAGAACTACAGAAAGTGAGTATGAAAAGAATCTTGCAAGATATCAAAATCAACAATTAAAATAAAATATTAGGAAAAAGAGGGCGGTCAGGAGCAATATGGGCCCATTGAAAACTGACAACAGTCAGAGGCCTGAGGTGAGTCAATAAAGGGAGGCCCGAGGCTCAGGTAGGCCTCAGACCAGCGTCGACAGCGGGGGAGGAGGAGCCTTTCTTTCTTTCTCTCTCCCACAGAGCGGTCGGCAGCGGGGAAGGAGGAGCGGACCTGGTTGGAGCGGCAGAGGCCTGAGGTGAGTCATTAAACTCACCTACGTGGCCTTTTTCCCCTGCGGGGAAAGAGCTTCGCGGGCTTTTTCAAAGGCAGGGGGCGGGGCCAAATCATTGGTACCCGTATATAGGTGGAGCGGTTGCTAAACCCGAGACACTACACTAGTAGTGACTCCCACCCTCCCACCTCCTCTAACCTTTAGGAGTAGAGGGAATTTAAAAGGTAGGTTCGATTTTATATTTTGTTTTCAGGGACTTAACTCCTGGACCTAAGTTAAATAAGTTTAAATTTTAGTAATAAAGTAACATAAGGGTTAAGTCATGACAGGAAGTCTCGGACCCGTTTCATGCTCCTCCTGTGCCATGTGGGAAACCAGGGACACTTCCAGTGTCCCTGACAACTACGTGTGCGGGAAGTGTGTCCAGCTGCAGCTCCTGACAGCCCGCATGGCGGTGCTGGAGCTGCGGGTGGACTCACTCTGGAGCATGCACGATGCCGAGAACTCGGTGAATCGCTCATTTAGTTAGTTGTCCACACCGCAGGTAAAGGCTAGGACAGACAGTGAATGGGTGACCAAGAAGCAGGGCAATATCAGGAAGGTAGTGCAGGAGTCCCCTGTGGTCATCTCCCTCCAAAACAGGTATGCCGCTTTGGATACTGTTGGGGGAGATGGCCTACCAGGGGAAGGCACTAGCAGCCAGGTTCATGGCACCATGGCTGGCTCTGCTGCACAGCAGGGCGGGAAAAAGAGTGGCAGGGCTATAGTGATAGGGGACTCAATTGTAAGGGGAATAGACAGGAGTTTCTGTGGCCGCAACCGAGATTCCAGGATGGTATGTTGCCTCCCTGGTGCAAGGGTCAAGGATGTCTCGGAGCGGCTGCAGAACATTCTGAAGAGGGAGGGTGAACAGCCAGCTGTCGTGGTGCATGTAGGTACCAACGATATAGGTAAAAAGCGGGAAGAGGTCCTACAAGCAGAATTTAGGGAGCTAGGAGCTAAATTAAAAAGTAGGACCTCTAAGGTAGTAATCTCTGGATTGCTACCAGGGCCACGTGCTAATCAGAATAGAGAGAACAGGATAGTGAGATTGAATACGTGGCTTGAGCAGTGGTGCAGGAGGGAGGGATTCAAATTCCTGAGGCATTGGAACCAGTTCTGGGGGAAGTGGGACCTGTACAAAAGGGACGGTCTGCACTTGGGCAGGACTGGAACCGATGTCCTCGGGGTAATATTTGCTAAAGCAGTTCGGGAGGATTTAAACTAATATGGCAGGGGAATGGGAACCTATGTAGCGAAACAGGGGGAAGTAATATGCAGTCAGAAACAAATGTTAGAAGGGTGAGAAACAATAGGGGAAGGCCGAGTAAACAAAGGCAAGAAACACAAAGGGCCATACTAAATCATAAGTCTAAAAGGACAAAGGATGTTAATAAAACAAGCCTAAAGGCTCTGTGTCTTAATGCAAGGAGTATCCGTAATAAGGTGGATGAATTGACTGTGCAAATAGATGTTAACGGATACGATGTGATTGGGATTACAGAGACGTGGCTCCAGAACAATCAAGGCTGGGAACTGAACATCCAGGGGTATTCAACATTCAGAAAGGATAGAATAAAAGGAAAAGGGGGTGGGGGTAGCATTGCTGGTTAAAGAGGAGATTAATGCAATAGCTAGGAAGGACATCAGCTTGGAGGATGTGGAATCAATATGGGTTGAGCTGCAGAACACCAAAGGGCAGAAAACGTTAGTGGGAGTTGTGTACAGACCTCCAAACAGCAGTAGTGAGGTGGGGGAGGGTATGAAACAGGAAATCAGAGGTGCGTGCAAAAAAGGCACGGCAGTTATCATGGGTGACTTTAATATGCATATAGATTGGGCTACTCAAACTGGAAGCAATACGGTGGAGGAGGATTTCCTGGAGTGTTTAAGGGATGGTTTCCTAAACCAATATGTTGAGGAACCAACTCGAGGGGAGGCCATCCTGGACTGAGTGTTGTGTAATGAGGAAGGACTAATCAGCAATCTTGTGGTACGAGGCCCCCTGGGGAAGAGTGACCATAGTATGGTGGAGTTCTACATTAGGATGGAGAAGGAAACAGTTAAGTCAGAGACCATGGTCCAGAACTTAAATAAGGGCAACTTTGAGGGTATGAGGCGTGAATTGGCGAGGTTAAATTGGCAAGCGATATTTAAGGGGCTATCAGTGGAAGGGCAATGGCAGACATTTAGAGATCGCATGGATGAACTACAACAATTGTACATCCCGGTCTGGCGTAAAAATAAAAAAGGAAAGGTGGCTCAACCATGGCTAACAAGGGAAATCAGGGATAGTATTAAAACCAAGGAAGTTGCATACAAATTGGCCAGAAGTAGCAGCAAACCCGGGGACTGGGAGAACTTCAAAACTCAGCAGAGGAGGACGAAGGGTTTGATTAGGGCAGGGAAAATAAAATATGAAAGGAAGCTTGCAGAGAACATTAAAATGGACTGCAAAAGCTTCTATAAATATGTAAAAAGAAAGAGGTTAGTAAAAACAAACGTAGGTCCCCTGCAGTCGGAAACAGGGGAAGTCGTAATGGGGAACAAGGAAATGGCAGATCAATTGAACAAGTACTTTGGTTCGGTGTTTACTGTGGAGGACACACACAACCTGCCGGAAATAAAAGGGGTCAGAGGATCTGGTAAGAGGGAGGAGCTGAGGGAAATCCTTATTAGTCGGGAAAAGGTATTGGGGAAATTGATGGGACTGAAGGCTGAAAAATCCCCGGGGCCTGATGGTCTGCATCCCAGAGTACTTAAGGAGGTGGCCTTGGAAATAGTGGATGCATTGACGATCATTTTCCAACATTCCTTAGACTCTGGATCAGTTCCGATGGAGTGGAGGGTGGCCAATGTAACCCCTCTTTTTAAAAAAGGAGGGAGGGAGAAAGCAGGGAATTATAGACCGGTCAGCCTGACATCGGTCGTGGGGAAAATGATGGAAGCAATTATTAAAGATGTCATAACAGACCATTTGGAAAGTGGCGACATGATAGGTCCAAGTCAGCATGGATTTGTGAAAGGGAAATCATGCTTGACAAATCTTCTGGAATTTTTTGAGGATGTTTCCAATAGGGGGGAACCAGTAGATGTGGTGTATTTGGACTTTCAGAAGGCCTTCGACAAGGTCCCACACAAGAGATTGGTGAGCAAAGTTAAAGCACATGGGATTGGGGGTAATGTGTTGACGTGGATTGAGAACTGGTTGGCACACAGGAAACAAAGAGTAGGAGTAAATGGGTACTTTTCAGAATGGCAGGCAGTGACCAGCGGGGTACCGCAGGGTTCGGTGCTGGGACCCCAGCTGTTTACATTATATATTAATGATTTGGACGAAGGGATTAAATGTAATATCTCCAAATTTGCGGATGACACTAAATTGGGAGGCAGTGTGAACAATGAGGAGGATGCTAGGAGGCTACAGAGTGACTTGGACAGGTTGGGTGAATGGGCAAATGTATGGCAGATGAAGTACAATGTGGATAAATGTGAGGTTATCCACTTTGGTGGTAAAAATAGAGAGGCGGACTATTACCTGAATGGTGGCAGATTAGGGAAAGGGGAGGTGCAACGAGACCTGGGCATCATGGTACATCAGTCATTGAAGGTGGGAATGCAAGTGCAGCAGGCAGTCAAGAAAGCAAACGGAATGATGGCCTTCATAGTAAGGGGATTTGAGTACAGGAGTAGGGAGGTGATGCTGCAGTTGTACAGGGCCTTGGTGAGGCCACACCTGGAGTATTGTGCGCAGTTTTGGTCTCCTAACTTAAGGAAGGACATTCTTGCTATTGAGGGAGTGCAGCGAAGGTTCACTAGATTGATTCCTGGGATGGCCGGACTGACATATCAAGAAAGATTGGGTCAACTGAACTTGTATCCTCTGGAGTTCAGAAGAATGAGGGGGGATCTTATAGAGACATTTAAAATCCTGACTGGTTTAGACAAATTAGATGCGGGCAGAATGTTCCCAATGGTAGGGAAAACTAGAACCAGGGGTCACAGTCTAAGGATTAAGGGGAAGCCATTTAAGATTGAGCTGAGGAGGAACTTCTTCACCCAGAGAGTGGTGAATCTATGGAATTCTCTTCCACAGAAGGTTGTTGAGGCCAGTTCGCTAAATATATTCAAAAGGGAGTTAGATATAACACTCACAACTAGGGGGATCAAGGGGTATGGCGAGAAAGCAGGAATGGGGTACTGAGGTAGCATGTTCAGCCATGAACGCATTGAATGGCGGTGCAGGCTCGAAGGACCGAATGGTCTACTCCTGTACCTATTTTCTATGTTTCTATGTAACAGTGATATTGTTAATGAAAAGAAGGAAATGGCGGACATGTTGAATAATTACTTTGCATCAGTATTTAAAATAGAGAAAGAGGATAACATGCCGGACATCCCAAGGGAACTAACATTGAATCAGGGACGGGGACTCACCAAAATTAACGTAAGCAAAATAACAGTAATCAAAAAAATAATGGCACTAAAGAGTGACAAATCCCCAGGACCAGATGGTTTCTATCGCAGGGATTTAAAGGAAGTAGGTGAGAACACTGCAGATGCCCTAACTATAATCTTCCAAAGTTCTCTCGATTCAGGAACCGTTCATTTATATTGGAAAATTGTGCATGTCACTCCACTATTTAAGAAAGGTGAGAGAGGGAAATCAGGGAATTATAGACCAGTTAGCCTAACATCTGTTGTCAGGAAATTACTAGCGTCTATAATTAAAGGATAGAGTGACTGAACACCTTGAAAATTTTCAGCTGATCAGAGAGTCAGCATGGATTTGAAAAGGGTAGGTCATGCCTGATGAAATTGATAGAATTTTTTGAAGAGGTGACTAAAGTAGTGGACAGTGAATGTCTATGTTTGTTATTTTCTATCCCATCATCTAAATCGCTAATAAATACGGTGAATAGTTGAGGCCCCAACACAGATCCTTGCGGGACACCACTAGTCACATCCTGCCAATTAAAGTACCTACCCATTATATGGACTGCCAGAAGGCATTTGATGAAGTCTCTCATTAATAAACTGTTAGCTAAAGTTGAAGCTCATGGAATTGAAGGCAAATTATTGACCTGTTAGGAAATTAGCTGAGTGGCAGGAGACAAAGAGTAGGGATAATGGGTAGGTACTTTAATTGGCAGGATGTGACCAGTGGTGTCAAAAAGGATCTGTGTTGGGGCCTCAACTATTCACCGTATTTATTAATGACTTAGATGATGGGATAGAAAGCCACATATCCAAGTTTACCAATGACACAAAGATAGGCGGTATTGTAAGCAGTGTAGACGGAAGCATAAAATTACAAAGAAATATTAATAGATTAAGCGAATGGGCAAAACTGCAGCAAATAGATTTCAAGTGTAGGCAAATGTGAGATCATCCACTTTGGACCTAAAAAGGATAGAACAGGGTACTTTCTAAATGGTGAAAAGCTATAAACAGTGGAGGTCCAAAGAGACTTGGGGTCCATGTATACAGATTAAAATGTCATGGACAGGTACAGAAAAATAATCAAAAAGGCTCATGGAATGCTGGCCTTTATATGTAGAGGAGTAGAATACAAGAAGGTAGATGTTATGCTGCAGCTATACAAAGCCCTGGTTAGACCACACCTGGAATACTGTGAGCAGTTCTGGGCACCACACCTTTGGATGGATATATTAGCCTTGGGGGGCGTGCAACGTAGATTTACCAGAATGATAGATGGACTCCAAGGGTTAAATTACAAGGAGAGATTACACAAACTGGGTTTGTATTCCCTGGAATTTCGAAGGTTAAGGGGTGATTTGATCAAAGTTTTCAAGATATTAAGGGGAACTGACAGGGTTGATAGAGAGAAACTATTTCCGCTGGTTGGGGAGTCTAGGACTTGGGGGCATAAGTCTAAAAATTAGAGCCAGACCTTTCAGGATTGAAGTTAGGAAACACTTCTACACGCAAAGGGTGGTAGAAGTTTGGAACTCTCTTCGACAAACGCCAATTGATGCTCGGTCAATTGTTAATTTTAAATCGGAGATTGATAGATTTTTGTAAGCAAAGGTCTTAAGGGATATGTGGCAAAGGTGCATAGATGGAGTTAGGTCACAGATCAGCCATGATCTCATTGAATGGCTTAACAGGGTTGAGGGGCTATATGGCCTACTCCTGTTCCTATGTTCCTATTCTTTGAAGGGCTGGATTGAGCAACGAGAATTGGATATCTTATTTCAACTTTTAAAATTAGACATTGTGAATTTTATGTTCAAATGACTACAGGATTATGCCTAGACGGAAACTAAACTGAAAGCAGCATTGAGTACAATTATTAGACTCCATGCAGAGCTTGTTGTAACCACAACTGCACAAGTTTGACAAATTCACAGAAGTCCCACAAAAACAAGAAATTCAGGAATCAAAACTCTTGACAGAACAGGCAGACTCTTTAAAAGTGACTATATGTAGTTCTGTATCAAAGAGATTCAGTTTTTCGAAGTATTTATTTTTTCATGCAACTTCCATCCGAGCCCCACCTCACTGCAGTTCAAGATAAAGTCTAATCTTAAAATCAGAATCAGGAAGCTGAGCCTCCTTATAGAAGCACTGTTGATCATTTTTCTTGGTTGCTAAGGCACCAGCTGCAGACCACAAAGACAATATCGTTTCTCACCATATTTCATTTTTGAGAAAAGAAATTCCACATACTTGTACTTTTACAGTTGCAGGTACTCAAGTATTGGGATAGGGTCATTAATCATGAAATGTTCTCAGCTAATCTTAGCTTTCAGCGATATCACAGCTATTCAAGTTTAAAAAGAATGATACTGTGTTATCGAATTTACATAAATATTGATTCTAGGAAGATACTATCGTGGTTATATATTTTTTTTAAGTCAACTCATTAATTTTGACCAAAAATATTCATTTTGAAAGGTGACTCCAAGGCAAGTCACCAAACTAATCTTTCAGTTTTCAGCTCTTCAGGGTGCAAACCTGAAATGTTTTTCTCTTCACAGATGCTAATTCACCTGTTTTTGTATATTTACAGCAATTTCTGCTTTTATTTTAGATTTACAGCATTTGCAGTTTTTTTTATTTTTTGTAGAATTGAAGGGCTTGAAATGCTTTTAGGTTTAATTAAAATTGTCGCTTAAGGACTTAATTTTGCAGTAATAAAGCAAGGCTCACACTTCTCCACAGCTTCTGCAATGTCTACACAAGAGGATCCAGCCCCAACTATCAGCATGCTGACCAAATCACGACTACAGAACTCAACTGTAATCTGTATAATTATTGTTCAACTCTTTGTTCAAGAGAGCATTTTGTTAATTTTTACACTGCAGTAATCACCTATTTGTATAACAGACCATCACTTGGGTCCTATTGTGAAATGAAACTTGTGAATCTGACCAAACAGAAAATGTACGCCACTTTAACCAGTCTTGGTGATAGAATGGGATGTCATGTTTGAAACTCAACTCTGGATCAAACAGGATGCCAAGATTTTGCGTGGCCAGATTCAACCAAAGCAAGAGATAGAGAAAGGGATGGAATCAATGAGAAGGGAGCAAAGTGCCTGTCTTCCCCATGTTCAGCTGGATGAAATTTTCATTCACAGTTTAATGTCAGAGATAAATTCAGTCAGGCAATCTGACAGCACTGAAGTGGTCAGAGAATCGAGGGAAGTGTTGGGTGTCACCAGCAGACAAAAAGAATCTGATCCCATGCCTACAAATTATCAGGAAGGGGCAGCAGGTAGATGATGAAAAGGATGGGACAAGGATAGATGTGCGGCCAAGTGGACACAGGGGGAGAAGTAAACGGAATGGACCAAACTCTACGGTCCGATTTACGTACCATCTTGAAATTTGTTTGTTTCCATGTATATCATAAATTATGATGCATTGCCTTTCAGGTAAAAGTAAATTTGAAAGGAACGGTTTTCAAAAAAAAAATTCTAAATTGCAGTTCATTTTTATCCACATTAAATAAAACCCACAAATCTTTGTGGGAAATGCATGGACTTTAGTTTCAAGACAAGAATTCCTAGATAAAAAGAAAGACTTGCATTTATATCTGTCTGTGTGGAGTTTGCGCATTCTCCCCGTGTCTGCGTGGGTTTCCTCCGGGTGCTCCGGTTTCCTCCCACAGTCCAAAAATGTGTGGGTTAGGTTGATTTGGCTATGATAAATTGACCCTTAGTGTTAGGGGGGATTAAATATGTGGGGTTATGGGGATAGGATGGGATATGTTAGGGGGAATTAAATACGTGGGGTTATGGGGGTAGGGTGGGATATGTGTACTGTGGGGATTAAAGCAGGGACAGGGTACTGGATTTGGATGATCAGCCATGATCGTATTGAATGGCGGAGCAGGCTCGACGGGCCGAATGGCCTACTCCTGCTCCTAGATTCTATGTTTCTATATAGCGCCTTTCACGACCACTGGATGTCCCAAAGTGCTTTACAGCCAATGAAGTACTTTTGAAGTGTAATCACTGTTGTAATGTAGAAAATGCAGCAGCCAACTTGCACACAGCAAGCTCCCACAAAGTTATGTGATAATGACTAGATAATTTGATTGAGGGATAAATATTGGCCAGACACCGGGGAAAACTCCCCTGCTCTTCTGCAAAATAGGATCTTTTAAGTCCACTTGAGAGAGCAGACCTCAGTTTAAGGTCTCATCCAGAAGGCAGCACCTCAGACAGTGCAGCATTCCCTCCAGTGCTCCACTGGAGTGTCAGCCTAGATTTTTGTGCTCAAGTCTCAAGAGTGGGACTTGAGCCCACAGCCTTCTGACTCAGGTGAGAGTGCTACTCACACGGCTGACTTCTTGTAGCTGAACATAACTGAACAAATAAGCATTTCTTTGCCATTGGCTTTCTTCTGTCTCATAAAGCTGAAATGTGTAAATTCTATTAGATTTATCAGTAATACAGGGCAGTGAAGATTAATAAATCAGCTTCACGAAACTCACATTTGCATAGACTTTGACAATAATAACCAAAACTCAAGTCCTACGGCGAGTTTCACATTATTTAAACCAACTGCTTTTGCCTCTTCTACAGAAAACAATCTTATTGTGCTGTGTCTTAGAATGTAACTATGGTTATTAGTTTTAATAAAGTTACAGATTGGGTAACTAACTGTAGAAGCTAATTTAAATAATCTGTCACTGCCCTTTTCAACAAAATCAATTACAATTTGCTTATGTTGAGTATTTGTTTTGATAAATTGTAATGTCACAAATGTAGTGCAAGTTACGTATTTACACCGTTATGTATTCATAACTACAGTTAAAGATCATTTTAAAGGAAACAAACAGGGAAACCCTTTTGCTGGCCAGCTAAACCTCAAGAGCCATTATAAAAGTTTATCGACTTTTGGTATAAATTGCTACTTGGATTCAAGGCCAAGCAAATTTTATTGCATTTCCCAGAAAGGTTGCAAAGTGCTTCACATACAGTGAATTACTTTGAAGTGAAGACTGCTGTTATGGAGGCAAACATCGCAACCATTTTGTGCACAGCAAGATTCCACAGAGCACAATGAGGTGTTTCAATGCTGTGAAGAGAGAAAAATTCTCGCCACGACTATTCTACTTCAAATAGAATCTGAAGTTTACAACACAGAAGGAGGTCATTCAGGCTCTTGGGGCTGTGTCAGTTCTTTGTTAGAGCAACCCAAAACTAATTCCATTGCCCTGCTCTCCTCATATAGCCTTGTACCTTCCTCTGCTTCAAATATTTATGGAGTTTTCCCTTAAAAGATGCAATGTTGTCCAGGCCCTGATCCGGGTTGGCATGGACTGCTTCATATTCGGAAGAGTGGTGAATGGAACACGGTGGAACCATCTGCTTTTTGTGAATAGGGTGTACTTGGGCAATCTTCCACACTGTCAGATAGGTGGCAGCGTCACAGCTGTATTGGAATAGCGGCCTTCGAGACACACAACAACGCAAAATCATCGAGCAGAAACTGATAGCCAAGTTCTACACCCATGAGGACGGCCTCAACCGGGATCTTGGGTTCATGTCACGCTACATGACGTAGAGTCATCCAGACTCGAGTCATCGTTGGCTTGTTCACAGATGTGATTTCCAGTAAAAAAGTAAAAAGTTTAAAGTTTATGGTTTTCCATAGACTGCATTTGACACATTGTGACCCTGTGACCCCACCTCATTGTCCTAGTTGTATTTTGCTATGTCTTTGATATAATGCCTTCCTGACTGACCTGATTGTTTCTCTGCCGAGGTGTGATAAAAGGCAGTCAGAAAGATTAACTGTAGTCGTCTGACATTGTACGCTACACAGGCATTGTTCTCTGTCTATATATGCTTTGCCGATTCGTATTCCTTCACTTCACCTGACGAAGGGGCAGCAGCTCCGAAAGCTTGTGATTTCAAATATAACTGTTGGACTATAACCTGGTATTGTGCGACTTCTCACTTTGGAATAGTTTGGCTGGGGAAACAGCTAGCTCTGGTGAACTACAGCCAGGATGTTGTCAACGCCCTTCACGTTTGCTGCATCCAGTGCACTCTGCCACTTCTTGTCACATGAACCGAATTGGCTGGACACTGGTATCTATGATGGTGAGGACCTCAGGTGGAGGCAGAATAAGATCAAATTGTGTAACAAATGCTGTTTTATTAAAATTATTTAATTCAAGCTAGTGAATAATTTTCTTCAAACAAAAAAACAATTTTGAATTAACACAAGACGTCAGTAGTGAGTTTGTCCTCGAGTCGTAAAATTGTTTGGAAATATAAACAATATACAGGTTGAGCATCCAAAATCCAGCAACCTCGGGACCAAGGCCGAGCCGGTTTTCGTGTTTTTCCGGACTTCTGAACGTGTTTCTGATGTCCGAAGTCCGGAAATATCGCAACCTGGGCTCGGGCATTTCCGGACTTCGGACATCAGAAACACGTTCCGAGTCCGGAAATGCCTGGGCCGCTCCGCGTAGCGCTGACGCGTTTCTCCGCCCCTCCCCTTCTGTTAAAGGGGAGGAACGCTGCGAGCTCTGCAGAGCATCCGATGGCCCACTTCACCTGAGGAAGGAGCAAATCGATAGCTCCGAAAGCTTGTGATTTCAAATAAAACTGTTGGACTATAACCTGGTATTGTGCAACTTCTCACTTTGGAATAGTTTGGCTGGGGAAACAGCTAGCTCTGGTGAACTACAGCCAGGATGTTGTCAACGCCCTTCACGTTTGCTGCATCCAGTGCACTCTGCCACTTCTTGTCACATGAACCGAATTGGCTGGACACTGGTATCTATGATGGTGAGGATCTCAGGAGGAGGCAGAATAAGATCAAATTGTGTAACAAATGCCGTTTTATTAAAATTATTTAATTCAAGCTAGTGAATAATTTTCTTCAAACAAAAAAACAATTTTGAATTAACACAAGACGTCAGTAGTGAGTTTGCCCTCGAGTCGTAAATTTGTTTGGAAATATAAACAATATACAGGTTGAGCATCCAAAATCCAGCAACCTCAGGACCAAGGCCGAGCCGGTTTTCGTGTTTTTCCGGACTTCGGAACGTGTTTCTGATGTCCGAAGTCCGGAAATATCGCAACCTGGGCTCGGGCATTTCCGGACTTCGGACATCAGAAACACGTTCCGAGTCCGGAAATGCCTGGGCCGCTCCGCGTAGCGCTGACGCGTTTCTCCGCCCCTCCCCTTCTGTTAAAGGGGAGGAACGCTGCGAGCTCTGCAGAGCATCCGATGGCCCACTTCACCTGAGGAAGGAGCAAATCGATAGCTCCGAAAGCTTGTGATTTCAAATAAAACTGTTGGACTATAACCTGGTGTTGTGCGACCTCTCAATTTTGTCCACCCCAGTCCAACACCGGCATCTCCGCATCATGACCACACTAGGCCACCAGGGCGGCGTGGTGCCGGGGCCGCAGCCTGGCAGAAACACTTAGTGGAGCTGTGCAGATTAAGTCGGACAAAACACAACACTAAAGTTTTATTGCATCACTCGCATTTTGCATAGGATTTTTCAAAAAAAACACAACAAAAGATAATGGCTTTTTGAAGTACCGGATTCCGGAACATTTTACGGATTCCGGACGACCCTGCCACCAATCGTCCCGGAGTCCGGATCCCGGAACATTCCGGATCTCCGGATTTTGGACGCTCAACCTGTATAAGTTAAAATAGCAGCTTTCAGTGAAATAAAAACAAAAGACTTCCAGATCCAGAATGAAATGCTTCAATGTGCACTGTCCACCACTTTGCTTCAATTCTCTCACAGGGCTATCAAATCCAAATAAGCCAACAGTAATAATTCTTTGAACAGCAGTTATATGATCCAATTCTTAGCAACAAGACTCAGCTTTTATCTTCAAATTAGACATTAATAAATGGGTGCGTTTGCGCTCATGTTTTCGCTATGGCGACAAAACAAACCTCAGCCTATCTGTAACCATCACAAATTGAAATTGGTCTTGCTCTAGAAATAAGAAAGATTTTATCTAAATCTCCTATGGGAGGCATTTTTGAGTCTGATCACCCATGAGTGGTGGTGAGGTAGAGCTGGGTGTCGTCAGCATACATGTGGAAACTGACGCTGTGTTTTCGGATGATATCACCAAGGGGCAGCATGTAGATGAGAAATAGGAGGGGGCCAAGGATAGATTCTTGGGGGACACCAGAGTTAACGATGCGGGAGCAGGAAAAGAAGCCATTGCAGGTGATTCTCTGGCTACGATTAGATAGAAAAAAAATGGATCTAGGCGAGTGCAGTCCCACCCAGCTGGACGACGTTGGAGGAGGATGGAGTGGTCAACGGCTGCAGACAAGTCAAGAAGGACGAGGAGGGATAGTTTACCTTTGTCACAGTCACAAAGGATGTCATTTGTGACTTTGATGAGAGCTGTTTCAGTACTGTGGCAGGGGCAGAAACCTGATTGGAGGGATTCAAACATGGAGTTGCAGGAAAGATGGGCAAGGATTTGGGAGGCGACAACACGTTCAAGGACTTTGGAGAGGAAAGGGAGGTTGGAGATGAGGCGGTAGTTTGCAAGGACGGAGGGGTTAAGGGTTGTTTTTTTGAGAGGGGTGATGACAACAGATTTGAGGGAGGGGGGACAATACCTGAGGAGAGAGAACCGTTAATAATGTCAGCTAACATGGGAGCCAGAAAAGCAAGTTGGGTGGTCAGCAGTTTGGTGGGAAGTTTGGCCCCGTGGGCTAGGGGAAGGAAGGGAAGTGGCAGAGGCAGCTGAACGGATGGTCTCAATCTTAGAGACAAAGAAGTTCATGAGCTCCTCACACTCGTTGTCAGAGGTGAGGGTGGAGGAGACAGGGGAGAGGGGTTTAAGAAGACGGTTAGCAGTATAGAAGCCGGGGTTTATCTTTGCATTCCAGAATGATTCTGGAATAGTGAGCAATTTTCGCAGACAAGCAGGACCCGATAATGCTTCATGTGGTCCAGCCAGATCTGGCGGTGAATGGCTAAACCATTTGTCCGCCATATCCGTTCAAGTCTGCATCCTTTGGACTTAAGGGAATGAAGATGAGGGCCGTACCAAGGGGAACGGCCAGGGTGAGAGAGTAATTCTTTTAATAGGAACTGGGGCATCAAAGGTGGTGGTGAGGGTGTGGTTGAGCAGATCGGTAGCTGCAGAAATGTCGTGGTGAATGGAGGGCCAAAGGCTGGACAGTTGGGATTTCGTAAGTGCAGTTGGGAGAGTTTTTTCCAGGGGCGGACACTGAAGGAAGTAGGGTTACAGGGTGGATGGGAGAGAGAAAGGGAGATGTGGGTGTAAAGCGATACTACAGACTATCAGTAATTCTATCTCTACCACAATCTGCTTCTCAGACTCAAGATGCTCCCCAAAAGCTAGCGCTATACAAAGCCCTGGTTAGACCACACCTGGAGTACTGTGTTCAGTTCTGGGCGCCACACCTTAGGAAGGATATATCGGCCTTGGAGAGAGTGCAGCTTTGATTCACCAGAATGATAGCTGGACTTCAAGGGTTAAATTAGGAGGTAAAATTACACAAACTAGGGTTGTATTCCCTGGAATTTAGAAGGTGATTTGATTGAAGTTTTCAAGGCATTAAGGAGAACTGATAGGGTAGACAGACAGAAACTATTCCCACTGGTTGGAGAGTTTAGGACTAGGGGGCATAGTCTAAAAATTAGAGCCAGGTCTTTCAGAAGTGAAGTTAGGAAACACTTCTACATGCAAAGGGTGGTAGAAGTTTGGAACTCTCTTCAGCAAATGGCAGTTGATGCTAGGTCAATTGTTAATTTTAAATCGAGAGCGATAGATTTTTGTTAACCAAAAGATAATGGGCCGGATATTCCGATCCATACGGGTGTGTACGCACTGTGTACCCACCCGTAGGGACATCGGAAATGCCGGTTTCAGGCATACACTGGAAACCGGCATTTCCGATCTGTCAACAAAGCTCGACAGATCCTCCGGCTGCCCGGGAGAAGGGCCTCTGCGGGCGGAGAGTTCCGCTTTTTGGAGACCCTCCGCCCGCAGAAAACCCTTACAATTCTTGCGCCTGGTAAAAGCAGGCGTAAGGCCTACTTTTACCAGGATAAGAGTTGAAAAAGGGTTTTTTTTTTTTTAATTTCCACTGATTTATCATTTAAAAATACTTTTAAAAAAAAGTTACGTTTATTTTTAGCCCCATAAAAAAACTTTAATTATTTTTTTGAAAATTTAAAGTTTTGTTTAAAATAGTTAATTTATTGTACTTTCAAGTCATTTTAAAAATGTGATGTGATTTTTAAAAAAATTTATTTAAAGTTTTACTATGTTTTGGGGGTGATCTCCATTCATATATTTGACAGGTCTTCCTGTCAAATGTATGAAGGGAGATTCCCTTCTCTGATTGGCTCCCCATGGCCCACGTGATCCCAGGGACGCTGCAAACTTCCTGCGCCTCTGGGATACGTGGGCCCTGCACATCAGCAGTTTGGAGAGGCCCAGCATCGGAACTGTGCGCCTCCCGGGAGCCCTCAGGTAAGGGCGCAGATTTTTCCAGATCGCAGGCCTCCGCCCGCGGGAGGCCTGCGATCGGAAAATATGGGCCATTAAGAGATGTAGTGCAAAAGCAGGTATATGGAGTTAGTTCATAGATCAGCCATGATCTCACTGAATGGCGGAACAGGCTCGAGGGGCCAAGTGGCCTGCTCCCGTTCCTATATTCCAACATTTTGTGTTACATCCTCAAAACTCTCATTTCCCTAATTCTAAGACAACACACAAAATGGACATGACTTCACTTACAACTATTGTTTATAAAATGTCTATGGCCAAGAAAAGTCTGAGCAAAGTGCACAAAACATTGGACTCATCTAAAGCAGACAATTTATTTCATTCCCAGTACTGAGAAAGTTCAAAGAAAGACAGCTTGAAAAAGGGCACATCACCAGATAACTCATCACCTCTTTATTAAAAAGGAAATAGAGTAAGTTTTCAGGATTTCAGCTCAATTTCTAAACTGTAATGCCACATAGTATATGGCAAACAAATGACATTTTCTCATTTGGCCTGCTGACGAGAATGAAATGAAGACAATATATGTCTTTTGCACCTCCCCATTCCTTCACCCAGACTGCCTCAGAAATAAAATTATTTGACATGCAATTCCCTGACACATTTTCCATTCCAACTGAACCAGTGATAAAAATGCAGGTTAATTTTCAGATGCAATCTGTTGCGAAGTGCAGTTAATGATTTTCAATTCCAAGGTTTCTTTGGCAATTCTACAAATAGGTAGATTTTTACACGCAATCATAAACTTGGGACTATGTGTCAATTGAAATTGGTATACTAAGGAAAATGGTACTTAAATTGCTAGCTAGTTAGTTTGAAATTACACATTCTCAATTCTTCTATTCTCCCTCCCGCCAAAAAAGAGGAATGGGAAAACAAGCTGTTTCCTGGATTGTACCAATGCTGGTTGGTAACCAGATACAATTAAGTGAGTGAGAATAATGCAGGGTCACTTTGCCTCCATTACTCTGAGAAAGTGAGTCACCTCAGCACCAAAAACAACTTGCACATATATAGCTCCTTTAATGGAGAAAAACATCCCAAGGCGCTTCACAGAAGCATAATCAGACAAACTGACACCAAGCCAAAGCAGGAGATATTAGGACGGGTGACCAAAAGCTTGGTCAAACAGGTGAATTCTGTGGAGGGTCTTAAAGGAGAAGTGAGAGGTGGGAGGTGGAGAGACAGAGGGGTTTAGGGAGTGAATTACAGAGCTTAGGGGCTAGGTGGCTGAAGGCATATCCACCAACAGTGGGGTTAAGCGAGTGGGCGATGCACAAGAGGCCAAAGTTGGAGGAATGCAAAGTTCCTTAAAGCACTGAACAACTGGAGAGGGTTAGAGATGGGGAGGGGCAAGGCCATTAAGGGATTTAGGCTTGAGGATGAGAATTTTAAATTTCAGGTGTTGGGGGACCGGGGGCCAATGTAGGTCAGTGAACACCAAACTGATGCGTGAGTGGAACTTGCTGCAGCATAGGAGACAGCAGAGTTTTGGGTGAGCTGATGTTTATGGAGGGTGGCGGTTGGGAGGCTGACCAGGAGAGCACTGGAACAGTCAAGTCTAGAAGTAGCAAAGGCATGGATGAGTTTTGGTCGCAAATGGAGAAGCAATGGGGCCAGAAGCTCAGCTTGGGGTTAAATAGGATGCCAAGATTGCAAAAAGTCTGGTTCAACCTGAGGCCGTGGCCGGGAGAGGAATGGAATGGAAGACAAGTGTACGAACTTTGCGGCGAGCCCTGAAGATAATGGCTTCGGTCTTCGATTTTTAACTGGAGAAAATTTCAGCTCATCCAAGACCGGATGTTGGACGAGCAGCCTGACAAGATAGAGGCAGTTGAAGGGTTGAGCAAAGTGGTGGAGACGTAGAGTTGGGTGTCATCAAAATACACATGTAATCTGAATCCATGTTTTTGGATGATGTCACCAAGGGTTAGCATGAGTTGAGAACAGTATTGAGAACTCACTTCGTGAAAACTTGCCCTGGAGTGCCCATATCCTCCCGTTCACTTTAATATCCTAAGAACCAATAAATGCACATAAGAAATACATGTAATTTTAAGGCGTGCTCCACACATGGTAACCAGGAGGGGTTTCATCTTCCTATAGTAGCAGGAATTAACCAACTTGCAGCCTTTGACTCTTCAGTTGGGGTGGGAGGACAGACATTTTTTTGTTTCACAATAAGTTATACTTGTTTGGTGGTTGTAAATTTAAATTACATATACTTGGGTGAATTCCGTCTAATCCACAAGGAACGACCACAAATAAATCCTTCAAGACAAAACACTGACATTTCTTCCTGACCGCTAAACTAATTCAACAAAACTGAAGATACTAAGCTAACACTACCACCTACATAATTCAGCTCTGAACAGCTGCGTTCTAGTGTTGATCTTCCCATGCTCCCAAAAGCATAGGAACACCATGTTCCTTAGAGTGCTTGATGAGCTGTGTCGTGGCTTATCCTCATGGCCTTAAATACTATTGATTGGATATTGATCAAAAACTCTTCGTGGATTGTAATTCTGTGCTCAATTTGAAGGATGTCAGTGGTGGAGAATTTTAGGTAACCAGTGTCAGCATCAGACCCTCCTAGCAGCTCTTTTTTTTTAAAAAGGAATCAACCAACATTGTACTAGTTTCTATTTCCAGAGTCAATTCTACACATTTACTACTGTGAAGAAAACAGTGCTATAATCTCAAATCTTCACTTGGTACTTGTCCTACAGCTCTGCAATCACAGTTAAATAATCTCCTTATATCTATATTATCAACATCTCTCCAAACTTTAAAGACCAAAATTGTGTGCCTTCCTGGTCTTTCCATCAATAAAAACAAGTTCAGTTCTATGAGTCTTGCTTTAAAAGTTCTAGAAATCTGTTTGCACTCTGAACTCCCTCCACTGCATGAATTTTCCATTTTGCACATGAGACATCCTTCAGAAATGAGTGTTATGTTAATTGGACAGTTTTGTACTCACTTCAAAACTGTTTAAACTCATTCCAGCAAAAACCCTCAGTCAGTAGGGATTCATTTTATCAGATCAAACAAAGGTGTATTCAAATCATGATTTTAGAGGAAACCCATTATGCCACACAAACTCTGCAGTTCTCAATCCAGTTGGACATACCAGAGTTTTTGGATGTCTGAGGGAAGAAATTAATGTAGAACTATTCACTCAAAGAGTGAAGATCCCACTGTTTAAAATATTTTTAATACACTTCCCCAATACTCAGTTGGAAATGCACTGCCTAATGTGGAACGGAGCCATACAGATCAGGGAAGTCCCAGGTTAAATTCCTAGTCTGTGCTGTGTGAGCTGATCTCAGGAGCGCAACTAATAAAAGCACTAAGTTGACATGAGTAGTCATATGCTAGGGATGAAGGGAAATGAAAAAGTAAGCCATGGATCTCATTCCTGTTCACTATCCAGTCAGTCCCCACTGCTACAAAGTGCATGAGCATGGCGAGGATCAGGCTTGTCTTTGTTGTCCCTTCAAAGAGCCTGCGGACACTCAATCTAGACCTAAAAATGAAGAATTGACGATTTAGATCAGGTACTAGAAAGTGGTCAGCATCGGTAAAACTGTATCCCAGCATGAGTTAGCACTTTAAGGAAAGGAGAAAACTGGAGGGACTAAAAATACATTGTAATACTTAATATTTATAATGAAATGCTCCCAATATTCAAGAGTAGATTAAGGATTTATAATAATTTAGTTGAAGGATGGAGCCCCAAGTAAGCATTGCAGACTCAACTCCATCCCATTAGTTAAAGAGTTGCTTCGTGAAGAGGGTTGCAAGTTCAAAAAATCAAAAACGATTCACAGAAGCAAGCATTTCAAAATATTTATCCCTCAACCAGCATCACGAAAACAGATTATCTGGTCATAGCTGTTTGTGGGACCTTGCTGTGTGCAAATTACCTGCTGCATTTCCTACATTGCAATAGTGACTATACTTCATTGGCTGTAAAGCCCCCTAGGACGTCCTGAGGTATATAAATGGAAGTCGGTCTTTGTATAGCTCCAGACATTCACTTGCAGGGGAGTCCAAAAACAAGGGTCATAAATGTAAGATAGACACTAATAAATCCAATACGAAATTCAGGAGAAACATCTTTACCCAGAAAGTGGTTAGAAACTCGCTACCACATGGAATAATTGAGGCGAATAGCATAGATGCATTTAAGGGGAGGCTAAATAAGTACATGAGGGAGAAAGAATAGAAAGATATGCTGACAGAGTTCGATGAAGCAGAGCGGGAAGAGGCTCGTGTGGAGCATAAACATCGGCATAGACCAGTTGGGCCGAATGGCCTGTTTCTGTGCTGTGAACTATATGTAATAAACTAATGCTGTAAAGTTTTTTTTATATATTCTGGAGCATTGTCTGCCACAATAACTTTTACTGCAATGTGCATGGAACACTTAGCCACATTGCTCAGTTATAAATTAATGGTAAAGCTGCCTGCTGACTTTACTTATCTTAATTTGCAATAACTCAATGTGTTAGATAAATGTAAAATCAATCTCATGCAATTATTGCTGAAGCTCTCAACTTACATTGTTAGCACATTACACTCTCCAAAACCTCGAAGTTCTAAGGTTACATTACTATTAGATCATCTTATAAACATAACAGGGAAATTAAAAAGCAATGATGTGTAAATTAGGTTGCCAAAATTAAAGGTCTTAACTGCAAATTACATTGTGCGAAGTAGGGAGCTGGAGCCTACGGTTTAGGCTTGAAGGGAGCAAGAAAGCAGGGACTTGGTTGCAGAATAATAAGTCAGGTATAAAGTACAGGGACTGGTCTCCGATAATCTAGCCAGTGATAATGTATCTAGCATAGACCAATCAAATCTGTCGGACATAATGGACAGCAATGAACAAAACTTTTTACTCAATTGATTAATATATAATTATAAAATTAAATTATATAAATGCTAATTAAGAATTGAATTTTCTACTCGATTACAAAAATACCAAATAAATGAATAATTCCAATGTTGTCAATCTAAACCATCTTGGGAAGAATGGGGAAGAGAGAGCAGGCCCTACGTCTAATTGGTTCATCAAAGCAGAGGCTGGGAACAGAGAGTAGAAGAGGGGACAAGCCTATGCAATGAACCGGAGGGGAAGGCCTGACCCAAGCCAGAAGCAATTAGCAAAGGCAGAAGGGTGAAGACTGGATCCAGTCAACGAAGGAAGAGCAGATCCAGATAGCTGACTGGATGTGAATTAATGTGGCAAGTCCAAGAAATAAGGCATGTTTGGGCCTGACAGCTGGGAGACTGGGAATGCTCAGTGTGCAGGAAATAGAAAAATAGTGGAGAGAGTGAGGCTCCAAAGTAGAGGCCAGTGAGCCTTGAGAGCACTTCAGGCAGGTATGGGATCCAAGAGCATTTTGTGGCATATTAGTTCATTTGTACAGATGCAAAAAGCAACCATCCAAGAGAGGGAACACAAGTTCTCTCTGTACCTGCACTTTCTTGTGCATTGTTCAAGTTGTGCCTGAACTGGGCAGGTCAAGTTGGACTACACAGTATTGGGGAAGTGTGTACTGGAAGCCAGCATGCTCATGAAGCCTGGCATAGTTCACCAGGCAGCACTAGGGAAGCTTGTTGGAGAAATTGGAAGACGAGATAGGCACGTTTGGCTTTTTCCTCCCAATTAATTGAAGTTTTTAAATGTGGTTACTATGTTATAAATGTTATTTTCAAGGTATACAGTCAGTGAGGAAATGTCAGGGCAGCTGTATCTCGCACAATGTCTTTTTTGCTGGAATTTGACTGGGCTGATGCTTTAATAGAATGTGACTGGAGAGAAAACAGAAAGTGGGGAGAAAGGTTTTGCTTAATATGATTGGTAAATAACAAAAGTAAAAAAAATTAAAAAGGAGACAAGACAGATTTAACCAATGAAGAAAATTTTGATGATGGTCACAATAGACAAGAAATTTTATGAAAATACAAACAGGTATACACTCAACATCCAAATAATTGCAATGAGTTTATTCTTGCACAACTTATATTGTATTGCATTCCATTTCATTTCATGCAAATTACTAAATAATAAATGTTGTATTGTAGAACAGCAAACTAGTGGGGACTGGATTTGAATGAAACTACACATTTTTTTATTCAATCATGGGATGTGGGCATTGCTGGCAAGGCCAGCATTTATTGCCCATCCCTAATTGCCCTTGAGAAGGTGCTGGTGGTGAAGCACCTTCTGGAACCACTGCAGTCCAAGAGGTGAAGACACTCCCACAGTGCTGTTAGGGAGGGAGTTCCAGGATTTTGACTTCACAACAATGAAGGAACAGCAACATATTTCCAAGTCAGAATGGTGTGCAACTTGGAGGGGAACTTGCAGGTGGTGGTGTTCCCATGCGCCTGCTGCCCTTGTCCTTCTAGGTGGTAGAGGTTGCGGGTTTGGGAGGTGTTGTCGAAGAAGCCTTGGCAAGTTGCTGCAATGCATCTTGTAGATGGTACACACTGCAGCCATGGTGGTGGAGGGTATGAATGTTTAAGGTGGTGGATGGGGTGACAATCAAGCAGGTTGCTTTATCCTGGATGGTGTTGAGTTTCTTGAGTGTTGTTGGAGCAGCACTCATCCAGGCAAGTGGAGAGTTTTCCATTACACTTCTGACTTGTGCCTGGTAGATGATGGAAAGGCTTTGGGGAGTCACTCGCCGCAGAATGTTCAGCCTCTGACCTGCTCTTGTAGCCACAGTTTTTATGTGGCTGGTCCAGTTAAGTTTTTGGTCAATGGTGACCCCCAGGATGTTGATGGTGGGGGATTCAGCAATGGTAATTCCATTAAATGTCATGGGGAGGTGGTCAGACTCTCTCTTGTTGGAGATGGTCATTGCCTGGCACTTGTGTGGCACGAATGTTACCTGCCACTTATCAGCCCAAGCCTGAATGTTGTTCAGGTCTTGCTGCATGCAGGCACGGACTACTTCATTATCCGAGGAGTTGCGAATGGAACTGAACACTGTGCAATCATCAGCGAACATCCCCACTTCTGACTTTATGATGGAGGGAAGGTTATTGATGAAGCAGCTGAAGATGGTTGAGCCGAGCACACTGCCCTGAGGAACTCCTGCAACGATGTCCTTGGACTGGGATGATTGGCCTCCAACAACCACAACCATCTTCCTTTGTGGCAGTTATGAATCCAGCCAGTGGAGAGTTTTCCCCCAATTCCCATTGACTTCAATTTTACTAGGGCTCCTTGATGCCATACTCGGTCAAATGCTGCCTTGATGTCAAGGGCAGTCACTCTCACCTCACCTCTAGAATTAAGCTCTTCTGTCCATGTTTGGACCAAGGCTGTAATGAGGTCTGGAGCCAGTGGTCCTGGCGGAACCCAAACTAAGCATTGGTGAGCAGGTGTCACTTAACTGCATCAGTATCAATTTGACTTAAACCACTTTTCTTCAAAATTCATTAAAACTGAGAACACAAGTATAAATTCAATACTGAGCAGCTGGGGAAGAGCATATAATGATCGTGGTAGCCACTGTGCAAGTTGGGTGCTAAAATCATAAATACAAAATCATTCCCGTCACACTGATCTTATATCAATTATACATTCAGGAGATCATAGAATCATGGAACAGTACAGCACAAAAGGAAGTCACTCGACCCATTGAGTCTTCACCGGCTCTTTTGAAGAGCAATGCAGTTAGTCCCACTCGCCCACTCTTTCCCCATATCCCTGCAATTTTTTTCTCCTTCAAGTATTTATCTAATTCCCTTTTGAAGGCTACTATTTAGTTGTATCCACACCCTATAAGGCAGTGCATTCCAAATCCGAACCACTCATTGCGCAAAAAGATTTAACTACGCATTTTATGAAATTGCCAAACAAGTTTTTACTTCCTGTTTAAAAACTGGCCATATTGTGGAAGTGCACTAAGTGTTAAAACCATACACAAGGGATTCCAAAAGCATTCACTTATTTTTCCTCTCCAACTTTCTCTTCCTCTTTGGAGGATGGAGACTCACGTTGGGGTATGTTTCTAACAATGACCACACCCTTCCAGTACCTCATCCTAGTGGTCATTTGACTATGGAAAAGCCAAGACGTGAAGTGCAATGGGTTATTCAACCATGTCGGGTGTCACAGTTAAATCTGTTGTCTTCACCCAACATTCACTTTCCAATTGGAGCCACTGAATAGCAATCAGGAGTGGGAACACGAGCTAATTTTTCCCCGGCATGGGAACACTGAGGCAATCTGCAACACCCCACCATGTCAACATTGACTGTCAAATAAATCTCTCATGGTTTTTCTTTCTGACCAAGACAATCTGTACTTGATATGGCAATGACTATTTAATTCAACGGACAGTTCCTTTACACTAGTTTATTAGATTGAATGATATCTTTCCTTTTTTGAGGGGTTGTGGGAGAGAAAGAGCAGTTTCATAAATATGTACAACAGACAAAGGCCGGAATTTTCATGCTGCCGTGCGTGCGGGATTGGAGGCGGGTCGGGAGTAAAAGTCGCAAAAAATATGAGCATGTCGGGAACCCACTATCATGCCACCTCCTCGCGCCTTTAACTTGGGCGCATTTGCCAGCACGGCACGGACCCAAACGGCAGAGACGGGCGACCTAATTTAGCTCATTATTACCTTGTTGTCAGACCCTTAACTGTTTTTAACCAGACCTTCGGAATTTCACTGGATGACCACGGGAATCACACAGCTCAGGAACCATGCTCAGTGGCCACTGAGCATGGAAACAACAGTAAGTACTCCCACATGACACCTGCTTACTTGCTTAAGGGTGAGGCTCTTGCTGAGTGCATTTTGAGCACAGATTTAGGTGTCTACAGTTTGCAGGTCTTTTCTGAAGCTACTCTCACCTCATTGCTACTATCACATCATTGACAGATTGTTTCTCTGATCTCTACTTCACCTGCCATCAGCATGGGTGCCGTTTATACTGTCTCACCTTAGTCATCACAATCGGACCAGGATGAGCCCCAACACCAGCAGCAAAGGGCACACCAACAACCTTCTCCTCAACGACCTGATGCTCCACAGCACAGAGGACATCAGCGCAGGGCTGCACCGTGCTGGAGGCAATACCCTCAACACAGGGTATACCGGCAGAGGATGAGCTTCCTCAACATGACTTGAGTAGCAGTGCCAAAGGAGGCTCAGGCTATCGCGCCAGGTCGTCGCAGACATTTGCAGCTTGCTGGAGCAAGAGCTGCAGCCCAGAGAACCTGGAGGACACGCCTTACCAGTGGCTGTCAAAATCACCAGTGCCCTCAACTTCTTCGCCTCGGGCTCCTTCCAGGGATCTACAGCAGACATTTGCAGCATCTCGCAGTCGGCCACCCACAGATGCATCACATAGGTCACCGATGCCATGTTTGGTAAGTCAGCCAATTATATCAACTTTGCCACTGACGAAGCCAGTGTTAGTGAGCGAGCACTGGGCTTTGCGACTCTGGCTAGCTTCCCACGGGTGCAGGGCATCATTGACTGCACACATATGGACATCAGGGCACCCCATCATCACCCTGGAGTGTTTGCAAACCGCAAAGGCTTCCACTTCCTCAATGTGCAGCTGGTCTGCAAACATACTAAGATCATCATGCATGTGCGCGCCAAATTCCCTGGCAGCTGTCATGACTTTTGTCCTGTGCCAGTCCACCCTCCCTCAGCTCTTCGCACCACCAAACACACTTACCGGCTGGCTGCTTGGAGACAAGGGCTATCCACTGAAGGTGTGGCTCATGACACCCTTGAGGAGGCCAAGTACTGAGGCTGAGGAAAGATATAATGAAAGCTACATTTCCACCAGATGTGTCATAGGAAAAACAATAGGCATGCTGAAAATGCACTTCAGCTGCCTTGAAAGATCTGGACGAGCCCTTCAGTACGTACCAGTCAGGGTCTCCAGAATCGTCATTATCTGCTGCGCACTGCACAGCAACGAGGATTAGCACTGCATCAGGAGCAAGGCGCTGAGCACAGAGCCTCTTCAGGAGGAGGAGGAGCATCAGCTCGAAGACGAGGAGGAGGAGCAGGAGGAACCTGAGGTCCAGATGGCACCAGCAGCACATTGATGCCCAGGAGGCCAGGGATGGCCTCATCACAGCCAGATTTACTTAACTTCCTGCATTACACCCATATGGCTACCACATGCTGTGCCAGATTCATGACCCCCTCCACCCCTCCAAACACCATCATAAAGCATTTCTACAATGATAAAGCCATTCTTTCACACTGACCCCCATAGCTGGAGGCAACGTTATGTCTTAACCATTCACTCCAACTCACTAAGCCACTTCCTAAATAGCATACAAAAATGTCCATGTGGTGAAATTAAATAGTTTTATATGTGACATAAATGGTAACAGAACATTAACAAAAACACTTCTTTAAAGAAGTAATACAAAATTAACAAATATACATTCCTTTAAGGCACAAAAACCCCACAGGAAAAGTGGTCCAACTGTGGCTAACAAGAGAAGTTAAAGATAGTATTAGATGAAAGGAAGAGGCTGATAATGTTGCCAAAAATAGTAAGCCTGAGGATTGGGAGGATTTTAGAATTCAGCAAAGGAGGACCAAAAAATTGATAAAGAAAGGGAAAATAGAATGAGAGTAAATTAGCGAGAGACAAAAAAAGACTGTAAAAGCTTCTATAGGTATGTAAAAAGGAAAAGATTAGCAAAAGTAAATGTGGGTCCCTTACAGGCTGAGACAGGAGAAATTATAATGGGGAATAAGGAAATGGCAAAGAAATTAAACAAATACTTTGTGTCTGTCTTCACAGAAGAAGACGCAAAACACCTCCCGGAAATAGTGGAGAACCAAGGGTCTAGCGAGAATGGGGAACTGAAAGAAATTAGTATTAGTAAAAAAATAGTACTGGAGAAGTTAATGGGACTGAAAGCCGATAAAACCCCTGTACCAGATGGCCTACATCCTAGGGTTTTGAAAGAGGTGGCTATAGAGATAATGGATGCATTGGTTGTCATCTTCCAAAATTCCATTGATTCCAGAACGGTTCCAGCAGATTGGAAGGCAGCAAATGTAACCCCACTATTTAAAGAAAGGAGGGAAGAGAGAAAACGGGGAACTACAAACCAGTTAGCCTGACATCAGTAGTAGGGAAAATGCTAGCATCTATTATTAAGGACATGGTAACAGGGCACGTTTAAAATAATAGAATTGGGCAGAGTCAGCACGGATTTATGAAAGGGAAATCATGTTTGACTAATCTGTTAAGAGTTCTTTGAGGTTGTAACTAGCCGAATAGATAAGGGGGAACCAGTGAATGTGGTGTATTTGGATTTTCAGAAGGCATTCGATAAGGTGCCACACAAGAGGTTATTAAACATAATTAGGGCTCATGGGATTGGGGGTAATATACGAGCATGGATTGAGGATTGGTTAACAGACAGAAAACAGAGAGCAGGAATAAACGGGTCATTTTCAGATTGGCAGGCTGTAACTAGTGGGATACCGCAAGGATCAGTGCTTGGGCCTCAGCTATTCACAATCTACATCAATGATTTGGATGAGGGGACCAAATGGAACATATCTAAGTTTGCTGATGATACAAAGCTAGGTGGGAATGTAAGTTGTGAGGAGGATGCAAGGAGGCTTCAAAGGGATATAAACAGGCTAAGTGAGTGGGCAAGAACATGGCAAATGGAATATAATGTGGAGAAATGTGAAGTTATCCACTTTGGTAGGAAAAATAGAAAAGCAGAGTATTTTTAAATGGAGAGAGATTGGGAAATGTTGGTGTTCAGAGGGACCTGGGTTGTCCTTGTACACGAATCACTGAAAGTTAATATGCAGGTACAGTAAGCAATTAAGAAAGCAAATGGTATGTTGGCCTTTATTACAAGAGGATTTGAGTAGAAGAGTAAAGACGTCTTACTGCAATTATATAAGGCCCTGGTGAGACCACACCTGGAATATTGCATACAGTCTTGTAAGGAACGATATACATGCCATAGAGGGAGTACAACGAAGGTTCACCAGACTGATTCCTGGGATGGGGGGATTGTCCTATGAGGAGAGATTGAGTAGACTAGGCCTATATTCTCTGGTGTTTAGAAGAATGAGAGGTGATCTCATTGAAACATACAAAATTCTTACAAGGCTTGACAGGGTAGATGCAGGGAGGATGTATCCCCTGGCTGGGGAGTCTAGAACCAGGGTCACAGTCTCAGAATAAAGGGTCGGCCATTTAGGACTGAGATGAGGAGAAATTTCTTCACTCAGAGGGTGGTGAATCTTTGGAATTCTCTAACCCAGAGGGCTGTGAAGGCTCAGTTGTTGAGTATATTCAAGACAAAGATTTTGGATATTAAGGGAATCAAGGGATCTGGGGCTAGGGCGGGAAAGTGGAGTTGATGTAGATCAGCCATGATCTGATTGAACGGCGGAGCAGGCTCGAGGGGCCGAATGGCCTACTCCTGCTCCTATTTCTTATGTTCTAAACACCCATGTGCTTACCCTTGTGCATCTACTTGTGTCATTTTTCGTTTAGGCGTACTTCTACGAGGTGCACCCCCTGTGGCTTCAGCAGAGGGCGAGGCAGCCTGCTCGCTTCCCTGCTGCGACTGCGTAGACAGTTTTGGCGGACATCCAATGGCCCCCCCTAAAGTCTGCTACTCCTACAACTCTGCAGGGGCAGACTTGGCCATCGCGATCTGAGGAGGCATCTGGGGTTCTGACTGGGGAGAGGCAACGGGGGAGAAGTGTGAGCGCTTTGAGAGGAGTCCCCACTTCCATTTCCCCTCTCACCATCATCCCTCTCATGGGCCACCCGCACTTCTCTGCTAGCATAGAAACATAGAAGATAGGAGCAGGAGTAGGCCATTCGGCCCCTCGAGCCTGTTCCGCCATTTAATGAGATCATGGCTGATCATCCAAATTCAGTACCCTGTCCCTGCTTTCTCCCCATATCCCTTGATCCCTTTAGCCTTAAGAAATATATCTAACTCCTTCTTGAATATATTTAATGAATTGGCCTCAACTGCCTTCTGTGGTAGAGAATTCCACAGGTTCACCACTCTCTGGGTGAAGAAATTCCTCCTCATCTCAGTCATAAATGGCTTACCCCTTATCCTTAGACTGTGACCCCTGGTTCTGGACTCCCCCGCCATCGGGAACATCCTTCCTGCATCTAGTCTGTCTAGTCCTGTTAGAATTTTATAAGTTTCAATGAGATCCCGTCTCATTCTTCTAAACTCCAGCGAATATAAGCCTAATCAACCCAATCTCTCTTCATACGTCATTCCTGCCATCCCAGGTATCAGTCTGGTGAATCTTCGCTGCACTCCCTCCATGGCAAGAACATCCTTCCTCAGATAAGGCGACAAAACTGCACACAATACTCAAGGTGTGGTCTCACCAAGGCCCTGTACAACTGCAGCAAGACATCCTTGCTCCTGTACTCGAATCCTCTCACTATGAAGGCCAACATACCATTTGCCTTCTTAACCGCCTGCTGCACCTGCATGCTTACCTTCAGCGACTGGTGCACAAGGACACCCAGGTCTCGTTGCACTTCCCCTTTTCCCAATCTATTGCCGTTCAGATAATAATCTGCCTTCCCGTTTTTACCACCAAAGTGGATAACCTCGCATTTATCCACATTATACTGCATCTGCCATGCATCTGCCCAATCACCCAACCTGTCCAAATCATACTGGAGTTTCTCTGCATCCTCCTCACAGCACACACGCCCACCCAGCTTTGTGTCATCTGCAAACTTGGAAATATTACATCTAGTTCCCTCGTCTAGATCATTAATATATATTGTGAATAACTGGGGTCCTAGCAGCGATCCCTGCGGTACCCCACTAGTCACTGCCTGCCACTCGGAAAAAGACCCGTTTATTCCAACTCTTTGCTTCCTGTCTGCCAACCAGTTCTCTATCCAAGTCAGTACCTTACCCCCAATCCCATGTGCTTTAACTTTGCACGTTAATCTCTTATGCGGGACTTTATCGAAAGCCTTCTGAAAGTCTAAATACACCACATCCACTGATTCTCCCTTATCTATTCTACCAGTTACATCCTCAAAAAATTCCAGTAGATTAGTCAAGCATGATTTACCTTTTGTAAATCCATGTTGACTTTGTCCAATCCTGTCACTGTTTTCCAAGTGCTCTGCTATTACATCTTTTATAATGGACTCTAGCATTTTACCCACTACCGGTGTCAGGCTTACTATAATTCCCTGTTTTCTCTCGACCACCTTTTTTTAAATAGTGGGGTTACATTAGCTACCCTCCAATCCATGGGAACTGTTCCAGAGTCTATAGAATTTTGGAAGATGACCAGCAATGCATCTACTATTTCTAGGGCCACTTCCTTAAGTACCCTAGGATGTAGATTATCCGGCCCTGGGGATTTATCGGCCTTCAATTCCGTCAATTTCCCTAACACCATTTCCCTACAAATACTGATTTCTTTCAGTTCCTCCCTCTCATTAGACCCTATGTTCCCCGACATCTCTGGGAGGTTATTTGTGTCCTCCTTTGTGAAGACAGAACCAAAGTATGTATTTAATTGGTCTGCCATTTCTTTGTTCCCCATTATAAATTCCCCTGATTCTGACTGCAAGGGATCTATGCTTGACTTCACCAATCTTTTTCTCTTCACATATCTATAGAAGCTTTTACAGTCAGTTTTTATGTTCCCAGTAAGCTTACTCTCATACTCTATTTCCCCCCTCTTAATTAATCCCTTTGTCCTCCTTTGCTGAATCCTAAACTGCTCCCAATCCTCAGGTTTGCTGTTTTTTCTGTCCAATTTATATGTCCTCTCCATGGATCTTATGCTATCCCTAATCTCCCTTGTTAGCCACGGTTGAGTCACCTTTTTTGTTTTATTTTTAATGCCAAACAGGGATGAACAAATTCTGTAGTTCATCCATGCGATCTTTAAATGTTTGCCATTGCCTATCCACCGTCAACCCTTTAAGTAACGCTCCCCAATCCATCCTAGCCAACTTGCGCCTCATACCATCGTAGTTTCCTTTATTTAAATTCAGTACCCTAGTCTCTGAGTCAACTACTTCACTCTCCATCTTAATGAAGAATTCTATAATATTATGATCGCTCCTCCCCAAGGGGCCTCGCACAACAAGATTGCTAATTAATCCTTTCTCATTACATAATACCCAGTCTAAGATGGCCTGATCTCTAGTTGGTTCCTCGACATATTGGTCCAGGAAACCATCCCGTATACACTCTAGGAATTCCTCCTCCACAGTATTGTTACTAATTTGGTTAGCCCAATCTATATGTAGATTAAAGTCACCCATGATAACTGCTGTGCCCTTATTGCATGCGTCTCCAACTTCCCGTTTAATGCCATCCCCAACCTCAGCATTACTGTTTGGAGGTCTGTATACAACTCCCACTAATGTTTTCTGCCCCATGGTATTTCTCAGCTCTACCCATACAGATTCCACATCATCAGAGCCAATATCCTTCCTTACTATTGTGTTAATCTCCTCTTTAACCAGCAATGCTACCCCACCTCCTTTTCCTTTTTGCCTGTCCTTCCTGAATATTGAATACCCCTGGATGTTGAATTCCCAGCCTTGGTCATCCTGGAGCCATGTCTCCGTAATCCCAATTATATCATATCCGTTTACATCTATTTGCGCAGCTAATTCATCCACCTTATTACGAATGCTCCTTGCATTAAGTCACAAAGCCTTCAGGCTTGTTTTTTTAACACTCTTAGACCTTTTAGAATTATTGTTTACTGTGGTCATGTTTGATTTACACCCTTGATTTCTCTGCCTTCCACTTTTGCTTTTCTCCTTCCTGTCTTTTGCTTCTCTCCTTGCTTCCCTTTCCCTGTCTCCCTGCACAGGTTCCCAACCCCCTGCCATTTTAGTTTAAACCCTCCCCAACAGCACTAGCAAGCACTCCCCCTAGGACATCGGTCCCGGTCCTGCCCAGGTGCAAACCATCCAGTTTTTACTGGTCCCACCTCCCCCAGAACCAGTTCCAATGTCCCAGGAATTTGAATCCCTCCCCCTTGCACCATTCCTCTAGCCACGTATTCATCTGAAATATCCTTCTATTTCTACTCTGACTAGCACGTGGCACTGGTAGCAATCCTGAGATTACTACTTTTGAGGTCCTATTTTTTAAATTTACCTCCTAACTTCCTATATTCAGCTTTTAGGACCTCATCCCATTTTTTACCTATATCGTTGGTACCTAAATGCACCATGACAACTGGCTGTTCACCCTCCCCCTCCAGAATGCCCTGCAGCCGCTCCAAGACATCCTTGACCCTTGCACCAGGGAGGCAACATACCATCCTGGAGTCTCGTTTGCGGCCGCAGAAACGCCTATCTATTCCCCTTACAATAGAACCCCCATCACTATAGCTCTCCCACTCTTTTTACTCCCGTCCTGTGCAGCAGAACCACCCATGGTGCCAGGAAGTTGGCTGCTGCCTTCCCCCGATAAGCCATCTCCCTCAACAATATCCAAAGCGGTATATCTGTTTGAGAGGGGGATGGCCACAGGGGACCCCTGCACTACCTGCCTGCGCCTACTACTCTGCCTGGCGGTCACCCATTCACTTCCTGCCTGTGCAGCCTTTACCTGCGGTGTGACCAACTCATTAAACGTGCTATCCACGACGTCCTCAGCATCACGAATGCTCCAGTATGCATCCATTCGCAGCTCCAGCACCGCAATGCGGTCTGCCAGTAGCTGCACCTGGATACACTTCCGCACACATGGTCGTCAGGGACACAGGAAGTGTCCCTGATTTCCCACATAGTGCAGGAGGAGCATGCCACGGGGCCGAGCTGTGCTGCCATGACTTACCCTTTAATTAATTTAAATTAAATTAAATCAAATCAATACCACAAATTACACTACAATTAAATGATATACTCAAGGGCCCTTGTTTACTAGCACTCCCCGCTACACAACAGAGACCTTAGAAACTATAACCACAAAATTAAGACCTTCTAAACTTTATAAACTATTAACCTTAACTTTCAAACTATAGAGTAGTATAAATACTCACCTGGCCGTACTCACCCAATCAGCTGCTTCCTCTTGCCCGCGTCACTTTTTGAATCGTGACGTGGCTCTGGAACGCCGCCTGTCTGCGAGAGCTGGAGAGCACCTTGCTGCAGAGCAGTGGGGCCATGAGGACCCAAGTCTATGTTGACATCCCTCCTAGAGAGAAGGTCTATGAGCCTCTGGCATCTGTTCTCCATAGATAGCACGTGCTCATGTGAGTAGCGCATTAGCTGCTCCACGCAGGTGGTCATCCTTTCCATGGAAGAACATACCGTCCGCATCGCCTGCGACATGGTGGTGCTCATGTTGGAGACGGACTCGTTCATTCTCTGTACATTTGCAGACATTGCGGCTGCAAAACCTGTCAGAGCCTATTTTACGTCTTCCTGCACCTCAGGATCGCCCTCTTTCTGGATGGCCCCCGAGGCTGAGCGTCTCCATGCAGCTGAGCAGAGCTGGAAGTGTCCTGCGCCCTCCGGCGAGGAGTCTCCACTGCTGTCCCGGTCTCCACCATCTCCTCTTGCTCACTTGAGAGACACACCAGGTGACAAGAATACTCTATGTAGCGTAGGAACTACCAAGAGGTGTGCTTATCTGCGCTGGTGCTGGGTGCACGTCGGTCTGGCGACGGTGCAACCTCAGAGACTGGAGGCTCCTCTGAGTCGTCTTCCTCTTCTGGCTGGACAGTGGGGTGTGGGGGCTCTTGATGGACCTGTGGGAGAGTAAAGAGACGATTTAGAAATGTTATTTTAAGAATGGGTAACAATACCATTATGCACATGATGAACATTCACTGGCTGCTGACATCAGTCACCATATGAGTGACTGCTATATTCCATGTGGCTGTATGAGATGTAATTCTGTCACCAGGTTGCTGAGAGGTCCCCCTCTCTCCGTCTCCCACCGTCAGCTGCACCGCAACTGCTGACACCTCCAGGGCTACCTCCTCTTCTGCTGTCAAAGTGGCAAGGATGAAGGGCCACCTCTGGTTCTCTCCCTCTCTGTTATTGTGCGCTCGTTTCTCTGCAAGGAGGGAAAGAGGAGAAGTTTGATTGAGAGTGTGGCGCCAATACCAAATGGCCTCCTTGTGTGATGTTAGATGTTATGATTGCATTAGGATGAGGGCAAGTGTTAGTCACTGGGGGATGTGAGTATGTAGATAGAGAGGGATGGGTGGACATGCAAGGTATGTTGGTGTGAGTAATGGTGTGCAGGAGTAAGCTTGGGAAGGCAGATTGATGGGGATGTGATGAGAGGCACAGCAGGATGAAGTTGAGTGTGGCTTTGCACTCACCTTTCCTGATCTCATGAGATCACTGAAGCGCTTCCGGCACTGCACCCAGGTCCTCCTCACCACATCCCTGCTGTTGACCTCCTCAGCAATTTGGAGGCTGGCTCTTTTTATCTCCTGGGGAGGTCTCTTGCACTCATCAGCAGGGAAGAGGACCTCCCTGCGTGCTCGGACTCCCTCCACAAGAATATGTAGGGAGTCATCTGAAAACCTGGGTGCAGCCCTCTGTCTTTGTGAAGCCATCTCTGCAAGGCTGAGCAATAACCAGATGGTGATTTATCCTCTCTGTACACTCCTAGATGAACCTTCAAATGCGATGTGGCCAAGGCTGCTTTAAATATCCCCGCTGGAAATGAGTCATTAATGGTGTCATCAGACCCGCACTATTTAATAGGGCTGGGAAATGTGCAGGCCTGCCTGAAAAGGCGCCATTAACGGAAAATCGCTCCGAGGAGCAAGATGACAAGTAGAACGCAGTTCCGACCCGCCAAGCCAACCGCCCGCACCCGACCAGGTAATGAAAATTCCGGCCAAAGTCTTTTACATGTTGAACCACACTTCAGAAAACAAATCCACTGTATATTGTAAAACAGGAAGATCTTCCTGCTCTGATCTTTACTGTACTTCATCATAAATGTATAAATGAGAAATAGTGCATGACTCATACTGAGCTATGGGTAACAAGAGCTAAAAAAGCAACCTTCACATAAAACAACTGCAGACAAAGAAAACCAACCACCTCAGGCTATGGCTATCACAGATATGCAACAAAGCTGCCTTGAAATCATTGGCACACATCACAGATCCAAACTCTAAAAGCAAGCTTCTAGCTAAACTTCCAATTTTCCAAAGCACACATCATTCACAAGGCCTTGGTTTTTTTTTGCTGATTGAAACACTTCTTGTGGAATTTCTGATGACATCATGATCCCAGCAGCTGCTCGACCTGATGCCAGTTTTTGCTTGAATGTACGCTCTTCTCTGATGCAAGAACACTGTGGGAATGACAAAGGGTGTGATGCCCAGGAAAAACATGAAAAAGCATTCATCATGCCATTTCATTTTTGCTGCAAACAAGGTTTTATTCCTATTGGTAACAGTTAATTGTCAATTCTGTGCCTAGATTCAATAAGTAGTAATCCTATCAAGCTGGCAAAAAGAGCTGTAACAAGTTTTTTGTTTCATCTTTCGCTGGGATCAGAAGAAAAATGATTAGCCTAACTATTAAACACAGGGCTCTCAGCTTTTTAATTCTATTCGGTCACAGTGGATAAGCTGAACAAACTCACTAAACTGACTGCAAACAGCTATATTCTCGGCATTGATCCCAGAAGCACTATTCAGAAGACAGTGAAACCTGTCACAACGTTTTTTTTTTAAAAACACAAAAATCATAGATCTCATGGCTGCAGACAGATAAATTCAACTTTTACATCTTTTCCTTAAAGCTTTTTAAAAAAAAAAAATAGGGCCTACAACTCAGGAAATAGAAACCAATGTGAAGGCATGAGATTGCATTACATAACTCAGTAATCTCAAGAGGAGAATTTTTAACGGTTCTCTCGGTTCATCGATATTATCTGGTGAGATAACCAAACAGCAGTGCAGACATAGACAACTGTTCTGCCCTCCAACAAGGCTGTAGTTGAAAAACACACTCACAACTGGAAATAAGAGCACAAGACTGCCCAGAAAACGATAATGAAACTGAAAAGAAAGAGGGCTTTTTTAGGCAAACAGAAGAATCAGTTCACACGATGCTGTGAGCCATCACTGACAGTACAATATTAGTTTCACAAATTACCCACAAAAAGTACAGACACCCATGGCCTGTTTTCCAGGAGTCAAAGCAAGGCGGGGGAGGGGGGGGGGGGGAAAGTTGATGCAGTAATGTTATCCAGCACGTCAGTATGCTTCACAAACAGTAGTTACTAAAAATGCTAGAAACATGTAGCAATTGAACATCAATACTCCGCCAGCTTTAATACAGGAACAAGCCGCCTAAACTGGGCTCTAGTCCGCATAGTCAGCTCAAGAAAAATGTACCACTGCTGGGACTCAGTAGGCCCAGCAGCCTGGAAGTAAACCAGAGTCCATTAATAGGAAAAAATTCTCTAGATTATTTAAATAAATAAAAAGGACCTAACTGCTCTATCCAAATGACAAACCACTATTGTAAATGAAACAGTTACATTTATATTCCATCTCATTTCTAAAAGACAAGAAACTTCATAACTTTGAGTTAGTAATTGAGAGATTAATACAAGTACTCTCAGTTATGCATCTTCTTGTTTGTGGTACACAAGTACCAATTTATGTTTACAGAATTCATTTGAAAATAAGTTCGCCATTTTCATCTTGTTTTGCAAGTCACATTGCAAACCGAATGTTTTTCTGCTAACAAGCTAAAATAGTTACATTCTATATCTTGTCGACCTATTAGCTTTCATTCAGTAAAAAATAATCTTACCTAATCAAAACACACAGCTTTAAGGAACAAGGAGGGATGTTTGACCTCAGTGTCTTCTACCACTCAAGCACAGGTCGCTGGGTCGAGCTATACTACAGAATTCACAAATCATTCAATAATTTTATACACGCTTAAAAAAAATAATAATGTATGTCCTTCAGTTTCAGAAAAATGTTACGCCCATATTCATATTCTCTCTGATGAGGCCCTCTCAGCTACACTGGCATGTTGGTTGGAAAGACATGCAGGGAATAAAACAGAAAAGGGATTAGTCCCCGAAAAATAAAATAACCTCCTTCCACTTTACTAGTTGACTTAGGTATAGTATGGGATCTGGAGTCCCAAGACCACCAGTTTGCTCTGCTTCCAAGAGTTTGCTTAAAGTCAAAGTATTTGATTTATTTTTCTATTTTTGCTTCCCCAAAACCCTCCTATTTCTGAATTTGTTTCTTGATTTAAAAAATACTCAATTACTTTCCAATTGAATATGTAGTGTGTGCTGAAGCAGTTATTGGCATTGCAGCAAGGAATTCCCCCCCACCCACCCCCATCACTGAGTCTCCTATGGCCAGCACACTGGCAGGTGATCATTTGCCCTGATTCACGTCAGCATTAAAGCTCAGCAAACATATCCCCTCTGCCCTACTGCAACCATCAGTCCCCCTCAGTGACAAAAAAACCCTCATCCCAAATAAGTCAGTTTTAATTTAGCAGCTTAAACTGTAGAAAGCGATGAAAAATAAATTGGAAGGGTTCCATCACTCATGCCTCACAGTTAGTTCTCTTGTGCAGTCTTGGGTATTGTACATGCACAAGAACAGAGTGAAAACTACAATTTTCATGATGCACTTCTGTCCCCCAAACATAGAACTGGCTCACAGCAACTGGGAATTCCTACCACCCAAGGCACAGGATATATATTGATGGACATTCAATGCGGTTCTCAGTGTCCACTTTGTGCCATAAGTGAGGGAAATAAAAATTTTGTGCACTCTTCAAAACTGAAGAATAAGCACCCTGGGGAACGTAGCATGTCCCACTTTCCACAACTAACATCACCTTCAGTCACTTGCAAATTAGGTATAAGACAAGCCACATTTAAGCCAAAATCCCACTGAAATGTCCCAACATTATGCTTAGAACACCAGTATATTTCATTTTCATTTTCCCCGGCCATCTTTAGGATATCAGGGTGAGAATGTCCAATTATGGACACTCAGTTAGGACTCATGTCCATTATGGGAACTAGCCTGAAACAATCCAAATATTAACAATTGTAAGAACTGTTAGTCTAGGTTAGAGGTAAAATGGAAATTCTAGAAACACATCCCATCTTAAACAGAGTTCTCGAAAATCCTTCCCCATTTTTAAGAGTACAATTTAATTGCTTAAATTACTATTACCATTGTCTGTGGAATACAATACCAAACAATAAACAAAAGACTCACTGTGAAATCACCATCACGTGTATAGATTTGAGTGAAGCAATATTTTGGTACGTCATCTATAATCACTAACCAGCATTACAATCCCAATATAATCAAATAATAAATGTCTGTTTGCAAACTTTTAATTTTTTAAACTTGTGATACAACAAATGTGAACCATGATTTTGCTTTGCAAAAAAAATATTATTTAAACACTGGAGACTTCCACTATAAAACCTTGAGATTATATAATTGCAGTTTACAATATGAAATAGCTACAATCAGTGAAATTGGTTCAAAGAAAAACCAACTTGGATTTACTTAGCACCTTTCATGTCCATATGGGAAAAATATAAATAATTTTAGATATATTAAATGGAATATGATATATTCATTTGCAAATCATTAACAAAAATAACCCAATATTCTGTAAGGTCCTGTGTCATTTTGTATTCAGAAAACTCCAGTAGAAAAAAAAAGGAGCACATGGTCTGTCAAGTTTTAAAGAAAAAATGATTCCATATAAAAGACAATATTGTTAAGGTGGCAAAGGATTACCACCAATACTATAATCTCAGTTTTTAATTGACAAGTAAATCATTTCATCAACAGAGTCACAATCTGACATCATCTGAACCCCCTCAAGTGAATTATTACGCTGTACACATTAGGACAAAGATAAAGGAATGATTTTAAAAAGCTCATTTGGAAAGATAAAATAAACAAGTTGCACCAAAATCAACTTTTGCCGTGAACTAAAGGATATACAACAGCCATCACACATCATACCTGGAGAACTAGAGGCTCTGGGTTAAAAGCCAACGTGAGAAGTAGCTGCATCCGCTCAGAGTCTTTCAAATTCTTCATTAAAAAGCTCCCAGAATCCTTTGTTTCAGCATACCTGCGTACTATTCTGTCTAGGAGTCTTTGAGATGGACAATGCACTAAATCTGACCAACCTTCCACAACATCTGGGGTCAGTAACCGAACTTCTCCATTTAAACGAGAAAACTGAGTCTTGTAGATAGCTTGTGTAACATCACAACGGGGGCGTCCTGTGGCCCGTTTGCAGACCTTTTGGTCCATCTCGATCAGTTCTTGATTCGAACCTAAGCGTTTGAGAACAACACGCCTTGCACCTTCTCTTGGCTCCCCATACTGAGCAAAGTAGACATTTTTCACATTCAAGAAGTCCAGAATTCGCAGACGACCCCATGTTTCAAAAGTGATTTGGCCATTCATAAACTTACGACACCAGCTAGTACCAAAGCAGGCTGGGCACTTGTTGAGGCTAATAAAACGACGATCTGCAAGTTCATTCTTCTGAAATGAGGCAAATAATGAGTGCGTATTCATCAACATGAAAACCAACAGACTCACCACAAACAGGAACTTCAAACAACGGTACAAGCGACCAAACTTTAGTGTAAGCAATCGCCACATGGTTCTGCTTGCACTCAACTTTAATGACACATTCAGTAACTCTTAGGATTCTTTATGAGTCCATGTCGACAAGCGATTTTCCCTTACATACTCCGTTTGGGTTTTTTAAATTTGGTCAGACAAGCAAGCAATTATAAGTTCCATGGATCACATGTCTCATATCTTCAAGGCCTCAGCAAATCTCTCCAAGGAACTTTCTGTACTGTAGATTAGTCTAGAAAAAAAGGAAAAACACATTATTTGCAATAATGAAACAGCTTTAGCCACGTAAATAACTATCAAATTCTAAATACCAATCAATTTTCAGTGGCATTGCACACTGAGTCAAAACCAAAATAGCAAAGCTTACAGCAGTGTGGGAAGCAAAGTTGGCTGAAGCATAAGAGTTTCTCTTTAGTACAGGCTGAGGAGCTGGGAGAGGCTACAACAAAGAGGGTGTAATTATAGCTTGACAGGTTTAGATAAACATGTTCTATTATAAATGAGAACATAGGTATTTATAATGGGAAAAAATCTGACAAGTGTGACAAAAGAATGTGACAACAGGAAGTCAGGTTATGTTGGCAGGAAGAGCATGCCGGTGAGATTTTTAATGTTAGATATATATCGATATTTTATTAAAAATCTTACATTTCTGCTCTGCACACCTTCAGACTACAAAGCCTTGCTTCCTGTTCACAGTTTTGTGTCAACATAAATTCCTATATTCACATTGTAAACTATGTCACCCTGTAGTTGCACGCGATCACCACTAGGCACTCCTGCCAGCCTCCCACGTTATACCCTCAGCAAACTTGAGGTCATTCAAAACTCTGCTGCCCATGTCCTAACTCGCACCAAGTCCCATTCACCCATCACCCGTGTGCTCGCTGACCTACATTGGCTCCTGGTTAAGCAACACCTCGATGTTAAAAGTCTCAGCCTCGATTACAAATCCCTCCATGGCCTCGCCCCTCCCCATCTCTGTAATCTCCTCTAGCCCCACAACCCTCCAAGATATCTGTGCTCCTCTAATTCTGGCCTCGAGCGTGCTCGAATTTAATCGCCCCACCATTGGTGGCCGTGCCTTCAGCTGCCAAGGCCCAAAGCTCTGGAATTCCCTCCCTAAAACTGTACCCCTCTATCCGCCTTTCAGACGCTCCTTAAAAACTACCTCTTCTGTCCTAATATCTCGTGCTCCGTGTCAAATTTTGTTTTATAACGCTCCTGTGAAGCACCTCGGGACGTTTTACTAAATTAAAGGCCCTATATAAATCAAGTTGTTGATGGAGGTGACACGATTATGTTTTCCCCACAAATCACATTTCTCAATTTTTCATTTGACATTTTCCCCTCAGTAACTTAAATTTCTAATGTAGAAAATAAGAGGTCAAGCAAAATAAAAAATGTTTTAAAAGTACATATTTCAAGATTAAATGTATCCACCTAGTACTGTACGTCTTTGGTGACATTTAATGCCTTCATTAAAGGTGTCAGCCGTGGCTCACTCTCGCCTCTGACAGGTGGTTGTGGGTTTTAGCCCCACATCAGAGACTTGAGCACATAATCTAGGCTAGCATTTCTGTGTAGTACTGAGCGAGTGCTGCACTGTTGCAGGTGCCGTCTTTCAGAAGAGGTGTTAAACTGAGGCTCCATCTGCTCTCGCAAGTGGACACAAAAAATCCTACACAACTATTCAAGCAGGGTTCTCCCGGTGCCCTGGCCAACATGTATCCTTCAACCAACACCTTAAACATATTACGATAGCAAAATACTGCGGATGCTGGAAAATTTAAACAACAGAAAACGCTGGAAAAACACCTAAAACATATTATCTGGTTTATTTCATTGCTGTTTGAGATTGCTGTGCACAAATTGGTTGCTGCATTTTCTAGATTATAGCAGTGACTACACTTCAAGAGTGCTTCATTGGCTGTACAGCGCTTTGGGACATCCTGAGGTCATGAAAGACACGATATAAATGCAAGTTCTTTAAGTTCTTATTTGAAGGCCTCACCTCTTCTTAAAAGTATGTCCTTGGACTTCATATTATTGCCTAGAGGCCTTTTAGATTATGCAGTGTACTGGATTTTCCAGATGCATCAGTACTGTTCCTTCAGCTAAGATTATTTTTCTTTAGCTTTTGCTCCGTTTTTCAAAATTATTTCAAGAAAAACTAGAGGACAAATTTGAGAACCTAAAACTTGGCCCGGAATTTGCGGGGCCGATGACCGCGTACGCGGCCGGAAGTGCCCCACAAGTTCCGGGTTTCCGCATGCGCGAAAACCCAGAACTTACGATCTGTCAAGTTTCAGCTCGTCAGATCCACCGCATCCCCGGGAAATGGACCTTCGCTGGCGGAGATCTGCCCAACGAATGCCCGTGAAACTCTTACGCCTGGTAAAAGCAGGCATAGGGCCTCCTTTTACCAGCGTAAGAGTTTAAATAAATATTAAAATAATTTTTAATTATTTAAACACAAAAAACTTAAAAATTAGTTATAGGTTATATTTCGCCCCTTTAAAACGTTTAAATTTATTTTTCAAAAAATTAAATTTTTGTTTTAAATCTTTAATTTAATTGTATTTTAACTAATGTTGAATATGTCATTTATTTTTTTATTTAACTGGTGTGCAATTGTGTTTTTTAGGGGATTCCTATTCATGCTTATGGGGATTCCACATGTAAATAGAATCTATAAACATAATGGGGATCCCCCTTTTTCATTGGTTGGCCTGGTCCATATGATCCCAGGGGTGCTTGCGAACCACGTGCGCCCCTGGGATACGTGGGCCTTTACGCATGCGTATGCGTAGAGGCCAGGAGCACGAGTCTACGAACCTCCGGGACCATCAGGTAGTCTCGTACTTTTCTTGCGGTTCGGAGGCATTCGCCCGTGGGAAGCCTCCGACCGCAAATTCAGGCCTCTTAATTGGGGCAAAGTTTATATCGAGTGCTTTTTAAACAGAGACTCTGTTCAGGAGAGAGATGAGTATACTGATTACACACCTGAAAGCATATTAAGTTGCAAGAGATAGAAAGTGCGAGCGGGCAGAGAGCGCCCCGTCGAACGAGAAAGAAAACATGCGTGTAACAAGACCTTATGGCAATGTTCATTTATTTTGTTGCCAACAAAAGCATCTGATTATTTCACCTGTGCCTTGTTGGCCGATAGAAACTGTAAATGTTCTAAATACTGCCGCCTGTGAGACAGTGATTTTTTTTTTTTTATTATTTGTTTGTGGGATCAGGGCGTCGCTGGCAATGCCAGCATTTATTGCCCATCCCTAGTTGCCCTTGAGAAGGTGGTGGTGAGCCGCCTTCTTGAACCACTGGTGATGGTACTCCCACAGTGCTGTTAGGGAGGGAGTTCCAGGACTTTGACCCAGCGACAATGAAGGATCGGCGATATACTTCTAAGTCAGGATGGTGTGTGACTTGGAGGGGAACTTGGAGGTGATGGTATTCCCATGCGCCTGCTGCCCTTGTGCTTCTAGGTGGAAGAGGTCGCGGGTTTGGGAGGTTCTGTCGAAGAAGCCTTGGCGAGTTGCTGCAGTGCATCTTGTAGATGGTACACACTGCAGCCACGGTGTCGCCGGTGGTGGAGGGAGTGAATGTTTAAGGTGGTGGATGGGGTGCCAATCAAGCGGGCTGCTTTGTCCTGGATGGGGTCGAGCTTCTTGTGCTATTGGAGCTGCACTCATTCAGGCAAGTGGAGAGTATTCCATCACACTCCTTACTTGTGCCTTGTAGATGGTGGAAAGGCTTTGGGGAAGACGGGTGAGACACTCGCCGCAGAATACCTAGCCTCTGACCTGCTCTTGTTGCCACAGTATTTATGTGGCTGATCCAGTTAAGTTTCTGGTTAATGGTAACCCCCCCAGGATGTTGATAGTGGGGGGATTCAGTGATGGCAATGCCATTGAATGTCAAGGGGAGGTGGTTTGACTCTCGCTTGTTGGAGATAGTCACTGCCTGGCACTTCTGTGGCGCAAATGTTACCTGCCACTTATCAGCCCAAGCCTGAACATCGTCCAGGTCTTGTTGCATGTGGGCATGGGCTGCTTCATTATCTGTGGAGTTTTGAATGGCACTGAACACTGTGCAGTCATCAGCGAACATCCCCATTTCTGACCTTATGTTAGAGGGAAGGTCATTGATGAAGCAGCTAAAGATGGTTGGGCCTAGGATACTACCCTGATTCTAATTGTTAACACCCCAGAGAGAGACGCAAGGAGCAAGATTGGCAGAAACACTATCTCTCCTCATCCTAATTTTATTGATTTTTTTTTTAAAGAAACAAGTTTGAAAGTAAACAAAGCCTGTGAGGGACAGATAGGAAGGGAAGTTAGAAGGAGATGGGGAAGAAGGAGTGCAGTTGAGGGACCTCTGGTCTCTTGCCACAAACCACTAGGGAGGGGAGAAGGAGGGAGCAAATAGAGAGGTGATAGGAGTTGAGTAAGGTGGTAATGGGAGCAAGAACGTGGTCAGAAATTAAAGAGTTATTGGGATGCCGAAAGGGTGGGGGAAAGCACAAGTGGTGCGATGGGAATTGCTGATGTACACATTTTCCCTGCAACCCTGAAGAAAACTGAGCCTACAATCATCGGTGTGATGTGTTCTTTCCCCACATCACACCACCTCCTACCTGAAAGGGAAAAAAGATATAAAGATAAGAAAATGAGTGCAAGAAGTAAAGGAAGTTCGGGAGATGAAATCTATCCACTGAATTGTCTTCTAATGCCGCAGCCATTCCCAAAGCCTGGACCTGGGATTCACATTTTTGCCTGAAGCTGTGACATTGCACAGTATGGGCACATGCAGAGTACCGAAATTCCCAGGACACAACAGTACCATTCAGTAGTTGAACTTCAGAACTACGTTTCTTTTAACGTCTGGCAGTTTCTGCACAAATGCTTTTCCAAATTATTTGAAGAGAAGCTAGAAAATTGATCTCAAAAAATGTATTTAAACTTTTCCTGAATAAATTTTAAAAAATTTAAATAGCGTGTGTGGGAGACAAAAATACTGATTACGCACTTGCTGTAACTTTTGTTTTGTGTTCTATAAACTTCAGAAAGCACATTAAGCTGGGAGAGACAAAGTGTTTTTTCTCAATTTACTTGGAATTTATTTTTCAAAACAAATAGTTGAATTTTGAAGCAGCCTCTAATTATCACCAGTGTAATGGTCATAGTTAAGAATGTTAATGCTCTAATTAGTGATATAGTGAAGATGCACTATAAATTGGCTGGAAAATATTCTCAAAATGGAATTCCAGTTTAATGGTAGCCATAAAAAGAGTCAGTAGTTAAACTGAATGTTGGAAAATCAAAACTAATTAAACCATGAAGGCATCTAAAACCAATTACATCATAAAGGCTTGTGTATATAAACAAAACATTCCTTACTAATGATGGCAGACTCATTGTGGCTGGCACAGGCCAGAGATAGCTCATTAGTGAGTTATAATGTGTCATCCCTTGTCTGGTCCTGTATTAAAGTAAAGACTGTGGAGCTCGGGGGTAAAAGTGCAACTTGGTATGCCTAGGTATCCATGCCTCATTAACTTAGAAGTCTTCCCAGGGAACTTGCATGACTGTTAGGAAGTAAACCCTTCGGACACGTGTCACTCAGATTGGTCAACTGAATAGAAAGGGTTTTTCTTTGAAATTCGGGTATACAAGAGGCTGTTTTGCACACCTCTCAGTAGATTCTCTTCAGTTAGTTTCCGTTTGTCAGCATTAGATGTAGATTCTTTGTCCACTTTAATATTCTTTTGTAGTAATTTTTACCTAGCAAATGTAGAAGGGCACATTTACAAGTACAAAGTATATCCAAGACAGAGAGCAAGAGGTTATAGAAGTCGGATTGTATAAGTACAGCAGCCAGTTAGAGGCAGGGATAAGCATAATTGTACAAGTTGTCTGAAGAGATCAAGGATGGTAAGAGTTGAGCCAGCTAACTCAGATACAATTACAAGTATGTAATGTGGACTCAGCCTGAACAGAGAATCCGAGTGAAACATATAAACGCACTGCCAAAGGGGATTATCGATTCAACGTTAGAGAAGCTATCATCACCATCTCATCAACCACGCCACTCATAAGGACATAAGCGCTCTGGAAACATTGCTAACCACCATCACATGGACTCTTAACAGACTGGCCATCCAATACAGTTAACTTGTCATCTATCCAAGAAGATTATTTCACCAATTTATATCAATCTCAGCGATACACTGAACTGTCTTTACAACCTCTGATATTCATTTTATTCAGAAACTCTTAATTATTTGCTGTTCAAATTGCTAGGTCATTCTATCTGCAACTATTTATATCTACTAATTATTTGTATACTCAAAGTTCAAATGGGGATAATTGCGATTTTGAAGTCAATAAACAATTGTTAATCCACGGTTTGCTGTCAGACTTCCTAGAATCATAAAATCATAGAATGGTTACAGCACAGAAGGCGGCCATCCGGCCCGTGCCGGCTCTCCACAAGAGCACTTCAGCTAGTCCCACGCGCCTCCCCTTTCCCCGTAGCCCTGAAAATGTCTTCCCTTCAGATACTTATCCAACTCCCTTTTGAAAGCCGTGATTGAATCTGCCTCCACCACCCTTTCAGACAGTGCATTCCAGATCTTAACCACGCGCTGTGTAAAAAAGTTTTTTCTTATGTCGCCTTTGGTTATTTTGCCAATCACCTTAAATCTGTGTCCTATTTGATGATTTGGCAACAAAGGGTCAATGAATTCACTCAGTAGCTCCTAATTGTGGGTTGGTAAGGTGAACACATTAAATCTGACCAAGAAAAAGTTAGATTTGGAAATAAAAATACACAAAGGCAACATGCAGAGGCAGGGGAACCTATCTCCCATATTGTAATGACCCCAGACCAGAAAGGCCTTTGCATCTAGGTTTGCACAGAAATAATGACCACTTGAGCAAGATACCAGAGACTACCCAGCAACCATACCCCAACAAGGGGTCAACAACCCCTCCACCACAAGACTGTAGTACCTGGAACACTATTTTCTATCCATAAATGGTTCTGGGTCAAGAAGTTCACATTTTTTGATCCCTTTACAGATTTATGTTTGTCAGTCTTGAAAATCCATGTATAAAAACAATTCTCTACAAGTGCAAAATTTTACTTTTTTAAATAGTTATAATAGCAGCATAGAACGAAATAATTAATGCTTTGTGCACTGCTGCTGCATGATTGATTTAACACCAAAACTGCTAAAATTAAGATTTCTCTTCACTATCATGTCAAGTGTGATCTCTCAAAATATAAATCTAACTAGAGCGAAGTATTCAATAGAACAGAAAAATATATTTTCCTTGTAACATATGAAATTATTTTAACATTCAAATAAATTAGCTAATTGGCTTGGAGAATAAAATAATTCAGATTAGTTTGATTTAAATTTGGTCCATATTTATTCACGGTAATGACTAGATCCAATCTATTTGTTCAACCACTCTAGGTTTTCAGCATCACTCTACCCTGTTTTTCTGCATTCCTCAGTACTAACAGCTTGGTGTTTCATATTCTCACTCCACTGAAACAAATCCAACTAGGAAAGGAGATGGGCTAAGAAAAGGCAGCAATGCGATCAGTACAAAAAGTGATTGGTAAAACATAGGCAATTAGTTTTGAAAAAAAATTTGCTATTAAGTTTGCTGTCCTTAGTGTGAATGGATAGGGATGGGGAAGACATGTTAATGAAGGATTCTTTCTTTCAATGATCTCATTCTCAGATTGCTGCCCCTACAGAAATTTTGTGCCCTTAGAACTTGCACCAATTCTAGATCTCCTATAACCCAAGTAAGATAGATCAGAGTATTTTCTAAATGGCGAGAAGCTAGGAACTGTGGATGAGGAGAGAGATTTAGGGGTCCGTGTACAGAAATCACAAAGCTGAAAATACTGGAAATACTCAGCAGGTCAGGCAGCATCTGTGGAGAGAGAAACAGAGTTAACGTTTCAGGTCGATAACCTTTCATCAGAACTGGAAAAAGTTAGAGAGGCAACAGGTTTTAAGCAAGTGCAGAGGTAGGGAAAGGGGGGAGGGGAGGAAAGAACAAAAGGGGAGGTCTGTGATAGGGTGGAAGGCAGGAGAGATTAAAAGACAAAAGGCATGATGGTGTGAGGCAAAAGGAGATAGTAATGGGACAAGTAAAAAAACAAAAGATGGGTCTAGAAGAGGTGTAAATGGGAACAGCAGAATCATCAACAGCTGCTGTCCAAAAAAATGGGGGCAGAGGTTATGATCTGAAATTGCTGAACTCAATGCCGAGTCCGGAAGGCTGTAAAGTGCCTAATCGAAAGAAATGGGGCTGTTCCTCGAGCTTACATTGAGTTTCACTGGAATAGCGTAGGAGGCTGAGGACAGAGAGGTCAGAGTGGGAGTGGAGTGCAACATTTCCTATAAGCTGCGCGGCCGCATAGCTCTCTGCCGCTCTCGCGCAGCCCAGGACTGGCTTTTGCAATGTTCAAGTTAACAGTGAATGGGCCGCGAATTCAAAAAAAAATTACGGGCAACATTGGTGAAGCGGAGAATTAAAGTGACAGGCAACCAGAAGCTCAGGGTCACACTTAGAACATAACAGGAGCAGGAGTCGGCCATTTGGCACTTCGAGCCTGCTCTGCCATTCAATAAGATAATGGCTGATGATCTACCTCATCTCCGCATATCCCTGGATTCCCTTAATATTCAAAAATCTATATATCTCTGTCTTGAATACACACAACGACTGAGCCTCCACAGCCCTCTGGGGTAGAGAATTCCAAAGATTCCTCACCCTCTCTGAGTGAAGAAATTTCTCCTCATCTCAGTCCTAAATGACTGACTCCTTATTCTGAGTGTGTGACCCCTGGTTCTAGACTCCCCAGCCAGGGGAAACATCCTCCCTGCATCTACCCTGTCGAGCCCTTTAGAATTTTGTATGTTTCAATGAGATCACCTCTCATTTTTCTAAACGCCAGAGAATATCACAGAATCCCCACAGTGCAGATAGAGGCCATTTCGGCCCATCGAGCCTGCACCGACACATATCCCACCCTATCCCCGTAATCAATAAGGGTCAATTTATCATAGCCAAATCAACCTAACCCGCACATCTTTGGACTATAGGCCTAGTCTACTCAATCTCTCCTCATCGGACAATCCCCCAATCCCAAGAACCAGTCTGGTGAACCTTTGCTGCACTCCCTCTATGGCAAGTATGTCCTTCCTTAGGAAAGGAGACCAAAACTGTACACAATACTCCAGAGGTGTGGTCTCACCAGGGCCCTATATAATTGCAGTAAGACGTCTTTACTCTTCTACTCAAATCCTCTTGTAATAAAGGCCAACAAACCATTTGCTTTCCTAATTGCTTGCTGTACCTGCATATTACCTTTGTGATTCTTGTACAAGGACACCCAGGTCCCACTGAACACCAACATTGCCCAATCTCTCACCAATTAAAAAAAAACTATGCTTTTCTATTTTTCCTACCAAAATTGATAGCTTCACATTATATTCCATTTGCCATGGTCTTGCCCACTCACAGCCTGTCTATATCCCTTTGAAGCCTCCTTGCATCCTCCTCACAACTTACATTCCCACCCAGCTTTGTATCATCAGCAAACTTGGATTTATTACATTTGGTGGTCTCATCCAAATCATTGATACAGACTGTGAATAGCTGAGGCCCAAGCACTGATCCTTGTGGTACCCCACTAGTTAGTCTGCCAACACGAAAATAACCCATTTATTCCTACTCTCTGTTTTCTGTCCGTTAACTAATCCTCAATCCACACTAGTATATTACCCCCAATCCCATGAGCCCTAATTTTGTTTAATAACTTCTTGTGTGGTACCTTATCGAATACCTTCTGAAAATCCAAATACACCACATCCATTTGTTCCCCGTCGTCTATTCTGCTAGGTACAACCTCAAAAAATTCTAAGAGATTTGTCAAACACGATTTCCCTTCATAAATCCGTGCTGACTCTGCCCAATCCTATTATTTTAAAAAGTGCCCTGTTACCACGTCCTTAATAATAGATTCTAGCATTTTCCCTACTGCTGATGTCAGGCTAACTGGTCTGTCGTTCCCCATTTTCTCTTTCCCTTCTTTCTTAAATAGTGGGGTTACATTTGCTACCTTCCAATCCGCGGGAACCGTTCCAGAATCTATGGAATTTTGGAAAATGACAACCAATGCATCCACTATCTCTATAGCCACCACTTTCAAAACCCTAGGATATAGGCTATCAGGTCCAGGGGTTTTATCGGCTTTCAGTCCCATTAATCTCTCCAGTGCTGTTTTTTTTTTACTAATACTAATTTCTTTCAGTTTCTCATTCTCGCTAGACCCTTGGTTCTCCACTATTTCCGGGAGGTGTTTTGCGGCATCTTCCGTGAAGACAGACACAAAGTATTTGTTTAATTTCTCTGCCACTTCCTTATTCCCCATTATAATTTCTCCTGTCTCAGCCTGTAAGGGACCCACATTTACTTTCACTAATCTTTTCCTTTTTACATATAGAAGTCTTTACAGTCTATTTTTATGTCTCTCGCTAGTTTACTCTCATATTCCATTTTCCCTATATCAATTTCTTGGATCTCCTTTGCTGAATTCTAAAATCCTCCCAATCCTCAGGCTTACTACTCTTTTTGGCAACATTATAAGCCTCTTCCTTTGATCTAATACTATCTTTAACTTCTCTTGTTAGCGACGGTTGGACCACTTTTCCTGTGGGATTTTTGTGCCTTAAAGGAATGTATATTTGTTGTAAGTTATGTATTAATTCTTTAAATGCTAGTCATTGCTTGTCTACCGTTATACCTTTTAATGTAGTTTCCCAATCTACCGAAGCCAACTCGCCCCTCATACCTACGTAGTTTGCATTGTTTAGATCTAAGACCCTAGTTTTGGATTTAACTAAATCACTTTCAAACTGAATATAAAATTCTATTATACTCACTCTTCCCTAAAGGCCCCTTTACTGCAAGGTTGTTAATTAACCCTTTCTCATTGCACAATACTAGATCGAAAATAACCTGTTCCCTAGCTGGTTCTCAACATACTGATCTAGAAAACTATCTTGCATACATTCCTTGAATTCGGCCTCCACACTGTTATTGCAAATTTGGTTTGCTCAGTCTATATGTAGATTAAAGTCCCCCATGATTATTGCATTACCCTTATTACATGCGCCTCTAATTTCCTGATTTATACACTGCCCTACATTACAACTACTGTTTGGGGGCTTATAAACAACTCCCACCAATGTTTTCTGCCCCTTGCTGTTTCTTAGCTGCACCCAAACTGATTCTACTTCTTGATTTTCAGAGCTAGGATCCTTTCTCTCCACTGTCTTTATCCCATCCTTTATTATCAGGGATACCTCTCCTCCTTTTCCATTTTGCTCTCTTCTAAAAGTTTGCGGACTGAACAGAGGTGTTCCGCAAAGCAGTCACCCAATCTGTGTTTGGTCTCCCCAATGTAGAGGAGACCGCATAGTGAGAGCAGTGGTGGACGAATGTTTTCCTGACTGGAGGGAAGTACACAGTGGGGTCGGTATTAGAGCCATTGCTTTTCTTGTTATATATAAAATTACCTGGATTTGGGTATAGGGAGTATAATTTCTAAGTTTGCGGACGTTATAAAAATTGGCAACGTTGTAATTCGTAAGCAACATAGTAGCAGCCTTCAGGAGGGCATATACAGACTGGTGAAACGGGCAGACACATGGCAGATGAAATTTAATGCAGATAAGTGTGAAGTGATGCACTTTGGGAGAAACATCATGTAGAGACAGTATAATTTAAATAGTGCTATTTTAAGAACAGAGGGTTCAGGGGTGCATATTCATAAATCTTTGAAGGTGGCAGGGCAAGTTGATAAGGTGGTTAAGAAAGCATATGGGATACTTGGCTTTGTAAATAGGGGCACTGAATACAAAAACAAGGAAGTCATGCTAAACTTTATCAAATCTCTGGTTAGGCCTCAGCTGGAGCATTGTGTACATTTCTGGGCACCACACTTTAGGAAGGATGTCAAAACCCTGGAGAGGGTACAGGGGAGGTTTACCAGGATGATACCAGGGATAAGTAAGTTCAGTTATGTGGAGAGAGTGGAGATGCTGGGATTGTTCTCCTTAGAGCAGCGAAGGTTAAACGGAGACCTAATAAAAGTATTCAAAATTATGACTGGTTTTGATCGAACAAGTAGGGAGAAACTATTTCCTCTGGCAAGTGGGTCAGTAATCAGAGGTCATAGATTTAAAATAATTAAAAGAACTAGAGGTGAAGTGAGAAATTTCTTCACAGAGGTTTGTTAAGATCTGGAACGCACTACTGGAAAGAGTGGTGGAATCAAATTCCATAGAAACTCTGTGCTGTAAGATTCTATGATCCTAAAAGTAATTAATTGGCTGTAAAGCGCTATATAAATGTACATTTGCTCTTTAAGATCACAATATTAGATTGCATAAATGTACCTTGAAGGAGGGACTCATTAGTGCAACAAATGCTTCACTGTCCTGACTGGCATACAATATTTGCCAGAATAGTTCCTCGTGATAAGAAAACAACTCAATTCTCTATTTAATACCAAGACATTAAGCAGTTCGCTTTCCAAATAATACTGGTCTCTGATAACAACCAGTAATGGGCATTGCTGTACAAATGTAAGTTCTTTCTTTCTAAAAACTTTTCATATTTTATAGACGAGGATCTCCTATACTTGCAACTTGGTTACTTGTAATTTGCACGGTGATATTCACCAGGGAAATGTAATGTATTTACTTTCATATAAAGTTACATTTATACCACTGTTGTGGGGTTAAAATAGAGTTTAGTGCCAGGTTAGAGGACAGCAGAAAGCTAACAAATGCATAGAGTGGATATTGAGTACAGTATATGAGATGCTAAGGCCAGACACCCACTTCACTTTAGCTAGGAGGAGACGGGCTATCGTATCACAAGCAAAGTACTCAATCTCGACTCCCTACAGTGCCAGTCTCCCACATCATTTTCTCGCAATTCACTTTATCCAATCCTGGGGACTTTTTTTTGGTTGGAAAATAGTAATCATCTTGTATATAGGTGAGTAGATATGATGAAAGCAGTATTTGGTATTAAGTGCAGGTACCCATTAAACATTTTTTTTCCTTAAATTAAATTTTCCTTAAATTTTTCCAGGGTTTCACTTTTACAATGTGTGATTCTGTACTGCAATTTCATACCATGCCTCCTTTTCAGGGCTGTTTAGAACCTGGTGCAATTGTAATTAAATACTATCCTCAACTGACATGTCACAAGGCAGCAACTACTCAGCTATCAATATTTAATACTGCATTTTTTACTGATGTATAATAAGGTGACTGACATTCTACTGGGAGGAAGGAAGAGGATATAAAAGCATGCACTTAAAGACTATTGTATCTTTTTAAAAAATGTATAGCATATGAAACTAACCTAATAAAGTACTAATCTATCATTAGTAATGCAATTTTGAAAAGCTATTTTTCAAGGTTACTGGTCAAGATAAAACATACTGCCCAACAGGTCAGGTCACCTTGGCAACAGATCACATTTTTAGTGCGGCAATTTTGCCACAGCAAAATATCATCCTTTTCAGCGCACACAAACCCCTCTTTGATTTTTTTGTTAAAATATTAATAGCAGGTGTCATCCAAGCTCTTCAGTATGAAGTGCAACATCTATTGGTCACTAAATGCTAATTGCTGCAATTTCAGCTCAAAATGCTTCACTGATTATTCCAAAACCAAAAGTAATCCCTCAAAATAAAACCAGGTTATAGAAACATAGAAACTAGGAGCAGGAGTAGGCCATTCGGCCCGTCGAGCCTGCTCCACCATTCAATACGATCATGGCTGATCATCCAAATCCAGTACCCTGTCCCTGCTTTCTCACACAGAATCCCCATCGAGCCTGCACCGACACATATCCCACCCTATCCCCGTAACCCCACGTATTTAATTCCCCCTAACATATCCCATCCTATCCCCGTAACCCCACATATTTAATCCCCCCCCTAACACTAAGGGTCAATTTATCATAGCCAAATCAACCTAACCCACACATTTTTGGACTGTGGGAGGAAACCGGAGCACCCGGAGGAAACCCACGCAGACACGGGGAGAATGTGCAAATTCCACACAGACAGTCACCCGAGGCCAGATTCGAACCCGGGTCCCTGGCGCTGTGAGGCACCAGTGCTAACCACTATGCCACCGTGTTGCCCATTTCTAATACAACACTGAGGGCATTAGCAAATAAAGCAGCATTCAACCATTTTATTCGCTGCATTGAAAAGTTCTTGATTGCTTATTAATTATTCGCATCATTGGTTAGGGTGCCTCTTCCCTGAAATCTTTGCACTTTTGAACAATAAATCACTTCCATTTATAGCTGCCTATTAAACTTTTTTTTTTTTAAAACAATTTTTGGTAGCAACTTTTCTAATCGAGGTAGGGATAGAACACCATCATACAGAGCAAAGCTCCATCCACGCTGCAACAGCTTCAACCTCCAAAAAATACCCAAAAGACATCAGTGGGTAGTTTTTCCATTTCCCACATCAGCCATCCTGGTGAGATTGCCCATCAAATGCTGAATTCGGGGCAGTTGTGCACTGTGGTCCCATGCTCAACAGGACTGGACCAAAACATCTGAACCTAATTTCCCACAAGATTCTGAGCTAACAGAGTGTGGAGACTTTATTCCCATCAATCTAGCTGGACATGCACAGATGTTTGAGAGGTGATAGGCCAATATCTGATTAAAACTGCAATGTCTGCAAGTAGAAAAAACTGACTGAGAAGTCTTAAGAGGATCGAGATTCAGGCAGATGGGGAGCAATTGGGGACGTCGAGGACAACTCCGGTTGTTAAGAACTCCCAACTTTCAGCAGGAAAGGGTTCTACCAGGATGAGAAACTAAAGTTCTGAGGAGTGGCTGCAGATCATCAGACTATTTCCCCTGAAGCAGAGAAGGATTAAAAGATATTTAATAGTGACTTTTACCACAATGAAGAACTTTGGCATAAAGGAAAAGATTTTGTCTGGTGAAGAACACAAAATTATCACGAGAAGAGAGGTTAAGAGAAATTTCTTTACGCAAAGTTGTTATGAGTTTGGCATGTTATGCCCTGGAGTAGTTGAAGCAAACAACAGTGCATCTTTTAAAAGGACGCATCGATAAACATTTAAAAGGCTTTGTGGACAGATCAAGGCAGTGGCATTAGTACTGGATGATTCTAACAGAAAACTGGCACAGACAAGATGGACAAATTGGCCTCTTCCTGTGCTGTAGCCTTCTATTATTCTATGGTACTGTAATAGATATTAATTGGTTACACCTTACCACTGTTAAAGGTGCATATTCTAGCTTACTATGAATTAAAGACTTAACCTAGATGATGAATAAGTTGTCTGTATGAAAGTTTCAGTCCAAGCAAACATTGATTATTTTTTGGGCAACCTACCACAGATGGAAACTCCAGCAGTTGTGACACATTACCTTCACTTCCAATCTCATCACTGACATGCCTACTTTCAATTTCTCTGGAGTAGTCAGATGTAATGATTTAAAATATGCTTGCTATACAGATAGATAATACTTTATGCTTGTAAGAACTTTTAACTATCACTTAATTCACTATTCATCAAGTTCTGTTTATAATCTTTCAGTATTTTGTCCCACCACTATTCCTACATATCTTCTGATTCCTACGGATATAATGGAATCCAACCTCCTTCTGCGAGTAACCTGACTGAATTCTTCATTGCTAAACCACACTAGAAAACGAAGCTGAGCAGATTCTGTAAATAACTCACTTGCTTTCATGGGTCAAATCCCAGTTTATTTGGGATAGCCATCTCAAAAACAGGTGGATTATAAACTTCAAAACACTATCCAATTCTTACAGCAGTAGGCTGGTGAATACAATAAAACAAATCTTTCACTGGAGATGCAAACTGAACACTCTAATCCTAACGACAATGCTCAAATATCAAAACAAGATATATTGTGCTTTTTAAAAAGTAAACGGATCTGCCCTTCAAACCTGCTGCCCTCAGACCAGGGGAATGCATAGTTAACATAATGGAGATATTAACCCTTCACTACCAACACATCCATAGAAACAGTTGATGGACCAGCCTGTTTGTAAGTTTTGTAAGGAACTTGAACACACAAATCCAGGCTGACACTCCAGTGCAGTGCTGAGGGAGTGCTGCACTGTCAGAGGTGCCGTCTTTCAGATGAGACATTAAACCGAGGCCCTGTCTGCTCTCTCATGTGGACGTAAAAGATCCCATGGCACTATTTCGAAGAGGAGCAGGGGAGTTATCCCCGGTGCTCTGGCCAATATTTATCCCTCAATCAACATCACTAAAACAGATTATCCAGTCATCATCACATTGCTGTTTGTGGGAGCTTGCGGTGCGCAAATTGGCTGCCGCGTTTTCCACATTACAACAGTGACTACACGCCAAAAAAGTACTTCATTGGCTGTAAAGCGCTTTGAGACGTCCGGTGGTCGTGAAAGGCGCTATATAAATGCAAGTCTTTTTTTTTCCCCAACTCGCAGCAAAACAATAATTGGGTCTGGAGACTAGATTGATCTGCCGTTGTTGACATCATCTTTAACATCACTACAAAGCAAGAGCCACTTCGTGACAACTCTAAAGATGGCGAGAGAATGCACCCTTAGAAAACTAAATAAGCAGCTACACTTCAAATTCATTAGCCGTCAACCACTTTGGGATATCCTGAGGACATGAAAAGCGCTACATAAATGAAAGTTCTTTATTTTCTTTCTTTCTAGATGACAATATGGCAGTTTAAAATAAATCAAGTAGCCAAGGAGGTGATTTCAATATGCACCAAATAGCTCAGAAGAGGCATTAAAGGCATAGGCCGAGAGAGGAAGAACGGTCATAAAATGAGGATGGGTGAGATTCAGATGTAGGAGGAGGAGGAGGAAAGACAAAAGGCTGCAAGCAGGTGGGAAAGGAATGGAGAACAGGCTGGGACCACGGAGCAGCTGGGAAAGCAAAGTAAGCGAACCAATAGTACTGTTTATTTTATTTTTCTCCTTACAAAGGAAATCTATGAGCTCAGGTGCTGTCCCAGTCCAAGTAATATCTACGTTTCAATCTCATCAACAAAAGATCATTTAAATCTCAAGCATTAATTAGGAAAACCTAAAAACAAATAGGGTATTTGTGTTAATCAAAGGAAGGGAATGTCAGAGTAAGTACCCCCAGATCAAGCACTGCACAGCCAAAATGCAAACTTCTCCTCCTATGCTGCTCCAACAATATACCAGGATCCTGACTTCAGAAGATCATCCTCTATTGCACCAAGGCCTTGTCGTGGATTTTGATAATCAGGGGGCAGTACTGTGTGGTGGGGGCAGGTTGGTAGAGGACCTTTGTCTTACGGATGTTTAGTGTAAGGCCTATGCTCTCGTACGCTTCGGTGAAGGTGTTGACGATGGTTTGGAGTTCGACCTCAGTGTGCGCGCAGACGCAAGCGTCGTCTGCATACTGTAATTCGCATTAATACTGTAATACCTGGACAACGTGGACCACTTTCCATGCCTCAGGAGCCTACTGTCAACAAGGGCAGACGTCGATGACGAAGTCCAACACCACCTTCAGTGTGCCAGTGCAGCCTTCCGTCGCCTGAGGAAGAGAGTGTTTGAAGACCAGGACCTCAAACCCGGCACTAAGCTCGTGGTCTACAGAGCAGCAGTGATATCCGCCCTGCTGTATGACTCAGAGACATGGATCATGTACAGCAGGCACCTCAAAGCACTGGAGAGGTACCACCAACGCTGCCTCCGCAAGATCCTGCAAATCCATTGGCAGGATAGGTGCACCAACATCCGTGTTCTTGCTCAGGCCAACAGCCCCAGCATTGAAGCTTTGACCACGCTCGATCAGCTCCGATGGACGGGTCACATCATCCGCATGCCTGATACGAGACTCCCAAAACAAGCGCTCTACTCGGAGCTCCAGCAAGTCAGGAGAGCCCCAGGTGGGCAGAGGAAACTCTTCAAGGACACCCTCAAAGCCTCCTTGAAAAAGTGCAACATCCCCACCGACACCTGGGAATCCCTAGCCCAAGACCGCACAAAGTGGAGGAGAAGCATCCGGGAAGGCGCCGAACACCTCGAGTCTCTTCGCCAGGAGCAAGCGGAAGCCAAGCAGCGCATGTCAACCCAAGCACCCCACCCAGCCGCCCCTTCAACCACCATCTGCCCCACCTGTGACAGAGACTGTAGGTCCCGCATTGGACTCATCAGTCACCTGAGAACTCAATTTTAGTGTGGAAACAAGTCATCCTCGGTTCTGAGGGACTGCCTAAGAAGATGATGATGATTGCACCAGTGTAATACTTATTTTTATCAAGGGAGGTGAGATTTTAAGACCGCTAGTCCAGATACAGTTACGAGCACACAAGGTGGATTTGCCCAGGAACAGATAACACCTCTAAATACGAAGGATCAGCACCTCAGTGACCCAGAAGCCAACACCATGATTCTAGGGGAAGGCGAGACATGCAGCTTAACCACATGGCGGCTAAGGGCAAGACATATACATTCCAGAAACATTGTTGATTATCAGCAAACAGTCCCTAATCTATCCAACAGACTGCTGTTAACTTGTCAGCTATCTAAGTAGTCAGCCTGAATTAACCTCACCAATTTACAACAATGTCAGACACTTATCACTTTGAGAAACTTGAGAAACTTAAGAAATCAGTATTCGTAAAGAAACAGTACTGCAGAAATTAATGGGACTAAAAGCCGACAAATCCCCTGGACCTGATGGCCTACATCCTAGGGTTTTAAAAGGAGGTGGCTACAGAGATAGTGGATGCAGTGGTTTTGATCTTCCAGAATTCCCTGGATTCTAGAATGGTCCCCGTAGATTAGAAGGTAACAAATGTATGTTACAAATTCTATGTAACCTCACTATTCAAGAAAGGAGGGAGAGAGGAAACGGCGAACTATAGACTAGTTAGCCTGACATCAGTAGTAGGGAACACGCTAGAATCTATTATTAGGGACGTGGTAACAGGGCACTTAGAAAATCATAATATGACACTGATTTATGAGAGGGAAACTTTATTTGACAAATATAAGTCTTTTGAGGTTGTACCTAGCAGGGTAGATAATGGGGGAACTAGTGGATGTCGTGTATTTGAATTTTCAGAAAGCATTTGATAAAGTGCCACACGATAGGTAATTGCACAAAATTAGGGCTCATGGGATTGGGGATAATATATTTGCATGGATTGAGGATTGGTCAACAGAAAAAACAGAGTAGGAATAAACGGGTAATTTTCGGGTTGGCTGGCTGTAACTAGAGTACCACCACAAGAATCAGTGCTTGGGCCTCCGCTATTTACAATCTATATCAATGACTTAGATGAGAGGACCGAGTGCAATGTATCCAAGTTTGCTGATAATACAAAGTTAGGTAAGAAAATAAGTTGTAAGGAGGATGCATAGAGATATAGACAAGTTAAATGAGTGTGCAAGAACATGGTAGATGGAATATAATGTGGAGAAATGTGAAGTTATCCACTTTGGTAGGAAATATAGAAATGGAGTTTCCACTTCGGGCGCAACTCGGTAATCTGAGCGTAAATTGCACCCAAAATTGCACTAGTTTTGAGAGTGCTTTTTTTGCCCCCTCAAGTTTCTGGTAAAAATCATTTGCATATCACCGAACGTAAAATCTGCCATGAACCAACACAATCAGGCAGCGTTTTAGATTCCGATTTTCTTTTTAAAGAAATTCTGCTTTAAAAAATATTCCTTGATATACTTGAGTGGTAACTTGGTGCAGTTTGATTAATACAACCCTCAGAGCTATTGCACTCCTCCAATTCTGGCCTCCTGCGCATCCCGATTTTAATCGCTCCACCATTGGCGGCCGTGCCTTCAGCTGCTGAGGACCCAAGCTCTGGAATTCCCTCCCGAAACTTCTCCACCACTCAATCCCTTTTTCCTCTTTTAAGACGCTCCTTAAAACCTACATCTTTGACCATGTCTGCCCTAATATCGCATGTGGCTCGGTGTCAAATTTTGTTTGATGACGCTCCTGTGAAGCGCCTTGGGACATTTTACTACATTAAGGGCGCTGTATAAATGCAGTTGCTGTTGTTGTAATACAGCTGAAAATGGGTTTATCACAATAAATAAGCATTTTTAATCAGTGTTTCTAGTCCCCCACTTGTGAGTAACACATTTTTAAATAACTGAAAATGACTTCATAAAACTATACTAAACCATTTGCTACTTATATTGGTGTACAGTAGTCAGTTTCTTAGTAATATTTTTTAAATTATATTCAAAAGCTTTTACAACGTACCTATTGGTGTCCTTGCATCTAAAATAAAACAGCTTAATTTTAAGAGCCTCCTTGAAGGCCTGCAAATGGGCACAATCAGCAGAAACTCACAATGGTGATTAATTCGATCGTGGGCGTGGCCAGTTTTGTGGCTGGGGAATATTCTATGACTTTTAAAAACTAGTGCAAAAGATCGCAGAAACTCTATTTGCGTTGAACATAATTTGCGCTGGTTTGGCCGATATACGCCGTAAAAAAAAGCGCAACCTAGCGGAAACTCCAGGTCCCAATGTTTAAGTTGAAATGGTGTTAATTACAATTCTGAAATTAATAAATCATTGTCTGACTTTATTCTTTGATGATTTTTATTATTCGTCCGTGAGATGTGGGCGTCGCTGGCAAGGCCGGCATTTATTGCCCATCCCTAGTTGCCCTTGAGAAGGTGGTGTTGAGCCGCAGCCTTGAACTGCTGCAGGCCGTGTGGTGAAGGTGCTCCCACAGTGCTGTTAGAGAGTTCCAGGATTTTGACCCAGCGACGATGAAGGAACAGCAATATACTTCCAAGTCAGGATGGTGTGTGACTTGGAGGTGGTGGTGTTCCTATGCGCCTGCTGCCCTTGTCCTTCTAGGTGGTACAGGTCGCGGGTTTGGGAGGTGCTGCCGAAGAAGCATTTGCGAGTTGCTGCAGTGCATCTTGTAGATGTTACACACTGCAGCCACGGTATGGGGCGTGAATGTTTAAGGTGGTGGCGCCAATCCAGTGGGCTGCTTTGTGCTGGATGGTGTCGAGCTTCTGGAGTGTTGTTGAAGCTGCACTCATCCAGGCAAGTGGCGAGTATTCCATCACACTTGCACCTTGTAGATGGTGGAAAGGCTTTGGGGAGTCAGGAGGCGAGACACTCGCCGCAGAATACCTAGCCTCTGACCTGCTCGTGCTGCCACAGTATTTATGTGGCTGGTCCAGTTAAGTTTCTGGTCAATGGTGAACCCCAAGATGCTGATGGTGGGGGATTCGGCGATGCTAATGCCGTTGAATGTCAAGGGGTGGTGGATAGACTCTCGCTTGTTGGAATTAGTCATTGCCTGGTAGTTGTGTGGAGCGAATGTTACCTGCCACTTATCAGCCCAAGCCTGAACGTCGTCCAGGTCTTGTTGCATGCGGGCATGGACTGCTTCATTATCTGAGTTGTGAATGGCACTGAACACTATGCAGTCATCAGCGAATATCGCCATTTCTGACTTTATGTTGGAGGGAAGGTAGGTCATTGATGAAGTAGCTGAAGATGGTTGGGCCTTGGACACTGCCCTGAGCAACTCCTGCAGCGACGTCCTGGGGCTGTGATGATTGACCTTCAACCACCACAACCATCTTCCTTTGTGCTAGGTATGACTTCAGCCAGTGGAGAGTTTTCCCCCCGATTCCCATTGACTTCAGTTTTACCACACTCGGTCAAATGCTGCCTTGATGTCAAGGGCAGTCACTCTCACCTCACCTCTGGAATTCAGCTCCTTTGTCCATGTTTAGACCAAGGCTGTAATGAGGTCGGGAGCCGAGTGGTCTTGGCGGAACCCAAACTGGGCATCAGTGAGCAGGTTATTGGTGATTAAGTGCCGCTTGATAGCACTGTCGATGACACCTTCCATCACTTTGCTGATGAGCAGACTGATGGGGCTGTAATTGGTCGGATTGGATTTGTCCTGCGTTTTGTGGACAGGACATACCTGGGCAGTTTTCCACATTGTCGGAAAGATGCCAGTGTTATAGCTGTACTGGAACAGCTTGGCTAGAGGTGCAGCTAGTTCTGGAGCACAAGTCTTCAGCACGACAGCAGGGATGTTTTTGGGGCCCATAGCCTTTGCTGTATCCAATGCTGTATCCAATGCGCTCAGCCGTTTCTTGATATCACGTGGAGTGAATCGAATTGGCTGAAGACTGGCTTCTGTGATGGTGGGGACCTCAGGATGAGGCCGATATGGATCATCCACTCGGCAAGTCTGGCTGAAGATGGTTGCAAATGCTTCAGCCTTGTTTTTTGCACTCACATGCTGGGCTCCACCAGCATTGAGGATGGGGATATTCATGGAGCCTCCTCTTCCCGTTAGTTGTTTAATGGTCCACCACCATTCACGACTAGATGTGGCAGGACTGCAGAGCTTTGATCTGATCCGTTGATTGTGGGATCGCTTAGCCCGGTCTATAGCATACTGCTTCCGCTTTTTAGCATGCATGCAGTCCTGTGTTGCAGCTTCCCCAGGTTGGCACCTCATTTTTAGGTATGCCTGGTGCTGCTCCTGGCATGCTCTTCTACACTCCTTATTGCCCCAGTCCAACACCGGCATCTCCGCATCATGACTCCTTATTGAACCAGGGTCGGTCCCCTGGCTTGATGGTAACGGTAGTGAGGGATATGCCAGACCATGAAGTTACAGATTGTGATGGAATACAATTCCCACAGCGCCTCATGGATGCCCAGTTTTGAGCTGCTAGATCTGTTCTGAATCTATTCCATTTAGCACGGTGGTAGTGCCACACACATGTAAAGATGGGACTTCATCTCCACAGTGGTCACTGCTACCAATACTGTCATGGACAGATGCATCTGCGACAGGTAGATTGGCGAGGACGAGGTCAAGTAGGTTTTTCCCCCCCTTGTGTTGGTTCACTCACCACCTGTCGCAGGCCCAGATTGGCAGCTATGTCCTTCAGGACTCGGCCAGCTCGGAAGTAGTGGTGCTACCGAGCCACTCTTGGTGATGGACATTGAAGTCCCCCACCCAGAGTACATTCTGTGCCCTTGCTACTCTCAGTGCTTCTTCCAAGTGGTGTTCAACATGGAGGAGTACTAACTCATCAGTTGAGGGAGGGCATGGTAATCAGAAGGTTTCCTTGCCCATGCTTGACCTGAAGCTATGAGACTTCATGGGGTCCGGAGTTAATGTTGAGGACTCCCAGGGTCACTCCTTCCCGACTGGATACCACTGTGCCGCCACCCCTGGTGGATCTGTCCTGCCGGTGGGATGGAGATGGAGGAGTTTGGGACATTGGCTGAAAGGTTCTGTGAGTATGACTATGTCAGGCTGTTGCTTGACTAGTCTGTGAGACAATTCTCCCAATTTTGGCACAAGTCCCCAGAGTTGAGGAGGACTGGTGTGCCATTGTCGTGGTGCCGAGGTCGATGCCGGGTGGTCCGTCTGGTTTTATTCTTATTATTGTATTTCGTAGCGGCTACAACTGAGTGGCTTGCTAGGCCATTTCACAGTCAACATTGCTGTGGGTCTGGAGTCTGCCAGACCAGGTAAGGACGGCAGATTTCCTTCCCTAAAGGACATTAATGAACCAGATGGGTTTTTACAACAATCCAATAGTTTCATGGTTACATTTACTGATGCTAGCTTTTTATTTAATTAACTGAATTTAAATTCCCCAGTGGGATTTGAACTCACGTCTCTGGATTACTAGCCCACGAACATTACCACTATGCTACCGTTCCCATGTAGCTCTTGTGTATCCTAATTGGAAGTTGGTAAGGTAAATGCGAATAATATCCAAACTGGTTGACGCAAGACAGTTCGGCAAGCCAAACCTAGGTAGTCTGGGCAGTGAACACCAACAGTTCCTAGAGGAGAAGATAAGGTGAAGGGGTTAAGGATTCGTCTGCAGTAAGATTCAGTGTGCTGATATACTGCTGAGTCCATCAAGTAAATCATGTCCTGCAGGATTCTGAACCCTTACAACAGGTTTCAAACAACAGCTGCACAATTCAAAATATTCAAAGTCATTCAGTTCCTTAAGGAAAACACCTGGAAGGAGATTTACAATGCTGAATAACATTACAAAACCCATTGTGCATTCTTACCAAAGCACGTAGAAAGTTCTTGCTTTATAGTTCCTTAACATAATTAAAAATATACTGTACTCATTTAAGGAATCTTGCTGGATATATGTAAATAACATTCCCGTGTAATGCACAATTAGTGACTCTTGTAAATAATAGCCTTGGTAATGAGAAAAATCTGCTGACAAGCCCCTGCAACTGGCAAGTGCAGTTACCAGACTAGATTCCACTGAAGGATTTTGGGACACACAGCACTTAACCTGTGCTGGATGACATTCAGCAGCTACCACACAATATTACTTGGTGACACAATAATAACTGTTTTTACTTTTATATAATTGTACAGGAACCTACTAGAAATAAGGACATTTTATAAATGATCTGAGAAAGAGCTCAGAAAGTTACTTCAATTAGCTTTCCATCCCTTACTCCAACCTCAAAACATTACTTAACAGTTGCTAAAAGACGAGAGCAAGCTAACAGTAGCAGTTTAAGAACTTGTATGGGTCAACTTTTGATGCGATAAAATTTTTCTTGGGAAAAAATTGAGTTTCTAAATCAAGCATTAAAACCCACTTCCTTGGGTCCACTGGATTCAAAACAAAATTGTCCATTAATTTACAATAATGGTCTTGAATTACTTTTTGTAAAGCCAATACATCCACCAGAACTCCAAAGTTGAGTACAATTTTGATGAGCACCAATCCTCCTATGCAATCGCAGAAGGTAGGTATACTTAACACAAGACATTCAGTTTCACCTATGTTTCAATGCCACGAATTATTCACAGCCAATCACAATACAACCTAGGGACTTAGATGATTATTAAACAACTGGACAGTTATTAACAAAACGTCAATTATTTTCATCTCTGCAAATTTTGCACTGTAGGATTTGCCATCTGTTTGAAGAGAGCAAGCTTGTTAATTTTTATTCTAGCCAGTGAAGCAATCACTTAAACCCCACGATATATGTAAAAACAAGAAAATTTCACATGTACAGTTAAATTGACTCAGCAAAATCAAAGTACATTTTAAGCCGCAGATTTGGACTCTAAATATTTTGGCACGTAAATGTCCACAGTGTGAATATGTTTCACTGGACAGAATTGTCTATTTTCCTAAACGAAATGATTTTTTTAAAACATGTTTTTGTGTTTCCTATCATTTGCAACTGATAGCAACGTCTCCAGTATCGACGACATCCTATATCTGCTGTATATCGATGAGGCTGTAACCTAAGTAAACATTTCCTATCAATCCAACTATAAATGCAAATCACTTTCGGTCCAAAGGAGAGAAATAATAATTTCTACAGGTCTAATTCAGAACACCAATAGTTTTATGATCTCCTCGCCTGCAGTTTAAAAATGGTGTAAATACGCTTTACTTTGCTGCGATTCTAAAGTAAACTGAACAAAAACCAACATTTAAATTCCAAATAAGATCAGTTGCAAGGACAAAAGAGCCCGATCTGCAAAAACAATCGACTCCAGTAATGAACTAAAAGACAGACTTGCATTTATATAGCGCCTTTCACGACCACCGCACTACACATTAGGTTTTCGTATTGTGGCTTTTAGGGGGCAGGAATACTACTATACAATCGACGTAACAAAAGTGCAGATTTTACTAAACTTGCTCAACCTATATATAACTCGATCCAAAATAAATAATCCGAGTTTTCCCAGAGAGTTATTTGTGAACACACTTCTAATTATCAGACACATATACACAATTCACTCACCTAATCAAATTAATTCCCAAGATAAAGTAAAAACAACTCCAACATTTTAAAAAAACGGACCCAGGCAGGCGTGCGTGCGAAGAGCCTCGGTAATGTTTAAAGTTTCATTCCTCAGTCCCAGGGCTCCATCTCTTGCTGAAGGCAGAAACAGAAGGGAAGGGGGGTGGGGGGGGGAATGCAATGGTCACAGTTTGGATTGTGCGCCCTCTTTAGTATTCAAGGAGCACACAGCCTCTCCGTCCCTCTCACTTCTTTTCTCCTCTTCCACATCGGTGTTGTTTAATTTGTTGCAGATTTAACGAGCTGATCTCGACCCCCCTTCCCCCTCCCCCTCCAAAAAACCCAAAGTCCAGCAGCACAATAACCCAAGCAGAAAGAAGCACTAGGTTTGGGAGATTGCCATTTTTGTTCTGTCTGGCAAATCTGGATTAGTTTTGACGGGGGTGGGATGGAAGGGAAGGGAAGAAACCTACAACAAACTTTTATCACTCAACCATATATTTTAAAGTACGAAACAAAACAAAACAAAAAAAAAAATAAAAGCTCTGGTACTTTCTCTTCCCCGGAGGAGGGAACACTTCTTGCAACTGCTCGAAACAGACGAAAAGAGGTTATTGAGCACCAGGGGGGGGAAAAAAGACCAATTATGTAAGGAATGGATCCGCCGCAAAAAGCGTTTCCACGGATAATTTCTGAGAGAAGAACTTTCTGATTCAACAGCGGCTGTTCGTTCCCCCTTCTCTTTTATTATTAGTTTCTTTTTAAATTCCCTCTGAGGCGCCTTTTCTTTCTTTCCTTCTCGGTCTTTCTCTTCTAGCTCTCCTCCGAAGCGGTGCTATTTTATACACCGGAGGTCTAACCTAATCGGGAAGGGAGATTGGGGGGGGGTCTAAATTTTAAAAAAAAACTCTTAATTTTTTTTCCCCCTTCTCTCAACCACAAACCGACCAACAGCCGAGACGCTAACCCAAAACTCGCAAAAAGGTGGGGGGGGGGCAAAGAGAGGAGGTTTCAACGCAGCGGAAATACCGCCTCGCTGCCTGGGCAAGCTCGGCTGCGGCCGCCGCCTCCCCATTGGCTGGCGCCGCTCATCCACGCCAGCCGATTGGACGGCGTCGCGCCGGCTACAGCGCTTTCCCATTGGTCCGTCTGCTCGCGCCGCTGACCCCCGCTAGCCGGTTGGACGGCGTCGCACCGCGCCGCGCCGCCTAGCGCTTTCCCATTGGCCCGTCCGCTCGCGCCGCCCACCCCACTCCAGCCGGCTGGACTGCGTCGCGTTGCTTCCCGCCGGCTAGTGCTTTCCCATTGGTCCGTTCGCACGCCCATCAACGGATCCCGCGGGTCCCGCCCCCCCGCCTTTTATCCTCGGGCACTTCCGTTACTAGGCGATGTGTTTTCAGCTGCTCAACTCCAGATCAACTTCCGGCTGCTGATGCTTTTCCATGGTTCCTTACACACACACACACACACACTGGTATATTTGCAAACTTTTGGCTTTGCATTGACTTCCCCTGACCCTCTTTTGTGTTTTGCAAAAAAATAAAATTCCTTTAATTGCATTGGATGGAGGTAGGATTTAATTTTCCTTTGGAAGCCTGTGGAAAGTCCTTTGTGATCCTGATGATGGGACAATGATCCAGGCACTTTCACACAGATGTAATTCTATTCCAGTTTTTGCAAATATTTCCCCCCTCCCATTAGCGGAGGATCTTGATTAAAGAATGAAGTGGTACCGCGCGGATTAGTTTCGGTCCGCGAGCCCCGCTTTTAAAATGCTTTGCCTGTCCCTGTTTCCTTTCTGCCTGGGATCCCCAGTTGAGGGAATAAGTTTCCGCCGCGCGGGCTGCAACCTCTAAAAGTGGCGGACAGACAGGAAGCGGGAAAGGGGAACACAGCGCCGAGGAGGTAAACTGACAGACTTTTCATTCAAAACCATCTCCTCTCGGACAGTTTGAAATGATCGCACCCGCTTTCGCCTGAGGCGAGGCGAGGCCGGGTGTCGCTGAAGGGCCGCAGTCGGGGCCTGAGCCACCCACTGACCGCTGGTGCCAGGCCCGGCCAGTTTTACAGAGGCCGCACAGTAATCCATGCCGGTGTTTATGCTCCACTGGAGCCTCCTGCCGCCTTTCCTCATCTAACTCTTAACTCATCATAACCCTCTATTCTTTCTCCCTCATCTGCTTATCCGGCTTCCCCTTAATTGCATCCATACTATTGGCTTCAACCACTTCATATGGTAGTTTGAATGGGGGATGGTTGGGCTTCAGCCCAGCTGGTGCCAGCATCATCAGCCCCTTGTTTTTGATGTGGTGGTGGTGGTGGTGACCTTTTTTTTATAATATAGCGCATTTTTGATATATTAAAAAAAGAGGTTAGCAAGGCCATAAAGAATGCAAACTAAGCACTAGGATTTATTTCCAGAGGGATAGAATTGTAAAGTAGGGAAGTTATGCTAAACTTGTATCGTACCTTGGTTAGACCACACTTCGAGGACTGCGTGCAGATCTGGTCGCCATATTATAAAAAGGATATAGAGGCACTGGAGAGGGTGCAGAGAAGATTTACAAGGATGATACCAGAAATGCGAGGGTATACACATCAGGAAAGGATGAACAGGCTGGGTCTCTTTTCTCTTGGAAAAAAAAGGCTGAGGGGTGGACCTAATAGAGGTCTTTAAAATTATGAAAATTTTTGATAGAGTGGATACAGAGAGACTGTTTTCACTCAGAATCATAGAAAGTTACAGCACGGAAGGAGGCCATTTCGGCCCATCGTGTCCGTGCCGGCCGACAAAGAGCTATCCAGCCTAATCCCACTTCCCAGCTCTTGGTCCGTAGCCCTGCAGGTTACAGCATCCCAAGTGCACATCCAAGTACTTTTTAAATGTGGTTAGGGTTTCTGCCTCTACCACCCTTTCAGGCAGTGAGTTCCAGACCCTCACAACCCTCTGGGTGAAGAAATTTCCCCTCAAATCCCCTCGAAACTTTCCACCAATTACTTTAAATTTGTGCCCCCTGCTTTTTGACCCCTCTGCTAAGGGAAATAGGTCCTTTCTATCCACTTTATCTATGCCCCTCATAATTTTATACACCTCAATAAGGTCTCCCCTCAGCCTCCTCTGTTCCAAGGAAAACAAACCCAGCCTATCCAGTCTTTCCTCATAGCTAAGATTCTCTACTCCCGACAACATCTTTGTAAATCTCCTCTCTACCCTCTCTAGTGCAATCACATCTTTCCTGTAATGTGGTGACCAGAACTGCACGCAGTACTCTAGCTGAGGCCTAACTCGTGTTTTATACAGTTGAAGCATAAGCCCCCTGCTCTTGTATTCTATGATGCGGAGATGTTGGACTGGGGTGGACAAGAGTGAGAAGTCGCACAACACCAGGTTATAGTCCAACAGCTTTATTTGAAATCACAAGCTTTCGGAGCGCTGCTCCTTCGTCACCTGACGAAGGAGCAGCACTCCGAAAGCTTGTGATTTCAAATAAAGCTGTTGGACTATAACCTGGTGTTGTGCGACTTCTCACTCTTGTCTTCTATGCCACTGCTAATAAAGGCAAGCATTCCATATGCCTTCTTAACCACCTTACCTACCTGGCCTGCACTCCAAGGTCCCTTTGTTCCTCTACACTACTCAGTGTCCTACCATTTAATGTGTATTCCCTTACCTTGTTAGCCCTCCCCAAATGCATTTCCTCACACTTCTCCGGATTGAATTCAATTTGCCACTGTTCTGCCCACCTGACCAATTTATTGATATCTTCCTGCAGTCTTCAGCTTCCTTCTTCAGTATCAACCACACAGCCAATTTTATTATCTGCAAACTTCTTAATCATACTCCCTTTTTTTCCAAGTCCAGATCATTGATATATACCACAAAAAGCAAGGGACCCAGTACTGAGCCCGACGGAACCCCACTGGAAACAGCCTTCCAGTCACAAAAACACCCATCAACCATTACCCTCTGCTTCCTGCCTCCGAGCCAGTTTTGAACCCAACTTGACACTTTGCCCTGGATCCCATGGGCTTTTAACTTCGTGACCAGTCTGTCATGTGGAACCTTATCAAAAGCCTCGCTAAAGTCCATATACACTACATCAAACGCACTACCCTCATCAACCCTCCTTGTTACCTCCTCAAAAAATTCAATCAAGTTTGTCAGACACGACCTTCCCTTAAAAAATCCGTGCTGACTATCCTTGATTAATCCGTGTCTTTCTAAATGAAGATTTATCCTGTCCCCACTTGTGGGGAAGAGCATAACTAGAGGCCATCAATATAAGACAGTCACCAAGAAATCCAATAGGGAATTCAGAAGAAACTTCTTCACCCAAAGAGTGGTGAGAATGTGGAACTCGCTACCACAGGGAGTGTTTGAAGCAAATAGTATAGATGCATTTAAGGGGAGGCTTGACAAGCATATGAGGGGGAAGGGAATAGAGGGTTATGCTGATGGATTTAGATGAGGATAGATGGGAGGAGGCTCGAGTGGAGCATAAACGCCGGCATGGACTGCTTGGACTGTTTCTGTGCCATATATCTTATGTATCCTATGAGAGGAAAGTGACTTTAAATTGGTGATCGATTACGTCCTCAGCTACAGTGAGATAGGATAAATCAGGCCTGTCATGTCAACGTTACAGGCTGCATGAGTAAAGAAAGAAATCAGGGGAAAAAAGGACATAGTTGCAGAAGCTAAAAACACAACAGTAATAATTCTTCCACTGATGTATCAACAAGGCAGTCATCGAAAAATTGAGATCCCTCTAGAATGCAAAATGGCCTTGAAACTGAGAATGAATTAAAAGTATGATGTTCATGTCCTATTAACTCACTTTCTTGGCATCCGCCTGAATCAAAAAAAATCATTCACTAATTTATAATAATGGTCATGGAATGTAAACTTTTAGTAAACCTCATCGTAATGCAGAAAGACTGCATATAACTTCATTTAAGTGTAGTATATTGTGATATGATTTGCTTTATTATTACTGCAGTGTGTAAACATTCTATGGGCCTATTTCTTCATGCATTCTACATGTGTTTTAATAGATGGATGGGGGGGGGGGGGGGGGGGGGGAGAGAGAGAGAGAGAGAGAGAGTGTTGCGAGCAGTCCCAAATGATCTTGGTGCTCAAGATTTCTCAATCCGACTCTACATGCCACCCATCATACGGAGTTCAACAATTTAATGATTTTGATAACACTTGTAAGGGGTTCAAGAGAGGGTGAAAGCCATTAATTCACAGGGATGAATAGTGTATAACGGAAGGTGTAAATTGAGAATAGGCATGAAATCTACAGAGCATTGATGGTTATTATGAAAGTCGATGAATGAGGTTCCATGTGAAAGGTTGCTACACAAGCTTAAAATAGTGGGTTTCCTAGGTAAAATTTCCAGGTTAATAGGAAATTGTTGAATGAGGAAGCAGCAGATGCTATTTAGGAAATTGCTGATACTGAACTGGGGGTGGGGGAGGACAGTTGAGTTTGATGAATCAGCCAAGGAACTACATAAGTGGACAGTGTTATGACATATGGAATTCAGTACAGATAAGTGCAAGCTTTTAAAGTTGAAAGAAAGATTGAGGGACATACCTAATGAACGGTGTGGAATTAACTTGAGTAGTAGTTGAAAGTGATCTGGGAGTTAGTTACAGGCTTGTTAAACTTACCATGTTCAGCCATTTGGAGCCGCAATCAGCAAAACAAACAATGCCAAATCAGTTAAGAATGGGATCAATTTTCCTGGCTCCCATCTGCACCAATGCTGGGCAGGAGCAGTGCACCCAAAGTGTGCTGCACCTGCGCAGGTCCAGGACTGCTGTTATTTCCTATCCTACGTCATTAAGATGGCTTAGGTCACCCCAGGTGCAGGGCCTAGTTCCAGTAAAAAGGGAAGGATGTTTAGTGCACCTCCTGGCCTCTGAAGTCTGCAACTGCATTCCTGGCTGCCGGCCTTGGAGCCTCCTAGCTCTGCTTGAATAGTGGAGACAAATTTGAGGACTTGGGATTCTTCTTGGTGCCAGGCCTCCTCCAAGTGGACACCCTGTGTCTGTGCATCCAATGGCCCTAAAATCGAGAAAAAAGATGCAGGTGGTCAGAACAGCCCCTCCCACCTCATTTACATGCCATCATCAGGCCTGTGTCTCGTCTAGACACAGGCACATACCTGTCCCCTCCCTCCAGAAAGCTCTGGAAATCCCACTGCAACATAAAATGCACAGAAACTTGGCATTACAGATCTCCGCCCCATTTTTCCTGACCATTGCACCCAGGGAATGGGCGCTCCCTGTGGACAAAGGTTAGGAATATTCACCCAATAAGTCTGTGACTGTTATGCTGAAGCTGTACAGAGTACTGCATTCACCTTTCGTCATCAAGGGACAAGCAGTGCCCAGAAGGCCATGAAGCTTATCCCTAGTGTCCGAGGACTGAATTACGAGGTACGGTTAAAAGAGCTCAGAGTTTTTACTGCTGGAAGGAGGTGGTGAGAGGGAACCTTAGAGATATATAAAATGCTAAGTGGAAGAGGAAATTTTAATCTCAAACACTATTTCAAGTTAAACCATAAGCTACAAGACTGTAGGTTACTTCTAGCTGAATGACTGACTGGTTCTAATGTACATCAATGACTTGTATTTCGAAATGCAATACAGGTTGCTCAAATTTACAGATGATACTTGTCGTAAGAATGAGCCTTACGCGTGGTGAACTTAAAGTAAGCTTTAATCAACTAAAAAGGTGCTACATACAAAAGAGGTCTTACTCTATGCCTCTCCAGAATCTAACTGATCAGTCCAGTATTTATCCTGGACTAATCACAGGAAGTGATGCAATAAAGTTCGAGTCACAGGAAGCTGTATTGTGTTACCACATTCTCCCCCCCAAAAGATTAGGAGGCCGGGATGCTCCCTCCATTTCGTAGCCGCTGGACGAGGGAGAGCCGCACCCGTTTGGGTTCTCGTAGCAGTAGAGGGCCCCTAGCCCGTTTACCCGCCGCGGGCCGTGGACCAGAGTCCGAGTGATCCAGCCCGCTCTGTGAGGGGTCAGGACGATCCTGACTGTGTACTGGTGCCCGAACGGGTGTCGGGCAGGGCTGTGGCAGATCCGTTTCCGAGCGTACGGTACGGGGTGGATCGTGGCTGCGCGTGCGAGCCCCGACGGGCTCATAGTCAGTCTGCCCCAGGTCGGCACGCTGGAGTGAGGTACCAGCCGGCGTCAGATCCAGATCGTGATGAGAGGCACCTGGCGAGCCCAGAGATGTGCCTGGTACAATATCATCCCCTGGTGTCCCTCTATGTTTCAGGCGGGCAGGGAGCCAGATCCCGCAATGACACGGTAGATTCCCGACCGTCAGGATACCGAATATAGGCGTAGGTAGGGTTGACGTCAGTGAGCTCAACCTCATCTACCAGGGGGTCATTCTTAGACGCCCGGACATATCTTCGGAGTAGCACTGGTCCCGGTGTAGTCAGCCACGACGGGAGAGATATCCCATAGGATGAGCGACGCTGAAATCGGAAGAACCGTTCATGAGGCGTCGTATTTGTGGCGGTCGAAAGGAGGGACCGTGTGGAGTGTAATGCGTCTGGAAGTACTGCTTCCCATTGCTGGTTGGGTAGGCCCCGAGATCTCAAAGCCAGACATACCGCATTCCAGATGATAGCGTTAAAACGCTCGACTTGCCCATTCCCGACCGGATGATAAGGCGTCGTTCTGCTGGCAGCAATACCCCGTTCCGAGAGATAGGCCTTGAGTTCTCCTGACATAAAAGAAGGGCCCCGATCCGAATGAACATAGGATGCCATGCCACAGAAAGCAAATACCTGCTCAAGGCAGCTGATAACCGTGGTCGTCAGCATATTGGGGCAGGGAAAGGCAAACGGAAAAAGGGAATACTCATCGACCATGGTCAACAGATAAGTGTTGCGAGTTGAAGAGGGCAACGGCCCCTTAAAATCGATGCTAAGCCGTTGCATTGGCTGGGTCGCATGTATGAGTATACCACCCGAGGGGCGGAAAAACTGAGGTTTCAATTCCGCACAGACTCTGCAGTCCGAGCACATCTTCTTTACATCCCCGGTAGAGAATGGGAGATTTCGGGACCGCACGAAGTGTAGCATGCGAGTAACGCCCGGATGACACAACCCATCATGGATGTCTACGAGCGTAGAGGGTGCCATGGCGGAGCAGAATGCTCGTGTGAGGGTATCCGGAGCCACATTCTCCTTGCCAGGTCGATAGTGGATGGTGTAACCAAAAGAGGCCAATTCCAGCCGCCAAAGCTGGATTTTATTATTTTTAATTTTGGTCCGTTTTCGATTATCGAGCATGAAGGCGACCGATCGCTGGTCCGTGATTAAGGTAAAGTGCTGGCGAGCTAGGAGATGAGTCCACTTCCGTACTGCCTCTATGATGGCTGTAGCTTCTTTCTCGACTGGAGGATAATGTAGCTCAGCCCCTTGAAAAGTCCTGGACAAAAATGCCACCGGACGACCTTCCTGATTCAGAGTGGCCGAGATCGCCACCTCCGAGGCATCACACTCAACAACAAAAGGAAGACTCTCATCGATGGAGTGAAGAGCCGCTTTCTCCAACTGTTTTTTCAGGAGGTTAAAGGCTGCAACAGCCGCTGTGTCTAGTGGGAATGTGCGGGCCTTCAGTAGAGGTTGGATTCGGTCCGAGAAGTTAGGAATCCATTTAGCATAGTATGCAAACAGGCTGAGGGCCCGGCGCAAGGAGGCCGGATTCTTAGGTGGCGGGAGTTCTTGGAGTGGGCGAAGCCTTTCAGGGTCAGGTTTAATGATGCCATTGCCCACACAATAGCCAAGGATGTTGATGGTTGGTTATGACTCAATGGATTTAGCTGCATTTAATGTCAAATTACGGTGCTGGAGTGCATCCCAAAATCGTTGGAGATTGGCGTCATGTTCCCGCTGATTGCGACCTGCGACAGTAATATTGTCCAGATAAGGAAACGTATCCTTCAAGTCTTCCTGTTTGACCAGGTCATCCATTGCTCGCTGGAAGACAGCCACTCCATTAGTGACCCCAAAGGGGAGGCAACGAAATTGATACAGCCGTCCATTGGCTTCAAAGGCCGTATACTGCTTGTCTGAGACCTTCAAGGGTACCTGATGATAGGCACTTTTCAGATCATATGTTGAGAACACCGTGTACTCAGCCAGTTTATTAACCATATCATCGATGCGCGGCAATGGGTATGCGTCCAAGTCCGTATATTGATTGATGGTCTGTGAATAGTCAATGCACAGCCGTTTCTTGTGAGGTTGTAGAGGGTTCTTAACAATAACGACCTGGGCGCGCCATGGCGACGAACAAGGCTCGATGATATCCTCTGCTAAAAGCCGAGAAATCTCAGCCGCAATAAAAGACTGGTCTTCCTGACTGAAACGTCGTGACTTTGTTATAATCGGTTTGCATCGAGGGGGGATACTGGTAAACAGTGAGGGTTCATCCAGTGAAGCTGCTGACAATGCACAGAACGGTAATCGAGGTCGTATATTAGAAATAGTGAGTTCAGGTTTGGATCCGCCGAACTCAATGGTGAGCTTCTTATGCTGCTTTTGAAAATCCAGCCCTAAGATAAGATCACTACATAAGTCCTTGAGCACCGAAAGCCGGGTGGAGGGATACCTGTGACCATTAAGTGTTATTTCAACCATACAAAAGCCAGAAATTCTGGTATTAAGTGATGACTGAGCCATCGCAACTGCCTGGTCCGATGGGAAAACATGTAGCTTTAACTCTGCAACAATCTGTTCCCTAATGAAATTATCAGTGCTACCTGAGTCAATTAAGGCATCTAAAGTATGTCCATTAATTGATGCTTTTGTAGCTGCATGGAATAGGTTCTGAGGACAAGCAGCTGTAATTGGTGTCGTTGCACAAAGAGTGGCTGAAACTCTAGGTGTGTTTCTTCGAGAGGAAACCCAAGAGGAAGCACGATAGATGTTAGCCGGAACATCTTGATAGGCCCTTACCGGAGCAGTTCGGTAGGACTTAGCTTGATAAGCCCTCGTAGAGGCTCTTGATAGGCAAACCTTTGCAAAATGACCCTTTTTGTTGCAATGACTGCAAAACGCATTGCAAGCAGGGCAGAATTTCCAAGGGTGAAATTCATCACCACAAAAGAAGCATTTCTTAGATTGCCAAGAGGCTGCCACAGTGGGGTCATCATCCTCTTCATCAGTGAAGTCATCAGATTGATCGTCAGGGATAAAGACCTCCCTAATAGAGTTCACCTGTGGCCTCTTAAAATTCCCTGACTGTAGTTAAGGCAGTAGACCGAGGTCTGGGCACTGTATAAAGGTCTGCATTTCTTTTTGCCAGATCTAGAGAGCAAGCTATGTCATAAGCTCTCTGAAGCTCAAGTGTCTTACTTTCCAGTAGATGCTGGCGTATAAATGGGGAGGCAAGCCCACAGATGAAAGCATCACGGATCATTTCTTCACGGTACAGCTCAGCTGAGGCCGCCTGAAAGTTACAGTCCATACTAAGTCTGCGACGCTCTTGGAGGAATTTATCAATGGATTCCTCCGGCCCTTGTTGCTCTTTTTGGTTGGACAAATCAAAATTTACTGTAAATCAATTAAAACTTTAAATGAAACTTAACAAATCAAATCAAAATTTGGAAGTCCGGGGTGACGATGCACTCCAGTCCCCGCGGCGCCCACCGGTCGCGGAAAAACTCAAGCGTGCCGGCAGACACCGCGTGCTCCATCTCCAGGGCCACCCGGGCGCGAACATGGCCGCGGAAGAGAGGCAGGCAATCGGGCCGAACGACCCCCTCGACCGCCCGCTGCCTGGACCAATTAATGGCTTTCTTGGCCAGGCCCAGGAGCAGTCCTACGAGGAGGTCCTCCGACCTACCCGCTCCCCTCCGCACCGGGTGACCGTAGATCAGGAGCGTGGGGCTGAAGTGCAACCAGAAATTGAGGAGCAGCCCCTTCAAATAATGAAAGAGGGGCTGCAACCTCTCACACTCAATATAAATGTGATAGACGGACTCCTCCAGGCCGCAGAAATGACAAGCACCTCCGGCCCTTGTTGGGCTGTAGCTAGTAGATGTCTGGCATAGACCTCATTCGGTGTCTTAGTATATAGTCTCTTAAGCGTCCGAATTGCCTCCTCGTAACTGTCCCATTCCTCCACATACTGAAATACATTCGGGGTGACACAGTTGATGAGTATCTGCAACTTTGAGTCATCATCAGCCTTGCAATATTCAAGGAAATTGTCAAACGTGCGATACCAGTGTTTCCACACCTTACCGGCTGCTGGGCTGTTTGGGTCCAAGTCAAGACGCGATGGTTTAAGGATGTTTTCCATGATGGGTGATTCCCTGGATCCTTAGTTCCGAGTTCGTCCAAAAAGTTTGAGTGCGAAGTTTTCCAAAGTTGATTAAATTGTCGTAAGAATGAGCCTTACACGTGGTGAACTTAAAGTAAGCTTTAATCAACTAAAAAGGTGCTACATACAAAAGAGGTCTTACTCTATGCCTCTCCAGAATCCAACTGATCAGTCCAGTATTTATCCTGGACTAATCACAGGAAGTGATGCAATAAAGTTCGAGTCACAGGAAGCTGTATTGTGTTACCACAATACTAAACTGGTGGTGGCATTCAATTTAGATAAAGCAGCTAAGGAACTACCAAAGCACCTAGGCAAAACTTACAAGTGGACAAAACTATTTACCCCTGCAGATGTAATTCAATACACATATAGGTGTAAGGAGGAATACATTTGTGGGACATAATGAATTAAGTCAAACTAGCTAGTGCAGTGATGATAGCCTCAATACACTTGAATGAGACATTAAACTGAGGCCCCATCTGCCTGCTTAGGTGGACAATCCCTTGGCATTATTCAATGAAGGTCATGATGCGGAGATGCCGGTGTTGGACTGGGGTGGACAAAATTGAGAGGTCGCACAACACCAGGTTATAGTCCAACAGTTTTATTTGAAATCACAAGCTTTCGGAGCTATCGATTTGCTCCTTCCTCAGGTGAAGTAAATTAGATCGGGATCTTGGGTTTATGTCACGATACATGACGTGATCCGGACTCGAGTCGTCGTTAGCTTGTTCACAGATGTGATTCCCAGTAAAAAAGTAAAAATTTTCCCAGTAAAAAAGTAAAAAAAGTTAAAGCTTTTCGTTTTACATACAGACGGCAGCTTTTGACACGTTAGAACCCCTGCGACTACACCTCATTGTCTCAGTTGTATCTTGCTATGTCTTTGATGTGGTACCTTCCTGGCTGACTTAATTAACTTTATCACACCTCGGCAGATAGTCAGGATGATTTAATTTATTGGTCTGCAATTGTAAAGTACACATGCTTTGTTTTCCATCTATATATGCTTTGGAGATTCTGTATCTAATTTACTTCACCTGAGGAAGGAGCAAATCGATAGCTCCGAAAGCTTGTGATTTCAAATAAAACTGTTGGACTATAACCTGGTGTTGTGCGACCTCTCAATATTATTCAATGAAGACAGGGAACTCTCCAGTATCCTGGCTAACATTCCTCCCTCATCCATTGCCACCAGAAACAGATTATCTGGTCATTCTTTCATTTGCAGTTTGTGGGATCTTGCTACGCATTGCACAAATTAACTGCTGTGCTTGCCTACATAACAACATTAATTCCACTTCAAAAACAATCCATTGATTGTAAAGCACTCTGGGACATCCTACAGCTATGATAATACTAATAACTACTAAATAAATGTAAGTTCCTTTTTCCTATACTTCCAAATTCATGGAATGTGGGGCAAATTTTCTGTTCCTGCACCAGGACTATTAGATTGTCTTGGTACAGCGAATACAGGAAAATTGGGTGGGGAGGAACACTCTCTCCCATAAGGGAGCGCACCTGATTTTCTGTCCATTCACCGGGGTGTGCATATTCCTCCTTTCCCTATTTTCTCCCGATTTTCTGAGCTCAGGTGATGCAGTAGCCCCAGATACAGGAAAATCTGCCCCTATAAATCTTGAGGCTGTCATGATGAAGCTGTATTGTGTTCTGATTCGGCACCGGCTTGAGTACTGCATTTACTTCTAGTCACCGAGGCACAGGGGAAGCATCCCAGCTCTGGAGGTGGTGCAGAGAAGGACCACAAAACAGATATTTTGTGTCAGGAATAAGTTATAAAAATAGATTAGAAAAACTCAGATGCTTTCCTTTTGAAATGGGGGATGAATAAGAGAAGATCTTATATAATATATTATATGGAATAGAAAAAAATAATTCAGAGCACTATTTCAAGTTAAATCACAAGTGCTGGACAAGGGACATAGGTAGAAACTAGTAATATGCAAATTCAGGACTGATATCAGAAAGCACATTCTCATGCAGAATGATTAACATCTGGAATGATTTTCTGGGTATGCTAGTGAGACAAAAATCTGGATTCTTTGAACATACTGATGGAGGAGGAACCATAGGTTTCTATGGAAGGATTGCTGAATAGTATCCATCACCTAAATTATACCTGTACTTGTGGTCTAATTGAAGGTTTCGAGGTTATGAAGAGAATTGCTAAAGTTAATCCAGGCAAGTTGATCATTATGGTGAAGGGTTGAAATACCAGGAGACACAAATATAAAACACTTAAGAATTAAGAGAAAGCAAGCAAGTCAGATGGATTTTTTTCATTGGCAGGGTAATAAGAGTTGTGGAATAAGTAACCAGGCTAGGTCATTGAAGTGGGCAATACAAATGGGTGTAAGAGTCAGATGCCTTTCTGGAGAGAGAAGGCATTGAAAGTGATGGTGAAAAGTTAGAATGAAAGATATACTGAGAAAGTAGGTAAGTGGGGTTGATCTGTGAAAAATGGATAGCCTAATATCTACCAGACCAAAAGCAAAATACTGCGGATGCTGGAAATCTGAAATAAAAACAGAAAATGCTGGAAATACTCAGCAGGTCAGGCAGCATCTGTGGAGAGGGAAATAACGTTGAGCTTTCAGGTCGATGGACTTTCATCAGTTCTGACGTTTCAGTCAGCTAGTGCTTGGAGCCGATTAGACCATGATACAGAATTGGCCGTACACTTTACAAGGCCTTATGTGGAATATGTTCAGGGGTCCTTTAAACTTGATCAGCAAATATTGTATTGTTTTGTTGGGAGCATGTTAGCTGATCAATAATACACAGATATTTGAAATTGCCAGATTTACTTTTTATTGTTAAATCCAAAAATAATTTCAATGTAGATGTTAAAGTTGCCTTCTGAATCTAATTGGAATATTTTCACAAAAAAATTGGATAGCTTAGCCCAGGTTCTAAAGTAGTTGTTTATGTAGAATTAGAATGGAATGCCAAACAAAACTGGTCAGACATTTATCCCCCTTTCTTAGAGTGACTCCCAAAGACCTGCGACATTGTCATATATTCCTTTCATTAGTTTTCAAAAGAGTCTCTTCCTAGGACTACATGGACATGTCAGATATGTTTACAAGCTGGAGCTTTGCTCTGGATGTGGTCAATTTATAAAGCTCTCAATGCTATCACTCTAATGATAGTTTGTATTCCAAGCACTCATAAAATCCCCAACGTATGACATAATTATTGATGTTTGACTGATTCTATATGTTTACAACGTGTTAACTGTAAAAATGAAACCAAGTGAATTGAAATGTTTGATGTTTCACAGCAAAACCTTTATCACCTTAAAATTATAAGTTTCAAATAATCAGTTTGAAACAATTACCCTGCAGTAATGAGAGAAAATCACTGAAATATTATGAATACAAAACAATAATTTGTATATGTGTTTATCATACAGAGATTCTTTATTTTTGCAGAGAGAGGAAACAGAAACTTTTATCATGCAAGTCTAGGTTACATTCAAATCCAGGTGACAGAATAATGTGCTGCCCAATCAATTTATTTCCTTGTAATTCAGTAGCAGCCATTCTGTAATTTATGGTTTCTGATATAAAAACAAGTAAATCACCCCTGCACAATTACATAATATCAAGACTGGACAGTTTTGTTCAGTTGAGTCTCTATTTAAATATTGCATATACTCATGTTTAAGACAATAAATTTATCTTCCTATTTGAGCTGAAAATAAAGGGGAAATCATCTTGTACATAGTTCATATCTTTAGTCAGGATTGTCTCCCAGCACAAGAATTTCATTGTAGATGGTGTCATGCTTCTTGAGTGTTGTTGCGAGCGGTGAGTATTCCGTCACACTCCTGGTGGCCTGGTAGATGGATAGGCTTTGAACGGTTAGTAGGTGAGCCACTTATTGTGCAGTATCCAGCCTCTGCCCTTCTCTGGTAGCCTCAATGTTGATATAGCTAGTCAACTTGTTATGATATACCTGCTCAACGGTGACCCCTCAAAATGTTGATTGTGGGGACTCGGCGAAGGTGATGCCGTTGAAAGTCAAGGGGAGATGGCTTGGTTTTCTCTTATTCAAGATGGTTATTATCCGCCACTTACGTGATGCGACTATTACCTTCCTGTTGTTGCCAGCACTTCTTTTGCCCCAAAGTACAAGATTGGCTTCAAAAATATTGATAATAGAAAAATTGCAGCTCAATTCAGGTAGCAATCCAGTTATTTTGTGTATAATTTCCTGACAAAAAGGAAATCTGTCCATAGCTGTCCTATTTCCACAAGATCCGAGAACTGAGAGGACAGAGATGTTCGACAAGTGCCATTAATGCTGCTTCCACAGAGATGAAGCACTGCACCTCCACAAGTTGCTCCAGCTAAGAAAGGTGAAACTTCTTGCTTTCCAACTATTGCACAGTTGCCCATGCATCAGTGCATTTTTAAGTTATGGAAGCTGTGTTAACTCTCAAATTAGCTATCACATTGAAAGTTCTGTCCTGATCCATGATCAGCAATATGGATTTGGCATCACCATTCTAATGGTGTCTTGTTGTCTAAGTTATGTACCTCGAGAATTTTTCTCTTGAACACCTTGGTGAATCATTTGTCATGGGCTTGGATATCTTCAAAGCCTTTGAAGGTCTTTCGCTCTATATATTTCTAAACAACCTACTATCATATGATCTTGCACCAAAACCAAGTTCATGATGATCTAATTTCTTAGTCTCTCTGTCTTTGTAGTTGTTGCTGACTCACCCTTTGGCTCTTTTTCCTGTTCACTTGGGGATTTGTTCCTCTTCATATCAATGACCTCCTCCACTTGTTATCCAATGCTATCCCTTCTTTTGCATATGATTCCACTTTAAATTAATTAACTTCTTTCAGATCACAGATGCTCAGTACACATAACCTGCAGTTCTCCTGCCAGGCAGTGGCTGAATCACTACACCTTGATCTCTCCCATGTACTTCAATTGGACAGTGAAAATCATGTTTCTTTCAATTCTTCAAAGACATTTGCTTTCTGTTTCTCACCAGTCTAACCAACAGCTACCACTCTTTTAACTTTGATGGCTCCATCCTTAGTCCTTCTTGCACTCAACAGGAAGTCCTTCGTCTCCTCAGTTACTAAAGCTGGGTTTCTTCTTTCATGTCAAACACTTCTTTTTACTCAACAACTCTTAAGCAGACTCGTGCATTATAAAAGCTTAAGACTTCAATATTGCTCCAATATCTGGCACCTCTCTCACATACCTGGACAGGAAACAAGAAAAATCTTGTCATCTGATTGGGGATCCTTCTCTCACCTCCAGCCTCTAACCTCCCTTCGTTGCAACAGTTCTTACCTGAGTTTTAGCAATGTTACTATGGTCAGCAGGTCTCTTGTTCCTATTAAGCTACAAATTACAATGTCCTATATGCTGTTTTTCCTCCTGTCACCCGCCAAGTATTAAAATTAAGACTCATCGTAAAGTGTCCTCATTGTTACCTAGGAGCTAAAAGCCATGAGACTCCTTACTTTATTCAGAGTTTTTTGTCTCCTGCAATCTATAGTCTTGAGTGCTGTTGGCTCAGGTAAATAATGACGTGCTTCCTCAGTGTAATTGCTTGTGATTAACGTGTGAACAGTTCCAGGTTCACAGCGCCTCAACACAACTTCCTGAATTGCCTTGACTTTTATTCTTTTCATCCTTGGTAGTGTTCTGTACTGTAGGTCTCACTTACTTTCCAGAAATTAAATAAAAAACTGTTGGAAACTTGCTGTAGCAGTTCAAGCTAGTTTTATTCCTGCACTTTCTGGATGAAAGTCCAGTGTTTTACTGTCAGTCTTACTGATTCAAACATGTAGGAGAGAATAAAAAGTTCTAACATAATTTCAGGATTGTTCTATTTTCCAGTTGTCTGTTTTGCATGTTATAACAAAATGCCTTTTTAGATGGTGGTGATTGCAGCTGGGAAAATATTCATAGTTGATGTACTAAAATTGGATCATTGTATTCTTCACTCATAGAATCTTATTTTACTATAGTCTTGAGTGCTGTTAGCTCAGGTAAATAATTAAGGGCTTCCTTAGTGTAATTGCTTGTGATTAGAGTGTGAACAAAAATGTACTCCTGACACTCATTGTAGTATTGTTTCTGGATTTATTGTGTAATTTTCTGGCTAATAATCCTGCAGTCTCACTAGTTGCGGCAGAATGCCAATTTCTCGACCTGCTATTACAAGGAATTTGGTCAATGAATGGTGATTATTAATGGAATCATGTGGGACTTTTATGTAATAGTTCCATAGAGTCCAGATCCTGTTAGAGAGATAGCGAATCGACATCCCTGCATTACTCTGCTGTCAGTTGCCTGCGGGCCGTTGGAAGCCAATTGGATGCACAGAGACCGATATTTCTGCACGCTTGTACGTCTGTGTGCTTGCATCACGATGCTATTTTGTATCACACCGCAAGCGCACTAATGCACTGATGTAAAGTGCCTTTAACATATTGCAGGACCCATTAATATTGGGTCTGCACTACTGTTGGCTGTTCGGGGGTCATTCTGCTTAGACTTGTGTGAGTGCTCTCAATGGTGAGAGATTCATGTGCCTGCCCTTGAAGGAATTCTACAGATAAAATCACCCGCAGTTATAGTTACTACATCTTGTAATTCATTTTTGTTTGTTTGCTGTTGTCTTTGGCTGCCCTTTATCTTTTCAAACTAAAAACAATACAATAAAAGTCAATATGAAAAGCTGCATTGTCCCTGAACAAGTCCCTGTTCGGGCGCTGCTTTGCGGAGCAGGCTCGAAGGGCCGGATGGCCTACTCCTGCTCCTATCTTCTATGTATCTATGTATCTCTATCTGTTATGTAGTTCAGCCAATGGAAACAGTAGAGTCCACTTCCGTTATCATTTGGATTCAAGTGTTTAATTGCACATTTTGACCATCTTTTAAAATAAGGAACAAATGAAATATTTGAGGAGAAAGCATTTGTTGTTAAATAGATGAGGGGGTTATGTCCTGCCTAGGATTGAATTACAAACCGAGAATCTAATCAAGGGCTTCAGATCTAAATCACAACAATCTGGTTATGCTCTTAATCAAGAGAGAGTGACACTCAATTTAGAACTACTTGAATTTCAAGATTAGTTTGCAGTTTTGAACTTCTTGCTCACTCTTATTATGAGTTTTGCTCTCTTTTATTATGCAGGACATCACTTGTGACATTATCAAAAAGGTTGTAATGAGTTTTAGTACACATTATTTTACTGGAAGTGCAGGATCTCTGTTTCTAAACACAAGAGCCTGCTGGCATTTTTAACAGTTTTGTATTAGCAGATGATGGTTTGGCTCTTGATAGGCTCTTGAATGCATTGATCTGTGCTTGCTTTGAACTCTAACAACATTAGTGGTAACATGAGGATTTTCTTCTTGACGCCTGTCTGTTACATGCTGCCTCCTGCGGCTGGCTGGGCAGGTGGTCAGGCGAGCAGTGCATCTCTGCACGACTTTGATGCACAGTGCTGTTTCCTGCTTAGCTGTCAGGGTGCAATTTGAAGCAATATGCATAGTGAGGTTGTCTGTGCTGCATTGTCTTTCCTTCCCCTCCTACTACCAGCATTGATAACGGTCATCCCCAGTGTGGTTGATATCAATGCCAGGTAGACCCTGAAACTGGAGCAATTCATTGCAGGATTAGGAGCTATGTGTCGTAGCTGCTCTGCTTTCGGGGATGACGTATACGACTATTATTCCGATTTGATATTTTAATATAAATTTACTATTCGAAATGAAGAAGATGGAAAGATATTTTAATTGTATCTATCAGAGGACTTCCCATCCCAGCTACTGTGGTAAAATTATAATTTTTTAGGCCTTATCATTAAAATCAATTTATTTAAAATATACAAAGTTTAGATGGTTCAAGTCCAAGCAGCAAGTTTTAAATTTGTCTTGGTGCAGCATTATTTTTCACCAGTGCAAGCCTGGGTGTGATTGACAACTTCACAAACAACCAGATATTGAACCAATGGGAAATGATACCCAATGGTCACCATCAACAGCAACCCGCAATGTTCTAGAATTAGTTAAAGAGGAGAGAGTTAAATAAGATGAATTGTAAGGACTTGCCTATAGATCACATTTAGTTTTTTTTAAACAGAAAGATTATTTACAACCATTACAGTGTATGCCAGTTCATCACCAAGACTGCCTACTTCCACATTGCCGACCTCACTCCCAGTGCTCCTGTAAATTTAATCCATGCCTTTGTCATCTCCAGTTTCAACTTTTCCAATACCCTTCTCGCTGGCCTTCCAAGCTCCTCCCTCTATAAACTCCAACTCATCCAGAGCTCCGCCACCTACATCCTATCCCGCATAAAATCCCCCTCGCCTATCACCCCATTCTTTGCTGACCTCCAATGGTTGCTCTTTATCAGTGCATCAGCTTCAATATCCTAGTCTTTAAATCCTTCCAAGCTCTTGTCCCAAAGTACAACATTAGCAATCTCCTCCAGCCCTGTGTCCCTGCGCACACCATCCACTCTTCCAAAGCTGGTCGACTATGTGTTCCTTCCTCTCTATGCTCTACCATTGGTAGTACAGTCTTCAGCCATCATGCCCCTACAGTCTGGAATTCTCTCCATACACCCCTGCATCATGCTTCATCTCTCCAACTTAAAATTTCTCCTTAAAGCCTATCTCCTCAACAGTATCTTTTGCTTACTCCCTCATCCCTCTCTTTCTTCTGCTTGAGTCTGACTTCCCAACTGGGAAGCACTTTGAGATGTTTGCTCTGTTAGAGGGGCTGTATAAATGGAGGTAGTTGTTATTTGTTGTGAATGATATTGAATTGTAGCACCATAGTCTAGATCTTCAGCAACTACTTTTTTAAAATTTCTGTACAAGATCTCTCTATTGAGTCTGTTGATGGTTTGGAAGAGATCTTGTGCACATTTCCTCATGACATGTGACATTAGTTTCTTTAAAGGTCGTTCTTCACTATTACTGCCATCAGGCTGACATTACATACTACATTTGTAGCAGATCACAGTACATGTGCTGAGCCAACAATTTGTAATGCAGCTCAATCAGTTCATTAGATTATCTTACGATGCAAACGTAATATTAGAATTGAATACATAAATGCAGAAACTACTGGAAATGAGCAAGATAATTACAGATGAGGAAGGCTATTCAACCCAGCTTAGTTCATCCACCTAAAATGACCCTAAATAGTCCCCATTGCAGCATCAAATTGGTTCTTAAATGATTCAAGGGTTCTCACCTCCACTCTTTTATCCAGGAGTTCATTCCATATGTTGAACACTTTTTGTGTGAAAACCTTCCTGATTTCAGTCCTATATTTGCCCATTACAAGTTTAAACTGGTGATATCTTTCTGACTCTCAATTTAATCTTCACTTCACCTGACGAAGGAGCAGTGCTTCGAAAGCTTGTGATTTCAAATAAAACTGTTGGACTATAACCTGGTGTTGTGCGACTTCTCAAATTTAATTTAAAGTACTTTTCTCGATTTATCTTTTCCATACCATTTACAATCTTGTATACTTCTATAAGATCACCTCTCGGACATCTCCTTTCAGAGTTGAAGAGCCCAATTTGCACCAGTTTTTCCGAAGAAAGAGAAGAAAGGGTTAATAATTCAGGTGTGACTCTTCATCAAACCTCATAATAAATTGGCTATTTCCCCCAGATTTTTATGATGGCACCATTAGCGCAGACATGGTGAGAGGCTCGCAGTATGTATTTATCCCTGCAACGGAATTGGCTCCTATGTTTTGTCGGCATGTTCTGTCTGTACTGCGTACAGTTTTGGTTTCCATATTTAAGAAAAGATATACTTGCTCTAGAGGCAGTTCAGAGAAGGTTCACTCGGTTGATTCCGGAGATGAGGGGGTTGACTTACGAGGAAAGGTTGAGTAGGTTGGGCCTCTACTCATTGGAATTCAGAAGAATGAGAGGCGATCTTATCGAAACATATAAGATTGTGAGGGGGCTTGATCGGGTGGAGGCGGGGAGGATGTTTCCACTGATGGGTGAGACTAGAACTAGGGGGCATAACCTTAGAATAAGGGGCTGCCGTTTCAAAACTGAGATGAGGAGAAACTTCTTCACTCAGAGGGTAGTAAATCTACGGAATTTGCTACCTCAGAGAGCTGTGGAAGCTGCGACATTAAATAAATTTAAAACGGAGATAGACAGTTTCCTAGCTGATAAGGGAATTAAGGGTTATGGGGAGCGGGCAGGGAAGTGGACGTGAGTCTAGGTTCAGATCAGCCATGATCCAATTGAATGGCGGAGCAGGCCCGAAGGGTCGTATGGCCCACTCCTGCTCCTACTACTTATGTCTCTCACATTGCCGAGACTGACGCTTTGAAATCTGGATGACCTAACTGTTTCAAAACCATCACATATTTAGTATTGCATGATGGAAATTTTTATTTTTTTGAAGTACCAATTTTGTTTAATTGACTTCACAATATATCGGCTTAGCCGAAAACTCATCTAAACAAGATGTAACACATATTCAGAATGTGAAGTAGACCAGAGCTTCAAGTTTTGTCACAGGGCTATATACAGTAAATGATCTTAGGCTGTCTTTGTGCATTTTTCTGCAGGGAGTGCTGTTGAGGGTCTTTCTCTAATACCTCTCACCATTCCTCTTTCATTAGCAGGTGACCTAGGTCTCATTCTCACAACTTCAAGTTTTATGTGCTATTCTTTGTCATCGAGGTGAAGGTAGCGACACTTTATTTGATTAATTGAAAAATAAAGCATGATTCATGAGGTTTGTGGAAAATGGTGTAATTGAGTATTTCCGTGATGCCTTTCATTTAAAACTAGCTTTGGGTCAATTTCAAATCATTAATCATCTTTTAAAAATAAAAGATAGACCTCAGGAAGTGGATTATAAAAAAGATAGACCTCAAAGTGCTGAGAGTTACATAATACGCAAGCAGTTGACTTTTTTGTAACCCTCCATTTTCTGCTCGTATATTTATGCAGGAAAATATATATATTTTAAGTTTTTCATCAATATTGGTTGGTCTTAGAAATTCGCAGGCCATTAAAGGTTGTGGAGTGATGTGCTGTGATATCACGTGACGTATTTGGCATTGCTGGAGTACAGTCCACTTGATGCTTGTATCAGTGATCTTCCAAATAACTGAATTAGTGATGCTATTACAAATTTCCAAATTAAGCACATCATACAGTAAGCTATGATTTTACATTGGATAGTCAACTGAGCACAATTCAAAATACAGCTTGCACTTATATATCGTCCTTTAATATCACAAAATATCTCAAGGTATTTCACAAAGGCGGTGGGGGGGAATGTGGTTTCAGATACTAAGCACAAACTGGGAGAAGAGTTAACGGTGGTGACAAAAGAGGTGGTTGAAGAGATAGTCTGAGGAAGCTTTTGAAATTGGGGAGAGGTACAGCAAGGTGGAGGGGTGGAGGCAGAGAATGCCAGGGTGCTGTGCAGTATTGACTGAAGACGATGCCACTGCTGGTGGAGCAGAGGAAGAGGGGACTCACAGTAGGCCAGTCGCGTGAGCGAGATGGTACGTATGACTGACAGAAATTGCAGAGGTTATGTGAGCTGTGGCCACCGAGAGACTTGTAAATGAGTAGAGGATTTTGAAATCAATGTGTTGGGAATGGGGAGCTGGTGGATGCCAGCAAGACATGATGGGTGAGGGGACTTAGCACAGGATAGGATGTGGATAGCGGAATTATTCTTCTACTTGAAAGCCCCTTTCCCATTCCTGGACAGTGCTATGAGAGATGAGATTCATAGTTTTTTTTAAAATCACATTTTTCACAAATTACAGGAATAAATAGATCATTTTAAATTTGGTGATTGTTTACAGTAAGATGTGTTGCTAATTCTGAAGGACACAGGAAGTTTAATTCAAGTGTATTTATGGAAATTATATTCTGGATTTGGACTACATTTTAGTTTGAAAACTTTAAGTTTGTATCTGTTAGCTTCCATTTTTTGAAAGTATTTGTAAGTTTTTATTGTGCATGAAGAAAATTCTAATAATGAATCTACATTCAAGTGATTTTTCCATAAGTAAAAATGAGTGGAGTGGACTCATGTCCAGCAAGTGATCCATTTTTCTAAAACTATCAGATTATCCATGGTATTGGTCATGGTGGGGGGCAAAATTGGACCACGTTTCACCCGTTTCTTGGGCAAGAAACAGCAGGGGGGCAAAAAGGTGGAATTTCGCGGGGCTCTGCCCTGCGTCTGGAATACGTCCAACATCATATCGGCTTAGGCGTCCCTGGCAGCTGCCTTAAACAGGCTCATGTGCTAAGGAGGGGCCTATGCATGTTTAAGAACCCCACTCCAGAATCCGTCAGAAACTGAGCAGAGCACGCACCACATTAGTTTGTAGCAAACCGCCGACCTGCCTCTGGATGCCTGCTTCGCGTCCGCAACTCGCCAGAATTTTTCAGATGAAGGTCCAATTTCAAACGAATATCTCCCCCAGTGATCAGAGGTTATTTTAAGCATATCTGTGTGTGTCTCTCTCTCTCTCTCTCTCTCTCACACACATAAAACTAGTCAACGATAGGACAATTCTTCTTCTTCTTAGGCAGTCCCTCGGAACCGAGGATGACTTGCTTCCACACTAAAAATGAGTTCGCAGGTGACTGATGAGTCTAATGTGGGAGCTACAGTCTCTGTCACAGGTGGGGCAGACGGTGGTTGAAGGGGCGGGTGGGTGGGGTGCTTGGGTTGACGTGCGCTCATTCCGCTGTTTGCGCTTGGCTTCCGCTTGCTCCCGGTGAAGAGACTCGAGGTGTTCGGCGCCTTCCCGGATGCTTCTCCTCCACTTTGTGCAGTCTTGGGCCAGGGATTCCCAGGTGTCGGTGGGGATGTTGCACTTTTTCAAGGAGGCTTTGAGGATGTCCTTGAAACGTTTCCTCTGCCAACCTGGGGCTCTCTTGCCGCGTCGGAGCTCCGAGTAGAGCGCTTGTTTTGGGAGTCTCGTATCGGGCATGCGAACGATGTGGCCCGTCCATCTGAGCTGATCGAGCGTGGTCAAAGCTTCGATGCTGGGGATGTTGGCCTGAGCGAGAACACTGACGTTGGTGCGCCTATCCTGCCAATGGATTTGCAGGATCTTGCGGAGGCAGCGTTGGTGGTACCTCTCCAGTGCTTTGAGGTGCCTGCTGTACATGGTCCATGTCTCTGAAGCATACAGGAGGGCGGCTATCACTACTGCTCTGTAGACCATGTGCTTGGTGCTGGGTTTGAGGTCCTGATCTTCAAACACTCTCTTCCTTAGGCGACCGAAGGCTGCACTGGCACACTGAAGGCGGTGTTGAACTTCGTCATCGACGTCTGCCGTTGTTGACAGTAGGCTCCCGAGGTATGGAAAGTGGTCCACATTGTCCAAGGCCTCGTCATGGATTTTGATAATCGGGGGGCAGTACTGTGTGGCGGGGGCAGGTTGGTAGAGGACCTTTGTCTTACGGGTGTTTAATGTAAGGCCCATGCTCTCGTACGCTTCGGTAAAGGTGTTGACGATGGTTTGGAGTTCGGCCTCAGAGTGTGCGCAGACGCAAGTGTCGTCTGCATACTGTAATTCAATGACAGAGGATGGGACGACCTTGGAACTGGACTGGAGGCGACGGAGGTTGAACAGTTTCCCATTTGTTCTGTAGATTAGCTCCACTCCAGCTGGGAGCTTACTGAGGTTGACCTACTTGTGACAAAAAAAACCAATTACTTGGTTTCCAAATTACAGTAACAGAGCACAAACTGTGTTCAATTTAATGCGGCATACTAAGTTCTGAATTACACTGTTGCGGTCTTAGCTGGGTTCAGTTTGACGTGGGGCATCAGTAACTTAATTTTAAGCATCACGTATGTATTTGGTAAAATTAGTCCTTTTTAGCTTCACTGGGCAAACTCTTGAAAAGACTCCATCTCTGGTGCGTAAACCATTGCTTACCACCTCTGTCTGCAACAACACAAAACTGAAGAACATTCTAAGATTCTTGTGTTCTAGAGATATAGTTCCCTTTTGCGTTCAAGCAATTTCTTTGAAGACGATGTGATTAAACTCAACTACAATGAGCACCTGCCCTGAGTCAGGTTTTTTGACTATTTTGCCCAGAGGGAATTATTGACTTAAGTTATAATATGTTGTTAATATAAAGTCAGGTTCAGGATTCTAATAATAAAATCCCAAACTTGCAGCATATTTTTTTCTAACTTAAGGCTAGAACTACTGGAACAAAGAGTAACTGAGACTGTCGATAAGCTCGCCCAAAAGGAGATGGGTTAGCTATTAAAACTACTATCCATATCAGTTTGAGACAATGAAGCCTGGGTGTAGTATGTTGGAATGGCTTCATTCAGGTGAGCTTAGCAGGCGGTTGCAATCAGGGATGCCCTCACCTCGGAGAGCAGTAGCCAGTGTGATCCTTGCCTCAGTTGATCAATTGCTGGGCATGGACAACCTGAGGAGGGTCGAAGAACAAGCCTTTGGCTTCCTGTTCAGCTAACAAAGGACAGGAAGTTTGTAAATATCTGAAGTCAGACCAGAAAGTGAGAACTCTCTGTTTAAGTTTAGTGCCGCCTAGTTTCAAAGAAATAGCTCGTCAGAAAAGTGCATTTAGCCTTCTACCAGAGATAGTGCAGCCTGCTTTGTTATTTTCTATGTTACAAGAAGCATTGCAAAATAGATTAAAATTCACTGTAAACATTATTCTGTTTGCTCACATACATATGTAAAATAAACCAGTCTGTTGGTTTATAATTGGCCTCATCTCACTAGAGTATTTAACAGTCCACCTTCCAGAAGATAGGAGAAATGCACGCAGGGGATTACAGTATCTGGTTCATATAATGAGGAGTTTCATTGTTGTAACCCCTGGGTCACATTATCTTATGACTAGATTTTGGGCAGTAAAGATTAACACTTGATTGTAAGGGGCGCAGGGTCCGCTTATGGGAGAGACAGGTGATGCTGAAACCGAGAAAGTATCTAGTGCAGACCTGACATTTGTCACAATAACGCTTCTCCTGAAACACGTTTATGGTGAAGCCTCACTTTCTTACTGGATTGAGAAAGAATGGCAGTGTGCCACAGAGGTTGGAATACTCCCCTTACAAGCATTATTCACACATTCCCAAAGTGGGCGCATGCACATGGTTTAAATTCATTAAATTACAGTCTGGCAAATTCAGTTGACTAAATGCTTAGTTGACATGTGGCCTCGGACAGTTAAATAGCGGGCTATACTATTTGACGGGCTCATGTTACAGGCCACACCATTTGCAAACTACATTCCTGTCTGGAATGCTAATCATCAAATTAGCATTTAAAATATCCCTTGTGCTTTAAATATGGCCTTTGACTAATCAGGATCAAAGATTTCTGGGCCTAAATAGCCATTCCAGATTACAGTTCAGCATTCAGAACCACTTTAGGGTTGCCACAGTTTTAAAATGTTATACATTGAAGATACACAACAGAACATTTTATTTTTGTTACACTAGATTGCACTCTAAATTTTTTCCAGCAGCATCTTCATCTCCTCCTCTTTACAGATACATTTAGGGGCTAGAAATTGGGTACCTTAGCGCTTCCTGTTAGCGCCTCCGGGGCGCGACGGGGCACAACGACTTTTCGCCCAGGCGCGGAGCCACTAACGACCCCAGCTAAATTCAGCGTGAGTTTAGCGGCGGCTTAACCGGTAGCGGCCTGCTCCGCTGTGCAGGCGATGACTACGTCATCACCGTGCGCAGCGCCCCGCTTTCGCCCCGCCTACAAAATTGGCCCGCGCCCCCTGACTCTGCGGCGGGCGATGAGAGCGAGCGATTCAGGGGGCGGGAACGGAGCGGCAGGAGGCTAGCGGGGCGCTAAGTAAAGGGGTGGTGGCGGGCGGGGGAAAAAACTCTAGTAGCGGCCTATTGCGTCTTTGAACACTGGGTCCATGCCGTGATCTGGCAGCCCAGCACTCCTCTTGAGTACGGCACCCCGCCCCCCCCGGTGGGGCAGGTAGGGCCCCGCAGAGTTGTGGGTTTGGGCCCTTCCCTTGAATGAGGGGAAGAGCCCTTCCATGCAGCAGCGCTACGTGGCCCAGTGCGTAGCGCTGCAGAACGCACCGCCCCGATATTCAGGGTTAACGCTCTAAGAAGGAAGTGGAGCACTTGAATTAGCGCTCCACCTCCCTCTTGGGGTGCTAAAACTGAATTTCGTGGCCACCGGCACTAAAATTAGCGCCCAGGCGATGTTAGCGCCCCAAAATGGTCGATACCGAATTTTCCCCCTTACTCTTTTGTATTAGGTTTGTCACAGCTTTCCCGACACAAGGTAAATGCAGTTCAGCAATTTAGGAGGTGAAATTCCTCTTGTCAATAAGTTACGTGAAATTCGCTGTCAGAATAAAACAGGAAATCTGCTGAATTTTTGAATGAAATTATTAACAGGCTGAATTGCATCCCTTCAGTTATTTCTCAGTCAGACAATAAGTAGCCAGTGGGGAATCAACAACAACTTGTACCTGTATTTATATAGCGCCTTTAACGTAGTAAAACATCCCAAGGTGCTTCACAGGAGTATTATAAGACAAAAAATTTGACACCGAGCCACATAAGGAGAAATTACGGCAGATGATCAAAAGCTTGGTCAAAGAGGTAGGTTTAAAGGAGCATCTTAAAGGAGGAAAGAGAGGTAGAGAGGCGGAGCGGTTTAGGCAGGGAATTCCAGAGCTTAGGGTCTAGGCAGCTGAAGGCACGGCCACCAATGGTTGAGCGATTATAATCAGGGATGCTCAAGAGGGCAGAATTAGAGGAGCGCAGATATCTCGGGGGGTTGTGGGGCTGGAGGAGATTACACAAAAGGAGGGGCGAGGCCACGGAGGGATTTGAAAACAAGGATGAGAATTTTGAAATCGAGGCGCTGCTTAACCGGGAGCCAATGTAGGTCAGCGAGCACAGGGGTGATGGGCGAACGGGACTTGGTGCGAGTTAGGACACGGGCAGCCGAGTTTTGGATGACCTCAAGTTTACGTAGGGTAGAATGTGGGAGGCCAGCCAGGAGTGCGTTGGAATAGTCAAGCCTAGAGGTAACAAAGGCATGGATGAGGGTTTCAGCAGTGGATGAGCTGAGGCAAGGGTGGAGACGGGTGTGTTACGGAGGTGGAAATAGGCGGTCTTAGTTATGCTGTGGACATGTGGTCGGAATCTCATTTCAGGGTCAAATTTGACACCAAATATAAATCCCATAACAAGTCTATTTTTGTTCCCACTCTAAGCCTGAGCATATTCTCTGAGATTCCAGGGGCTTGGCTTCTGTGCTCATTACTGTCTGAAATAAAACCGTTATTAACACTTGTTCAGCCACCTTTCCGTGAATGTTTACATAAAATTACATAGAATGTACAGCACAGAAACTGGCCATTCGGCCCAACTGGTGTATGACGGTGTTTATGCTCCACACGAGCCTCCTCCCACCTCTCTTCATCTAACCCTATCAGCATAACCTTCCATTCCTTTCTCTCTCCTGTGTTTATCTAGCGTCCCCTTAAATGCATCTATGGGATAATTTATTTTCCCAATTATTCGTAAGATTGTTCCCAGATTACAGTAGACACAGATTGATGCTTTATTTTATGCAGTGTGAGATAATTGAGGAGGTGCACAGCACAGAGAAAGTCAACAAGCTGACAGATGGAGTAACAAATCTTTTAAAGAAAAAGTAGGCAGCATCATGGAGAAACAAGTTGCTGCATTAGCATGCTGTGCCACTGAGACACGGGGTCCCACACAGTGACTTTCTGTTCGAAACTGTGCCATGGGGACACTGCCAACTACTTCCCACCAAGAAGGAAGGAGGAAAATTAGAAGGTGAGTCACTCAGGATACTGTCATGTACTGACTAGATACTGGCACAAGAGTGACACTGCCCGCGTCCAGGGAATAGACTTAAGTTGTTAAACGGTGCAATGGACTGCCACCTGGCACTATAAACATAAACATACATTGAAAGACTTAAAAGAAATTGGCCAAGGTTTTGATTGAATGGAGCGGAGAGCAATATGGGCTCAGGGACAAGCCAGGAGGAGGAGATGAAAATGACAAGTGGGTTTTGTACGCAACCCTAAACAATCAAGACAGCAAAATAAACTGAACGATGTTTTCTCCTTTGTATCACTTGGTGTGCTTGTGTCATCGGCCTGCTCACCCTCTTGGCCAGGAAATGGTGTATGGGAACCTATAGCGAGGGAGAAGATATATTTTTAAAACGATGATTAAAAACCTTGGAAAACCAGAACCAAATGGGTGGCAGATAAGTGTAAATTACTGCTCCAAGTAGTCAAGGCAAGGGGGGGAAATAAATTTAATTCTTTATAGGAAGAACCTACCCTGATCAATGCTGAATTTTGAAGTCTCTGATACCTCCTGATTGGCAAGCAGGACTGAAAACAATGCCAAACTCTGCTTGACTGAACAGAGATACTTGCTGCTGAGAGCTGGTAGCTGACCATTCCCTGTTCAGCTTGAAACCTATAAAAATGGGTTTTCTAGACACTGTGGAGAGATCATTAAAATTGATTTCTTTCTGTTTAATAAAGGAGTCCCCCACATCCTAGAAATTACACAAGACTGGAGGAAATGAAAAACTACATTATAAGCTTGTTCTACATTAATTAGAAAGGGAGGTAATTTATTTGCAGTTAGTTGACTACTTGACTCCTGACCAGGAGCTTTAGGATTAGGGTCTTCTGCTGTCTGGCTGTTACTCAAGTTCAGTTGGCATTGTTTCCTTATTATACAGGTTGGTAATCACAGTTGCAGTGTTAAGATTCCTAGAATTGCATTTCTGCGAACAATATATTTGTCTTTATTGCTAATTCTCCCCCCTCCTATCCTGAAAGCTAATTCTTGCTGGAGTACAATTCCACAGGCTCATAAGCACACTTCATACCTCACTCAAGTGGCGATTCATGCATGTGACCCTCGATAGTAGGGATGAGGGACTTCAGTTATGTGGAGAGACTGAGAAGCTGGGATTGTTCTCCTTCGAGCAGAAAAGGTTAAGGGGAGATTTAATAGAAGAGTTCAAAATTATGAGGGGTTTTGATAGAATAAATAAGGACCAACTGTTTCCACTGGCAGAAGGGTCGGTAACCAGAGGACACAGATTTAAGATGATTGGCAAAAGAACAAGAGGGGAGATGAGGAGAGGTTTTTTTACACAACGAGTTGTTACGATCTGGAATGCACTGCTTGAAAGGGTGGTGGAAGCAGAATCAATCGTAACTTTCATAAGGGAATTGGATAAATACTTGGAAAAAGAAAAAAATACAAGGCTCTGGGGAAAGAGCAGGGGAATGGGGCGAATTGGATAGCTCTTTCAAAGAGTCAGCACAGGCACGATGGGCCAAATGGCCTCCTTCATTACTGTATTATTCTATGATAGTAAGCTATAAAAATACAACAAATTGGCAAATACTGGAAATCTGAAATAAAAACAAAATGCTGGAAGTACAAAGCAGTATCAATAAACATTTCAGGTTTATAATCCCTTCTTCAGAACGGAAAACTGAAAGGTAAGCAAACCCACTCTGTAGAGTGTTAGAGAGGGGGGAAAAAAAGAGGTCGGGATAGCGGGTACTCCAGACACCGAGAGGAGTTTATAGGTTGAATGGTCTGCAAACTTAAAAGAGAAGCAGAAACCTGTTAAATGATATAAAAGATCATCTCACTGAAGCAATAAAAGGACATTAGAAGAACAAAAGAACATGCAAGCAGCTAAGATGGTGAAAAGCACAGAAAAGGCACTAGATCTGACATAAAATTTGAAAAACCTGGACAATAAGTGTTGGCAGGTTATTCGATTGCAATCAATATTGCAACAGAACTCACTCTTGCCTTCACCTGATCTTCGCACATCTGCACTTTCTAACAGGAGTCACTTTAAAATATTAGGAACAAGAAGATTGGCCTTTCCCCCGCCTTTGCCCAGGAGTGCTACGGCCAATTCGATTGCACCAAATGTCACCCTGGCTTGGATTAACTAATTCAGCACAGACTGGGAATCAAACATGGGACTCTCTGGCCTGTATGGCTCAGTTACAATGTCTAATTAAAATTTATTCAAGCCGTAGATAAACAAATAACGGTAAAATACAACTATAAGCACATTCATGTTAAAATACTGCTGTGATGGATGCCAACAACATAAAGAAATAAGTCGAGTTGTAATGAATCAAATAATTACTTACTGGTCCCCTGAAACCGAGAGGTTTGAGGTACAGACCCGCAATAAATTGAGGGAGGGAGTTCAGCAGTGCTACAGTTTGAACAAGTAAAGATGAACCTTGCTGCCCTTTTGTGCATCTTCAGGGTGAGGGATAGCTCGGGTATTGGAGGAGTTTAGGTACAGATTAAGCTAGGTCTAGTGGAAAAAAAACCAAAGCAGGTAGAGTATATATTGTGGGCATATGTGTTGAACCTGATATCTGTGCAAAGCTTTACTTGCAGCAATGTTTATTGTGCAAAGGGGCAAGCTTTAGAATTGTATCAAGCAACTGATCCAATGGGGGAGCCATTCTGTGTATTTTCAACTCAAAAATATGTGTATTTTTTATAAAATGAGCTGAAATTTTGACCTTTAAACTCCTTTGTTCCGTTCCAACTGAAAACGTAAAGGTTAACTGTGATTGGTCCTCTTTACATAAGCAGTAACATGACATTGACAGTGAGAAATTTCTGGTGCAAACTGCATTTACAGCTCCCTAGTAGATTTTATGCTGATATTTTAATGCATTCTCTGAAGAATTTTGCTGTGCTTTTAGCTAGTTTTTTTTGTTGCTTTAAATTAGAATTTGTTAAACAAAAATGTTGCAGGGTTCTTTAATTAAACTGTACAAAACAGTGTCAGCGGTGGCTCAGTTGGTAGCACACTCGCCTCTGAGTCAGAAGGTTGTGTGTTCGAGCACATAAATCTAGGCTGACACTCCAGTGCCGTGCTGCGGGAGTGCTGCACTGTCGGAGGTGCCATCTTTTGGATGAGATGTTAAACCGAGCCCCCGTCTGCTCTCTCAGGTGGACGTAAAAGATCCCATGGCACTATTTCGAAGAAGAGCAGGGGAGTTATCCCTGGTGTCCTAGCCAATATTTATCCCTCAATCAACAAATTATCTGGTCATTATCACATTGCTGTTTGTGGGAGCTTGCTGTGCGCAAATTGGCTGCCGCGTTTCCCACATTACAACAGTGACTACACTTCAAAAGTACTTCATTGGCTGTAAAGTGCTTTGAGACGTCCGGTGGTCGTGAAAGGTGCTATTTAAATGCAAGTCTTTCTTTCTTTTTAACCAATTGGACTTGGTATTTAAAAGGGCTTCAGGAACTATAACCCAACTTGAATCCGCACTTTCAGGAGAGAGAAGGAGATAAAATTGTGAGGAAAAAAAGTATTTTTGAAAATTTTAAGCAATTGTTAAATCAAATGATGAGTAATATGTGTTACTCCTTTATTGAGTAAAATATATTACTCCTTTATTGAATACTATATGTTACTGCTTTATTAAGTATTAGATATTACTCTTTTATTGAATACTTTATTACTGATAACGTTATCACCACTGTTAACAAAGCACCAAGAAGGGAGTGAGGCATTCCTGACCTATTACAATATGACCAGCTTGAATTATGACAGCCCCCTGCCAGTTAATCAGGAAGTGGCATTGACAGTGATCAAGGAAATCTCCAGAGAGATTTCTGACAGTCTCACCTCCAGGCTGGAAGAGAGAGAAAGATGAGGATTGTTCTCGCATTTATTTGTAGGTCATGCATGACGGTAAAGACTTATTGCTGTGTGCTTGGCTCTGGGAATACCCAGGTCCTTGGACTACACATATAGTTCTTTTACAAAAAACAGTTTGTGTCCATAATTGTGCTTTTGCAGCAACAAAGAATGTATTAAACTTGTTTATGTGACATTGGGGGTACTCGAACAAACACGTTATGTATAAGAATGTGTGTGTCACATTGTGGGTGTAATAGTGGCATAGCATGTTGGAGCTCCAATGGGCCATGGATGTGTGTGTTTGCAGTTGTAATTCTACACTGAATGAGTTGCAGATCTCAGCCATTCTATTGTGAAGAGATAAGCAAACCCTTAGCACATCTTCAGAGAAAGAGAGGGAAAATTGAAGAGAGAATCACTCAGGATGACATGCTTATACCCCTTGAATGCAATGAATGAATACAAAGGTGTGTGAAGGAGCTTATAAATAGGATTATTGCAACGACCGGTACATTTTTTACTCAGTTGCCAGTTATTATCGTGCTACAAATTCTTGAACCCTGCTACACTGTAATTCCATTTTAGAAAAACGATTCCAATTTACATCAGTTTGCATTGGCCCGGATTTTGCGGTGGATATAGCGGCCATCGGGCAGGTTCATATTCTTTTCGCAGCTCGGCGGCATACTCCGGAGGTACGCCGCCAGCCGCAATATTTGGCCCATTATGTTTTGTGAATGTTTGTGTTTTCGAAGAGGGATATCACCCATGATGCATTTGCACACAATGCACATTTGGATTGGGAAATGTAGAGTAAAGCACCTTGTACTCTGCTCAGAAATGTGCTTTAACTCGAACCACAGATGATCATTCCCCACTGCACCATTGTGAACTCTTTCATTTCCTCTCTGAGAGATTGCCAATGAATGCTACAATCTAGCCAGTTTTTCAGAGTTCTGTGCCCAGCAGGATCTGAATTGAGACTGCCAAATTCATTTCACAGAGGATTGTTACAGCTGTCACAGGAAACTTTCAACCCATCAGCCTGGACTAGGTTCAAAGCCAGATCTGAGAGAGAAAGGACACTCTGCTCCACCGAGTTGCTATCCTTGTCACTTTTGCTGTTATTAGATGAGACCTATCTTTATTAATTGCCAACAGGAAAATATCCACAGACTACTTGCTTGATAAGTGTTCTATGCGCAGCTCCATATTTTGAAACATCAAGCATATCTTATAGATAACCACAAAAAGGAATATTTTCAAGGTTGTGAATCTAATCTCATCGTTGAAATGATATTTATGAATCTTGCAACCCTGAATCCTTTGCTTAAATTCCGATTGTATAATCACTCCCTGTGGTATTATTACTCCATAGCCAAGCAAGGGATCATGAATAAAGCACATCATTTTCAATGAAGTTCACTTCAAAAGACAATTTAATATTTGTTGATTTTGTTGCAGGTTGAAATGATACAGACCTTGTTTAAAAATTAATATGCTGCCCTGATTAATGATCTGTATTCCAGTTCATCAAGTATTCCCAGCAGGAGTCTAAAATTAACTTTTTTGGCCCTGATGCAAATACTCTTAAATCAAGATAAATTAATTTATAATTCTGCATCTGATCATAAATCAGTGTGCAAATGGATGCAGCAAGCAAATTATACTGGATTTTTGAATGTAATAATCATGTACACTGAACAAATTATATGTGTTATACAGTGTAGCTGTGAATTCAGCATTTTAATTAAAAGAAAGTGAATCATAAATGAGTTTCAAAACAATAACTTCATTGGTGCATCAGATAACAAAGAGCTGTAAATTTGCTGTCATTTTGCATCAGCACTGAAATATGGCTTGAATTTAAAATAGCACCAAGAGAAATGCAAAAATCAAAAGGAATCTTGATCACACTTGAGTGCTACTATTACATTTCTAATTTACTCGGTGTCTGAGTCTCTTTCCTCATCTTGGACAGGTGAGCCCAAAGGTCTCGGATTGCGGGGGAGGTGCGGAGTTCACAGTTCACAAATGTTGTACTGGGGAGCAACCAGCAATCTGACTGAAAAACAGATTGCAAGATATTAAGCATTAGAGTACACGCAATGAAGCTAGAGCCTACACATATGAGTTAGCTTGGTATCCTGTGACAGAGACAGTCTCTTGTAATTTAAGCAAGGTGATATCACAAGCTCGAAGAATTATTTATGAATTTTGCTGAAATCATGAGACTAGCAACCAGAGATCAGATCCGGAGCTGGTTCAGCAACAAAAATCACAAAGTACGGATGAGGGAAGCCATTCAACGCATTCAGCTCATCTTTCCATAGAAATCGGTAGATCTCTTGCTGGGGATCAGTCCTTCGCTGTGAGATAACTCCTTTAATTTTGTACCCATTGCTTTCCCTTTTTCAGCCAATTCATTAACCACCTCCAAGTTTTATCTAGGATACCCTCTGTCTTAAGCATCTGTCGTAGCCTTTCATCTGGATTTTTTATCAAACGGGGAAATTGGCATCTGTGTGGAGAGATAACTTAATGGTCTGCCTTAGAGGGTAGTCAATTCTACACATTGATCCAATGTAAGCCTTTGTTTAAGCTTAACATCCTCCAGTTAATACTTGGATCACACTGATGTGGTGGGGGATGCTCTTCTGAGGTTGGGGATAAGCCACAGTATTTCAGAACAGTAGGGAGAGCTTTACTCTGTGAGACATCCCTTCCTTGGCCTGGGAGTACTTGATGCTACACCTGCATGCCAAAAGTGGAACAGATTCCACCCCTTAATGCTGACACCCTAACTTTGGTGAATTTGAAAAATTGAAATGTTAAATAAAAGAATTACATAGACTAAAGAACCTAATCAGAGAATACAATAACAGGCTGGTTAGAATTGTAATAATGTGTTTCCTCCTTCCCTGCACAACTCCAATAGTGCATTTCTTGCTTCCCACTGTGAGCTTTAGAAGTTCAATTTCTTTCATTGAAAATGCCTTCAATTTTCCCTCTGTTTTTCACCCCTTATTTTAAGTGTCCCTGTGCTACACACCATTTCCCAACAGAGAGAGGGTGGGTGAGCCATGCCTAAGCCTCTGTCTGTGCTACTCCGAACATGGCTGCTCCAAATAACATGATTTGCTCTTCGATTTTGTATCCCTCTCTGTGGAGAAATATCTAACCTGCTTCCCCTTTTCCCCCAGTTGCCCTGACTGAGATTTGCAGTGTAACGATCGTGGCCCAAACGGCATCCTACCATCCCATTGTACAGCACATTGGTGCAACAGCACACTGGCTCACTGTACCATAGCTTTGGCTAGATTTTCATAACTACAGTCCTTAGAAAGTATAGAATGGCAGAGATCAATGTCGAGTTTGAAAGACGAGGGCAATCTATTTTCAGAACACTAAGTGCTGGAAAGATAGAAAACAAGTTTCTATTGTTAAAGTGCTCCGAACAGAGTTAAACTACAGTAAAGAAAACAGCTTTTTCAACAGAACTGAATGCCGCTTTCATAAGGCCTGCTTCAAATAGCCACAGAGTTGGAAGTGTGATTGGAAAGAAGGGATGTCAGTAGAGAAGGTAGTTGCAGCAATTCAGGCAAAGATAAATGAACAGTTGCTAGCAATTTGTTAAAGCCTGCAATGCCAGCCTATTTAAAGTGTAAGAAAAGGATCCTGTTTCTGTTGAGATAGAGTTACAGCTCCGGCTATCAGTGATCAGACCAACAGAGCATGATGTTTTATGGTCTCTGGCCAAACCTGCTTATCTTGTTTCTTTCAATATTTTCAATAAATTGAGTCAACAAATATGAGAGTAATACAGTACTGGGAGGAGAAGCTTCCTTTCATTTTGAGATGCAGAGAAAATGACATTGCAGCATATGACTGAAATTTACAGTTAATCTGCAGAGTATTTTGCTTTCAATACAGCATTATGAATGGATTTGAATTGTCATTGTTTGAATGTGGGTAAGCCTGGATAGGGTAAGAAATATATGATCCTGTTTATTATACTGTGTTTAACAGAGGAAAATTCTGGATTGCCTCGATTATTCAGTTAAGCCTGTACAATTTGAAGGAACTTTATTCCACTCTGTTTTCTAAAAATTGCATCCTTGCAGTTGGCTTGTTATGTCAGAAAGTGTAGGTTTTATCTCCTTTTGTAATTTCCTTCATATCCGACTTGTGTCACACACCCATTGTTTTTTATTACGGACACTGTTGTTAATCATGTCACCATAATATAAGGGGATGGCAGTAATTGTTGACCCGTAGAGAGAATGAAGCCAGTGTCATTTATATAGAAAATAAAATAATGGATGATGGGGTGCACAGCTGGCAGAGCCGAGTCAAACCTCCGAGCTTCACTCCTTGTTTTCCTGTGCTCGAGATATTTCAACAGCATCTGAAACACAGAAACTTTCACTGCACGCTTTTGTTTTATTATTCCTGTTTGCACAACCTGAACAGCCAGAAATGTTATGAAGTATTCTTAAAAAAATTGTTTCCATTGGAAAATTGATCATTAACTTACGCTGTTATAGATGGCATGACGACAATGTTGTGACAAAATTTAAATATATTTGTCTAAAATTTAGGTTGGTATTTGCTTTTTTAATTCTGTCACAGCATTTGAGAGGTTAAAAACAAGTTTATCATAGAAGTTTATGGCACAGAGCAGGATTAAACGGAGTGGGCTTGAACAGAGTGTTTTATTTGGGAATTTGGAAAGAGTGGGAATTCGGAGAAGAGGGGGAAGGAGTTGCTGCTTTTTGCCTACACTACTTGTAGTGCTTTGTGTTACAGGTAGATATTTAATTTCAGTACCCTCAACTTAATCTAGATCAGGTAAGTAGTCAAGAAACTACACTGTAAACTAAGTTACCTAATTACAAATTTAATTAAAGTTAATTAAATCAAACAAGGTCATATAGGGATGGCAGTGCAGGTGGTGTGCCGCAACTGCAGCATGTGGGAGTTTGTGGAGAGCATTGTCATCCCGGGCAACCACGTTTGCAGTAAGTGCCTGTATCTTGAGGAACTTCAGCTCCGAGTTTTTGAGCTGGAGTCTGAGGTGCAGACATTGCGAGGCATCAGGGATGGGGAGAGTTGATCCAAGAGGCAGTCACACCCCTTAGGTTAGGTAGTGGTACAGGTCTGGTTAGTGGTCAGGGACAGGAGGGTGTGACTGCAACTCAGGCAGGTAAGGGGACCCCAGGTGCAGTGCTGGAGGAGCCTCAGCCTTTGCCCTTGTCCAACAGGTATGAGGTTCTTGCTGCCTGTGTGGATGAGGGAAAAGCCTGCAGGATGGATGAGCAAGCTGACCATGGCACCATGGTGCAGGAGGCCATTCAAGTGGGGAGGAGTGAAAGGGAATATAGCTGTGGTAGGGGACAGTATAGTCAGGGGGATAAAGACTGTTCTCTGCAGCCACGACCGAGAGTTCCAAAGGTTGTGTTGCCTGCCCGGTGCCAGGGTTAAAGACATCTCTTCGCAGCTGGAAAACTTGGAGTGGGAGGTGGAGGATCCAGTAGTCGGAGTCCACGTAGGAACCAACGACATAGGTACAACTAGGAATTAGGTTCTGCTGAGGGAGTTTGAGGAGATAGGATCCAAATTAAAAAGCAGAACCTCAAAGGTAATCATCTCTGGCTTGTTACCTGAGCCACGCGCAAATTGGCATCGGGACACAGAGATTAAAGGTTCAAATGCGTGTCTCAAAGAGTGGTGTGGGAGGAAGGGGTTTCAGTTCATAGGGCACTGGCACCAGTACTGGGGAAAGAGGGAGCTGCTCCGTTGGGACGGGCTCCACTTAAACCGGGCTGGGACCAGAGTCCTGACGAACCGAATAACTAGGGCAGTAGAAAGGGCTTTAAACTAATGAAGGCGGGGTGGGAGGATTCAGGAAAGAGTAAATTTAAAAGCAGCGAGAGAAATGTCAAGGCTCTAGAGCAGAGTAGAGTTTTGGGTAAAAATAAGCAGAGTGTCACAGGAAGGGACACAGAGAGTAACAAACATAATCAGGCATCAGTGACTAAGGTGACATCAGGGAAAAATAGAAATAAGTCAAAGCTAAAGGCACTATATCTGAATGCTGAAGCATTCGCAACAAAATAGATTAATTAATAGCGCAGATAGAAATTAACAGGTTTGATCCAACAGCCGTAACGGAGACGTGGTTGCAAAGTAGCTAAGGTTCGGAACTAAATATTCCATGATACTTAACTTTTAGAAGAGATAGGCAAAATCGAAAAGGAGGAGGGGTAATAAAGGATAGGTTAAAGAAAGTAGGGAGAAAGGATCTTAGCTCCGAAAATCAAGAAGTAGAATCAGTTTGGGTGGAACTAAGAAACAGCAAGGGGCAGAAAACATTGGTGGGAGTTGTTTATAGGCCCCCAAACAGTAGTTGTAATGTAGGGCAGAGTATAAATCCGGAAATTAGAGGTGCATGTAACAAGGCTAATACAGTAATCATGGGGAACTTTAATCTACATATAGACTGGGCAAACCAAACTTGCAGTAGTAGTGTGGAGGACGAATTCATGGAATGTATACAAGATAGTTTTCTAGATCAGTATGTTGAGGAACCAACTAGGGAACAGGCTCTTTTAGATCTAGTATTGTGCAATGAGAAAGGGTTAATTAATAACCTTGTCGTAAAGGGGCTTTTAGAGAAATTATAATGGGGAATAAGGAAATGGCAGAGAAATTAAACAAATACTTTAGGCTTAATTTTCACCGGCCCTTGGAGGCGGGAGTGGTGTGAAAATAGCAGATTCGGGGGTCCCGAACCCATCCCGCCCCCAACCCACCTCCATGCCAGTTTCCCAGGAGGCGGGTACCCGACCTGTGCTGGGACCCGCCTCCCCGAGGCGGGAAGGGGATTAGTGCCAATAAACTGCCTGTTAACAGGCAGTTTTTTGCCTAATCCCTATTTTTAGCCCTGAAGTGTGGGCTTCCCGACAGGTCCGAACCATGCCGATTTAGCGAGGCGGACCGTCGGTCTGGAGGGCTTGGAGGGGTCGAGATGTCCGGTGTGCAGCTGAGTGATGGGTGCATGAGTGCAGAGGTAAGTGTGTTTGGTGAGTGTAAAGTGTTTTAAGAACTTTTACTTACCTTAACTTTGTCCTGCAGGCTAGCTTCCTTAAGGTGTCGGGAGTCCCTCACAGCCACGGCACAGAAAGCAGAATGGCCGCGGAGCTGTCAAAAGCTGCAGTCTCTGCTTTCTGTGCTGGATTGATTTCTAACTGAGTCTAAGTACAGGGACTCAAGTTAGAAATCATATTGTCAGTGTTTGACAGCTTCACAGAGCTGTCAAACGCTGAAATTTCATCTGTCAAAAGCTCTTGACAGATGAAATTTCAATGGCTGACGTCACCTGTATCCAAGGGACCCTTGATTGGCCTGCTATGCCCGCTGGGCGGGCTTAACAAGGTCAATCAAGGGAAAATACAGTGGGTTGGCCACAAGTTGATGGAGGTGGGACTACAACCCAAAAAGTGGGAGTCCCGCCTCCATCACGTCCCCATTGACAAAATCCAGCCCTTTGTGTCTGTCTTCATGGAAGAAGACGGAAAAAATTTCCCGGAAATAGTGGAGAACCAAGGGGAATGAGGAACTGAAAGAAATTAGTATTAGTAAAAAAATAGCACGGGAGAAATTAATGGGACTGAAAGCTGATTAAATCCCCTGAACCTGATGGCCTACATCCTAGGGTTTTGAAAAAGGTGGCTGTCGAGATAGTGGATGCATTGGTTGTCATTTTCCAAAATTCCATAGATTCTAGAACAGTTCTCGCAGATTGGAAGGTAGCAAATGTAACCCCACTATTTAAGAGAGGAGGGAGAGAGAAAATGGGGAACTACAGACCAGTTAGCCTGACATCAGTAGTAGGGAAAATGCTAGAATCTATTATTAAGGACGTGGTAATAGGGCACTTAGAAAATAATAATAGGATTGCATAGAGTCAACACAGATTTATGAAAGGGAAATCATGTTTGACGAATCTGTTAGAGTTTTTTGAGGTTGTAACTAGCAGAATAGATAAAGGGGAATCAGTGAATGTAGTGTATTTGGATTTTCAGAAGGCATTTGAGGTTCTGCTTTTTAATTTGGATCCTATCTCCTCAAACTCCCTCAGCAGAACCTCATGCCTAGTTCTACCTATGTCGTTGGTTCCTACGTGGACCCCGACCTCTGGATCCTCCACCTCCCACTCCAAGTTCTCCTCCAGCCGCGAGGAGATGTCTTTAACCCTGGCACCGGGCAGGCAACACAACCTTCGGAACTCCCGGTCACGGCTGCAGAGAACAGTATCTATACCCCGACTATACTGTCCCCTACCACATCTACATTCCCTTTCACTCCCCCCACTTGAATGGCCTCCTGCACCATGGTGCCATGGTCAGCTTGCTCATCCATCCTGCAGGCTTTTCCCTCATCCACATAGGCAGCAAGAACCTCATACTTGTTGGACAAGGGGAAAGGCTGAGGCTCCTCCAGCACCACACCTGGGGTCCCCTTACCTGCCTGAGTTGCAGTCACACCCTCCTGTCCCTGATCACGAACCAGACCTGTACCACTGCCTAACCTAAGGGGTGTGACTGCCTCCTGGATCAAAGTGTCCAGGTAACTCTCCCTGATGCCCCACAATGTCTGCACCTCAGACTCCAGCTCAAAAACTCTGATCTGAAGTTCCTCAAGATGCAGACGTGGTTGTCCAGGATCACAATGCTCTCCACAAACTCCCACATGCTGCAGTTGAGGTACACCGCCTGCACTGCCATCCCTATATGACCTTCTTCTAATTAATAAATTTGTATTTATGTAACTTAGTTTACAGTTTAGTTTCTTGACTACTTACTTGATCTAGATTAAGTTATGGGTAATTAAATTAAATATCTACCTGTAACACAAAGCACTACAAGTAGTGTAGGCAAAAAGCAGCAACTCCTTCCCCCTCTTCTCCGAATTCCCACTCTTTCCAAATTCCCAAATGAAACACTCTGTTTAAGGCATCTCTGTTTATTATCCTGGACATGACGATATTTTACCTGGAAATCATGGTAACACACGTGAGGATATAGGGAGTGAGGGCTCACTTACAAAAGTAGTTTGCAACATAGAAGCTAAAAATATCGAGAGTAAAAAGGGTTTAAGAACCTAAAAACATAACAAATGTAATGAGGAATGACTGTCGCCCATACGCTCTTATAGTTTTGCTCTTAACCTAGCAGACCCCCAGATTACTGTGCTGTCTTGGAAGTGCTAGATCTTTCAGTGGAGCTCAATGTGCTCAGGGCAACATCACCCATGTATGTACTGACAGACAAATTCGCTTCGAAATGCACTTGCATCTTTAAATTAACTCCTCTGCGGCCATCTGTTCATATAAATGGGTTTGATGTCAGGAATTATTACTGTCTCACGAACTAAATTTTCTTCAACAGAGAGGTTTGCTGTATAATACAGAACCCTGGAAATATGAAACTTCTTCTCTGCCCTCAATAAAGACTTGTGTGGGTGGATTCAAAGGTACGAGTTTAATAGAGAAATGTAGAAACTGAAAGAGAATTTAGGAGTAGTGAGAGCACTATCCCACACACAAAACGTTTTTAAGTGTCAGCTTGTCTCAGTGATAACACTTTCATCTCTAAATCAGAAGGCCATGGGTTGAAGCCTCATTTCAGCACAGTACTGAGGGAACGCTGCATTATCGCAGGTACCAGCTTTAAACCAAGGTTCCGTCTATCTGTTCAGGTGGATGTAAAAGATCCCATGGCACTATTCAAAGAAGAGTTTGACATTGTCCTGGCAAACATTTATCCCTCAACCAACGCCTCTAAATCAGATTTACTGATCACTTATCTCATTTGCTGTTTGTGGGACCTTGCGGGCAAAATGGCTGTTGTGTTAGCCTACATAACGACAGTGACTACACTCCAAATGTAGTTCATTGGCTGTAAAGCGCTTTGGGGATGTGAAACGCACTCTATAAATACAAGTTCTTTTTCTCTTTTTTTATTTTCCATAAATGCAATATGCTAAAGTTCACAGCGTGAGGCAGTTCTCAACTTTCAAAAGCCAACCAACAACCAGGGGAAGTGAACCTGCAGGGGAAATGAACAATTGAGTCTTTATGTACACTGGGAGAAAAATGCAATTTTGACAAGCACTGTAATATATGGACGCTCTAAATTGAGGGAAAGCCTGTCTGACTGCCAACATCTATTAACAAATGGAATGTCAGACATAGTCCAGCACATTAAATTCATTTTTATCAACAATTCAACTACTTGCTGTGTAGATGGATTATGTGAAGAAGCATAAAGTGTGAAAGGAATCCTATTAAATACTTGTCTAATGAACCCGACTGAAACTGTTAAAAGTCCAGGGACAAAAAAAGAAAATATTGAGAGTCCAGAATTGAGCCCATGTCTCGTCACCATCTCCAAACTGCCAGTTGGGGAGCGCTGTCACATCTCATACCATTTAGTACCCAGCAACCTAGAGGATATTTTCACTTTGCCAAATTTAGTTCAATCTCTAAAATTAAAGTGGTTATTTTAGTTCATTTTGCACAAGAGTATTCACTTTCATTGTTTCACAGTAAGCTATGCAGGGGACATGCTCAAAAATACAATTGATAGGTTGTGAATCTGTTTTAGTAAACCTGAACGCTGCAAAATTCAAGCAAGCGAATATGGTCCATGAGGATACACCTCCTTCTTGCCATTCGAGCACATCTGCATTGAAAGTACTATAATGCAAAGTATGACTTCTGAACTCTATGGACTAGATTGCCAGATTGAATCATAGAATCATACAATGGTTACAGCACAGAAGGAGGCCATTCGGCCCGTCGAGCCCGTGCCAGATCTCTGCAAGAGCACTTCAGCTAGTCCCACTCCCCCGCCCATTCCCCGTAGCCCTACAAAATGTTTTCCTTCAGGTACTGATCCAACTCCCTTTTGAAAGCCACGATTGAGTCTGCCTCCACCACCCTTTCAGGCAGTGCATTCCAGATCCAAACCACTCACTGCGTAAAAAAAGATTTTCCTCACGTCGCCTTTGGTTCTTCTGCCAATCACCTTAAATCTGTGTCCTCTGGTTCTCGACCCTTCCACCGATGGGAGCAGTTTCTCTCTATCTACTCTGTCTAGACCCCTCATGATTTTGAACACCTCTATCAAATCTCCTCTCAACCTTCTCTGCTCTAAGTAGAACAACCCTAGCTTCTCCAGTCTATCCACGTAGCTGAAGTCCCTCACCCCTGGAACCATTCTTGTAAATCTTTTCTGCATCCTCTCTAAGGCCTTCACAACCTTCCTAAAGTTCAGTTCCCAGAATTGGACACAATACTCCAGTTGAAGCCGAACCAGTGTTTTACAAAGGTCCATTATAGCTTCCTTGCTTTTGTACTCTATGCCTCTGTTTATGAAGCGGAGATGCTGGTGTTGGACTGGGGTGGACAAAATTGAGAGGTCGCACAACACCAGGTTATAGTCCAACAGTTTTATTTTAAATCACAAGCTTTCGGAGTTACAACTCCTTCTTCGGGTGAAGTGAGGAGATACAGAATCGTCAAAGCATATATAGATAGAGAACAATGCATGTGTAACTTACAATTGCAGACAACTAAATTCAATCATCCTGACTGTTTATCTGCCGAGGTGTGATAAAGTTAATCAGGTCAGCCAGGAAGGTACCACATCAAAGACATAGCAAGATACAACTGAGACAATGAGGTGGAGTCGCATGGGGTCTAACGTGTCAAAAGCTGCCGTCTGTATGTAAAACGATTAACTTTAAAATTTTTACTTTTTTACTGGGAATCACATCTGTGAACAAGCCAACGACGACTCGAGTCCGGATCACGTCATGTATCGTGACATAAACCCAAGATCCCGGTTGAGACCGTCTTCATGAGTACGGAACTTGGCTATCAGTTTCTGCTCGATGATTTTGCGTTGTCGTGTTTTCCTAAGGCCGCCTTGGAGAACGCTTACCTGCAGATCCGAGGCTGAATGTCCTTGACTGCTGAAGTGTTCTCCGACTGGGAGGTAACAATCCTGCCTGGCGATTGTTGCGCGGTGCTCGTTCATACGTTGTCTCAGTGTCTGCATGGTCTCGCCGATGTACCATGCCGCGGTGCATTCTTTCCTGCAACGTATGAGGTAGACAACGTTGGCCGAGTCACATGAGTATGTACCATGTACCTGGTGGGTAGTGTCCTCACGTGTGATGATGGTATCTGTGTTGATGATCTGGCATGTCTTGCAGAGTTTGCCGTGGCAGGGTTGTGTGGTGTCGTGGTCGCTGTTATCCTGAAAGCTGGGTAATTTGCTGCAAACGATGGTACTTCTGAGGTTAGGCGGCTGTTTGAAGGCAAGTAGTGGAGGCGTGGGGATGGCCTTAGCGAGGTGTTTGTCGTCATCGATGACATGTTGAAGGCTGCGAAGAACATGGCGTAGTCTCTCCGCTCCGGGGAAGTACTGGACGACGTAGGGTACCCTGTTGGTTGTGTCCCGTGTTTGCCTTCTGAGGAGGTCTATGCGATTTTTCACTGTGGCCCGTCGGAACTGTCGATCGATGAGTCGAGCGTCATATCCCGTTCTTACGAGGGCGTTTTTCAGCGTCCGTAGGTGTCCATCGCGTTCCTCCTCGTCTGAGCAGATCCTGTGTATTCGCAGGGCTTGTCCATAGGGGATGGCTTCTTTAACGTGGTTAGGGTGGAAGCTGGAGAAGTGGAGCATCGTGAGGTTGTCCGTGGGCTTGCGGTAGAGTGAAGTGCTGAGGTGTCCGTCTTTGATGGAGATTCGTGTGTCCAGGAATGAAACCGATTCTGAGGAGTAGTCCATGGTGAGTTTGATGGTGGGATGGAACTTGTTTATGTTATCGTGTAGTCTTTTCAGTGATCCTTAAATTTTAAAGTTAATCGTTTTACATACAGACGGCAGCTTTTGACACGTTAGACCCCATGCGACTCCACCTCATTGTCTCAGTTGTATCTTGCTATGTCTTTGATGTGGTACCTTCCTGGCTGACCTGATTAACTTTATCACACCTCGGCAGATAAACAGTCAGGATGATTGAATTTAGTTGTCTGCAATTGTAAGTTACACATGCATTGTTCTCTATCTATATATGCTTTGACGATTCTGTATCTCCTCACTTCACCCGAAGAAGGAGTTGTAACTCCGAAAGCTTGTGATTTGAAATAAAACTGTTGGACTATAACCTGGTGTTGTGCGACCTCTCAATTCTGTTTATGAAGCCCAGGATCCCGTATGCTTTTTTAACTGCTTTCTCAACCTGCCCTGCCACCTTCAATGATTTGTGCACATATACCCCCAGGTCTCTGTGTTCATGCAACCTCTTTAGAATTGTACCCTTTAGTTTATATTGCCTCTCCTCGTTCTTCCTACCAAAATGTATTACTTCACACTTTTGTGCGTTAAATTTCATCTGCCACGTATCCGCCCATTCCACCAGCCTGTCTATGTCCACTTGAAGTCTATCACTGTGCCCTTCATTGTTCAATAAATTTCCAAGTTTTGTGTCATCTGCAAATTTTAAAATTGTGCCCTGTACACCCAAGTCCAAGTCATTAATATATATCAAGAAAAGCAGTGGTCCTAGTACCGACCCCTGGGGAACACTACTGTATACCTTCCTCCAATCCGAAAAACAACCGTTCACCACTACTCTCTTTCCTGCCACTTAGCCAATTTCATATCCATGCTGTCACTGTCCCTTTTATTCCATGGGCTTCAACTTTGCTGGCGAGCCTATTATGTGGCACTTTATCAAACGAGCCAGATTGGGCCACATCTTCAGAGAGATGCCTCTGGCCCGAGTGATTTTCCAGCCTCTGGGTCATTCTGCCTCCGAAAGAGAGTCTGCCTGGAGTCGCCGTTGAGAATGGCAACAGAAGGCGTCCGAGGCCTGCCACTGCAGTATGTTGCTGGCAGTCTCAGTGCTGCTGGTACAAGTTCATAAACAAATTCAAAACTTTTTTTTTGCATTTGGCACTAAAGCCTATGCAGTCATTTTATTGCAGAAACTTTTGGACCATAGCAGTGCTGGATGCCAGGGACCAACGGGTGACCCTTGCATCGAGCATTACTGTGGATCAAATAATGTAAAATACTTTTAAGTAACATAGTCCCATCATTTGACTGTGGTACTGAAGATTGTCGGCAGGAAAATAGTTGGGATCACGGAGGACCAATTTTGCATCCCCATCTGACCCAGTCCTGCCCAGAAATTGTCCAAGGGAGGGTGGAAGATCCGAGCCTATATCTGATATTGAAGGGCTCCTCCATATATTCACTTTTTAGCCTGTATCTGAGCTTTACTGTTGTTGTACATACATAGGAATGCACTTGGCCGAGGTGACATGGTGCACTGTGTTACGGTATGGTAAAACATGGGTCCATTCCCACAATAACCCACACAATAACTTCCATATCTCCGAGCATGAGGAGAGGTTGTACAGAACCAGGCAATTAACCACAGGGAGGGAGAAAACTGGATGGCTGAATCACTCCAGACTGCGTGATATTCTCAGGAAGCCATTTGCAGAGTGGCAACTGTCGAGACCCCGGAGCAGGTCACTTGCTGACCCTCTCAACCTGCAATAGTGTGTGGGTAGGCAAGCAATGAAGAAGGTCATAGAAATCCACACTCACACTGACAATGTTTATTTTAAATGTTGGACAAAAGTACTGAGTCATAGAATCATAGACTCTCACAGCACAGAAGGAGGCCATTCGGCCTGTCATGCCTGTGCCGGCTCTTTGAAAGAGCTGTCAATTTAGTCCCACACCCCAGCTGTTTCCCCATAACCCTGCAAATTAGTTCTCTTCAAGTGCATGTCCAATTGCCTATTAAAAGTTCCTGTGGAATCTGATTCCACCACCCTTTCAGATAATGCGTTCCAGATCTTACACAACCCTCTGTGTGAAGAAATTTCTCCTCCAGTTCTTTTGCCAATTATTTTAAATCTGTGACCCATCTGGTTCCCGACCCACTTGCCAGAGGAAATGGTTTCTCCCTACTTTCTCTATCAAAAGCCCTCATAATTTTGAATACGTCTATTAGGTCTCCCCTTAACCTTCGCTGCTCTAAGGAGAACAAGCCCAGCTTCTCCAATCTCTCCACATAACTGAACTCCCTCATCCCGGGTATCATCCTGGTAAACCTCCTCTGTACTCTCCTCCTGGGCCTTGTTCCTATTTCTTTAAGTGTGGTGGCCAGAATTGCACACAATCCTCCAGCTGAGGCCTAACCAGAGATTTGTTAAGGTTGAGCATGACTTCCTTGTTTTTGCATTCAATGCCCCTATTGACAAAGCCAAGTATTACACACGCTTTCTTAACTGCCTTATCAACTTGCTCTGCCACCTTCAAAGATTTGTGAATATGCACCCCCTTTGTTCTTGCACCCCCATCAAAAGAGTATAATTTAGATTATAAATCTGAGGGCTGCAAAAATAGAGCAAGAACTGAATCAGAGCTCTCCCTTCCACGGGAAAAATCCTGTTGCCAGAACATGCGTGTGCAGTGAAAAACCTGATTAGATTCCCGAATAGCTCTTGTTTAACAATCATAGTAGGCAATTTGCACATTGTGATAAAGACTAAAAATCAGGTGTCTTATGATTCACATTTTTCTTCACAGGAAGCCTACAGTCGCATTTATTTCAAAAAATATTTTGATGTGTGAATATGGATGTCAGCACTCAAGAAATACTTGATGAAATCAAGGCTTCTCAGGAGCAAGGTGATGCTGGGAACTTGTTTTACTTGTATGTGGCGACCCCTGGTGGAGCTCCAAAAGACCTCCATAAAAAAATAGTGAAGCCTTTTCTGCAGGAGCGCAGATGGCAGAAGGTCAGCTACCCAAACACTGGATTCAGGTACATGAATCATTTGAAGTGATCTCTGGTGATTATTAGTCATAGCTTGTGACCCTGCACCATCACCCCCAGAGTCTCTCGAGCGCGACCAGACCATTCCCAGTAACGGCGTCCCGTTCAACCCTGAGCTTAATTGCATCCCCGTGTCCTATCTATCACAAAGACTGCTTGCTTCCATCTCCACAACACTGCCCACCTCCACCCCTACCTTCAGACATGCCTTTGTCACTTTCACAAACTCCGACTTATCCAAAGCTCTGCTGCACAGTCGCCAACCTACACTACAGGGACAGTTGGCTTCAGCCGTAATGTTTCGCTGCCTTGTCCTGCCAAGCACACTATACTGCAGTCCTCTGCGGAGGGGGCTCTGGATTGACCAATTCCTGCAGCAGCACTTGCACCTCACCAGCCCTCCAACAGGGGGTACTGATGCAACACCTCTCCATTGTTGGCCCACAGACTCCGTTTCTTGCCTCCACATTTATTTTGCCAGCCACTTTTTTGTGCTCCGAACAGCCTTCGAATTGCTGTAATATACAGAAGCAACATCTATAACCTTTCTTAAGTGTTAATTAAATTCCTTTAATTTGCCAGCAGCCCTTTAAGGATGTGCAATTTGCCACCCCACCTCTTTGGTAAGCTGCCAGTGCTCGGCCCAGTATCAGCTGGGAACTTGCCGTGGATAAATAATGAGGGCCAACCCCAGGAAGAGATGAACCCCGCTGGAAAGCAGCAAGCGGCCCGCTCACTGTGAGAATACTTTGCCAGTTTATGTGGCCCCCTCGGGGAATCTAACAGTGCTTGTGGGTGGAAAAAGGAAGTTGGGCAGGGCAGTGGAATTGCTCCATCACTGATCTTCCACCTCATTTTATCTGCAGTGAGAACCACCGCTGAGTATAATTTTGATTCCAAAAGTTTTTATGATGACATCTCTGGAACCAAGTTCCAATCAATATGTTAATTTACCCTTATTTGTATCTAAAGTAAATGTCTTCCTCTTTTATTGTGTATAATTTTTATTGCATACCTCATATGTTGTACTGTGTAAATCGATGCTGTGATGAGAAGCTATGGAATGTAAATCATATCCCATGGTCCTCATCACATATCCTTTATTTTTATTTCTTGCAGATTAGTGCAGACCTATTGTAATCTGACTGTCGGGTTAGAGATGAGACCATAAATATTGCTATTCAGATCAGCTAGTTTCTTTGCACAAAAAGATCTAAGTGCCAAGATTCTGCTTTGGATACCAAAAGAAAGGCACTTATTACAACCATTTCTGACATTGGGAGAATGCATTCAATAATCTTAGGAGTGTAAGAACGTAGGCTTCGGGAGTTTATCTACAGAAATTATAAAGCACAATGCCAGCAGCTCCGTACAAATCAAGTCCTTATTGTTACTCACAGTGACTGGTGCCAGACTGGTTGGCACCAACCATCTCCAGTTTCCAGTTGGGTTTTTATTTCTTTTGTTTGTGATATTGTCTAGCTGATATATTTAGATCTAACGCATCAATCAGCAACATCATTGATGGCTGTTGCTGGTGATTCTGATATTCCCATTTACGCCTCCTCTAGACTCATCTTTTGTTTCTTTACTTGTCCCATTTCCATCTCCTTTTGCCTTGCACCATCATCCCATTTGTCATTTAATCTCTCCTGCCTTCCATCCTATCACAGACCTCCCCTTCTGTTCTTTCCTCCCCCACCACCCCCTGCCTCTGTACTTGCTTAAAACCCTGTTACATCTCTAACTTTTTCCAGTTCTGACGAAAGGTCATCGAGCTGAAACGTTAACTCCGTTTCTCTCGCCACAGATGCTGCCTGACCTGCTGAGTATTTCCAGCATTTTCTGTTTTTATACCATTGATAGTTTCACAGAAACACCTTTCTCCCACCGCCGTTTTGTAATAAGTTTTTCCCAAGTTTCTCCCTCCTTTCTTGAAGACGCTGAGTGGAATACGACCTCAGGCCACCAGCAGCCCTCGCGAACCTCGCACACGTGACCATTCATCATGTGTGAGCCTAGACAGTGAGGTTTGAGAGGCTATTCAATCATTCAGGACATCACAACCAGCCCCAGTACCGTTCCCACCTGCAGTCCATACACACACCTACTATTCCCAGCAGTGATCGCTGGAGAACATTCAGTAGTGGAAACCCAAGCTGAATTTTCCCTCCCTAGCCACAGGCACTGAAGCCAACGTGGCAGTCCACTTGCTGCACCAGCTGAGAATAGCACAGATCAGGAATCAAAACTTGGATCTCTGGCTCAGTACTGTACAGGGACTATCTTATCTTTCAGACCCCCCGATGCAATGTGCAGTATTGTCAACCTCCAATGTATGAAATTCACATGCTAAGACACAACACTGTGCAATTTCATGATGCTTTTGAATTCTACGCTTTTTATGCCGACGGCCTGAGCGAGAAGAGGCAGTGGCTTTCCCTCTAGGTGAAGACAGTGGGGAAAAGGATCGGAGCCAGAAGAGACCCAAATAGTTACGTTTTTGTTTACTGCACTTGTGGGGCCAGGAGGAGCGGGAGTGCACCTCCAGGCCTCACATAGAGAGCTTAGGCCTCCTTTGCCATGGACCTGTTCCCTTTCCTGATTTCGAGCCCCCTGTGAGACAGCCCCACAAGCCGATCCCGCCACCTGCCTGGTGTCGGTGGGTAGCCACCAGGCCGCGCAATTTTCCACCTCTTCCCACCCAGAATGAGTGATGTAAATGAGGCCCAGGAGTTAAAATAGCCCGGGTCTCATTTCTGGAACAACGGGTGAGTTTCTAACTCACGCCCCTACCCACGCCCCCGGAGTTAAAATGGGGGCCACTGTCTTTCTCACTGGAGTGTGGTCTTACCTCTACCCACCTCCTACTGCCGGTAACCCAGCTGAAATGAGGACATCATTGCACGGAGAATTGTGCAGAAGAATCCATGTCCTGTCAACAAGCTGCAGTGTGGATTTTGCAGAGCGTTGAATTACTGCCTTGTAATGCAACCAGATTAGCCTGAATCCATTCTACACTCTGCAGACACACTGTATTATGGGGCCAGGGCATTATCCAGTCACAGTTAATGACCATTTTTAACTAAACTGGATTTTATCATCCAACCACTAGTTTTCTTTTTAAATAATTTGTTATTCATCATAGACCAGGTTGTAATCTCTGGATTACTCCCGGTGCTACGTGCTAGTGAGTATAGGAATAGGAGGATAGAGCAGATGAATGCGTGGCTAAAGAGTTGGTGCAGGAGGGAGGGCTTTAGTTCCTGGATCACTGGATCTGCTTCTGGGGAAGGTGGGACCTGTACAAGTCGGATGGGTTGCACCTGAACTGGAACGGGACCAACATCCTTGCGGAAAAAACAAGTCAGCCTGGAAGGCAGAGCAAATATGTAACGGCACAAGGGAGTATGGCAAGGCTGGATGGCATTTATTTTAATGCAAGGAGTCTTGCGAGTAAGGCGGATGAATTGAAGGTGTTGATGAACACATGGGAGTATGATATTGTTGCTATCACAGAGACATGGTTGAGGGAGGGGCAGGACTGGCAGCTCAATATTCCGGGGTATAGAATCTTCAGGCGAGACAGAGGGGGGTGTAAAAGAGGAGGGGGTGTCGCAATATTAATCAAGGAGTCAATTACTGCTGTAAGGAGGGATGATATTTTAGCAGGTTCCTCTAATGAGGCCATATGGGTAGAACTTAAAAACAAAAAGGGGGCAAGCACTTTGCTGGGAGTGTACTGTAGGCCCCCAAACAGTCAGGGGGAGATAGAGGAACAATAGTAGGCAAACCTCAGAGAAGTGTAGAAATAATAGGGTAATAATAGTAGGGGATTTCAACTTCCCCAATATTAACTGGGATAGTCAGAGGCTTAGAGGGTGCGGAATTCTTAAAGTGCATCCAGGAGAGCTTTTTGAGCCAGCATGTAGAAAGTCCTACAAGAGAGGGGGCGGTACTGGACCTAATTCTAGGGAATGTAGCTGGGCAAGTGGTAGAAGTGTCAGTAGGAGAGCATTTTGGTGACAGTGACCATAATTCGGTGAGATTTAAGGTAGTCATTGAAAAGGACAAAGATGGACTGGAAATACAGGTTCTAAATTGGGGGAAGGCCGATTTTAATATGATAAGGCAGGGTATGGCCAAAGTGGGCTGGGATCAGCTACTTGTAGGAAAATCCACATCAGAGCAGTGGGAGTCTTTCAGAAAGGAAATAGAGAGAGTACAACGCCAACATGTTCCCGTAAAGGTCAAGGGTGGGACCAACAAGCCCAGGGAACCCTGGATGTCAAGGGATATACAAGAATGGATTAGGAAAAAAAGGGAGGCTTTTGTCAGATACAAAGGACTAAAAACAGTGGAAGCCCTAGAAGAGTATAGAAAGTGCAGGGGGGTACTTAAAAAAGAAATTAGGAGAGCGAAGAGGGGGCATGAAAAAACACTGGCGGGCAAAATAAAGGAAAATCCCAAGGTGTTTTATAAGTATATTAAGGGCAAGAGGATAACCAAGGAAAGAGTAGGGCCCATTAGGGACCAAAGTGGCAATCTGTGTGTAGAGCCAGAAGATGTGGGTGAGGTTTTAAATGAATATTTTGCATCTGTGTTCACTATGGAGAAGGACGATGTAGGCATAGAAATCAGGCAGGGGGATTGTGATACTTGAACAAATTAGTATTGAGAGGGAGGAGGTACTGGCGATTTTAGCGGGCTTAAAAGTGGATAAATCCCCAGGCCCAGACGAGATGTATCCCAGGCTGCTGTGTGAGGCAAAGGAGGAGATTGCAGGGGCTCTGACACAAATTTTCAGAACCTCTCTGGCCACAGGGGAGGTGCCAGAGGACTGGAGGACAGCTAACGTAGTACCATTATTCAAGAAGGGTAGTAGGGATAAACCAGGGAATTACAGGCCAGTGAGCCTAACATCAGTGGTAGGGAAATTATTGGAAAAAATTCTGAGGGACAGAATTAGTCTCCACTTGGAGAGGCAAGGATTAATCAAGGATAGTCAGCATGGCTTTGTCAGGGGGAGATCATGTCTGACCAATTTGATTGAATTTTTCGAGGGGGTGACTCGGTGTGTGGATGAGGGTAGTGCAGTTGATGTAGTCTACATGGTCTTCAGTAAGGCTTTTGACAAAGTCCCGCATGGGAGACTGGTCAAGAAGTTAAAAGCCCATGGGATCCAGGGCAATTTGGCACATTGGATTCAAAATTGGCTTAGTGGCAGGAGGCAGAGGGTGATGGTCGAAGATTGTTTTTGTGACTGGAAGCCTGTGTCCAGTGGTGTACCGCAGGGATCGGTGCTGGGTCCCTTGCTGTTTGTAGTGTACATTAATGATTTAGATATGAATGTAGGAGGTATGACCAGTAAGTTCGCAGATGACACGAAAATTGGTGGAGTGGTAAATAGCGAGGAGGGAAGCCTCAGGCTACATGACGATATAGACGGGTTGGTCAGATGGGCAGAACAGTGTCAAATGGAATTTAACCCTGAAAAGTGTGAGGTGATGCATTTTGGGAGGACTAACAAGGCAAGGGAATACACAATGAATGGTAGGACCCTAGGAAGGACAGAGGATCAGAGGGACCTTGGTGTGCATGTACATAGATCCCTGAAGGCAGCAGGACAGGTAGATAAGGTGGTTAAAAGGGCATATGGGATACTTGCCTTCATTAGCCGAGGCATAGAATATAAGAGCAGGGAGGTTATGATGGAGCTGTACAAAACGCTAGTTAGGCCACAGCTGGAATACTATGTGCAGTTCTGGTTGCCATACTATAGGAAGGATGTGATTGCATTGGAGAGGGTGCAGAGGAGATTCACCAGGATGTTACCTGGGCTGGAGCGCTTCAGCTATGAAGAGAGACTGGACAGGCTGGGGTTGTTTTCCTTAGAGCAGAGAAGGCTGAGGGGGAACCTGATTGAGGTGTACAAAATTATGAGGGGCATAGATAGGGTAGATAGAAAGGAACTTTTCCCCTTAGTAGAGGGGTCAATAACCAGGGGGCATAGTTTCAAGTTAAGGGGCAGGAGGTTTAGAGGGGATTTGAGGAAAAACTTTTTCACTCAGAGGGTGGTTGGAATCTGGAACTCACTGCCTGAAAGGGTGGTAGAGGCAGGAACCCTCACAACATTCAAGAAGCATTCAGATGAGCACTTGAAACGCCATAGCATACAAGGCTACGGACCAAGTGCTGGAAAATGGGATTAGAATAGACAGGGCTTGATGGCCGGCGCGGACACGATGGGCCGAAGGGCCTCTTTCTGTGCTGTATAACTCTATGACTCTATGACCACTTATATTGTGTCTTCAGTGGAGCAATCAGATATGGGTCGGTCTGGAGAAGTATTTTATAATTTTAATTTAGGTGGGAATTCCACGCTTTGATGGACTGGATGTTTATTATGACTTTTTATGCATATGTTCACCATTTCAGGGATTAAATGCCTGAATTGTGTAGGCAGAAATGAAAATAACAGGGTTACAGCAATAAAAAAAGTAACGATAGTCAGGGCAGCAATTATTGTCCCCACCACCTGAAACCAACAAAAAACACAGCGCCTGTTTTCTTATACAGCAGAGCACAGATTAACAGGAATATTTAAGTGAAGTGTAACACAATTTTCCCACTTTCTGCAGGGCATTATACTTCTGCCACAAAAAGTCCGATGGACAGGAGAAAGCAGAAGCTGTGAGAGACCGAACAGAGCTGAAAAACAAACTGGATGAATATAAGGAACTGAATAACGTCGACTTCAAAGTCCATATGGTGCTGTCTGTGCCAGTAAATTACAACGAAGATTTTGTCGAACTGACCTCACAACCTGGGTCGATTGAATGGTGAAAGTAGAATTGATGCAAGAGTGGGTACACTCGCAACTCAGATTGTCTGTCTGCAATCGATATATATCCTCCAGCAAATATTGGACCTTTGCCTAGTTCTTGTAGCACTTTATCCAGTGAATGTTAATAATCAGGGCATGATTTATTTGGGTTAAACTCTGTCAACAAAGCAAACAATTGAAAATAATGTGTGCAATTGATTACCCCTTTAAGATTGTTCTTATCCTGTTTGATCCCCTTTCCTCTCTACCCATTGCTTTGTCAGCTGGTACGATGGAAGATTGTAGACGGTCCCTTAGCCACAGTCAATGCCGTTCTGAATGAGCTGAGGGGCAATTGATGGAAAGTCGTCCACCTATCTAGTAACCTTATTGATAGCTATCATGTAGCGGGTTGTACATGTGAATGTTATGCACGTCAATAGATGGAAAAATTCACACAGCTGCAACTACAACATGGGAAACGTAGAAATACCTGTAACTTTAGGAGGATGATCTGAGATAGTCAATTGAAGTCAACCTTCAAGACGAAAAAGAGGAATAAATGAACAAAACCTCTGATTTGGTTTTGCTCACAATGAAAAAATTAAATGAATGAACTCTAGATATAGTTATTCCTTTTTAGGGACGTGTTCCTAATTTAGTTTAATCCTCTTAGGTTTCCTAGATTTACCGGATGTTACTGTTGTATCCTGCAAGTACAAAGGCATTTGACAATCTAACCTCCTTTTTTGGCTAAGTGGAGGATCCTGTTAAAAATAATGTACTTAACAAATTTAAATGTACCTTGCCAGCTTTGCACATGCTTAACAGCATTAAAAATTATATACTTACATTATTTACATGTCTACCTTGCTAGCTTTGCGTGTTCGAAAAGATCGAGATTGTTAGCCACCTTGCACCCTCCATAAACTGGAGCTCATCCAAAACTCTGCTGCCTTTATCCTTACTCGCACCATATCCTGTTCACCTATCACCCCTGTGCTCACTGACCTACACTGGCTTCCACGTCCGGCAACGCCTCGATTTTAAAATTCTCATCCTTGTTTTCAAATCTCTCCATGGCCTTGCCCCTCACTATCTCTGTAACCTCTTCCAGCCCGATAATCCTCCGAAATCTCTGTGCTCCTCCAATTCTGGCCTCTTGCACATCCTCAATTTTAATCGCTTCACCATTGACAGCTGTGCCTTCAGCGACCTAAGCCTTAAGCTCTGGAATTCCCTCCCTAAACCTCTCTCTCCTCCTTTGAAGATGCTCCTTAAAACCTACCTCTTCATCTGTCCTAATATCTCCTTCTGTGGCTCGGTGTCAAATTCTGTTTGATAATCACTCCTGTGAAGCGCCTTGGGACGTTTTACTATGTTAAAGACACTATATAAATGCAAGTTGTTGTTGTTGTTTAAACCAACAATTTTGAATGTATGCATAACATGCCTGTACGCTCGGAGTGAGATTCTAATAAAGACACCTATAAATAGTTAATATCTCTGCAGCTGATTTACGTATTACTTTTCACAAATGATTTTACCAGAGCTGTAATAAACTTATTTGTTTTTTGAGAGGCTTCAAAACTTTTGGCTGCCTATGGATCATAGGTGGAGAGAACAAAAAACTGAAGCACGATTAGGACAGGAATTAGTCTGAGTAACAAAGCTTCACATCTGACGTACGCATATAGAAGCCTTGCATGAAGTGTTGAAGCACGAGAGCTTTGTTACACCTTTAGTGCTTATTATCCAACTCTGGCAGCTTTGTTGCTATTTCTGTTAAAGGTCTTTTTTGAAAGTGCTTTTGCTATTTATTATTAGGGATTCAGCTATAATTGACTGTCATTTTCATTCGAAAACACTTGTTTGAGAGAGATTTCAACTGGCAGGAGAATTGCTTTTCAGACCGAGGCAGAATGGCGAGGTGCAGCTGCAACAGCTCCTGTTCCTGGCGTTAGAATTAGAGCTCTAAATTAAGGACCGCGGCTCTGGTGATGTTGTCCTAGTCATGATCTTTTAGATGATGGATAGCCTCGCTACATCTTTTGTTATGGATGGACACTGATGTGGAGCAGGCCACTTTATACCTGGCCAGTGTTCTAAAATAGCCTTGTACTGTTTGGAGTCAAGAGCAGTACCCTGGCAAAAAAAACATAGAAACATAGAGACTAGGAGCAGGAGTAGGCCATTTGGCCCGTCGAGCCTGCTCCACCATTCAATACGATCATGGCTGATCATCCAAATCCAGTACCCTGTCCCTGCTTTCTCACACAGAATCCCCATCGAGCCTGCACCGACACATATCCCACCCTATCCCCGTAACCCCACGTATTTAATTCCCCCTAACATATCCCATCCTATCCCCGTAACCCCACATATTTAATCCCCCCCTAACACTAAGGGTCAATTTATCATAGCCAAATCAACCTAACCCGCACATTTTTGGACTGGGAGGAAGATATGTGCTTTATAGAGGACAGAAGACTAATTTGAAAGATTTGGCCTGAGATTTGATCATTCAGATGCCTGTCCCCCAATCACAGATCCATTGTTGCTTCATTGGCCCACCAGTTAGAAGAGGAAAGATTGTACATTGATCAAAACATTTACTGACACCAAAGGGTTGATTTTAACCCTACGGGAACGGTCCAATCATGGGGTTCAGATGTGGAGAAATTGGAAACCCAGACTTGCCTATTGCCTCAACTGAAGTAAGAAACATGGTCTGGACCTCATGATTGGCCCACAAGAGGTGAGCTTGATCAGTTCACTTCCCTCCCTGCATAATTGGACCGTTTCCCGCAGCCCAGCCAAGAACTGGTAAATTCACTCAATGAAGGTGTCAAGACAAGGTGGGAATTTAAACTCCTGATGGTTGGATTGGAAGTCTGGAGACCTTTCAGTGTTATTTTTGGGGTATTTTACTTTTGACAGGTTGAAAATTATAACAGTAAATGAACAGAAAACAAGAAAAAAAAATGATTTGCAGTTTGGGATCAACACAAACCGAATCGAGCAGAGAGCTCCGATGTACATCACCTTCCAGCTGGCTTTAGAAATATTGTTAACATATCAAGCCCGGAAACTGACACACTTGCAAGCAAAAGATTATCTAACCTCTCCAGCCAACCAATAATCGGATTTAGGTTGTTAGATGACCTGAAGCAATAGGTCCCAGCCCAATTGTAAATCAATTCGAAGACCTTTCAAACAGCTATTGAATGAGTGAATTATCTGAACTCTTAGAAATAGGCAGAAGTGATCTTTTCGATTTGTAATTCTGAGGTTCTGGATATGAAGTTTTAAGAATCAGTGCAAGCGAAGCACAGCTGCCTTTTGAAACTTCATATCCAAAAAAGAATATGTCCGCAGGTTCTCTGATGCTTTCTCTAACTCTTACTCAGCTGTAAATGTGTTTCCACTGCTATCTGAGTTATGTCTATCTTCCTAAATGAATAATCTATTGTTACTGTACCGCATGTGCCTGTAAAGGTTTTACTAAAAATTGCAACACACACCGACAGCCTTTTTGTGCAACTTCCTGCAATAATAATAATACAATGGGCCAGATTTTGCGGTCAGCGGCAAACCAACAGCGCTCGCCGTTTATTATGCTTACAGCTGCCCACAGACTTTTTGTGGGCTTTTGGGCTTACAGTTATCGAGAGTCCAAAACAGCGTGGCGGCCTCCACAGCGGGGCTGGGACCTGTGTGAACCGGGCAAGCAACAGCGTGTCTCGTCAACCAATCAGGTTGAAGAATCCTCACTGAGCCGCGCAGAGTCTAAACCAGGAAGTGTAAGGTAGAATATGTAATTCAATGTAAAATCAGGTACAGAAAGTGAAAGGAAGATGGGATTAAGAGAGAGATAAAAGAGACGGAAAGAAAAGTAAAATTTTTTAACTTTTGTTTAAATCTCCAACAATAATTAAAATCTGAAGGAAAGAGATTGCACACATGTAAAAGTAAATTTTTAGTGCCAAAGAGGTTGTTTGGTAATAATTTAGACTTATCACACCGTTAAAAATTCACTTACACTTGAATGGACAAGCCCTAACATTTTCTGGCATGGTTAGTGAGTGAGTATCTAGTGGGTAAGTACTGCAACTTCATGCCCTTCATGTGTTTGAGTGCCGAATCTCTCAGCAAAGTATCGGTATAGCGAAGCTTCTGGAGGAGCAAGGCAATTCTGACAGCAACTTCCTGATTTCCGCCTTTAACTGCGCATGTGTGGACGCCGGAAGTTGCTGTTCGATTTATTCCTTAATGACGGTGAGCGCTGATAGCCTCACCATTATTCCTACCGCAAAATTCGGGCCAATGTTTATTCTATTATATCAATGGCTACACTCATTTGATGACTCCAAACAACTTCTCATTCATTCTTAGTAAATTCCAGAGGACCAAACCACTTTCTATTCACTCCCTTTAAATAACAGGAAATACAAGCATAAATATAAATAAACCAGTCACTTGATGGCAAGCTAGTAAGTTGTCATTGTGTTACTAGGCTTTCTTTTATATAAACTATATACTTCACTAAAATGGCAGACAATTTTGAATGGGCAAATTGGCTAACCCTATGAGACCGATATAGGATGGGCAATAAATGCTGGCCTTGTACAGGACGCCCACATCCCATGAACGAATATTTTTTTTAATGTAGAATCTGGATACTGTAGCATAGTGGTTATGTTACTGGATTAGTAATCCAGAGGCCTGGACTAATAATCCAGGGAAGTGAATTCAAATCCCACCGCGGCAGTTGGGGAATTTAAATTCAGCTAATCAAATAATTCTTGGAATTTTTTTTAAAAAGCTGGTATCAGTAACCATGAAACTACAGATTGTTGCAAAAACCCAGCTTGTTCACTAATGTCCTTTAGGGAAGGAAACCTGCCGTCCTTACCCAGTCTGGGCTATATGTGACTCCAGACCCACAGCAATGTGGATATCATCCGGCCTGGCTGCTCTTAACTATTTTCAAGTTCTTAATTCTATCTAAAACAATCTGTTCATCTAATTTAATATTACGGATAATATCCACCCAAGGGTCCTCAGTGAGATGGGACACGTGCTGTGCGAGCCCCTAGTCTATATTTTTAATAGCTCACTGCACTCTGAGATGGTGCCCGTAGACTGGTGACAAGATGGACCCGGGTAACTATAGGCCCATTAGTTTGACATCAGTAATAGGAAAGATGCTTGAGGGAATGATTAGGGATGCAATATATGATTGCTTGGATAGAGAGGGACATATTAAGGACACCCAACATGGCTTCATAAAAAGGTCATGTCTCACAAATCTAATTGTATTTTTTGAAAAACTTACCAAGTTGGTGGATGAGGGAAGCCCAGTAAACATTGTCTACTTAGGCTTCCAAAAAACTTTTGATAAGGTACTGCACAAGAGGCTTCTCTACAAGATTAAAGCCTCTGGTATTAGTGGAAATATATTGAGCTGGATTGAGAACTGGCTGGCAGGACGTAGGCAAAAAGTAGTTATATATGGATTTGGATCTGTTTGGAGACCGGTCACCAGTGGTGTCCCACAGGGATCGGTGTTGGGATCGTTGCACTTTATTATTTTTATTAATCATCTGGATGTAAGTTTTAGGGGCATGATCTGCAAATTGGCAGGTGATACAAAGATCTGTGCGACATTAGGACTGTAGACGATGCTCAACTGCTTCAGGTGGATCTTAATGTGTTGGGAGATTGGGCTCAGGACTGGTAAATGATGTTTAATGTGGATAAGTGCAGTGTTATGCATGTGGGCAGGGCGAATGCTCAATATTCATACACCCTTCAGAGAAAAGCATTAAAGAAGGTGGAGAAAGAAAGAGATCTGGTCATTCTAGTGCATAGATCTCTAAAGGTACATTAGCAATGCCGTGAAGCGATAGCTAGAGCAAATAGACTGTTGGTGTGCATACATAGGCAAGTCACTATAAGGCGAGGCATACTATTTTGTCCTTGTACAAGACCTTGTTCAGGCCTCACTTGGAACCCTGTGCCCAGTTTTGGGATCCTCATATGGTGGGTGATATTAAGGCTTTGGAAAGAGTGCAGAGGAGGGCCACTAGACTAATTCCCAGTTTAAATCATCTTAGTTATCAAGATAGACTTAGAGGTGATCTGATTGAGATTTATAAGATGATGAAGGGAATAGATTGTGTTCAAGTTGACAGTTTGTTCCAAATAAATAGGTTAGAGAGGACCAGGGCTCACAATTTTAAGTTGTATAAGGCCAGATCTGGGTTAGATGTCAGGAGATGGTTCTTTTCCCAGAGAATAGTGGACCTCTGGAACAGGCTGCCGTCTCGTGCAGTGGACGCCGATTCACTGAATTCCTTCAAGTGAGAGCTGGACCTGTTTCTCGTTAGGGCGGATATCACCTCTTACAAAAGGTAGGTACTTCAGGGAATTCAGGGCCAGAGTGATTTCCTGGACTAGTTTCGATCGCCTAGATGGGTCGGAGAGGAATTTCCCCCAAATTAGCCTTGGTTTTTATCTGGTTTTTCGCCTCTCCCAGGAGATCCCATGGTTTCGGGTGGGGTGGAGAGTGTGTATATTGTGATACACAAGGTAGCACAATTGTGTGGGACATGCTGGATGCACCAGAGGGTCTTTACCTGTCCATCATTGTCATTCGTTCGTATAATTAGTGGCACAACAACAATGGTGCAGCTGGAGACACCCACAACTAGGTCAGATGTCACCACAAATTTCACCCTGGTGATTGTTGAAAGACCTGGAGAAATTGGACCAGATGGGAATGGGTAAGTCAGTGTTGCCATAGCCTATTACAAAAGCAAAATACGGAGGATGCTGGAAATCTGAAATTACAAACAGAAAATGTTGGGAATACTCGGCAGGTCAGGCAGCATTTGTGGAGAGAGAAACAGAGTTAACACTTCAGGCCGATGACCTTGCATCATAGCCTCATGCAAGCCCCAGTAACCCTGCTTCAGCGCATAGAAAGGGAATGCTACCAGAATGGATTTTAAGAGTCGCATTGTGATGCAGAGGTGCTGCACCATAGAATTCATAGGTTCATATCCATAGTGGGTTCCCAAACTCAGCCATCCTATTACGGAAGTTGTTCCCCAACACGGGGGCTGGGAGGTGAAGGGTGGAAAAATGAAAGTAGAGATGCCCAGACTGCTTTTGCACACTTCACAGTTGCTGACTTCAGAATAACTTTGAAGAGTTGTATTGATTAAGACCTTGAAATATATTTGTCCCTCCAATATATTTTTCTCTCTCCTCTCTTGTGTGACAGTACAGGTGCACAGGTACTTGACCCAAGTGGCATTCATGGGGGACATCACAGAATCCCAATCCTATCCTCATTGAACAGTCACACGCGTGTGCTCCAGCTGAGGTCCCTGGATATCAATCAGGAATGGGAATTCTAGCTGATTTTTTTCTCCCCCTCCCTAACCTATGGCACTAATTGTAGAGTCCCAACCCGTACCATGGCATAGCTTAGACCAACTAACTCAGCCCCCAGTCAAGATTGAATTTGTGACCATCCTGGATTATATGACTCGGTTCCATGATGAGAAGTGGATTTGCCAAATAAACCAATGGGAGAGCTTTGGAGGCAGGTTGCCTCTCAACTGAGAAAAATACATGAAAAAGGGCCGAGATTTTAAATCGGAGAATTTTGTTGAGAAATAACTTATGCGGATGAATTGTTCAACCTCCCAAGCAAGGCTTTGTGTGGTCAGGAATTGCTGCTGCTTTAATTACTTCTTTAACCTATCATTAAACATTTCATGCACCACAGTCAGGAAATGCTATTCTGTACCAGTCGCATAATGTGCATTCACTCTACAACAGCTTTAGTACAAAGCGGCTTCACTTCACTCCGACACTGTAGTTATAGCATAAAAAGAGGTTGAATCCAGACTCAGGGCCCAACCTGGTGCCAGAGTGAGAGCCCCTGGAAGAAAGAGTCTCCCTCCAACAGCAATAACAACTTGCATCTATATAGTGGTTTTAACTCAGAAAAACGTCCCAAGGGACTTCACAGAAGCATAATAAGTCAAAAATTGACACCAAGCCAAAAACAGATATTAGCTGGGGTGATGAAAAGCTTGGTCAAAGAAATAGGTTTTAAGAAGGGTCTTAAAGGAGGACAGGTGGAGAGGCAGGGAGGTTTATGGAGGGAATTCCACAGCTTAGGGCCTGAATGGCTGAACGCATGGCCACCAATGGCAATGAGGAATGCACAAGAGGTCAGAGTTGGAGGAATGCAGGGGTGCTCGGATGGTTGTAGAGCTGAAGGAAGTTATAGAGATAGGGAGGGGCAAGGCCATAAAGGGAATTGAACATGACCAGGAGGATTTTAAACGGGAGTCGTTGGGGGATTGAGAGCCAATGTAGGTCAATGATCACAGGCGTGATGGGTGAGCGAGGCTTGGTGCAGGTTAGGATACGAGTAGCAGAGTTTTGGATGGGTTGAAATTTATGGAGGGTGGAGGATGGGAGACCGGCCAGGAAAGCATTTCAATGGTCAAGTCTGGAGATGACAAAAGCATAGATGAGGGCTTCGGCAGCAGATGGGTTGAGGCAGGGTAGAGTCGGCTTGGAGCACAGACAAATCAATGTTCAGGTTTTGAGACAGTTGTGGAGAGTATAACCAACACAGGTTGATCCAGGGGTCCAGCAAAAGTGAATCGTGGCCTCGGTGATTAATGGTGCGCACCAGTGGATCCAATATACCAGCAGAGGAGTGAGAAGCAGTGGGACTGAATGAAACCCAATGGCCGAGAGTAGTAAAGCACCCGGAGCCATCATGCGGTGAAAGGTAAAACCACAGGATCAATGCAGATGAAGGAGCTGGTCCGAGAAACAGCTGTAGGGAGTTGAGGAGCGCACAAGATCTGGAGTAACAGTTGGAGCTTGAGGAACTAGTCCCACCCAGTCCAACAAAGGGTGACCGAGGACTTCTGAAGGACGAGTGGAGTCAGCAGCCACGGGAAGCAAGTGGAAAGCCCCAGAGCAAAGGTTATTCGGAGCAAAATCCAGAGCAGGATGTGAACCAATGGGAGCAGATCGAAGCTAGCTCAGCATAAAGTAAAGATTTACCAGCAGATGAGTAAAAACTGAGGACACGAGAGCAGGCAAGGTACGAGAGCAGAGGCACCCCAGCAGAGAATACAGCCTTCATAGAAAGCGAAGGTGGCGAAGGTGGAAGTCACTGTTAGGAGCAGGAACCAGCAGAGAAACGTACTTTGCCCCAGGAGAAAGTGAATTTATTTCCAGGACCCACACGCTGCCAAGCAAAGCTGAGAAACCAACAATGCCTTGAAGTACAGTCAGAAATTCCTGAGGGAATGGGCTTCAGGCTAGCAAATGTTACCCTATAACTTGAAGCGACTGAGTAGCAGTCACAGCAGCTGAATCTTACAGTGTAGTCTAGCAGTGTGGCGTAATCCTGACAAAGGCACCCAGGAGTCCGCAAAGTCCAATTTGAGCAGAGTTCCAGCCTTTGAAAAGAGCACAGCAAAAGCAGAAGCAGCAGGTTTGGGATTGAGCAATGCAATGTACTCTGTACAGATGGCTTTAAACTTGTAGCTTGAATTTGTAGTTTAGGCTAAAATGCACCCATTATTAGGGCCAGGGAATCTTAAACAGTGGGGAAGGGGAGATTGGGGGAAAAAGACAAAGGATGACAATGGATGGCCATGGATAGCGTTGCAAAGGAGAGGACCTCAATTAAGTGACTGCCAGTACAGGAGCCATCTTAACAAAAACTCCAATTCGTTTTGAAGTTACTTCAAGCCCTGCCACCCGATTAACACGACACAAGCTTATCAGTGCCAAGTAAAGTCACCAAGTTTCCAGGAAATAAAGATTAATCACGTCAGAGGCAACTTGGGAGAAAGATCATAGGGGTGTTAAAAAAATGTTTTTTTTTTTCATTTTCTTTAAACACTTTAATTCATTAGTGATAAAAAAAATATTGGAGATGGGAAAAATGGCTGTTTAACTGACTATCACAAATCATTCAGTCGGGTAACTAAGAGTCTGTTTGCTTTCTAATTGGCATGGGTCGATTCCACCACGAGGATGGACATGTTCGGTAGCCAATGGCGGGAGTCTGGGGACAGGGCAGTTGGTGGTCGGAGGATATGTGACGAAACCTCCTGGAATACATCCAACCAGATTTGGCAACCCTAGAGCGAAGCCAACACAGCTTCATACCAACGCTAAACTTGTAATGTAAATGCACTGTTGCTATTCACAGCGGCTAATAAATGTTCTTTAAATTAGTTATTCTTTCCACTGGATTTTACTATATGTATATTTTATTGTATTATTAAAATGTTTTCCCTCTGAAACATGTTCAATTCCCAACATGGCTTCTCTGCTTCCCAGAACAGGCCGTGAATACAGTGCAAAACCCACACATCGCTGCTGAAAGGGTAATGCAAATTTGAAAAAAAATCTAAATGTACTTGTAATAACTAGTATCAAAGTTCTGCTTTTTAAAGATGCAAAGATCAGATTGCTTCATACATAATTTTGACAGATAATAAAATCTGAGATTGTTAATGTTTTGCATTGTTTGGGATGCTGTCTAATTGCAATTTTTCTAGTTGTTCTTTCACGATTCTTTTTAATTTTTCTGTTAAATTTTCCTCACACCATTCCCTGGCTGAGAGTGAAGGCAGGCAGCCTGCTCCAAACCTTCTGGTATGCTGCAACCATGAAGTAATCAAGAGCTACATATGGTTGATTTTCCGTCTGATTTTCACTTACTTCCTGTTGTTTTGCTTAATGGAAATGATAAGACTTTGAACTTCGTGTGGAGAGAATTCAGCCATGGTGAGGAAGCGCTTTACATCCTGAGGACATTAACTCCCTGCTGTGTCACCATTAAGAGGTCGCAAAACACCAGGTTATAGTCCAACAGTTTTATTTGAAATCACAAGCTTTCGGAGCTATCGATCGCCCCTTCCTCAGGTGAAGACTACTTGACTACCTGGTGTTGTGCGACCTCTCAATTTTGTCCACCCCAGTCCAACACCGGCATCTCCGCATCGTGTCACCATTACACAGACACCAGTCATCCTCCAGTACATGACCCAAGTGGCCATTGTTCATGTGTAAGACTAGGCAGTGAGGGTCAATGGGCTATTTCTTCATGTGGGACATCACAGATGATTCATACAGGTGCAATTCAGCTCCATTATCTTAACCAAGTGACCTACTGGGAGCCCCTCCAAAGATGTAAATTGTTTTATTATTAATATGGTATATAACTCAGATAAAACCTAAGATATTGAAATGATTCAACTGAACATGCGTCAACAACAACAACTTGTATTTATATACCGCCTTTAACGAAGTAAAACGTCCCAAGGCGCTTCACAGGAGTGTCATAAAACAAAATTTGTCACCGAGCCACATAAGGAGAAATTAGGGCAGATGACCAAAAGCTTGGTCAAAGAGATAGGTTTTAAGGCGCGTCTTAAAGGAAGAAAGAGAGGTAGTGAGGCAGAGAGGTTCAGGAAGGGAATTCCAGAGGTTGGGGCCTCGGCAGCAGAAGGCATGGCCAATGGTTGAGCGATTAAAATCAGGGATGCTCAAGAGGGCAGAATTAGAGGAGCACGGATATCTTGGGGGGTTGTGGGGCTGGAGGAGATTACAGAGATAGGGAGGGGCGAGGCCGTGGAGGGATTTGAAAACAAGGATGAGAATTTTAAAATCGAGGCGTTGCTTAACCAGAAGCCAATGTCGGTCAGCGAGCACACAGGCAGCCGATTTTTGCATGACCGCAAGTTTACGTAAGGTAGAACGTGGAAGGTCAGCCAGGAGTGCATTGGAATAGTCAAGCCTAGAGGTAACAAAAGCATGGATGACAGTTTCAGCAGCAGATGAGCTGAGGCAGGGGCAAAAACGGGCGATGTTACGGAGGTGGAAATAGGCGGCTATAGTTATGCCACGGCTATGTGGTCGGAAGCTAATTTCAGGGTCAAATATGACACCAAGGTTGCGAACAGCCTCAGACAGATGCTAGGGAGAGGGATTGAGTCAATGGCTAGGGAACGGAGTTTGTGGCGGGGACCAAAGACAATGGTTTTGGTCTTCCCAATATTTAATTGGAGGAAATTTCTGCTCATCCAGTACTGGCCGTCGGACAAGCAGTCTGACAATTTAGAGACCGTGGAAGGGTCGAGAGAAGTGGTGGTGAGGTAGAGATGGGTTTTGTCAGCGTACATATGGAAACTGATGCTGTGCTTTCAACCACATCCTCACCACCACCTTTGATGCCCTAGTCCCGAGTAAAACAATTACTCTGGTATAGCCCTCATCTTTGCTCCCTTAAGCCCAAGGGATGCAGACTTGAACAGATATGGCGGGCAACTGGTTTAGCCATTCACTGCCAGATCTGGCTGGACCACATAAAACATTATCGAATCCTGCTCTCGTCTTCCAAAACTGCACACTATTCCAGAATCATTCTGGAATACAAAGATAACCCCCGGCTTATATTCTGCACTGCTAACCGTCTTCTTAAATCCCTCTCCCCTGTCTCCTCCACCCTCACCTCCAGTGACCAGTGCGAGGAGCTCATGGACTTCTTTGTCTCTAAGATTGAGACCATCCGATCAGCTGACTCTGCCACTTCCCTTCCTTCCCCTAGCCCACTGGGCCAAACTTCCTCTAAGGTTCCCCCCTGCCCTAGCCCTGAACTCACATATTTCTTCAGTTTCTCTCCAATCTCCCCTCATGACCTCTCCGTACGCATCTTGTCCATGAGACCCACTTCCTGCTCCCTCGACCCTATGCCCACCAAACTACTGACCACCCAACTTTCTTTTCTGGCTCCCATGTTAGCTAACATTGTTAACAGTTCTCTCTCCTCAGGTACTGTCCCCCTCTCCTTCATATCTGCCGTCATCACCCCTCTCTTCAAAAAAACAACCCTTGACCCCTCTGTCCTTGCAAACTACCACCCCATCTCCAACCTTCCTTTCCTCTCCTTAAGCAACGTCTCGATTTCAAAATTTTCATCCTTGTTTTCAAATTCCTTCATGGCCTCGCCCCTCCCTATCTCTGTAATCTCCTCCAGCCCCACAACCCATGAGATATCTGCGCTCCTCTAATTCTGCCCTCTTGAGCATCCCTGATTATAATCACTCAACCTTTGGTGGCCGTGCCTTCTGTTGGCTAGGCCCTAAGCTCTGGAATTCCCTGCCTAAACCTGTCCACCTCACTACCTCTCTTTCCTCCTTTAAGACACTCCTTAAAACCTACTTCTTTTACCAAACTTTTGGCCATCTGCCCTAATTTCTCCTTATGTGGCTCACTATCAAATTTTTTGTCCTACAACACTCCTGTGAAGTGCCTTGGGACGTTTTACTACATTAGAGGCACTACATAAATAAAAGTAGTTGTTGTTGTTGTTGCTGTCGCCGAGGGTAGTGTCACACTATTTTATGCTCAGCATCTCAGAGTGATGGTAATATTTTCATATATTTACATATGTGAGCCTTTAATTTTCAATCTTTTCGTTAATTAGTTGAAATCAGAAAGCTTTTCCTCTGATTTTTTCTTACGATGAAGAAGGTGCTATCCCTGTGTTGTTTGTCTAATGGGAATGCTGCGATCTTGAAATCTCTGGGGGAGAAATTCAAGTGGCGCTGGTTTCCAGCGCAGAATGGGCGGCAGAATCGCTGGCCTCTTGTACATCCTCGAGAAGGATGAAGAGGGACGCAGCAGAGCTTAAGCAGCAACTAACAGTTGGCCTCAATCTTAGTGTCAAAGAAGTCCATGTGCTTCTCACACTTGTTAGGGATGAGGGTGGCGGGGCAGGGGAGAGGGGTTTAAGGAGACAGTTGGTAGTAGAGAAATGAAGCCAGGTGTTATCTTTGCATATTAGGACAATCCTGGAAAAGTGAGCAGTTTTGGGAAAGGAGAGCAGGGCCCGATAAAGCTTGATGTGGTCCAACCAAATCTGGCGATAAATGGCTAAACCTGTTGGGTGCCATATACAAACAAGTCTGCGCCCCCTGGACTTAAGGGAGCAAAGATGGGGTGAACAACCAGGGTGGGAGATAGTAAGGGTTTTACTGAGGACAAGGGAATCAAAGGCGGAGGTGAGGGAGTGATTGAGCAGATCGACACCTGCAGAAGTACCACTGTGAACGGAGGGCTAAAGACTAAACGGTTGGGAGTTTGAAATTGCAGTTGTAAGTGACTTGGGGGAGAATTATTTCCAGGAGCAGGCACAAAAGGAAGTGGGGTTGGAAGGGGGAATGGGGATGTGAGTGGTGAGTGATCGGAGATGGCCTTGTCTGTGATTGAGACAATGGGAGTAGCAAGGCCACATAAGATGGCGAGGCCGAGGGGGGTGGTCATGAATATAGGTAGGGGAATTTATATGGAGAGAGAGATTAAGGGAGGACAGGAGGGCAGTGAACTCAGTGAGAGAATGCAAGGTGAGTTGAGATGGAGGTTGAAATCACCGAGGATGAGAAGTTTCTCAGTGCAGAGGCTGAGGGAGGAACGGAGTGAGGATATAGCGTTAGGGCATCCTAAGCATCAAGGTTCAGAGTTTTTTTCTAGCATTAACAATGTGAAGCAACCGATGAGGCTCACAGAATTTCTGGAAAGACTAGTCAGGGTTGGGCGAGTCGTAGACATTAAGATGATGTTGATTCATCTGGAGGTTGGCCTTATCTCTAGTTCACTTCTTTTTCTTTACAGGGTGGATCTAACAATTATCTCCTTAGCAGAGGAGAACTGTAGGCATCTGCTGTGGCTGCAATCAGAAGAAGCAGTTAAAGGCCTTTTTTGAAAATTTAAAGATAATGCTCCACCTATCACTCAGTCAGACAGATCACCCTTTCCTCTCCACTGGCATTTTTCGAGAGAAACAGCTGCTGTATTGCCTAAAGTCTGATGGGCAGATACATAAATATTATACTAAGGCTGTTACTGTCGCTGCTTAAAGAAATTGAAATAAACTTGAGAAATGTCACAATACAGAAGGTCCAAAAATAATTTAAAAATGAGAGAAATGTTTTCATAAACAGTAAACCTTTACTAGCCTTTCCCTGTCGGTCTTTCTCTTACATTGCTTTCCTCCCTTGCAGTCGCAAAGCGAAATTCTCTAAATGGCAATGGGAGTCTTTTTGTTCTCTACCGCCCACCCCAGTAGCATACAAATGTTATCACCGAGATATCTTCACCGCTTTCCTCCCTCAGCCTCTGCATCGAACGACTTCTCATCCTCGGTGATTTCAACCTCCATCTCAATTCATCATGCTCTCTCTCCTCTGAGTTCACTAGCCTCCTATCCTCCCTTAATCTCTCCCTCCTTGTAAACTCCCCAACCCAGATTCACGGCCACCCCCTCGACCTTGCCATCTCTTGTGGCCTCGCTACTCCCATCGTGTCAATCGCAAATAAGGCCATCTCTGACCACTTCCTCGTATCGCTCTCCACCCACATCACCCTTCCCCCCACCAACCCTACTTCCTTCAGTGTCCACCCCTGGAAAAAACTCTCTCCCAACTCTCTTACAACTGCACTTATGAAATCCCAACTGTCCAGCCTTTGGCCCTCCATTCACCATGACATTTCTGCTCAACCGCACCCTCACCACCACCTTTGATGCCCCAGTCCCTATTAAAACAATCTCTCTCTCTCACCCTGACCGTTCCCCCTGGTACTGCCCTCATCTTCCCTCCCTCAAGTCCAAGGGATGCAGACTTGAACGGATATGGCGGACAACTGGTATAACCATTCACCGCCAGATCTGGCTGGACCATATAAAGCATAATAGAAACATAGGAGCAGGAGTAGGCCATTCGGCCCTTCGAGCCTGCTCCACCATTCAATATGATCATGGCTGATCCTCCACCTCAATACCATGTTCCCGCTCTCTCCCCATATCCCTTGATGCCTTTTGTGTCTAGAAATCTATCTATCTGTCTAGAACATCCTCCCTGCATCCAATCTGTCTAGCCCTGTCAGAATTTTATACGTTTCAATGAGATCCACTCTCATTCTTCTAAACTCCAGTGAATACAGGCCTAGTCGACCCAATCTCTCCTCATACAACAGTCCTGCCATCCCAGGAATCAGTCTGGTGAACCTTCGCTGCATTCCCTCTATGGCAAGTATATCCTTTCTTAGGTAAGGAGACCAAAACTGCACACAGTACTCCAGTTGTGGTCTCACCAAGGCCCTGTACAACTGTAGTAAGACATCCTTGCTCCTGTACTCAAATCCTCTTGCAATGAAGGCCAGCATACCATTTGCCTTCCTAACTGCTTGCTGCACCTGCATGTTTGCTTTCAGTGACTGGTGTACAAGGACACCCAGGTCCCTTTGTACATCAGCATTTCCCAATCTAGCACCAAAATTTCTCACTATTCCAGAATCATTCTGGAATGCAAAGATAAACCCCGGATTCTATTCTCTACTGCTAACCATCTTCTTAAACCCCTCTCCCCTGTCTCTTCCACCCTCTTCCACCCTCACGTTCGACAACAAGAGTGAAGAGCTCATGGATTTCTTTGTCTCTAAGATTGAGACTATCCGTTCAGCTGCCTTTGACACTTCCCTTCCTTCCCCTAGCCCACTGGGCCAAATTTACTCTAAGGTTTCCCCCTGCCCTAGCGCTGAACTCACTTCTTTCTCCAGTTTCTCTCCGATCTCCCCTCATGACCCCTCCGTGCTCATCTTGTCCATGAGACCCACTTCCTGCTCCCTTGACCCTATTCCCACTAAACTGCTGATCACTCAACTTCCTTTTCTGGCTCCCATGTTAGCTGACATTGTTAACGGTTCTCTCTCCTCAGCTACTGTCCCCTCTCCCTCTAATCTGCCGTCATCACCCCTCTCCTCAAAAAAACAACCCTTGACCCCCTCCGTCCTTGCAAACTACCGCCCCATCTCCAACTTCACTTTCCTCTCCAAAGTTCTTTAACGGGTTGTCGCCTCCCAAATCCGTGCCCATCTTTCCCGCAACTCCATGTTTGAATCCCTCTAATAAGGTTTCCGCCCCTGCCACAGTACCGAAACGGTTCTCATCAAAGTCACAAATGACATCCTTTGTGACTGTGACAAAGGTAAACTATCCCTTCTCGTTCTTCTTGACTTGTCTGCAGCCTTTGACACGGTTGACCACTCCATCCTCCTCCAACGCCTCTCCACCGTTGTCCAGCTGGGTGTGACTGCACTCGCCCGGTTCCATTCTTATCTGTCTAATCGTAGCCAGAGAATCATCTGTAATGGCTTCTCTTCCCGCTTCCACATCGTTACCTCTGGTGTCCCCCAAGGATCTATCCTTGGCCCCCTTCTATTTCTCATCTACATGCTGCCCGTTGGCCATATCATCCGAAAACACAGCGTCAGTTTCCACATGTACGCTGACGACACCCAGCTCTACCTCATTACCACTTCTCTCGATCCCTCCACAGTCTTTGAATTGTCAGACTGCTTGTCCGACATCCAGTACTGGATGAGCAGAAATTTTCTCCAATTAAATATTGGGAAGACGGAAGCCATTGTTTTCAGTCCCCGCCACAAACTCTGTTCCCTAGCCACTGACTCCATCCCTCTCCCGAACATCTGTCTGAGGCTGAACCACACTGTTCGCAACCTTGGTGTCATATTTGACCCTGAAATGAGCTTCCAACCACATCCGCAGCATAACTATTTCCACCTCCGTAACATCGACCGTCTCCACACTTGCCTCAGCTCATCTGCAGCTGAAACCCTCATCCATGCCTTTGTTACCTCTAGGTTTGACTGTTCCAGTGCACTCCCGACTGACCTCCCACGTTCTACCCTACGTAAACTTGAGGTGATCGAAAGCTCGGCTGCCCGTGTCCTAACTTGCATCAAGTCCCATTCACCCATCACCCCTGTGCTTGCTGACCTATATTGGCTCCCGGTTAAGCAATGCCTCGATTTCAAAATTCCTATCCTTGTTTTCAAATCCCTCCATGGCCTCGCCCCTCCCTATTTCTGTAATCTCCTCCAGCCCCACAACCCCTTGAGATATCAGCGCTCCTCTAATTCTGTCCTCTTGAGCATCCCTGATTATAATCGCTCAGCAATTGATGGCCGTGCCTTTTGTTGCCTGGGCCCTAAGCCCTGGAATCCCCTGCCTAAACCTCTCCCCATTGCTACCTCTCTTTCCTCCTTTAAGACGCTGCTTAAACCTACCTCTTTGACCAAGCTTTTGGTCATCTGCCCTAATATCTCCTTATGTGGCTCGGTGTCAAATTTTTTGTCTTATAATACTCCTGTGACGCGCCCTGGGACGTTTTACTACATTAACGGCGCTATATAAGTACAAGTTGTTGTTTTTGTCTTACTTCTCCTATACAAACTGTAAGCAAACACACTTCCAGGAACTATAAAGATCCCAAGTACAAAAGGTTTTGGGACAGACGCAATCCCATCCCCTTTAAGGTAACCAAGTCACTGGGACCTGACCGTTTATCACCAGGAACCCTGAGGGACGTTCGGGAATAGCTTTAACGGAAAATTACGCTATGGACTGCAGGGTGCCAAATTTCACACCCTCTTCAAAAAAGGAGACAGAAACAAACTAGGAAATGATAAGCTAGTTAGTCTTACTTCAGTTATTGGTGAACGACTCGGGGTAGACTTTTGACTTTTAGACGGCTGACCAGCGGAGTGCACTGGTTGGCCACCCGGAAGTTCCAGCAGCTAAAAGACCGCAGCCATTTTGAGGCCCGGGCCGCATTTCAATCTGGCCGGCGAGCTGCGGAAGCCCGATGCAGCGCGCCGGTTTTGGGCCCCAGGAATGTGGGCCGGCCGAGACGTCAGCAGCATCTCCAGGTAGATCCCGAGACGGGTTGGGAGTCAAGGCCAAAGGGGGCAGACATTGGCATGAACTATTTTAGTGGGACAAGGAGCAGCACTTCTGCTCCTTCTGTCCCCGCCCCCCCATGAAGATAATTTAACACCTTATACAAACTTCTTTCCAAATTCATCCAGTATGAGATGTGAACCCCTTGAAAACTTCTACACTCTCGCAACCTAGCCCCACCCCACACATTGCAACAGAAGAACCTCTGCCTTCCGGTGACTAATGCTATGAGATCTGCTCGTATCATTAAAAGAAAAAGAATAAATACCCTCCTAACACAGCAAACATTACAACGAAACGCAAGTAATAAACAAAACAAAAAAAATCAGACTTCAATCCACTCTTTGTGCTGGCAGGCCAATCAGGAGAAGGGAACGAGACATTTCAATATACTGCAAGCTGTTTTGAACAAGTGGCATGAGTTTTTATTACATTCCCATGGACATATTTCATGATTTTTCTATAGATTTGGAATTGTAGCTCATACTGAATTCTGCTCATGGTTCCATTTATATCAACGAGCCTGTAGGTCACTCTCTACACTCTCATCCGCCCTGCAGTTAAAGATTATTGATTCACTCCCTTTGAAGTAGGCTTCTCATTTTTAAGCTGTGCTGAAAATGTTTTAAAATTATTTGTCTTTCTTTAAAGACTGGAGAAGCTTTGTTTTATCAAAAGAATGAAAGAAAAGGGAGTGGCGGTTACCACTTTTGTTTAATTTTTAGGCATGAACTAATAGTTTATTTGTGGCTGCTACGTTCACCGATAATCATGAGGAACAAGTGTTATTTAATACTTGCTGTTGTGAAATCCTGCATTCATAGCATTTGCCTGGTTTCTAAAGTATAGACTCAGATTTCACATTAATAGCATTTCAATGGCTCAGTGAATGGGTCGGTCCAGTTTTGCCACCTAAAAGAAATGAAAAAATTGCTGCTAGATTCATTCATTTTTGGAATAGACAAAACACAATGGCCCGGATTTTGCGGTCAGCGGAGCACACTTCTATTTGCGCTTTATTGACCTGGAGGTTTGCAAAGGACTGTTTCCAGCACTGTTACCTCGCTCCTGGCTAAATTATAACTCCAAACACCCAGCTCTGTTTGTATCAGCGGTTTGAGATATATACAAAAGAATGGGAGTATTCACTTATACACTTTATATATGCAGCTAGCAGGACTCATTGGTATGTTAAATGATCTTAAATACCTTCACGTTGAAGGCTATAATTGGTTGCCTCGGGAGAGAGCAAGCTTTTTCTCTTCCTGGGTAACGTAGGTGCAAACTAGTAAACAAAGCTGGCTGTATATATAACGTATCCAAATTAATGTTCCCACTAATTTGCATTCTCATGTTACAAACATATCTTGGTGTTCTGAGTTAGAATTAATCCATTAATGAGGCAACAGTCCAACATCTCCAGATCATGTTAAGTGTAAATAAAACGGAGTTGTCTGCGATTCATGGGGTGGACTGCCAAGGCTTGGAGGCCACATGTGGGCCATGGGCCATAGTTTGGACATCCTCTGAGCTATATTGGCCCGGAATTTGCGATGGGTAATGACGGCGAACTGTCAACGATCGCTGTCATTACCCCTCTGAAACAGACCGCAACTTCAGGATTTAGCGCATGCGCATCTAAACGTGGAAACCCTGAAGATGCGGTCAGTCATTCACTGCACCGACACAGGCTGCGCTGTGGAACCCCCACCGCCGCCACAGCCGGCAATCAGTGAAATCAGTGGAACTGATGAAAACTTAGGTTTTTCCACGCTAATATCACTGTTAAATACATCATTAAATCTTAAGCCTTGTTGCATTAGGTATAACTGGGGTTTTAACAGCGCATTGACTGCTAAACAAACGTTCTGGCCCTGAAAAAGTAATTTTTATATTTGTGGAGTGTCAAATTTCTCCATTATGCTAAAAATTACAATTTTTTTTTTTAAACTTTATTTTTTTTTCAAGTTTGTTCATGATATTTCAGCTTCTACCTTATCCCCATGTGAGAGTCCCAGTTTTTTTTTTTAAAGTCTGGATAAAAGCAGCTTTTCATTTCCTGGTTTGCTCTCTGTGAGATTTCTTCAAAGTGATTGGCTGCTCAGACAACTTGTTGACATCACTGCAGCTCTCCACTGGGAATCCCCATGACCGAGCGCTGCAATCAAATGCACGTCGAAAAAGGCAAACTTCTCGGCCACGGAGATCGCGAGACCGCTGTGGGCAGCTTTCTTCGGGGCCAGCGGCGAGCGCCTTTGCTTCGCCGCTGACCGCAAACTACAGGCCATTATGTTTTCACTCATGTCACTGTCTTTACTGTAGGACTCTTCACAGTGTGTATCCAATATGACAAGAAAAGTATGGGCCCATTATACTGCTGGTTTTGCAGCGATGGAAATCGGTTTCAGATATGCATTGATAAAAAACTGGAAGTATAACTCAGAATGAGACTCCCAAACCAAACTAAGGTCAGGAGATAATCTCTATCATTTGAGGTTTGCACGAGGTGTAGTCTGGTATAAAGTTATCTTAAACAACTCCTAAGCACCTAATGAGACAACATGAGAACATTTTAAACTTAATTTGTAATGCAAGATGACATGCACAGGGGTCTGTTACCGCTTGGCTGAGAGTGGAAGGAGTGGGCAATATAACTTGGCACTATTTGCTCCATATCAGGCTCGACAGATACAGATACAGTCTGGGACAGATATCTCTAATACAACTGATCCCATAGGAAAAAAAGGAAGAGTTAATGTTCCAGTTCAATCCCAAGGTTCTGCCAGCATTCACATACTGCTTTTCTCTCAAGTGGTCAAAATTCTCCACTGAATTCTAACTTCTTATTGCATCAATTATAATTATTTACCATCATTGATCCTCACCACACTCCAGCAGCTGATCCATCTTCTTCTATTCCTGATTATCCTTTCACTGGTGTGCTCCCCACCTAGCCCTAGAGGTGTTACGATAGATATCATGAAGGCAACAGTTTTGAAATTGACCATAATTTTGCATAATTGTTGGATAATGTTCAGTAATCATCCATGCCAACTGTTCCTGGTATTATCATCTGTACTTGCAGGCCATTTCTATTCTAAACTGTTGAAACATTCTCCTCTTCCTGATTCTATTTCCTATCTATTAGGCTACATTTGTTTATCTTATTTTCTTGGGGATCTATTGTGCTCCACTCACCATCCTGAACAGTGGGATATCTCTGTAAACTCCTCCAGCCCACAACCTTCCGAGATATCTGCGCTCCTCTAATTCTGGCCTCTTGAGCATCCCCGATTTTAATCACTCCTTAAAACTTATCTCTTTCTGCCCTAATATCTCCTTATGTGGCTCGGTGTCAAATTTTGTTTTATAACGCTCCTGTGAAGCGCCCTGGGACGTTTTACTACGTTAAAGGCGCTATATAAATACATGTTGTTGTTTTTGTTGATGATATAGTGGTGAGAGCCCCAAGTGTGGTAAGGTGGGGTCTCAAAAGTTTGTATTGGAAGACTTGTGGGATGTATGTTGAGTCATATCAATTCCTGGATGTTCTGATAGATGCCTACTTTAGCTTGGGCACATTGGTGGTAGGCCTGTCATTGGGGGCTGGGATTCCTCTTACTCAGCTCTAGATAACCCTGTGGTCCAATGCCCTAATGGGCACAGTAGTCCTAGTAAGATAAGTAGCAGGAAGCTTACCTGTGTTTTGTATGAGCATGCTGTATAAGTTTAGTTACTTAAACTCCAGCAGTACACTTTATATCAACAACAACAACTTGCATTTGTATAGCACTTTTAACATAGTAAAATGTCCCAAGGCGCTTCACAGGAGTGTTATAAAACAAAATTTGACACTGAGCCACATAAGGAGATATTAGGACAGATGACCAAAAGCTTGGTAAAAGAGGTATGCTTTAAGGAGCATCTTAAGTGAGGAGAGAGAGGTAGAGAGGTGGAGAGGTTTAGGGAGGGAATTCCAGAGCTTAGGGCCTAGGCAACTGAAGGCACGGCTGCCACTGGTGGAGCGATTAAAATAGGGGATGTGAAAGAGGCCAGAATTGGAGAAGCGCAGAGATCTCGGAGGGTTGTAGGGCTGGAGGAGATTACAGAAATAGGGAGAGGCGAGGCCATGGAGAGATTTGAAAACAAGGATGAGAATTTTAAAATTGAGGTGTTAGACCAGAAGCCAATGTAAGTCAGTGAGCACAGGGTGATGGGTGAACGGGACTTGATGCAAATTAGGATATGGGCAGCAAAGTTTTGGATGAGCTCAAGTTTATGGAGGGTGGAAGATGGGAGACCGGCCAGGAGAGCGTTGGAATAGTCAAGTCTGGAGGTAACAGAGGCATGGATGAGGGTTTCAGCAGCAGATGAGCTGAGGGAGTTGGGCGATGGTACGGAGGTGGAAGTAGACGGTCTTGGGGATGGAGCGGATATGTGGTCAGAAGCTCATCTCAGGGTCAAATACAACACTAAGATTGCGAATGGTCTGGTTAAGCCTCAAACAGTTGCCAACGAGAGGGATGGAGTCGGTGGCTAGGAAACTGAGTTTGTGGTGGGGACCAAAAACAATGGCTTCGGTCTTCCCAATATTTCTGCTCAGCCTGTACTGGATGTCGATAAGAAGCGTGACAAATTAGAGACAGTGGAGGGGTCGAGAGAGGTGGTGGTGGTGAGTTAAAGCTGGGAGTCATCAGCATATGTGTGGAACCTGATGTTGTATTTTTGGATGATGTCGCTGAGGGGCAGCATGTAGATGAGAAATAGGAGGGATCCAAGGATAGATCTTTGGGGGACTCCAGAGATAATGGTACGGGAGCGGGAAGAGAAGCCATTGCAGGTGATTCTCTGGTTACGACTGCATAGATAAGAATGGAACCAGGCGAGTACAGTCCCACCCAGCTGGATGACAGTGGAGAGGCATTGGAGGAGGATGGAGTGGTCAACTGTGTCAAAGGCTGTAGACAAATTGAGATGGTCAAGGAGGGATAGTTTACCAGAGTCACAGTCACATAGGATGTAATTTGTTACTTTGATAAGGTTCGTTTCAGTAATAAGAATAAGAACATCATAATTAGGAGCAGGAGTAGGCCATATGGCCCCTTGAGCCTGCTCTGTCATTCAAAAAGATCATGAGATCTTATCATGAGATATTCGACCTCAACTCCATTTTCCTGCCCGATCTCCATATCCGTTGATTCCCCTAGAGTCCAAAAATCTATCTATCTCAGCCATGAATATAGAATCATAGAATCGTAGAATCATAGAAATTTACAGCACAGAAGGAGGCCATTCGGCCCATCTTGTCCGTGCCGGCCAACAAAGAGCTATCCACCCTAATCCCACTTTCCAGCACTTGGTCCGTAGCCTTGTAGGTTACGGCACTTCAACTGCATATCCAAGTACTTTTTAAATGTGATGAGGGTTTCTGCCTCTACCACCCTTTCAGGCAGTGGGTTCCAAACCCCCACCACCCTCTGGGTGAAAACAATTCTCCTCAAATCCCCTCTAAACCTCCTACCAATTACCTTAAATCTATGCTCCCTGGTTATTGACCCTTCTGCTAAGAGAAATAGGTCCTTCCTATCCACTCTATCTCGGCCCCTCATGATTTTATACACCTCAATTAGGTCTCCCTCAGCCTCCTCTGTTCCAAAGAAAACAACCCCAGCCTATCCAATCTTTCCTCATAGTTAAAATTCCTCAGCACCGGCAACATCCTCGTAAATCTCCTCTGCACCCTCTCTAGTGCAATCACATCCTTCCTGTATGTGGTGACCAGAACTGCACGCAGTATTCTAGCTGCAGCCTAATTAGTGTTTTATACAGTTCAAACATAACCTCCCTGCTCTTATATTCTATGCCTCGGCTAATAAAGGCAAGTATCCCATATGCCTTCTTAACCACCTTATCTACCTGTCCTGCTACCTTCAGGGATCTGTGGACATGCACACCAAGGTCTCCCTGATCCTCTGCACTTCTCAGTGTCCTACCATTTATTGTGTATTCCCTTGCCTTGTTAGCCCTCCCCAAATGCATTACCTCACACTTCTCCGGATTGAATTCCATTTGCCACTTTTCTGCCCACCAGACCAGTCCATTGATATCTTCCTGCAGTCTGCAGCTTTCTTCTTCATTATCAACCACACGGCCAATTTTTGTAACATCTGCAAACTTCTTAATCATACTTCCTACATTCAAGTCCAAATCATTGATATATACCACAAAAAGCAAAGGACCCAGTACTGAGCCCTGCGGAACCCCACTGGAAACAGCCTTCCAGTCACAAAAACACTCTTCAACCATTACCCTTTGTTTCCTGCCTCTGAGCCAATTTTGGATCCAACTTGCCACTTTACCTTGGATCGCATGGGCTTTTACTTTCATGACCAGTCTGCTATGTGGGACGTTATCAAAAGCCTTGCTAAAATCCACTACATCAAACGTACTACCCTCATCGACCCTCCTTGTTACCTCCTCAAAATTTTTTATCAAGTTAGTCAGACACAACCTTCCCTTAACAAATCCATGCTGACTGTCCCTGATTAATCTGTGTCTTTCCAAATGAAGATTTATCCTGTCCCTCAGAATTTTTTCCAATAATTTTCCCACCACTAAGGTTAGGCTGATTGGCCTGTAATTACTTGGTCTATCCCTTTCTCCCTTTTTAAACAACGGTACCACGTTAGCAGTCCTCCAGTCCTCCGGCACCACACCTGTAGCCAGAGGATTGGAAAATGATGGTCAGAGCCTCTGCTATTTCCTCTCTTACTTCTCTTAACAGTCTGGGATACATTTCATCCGGGCCTGGGGATTTATCCACATTCAAAGATTCTAAACTCCTTAATACTTCGTCTTTCACTATGTTTATTTCATCTAATATTTCACACTCCTGCTCCCTGATTGCAATGTCTGCATCATCCCTCTCTTTTGTGAAAACAGATGCAAAATATTCATTAAGAACCATACCCATGTCTTCCGTCTCCGCACACAGGTTACCTTTATGGTCCCTAATAGGCCCTACTCTTACTTTAGTTATCCTCTTGCTCTTAATGTATTTATAAAACATCTTTGGGTTTTCCTTGATTTTTCATGCCCTCTCTTTGCTTTCCTAATTTCCTTTTTAATTTCACCCCTGCACTTTCTATACTCCTCTAGGATTTCTGCAGTATTGAGCCCTCGGTATCTGTCATAAGCTTCCCTTTTTTACTTTATCCTACCCTGTATGCCCCTTGACATCCAGAGAGCTCTAGATTTGTTAGTCCCACCCTTTTTCTTTTAGGGAACATACTTGCTCTGAACCCTCACTATCTCCTCCTTGAATGCCACCCACTGCTCTGACACTGATTTACCTTCAAGTTTCTGTCTCCAGTCCACTTTGGCTAAACCAGATCTCAGCTTAGCAAAATTAGCTTTTCCCCAATTGAGAACTTTTATTCCTGGTCTATCCTTGTCCTTTTCCATAACTACCCTAAATCTAACTGAATTATGATCACTACCACCAATATGCTCTCCCACTGATACCTTTTCCACCTGCCCAGCTTCATTCCCTAAAACTAGGTCCAGAACCGCCCCCTCTCTTGTTGGGCTTGCTACGTACTGGCTAAAAAAATTCTCCTGAATGCATTTTAAGAATTCTGCTCCCTCTATACCTTTCACACTAATTTTATCCCAGTTAATATCAGGGAAGTTGAAATCTCCTACTATTACTGCCCTATTTTTGCACGTCTCAGAAATTTGCCTACATATTTGCTCTTCTATCTCCATCTGACTGTTTAGGTGTCTATAGTACACACCCAGCAGTGTGATTGCCCCTTTTCTGTTTTTCATTGGATGATCCTTCTAAGATATCGGGCCAAAAATTCATCCCACGACGCGAGAGTACGCACTGCGTACTCTCGCGTATTCTCTCTCCAAGTGCCGGTTTTCTGCATGCCCTGCGCATGCGCTGAAAACCGGCACTTGGTCTTTTGAAAAGGGGGCGGTTCCTCGGTGCATCGCGTGTGCGCTACAGGCTGCGCGCACGCTGTGCACTTCATGCTTTGGACGCGCAGGTAAGTACGGAAGATTTTAGAAATGGAAAAAGGAGGAGTAAGACCCACTTTTAACAAGGTAAGTAGTGAATTAAGTATATTTTTGAATTTTTTTTAACAGGTATATCTTTTTTAGAGACTTTAAAGACAGGTAAGTTTATTTTTAGAACTTTTTAAAAGATTTTAAATTTTTTCAAAAATTTAATTTTTTATTTAAAATGGTTAATTTATTTAACTATACTTATTTTATTAACGTGATTTTTTTTTTAAAATTTAATTGAGGTTTAGCTGTTATTTTGGGGGGGTGTAAGATTCATAGATTTCACAGCAGGTCTGTGAAACTTATGAATGGAAGATGGTGTGCTGCCATTGGCTCTAACTGAGTCACGTGATCCCACAGCTCGCACGAATTCACTACGCCGGTGGGATACGCAAGCACTGCCCAGCTGATGTCTGGAACATCAAGTTCGTGCGAGCTGGATCTGAAAAAGCACAAGCGGAGTGAGAGATCGCGGGGAAGCCTTACCCCCGCGGGAACAGAGCGAGATCAATTTCTGGGCCATCATCCCTCCTCACAGCTTTAATTGTTTCTTTAATCAATATTGCAATCCCCCCATCTTTTTTACCCCCCTCTCTATCTCATCTGAAAACCCTGTAACCAGGAATTTTGAGCTGCCATTCCTGCCCTTCTTTCAGCCATGTCTCAGTAATAGCTATAATATCATACTCCCTTGTGTCTATCTGTGCCCTCAGCTCATCTGCTTTATTCCCTTGACTCCTTGTGTTGAAGTATATACCATTTAGCACTGCCAAACTCCCTTGTTGTTTATTTTCTAGCCTTTGTTTCCTCTGCCTTCCAATCTCGATTACTAATTTTCTGCCTTCCATTTCCAGCTTTGCTTCTCTCCCTTCTGAATCTACTCTCAGGTTCCCATTCTCATTCTTCTAAACTCCAGATAGTCTTATCAAAGCCCTGTACAATTGTAGCAAGACTTATTCTTATATTCCAACCCCCTTGCAATAAAGGCCAACTTACCATTTGCCTTCCTAACTACTTGCTGTAAATGCATGCTAACTCTCTGTGTTTCCTGTACGAGGACACCTAAATCTCTCTGAACAGCAACATTTAATAGTTTCTCACCATTTAAAGTGCTGTGGCAAGGGCGGAAACCTGATTGGAGGGATTCAAACGTGGAGTTGCAGGAAAGATGGGCACAGATTTGGAAGGCGATAGCCGTTCAAGGACTTTGGAAAGGAAAGGGAAGTTGGAGATGGGCGGTAATTTGCAAGGACGGAGAGGTCAAGGGTGTTTTTTTGAGGAGAGTGGTGATGACAGCAGATTTGAAAGGGAGGATGACAGTACCGGATGAGAGGGAACCATTAACAATATTAACTAACATGGGGGCCAGGAAGGGAAGTTGAGTGGTAAGCAGTTTGGTGGCAATAGGGTCGAGGGAGCAGGAGGCGGGTCTCATGCACAAGATGAGAGGGCATGAGGGGAGATAGGAGAGAAACTAGAGAAAGATGCTGGGGGTTCCGAAGGCTTGGCTCTTGCCAACCCGTGCCTATGGGCTTAGGAAAGGGTTATGTGTCACTGTAGGGAGAGAGTGTGCACTCTCTCTCACTCAAAGGGAAACTGGATTTCTCAGTCTTTGATTTGAAGACTCTTCAGCATAATGACGTTTTCTGAGCTGTTAGATGGCCAGCTGATCAAAAAATATAGTCTGGGACTGAGTTTTTTTTAAACTTTTTTTTAGCATTTTAGAATAAAACCAGCTCTTAATAAAAGGAAGGGGGGAAGGTTATCAGGGAAGAATGAATTTGTTACTGAGCCAAGCTGAAGCCCTTCAGCGCAGCTGGAAGGGTGGAGCTGCGTGGCGCCCAGCAGTCTGGGAGATGTAGTCCTGCCAGCGCTGTGTGCGCCGGAGGAGCCGACCAGCGGGGACTACAACCCCCAGAGCGCAGCGCAAACCAACCCAGCCGAGCCGCTGACAGCTTGCAGAGCATCTAACGGAGAGCAGCGCTGCCAATCCGCCCAGACTTCACCCTGAGGAGCCTGACATTCAACAGCATTTGCAAAAACAAATAATGTTGCCCCAAGTTGGGACGAAGAGCACCTCGGGCCGGGACGTTGCAGAAAGTCACCGTCAAGAAACGGCGCAATTGCTGATATTTAACTTTTTGCTGATTCTCACCATCTTGACTATTTGGTTGTTTAAACACCGGAGAGTCCGCTTTCTGCACGAGACTGGAGGAGCAATGTTTTACGGTAAGAGCAAAGTACAAGTTAATGTGTTAAGTATAAGCGAATTGAACTACAAGTCCACGCATTAAGTCAGAAATAAGTGGAAATATCAGTCAGTGCGTTTGTGCCCCACCGTTTGAAACTTGCAGCGATCGGAAACATGTTGCAAACAGACCTTGGAGTGGGGGGGAAAAACCACCTCGTCATTGCTGTCAGTGGTTGGGTTGCAACAGAGGAGGTGACAGAAAGGAGCAGCGCTGTGCGCCTGGTCTTTCCTGCCGCTGTGCTCAGGTGTCTTTGTAAAACAAACACCGCCCTGGCGCTGCCAGTCTTCAATTACTGTGCTACACGACCCGCTACAACCGACTGGGAATAACTCCAACAAGAGACGTGGCATACACAATTCCGCCTCACTGAAACGGGCTGTTTAGAAGAGGGAAAAAACAAAAAGTTTTATCGCTTTAAAAATAGATAACTTTCTCATTTGGAGGGCGTGCGATAAGCGAAGTGTGAAACAGCACACTGGAGATTAGAATGTGGAAGTACCAGTAACGACTAGCTGTGCAAATAATTCAGCTTGGATATTAAATCAAGTGCTTATTTTGTTGGTCCACACAGGCACAGTAACATTTGAATTTGAACATTTGATGGACAGTGGTGGTCATGGGCCAAAGCATGATGGCATTAGCTGCATTTAAAAAAGTTTACAAATACAGCTGATGTTCTCCATTTCTTTTAACGAGGCTACAATAAATCACAATATACGTGGCTCACTGGTTTGTACCTGCAGCAGAGGTGTAACCAGTGTGTGCACTGTATCAAAAATAAAAACAGAAAATGCTGGAAATACTCAGCAGGTCAGGCAGCATCTGTGGAGAGAGAGAGAGAGAGAAACAGAGTTAACGTTTCAGGTCGATGACCTGTCAGAACTGTCCTAACGAAGGGTCATCGACCTAAAACGTTAACTCTGTTTCTCTCTCCACAGATGCTGCCTGACCTGCTGAGTATTTCCAGCATTTTCTGTTTTTGTTTCAGATTTCCAGCATCTGCAGTATTTTGCTTTTGTATTAGTGTGCACTGTATCCTTCCCTGGAGCACAAAATTGGAGAGCTCAGGATGCAACAGCTGATTTTCTGATCATATGTCGCTGCTGCTTTGCTCCTTTGTGATCTTTTCAGGAGCAGTGCCAATTGCCACTGATACTTGCATTTATAGCACTTCCCTGTTGAACCCCAGTGTCCCATGTGACAAGTGGGGGTGCTCACCACTGTACTAACCAAGAGTCTAACCTAGCCCCTGTCTACTTGCAGCACAGAGCCTGTTTCTCGAGGGAAGGACAGCATCATGTAAAGCCCGAGTAAAAAAAAAATCATCAAGAAGGATGATTATCTCTGTAAATTGGGGGCAGGGGAGTGACATAGAAACATAGGAGCAGGAGTAGGCCATTCGGCCCTTCGAGCCTGCTCCACCATTCAATATGATCATGGCTGATCCTGTATCTCAATACCATATTCCCGCTCTCTCCCCATACCCCTTGATGCCTTTTGCGTCTAGAAATCTATCTATCTCCTTCTTAAATATATTCAGTGACTTGGCCTCCACAGCCTTCTGTGGTAGAGAATTCCACAGGTTCACCACCCACTGAGTGAAGAAATTTCTCCTCATCTCAGTCCTAAATGTCCTACCCCGTATCCTGAGACTGTGACCCCTCGTTCTAGACCACCCAGCCAGGGGAAACATCCTCCCTGCATCCAGTCTGTCTAGCCCTGCCAGAAGTTTATACGTTTCAATGAGATCCCCTCTCATTCTTCTAAACGGGGGTGGGGAAGAGTACCTCTGTGAAGTGTTCCTTTGTGAATTGGAACATGTTTCTGTAAATTGGGGGAGTTAGGGGGGAAAACTGCCTCTGAGCTGGGAAAGGGAGTAGAGGGGAGAGTGCTCTGTGAAGGCAACTGCGACTGTTCGGGTAGCTTTTGGTCAAATTATGGTCTAGTTGGTCTTTTGAATATACGTAAACCCAAATGTTGCTTAATTTTTTCATCTTAAAAAGATAGGTAAAATAATCAATTGTGAAGTTTTCAAAAAGTTTTAAATGAATCAAAATGCACCATATTTGGTGTAGAGACGCAAAATGTTAGAAGGGAGCATGCCTCTAGCAATGCATGTCAGTGGGCAGAGACTGGTGTGGACAGCATTTGGCAGGAGCATGTACGGTTCAACATTTATTGCCTATGGCCCTTCCCTGAAGAATATAATCAAATAGCCTCAATTAACTTCTTAATCTGAACCTATCTTGTGACTACCCAAATTAAACATCCCAGCTCTTTGCACCAAACTTGGAACAGAAAATGGATAACCTTGACAATAGGTTGTTTTATTTATGAACCCTAAAGTAATCGATGGAAAAGACCGCCAAAGAACAGTAGGGACTCGAGGGATATGAGCTTGGCATCAAAGAGGGAGATAGAAGAAATTGGCCGGGGAAGTCCTGTTCTTCAGCCTAAAGCCTGGAATGAGCCATGTGGGCTCGAATTGCTTTTACTTTCATTCTAATGGTCTTAAGTTTCACCCTATATTCTGAATAAGGTAATAACAATTACTTGCTTATCCCACAAATTTCTTCTACATGCCAGGCTGACCTTGTCTTAGGATAATGTCTATGTTCTTGTCGCTCTCTCGCCTTGATTTCTAATTGCACTGTCATGCTTCAACTGGCAAGGAACTGTTTAAAATTAGAAATATAACCTGGTTGGGTAAATGTTTGAAAGTATAAATTGTTCTTTGGTTCTTTGGGTCCTTGTAAGTTTTCTTGATATAAGAGCTGTATAGAATAGAATTCATAATTGTAATCTGGAAAATATTTAAATATAGTCTCCAAAGAGTAGAATAAAAATAGTGTGGCTGAGTGCTCTCTGTTAAAATTATGTTCAGAAATATGTACTTCTGTTTTTTTGTTCTTTTTTCCCACTCTTCAGGTTCCCCATAAATCACTCTCCTACTGAGCATGGTATATTCCCACACTTCCTTCTATATCACTTTGGAACTAGTTGTTGTGAAGTATTTAGAGTGTTACAGAAGAGACTCACCCACCAGATTGCCATTTCTCCCTATAGGGAAGCACCTTAGCTTCCCTATAGTGTGTTAAGTCCCCCAGCAGCCTGCAGGCAGAGCACAATTAGCACACCGTAACAATGGCCAACCTACTTGTGGACCTCCTGGCTGCATGAACTTTTATAACTTCCTAGTTCATGTATTCAGGTGCTGAGAGAGTAGCAGCGCTATTAGTTTAACAAAACAATAATATTTTAAATATTTGTATATTGTAGCATTATATTATCCATAAAAAACAAGAAGAAACTATTGATGAAGCATTTATGAGTGTGAGTTAGTGAGTCCAGCTTGTATTAATTGTAACCCATAAGCTGCCAATCAGGAAATATATTAATTATTAAAGTATATATTTCTCAGTGGTAACTTAAGCAAGATTGTGAAAAGTTGCAATCCAGCTAATTTTTTTTTGATCTGTTTAGGCCTGATAATGGGACTGATCCTCCGTTATGCCATTCCGTCCTCTGACCCTGAAAACAGCGTTGTGCATAACTGTGACATTGTGACCAACAGCCCTGGTACCTTGCTGCTGAATGTTACTGACCGGCTGTATGAGTACGAGTATAAGCGGGAGATTGACAAGCACAATATGAATAACCGGCAGGGAAATGAGCTACTTCGGAAGGTAAGGTTTGAATGCAAGATGCACTACTCGATTGTCATGTAAATTTAGATTGCAAGTGACATTATTTGGTGCAGAGTATCAAGGATGTAGAAAGGTGTTTGTAACAAAGTTCAGATGGTGTTACAAATCATGAGCGAAAATCCAACTGTGAACTGAACCCCTAAAATTAAACCAAATTTCAGAGTGCTGCAACTATCCCATACTGTAGTACTTCTGTACTACGTAACTCATATTGCAGTGATATGGACATTTATTACACTGAATGTTACTGTATACCCTATATCTTTGTTTATCTTAGTAAAGATCTTGCGTGTGTGCACACTCTTGTCTGCACAGCTTGACTTCCTGTTGTCACGTTTCTGTCAAACTTTTTGTGTTAACTTTTCCCCCCATTATAAATGGATACGTCCACATTTATAATGAGCTTTACCGATGTAAATTCATTACTCTGTGCAATCTGGCCACTGGGTTCCTACATTGCTCAATGCTTTCTGCAATCATTTTTCTCAATAACTGATATTTCCTATGTCCAAAATAAGGGCTTAAATAAAATAAAATTACATTTCACAATAATATGATTATTTCGTAATTATATTATCCATTGAATTGTCTTTTGTGTCCTTTTAATGTCTTGATTGCAAGTTTTTACTTGAAGTAGTTAGCCCTAAGCTGTGACTCAGTGTGCTACATTTTGATTGTACAGTCTAAGCACGTGCATGTGATCTAATTTCCCAGGATACATCAGCACTATTTAGTCAGGTGTACTAATGGAATATCTTTCTTTAGCTGCAAATACATTTTTCAAAATTATTTGAAGAAAAAAGGTGAATTTCAAGAGCTTCATTGTTTTAAAATTTATATATATTTTAAAAAAGTTTTTGTGTCTGTGAGTGAGAGAAAAAGTGTTCTGATTACATAATCATTGTAGCTATTGTTTTGTATTCTATAAACTTTAGAAAGTACATTAAGCTGAGAGGAGAAAGAGAGAGTGAGACACCAGGGTCAAAGGGAGGTGAGAGAAGCTTTTCTTAACTAATTTCAGATTTACAGCATCTGCAGTATTTTGCTTTTGTTTTCTTATCTCATGTTAGTTCAAAAACAGTTGAATTTTGAAGACAACTAATTATCTCAAATGTAGTTTGTTGACCGCTAGAAACAGTAAACTATTTAATTTTGCTTTGTCAACTGCAGCAAGCTCTAGCCACTAGATGGTTCCATGGAGCGAGTTTCTGAAGCTCCCAACTCTGTTGCCATCTTGTATGTATAGCTTACATTCATAAAATGGCCATGGACAATGCCACGGGTAGTTTTAATAGTAAATCATATACAGAATAGCAAAGAGTTTGGACAGTGTCTTAAATTGAATCTGAGTTCCTGCCTTGTGAAACATTCCTAGCCAGTGGCTGTTTTATCTAACAGTAACCACAGGGGCTACAGTACAACCTTTTGTAGAAAGTAAATTATGCTTACTGAAAAATGAGAACTATTTCTGTGGCTACAATATTACATTTTAAGTTTTAGGAAAAGTAGAAAGAAACAATAATATTCAGTTCAATAAGTATGTGGAAAGTGGACACAGTCCACGTGACCCAGCACTTGGTTAGGATACTCCTGAGGCTACATTGGCTCTTTGTGTAGAAAGGGCTGAGTCACTGAAATCTGTTTATTTGCATCTTTTTTTCATTTATTCACAGGATGTGGGCGTCACTGGCAAAGCCAGACTTCAGTGTAGGGGGTATGTTTAAGAAGTTTGCAGATAATACAAGAATTGTATGTGTTTGATAGTGATGAAGAACGCTGTAGACTGCAGGAAGATATCGATGGACTGGTCAGGTGGGCAGAAAAGTGGCAAATGGAATTCAATCCGGAGAAGTGTGAGGTAGTGCATTTGGGGAGGGCTAACAAGGCAAGGGAATACACAATAAATGGTAGGATACTGAGAAGTGTAGGGGAACAGAGGGACCTTGGAGTGCATGTCCACAGATCCCTGAAGGTAGCAGGACAGGTAGATAAGGTGGTTAAGAAGGCATACAGGATACATTCCTTTATTAGCTGAGGCATAGAATATAAGAACAGGGAGGTAATGCTTGAACTGTATAAAATACTAGTTAGGCCACAGCTAGAGTTCTGCTTACAGTTCTGGTCACCACATTACAGGAAAGATGTGATTGCACTAGAGAGGGTACAGAGGAGATTTATGAGGATGTTGCCAGGACTGGAGAATTTTAGCTATGAGGAATGTTTGGATAGGCTGGGGTTGTTTCCTTTGGAACAGAGGAGGCTGAGGGGAGACTTAATTAAGGTGTATAAAATTATGAGGAGCCTAGATGGATAGGAAGGACTTATTTCCCTTAGCAGAGAGGTCAATAACCAGGGGGAATAGATATAAAGTAATTGGTAGAAGGATTAGAGGGGAGTTAAGAACCTTTTTCACGCAGAGGGTGGTGGGGGCCTGGAACTCACTGCCTGATAGGATGGTAGAGGCAGAAACCCTCATCACATTGAAAAAGTACTTGGATATGCACTTGAAGTGCTGTAACCTGCAGGGCTACGGACTAAGAGCTGGAAAGTGGGATAAGACTGGATCACTCTTTTTCGGCCGGCACAGACACAATGGGCGGAATTACCTCCTTCTGTGCCATAAATTTCTAGAATTCTATGATTCTAAAGCCAGCAGTTATTGCCCAACCCTAATTGCCCTTGAGAGGGTGGTGCTGAGCTGCCTTCCTGAACTGCTGCATTTCGTGTGGTGAAGGTACTCCCACAGTGCTGTTCGGTTGGGAGTTTGAGGACTTTAACCCAGTGGCAATGAAGGGACAGCAATATATTTCCAAGTCAGGATGGTGTGTGACTTGAGGCGGTGGTGTTCCCATGCGCCTGCTGCCCTTGTCCCTCTAGGTGGAAGAGGTCGTAGATTTGGGAGGTGCTGTCGAACAAGCCTTAGCGAGTTGCTGCAGTGCATCTTGTACATGGTACACACTGCAGCCACGGTGTGCGGTGGTGGAAGGAGTGAATGTTTAAGGTGGTGGATGGGGTGCCAGTCAAGCGGGCCGCTTTGTCCTGGATGGTGTGGAGCTTCTTGTGTTGTTGGAGCTGCACTCATCCAGGCAAGTGGAGAGTATTCCATCACACTCCTGACTTGTGCCTTGTAGATGGTGGAAAGGCTTTGGGGGATCAAGAGGTGAGTCACTCGTTGACGAATACCCAGCCTCTGACCTGCTCTTGTAGCCACAGTATTTATGTGGCTGGTCCAGTTAAGTTTCTGGTCAATGGTGACCCCCAGGATGTTGATGGTGGGGGGGTTGGACAATGGTCATGCTGTTGAATGTCAAGGGGAGGTGGTTAGACTCTCTTGTTGGAGATGGTCATTGCTTGACACTTGTGTGGTGTGAATGTTACTTGCCACTTATCAGCTCAAGCCTGAATTTTGTCCCGGTCTTGCTGCATGTGGGCATGGACTGCTTCATTGTGAATTGTGAATGGCACTGAACACTGCAGTCATCAGCGAACATCCCCATTTCTGACCTTATGTTGGAGGGAAGGTCATTGATGAAGCAACTGAAGATGATTGAGCCAAGGATACTGCCCTGAGGAAATCCTGCAGCGATGTCCTGGAGCTGGGATGATTGCCCTCTGGAAACCACAACCATCTTCCTTTGTGCTAATTATGACTCCAGCTGAATGGAGAGCTTTCCTCATGATTCCTATTGACTTCAGTTTTACTAGGTCTCCTTGATGCCACACTTGGTCAAATACTGCCTTGGTATCAAGGGCAGTCACTCTCGCCTCACCTCTGGAATTCAACTCTTTTGTCCATCTTTGGATGAAGGCTGTAATGAGGTCTGGAGCCGACTGGTCATGGTGGAACCCAAACTGAGCATCAGTGAGCAGGTTATTGGTGAGTAAGTGCCATTTGATAGCACTGTCGGCGACCCCTTCCATCACTTTGCTGATGATTGAGAGTAGACTGATAGGGCGGTAATTGGCTAGATTGGATTTGTCCTGCTTTTGTCCAGGACATACCTGGGCAGTTTTCCACATTGTCGGATAGATGCCAGTGTTGTAGCTGTACTGGAACAGCTTGGCTAGAGGTGCGGTTAGTTCTGGAGCACAATCATCAGCACGATCGCTGGGATGTTGTTGGGGCCCACAGCCTTTGCTGTATCCAGCGCGCTCAGCCGTTTCTTGATATCACATGGAGTGAATCGACTTGGCTGAAGACTGGCTTCTATGATGGTGGGGACCTCAGGAGGAGGCCAAAATGGATCATCCACTCAGCACTTCTGGCTGAAGATGGTTGCAAATGCTTCAGCCTTGTGTTTTGCACTTGTGCTAGCCTCCGCCATTATTGAGAATGGGGATGTTCATGAAGCCTCCATGACTGGATGTGGCAGGACTGCAGAGTTTTGATCTGATCCGTTGGTTGTGGGATCGCTTAGCTCTGTCTATAGCATGCAGCTTCCACTGTTTAGCATGCATTTAGCTTCACCAGGTTGGCACCTCATTTTTAGGTACGCCTGGTGCTGCTCCTGGCAGGCTGTTGCTGATGGCCCACATCACCTCATGGATGCCCATCTTTGAGCTGCTAGATCTGTTCTGAATCTATCCCATTTAGCACGGTGGTAGTACCACACAACATGATGGAGGGTGTCCTCAGTGTGAAAACGGGACTTCGTCTCCACAAGGACTGTGCGGTGGCCACTCCTACCAATACTGCCATGGACAGATGCATCTGCGACAGGTAGATTGTTGAGGACGAGGTCAAGTCGGTTTTTCCCTCGTGTTGCTTCTCTCACCATCTGTCGCAGGCCCAGGCTGGCAGCTATTTCTTTTTTGAGTTCGGTCAGTAGTGGTGCTACCAAGTGATGGAGATTGAAGTCCCCCACCCAGAGTCCTCCCGACTGTCTACTATGTGATGCAACCTCTTCTTGCCATGGGACAGGACATACCTAGGGATGGTGATGGCGGAATCTGGGACGTTGGCTGAAAGTTATGATTCTGTGAGTATGTCTATGTCAAGTTGTTACGTGGGACAGCTCTTCCAATTTTAGCACAAGTCCCCAGATGTTAGTGAAGAGGACTTTGTCGTGTCCGAATCTGATGCTTAGTTCAATACCAGGTGGTCTGTCTGCTTTTATTATTCTTATACTTTGTCGTAGTTTGGTACAACTGAGCGGCTTCAGAGGGCAGTTAAGAGTCAAACACATTGCTGTGGGTCTGGAGTCACACATAGGCCAGACCAGGTAAGGACAGCAGATTTCCTTCCCTCAAGGGGATTAGTGAACCAGATGGCTTTTTACGACAATCTGGTAGTTTCATGGTCACCATTACTGATATTAGATGTTTTTTAATTCCAGATTTATTTAATTAACTAAATTTAAATTCCCCATCTGCCATGGTGGGATTTGACCTCACATCTCTGGATTATTAGTCCAGGATTAGCCTCTGGATTACTAGTCCAGTAACATAATCACTATGCTGCCGTACCCATATGCATCTGCTTGCTTTTGTTTACCATTGGAACTCTTGAATGTTACATACGAACATACGAATTAGGAGCAGGAGTAGGCCACTCGGCCCCTCGAGCCTGCTCCGCCATTCAATAAGATCATGGCTGATCTGATTACTCCACATTTCCACCTTCCCCCACCCCCCACCCCCCTTGCTTATCAAGAATCTATCTACCTCTGCCTTAAAAATATTCAAAGACTTTGCTTCTACCGCCCTCTGAGGAAGAGAGTTCCAAAGTCTCACGACCCTCTGTGAGAAAAAAATTCTCCTCATCTCTGTCTTAAATGGGCGACCCCTTATTTTTAAACAGTGACCCCCTAGTTCTAGATTCTCCCACAAGAGGAAACATCCTCTCCACATCCACCCTGTCAAGACCCCTCAGGATCTTTTATGTTTCATTCAAGTCACCTCTTACTCTTCTAAACTCCAGCGGATACAAGCCTAGCCTGTCCAACCTTTCCTCATAAGACAACCCGCCCATTCCAGGTATTAGTCTAGTAAACCTTCTCTGAACTGCTTCCAACACATTTACATCCTTCCTTAAGTAAGGAGACCAATACTGTACATAGTACTCCAGATGTGGTCTCACCAATGCCCTGTATAACTGAAGCATAACCTCCCTACTTTTGTATTCAATTCCCCTCGCAATAAACAATAACATTATATTAGCTTTCCTAATTACTTGCTGTACCTGCATACTAACCTTTTGCGATTCATACACTAGGACACCCAGATCCCTCTGCATCTTGGAGCTCTGCAATCTCTCACCATTTAGATAATATGCTTTTTTTATTCTTCCTGCCAAAATGGACAACTTCACATTTTCCCACATTATACTCCATTTGCCAGATCTTTGCCCACTCACTTAACCTATCTATATCCCTTTGTAGACCCTTATGTCCTCTTCACAATTTACTTTCTTACCTATCTTTGTGTCATCAACAAATTAAGCAACCATACCTTTGGTCCCTTCATCCAAGTCACTTATATAAATTGTAAAAAGTTGAGGCCCCAGCACTGATCCCTGTGGCACACCACTCGTTACATCTTACCAATCAGAAAATGACCATTTATGCCTGCTCTCTGTTTCCTGTTAGCTAGCCAATCTTCTATCCATGCCAATATGTTACCCCCTACACCATGAGCTTTTATTTCCCCCAATAACCTTTGATGTGGCACCTTATCAAATGCCTTCTGGAAATCTAAGTACAGTACATCCACCGGTTCTCCTTTATCCACAGCACATGTTACTTCCTCAAAGAACTCAAATAAATTGTTTAAACATGATTTCCCTTTCACAAAACTAGGGCTTGATGGCTGGCGCAGACACGATGGGCCGAAGGACCTCTTTCTGTGCTGTATGACTCAAACCATGTTGACTTTGCCTGATTACCTTGAACTTTTCTAAGTGCCTTGCTATAACGTCTTTAATAATAGCTTCTAACATCTTCCTTATACAGATGTTAAGCTAACTGGCCTGTAGTTTCCTGCTTTCTGTCTCCCTCCCTTTTTGAATAAAGGAGTTACATTCGCTATTTTCCAATCTAATGGAACTTTCCCCGAATCTAGAGAATTTTGGAAAATTAAAACCAACGCACCAACTATCTCACTAGCCACTTCTTTCAAGACCCTAGGATGAAGTCCATCAGGACCCGGAGACTTGTCAGCCCGCAGCTCCAACAATTTGCTCAGTACCACTTCCCTGGTGATTGTAATTTTCTTGAGTTCCTCCCTCCCTTCCATTTCCTGATTTATAGCTATTTCTGGGATGTTACTTGTATCCTCTATAGTGAAGACCGATGCAAAATACCTGTTCAATTCAACTGCCATCTCCTTATTTTCCATTATTAATTCCCCAGACTCACGTTTTATAGGACCAACGCTCACTTTGTTAACTCTTTTCTTTTTTAACTATAGAAACTCTTACTATCTGTCTTTATATTTCTAGCTAGCTTTCTCTCATACTCTAATTTTTCTCCCCTTATTAATCTTTGTCATTCTTTGCTGTTTTTTATATTCTGTCCAATCTTCTGACCTGCCACCCATCTTTGTGCAATTATATGCTTTTTCTTTAAGTTTGACACTATCTTTTAACTCTTAGTTAACCATGGATTGTTCCATTCATAATTCCTCAGATAATCAAGCAGTCTATGCCTGCATGCAGCAAACCTGGATAACATCCAGGCTTGGGCTGATAAGTGGCAAGTAATATTCATGCCACACAAGTGCCAGGCAATGACCATCTCCAACAAGCAAGAGCCTAATCACCTCTATTTGATGTTCAAAAGCATTACCATCATCGAATCCTCCACCAACATCATCCTGGGGGGTCACCGTTGACTAGAAACTCAACTGACCAGCCACATAAATGCGGGTATTCAGTGGTGAGTGGCTCACCTCCTGACTTCGCCTCGCCACCACCTACAAGGCACAAGTCAGGGGTGTGATGGAAACTTTCCACTAGCCTGGATGGGTGCAGCTGCAACAGTACTCAATAAGCTCGACACCATCCTGGACAAAGCAGTCCACTTGATCGGTACTCGATTCATCAGCTTAAACATGCACTCTGTCCACCATCGGCATTTACGTGGCTCCAGTGTGTACTTCCTACAGGACGAAATGCAGCAACTCGCCAAGGACTCTTTAGCAGTACCTCCCAAACCAGTGACCTCCACCACCGAGAAGGACAAGGGCAGCAGGTACCTGGGAACACCATCACCTCCAAGTTCCCTCCCCCCAAGTCACACACCATCCCAACATGGACATATATAGCCGTTCCTTCATTGTCGCTCTGTTAAAATCCTGGAAAGCACTACCTAACAGCACTGTGGAAGCACCTTCACCACATGGACTGAGCAGTTCAAGTAGAAGGCCCACCACCTTCTCAAGGTAAACTAGGAATGGGCAATAAATGCCAGCCTTGCCAGAGACGTCCACATACCAAGAATGAATTAAAACAAATTGGAGCAATCTATATTTTCTACTGGATGGGTGTTCAGATTAATGAGTGACAAATTCTTGGGTAATGAAACTTCCAGAGAATCAGCTCTTGATGGAGCGGAAGATGGAAGCCATCACGCGGCCCACTCTGTTAAGTGAGAAATCACGACTAATGCTATCAACACGACGACCAAACATCAATCAACAAAATCCCGGTCTTCAGATCAGCAACTCAAGCCATCATAACAGCCCACTTCAGGGCCAAGCAACATGCCAGATAAGTTGGAGAATCCTTGTTCCAGGACCTAACATTGAGGGTCATTCCCGGGTGAAGTGCGAGTATCTCACGGACATGTTGAAGACGCATAACATCGACATCCTCATGCTCCAGGAAACCCACGTCTCCAAAGACCAGCCGCTACCATATCCATGGATACAACCTCTGACTAGCCACTACCACCCGATTTATGGCCTGGCCATATACGTGTAGAATACCATCACGGATTTTGATACCTTCACCCGCCCCCAACCCCAACTGAAGAAGAAGCCACCTACACCACCGCCATCAAAGTAGGGGAGCTGCACATTATCAACGTGTACAAAGCCCCTAATTCAAAATGGCTGAAGCCAGCGCTCCCAAGAGCACCAATCCCAGCCCTATACATTGGCGACTTCAACAGCCACCACACTACGTGGGGTTGTGAAGCAAATGAAGCCAACGGTGACGAACTCACGGATTGAATGTCCGTGCAAGATCTACAACTGGTCTTCGACCCCAAACAGCGAGCAACATTCCACTCCGCTTACTGGCAACGCGACTACAACCCGGACCTTACCATTGTTTCCAAAGATCAAAGCGGAAGCACGCTCCACGCATCCAGCAAAATCCTCCCCGACTTCCCCAATTGCCAACATAGGCCTATCATCACCCACGTCGGCATCGAAATCCCTGTGATTCTGTCGAAACCAATCCCACGGTGGATCCTGGCCAAAGCCGACTGGGATTGCTGTAGGGAAGCCGTTGAAAAAGTGGAGATCCAGATCCCCGCGACACTGGAATGTTCGCACCGGTTCGTTGGCCTCCTTACCGCTGCCGCCAAGAAGAGTATCCCCCGGGGCTTCTGGGAAGAATACACTCTCTGCTGGACAAAAGAGACCCAGGACCTGCTCCGGCAGTACAACCAGTCGGGCAGCCCACAGGCTGTGAAGGCCCTACTTGAGTCTCTAGACTCAGCCAGATGTCAGCGGTGGATTGAGTGTGTTGAGGGTCTGGACTTCACACACTCTAGTCGCTGTGCCTGGGCCCTACTATGACGTCTTGGAGCCACTAATCTGACGGAATATCGAACCTCAAAAGTCCAGCCCAACTCCATAGCCTCCAAAATGGAGAACACAAAAGGACCGCTCAACAGAAATACCAAGCAAGAGATCCATTGTCAGCTACACCGGACAATGATCTCAATCCCTCCACAAGTACCACCGCCATCAGCACAGATGAAGTGAAGGAGGGTTTAGCCGCAATGAAGAAAGAGAAGGCGGCCGGCGAAGATGGCATCCCCCCCTGGAAATTCTTCAACTCGGCCCCGAGTACACCAAAACCATGGAATCTGGATGCATCCCAAAAGCATGGTGGGAGGCGATGGTCATTGCCATACTCAAATCGGGCAAACTGACCGACGACCCGGGAAGCTATAGGCCGATATCACTCCTGTGCACGACCTACAAACTCCTGGAACGTATCATCCTCCGGGGAATCAGCCCTCTTGCCGAGGCGGTCATCCCCGAAGAATAAGCGGGATTCCGGCCTAAATGCAGTTGCTGCAGCCAGGTTTTGGCCCTTGCAATGCACATCGAGGCCAGATTCCAGAAGAAATCCAAGACTGGCGCAGCCATTTGTAGACCTGTCATCAGCCTACGACATGGTCTGGATTAAAGACTTGATACAGACGCTGACGAGGATCATCCCCTGCCTCAAAACACTGCCTGCCATGGACGATGCTGAGCAATAGGCGGCTACGTGTCCATTTGGGCGACAAAGACAGCTCGCCCTGGTTCCTCAACAACGGACTGCCACAAAGCTCAGGACTCGTGCCGACGCTCTTAAATGTCTGCACGAGTAATATGCCGCCAACAAAGTCACGCAACTTTGCATATGCGGATGACCTTGTGCTGGCAACAGCAGCAGCCACCTTCAACGACCTCGAGTCCACCTTGAACGGGGACCTAAGCACCATGGAGGAATAATTCAGGAAATTGTGGCTCCAGCCATACCCCCACAAAACAACAGTCACTGCATTCCATCTTGATAACGGGAACGCTAAGCGCACCCTGAAAGTGACCTTCTGCGGCAACACTGTGCGACATGACCCCACTCCGACCTATCTCGCAGTGAAGCTGGACCGCACGCTAACCTTCCACAACCACCTGAAGAAGGTAGCCGCCAAGCCGAAGACCAGGATCAACCTGGCCTAGAAACTGACAAGCACAAGCCAGGGAGCATCAGTGCTACGGACATCAGCGATGGCTCTTGTGTACTCCATAGCCGAGTACTGTGTATGGACCAGAAGTAGCCACACTCGACTTGTTGATGTCCAACTGAACACTGCAACGCGGTGCATCACTTGAAGCCTCCAGTCGACCCCCAACAGCCTGGCTGCCCATGCTGTCGCACGTTGCTCCCCCATCCACTGCGATGTTACAACCCTCCGGGAATCCAGAGAATCGTGGAAAACAAATGTCCTCCCCATCCACCAGGATCTCCGCAACGTCCCTCACCACCGCTTGAAGTCGCCCTTTTGGACCGACGCACTTGACCTTCGACAATGCAACTTCAACCCTGATGATGCTTGGAAAGCCGAATGGACTTCACAAGAAGTCACAAACAAACACCTCGTGAAAGACCCATGGTGGGAGATCCCTGGCTTTGATCTTCATGAAGCATTACGGGCAACCCTAAACCGCATCGGGACAAACCATGGAAGATGTGGATACTTGATCCACAAATAGAGAATTAAAAACTCGCCAATGTGCGACTGTGGTCACCCAGAACAGACCATGGAATATATAACGACTCAATGCCTGATTCACAAATATGAAGGAGGGATCACAGCGATACACTCCGCTACTCTTGATGCAATTATCTGGCTTACCCACCTAAATGTAAAGTTATCGTTGTTGCTCTACATCTACATCAGCCATATGAAGTAAGAGTAGCAGCACTTGCTTTATGAATCTGCAGATTTCCTTCTCTTTAAAAAGCGGAGCTAATTATACAAAGCAACTTCCATTTGCTGATTTCAAATTTTCTTCTTGCATGCTCAGCAGGAAATGGTAGATAAGCATCTCTTATTCAGCAGTGTGGGGCTTTTTCACCATGCACTCGTCTTTCAAGCAAAACCCTTTTTAGAATAATTTTACAATAATCTAACATGGCTCAGTACTGCACTGGAGCGAAAAGCCTACATTTTTGTGCTCCAGTCCGTGGAGTGGACCTTCTGACTCAGAGGCGAGGGTGCTACCCACTGAGTCCTGGCTGTACCTTTTAATAGGCTTTGGTTGGCTGAACCATTTAACCTCCATTCTGTTCAAATGCATTCTCCCAGTGCACGTCTGTCGTTCAGTTCACACACGCTGAGTCCGTTCTTTTTAATGGTACTGTTTGAATCTCTTCCACCCCACCTCTTTCTACCCACTTCTTCTACCTCCTTTTCCTCCCTTCCCTCTTCTCTCCCTCACTGTCCCTCAGTCCTATTCAGCCCTGCCTTCCTATTCCTCTCACCCAAGCCTCTTCCCCTCCATGTCTATTCCCCTTCCCAACCCCTCAACAGTTTCATAAGCAACTATTGTATAGATGGTAACACACTCAATAGGGTTAGGTGGAACTGTACCTTGGCACAAATCACTACCTTCAGAAAAAGAAGGGGGGGTTAAAAAGTAGAGGGCTTCAGTAGTGCAAGTATATACAATGTTCCCAGCGGTGCTTTTAATGTGAATATGAAGTAAGTCTCTTATTTAAAATGTTTTCTAAACATACAAGTGTGATGCATCACAAAATCCCATCACCTCTATTTATATCAGGTAATTCTATTGCTCACCTCCCTTTGAACAGTCATTATTTTATTTAAATGTATCCTGATTCAGTGAAGTTCCATTATTTGAACTATTGTCAGATAGTACACTGCTGTAACATGAGGTCCTTATGCTAGATTAAACTATAGGCATAGACTATAAACTTGCTGTTTCCTCCTCCTCTTCCAAACCACCAACCCCTTTACTAAAATAACAGAAAACGCTGGAAAAACTCAGCAGGCCAGGCAGCATCCGTGGAGAGAGAAACAGAGTTGACGTTTCAGGTCAAGGACCTTTCGTCAGAACTGGAAAAAAGCAGGAAATGGAACAGATTTTAAAGCAAGTTTAGGGGCTGCTGCCTGGCCTGCTGAGTTTTTCCAGTGTTTTCTGTTGTTATTTCAGATTTCCAGCATCCGCAGTATTTTGCTATTGTAACCCCTTTACTAATTTCAGTTTATGAGACCTGGAGATATGTGGGCAGTTGGTGAGGAGTGGCCTAAGCTCAGCTATGATGATCCCAGGATCAAACAACCAAAATGGGAATTACGTAGAATTTTGGTTGAGCACAGAAACAGGGTATTCGGCCCAGCTCCACGCAAGCCTCCTCCCATCTTACCATCTCACTATTAACATATCCTATTTCTTTCTCCCTCATGTATTTATCTAACTTCTCCGTAAATGTATCATTGCTATTCGCCTCAACCACTTCATGTGGTAGCGAGTTCCACGTTCTCTCCACTCTGAGTAAAAAAGCTTCTCCTGAATTCCTTATTGAATTTATTAGTGACTATTTTATATTTATGGCCTCTAGTTTTTGTCTTTTTTTTTTGCACCTTCTCCAGTGCCTCTATATCCTTTTTGTAATATGGAGAGCCGAACTGTACACAGTACTTAAAGTGGTCTAACCAAGGTTCTATTTAAGTTTAACATGACTTCTCTGCTTTTGAATTCTATTCCTCTGGAAATGAACCCATTGCTCTTTGCACTTTTTATGGCTTTGTTAACCTGTGTTGCTGCTGTTAATGATTTGTGATTCTGTATACCTAAATCTCTTTGTGCCTCTACCCTTTGCGACTTTTCCAAGGAGTAGTTGACCTTGTTATTCATCCTACAAAAATACACCACCTCACGCTTATTGAAATTCGTTTGCCTTTTACACACCCATTCTGCAAGTTTGTTGATGTCTTCTTGTATTTTGCCGCAGTCTTCCTCAGTATTAATTATACGCCGCAATTTGGTGTCATCTGCAAATATTGATACAGGGAAGATTGCCCGTTTCTGCCTATGGAATTACACTCCAGCACAGGCCATTGCCTTCAGGAGAGGAGTCTGTTGAAAAGCGAATAAATTAAACTGCAGACTCCACTGAGAAAGGACGCCGCTTTGTTTAATGTCGTCATCTGACTGCCAACCGATCGAGTCCACATTCAGTGAACCATGCAGGCCTCACTTCGATTTTGTTTTCAGCTAATAGCTTTTTAAGGAAATGCCTGCTCTTTATCTTACAGCAAAAACTGGATTTGACTTTCTAATCATCATTGTTTCTGAAGATCAGGCAAAGTGATTGAAACTATTCCCTTGGTAGAAGATGAGTTTTATCTTCATTGAGTGCAGAAATGCTGCCATTGATCCTGTGAAGAATCTGATCGAGGCTTTGGGGAATGAATTACAGGTGTAATCACATTCCGGTCGATGCCTCAGTGTCCCAGTAGGAATTAACATTTTTAAAGAAACAGGGACTAAATGGTAATGCTGATATTGTCAGATTGCTGGCTCTTAACAAGAAAATGACTTGGATAAATAAACCTGATTGTTAAATCCTACCTGTATTGCACTTCTAGTCAGCCAAAAGTGCCTCTCTCCTGCTTGACAGGATACTTGGCTTCCTCTGAAGCACAATGCACCCCAGCACATGTGTTGCATCAAAAAATATGTGCCCGAACACATGGAACACAAAGGTTGAGTTTTCTGTAACTGTTACACGTTGGTGAGCAACTATTTCGTGCAGCAGTTCACCCCAGTGTGATCCTAGGCCAGTTGCCGATAATTGCAAATCAATGTCGCCAATGGGTATGATGTGGATAGGAGGTTTAAAAATGAGAAAAATATAAGTCTGTATTACTGCAGTCCCTCGGAACCAAGGGTGACTTGCTTCCACACTAAAAATGAGTTCGCAGGTGACTGATGAGTCCAATGCGGGACCTACAGTCTCTGTCACAGGTGGGGCAGACGGTGGTTGAAGGGGCGGCTGGGTGGGGTGCTTGGGTTGACGTGCGCTCCTTCCACTGTTTGCGCTTGGCTTCCGCTTGCTCCCGGCGAAGAGACTCGAGGTGTTCAGCGCCTTCCCAGATGCTTCTCCTCCACTTTGTGCGGTCTTGGGCCAGGGATTCCCAGGTGTCGGTGGGGATGTTGCAGTACCTCAAGGAGGCTTTGAGGGTGTCCTTGAAGCGTTTCTTCTGCCCACCTGGGGCTCTCTTGCCATGTCGGAGCTCCGAGTAGAGCGCTTGTTTTGGGAGTCTCGTATCGGGCATGCGGACCATGTGGCTCGTCCATCGGTGCTGATCGAGCGTGGTCAAAGCTTCGATGCTGGCCTGAGCGAGAACACTGACGTTGCGCCTATCCTGCCAATGGATTTGCAGGATCATGTGGAGGCAGCATTGATGGTACCTCTCCAGTGTTTTGAGGTGCCTGCTGTACATGGTCCATGTCTCTGAAGCATACAGGAGGGCAGGAATCACTACTGCTCTGTAGACCATGAGCTTGGCGCCGGGTTTTAGGTCCTGGTCTTCAAACACTCTCTTCCTCAGGCGACCGAAGGCTGCACTGGCACACTGAAGGCGGTGTTGGACTTCGTCATCGATGTCTGCCCTTGTTGACAGTAGGCTCCCGAGGTATGGAAAGTGGTCCACGTTGTCCAAGGCCTCGTCATGGATTTTGATAATCGGGGGGCAGTACTGTGTGGCGGGGGCAGGTTGGTAGAGGACCTTTGTCTTACGGATGTTTAGTGTAAGGCCAATGCTCTCGTACGCGTCGGTGAAGGTGTTGACGATGGTTTGGAGTTCGACCGCTGACTGTGCGCAGACTCAAGCGTCGTCTGCATACTGTAATTCGACAACAGAGGATGGGACGACCTTGGATCTGGACTGGAGGCGACGGAGGTTGAACAGTTTCCCGTTTGTTCTGTGGATTAGCTCCACTCCAGCGGGGAGCTTATCGAGGGTGAGATGGAGCATTGCAGCAAGGAAGATCGAGAAGAGCGTTGGTGCGATGACACAGCCTTGCTTGACCCCGGTCCGTACGTGAATTGGGTCTGTGGTGGATCCATTGCTCAGGATCATGGCTTGCATGTTGTCGTGAAGCAGGCGGAGGATGGTGACAAACTTTTTTGAGGGCAGCCGAATTTGAAGAGGACACTCCATAATCCCTCACGGTTGACGGTGTCGAAGGCCTTTGTGAGGTCAAAGAAGGCCATGTACAGCCGTTGGTGCTGTTCCCTGCATTTCTCTTGTATTTGAGGGAGTGCTGCACTGTTAGAGGTGCCCTCTTTTGGATGAGACATTTAACTGCCTTTACCCTTCAGGTGAACATAAAAGATCCCATGGCATTATTTGAAGCAGAGCAGGAAATTGCAACACTGCAATTCAAATGATTGATGGTTTTCCTCAGGCCAATTGTGGCCCTCGGACATTCTGAGGAATAGCTCATCAGTGCCCAAAGGAAGCTGGGTGAGCTTGAATGAGTTTTTTCTTTTGCCGTTAATTTTATTTCCTCTCCTCTCCTGAAGGCTTTGTCTGACTGCTGGGGTACCTCATTCAAGTGGCCATTACTCATGGATTGACCGTGATATTAGCAGGCTACTTGACGCTTGGGAGTACTTCTAATTAAGCCTGATCTTGTCTCGACACCCTTGCTTCCAGCACAGATCGCTGGATAATGATCATAAGTGGGAATTGTGGATGATTATTTTTCTCTCTGCCTTCTTAACGTGGGTGTTCTGAGGCTAATTGTGATGCCTTTTGGCTCAGTTCAGCTAACCCAGCACAGATGAGGATGAAACTTGTGCTATTCCTGGTCTGTATGGCTCAGCACCTCACTTGGCCATCAGGCAGCCAACATTTATGAGTTATCGTGTTGGTCACATCTCCCTCATACTGATGGCAACCCCTATTAGGACGTTCCCTCAAATAAAATGAGTGTAAAGAGCTTGCAGGCACCACAATAACAATGGCCATTCGCATGAATGAAGGGTCATCGTCAAAGAAGTGTCAGTGCTGTGATATTCTGTTCATTCCATATATTACTTTGGGTTATGATCAAGCTGCACGCTTTGATGTATTATACGATGATTCCCAGCAGTAAGTCAACACTTAATTTTACTGCAGGGATTTACTATTTGGCTTGGCAATAAATATATCCTTCTGCCTCTCTGGAATAGTAGGGCACAATTTGGTTATCATCAAAGAAATGGTGTTTCGTCAGAAAGCAGGATCAAAGCTAATGAAAATAGTCCATCTCGTGTTTCCTGTGGGAAGTCTCTCTCCTCCTGCCTGCACCCTGTCCATCTTCTGGTCTGTCTACTTTATAAAATGTAGAAGCAATCAGTCTTCAAACTGGAAAGTTGTGATCAACACCATTGTTAGAACCCGACCTGCAGACTTTACTGTGCCTCAGGCTGCCACTTCCTATGTATGCGGTTTTGTAACACAGCAGTGATCTGCTGAAACAGTTCCCCTTGTAATTGGGCCTCTTCCTCACGACACATGTTCGTCTGGCGCTATTTCTTCCTCTGTAGTCTCTAAGCCCATACCTCTTCACAAATGGTATAAGGCTGAGGTATGCTGACATTATATTCTTGGACCCTGGCATGTACTTTAGTTTAAAGTCAAAAGCTGAAAGTTTAGACATGCAGTGCTGTTCACAGGCACCCAGCTTCAGCTTTGTCAGAATATAAGACGAGGGAAGGCAGGCAGGTGTGGTTTCATCGGTCTACACAGTGAACTGCCTTTGACCACCGACTGGATTTATCACTCATCTACCACTTGAGCACCAAGAACTCTAATCAGTGAGCTGAATATTGTGTCTAAACTTGGCTCATATATTTGATGGTGTAAACCATAAGGGGAGGGACTCTGCCCTCATTTTCTACAACTTGATTCAAACCGGAGTCAATCCATCAAGAGATGCATCTTTTCTAATGAAATCTGACATTCAATGCTCCAGTCTTTCGTGAACAGAGTTGCCTCTTTCCCTTCTTCCACAGCCTCTCCTTTTGAGTCCAGACAGTAACACAGTCCTACTCTATGCTTTCGGTCTTGAAGCCAGCTAGGTATGCATTCTGCTACTTGGTCCCCTGACTTGGCATTCCCTGACCTTATTCATTAGTCTATTATGTTATCCTTATTGAAGGCCTTTTGAAAAACTAGATAAATTACATCTACTGTATTACCTTTATCTACTCTGTTACCTCTTCAAAAAATTCAATGAGGTTGGTCAAGCAAGACTTTCTCTTTTGAAATCCATGCTGACTATTCATTATTATATTTTTGACTTCTAGATGTTCTATTTTCTCCTTTAGTAGAGATTCCATTATTTTTCCTACCACCGATGTTAAGCTGGCTGATCTATAGTTCCTTGGACATGTTCTATCTCCCTTCTTAAATATAGGTATTATGTTAGCTATACGCCATTCCTCTGGCACTACACCTTATTAAAATGTAAAAGTGGTGGAATCAGCGTTAAGTATGTGTAGTAATATGTAAAAAGCCCAACAATATTGGGTTAGAAATGAGTCCTGTACACATTGTAGGAACTCCATTCCCTTATCCCCTTTACCTACCTCTTCTGTCCAATTAATATCGGGGTAGTTGAAATCCCCCATGATGATTATTCCATGTTTTTTATTCATTTCCCTAATTTGTCTGTATATTTCTTCCTCCACCTCCCTTCCACTATTAGGTGGCCTGTAGACTACCCCTATTAGTATGATTGATCTTTTATTATCTTTTATCTCTATCCACATGGATTCTATTTCTATCTTGCTGATATCTGCGTCACTTTTTTCTACTGCCACTGTTATCCCTAATAAGTACAGCTACTCCACCTCCCCTTTTTCCCTCTCTATCTTTTCTAAATATGTTCTATTCAGCAAACATTCTCCCCTCGCTCACTCTCAATTAGGCACTGAGATCTGTCCAGTGTGGATGAAACAATGTCTTATTTGCTATCGGGTTATTTCATCATACTACATTTATGGATAAACAGACTGTAGGATAATCGGCATTTTCTCAGTAAACTAAAAGTCACCTATTAAATAATTTGCTTTACTCTTCATCATTCCATGCTTCCTGCACGGCTAGAGATACAAAATACAATGTTCTGAACAGAATTAATACAAATTGTAATTCATTTCGGAAAGAGAAATTAAACATTGATCCAGGGCCCTGGCCATCAATTATCAAATAAGCAGACTGTTCCATTTGGCTAAAAGTCTCATTTTTTTGTAAAAATAATTTAAAAAAAACGATGAAATATTAAAACAAAAACAAAATACTGCGGATGCTGGAAGTCTGAAATAAAAACAGAAAATGCTGGAAATACTCAGCAGGTCAGGCAGCATCTGTGGAGAGAGAAACAGAGTTAACGTTTCAGGTCGATGAGCTGAAACGAACTTGTAATTTTCCTTATGGGCCTCTTCGGTGTCTTTTAACTATTTGCATGTTCCTTTGTTCTTTTAATGTCTTTCCATTGCCTCGCTGAGCTGATCTTTATATTGACCAATAGTTTCCTGTTAAGCAATTTAGATTTCATTCAACCTATTAACTCCTTCCTTGTGATTGGCGTATCTGTTGTTTCTCCCCCTTCCTTTTGTTCACTCTTTGCCAAACCATACAAGAATGCTTGTTTAGTTTTCAGTTCTCATGAAAGGTATGCCACCTGAAACATATCGGGGTCGAGTCTTCGCTTCTTTCTGCGAGTAATATCAGCGCAATCCAGGCGGAACCGGCCAAACCAGCGCAGAAGATCGGGGAATTTTAAACTTAAGTGAGTTATGCCCAAAACCACTTGTGTTCATGTTTTCCCGTGATCTTTTATGCTGGTTCAAGATTCGATTCGTCCGGATCGGGCCCCGCCCACAAACCTGGCCACACCCCCCAGGCTGAGATTGCGCTGGTTCGGGAAGGCTCTTCAAATTGCGCCCGTTTTCTTCTGAGCACAGGCACTAGTAGGCACGTTTAAATGCTTTTTCATATCAAAAAATATTCAATTTAATAAGAAACTGACTAGTGTACACCAATTAAACTATTCAATGATTCAGTATAGTTTTTCAGTGACTTTCAATCTGGTTGCTCACAGGACAGTCTTATTAAAAATGCTTATTTTTTGCTGATAAACCAATTTTCAGCTGTATTAATAAAACTGCACCAGGTTACCACTCTTGGATACATCAAGCAATACTTTTTAATGGAAAGAAGATAAAAGAAACGATTACGTTCTATTACGCTGCCTGATTGCGCTGGCTCATGGAAGAGTTTTAGCGGAAACTTGAACTGTAACCTAACCCGGTGCAATTACAAGCGCATTTTTGGCACAATTTCCCAATTGCACCCAAAGTGGAAACTCTCTCCTTTTACAGGTTCTGACTCACCACCTGTGTAATTCCAGAATTTTCAGATTTCTTTAAATCAGATTTCCAGCGTTTGAATTTTTTTTTATATTTGATATTTTCCTTCTTTAGCAAACATCTCTGAAAAGTACTTAAAGAATTTCGGCTTATATGCTTTATCTAACTTCAGGACTTGTTACAAAACTATTTCTCCCTCCCCCCCCGGGGCCTTGAATGGTAGTATAATCCTTCCAGGATTTCCTTCCATCCAGTTAATCATTTCTCTGCACCTCCTGTTTTAGTGATCTCTCTCAGGTCCACATAAATATAAAAGATTCAACAATCCGCAAAAAACCAGAGCATACTACAAAATAAACAGTAAGTTTCAAGTACAAAGTTCCACTCGCAACTCCAACATTAATTTTCAGAAAGCTCAATCCAATTCTGTAATACCTAATCTAGTAATGGATACGAGAACATCATAAACCCATGATTGAGATGAGATTGACCCTTTTTACACTGTAGTTCACGTCTTTGAACCTGCTATTGGGACTTGACTGGTTTGCCCGCATCGTATGCGGTGCTGAGAACTAAAAAAAAAAGACTGACATTTATATAGCACCTTTCACGACCACCGGACGTCTCAAAGCACTTTACAGCCAATGAAGTACTTTTGGAGTGTAGTCACTGTTGCCATGTGGGAAACTAGATGGCATGGAGCATTTCTTGTTGATGTCACTGACATGTTTGCATTTTAAAAAGTTAGTTGCTTGGCATCAGGCTCCGCCTACCTTCTAATTGGGGTTATATCGCATTTCCTGCAGAAAAATGCTGGCTTGAAATATCCCTTCTGTTCAGGTGGTTTGCCAGATTTGAAACTTGAGAGAGGCAACACTGCCAAGTTCATGATGGATGATTCAAAATGCTGGCATTAATTGGGAATATAAATGGGAGGATAAGAATTGATTGGAATTCTTCCAAATGATAGTGTAGAATCTAAAAAAATTTACTTAGCTGTGCTATCACTATATTGAATTACATTGTCTCAAACGTTTTAGGAGTATATCCTTTAGAAGCAATATCGAGGTCTATGAGGTTAATTAGTGAAAAGCAATCTTTAAATAGCAGAGAAACAGTATCTTTGATGCATTTCTAAGGTTAACACTAATTGCCTGAGAACCTTGGTTACTATAGAAACAGGTCAGCAGAGCAGGGTGAGGCAACTGAGGCTCAGAGAGTCAAAATACTCAAGTGATAGTGAAGATATGCACCACTATCGGACTTCTCTCAATCAATACTGACTGAGTCTTTGACCCTGACCAGTGGACAGCTGCTAACGTGTAGCAGTGGCATGTATGTGACTTCCCCCATTCCCCACCCCCCTCCCCGCACCACAATTCAACAAATCATTAACATTAACCTCTAGGCTCTACCTATCCAGTTACTTTTTTCACTGTCTACTTCTGATGCACATTCTCTGTTTGGCACTGGATTCTGTTTTGTTTCGAAATTTATTTTTTTTGTATGGCTTTTCTCTGCTAATTATTGATGATTTCATTACTTTGTTTAAATTCCTGTGGGTTTTTTTTTGCGTTGGTTTCTGTGGAATTTTATTGAGAGAATATGCCATCAGGTAAATTATCATTGTGTAAGCACATATATGGAGCTATCTGTAAAAAGTATGCCCTGTTGCCATCTGAAGCTAAATAAAGTCCTATACCAAATGAAGGGTCCACTGATATTTAAAAAAAGGGTAAAGAAAGACTGGCATTTATATAACGCCTTTCACAACCACCGGACGTCCCAAAGCGCTTTACAGACAATAAAGTACTTTTTTTTTTGAAGTGTAGTCATTGTTGTAATGGAGGAAACCGGATGACAATTTGTGCACAGCAAGCTCCCACAAACAGCATTGTGATAATGAGCAGATAATCTGTTTTTGTGATGTTGATAGAGGGATAAATATTGGCCAGGACACCAGGGATAACTCCTCTGCTCTTCAAAATAGGGCCATGGGATATTTCACATCCACCTAAGAGGGCAGATGGGGCCTCGGTTTAACGTCTCATCTGAAAGACGGCACCTCCGACAGTGCAGCACTCCCTCAGCACTGCACTGGAGTGTCAGCCTGGATTTTTGTGCTCCAGTTTCTGGAGTGGGACTTGAACTCACAACCTTCTAAGTCAGAGGCGAGGGTGCTATCAACTGAGCCACAGCTGGCACTTTGAAACCAAAATGTAAACGTAGATCCCGCTAATAATCTAAACGTGAAAGTTTGTTTCCCCCATTTATATATTGCAGATATATTTCTCATCGATGTTGTATTGAGATTGGGTGAGAATAACAGGATCATAACTGTGCCAAGTAAATGCAGATGAGGATCTTCTCCACAAATGGCAATAACCAGCTAGGGTTTGGGCGAATTTTTGAGAGTGAAACCTGCACAGTATGTTCAACTGTGGATACTAAGATAACCAGGATGCAAAATCCTGCTGGTACATTCACATCTTTGAAATATATAGGCAAACTGCTGACTGGGACTTTGCTAGCCATGCAGTCCTGTTGGAAGAGCTCATCTGAGGCTTTGTAATTCATATTAAGGAGTACTGTGTACTTAAATTGAATGCATAAATTCTGAATGGAGGCTAATTATAAATGTACCCCAAGCGATTCACTTCAAATCTAAATTGATGTCAGAATTAGTGCACTGCAACAGAAAGCGCTTACTTCAGTTCTGCCAGGCAGCAAGCAAAAACCCAGCCCCTACTGTAGGAACAAAAGAAAAGACTGACTTGCATTTATATAGCACCTTTCACGACCTCCGGACGTCCCAAAGCGCTTTACAACTATGAAGTACTTTTGAAGTGTAGCCACTGTTGTAATGTAGGAAACATGTCCGCCAATTTGCACACAGCAAGGTCCCACAAACAGCAATGAGATCATGACCAGATAATCTGTTTTTAGTTATGTTGGTTAAGGGATAAATATTGGCCCTGGAGCGGGACTTGAACACACAGGAGGAGATTTTTGCCGAATACTTTCGGTGCTAAAGAGCCTCCGTGGTGGCCAAGATGGGGTCGTAAGCTGAAATGCCGGTTTAGCCTGTGTTTAGCATAAGACGCCATCTTGGTAAAGGAGTTGAAGCCAGTGCTAGGAATGGCCGCCCAGAGGCTCGCGAAACAGCAGATTGCCACTTAAAAAGACTGCTAGCGCTCATTAAAGAGGCTGCATGGCATTTTGTTGGCTAGTGCTTCAACTAACGCCCTCTCCTAACAGCGACCAGCTATTTGGGAGTAAACATGGCGTTGATGTCAATTTCAAGCACTACTTAAAGGGATACTCACCATTTCATGTACATTGCTGCTGGAGCTGTGAAGAGGACCTCTGAAACACATCGGGAGACATTGTGGGACACTTTGTCAAGACTTCACCAACACTCGAGCAACATTTATTCTGGAAATTTTCTGAGGACTTCACCTAAAAAGAGTAAGTGCTGTGCTGCTCTACCTTATTGGACACCTTATAGGAGTCACCAGGAGAAAGGGAGAGCTTGGTCATGGGCATCTTGCTAGGGTGTCCCTCTTGATCTCGACGAGGAATGGGAGGAGGACATGAGGCCAGGCAGAACAACACCAGCTGCTGCAGGAGAGAAGGACAGGAGGGCGAGGTGGCATCCTCCTCCCCGCCCCCGGCGGGCTCAGGACATCCCTCCTGCTCTGGACCTCCTCCACCAGGACCTCTAGTGCCGCATCCGAGAACTTGTACGCCCTCTCCCTGGGTCCATGAACCATCCTGCAACGTGCTGCTGTGTGCCAGCCAGAGCACGCCACACTTTCAGTGGAAGTGGGTGCGAGAAGCCCACATATACTGCTCCACGAAAATTGCGTCTAATCAGCACTTGAGTGCTAAACCTGCAGGTTTCTGGTTTAGCACCTCCATGCAAGTTCAAATTATGGTAATCAACAATTAGGACCAAAATTGTGTGCTAATTCCAGACTTTCAAACAGGCAAGTCTTATTAGCACTGCACCCATTTAGTGCCGGTTTTCACCCTTTGGCCAAAATAACGGCCACAACCTTCTGACTCAGAGGCGAGAGTGCTACCAACTAGGCCCAACCAGACACCTAAATAGATATGTTAAACCCGCAGTTCCCCCCCTCCCCCACCCTGGCCTTGCTCGGCACCTTTAAACCAGGTCCTGGTTGGGATGTCAGTAAAACAGCCAAAGTTAGTCTCGACAGCAGAGTAACCCTCCCTCTCGCTAGAACAGCCCTCTGAGGCTCACACTGTGCTGCTGAACCGAATCCGAGATGCACGCTCCCTCCTCAACTGACCATACGCACCGGGAGCAGGACTGCAGTGCAGTGTATGTATACACAATCAAAACAGGTGGAGCTGATGAGAATCCATACAGCCTGGGCAGGAAATTACAGTATTTGAAAGAGCAAGTGTACCATCAGTGCATTAGGTTAATTGATACTAAAGTAGAACAATTCAAAACCAAGCGACTCAATTAAGGAAAATCAAGCATTGTCTCCAGCTGTTTCAACTACTTTCTCCTCATTTGAATTTTCTCCCCAAACACCCCGTCCATCCCGTACATAGTCATTTTTGCAACTCCATAACTCTTCCAAAACAAATTAAAATAATCACATCAATTACAAGTACCCTTTTGCCTTCTTTCATCTACTGCTGGAAAAAAAACATAATATCTCCTTAATTTGATTGTCAGCTTTACTTTAAATGTTGTAGTGCTTTTCCATTATGTGCATCTCATCAATATTCAATTACTTTTAGGGAAAGGCAAAATCCTTGTCATGTCACAAATCAAAGTGTCAAACTGCATATATCCTTCAAAACACAATCAATTCAGAGAGGGGAGCACAATCCATTACAACTGCAAAGTCTGGCGCATTGTGTGTAGGACCATTTTGACACATTCCTTAACAACTTGTGTGAATCAAATACATCTCTACATAATCGAGAGCGAGAGAGATAAAAGACAAGAATACAGCATGAAAACAACTCAGATTTTTTATGTAGAGTGTTGTTAGGATGCTATCAGAAACATTGGTGGAAACAGAATTCAGAATTGCTTTTAAAATGGGTAATAATTATTTGAAAGATTTATCCACTTTGTCCTCTTCCTCTACCCTTTAATAAGAACATAAGCAATAGGAGCAGGTGTAGGCCATAAGGCCACTAGAGCCTGCTCTGTCATTCAGTAAGATCATGGCTGAACTTCTACATCAACTCCACTTTCCCGCCCTATCCCCATATTCCTTGATACAGTAAATGTCCAAGAATCTATCGATCTCAGTCTTGAATATACCCAACGACTGAGCCTCCACAGCCCTCTGGGGTAAAGAATTCCAAAGATTCACAACCCTCTGAGTGAAGAAATTTCTCCTCATCTCAGTCTTAAATGGCCTACCACTTATCCTGAGACTGTGACCCCCTAGTTCTAGACTCTTCAGCCAGAGGAAACAATGTCTCGGCATTTACCCTGTCAAGCCCTCTAAGAGATCATCCAATGAGATCATCTCTCATTCTTCTAAACGCCAGAGAATATAGGCCCATTTTACACAATCTTTCATCATAGGACAACCCTCTCATCCCAGGAACCAGTCTAGTGAACCTTTGGTGCACCAGCTCGCCTTCCTAGGCCCTGATTTTAACTCCAGGTGGATTCCCCGCTCAGGCTTGAGTTAAAATTACTGTCGGGTCTCAATGATGTCATTGGACTGCAACATGCATATGAAAAGAAGGACCCTGCTGGCTCCAGATGTGTGTCCTTGCTGCCTGCTCAGGACAGCAGGTTAAAATAGCAGATGTTGCGATCTTGGTGGCTTTCAGACAGGTAAGAGCCAGGGCCATTTTAACTGCCCACCTGTCAGGTTTCTGCTGAATGAGTAGGGTTAAGATCACCCCCTTAGGTAAGGAGACCAAAACTGTACACCGTACTCCAGGTGTGGTATCATCAAAGCCCTATATAGTTGCAACAAGACTTCTTTATTCTTGTATTGCAACCCCCTTGCAATAAAGGCTAACATACCATTTGCCTTCCTAATTGCTTGTTGTACCTGCATGTTAACTTTGCGATTTGTGTACAAGGTCACTCAAATCCCTCCGAATACCAACATTTACTAGTCTCTCACCTTTTTAAAAAAAAAAATATTCTGCTTTCCGTTCTTCCTACCAAAGTGGATAATTGCACACTTCCCCACATTATACTCCATCTGCCACCTTCTTGCCCAACCACTTAACCTGTCTATATCCCTTTGCAGTCTCTTTGCATCCTCCTCACAGCTTACTTTCTCACCTAGCTTTGTATCGTCAGCAAACTTGGATATATTGCACTTGGGCCCCTCATCTAAGTCATTGATATAGATTGTAAATAGCTGAGGCTCAAGCACTGATCCTTGCAGCACTCCACTAGATTCACCCTGCCATCCTGAAAATGACCCGTTTATTCCTACTCTGTTTTCTCTCCTTTAACCAATCCTCAATCCATGCTGGTATATTACCCTCAATCCCATGAGCCCTAATCTTGTGTAACAACCTCTTGTGTGGCACCTTATCGAATGCTTTCTGAAATTCCAAATATACTACATCCACTGGTTCCCCCTTATCTTCCCTGCTAGTTACACCCTCGAAAAACTCTAACAGATTTGTCAAACACGATTTCCCTTTCATAAAACCGTGTTGGCTCTGCCTAATCATATTGTGATTTTTCCTGTTACCACTTCCCTAATACCTTTCACCATCCCCTTTAAATGTTTCTTTTTCTGAAGGCAAACATGTTGGATCGAATGGCCTCTTTCTGTCCTGTAACATGGTGTGGTTCCATGGAACCAGTCCGCATTATCCCCCAAGAGTAATAATAGAGAGACTTGAGCACACATTGTACTCGCCCTCCCAAGTTGACGCTTCCACACGTACCTCTGAATTTATCATCGAGAGACTATCGAATGCTTCATGGCATACAATGCTTCCTGTGCTGCTGGATAGTGGAAGAGGGGCAGGCTGTCAGTGGATTACATAGGATATACGGCACAGAAACAGGCCATTCGGCCCAACCAGTCCATGCCAGTGTTTATGCTCAACTCGAGCCTCCTCCCATCTATCCTCATCTAAATCTATCAGGCGTATCCCTCTATTCCCTTCTCCCTCAGATGTTTGTTTAGCCTCCCCTTAAATGCATCTATACTATTCGCTTCAACCACTCCCTGTGGTAGCAAGTTCCACATTCTCACCACTCTCTGGGTAAAGAAGTTTCTTCTGAATTCCCTATTGGATTTCTTGGTGACTATCTTATATTGATGGCCTCTAGTTATGCTCTTCCCCACAAGTGGAAACATTCTCTCTGTATCCACTCTATCAACATTTTTCTTAATTTTAAAGACTTCTATTAGGTCACCCCTCAGCCTTCATTTTTCAAGAGAAAAGAGACCCAGCCTGTTCATCCTTCCTGATATGTATACCCTCACATTCCTGGTATCATCCTTGTAAATCTTCTCTGCACCCTCTCCAGTGCCTCTATATCCTTTTTATAATATGGCGACCAGAACTGTATGCAGTACTCTTAAGTGTGGTCTAACCAAGGTTCGATATAGGTTTAGCATAACTTCCCTACTTTTCAATTCTATAACTCTAGAAATAAACCCTAGTGCTTGGTTTGCTTTTTTTATGGCCATTGTGATTTGTGTATTTGTACTCAGAGATCCCTTTGTTCTTCTACCCCACCTAGACTCGCACCCTCCAAGTGATGTGACCTCCCTATTCTTCCAACCAAAATGTAATACCTCACATTTGTCTGTGTTGAACTTCATTTGCCAATTATTTGCCCATTCTGCAAGTTTGTTAATGTCCTCCTGTAATTTGTTGCAGTCCTCCTCAGTATTGACTATCCCCCGCAATTTGGTGTCATCTGCAAATTTAGAAATTGTGGTTTTGATTCCAAAGTCTAAATCGTTAATGTAAATTGTGATCAGCAGTGGTCCCAGCACTGATCCTTGTGGAACACCACTACCCACCTTCTGTCACTGTGAATAGCTACCCTTTACTCCCACTCTCTGCTTTCTGTCTTGAATCCAGCTAGCAATCCATACTTGTCCCCTGACTCCGCATTCTCTAACCTTATTCATTAGTCTATTATGGGGTACCTTATCGAAGGCCTTTTGAAAATCTAGATAAATTACATCTTCTGCATTACCATTGTCCACTCTCTCTGTTACCTCTTCAAAAAATTCAATAAGGTTGGACAAGCAAGGTTTTCCCTTTTGAAATCCATGTTGACTATTCATTATTGTACTTTTCGTTTCTAGATGTCTTCTATTCTCTCCTTTAGTAGGGATTCCATTATTTTTCCTACCACTGATGTTAAGCTGACTGGTCTATAATTCCCTGGACATGTTCTATCCCCCTTCTTAAATATAGGTATTAGGTTAGCTATCCGCCAGTCCGCTGGCACTAAACCTTTTTATAACGAATTATGAAATATATGTAGTAATGCCTCTGCTATCTCTTCCCTAGATTCTTTTAAAATGCGTGGATGCAATCCATCCGGACCAGGGGTTTTATCCTCTTTGAGTTTGATTAGTTTATTTAATATATCCCCTTTTTTATTTTAAATGCACTTATCTCATTACTCATCTCATCATCCAATGTCATGTCCACCTGTTCTATCTCCCTAGGAAATACGGAAGCAAAATAATGATTTAATATTTCTGCCATCTCCCTATCATTAACTGTGGTATTGTCCTGTCCATCCCTTAATGGCCCTATTCCCATCCCAACCTTTTTTTTAAATTAATGTGTCTGTAAAATATTTTACTATTTTGTTTTATGTTCCTTGATAATTTAATTTCATAGTTCCTCTTTGCCTTCCTAATTGTTTTTTTTTACTTCTCTCCTAATCCCTTTGTATTCTCTCTTATCATGCACTCCCATGCTGTCTATGTACTTAATGTATGCCTCTTTCCTTACCCTCAATTGTTTCCTTATGTCTTTATTCATCCATGGAGTCTCATTAGTGTTTAGTTTGTTCTTTCCTTTTAGCGGAATATATTTGGAGGGCAGGTGGCCAGGGTTGTATAGTGGAGATGGATAGAAAGGATTGCTTTACTTGATTATCTTTCTGTATGGCTCAGTTGCAAACCACCCAGACCACCTTTAGGGACCAGGAAGCATTAATGCATCAGCTTTCCTCAGGAGATAGTAATAAGTAGGTAGAGTCTATTACAAAGTAAATTGTACATGGTCTGTGGAAGGAGGGGATTGATGGGCCAAATAGCCTTTTCTTATTCCATTCTTTAGGTCCTTACTTTCGAGCTGCCAGAGAAGCACAGGCAAGATTGAGCCAGAATGACTCACCCTCTGAATTCTCTCTCTCAGTAGAAGTACATGCCATCTGCTCGGCACCATCTCCTTGACAGCAAGACAAGATTTTGAACTTGCTATGTGGGAGGTTGTAAATGTTGTCTTGTTTCCTGTTGTCTCATTACACAGCGCACTAGTGCACCAGCACACTAAACCACATGCTGACCGAGGAACCTATCTTTCACCTGGGCAGTTTCCTGGTTCATAACGCCAATGTCATTTTTACACAATAACCTGGTCTAGTGCACTTTCAGTCACTGGAGAAGACTGTTCTAATCTAATTGTATAATAGACAACTTTAATAGACAATTTTCTATAATTCAATTTTCAAGTTATTTTCTCCCTCTCATTAGTTTTCTCTGTGCTACTTCTCAGCTAAGAGGACAGATAGGTGACCTCTTCCAGGCCTCTGCCAGAGTTCTTGAGCGGGCAGCTGATAAAATGCACACGTGCACCTCTGCGTTAACTAGCTGTTTAAATCCAAATCTTACCATTTTGTAAAGGCCAGAGACAATGATTTACAGCTGAGTACACAAGGGTTTATTTGAGAATGTAAAGAGAGCTTGTCACTGAGAATTTGCCTTCTCCTGAAATCCACATCAAAAATGCTTTGTCAAGTCTCTGCTCCTCCCTCATTAATTTACTTGTGTTTCTGCATGATGGGTGACTTAGTGAAAAGAAAAGATTGCTTTGTGTCTTTTGGCATTGTGGTACATTGGATTGTATTCCGAAACCTTTGGTTTGTTTGCTGTTGTATTTCAGCAAACAATCAGGATTCACTGATTAAATATTTGCATCTTGGAATGAACAATTTCACTCTGTATTTACAACAAAGCTAGAAGCCCAAATGAGTGACAAACAAAATAGAATAATTTAAAAATGAACATGTTCTTAAACCTAATTTCTATGTTAACACTCCTTTCATATTTATCTGATAACTCAGGCTACTTTATTCTTGAGTCCAACATCAGACCTGTTATAAAGTTTCAGTTACACATACTGTTTTACATGTGTAATCAATGCACATTTGCGTGCGCGCACACCCACAGGTACACGTGTATTATGTACACACTCACACAAGCTGTACATAAATGCAGAAATAATATGCATATGTGAATCTGCATTGTCCATTCACTGTGATCTCACAGATCACTTGGACAGCACCTCCTAAACCCGTGATCTCTACCACCTAGAAGGACGAGGGCAGCAGGCGCATGGGAACACCACCACCTCCAAGTTCCCTCCGAGTCACACATCATCCTGACTTGGAAATATATCGCTGTTCCTTCATCGTCAAAATCCTGGAACTCCCTCCCTAACAGCATTGTGGGAGTACCTTCACTCTGAGCTCTGGCTCTGCAGGTGTTGACACTCAATGCAAATTGGGCAAATTCACAGATGATACCAAATTATATGGGGCAGCTGAATCTGATGAGGCAGTTTGGGAACTACAAAATATGTGACTGGTTGGAACAATGTCAAGTGAAATATAATATGGGTAACTGTTCATTAATAGACACCTGAGGAAAATGGGTAATGTAAGTACTCCATGAACAGTGTTGAAATAGCTATAGATGAATATGAAAAAGATTTCGGAGTTTTAGTAGACTCCACAGTGAACGTGTCCAATGACTGTGAAGCAGCAATCAACAAAACCAATAGAACGCTGATCTATCGCCAAAACAGTAGAGTACAAGTCAGAGGAAGCCATCCTCCAACCGCATGGTGCTGTGGTCAGACTTGAGTACTGTGTACAGTTCTGGTCATTGACGTACAAGGAAGATACTTGTAGGAAAAGCTGGATCAAAAGTCAATTGAAGAATTGGATCAGGATTTACTATTTATGTCTAGGGTTTTAGCTGTGATGTAATTTGGCTTTTGGAGTCATCCTACATAAACTGACTCCCTTAACCACTAGCTTTCGCAATTTCTTTAACCTGACTGTAACTAACTACTTTATAACACTACAATTTTCACCATAATATTCAATATCAATGATCACAGTAAAAGTAACTGATACGGGTGGGTTGGAGTCGGATGGGAAGTTGAAGAGTTAAAAAAAAAACTAAAGCCCGCCCACATCCGGCTTTAACAGAGGCGGGACGGGGGCGGGCAGCCAACCCGCTCCCAGGAGGTAGGTCATTCATTTAAATATTATAATGAGGCTGCGTGCCTCAGATTTAACCACCATTACAAATTTAACTCTGGTTTGGGTTTCTCTGGCCTCGGGGCAACCCGCCAGCTAAAGTAAGGCAAGGACTGCTGGATCCAGGAGGTAAGTGCCCGCAGCCAGTCAGCCTCTCCATCTGGCTGGCTGCAGGTGGGAAACGGAGGTTTGAAATGCAAATCAGGCGCTGCCGTAAAATTCAGCAGTGCCTGCGGGAAACCCGTTCTCCCGGGTTTCCCGACCGCGTTCTAGCCCCCTCGCTCCTGACCCGCCTCCATATTAAAATTCCGGCCATTGGCACAGACTTGACGGGTCATATAGTCTGTTTCTGTGCTGTAACAGTCTAGAATACCATAGCCTCTGTTAAACGCTAAGAAGTGAGGCCTTCACACTTACTAATATCCTCATAATTCAGGTTTCTAATCAGGTTTGTGCCATATTTTTGTCGAATACCTGCACACGTATACGGACTCGCTGAGGCACTCTGAAATTGAGTATTGAAGCAGCATGTCCTTCAGGGCCTCAGTAAAAATATAACAACTCATTTCTGCCATTACTTCACAAAGCAATTCTTGAAAATGATCCACTGTCTGAAGCACTTATGGTGGATGTGTGCAGCATGCAGTTCAAAGCCAGGTTGCCCTTCAGACACTAAATGGAAATAAAAGTTGTGAGGTGGAGTTTCAAGACACATGTGTTCTGCGAATCCACAACCATGTTATACACTTGACGTGTTGTGACAGGATTCAGCAGTGTAAGCAGGACAGACTGTCAAGCGGAGCCTTGGGCCACTCAAAGGTGTCTTCAAACTTTTCAGTACAACAGCTGCAGTGTTCACATGAACAGATAATAATCCAATCCATTGTGTGCACTCATCCAAAACGAGAGCTTCTACACACAAGGGATTTGCATTATGCTTTATCTTAAAAAAAGAAACACAAGGCATTAAAATAAGACCAGTATACCACTGGGAACAAAGTCTGCTGGAACGGCTGTGACAGGATGAGGACAAAGTTATTTGAGAGAATGAAAAAAATAGATAGACTGGGTCTATAGCATGCACTGCTGTGTGAATACAATTTTTCTGTTGACTAGTTTATTGAGTAATTTTATTAGAGAATTTGATGCAATGACACGAGATGGTATTTATTTTCATTGCTGTCTCATTGAGAATATTTTTGTTTCCTAAAATAGTGAGTAGCATTTTTGAGAAAGACGCAGCTACTTGCAATGTCAGTATGGTGTTGACAACTTACGGAAAGTAGTGGTTGAGCTAATTAATGTGCCGATATTAGTTACATTTTTTTCATACCTGGTTTCACCTACATGAAACATTTCTGTGATTTCAGAACCACTCGTCACTTAGAGATTTGCTGTCAAAACCATTGTTGACTCAAAACTAGTTGGTCAAATAAATAAAGAAGTAACTTGCATTTATATAACGTCTTTCATGATCTCAGGATGTCCCAAAGCGTGGTTACAGCCAATGAAGTGCAGTCACTGTTGTAATGTAGGAACAAATACAACAAAACATAAGCCTCGTGTAATCAATCATATGGATTAGAATTGATCTGATTAGCTTGTTCTCTCGCATGGAGTCAATGAAGTAGCTTTCAGCATTTCCAGAGCTTTCAGTTGGGTATGGGGTTCTAAGTTGACTGTGAAGCTGGGCTCTTCTGGTGTCTATGGCAAGCTGTGGAATTTGCTTTGTCTCTCTCGGTTGGATGTAAACCGAGGTGATTTTATATTGGTCTTTCTCATGGAAGCGTGGTTGGCTGAACTCTGTTCTTGGTTGAATTTGACATGAAAAACCTAGTTGACCTTGTCAAAAATTATGTTTCTAAAGGACAAGTCTTGTCGGAAACATTGCTGGCAGACACAGGCAGTGCACAGGCAAATGATGCTTGATTTTTCAAGCTGAGAAAATTCAATTAATGGGCTAACTTTTCCGATGAGCACTTTTTTAACACTGTTAACTGGGTTAACATAGACATGTTAACACTGGCGGAAAATCTAGGCCTATCGTTACTGAAAAAGAGTGACTGATTTTTGCCCACCTACTTTTACTGTTTAAAGATAGCAGTGTCCTTTCAATTATAAGCATCCAGTTCCTTGCTTGGTAATTACTCTGGGGTCAATAGTTGGTGAAGGTACCTGGAGAAGGTGGTAGTAGAGTTGGAATCCTCAAGAAAGCTTATCCTTGACTACCACTTGTGACAAAATGAGGTATTTAATGTCTAGATCTGGTTTGGCAGTCTCTTAAAATCCAGTTTAACAGACAACTAAGCCAGCATCTTGTACCAAGCTTATCCTAATACAGTATGTTAAGTTTGATTGGTTATAAGCTGGAGAAAGGAATAGGCAAAACTATCTCAATTCTGTGTAATTAGTTCAATTTGTATTTAACTGACAAATTAAAAAAAAAAAAATCTGAGTAATCAGATGTGCAGGCAGTCCCAGTAATGCTTTTCCAGGATATAAAAAGAGCTGTCCTGTTGAAATTGAAAAGTTAGTTTGAAAATCTTGGAGAAGGAATCGGGCTTCCACAGTGGTAAGGAATTAAAGGAAAAGAAACGCTATTATTTAAGTTATTTACAAAAGATTAGCTTAGTTCTTAGAGTTGTGATCCTTTATTTATTATTTTGCCCACTTGTGTTAGGTGGCAGGATGTCCACCATGTTTGTTCGTTTGCCTTTTGTAATATAAATTTGCTTGATATTTTAAACTTAAAATGAGGTCTGATAATGATGGTCTAATGCATTTGCAGGCCAGATAGAGCTATTATGGAAGCAAGATAAATCCATTAGCTAAAAACAATTACCAGGACAGGGTTTGCTGCTCATTTCCAAGCACGTAACTGATATCTCATTTAAATCTCAAGGCAAGGCTAGACACTCTTGAAGAAATGGAAAGTTAAGCTGAGAGTGGTAGAAGATATGAAAGGCAAAATAATCTGGAGCAAGAAGCATAGAAAAGATCCAAAAATGTAAAGAGCAAGTTCAGGAAGTACTTTGTGCAAAAAGTGACTAATACCTGGAATGCTCATCTGGGTAGAGCAGTGAGGCAGATCTCTGGAAGCATTCAAAAGATAGCTAGTTGCTTTGAATGTTTCCTACATTACAACAGTGACTACACTTCAAAAAAATTACTTCATTGGCTGTAAAGCGCTTTGGGACGTCCGGTGGTCGTGGAAGGCGCTATATAAATGCAAGTCTTTTTTTTGACAGAGCTACTGTAGGCTTCTACGGCAAAATGTGGTAAATTTCCTTCCACATCTGCACTTTTTTTATGATTGTGCACCAGGATTACAATAGCATCGGACAGCAGGAAGAAAACATATGAATGAAAAATATCGCGCCCTCGTAAAGAAATTAAACTCCTGTGTATGTTAAGTAACAGATTGCTACATGGTTGATGTTGCAGTTTATTCTGTAGACTGAGAAACTGCTGAGCTATATAGTCAATAATTTCAAAGAGTATCAGCAGGGCTTACTGTTAATAGTATGACATTGGAATATGGACATTACATTAGTTTTCCTAACAGGGCAGAAAGTCTCACTGTTACAGGGATTCTTTCTACATATGGAAAAGCGGGACATAGAGGGAAAGATGCAAACCATGGTTTTCCTAATGCCAGTGTGGAGACCTCAATGTAATGCAATGGTCTGGTACTCCAGCGTGCTGTATTACTGAGTTGCCCCTTGTAGAGTTTTGTTCCATTGTCCAACTTCTTGGGCAGTCCCTCGGACCCGAGGATGACTTGCTTCCACACTAAAAGTGAGTTCTCAGGTGACTGATGAGTCCAATGCGGGACCTACAGTCTCTGTCACAGGTGGGGCAGACGGTGGTTGAAGGGGCGGGTGGGTGGGGTGCTTGGGTTGACGTGCGCTCCTTGCGCTGCTTGCGCTTGGCTTCCGCTTGCTCCCGGCGAAGAGACTCGAGGTGTTCGGCGCCTTCCCCGATGCTTCTCCTCCACTTTGTGAGGTCTTGGGCCAGGGATTCCCAGGTGTCAGTGGGGATGTTACACTTTTTCAAGGAGGCTTTGAGGGTGTCCAAAACTTCGATGCTGGGGATGTTGTCTACAACATCGACAACAACATGCATTTATGTAGTGCCTTAAATGTAGTAAAACATCCAAAGGCACTTCAAAGGAGCATAATCAGACAACAATTGACACCAAGCCAAAAAAGGAGATGTTAGGATGGGTGTCCAAAAGCTTGGTCAAAGAGCTACGTTTTTAAGGAGCATCCTAGAGGCGGAGAGAATTCCAAAGCTTAGGGCCTAGACCACTGACGGCCGGGCTGCCAATGTTTGGGTGAAGGAAGTGGGGGATGCCCAAGAGGCCAGCATTGGAGGAACGCAGAGTTCTCTGAGGGTTGCAGGGCTAGAGGAGGTTACAGAAATTGGGAGGGCCGAGGCCATGCAGAGAATGTTTTAATTTATATATTGGTGCCTAGGACAAGTGCATTGTTTCAATAAGTAATTTATCGCTCCAAATCTGGCATCTTCACTGCCAGTGGGATTTTTAATGCAAAATTGGAGTATCTTAGCAACAAATTGCACTTGTGCAGTAAATGTAGAAATTTGTGGGATTTACAGGAAACTCTTGTTTAACCGGCACCTAAATATCCGGAATTCTCTCTTAACCGGCAAAAATCATACTGCGAAAACTCCTCTCAAATAACCGGCAATGTTGCCGAGTCCAAGTCTCCCGCGAATGCCGAGTACTCCGAAAACTCCTCTCAAATAACCGGCAATGTTGCCGAGTCCGAGTCCGAGTCTCCCGCGAACGCCGAGTCAGTCAGTGGGGGTAGTTCTCCAAAGTGCCACTACTCGGCCTCCTGGCGCTGTCGGAAGTCCGAACACTGCAGTAACAGGAGTCTGATTCTCCCGCGCTGCCGGGAGTCTCACTTACTGTTAAGTAATTAAAGAGTTATGGATTACCCTCAACTGGCAGTACTGTACTTAATCAAGCATCTTCCACCATCCATTTAACACAACATTCTGTAGGTGAGTAACCAAATACTGTATACTGCACATTTCTTGATTTTTTTAATGTTAAAAATAGCCTCGGTAGATATAACTCTCCGTTATCCGGAACTTTCGATCAACCGGCACCACGCCGGTCCTGTCGGTGCCGGATACCAAAGAGTTTCCTGTATTGTGGGATCACTACTAATGATGCCCTTATCCTCTGGAGGGTCATTTTGAAAACATAAGGTTGAAACTGCTTTGCTGCATTCGTAACCCAAATCGGCCCAATTCCCTTCAGATCAGCTGGAGTGACGCGCATTAATCCGAGTTATCTTAAGCTGGACTGGAGCATCAAACTGACTTTGGTGGTTGAAGAATACAAAATAGGTGCAGACGATTTGGAACAGAAAGCATCAATCTGCTGTTCTCTCCCACAGTAGAAAGTGTTGCTTTGCATGAATAAATGTATCACAGCGGGGATGTTAACACCGGTTAAGGAATCCTGCTCCTTTGAAATGTGATTTACAACTAACAGTGACAGATAACTTAAGAGAATTTTTAAAAATTGACCTCCTGAATGCAAATGCTTGCCTGAGGGCCACGGGAGTGTACACTTTCCCTGCTTAAAGTGGTTTCTAATAACATAAGGCTTTACTGAATAACTCGGTGCTCATTGAATTGTCAGTGAGCTGAAAGGTCACGGTGAAGGGTTTGTAACTGGGAAATAGGCATATTTAGACTTGGGGTTCCAATCAGCAAAGCTCACATAAAATAAATGGGCTAATGCCTATTTAAAAATAGTCCTCATGGGAATGTAATGCAAGCACATTAAATTTTGTATTGAACTTTGATGATCAAAAATATACCCAAGATACTATGATCAAATCACACACATTTGGAGGGTAGACAATCTGATACTTTACACAATGCTCTTCGTTCTTGCTAAAGGAAGTTTTTATTTTATAATCATCTCGCCACTGAAGAGGCCAATATGTATCTGTTGTAAGCAACCTGGTTCTGTGCAGACAGAAACCAAGCGTCTGTGTCGGCATCTCGTGTTGCTGTGTGTGTCAAGTATCCTCCTCATAAAAAGGGATAGCTTCACACTGTGCTGTCATAGCGCAATAAGAATTAATGTGATAGGAAATGCTTGTCGTGCTGTCTAGTTCTTGAGGTTTGGGTGGACTGGAATACAGAGCTGCAGATTGGGTCTATGTTTAGGCTCTTTCACAGATCATTTTCATCTCCTCCTGCCTTAGTGTTAAGCTTGTCACCCTCTGCTCCTCCTTGATTTAGGATTCTGTTCATTCGTTTTGAAGAAACGCTGTGTTGGCAACAAGTGTGTTACACTGTCGGGTGCAGAAGTTCTATAAAAGGCCTTTCTGATATGAACTTATTCCCAAAAGATGAGATTCCTGATTTAGTGCCTTTCTGGGTTAAGAGCCTAGTGAGTGGATAGTTACGGTGCTGTTTGGCTGATATTTCAAATACTGGTCATTCTAATTGAATAGAAGTGTAAGAATTGCAGGCTTTCTGAATAGATGACTTCAGTGACCTTGTGAGGGATTTTGGTCATATTTACTGAATATCTAGATTGGGAGCCAGAATCCCAGTTGGGAGATTATGGTCATGATACTCTAGGTTAGGTTCATGGGTGAGACTTTGTTGCATTGAGGAGCAGGGCCTTTATGACACTGATGAGACAGAGACTCCAAAGGTTTGGGAAATCTGACTGTTAGAAAGACTCAGCATTGGAGTGACCTGGTTCTAGTTGAGATGAGTGATGGTATTGACTGGGATAAGAGACTTTTTAAGGGGCTAGGATTAATATTCTGCTACCTGGGATGAGAGACTCATGGGGGCTGTGATTTTTATTGTCAGACATGAGGAGAGTCTTGTGGGAGCTGTGGAATGAGGATACACTGGCTGGGATGAAAGATTTGGGGCTAGGGAGAGATGCATTGTGAGCGAGTGCGTGTGAGCAGAGATAAAATGCTGTATTGTAAAAGCATTGGTGAAGTTGCACTGCAAAGTAATTGGTTGCGGTCAGCTGGCTTTGAATACACTTCAAGGGACATTAGTGAGGGTGATGGTTTTTTTTAATGAGAAGTGTTTCTACTGGCACCATAATGTGATTTTAAAGGAGTGCAATGAAAATAATCTGTAATCAATAGATGCCATCCAATCAGTGCAGAGGGCATTATGTGGCATAAATAGTGATATCTTTCCATTATTAGTGCTCCATCTCATTAAGTCCTCTTGTCATGCTTTCTATTCTATAAGCAGTCCCCTAACAATGGAAACTCAGTGCTCACACAACCTCCAGAATGGTTTCTGTGGCCAGGCTTGTGCATGTGAGCCAAAGAATGGAATGACTCTAACGCTATTGCAGGAGCACATAAATAATCTGCAAGGTAAGTATATGTGTCCGTGAAAACCAAATAAACCCAACCAGAGTGATGCAGTGCAACAGCGGCAAGGAATGCCAGGTCAAAACAAGCCAAGAAAATAATAATGCTTATAAAATTTTGACCCATTCAGAAAGTGCTCCATACTCCGAAACCTCCCGGCAGTGTTAACAGAGAAGAAAGCGGTGGCTGTAATTTAACAATGCCAGAACTTTAAAACTGTGCTTTTCTTTGCATAGGCCTCTGAGCGCCAGTTTAATAGCACTTTCCTCCCCAATAAATTTCCACAAGCACATTCTGCAAGAGTGCTTGTTTGAGTAATGCAGTGTTAAAATAGTACTGACCAGATTTTAAACTATGAAATATCAGCACTCACCAGTGTATAAAGGAGCTGTTGGTTTACCACTATAAATACTGATAACTGACACAAGGTTGTAGAGTCAATTTTTATTATGCATCTAATATTATTCTGGTTGGATTTAAATTTTACACGTATCATAACCTTCCACTGCTACTGGATCTCTACTGATTCAAAAGTTGATGGGATTAATTGGTAGTTTTCAACACTGCAAAAAACGGTATTCACTCAAATACACACAGAATAGTTGGGGAATTGGATAAAATAATCCAGTTGCCATCCAAAATCCAATTCTCCACTTAGTATGTGTGGTGTAAGAATGTGAATTTTCAACACAGCCAGTTGGAAGGCTACAGTGATGTTATCTGATCTTGTCTCTTATTTTTCAGGTAACATTCGATTCAGAAATTTTCTTCAATGTCCTCTTACCTCCGATAATATTTTACGCTGGGTACAGTCTGAAGAAGGTGAGAATGGTGGACTTCAGTTTCTGAAGGGCCCGAATGTTTAAAATCAAGGTGGTTTCTAGAGTGACTTTCACAGTTGACTGCCCTCGTTAAATATTCTTTTAGAAGTTTACTTTTTCAGTCAGTGTTCTTTTAAGTAATTGGATATTTAGACCCTGTTTAAAAGTGTCTCTCTCTTTTTTCTGCCCAATGCCTCAGCTGGTTAAGCCAGAAGGTACATACAGACTGGAAGATCCTACGTTTGATTCCTGTCTGTTCAGTTGGCTGATCACAGATGGGGGGGGCTGAGCTGCAGACCTACAATTGGCCTGGTGCCCCTGGGCTAAGGAGAGGAAAATCGCCCCTGAGGTTCCCGATCCTGATTGCTATCTAGTGACTTGTGCTGGAAAGTGCACGTGTATAGTTATTGGGTGAGGGCAGGACTATACAATTAAATAGCATGTCTAACCTTGCACATGAAGAATAGATACTGGGCCGAAGTACCAGAGGGTGACTGGTGCACATGCATTATAGAAATATATTCTAGCATAAATCAGGACCTCACAGCAGAAAATTAAAGAGACAAGCAGGTATATTTTCTCCCCTCTTCGTTTTTTTCTGCTTTTCATCCTCTCCATTGTTGCTTTATATTTTGTAGTAGAATAGAAGACAGTAGTTCCTGGGCCTTTGCCAGTGGCGTTCTTTAGCTAGCTACTAGGAGTCTCAACAAAGTAAGCATAGGAGGTGAGCCATCCACCTCTTTGCCCTGAAGCATCTGCATTGCAGTGAAGGCTCTCCTTTGATGATGGACACATGACTAGGAACTTGCAATGTGGGGAATCATGACTTTGGTCCTATCTAGCCAAATTTTCCAGTTCTGATTCTATAACTACAGTATTTATAGTTGCCAGGATATCCTATCACCTGATGCTGTTGAGAATAACTTCTGAGCTGATATGGCTCACTATTAGGATGTAATCTGAAATAGTACGGTAACGTTACATACCATCTTTTGATCTGAACTTGTTTTTTTAACAGAGACAATTCTTCCGCAATTTGGGCTCGATTCTAACCTATGCTTTTATAGGCACTGCCATCTCCTGTATTGTGATTGGGTGAGTAACTTTTGTGGCCATAAATGTAAGCTTGTCTGTAATTCCAAGGTTGCAGACTTCCATAATTAATGCCTAAAGTATCGTTAGTAGTACAAACATGGGTGAGGGTCTAGGAACCAGACAGTCTGAACTTTTATTTGATGGTTTTGAAATATGAAAGTACTGGTTTTTATGGCATTCCAGAAATTGCAGTAACTAGTTAGGTACTGTCTAGTGGTTGTATCATAAAATGCTTTCAAAAGATCAGTGAAGTTTCACATCATGTCCCCATTATCGAGCTTTTTACCTTTATTTTTCACACTGCGTGAAAGTGGCCTTGTTGCTAAATTTCTTTTTCCCCCTCACTATCTCCCACCTGCCTTTTACTTGCTCATGATGACACAGTTCAGATTAGAAACTTACCAGGTAATGGATCATTGGGAATACTTTGGTGCCTGCTACAAACTCCGTTCCCTAGCACTGACTCCATCCCTCTCCCTGGCAACTGTCTGAGGCTGAACAAGACCGTTCGCAACCTTTGTGTCCTATTCGACCCCGAGATGAGCTTCAGACCACATATCCGGTCCAACGCCAAGACCACCTACTTTTACCTCCATAACATCGTCCAACTCCACCCCTGCCTCAGCTCATCTGCTGCAGAAATCCTCATTCATCCCTTTGTTACCTTTAGACTTGACTATGCCAATGCTCTCCTGGCTGGTCTTCCATCTTCCACCTTACATAACTTGAGCTCATCCAAATCTCTGCTGCCCATATTCTAACTTACACCAAGTCCCGTTCACCCATCACCCCTGTGCTCGCTGACCTACATTGGCTCCTGGTCAGGCAACACCTCGATTTTAAAAATTCTCATCCTTGCTTTCAAATCCCTCCATGGCCTCGCCCCTCCCTATCTCTTTTTGAGAAAGGTATCGAAGCTATTTGCCTCAACCACTTCCTGTGGTAGCGAGTTCCACATTTTAACCCCTCTCAGTAAAGAAATTTCTCCTTATTTCCCGATTTGGGTTTATTAGTAACTATCTTGTATTTATGACCCCTAGTTTTGGATTCTCCCACAAGTGGAAACACTCTCTCCACATCTACCCTGTCCAACCCATTCATAATTTTAAAGACCTTTATCAGGTCACCTCAAAGTCTTTTCAAAAGAAAAAAGCCCCAATCTGTTCAATCTTTCTCGACAGCTGTAATCTCAGTTGTGGTACCATCCTTGTAAATCTTTTTTGCACTTTCTCCAGGGTTTCTATGTCCTTTTCATAGTATGGAGATCAGAACTGTGCATAGTACTCCATATGTGCGGCCTGATCAGAGTCCTATATAAGTTTAATGTAACTTCAGTACTTTTGATTTCTATACTGCTAGAAATAAAATCCTAGTGCTTTGTTAGCATTTTTAATTGCTTTGCTGACCTGCGATGCTGCTTTTAATAATTTGTTCACCTGTATCCCTAGATCTCTTTGCTCTTCTACCCCATTAAGTTTTTTTATTTTCTAAGGTGTAGGTGATGTTTCTGTTTTTTCTACCAAAGTGCAACACCTCACATTTATTTATATTCAAGTTCTTTTGCCAATTAACTGCCCAGTCTGCAAGTTTTCTAATGTCTTGTTGTATTATGTTACATTCTTCTCAGTGTTAGCTGTACCCCCGGTTTGGTATCATCTGTAAATTTTGATGTTGAGTTACTTGTTCCTAAGTCCAAATCATTAATGTAAATTATGAATAACTGTGTTCCCAGCAGTGATCTTTGTGGAATACCACTTTCTACCTTCTACCAACCCTTTTCCTCTACTCTCTGCTTTCTATTTTTTAGCCATTTTGCTATCCATTCAGCTATTTGTCCCCTGACTCCACATGCCCTAACCTTTGACATGAGCCGACCGTGTGGTACCTTATCGAAGGCCTTTTGAAAATCCAAGTATATGACATCTACCTCATTACCCTTGTCCACTCTTTCCGTTACCTCTTCAAAGAATTCTGTAAGGTTAGTTAAGCATGACTTAGCCTTTTGGAATCCATGCTGACTTTTTTATTATATTTTCTAGCTGCTCTTCTACCACTTTTTTTAGTATAGATTCCAGTATCTTTCCTTACACTGATGTTAAGCTGACTGGTCTATAGTTCCCAGGTTTTGTTCGATCTCCCTTTTTGTATGTAGGAACAACAATCACTTAAGGATTGAGGAGGAAGCAACAAAGACTTGCTTATGTCTGGAAAGTACAGCTGCAGGCTGGCAAAAACATAAGAACATAAGAAATAGGAGCAGGAGTAGGCCAATCGGCCCCTCGAGCCTGCTCCGCCATTCAATAAGATCATGGCTGATCTGATCCTAACCTCAAATCTAAAGAACACAAGAAGTAGGAGCAGGACCCGGCCACTCAGCCCCTGGGCCCGCTCCGCCACCCACAGGGCCCTGACCGATCCGAACTCAGCCTCATGTCCAATTTCCTGCCCGCTCACCGTAACCCCTAATTCCCTTTACCTCTAGGAAACTATCTATTTCTGTTTTAAATTTATTTAATGATGTAGCTTCCACAGCTTCCTGGGGCAGCAAATTCCACAGACCCACTACCCTCTGAGTGAAGAAGTTTCTCCTCATCTCAGTTTTGAAAGAGCAGCCCCTTATTCTAAGATTATGCACCCCTAGTTCTAGTTTCACCCATCCTTGGGAACATCCTTACCGCATCCACCCGATCAAGCCCCTTCACAATCTTTTATGTTTCAATAAGATCGCCTCTCATTCTTCTGAACTCCAATGAGTAGAGTCCCAATCTACTCAACCTCTCCTCATATGTCCACCCCCTCATCCCCGGGATTAACCGAGGCTTAGGGACCACAGAATGTCCTTTTGAGGTACAGCTGGAGCTTAACCAGTTGAAGTTGTGCAGCTTCCCATGACAGAGCACTGGTGAGCTTCCACTGGTTGTCCTGCCAGGATCACCCTACCCATCGGGACAGGATGTCCAGCCTTTTGGAGCTTGGGGTCTGATAACACATGGCAAAACTAGTGAGATGGCTGCATATGATTACTCAATAATTTGAGATCCCTCCGCATGCACACAGGAAGAGAGATTCCCAAAAGTGAAACTCCTGTGCACACAAAGTGAGACCCCAGTCACACATACAAAAAGATGAGGTCTCCATCCTCCTTTTCCCAGCCTCATTTCCCCCCTCCTCCCAACATCTCAAAAAGTGGAAGCTTCAGCTATTTAAATTTCCTGGGCCTGGAAGACAAGAAAAGGCTGTTCCCTGATTGGTAGATTTTCATCAATCGGGGAATCGACTTTTTCAATTCTCCAGTCCAGGCACTTTAAAGAGCTGAAATCCAAAGCTGCTGATGTTGGGTTTGCATATCAGCTTCATGAAGACAGGAACTATTTATATAGAAACATAGAAGATAGGAGCAGGAGTAGGCCATTCGGCCCCTCAAGCCTGCTCTGCCATTCGATGAGATCATGGCTGATCATCCAAACTCAGTACCCTGTACCTGCCTTCTCCCCATATCCCTTGATACCTTTAGCTTTAAGAAATATATCTAACTCATTCTTGAATATATTTAATGACTTGGCCTCAACAACCTTCTGTGGTAGAGAATTCCACAGGTTCACCACTCTCCGGGTGAAGAAATTCTTCCTCATTTCTGTCCTAAATGGCTTACCCCTTATCCTTAGATTATGACCCCTGGTTCTGGACTCTCCGACAATCGGGAACATTCTTCCTGCATCTAGTTTGTCCAGACCTGTCAGAATTTTATATGTTTCGATGAGATCCCCTCTCATTCTTCTATACTCCAGCGAGTATAAGCCCAATCGACCCAATCTCTCCTCGTATGTCATTCCTGCCATCCCAGGTATCAGCCTTGTGAATCTTCGCTGAACTCCTTCCAGGGCAAGAACATCCTTCCTCAGATAAGGCGACCAAAACTGCACACAGTACTCAAGGTGTGGTCTCACCAAGGCCCTGTACAACTGCAGCAGGACATCCCTGTTCCTATACTCAAACCCTTTCGCTATGAAGGCCAACATACCATTTGCCTTCTTCACCGCCTGCTGCACCTGCATGCTTACCTTCAGCGACTGATGCACAAGGACACCCAGGTCTCGTTGCACTTCCCCTTCTCCCAATCTATTGCCATTCAGATAATAGTCTGTCTTTCTGTTTTTGACACCAAAGTGGATAACCTCGCATTTATCCACGTTATATTGCATCTGCCACGCTTCTGCCCACTCACCAAACCTGTCCAAATAATCCTGGAGTTTCTCGGTATCCTCCTCGCAGCACACACGCCCACCCAGCTTTGTGTCATCTGCAAACTTGGAGATATTATATTTAGTTCCCTTATCTAGATCATTAATGTATATTGTGAATAGCTGGGGTCCAAGGACCGATCCCTGCGGTACCCCACTAGTTACTGCCTGCCACTCGGAACAAGACCCATTAATTCCTACTCTCTGCTTTCTGTCCGCCAACCAGTTCTCTATCCAAGTCAATACCTTGCCCCCAACCCCAATCCCATGTGCCTTAACTTTATGGACCAGCTACATAAATGCCGTGGCTACTAGAGCAGGTCAGAGGCTGGGTATTATGCGGCGAGTGTCTTACCTCCTGACTCCTCAAAACCTCTCCTCCAACAACGAAGCACAAGTAAGGAGTGTGATGGAATACTCACCACTTGCCTGGATGGGTGCAGCTGCAACAACACTCAAGAAGCTCGGCACCATCCAGGACAATGCTTGATCTCAGCCCATCCACCATCGAAAACATCCAGTCCATCCACCACCGCCACACCATGGCTGCAATGTGTACTATCTGTAGGATGCGCTGTAGCGACTCACCAAGGCTTCTTCGACAGCACCTCCCAAACCCATGAAATCCACCACCTGAAATGATCAGGGCAGCATCTCCTCTAAGTTCCCCTCCAAGTCACACACCATCCCAACTTGGACATGTATCGGTGTTCCAGCATCGTCACTGGGTCAAAATCCTGGATCTCCCTCCCTAACAGCACTATGGGAGTATCATCACCACATGGACTGCAGTGGTTCAAAAAGGCGGCTCACCACCACCTTCTCGAGGGCAACTAGGGATGGACAATAACTCCTGGCCTTGCCAGCGCAGCCCATATGCCAAGAATGAATTTTTTTTAAATAGCGCCTTTCATGACCTCCGGACGTCCCAAAGCGCTTTACAGCCAATGAAGTACATGGTTTTTTTATTTGTTTTATGGGATGTGGGCGTCGCTGGCAAGGCCAGTATTTATTGCCAATCCCTAATTGCCCTTGAGAAGATGTAGTCACTGTTGTAATGTAGGAGGCACATGTCATCCCACTGCACTCCTGCTGAGAGCAGCAGCCGTGCCATCCGTCTGATTTTTGTTTAATTCACATGACCTTCCCCTCACAATGAAAGATCAGCCGTTTCTGCCTTTGCTTTTCAAAAGCTGAGTACTTTCCATTTACAATGCTCACCTCATATCGAGTAATATCTAGCCAGATATTCAGATAAATGTCGTCGTAGTGATCATTCATCTGATTGAAAAATTGAAGTTATGGAGCTAACAGTCTGAACTATGGAGAGGACAGGACCGCGAACATGCGCAACAAATCTAAATAATGGCCCGTATTTTCCGATCACAGGCCTCCCGCGGGCGGAGGCCTGCGATCTGGAAAACTCTGCACCCTTACCTGAGGGCTCCCGGGAGGCACATAGTTCCGATGCTGGGCCTCACCAAACTTGAAGGGCGCAGGGCCCACGTATCCCAGAAGCGCATGTAGTTCGCAGCGTCCCTGGGATCACGTGGGCCATGGGGAGCCAATCAAAGAAGGGAATCTCCCTTCATACATTTGACAGGAAGACCTGTCAAATATATGAATGCAGATCACCCCCCAAAACATAGTAGAACTTTAAATAACATTTTTTTAAAAATCACTTTTTAAAATAACTTGAAAGTACAATAAATTAACTATTAAACAAAACTTTAAATTTTTCAAAAAAATAATTGAAGTTTTTTACGGGGCTAAAAATAAACTTACCTTTTTTTAAAAAGTATTTTTAAATGATAAATCAGTGGAAATTAAAAAAAAACAAAACTTTTTTCAACTCTTATCCGCAAGAATTGTAAGGGTTTTCTGCGGGCGGAGGGTCTCCAAAAAGTGGAACTCTCCGCCCGCAGAGGCCCTTCTCCAGGGCAGCCGGAGGATCTGTCGAGCTTTGTTGACAGATTGGAAATGCCGGTTTCCAGCGCATGCGCAGTGCATGTCTGAAACCGGCATTTCCAATGTCCCTACGGGTGGGTACACAGCGCGTACCCACCCGTAGGGATCGGAATATCCGGCCCAATGTTTTTCAATAGAGGATGTAGTAATTAATAAGGTAATTCAAGATGGCCAATATTCAGTTAACAACAACAACAACAACTTGTATTTATATAGCGCCTTTAACGTAGTAAGACGTCCCAAGGTGCTGCACAGGAGTATTTTAAGACAAAAAATTTGACACCGATCCACATAAGGATAAATTAGGGCAGGTGACCAAAAGCTTGGTCAAAGAGGTAGGTTTTAAGGAGCGTCTTAAAGAAGGAAAGAGCGGTAGAGAGGTGGAGAGGTTTAGGGAGGGAATTCCAGAGCTTAGGGCCTTGGCAACAGAAGGTTAATAGATTGTAAAATTAAATAAATTACCCCTTACCCTTATTAGTCTGTTCCATTGTTATGATTGTGTTTATTAAATGTTAATATTTATAAAACTGATAGCAAAGTCCAGTGCGAGACAAAGACTAGTATATTTTGCCTCCCTCTAGTGGTGCATCAGCATTTATGATTTATTTCGAGCACTCAAATAAATTAGTCCAAAACCGTTCCTTGTTACTCTTTAGCACTACATATTGGAATTATACCTAATAAAAATCTATAATTTTGGTCACTGACGAGGCTAGCTCCAATCAGCCTCTTGTCTCACTGACCATCCACTGAAGTGAAGAAACAGAGGGGGAGATAGTGGATGACCACAAAAAGAGAAAGTGAAGCAGAAATGAGAGAATCACAATTGGTAGAGAGGGAAAAATAGAAGTGAAGGACGTATAAATGGAATAGAGTGGTCCAAGGATTCTAAGAAATTCAAATTAGCTTGGTGATTTAATCAGACATGGCCCACTCACTGGTTGTGTCAGAATGATCTGTCGAACTGTTCCCTGAGTTATGTTATTAACAAAGCAGGTGACTGACCTTCCATTCCAGCTGCTAAACTCTGACCAGCTGTTTAATTGTACATAATGATACCCAGATGCCTGTCTCTAATAAAGTTACCAATATGGTTACAGGCGATTGATAAAGCTCTTTGTAGCCCATAGGGATGGTATGTTGGTCCCTGTGTATGTGCTAGTAAGTGTACAGATGTACAATTGGCATTCTGGTATGTGGACCAGCTACATAAATCCCGTGGCCTGGGATTATAGTAGGGCTAATGCTTTGTTATGTCAGAGGTTCCAGGATGTGTTTCTGAAGCTGGAAGGCATATGTCTATGTAATATCACCCTCTGTTTGGCTTAGGTAAAAAAGTCAAATAAGTGCTGGGGTGAGCTCATAGAGGAATGGAAGTCAAGTCAAACGAGATTACACTGTTGGTGTATAAGGACCATATCTGGTGTACTGTTTATAGTTCTGGTGACGTAATTGTAGGGGTTTGGGTGTAACACATGCCTAGGTACCTAAGCCTGTTTTTGACCTGACAAAGGAATAGACCTCTTGTACAGGCAAGGGAATTTCCTGTGCAAGCACCATGCCTTCTATTTTTAAGTAGTTGAACTCATAGCCTGATTGCTGGCTGAATATTTTGATGGTTTGGAAGATGTTGGGGAGTGAAGCAGTTAAGGTTGGTGACCTACAGCAGGATATTTTGTGCTCTGCTTCTTCAGCCTGGATACAGGGATTAATTTGTATGGTTTCAGCTAGGGATTTGACAGTCAGTACAAAGAGGAGAGGGAAAAGGGGACAACTCTGTCTAGTTCCTTGTTGCTGGGTCGAAGTAGTCAATAGTTTTCGCAGACCATGCGAGTTGGGAGTAGAGGATTTTGAACCATCTTCTGAGCATGCTTTCAAAGTTCATTCACTGGAGCATGAGGAGCACAGTACCCAGTCAAAGGTCTTTTCTATGTCCAGGGATAGCAGGGCTGGTGCCTTTGCGCTATTGCAATGGTGCACAATGTTGAACTGCCGTCTGCTGTTGTCCACCGAGAGGTGCAGAGAACACGAATTAAAAACTAAGTTTGGAGAAGGAACTGAAGTCAGGCTAGACATTTTTTACATTGCGGATAATGGACGTGTAGAGTAAGTTACCAGGGAAGGTTATTGAAGTAAATCGATGGGTTCAACAAGCAGTTAGTTGTGTTTGTGGTGAGAAAAGGGATTGAATGGTGTGATAAAAAGGAGGCCTGGGTGGGGGTTGAGGTAATTTAAAAAGGGATGGCATTGTTGAGCCCAATAGCCCTTTTCTGTAAGAAAGATATTGGGGCGGTATCACATGGGCTGCCCGTATACGCCCCTCCCCATATTCAGTTCCATCAACTTCAGTACCTGCAGTGGCAGGGTATTTGAGGTTGCTGTTTATCAGAATTTCCAGTATGCCAGAAGTTGCGTTATGTAAGGCTGCACTGGAATTCAGTGAAGAGTTTGTCTCCTGGAATGTCAGCAAAGCCAGAAAGTAGCATAGAAGTGGCTTCCTAGTGCTCGCAGGATCCACATGCGCATTTCACAATGTCACAGTTTCTTTTAATGCTGTATCCATTACTCGATTGCTCAGGGCCATCAAGCCACGGCTGGGACTTCCATCAAGAAAGCTGCCTTTCTGACTTATTCCAGCTCCTCTGCTGAATTCACTGCAAAAAAAAAAAAAGATTTTCAGTCTGCAGCTCAGTGCTTGAGTGATGGGCTCAACTTAATAGAGAGCACAGGGTGGCTTGTTTCTTGACTCTGCTGTATTGCACATGACAATCTTTGTGCTTCATCCATGTCTGAAGAATTAATTAGCCTGAATTCCAGATGGGAATTTTTTTTTTTTTTTTAAAGAGTACTGCAGAATTAACAGAAGGGTATGGAATCTGAGATTCCTGCTTTTATAACAAAGAACACCTCTGACAATAATTGAAAACAGCTGTTTGAACAATATCGATAAAAGGATACAAGCTCCCAGTTTATTTAGTTCAGTCATGCAGACAGCAGGGCAGGCAAGCAAAAAGTTATAAATAATCTTTTCTCATCAGGTGATTTCCTGTGATTAACATTAATAATCATAGAATCATAGAATTGAAGTGGAGTATTTGAAATAAACACTCAACTCCAGGTCTGCGTTCGAAGATTTAAGCAGTCTTTATTCGCATCGGTGGGGGGACAACCTGCTATTGGTCTAGCCAGGCTTCTCTCCGATGATACAAAGTTTTAAGCAGTCTTTTATATAAATTATAGGTACATGATTAGCCTCATGCACGACCCATCTTAACAATTTGATTGGGTTTTGTCCCCGCATGCACATTTACTGATTGATTGCCTATGCTACGTTACATTAAGGTACCGCCTTTATTACTGGAAAAGCATATGTCCGTTATCACCGCAAGCTGTTGTTGCAACTATGACCTTTATTTATGCCAGATGGGGTTTCACCAACATTGTACTCCTGACTCATTGTTCTGCTTTTCCTGCCCCTCTAGGCCTCTTTACTTCCGACTCATTGTTCTGCTATTTGCAATTATCTCCAAGTTACACAGCTTGCAGTCATTAATCATTCTAACACTACTGCAAAATCAACACGTTATTCTTAGCGTTATCTCAACTGCCAGTTAAGCAACTGAGAAAAAGCTGACTACTGCAAAAGGCCTATTAGCTCATTCGATTCCCGAGACCCTCCTCTTAACCCTTTAATTATAGTAGAGCTCGAAAGCCCCACTTCAGAATCATAGAAAGTTACAGCACGGAAGGAGGCCATTTTGGCCTATCGTGTCCGCGCCGGCCAACAAAGAGCTATCCAGCCTAATCCCACTTCCCAGCTCTTGGTCCGTAGCCCTGTAGGTTACAGCATCCCAAGTGCACATCCAAGTACTTTTTAGATGTGGTTAGGGTTCCTGCCTCTACCACCCTTTCAGGCAGTGAGTTCCAGACCCCCACAACCCTCTGGGTGAAGCAATTTCCCCTCAAATCCCCTCGAAACCTTCCACCAATTACTTTAAATCTGTGCCCCCTGGTTTTTGATCCCTCTGCTAAGAGAAATATTTCCTTTCTATCCACTTTATCTATGCCCCTCATAATTTTATACACCTCAATAAGGTCTCCCCTCAGCCTCCTCTGTTCCAAGGAAAAGAGATCCAGTCTTTCCTCATAGCTAAGATTCTCTACTCCCGGCAACATCCTTGTAAATCTCCTCTGTACCCTCTCTAGTGCAATCACATCTTTCCTGTAATGTGGTGACCAGAACTGCACGCAGTACTCTAGCTGAGGCCAAACCAGTGTTTTATACAGTTGAAGCATAACCCCCCAATAATGATACAAAGTAAAACATTGGGAATGCTGCAAGGTGCTGGACAGGAATTTGCTTTTATCCTACAGCAACAGGGAAATGTTATAGTGTGATATATGTCCCTGATTTGTTCCTGTTGCCTGCTTGCAGCTGCGTTGCTGTTTTGCCAAGTCCTAAACCAGACAGAAGTGGTCATAGAAACAGATTCATGGTTTGAAATCTGACGTTTCCGTGTAAACTCTAATACCTCCATGCCCTAAGGCATGGAATCTTGTAACTGGAAAGGAAAAAAATCAGATTTTCGGTGCCTACTTTTCATAAGAAAGAACATACATACCTTTATATAGCACCTATCATGACCTTAGGACCTCATAGTGTTTCACAGTCAAATTAAGTACTTTTGAAGTTGCAATGTTGGGAAATAGACTGAAAATGGAAAGGAGGTGGGTGGGGAAGATTTGCACGGGTAGTCTTAAGAGTCAGAAGAGTGAAAGGTGTGTACTGGATCCTCGGGCTGCAGAAGGTTGCAGACACAAGGAAAGACAAGGTTATGGAAGGATTTGTAGCTGAGGATGAAGATTTTAAGAGCAATGTGCTGAGGGATTAGAAGCCAGTGGAGATCCAGTATTGAGGCGATAGGTGAGTAAAACTTGAAGTGGGACTTAATGAGGATGGCGGAGTTCTGGATGAGTTGGAGCTTGGGAGGTTAGTGAGGACAGCTGTAGACTTGCCAAGCCAAGAGGTGACAAAAGCAGGGATGAGGGTTTGGGCAGTGGTGGGGGTAAGGTAGGTGCAAAGGTGGGTGATATTACAGTTTGTGTGGCACTGTTCAGGGAGCAGTTCAGGTGCAGAGCAGTTTGTTGGCTGCCAGATAAAATTGGAAGCGTGTTGGGCATCTCAGCTTTTGTACAAGATGATTCAGAACAGGATTTTCTGGTTTGCAAGGAAGATATCCTGGATATCATGAGCTCTTTTAACAGTATGGAGAATTTAATTAAGTCATATTGCAACTAAAAATATCAACCAGGAAAAGATAATCCTCTACAGACTTTAGACCCATTTCAAATGCACCTTTTCCCTCTGTTTCCATTAGATAAGGTAGAAGTACTGGCGTTGCATTTATTAAAAGCCAGTATGTGATAAAATGCAACTGTATCAGTTACCGCATGGCTGAGCCATTCGTTTAAAGTTAGGACGTTTCTTATCATTGTGCAAAGCTGGGCTTGTGTCCCAGTATTTTTTTCCTGCACAGCCTGGTAATGAGACCATGCTGGCCTAGTTCGTCAAGCATTCTCCACTTTCACTTCTCCACTTAGTTTGCTGTCCTCATTTCTTCTGAAACATTGAAGGGAGGCCAGAAATGACCCCTGCTCTGATAACCTTAGGCAATGTGCAGCGTTGGTGCTGTGAAGGTTCACACTGTCTGATCACACTTGGCTGGAGTGCAGACAAATAAGAAGATTCTGTTGAAGGTTTCACATAGAAACATGACCGGGCATCCAGTGGGACAATTTAATTACTTTCAGCTGTTGAATGATTGAAGCCGCCAGTGTTTACTATAGGGTCCAAGACCCTTTAACCTGAGGCTTAGGTTATCGAAAGTATCAGATTCCTCAATGTATGGAGTTCAAGTAGGCCAGAGGAAGCCTAAGCTGCATTTCGCTTCAGTTTTTAAAGTGGAACATAACTTTCAGCCACCAGGCTAAGTGAGGGACCAAAAGAACTTAGAAATGCTCATAGATCAAAAGACAACTGTGCTGAACTCTTAGACCCCAGAGTATTGAAATAAGAATATAAGAAATAAGAGCAGGAGTAGGCCATTTGGCCCCTCGAGCCTGCTCCGCCATTCAATAAGATCATGGCTGACCTTCCACCTCAACTCCACTTTCCTGCACTATCCCCATATCCCTTAATATCTAAAAATCTATCGATCTCTGTCATGAATATACTCAATGACTGAGCCTCCACAGCCCTCTGGGGTAGTGAATTCAAAGATTCCCCACCCTCTGAGTGAAGAAATTTCTCCTCATCTCAGTCCTAAATGGCCAACCTCTTATTCTGAGACTGTGACCGCTGGTTCTCGACTCCCCAGCCAGAGGAAACATCCTCCTTGCATCTACCCTGTTAAGCCCTGTGTCGTAAGAATGAGCCTTACGCGTGGTGAACTTAAAGTAAGCTTTAATCAACTAAAAAGGTGCTACATACAAAAGAGGTCTTACTCTATGCCTCTCCAGGATCCAACTGATCAGTCCAGTATTTATCCTGGACTAATCACAGGAAGTGATGCAATAAAGTTCGAGTCACAGGAAGCTGTATTGTGTTACCACACCCTGTAAGAATTTCGTATGTTTCAACGAGATCACCTCTCATTTTTCTAAACTCCAGAGAATATAGGCCTAGTCTACTCAATCTCTCCTCATAGGACAATCCCCCCATCCCAGGAATCAGTCTGGTGAACCTTCATTGTACTCCCTCTATGGCAAGTATATCCTTCCTTAGGTAAGGAGACCAAAACTGTACACAATACTCCAGGTGTAGTCTCACCAGGGTCCTACATAATTACAGTAAGATGTCTTTACTCTTCTACTCAAATCCTCTTGTAATAAAGGCCAACATACCATTTGCTTTCCTAATTGCTTGCTGAATCTGCATGTTACCTTTCAGCGATTCATGTACAAGGACACCCAGGTCCCTCTCAACACCAACATGTCCCAATCTCTCTCCATTTAAAAAATACTCTGCTTTTCTATTTTTTCTACCAAAGTGGATAACTTCACATTTCTCTACATTATATTCCATTTGCCATGTTCTTGCCCACTCACTTAGCTTGTCTATATCCCCATGAAGCCTCTTTGCATCCTCCTCACAACTTACATTCCCACCCAGCTTTGTATCATCAGCAAACTTGGATATATTACATTTGGTCCCCTCATCCAAATCATTGATATAGATTGTGAATAGCTGAGGCTCAAGCACTGATCCTTGCGGTACCCCACTAGTTACAGCCTGCCAACCTGAAAATAACCCATTTATTCCTACTCTCTGTTTTCTGTCCGTTAACTAATCCTCAATCCATGCTAGTATATTGCCCCCAATCCCATGAGCCCTAATTTTGTTTCATAACCTCTTGTGTGGCACCTTATCGAATGCCTTCTGAAAATCCACATCTACTGGTTCCCCCTTATCTATTCGGCTAGTTACAACCTCAAAAAACTCTAACAGCTTCGTCAAACACGATTTCCCTTTCATAAATCTGTGTTGACTCTGCCCAATCCTATTATTGTTTTCTAAGTGCCCTGTTACCACGTCCTTAATAATAGATTCTAGCATTTTCCCTACTACTGATGTCAGGCTAACTGGTCTGTAGTTCCCCGTTTTCTCTCTTCCCTCCTTTCTTAAATAGTGGGGCTACATTTGCTACCTTCCAATCCATGGGAACCATTCTGGAATCTATGGAATTTTGGAAAATGACAACTAATGCATCCACTATCTCTATAGCCACCTCTTTCAAAACCCTAAGGTGTAGGTCATCAGGTCCAGGGGATTTATCGGCTTTCAGTCCCATTAATTTCTCTAGTGCTTTTTTTTACTAATACTAATTTCTTTCAGTTCCTCATTCTCGTTAGACACTTGGTTCTCCACTATTTCCGGGAAGTTTTTTGCGTCGTCTTCCGTGAAGACAGACACAAAGTATTTGTTTAATTTCTCTGCCATTTTCTTATTCCCCATTATAATTTCTCTTGTCTCAGCCTGTAAGGGACCCACATTTACTTTTGCTAATCTTTTCCTTTTTACATACCTATAGAAGCTTTTACAGTCTGTTTTTATGTCTCTCGCTAGTTTACTCTCATATTCCATTTTCCCTTTCCTTATCAATTTCTTGGTCCTCCTTTGCTGAATTCTAAAATCCTCCCAATCCTCAGGCTGACTACTCTTTTTGGCAACATTATAAGCCTCTTCCTTTGATCTAATACTACCTTTAACTTCTCTTGTTAGCCACGGTTGGACCACTTTTCCTGTGGGGTTTTTGTGCCTTAAAGGAATGTGTATTTGTTGTAAATTATGTATTAATTTTTTAAATGCTAGCCATTGCTTGTCTACCGTCATACCTTTTTAATGCGAGCCATTGCTTCTCTACCATCATACCTTTTAATGTAGTTTCCCAATCTACCTTAGCCAACTTGCCCCTCATACCTACGTAGTTTGCTTTGTTGAGATTTAAGATCCTAGTTTCGGATTTAACAAAATCCCTTTCAAACTCAATATAAAATTCTATCATATTATGGTCACTCTTCCCTAAAGGCCACTTTACTACAAAGTTATTAATTAACCCTTTCTCGTTGCACAATACTTGATCTAAAATAACCTGTTCCCTCGTTGGTTCCTCAACATACTGATCTAGAAAGCTATCTTGCATACTTTCCATGAATTCGTCCTCCACACTATTACTGCAAATTTGGTTTGCCCAGTCTATATGTAGATTAAAGCCCCCCATGATTACTGTATTACCCTTGTTACATGCGCCTCTAATTTCCTGATTTATACTCTGCCCTACATTACAACTACTGTTTGGGGGCCTATAAACAACTCCCACCAATATTTTCTGCTCCTTGCTGTTTCTTAGCTCCGAAAATCAAGAAATAGAATCAGTTTGGGTGGAGCTAAGATCCTTTCTCTCTACTGTCTTTATCCCATCCTTTATTATCAGGGCTACCCCTCCTCCTTTTCCATTTTGCCTATCTCTTGCAAAAGTTAAGCATCCTGGAATATTTAGTTCACAACCTTGGCCACATTGCAGCCACGTCTCTGTAATGGCTATTAGATCAAACCTATTAATTTCTATCTGCGCTATTAATTCATCTATTTTGTTGCGAATGCTTCGCGCATTCAGATATAGTGCCTTTAGCTTTGACTTTTCTATTTTTCCCTGATGTCACCTTAGTCACTGATGCCTGATTACCTTTGTTACTCTCTGCCACTTCCTGACCCACTCCGCTTATTTTTTAACCCAAAACTCTACTTTGCTCGAGAGCCTTGACATTTCTCTCGCTGCTTTTAAATTTGCTCTTTCCTGAATCCCCCCAATCCCCTTCATTAGTTTAAAGCCCTGTCTACTGCTCTTGTTATTTGGTTCGCTAGGACACTGGTCCCAGCCTGGTTTAAGTGGAGCCCGTCCCAACGGAACAGCTCCCTCTTTCCCCAGTACTGGTGCCAGTGCCCCATGAACTGAAACCCCTTCCTCCCACACCACTCTTTGAGCCACCCATTTAAACCTCTAGGGGGAAAAATTGAGTCGCGACCCCCTTTGGGGCACTAACTTCGCCGGGGCGCTACTTTTAGCGCCCCCAAAACATTAGCCCCCCGCAGCCTAAATTGACTGGTAGTGCCCCAAGAGAGCTACTGGAAGCGCCCCGCATCCCTCTTGGGGCGCTGCGAGGGAATATCGCGGCGCTACATGCCGTGGTATTGCAGGCCTTCCTCCCCTTCTTAAAGGGGAGGGGCCTTGCGCAGCTGGGCCACCGGGATCGGAGTGCCGGCAAAAGAGCCCGGCACTCAAGAGAAGTGCCGGGCTCATGGAGTACAGCCGGCACTCCGTGGGGGGCAGGGGGGTGCTCAGAAGGTCAGGAGCGGCAGCGGAGGCAGGTGCTGGCAGGCGGCCAGCAAGAAAAATGGCCGCCCGGCACCTCGCCTTTAAATAGCTCCGTCCCGGCCACAGGTAGGCCCCCCTGACCCCGTCGGACATAGCGTCCAGCGGTAAGTCAGGGAGCGCTACCGAAGATTGCGGCCGGGGTGCTGCGCACGGCGATGACATCATTGCCGGCGGCGCAGCACCATGGGGCGCTAACGGTTACTGCCGCCGCTAACCTCCCGCTGAATTTTGCAGGAGGCATTGGGAATGGCTGTTGGTGTTGCACCAGGAGAAATCGTGATCATTTATTTTCTCCTGCTGTCATTATACGTGTCTATATGGAATGATTCATTCTGGCTGCAAGGTTGTTATAAAAGACTCCGTGGGTGTGCCGGATTACTGAATGATGTTTCTCATCTCTGTGGGGGATTCCTTTAACTGCAACGTCTGCCAATTAGATTTTGCCTTGGCTCCCAATTATCCTGTTCCTCCTGTGAATAGATGATGGCAGCCATGACACAAGTTAATGAAATTTTGTTGCTCTCTTTCTGAATTTGCTGAACTATTGCCCCCCGCCCCCATGACGATAACACAGAGCTCGGTTTCTAGTGTGTGTGTGTGTGTGCGCAGGCCATGTATTTGCTGCATTTAATTGGTGTCACCCACTTTCTCAACAGCATCTGAAACTTTTCCCCAATATTGTAAACTTACCCTGGCAACTGGGAACCTCCATCCACACTGATCGCCGGTTTCCAGATGTTAGGCTTTTGGGAAAACTTGCTGCCGTTGTGTCCAGTTGTTTTCCATGTTGTTCGTCAAAAGGCAAAGAGGGGAAAGGGTTCAAAGAAAGGCAACAAGAATGATAAGTCAGCGAGCTATGAAGGGCATTGAGCAGTTGAACTGGTTTACAATGGGAAATAAAGACTAAGATTAGAAATAAAGGGTGTTGGGGTCACCGATTTGGCGAACCTGTTTGTGCTGAATCAAGGTAAGTGAGCTAGGAAACATAATCGCCGATTTTCCGGCTGATAACCTCTTTATTTTAAATGTGATAACATTGATATGGAAAATCTCGGCTGATGACTAAGGAAATGTAAACTAAGCTTAACTTGAGTAATTACCTTTCAGTTAGAGGAGTTAACTTATGAAACAAGCAGCCACCGAGGTGGTAAATGTGAATTCATTTGAATCATTTTAAAAAGAAATGGGCCATATTCCTAATTGACTAGCAATAAGCACGGACAAGATAAGGAATAAAATGGTCCATGAAAACCTAGACAGCAGGGCAGGCTTTACATCTGATTGAGCTATTCCTGTTCCTATCTTCTGAAAGTATATTTTTGCCTCCTATTACCCTCTCTCATTCTCACTGTCCACATACCATGCCTGGATGAGACACCAAGCAAGTAGGTGACTTTTTCCAAGATCTTTGCCAGTACCTCTCTAGGATTGACTGCTAGCACGCCTGTGTGGTTGGGAGCTCTTCACTCCCCTTTTCCCCCTCCTCCTGTGAAGAAGTGGCTATCCTCCGTTCAATGCTTATCCACAACAGCGGGCCGAGAGCTGACCAAGCGGGCAATCAGACCCCCGAACTTAAGTCCCAACATTTCATGGCATAACACGTTGAAAGCCCTCCACTACTCTGGCCAAACCCACACCCCTCCCCTCCTGTGTTCTAATATTCTTGCATCTCATGTACATGGATTGTGTGAAAATAAAGTACAGATGTGAGGTAGGCAGAAAAAAGATGAAAGGAATTTAGATTAAATAGACTCTTAGAGAAGCAAATGAGGCATGTGATTATCATTAGTGCTCGCACTGCTCGAGGGAGACGGGTATTGTTCACCTTGTATTTACTGGATCTTATTCACACATTTTCCAGCACCTATTTGAATTAAAATTAATCGAAAACAGAAGTCCCCAAATTTCTGGTGGTGGTGAATCAATATCCCAATATCTTTCTTTTAAATGAGAAGTCGCACAACACCAGGTTATAGTCCAACAGATTTATTTAAAATTACAAGCTTTCGGAGCTGTCGCCCCTTCCTCAGGTAGAGTAGCTGTGAGAGAATCTCCCAGAATTCACAATATAAACACAGGAAAAATGTATTCAAATCTTTCCCTACATAACAGCGTTTCCCAAAGCCGTGAGCTACACCCTTGCTGGTTTTATTTTCTCCCTTCCTCTTCCTCATATGCAAGACCCAGTGGGCAAGTGACCTTGGTGGATGAGCGTGAGTGGTCTGCTGCAGCTCTGGCGATCTCTCTTTACAGAACGGTTTATCCGCTGGGATCACCAGACCTCTCCAATGCAAGGAATGGTGGGATGGGCCCTGCCATTTCCAGTATGCCTCGTGTGTAGAGTTAACCCACAATTTTAATTGCATTCCTTTTCCTCTGCTACAAAGACTCAGGAAGGTAAGGTCTCCTACTCTTCTTTTAAGAGCATTTCAATTTTTTTGTATCATAATGAAAGCAAACCACAGAGATCGCAGCTGGTTTAGTCTCAGGTTAGAGCTGCCATCTCTTGGTCATTGAAGGTACTGCAGTGAATGTTCCAAGGCTTTCAGAAAACAATTACATAAGAAGAGAGATTAAAAAGTACATTAATACAGCACCTTTCACAACCTCAGGTTCTCCCAAAGCACTTGACAGCCAATGAAGTACTTTTGAAGTGTAACATCCAAGAAAGGGGCCTAGATTACCTCGTACTTTCCAAGGTCCTGGTGGAATCTAGACATTACTTGCTCACACTTGCATACGTTTTACGGGTATTTTACCCGCATATTTGTTGCGGATGACGGCTGCACTTCACCACAGGCGATTGCATGTTCTTGTTTGGTATCATCTGCAAATTTGACCAAGTCACTGATGTAGATTAGAAACAGCAGTGATCCCGAAACTAAGCCTGGTGTCCTACCTGGGCCTTAGTCTTGTGCAGGTCAAACTGGATTTGTTTTCATTCGAGCAAAGGAGGTTGAGGGGTGATATAATAGAGGTGTACGGGTTTGGATAGGCTAGACGGGGAAAGGCTGTTCCCACTAGTTGATGGTACAAGGACTAGGGGACACAGATTTAAGGTTTTGGGCAAGAGATACAGGGGGGATGTGAGGGAAAACTTTTTTACGCAGCGAGTGGTGAGGACCTGGAATTCACTGCCGACGGAAGTGGTGGAAGCGGAGACACTCAATGTTTTCAAAGGGAGACTGGATCGGCACTTGAGGGAAATAAACTTGCAGGGCTACGGGGATAGAGCGGGGGAATGGGACTGACTGGATTGCTCTACAGAGAGCCGGCACGGACTCGATGGGCTGAATGGCCTCCTTCTGTGCCGTTACGACTCAATGACTCGAGGATTTCTGCGCACCTCTTCTGGATGGGCATCAGAATGTCAGCTGGTTTGATTTCCTCCATTCGGCAGGGGCAGCTGTTTGGGGTCTGTCAGTGGTTGACCCCTTCATTTGTCTATGGAGTTTTACCCTGTCTTCGATGGCTGATTCAGGTTCCTGGTTCAGGGTTAGAGTCATAGAGTTATACAGCACAGAAAGAGGCCCTTCGGCCCATCGTATCCGCGCCGGCCATCAAGCCCTGTCTATTCTAATCCCATTTTCCAGCACTTGGTCCGTAGCCTTGTATGCTATGGCGTTTCAAGTGCTCATCTAAATGCTTCTTGAATGTTGTGAGGGTTCCTGCCTCTACCACCCTTTCAGGCAGTAAGTTCCAGATTCCAACCACCCTCTGGGTGAAAAAGTTTTTCCTCAAATCCCCTCTAAACCTCCTGCCCCCTTACCTTGAAACTATGCCCCCTGGTTATTGACTCCTCTACTAAGGGGAAAAGTTCCTTTCTATCTACCCTATCTATGCCCCTCATAATTTTGTACACCTCAATCAGGTCCCCCCCCCTCAGCCTTCTCTGCTCTAAGGAAAACAACCCCAGCCTGTCCAGGCTGTTAACGTTGTAGCAGATTGTGGGTTGTGTTGTGGCACAGAGTTTCCGAAGCTCCGAGCTGGCATATTCATACCGCAGAGACATCAAAAAATGGTGTATTTGGGTCAGGGCATTAATTGGAGATTCATTCATAGCATTTCTGTCACAGCTCCAGGGTGAAGCTTGGTTACTGGGCTGTGGGTTCTGGCCTTCTGTGCACAGTGTTATGTTGTTGTGTCTGCTGGTGTTGGATGGTCACTGGGCAAACATGCTGGCATCCTGGCCTGTGGTGCGGAGGGTTGTGGGTTAATCTATAGGAGTGGGAATATTATGATTTCTGGGTTTGGTCGGAAAGGGAGAGAGCCAGCTTTCTAGAAGATTTAACTATCAAGTTTTTTTAAAAAACCCAGTAAAAGCACAGCTTGGTGAATTAATGAATACACGTTGAGAAGTTTTATAACTTGTGCATTGGGAATAAACCCATTTGAATTGCTTCTGGACATACAGCAGGCATTCACCACACTGCCGAGATTGATTTTGCAGCCTGTTTAAAAAAAATAAAAAATTAATTTACTGCTAATTTCATTCATCAACTCATTCAGAAACGCAATTACTTTCACTTTTATAGCGCCTTAGATGTAATGAAATGTTCCAGTACAAGGCTTGGGGGCCCTTAAGGAAGAGAAGTTCGGGCATGTGGCATAAGGCAGAGTAAGTGATGGGCTTTGAGAAGGCGTTGTGATGGTGGAGAGAGAGGTAGTAAGTTGGTAGGGTTTCGGGAGGGTGCTGCAGAGTGCAGGGAGACGGTGGCTGAAAGCTGTGCCACTGATGTTGAAGCTGAGGGATGCGCGTCGAAGATTGAAGAAAGCTGGAATCTGAAGAGACAATGCAGAGTTTCCATTGTTTGGTTCACCTGCTGAAGATCTCCCGGAGTAGATGCCTTCCTCTCCTGCGCTTCACTCTGTTGCTGTTCTGTGGCGTCTCTTCCCTGGCTCTCCCCTCCTCCTGTTGGCGGTCACCACATTTTCTGATTACCCAGTTTTCTCTCGAAGGCACTGATGGATCCAGAGGTGCCGTTCCACAAATACAAATAGCTCATTAGGAGCCATGATCACATTCCGTGCAGTAATTCACCTGCCAGTCTCCATTTACTGTTTAAAAAAAAATAACCCTATCATGTCATTTGAGGGCCTTTGGTGCTCTCTCAAGTGAGGAAGATTAGATTTAATAGAAAAAGTTCTGTTAATTTTGTGTAACGGTTTCTTATTCACTAAATATGAACCAGTTGATAGAAAAGTAATGCTGCCAGGTTTATTATGTGTGGCCTGCACTGCACTAGCAACTCTTGGATGTTATTGCAGAACGTGTGCTGTGTGAGGATCCTGATGTCTGTACTGACTCTGCTCATTCTCCCTTGACCTGCTGTTTTGTGGTAGGTGGTGAGTGCCAGCAGTCTGTTCCACCGTGAGGAGCATCACAGTCATAGAATAATCCAGCACAGGAGGAGGCCGCTCGGCCCATCGTGCCTGTGCCAGCTGTTTGGTAGAGCTCTCCAATTAATGCCACTCCTCCGCTCTTTCCTCACAGCCCTGTGTTTTTTTTTCCCTTCAAGTATATATCCCCAATTCCCTTTTGAAAGTTACTGTTGAATCTGCTTCCACCACTCTGCAGCACCCTCCCGAAACCCTACCAACTTACTCCCTCTCTCTCCACCATCACTTACTGTGCCTTATGCCACATACCCTTTCAGGCAGTGCATTCCAGATCCACAACAACTCGCGTGTAAAAAAAAAAGTTTCCTCATGTCGCCTCTGGTTCTTTTGCCAATCCCCTTAAATCTGATACCAAATTTGGGGGGGGAGGAGGGTTGGCGAATAATGTGGAGGCCTGCACCAAAATACAAGATGATGAACAGGCTTGCAGGGTGGGCAGATAACTGGCAAATGCAATTCAACATCGCAAAGTGTGAGGTTGTTCATTTTGGTAGGAGGAACAAGGAGGTCACTTACTCCTTTTAAGGTAAGAAACTAAATAGGATAGAGGAGCCGAGAGATCTGGGAGCACTGAAACATAAATCGCTAAAGGTAGCACTGCAAGTTGATCAGGCCATAAAGAGTGCAAACAACATTCACTTCAAGAGGAACAGAATACAAAAGCAGGGAAGTAATGTTAAAGTTATATGGAACCTTGGTTAAACCACACTTGGAGTACTTTTTTTTTATTCGTTCATGGGATGTGGGCGTCGCTGGCAAGCCCAGCATTTATTGCCCATCCCTAGTTGCCCTTGAGGTGGTGGTGGTGAGCCGCCGCCTTGAACCGCTGCAGTCCGTGTGGTGATGGTACTCCCACAGTGCTGTTAGGGAGGGAGTTCCAGGATTTTGACCCAGCAACGATGAAGGATCAGCGATATACTTCCAAGTCAGGATGGTGTGTGACTTGGAGGGGAACTTGGAGGTGGTGGTGTTCCCATGCGCCTGCTGCCCTTGTCCTTCTAGGTGGTAGCGGGCACGGGTTTGGGAGGTGCTGCCGAAGAAGCCTTGGCGAGTTGCTGCAGTGCATCTTGTAGATGGTACACACTGTAGCCACAGTATGCCGGTGGTGGAGGGAGTGAATGTTTAAGGTGGTGGATGGGGTGCCAATCAAGCGGGCTGCTTTGTCCTGGATGGTGTCGAGCTTCTTGAGTGTTGTTGGAGCTGCACTCATCCAGGCAAGTGGAGAATATTCCATCACACTCCTTACTTGTGCCTTGTAGATGGTGGAAAGGCTTTAGGGAGTCAGGAGATGAGATACTCGCCGCAGAATACCTAGCCTCTGACCTGCTCTTGTTGCCACAATATTTAAGTGGCTGGTCCATTAAAGTTTCTGGTCAATGGTGACCCCCCAGGATATTGATAGTGGGGGATTCGGCGATGGTAATGCTGTTGAATGTAAAGGGGCGGTGGTTAGACTCTCGCTTGTTGGAGATAGTTATTGCCTAGCACTTGTGTGGCGCGAATGTTACCTGCCACTTATCAGCCCAAGCCTGAACGTCATTCAGGTCTTGTTGCATGCGGGCATGGACTACTTCATTATCCGAGGAGTTGTGAATGGCGCTGAACACTGTGCAGTCATCAGCGAACATCCCCATTTCTGACCTTATGTTGGAGGGAAGGTCATTGATGAAGCAGCTGAAGATGATTGGGCCTAGGACACTGCCCTGAGTAACTCCTACAGCGATGTCCTGGAGCTGTGATGATTGACTTCCAACAACGACACCCATCTTCCTTTGTGCTAAGTATGACTCCAGCCAGTGGAGAATTTTCCCCCTGATTCCCATTGACTTCAGTTTTACTAGGGCTCCTTGATGCCACACTCGTTCAAATGCTGCCTTGATGTCAAGGGCAGTCATTCTCACCTCACCTCTGGAATTCAGCTCCTTTGTCCATGTTTGGACCAAGGCTGTAATGAGGTCGGGAGCCGAGTGGTCTTGGCGGAACTCAAACTGGGCATCAGTGAGCAGGTTATTGGTGAGTAAGTGCCGCTTGATAGCACTGTCGATGACACCTTCCATCACTTTGCTGATGATTGAGAGTAGACTGATGGGGCGGTAATTGGCTGGATTGGATTTGTCCTGCATTTTGTGGACTGGACATACCTGGGCAGTTTTCCACATTGTCGGATAGATGCCAGTGTTGTAGCTGTACTGGAATAGCTTAGCTAGAGGCGCGGCTAGTTCTGGAACACAAGTCTTCAGCACGATAGCCGGGATGTTGTCGAGGTACATAGCTTTTGCTGTATCCAGTGCGCTCAGCTATTTCTTGATATCACATGGAGTGAATCAAATTGGCTGAAGACTGGCTTCTGTGATGGTGGGGACCTCAGGAGGAGGCTGATATGGATCATCCACTCGGCACTTCTGGCTGAAGATGGTTGCAAACGCTTCAGCCTTGTCTTTTGCACTTGCGTGCTGGGCTCCGCCATCATTGAGGTTGGGGATATTCATGGAGCCTCCTACTCCCGTTAGTTGTTTAATAGTCCACCACCATTCACAACTGGATGTGGCAGGACTGCAGAGCATTGATCTGGTCCGTTGATTGTGGGATCGCTTAGCCCTGTTTATAGCATGCTGCTTCCGCTTTTTAGCATGCATGTAGTCCTGTGTTGCAGCTTCCCCAGGTTGGCACCTCATTTTTAGGTACGCCTGGTGCTGCTCCTGGCATGCTCTTCTTCACTCCTTATTGAACCAGGGTTGGTCCACTGGCTTGGTGGTAATGGTAGAGTGAGGGATATGCTGAGCCATGAGGTTGCAGATTGTGGTGGAATACAATTCTGCTGCTGCTGATGGCCCACAGCGCCTCATGGATGCCCAGTTTTGAGCTGCTAGATCTGTTCTGAATTTATCCCATTTAGCACGGTGGTAGTGCCACACAACACGATGGAGGGTGTCCTCAGTGTAAAGACGAGACTTTGTCTCCACAATGACTGTCGTCGTCTTCTTCTTAGAAGAAGAAGACAGTCATTGTGGAGATGAAGTCCTGTGCGGTGGTCACTGCTACCAATGCTGTTGTGGACAGATGCATCTGCGACAGGTAGATTGGTGAGGACGAGGTCAAGTCGGTTTCTCCCTTGTGTTGGTTCTTTCACCACCTGTCGCAGGCCCAGACTGGCAGCTATGTCCTTCAGGACTGGGCCAGCTCGGTCAGTAATGGTGCTACTGAGCCGCTCTTGGTGATGGACATTGAAGTCCCCCACCCAGAGTACATTTTGTGCCCTTGCTACTTTCAGTGCTCCTTCCAAGTGGTGTTCAACATGGAGGAGTACTGATTCATCAACTGAGGGAGGGCGGTAGGTGGTAATCAGCAGGAGGTTTCCTTGCCCATTCCCTGAAGCCATGAGACTTCATGGGGTCTGGAGTCAATGTTGTGGACTCCCAGGGCCAGTCTTTCCCGACTATATACCACTGTGCCCCCACCCCTGGTGGGTCTGTCCTGCCAGTGGGACAGGACATACCCAGGGATGGTGATGGAGGAGTTTGGGACATTGGCTGAAAGGTATAATTCTGTGAGTATGACTGTGTCAGGCTGTTGCTTGACTAGTTTTGGCACAAGTCCCCAGATGTTAGTGAGGAGGACTTTGCAGGTTTGACTGGGCTGGGTGTGCCGTTGCCGTGTCCATAGCCGGTGCCGAGGTTGATGCTGGGTGGTCCATCCGGTTTTATTCTTCTTGTGTTTTGTAGCAGTTTGTTACAACTGAGTGGCTTGCTAGGCCATTTCAGAGGGCAGTTAAGAGTCAACCACATTGCTGTGGGTCTGGAGTCACATATCGGCCAGACCAGGTAAGGATGGCAGATTTCCCTCCCTAAAGGACATTGATGAACCAGATGGGTTTTTACGTCAATCCGATAGTTTAATGGTCACCATTACTGATACTAGCTTTTTATTCCAGATTTATTTAATTAACTGAATTTAAATTCCCCAGCTGCTGTGGTGATGTTGGCCTCTGGGTTACTAGTCTAGTAACTTAATCACTATGCTACCGTTCTAGTCTCCATACTACAGAAAGGATATTGAAGCACTGAAGAAAGTGCAGAAAAGATTTACAAGGATGTTACCAGAATTGAGGGGATCCAACTATCCCAGAAAGATTAAGCAGGCTGGAGATATTTTCTCTGGAAAAGAGAAGACTAAGAGGAGATCTGATCGAGATCTTTCAAATTCTGAAAGGGTTCGATAGGGTGGATGTGGAGAAATTGTTTCCATTTGTGGGGGAGTCCAGAACAAGATCACATAAATACAAGATAGCCACTAATGGATCAAAGAAATAACTAAGTGTCGAACCCAATCCTTTCTGAATTCGACATCCACACAAGCACACGTTCCAACAAGAGTTGCAATCAATGTTCCCTCTAATTTTTATTTTTGTGTGCGCTACCTTTAAATTTGCTGCTCAGACGTGCGGTATCTTAAGTGCGAACAGCTTGTGAGTGGCCTGCGCGGTACCTTCCCGATTGCTGCGTGGCCCAGCTTAGAGGGAACATTGGCTGCAACGTAAATCTGCACTCGCTTATTTTGAAGAAGCGTGGGACACAGCGTGTTGGCAAGAGGCGCAAGTGAGGGGATACAGAGAGAGGGGAAGTGTCGAGCTGGAGACAGACTGGACATCATCCTGTTCAGATGCCCATCAGATCAGGAACGTTTTGCATGATCAGAGCAAGGAGTCTGGAATCAAATGGGGATTAAAGCAATTGGTGATATTAAACAATGGGACCTTACTCGAGTGTCAGCTGAAAGCTGATTTTAAGTACAGCGTCGCAATTATATTCATGAAGCTTACTTCTTTAAATTAATGCTTAACATTACAGTACAGTGTTTGTGTCTGTCCCATTACAGGGCATATTCATACCTGGGTTATATTGGCCCTGAAATTCGCCTCTCCGGCTTGCCGCAGGTGCAAGGATCGCGCGCGCACTTACCTACAGCGCCTGCCGTTGACCTCTGGGCCCACGGGAACTTCAGCTCCTGGGCCTGCTCCAAGTGCCGGCGCGCTGTGCTTGCGTGTCCCAGGGGCGCAGTTAGTGCGATGCATCCCCTGGGATCACGTGGGCCATGGAGAGCCAATGGCAGCAGACCATCTTTCATTCATAGATTTGACAGGAACCTGTCAAATCTATGAATTGAAATCGGCCCCAAAAGAACAGCTAAACTTCAAATAATTTTTTTAAAAAACCATCACATTTATAAAATAACTATAAGTTAAATAAATTAACTACTTTAAACAAAAATTAAAATTTTTGAAAAAATTAAAATACTTTTTAACAGTGCTAAAAATAAACTTACCTTTCTTTAAAGTATCTAAAAAAGATAAACCTGTTGAAATTTTTTTTTAATTATAATTAATTAACCACTTACCTTGTTGAAAACGGGTCCTGCGCCTCCTTTTTAAAAGCGCAGGTTCTTCAATACTTACCCTCCCGGAGAAACCTGAAAAAAATCCTAAGTTTGCTGCGTGCGCGCAGCCTCTACCGCGCACGTGGTTCACCTCTGAACCCCTCCCTTCACCAGACCGGAAGTTCCGGTTTCCACAGTGTGTACTCACCCAGCAAGTGCCGAATTTTTGGCCCAATGCATTTAGTTCCTGATCATAAAATGAGTTTTAAGCTCTTTGTTCACCAGGTGGCGCTGCTGGGCTGTAAACCAGAGGTCCAGTTGCTTCTGCTCCTGAGCATGCCCCTCCAGTAAAGGGAAGCGTGGTTGTGTGTGATGTGGTTCATTATTTAGTTTGTATTTTTGCTGACTTCTGACCCTCTTTGCTTCCCATCTCCTGTCCTGTGCATGGTTTTCCAAGCCAAGATGGTCTGTAAGATGAACTGAGCCTGGCGTTGCGTCATTGCTGCTTTTGATCTCATAATTGGAAAGTCTGCATGGGGAAATTTTCCTCTTGGTTTTTACTCCCTCCCTGTATCGAAAAACCTGGGTCTCTTCCCCCAGTTAGGGCAAGATTAAGGGACTTCCTGATGGAGAGTTCGACAGGTCAGTCACCTGGTACGTATTCTTGCCTGTTGCAGAGTTCCAATAGCAAGGACTGGGAAGCTGGTCAGCTGATCTATCTATTGAGGCTTTGGAGGGGGCTGAGGATTAGTAAGAAAGAATTGCATATATATGGTGCCTTTCATGATCTCGGGAAGTCCCAAAGTGCTTCACAGCCAATGAACTACTTTTGAAGTGTAGTCATTGTTGTAATGTAGGGAAACATGGCAGCCAATTTGCGCACAGCAAGGTCCCACAAACAGCAATATTATAAATAACCTGATAATCTGTTTTATTGATGTTGGTTGAGGAATAAATATTGGCCAGGATATCGGGAGAACTCCTTTGCTCTTCTTTGAACAGTGCCATGGAATCTTTAGGTCCGCTTTAGAGGGCAGACTCTTTGACGTCTCTTCCGAAAGACGGCATCTCCAACAGTGCAGCACTCCCTCAGAAGTAGGGTTAAGCATCAGCCTTGATATGTGCTCAGGTCTCTGGAGTGGGGCTTGAACCCATGACCTCCTGACTCGGAGGTGAGAGCGCTACCACTGAACCAAGGCTGAAACAGCAAAAAGGTCAAATTTGGGATTTAAGAACAGAGCCACGTGGCTCTCTGTCGTAACAGCGACTTTCTATAGAAAACTCGAGGTAGATGACTGGCATGTTTGAAATATTTATCAATAACCCAGCTACACGATGCATAAGCAGTAATATCTCAAGTCGGTGATATCGTCAGGCCGACATGAAATGTTGTCCACGTTCCACAGCCGTCCTGCACACTGATGGGTTGAATTAGGAGACCCCAAGTCAGCTGATGGTGTTGCTGGGTCTAAGAGCCTTTTGCAGTATGTTATTATTCATTGGTTTGCAAGGCTAGTCTCATGGCGTGCAATATTGGCTTTCCATTTCAGGCAGCAATTCACCCGCCATTCTCCTCGTCACGGCTGGTCTGAGCTACCCAAGGAATAAAGGTTTGCGTTTGGATTGGTATCTTTGCCTTCCAAATGTAAATTGTCTGTCATCAAAAACTCTTCCAAAATGTCATGCTCCCATTTTGGTGCTCTGTCAACTGAGGAAGATTATTTAACAGAAAATGTTCAATTAATTTGTGTACTGCCTCTGCTCAGTATCTCTCGATCTGCTCCTGTGCTGGAGTTTTAGTGTCTCTATATCTGTAGTTTACAAGCCATTTTTTGTGTGGAGGGACCCTGCAAGTATTTGATACATTCCCAGGAACTTCTCCAATACTGAGGCACTCCTGGGTCCTTCCTGTCCTCACTTCCAGAACATGGCGTTATTTACCCACTAGTGGTTTGGTTGCAGAAAACATTTTCTATTCGGTGCTGGTAAGTCAACCAATAGAGAAACCTGATGTGTCTGAAGACCCCTGGGATTGCCTCATGAACCACTAACTTCCAGGGCCCACAGATTGAAAACTTAAGCTTTGTGTAAAACTGACTGCATTTTCTGATGAATGTCTCTGAGGATTAACTCTCCAGCTCTGGCAAGTGCGAGCCATTCTTTTATATTGGTACCAGTGACCCAACTGACTCAAGATCATGACGTATCAGCAGAAATCATAGAATGGTTACAGCACGAAAGAAGGCCATTCGGCCCGTCGAGCCCGTGCCAGCTCTCTGCAAGAGCACCTCAGCTAGTCCCACTACCCCGCCCTTTCCTCGTAGCCCTGCAATTTTTTTCTTTCAACTCCCTTTTGAAAGCCGTGATTGAGTCTGCCTCCACTGCCCTTTCAGGCAGTGCATTCCAGATCCTAACAACTCGCTGCGTAAAAAATGTTTTTTCTTATGTCGCCTTTGGTTCTTTTGCCAATCACCTTAAATCTGTGTCCTCTGGTTCTCGACCCCTCTGCCAATGGGAACAGTTTCTCTCTATCTACTCTGTCCAGACCCCTCATGATTTTGAACACCTCTATCAAATCTCCTCTCAATTTTCTCTGCTCTAAGGAGAACAACCCCAGCTTCTCCAGGCTATCCACGTAACTGAAGTCCCTCATCCCTGGAATCATTCTCGTAAATCTTTTCTGCACCCTCTCTAAGGTCTTCACATCCTTCCTAAAGTGTGGTGCCCAGAATTGGACACAATACTCCCAGTTGAGGCCGAACCAGTGTTTTATAAATGTGAGAAGTCGCACAACACCAGGTTATAGTCCAACAGTTTTATTTGAAATCACAAGCTTTCGGAAGACTTCACCTGATGAAGGAGCAGCGCTCCGAAAGCTTGTGATTTCAAATAAAGCTGTTGGACTATAACCTGGTGTTGTGCGACTTCTCACATTTGTCCACCCCAGTCCAACCACCGGCATCTCCACATCAGTGTTTTATAGAGGTTCATCATAATTTCCATGCTTTTGTACTCTATCTCTCTCTTCATGAAGCTCAGGATCTTGTAAGCTTTTTTAACTGCTTTCTCAAGCTGCCCTGCCACCTTCAATGATTTGTGCACATATACCCCTTGGTCTCTCTGTTCATGTACCCCCTTTAGAATTGTACCCTTTAGTTTATATTTCCTCTCTTCATTCTTTCTACCAAGATGTATCACTTCACACTTTTCTGCGTTAAATTTCATCTGCCACGTGTCCGCCCATTCCGCCAGCCTGTCTATGTCCTCTTGAAGTCTGTCACTATCCTCCTCACTGTTCACGACACTTCCAAGTTTTGTGTCATCTGCAAATTTTGAAATTGTGCCCTGTACACCCATATCCAAGTCAATATATATCAAGAAAAGCAGTGGTCCTAGAACCGACCCCTGGGGAACCCCACTGTGTACCTTCCTCCATTCCGAAAAACAACCGTTCACCACTACTCTCTGTTTCCTGGCACTTAGCCAATTTTGTATCCATGCAGCCACTGTCCCTTTTACCCCAGGGGCTTCAACTTTGCTGGCAAGCCTATTATGTGGCACTTTGTCAAACGCCTTTTGGAAATCCATGTACACCACATCAACCGCATTGCCCTCATCAACCCTCTGTTGCCTCATCAAAAAACTCGATCAAGTTGGTTAAACATGATTTGCCTGGGATAGTAATAGTGTAAAGGGCAGGGAGGGGGAAGAATTTCTGAAGTGTGTTCAAGAGAACGTTCTTGATCAGTACATTTCCAGCCTAATGAGGGAGGAGGCATTGCTGGATCTGGTTCTGGGGAATATGGTGGGTCAAGTGGAGCAAGTGTCAGTAGGTGAACTTTTAGGGAACAGTGATCATAGTATCATAAGGTTTAGATTAGCTCTGGAAAAGGACAGGGAGCAATCTAGAGTAAAGATACTTAATTGGAGGAAGGCCAATTTCAGTGGGTTGAGAACAGATCTGGCCCGGGTAAATTGGAATCAAAGATTGGCAGGCAAAACTGTAGTGGAACAATGGGCTGCCTTTAAAGAGGAAATAGTTTGGGTACAGTCGATGTACATTCCCACTAGGGGGACAGGTAGGGCAACTAAAGTCAGAGCTCCCTGGATGACGAAAGAGATAGAGAGTAAGATGGAGCAGAAAAAGGGGGCGTATGACAGGTGTATTCTTGACCTGACATCTGAGAATCAGGCTAAATGTAGAAAGTTCAGAGAAGAAGTGAAAAAGAAAATAAGAGGGGCAAAGAGAGGATATGAGAATAGAATGGCAGCTAACATAAAAGGTAATCCGCAAGTCTTCTATAGACATATAAATAGTATATGGAGGGGTGGGGCTGATTAGGGACCAAAAAGGAGACCTATGCATGGAGGCAGAGGGTATAGCTGAGGTACTGAATTAGTACTTTGCATCTGTCTTCACCAAGTTTCCCCTGGCTGGAGTGCCTAGAACTAGGGGGCATAGTCTCCGGATAAGGGGTAGACCATTTAAGACCGAGATGAGGAGGAATTTCCTCACTCAGAGGTTTGTGAATCTTTGGAATTCTCTGCCCCAGAGGGCTGTGAATGTTGCGTCTTTGAGTATATTCAAGGCTGAGATTGATAGATTTTTGGACTCTAGGGGAATCAAGGGGTATGGAGATCGGGCAGCAAAGTGGAGCTGAGGTCGATGATCAGCCATGATCTTATTGAATGGCGGAGCAGGCTCGAGGGGCCAAATGGCCAACTCCGGCTCCTATTTCTTATGTTATTAAGAAGATTCTGCCATAGACATAGTGAAGGAGGAGGCAGAGGCGATACTGGATGGGATAAAAATTGATATAAAGACGAGGTACCAGAAAGGCTGGCTGTACTTAAAGTAGCCATGATGTGGAGATGCCGGTGTTGGACTGGGGTGGACAAATGTGAGGAGTCGCACAACACCAGGTTATAGTCCAACAGATTTATTTAAAATTACAAGCTTTCGGAGCTGTCTCCCCTTCCTCAGGTAAAGTTACAATGAGTGAATCTACAATATTTCACAGTATATAAACACAGAAACTGCAGAGATACAATCTTTCAGGGAAGGTGTCCTTACATCAAAGACACACCAAGAGCACAGCCAAGACAATGAGATGTGTCACAGGGGGTCCAACGTGTCAAATCCTGCTGTCTGCAGTGTTTTTTTTTGTGTGTTTTTTTTTGGGTTTGTTTTTTTTGTGTTTTTTTTAAAAAACTGGAAAGACAGACAACGATGTCGAGTCACGTTCTGTAGCGTGACATGAACCCGATATCCCTATTGAGGCCGTCCTCATGGGTGCGGAACTTGGCTATCAGTTTCTGCTCGATGATTTTGCGTTGTCGTGTGTCTCGAAGGCCGCCTTGGAGAACGCTAACCCGCAGATCCGAGGCTGAATGTCCTTGACTGCTGAAGTGTTCCCCGACTGGGAGGTAACAATCCTGCCTGGCGATTGTTGCGCGGTGTCCGTTCATACGTTGTCTCAGTGTCTGCATGGTCTCGCCGATGTACCATGCTCTGGGGCATCCTTTCCTGCAACGTATCAGGTAGACAACGTTGGCCGAGTCACATGAGTATGTACCATGTACCTGGTGGGTAGTGTCCTCACGTGTGATGATGGTATCTGTGTTGATGATCTGGCATGTCTTGCAGAGGTTGCCATGGCAGGGTTGTGTGGTGTCGTGGTCGCTGTTCTCCTGACAGCTGGGTAATTTGCTGCGAACGATGGTACTTTTGAGGTTAGGCGGCTGCTTGAAGGCGAGTAGTGGAGGCGTGGGGATGGCCTTAGCAAGGTGTTCGTCGTCATCGATGACATGTTGAAGGCTGCGAAGAACATTCTTTTGAACAGGCAGTCATCTTGTCTGCAGCTGAAATGAGGGCCATAACAATGTGGTTGAGGAGTGAGAATTCAGTTATCTTTCCACGAGAATTTACTGACTATAAAACGTACTGCAGCTCATTCCCCAAATGAGACAGACGAGGCCCGAATCGCTGGCCCTGAATGTTGACCCTGTGCAGAACACGAATCATTGCAGGAGTTGTCACTGAAACCTGAGCCAGTACCCCGTGGTGAGGTGTGCATTGTGAGTAATGGCCCCCACTAGCTGTCCGCTTATTCTCAGCAGCACTCATTTTACTGTTTAAACAAACGAGCACATTGAAGATCAGAAGTGGTACAGTTAAGATCCTGAAATGTAATGTAAAAGGTTTCCAGATGATTTTCTGATTATTGGATAGCCCTGTGGGCATTTATAAGTCATTAATCTCTGACCAAAGTTAATTCTCTGTTAATCACTGACGGAGCTTCCTTCAGAATTTACCATCAGGATGTGTTGTTTTGCCAGGATGTGTAATTGTATCTGCACTTGGAGCTGGATTAGAAGGGGTGGGGGGCGTGGGTGGCGGTGCATAACTTGACGCAGACAGTAGAGTTTGGAGGAGTGGGGGCAGTGGGAAGGGAGGATGGGGATAGGATAGGAGGAGGATGGAGAAAGAAGCAAGAAAGACTTGCATTCATATAGCACCTTTCATGACAGGACATCCCAAATGCTCTACAGCCAATTAAGTACTTTTGACAGTAGTCACTGTTGTAATGTAGGAACCACGGCAGCCATTTTGCGCACAGCAAGCTCCCACAAACAGCAATGTGATAACGACCAGATAATCTGTTTTTTATAGTGATGTTGGTTGAGGGATAAATATTCCCCAGCTCTTCTTCGAAATAGTGCCATGGGATCTTTTACGTCCAACTGAGAGGGTTAAACATCTCATCCGAGCGACGCCACCTCTGGCAGCATAGCACTCCCTCAGTACTGCACTGGCGTGTCAGCCTAGATTCTGTGCTCAAAGTTTCTGGAGTGGGGTTTGAACACACAACCTTCTGACTCGAGGCGAGGAGTGCTACCAGCTGAGCTACGGCTGAGAGAGAGATGAAGGGTGGGAAAGAGTGAGAGAAAGAGAGGAGGTTGACGAGGATGGGGGAGGGGGGTGCAAAGATGCTGCTTGAGGGCAGGGGTAAGGGGTGCAAAGTACAGTTTCGTAGGGGCAGGTGGTGGGAGTTTGGGCGGTGTTAAGAGCCGAGAAGCTGGCCAGTGTTGGGGAGGGGCATTGCTGAAATACTGCTGATGGTGGGGGTGGGTGGTAGTGGGGGAATTCAAGGATAGCGAGTCCTGCTACATGGGGAGGAGAGGTAAGACAAGATACTGGAGATGGGGAGTAGAGAAGCTGGTCAGTATGGCGGGGGGGGGAGGGGGGGCGGCGGGGAGGTGGCGGTTGCATGGATCTTATGCTGGAGGGGGGCGGAAGAGATTTTGAGAGCCAGAATATTGCTTGATTGGGGGGAACCAATGATTCTCAGTAGGGTTGTGTGGGGGAAGCAGATGTGAGTAGGTGGCAGTGGCCCAGCAGGGAAAGTAAGGCTGTTTAGCGGGGTGGGGTAGAAAGGGGACTGATGTGCTGGAATAATGAGGAGGGGTTAAGGCAGGAATCCTGCTACATGGAGCTGACGGGGCTCAAAGGGGTGCTAAATGGAAGGGGAAATGGCTGATGTGTTGCTTAGTAGGGTGGGAGGAGAAGGCAAAATGAAACTCAGTGAAGGTGGGGTTGCAACAGTCTTGGAGAATGGAGGGGGTCCAAGGTTGAAGCTAATTTGGGGAGTGGGGGTGTGGTGGGAGGTAGAATGCTGTGGCCAGGCAAGCCAAGGGACTTTGGTGGGACTTGGTGGGGTGAACAGGGGTCCTGGCCATAGGAAAATCTTGCATTTGCGGTGTTTGGGGAGGTGGCCAGCGGCAGTGGCAGAAGTGGTCGGTTGAGTGGAAGATGCCTGATGTTGAGGGGCAAGTGGGTGGTGGACTAAGGGCAGTTTTAGAGGGATCGTCTTCAAGAGAAGCTCCTGGTGATGAGTGAGTGGGCTTCTGACGCCTCAAAGAAGCCTGTGAATTAGAGGATTGTTTCGGTGAAGGTTGGGGGGGGGGGCGGCGGGGGGCGCGGCGGTGGGTTTGGAAGTAGTGAAAGATCGCGTACAGAGCATTGAGATGGGACGCAGTTTCAGGTAGCTGATTGGGGCCAAGTAAATTTTTTTTTTTAATTCTAATTTTACTTACAAATGTTATAACTTAGCAGCTTTACTTCCCTATCCCATTGTAGCCTGCTGTCTGGGATAAACTGCTCAACAGTGACGGGCTGAACCTGTTTCTTGCTATTAACCCTTAAAATTCAATGCAGCTGCTGTTTTTAGTAGCTACCATTACCTGACCTGTAACATTTTAAATTGCTGCATGTGCAACAGGCTCAATGTTGACCCTTTTATTAATGGGTTTTTCCATTGAGGTGAAATGACGTAGGATTTTTCAGTGCATTCTGAAATGGAATGTTGCGACCCACTTAGCAATTGTAATATGTAATAGATATAGAAATGGTCCATCTGTGCCCAGAGGGAAGGGGGATAATGGCAGAAGTGTAGCTTGTAGTGACCAACTAACATAGCACAGACTGAGGATCACATCTGGGATCTTTCTTGTCTGTATAACTCAACTTACATTGAATAAACTCTCAGTGGGGCCTGCAAAGTTTTAAAAAAAATTTTTAAAAATTGCTTTACGAGCGGTACTTCTGCGACGGGCGCTAAATCTCCGGCGCAAATTCGGTTACCGCTGAATTTCTCCCCCTGGGTCTCTTTTCTCTTAAAAAGAAGGCTAAGGGGTGACCTGATAGAGGTCTTTAAAATTATGAAAGGTTTTGATGGAGTGGATAGAGAGAGAATGTTTCCACTTGTGGGGAAGAGCAAAACTAGAGACCATCAATATAAGATAGTCACCAAGAAATCCAATAGGAAATTCAGAAGAAACTTCTTTACCCAGAGAGTGGTGAGAATGTGGAACTCGCTACCACAGGGAGTGGTTGAAGCGAATAGTATAGATGCATTTAAGGGGAGGCTGGACAAACCTCTGAGGGAGAAGGGAATAGAGGGTTATACTGATAGATTTAGATGAGGAAAGATGGGAGGAGGCTCGAGTTGAGCATAAACACCGGCATGGACTGGTTGGGCTGGTTTCTGTGCCATATATCCTATGTAATATACAATATACAAGTTAGGGAGTGCTCATCACATCACATTTTACAGAGACTAGGGGGGAAATTTAACATGGGTGAGCGGCTGGGATCGGGTGTGGGTGTGGGGTTAAATGGACAAAAATTCTGAGCACGTTGGGAAGCCAGCTCCAACCCACTGACTTCGGGATTTTAACCAGGATCGTCCCACCCAGGGTTGGGGATCAGGGACCCCTCCTCGGGGATAGGAACCGCCTCCCCGCTGCCTCCCCGCCCCCCCCCCCACCAAGGTTGGGGATCGGACTTAACTGTTCCTGCTCCGGAGTGCTTCCCGTCCGACTGGAAGCCAAACCTGTCAATCAGGCTGACCTCCGGGCGGGAAACCTGTCGGGGCCAAGAATCGCACGCTGTGGTGTTAAAACTCCACAGCATGTGGGGAAACCCGGACTTCCGTGTTTCCTGTCCGAAACGCAGCCCCCCCCACCCCACCTACATAACCCGCCCCAGTAAATAGGAGTTAAAGAACACAATCTGTAACATCGTTCCCACATTACAACAGTGACTCCACTTCAAAAGTACTTCATTGGCTGTAAAGTGCTTTGGGACGTCTGGTGGTCGTGAAAGGTGCTATATAAATGCAAGTCTTTCATTGCTGAGCTCCATGTACAACTAAACTATTCGAGAACGATGATGCTGTGATCAGGTCAGCACTAACATCTGAAACAGAGCAGACGATGAAGATTTCACAATTCACACATTAAATTTGCATGAATCGCCCCAAAGGGGCCTCCGGCACCCTGTCATAGAAGCAGAAATCACTTTCTACATAAGAAGCTAATCCTTTTGTTTGGTGCCTTTTACATGAGCTGCAAGCAAGAGCTTACAGGTCATATGGAAAATTGAGAGACTTCCCAAGTGCCCCCTTGACACGCTGTATTATCAACAACCCTTATTCCAACAGAATCCCGAAGAATCCTGCGCCCTTTCAGGTGCCCCAGTCTGTCCCTGGCTGCAAACTCGCAAGCCTTTTTGTAGAGGTTGATTGGCAATCCTTCTGGTGCCAGTTATTTGTCCCTGATTAGCATAACATGGGTAAGTCACTGATACTCCTTCTTCCTTGGTAAATTGCAGTAGGCGATGTGAATTTGAGTCAGCTCCCTCTTCTCTGAGAAGATGTTTGCCGCATACAGCGTCTTGTCATTGGGAAATGTAACATTGAATTTGACATATCTTGTCTCAATGGTTCCACTAACAATATGTGAGAAATTCTGTGTCTGATGGGCTGATAAATGACTCGACTGGTCCTTATGTATGGAATAGTGTTGCCTGTGGAATTGGAGAATTGATTGATGGCTGGGCATTGAGCTCACGCGCACACAAAGCAGCTCACCAATGCTCACCTGTACATCAATTCAAATGTATGAGTTTCTCCAGTCCTTGCTGCTCGCTGAGGTAATTCTTCTTGAACTCTAGGAATGCAGTGATGTGTCTTGGTAGAAAAATTTTAGTACATTCCCAAAGGAGTGAGGAGGAGGTATCTGGCGAGTCATTAGTAATGGGTGCTGTAGTACTCTCAGGGGAGCTTAATAACATATTGGCCCAAAAATTCGTGAGGAAGCCTTCGTGCGAGGGTAAGGCCTCCCCGCGATCTCTCTCTGCGCGTTGGCTTTTTCAGTTCCAGCTCGCACGAACTTGATGTTCTGGACAGCTGCTGTGCTGGGCTTGCGTATCCCACCGGCGTAGTTAATTCGTGCGAGCTGTGGGATCACGTGACTCAGTTAGAGCCAATGGCAGCACACCATCTTCCATTCATAACTTTCACATAAGTGCTGTGAAAGTTATGAATACTATAGCCCCCCAAAAGAACCGCTAAACCTCAATTAAATTTTTTTTAAAAACCATCACATTAATAAAATAAGTAGTTAAATAAATTAACCATTTTAAATAAAAAATTAAATTTTTGAAAAAATTTAAAATCTTTTAAAAAGTTATAAAAATAAACTTACCTGTCTTTAAAGTCTCTAAAAAAGATATACCTGTTAAAAAAAAATTCAAAATAATACTTAATTCACTACTTACCTTGTTAAAAGTGGGTCTTACTCCTCCTTTTTTTATGTGTAGAATCTTCCGTACTTACCTGCGCGTTGAAACCACTAAGTGCACTGCATGCGCGCAGCCTGTAGCGCGCACGCGGTTCACCTAGGACCCGCCCCCTTTTCCATTCACCAAGTGCCGGTTTTCAGCGCATGCGCAGTGCATGCAGAAAACCGGCAATTGGAGACAGAATACGCGAGAGTACGCAGTGCGTACTCTCGCGTAGCGGCACTAATTTTTGGGCCATTAACCCACGACTGGGGCAGAGGGGAAATATGTGTGCGGGTGGTAGGAGGAAGGCAGTCTGCCGTTGAGAATCTATCCGTCTGCTTGGGCAACTTTGCAACAATCCTAAAAGCTGGCTGTTTCCTGGCTGGCTTGACAGAAATCCTTGTTGACACTTGATGTCTTTGTGAATTTTGTATTCATTAAGGTGAGGGATGTTAGTGCTAGGGAATGGAACGCCTTCCGTTTCAGACATCTGTCAGTATTAGGCACTAGGAGGTCTGGTGTAGATCAATTGAATTTACAGCAAAGCTCGTTCCACACTGTCCCACCAATATTTCCCAGCCCCAATCTCGGGAGTGCGCGTGACTCCAGCTGTGCAACATTTGTCCATTTCTCGCACCAGCGTCTTTTTAAAATGCGATTTAAGTGCAGGTTTTGTGCTGCAGTCGTTGGCCACTGGACTTTGAGATTGGCCGAACTCCGGACTTTTAGAGATGAGACATTTGTCCACGAGTTTGGATAGGATTTGAGTTCAGTATTCAAGATGAATGGCCAGTGTCTAAGCACTACGCTATTACCCATCCAATACTCTGAGCAACCACTTAGTGTCACTAGTCCAAGCCTATTATGCATCTCTTGTTAGCCATGGCTGAAGAGAAGTCCCAGTTCATGTTAATATTAAACTACATTTTGTTAACACAAAGAATAATTTATCTAAAATTGTACAGCACTGTACATGAACGAGTGCTTCTGAAGTTAAAGCTCTTTAATGAGATTTTATTAAATTTGTTTGTATATTAAACATAAGGCAGAATTCAAGCTTGATACTTTTCACGTTAGGCAGGCAGCCATTATTAATTTCAAAGATTGCTATTCACTCATGCAAAGCTTCTTGATTGAAGCAGTTAATGGAGTTGTGTTCAGTGCATTTGTACTTTTATAGCCCAGTTAAAGATTTTCTGATGGGTTTGGATTTAATCCAGTGCAAATTTGTGGGTCTCCGTTTATTTAACCCTTTACAGTAACAGTATTTAATCTGCTCAAGTGAGTATTTTAGAAGCAATTTCGAGAGACACTAGTGGAATGGGTTAGCACTTTGTCGTTTCAAATCTGGGGCACGATGAGTCCAACTGATGGGATGAAAATCTGCAGTCGTTGGCAGCTGTAAAGGTCCTAAGGGAATTGAGGTTGGATTGTCTTGGCTCAACACCCCATAGGCCAAGTCTGCTGCTCAGACCACAAGGATGTGGGGTGAGGGGAGAGAGAAGAAAGTTCCTTTGATGCTGGCAATAAGATAATCTGTTGCAGGAACAGTAGAGGGAACTTTAACCTTCATTTGACCTCGGTGTCAGCTGTGGCTCAGTGGGTAGCACTCTCTCGCCTCTGAGTCAGAAGGTTGTGGGTTCAAGTCCCACTCCACGGCCTTGAGCACAAAAATCCAGGCTGACACTCCAGTACAGTGCTGAGGGAGTGCTGCACTGTGGGAGGTGCCGTCTTTCGGATGAGACGCTAAACCGAGGCCCCGTCTGCTCTCTCAGGTGGACGTAAAAGATCCCATGGCACTATTTCGAAGAAGAGCAGGGGAGTTATCCCCAGTGTCCTGGCCAATATTTATCCCTCAACCAACATAACAAAAACAGATTATCTGGTCATTATCACATTGCTGTTTGTGGGAGTTTGCTGTGTGCAAATTGGCTGCCGCGTTTCCCACATTGCAACAGTGACTCCACTTCAAAAGTACTTCATTGGCTGTAAAGCGCTTTGAGACGTCCGGTGGTCCTGAAAGGCGTTATATAAATGCAGGTCTTTCTTTCTTTTCTCTGCTATACCCGACTTTAGAGAAGGAACTTCCATTTATTTAGCACCTTATCATCACAGGACATCCCAAAGCTTTTTTTTTTACAATCAAGCGATTACTTTTGATGTGTAGTCCCTGTTATGTAGGCAAATGCGACAGCCAATTTTCACACAGCCAGGTCCCACAAACAATAAATGGATGAATGACCAGATGGTTTGGTGTTGGTGCCGTGGGATCTTTTCCATTTACTTCAGCAGGCCGATGGGGACTGGGTTTAATGTCTCATCCAAAAGATGGGTGACATTGCTGGTAGCCCTTATTGATAACACTGGGTGGCAAAAAATAAAAAAAATGATGTATTCCCTTACATTAACATCTCTTACCTGAATGAACACATAAATTCACCCAAGCAAATCATTTTTAGTGAGGAGGAATTGGTACATAATGAAGGTGAAGACCTGGATAGAGCACAGATTGGCATCGAAGTGTAAATTGCACATTCGTGTTTATTGCACTTAGAAAACTTTACAATGATACCTGAGTAACAGTTAGACAGATGCAATAAAACTGACTGAACTGAGGAGTGTTGGAGTTTTACACTAAGTCACTGATGATGAGGGTCACGTGGAGGAGAATTACAGCAACCATGGGGAATTAAAAGCCACGCTGTGAGGGGGCTGTGCAGGTTGTTTCGGTCAATAACGGGAATGCGTTGGTCTCCTTGCGATGTGACGCGCTGCCATTCTGTGTATTTATTTAACTCTACAGGGTTTTTTCATTTTACTTCTGAATTTTCTCTCCTCCACTCCTGAAATCACTCATTCCTCTTGGGATGTGGCTCCACAGATTCCTGCTGCACGCGAGTCATTTTCATGTGCGAGTGTCAGAAGGCTATCTGGGCGGAGGGCACCACAGCCAAGCTGCGTCCTACCCTTGTTCAACACGCGCGCATGCACACACCTCTGAATAGCTCAGTACCATATGATGTATTTGCGTACATACCAAATTATTGATTTCCCCTCCTGTGAGACCTGCGATTTCCACAGCAACTGGCAGGATGGGCAACCTGGTCCAAGGAATCTCTTCGTTCCTCTCTAGATCTGGTGACTAGGTATGAGGGTGGGATGAATTGACTCATCTTCTGTAATTGCATATCTGAAACTACCTTTAAAAAAATTATAAGCAGCAAAGAGTCCAAGACCAGGACACTGTGTGAATGTAAATCGCATAAACCGCTTGATGTCTCACAACATCTTTATTGTATTTTTCAGAGGCATTATGTATGGCTTTGTCATGGCGATGATCAGCCTCGGCCAGCTTGGCGAGCATGACTTCTACTTCACCGACTGTTTATTCTTTGGAGCTTTGATTTCAGCCACTGACCCAGGCAAGTTACGAAGGAAAAGTTCTACGACAAAGCAAGCCATGTGCGGCAGACAGCCACTGGTGATTGTTGGGACTCATCAACAGCACATCAGCATTCTGATTCCCAATTTTCATCGCTGCCCCATTGGCGGCCGTACCTTCAGCTGCCTAGGCCTTAAGCGCTGTAATTCCCTCCCTAAACCTCTCCGCCTCGCTATCTCTCTTTATCCTCCTTTTCAAGTCGCTCCTTAAAACCTATCTCTTTGACCGAGCTTTTGGCCGCCTGTCCCAATATCTCTCTACGAGGCTCAGAGCCACATTTTGTCTGATAACGCTCCTGTGAAGCGCTTGGGGACATTTTTACTATGCTGAAGGCGCTTTATAAATACACGTCGTTGCTGCTGATTCCTTCAATGCATACTCGTGAAAATCAGGCTGTTTACAAATAGCTGGCAGGGGGAAAGTAGAAGATTGATAGATGTAACTTAAAAAGAGGAAATCTCACCCTCAACAATAGTGGTTTAAACCTCAGCATCGGGGGGGGGGGGAAAAATGGCTACTGCTAGCACGACTCCTTCCAATTCATCTCCAGACCTCCCAATCCAGCCTGTACTGCAGTTGAACTGGCTTTTTTAATGTAAAATGAAAGTGTGCACACTGCAACACGTAACATAGATGTGGAGCACATGGTACATGCGCAGATCTAAGAGCCATTTATCTGTAATAGCCACAAAACAGGTAAGGCCCCTGATGCAGCTTTCCTTGTGATCGGGCTCGGTGTCAAATTTTGTTTTATGACACTCCTGTAAAGCGCTTTGGAATGTTTTACTACGTTAAAGGCGCTATATAAATGCAAGTTGTTGTTGTTGTTGTTGAAATGGGAACAGAGGTCCTTGACGCAGGTAGGAGGTAGAGTTGACTCCTGTCCTGTCCTGCAGTTCAGTTTTGGGCTTGATAGTGGAGAGGAGAGTGTAATGGATTAAGGTTTGAGGTCTGACGTTTGTTTTACTGTTGGTGAACTTTAATAACTGCTTCACAACAGACACCTGTTTTTAAAAAACTTATTATTTTTTGTTACCCAGCTCACACTTCAGAAATTTTTGAGCAGCCCACTCAAAAGCGAGACCGACGGTGCAAAAAAAGGGTGGGTGGTAATTCTAGCGGGAGACAAACACAGACACGTTTTTCTCCCTCTTCCTGGTGAAACCATTCAGCAGGCTCCAGGACCCCTTATTATTGAACACAAAGGCCTGAGGCCTATTGCATGGAGATACGCTAGACGCGGGCAATGTAGGTGTAAAGTGCTTTATGCTCTAGGAACTTGGCTAGGTGGTGGTGGCGGGGGGGCGGGCAGCCATCTTCCTTCTCACCCCTTCCCTCCCCACCAAAGGCCTGATGGCCATGCACACACCAGCAACTGTTGATGTGCAGAGAATCCCAACTCCGTAAACTCTTGCAGCAAGCCGCGAGCAGTACGCTGGGAGCATCACCTAAATACAGGAAGGAGCTTGACTTGGCATTATTGTGTGAGGTCAGCTCATTTGTGCACAGGTGCGCACACAGCTCTTGAGGAGCAGCAGCCCCCACCGGCTGTGCGCTGGCGCAGTCTCATCCACCCCAGTGTACAACAGCAAGGTAGACAATGTAGGTCTCGGAGAGGGTGCAGAGGAGATTTGCTCGAATGGTACCAGGGATGAGGGACTTCATTTATGTGGAGAGACTGGAGAAGCTGGGGTTGTTCTCCTTGGAGCAGAGAAGGTTAAGGGGAGATATAATAGAGGTGCTCAAAAGTTTGACGGGTTTTGATGGAGTAAATAAGGAGAAACTGTTTCCACTGGCGGTAGGGTTGGTAACCAGAGGACACAGATTTAAGGTAATTGGCAAAAGAACCAGAGGGGAAATGAGGAAGAATTTCTTGACGGAGCAAATTGTCAGTTCTTCGATTTCTGTACAATCAGGTGAACCATTCATTGGTCTTGACGCAAATACCTGGCCCCCAGCTGCAGAACATCCCTGCTGCAAACACAGTAAAACAATAGATTTTAATGCTAATAGCATAGGGACTTAGACTATCTGTAAAACCAAATGGATCCCGCCCCCTCCCCTGCCGGGTACAATCAAACTGCAATATGCACCAGCATTCTGTGCTCACTCCCTGCAGGAGTATTTCTGTTGAAGTGTTTTACTGTATTTTGGATTGGGAAGAAGAGCGTACATTATTAGTGCCTTTCGAATGCTGCTGCATGCTACTAGAGGGTTGCCTAGCAACAGCAGCATAGCACTGATGAAAAGCTTGCAGGGCCTGTGATGAAGTGCCTATCAACACCCCAGGAAGCTTCAGTAATCCTCAGCCAGCTGCAGTTACCGAGGGGTTAATGTCCGACTAATGGTATGCTCTGTTGTTGTTTTTCCACACGCAGTGACCGTGCTGGCCATCTTCCACGAGCTCGACGTGGACACACAGCTCTACACGCTGCTCTTTGGGGAGAGTGTTCTGAATGACGCAGTCGCCATAGTCCTGACTTAGTAAGTGTCGAACCGCACATGGGGGCCGAATCAGAGCTGGGTTTTCGAGTGACCGATGTCACCAGGGTGGGTTGGTAACGAGGTGCTGTATTTCAGAGGGGCAGGATTCAGGGTTCACCCCTGTGACCCTCACCACACCTAAAGCAGCATTGTGACAAAATGGCACAATGCTTCTAATATAGAAACTCTAGACATAAAAATCATTCTGTATTTTCTATTACTCCAAATAACATTCCCTCCTGTTGGGTGCTGGTATAATATACTTCCCTTTACATTCACAAATCACCTTGCAGGGGAACAGTTTATATACCGAGAATAATTATAGTTTGCAGCTAGCAATCTACATTTGTGCCTCCTGCTTTCTCTTTCTTTTGATGTTTCCTTTAGTTCTGTTTTGTCCAATTCACAAACCACTGGCACAGTCTCATTGAAGAGGTTTAGACCCAGCAATTACTGTTGCCGATATTAGCGGGTGAGTGTATGACGCATTTTGTACTCCATTATTTTAGCAGAGGCATTCGCCTGTTTAACATTATAGATTAACACCTGTGTTGAAATACCAGAGAGAGGTATGTCACACACATGTTTTCAGCAGTCGCCTGCCAATACTGGCTTCAGTAATTTGAAGGCTTTAGTCTCAACTGGCCACCAGTATTTCAAATAGAGTAGTGAATGGTGATAGGGGGCAAGAGAGAATTGGAATTTCCCGAGATAATTACTGATGAGGAAGGCCATTCGGCCCATCTTACTTTATTATGTAGGGACTTTATCAGGGTTATGGGGAGCGGGCAGGGAAGTGGAGTTGAGGCCAAGATCAGATCAGCCACGATCTTATTGAACGGCGGAGCAGGCTCGAGGGGCCAAATGACCTACTCCTGCTCCTACGTCTTATGTTTTATGTTCTTTATGCATCCAGAAGATCCTAAATTCCCCCCATTGTAACATTCACTTATTCAATGATTCCAGGACTTTATCTCAAATACTCTATCTGGAAATCCTTTAGTTCTGTTTTGTCCAGTTCACAAGCCACTGACACGGAGTCGCGTACACTGAAGAGAGTTAGAAATGACTGATTCCACGCATCGATCATTCTTTGTATGATGACGAATTGTTTCCTAATATTAGGCCTTGAATTACCATTTACTAGTTTGAACCTTGTCCCCTTGTTCAACATCTCAAACTGTTATTTAATGTAATGCTCCAGATTTACTTTTCCCATTCCTTTAACAATAGTATATGGGGGGAAAAATTCGGTTGCTTTGCGCCTCCCGTTAGCGCCCTAAGAGGGCACAAAGGAACTAGCGCCCGGGCGCGGCGATGTTTGTGCCGCTTGCGAAATTGACCAGACATTTTTGCGGTGGTGCTAAACACTACCGCCATGATCTCCTGCGCCCGCAGATCGTGACATCAGTCGAGCGTGTAGCGCCCCGGACCGGATATTGAGTGGCGCCCCCGCCTTACCGCCTGCCGCTAGCAACAACAGGTTGAGGGGAGCATTTTGCAGTCGGGAAGGGACTGGGGGAGCGCTATTTAAAGGCGACCACTTCCTGCCTTTTTTGTTGGCAACATTTTTGCACCATGCATTCTGAGAGAGAGACTTCTGGAGAGATTCAATGCTGTGTGAAGGAGTTTTGGGTACTGGGCAGCACTTTGCAGGTTCATTTTGATTTGACCTTCCTTGCATCGATTTAGAAGAGACTATGGGGGCTGCACTCTGAGCTCTTTTGGGTCCTCACTGTCCACGGGGATGGTGCCAGAGGACTGGAGAGTGGCGAATGTTGTTCCTCTCTTCAAAAAAGGAAATAGGAATGACCCTGGTAATTATAGGCCGGTTAGTCTTACTTCGGTGGTTGGTAAGATAATGGAAAAGGTCCTGAGGGATAGGATTTATGACCATTTGGAAAGGGGCAACTTAATCAGGGATAGTCAACACGGATTCGTGAAGGGTAAGTCTTGCCTAACAAATTTGATTGAATTCGTTGAGGAGGTAACTAAGTGTGTAGATGAAGGTAGAGCAGTTGATGTCGTATACATGGATTTTAGTAAGGCGTTTGATAAGGTTCCCCATGGTCGTCTCATGAAGAAAGTAAGGAGTTGTGGGATAGAGGGAAATTTGGCCGATTGGATAAGTAACTGGCTATCTCATAGAAGGCAGAGGGTGGTGGTGGATGGAACATTTTCGGACTGGAGACCAGTTACCAGCGGTGTGCCACAGGGGTCGGTGCTGGGTCCTCTGCTGTTTGTGATTTTTATCAATGACTTGGAGGAGGGGACTGAAGGGTGGATCAGTAAATTTGCTGATGACACCAAGATTGGTGGAGCAGTGGATGAGGTGGAGGGCTGTTGTAGGCTGCAAAGAGACATTGATAGGATGCAGAGCTGGGCCGAAAAATGGCAGATGGAATTTAACCCTGATAAGTGCGAGGTGATTCATTTTGGTAGGGCAAATTTGAATAAGGATTACAGGGTCAACGGCAGGGTTCTGAGGAACGTGGAGGAGCAGAGGGATCTGGGGGTTCATATCCACAGATCTCTGAAGGTTGCCACTCAAGTGGATAGAGCAGTAAAGAAGGCCTATGGTGTGTTGGCGTTTATTAACAGAGGGTTTGAGTTTAAGAACCGTGAGGTTATGCTGCAACTGTACAGGACCTTGGTGAGACCACATTTGGAATATTGTGTGCAGTTCTGGTCACCTCACTATAGGAAGGACGTGGAAGCATTGGAAAGAGTGCAAAGGAGATTTACCAGGATGCTGCCTGGTTTGGGGGGGAGGTCTTATGAGGAAAGATTGAGGGAGTTGGGGCTTTTCTCTTTAGAGCGGAGGAGGATGAGAGGCGACTTAATAGAGGTTTATAAGATGATGAGGGGGATAGATAGAGTGGATGTTCAGAGACTATTTCCTCGGGTAGAGGCAGCTGTTACAAGGGGGCATAACTATAAGGTGCATGGGGGGAGATATAGAAGGGATGTCCGAGGTAGATTCTTTACTCAGAGAGTGGTTGGGGTGTGGAATGGACTGCCTGCTGTGATAGTGGAGTCGGACACTTTAGGAACTTTCAAGCGGTTATTGGATAAGCACATGGAGCACACCAGAGTGATAGGGAGTGTGATAGCTTGATCTTGGTCTCGGACAATGCTCGGCACAACATCGAGGGCCGAAGGGCCTGTACTGTGCTGTACTGTTCTATGTATCTATGTATCTTTCCCTGGGCCTCTCCATTGTTCTTTCCAGCAGAATTGATGTACAGGTCTCCCCAGGCCGAGCTTCAAGGCTGCAATGAGCAGGGTGTGGATGGAGAGCAAGATCGACCCTCCCCTTTAAGAACTGGCTGGCACCAGTGTGTCTGTGTTCCATTGCTGACTGACATCACATGAGTTTCGCCAGCGCTCTGAGGTAGCGCCTCGTTCCTCGGCGTTAGCGCCTTAAGAGAGGTGTGTAGCGCCTGATTTAGCGCTCCAATCACCTCCAGGGGCGATAGAAGCCAAGTTTGCAGTCGGAGGCGATAATTAGCGGCAGGCACTAAACTTTGCGCCCGGCCGATAATTGCGCCTCAAACGGGGTGATACCGAATTTCTCCCCCTATAACTCTAAATGCTCACCTCTCTGACACCATCGTTCCAGGCTGAAAAGCCCAGGTTTCACCGATCTTGCCTCATAACTCAGACCCCTGACACGAGGAATCAACCTTCTGGCTCTTTGTACTGCCTCCTGTGCTTGAAGGTCACCTAGTTTCTTGGTGACCAGAACTGGATGCAATATTCGGAGTGTGCTCTGACCAGAACACTCTAAAGTTTGATTACTGCTTCCCATGACTTGTTTTGGCTATGTAGTTCAACATTCTATTGGCTTTGTTGATTACTGCTCTACATTGGTTGGTCATGTTGAGTGTCAAGTCCACTAAGACGCCTTTATCTTCATCCTTAGCTATTTCAGCATTATTCATGGAGTATGGGTGTCACCTAATTATCCTTCCTATGTGCAGTACTTTGCACTTATCTGCATTAAATTTCATCTGTTATTCTGTCCATGCATTCTGTAATTTCTGAGCTGCCTCCTCCCATTCCATGGCACCTCCTGGTTTGGTGTTATTTGTAAAATTGACCCCTTTTGAGTAGAATTTCTGAATCCCGATCATTTATGTAAATTAGAAACAATAATGGTCCCAGCACCAAGCCCTGCGGCACCTCACTCAATACTTCCCTCCACCTTGACATAACTCCTCTAACACGTACCCATTGTTTTCCACCCTTCAGCCAGTTTATTATCCATTCCCAAGATTTACCCTGAATCTTCAAAGCTTTGAGTTTAATTAATAGCCTGTCAAAACCATTTTTGAAATTGAGGTACACCACATCATAGGGCTTTCACAGTCCACTCGAACTTGTCACTTCCTCAATGTAGTTGAGGCAAGATCTTCCCCTCATGAATCTATGCTGAATGCTGTTAATTAGGTTTATTACTGCACAGATAATCCTCAAGTTTACTCCTGTTGACTCAATCAAACTGACATGGAGTGGAAGTAGAACTAATGGGTCTCTAATTGCCTGTGTCCATTTTGTCACCCATTTTGAATATAGGCACCACAGTAGCCTGTCTCCAATTGATAGCTCTGAAGTTTCCATTGACTCTATTGTTCTGCCTGGGGGCAGGGGGAGGGGAAGATGGGAGGAAAGTGGTGGAGGAGGCACAGAGCAAAGACTAGGTCCTTTCCTGGGGTGATGGAACCTAAATCAGAGAATGAGTCAACCTTAGCTTATAATTGCACGTACGTTCTAGCAGTGAGCTTGAGCAGTTTTGACAGACACTTGAACGTAGGTCCCCACCATTCCCTTCAGCAGAGAAATGGTGAGAACCATTCTAATGGGAAAAAGAGTAAAATGCATTGTTTTAAAAATCTCCAAAAATGTGTTGATATTCACGTATAATGGAAAGCTTATATTCTGAGGATGCTGGAAAAAGTCCATTTTTAGCTTTGAGTAAACTGTTCATATCCCAGTCAGGAAGAACGGGGCGGGGGGGGGGGGGAATTTTAACCCCCAAAAATGGGTGCGTTGGGGTCGGGTCAGATGTTAAAATTTTAATAACCTCAAACCCAACCCCAACCCCAACCTACCCACTTCCGGGTTTATGGAGTCGGGACAAGGGCGTCAGCCAACCCGCTCCCAGGAGGCGAGTTGGCAATTTAAATATTTTAATGAGGCTGGCAGCCTCTGATTTAACCTGTTAAACTGGTTTAACAGTGGCCAGCCGGTTTTCCCAGGCCTCGGGGTAACCCGGGACCTGAAGGGAGGCAAGGACAGCTTTGGGGAGAGGGAAAGTGCCTTTACAGCACTGCATGTGGGCCAGGAGGAGCAGGAGTGTTCTCCCCCACCCACCCCACAAGCTCCCCTGTTATCAGACCTCCCAAGACAAAGACCTGCAGGGTCAAGGATCGAACCAGCCCCCAGCCGGATCCCAGTAGCAGCTGCAGGCTCCCTACCTGATCCTGCGGCCTGCTCCGGAGTCCTCCCTGCCCGACTGGAGGCAAAGCCTGTCAATCAGGCTGACTTCCAGGCGGGGGACCTGTCGAGGAGAAAAGTCGTATGCTGTGGAGTTAAAGCTGTGGAGTAACCCGGCCCTGTCTATCGGGGCTAATGTGTTTGGCAATATGTAAATTCTAGTTTGTAAAAGTGATTTAAATTAAGCAACGTCACAAGAAAACAGAAGCTTATTGCTGCAAGGCCCACTTTTTTCTGATTCTTTTCATTTTGCATGTTGTGCTCCCCTGGGTAAGGGATGTCAGTCCTGGGAAATGCAATTTGTGCATTCTGGTTGAGTCAAGCATGGATTACAAATCTAGAAAATGGGACTCGCTGCACAGATGTACAATCCTGAGAGATTGTTAGTAATTTCCAATGCATCTCGTTTGTTGATGAAAATGATTACAATAAAAAAAAATTAGTAAGGGAGATGTGGCTCAGAGTAAAGGCTGAGCTAACTCCGCAGACTGGAGACTGACACCTGGATCATGGCAGGGAATTGGCATCAAGCTGAAAAAAGAAAGATAGGGTGACAGCTCCTTCTTGTTGGCATTTGCGGTGGTTCTCGGTGGAAATCAGTTCCGCCTCAACCTGGTATTAAAATGAGAAGTCGCACAACACCAGGTTATAGTCCAAGGGGGAAAAATTCAGTTGGTTGCGCCTCCCGTTAGCGCCTTAAGAGGGCGCTAATGGGGCGCAAAGCAGCTAGCGCCCGGGCGCAGCGATGTTTGCGCCGCTCGCGAACTTAACTAGACATTTTGCGGCGGCGCTAAACTTTATCGCCGCGATCTCCTGCGCGCGCAGATTGTGACGTCATACGAGAGTGCAACGCCCTTGTGGCGCCCCGGAGCAGAATTTCAGTGGCGCCCCCATCCTTACCGCCTGGCGCATCCAACGACCGGTAGAGTGGAACGCTAACAATCGCTGTGGGGCTGGGGGGGGCGCTATTTAAAGGGGGCCTCTTCCTGTCTTTCTTTGTGGTTGACATTTTTGCACCACTCGTTCAGAGAGAGAGAGAGAGAGATTCGGAGAGAGAGAAAGAGAGACTTCTGCATTGAGTCAACGCTGTGTGAGGTAGTTTTGGCTACTCATCCTAACTTCGCTGGTACTTTGGTTTCTGGCCTTCATAACTTTGCTTGCTAAGAGATATGGGGGCTGCACTGATGGGGGGCGTCGTCCTGCGCCAGCTGAATCGGAGGAGACAGAGACGCAGAGAGAGAGTGGCAATGATGGCCAGACGGAGGAGGGCCAACAGGCGTCTGTACAGGAGAGCTTACCCTCCCAGGGTATATCGTGAACAGCTCTCCTACATTCATATGTCTGAGGAGCAGTGTCTGCGAAGGCTGCGCTTCAGCAAGGAGGTGGTCACTGAGCTCTGCCACCTGCTGCAGCCAGATCTGCAGCCTCAACTGAGGTCCAGGACGTCTCTGTCGGTGGCAGTGAAGGTCACAGTGGCTCTGAACTTTTATGCTACTGGCTCATTTCAATCTGCTGTTGGGGACATCGCCAATATCTCCCAGTTCGCGGTGCATTGCTGCATCTGGAAGGTCACAAATGCCCTCTTTAAAAGGAGACGAGAGTTCATCTCTTTCCCCATGACCCCAGACAAGCAGCAAGAACGCGCTCTGGGCTTTGCGAGGATAGCGGGCTTCCCCATGGTGCAGGGCGCCATTGACTGCACGCATGTGGCTTTGCGTGCTCCGCATGAGAATGCCGAGGATTTCCGGAACAGAAAGGGGTTCCATTCCTTGAATGTTCAGTTGGTCTGTGACCACAAACAGCTGATACTCGCTGTCAATGCCCACTATCCTGGCAGCTGCCACGATGCTTTCATCCTGCGCCAGACTACTGTGGCAGAACTTTTCGAGGCACCGCATCAGCCAGTTGGTTGGCTTCTCGGGGACAAGGGGTATCCACTGAGCACCTGGCTGATGACACTGTTCCGTACGCCCAACACCCCTGCTGAGCTGCGGTACAACAAGAGCCATCAAGCTACCAGGAACATCGTGGAGCACACAATCGGCGTGCTCAAGCAACGGTTCCGCTGTCTCGATCATTCTGGAGGAGCCCTGCAGTACTCGCCTGAGCGAGTGTCCAACATCGTAGTTGTGTGCTGCATGCTGCATAACATGGCAATCCTCAGGACCCAGCCAATGCCACCAGGCCTTGGAGCACCACCAGAGGAGGAGGAGGAAGAGGAGGAGGAGGATGATCAGCAGCAGCACCAAGGCGTGAGGGCGGCCCACAATGGTGAAACTGCAAGGGCCGTCTGTCAGCGGCTGATAGCAAGCCGCTTCTAGGCCCCTGCTGTGGAAATGGCTTCTGCCATTGAGAACAGCATGAATGAACCCAACACGCAACCCCTAAGCCGGCCAAGGCACCAATGATTCCAAACACCAACCATGTATATTTTGAGTACCGAAACTTATTTATTTTACAAACTCTGTGTGTGTCATTTCTTCATGACAAACTCATACAAATAAACACAAAAAAACAGTCATTACCATAACTGGTTCTCACAACCTGGAGATCATGTGCAAAACACTCAACAAAAGTTTGACCACGAACCTCGGCCTTTAATAAAAAAATGACCAGCATTTTGTCACACCTCCTACATCGAGGGTGAACTCCTTCCCGTGCGCCCTTCTCCCCTTCTTACCCTACTGCTCCTCCGCAATGGGACCTCAGTGGCTGCAGCAAGGCTGGTGGAAGGCTGCTGACTGTCAGGCCCTGACACTGCAGATGCCCCTGAAGGACGGCCTCGACCAGTTCTGGGCCTGGAGGGCCCGGCTGCAGACTGCACCAACTCTGCATGGGCGGCAGCAGTCTGTCCTACAGGCGGTGGCAACTGCAGTGGAGAAGTGACAGTGGTGGCAGCAGGAATGCTGTCATCTTGAGCGAGGACAGCAACTCCCTGCTCGACCGGCACACTGGCACTCCCATGGGGCAGCACCTCAGCATCCGGAGCAATCTGCTGGAGCACAGATTGCTGGCCTGCTGCGGCGCGGTGAGAGCCCCGGGGAAATGTGAACGAACCAGTGAGGATGGCAGCAGACAGTGCTCGCGTGGCCTCCATCTGAGTCTGCATGAGAGCAGTCTGAGATTGAATTGCAGCACTGAGCTTCAGTGTCGCATCCGTCTGCGCTGCAGCGAAGTGCTCCACACTCCTTGCCAGTGCTTCAATGCATTCGGGCACCCTACCCACTGCAGCCATGAGCTCAGTGTGCATGCCCACCGCCTGGGTGTTCATTTCCGCGATCAGCCGCTCCTCCTCTGCGTCCAGTGCAGCAGGACTCGCTGGCATACTCTCCCTCCGGGGAGAAGGCCCCCGAGCTTCCCTACCCCCATCGCGTTGCTGCAGCCCGCTGGGTCCTGGAGCTTCACCCTCATCAGACCCTTCCCCCCTACTCCCCTCCAGGGAAGGCGTGTTCCCAGTGTCGGCATGGGCTTCCTCGGGAGAGGGTGGCACTGATGCTCCGGCTTCCTCTTCCTCCTCGGCTGCAGCTTCACTTCCACTGGCAGCTTGAAGGCCCGTCTCCTCAGCTGGTGAATCACCATCTGAAAGCAGGGAGGTACAAGAGTGGCTTTAGCGTGAGGACAGGGTGGCAGTAAGGGAGGAATAAGTGCAGCGATTTAGTAAGTTGGATTGAAAGTGTCAAAGGCTGGTGTTGTGAGGGACAAGTGGAAGGACAGAGGACAGAAAGGTGATGACCTTACCATTGCTGTCCAGAACGGGGTCGGCGTCTCCAGTGGCGACGGGACTGATCACCCGGCTTGCCACAATCCTGTGGACGCGCTCCTCAAGATCGCTGAGGGGTTGCAGCTGAGGCCGCCCTCCACCCGTCCGTTGCTGCTGTCTCCTATTATGCGCCAGCTTGGCCTGCAAGAAAAAGGACGGCGTCTGAGTAAATATACAGCCATGGTCTTGCCTGATGTGCCTCCCATAGGTGAATAGCCCTTACTGTATGCAGCCATGGTCTTGCCTGATGTGCCTCCCATAGGTGAATAGCCCTTACTGTATACAGCCAGGGTCTTGCCTGATGTGCCTCCCATAGGTGAATAGCCCTTACTGTATCCAGCCATGGTCTTGCCTGATGTGCCTCCCATAGGTGAATAGCCCTTACTGTATGCAAAGTATGGAATGTGTGTGTGTGCTTCATGAAAGGGCCATAGATGTTGGATGAGTGTTGTTAATTGTGGTTTTAAGACCCTCTGGCCATAGAGTGAGGTTGAGATGGAGGGATGGAGAGGTATTGCAAAAAAGCCACTCACCCTGACGACCCGAGTGAGGTCGTTGAACTTTTTCCGGCATTGGACATGGGTCCTGGGCACCATGCTCCTGGAGGAGACGCGCTGAGCCACCTCCCTCCACACTCTTCTGTAGTCGCGCGGCAAAGGCCTCCTGCCACTCTCTGGGTACAGTATTGCTCTTTGGCGCTCCACTGCGCCAACCAGAGCATCCAAGGCCCGCTCGGTGAAGCGCTCAGCTCGTTCTCTCGCCCTCTCCATCCTTGGCTGGAAAATGGAATCTCAGGTCTCTCCAGGTCGAGATTCAAGGCTGCAATGAGCAGGGTGTGGCTGGGGAGCAAGATCGCCCCCCCCCCTTTAAGAACTGGCCGGCGCCAGTGTGTCTGTGTTCCCTCGCTAACTGGCAGCACCTGCGCTCGCGCTCTGAGTTAGCGCCTCACTCCTCGGCCTTTGCGCCTTAAGACAGGTGTGCAGCGCCTGATTTAGCGCTCCAATCACCTCCCGGGGCGTTAAAAGTGAAGTTTCCAGTCAGTGGTGATAATTAGCGCCAGGCGCTAATTTTTGCGCCCGGACGATATTTGCGCCCCAAACGGGGCGCGACTGAATTTTTCCCCCCAACAGTTTTATTTGAAATTATGAGCTTTCCGAGCTCTGCTCCTTCTTCAGGTACAGTGGTATTAGGCATGAGCCCACACCATAATGCTGCCATCACACGTTAGGCATTAATTGTCACTGCACTGGCCGATTCACTCAGAGAAGACACACAAAGATGGTTGAGGTGGGGAATAGAAAATGTCCCACTGATACAACTTTCTTATGGTGAAGGCACGTTGGGCCACAGCAGATGGGATCTTTACACAGCAACTAACCTGCGCTCTATACCTGACCTTGTGCCGAAGTGCTTGATGCTGACACTTGGTGCTAAAAGTGGAGGTGTTCCACTCCTCAGCACTGAGCTTCCTGCTCTAGCATGAAGAGAGCAAAATTTCTTTGAAAGAGGTTTTGCTTGTGATCCGCATGGAAGTAAAAAGAACAGAAAGATCCCTATCCTCATGTGGGCACACACACTCTGCCAAAAGTGTATGCATGAATGTGTGAATTGATGCCAGATTTGGCATTAATGAGTTTCAGGACCACAACAACTGATGTTTTGCTTATTGTCCTTTGTAGATAGCAGCAGCCTCTCAGCACGAAAAACAAGTGAAGTAGATTTAAGAATATTAGCAAATGTTCGTAAGATCTGCCCTTTCTGTAATTGTAAAATATTTGAAGACTTTAGTTCTCTATTGCAACATTCCTCATTAGGGATTTATCGAATGCTGGTGCAATTGTTAACGATAGGTTGGAGGAAGTGGTAAAAACTTGAGAGATGTGAGAAAGTGAAGTAAGTGGATAATGTTGAAGTGTTTTTGTTCCAATTTTGAACTTGGCTGTGATGCTGTTAATTGGTTCCTGGCACATTTGATCCAATCTAGACTGTAAACACAACCTTTTATTTAAAAATAAAATCTGCATCAGATGCTTATTAGAATGCTCTGTAGTAAAGAGATGAATCTGATTATTTTTGTATAAATACAACCAATTTTATATGGGACCCTGTGTTGGGTCAGTTCCCAGACTGGGGCCGTGAAATTTGGCTCCGTAGTGCTCGGTTTTTCGGCTCTACGGGTGCCGTTTTGGGACAAAAATGGTGTCTGTGCCACGCGAGTACTTCTGGTGCGGGACGTGGCTGACGCCATTTTGGGTAGGTCATTAGCGTATGCACTGGAAGTATGCAGAGTACGCAGATCATGACGTCAGCAATTTGACACCAGCTGCCATTTTCGACCTCAATGCTCCAGTTAACGCTCTCTCTTAAACACGCACAGCTGAACATGCGTTCAGCAGCAGGAAGGACCCCCCACCAGCGCTATTTAAAGGGATCATCAACTGCTTTCAGGTTAGTTGCTGATTGATTTCTACTGGCTCTTGGTGAGTTTGTAGAAGCGTTTGGTGTCTTATTTGGTGGCTTTTATTGTGGCCAAGAAGATGCTGTGATGATCAATAAAAGAGGGAAGGTAAGGTGTGGCACTATTGTTGAATGGGGAATTGGGGTTACGTTCACCGGTACTGCAGTCGAATGAGTCGATCACAGACAGCCTGGCCAGAAAGGGGCTGTGTTGGTTGCCTCCTCCCTTCCTCCTTCTCCTCCTCTTCCTCAGCTCTTCGCCGTATACATAGTGGCGAGGGCTATGCCCACATGATGGATGTGATGAGGAGGATTAGGTATGAGGATACCGTCATCTTGGATTGTTCCTGCCCCGCCACTGGCCATGGACTCTAATAATCTCCTGCACCATCTCCTCCATGGGGGTAGCGTCATGCAGGCGCACCTGTCTCCCTGCGGACAGCTTCTTCTGCCTCTGGTTGTGCACCACCTTGTCCTGCGAGAGGAAGGGAAGTGTGTCTGTGAGTGTGGAGCAATGTCTTTGGGTGATGTGGTTGAATAGCTGGCAGTGTGTGCGGCTGAGAGACATGGTGTGAGGCTTGCAGCAGTGTGTGAGAGTGAGGTGAAGCTATGAATGTGAGGTAGGAGTCATGATTGATAGAGATTGTTGGTAGGTGAGTGAAGGGGGGGGTGGTGAATTGAGCAGTTTGTGAGCATAGTGGTTCAGTTGTAAGAATATGGCATTTGAAGATGAATTCACTGACCATGACTACTCGTGTGAGGTCATTAAACTTCTTGCGGCACTGCATCCAGGTGCTCATGGCTACACTGCTGGCATTGACCGCGACGCCTATCTGCCTTCACAGAGTTTGTCTGGAGGGCCTCCTGGCACCCTGTGGATACAGGACCTCTCTCCTCCTGCACCAAGGCCTTCAGTGCTGTGCCAGAGAATCTTGGAGCCCGCTCTCTGCCCTGTTGCGGCATTACTCAGTGTTGTTCCTGCTCAGACTCTATTCTCCAGCCACTTCCAGCACCTGCTGCAGCCAGAATGCACCTTCCATTTAAGAGGTGCAGGCTGCCTTTAAGTAGTGCAGGCTAGCTTTAAGTGGTGCTTGCCTTGCACAAACTTGGGCCCCGTGCCGAGGCAGGCAGGCACTCAGCAGTGCGTTCGGCACTGGGCTGCACGCTGCTATTATTTAAATTAGCAGGCAGCACGAAGTTTGCATGGGAAGGAACGGGTGCGGGTTGATCGTGCTTCGCGATCCTTGCTCCCGTTTTTGGGCCTCGTCCAATTTCTAGGCCGCAGCGCTTTCAAAAGGGGATTGGCTTTATGAAAAGGTATTTGGGCAGGCTATCTTTTGGTTGAGGAGGCAGAACTGGTAGAAGAGCCTTGCATCATTTTAATCATGGTGATGTCACTTGAAAGTAGCACATCAATACATTTTGATAGAATTTGTGTTTTTATAAATGAACAGGGGAAAAAGTTTGCCAAAGACTTTTTCTTGAAAGCAGTGCTCCTTTTAAGACTGATTCATTGTGCAGAGAATGCGGCCAAGAGCTGAGCACCAGAGCAGCAAGGGAGGCTTTGCTCTGGCTGTGCGATTAGGCCCTTTAGCAGGACGAAGTTTCAAATAAGTTGTTGTCCATGAATCAGCGAGATTATTAAATGACTAGCCTGGTAATTATCTTGGCCACTTCTCCTCAGCACAAACAGGTTTGTTGACCATTGAACATGATTCTGTAGAGTCATGTCTTTGGGCGCTTTCTTTTGGAACACATGACCTGTTTTTGTTCGGTCAGTCAGTTGTCGGACTTGTGGAACCCCATCACCAAGTTTGAGCCTCTGAACAAGGCTGCTGAGAAATTCACTTTGGTGGAGTTTCTGTTTGCCCAGTATGGAGTACACGCTCTCCCCATGGAGACACGCACGACTTATCTAAAATCCAGGGAGCCTAGGCTCAGGTTGGCAGAGGCAAGGCTCAGGGTTCCCTAACAGTATGCAGGAGTACTGCTGAATTTCAACCAGTTAAAGCTGTATAGTTTGCCAACACACCGCATTGAAAAGCTTCAGCTGCTTGTCCAGTTCAGAGCACTTCGGACAGTGACTAGCAGGAGAACCTAGAGATAAGTGGAAAGAATCCAGCCCTCAATGACTGATGTACCCTTTCATGTCACGTCAACGAAGCAGTCAGTTATTAACCGTGGCCTGGAGTGCTACAGGTATATCACGGCTCAGATATTGAATTACTAAGTCTGCCACAGAAGGTTGACTTGGTTCTGAATTTCCATTGTCAGGCGCTATTTTGGAACCACCTTTACCCCAAATAGACTCTGCTTAGCTAGGCCCTCTCCCTTTCCAGGATAGTTACTGGACATTGGACAATTGACTGGCATGGGTTTCACGGGTATCGGTAACTTCACTTGACCAGCATGGCAAGTAACATGATGTAAAATATGTCAATGCATTGCCAACATTTTCTCTTGTTTTGCAGCAGTTCCAGAAAGTAGATGTCTTTATTTAATGCCCCTCAGTTCCCTCATTTCAGATTCAACCAAGGCGCTTCCAGCGAAATGGTTTCCCAGCAGCTATTGTGTCTTTCTCTCCAACATGCCCTCAAGGTCTAGATATTATTGTTCCATGTTACTTTTAGGAATGGAAACAGCAGGCAGTGTTAACCCTTCTGTGTTTGTTGGATGCTCCCAGGAAGGAATGTATTGTGAACAAGCTTTTATTGCTATCTGGGATCTCCTGGTTAACTCCTAAAATCAGCCAATCAGTCAATCAAGGCTCCTTCCAGAGAAACACTGTGGGAATTGTCACTTGCTATCAGGAGTGCTTACAGAAACCCAGGACTTTTATTTCAGCAGTGTGCAACACACAGGCTTACAGTGATTAGGTTGTCTCTTCCATTAGGGCACAGCACTGTCTGGTACAGGTTAGCTTGATCAGCAATGCATGCAGTAATTGCTGTTGCAGTGGATATAAATGGCGAAGTCTGTGTTGTTATAACAAAGAGTTGCCATGGAAACCATCCAAACTGCTAATTGTGAAGCACTGGTGAATGTAAGAGCATCTGTGAGTGTTTATAACTTTTATTAATCAAGTCAGGCTGCAATCACGAATGTCTTAGTGTTCTGAGACTTGTCTGCATTTTAATCGAATGAGAGGGTTGTGATTTCTGAGTTGGTGCTTGCTGTTCAGAGCTTGTTGCATTGACAAAGGAAAAGCATGCACTTACTAACAACAGGGAGGCTTTAATGTCTGGTGTAGAGGGCAGCTAGTGGCTCTAAGTGTGTTTATAAAGCAGTGATTTAGGGACATCGTCTAAACTCTAGAGTTAGATTAGTCCTGTTGAGGCATTTTTGTTTTCACGCTCGAACTGCATCCACGTGCCACTCTCCCACTTTTCCACTCGGAGTGATGAGCAAGTGAAGGTGTGCTATGCTCCATTTCCACATGGAGTGCTGTAGACAGCAAATGCATGAGACCGGCTCTTTGTACTTAAATAACTAAAGCTGGTTCCCTTATCCCAACGTAGTATCATGGATCAATTGGAAAATTGCACATGTCACTCTGCTATTTAAGAAGGGTGAGAGAGGGAAACCAGGGAATTATAGACCAGCTAGCCTGACATCTGTTGTCAGGAAATTACTAGAGTTTATAATTAAGGATATGGTGACTGAACACCTTGAAAATATTTGGTTGATCAGAGAGAGTCAGCATGATTTATAAAGGGTAGGTCATGCCTGACGAACCTGATTGAATTTTTTGAGGAGGTGACTAAAGTAGTGGACGGGAATGTCTATGGATGTTATTTAGATGGACTTCCAGAAGGCATTTGATAAAGTCCCTCATAAGAGACTGTTAACTAAGGTAGAAGCCCATGGAATTGAAGGCAAACTATTGACCTGGTTAAGAAGTTGACTGAGTGGCAGGAGACAGAGTAGGGATAATAGGCAGGATGTGACCAGTGGTGTCCCGCAAGGATCTGTGTTTGGGCCTTAACTATTCACCGTATTTATTAACAACTTAGATGATGGGATAAAGAGCCACATATCCAAGTTTGCTGATGACACAAAGATAGGCAGCATTGTAAGCAGTGTAGATGGAAGCATAAAATTACAAAGAGACACACAAAGGATATTAGAAGTTTGGAACTCTCTTCTGCAAATAGCAGTTGATGCTAGACCAATTGTTAATTTTAAATCTGAGATTGATAGATTTTTGTTAACCAAAGGTATTAAGGGATATGTGGCAAAGGTGGGTATATGGAGTTAGGTCGCAGATCAGCCATGATCTCATTGAATGGCGGAACAGGCTCGAGTGGCTAAATAGCCCACTCCTGTTCCTATGTTCCTATCAACAACCCATCAGGATAAGAGAGCTGTACCCTTTTATACACTATTAAATGTAACTAATGAGAGATCACTGGCTGTGCTACTATTGGAATAAACTCCTAGATCAGGGCAAGTATATATATATATATATAGGAAACTCTTTATTAACCGGCACCGGCGTGGTGCCGGTTTATCGAAAGTACCGGATAACGGAGAGTTATATCTACCGAGGCTATTTTTAACAAAGAAAAATAAATAAATCAAGAAATGTGCAGTATACTTCCGACAGCGCCAGGAGGCCGAGTAGTGGCACTTTTGAAAACTACCCCTACTGACTAAATCGGCGTACTCGGACTCGGGATCGGCAACATTGCCGGTTATTTGAGAGGAGTTTTTGGAGTACTCGGCGTTCGCGGAGACTCGACTGCGACTCGGCAACATTGCCGGTTATTTGAGAGGAGTTTTCGGAGGATGATTTTTGCTGGTTAAGCGAGAATTCTGGATATTTGGGTGCCGGATAAACAAAAGTTTCCTGTATTATAGTTTTACAAGTAAACAGAACAGCATGAAACATGTCTGGAGAAACACTTTGCCTTAAGGCTGTTTACCCTAACCTGCACCAAGTCCCGCTCACCCATCACCCGTGTGCTTACTGACTCACCTTGGCTCCCAGGCCTCCAATGCCTCCAGTTTAAAATTCTCATTTCAGTGTTCAAATCCCTTCATGGCCTTGCCCCTCCCTATCTCCTATAACCTTCTCCAGCCCTACAACTCTCCGGGAACTCCGCATTCCTCTCAACTTTTCTGCATCCCTCATTCCCTTCGCCCCACCATTGCTGGCCGAGCCGTCGGCTGTCTAGGCCCTGGAATTCATCTCCACCTCTCCCTCGTTCTTCTAAGACCTTCCTTAACACTTACCTCTTTGACCAAGCATTTAGTCACTCCTCCTAATATCTCCTCCTTTGGCTCGATGTCAATCTTTCTCTGACCCTCCTGTGACGCACCTTGGGACTTCTTCCTATGTTAAAGGCGCTGCATAAGTGCAAGTTGTCATTGTTTAACTTGAATTGTCTTGCTTCAGTATCAGCCCTAGACAGCCCCGAAGAGCAGGTACAACAAAAATGCAAACTAATCTGGTGCGGTTCAAGGGCCTTAGCCATATATCTGAATTAATATGGTCTACTGATCAGGTTTTTTTTTAAACGCATCAAGAGTTGCCTGATAGAAATTGATTTTCTAATGTGAGACACTGGCTGCCTTCTCATTATTGACTGCTATTGGCAATCAAATATAAATAGAACTGATATGCAGGAGGAGTGGTTTATGTGGAGTTTATATAAATCACGCACATACACACATACTTAAGAGAACTTGACAAAAATGTTATGTGTTTCTGAAAATCAGTTGAACTAAGCAAATATTTGGCTAGCGTTTGAAGATGTTAGTAAACACAGCATTAACTATCTTCTGTGAGTCATTTTCACATATCTAATTGTTGAAAAAAATACTGTAACTTGAATTTTTGCTTGAAGCTGGTTAATTTGGTCCTCACAACCTCCAGCTCTGTGCTCACAGTCTGATTTAAATAGGCTGCTGGTATGTAGATTATTTATGTCGTTCAGCATTTTAGACACCTGCATCATGTCTGCTTGCAGTGTTTTTTTCACAGGTTCCCTTCTGTCAATCTCTCTTCATAACTTTAGGTCCTAAATCCTGGAATCATCCTTGTTGCTGTTCTCTAAATTCATTGCATCAATATTTTCTGAAGCTAAACTGCCCCAAAATGTTCCGACTGTGGCCTCCTGAAAATTGAGAATCAAATATAGGTCACATTTGGTGCAAGGCATCCTCAAGAGGCAAGTGTTTTAACTGCAGTAAATAAGACACATTCAAAACCCATTGTGGGTCTGTGGCTACAAATTGTTGTTGAGTGCGTTTATTTTAGACAGTAAATTTACTCTTGCACTTTCCACTGTTGCTGAATGATACATGGGGAGAAATTGCTTCTAACCCACGTCTTTTGAAGTAGAGAGATTGCTGAGGCGGTAGCATAGTGGTTATATTACTGGACTAGTAATCCAGAGGTCTGGACTAACGATTGGGGGGGGGGGGTCATGAGTTCAAATCCCACCATGGCAGCTGGGAAATTTAAATTCAGTTCATTAAATAAAAAGCTGGTAATGGTGATTGTGAAACGACCAGATTGTCGTAAAAACCCACCTGGTTCACTAATGTCCTTTTAGGGAAGGAAATCAGCTGCCCTTACTCTGGCCTATATGTGACTCCCGACCCATAGCAATGTGGTTGACTCTCTGAAATGGCCTAGCAAGGCACTCGGTTGTCACCACCACCTTCTCGAGGGCAATTTGGGATGGGCAATAAATGCAATGTCCACATCCCGTGAATCAATCAAAAAAAAAACACGATTGTTATGCTTCTGACTCCAAGCTTCCTTACCGTCACAGTCTGTGTGTCAGACTGAAGAAAATGTTCGTTTTAAAAGTATCTCACTCTTTTGCTAGTTTAGACCCATTGAAATCAACGGAGAAGCTGAATCCCGCAAGTTCCTTGAGACCTTGCTTTTGTCCACTGGAAATGAGCTGTGGATGGAAAGATCCCACATGCCCAATCTTTGACTTTACAATGTCATACATCAATTGAAATTCAGTGCCTGGATATTTAGCTTTGTTTGCCCATCTTCATTCTTCCCAGCACTGTGCTTCCCTATCATCGGCTGCACTTCTTATGATTTCTATCAGGATTTCTGTTGCGCACAAGCTCGGGCATAGTTTCTTATCAAAGCGCTAAAATTGTGTGAAAGTCTGGCAGTCAGGTTCTAAGGAAATTAATGCTTGATCCACTTTAAGAAAAAAGTTCAAGAAAAGGATCAGAGAAACATCAGAGACCTTATTAAAATCTAGGCTGGCAGCTGATCCTCATTAAATCCTGTACACATCTGCTTCATGGTGTCTTCTTGATGCGTTCTGTCCGTCAGTGTCTCGCTTCCTCATTTTCCAGGGGAGGTAGCTTGGTTTGCACGAGATTAAAGAGAAGTCGAGTCTGCTGAATCGCCTGCAATCCTCAGCGTTGTAAAAGGATACACTCATTCCTTTTGTTCTTGTATTTTATGTTTTAAAATGGTGGGAAGCAGACTCGCAGCTTTCTAGCACAACCAGGAGCGGATTGAGGGCTGTGGCGGCTGGCTCAATTCACCATGCCCCTGGAAACAGGATGCTCCCAAGCATGTCCGTTTTCAAGGCAAATGCGGACTGAAAGATGATCAAAGTCAGAAGTGTGTTAAAATTCTTGTAGAGTATTAGTGCAGCAGTGCCTGCTTGCTACGCTATTTGTGCCAGCTGTGTGTTAACAAAAGCATTTTTATGGTGTTAGCTGTGTCTTTCTCTTGACTGGTTAGAAAATATTGATACAAGCCTTGGGAGCAAGTCACCGGCCCCCTACCTCAGCCAGGAAATGATGCATGAGCCTGGGTGGGGTGGGATTCTAAAGGTCCAAATACATTTTTTGCATGAAGGATACATTTTCTTTAGAAAAAGAAAGGGATTATTCTGCTCCGCTCAATTGTTCTTTCACAAGTGAGACTGTTAAATACATAACACTGTGAATGTGCACATTATAAATACTTCATTTAATGGTTGTCTTGGTCTTTAACATTATGAAACGTTTTGATAGAGTAGACAGAGAGAGAGAGAGAGAGAGAGTGTTTCCATTTGTGGGGAAGAGCAAAACTAGAGGCCATCAATATAAGATAGTCACCAAGAAATCAAATAGGGAATTCAGAAGAAACTTCTTTACCCAGAGAGTGATGAGAACGTGGAACTCGCTACCACAGGGAGTGGTTGAGGAGAATAGTGTAGATGCATTTAAGGGGAGGCTAGTTAAGCATATGAGAGAGAAGGGAATCGAGGGTTCTGCTGATAGTTAGATGAGGAAGAATGGGAGGAGGCTCAAGTGGTGCATGGACTGGTTGGGCCGACTGTGAAGGCACTTGAGAGGGTGCAGAGGAGATTTACCAGAATGGTTCCGGGGATGGGGTATCTTAGCTACAAGGACAGGTTAGAGAAGCTGGATTTGTTTTCATTCGAGCAAAGGAGGTTGAGGGGTGATTTGATAGAGGTGTACAAGATTATGATGGGTTTGGATAGGCTAGACGGGGAAAGGCTGTTCCCAATAGTTAATGGTACAAGGACGAGGGGACACAGATTTAAGGTTTTGGGCAAGAGATACAGGGGGGTTGTGAGGAAAAACTTTTTTACACAGCGAGTGGTGAGGACCTGGAATTCGCTACCGACGGAAGGGGTGGAAGCGGAGACGCTCAATGGTTTCAAGGGAAGACTGGATAGGCACTTGAGGAAAATAAACTTGCAGGGCTACGGGGATAGAGTGGGGGAATGAGACTGACTGGATTGCTCTACAGAGAGCTGACACAGACTCGATGGGCCAAATGGCGGCCTCCTGTGCCTCTATGACTATGACTGGCCTGTTTGTGAGTTGAGTATTCTATGTAATATGTAATGGAATGAGCGAAGACCTTTGAAACCATTAGGCTTAGCCTGGATGTGAAATCCTGCTACTTAATAATTTATTGGAAAGGTTAGCGTGAGTTTGAAAAGGGATTTCTTGTTTTCAATTCGAGTGACTTCGTCAGTTAAGTTATTGACCAGAGTAATTTCACTTCCACCTCCGTTTGTTTAGCTGCCTATTGAGGATCCGTTTAGATTTGGGCATCCACTTAGTTTATTTTAATCTCCCTTCTGTTTGAACACATAAGTCCTTACGCCCTGCTTTTGCTGGTTTAATCAGGAACTTGTCAATTTGCAGAATACTGCAACTGAATCTACATTTGCTCCACTAAGTGGCAGTCTATTCCAACCGAGACTGCCTTCAATGTGGTCTATCCAAACCACATCATTAGTCACTGTAGTAGGTAGCAGTTTATCCCACCCAAGTCCATATTCATTGTATTAGGTAGCAGATCAGCTCCAATGGACGGGCCGCAACGTCCGCATGCCTGATACGAGACTCCCAAAACAAGCGCTCTACTCGGAGCTCCGACACGGCAAGAGAGCCCCAGGTGGGCAGAGGAAACGCTTCAAGGACACCCTCAAAGCCTCCTTGAAAAATTGCAACATCCCCACCGACACCTGGGAATCCCTGGCCCAAGACCGGGAAGGCGCCGAACACCTCGAGTCTCTTCGCCGGGAGCAAGCGGAAGCCAAGCGGAAGGAGCACACGTCAACCCAAGCACCCCACCCACCCACCCCTTCAACCACCGTCTGCCCCACCTGTGAGACAGAGACTGTAGGTCCCACATTAGACTCATCAGTCACCTGAGAACTCATTTTTAGTGTGGAAGCAAGTCATCCTCGGTTCTGAGGGACTGCCCAAGAAGAAAAAGTCGTCTATTACAATGAAATCCACACTCACTGATCTAGGTATAGCTTATTCCAACTGAATTCACATTTGCTGCACTAGGCTGTGGTTTATTTCGACTTAGTCTGCTATTGCTGTTCTAGGTACAGTTTATTGTAACCTATTCGGCATTCACAGAACTATGTATTAGACTTTTCTACATTCACTGAACTAGACACTGGACCACTTGCGTCTCCACTCAATGAATTAGGTATTCCTCTATTCCACCCGAGTTTCTGTTGCCCAAGTTATGAACCAGTCTATTTCACCTGACTCTGCTGCATTCACTGAGTTAGTTGGTCGTCTATTCCAGGGGTTCTCAACTTTTTTGCTTCCGAGGCCCCCCTCCCGTGTTCTAAAAGTTTTGCGGACCCCCTTTAACACAACACAAGTATTTCTTCTGTATAAAAATTAATTAATAGCTCTATTACACCTTACGTAAAGAAGAATTTATTAAGTCCTAAATTTACAAAAGCAAAATTCCGCGGATGCTGGAAATCTGAATTAAAAGCAGAAAATGCTGGAAATACTCAGCAGGTCGGGCAGCATCTGTGGAGAGAGAAACAGAGTTAACGTCTCGGGTCTGACCAAAGTTCATCGACCTGAAACTCTCAATTGACGGCGCTCTTTTCAAACGCACGAGCGGCTTCAAACCAACGCAGGGCGGCTCTGCATGAGGAGAAAGAAAAGGGTTGAAAGGACGGCTCACGCTACCCATGCAACGCCGGACTAACTCCCCCACCCCCAATTCAGGTCTTACTCCCCCAGAAGAGAAGTTATAACTCCCACTATTTTATTTAATAGTTAAAAGCGGTGAGTGGTTCATGAACATGGAAGCGAATAGGACCGGATCAAACAAAGCCAAGATAAATACTGCTGTAAAAGTCAGTGACACACAAAGGGACTTGTCTAACCGAACAAATGGTCAAATGTGAGAAGTCGCACAACACCAGGTTATAGTCCAACAGCTTTATTTGAAATCACCTGACGAAGGAGCAGCGCTCCGAAAGCTTGTGATTTCAAATAAAGCTGTTGGACTATAACCTGGTGTTGTGTGACTTCTCACATTTGTCCACCCCAGTCTAACACCGGCATCTCCACATCATGCATACAAATGGTGTTCAACAGTAAGAACCTGAATTGACTGCACAGGCACCGTCTTTGTATCACTGAGACTAATCCACTCGTCTCTATATACAGGGGAGACTACTGATGTTTATGCCATAAACTCAGTCTCCCCTGTATATTGATGGAACAAACCAACTGGCGGAACCCCTGAAATCTTCTTGCGGACCACTCTCCATTCACTGAGCTCGGTGGGAGTCTATTCCACCTGACTCTCCATTCACTGAGCTCGGTGGTTAGTCTATTCCACCTGACTCTCCATTCACCTGAGCGTGGTGGGAGTCTATTCCACCTGACGCTCCATTCACTGAGCTCGGTGGGAGTCTATTCCACCCGACTCTCCATTCACTGAGCTCGGTGGGAGTCTATTCCCCCCGACTCTCCATTCACTGAGCTCGGTTAGTCTATTCCACCCGACTCTCCATTCACTGAGCTCGGTTAGTCTGTTCCCCCCGACTCTCCATTCACTGAGCTCGGTGGGAGTCTATTCCCCCCGACTCTCCATTCACTGAGCGCGGTGGGAGTCTATTCCCCCCGACTCTCCATTCACTGAGCTCGGTGGGAGTCTATTCCACCCGACTCTCCATTCACTGAGCTCGGCGGTTAGTCTATTCCACCCGACTCTCCATTCACTGAGCTCGGTGGTTAGTCTATTCCACCTGACTCTCCATTCACTGAGCTCGGTGTTTAGTCTATTCCCCCCGACTCTCCATTCACTGAGCTCGGTGGTGAGTCTATTCCCCCCGACTCTCCATTCACTGAGCTCGGTGGTTAGTCTATTCCACCCGACTCTCCATTCACTGAGCTCGGTGGTGAGTCTATTCCCCCCGACTCTCCATTCACTGAGCTCGGTGGTTAGTCTATTCCCCCCGACTCTCCATTCACTGAGCTCGGTTAGTCTATTCCCCCCGACTCTCCATTCACTGAGCTCGGCGGTTAGTCTATTCCACCTGACTCTCCATTCACTGAGCTCGGTTAGTCTATTCCCCCCGACTCTCCATTCACTGAGCTCGGTGGTTAGTCTATTCCCCCCGCCTCTCCATTCACTGAGCTCGGTGGGAGTCTATTCCCCCCGACTCTCCATTCACTGAGCTCAGTTAGTCTATTCCCCCCGACTCTCCATTCACTGAGCTCGGTGGGAGTCTATTCCCCCCGCCTCTCCATTCACTGAGCTCGGTGGGAGTCTATTCCCCCCGACTCTCCATTCACTGAGCTCGGTGTTTAGTCTATTCCACCTGACTCTCCATTCACTGAGCTCGGTGGTGAGTCTATTCCCCCCGACTCTCCATTCACTGAGCTCGGTGGTTAGTCTATTCCACCTGACTCTCCATTCACTGAGCTCGGTGGTTAGTCTATTCCACCTGACTCTCCATTCACCTGAGCGTGGTGGGAGTCTATTCCACCTGACGCTCCATTCACTGAGCTCGGTGGGAGTCTGTTCCCCCATGACTCTCCATTCACTGAGCTCGGTGGGAGTCTATTCCCCCCGACTCTCCATTCACTGAGCTCGGTGGGAGTCTATTCCCCCCGACTCTCCATTCACTGAGCTCGGTGGTTAGTCTATTCCAACCGAGTCCACATCTACTAAGCTTGACTTCAATATGAATGAAAATCAGGAGAGATGTATAACGGGCGGCTGATCCGATATCACCCATTTTAAACTATCGCCCAAAGTCAAAATGACCCCCCTTGTTATTACTGATCTTAATTTATTGTGAAGCTTCATGAAATTAAAGTCGCGGTTTATATTCATGAATTTACATTGTGTAATTTTTGAAATTAATGATCCGTTATGTTCCACTGTCAACCCAACCTCTGAGGGGCAAAAGCAATTGGCTGGGTCTATAAAGTACAGGTTTAAAATCAGTGCCAATAGAGGAAGGTTCCAGATTTCTATATGGTTTGATATATGATTGATGCAAAGTGAAGAATGGGTTTCTTGTTGGCACTAAAAGCCTGATTTTAACCTAACCTGCTCACCGAGAATGGACGGGTTCGAATCGGACTTGAATGGAGCATAAAATCGGGCAAGGTGTAAAACAGGCGTCCAACCCGAACCCATCCTACCAGCGCCAGATGGATTTGGTTAAAATCGGTGCTTCAGCTTCTGATTAAAGATGTTGCCAGAGCCTCATACTGCAGCTGCAATTAGAGTTTGATTTATTTCCCTCCGTCATTTAATAAAGACTTTAATCACAAAATATTACATGTTGATCTCTCTTCTTCTAAACCTTTACTGCCAGTAAAGCCAATTTGTAGAAAAATAAAAACTGATGAAATTCATCTCTTCTAATGAATGGGATGCTGGCGAGCTTAAGTACTTAAATACAGAAGACATATGGGTTCATAAATAATCCACTGTCCTACAGGCTTTGTGACTAGTGTCCGCAGATTGCAACTTTAATGGAGAAGCGTGTTTGACAATAACCAAATATTATCTTGAGCAGCTGCAAGCGATGAGGAGTCCTGATATTTATCCCATTATTGGATTAGAGAAATAGAGTTGAATGGTAATGGCCTATAAATGTTTTCAGAGACAGCACTCGTATTCCTGCACTGTAATAATGCAGGACTGTGATTGTCCTCTGACGGTATTGTAAGCAGAAAGAGGAAGGCGCATAGAAGATGCATTTATTATTCACTGACAGCAGTTTCAACATTTGTATGCAACTTCAAGGGGCATCTACTCTAAAAGCTAGACGATCGGGAGGAGAATATGTATGAATGTAGAGTTTTTAGGAATAAGAAAATACCATTTCGGCCAAACATTGGCTGTCCCTTTTTAATCTATCTCAACCCTCTCGAACTGCATTTTCACTGTGTCCCTTCTCTCTTCAGAAATAAGTCTGGTTGGCCCTTGATCCCATTTGCACAATTTACTTGTGCAATGACCTTCCTCAGTAAATTATTCTACAAGTCTATTATCAGTTGTTCAGAAAAATTCCACCTGATTTTCAGAGGAGAAGGGAACTCTTCTGATGCAGGCTAGTTCCCCTTCTCACTGTGAAGGTGACCTGATACCTGATTTGCAATTTTTAATGAAAAATATGCCCGTGAAAGGAGGAAAAAAAAGTGATAGATTTGTCCCAGACTTCAGTAAAAAGGGATTTCATTCAGAGGGAGTCTATAAGGACGGCTTGTGTGAAAAATGGAACTATCACACTGGTGGAACGAGGAATGTTCTTCTGAAGTAGTGGCTAAGGGACATAAGGAAACATAAAGGCACTGTATTTTGCATTTAACCTATGGTATATCTGACCTGGGAGTGATTGTTGGATGTACAGTGGAAAGCATTCCATTTCTCTAGCACTGAAACCCCTTGTCTTGATGATGATGTTTGTTAAAGAATGTAAAGAAAAAAAAGCTGTGTTTTGTTGCATAGGAACAGGAGGAGGCCATTCAGCCCCTCGAGCCTGTTCTGCCACTCAATGGCTGATCTGTACCTCAACTCTATTTACCCGTCATTGCTCCATATCTCTTGATACACTACCCAACAAAAAATCTATTGATCTCGGTCTAAAAATTTAAATTAACCCAGCATCCACAGCCTGTTGGGGAGAGATTTTCAGATTTCCACTACCCTTTGCGTGAAAAAGTGCTTCCTGATTTCACTCCCACATAGCCTAGCTCTAATTTTAAGATTATGCCCTCTTGTTCTGGATTCCCCCACCAGAGGAAATAGTTTCTCTAACTACCCTATTGAATCCCTTTATCGTATTAAACACCTTGATTAGATAACCCATCAAACTTCTAAACTCAAGGCAATGCAAGCTAAGTTTATGCAGACTGTCGTCATAATTTAATACTATAAGCCATGGTATCATTCTGGTGAATCTGCACTGGGCCCCCTTCTAAGGCCAACATAACCTTCCTAAGATGTGGTGCACAAAACTGAACACAGTACTCCAGCTGGGGTCCGTCCTAGCAACTGAACAACTGAAGCATCAATTCCTCACCTTTTGAATCCCAACCCCATTGAGAAAAAGGCCAACATTCCATTCGCCTTTTTGTACCTGCACACTAGCCTTTAGTGATTTGGATGCTCGTGAATCCTCAAAACTGGTCTGTTGGTTTGATCCATTTTTCTTCCATTGAATGCTAACATTCCTTCTTTCCTTTTTCTCCAGCTCCATATCCATATACAGCCCAACGGACAACCCACATATGTTTGATGCTGCTGCTTTCTTCAAGTCTGTTGGGAACTTTGCTTGGATTTTTGCTGGCTCGTTTGCCATGGGGTCGGCATATGGCGTTGTCACGGCTTTGATATCCTTTCAGTGCAAACAATAAGAATTGAGCAAATTTACCAACACAGTCTCCGAGTGGAGCTGATCATATTCATATTCATTTTTCATTCCTTAATTGCAAATGAAACATCTTCGCCACTGAGCTAATTTTTAATGGATCTCCTTAACTGGTGATCAATTTGGATTACTCAACTTCCTAATGACTTCTTAAACCACAGAGAAAGGGCCAGTAAATTCAGAGAGTGCAAGCAGTCTACACAATTGGTTTACAACATTTATGTGGAGGAAGACTGGTAGAAATAAATACTCAGCAGGTCAGGCAGCATCTGTGGAGAGAGAAACAGAGTTAATGTTTCAGGTCTGTGACTTTTCGTCAAAACTTTCATTTGAACTTTCTTCACTTGTTAGTTCCAAGTATGCTGTCCTCTTTCCTACATCACCACTGTGTTGAAATGAACACTTACACACAGTCTCCTACTCTAACTCATTCTTTCCTAAGGCCTTACCAATCATCCACCCCACCCCCCCCTCAGCCCTTCCGTTCTTCTATCATCACAACGGAGCAATGACAGCACCAAGCACGGTCCTTATTCAGATGACTTTTCTCCTGTTACAAAACTTGATGCGTGTTCTATAGATCATCTGTGCTGTGACAGGCAGTGAGATCCAATCACGATCTCCAGTGTCCATTGTCTTCATAACAGACATGCAACTTCATCTCTGCTGAGCAATCTGCTCAGTCTTGCTTGTGGAGATACTTTTTCATGACCCTGTCAGCCAGAAGGTGTTGTGGATCTTCTCATTATCTACTGCATCACTACTGACAACATGACCAACATGCTATTTCACAGGGTAGTGCGATGTGGGTTCATGCCCATGAATCCCCACATGGTTTATTCCCAATCTGGGCCAGGCTACTTTCAGAAGGAAGTAGCGACTGGACAGCAGACCATTTAAGAAAGAAATATAGAGCGAAACGTAGGTAAAGGGCCAACACCAAAGTTTACACCTCACCAAGGTAAGCTAAATTAAGAAATAATGAACTGATGCCAAGCCTGGGTTTTAAAAGCTGGAAGATGATAGGAGAATGGAAAGGCTGAGGGGGGAGGGGTGGGGGATTGGTAAGCCTTAGGAAAGAATGAGTTAGAATAGGAGACTGTGTGTAAGTGTTCATTTCAACACAGTGGTGATGTAGGAAAGAGGACAGCATCCTTGGAACTTGGAAGGAACAAGTGAAGAAAGTTGAAATGAAAGTTTTGACGGAAGGTCACAGACCTGAAACGGTAACTCTGTTTCTCTCTCCACAGGTGCTGCCGGACCCTGCTGAGTATTTCCAGCATTTCTGTTTTTATTTCAGATTTCCAGCAGCTGCAGTATTTTGCTTTTGTTTTGAAGAAAGTTCAAAGCAGCACTGACATAGTAATATCTATCAATATAGAGAGAGAAAAGAAGCTGGTGGTTAGAGATAAGAATAGCCTACCTGATGACGAGAAAAAGGTCAAATTTGTGTTTTCATAAGGAGCAAGAAAATGGCTGGAGATAGAATGGAGGTTCAGGGAGATGCCCCAATTGTTTTAGAAGTGCAGGTTAAAGTGAGAAGATGTAGCAACTGCATGTGTTGGGTATGATTTTGGGAAACTCGAGATGCTGCATCAAGTTGTGACTTTATGTTTTACTTTCATAATGTTCATGATGACAGTGGACAGTAAAGAGGGCGGACAAGTACAGGTCACTGCTTTAAATTGAAGGCGAGAGCTGATAGATCACGAATGATGTGCTGTGTGGCCAATTGGTGTCCTGGATAAAGCTGCATGGTAAAGGACACCCATCCAGTTACACCCATCCTGGCAGGGCAGCTATACCAGCATTTTCATCAATGACAGGGCAGCTTCCCAAGTTGCTACTAATGGATTCAGGACCCTCGCAGGTGGCCCTGCTGCTAAGTCTCATTTGACTATAGTATCCTCCAGTAGTGTTCATAACTCCTCGATCAGTGATGGAACAGAGAGGGAAGAAGAGCTGAGAAACCAAAAGGATGGGATTAAAAAGTCAAGTTCAGGATTCTGATCGCAAGAGTTAGATAGATGGTAATTTTGGAAAAAAAAACAAGTCTGGCAGCCACCTTAGGACACGGGAACGTTCTAATGGGACTTGGTGTCCGTGAGAGATAGTAATGGTAAGATCCATATGAACCATGCCATAGAGTTATACAGCACAGAAAGAGGTCCTTCGGCCCATCGTGTCAGCGCCGGCCATCAAGCCCTAACACCTATTCCTTTAGTGGGACCAGCGAGAGTCACCCAGGTTTCACTCATACCTTCTAACGTCCAATGCCTGATTATAGCATAAGAGTGGGTATCCAATTCATCCTCGGCCCTGGAATAGCCTTTTATCTCTGGAGGAACACACTGGCTATTGCTGTGAGGTGATCTGTGAGGCCACAATCTAAAATTTTATTTTTGAACCGGTAATGTCAATTTTCATAACAATATTTGTTTAAGCAAGAACCAACGGGTGTCCTCTGAACAAAAAAGTACTCTCCTAGACTTTCTTCCCCTTCTAATGTCACTTTGAGAAACACTCATCATCCCTTTAGCTCCAACCAGCAGAAATCCTGACTGCACTGCCGTGGAGGCCTGCAGCTTGCCCTCTAGGCCAGAAGGGGGAGATGATGACTGCGCCTCTGTATTTGTGATCAATGAAGCAAAGGACAAAAATCCCACTGAACCTTTGGACAACTCAGACCAGATTTTTCTTTACTTGTGTAGATTATTGTAATATCTTGTAGGTAGCACAGGATTATGCAAAATGTATTAGATAGTAGCTATATTGTATACGTGTGTTTATGTGTGTGTGCATTGTTCTCTGTTGTCTCTCCCTTTCTGTCTCTCTCTATTGTCTCTTCCATCTGTCTTTCTGTAGTGCCTCGCCTTGACTGTCTCTTTGGGGTCTCACCATGTTTGTCTCTCTGTATTGTCTATCTCTGTCTGTCTCTCACTCCACTCAACCTGTCTCTCTGACTTGTGTTTTGTTCTGCTTCCTGTTTCCCATTTTTCTCTCTGTCTCTTCTCCCGGTCAGTCTTGTGTTTCTGATTTCTTCCCACTCTCCTTTCACATTTTATCTTTTTCCACAGTCTGTTTCTCGCTCTTCCCGCTTTCTCTCTTTGTTTTTCTCTCTCTCTCTCTCTCGCGCGCTCCTTTGCTCTCTCTCTCTTAGTCATCTCTTACTGTCTTTCTCCTTTCTCTCTAAGCATTCTGGGGATAAAAGTAGTTGCAATGATGTAACAGCTGATTTCATGATGTTCATTTCCTATTGCGATACTTGCTACTTGGAGTCAAGAGTGTAAAGATTAAGATTTTAGAGGAAGTCCTAAGAAAACAGTAACCCATTTATGTGGGGTTGTACCATACTTGAAAAAAAAAATTCTGTTATTGCTATTTAATGGATGGGTGAGGAGGGGACAGGGTAAGTAACTAGATGGAGTTACCACCTACTGGTAACCTGCTAATACTCATGCAATCAGATTCAGTAACTCATCTAAACCCTGATATCGCACTCACTTTTAAAAAAAAAGATACAAACAATGAACATAACAGACAGGAAAAGACAAACTGGTATTGAGTCTCATACAGTCTCAGCACTGAGCATCAAGGGGGTGCGGTAGCATAGTGGCTATGTTACTGGATTAGTAATCCAGAGGTCTGAGCTAATGATCTGCAGTTCAAATCCCACCATGGCAGCTGGGGAATTTAAATTCAGTTAATTAAATCAACAGCCATGTAATCTCCTGGGAGAAGCAAAGAACCAGATTTAAAAAAAACAAAAAACCCCTAGGTCAATTCAGGTGGGGAAAAATTCAAGGAAATTCCTCTTTGATCCCCGGAGGCGATCAATACGAGTTCCAGAGAACCACAGTGACCATGAGGCACATCTCCCAACATCCCACCTACCCTAACACGCAGTAATATCAGCCACAGGCAGGAACACGTCACTTTCAAATGCTTGCCGTGAGTCCACACTCGCTGTACAAGCTGGCAACTTGTTCCAAAGGTTGATGACCCTCTGGGAAAAGAAAAGCCTCCTGACATCCAACCTAATTCTTTGCTTATGTAACTTAGTTGCATGTCCCTGGATTCTTCCTAACCTATCTAATTGAAATAGTCTATCCGCATAGACACAGTCTAGTTTCTTCCTTTTATTTTAAATACCTTCAATCAAATCTCCTCCAAGTCTCTGCTTTACTAGAGTAAAAAGATACAGCTCTCTAAGCTGATTGTGGTAACTAAGGGCTTTTAAACTAGGTATCAATTGAGTGGCATTCCGAACATTTTCCATGACTTCTATGCCACCCATCGTGTGAGGGGACCAAAACTAGACACAAGATTCTAGATGAAGCCTAACCCAGGTTTTGTACAAGGATACTACAGTGCTTCTCGTTTTATACTGGCTCATTCTAGCAATACATCCTAATACTCTGATGGCTTTTGCTGTAGCCTCGTGAACCTTTAGAGATTTATGTACTATAACAACTAGGTTTTTCTTCCCGATCAACAGACTTTAGTTTGGAACGCTGCATGTGTGCATGTGCTTGGCATTAACCCTACCCGTTAAGGTGCCACACAAGAGGTTATTACACAAAATTGGGTGTAATATATTAGCATGGATTGAGGATTGGTTAATGGACAGAAAACAGAGAGTAAGAATAAACTGGTCATTTTCGGATTGGCAGGCTGTAACTAGCGGGGTACCGCAAGGATCAGTGCTTGGGCCTCAGCTATTCACAATCTACATCAGTGACTTGGATGAGGGGACCGAGTGCAATGTATCCAAGTTTGTTGACGATACAAAGCTAGGTGGGAAAGTAAGTTGTGAGGAGGATGCAAAGAGGCTGCAAAGAAATATAGACAGGCTAAGTGAGTGGGCAAGAACATGGCAGAGGGAATATAATGTGGAGTATAATGTGGAGAAATGTGAGGTTATCCACTTTGGTAGGAAAAATAGAAAAGCAGAATATTTTTTAAATGGTGAGAGATTGGGAAATGTTGGTTTTCAGAGGGACCTGGGTGTCCTTGTACATGAATCACTGAAAGTTACCATGCAGGTATAGCAAGCAATTAGGAAAGGAAATGGTATGTTAGCCTTTATTACAAAAGGATTGGAGTAAAAAAGTCTTACTGCAATTTTATAGGGCCTTGGTGAGACCACACCTGGAGTATAATGTACAGTCTTGGTCTCCTTACCGAAGGAAGGACATACTTGCCTCAGAGGGAGTGCAACGAAGGTTCACCAGACTGATTCCTGGGATGAGGGGATTATTTTATGAGGAGACTAGGCCTATATTCCCTAGAATTTAGAAGGATGAGAAGTGATCTCATTAAAACATAAAATTCTTACAGGGCTTGACAGGGTAGATGCTGGCAGGATGTTTCCCCTGGCTGGGGAGTCTAGAACCAGGGGTCACAGTCTCCGAATAAGGGGTCGGCCATTTAGGACTGAGATGAGAAATTTCTTTACTTAAAGGGTGGTGAATCTTTGGAATTCTCTACCCCAGAGGGCTGTGAATGCTCAGTCGTTGAGTATATTCAAGACAGAGATAGATTGATTTTTGGATATTAAGGGATATGGCGATAGTGTGGGAAGGTGGGGTTGAGGTCGAAGATCAGCCATGATTTTATTGAATGGCGGAGCAGGCTCGAAGGGCCAAATGACCTGCTCCTAGTTCTTATATGTTCTACCCATAAGCATAACATTGCATTTATCGACATGAAATGTCATCTGCCAGACTCCATCCATTCTCCCATCACATCTATATCTAATTGTGGTCATTTTTTCTCATTCAATGTTCTAACACTTGGGACAAATTTTTGTGTCATCTGTGAACTTGTGGACAATTCCCTCACCACCTTCATTCAACCCATTAATATAGATTGTGAAGAACGACAGTCCTAACACCAATCACTGCGGGACTCCACTAGTAACTTGTATTGAGAAAACTCAACAGAAAGACTGAAATAATCAAAAAAAATCTAAAAGTTAATAGTTCTTTATAAGTGTTTGATTTTTTTTTTAAGAATAGGGGTCCTTCACAGTGAGACCCATGCTTTAAACTCAGTGCACACATAGCTTCTTATTTTTGACTGTGGAGGCCCACAGTCAAATAATCACCATAAAAAAGATTAATCTTTTGCGAAATAATACAAAAAGAGAAAGGGAGCGTTGAGAATGGAAGAGAATTTTCTGGAATAACAATGTGACCGTTGCTACGAAGAACTCAATTTCATGGCAATCGAAAGCTAAATGTGTGTTTTAAGGCCAATCCATGGGAGAGAGGCAAGCAGTCAGAGCTGTGTGTGGGAGAAGCACTCTTTCTAAAAATGTGTTCCAATTACACTGATAGCTGTGGGAAAACATGAAAATGAGTGACATTTAGGAATTGCAAATGCAGCCAGCAAATGATGTTCTGTTTTATATCAACTTGAAAAATGCCTACAGAACTGTTTGGAACCGCAAATAGTGGTGACCTTTGAGAGTCACGAGTGAAAGGTCATGTACTTGTCTTAATGAGGAATGGTTTAAAGGAGAGAAAAAACGAATGTAATTTTTAAAAATTGGAATCAATGATGGGCTGCCCCAGTGGCTTGTTGGGATAAATGTACCCTGTGGTTCTGAGCCATACAGAGCAAAAAGGCTACAGTTTGTGTCTTTGATAAATGATATTGTCAGGGCTGCATTAAGGACGGTACAATTGCCGTTGGTATCACAGGGCTAGGGAGGAGTAAATTAGCCAGAGTTCCTGTTCCTGATTACTGCCCAGTCTTTATATTATGGTCGATGCTTATCTGAATTTTCTTCTCTGGCTCCCTTTAAGTTTCAAATATGCCCTTCTTTCTCTACCTCCGAGCTATGTTGAAATTCAGAGTTAATATAGCCTTCTATTCTAACTCATCCATTCCTGGGAGCTCAAAACTTCTTTTATTTCATCCCCCCCCCCCCCCCCCCCCCACACACACACCTACAATCTTCAGGTTTTTAAAAGCTAAGCTTGGCATCACCAAATTAATACTTTAAAAATAAAAAAAGCTGCAAATGCTAGAAATCTGAAGTAAAACTTGAAGAGGCTAGAAATTCAAAGTAGGTCCATCAGCATCTGTAAAGAGAAAAGGCTTTCACATGCTGGCTTTCCTGGTTTACCTCATTTCTCTTACTCTGTTCACTCTGTGATGTCCTGCATTATACGATGTGGTCCTTCACTTTATATAAAAAAAAACCTCTGCTGGACAGTGCGTGCGAGGGTGTAGGGTGAAGATTGGATCCATTTTGGCTGTGGTGCACTTTATGGTCAAGTAATCTGCTGACACCACGGTCCCTGTATGAAGAATAGCTAACTCGCAAGAGGTACTAAAGCACAGAACCTACCCAAGCATGAGTCAATGCCTTCAGGAAGGATCTCGGGTTTGATGCCTGGTCTTTATTGCTGAGCAGGGATGGCAGTAGAAACACTACGATTGGTCATAGTGCCCCAGGTTAAGGAGGGGAAAATAAGTTCCTGCTGTAAATGTGAATTGGCATTTGCCAAGTGAGGGCAGGATTGGACGAGACTGCGATGTCCTCCACGGTTGGATAGCCTACTGCGATTCACAGTCAAGGTTCAAGGTGCCTTTCTGGTCACTTGGGCGAGGTACTGGTGAGCAACTGCCATTCATAGAGCCTATACTCCAGTGAAGGAGACAATGTCTTGAGGAGAGGGGGAAATGGGAGAAATTTGGTGAGAAAGGGAACTGGTTTATATTTTATGTTGTCATTCTTTTTCCTTAACACACGCTTTGATTACTTAACGAAATTCACCAAACTCTGTGAGTTCCCGATGCTGGAGACTGGGATATTCTTCTTGTTGTCCTGGAGTGCGTTTCTCTCCGCAGAAGCCAGCAGTCTTACCGGTGAGTGAGAGCAATGCATGCACGTACCACCCTTATTGGGACATCTTTAGGAAAATCAGTGGACCGAGTGAAGAGATTACAAACTTCTGTCACACCTACAGTTGAGGAAAGCTTACATGCCGCTGTTGTGGACTGTCTTCAGTGATGAGTCAGTGTCTTTGTAAATGTGTTGCTTGCTTCTCTCTCAATGCTTGAAGCTCCTAATGCGTTTCCATCAAGTTAATGAGACCAGGGTTCCCTTAATGTTTTGCGGAAGTTTTATTTCCATAAAATGCTTAATTGCTCTGTTGTTGAAAATTCACTCTCTTCATTTTCTTACGAAGTTGATTTATCCTCAGTCCCTGCCGTCTGTAGCCTCTTAAGAGCACTTTCACCCTGTACCACAGTGGAGGGGGGAGTGAGTTCCTGAGAATGCCTTTGTAGTTTTTGTGGCTGTTTTAAGAGTTGGTGGGGGGGGGGGGTTTGGTTGTGGGTGGGGGGGGGGAGGGTGCCGTTTTATTCATCAAAACATTGTCATTCAGCTGATAAAGATGTTCAATCAAAAAAAACTCATCTATGTAAGCAACCAAAATTTCTGCTTTTTAATATTATTACATTTTCTTCAGTTTCCCCTCATTTCTGAGGTTCTGTCAGCCTTTCCAATACCAAAAAGCGCGTTCACACATACAGCAGGACTGTGTGCCTCAAGTACTGACAATGAACCAGTGTTTGCACAAGCGTGCTACTTCCTTTCTGGGTCCAAGTACAATTAGGTGTGGGCTGGGATGAGTCTCATTAATATCGAGTCACTGATTTTGCGAAGGAGGGCCTGGTCTCCAAATTGTGCATTTTTCCAGACTGCCTCTCCCACCATCTATTTTATATAATAAATCTGCAAAACCAAAGTGGTATTTTTTTTTCAGAATCTCATTATTTGAATGAGTGCATCTGAAATAAATTAGAAGCGACTGTGTGAACATACCTTTTGAAGGAGAGGTATCATTAATTTCTGCTGTTGGCATCAGAATTGTTAATCTTGTGATGCTACTAACAGCCATCTGATAATTTAATATATATCTGGTGTTGCTTGCTGGGGCAAGGGTGAAGGTGACTCTTTTTGTATAAATAAGTATAATGGAGTCCATCTGCTTTGGTGTTGCTCACAGAGAATTTTTTAAATATAATTGAATACATAAATAAGAAATTTATGACCCTGACCCATCTTGGTTATCCCGCTCCATAATACATTCCTCATAAATTGAATTCCAGATTTTGGAGGCCCAGATTTTTGATAAATCAAGTTCCAGGCACCCCATCACAATTATTATGCCGCTTGCTATTTAATTTCTCATAAATCAAGTTGCAAGGTTCTGTAGATCCAGACCTCTCTTATGTTGATTTACTCATAATTTGAGGTCACAGTCTCTCTACATTGTCCTCTTCATAAATCAGGTTCCAGACTTGTCCAGGTACTCTCCATCGGTCTGCCATTTCATAGAAGCCTATCATAAAACATGCATTAGAATTCAGAACATTTAATACAATAAAAGCCATTCTATTATCAGTGGGCTTCCTCTGCCAGAGCCTAGTAGGATTGTCATGGTGACTGAAGACATGGTAACGAATCAGAAATGAGCAAATTATAGACACAAAAAAATGATCATATTCCAGTCAATCTCCCATGGAGTTGCACTCGAAGTCTAGATCAACTGTAGTCTTCAGGTGAAGCAGGGTTAGCGGGAGGAGGATAATTGGATGAAGGCGTGCAGACATAATTCAGTCCCCATTTTAAAATAAGACAGAGCTTGTATTTATATAGCGCCTTTCATGACCTCAGGATGTCCCAAAGCGCTTTACAGCCAATGAAGTACTTTTGAAGTGTAGTCACTGTTGTAATATAGGAAACGTGGCAGCCAATTTGCACGCAGCAAGGTCCAACAAACAGCAATGAGGAAATGAGCGGATAATCTGTTTTACTGACGTTGGTTGAGAGATAAATATTGGACAGGACTGCAGCTCTTCTTCGAAATAGTGCTATGGGATTTTTTACGTCCGCCTGAGGGCATACAGGACCTCGGTTTGACATCTCATCTGAAAGATGGCACCTCCAACAGTGCAGCACTCCCTCAGTACTACACTGGAGTGTCAGCATTGATTATATGCGCAAGCCTCTGGTTTGAGATTTGAACCCACAACCTTCTGACTCTAGGTCATGTATCCAAGTTTGCTGACGATACAAAGCTAGGTGGGAAAGTAAGCTGTGAGGAGGACACAAAGAGTCTGCAAAGGGATATAGACAGGTTAAGTGAATGGGCAATAAGGTGGCAGATGGAGTATAATGTGAGGAAATATGAGGTTATTCACTTTGGTAGGAAGAATAGAAAAACAGAATATTTTTTAAATCGAGAGAAACTATTAAATGTCAGTGTTCAGAGAGATTTGGGTGTCCTCGTACACAAAACACAAAGCTAGCATGCAGGTACAGTAAGCAATTAGGAAGGCACATGGCATGTTGGCCTTTAATGGTGGGAAACATGGAGATGGCAAAAATGCTGAACAAATATTTTGTTTCAGTCTTTACGGTAGAGGACACTAAGAATATCCCAACACTGGACAAACAGGGGGCTCTAGGGGGGAGGAGCTAAATACGATTAAAATCACTAAGGAATTGGTACTCAGTAAAATAATGGGACTCAAGGCGGATAAATCCCCTGGACCTGATGGCTTACATCCTAGGGTCTTGAGGGAAGTGGCAATAGGGATTGTGGATGCTTTGGTAATTTTCCAAAATTCCCTGGACTCAGCAAAGGTCCCGGCAGATTGGAAAACTGCTAATGTAACACCCTTATTTAAAAAGGGTAGTAGGCAGAAGGATGGAAATTATAGACCAGTTAGCTTAACAACTGTGGTGGGTAAAATTTTGGAGTCTATTATTAAGGAGACAGTAACGGAACATTTAGATAAACATAATTTAATAGGACAAAGTCAGCATGGCTTTATGAAGGGGAAGTCCTGTCTGACAAATTTGCTTGAGTTCTTTGAGGACATAACGTACAGGGTGGATAAAGGGGAACCAGTGGACGTAGTGTATTTAGACTTCCAGAAGGCATTCGACAAGGTGCCACATAAAAGATTATTGCTCAAGATAAAAAAATCACTGGATTGGGGGTAATATTCTGGCATGGGTGGAGGATTGGTTATCTAACAGGAAGCAGAGAGTTGGGATAAATGGTTCATTCTCGGACTGGCAACCAGTAGCCAGTGGTGTTCCGCAGGGGTCGGTGCTGGGTCCCCAACTCTTTACAATCTATATTAACGATTTGGAGGAGGGGACCGAGTGTAACATATCAAAGTTTGCAGATGATACAAAGATGGGAGGGAAAGTAGAAAGTGAGGAGGACATAAAAAACCTACAAGGGGATATAGACAGGCTGGGTGAGTGGGCGGAGATTTGGCAGATGCAATACAATATTGGAAAATGTGAAGTTATGCACTTTGGCAGGAAAAATCAGAGAGCAAGTTATTATCTTAATGGCGAGAAACTGGAAAGTACTGCAGTACAAAGGGATCTGGGGATCCTAGTGCAAGAAAATCAAAAAGTTAGTATGCAGGTGCAGCAGGTGATCAAGAAGGCCAACGGAATGTTGGCTTTTATTGCTAGGGGGATAGATTATAAAAACAGGGAGGTATTGCTGCAGTTATATAAGGTATTGGTGAGACCGCACCTGGAATACTGCATACAGTTTTGGTGTCCATACTTAAGAAAAGACATACTTGCTCTCGAGGCAGTACAAAGAAGGTTCACTCGGTTAATCCCGGGGATGAGGGGGTGGACATATGAGGAGAGGTTGAGTAGATTGGGACTCTACTCATTGGAGTTCAGAAGAATGAGAGGCGATCTTATTGAAACATATAAGATTGTGAAGGGGCTTGATCAGGTGGATGTGGTAAGGATGTTCCCAAGGATGGGTGAAACTAGAACTAGGGGGCATAATCTTAGAATAAGGGGCTGCTCTTTCAAAACTGAGATGAGGAGAAACTTCTTCACCCAGAGGGTAGTAGGTCTGTGGAATTTGCTGCCCCAGGAAGCTGTGGAAACTACATCATTAAATAAATTTAAAACAAAAATAGATAGTTTCCTAGAGGTAAAGGGAATTAGGGGTTACAGTGAGCGGGCAGGAAATTGGACATGAGGCTGAGTTCGGATCGGTCAGGGCCCTGTGGGTGGCGGAGCGGGCCCAGGGGCTGAGTGGCCGGGTCCTGCTCCTACTTCTTGTGTTCTTTAGATTTGAAGTTAGGATCAGATCAGCCATGATCTTATTGAATGGCGGAGCAGGCTCGAGGGGCCGATTGGCCTATTCCTGCTCCTATTTCTTATGTTCTTATGTTCTTATTGCAAGGGGTTTGGAGTACAAGAGTAAGGAAGTCTTAATACAATTTTACAGGGCTTTGGTGAGACCACACCTGGAGTACTGTGTACAGTTTTGGTCTCCTTATCTGAGGAAGGACATACATGCCGTAGAGGCGGTGCAATGAAGGTTCACTAGATTGATCCCTGGGATGAGAGGGTTGTCCTATGAGGAGAGATTGAGTAGATTGGGCCTATACTCTCTGGAGTTTAGAAGAATGAGAGATGATCTCATTGAAACATATAAGATTCTGATTAGGAATTGACCGGGTAGATGCTGAGAGGTAGTTTCCCCTGGCTGGAGAGTCTAGAACTAGGGGATATAGTCTCAGGATAAGGGGTCAGCCATTTAAGACTGAGATGAGGAGGAATTTCTTCAGTCCGAGAGTTGTGAATCTTTGGAATTCTCTACTTCAAAGGGCTGTGGATGCTGAGTCGTTGAGTATATTCAAGGCTGAGATGGATAGATTTTTGGACTCTAGGGGAATCAAGGGATATGGAGATCGGGCGGGAAAGTGGAGTTGATGTAGAAGATCAGCCATGATCTTATTGAATGGCAGAGCAGGCTCGAGGGGCCGTATGGCCTACTCCTGCTCCTATTTCTTATGTTCTTGCATATTCTGACCTTATCTTTATATACTACTTTGGTTTTATGTTATAATTTATAGTTAAATAGCAATAACCTAGGGCAGTTTAGAAATAGAGATGTATTAGTTGTTACCCTGCTGAGCAGCTGTGAAACACCAAATTGAGGTGCTACATCACCACCAGTGGTGGGAAGTTGTAATTACAAGACAGTTTCCATAGAAATTTATAATAAAGATTGACACAAAAGTGTGACAAACATGTGTCAAAAGGAAGTAAGATTTTGCAGACAGAATGTATATACAGACATCAGATCTTTAATATATTAATAAATAGATATAGATAATGGAAAAGAGTAGACTCTTTTTATGGTTTTTGGGATGTGATTGACACTGCCAAGGCAATATTTATTAGCCGTATCTAATTGCCTTGAGGGCATTTAAGAGTGAGCTTGAGGAAATTGCAGCTCATCCAAGACTGAATGTCGGACAAGGAGTCCGACAACACAGAGGCAGTGGAGGATTTGAGAGAGGTGGTAGAGCTGGGTGTCATCAGCATACACGTGGAAGCTGACCCCATAGCTGCAGATAATGTTGCCAAGGGGCAGCATGTTGATGAGGAAGAGGCCAAGGATAGATCATTGGGGGGCTCTGGTGGTAACAGTGCAAGCTTTGGAAATGAAGCCATTGCTGGAGATACTCTGGCTACAATTGGATAGATATGAGAACGCCCAAGTGAGGGCAAACCCATTGAGCTGGACAACGAAGGAGATTTGTTGGAAGATGACGTGGTCAACAGTGTCAAAGGCTGCAGAAAAGTCAAGAAAGACAAGGAGGTATAATATATAAGGATCACAGTCACCGAGGATGTCATATGTGACTTTGGTTAGGGCCAGTTCCGTTCTTTGGTACGGGCTGAAACCTGATTGAAGAGATTCAATCAGGGAGTTGCAAGAGAGGTGAGCATGGATTTGGAAGGCGACGACACATTCAAGGACTTTGGAGAGGAAAGGGAGGTTGAAGATGGGGCAGTAGTTTGCAAGGACAGAGGGGTTCTGTTTTTTTGAGGAGTAGGGTGTGACTTTGGCTTTTGAAAGGAAGGGAGACAGTCTTTGAGGAGAGGGAACCATTTACAATGTCAGCTTACACGGGGGGGCCAGGAAGAGCAGTTGGGCGGTCAGCAGTTTAGCGGAAATGGAGTCGGGGAGCAGGAGGTGGGTCTCATGGACAAGATGAGCTCAACAAGATGGGAGTGAAACTAGAAAGTGTTTGGGGTTCAGCGTGACGGAATCTGAGTGGAGATTTGACTGGTGGGCAAGGGGAAGAGAGAAGCAGCAGAGGCAGCTGAACAGATAGTCTCAGTCTTGGTTACAAAGATGTCCATTTTCCTTGCCTTGTTTTTGGAGGCAAAGGTCCGTCCCTGCCTCCGCCTATCTGCTGACAAAATCGTCATCCATGCCTTGGTCACCTCCAGGTTCAACTATTCCTATTTCTGATTGATCTCCCAACTTCCACCCACCGTAAACTTCAGCTCATCCAAAACTCTGTTGCCCATATCCTAACCTCCATCAACTTTCGCTCACTCATCCACCCTGTGCTTGCTGACCTACATTGACATCCAGTCCCTCAACGCCTCCCATTTAAAATTCTCATCCCCATGATCAAATCCCTTCCCTATCTTTGTAATCTTCTCCAGCCCTACAACTTTTCAACAATTCTGCATTTCTCCTGCTCTGGCCTTTTGTGGATCCCCCATTCCCTTTGCCCCACCATTGGTGGCCATGCCTACAAATATCTAGGCCCTAAGCTCTGGAATTCCTTCTCTAAACCTCTCCACTTCTCTCTCATCCTTTAAGACCATCCTTAAAATCTACCTATTTAACCAAGTTTTTTGTCACCCCCTCCTAATATCTCCTTTGGCTCGATGTAAATTTTTGACTTATTACACTTCTGTGAAGCTTTGGGACAATTTTATTACGTCGAAGGCACTATATAAATGCAAGTTGTTGTTGAATGCATATTTCTGGTTCGTGTGCTTTGAGCTAGGCTGGACATATTACCAGTGTGATAGATACTTATTTGAACAGCTCTTCCAGCTCATTGCTACTGACAGTGACAGCTCAATGGAAACAGATCTTTTTAGGCGTTGATCTTGTAGACTGAATGCATGTGCAGGATAAGTTCATCTATCCATCTCAAGAGTGTAGTTTGACTTTCTACCTAGACTACCTTGATCACCAAACCTAGCATTTCTGACGGGCTTTTCTTACTAATTATTTTTGTAAAATTATCATTTTGGAAACCCTTCCTTTCAACTCTTCAGCGGGACAAAGGAAGGGTTTTTGGTTAGTAATTTTGTCTTTTAAACGTTGTTGCATTTGATGACTTCTCCCACTCCCCTTGTATCTCATCTTAATTAACGTCTAACGCATTATGCATTGGTTGTGGAGCATGTTGCAACTCCACACGGCGACATCAGAGACCTGTCGGATGTGGGTTGATGTGCACAACTCCTCGTGGCAAATTACTGATCACTGGAGAAGGTTCCTCCTGGGACGCTCTAGTGTACCTGCCCGTGGCTGCTCATGAAAAAGTTTGGAAACTGACCATTAGCCCACAGTGATTTCTCCCATGGGCCGTTGAAAGATTATAAACTGGGTGTATTCTTGGCCGTCTGTTCTACGCCCCACCCGATAGTGAGTTCCTTTGAAGTCGATGGAACTGAACATCGGGCAGGGCATATAATAGGTGCCCGATGCGATACCACCTGTCTTGAGCGGCGACTCTAGACAAATTTCTATCCCAATGTGACCAGGCGCTGGTCTAAAATTCAGGCTTTTCTCCATCAGGAATTGAGCCATTCCTCCACAAATATTGCACCCTTTACAGCTGAATTAACAAATATTTCAGTCGTTATACTAGTTAAAAGATCACCAGAATCGCACATTTCAAAACTGCATGTTTCTGCAATTTTACAAGAGGGTTAGAAATAACCATGCAAAATGGACATTTTGCTTATTTTTTGAAAGAAGTATGACTGCCCCCCCCATCGCCTGCTGAACTTAATCAAAGAATTGCTGGAGCAAAATGGAAACTGCAATACACCAACAGAGTTCTTCTCATTTCAATCAGCGAAAAATATAATGTTTTAAAAATCAATAAAATATTATGTTCCTGAAGTTTTTTTTTACAGAAATTGAAATTAAATCTTTTATTAAGTTCAAAAGGCTTATCTCTGCCAAATTTGAACATTGCGTTAATATATTCCGTCTTTAGGCACACAAAAACTGGAGTTTTAAGAAATTATATAGAAAATTTGAAACCTGTCACTTATTTACAGCGGTGTTGTTAAATCTTCATTATTGTAGCAGCTGCATTGAGAAGGCAATTTTCTCTTGTGCGAAACTCATTTCACCCTGATGACGAATTTTACTCCTCATTTAACATAAATCTGGAACCCATCTCTTCGCTGTCCTTGCATTAACCCTTTTATTACTGAATTCCAATCGCAGCCTCTCAGAGGAGAAGCACTTTGCTGTCCTCCAGCACCCAAATGAATTATAGAGAAATGAATGAAAGAACGCAAGGACATTTCTTCACTGCTGTCATTGTTCTTCAGAGCAGTGTCCAGACCAGGTCACTCTATTGAATACCATACAAGCATCTCTACTCTATATTGACTACTGCATGTTTGGAGAAATTCTCTGCTGTCTTTGTTTCTAGGTATTTGGGGAATCTACACCTCTGACCGGACGAGTCACCTGTCAGGTGGAATGCTTAATGAGTGGTACCTGCAGGGTGTACCCAGGTATCAGAAATAATTAGTATCTATCACTGGGCTATCAATTGTTTACTTCTGTCCATGGGCTTTGCAATTGTCCCATCATGGGGTCACTTCCCTTGGCTTTATCCTAATCGGTGGGTGAATTGCCATCTGGGCTATCAGTGGTCTATTCTTAAAGCTTACTGTTTTGAGTCTTTGAATTCATATTTTGATTGACCATTGTGATGAGTGTGATGGTATCTCTTTTGATCCTAGTTTGGGCTTCAGAACAAAGGGAGGAAATATGACTGGGTCTGTTAACATTGATTGTTCGGTGGTCTCGCTGTGCCGGCATCGGGGTGGAGGTCAACAAGGGACTTTATGGGTGATTGAGTTCACCATAACAATTCTCATCTAAAGTAAAGGGTTTACTGTTGAGAACTGTTAGAAATTCAGGACTTGAATTGCTTTAAACGAGAGTGAGTTAATTGAAATCTGCTCACTTTAATTTTGCTTCTGTTAGTCTTCTTTCCTAATAAACTTGTTTTGTTATTTTAGCCTGAGATATATAGTCCTTCATGTATGCGTCAGTTGCAAAGAAAAAATGTGTATGATGAGATCCCATGTCATACTGTAACGGTATAAAGGGTTCATTGTTGTCCACTATGCCAGTTACTTTGCTCATGTTTTGGTTTATAGGGAGCAGGGGTGCACCTCCTGGAAGCTGGAACTTTTGCGTTGAGCATGAAATAGAGTGTGAAATTCAACTTCGGCTGGGGTACAGAACAGGCCTTGGCGGATCGGTCACGCGTTATACACCCTGCCTTTTTGTCCTTTTTATTGACTTCTCTAGAAAAGCAAATCAGGCAGGGTGTCCAACAAGTGACTGATCCGCTACCGTTTGTTTTGTGTCCCCCGCTAAAGTTGAACTTCATCCCCAAAGTAGCTGCAGTTAGCTCCAATCATAACAATTGGTGTCAGGCTGTTCAAATTTTAAAGCTAAATAAATTACCAGAACCAAATAACATTATTAAAAAATGATCCAGGCCTATGAAAGACATGGATCATGAGCCAGAACTGGTTATGAAAGCTAGAAGTGCTTAGACTGGAAGCTTCAAAGCAGCAGAATAGTTTCGAGGAGGACCAGGCTGAGGAGAAGAAGCTGCCACCATTGAACTACCAGGAAGGCTGAATGACAACAAGACTGACAAGTCGGGTTGAGTTGCTTCAACCCATAGCTCTGTGCAGAACACAGTTACTAAATCCAATCTCGTATCAAGGTTTAATGAATGGGATGACATAGATTGATTTTTAAGGGCTTTTGATTTGATAGCAAACCACCATAGGTGGAACAAAGAAGTTTGGGGAGAAGGGTTGGTATCCTCACTTAGTGATAAGACACACACTGTATTGTCACATGATTCCAATGGAGAGAGCAGACTATGATTTTGTAAAAATTCCCCCATAACGACTGGGCAATACAGTGAGCCAGTTGGTCACCCTGAATCCCATGAGCTTCATTGATACTGATCAGATGGTCAATTCAAGGGAAATTAAATGTTTTAAATGCAGTATGGTGGAGTACAAAGCAACCAACTGTTGGTGCAGAGAGGGTAAGGGTACATTCAGGGAGGCTGATTACCACAATGAGATATGAGACTGCTGGGTGTGCAGGGATCCCGAATGCAGGGAATCTGGCTCAGTTTCTAAGCCCAGTTACAGTAAGTAAGTGGCAAACAGAAGTGTTGCATGATATGAGTATGGTCTGACTCTGGTACAGCGGCATCTGGTACGGGACGATCAGTATATAAAGGGAAGGATTGCGCACCTTCCGGGCTTTTTGGGAGAGGTGGATATATCCCTGGTCAAAGTTTTGACGGAACTATCCTACATACATAGTGTAAAAGAAGTAAAAGTTTCAGCAACTGTGCCATTTGGGAATAACTTGAACGATGAAACTTGCAGCCAATTTGCTTAATGTGGACAAGGCTGCTGCTGGCAAAAGAAGCCAACTTTATGTAAGCTAAGTGTAGTCAGCAGTAGTGGATGCTGACAGCATCATGCAAAGGCAGAGCCTTCATCCACCTGAACAGGGTCAGGTGACCAGTCTGTCCCTAGGCAGGGTGCTGCTGCTTTAGTACTGCATTATATTGTGCCCAATCACACTTCTCAGGACGTCTGCATGTAGTGAACCTCTTTGAGGTGCAATCACTGTTTCTATATGTGAATAACTTTCACTGAATTCCCCCAACACCTTTGTGCACGTCATTAATAAAGATTGTGGAAAAACAGTGGTCCTAATATTGATCGCTGCGAGACTTCATTAGTAATCAGTCCCCAAGCAGAACCACTACCCTTAATAACAACCTTTCCGCTCACAAGAATACAACTAATTATTTACCCAGCCCAAGATCTCCCCACAGGACTCTTATCTTCTCAAGTAGCCAATTGTGTGGCATCTTGTCAAAAGTTTTTTTTGAAAATTTAGTATACCAGTGTCAACTGGACTGCCTACATCCTCCAAACTCGTAACTTCCCAATGTTGCTTTGCTGCAATGTGTGTGTGGGTGAGTGTGAGTGAGTAAAGGGAGGAAAAATAACAAGAAAAGAATGGTACTAGTCTTGAGCTTTGGGAAGGCCTCCAGCTTTACACTGGCCCAATGCGTCTATTTTCACACCCCTGAAGGTCAAACATGGCCTATTCAGAATAAATGAGGGGTGTAAGATGAGATGGCACACTTTCTGTTCAGGTTTGCTCGCTCCAGTTATGCACCGTCTTTGCCCTGCAAAAAGAGTAGTAGTTTTAAGAGATTGCAAGTTTGAAAAGCACATGGAGTGACGGCCAATTCCCACACAGCATGCACAGCTTGTGCATGAGTCAATGAACATGCTCATGGTAGGTTGTGCTGGAAGCTTCATTTGTGGCCTCACCTTTCTAAATGATCATGCAGAAATAATTCCAGTTTGAAGTGTGTCCGGCTGCAGGATGGGCATGCATGGGACGCTTGGAAAGAGCAATTTTGTGAACTCTTTGTACGCAGCGTAACAGGATGAGAGGAAACTCTCTGAGATGTGCATAATCTGCTTAGCTACTTGCTATAGTGAAATACTGGCTAGTCTTACCTTGGCATACTTCCCGAGACTATTAAACTTCTTTCTTGTGTGTCAGCTGTGGCTCAGTGGGTAGCACACTCGCCTCTGAGTCAGAAGGTTGTGGGTTCATAGTCCCACTCCAGGGACTTGAGCACATAAAGCTAGGCTGACACTCCAGTGCAGTGCTGAGGGAGTGCTGCACTGTTGGAGGTGCCGTCTTTCGGATGAGATGTTAAACCGAGGCCCCGTCTACTCTCTCAGGTGGACGTAAAAGATCCCATGGCACTATTTCGAAGAAGAGCAGGGGAGTTCTCCCCGGTGTCCTGGCCAATATTTATCCCTCAATCAACATCACTAAAAACAGATAATTTGGTCATCATCACATTGCTGTTTGTGGGAGCTTGCTGTGTGCAAATTGGCTGCCGCGTTTCCCACATTACAACAGTGACTACAATCCAGGAGTACTTCATTGGCTGTAAAGTGCTTTGAGACGTCCGGTGGTCGTGAAAGGTGCTATATAAATGCAAGTCTTTCTTTTATCTAATTCCTTGTCCTCTATACATTTGAAATTGCATCCACTCTGGCAGCCACCTCCCACCAAACAGGCTGTATATTCCATTGATGGGGCATATGCTCTGGGATCACAAAGAGGGTACCTCTCCTTTGCTGCACTGTTTGCATCTGCACCTCCGAAGCTCCATATGAAAATGCGGGTACCCTGGGTGTTTTTGTTCAGCCACGTTTCCTTCTCTGCCCAGCAACAAAGAAGCAACCCCATAACATAACACCTGCAGCTGTGCGCTATTCCCTGTCCATGGCTGATGGCAAGCTCCTGGAGGCGGGCATAATCTGGGCTGGAAGATCGCCATGAATAGCTAAAGATGCCAACTTTGGAAAATACCACAAAGTCAGCTCAGCACATTGAGGTTCACTGCTCTGCGGTCTCGCGCTGGAAAAGAGACGCTGTTAATGGATCTGCATGTGAGGGAAATCAGTATCACTGTGGCAAGGGTATTGTTTCTGTTTCTGAGGGAAATCAATCTATTAATGCAGCAGTGTTTCTCAGGAGATTCTCAATATTTTCTCTTTTTTTAATTGGTTCCTTTGCTACAGTAACTCTGGCAGTGTGCTAAGAAGATCCATGCTGCAGAGAGATTATATAGGTGTAAGGGTGTCACCAGGGGTGATGATTCAAGTTGTGATGATGCCCTTTAATCTGAAAATTTAACAGTATGTTGCGAATGGTGTTACACTGTTGGGTTTTTCCAGCAGATTTCTGGAGAGCAATACACACAGTAATATTGTAATCTTCTGTGACTAACTATGACACTTGTGTTTGTCTGAAGTTGAACACTCCCTGTGTTGTGCTAGTTTTCATACAAAGGATAGTGGAAATCCCCCAAAAGACTGTGGACATTTGGTCAATTGAAATTTTCAAGACTGAAATCGATCGATTTTTGTTCGATTAAAAGTGTATCATGTGACATGGAACAACGGTGGGTAAATTGAATTGAGGTCTAGATCAGCCATGATCTAACAGAATGGTGGAGCAGGCTCGAGGGGCTGAACAGCCTACTCCTGTTCCGATGTTCCGAGTTTTTCCCGAGTGACAACTGGTAATATATGGAGGAGACCACCTAAAGTCAGTCCCCAAAAAATGGTTATAAACTAGTTTCACGGTACAAATAAAATGGAGGATTTGTTTAGTTTCTCAGCCAGTTTGCTTCAAGACTCTTTTATCAGATGTGTCCTTAATATTAAGAAGTATTTTAGTCTTTTTTTAAATGGATTTTTATTCTCTTTTTAAGGTGAGGAATAGCAGTACTGGAACATTTTGTGTACTTGCTATTACTTGTAAAATATCATTAAAAGCCAACAGCAAAAAACAATTAATCATGAATTGAAGTCCTGATGGTGGGACTAACTCACAAAATCTACTTCGAGTGTACACAAGATGCACCTTATCATCACCTTTGGCACGTCCTGTGGGTGCAAACAATGTGAGCCATAAGAAAACAAAGTCAAACTTTCCATTTGTTGAGCTCCAATTCCCACACTGTTGTGTGCCAGTTTCAGGGCCGCTCATGGCACCTAAGTGAGTTTAGGATTTGTACCAGGCAACTGCTGCCACAAACCCTTGTGTGTCTGTGACAGAATAATAAGTGAGTGAAGGAAATTGGCCCAGTAAAAGCTCTGGCAACCAGTATGGCAGCTGACAAAACTGTCTGAAGCTGCAGCCAACTGATTCAGACGCAGACAACAGTTGACCATTGTATATGGGTCCAGTCAGAGGTAATAACGAACGACCGCTCCTAGTTAAAGCTACAGGCGTTAACCAGTGTCCAGTAGGCAGTACCGTTCTGCTCAATCATGGCTATAAATTTCTTTAAAGGGTTCCTAAGGAATCCCACATTCAAAAGAGCCTCAAAGTAAAGCCTCTTGTTTGGACGGGCTTCCGAAGACGATGCTTCCTCCATAAGAGGTCCTGATGACAAACCACCCTCTCGAATGGCTTGTGTTATAAGTCAAGTATTTTGGAGTCACAAGACAAAATACTTCACTAAAGAATGGTATTGTTTTTTCATATTGTAGGAATTGTTGCTGTTCTCTTCTGTGGAATCACCCAAGCTCATTACACCTACAATAATCTTTCTGATGAAGCAAAGATGAGGACAAAGCAGGTAGGAAATGCCAACCTGTATACATTTCAGTGACCATGTACTTCATATTTAATGTATCTTCGGGAGTTAAAAACAGAGATAGATTCTTGCACTAGAGGTATTTATTGGAACAAATGACTTGAGGCAACGACAAGATAGGTTTGGATGAAGAGCACCTTTCAGGTGATTTGATTTCATGCTTTCAAAATGCTAACTCTACTGCAATCCCACGACAGCATCTATCTGCTTCTTAAATTAATCTAGTGTCCTGGCCTCAACTGTTGTTCCTGGCAACCCATTTCAACTGTTGATCGGCCTTTTTAAAGAAGTACTCGGCAGATTCACTCAGTCTCTGCTACAGCACCCCTCCCCCTGCCAATCTGAGTATCCATTAATTTGGGCCTGTCATCTTCTGTTTCAGCCCCAGCATTTCACTGCTCTGTACCCTGGAGTTGGATTGCTCTAGGCAGAGGAGTGAAGCTGGAGCATTGGAGGCAGATCTGACTGACTGAGGAAAGAAGGAAACCGAGGACTGGAGTTGGGTGATGAGAGGGAAGAACCGAGTGAGTGGCCTGACAGGAAGGAAGCTCATTGGGTGGTCGGGAGTGGAGCAGAGAGCAAAGACTGGCTGAGCTGCTTCCCTTTTGCACCTTGCACCAGAATGCTGGAGCTGAGCAAGAGTGGGACTGGCTGCTCAAAACCCCGCAAAGAAAAGGCCTGCAGCCGAAGGTCGAGATAACAGGCGCCCCATGTAGAGAGAGCAGTGGGGCTGGGAAGATGCTGAGAGTGAAAACAGCCACCACTGCCCACCAAGGGTATCTACCCTTGGGTGGTTCGTCTGGTCTAATTAGATCGCGTAAGGAATATTGGGGACATGGGCCACATGATTCCCCCACACCAATCAAATCACTGGAGGAATTACGGAGACATGGGTCATGTGATTCCCAGGGATCAGTCTGATCACTAGGAAAAAACATGGACTCTATGAGCCAATCGGCTTGCCAAAAGAAGACCAAAGTGCAACATTTTTAATAATATAAGTAAATGGATACCTGTGAATGATTAGGGATCATAAACTAATCAAGGGGTTTCTATATAGAACTATCTTACCTTAATTGGATCAAACTGTAGTACCTTCCTTTGCATCAACTTCCCCTCTCTCTAACTGTGTGAGGTCGTACATTTTGGGATGAAGAACAAGCAATGGAAAATGGCAAATAACATTTTGGGTTTTATAAATGGATACATAGAGTACAAGAATAATGACATAATGATTGAGGAAATTGGCTGAGTGTCAGGAGACAGAGAGTAGGGATAATGGGCAGGTAATCTAATTGGCAGGATGTGACTAGTGGTGTCACACAAGGATCTGTGTTGGGGCCTCAACTATTCACCGTATTTATTAACGACTTAGATGATAGAATACAAAGCCACATATCCCAGTTTGCCGATGACACAAAGATAGGCGACATTGTAAGCAGTGTAGATGAAAGCATAAAATGACAAAGAGATATTAATAGATCAAGCGACCCTCCTTCGGAATCGGTCGGGGATCGGACTTACCTGGTCCTGCGGCCTGCTCCGGAGTGCTCCCCACCCGACTGGAAGTCAAGCCTGTCAATCAGGTTGACCTCCAGGCAGGGAACCTGTCCGGGCCAGAAGTCTCACGCTGTGGTGTTAAAACTCCACAGCATGCGGGGAAACTCGGACTTCTGGGTTTCCTGTCCGAAACTCCGCCCCACCCCCACCTACTTAACCCGCCCCTGTTAATATCCAGGCCTCTGTGTCCGCTAGAATCTCTCTCGCACCGCTCCCTACATTTCCCTCCACGGGACTCACTCTTGCACGGAGATGGGGATTGATATGCACGCACTTGGGCTGTCCGGCATTCACAGTTCAGTGAAAATGGCCCGTTCCTTTGGCTGCCACCAGCGATGCAGGATAGGCCTGGCCCATTGTGCTTCCTGTTGCTGCAAGAGCAATGGTGAGAGGAAGCAGAAGCATTGAGGAAGACAAACGTTCAAGGACATGGCTAGCAGGCAGGATTGTGGTGCATTGATGAGATTGCGGTCTTGAAGTCACTATCTATTTTAGTGAAAACACTGTGGAACTAGGTGGGGAAATTCCTGCTGTGGATTTCTCTTATCTATACATTTGTGTTTTTACTGATGAGCCAGAGTGCTGCCCCCACAGAGCCACCCTGCAGATTCAGATTGCAGATTCTAGACTGTAATTCATTTTATGTAATGACTTTTAGGCCAAGATATTGCACATGGTTGTCGTAGCAACAGGTCAGATTTATATTGTTACTGGAAATAAGATAAATTGTTTACTTAAAAAAATCCCAAACCACAGTGATATTTCCATCTTCCTCTAATGGCCTTTCAGATTAGTGTTGCATTATGAGCAGCTTTGTGTTGTTCACTTGTATCCACTTAGAAGTGAATGCACTTACCACAAATTTGTTAACTTTGGGCCTTTACAGTCGCCAGAGTCCACCCTGTTCATCTGTGCTGTATCTGAGCACAGCCACCAAGGAGAAAGAACAATGTTACAACTAACTAGCTCACCTGAACCCTGCACTCACAGGCAGCCCCTAAACTACGGCGAGCCCCACCAGAGCTTAACTGTGTTGGGTCTCGATACTAAAATAGAATTGTATACCAGCGACTGCTCTTTCTTTAATTCATTCTCGCGATGTGGGCGTCGCTGGCAGTGCTAAGGTGTGTGGGCACGGCCGTGCAGCAGTCTGAACGATCCCGCGCAGGCCACTCACCGACTTTTACGTTGTAATTACCGCACATGCTCAGAACTTTAAAGGGACTGGAGCATTGTGTCCAGTTCTGGGCACTGCACTTTAGGAAGGATGTGAAGGCCTTAGAGAGGGTGCAGAAAATATTTACGAGAATGATTCCAGGGATGAGGGACTTCAGTTACGTGGATAGATGGGAGAAGCTGGGGTTGTTCTCCTTGGAGCAGAGAAGGTTAAGAGGAGATTTGATCGAAGTGTTCAAAATCATGAGGGGTCGAGACAGAGTAGATAGAGAGAAACTGTTCCCATTGGCGGAAGGGTCGAGAACCAGAGGACACAGATTTAAGGTGATTGACAGAAGAACCAAAGGCGACATGAGGAAAAACTTTGTTACACAGCGAGTGGTTAGGATCTGGAATGCACTGCCTGAAAGGGTGGTGGAGGCAGATTCAATCATGGCTTTCAGAAGGAAATTGAATAAGTACCTGAAGGAAAAGAAATTGCAGGGCTACAGGAAAGGGCGGGGGAGTGGGACGAGCTGAAGTGCTCTTGCAGAGAGTCGGCACGGGCTCGACGGGCCGAATGGCCTCCTTCTGTGCTGTAACCATTCGATGATTCTGTGATTCTATGATTCTGTGATTCTATGACCGCGCATGAAAAGAAACAGGGCGCGCAGAACAAAGCGCAGCTTACAGGGAACATTGGTCGCTGGCAAAGCCGGCATTTATTGCCCATCTCTACTTGCCCTCGAGAAGCTGGTGGTGGGCCTTCTTGAACAGCTGTAGTTCAGAGGTTTCTGCTGATGAAAGTTAAAGACACATTGAGGCAACACCTGCTGCACTAAGTGGTGCAAACATTAAGGAGCTTGTAGATTCGAAAACCTCAACTTCCTTTTTTTTGTTGATTCCTGCAAGAGGTAAAATGCTGTCTAATCCAGCAAGATTAGACAGAGTGCTATCTGGTTTTAAGAAGAGCTAACGTACAAGATTACTCCCCCATCTGTTGCAATAATTTTGCTTTTTCTACTGGGATAGATCAGTGCATACAGTAATGCAGTTTTGTATCTAAAATTTAGCTTTCCGCTGGTGTACCTGAAATGTCCCACAATGCAGTATTTTAGACAGACCTATCTGGTATTTATCAGGAGATGCACATCCTGAGCCATCTAGAAAAGCAGTTCACCCATTACGTCTTGAAAAGGGGGAACAGAAAGCAGCTCTTCCTGGGGGTTCCCAGACCTCTTGAACCAGAAACCTGCTGGTTCCCCTTCAGAAAGAGGACATTTTCATTCAGTAAGTCTAGACTGGATTTGAACCTTGGTCACAGAAGTGGACGGGCAAATCACTGTGCCACTCAGTCTCTGGAATTGACTCATTAACTCGAACCAATAGAGCATTTTTATATTTGGAAAAATCATTTCTGCCACCTAGACTCGGTGCTGTGGAATCTGTCTCATTTATGGTGTGAGCCAGATTCTGCAGTAGGCAGTTCCACTTTAACATAAGTGTGTATTTTAAGGTCGCTGCCATTTCCCAGTTGCCGGGGGAAGATCTGCATGCCTTTTACTTTCAATACTTTTTTCCCTTGGAGACAGCACAGCCACTGGAAGTGCCCGCTGAAACCACCTCGCTCAGTAGTGGGCGCCATTCCCAACAGCAGTACCACATCATTTACTTTGCAGTCTTAAAACTGGTAACGTCAATGCAGCTCCAAGTAAATCTGGGCCTCCCCCCCAAATGCTGGCATCGTTCCTGCTTCTTTTAAATTGCTGATAGTTTCATCTCTGAAGGCTTCTCCATAGCACTAAATAAACTCCTCAAAAAAGCAAATTGGAAGAAGTGCATTAAATCTGCTGTGATTTTCAGCATGTGATCAGCCAGTTGCTCAGAGCATCTGCAGTGCTAGTGAAATGAATGAACGATCAAAAAGATTTACATCCCTGTAGATAGGAGATCTTGTTATTTCAACTGTGTATGTGCTCATTCTGCTCTCTCACATTATCACGATCAGTAACTCCTGTTCCCCAAACTGTGTCATCAGCTTTCACAGTCAGTGCTCCATCTGGTGAAATGCCCAAACTCTCTGCATGCACAGGGACACTGTCAATCACAGTGACGTCTGGGGAAATAATTAACTTTGGCAGATACATCCCAATGATGGCACTTAAATTAATAGCCATTTTTTATTCATTGGGCCATAATTTGCTGTCAGAATAATGGCGCTCCACACTATTTGTGCGCAAATGGTACAGAAACTTCAGACGGGGGCAGATGTGAGGTTAAACGCGGAAATTCAAAAGTTGCTGTCCGAGATGCGCCACTCCGCCATTAGCTTCACAAAAACGGCATCTTACTGTCTGACTCACCATTGAAATGCATTGAGCGGTGAAAAGTTGCTTTACTTGCATGGTAGATATGAACTAAACTCGCCACAGAAAGCTAAGTGTTGTCCATTTCAGTCTTTAGTACCCTTTTAACAACATAATTGTTAATTACTGCCAACGAACCTCTCTGGCATTGAAAATTTAACTATTACAAGTGTGTCATCTCATTCCTTCAGGTTTTAATTGATATTAGAGATACTAAAACATTTTAATTTTACATTTTTTATTTTGTTTTTACTTTGCCTTTCTGTCTCTTTTTTTCTCTCTCTTGATCCAATCTTTCCCTCTGTTTATTTCTCTTTCTGTACCTGATTTGACATTGAATTCACCCACTCTAACACACACTTCCTTCTCAGTCCTTGCGCTGCTAATTTCACAATTCTGCAATCTGACTGGTTAAGGGGATACACAGTTGCTTGGCCTGTTCACTCAGGTCCCAGATGCCCTGTTTCCCTCGCTGTGACGTTATCAGGCTCGCACTTCCAGCAACTTGCAGTGCAAAATATCATCTCCATTAAACGGGCAAGGGCAAGTCTAAACTAACAGCAGACGCCGTTCGTTGCCCTGCTGCAAATTATAGCCCGGTATGTTTTGCTAGTTTTCCCTCTGCTCCTTCCAGGTGATCCTGGGCCTAGATTGTGATTTTAATTTAAATTTTCCCAGTTGCTATATTTAGATGAGGAACCAGTCATAATTTATAGTGGTCATAACACATTGTGGGACATATTGACCCTGAGTTGAGTGTCAAACTTCACATGCAGTCCAACAACAAGACTACCTATTTCCACCTCTGAAATATTGGTAATCTCTGTCCCTACCTCACCCCACTGCTGCTGAAATCCTCATCCATGCCTTTGTTACTTCCAGATTCGACTTCTCTGGCACCCTCATCACTGGCCTGCTGAGATCCAACTTACATAAACTCCAACACGTTCAGCGCTCTGTTACCTGTATCCTGTGTCTCTCACCTATCGCTCCGATCTCTGCCAGCTACAGTTGGCTTCCCATCCATCAGCATGTCAATTTTAAAATCCTCGTTCTTGTCTTCAAACCCCTCCTAGCCTTGTCCCTTCCTAGCTCTGCAATCTCCTCCAGCCTACATCCCTACCCACATCCTCCACTCTTCCTACTCTAGCTTCCTGTGCATTTCCCCCTCTTTGCACTCTGGGACTTCTGCCTTGAACCCCTTTGTCTTTCTGCATCGCTCCCCAGCTACAAAAGCCTTGTTTAAAATTTAACACTTCAACTGTGCTTTCAGTCGCGGCTCTCACCTACTCTTGCTTGGGTGTGTCCCAACTGTGAAATGCCTTTGGACATTTTGCTATGTTGAAGGTGTTATATAAATAGAAGTTGTATATTATCCATCATTCATTAACATTATCTGTACTCATAATGACTTTCTCAGTAACATTAGCGAATGAAGAAAAATATACCTTTGACCTCCATGAACTTGGCAGTAGTCCTTTTCACCAGTATATTCTACATCAGATACAGAGAGACCTGAGATCACTATACTTTGCTGTTTAATAAAGGTGTCTTTTTCTTCAGAATTTAATATCTTACATAATCTTTAAGAAGTCAGTTTAATTTTAGTCCTCCCTGTAAGTATATGAACTTGGACGTAGAGTACCTCTTTATCAACTTTGCTTACACCATTTAACCATAGTAAGTTTTTGACTTTTGCTCGACAAGCATTTAACTTCATTGAAGTTCTGTGCTGATCAGCTATTTCCTTTCAGTAGAAATGTCATCATTTACAGCAATCATTCCTGTCAACACAGCTGGAGGAGGCCGGCAGATAGGACCAGCCTTTCAGGCAGTCAACCACCAGCTGTGCCAGAAGCTGGCACTGTAGTTACACTGACCCAAGCAGGTGAAGGATGGTGTGTGTTAAACGGGGGCGGTATTGTGTTTGGACTCGGTTTCTGCCTCGCAGGACCGTCAGTTTTCCTGTCAAGAGAACTGTACATACGCACCAAAGTCCATGTACTACAGAACCATCTTTTCTAAAGCAGTTTAAACAACAGGAAGCATTGTTCCCCCTGCACCGCCCCCCCCCCCCCCCCCCCCCCCCAACCCCACCATATACCTCTCCTGAAGATGCTGACTCCTCTTGGGGTTCAGATTCATGGGTGCTGGCTGCCATCTTCTCGCTCGCCCAAGTGACCATGCAACGGGCAGTGAATGTTGCCAGATCATTGGACAGCCGAGACTGATTCGGCTTCCCCTCAACGTCCACACACTACACTTTCCAGCATGGATCACTGTTGAGCTATTGCGAATATGAACTCTGCATTATTATTTTCCCCACCTCTTTAGCCCAGGTGTGTTGAGACTCATTGTATCATCCCTACTGCTGCCCCAGGTGAAAATGAGCTAACTTCACAGACTGAGGATTGGACCTGAGATCGCTCAGTTCCACACTCAGCCACCAGGGGAGCCATAATCATTCTTTAAATATAACAACAACAACAACAACTTGTATTTATATAGCGCTTTTAATGTAGTAAAACATCCCAAGGCGCTGCACAGGAGTATTTTAAGACAACAAATTTGACACCGATCCACATAAGGATAAATTAGGGCAGATGACCAAAAGCTTGGTCAAAGAGGTAGGTTTTAAGGAGCGTCTTAAAGGAGGAAAGAGAGGTAGCGAGGTGGACAGGTTTAGGCAGGGAATTCCAGAGCTTAGGGCCTAGGCAACAGAAGGCACGACCGCCAAAGGGTGAGCGATTATAATCAGGGATAACTGTTTAATGATTCTGGTGTATAGGATTGGTGATGCAATGATGATATCACAAATGCTGCATTTACAAATGGAAAGAGGTATCCTTTATATCTTGTTAACAAAGTGAGATCTTTCCGCAAAGAATTTGTATAATTCAAATAATGAATGTGTCGGAGAGGAGGGAGTTCTCTGAGGTACTGTTATTTACATTTTCAAGCATTTTCACTTCCAATCAAGAATGCTGTCTCCCTGAAGCCTGACTTAATGGAGAGGCTGATTCTCTGTTACAGTGAAGAATGGTTTTTTTTCTGACGTTTGGGTTCAGTGCACGTCTTCCTGCAGAATCCATGAGCTGGGCACATTGGGTAGGTGGACTCAAAATGATGCAGTGTAGTATTTGTCTTGGGCTCGGTAGAAGTCATGTGGGGTAGATGGAGTGCAAGGATAAGAGTTAGCTCAGTCAGTCCGTTATACAGGGAGCATAAATAGGCCACAGCTAGTACAGTCAGCGAACAAATGGTGGCACTAGGGCTGAAGGAAATACACTAGACAGAACATAATATATCTTCAAGGAGGCAGAGTCAGGATTGAAAAGAGTGAAATCTGAGCCAGAGAGAATTTTACAGCTTGAGGGAGGATAATTTTAGCTGAAAGGACTTTTTGAGCAGCTTGGAGGCGGCATAATCGGGGCCGGAGGGAGTATAATTTTGGGTTGAAGTGAATCGACTCAGGACTGGAGGAAGGAATATCCGGATAAGAGAGAGCGTAGTTTAAGGTGGCGTGGAATTCCAGAGAATTTAATAAGGGCTGCAGAGAGTGTAAGTTAAAATGAATGAAGCAGAATAAAAGGAAAAGAAAGACTTGCTTTTCTTTGACACCTCATTACATCTTTCAGAAATGTCTAAAAGCATTTAATATGGAATTTCTTACTTAGAACTGTTGTCATTGTTGTTAAGCAAGACAAATGCAAATTTTTTTTTTTTTAAAGCCATTTTTTGCACAGCGAGATTCCACAACCAGCAATGAGATGAATAACCAGTCAATCTGCTTTTGGTGGTGATTGGTTAAGAGAGGAATGTTAGCTCTAATACTGGGAGAACGTCCTGCTAGTCTTTGAATAGCGTCATGGGATGCCCACCTGCACCAGTGAAACAGGCAGACAGGTCGGTTTAACCTTTCATTCAAAAGACAGCACTTCCTTAGCTCTTCACTGAAGTATCAGCCTAAAACTGGAATCAAAGATTGGCAGACAAAACTGTAATCGAACAGTGGGCTGCCTTTTAAAGAGGAGATGGTTCGGGTACAGTCGAGGTACATTCCCACGAGGGGGAAAGGTAGGGCAACCAAAGTCAGAGCTCCCTGAAGAATGAAAGAGATAGAGAGTAAGCTGAAGCAGAAAAAGAGTGCATATGACAGATGTCAGGTTGAGAATATGAGCTAGAACCAGGCTGAATATAGAAAGTTCAGAGGGGAAGTGAAAAAGGAAATAAGAGGGGCAAAGAGAGAGTATGAGAATAGACTGGCAACCAACATAAAAGGGAATCCAAAAGTCTTCTATAGGTATATAAATAGTAAACAGGTAGTAAGAGGAGGGGTGGGGCCGATTAGGGACCAAAATGGAAACCTATGCATGGAGGCAGAGGGCATGGCTGAGGTACTAAATGAGTACTTTGCATCTGTCTTTACCAAGGAAAAAGATGCTGCCAAAGTCATAGTGAAAGAGGAGGTAGTTGAGATACTGGATGGGATAAAAATTGATAAAGAGGAGGTACTAGAAAGGCTGTCTGTACTTAAAGTATATAAAGGAACGGGGGTGGTGCCAGAGGACTGGAGAATTGCAAATGTTACACCCTTGTTCAAAAAAGGGTGTAAGGATAAACCCAGCAACTGTTTAACCTCGGTGGCCAGTCAGTTTAACCTCGTGGTGGGGAAGCTTTTGGAAATGATAATCAGGGACAAAGTTAACAGTCGCTTGGACAAGTGTGGATTAATTAAGGGAAGCCAGCACGGATTTGTTAAAGGCAAATCGTGTTTAAATAACTTGATTGAGTTCTTTGAGGTAACAGAGGGTTGATGAGGGCAATGTGTTTGATGTGGTGTACATGGATTTCCAAAAGGTGTTTGATAAAGTGCCACATAATAGGCTTGTCAGCAAAGTTGAAGCCCATGGAATAAAATGGACAGTGGCAGCATGGATACGAAATTGGCTAAGTGACAGGAAACAGAGAGTAGTGGTGAACAGTTGTTTTTCGGACTGGAGGAAGGTATACAGTGGTGTTCCCCAGGGGTTGGTACTAGGTCCACTGCTTTTCTTGATATATATTAATAACTGGGACGTGGGTGTACAGGGCACAATTTCAAAATTTGCAGATGACACAAAACTTGGAAGTATAGTGAACAGTGAGGAGGATATAGACAGGCTGGTGGAATGGGCGGACACGTGGCAGATGAAATTTAACGCAGAAAAGTACAAAGTGATACATTTTGGTAGGAAGAACGAGGAGAGGCAATATAAGCTAAAGGGTACAATTCTAAAGGGGGTACATGAACAGATATGTGCACAAATCGTTGAAGGTGGCAGAGCAGGTTGAGAAAGTGGTTAAAAAGGTATACGGGAACCTGGGCTTCACAAATAGAGGCATAGGGCTGGATTTTACTCACCGAGACGCATTGGGGGCGGGACTGCTGCCTTTCGGGTTCTAGTCCCGCCATCAGCGACGTCTGACAAACAGACGCTATTTTGCCCTGATTGGCCTTGTTAAGCCCGTCCTGTGGGCTTGCCGGCCAATTAAGGGTAAGCCGGTGTCAAATGACTTCAGTTGATGACACTTCATCTGCTGGTTTTCTTAAAGGCATATGCACCACACTTGTTTGACAGATGATTTGACAGTGTTTGACATCATTGAGGTGCTGTCAAACACTGACAATCACTGTTCATAGGTGAGCCCTTGTACCCAGGCTCTCCAATTACTCTCTCCTTAGGATAAAACAGATGGCAGCTGAGATTGCAGAAGCCATCTGTCACTTCTCCCGATGAGATGAGCCTACACAAACACTTCACAGCTTGTCACCTGCAGAAACATCTAACCGCATTAAAAATTTCTTTCACAACATTGCCTTACCTCTGATACTAACCAGTGTCCCATTGCATCCTTCACACCACTTCTGCAGCTGTCATCCAAACACCAACATAACAACTGATCCACAGCACATCTCACTTACCCTGGCGGGGTTCCCCGACGTCGGGAAGCCCGCAGCAGCAGTCGAAAAATTGGAAAAAGCCTCTTAATTGCCTGTTAACTACCTGTTAACAGACAGTTAAGTGGCTATAATCCTCTTCTCGCCGCTAGGAGTCGGGACCCTGCGCAAATCGGGGACCCGACTCCTGGGAAGATTGGTTGGGAGCGGGTTTGGGACCCGCTCCCATTTTGGGGGATTTTCCCAGCAGTCCCACCTCCAAACTCGCCTCCTCAGGGCTGGTAAAATCCAGCCCATAGAGTACAAAAGCAAGGAGGTTACAATGAACCTCTATAAAACACTGGCTCGGCCTCAACTGGAGTATTGCGTCCAATTCTGGGCACCGCACTTTAGGAAGGATGTGAAGGCCTTAGAGAGGGTGCAGAAAAGATTTACAAGAATGGTTCCAGGGATGAGGGACTTCAGAAACGTGAATAGACTGGAGAAGCTGGGGTTGTTCTCCTTCGAGCAGAGAAGGTTGAGAGGAAATTTGAGAGAGGTGTTCAAAATCATGAGGGGTCTAGAGAGAGTAGAGAGAGAGAAACTGTTCCCATTGGTGGAAGGGTCGAGAACCAGAGGACACAGATTTAAGGTGATTGGCAGAAGAACAAAACGCGACATGAGGAAAAGCTTTTTTACGCAGCGAGTGCTTAGGATCTGGAATGCACTGAGAGGGTGGTGGAGGCAGACTCAATCGTGGCTTTCAAAAGTGAATGGGATAAGTATCCAAAGCAAAAAAATGAGCAGGGCTACAGGGAAAGTGCGGGGGAGTGGGACTAGCGGAAGTGCTCTTGGAGAGAGCCGGCACGGGCTGAATGGCCTCCGTCTGTGCTGTAACCATTCGATGAATCTATGATTCTAAACAACATGCTCAGGTCTTGGAGTGGGGCTTGAACCCACAGCCCCCTCATTTAGAAGTAAGAGTGCTACCAACTCAGCTAAGATACATCTGGCTAAGGGGGTAGCATCAGGGCTAGAATCACAGCTGGAGGGAGTAAACTTTTGACTGGAAGAGGAGGAAGGTCTGAGGCAGAAAAATCACCATCTAAATGTTATTAGTCGGTTTGTTCTCCTGAGCCACAGTGCTTTACCCTGAGGAGCTGGGGAAGTTACTGAAAACTTCTTATTTTGTTAAGTGACACAGGGGGGGGGGAGAAAGAGATTTCCCAGCGCTGGTAGACATCAGCCTATACTCACAAAGAATTACCTGTCTCTTAGCAAATTTAACAGTTTTGACCTTTACATAATTAGAACAAGATTCAGGAATTAGAATCCCCTTTTCACAGGACTCTGTGCTAATTGGGTTTTTCAGGATCTGTATAAATCAGTAGGTTTTGTTGTGTCTCAAACAGGTTTTAAACATCCTCTCTGCTTGTATTTTTCGTGGTGGATCTGACTGTGGATTTTCACTGATGCAGACATTCCTTATTCATTTCCAGCCTCAGTTCTAACACTTTTAACACTGTGCCAGCAGGATGGATTATTGTTATATCATTATCACAGCTCCCCAGCAGCTGCTCCAGTCCTGTCAGAATGGAAGCTTTGTTACTGAGCCTGACAGCGCTGCCCAATCAACCAATCTATCAGAAAGATTTCAATGGAATTTCTTCCTCCTCTTGAATGTTGGTGGGCAAGACTTATCAGAACATTGAAAGCGACTAGGGGCAAAAGCTATTCTCGGAAGATTTACAACAATATTGTCCCATTTCCAACATCTCCTTCCTCTCCAAGGACCTTGAATGCATCATTGCCATTCAACTCTCTTCCTATCTTTCAGACTGCTCTGTTTGAATCGCTTCAGGTTGGTTTCCATCCTACCCACAGCCTTGAAACTATCCTGGTCAAAGATGGTCTTCCATGTGATTGGGACTGTGGCGCATTATCCCTCCTCGAACCTTTCTGCTGCCTTCAATACAGTCGGTCTGTCCAACCTCTTCCTTCACCTCTCCTTTGTGGTCCACCTCTGTGTACTGTCCTTTCATGGTTCCGTTCCGACGTAGCTAGCACTTCTTTCACGATTAGACAAAGTCAGCATGGATTTATGAAAGGGAAATCGTGTTTGACAAACCTACTGGAGTTTTTTGAGGACGTAACTGGTAGAATAGATAAGGGAGAACCAGTGGATGTGGTGTATTTGGATTTTCAGAAGGCCTTTGATAAAGTCCCACATAAGAGGTTAGTGTGCAAAATCAAAGCACATGGGATTGGAGGTAATATACTGGCATGGATTGAAAATTGGTTAACAGACAGGAAACAGAGAGTAGGAATAAATGGGTCTTTTTCGGGGTGGCAGGCGGTGACTAGTGGGGTACCGCAGGGATCAGTGCTTGGGCCCCAGCTATTCACAATATATATCAATGATTTGGATGAGGGAACCAAATGTAATATTTCCAAGTTTGCTGACGACACAAAACTAGGTGGGGTTGTGAGGAGGATGAAAGAGGCTTCAAGATTATTTAGACAAGTTGAGTGAGTGGGCAAATACATTGCAGATGCAGTACAACGTGGATAAATGTGAAGTTATCCACTTCGGTAGGAAAAACAGACAGGTAGAGTATTATTTAAATGGTGATAGATTGGAAAATGCTGATGTACAAAGGGACCTGGGTGTCCTTGTACACCAGTCACTGAAAGCAAACATGCAGGTGGAGCAAGCAGTTAGGAAGGCAAATGGTATGTTGGCCTTCATTGCAAGAGGATTTGAGTACAGGAGCAAGGATGTCTTACTACAGTTGTACAGGGCCTTGGTGAGACCACACCTGGAGCACTGTGTGCAGTTTTGGTCTCCTTACCTAAGAAAGGATATACTTGCCATTGAGGAAGTGCAGCGAAGGTTCACCAGACTGATTCCTGGGATGGCAGGACTGTCGTATGAGGAGAGATTGGGTCGACTAGGCCTGTATTCACGAGAGTTTAGAAGAATGAGAGAGGATCTCATTGAAACGTATAAAATTCTGACAGGGCTAGACAGACTGGATGCAGGGAGGATGTTTCCCCTGGCTGGGGGGGTCTAGAACAAGGGGTCACAGTCTCAGGATATGGGGTAGGACATTTAGGACTGAGATGAGGAGAAATTTCTTCACTCAGAGGGTGGTGAACCTGTGGAATTCTCTACCACAGAAGTCACTGAATATATTTAAGAAGGAGATAGATAGATTTCTAGACACAAAAGGCATCAAGGGGTATGGGGAGAGAGTGGGAATATGGTATTGAGATAGAGGATCAGCCATGACCATATTGAATGGCGGAGCAGGCTCGAAGGGCCGAATGGCCCACTCCTGCTCCTATTTTTCTATGTTTCACAAAGGCTTCTCCTGCTTCTCCACGATCACCTCTTGAATGCTTCAAAACATCCTGTCAGCCATCACGTTAAGGATAGAAACATAGAAGATAGGAGCAGGAGTCGGCCATTCGGCCCCTCGAGCCTGCTCCGCCATTCGATGAGATCATGGCTGATCATCCAAACTCAGTACCCTGTCCCTGCCTTCTCCTCATAACCCTTGATACCTTTAGCCTTAAGAAATATATCTAACTCCTTCTTGAATATATTTACTGACTTTACCACAGAAGGCAGTTGAGGCCGAGAATTCCACAGGTTCACCACTCTCTGGGTAAACAAATTCCTCCTCATCTCTGTCCTAAATGGCTTACCCCTTATCCTTAGACTGTGACCTCTTGTTCTGGACTCACCCGCCATTGGGAACATCCTTCCTGCATCCAGTCTGTCTAGTCCTGTTAGAATTTTATAAGTTTCAATGAGATCTCCTCTCATTCTTCTAAACTCCAGCGAGTATAAGCCCAGTCGACCCAATCTCTCCTTGTACGTCATTCCTGCCATCCCAGGTATCAGTCTGGTGAATCTTCGCTGCACACCCTCCATGGCAAGAACACCCTTCCTCAGATAAGGCGACCAAAACTGCACACAGTATTCAAGGTGTGGTCTCACCAAGGCCCGGTACAACTGCAGCAAGACATCCTTGTTCCTGTACTCACATCCTCTCGCTATGAAGGCCAACATACCATTTGCCTTCTTAACCGCCTGCTGCACCTGCATGCTTACCTTCAGGATGATGCAGAACTCTCTCCATTTAAACATTGACAAGACTACAGTGTAGTCACTGTTGTAATGTAGGAAACACGGCACCCAATTTGCGCACAGCAAGGTCCCACAAACTGCAACTATCACATTTGATTTTTATCAGAAATCTTCTACTCTTTCCTACAATTCCATTCCCCTCCCCAGCTGCTCACTCAGCCTGAGCCCAATAGTGCTGAGTTTGAAAAGCCACATCTAGTCTCCCAGAGGATGATCCAGCGTGAAAGTGTAGTACTACAGAGAATGGCCTGAATGGAGACGTTTTATTGTTATGTAACAGATTCTGTAAGTTAAGTGAGAAACACTCTGATTTAGTTATCTGATGATGCTTTCATTTTTGTTTTTGATTAATTTTATTTTCTTAATAAATCTGATTTGTAGTTGTAGCCTGTGATCAGGGTGTTTGTCAGGGTGTTAATTGTCAGTCGGTCAGAGAGGTCTCGAGTCACTGTTTTTAGTGTGCATATTGATGGTAAACTGGGTTATTCTTTACCCGAGGCAAGCTACCTCCCAGATTACTATTTCACATAAGGTTATGTTTCGGTCCAAAGGAAGTGTGTACTTGCCTATGGATCCAGGCATGAGAAAAAGGATCTGGAGGGCACCCAAATCCTCACCCTCTCTTAGCCATCCCTTTGTCACTTTTAGCTTCAACCTTTCCAATCGCCACTCTACACAAATTCCAAACTCATAAAATAAATACTTGCATTTATATAGCGCCTTTCACAACCCCAGGACGTCCCAAAGCGCTTTACAGCCAATGAAGTACTTTTGCAGTGTAGTCACTGTTGTAGTCTAGGAAACGCGGTAGCCAATTTGCGGCCAGCAAGGTCCCACAAACAGCAATATGATAACGACCACATAATCTGTCTTTAGTGATGTTGCTTGAGGGATAAATATTGTCCGGGACACCGGGGATAACTCCCCTGCTCTTCTAAGAAATAGTGCCATGGGATCTTTTACGTCCACCTGAGAGAGCAGACGGGGCCTCGGTTTGACGTCTCATCGAAAAACGGCACCTCTGACAGTGCAGCGCTCCCTCAGCACTGCACTGGAGCGCCACTTCCACCACTTAATCCTATCTTGGACTTAATAGATTGCAAACAAATAACGTTTGCAATGAATGAGCACTTGGGAGGAAAACATTGCAATCATTCAGCTCTATATTAATTGCCAGTTTGTGCATCCTGCCCAGCACAAACCTCGTTTTCATCCATACTCTGTTGCTTTCTGAAAAAGGTTTGTAGGCGTTATCCCATGAAACTGCACTTTTAATAAATTGGCAAACTCACAAAATTCATTTATGTTGTCCACACTCATGAAACTAAAGGAGGATCACAAGTATTGCCGTATGAGACTCTGCTTGTACTGTGAGTTTATTAACAGCATTTTTAAAAATAATTTCACCAAGAGTTTAATTTCCTCCGGTAACCCGTTTGGGATAACAACTGCATTAAAATAGAACACAAAGGAATTTTATGTGACCACCTCAGCCAGTGCTTGGCAGGGAGATAAATTAAATCCCCCAGTGTGACTCAGAAATGACTTTAAAACTAAGCACGGATTCCAGCACCAAAAGATCAGCTGCACAGGGATTATTCCATTGGATCTGCTCATTCAATAAATATCATATCCAATGGGAACACGTTTTCAGCATCGGTTTGTACTTTTCTTAAAGGTGCTTTAAAAAATTCAAAATTGAGAAGTAATGTTTGAATTGCAGAGGCTTTTTGCAGCAGAGGTTATGTACGAAAGGTTCTGGTGATGTAGCTAGTTATTGTTTCGTGCGATCCAAAGTGCTGTAGCCATAGTAACAAAGTGAAGATGTGCTGTATGTAAGGCGCTGCATTAAAGTGAGTCATAGGGGACATTAGTACATCTGCTTGAATTAATCTCTTTCCCATGTCCATATAAGGGAAACAATGTTGGAACAAGGGTTATCCAACCATACAAGCAAATTATTGGGTTAATTTTATTGATTACTATTGGTGCTGCAGTACTGACTGACAGGACTAAAGCTGTTATTAACAGGCTGTTCAGCAGGTGGTCCATGTTGAACAAAAAAGGGATTCATTTTCTCATTTCTGAACAATATGAGTAGGTAATGAAGGTCAGATACGAGTGGATGGAGGGGGCGAGTTAGTTCTGAACAAATGTGCGTTTTGTGGCATACAGATCAGTTTTACAGGTACCATTATCGGTGGGAGTTTACGTGGGGATGGGAAGGGTGAGTATGTGTGGGTTTAGGGCTGCACTTGTCTTAAGGTTCCATGCATCTTTTCAAGCTGCAAACTCAAGACTGAGTCCATTTATCACTCTTTGCTTTTATTACTGGGCAAATTTTCCAACAAATGCAGAAGAAAATCAACTATTGGCCCAAAATTTCTGGGCCTCGGGCGAGAGGGTGCGCTGGCGGGTGGAAAATGCAGCCGCACCGCAATCGGGGCAAATGAGCCAGAATTTGGGGTGGGACCCAGTTCTGCTGCGCTCACCACCCCATTTTTTGTGCTGCCAAATACTGCGAGTGGGAGGGGTGACGCTGCTATGAAATTCCTGCCGCCCCCAATCCCCCCACGGAAGATGACACCCTAGTAATGGCGAAACAGTGTGGGCACCCGTCCCCTCTATGCAAATAACCCCGACCCTGGGTTTTGGGGAATGGGAGTTCCGTTCCGCGCGCCTCCGTCAGTGGAGCGTGGCCCAAAATTTTGGACCCTCTGTTTTCTTTCGCTGGATTCTGCACTCTTTTATAATGTATAAAATTGTATAAGCTAGCTCTTATTAATGTCTTAGGCCAATAATAGTATTACTGGTCTAGTGAGCAGTGCTTAAGAGGTGTTCGGTTATATTTTTTTTACATTTATATAATAGAAAGTAATTTGTTTAAAGAAAGACTTGCATTTCTATAGCACCTTTCACGACCTCAGGACATCCCAAAGCACTTTACAGCCAATAAAGTACTTTTGAAGTGCAGCCACTGTTGTAATGTAGGAAAAGGAACTGTTGACCTAAATAGCTGGAAACCACATGAATGACACAGTTTGAGAATAAAGTGACTGACTGTCTTTTAAGAGTCTTTTCTCAGCTTTGGTCTTTGGGAATGCTGTACCCAGACATATATCTCATTACTGTTTGGCTACAGAGACAGTGTTTGGAATATTCAAGATAGATTTTAATGCTGAGCAAGACAAAATAATTGGAAGAAAACCAAGAATGGTAATACCTGTACTTCACATTTTGTGCACACATATACCTGCCACACACGTTTATAATGAAATCTTGTCTACTTTTCTATGAGGAGTTAGTCAACTGAGTATGCAGTATGAGATTAAGTTTAAAAGTGATCACCAACAAGATAATGCTGCAATTGGAGAAATGTGCGCTCCGTACTTGTCTTAACTGGGCGTATATTTATTTAGATTTTTTTTTCCACTCCATATGTGATTATTTGTTTCCCTACTATGTAGATTGCATTTTGTGCAGTGCATCATTCCCAGACCAAGTGAAAATGTAGGTAATCTCCTTCCAAGGCCCCAATTTTAACTCCGGGTCAGTTTTGGACGGGTGAGTTTGGCTTTCATTTTAAAACACACCCGCTTCAGACAAAAACAGACCCGGGTTTCTCACTGAATTAGCTGCCCGGGGAGCAGCTTCCAGCTGGTCAGCCAGAGACCTTTGTAAAGAGAAGTTACATTCTCTTGTGGCTTCTTGCGTTTTCAAGGTGCTGGAAGCAGAATCTTCTCTGAAATGAGTCGCAGGCAAGCCCCCAGGTTCTCAGAAGCCTTCCTGGAAGTGTTTGTGGAAGAGGAGATGGTGAGGAGGAAAATCTTTAGCGCCTGTCTTCCGTGTGCCTTTGCCTATCCTAGTGCTCCTACGCGTTGCTTCCCCAGGCTGCTGACCGTCAATTGAGGAGACTACAGATAGCCTTGGAGGACAACCTCGAGTAGCTCTGGGCCTAGAATGCCCAGGTTCAGACTGCACCACCTTGGCCTGGGCTGTAGCAGTCTGGGCTGGATGGCTGACAGGCTGCAGCAAGGGCACTGGGGGGGTGGAAGCAGGATTGCTATCATCCTGAGAGGACACAGCAGATTCCTGTTCTGTGGAGCCACTGCCACTCTCCAAGGTGGCACCGCAGCAATCCTGCTGATCTGTTGGAGACCAGATTGATGGACTGCTGTGATGCCCTGGAAGCCCCTTTGAACAGTGATATCCAGAGTCACGATGGCAGCAGTCTGAGCTTCCACTGCAGCACTCAGACCTTCGATGGAAGCGGTTTGCGCTGCAGTGGAAGCTGTGACATTGGTCATCAGTTGCTGCATCCTGGTGGTTTCCTCAGGTGTGCTGATGGAGATGACCACCCGTTCCATGTTGGAAAGGATGGGCTCCAAGCTCTACGCAAAGCCCTGTGCCAAGATGGAGCTGGACTCTTCCATGCTCCTTGACATTGTGCGCAGACTTTCTGGCAGACACCAAGCATTTGGTTGTATACACCCATCAGTTTTTTCCTGGGCCATCAAAGTCCTCATCTGAGTCCTCTGCAGCAGAACTAGTGTGTGACCTCGCCCTCCGGCGAGCTTGCACCTGCACTTTCCTTTCCCCCCCAGCCCTGGCTCCTGCACAATTAGTGTGTTTTTCAGTCTCAAACCCAGCAAGAGGAATTTTGAAATGTAATGAACAGAATGCAGGGCATGGTAACTGAATGTTCTGCCACTGATGGTAGAGCGAAGGGAGGAGGATGCTCAGTAGTCCAGACCCTGAAGAGCAGAGAGTGTGAGCTGAGATGTAAGGGTGGAGGAATTTTTTTAGATGGTCTACTTTGCTTTAAACCAACATCTATGCAAGAATTGTAACCGATCCACTATTTTTCATGTCTAGGGGTTGTTTGCAAAGAATACTGGGGATTGAAGTTTTTATAAAATAGACTCACAGAAAAATGCTTCAGCAAGACTAATTTTATGTATCTGGGGCTTGAGTTAGTGTGGGGGAGGGGAGGAGAAGATCCTCAACTCTCCTGACAGTCACCTTTCTTAAATTAGTTCTGTCTGTATTGCCGTTTTATGCAGCATAAAGCAAATTGAAAATTTTTCAAACACATCTGTTTGGGTTGTGCAATAAGGCACCACAGGGGCATTTAGGACATCCTCAGCTTTGCTTTACTGATCTGAAAGTGCATTAAGTAATTAACCCTGTCATTATAAATGTATGAATGTAATTATGCTCAGCTTCACTTTGTGGATTTTGTATAGGTGTCAGGAGCCTGGTTTTAATGCATGCTCTTGGTCCTCCAAGAAACATCCTTGCTAGTCAGTTATCCCTTCCTTTGAATAATGCGGTCACATAGGAATCATTAAGAATGAAGGAATCATATGTGCAACTGGAGAATTTAGCCATAATCAGTGCAATAATGTCAGTGCTTTAGATATCTTGCACATCAAGTGAGTAGAATCCCTTTTGATTAACTTAATGCATTGGATATTTAAAGAGAGGTCCACTTTCACAATGTGTATACAGTCAGCCATTCCCGGTACCTTGGTAATTCAGTTGCGCAGAATTTCTGCTTTTTGGCAGTTGTTTTTAATTTTGCTTCAGAAAAGCACATGAAATATGAAGAATGCAACATCGCAGCTTTGATAACTTGACATTGCGCTCCAAGAGATGCCAGTATAATTCCCTCCGGAGCTTAAACTTTTTGAGCAATGTGGATGTGTGTACTTACGTGGGTGCAGAAAAGGAGCTGGTATCGATCGGATGAGTTTACTGACCTGGATGTTATCAGGTTGAAGGGCAAGTCTGAGGCTGCCATCAGGATTATACTTGTCAGCAGCCTTCTTGTTGGGTTTGACACTGGAAAACACACCCAAGATGAACAGGGCCACTCAAAGACATTTCTCTGTTGGGCTTGTAGGCCTTTGCCGTTTGGTTTGCTGAAGAACCGTCCTTTGGAGTTGATTTTTAGCCCATCAACTAGCAATTTTCATTCAGTCGCACCCACCTGCAGAATGGAGTCTGGGAGCAGTGATGCAGGCAGAATGGCGGGGTGGGGGGGCGGGGGGGAAATGTGGTAGTAGATTTTAGAATTAGAAACAGTACCAAAAAGGACTAGATTACTGTACATTAGGAAAACTAGAATTCAAGTTTAAAAGGAAAGAGAGAAAGAATAAGTAGCAACTGAAAGATAAATGAACAGCTGAACGTCCAAAGCATTAGGTGTGGTTGACTGAACACATTGTGCCACAGAATCAGCACTCGGCCTAATGGAGGAGGAAAGAAAATGTTCTTTTCTTTCTAACCTTTGGGCAGCTTTAGAAATTCATAATATTTTAAGAGCACATTCAGTGGACACAGAGTGTGGCAGTTCTCCTTCAGTGCTCAAGCTCCAGTTTTAATGAGCCAGCCACTGGAAGCTGCACGGAAAAGGTCACTTGCATAATTCAGTTAGTTTCTCTGTAGGTGCACAAAGTGACACCTGTGGGAAGGTTTGTGCAAAGATGCCAAAGATTTTTATGAATAGGGAAAGGGATACTGAATCTTTCACAATCTCTTGCATGCATTGTGGCTGCTGTTCAGTCCAGCCAACCTTGCTTTCTCAACTGGCTCGATATGCCCGCGCTCTGTGAGGCGCATAATTGGACTGAATAGGCAAAGGGCATCTTACTTGTCTTGATCTATAATGGTTTCAATTCAGCATTTATAACAGACAGAGGAACTACATTTTCCTGTAATTCGTGGTCAAAAATGAACGGATAAAAACCCAGGTCCTGACGTCACAAATCCAATATTCCTTCAAGTTCTATATTATAAAAATCAATGTTGCTTAAAGTGCTATGTCATAAAATCGATATTCCTTTAAGTCTTATGTTGTGCGGCATCTTCTCCGTGGTAATGGCACTACAGTGTAAGACAAATAATTGCAGAGAAAATTCACTACTTTTTGTATATTATAAACAGAAGCTGATATTCTCACTGAATTCTCGGACAATAATCCATCTTCGATTTCAGATGTGTGAGTTTCACCCTCTGACACCATCTGAACTCGTCAGCCAGCATTCTTTATCCTTTTGTGAACAGGGATGAGCAATGGTGTATTACATTTTGGACAGTGCAATGTTCATTCAGAGAGCGAGTCTAAAAAATATCAAATTGCTGCAACAAGAATTGCATTAACTTTAATACTCTTGCATTAGTTTATGTTTAAACAATTTGTACTGATGACAATTTCAGGATGGGAGAAGAAATTGATTGTGCTCAGATGCTAAATTGACATTAGTAGATATTTATTTACTCAATGTTCTTTAGTGATTTTCTGCTGTCATTTTGACAGTGTTATGGTCGAGCATTTTAAGCACCACTTGGGTGTCAACAAGCCCACATCAAGTGGGCTGCACCTTTCCAAAAACTGGAAGTGTATGTCTTGAGTTACCTTATTTAGCAATGAGACTGCAGACTGAAATTCATGTAGTGAGAACACTACATCTCCTGTCTCAGAAAATGGGAAGTATTACACTTAGAACCCAATTAGTACTGCCTAAATCTACTTAAATCAAATTTATTTACACATCATGAATTCCCAGAAATAAAGCCAATACAACTATTAAGCCAATACAATACAGCACAATGTCTGTATCTAAAATAACAACAGAAAATGCTGGAAACACTCAGCAGGTCAGGCAGCATCCGTGGAGAGAGAAACAATGTTAACTCTGTTTCTCTCTCCACAGATGCTGCCTGACCTGCTGAGTGTTTCCAACATTTTCTGTCGTTATTTCAGATTTCCAGCATCTGCAGTATTTTGCTATTGTATCTATCTAAAAGATCTGGAAAGAGTTAACATGGAGTTGATTTACTGTTTTCAGGCTTAACACTTCAGGTAAAGCAGGTGATCCTATCAGTTAAACTGCCTGTACAGCAATGTACACAGCATCCAAAATAAAAGGGGGGAACTGGAGGCAATAATCCGTAGCGAGGAATCAGATGTAGTAGGGAATAACTGAAACATGACTACAACAATAACAGGACTGGCAACTAAATATTGCAGGTTATAACATAATCGGAAAGGATAGAGAAGGAAGAAGGGATTGGGGTAGCTATACTAATTAGCGATAACATAATGGCAGTAGAAAAAAGGGACATAACTAACAGGTTAGAAACAGAATCCATATGGATTGAAATAAAAGATAAGAAGGGATCGATCATCCTAATAAAGGTATACTACAGACCACCTAATAGTGGTAAGGAGGTGGAGGAAGAAATATGTAAACAAATATGTGAAATGTGTAAAGGACACAGAATAATAATCATGGGAGATTTTAACTACCACCAAATAAACTGGCAAGAAGAGGTAGTGAAAGGGGCACAGGGAATGGAGTTTTTACAATGTGTGCAGGACTCCTTTCTTACTCAGTATGTAAAAAGCCCAACAAGAGGTGGAGCACTGAATTCCGGCAAAACGTCTTTACCCAGAGAGTGGTTAGAATGTGGAACTCGCTACCACAAGGAGTAGTTGAGGCAACTAACATAGATGCATTTAGGGGGAAGCTAGATAAACACATGAGGGAGAAAGGGATAGAAGGATAGGTTGATGGGGTTAGATGAAGATGGGTGGGAGGAGGCTCGTGTGGAGCATAATCGGTATGGACCTGTTGGGCCGAATGGCCTGTTTCTGTGCTGTAAAAACTATGTAATACACAGGTTGTGTCTTTTGGTTCTGTGATGATTCGCTAGTTATGAAATGTTGTCTTCATTATGGAGTGCTTCCTTCTGACACATTCACAATGAGAAGGTTTCTGTTGAACTCTTTCAGAGCTAGTTTTCCCTTTGAAGATTAGACTGACCATCAAACTTGATTTAACTGAATATGAAAATAACAAAAGCAAAATACTGCGGATGCTGGAAATCTGAAATAAAAACAGAAAATGCTGGAAATACTCGGCAGGTCAGGCAGCATCTGTGGAGAGAGAAACAGAGTTAACGTTTCAGGTCGATGACCTTTTGTCAACCACTCCAACTTATTTCAGTAAATTAGAATTGTGCGATACAAATATATTTCATTTTGAAAATAGCTAGAGAATAGAACCATTCAGCTGTTGGACAGTGAATTAGATGAATGTTCCATATGTAAGCCTTTCAAATTTATATCTTTGTAAATGAAGCCTTGCTTAGTAAAACAGTTCCTTGGTATGAACAAGCAGAAAAAATACACGAAGACTGTTTAATATCATCACCATCTGCTCAAAAGACCGACAGCCAAACCTTGGGCGGAATCTTAGCCAGAAGGCCGAGTTCGAGCCGGGACTGCTAGTTTTCGGGTTCCAGTCCCGCCCCCAGCGACGTCTGATGAGCTGACGCTATTTTCCCCTGATTGGCCTTGTTAAGCCCACCCTGCGGGCTTGCCGGCCAATTAAGGGAGAGCTGGTGTCAGATGACGTCAGTTGATGACGCTTCATCTGCTGGTTTTCTTAAAGGCATATGCACCACACTTGTTTGACAGATGATTTAACAGTGTTTGACAGCATTGAGGTGCTGTCAAACACTGACAATCACTGTCTAAAGGTGAGCCCTTGCATCCAGGCTCTCCAATTACTCTCTCCTTAGGATAAAACAGATGGCAGCTGCAGCTGAGATTGCAGAAGTCATCTGTCACTTCTCCCGATGAGATGAGGCTACACAAACACTTCACAGCTTGTCACCTGCAGAAACATCTAAACATATTAAACATTACTTTCATAACTTTTCCTTACCTCTGATACTCACCAATGTCCTATTGAATCCTTTAAACCACTTCTGCAGCTGTCATAAAAACACAAAAATTACAGTAGACCCACATCACGCCTCACTTACCCTGGCGGGGTTCCCCGATGTTGGGAAGCCCGCAGCAGCAGTGGAAAAATGGGAAAAAGCCTCTTAATTGCTTGTTAGCTACCTGTTAACAGGCAGTTAAGTGGCTGTAATCCTCTTCCCGCCTCTAGCAGTCGGGACCCTGCGCAAATCGGGGACCCGACTCCCGGGAAGATTGGTTGGAGGCGGGTTGGGAGCGGGTTTGGGACCCGCTCCCATTTTTGGGGATTTTCCCAGCAGTCCCGCCTCCAGACACGCCTCCTCAGGACTGGTAAAATCCAGCCCCTTGAGTCCTTCAACTAATTGATCTCAAGTAGCCACAGCTAATGGGAGCATTGCTACTTCCACTGCATGCACCCCTGCCTTTCATGATAAAGTATATCATCTATCCTTTCGTAAACATTTGTTTTTAAAGACCTTGAGCTCCACAGCTATTACTTAAGGAAAGCCATCAACCAAGCTAGCCAGTCCTATAAATCAGGGTCTTATTTTGCTGGCTCACTGTTATGCTGTTGCTTGTTGGAATGCCTTTGTGAATTCATTCAAACAAGCCATGTATCATATTTACTGAGCTTCCCATAATACTTCATTACAGTAAGGTAGTACACTGTGGACAATGGAGGCACCCACAGCAGATACAGTTAGCTCAGACTCTGAGTGCAGATAATGTTAGAGCTGTGTGTCAGGTGAAGCCTTTTGGTTACTGTTTCTTGCTCCACTGAGCATGAGATTACAGGACATATCCATGTGTATTGGGAATACACCACGACAGCATTTTGGAGAATAACTGCTTTCTCGCAAAATAGAGTTCCTTGTCAACTGTAACTGCAGTTCCAAATTGTAACGCAGATTGGTCATGCACATATCCCATTGCTGAAGCTAAACTAAAGGGCAGATATATTATTCAGAGTCTTTGATACTCCCTCATCTCAAGGGGATAAGAAAAGTGAAGATGATTAGGCCTTGGCCTTTGAAGCCCCAGTGGCTGAGAATGAGCCATTTGATGCCGTGAATTAAAGCTAATGGGCCAGAATTTGCTGTTGAAATAACGGCAAGGCTAATGGCACTCATTGTTATTTATGTGTAAATGGTACAGCAGCTTCAGGCGAGGAGCAGATGAGCAGTTAAATGTGACTATCCAAAAGTTACTGTCCGAGTTGCGCTGCTCCACTGTTGGCTTCGCGATAACAGCATCTCGCCCTTAGCCTCCCCGTTTTTTTAAGAACTTGCTGTATTTGCCCAGTAATTGTCCATTAACCCCGCCACAGAAAGTAAAGTCTTGTCATTACAAGCCTAAGTACTCTTTTAGCAACGGTTTAAGTATTAATGACTGCCAATCAACCTCTCTGGCACCGAAAATTAACTCTTTCAACTGTGGAGTCTCATTCCTTCAGGTTTTTAATTTTTTGGGGACCTTTTAAAAATGGCAATTTTTCTTTTACTTTTCCTATCTGTCTCTTTTTCTTTCTCTCTTAATTCAATCTTTCTTTCCCTCACTTTATTTCTCTTCCTGTACCTGATTTGACATTGAATTCACCCACTCTAATTTACACTTCCTTCTCAGTCTTTCCTGTGTTTATTTCCCAAACCTTAAATTTCACTGGTTAAGGAGATACCCTGTTGGTTGCCCTGTTCACTCAGGTCTCAGATGCCCTATTTCCCTTGTTATCAGCTCACACTTTCAGCCACTTTGTGGGCAAAAAATGTTTGAGCTGAAGGGTGCAGGGGCAAGTCTAACTAAATGGCAGATGCGTTAGATGCCCTGCTACAGCAAAATTAGGGCTTTTATCTATTCCCTCCCCATTCCCCCTATTACACTGACACAATACGGCCACTTACTTTCTGGCCAGGGCTCTAAGTCCAGTGTAAAGTTACACTGTCTGGTGCTAATAATATCTCGCTTTCACCGTATCCCTCTTCTAATGCGTTTTCCTAATAACTGACACCCTAGACCTTTGATGACCTGGATCTGTGTCCTATCAAACTTCAGCTACACGTGTGTGGTTTTGTGTCTTCACAATTATGCTGTTGGATAAATGTGACTTCATTTGAAACCAGTTCTGTTCACGGCAGTGTGAAATATTAGATTCAAGTGGGTTGATTTATAACCTGCTCTGATGGGTACAAATGGTCCTGAGCTCATGAAAAAGGCTGTAGAAATGCAAGGTGGTTGTTCTTAAGTTGCCATTCTCGCACAGAGGCTGATGTGAGAAATGGGACTGTATGGAGGGAGCTCTACCATGCATCTAACCTATATCTAGCCTGGAAATGTTTGCTGTAGATCGTGGGTGGAAAAAGTAGAAAATGTTTCCATTCTCCAGAACTCTCATCCTTCACCTTGATGAGCACAAAAACACACCCTCAAACAAATAAATTGCTAAATATTTCTAATGTGAAATATCGTAACACCAGAATCGTGACCCCTGATCTATCTGTAAGTTGATATCCTACAAATTAAATCTGAATATTGTGGTCGTCAGTGTAGGATACTCTCACAATAGGGGTAATTTTGTCTTTGAGCGATAGTGACTTCAATGGAAATGTTAATGGGGAGAGATGTATAACGGGTGGCTGATCCAATATCGCCCGTTTTACACTATCGCACAAAGTCAAAATTACTCTGAGTTTTTGTAATGTGATGTCATCATGGGAAGATGACAATTAGAAACCGAGGGGGCGATTTTGCCAGCCCTGGGGAGGCGGATATGGAGGCGGGACTGCCGGGAAAATGGCAGAATTTGAGGGCGGGTGGCAAACCCGCCCCCAACCCACCTCCATGCCATCTTCCCAGGAGGCGGGTAACCGTCCCGCGCCGGGTCCCGTCTCCTTGGAGGCGTGAAGGGATTAAAGCCTATTAACTGCCTGTTAACAGGCAGAAAATAGGATTATCCCCTTTTTGCCCTCAAGTGCAGGCTTCCTAAAGGCTCCAAAACCCGCCAGCTCAGCGAGGCGAGTACTGGTCTGCAGGGGTCGGTGGTGCAAAAGTGTGGTGTGAAGGTAAGTGATGGGTGCAAGAGTGTAGAGGTGAGTATCTGAGGTAAGTGCTAAGTGTTTTTAAAAGTGTACTTACCTTTGTTTCTTCCTGCAGGCTTCAGTCGGTTTCTATGCGGAGAGTCTCGCACCTCCGTGTTGCAGATGAGAGATGGTCGTTGCATTCTTAAATGCAACAAACATCTCATTTCTGCAAAAGAAAGAAGGTTGATGAGGTCTTGTATGCAAGACCTCATCAAACTGCAGAGATCATCACTGTTTGACAGCTTCACAGAGCTGTCAAACGATTACAATTCATCTGCTGGGCGGGCTTAACAAGGTCAATCAAGGGAAAATAGCATGGGTTGGCCACAAATCGATGGAGGCGGGACATCGACCCGACAAGCAGCAGTCCCGCCTCCGTTCACAAAATCGCCCCCCCAAGTTTCTGCCATCAGGACAGGGTGAGTCCACTAGGAGCACTCCTCAAAGCCTGCTACACAACAGCTTTATCAGAGATCTAGGATCAGGACTCTTATCTGCCTTGTTCAACTAAGAATGAAGTATGGCATTGGAGAGATCAGAAAAAAGGGGAACTGGAGAACAATTCAAAATAACAAATCCCATTCCGTCCTCCCTGAGAGAAAATAAATAGAGGGTCACGGTGACCAAGTAAGTAGATGAGGCCTATTAAAAAGAGACAGACTTGCTGGGTCCAATGGTGTGTAACTGTTCCTAAAAAAAAAAAAAATCTCAACATTGGCTATAAATTGTAAGTTTTTCTGAGAAGTGACTAAAAGTTAAAATAAGCAAATGTGTGTGATTTTGTTTTCCAGCTCTTTGAATTCATGAATTTTATGGCTGAGAACTTCATCTTCTGCTACATGGGTGTTGCACTATTTACCTACCAGAACCATATCTTCAATGCCCTCTTCATTTTCGGAGCCTTTGTATCCTTTTACTAAACAACATTTTGTTACGATATTACAGTAACAGAGAAATGGTGAAAAGGTTTGATTTCTTTTTCTACCACTTTGCCGAAATAGGAGCGCTTCGGAATCAGTTCAACAGCAGCAGCAGCATCAGCAACAACAGCTTACGTTTGTATAGCGCTTTTAACATCGAAAAAATTCCCCACGGCACTGCATGGAGGCGTAAGGAAAATATGAACGGCAAGCTGACGTTGGAGATATTGGGAAGGGTGACCAAAAGGTTGATCAAAGAGCTGGGTTTAAAGGAGAGACTTAAAGAAAGAGAGGTGGAGGGGTTTAGGGAGGGAATCCAGAGTGTGTGGCCTGTGCGCCTGAAAGTGTCAGTGGTGGGACGAAGGCAAGGTGGATACACAAGAGGCCAGAATCCGAGGAATGTAGAGTTCTGGGGGTGGGTGGGGGTTTGCAAGATAAGGGAGTGAAGGGTTATGGGGAGCGGGCGGGGAAGTGACTTTGAGCCCAAGATCAGCCATGACTTTATTGAATGGCGGAGCAGGCTCAAGTGGCCTATTCCTGCTCCTATTTCTTATGTTCTTATGTTTGGAGTTAGGGTTGGAGGAGGTTACAGAGATAGGAGTGGTGGGGTAATGATGGGGCTTTAATGCAAGGATGAGAATTTAAAATTTGAGGCATTGGGGGACTGGGAGCCAATGTAGGTTAGTGAGGACCGTAGCGATGGGTGAGCATGACTTAGTGCAGTATAGAATATGGGCAGCAGAGTTTTGGATGAGCTTAGGTTTTTGGAGAGTAGAGGATTGGAGTCCAGCCAGGAGAGCATTTGGTGACAAAGACCTGGATGAGGGTTTCAGCAGCACATGGGCTGAACCAGGGGCAGAGGCCGGTGAAGTTACAGAGGTGGAAGTCGGCGATTTTTGTAGCAAAGAATATATGGGGTCAAATACTTAACTCAGGGTTGAATAGTACGACAAGTTGCAAGCAGTCTGGTTCAACCTGAGACAGTGACTGGGGAGGGGGATGGAATTGTTATCAAGGGTTACGGAGTTGTGGGAACCGAAGATGATGGCTTCGGTCTTACCAGTGTTTAGCTGGAGGAAATTGCTGTTCATCCAAGACTAAATATTTCCACAGACAGTAAAGATGTCCATGAGCTCCTCACACTTTTTGTTGGAGGTGCGAGTGAAGGGGCAGCAGAGAGGGATTTAAGGAAATCATTGATTGTGAAGAAAATAAGCCAGGGGGTTATCTTTGCTCTTCAAGATAATCCTGGACTAGTGGGTAGTTTTGGCAGAGGAGAGTGATGCCTGACGGTGCTTGAGATGGTCCAGCCAGATTCGTTGATCGATTGCTAAACCAGTTGTGTACCAGATATGTTTAATCTGCACCCCTTGGACTCGAGGGAGTGAAGATGAGGGCCATGCCAGGGGGAATGACTGGGATGGGAGGGAGTAAAGCTTCTGCTGGGGACAAGGGCATCAAAGGTAGAGGTAAGGGCATGGTTGAGCAGACCGACAGCTGCAGAAGTACTGCGAATGGAAGGCCAAAAGCTATACAGTTGGGAATTTGCAAGTACAGTTGCAAATGGCTTTTGGTGGGGGGGGGAGGGAGAGAGAGTTTTTTCCAAGGACGGTGCAGAAGGAAGTGGGGTTTGAAGGGGTGGAGGGGTATGGGGAGTGAAAGATACAAGGAAGTGGCCGGAGCTCTAGTGCGGCATTTTCCATTTCCCACAACAGACATCTGGCGACCTCTGAGTAAGATTGCCAATTCAGTCTTAAAATTGCCATTCTCCACTACAACCACTTTGACACTGCACCAATTTCTCATAGGCGCGTTACAGCCAACAGGCAGGAGAAACTTTCATACCACAACCTGAGCTGGATGTAAAAGCCATTGCTTAACCCATTGTGCCATTCATTCCCTGAAATCAGGATTTTCAATGTGATGAGTTCCTGACTTCAAATATAGATGTTGAACAAAGATCCAGCAATTCTGCACAGAGAGGGAAAATTAGAGGGAGCGCCAGATAAAATCTCTATCGTTCACCACATAGCTGGCAATTATTGAGTGATAACTGTGGATTCTTGGTCTCAATCAGGGCAAGAATGTACAAAATTAGAGTCAGTTGCTGATATGCCAGAAAGTTCTATGGATCCACGGCGGCCCACTCTATTTGCAATTGCCATGGAGACCATAGCTCTGACCTGATTTAGGAGCCTCTTCATTGTGGCACAGAGATTGTTTCTAATTTGACCCTTTCAGAATTGGAGCCTGGATAGCTGGAAGATAATAGTGTTTAATTTTGCAGGGTTGTGTGTGTAATTGTCACAAAGTGAGCATTCCATTGTTTCACATGCTGCTGAGTTGAACAGCAATTAGATCAGAAATGAGAAATGCCAATGACTGGCTCAATGGGCATCTTATTGTTTAAAACAAATACTCTGGGCTGCATATCGAAAGAGTATTTTTTAATTAAAAGGAATCCACCAAGTCCCCCAATAATTTTGCCTCTTTCTTGGCTAAATTAAGCATTTTAACTACGCCATATGTAGACCAAGGCTTCAACAGCTTGCATTTATGTAATACTCTTTATATTGGAGACACATCGCAGAGCACTTAACAGATGGGAGAAGCAAATGGACACCAAGTGGGAGGAAAAAGAATAGGCAGAATGGAGGCTAGGGGTGGGCCAAGAGACTAGTTGAAGAGAAAAGTAGTTGTTCGGCTCTTGAGGGCGGGGCATTGAAGGGATTTTTACCAGTCCTAGCCCCTTTAGGGCTACCCCGGATCAGGCGTATTTCTCAGACGTTCACTTTCAACTAAAGTTTGAGGTAGTCGAATCCTAAAGACGCTTAATTGGGTCTAAAGGTCCAGGCTATCTCTCCCTAAAGGAAAAGGAACAAGCCGAGAATGTTACCGTCCTCCAGATAGCGCTTTTAATAAGTTTAGCTAGACTGTAACGTCCCGGATATTATGAGGGTCCGGAAAACTCCCTCAGAATTCTGCAACTCTTCACCAAAGAGTGTACAGAAATTGAGTTCGCAAGTTTTTGATACAGAAGACTTATGTGAGACAATTCTAAACATATATAGAGATTTATTAAAGAACCGACATGCAATTTACAGTTGATGAATCAGTCAATCGCAACATTAACAGTTCTAAAAAGAGAAAAAATACTATCTTTTTAACAGAGAATCTTACTTTTAAATCTTAACTTCGCTACATTATTGCAGTTCTTAAAGGTTTCTTAGACAGGATATCCATCAATATCAAATACCTTTGATCCCCGAGGTACAAAGAGTGGCAGACTACAGAGCCGCCTCTGAAGCCGAGAATCGCTTTGCCCGATTAAAGCGAGTCTGATATCCCATTTGAGAGTTCAATATTTATACCCTTTTCCAGTGGTATTTCCTTTAAGGTTTTCTGCTGATGCAAGTTAATTATGTCTATTCATCTTTCTGCCAATCTCTGCAACTCTTACTGCCACATCAGCCAGAATCTTGTCTCATCTCCAGATGTTCTGGGTTGACCATATAAAAACGGTGTGAATGGCAGGTGTTCCTTATTTTATGTCATCTTTACGAGGGCAGATGTTCCTTATCTTATGTGCCATCTTTACGAAGTTTAAATTAAAACACCTTATCCAGGGTGAACCATTGTTTTTGTTCCCAAAGGTCAGCCTGTCGGAGCCATGCACCTTCTGTTTCAATAAGGTTATTTATTCAGGGTCAACAACTGTCTTATCTCAATAGCCAGAATTCTTTCATAGCTATTTCATAGTTAGGTTTCTAAATTTCCAAACCCAGTTTGTCATGTTTTAATAAGGCCAGAATTCTTTCATACGATAGTGTATTTTTCTGAATAGGTTATGTGGCTTATTCCTTCACAGCATGGTGGCTGAATGGGCAGTGGACAATGGTGGTGTGAAGAGGGCAAAGGATGAGGAGTGGGCCAATGTCCCTGTAGTGTCGGTCCTATTTATGCCCTCTAGCCCTGGAGAGGAGCTTGAACACAACCTTCTGACTTGGAGGCAAGGATTCTCGCAGCTGAGCTAGAATGGCATGAACTCCATATTACCTAAATGAGTATACTCCAAATGGGTGCCTGGTGAGCTGTCATTGTCTTGCATTGACTGCAAGGCGCTTGTTTATGTGCCTTCAGATGGTCTTTTTAAATGTGATACCTTTTTTTGCTTTTGTGTTATAACTGGGACAGGAGGACAGGAGAATAACTTTGGAACACAAGTGTGCTAAGTAATTGTTGACTATTTTCTATGGGGAGGGAGATGGGCGATGTCTTGGGCAAAAGTACCAGCTCACAATGGTGTTAAGTAAATTGGACATGTTCTCATTAGAAAGTAGAAGGTTAAGAGGTGATATGATTGCTGTTTTTAGCGTTCCAAAGGAACTAGATAATGTAGACCATGACGAGCTATTTCACCTTGTTCAGAACAGTCGAACCAGAGAGCACAGCCTGTGCTTGAAAGGAGCAAATTTAAATCAAATCTGCGGAAACAATGGTCCCGATATTTACGGGGAGGTGGGGAGGTAGCGGGTTGGAGGGGTGGAGATGGGACTTGCAACAGCCGGGAAACCCGGAAGTACGGGCTTCTTGGAGATCCTGACGAATTTGTGGGTCAGAGGAGACATCTTGCGTGGGGGGCCGTGGATAGAGAGGGGGGAGCGGAGAGATGGAGGGGGTGGGGGGGGGGGGAGGCGTGAGTAGATCGCAGGGGTCCGATTGCATTGAGTGGGACACGGGTTAGCTTGGGGGGGGCTGGTGGGAAGCAGGCCTGCTCCTCCTGGCCTAAAGCAGTGCTGGAAAAAGTACTTATCTGTTGTATCCGGCTGTTCTTGCCTCCCTTCAGCTGCCGGGTTTCCTGGGCCCTGGGCAGGTGTTAAATCTAAAACGGAGCTCAAATTTGAGGCACACAGCCTCATTAAAATAATTAAATGACACTGGAGAGCAAGTTAGCCACCCACCCTGCAACCTGCCTCAGTTAAAACCAAGTTAGCCACCCACCCTGCAACCTGCCTCCGTTAAAACCAGGTTGGAGGTGGGTTGGGGTCAGGCTTCCCACTTTTGAATTTTTAACCCCTCTCCTGCCCGTCCTGGGTGGGGGGGGGAGGGGGTTAAAACTCCACCGCAATAGTTCAGTGAGCGAGTGGTCAACCTGTGGAACAGGCTCCCGAGGGAAACAATGAAAATAGTTGGTATTGATTCATTCAAATGCAAATTAGATAGATATCTCTCCGAAATTAACATTTGGGGATACAGTATATGAGTAATTTAAGATATGACATGTAGTAAGCGTAGTGTGCTTGGAAGGAACAGTTGACTTTAGATCTATGGTACCCAAAGCTCTCCACCACTGGGTGTTTCCTCGCCTCATGTCTGGGTCTGTTGTAGACTCATTGATGGAGTTTGATTGCTGTGATTAGTCAACAACTCCATTATCATTGTATCACGTGACTGTGAGGAGAGTAGAATGCAAACTAGATGGACCTTGTCTTTTTTCATCTAGTAATTCCTATGTTCCTACATTGCAGGAATGTATTTTACAAAGGTGTTTCTGCTTTAGAATCAGAACTCTGTTTGAGCCAATTTTAATGATTGTGAGAGATCTTATAAATAATCACGTTTTATATGAATAGGAGTCTCAGTAGGGTGTCATTGATGAAATAAGCTTTTAACATAAGAAATCTGCTCAGCTGGCATAAAGTAAACCCAAGATTGGCTTTACTATTCTATGTTCTTCTCATCCTTTTTAAACATGAATCGCTTGCACCTGGGCTGTGACAAGGGTGAATAAGTTAACAGTCCTGATCAGGGTGAGCCAGCAGTGAGGGAATGAGAGACTTAGGCCGCGATATTACGAACCTCGGCGGGTCCGTGGCGGGTCTCGGCCCCGCTGCTGGCTCCATCCCGGCCTCTGAAATGACTTTCCGATGATTGGGCTTGTTAAGCCCGCCCGGCGAGTTTCCCGACCAATTGAAGGAAGCGGGTCTGATGATGTCACGTCATCAGCCAATTTCCTTAAAGGGACCATGCCCAAATTTAGTTCGACATTTGTGCTGTCAGTGTTCTACAGCATTGAGGTGCTGCAAGCACTGCACAGAGGTGCACAGCTGCACCCAGGCTCTCCCATGGCTTCCTCCATATGCTTATGGGGGGAGTCATAACACGCAGGGAGATTCTCTTCCCTTCCCTTGGGCGGAAGAGACCTCCCCAGGACACCAATGTAGCCTGGTTGCACATTGCAGAGGAGGGCACAAGCAGGGATGTCGTCATGAGGACTGCAGTAGCGCAAATCTTTCAATGATCTCAGTAGATCACGAAACGTTACTGCAAAGCCACACTCAACCTCATCCTGCTGTGCCACTCATCACATCCCCATCACTCTGCCTTCCCTACTCTTGCACATCCTTACTCACACCAACTTACCTTGCACCTCCACCCATCCCTCTCTACCTACATTATCACATCCACCCCTCACACTCACCCTTATCCTAGTGCAATCATACCAGCTAACAATATACAAGGGTAGGCACTTGGGTGTTTTAGCTAATGTTCATGTAAAGTTTCTGTTAAATGTGCTGTCAAACATTGAAATCTTTATTTTCAACACTTTGCGTTCTTGTACAGATTTGTGTGCACCTTTGGAAGTGGCTTAGTGAGTTGCAGTGAATGGTGAGACATAATGGTACCCCCCGCAATGCTGATGAGTGTGAAAGGAATGGCTTGGGCATTGCAGGGATGCTTTATGTTGTTGGTGTGGAGTGGTGCCAACCTGGCGCATCATGTGGCAGTCAGGGTGTACAACGTCAAGTGAAGTAAATGTGGCCATGGTGAGGTCATCCCTGGCCTCCTGGGCAGCAATGTGATCGGGTGCTGATGCCCTGTGTCCTGTGCAGTATCAGGTGATTGCGGGGAAGGTTGGTGCTGCTGGTGTACCTGGTGATGCTGTTGTTGGGGCTGATCGTGGTGAGATTCTGAGGACCAAGGTGAGAGAGTTTCAAGGGCACCCATGTTGATGGAATAGATGGCAGGTGAAGTAGAGATGACAGAAGCGACCTGTCAATGGTGGGGGAGGTAATGGGGTCAGACTGGATGGGGACTTGTGTAAAGACTTGCAACATCCTGAATCTGTAGTGGAAATGCAGTTTAGAGAAGCTAGTGGTTAAGGGAACATTTCTCAATCAGCTGGGAGCTTTGACTTGACATTTGAAGCTGTCAACTCATCAGCTAATTCAATGGCCACTGACCTCCTGCCTCAGCTTCACAGACGAGGTCTAGGCACAGCGGGAAACTGGTGGGCAACCTGTCAAATCCAAAAAGCTGGGAAAAAACCATTGATAAGTGGCTGTAAACAAACCACTAATGATTTTAATTGCCTTCCCCGCCAATGCCTGTCGGGTCTGCTCAGCGCTGACAGACTCGACATTGGGCAAATCCAGTGTGTGCATTTTGACAGCGGGTTCCCGACCTGCTGTCAATCATTTTAAATTTAACAGCTGACCCGCCACCCAGCCCGTCCGCTGAATGCCGGCAAAATTCCGGCCTTAGCTTGCAATCAAACTCCAATCAGTCAACAGTTATTTTCAGCATCCAGCCTTCCCTGTGTGGACAGCTCCTGTTCAATATGAATTTATAGCTGGGTCATAAATACATAACTACAAAGTGTCACTCACACATCCACGTTCACAGGTATAAAAAATTGTGAGAAGGGTGACTTTTGCTCTTGAATTTCAGATATAACCACTGCATAAGATTTTTTTAAATTTTGACCATTTAAGATAAAACATTTGCAACACTTTTTACCACCAGGTTGATCTGAGTTGTGAAGCAGGGATATTTGCACCAGGCTGCTTTAGATAAGTACCTGGAAAAAAGGGCCAGAAATTCGGGTCTCCACGGGTGAGTACGCGCTGTGTACTCACCCGTAGACCCAACGAAAGTGCCGGTTTCACGCATGCACTGCGCATGCGCTGGAAACCGGAACTTCCGTTCCCCTGAAGGAAGGGGTTCAGAGGTCGAACGCGTGCACCGGAGAGGCAGCGCACGCAGTGAACTTCGTTTTTTTTTTCAGGTTTCTCTGTGAGGGTAAGTACGGAGAAGCTGCGCAGGAAAAAAGGAGGCGCAAGGCCTGCTTTTAACAAGGTAAGTGGTGAATTAAGTACAATTTAAACATTTTTTCAACAGGTTTATCTTTTTTACATACTTTAAAGAAAGGTAAGTTTATTTTTAGCACCGTTAAAAAGTGTAATTAATTTTTTCAAAAATTTAAATTTTTGTTTAAAGTAGTTAATTTATGTAATTTATAGTTATTTTAAAAATGTGATTTTTTTTTTTTAATTTGAAGTTTGGGGCCGATCTCTATTCATAGATTTGACAGGTCTTCCTGTCAAAATCTATGAATGAAGATTCCCTGCTCCGATTGGCTCTCCATGGCCCACGTGATCCCAGGGGACGCTTCGAACTAACTGCGCCCTGGGATACGCAAGCACTGCGCGCCGGCAGCTGCAGGAGGCCCAGGACCCGAATTCCACGCGGGCCCTAAGCACAACGGCAGGCGCGGTATGTAAGTACGCGCGCGATCCTTGCACCCGCGGGAAGCCGGAGAGCCGAATTTCTGGCCCAATGTTTTTTTTTCAAACTAATTAGAATAGTTAAGCTAATCAAGTTTACAAGTTTTCTCATCTGGAGTAGTCTTCCATTATCAATGGAATGATTCCTCAAGGGAAATCTTCTCAGAACATCATCTGTCATTTCTGTCAGTAGAATTGGCCCATTTTTCAAACAGATTGTGAGGATCTGTGTTTTGCTCTATACTCAAACTGATCAAATGTAATAAAATTCAGCACTGACGTAGGATCAAATGGAGAAAAAAAAAAAACCCTCGATGGCTCCTAACTGGACTGATGACACTAACAGCTGTGATGAGATGTAGAGGGCCTCAGGGACATCTTCTTGGCTTATGTTTCCTCAAGTGGAAGAGGAACATGGGTGTTTGTTTAACAGACCTGTAATTAGGGCGACTCAGAAAATACTTTTTCTGAAGAAAGCATATAATAATAAACTACCTATATCCAATCTAAAGCCGAGTACAGTCACATCTAGTGTACAAGAGACACCTTGCTGAAGTCCTCTTTTATTCAGACTAGTACACTAGTGAAATTCATGGTCCAGCATTTATAATACTCTTTGAAGCCACTTAAGTGGAACATTTGTTTTATAGAGATGACCCACTGGGAACTAATTCCCTTAATACAATCCTTTGGACCTAACTGTTGGATGGCCAAACTTTGTCCATCTGATTAGGTGGGACAACTGCCGTTGAATCTAGATAAAATGTTGTACTTATTTTAAGCTCAGTTTGCATGCTGGTAGAGAAATTTCAGGTTAAATTCTCAGCATGCTTTATATGTCACTGCTCCAGTTTCTATGACTACACCTGTTGGTACAACAGCTGTACCTGACAGCCAACTAAAATACCAGTCGGCTTTGAATATTGCTAAGTCAATGAGGTGTGCAAACAGAACAGTAAACTGTGACCTCTCTTAGGCAGGATGGTCAATTAATAGGACATGGTGTTCTGATTAATTGGCCTGTACTGTATTGTACCTCGAACTTATTCTTGGTACTTCCTGTTATTAATCGTCTCAGTTTCTCAAATTTCCAGATTCCCATAATTTCCATTCCTTATACTTCTTCCAGAGTTCTTTCTCTTTTTAGCATCTTGATCTTTAAAATGTCCTGAAGGGTGTGCTTACGGTTCAACATTCTTGTCTCAATAACAACTTGCATTTAAATAGTGCTTTTAACACAGTAAAATCCAAAGAAGTCTCTTGGTACAATGAGATGTGTAATGGTTGTCAACAACACACAGGGTGGTAACCTAAAAGGGTATAGTGTGATGAAAATATTTATCAGCTGATATGTTTGCTATTTTCCTTAAAATATGCATCAACAGGTTGCCATCTTAGTGGCTCGAGCTTGTAATATATATCCTCTATCCTTCCTGCTCAACTTGCGCCGTAAAAGAAAAATCCCATGGAACTTCCAGCACATGATGATGTTTGCAGGTAAGTCAATTCTACCTGGTTGGTGATACCTTGCTCTGAACATTACAGTCCATATTTTCTCTAGTAATGCCTCTGTGAAGCGCCTTCGGATTTTTTTTGTACGTTAAGAGCGCTATATAAATGCATGTTGCTGTTGTTGTCCAGTACAATAGAATCTGCTTGTAGGGATCATTGCTTATAGTGATCATGAAGATATGAGGGTCAAATCCTGGTTGCCAAAACTAAATTTGGCCTTGTGTGCATATCTTCGTTTGGTTGTACTGATGGGTTTGATGCTGGACTCCTGGAATGACCTACAGGACTGTTCTGCAATGATAAACAGTTGATAAATCTACTGCTTTTCTCTCTTCTCGTCCTTACTACTTATTTTGTCAAATTCATTTAATAGTCCCATTCACTTAGCTTCCAACAGGCACTATGGGCAGAATGTTAACTGACTCCACCCCTTTCCACACCGCCTATTTCCTTTCCTGTGCTTTATTTGGCATATATGTCAACCTGACAGCTTCCTTGCAGCCTCTAAACATATCAAGAACGCTCCCACTCTCATCCAGAAAGAGCTGTAGCTGTTTTCTGAATCTGTACTTTCCAAAGAAGTCAGTGATACTGAAATGTGCATTTATCTGGTGGGATGGAGGTGGCACCCAAGATTTTAACATGAAGCTTCCATCAAGGCAACTGTTTGTCACATACACAAGACACGCAGTGCTGCTTTGTCTGGAATGGTGTAGAGCTTCTTGAGTGGCCATCGGTCACTTCAGTGCTTTTCCATTGAGCACATACCTTGTTTTTCCTCCCAAAATGTATTGCCTCGCATTGCTCCACATTAAGACACATCTGCCATCCATCAGCCTAATCGACTAATCAATCCATGTCCGTGTCCGGCACACCTGGGATAGTTTTTGCACAGTGTGTGCAGGAGGGTTTCCTGACACAATATGTGGATAGGCCGACAAGAGGTGGGGCCACGTTGGATTTGGTACTGGGTAATGAACCGGGCCAAGTGTTTGATTTGTATGTGGGAGAGCACTTTGGAGATAGTGACCACAATTCGGTAACTTTCACTATTGCAATGGAGAGGGATAGGGCCATACGGCAGGGCAGGGTTTATAATTGGGGGAGGGGTAATTATGATGCGATTAGGCAAGAATTAGGGAGTATAAGATGGGAACAGAAACTATCAGGGAAAGGCACAAACGAAAAGTGGAGCTTTTTCATGGAGCAATTACTGCGTGTCCTTGATAGGTATGTCCCTGTCAGGCAGGGAGGAAATGGCCGAGTGAGAGAACCATGGTTCACAAAAGAGGTTGAATGTCTAGTCAAGAGGAAAAAAGAAGCGTATGTAAGGATGAGAAAACAAGGTTCAGTTGGGTCGATTGAGGGGTACAAGGTAGCAAGGAATGAGCTAAAAAAAGAGCTTAGGAGAGCTAGGAGGGGGCATGAGAAGTCCTTGGCGGGTCAGATCAAGAAAAACCCCAAGGCTTTTTACTCTTATGTGAGAAATAAAAGAATGACCAGGGTGAGGGTAGGGCCGGTCAAGGACAGTAGTGGGAACTTGTGCATGGAGTCAGAAGAGATAGGAGAGGTGATGAATGAATACTTTTCGTCAGTGTTCACCGAGGAGAGGGGCCATGTTCTTGAGGATGAGAGTGTGATAAAGGTGGATAGGCTGGAGGTGGTAGATGTTCTGAGGGAAGATGTTTTAGCAATTTTGAAGAACCTGAGGGTCGATAAGTCCCCTGGGCCAGATGGGATATATCCTAGGATTCTTTGGGAGGCAAGGGAGGAGATTGCAGAGCCTCTGGCTTTGATCTTTGGGTCCTCACTGTCCACGGGGATGGTGCCAGAGGACTGGAGAGTGGCGAATGTTGTTCCTCTCTTCAAGAAAGGAAATAGGAATGACCCTGGTAATTATAGGCCGGTTAGTCTTACTTCGGTGGTTGGTAAGATAATGGAAAAGGTCCTGAGGGATAGGATTTATGACCATTTGGAAAGGGGCAACTTAATCAGGGATAGTCAACACGGATTCGTGAAGGGTAAGTCTTGCCTAACAAATTTGATTGAATTCTTTGAGGAGGTAACTAAGTGTGTAGATGAAGGTAGAGCAGTTGATGTCGTATACATGGATTTTAGTAAGGCGTTTGATAAGGTTCCCCATGGTCGTCTCATGAAGAAAGTAAGGAGTTGTGGGATAGAGGGAAATTTGGCCGATTGGATAAGTAACTGGCTATCTCATAGAAGGTAGAGGGTGGTGGTGGATGGAACATTTTCGGACTGGAGACCAGTTACCAGCGGTGTGCCACAGGGGTCGGTGCTGGGTCCTCTGCTGTTTGTGATTTTTATCAATGACTTGGAGGAGGGGACTGAAGGGTGGATCAGTAAATTTGCTGATGACACCAAGATTGGTGGAGTAGTGGATGAGGTGGAGGGCAGTTGTAGGCTGCAAAGAGACATTGATGGGATGCAGAGCTGGGCTGAAAAATGGCAGATGGAATTTAACCCTGATAAGTGCGAGGTGATTCATTTTGGTAGGGCAAATTTGAATAAGGATTACAGGGTCAACGGCAGGGTTCTGAGGAACGTGGAGGAGCAGAGGGATCTGGGGGTTCATATCCACAGATCTCTGAAGGTTGCCACTCAAGTGGATAGAGCAGTAAAGAAGGCCTATGGTGTGTTAGCATTTATTAACAGAAGGTTTGAGTTTAAGAACCGTGAGGTTATGCTGCAACTGTACAGGACCTTGGTGAGACCACATTTGGAATATTGTGTGCAGTTCTGGTCACCTCACTATAGGAAGGACGTGGAAGCATTGGAAAGAGTGCAAAGGAGATTTACCAGGATGCTGCCTGGTTTGGGGGGGAGGTCTTATGAGGAAAGATTGAGGGAGTTGGGCTAACTGTGTTGCAACATTTACTTAGTAGGAAATGGAAGAACATAAATGAAAAAATAAATGCTCCCCTTATCCTATAGGCAGCCAGTGCCCCTACAGCAAACGTTGGCGACCACAAGACGAGAAGCCTGCTTGATGAGCATCCAAAGTCTTGAAATCTTAACTTTTCAACATTAACAGTGTGGATTTGGGCAGCATAGGATTTTGTGACTGTTGTCAGAGTACCTGCTGTGACTAGCTGAGGGAAGCAATGAACTGCTGATCGAATCACAGCGTATGAGTTGAGAGCTAACGTAACATGCACCTGTCGCCTGGACTGAATTTAGACAAGACGCATGTGTGAATCCTGGCAGATGGTACTGTATTCAGATCATCCCCATCTGAATAGAATACAATCTGTGGCATAAGTGGGACCCATTTGTCTCCAGGAGGTACAATGGACCATGTAATCATGGTAGTTAAGAGGCTAAGAGACTGTCATTTTCAGGTTTTGTAATCTGCCTGGAATCAACTGTATGGTGACTGGTTGTGTTACGAAGCCAAGGATCAAAATGGCCATGTTTGCGTCCTGGAGTTTAAGGATGAAGTAGTGTGTAAGTGTGCTTTCCTAATTGACTGAAGAGCACAGGTTTAAACTTTGATGACTTGAATGTAATTTCTACAGTGGGATGGCCAAACCTCCACGTTCTACTCTAACTATGGCTATGGTCAGCCGTGGCTCAGTGGGTAGCACTCTCGCCTCTCACTCAAGTAGTTGTGGGATCAATCCCACTCCAGAGACTTGACCACATAATCCAGGCTGACACTCCAGTGCAGTACCGAGGGAGTGCTCCACTGTTGGTGGTGCGTCTTTTGGACGAGACGTTGACGTTAAGCCGAGGCCCCTTCTGCTCTCTCAGGTGGACGTAAAAGATCCTATGGCACTATTTCGAAGAAGAGCAGGGGAGTTCTCCCCAGTGTCCTGTCCAATATTTATCCCTCGACCAACATCACTAAAAAAAAATTATCTGGTCATTATCACATTGCTGTTTGTGGGACCTTGCTGCATGCAAATTGGCTGCTGCAAATGAGCTACTCTCTGTCCCTATTTACAAAGGGACACAGGTCTAAATCTCCTTGGCTTTATATCCTGGCATTCGAGCCTCCTTCTTCCACGTTGCCAGTTATCAGAGCAGTGCCCAGAGCAGTGCACAAAGGGAGTCTATGTTGATGGGTAGGATGGAAAATCAGCCGGGGCAAACACCAATGCCCTCTCCTGATTGACCAGAGAGTATCATTGTCAAAAGCCTGCATTCACCTGCCCATCCCCTCCTCAGTGACGGTACACTGACTATGAGATTACAAAGGAAGGAATATAGCAATCAAATGCATTACTTTGTTTTATTTTAATAAAGATAACGTGGTTCCTTCTTTTGTGCTCATCAGGTGAAGTTATTAATGCTGGGGAATTGAATTTTTCCCATTGTAAGCACCCAGTGCCAGCATCAAACACTCCCAAGTCCTCTGCCAAGGCCAGATGCAGAGTAACACTCCCTGTCCTCTGCCCCAACAATACACCTCGGTCTCAACCTACCCACCCATGCTGCAGCAGTGACATTTTTTCTGTTTCCCTCTCTGAGTGAGATGATCTCCTGGGGCCTCTCTGAGTGAGATGATCTCCTGGGGCCTCTCGGAGTGAGATGATCTCCTGGGGCCTCTCGGAGTGAGATGATCTCCTGGGGCCTCTCGGAGTGAGATGATCTCCTGTTGCCTCTCGGAGTGAGATGATCTCCTGGGGCCTCTCGGAGTGAGATGATCTCCTGGGGCCTCTCAGAGTGAGATGATCTCCTGGGGCCTCTCGGAGTGAGATGATCAATTGTTCATGTTCCAATTAGGGGCAGGTTTATACTGTAGGCTGATGCCCACTAGGAACTGGGTTTAGACTGCCCACACTGCATTTCACATATGCTGCATGCAGGGAATGTCATTGCTGATGACAACAATAGGGTTCCTGCACAGAAACTATTCAAGTCACCGATTTATGTTGAAACTCAGATTTTTGTTATTTCTTTTTAATAGGAAGGGGTAGAAGGCACAACTAGTGAGGGTGAAATATTCTTCTTACTTGCAGGTTATTCATATCTTCACTGAAATCTCACACTTTCTCCATGGGCTGGAATGAGCTATCCAACTGCACATGGCAAGTCCCCATGAGAAATCTAGGGCCTGAGTCCTGTCACTGTTGCAATCAATGCTGAAGAGCTTGTAGAGAATTGCACTAAAACTGCTATTTGGTACGCCATTGATTTTTCTTTTATCTGCTGCTCTAGACATTAAAAAACACTATTAATCCCCTGATATAAACTCTTCTGCACAATTACAACTGCCATTCCCAATAACTGTCAAGCCAGTGTCATCAGAGTTTTCAGGCTGCTTCTGAAAGAAGATGTCTGATTTCCAGTCCTTGTTTGCCAACCAGTATTAAGGCTAACAGCAGTTCCCTCCTTCTGCTATGTTGTCTCCTGTGCAGTGTGTTCACGAACGGTGGTTATCTTCAATATTTATTGAACTTCTACAAACAAATCAGACCAAGAATACTGAGCAAGTAAATAGGAGTCCAGTCTTTTAAAAGAAAAGTTGCTAATTTTTTTTCTCCCCATTTTAATATATTCTATCGCCCTTTTGGTTCTCCGTTTCCCAGATTTGAGTGCAGTCTGACGATTTGCTTCTGTGCTTTTTGCATTGCTGATGTGCAGCTGATTCTTGAGTGGTTTGCCCTCAGTAGGTTTGCCCTGTTTCCCCACTGAGGAAGTGTCGAACCTTCCCTTATTATGGCATGGCCTGAGATTGGATAATTGCCTTGCGGGAAATCATGTCACAAACCAGCAGGGGAGCAAGACTGGAAATTTCTGCTCGGTGAAATTAAAGGAAGAAAACTGTAAACGCTAGAAATCTGAAACGAGAAAAATGCTGGAAATACACAAAAAGGTCGTCGGCAACTGTAAAGGGAACAGACAGGTTAACAATTTGGGTGTAATCCTTCTGTTGTGACAAAACGTGTGCAAAGGTGAGGAGGTCATTTACCTTCTTCGCCTTCCTCCTGATACCAACAAGTAAATGGAAGTCTAGTCTGTTTTTAAAAGTAAACTGTTGAAGTTTATTTCATTTCTCGTTCGTATTTTATTCTGCTTCCCCTTTTGATTCTCCATTCCTCAGATGAGAGTGTAACCTGGTGAAATGTAATCTTATTTTTAATTTGCAGCCAGGTTTGAAGGGCCTGGTTGACTGCATTGGATTTGGTCAGCGATCTCCCTCTGTGTAGCTTGAATCTGTGCTCTTACTGAGGGGTGGTCTTCAGCCTCTCCTTTGGTAGACCCCCTGCATCAGGACCTCCAACTCTTCAGCATCAAAAGGGAGCGCTGTTATCCGCATATCTCAGCTGTGCCATTGTGAATAATTGAGTCCCCTTTTTTTTGCCCACCACCACAACTTACCCTTGATTGCGAGCTGCAGCCCTTTAAGAGCTGCTGACTCATCAGATTTTGCACTGCTCAACCACATATGTTACATGGTAGCTGGTGTGCAACGGCCACCCCACATTAAAAGAATTCACGCACAGGCATCTTCCACCCTTTAAAATGAAGTTCGGGACCTGGAACGTCAGGACCCTCATGGACAACCCCAACAGCGACAGACCGGAATGCCGTACTGCAATCATTGGCCGGGAGCTCAGACGTTTTGACATAGTCATCGCCGCCCTAAGCGAGACCCGGCGGGCAGGAGAAGGCCAGCTCAAGGAGTAAGGCGGTGGTTACACCTTCTTCTGGAAAGGTAAACCTGAAGAAGAATGCCACCTCCATGGGGTAGGGTTTGCCATAAAAAATGAGCTAGTTGAACGTCTCGGAGACTCCCCTTGTGGAATAAACGAACGCCTCATGACTCCACGGCTCACCCTAGCCCGGAACCAGTGCGCTACGGTCATCAGTGCGTACGCCACAACACTGGAAGCCACAGACGAGACCAAAGAGGAATTCTACTCCAACCTCGAACAATCCCTTTCCCGAGTCCCAACGGGCGACAAGCTGATTCTTCTTGGTGACTTTAACGCCAGAGTTCGAAAGGACACAGACCTCTGGGGAGGTGTGATCGGCAGAGAGGGGGCAGTGAAAGCCAACTCCAATGGTACCCTCCTCCTGACGAAATGCTTAGAACATGGCCTTGTCATAACCAACACCTTGTTCCATCAGAGAGACAAGTACAAGGCTTCATGGCAGCACCCTCGCTGCAAGCTCTGACATCTGCTGGACTACGTCATCGTCCGAGCGAGGGATCGCAAGGACATCCGCATCACCCGCGCCATAACAGGAGCTGACGACTGCTGGACAGACCATCTCCTAATCCGCTCTGTCATCTCCATCAATGTAGCCCCAAAACAGCAGCGGCAACAGAAGCAATGCCACAGGAAAATCAACGCTGGAGCACCCAAAGACCCTGCTAAGAAAGCCCTATTCAGCCTGCGCCTCACAACCAACCTGACGACTCCCAGTGATTCAGAGACACAGAGTGCCCACAGCGCCTGGTCTGCACTCAAGGCCTCCATAATCAGCACCTGTGAAGAGACGCTCGGTCACTCGACCAGGAAACACCAAGACTGGTTCGACGAGAGCGACCAGGAGATCCAGGAGCTAATAAGCCACAAGCGCAAGGCATTCCTGATCTGGAAACAGCAACAGAACTCGAGAGCAAGAAAACAGCTCTACAGACGCCTGAAGGCCGAGGTCCAACAAAAAACTCGCAACCTAAAGAACAGATGGTGGGTGGGGAAAGCGCAGGAGATCCAGCAGCTAGCCGACAATCACGACGTGCGTGGATTCTTTAGCGCAGTCAAGACCATCTACGGCCCAAGCACCCAAGGCCCTACCCCACTGCTGGTGAAGAACGGAGAGGTACTCATCAAGGACAGAGGCAGTCAGTACCCGCTGGAAGGAGCACTTCAAAGATCTCATTAACCGAGGCTCTGTCTTCGACGCGAGTGTCCTCAACTCCATCCCGCAGCATGCTACCCACCACCATCTCAGCACAACCCCATCCCGGCATGAGGTTGAAAAGGCCATCCGACAACTGAAGAACAAGGCCTCAGGAGCAGATGGAATCCCCGCCGAGGCGCTAAAACGTGGCGGAGAAGCACTATTGGTGCGATTACATGAACTCATTTCTCTTATGTAGAAGGAGGAGAGCATGCCAGGGAATTTCAGAGACGCCGTAATCGTGACCATCTTCAAGAAAGGTGACAAGTCCGATTGCGGTAATTACAGAGGAGTCTCCCTGCTGTCTGCCACAGGGAAAGTCATCGCAAGAATCCTCCTCAATCGCCTTCTCCCAGTGGCTGAAGAGCTCCTCCCAGAGTCGCAATGCGGATTCCGCCCACTAAGGGGCACAATGGACATGATCTTCACCGCACGTCAATTACAAGAGAAATGCAGGGAACAGCACCAACTGCTGTACATGGCCTTTCTTTGACCTCACAAAGGCCTTCCGACATTGTCAACCCTGAGGGATTATGGAGTGTCCTCCTCAAATTCGGCTGCCCTCAATAGTTTGTCACCATCCTCCACCTGCTTCACGACGACATGCAAGCCGTGATCCTGACCAACGGATCCACCAAAGACCCAATTCACGTACAGACTGGAGTCAAGCAAGGCTGTGTCATCGCACCAACGCTCTCCTCGATCTTCCTGGCTGCAATGCTCCATCTCACCCTCAGTAAGCTCCCTGCTGGAGTGGAGCTAATCTACAGAACAAACAGGAAACTGTTCAACCTCCGTCACCTCCAGTCCAGATCCGAGGTCGTTCCATCCTCTGTCATCGAATTACAGTATGCAGACGACGCTTGCGTCTGCGCACACTCTGAGGTCGAACTCCAAACTACCGTCAACACCTTTATCGACACGTACGAGAGCATGGGCCTTACACTAAACATCCGTAAGACAAAGGTCCTCTACCAACCTGCCCCCACCACACAGTACTGCTCCCCGATTATCAAAATCCACGACGAGGCCTTAGACAACGTGGACCACTTTCCATACCTTGGGAGTCTACTGTCAACAAGGGAAGACGTCGATGACGAAGTCCAACACGGCCTTCAGTGTGCCAGTGCAGCCTTCGGTCGCCTGAGGAAGAGAGTGTTTGAAGACCAGGACCTCAAACCCGGCACTAAGCTCGTGGTCTACAGAGCAGCAATGATTCCCGCCCTGCTGTATGCCTCAGAGACATGGACCATGTACAGCAGGCACCTCAAAGCACTGGAGAGGTACCACCAACGCTGCCTCCGCAAGATCCTGCAAATCCATTGGCAGGATAGGTGCACCAACGTCGGTGTTCTCGCTCAGGCCAACATCCCCAGCATCGAAGCTTTGACCACGCTCGATCAGCTCCGATGGATGGGCCACATCGTCCGCATGCCCGATACGAGACTCCCAAAGCAAGCGCTCTACTCGGAGCTCCGACATGGCAAGAGAGCCCCAGGTGGGCAGAGGAAACGCTTCAAGGATACCCTCAAAGGCTCCTTGAAAAAAGTGCAACATCCCCACCGACACCTGGGAATCCCTGGCCCAAGACCGTACAAAGTGGAGGAGAAGCATCCGGCAAGGCTCCGAACACCTCGAGTCTCTTCGCTGGAGCAAGCGGAAGCCAAGCGCAAACAGCGGAAGGAGCGCACGTCAACCCAAGCACCCCACCCACCCGCCCCTTCAACCACCGTCTGCCCCACCTGTGACAGAGACTGTAGGTCCCGCATTGGACTCATCAGTCACCTGAGAACTCATTGTTAGTGTGGAAGCAAGTCATCCTCGGTTCCGAGGGACTGCCGAAGAGAAGAGAAGATAGTCCAGCCTTTCATGTGCCAGTGACCTATTCAAATGAAGGGGAAGGGAGTATTTGGCTCCTTTGACACTTAGCTTTTATTCAACAAAACCGGCTCAAATTTTGGCTTTTTGAAAAATCTGCAGCCACGGTTATAAACTGACCACTGTGAATAATCCCAAACCAGCACTGGATAACCAGGAATATGGCACATTCTCATTCCACTCAGCAGCATGGATCCCTTTGAGTGTATCAATAGATGAGTAAGGACAACGCCTGCAAGCTAACCACTGGAGAGAATACCTATCTGCCTACCCACCATTGCATTTAACAGAGTTAAGGTGCATGGCGACCATTTTCTTTCTCTCCTCTCCTCACCCCCGCTCCCCTCTTCCACACCTGATAAGTTTGCCAAGAGAGGGAAGCATACTCACCACTAGATGGTGAATCTCCATTCATAGTCAGACTTAATATCCCCTTCCCAAACCGCCACACACACACACACACACACACACACACAGCAGGAATTGACACTGATCTTTGTTTCTGAGACTCTGGCATCGATGCCTACCTGTCAGCTACCTTTGTTGGATTGTTAAAATGCCCAGAGGGACACTGTTTTATCTCGCTACATGTGTCCGTAATTTGAAGGGAAATTGTGGCCATTTATTCTGAAATGTTCTGAATTCATGCCAAATTGGGACCACTTCTGGTTTTCTTTTCAGTTCAGCTCATCACATCTCTTTCTGACTGAGCTGGCTTGCATTTTGATGGCTGGAAATCACTTGTCAGCTACTGCATGAGCAGCCAGACCAAAATAGTAAAACCCAGTTTAGGGTATGTGTTGGCTGTGAGCATCTGTGACTAACAGAGATTTGATGCTTCCACTTATATTTCTAGTCATTGCCAAATCTAATTATTTGCTGCTGCCCCTGCGTGTGTATATGTCTGCGTATTAATGTAATAATTGGACCCTTTGTTCCCCAAGGCCTGCGCGGTGCCATTGCGTTTGCCCTGGCAATCCGAGACACCGACTCGAAACCAAAACAGATGATGTTCACCACAACCCTGCTGATCGTGTTCTTCACCGTCTGGGTGTTTGGAGGGGGAACCACTCAGATGCTCACATGGCTTCATATCAGGTTAGTGATCACTGGGTCTTGACAGTAAAATATTCCCAGGTTTTGGAAAAGCCCTAAATGAATTGGGGCATTGGTTCTGAAAACCTTCAAGAACTCATCACTATAATTTTCTGTAATTTCAGGAAGCAAGGTTCCTTAATTTCGTATTGCCACTGGCCTAATTACTAATATTAAACAGCCAATCGAACGATATTCCTACTGCCCTGCCCATTTTAAACATACGGTGCCAAGGCCCTCATTTTAAACAGGGGGTCAGCTGCCATCCACCTGTAGACCGAGCACTTGAAGCAGTCAGCCTCTCGACTTGGGAGTCATCCTTTGTCGCAACGCCAGCACCTTGCCCAAGACAGTTTAAGAGTTGCCCTCTTGACAAACAAGCTAACCGTCAAGTGGTCTGAGGTTTCCCAGTGATGTTGAGCAATGCAATTGAAAAGCCAAGGATGGGCCAAGCTACATGCTCAACAGCTATGCTTCCCCATACTGATGCCATGTAATTGGTGAACCTCGTAAAGGAAGCAGGAGAGATTTGCACTATCCTTGAAGTTCCAGGTCTGACCTATTATAATCATCCATCGCCACTCTGCAAGACCAACCAGAGATATACCTACAATCACACCTGAGCTCACTATCACATCAGTCACTTCAAGTGACCTGGAGGGTGTGACCAGATTAGAAATATGCTATGGAAATTAAGAAAAACAAACAAAGAGTAGTTCTTATAAAGTACCCTTTACAAGAAGGATCTGGGCACAGTGCAGACCGTTGCAGAATTGGCAGGAGTAATGAGATTTTAAGTTGCTATAAGAGTTGAGACAATGTCATAAAGAACAAAAGAAACAAAGTTCAAGTTACAGCCTTAAATTACAGCCTTAAATTCACACTCTTATCATTTATTTTATTGTCAACCACATAATATCAAAACAATGTCTATCACAATTAAAAGTAGGTCAGATTACACTTATAGGCTGTGATATCACGACTGCACAATAATATGGCCGTGTGATTGACAGAAAGTGTAAACAAGGAATTATTTTTTAGTTCCAGCACAATTAAGGAGAAAGTAATAGATGGGAGGAGTGACTATAAGGAAATAATCTCATTACATTCTATATGTCACAATGTACAATGAGAACCAAACTTGAGTGGTCTGTTGTATCTGAACTCTGGAATGAAATTATTTTTCTCTTTAGTCACTGCCATTCACCCAAGTTGTTTTTTTATAATAAAGGCCATTTGGTTTATATTGGACTAATCGGTGCAGCATTGTTTGTACACTTTTAACATCTGTCAGTTGTATTGCAAAGAACATTGGAAAATGTCAAATGAAAAGCTGGTACAGTATTTATAGAATTGTCGAACATTACAGCACAAAAACAGGTCATTCTTGCCATTAAGTCTGCAGAAGCCCCATACTCCAATCCCACTCGGCTACTTGCTCCCCGTGAAAACATTTTCATTTTTGCAAGCAACGATAAAATCCCCCTTTAAAAGAATTTGGCGGCTTTGCGCCAGCAATTGTTTGTGGCAGCAGCTTCCACGTTCTAATCATCTTCTGTGTAAAGAAATTTCTTCTAACCTCCAATTTTAATTCTTTTATGTGATTATCATGAATATATGCCCCTTTGTTACTGTTTCGCCGAACACTGGATTACATAGAAATTACAACACAGAAAGAATCCATTCAGCCCAACCAGTCCATGTTGGTACTTAAAGCTCCACATGAGTGCGCGTCCTAATCTAGGTGGCCACCCTGTTCCTATATCGCCCTTTCCTTCAACCACCTATCTAACCCTTTCAGCCACCAACTCCAGTAGTACATTCCACAACCCTCTGTGTAAAAAAATAAAATAAGTTTCTCCTGCTCTGTCCCCTAAATTTCTTACATTTAATCATATCTATGTCCCGTCATTCTAGATCCCTTAACTACTGGAAAGAATTGGGCCGGAATTTCCTCGCACAGACTTAAATCAAAATTCTATGCCGACCTTCCCAACATCAACTTATACTGAAATTTCCTGGGAATTTCAAAAACATACACTGGAACGTAAAAACCCGCGTAAAACAAACAAAAATCAGCGCAAACAATCGGGACCCAAGGAAAGCGCAGAATATACACTATCTTCCTTCCTTAAGTCCTTCCTTAAGTCCTTCTTTATCTAACTGATGTTATGAAAATTAAAGTTTGAAGCCATCAACCCGTCATTTACACGCATTAAGCGCAGCACATTTAAGAAAACGCAATTGTGGAAACTTGGCTCTTTTTAATGTAACAGAACCTGATACCGTGAAAAAGCACTCAGAAATAGAAAGTACAGTGCAGGTTTCAGTAAGGAGAAATAAAATAAATTGCCAAGAAACACCAGAAATAGTGACTTTGGGTCCGCCTGCACCTAAAATTTTAGGCATCAATTTACCCCTGTTGAGAACCAGTATAAATGCAGGAATCTCCCATTCTCTGGTCTTTTGCATGGGGGCGGAGCTATGTTAATAAGCTATGTGTGATTTCAGCAGATAGAACTCTGGAGCAGCGCCAACGATCAACGAAATTTGCACGGAGCAAGGTTCTGGGGCGCAAGTCACTTAGGTGCAAATTTCCTCTCAAAAAACCTGGCACAATACGGCTCTTACGCCATTGCTGCGCTGAAAATTACGAGGGCATTCCAGGTCAATCTGTCACTTTGTCGTAATCCTTCATAATCTTTTTTTTAAAGTTGTTCATTTGTGATTTTGCTGGTTTACAAATGCGACATTTCAGCTAATCGAATGTAAATATAGTGCAGACATCCAGTCGCTTGTCACTTTAATTCTCTGCTGCACTCCCACTCTGACCTCTCTGTCCTCGGCCTCCTACACTGTTCCAATGAAGCTCAACGTAAGCTCGAGGAACAGCACCTCATCTTTCGATTAGGTACTTTACAGCCTTCTGGACTCAACATCGAGTTCAACAATTTCAGACTATAACCTCTGCCCCTATTTTTTCACATGGCAGGTGTTGATGATTCTGCCATCCCCATTTGCAACATTTAACCACTCCTGCCTTCCACCCTATCACAGACCGTTCCTTTTGTTCTTTCCTCCCTTCCCCCCTTTCCCTGCCTCTGCACCTGCTTAAAACCTGTTACATCTCTAACTTTTTCCAGTTCTGACGAAGGGTCCCAGACCTGAAACGTTAACTCTGGTTTTTCTCTCTCCACGGATGCTGCCTGGCCTGCTGAGTGTTTCCAGCATTTTCTGTTATTTCAGATTTCCAGCATCCGCAGTATTTTGCTATTGTAGTACAGACATTGCATATGTGGCACTTTGAAGTTCAACAGTGACGACACTTCAGAAGTACTTCATTGACTGTAAACCACTTTGGGATGACCTGAGGTTGTGAAAGGCGCTATATAAGTGCAAGTTAGAAGATAGGATTGGTGAGTTGTGACTTCTGGTTTGCTTTGAGAAATGTTGTTATTTTTATTTGTAGAGGTTTATAGTGGAGAATGCAATTTAGCGACTGAAAGGATTTGGAAAGAATTTTGTGAGCAATGTGTACGAGACCGTTAAGTAGGTGATTAAGAATCTTCTGAGCGATGTGCTCAAAGTCAGTGAAGTATGTCAGAGATGCAATCGCGTAAAGAATTGATAAAAGAATGTATAGCATACACAGTACAGGAACATGATAACTACCAACAGGACTGTTCTGCAATAGTAGCACATTTCCTGTGACATTGCTTTTGGCAGTTTTTGGGGTCTGGAGAATGTTGTAATGTTAGCTGCCAACTCGACCTGTCCCTTTAAGGCCAGTGCTCAGCCTCTCTTTGTGTGGAAGTGCTCTAAATAGGTGCAACTGAAGGTCGATTACAGGCTAATTACTGTTGTAGGAAGTTTCTCCAGATTGGCATCTCCTTTAGTTCTTTCCTTGGGAAGGTGCCAGATTTTCTCAATGTCAGAAATACAAGCAGGAAGTGACCAGCTCTGTTTCTCTTTGTGTATACTGTTTTTGAAGGATGTTCAATAATGATTCATTGGTGTTTTATGCAATATATTGCCATTTGAAATGTGATGGATACTCTCAAAGCTTTTTTATTTTATAACTATAAAATAGAGTATTATTTCTCTGAAAAACAGCCTCTCTTCTTCTTACAGTAAGTTAATCCTATTATTATACCCCTTTATGGTGTAGCACTATAATGTAAAACAAACTTCTTCCTATCATATGACATGGCGCTCCATTGTTAAAACTTAGTGACCTTAATAGTACAACAGCCATCTTACGGGTGAGATGTTAAACCGAGCCCCCTCTGCCCTCACAGGTGGACGCAAAAGATCCCATGGCATTATTTCGAAGAAGAGCCAGGGGAGTTCTCCCCCATGTCCTAACCAATATTTATCCCTGGCAAATGGGGGATTGTGTTACTGTAACTTCTATTCCCTCAGTGAGCAGTCACAGAATCACAGAATCCCCACAGTGCAGATAGAGGCCATTTCGGCCCATCGAGCCTGCACCGACACATATCCCACCCTATCCCCGTAACTCCACGTATTTAATCCCCCCTAACACTAAGGGTCAATTTATCATAGCCAAATCAACCTAACCCGCACATCTTTGGACTGTGGGAGGAAACCGGAGCACCCGGAGGAAACCCACGCAGACACGGGGAGAATGTGCAAACTCCACACAGACAGTCACCCTAGGCCGGATTCGAACCCGGGTCCCTGGCGCTGTGAGGCAACAGTGCTAACCACTATGCCACCGTGTCCTACCTCCTGCGGAATTATTTTTTTCCCTCCTTGATTTTTAGGTAAATCAATTCCATCCACGAGTCAGTGAGGGCCAGTCCTAACGGAAACCTAAATCACGAAGCATGGCAGTCATCTTTCTGTTAGTTGTTGAAAGATGAAAGAGAAAATGTAACGAGTCATGCTGTCCCTCCAACGTGATATTCCTGAAGGGATTAGTTCTTTTTCTGAGTGGCTTCAAGCAGTTTGCTATTTATACAACTATAAGAAGAAAAATAGGAGTGTGGAACTTTTTTAGATATAGAGTTCTTGACAACATTTATTTTCCTGTACAAATTGTGTAGGAATCCACATGTCAGCCTTCTCCTGCCATTCCTAATCCATCTATACTGAAAAAAGACATTGAAGCTGAAAAGAAAGACTGTAATTTACGTTAACATATCTGTTGGAAATGTCCTAAAGTATTTAGCAGACATTTAATTACTTTGAAGTGACTGTTGTTATGCAGGCATCTTGAGTGCAGCAAGATCTCACAATGAGATAATGACCAGTTAATCTGTATTTGGTAGTTGTTGAGGGAAGGATATTGAGCAGTACTTACAACAGAGCAACATTCTCTCAGGACTGCACTGAAATGTTAGCCGAGATTATGTGCTCAAGTGTTGGAGTGGGACTTGAATCCACAACCTTCTGACATAGACATAGACTGATGGGGCCTCGGTTTAACATCTCATCTGAAGGACTGTGCTTTGGGGAAAAAAAAGAAGTAATTGACTCAGGTAGTATCAATCGATATTCATCCTTTGCTGATATTCATATATCCAGATGCTATGGATGGATCAGCCTTATCAGAATCAGTTTTAAATCTATTTGTCTAGCTCCCCAATGGCCCAGTGTATTACTAAGCTTAATGTGGCCACATATTTTCAGTCTGTTCTCAGTTTATTCTCAGCTGAGGTGACAATTGGGGCATTATAATTGGCCTTAGCGCCAATGAGCTAAGAACGGCAAAGTTAGCCGGGGCTCCTTCTCCTGATCCCTATCCAATGGCTCATTCTCGGGGATGTGAACATTCCTGTGTTCCTATGACAGGATCAGGCTCAACTGTGATGTCTTTCATAGTCAAATAACCAACGACAGTACGTCAGTTCAGACTAGTCTCGCTGTCTAAGCTCATAACATGAAGAATGGCTACTTGGCCAAAGCACATGGACGCATATCCCAGCAAGAGTCAGTACCTTCAGGAGAACCGGGAAGAAAACTGGCCATTTTCTCAGGAGGCTTGAGCTGAGACTGACTTTTCTATCTCCTTCCCTGGCAAGCACCATACCTTTTACTCTACCCTCCCCCCAGTGATATGGCTATAATTGGGAACTCACTACAAGAGAGGGGATGATAGTGAAAGCTCAGGTCTTACCACTTTTGTGACACGACATGTTATCAGTTTTTATTCGATAGACAGTGTATTTGCACAGCTTTCGAAGGGGATTTTTACACCCGCATCCTATCACTCCACAGCACACTACATTGGGGCAGCTAGTTGTATCTTTTGATGCTATGATTCATTTAAACATTCTGAATAATCCAGTTCTTTGAGCGAGAGAGATGGGGGAGGGGGAATAGCAAAATTGCAGGAATGTGCAGTGTTGAAACGTGTCATTTGTGTGTATGGTCGATTACAGAAAAGCACAAACACTCTCCTGTTCTCTTTTGTTAAGAGGAGTTTTCAGTGTCTTCAACTGAGATTTCTGCTGACCGTCTGAACTGTAGCAACAGAAGACTCGGGCCATCTAAGAATCTGGAGGTCCTGCTACGCCCACTTGTACTTTCGTGAAAATTGTCTTATTTTGATTATAAATGCTCATTTTTATTAGGAAAAGCTAGCAAACGCAGTTAATGTTAACATAGTGCAGAATTTGCATCAGCTTGCAATAGAAACAAAAGGTTTAATGAACAACATATGAATTTGAAATATGAAATGGAAAGATTTAATATCTAAAATATTATATCTGATAGAAACTAAAGTAGAGATGTTGTATTAGCATTCATAATGGTTACTTTCCCCAACAGAGTCTGCAGCTGCTATTGCTGCGGAGAAAATGGTAACCTAATTTTTTTTTAAAGCAATACTGGTACAGGAAACTTTCGTTTATCCGGCACCGACGGGACCGGCGTGGTGCCGGTTGATCGAAAGTGCCGGATTACAGAGAGGTATACTTACCAAGGTACGAGAGCCCCGTACACGGCCACAGCCTTAACAATTGGGACCCGGAGAGGGAAAATAAACGAGACTCCGGCTTTTTCCTCCGTGGCGGCGACAGGTCCGAGTCGGAAGAAAGTTGACCCCCCTTTCGTGGGGACGAAAGGTCAGAATCGGGGTCTTGTCTGTACAATAAAACTTACCTGATTTTTGCCGGTTAAGCGAGAATTCCGGATATTTGGGTGCCGGATAAACGAAAGTTTCCTGTATTTAGTCACATTGACACAAAATATATTAAGGACAATGATTAGGAATGTTTCTATGTTTTTAAAAAAAACTACTGTTTGGAGAGTATTCTGGGCAAGTCTCCCCTTATTGTCTATAGTCTGTTGTGTCTGTTGGCACATGGCCTGCTTTCTGGCTATTTATTATCAGTGTCAGCCAGGGACTGCCATTGTGTGACTTCCCCTTCTCCAGATTTTCTTCTTCCCTCTTGGGCCGTGAGGCATTCTCGGCTCCCTGTTCACTGCAGCTTAGATCAGCAACCGAGCACAGCAAGACTCAAACGTTTAATTATCCCTACCCCCGTGGCGTTGAGCATTAACCCAATATCACTGTGCCATCCCAGTAACCCTTGTGTTCTTAATGGTAACCAGTGTTGTATCACACCATAACAGTAGTTCCTTTTAGAAAAGTGCCAGAAGAGTAGTTCTCACCGGGGATCTCTGCATTCTGGATGATCTCATTCAAATGCCTCGTTCAATTTCTGGACTAGTTTAAAAAAAAAAAATTAGCCCATGCAGAATTTTTTCAGCTCTCTTGGAGAATACGAGATTAATCGTTGTGATGGATTGATATGTAGCTGGTGCACAGTTGGCAAGTCTCCTACTACAGTAGAATGGCAAGCCCTGTGTCCTCATTGACAACAGATTGATTCTTCCTAGATATTGATGGAAATACTACGTGGATACTGTATGTGTTCACTTATTATGAAGACTTTCTCTCCCCGTTATATGCAGCATTTCACTCCCGGTTTAAATAGAATTCCCTTTTCCTTTTATGTAACATTGCTCCCTCCTTTTTGCAGCATTCCCCATCCCTTTTATGCAGCATTCCCCATCCCTTTTATGCAGCATTCTCCATCCCTTTTATGCAGCATTCTCCATCCCTTTTATGCAGCATTCTCCATCCCTTTTATGCAGCATTCTCCATCCCTTTTATGCAGCATTCTCCATCCCTTTTATGCAGCATTCTCCATCCCTTTTATGCAGCATTCTCCATCCCTTTTATGCAGCATTCTCCATCCCTTTTATGCAGCAATCTCCCTCCCTTATATGCAGCATTCTCCCTCCCTTTCATGCAGCATTCTTTTTTATGCAGTTTTTCTCCCCTTATGCTGTATTCATCTCCCCTTTTTATGCAGCGCTTTGCTACTTTGTTTATTTTGTATTCCTTTCTTCCTATTACAAGTTTTGCAGTATTCTCCCATTTTTGTAGCATTGCAAGTATCACATCTTTCTATAGATCTGAACAATTTAACCATTTGAAGACTTTGCCTCATACCACATTACAAGACTAGTTAGATAATATCAAGAATGCTAGAATTATCAAATTTCTTATGTATCTCCTCTTGTTTAGATGGGTTATATCTATCTCAATTGACCTCCTAAATGGGCAGAAGGCCAGAGCGCCAACTACCCCAATTCAACATTAATTTTAAAGAACTAGCATTATATAGTGGCTCACAACATCTCTTAAACATCCCAAAATGCTTCACATACTATGTACCACACGAAAATGACACTCACCCGTTCAGTCTCTCTCTCTATGTGTCTCTCTTGCGTTCAGTCTGTCGCTTGCTCTCTCTCATGTCCACTTTCTCTGTCTCTCGTGTTCACTTGCTCTCTCTACTCTAAGGCTACAAAGCTGGCCGATACTGGAAGTGCAAATGGCACACTGGTGCATGAAAGGTTTCGGAACATAAGAACATAAGACATAGGAGCAGGAGCAGGTCATTTGGCCCCTCGAGCCTGCTGTGCCATTCAATAAGATCATGGCTGATCTGATCTTGGCCTCAACTCTACTTCCCTGCCCGCTCCCCATAACCCTTGATTCCCTTATCATTCAAAAATCTGTCTATCTCCACCTAAATATATTCAATGACCCAGCCTCCACAGCTCTCTGGGGAAGAGAATTCCAAAGATTCACGACCCTCTGAGAGAAGAAATTCCTCCTCATTTCCGATTTAAAAGGGTGCCCCCTTATTCTGAAATTATGCCCCCTAGTTCTAGATTCCCCCACGAGGGGAAACATCCTCTCTGCATCTACCCTGTCAAGCCCCTTCAGAATCTTATATGTTTCAATAAGATCCCCTCTCATTCTTCTAAACTCCAATGAGCATAGGCCCAACCTGCTCAACCTTTCTTCATAAGACAACCCCTTCATCTCCGGAATCAACCTCGTGAACCTTCTCTGAACTGCCTGCCATTGTTGGGCTTGAGGAGAGGGAACGCTATGTTGCATCTATCCCTTTTTATAATTGGCCTTGGAGCTTTTAATATGGGGCCCTGTTTACAAAAAGAGAACGCCTGATCTGTTCCCCAGTAGTAATGACCCTCTGCAAGGGGATCACAAAATTCATCAGGTTTTTTTTAATGACACTTCGCCATGAAGACATCTGCCCTTTAAGAAAAAATACTAATTCATCAGATAGTTATGTGGGTGGAGCTGGCTGTATATGCAGCTCTTCAGTTATCTGCAGTGTATTTATTTTAGCCTTTTGCTATTCTGTGTTTGACAGAAATAATTTTGCGTTCCAACTTCTTATGGCATTAAAACGCAACATTTATATAGGTCAGAGCTGGCTACGCTGTAACAGAGGTACTTTGTGACAGAAATAAATCACAGGTCAATTTAATATCAGTGTTCTATCCACAAAATTCATTATCTAAAAGTAATGGGATCATTCCTTTCCACCTTACTTGGAAATCTGGGCGAGCCAGTGCAATTAATCTCCATGATTAATTGTGGTGCGTCGCAGTGAGGAAGGTAAGCTAGGAGTATGTGTTCAAGAAGGAAGGCTCAATACCTAGGCAATCTTTAAATTCTCAAATGTTTCATTGTTTGTCTAGAAGAATGCCATATAAGAAACCAAAACTGCTTTCTTTGCTACATATAGCCCAGTCAACACTGGCTGTGTGGTGATTTGTCATTGAACCTACTTGATTACGCAGATGATCCAGATTTCTTCATTGCTTATCAAGTATTGAACAATTACACTCCAGAACCATAATAGCCAGTCTAAAGGAAAACGTTATGATCTGATGTTGCTTTATTCAGGCAGTGCTGTGTTAGCAAGTATTTGTCTATATAGCAACAATCACTGCACTTCAAAAAGTAATTAAGTGTGCAAAGCACTTTGAATGATTTTGACGTAGCAGGCACTATATAAATGCAAGTTTTATTACACAGCCAGTTCCACTTCTATTGTCCTACTCACATGCTGAGGACAAAAGTGTAGAATCCAAGCAGATGGGGAAAATGGATAGGGTTAGGGTGAAGGACCATTGGCATGATAGAGAGGAAGAATTTTGACGAGCTTTTTGAAAGGGTGGGGGAGGGAAGTGACCAGGGTGTTCCAGAGGCCAGGACCATGGCGGCTGTATTAGTGACAACCAATGGCGCAGCAGAGTGAATGGAGGACAAGAACAAGACTAGTGTTAGGGAGGGAGGGTGTGCCTAGCCATGTAAGGCAGGAGATGGCCATTAAGATATTTGAGCATGAAGACAATAATATGTAAGTTGAGTTACTGGTACATGGGAGCCAATGGGCCTTGGCGAAGATGGGATTATGGAAGCGATTGGACATCTGGCGAGTTATCTCTGAAAGATGATATTGGATGCTGATTATTAGATTATAGGACTGTCTCATGAGTCCCTCTTGACGTGGAGAGAACCCCATTTCTAACGAGTCAGCTTCCAGTGGTCCAATTCACTGGCCATGTAACTAAATAGAATAACAGTCTTATCGCAATGAAAGCACAGGCTATATGTAGAAAATCTCAATTGTTGATCATCTGTTCTTTACCTCTAAAGAAATAGAGTAATGTGCGGCACAGATCAGTAGAAGTGGCGCCTCAATGTTTGAATGTTTGCAACACAGAGGCAAAATTTAAACAAATCTTAGAGATTTGGAGATGAGCGATCACCTTGCAATTACTCTCTGAAACATTCTGATGCTGACTATTTGGTCATGGCTTTCAGTCGCAACTGATCAGTGTTTAAATTACATTTATTTTGTAACAAGTTAACGTTTCAGTTGCTTTGCAATTTCTGATCCCCCCCACCTCTTGAACCCATGACGGAATCCCCAGCTCTTTCACACTGCTCATTCTCATACTGTGTTTCTCGACAATTACTTCTTGAGGAGGACAGTAAGTGCTCATTGCATGAATGTTTCAACTATTCATAGGCAGAGCATTATCCGTGACTGGTTTAATGTGGCATGAACAGTGGTCTTAATTTCTTTCAACCAAGAAGGAGCTTTTTATTAAATGAACAAGTCCTAAAATATCGTAAGAAAGCGCCATTGCCTGCAGAAATGACTGGGCTTGCGTATTCGAGTATTGGTAAAATAGCACCGTTCTGTCAATGTAATCGAAAGACAGATTGCTTGGCATTGTAATTCTGTTTCTGGAAAATCCATCTCGTGCAGCTCGATGCATTCAAGATGAGATACTGAATTGCTTCTTTTAGTTTCAATGATGTGGCTATTGCCTAGATCATACAGTATATTTTGTGCTGCTACACAGGGCAATATAAATCACTGTTTTTAAAAAAAAGTGGTTATTATAATGAGGGATGTCCAGCCTGAAGAGCACAAATGTTCTTGTTTTGTCTTTTACAAGGGCACTGTTGATCTGGTGTGATACAGCTCAGTCTTATACTGGACTCCGCTCAACCTTGGTACAGACTTCCTTTCTCTGTCTCTACTTAACCTTCCCTGGTTCAGCACTGGCCGACCGCGTCTTATGAGCTGCATGTGGCTCTTTGAACGCTTTGTTTAGCTGCCCTGCTTGATAGGCACAGTCCCATTGCGAGAGGTGCAGAATAATAAAGGATGCAATCAGCCACAACAGATCAGAGATTTCCTTCCATTCTGATCTGGCTAGCCTAGATATTTTGAGTTAATTCAAATATATTGACTATTTGCTGCTGCGTGTGTAGCAAGGATTGGTGCCATCATCATCTGTATGCGAACAATGGAGATAGCGATTCCAAATGTTTTGGTTTCACCTCATGAAAAATAAAGCCTTTTTTTTATGATGAAGCTGTTTTTAGAAAATGCACTTTCTGTGTTGCTGAATCAGTCCTGAATGTTTATGTTGGATTAAGCAGTTTTTTTTGGTAGAAGTTTAATCTGATAGCATTTAATTTTACATTTTAACAGGCATACAACCATGCAAGGTTGCAGGTTGTAACAAGCTAAACTCCTTGCAAAATGGTTCCTTTAAGTTGATATTTTTTGGAGGAGTTAATGAAGACATGTTTTTTTAATGATAATTAATGTGCAGCCATTGAATTTTAATGTTCATTAATTGAGCTTGGCATTAAATTCCGCTTTCAGTGATGTGAGCTAGAAATCCCAAGGTTCTCCAATCTACTGACACAGACAGATGTGTGTTTTTCTTCAAAGTTTTCACTGCATTTCTGAGCTTGTCTTTTTTTTCCCTCTTTCTCATTTATAAAAAGTCACTCTTTGATATAAGGCAGGAACATAACTTGTATCAAGCCGATATCTTAAACCAGTCGAGAATGGCTCTGGAAAAATGATGTAGACAGAAAGTTCTTGTGGTGGAAACGTGTGCACTCTTCAAGTTGGGAAGTTTCACCAGATGGATGAAGAGCAACCCTTGATCAAAAACGTTTTTTTTTGGAGGAAGGGAACAGAAATCCGATCCGAAATGCAGTTGGTGCAGCAAACATGATCATTGAGTTCGTCTTTTGAGGAAATTGGAGACATTGTTGGAAAAACAAGACTTTCCAATCCATGTCCTTTCCAAGCTTCCACACTGATCATGAGCAAGGAGGAGGTCTGGTAATTGGTCATGTTTTTCGGTTCCCCCAGGTTTATTATAGGATGTTACATTCCTCATGTTCCAATGGCAGCTGATTGAAAAAAATACCTATTTTTCTCGAGCATCATTCAAACATAAAATTTAAAATATCCTTGATAATTGAAAGCCTTGTTTACCATAAACAAGTATAATTTGGAAACAAGCTGTGGTAACACAATACAGCTTCCTGTGACTCGAACTTTATTGCATCACTTCCTGTGATTAGTCCAGGATAAATACTGGACTGAGCAGTTGGATCCTGGAGAGGCATAGAGTAAGACCTCTTTTGTATGTAGCACCTTTTTAGTTGATTAAAGCTTACTTTAAGTTCACCACGCGTAAGGCTCATTCTTACGACAATTTAATCAACTTTGAAAAACTTCGCACTCAAACTTTTTGGACGAACTCGGAACTAAGGATCCAGGGAATCACCCATCATGGAAAACATCCTTAAACCATCGCGTCTTGACTTGGACCCAAACACCCCAGCAGCCGGTAAGGTGTGGAAACACTGGTATCGCACGTTTGACAATTTTCTCGAATATTGCAAGGCTGATGATGACACAAAGTTGCGGATACTCATCAACTGTGTCACTCCGAATGTATTTCAGTATGTTGAGGAATGGGGCAGTTACGAGGAGGCAATTCGGACGCTTAAAAGACTATATACTAAGACACCGAATGAGGTCTATGCCAGACATCTACTAGCTACAGCCCAACAAGGGCCGGAGGAATCCATTGATAAATTCCTCCAAGAGCTTCGCAGACTTAGTATGGACTGTAACTTTCAGGCGGCCTCAGCTGAGCTGTACCGTGAAGAAATGATCCGTGATGCTTTCATCTGCGGGCTTGCCTCCCCATTTATACGCCAGCGTCTACTGGAAAGTAAGACACTTGAGCTTCAGAGAGCTTATGACATGGCTTGCTCTCTAGATCTGGCAAAAAGAAATGCAGACCTTTATACAGTGCCCAGACCTCGGTCTGCTGCCTTAACTACAGTCAGGCAATTTAAGAGGCCACAGGTGAACTCTATTAGGGAGGACTTTATTCCTGACGATCAATCTGATGACTTCACTGATGAAGAGGATGATGACCCCACTGTGGCAGCCTCTTGGCAATCTAAGAAATGCTTCTTTTGTGGTGATGAGTTTCACCCTCGGAAATTCTGCCCTGCTCGCAATGCGTTTTGCAGTCATTGCAACAAAAAGGGTCATTTTGCAAAGGTTTGCCTATCAAGAGCCTCTACGAGGGCTTATCAAGCTAAGTCCTACCGAACTGCCCCGGTAAGGGCCTATCAAGATGTTCCGGCTAAAATCTATCGTGCTTCCTCTCGGGTTTCCTCTCGAAGAAACACACCTAGAGTTTCAGCCACTCTTCGTGCAACGACACCAATTACAGCTGCTTGTCCTCAGAACCTATTCCATGCAGCTACAAAAGCATCAATTAATGGACATACTTTAGATGCCTTAATTGACTCAGGTAGCACTGATAGTTTCATTAGGGAACAGATTGTTGCAGAGTTAAAGCTACATGTTTTCCCATCGGACCAGGCAATTGCGATGGCTCAGTCATCACTTAATACCAGAATTTCTGGCTTTTGTATGGTTGAAATAACACTTAATGGTCACAGGTATCCCTCCACCCGGCTTTCGGTGCTCAAGGACTTATGTAGTGATCTTATCTTAGGGCTGGATTTTCAAAAGCAGCATAAGAAGCTCACCATTGAGTTCGGCGGATCCAAACCTGAACTCACTATTTCTAATATACGACCTCGATTACCGTTCTGTGCATTGTCAGCAGCTTCACTGGATGAACCCTCACTGTTTACCAGTATCCCTCCTCGATGCAAACCGATTATAACAAAGTCACGACGTTTCAGTCAGGAAGACCAGTCTTTTATTGCGGCTGAGATTTCTCGGCTTTTAGCAGAGGATATCATCGAGCCTTGTTCGTCGCCATGGCGCGCCCAGGTCGTTATTGTTAAGAACCCTCTACAACCTCACAAGAAACGGCTGTGCATTGACTATTCACGGACCATCAATCAATATACGGACTTGGACGCATACCCATTGCCGCGCATCGATGATATGGTTAATAAACTGGCTGAGTACACGGTGTTCTCAACATATGATCTGAAAAGTGCCTATCATCAGGTACCCTTGAAGGTCTCAGACAAGCAGTATACGGCCTTTGAAGCCAACGGACGGCTGTATCAATTTTGTCGCCTCCCCTTTGGGGTCACTAATGGAGTGGCTGTCTTCCAGCGAGCAATGGATGACCTGGTCAAACAGGAAGACTTGAAGGATACGTTTCCTTATCTGGACAATATTACTGTCGCAGGTCGCAATCAGCGGGAACATGACGCCAATCTCCAATGATTTTGGGATGCACTCCAGCACCGTAATTTGACATTAAATGCGGCTAAATCCATTGAGTCACAACCAACCATCAACATCCTTGGCTATTGTGTGGGCAATGGCATCATTAAACCTGACCCTGAAAGGCTTCGCCCACTCCAAGAACTCCCGCCACCTAAGAATCCGGCCTCCTTGCGCCGGGCCCTCGGCCTGTTTGCATACTATGCTAAATGGATTCCTAACTTCTCGGACCGAATCCAACCTCTACTGAAGGCCAGCACATTCCCACTAGACACAGCGGCTGTTGCAGCCTTTAACCTCCTGAAAAAACAGTTGGAGAAAGCGGCTCTTCACTCCATCGATGAGAGTCTTCCTTTTGTTGTTGAGTGTGATGCCTCGGAGGTGGCGATCTCGGCCACTCTGAATCAGGAAGGTCGTCCGGTGGCATTTTTGTCCAGGACTTTTCAAGGGGCTGAGCTACATTATCCTCCAGTCGAGAAAGAAGCTACAGCCATCATAGAGGCAGTACGGAAGTGGACTCATCTCCTAGCTCGCCAGCACTTTACCTTAATCACGGACCAGCGATCGGTCGCCTTAATGCTCGATAATCGAAAACGGACCAAAATTAAAAATAATAAAATCCAGCTTTGGCGGCTGGAATTGGCCTCTTTTAGTTACACCATCCACTATCGACCTGGCAAGGAGAATGTGGCTCCGGATACCCTCACACGAGCATTCTGCTCCGCCATGGCACCCTCTACGCTCGTAGACATCCATGATGGGTTGTGTCATCCGGGCGTTACTCGCATGCTACACTTCGTGCGGTCCCGAAATCTCCCATTCTCTACTGGGGATGTAAAGAAGATGTGCTCGGACTGCAGAGTCTGTGCGGAATTGAAACCTCAGTTTTTCCGCCCCTCGGGTGGTATACTCATACATGCGACCCAGCCAATGCAACGGCTTAGCATCGATTTTAAGGGGCCGTTGCCCTCTTCAACTCGCAACACTTATCTATTGACCATGGTCGATGAGTATTCCCGTTTTCCGTTTGCCTTTCCCTGCCCCAATATGCTGACGACCACGGTTATCAGCTGCCTTGAGCAGGTATTTGCTTTCTGTGGCATGGCATCCTATGTTCATTCGGATCGGGGCCCTTTTATGTCAGGAGAACTCAAGGCCTATCTCTCGGAACGGGGTATTGCTGCCAGCAGAACGACGCCTTATCATCCGGTCGGGAATGGGCAAGTCGAGCGTTTTAACGCTATCATCTGGAATGCGGTACGTCTGGCTTTGAGATCTCGGGGCCTACCCAACCAGCAATGGGAAGCAGTACTTCCAGACGCATTACACTCCACACGGTCCCTCCTTTCGACCGCCACAAATACGACGCCTCATGAACGGTTCTTCCGATTTCAGCATCGCTCATCCTATGGGATATCTCTCCCGTCGTGGCTGACTGCACCGGGACCAGTGCTACTCCGAAGATATGTCCGGGCGTCTAAGAATGACCCCCTGGTAGATGAGGTTGAGCTCACTGACGTCAACCCTACCTACACCTATATTCGGTATCCTGACGGTCGGGAATCTACCGTGTCATTGCGGGATCTGGCTCCCTGCCCGCCGAAACATAGAGGGACACCAGGGGATGATATTGTACCAGGCACATCTCTGGGCTCGCCAGGTGCCTCTCATCACGATCTGGATCTGACGCCGGCTGGTACCTCACTCCAGCGTGCCGACCTGGGGCAGACTGACTATGAGCCCGTCGGGGCTCGCACGCGCAGCCACGATCCACCCCGTACCATACGCTCGGAAACGGATCTGCCACAGCCCTGCCCGACACCCGTTCGGGCACCAGTACACAGTCAGGATCGTCCTGACCCCTCACAGAGCGGGCTGGATCACTCGGACTCTGGTCCACGGCCCGCGGCGGGTAAACGGGCTAGGGGCCCTCTACCGCTACGAGAACCCAAACGGGTGCGGCTCTCCCTCGTCCGGCGGCTACGAAATGGAGGGAGCATCCCGGCCTCCTAATCTTTTGGGGGGGGAGAATGTGGTAACACAATACAGCTTCCTGTGACTCGAACTTTATTGCATCACCTCCTGTGATTAGTCCAGGATAAATACTGGACTGAGCAGTTGGATCCTGGAGAGGCATAGAGTAAGACCTCTTTTGTATGTAGCACCTTTTTAGTTGATTAAAGCTTACTTTAAGTTCACCACGCGTAAGGCTCATTCTTACGACACAAGCACTTACAGAATATGGTTTCATTTTTAACTAGCCAGGATTCTGTAGTGGACTTGTAATTAAGGAGAGATTGCTATGCACGCTGAACTCCTAAACACATATCAACTGGTCCAGAAGCAGGCAAAGAACGATAGGGTGGAAAGCAGGAGTGATTCAGTGACAAAATCTCTCCTGCCTTCCGGACCTTCCCATCTATTCTTTCCTCCCCTCCCCCCTTTCCCTGTCTCTGTACTTGCTTAAAACCTGTTACATCTCTAAATTTTTCCAGTTCTGACGAAAGGTCATCGACTTGAAACCTCTGTTTCTCTCGCCACAGATGCTGCCTGACCTGCTGAGTATTTCCTGCATTTTCTGTTTTTATTTCAGATTTCCAGCATCCGCAGTATTTTTTTGTCAAGAGTGGATGAGGTGGGCAAGAATAGAGGGGTGAGAGGGAAAGAAAGGCAGGAAAGGTGAAGATCAGAGTCAAGGAGGGAGGGGATGAGTAAGTGTCAGGGAGCGAAGGAGAGAGAGAAAGGAAGGGAGAGGCATGAGAGTGGATGAATAAAAGAATGAAAAGCCAAGACAAAATGACTGAGTGAGTGAGAGAAAAAGATTGTGAGACAGAGGAACTAGGAGAGAAAGAGGAGGAATGAGTATAATCTAGACTTCTAGGGGGAGAAATCTGGTATCGCCCCGTTTGGGGCGCAGTTATCGGCCGGGTACAAAGTTTAGCGCCTGGCGCTAATTATCGCCTCCGACTGAAAACTTGGCTTCTATCGGCCCTGGAGGTGATTGGAGCGCTAAATCAGGCGCTACACACCTCTCTTAAGGCGCTAACGCCGAGGAGCGAGGAGCTACCTCAGAGCGCTGGCGAAGCTCATGTGATGTCAGTCAGCAATGGAACACAGACACACTGGCGCCGGCCAGTTCTTAAAGGGGAGGGTCGATCTTGCTCTCCATCCACACCCTGCTCATTGCAGCCTTGAATCTCAGCTGGAGAGACCTGTACATCAAATCTGCTGGAAAGAACAATGCAGAGACCCAGGGAAAGAGCTCAGAGTGCAGCCCCAACAGTCTCTTCTAAATCGATGCAAGGAAGATCAAATCAAAATGAACCTGCAAAGTGCTGCTCAGTACCCAAAACTCCTCAACACAGCATTGAATATCTCCAGAAGTCTCTCTCTCTCACTCAGAATGCGTGGTGCAAAAGTGTCGCCGACAAAAAAAGGCAGGAAGCGGTCGCCTTTAATTAGCGCTCCACCAGTCCCTTCCCGACTGCAAAACGCTCCTCTCAACCTGTCGTTGCTAGCGGCAGGCGATAAGGCAGGGGGCGCCACTCAATATCCGGTCTGGGGCGTTGCACACTCGACTGACGTCTCGATCTGCGGGCGCAGGAGATCATGACGGTAGTGTTTAGCGCCACCGCAAAATGTCTGGTCAATTTCGCGAGCAGCGCAAACATCGCCGCGCCCGGGCGCTAGTTGCTTTGCGCCCCATTGGCGCCCTCTTAAGGCGCTAACGGGAGGTGCAAACCAACCGAATTTTTCCCCCCTAGTAAATTGCTGTAAACAAAGTATATCAAAAGTCCTATTCATGGGCTAAGTTTCAAAATTTCTTGCACAGTATACTTGCTTTTGAGTGCGTATCAGTTAAAATACCAGTGTACATTATATTTAAATCTTGCAAATTTGTCAATTATTTTATTGTTCTTAGGATATGGCCAACGTTGGCAAGCCAGTATTTATTGTCCATCCTGAGGGTACTAAGATCAACGACATAGTGTGAGACTGGAGTCACATGTGGGCCAGACCAGGATCCCTTTCCTGAAGGACATTAATAAACCTATTGGGTTTTTACACCAAAATGGCAGCTTACGCGGTCATTTTCTGGTGCTAAGCCCACAAATTACCAGAATTATTGATTTCAATTTCACAACTTGCCATGGTGGGATTATGAACTCAACCTCTGGCTTGTTAGTCCAGTACCATAACTACTAGGCTACCATACCCAATCAATTACTTTTTCTGACTCTTGAGCTGCGAAAGGTTGGCCACCCCTGCACTAACGGTTCTCCCATGGCATTGCTCATGGTGAGTTAGAGGATATATTGGCCGGAATTTTCCAGGGTGGTAGCGGGCGTGATCGGTGGCGGGTCGGGTGGGAAAGTTGTTATTTTTGACAGCGGGTCGGGAACCCGCTGTCATCTCGCGACCACGTGCCTTTTCCCCAGGCACGTCTGTCATCACGGAGCCGAACCGACTGTCAGCGGCAGGCGACCCAATTGAAATCATTATCGGGTAGTTTACAGGCACTTCAGAGCTTTTCTTCACTTACTTTTTAAATTTCCCTGCATGGCCACGGGATTCACGCAGCTCAGGAACCACGTCTGTCAACCTGAGGCGAGCGTTCTGTGGCCATTGCTCCAGCTGATTACTTGACAGCATCAAATGTACAGTAAAAGCTCCCACCTGACAGACAAATCACTTTCCTCAGGCAGAAGCTGTTGCTCAGACCATTTCCAGCACAGATTCTGTTGGCTGCAAGAGTTTCCAGCAAAGTCTCCATCCAGTGTCACCTCATTGGAAGAACTCTCTCGCCATTGACGGAATGCTTCTGTCATCTGTACTTCACCTGCCATCTATTCCATCAACATGGGTGCCGTTTATACTGTCTCACCTTGGTCCTCAGAATCGGACCACAAAGAGCCCCAACACGAGCAGCACCAACTAAAACAACAACCTTCTCCGCAATCACCTGATGCTGCACAGGACACAGGGCATCAGCACCCGAGCACATTTCTGCCAGGGATGGCCTCATTCTGGTCAGATTTAGTTAACTTTACGCTGTACTCCATATGGCTGTGACATGATGCGCCAGGTTGGCACCACCCCATACCAACACCATAAAGCATCCCGACAATGACCAAGCCATCCCTTTCACACTGATCACCATTGTGGGGGGTACCGTTATGTCTCACCATTCACTGCAACTCACTAAGCCACTTCCAAAGGTGCACACAAATCTGTCCAAGACCGGAAAGTGTTGAAAATAAAGATTTTTATGCTTGACACCACATTAACAGAAACTTTACATAAACATTGGATAAAACAACCAAGTGGCTACCCTTGTGTGTTGTTAGTTTGTATGATGGCACTAGGATGAGGGTGAGTGTGAGGGGTGGCTAGTGAGATGGAGATGTGATAATGTAGATAGAGAGAGAGAGAGGGATGGGTGGAGGTGCAAGGTATATTGGTGTGAGTAAGGATGTGCAGGAGTAGGGTAGGGAAGGCAGAGTGATGGGGATGTGATGAGGGGCACAGCAGGATGAAGGTGAGTGTGGCTTTGTACTAACATTTCCTGATCTGCGATAATTGAAAGGTTTGCTGCACTGCACCCAGGTCCTCCTGACCACATCCCTGCTTGTGAGCTCCTTTGCAATCTGCAACTAGGCTGTGTTGGTCTCCTGGGGAGGTCTCTTCCGTCCATGGGAAGGGAAGAGAACCTCCCTGCGTGCTCTGACTCCCTTCATAAGCATATGGAGGGAGTCATAGAAACATAGAAGATAGGAGCAGGAGTAGGCCATTCAGCCCCTCGAGCCTGTTCCGCCATTTAATGAGATCATGGCTGATCATCCAAATTCAGTACCCTGTCCCTGCTTTCTCCCCATATCCCTTGATCCCTTTAGCCTTAAGAAATATATCTAACTCCTTCTTGAATATATTTAATGAATTGGCCTCAACTGCCTTCTGTGGTAGAGAATTCCACAGGTTCACCACTCTCTGGGTGAAGAAATTCCTTCTCATCTCAGTCATAAATGGCTTACCCCTTATCCTTAGACTGTGACCCCTGGTTCTGGACTCCCCCGCCATCGGGAACATCCTTCCTGCATCTAGTCTGTCTAGTCCTGTTAGAATTTTATAAGTTTCAATGAGATCCCCTCTCATTCTTCGAAACTCTAGCGAATATAAGCCTAATCGACCCAATCTCTCTTCATACGTCATTCCTGCCATCCCAGGTATCAGTCTGGTGAATCTTCGCTGCACTTCCTCCATGGTAAGAACATCCTTCCTCAGATAAGGCGACCAAAACTGCACACAATACTCAAGGTGTGGTCTCACCAAGGCCCTGTACAACTGCAGCAAGACATCCTTGCTCCTGATAAAGCAGTTCGGGAGCATTTAAACTAGTATGGCAGGGGGCTAGAAACCCATGTAGTGAAATAGAGGAAAGTGAAAGGCAGACAGAAATAAATGGTAAAAAGGAGAGGAACAAAAAACAAAGGGCCAAACTAATTCATAAAAAATGTGAGCATAAAAAAAGCCTGAGGGTTTTATACCTTAATGCGAGAAGCATCAGGAACAAGGTAGATGAATTAGCTGTGGAAATAGAGGTTAATAATTATGATCTAATTGGGATTACGGAAACATGGTTGCAGGGTGAGCAGGGCTGGGAGCTTAACATACAGGGGTATTCAGTATTTAGGAAGGATCGACAAAAAAGAAAGGGAGGAGGGGTAGCATTGCTGGTAAAAGAGGGGATAAATGCAATTGAAAGGAAGGATATTAACTCAGTTAATACAGAATCTATATGGGTGGAGCTAAGAAATAGCGAGGGGCGAAAAACATTAATAGGAGTGGTATATAGGCCTCCAAATAGTAAAATAGAGGTTGGGGAGGGCATCACGAGGGAAATTAGAGAAGCGTGCAATAAGAGCACAGCTGTCATCATAGGTGACTTTAACTTACATATAGATTGGACTAGCCTAATCAGTAAAAATAATGAGGAGGAGGAATTCCTTGAGTGTTTAAGGGATGGTTATCTGGATCAATATGTCGAGGAACCAACTCGGGAACAGGCTATATTGGACTGGGTACTGTGCAATGAGAAGGGACTAATTAGTAATCTTGTTGTACGGGGACCCTTGGGTCAGAGCGATCATAACATGATCGATTTCTCACTCGAAATGGAGAGCGAAGAAATTGACTCAGAGACTCAGGTCCTGAATTTAAACAAGGGGAATTATGATGCCATTAGACGGGAACTGAGTAGGTCTGATTGGACAACGTTCCTGGGAGGACTGGAGGTAGATAAACAATGGCAAGCATTTAAAGATAGAATGACAAAATTGCAAAAATTGTTTATACCAATCTGGCATAAAAGGAAATCTAAAAAGGTGACTCAACCGTGGATAACAGGGGAAATTAGAGACAGCATAAAATCCAAAGATAGGGCGTATAAAATAGCCAAAAAACGCGCCAGAGCGGAAGATTGGGAACAGTTTAAGATAGAGCAAAGGAGGGCAAAGGGCTTAATCAAGAAGGGCAAAATAGCTTACGAAAGCAAGCTGGCGGAAAATATAAAAACTAACTCCAAAAGCTTTTATAAGTATATCAAGAGGAAAAGACTGGTGAAAACCAAAGTTGGTCCATTGCAGTCAGATACGGGGGAATATATAATGGGAAATAAGGAAATGGCAGACCAACTAAATGCATACTTTGGGTCAGTCTTTACGAAGGAAGACACAAAAAACCTCCCTGGGATATCGGGAAAAATAGGGACATTGGCAAAGGAGGAACTGACGCAAATCAATATCTCTAAGGATATGGTGTTAAGGAAGCTAAAGGGATTGAAGGCGGACAAATCCCCAGGGCCTGATAACATGCATCCTAGGGTACTGAAGGAGGTGGCCCTAGAGATAGCGGATGCACTAAGCATGATTTTTCAGAATTCATTAGACTCGGGAACAGTGCCCATGGATTGGAGGGTAGCTAACGTTACCCCACTATTCAAAAAGGGGGGTAGGGAAAAAGCAGGTAATTACAGACCTGTAAGCCTTACATCAGTTGTGGGCAAAATGCTGGAGTCCATCATTAAGGATGAAATAGCCGAGCACTTAGCAAATGGGGACAGGATAGGACAGAGTCAACATGGATTTACAAAGGGTAAATCGTGCTTGACTAATCTATTGGAATTTTTTGAGGGAGTAACTGGTAAAATAGATGGGGGAGAGCCAGTAGATGTGGTGTACCTGGACTTCCAAAAGGCCTTCGATAAGGTCCCACATAAAAGATTAGCATGGAAAATTGAAGCTCATGGGATAAAGGGGAAAGTATTGACGTGGATAGAGAACTGGCTGTCAGATAGAAAACAGAGAGTTGGAATAAACGGCTCATTTTCTGAATGGCAGGCAGTAACAAGTGGGGTACCACAGGGATCTGTCCTGGGTCCCCAGCTGTTCACAATTTATATTAATGACCTGGATCAGGGAGTCGAATGCAGCATTTCCAAATTTGCAGACGACACTAAACTAGGAGGGGGGGTGGGCTCAGAGGAGGAGACCAGGAAGCTCCAGAGCGATTTGGACAGACTGGGTGATTGGGCGGATAAATGGCAGATGCACTATAATGTGGACAAGTGCGAAGTTATCCACCTTGGGTGCAGGAACGGGAGGGCAAATTATTATTTAAATGGCAATAAATTGGGAGAGGGGGAAGTACAGAGAGACCTGGGTGTTCTTGTACACCAGTCACTGAAGGCGAGCATGCAGGTGCAACAGGCGGTCAAGAAGGCAAACGGTATGCTGGCCTTCATAGCAAAAGGGTTGGAATACAGGAACAGGGATACCTTGCTGCAGCTGTACAGGGCACTGGTGAGACCACACCTCGAGTACTGTGTACAGTTTTGGTCGCCTCATCTGAGGAAAGATGTTCTTGCCATGGAGGGGGTGCAGCGGCGATTCACCAGGCTGATACCAGGAATGGCGGGATTGACCTATGCTCGAATCCTCTCGCTATGAAGGCCAACATACCATTTGCCTTCTTAACCGCCTGCCCTGCTGCACCTGCATGCTTACCTTCAGCGACTGGTGCACAAGGACACCCAGGTCTCGTTGCACTTCCCCTTTTCCCAATCTATTGCCGTTCAAATAATAATCTGCCTTCCTGTTTTTGCCACCAAAGTGGATAACCTCGCATTTATCCACATTATACTGCATCTGCCATGCATCTGCCCAATCACCCAACCTATCCAAATCATACTGGAGTTTCTCTGCATCCTCCTCACAGCACACATGCCCACCCAGCTTTGTGTCGTCTGCAAACTTGGAGATATTACATCTAGTTCCCTCGTCTAGATCATTAATATATATTGTAAATAACTGGGGTCCTAGCACCGATCCCTGTGGTACCCCACTAGTCACTGCCTGCCACTCGGAAAAAGACCCGTTTATTCCAACTCTTTGCTTCCTGTCTGCCAACCAGTTCTCTATCCAAGTCAGTACCTTACCCCCAATCCCATGTGCTTTAACTTTGCACGCTAATCTCTTATGCGGGACCTTATCGAAAGCCTTCTGAAAGTCCAAATACACCACATCCACTGGTTCTCCCTTATCTATTCTACCAGTTACATCCTCAAAAAATTCCAGTAGATTAGTCAAGCATGATTTACCTTTTGTAAATCCATGTTGACTTTGTCCGATCCTGTCACTGTTTTCCAAGTGCTCTGCTATTACATCTTTTATAATGGACTCTAGCATTTTCCCCACTACCGATGTCAGGCTTACTGGTCTATAATTCCCCATTTTCTCTCTACCACCTTTTTTAAATAGTCATCGGAGAACCTGGGCGCAGCCTTCCACCTCTGTGCAGCCATTGTCAGTGTTTGCAGTACTCCAATGCTGTAGTGCCCTGACAGCACTATGTTAGATTAAACTTCAAATATAATGTGGCCATGGCCCCTTTAAAGATCCCGGCTGAAAACGCGTCATGAATGACGTCACCAGACCCGCTCCATCTAATTGGGCTGGGCAATGCGCTGGGTGGGCTTAATAGACCCCATTAAGAGAAGATCATTTTTAACAGCAGGATGGAGCCAGCAGTGGGGTCGCGACCCGCCACAGACACCGCCCACACCGCACCCGCCCAGGTAGGCAAAATTTCGGCCATTGTTTTGTAATGATAGAGTGTTATACATGGTAGAACATTTCTATCATTATAAAATTATGCACCCTCCAACTCACTGTGAGCAGTGCCATGGGAACCACTAGTACAGGAGTAACGCATATCTTGTGTAGCAATGTTCTACACAACATTGCACAGTATGTTAGAACAAGTTAATGTTTTGGAATGTTGTTTTTGAAGAGAAAAATTGTTCCTTTCTTCCTTCAGCTTTTTCACTATCAATTTATTTCTGATTGTCATTCACTCTCTTTCTTTCTCTCTCTATGCCTCTCAGATAGTTTGTTCATTGTCATGTCTATCTCTCTGTGCAATTCATTTTCTCACTCATTCTGTAGAACTCTCTGACACTCAGTCTCCTTTATCTTCTGTATATCTCCCGATGTCTCAGTATGACATTATACATATTCTTTTACTAATCTAGAAAATTTTGACGCGCTACCTTAATTAAAGGCTAGGGCATGCCAGAAGGTGACAGACATTATATACCAAGCAGCTGGTAAGTGTGACAAAATAAGGAGATTATTAGGCCAAATCAAATTAATTCTTTAATTATTATTTTATGACTGTTAATTGTTCTCCCATGAGGGAGAACATTGGGCTAGAATTTACTGTCAAAATAACAGTGAGTTTAACGGTGCTCACCATTATTTATGCGCAAATCGCACAGCAACTTCAGGCAAGGGCAGTTACGAGGTTAAACGTGGAAATCCGGAAGTTGCTCTCCGAGATGCGCCACTCCATCATTAGCTTCTAGAAAACGGCATCTCAGTGTCTGACTCTACCATTCAAATTCATTGAACAGCATGAAGTTCTTGTACTTGTGGATACGAACTAAACTCGCCACAGAAAATCAGGGCTTGTCCATTTTAGTCTAAGTATCATTTTTAATGGCGTGATAAGTCTTAGTTATTGCCAAACAACCCCACCGGCACTGAAAATTTACTTTTACAAGTGTGGAGTCTCATTCCTTCATCTTTTTAATTTAGAGATTTTTAAAAATTCATTAATTTTTTTTCACTTTTTCTTTCTGTTTCTCTCTCTCTCTCTTAATCCAATCTTTCTTTCCCTCTGTATTTTGCTTTCTGTACCAGATTTGACAGTGAATTCACTATTCTAATCTACACTTCCTGGTTTAGACACTGTACTGTTCAAACTTCAATCTGATTGGTTAAGGAGATACACAGTTGCCTGCCCTGTTCACACTGGTCCCAGATCCCCTGTAGAGGGCGCCGCGCTGTTTCGATCTCCAATTTACAGCAACTTGCAGTGCAAAGTCTCATGGAAATTAAGCGGGCAAGGAGGCCAAGTCTGTTCGTTCGCCAGCTACAGTAATTCTGGCCCATTATTGTTTAACCTGGGGGGGAAAAAAGGAAGGTTTGGTTTCTTACAGTTTCTAGAAGCCATTGCATTTCAATTAAAAGGGTACTCATGAAAAATAGTGGTGTATTGATAGTGGAGGGGGGAAGAAAGAGAGTGGGAATAGGGGAAGAGGACAACTACAGAGTAGAGAGAGAGAGAGAAAGTACAACTGAGAGCAGAGAGAGGAAATTATGACGTCCAGCGAGAAAAGTCTCAGGTTCTTATTTCATTGTATATTTTATTTTATGTGATGTCAGATAAGTTCAATCTGATTCTCAAAAAATTGCTTTCAGTAAACTGGTGACCAAAACGTATAACTGGCCATACAGTTAGAGCATATTCAATCGGAAACATCTGTTTCAAATGGGTTTTCCATGTTTGGCATTCACAGACCGTACGAATGTCCCTTTTGTGGTTTATGATGTAATCTTAATCTCTCATCTGAATTAGTTTCAGCATATGCACAGTGTACGCTACTTTCTGCATATCATTTAGAGTGTATGTTCCCTGTATAGCCAATACAGAGTACACTGTTCCTTATAACTTGTATGTAGCGTACACTATTCGTATTAGGTTACCCTATTCTCTTGTAACATACACTGAAATAAACCATGAGGCTTCTCGCTCTGGATTTCATAATTTCCTCTCCTGGCCCACCCTTGTACTTCCTCTTTCTCTCTCTCCACTGTAGTTGCCCTCTTCCCATTTTCCCTATCTGTCTCACTCTTGTATCTTAGCCTTCCACTTCCAATGCACCACTATTTTTCACGAACCCAAAGAACTCTCTTAAATACAATGCAATGGATTCCAGAAATGGTAAGAAAACAAGACCCCCCTCGTTTTCCCAGGTTTAAAAAAATAAAGTTCTCCCTCCTGGGAGAACAATTAACGGTCATAAAAAATGAATTACTGAATTAATTTAATTTGGCCTAATAATTTATGTTAATTGTATTCCTACTTTGCATTTAGGTGAGTGGGGTCCTTCAAGGAATGTTCTACGGAGTGAATCATGCAGGCAGCAGAGCTCTAATCACCACTAAACTTCATTTAGAAATTTGGCCGGGCTCCACGCTCACAGTTTTCAAGATATATGTGCCAGCATGTGCACTGCAGCAGGCTGGAAACAAAAGGGTTCAAGACCATAATTCATTAACTCTGCAGCTGTTGGTTTTCATAGCCAAGCTTCAACATAAATGCAATTAAAACTCAGTTTCACGATGATATAAATGAAACACAAAAGCTCAGCTCTACCTACCCCTAACCTTGGGTCTCACTTCCCTTTACAGCCATAATTGTGATAACCTTAGGTTCTCTCGAATAATTGGTAAAAGTGTTGAAACAAGTGGGGTTTGAAATTCATCTTGGACCGTATCGAATCGTGCGCCTGTTAAACACCCCTCCCAATATAAATCCCATTGACTTCGATAGAACTCAATCGCGGGCGGGGAGTATAATGGGAGTAATTTTTTTGCGATCTGTGCTGCCAGTGGGCGAGGCTCTCCATCAGCTGTACGGACTTGTAAAATTAACCCCCTCTTTTTATCTTTCAAAATGCGCTCTGTCCTCACTGGGAACTGGTCTTTGACATGCAAGTTCTCTGTGTGTGTTGTTGTGAGATGGGTGCCATTGTGCCTGTTCCATATTTGCAGCATAACACATATCTGAAAACAATCTGGAGCCATGATGCAGCCTTATTAGACGCTGTTAAAATCGACAGCCTGCCGATGAACACAGAGTATCCATCACCTGTTCACTAACAGTGAAACAGTCAAGTGCCTTTGTGACTATTACTAAATACCAACTCATTCAATAATGTAATTTAGTTGCTTTGCATTTTCATTCTTGGGTAGAATTCAGGGCCCTATATTTGAACATAGGAACAGGAGTAGGCCATTCAGCCCCTCGAGCCTGTTCCACCATTCAGTTATATCATGGCTGATCTGTACCTCAACTCCATCTACCCGCCATGATTGTGTAACCCTTAACACCCTTACCTAACAAAAAAATCTGTCGATCTCAGTTTTGAAATTTTCAATTGACCTCGCCCGAACAGCTTTTTGGGGGGAGAGAGTTCCAGATTTCAACAGAATTTGTGGGTGCAAAGACACTTTGGACAACATCAAATGCATTCAGTTACGACTGAGCTACTCATAATGATTCCCCTGCGCTGCTTTCTAATTTAATAATAGTGCTAAGTTAAGTTGGCCCAAATATCCAGCCTCGGCACTAATCACAGTTAAATTTCGAATTGAGCCAGAAGTGAAACACTTGACCATTGCAGGTAAATTCAGAATAATAGCAACGATGCAACTGATCCAAAAATGTCAACTGCAACAGCAAAGAAAATTGAGGAAACTCAGATTTACCAAACCGGAGGTAGTCCATGTGAAGGATAGAGATGATAGCCAGGACTGTCACCAGTTTTGGAATGGGCTTAAACCCATAAAGTAGGGAGTCCTGATGACGACAACAACAACAATAATTTGCATTTATATAGCGCCATCAACATAGTAAAATGTCCCAAGTCTCTTCACAGGAGTGTAATTAGACAGAAATTGTGAGAAAAATAGTCCCAGCTTGCAGGAAATTTGAATGCATGCAATGCATGCCATTCATGCACAGCGTGCCTCAGTGCTGCTTCCCCCCCACCCCCCAAAATTGATGAAATTCACCACCGTATTCTGAAGCAGTGCCTTGAGCTTTCGGACATATTTAGTGCTGTCAGACATGGTACCATATTCTGAGGTGGTGCCCTGTGCTGTCAGAGCAATGTATTCGGAGGCTCTACCCATTGCTTTGAGATGGACGTTCTTGCTCTGATCTGTGGCAGTGTGCTCTGATGCAGTCACTATGCTCAGACTACAAGCTGCGTGTTCTCTGAGCTGTTATTCCCAGCCGAGAACTTGCTAACATTGTTTCTTCAGAGAGAATAACAAATACCTGCCTCTTAACTTAATGAATTTACATCCAATCAATGACTAGTTTCTGCAATCAAAATTATCAGTCGGATGACAAGGAAATGTAAACTGGGAGACAAAGAATATTCAGTCAAATGTTACAACCTCCTGTTGGAAGATTTAATAACCAGCTTCTCATTAGCAATTCTATTATTTTCTTCCTTCATGCTGTACTCAAGTATACTGGTTTGAATGCAGAGAGCATGCTCTGAGCTACAAGCTGTCAACTGTGTTTGTTACACCAGTGGATAGCTAGGAATTAATTTGATACTTTATGGAAACGGCCAAGGAGCCTCAGTTGATCAGAATATGTCCATTCCAAGCACAATGGGCTCTTGTCATTACAAAGTCTGTTGTTGCAAACCTTTTGTGATGAGAAACCTCATCCTACAGTAGCCCCACTTATAGTTTGTGAGGGAATTGAAACCACGATGAGATGAACTCTTTGATGGTCCTGCGTTTGTCATACCGTCCACCACTCGCACGTTGGGTATGATTCTGACAGATAATAAGTTGATCTCCTCCTCTCTCCCAGTCATTAGGTGCTATCTCATTCCAGTTGGTCACAGTGGCACTCCAGGTTTGCCAATATGCAAAGCACCGCAATAAATCTTGTGCTTACCCTTGTGAACTACCGAGGGCGAGATTGCTGCAGGTTGGCATTAGAACAGGAGCTTGGGTTCCTAAGTGGTAAAATGGTGGCCGAGGTGTGATTATGGAGAAGGGATAGAATTGAGAGGGTTTGCATCTTTGACATGAGGATCAAAGAGACAGACTCGATTGTAAACTGCTTAAATATCAGTTCCTCTTATTTTTAGATTGAGATAACTCAAAATAGGTTGGCATTTTTGAACCAAAACTAGCAGCTCTCATTCCACATCAAACCTGTCATAAGCTTCTATTCAAGGTTGTTTCTGAGTTGTCGAGCTTTTTTGAAGCTATTTTCTCAGGTTAGTGTGTATGCTGAATAGTCAACAGAAGAACATAAATGACATGTTTAGTGAAGTGATAACACCATCATTCTGCTAATCTGGCACTGCAAACGTGCTCATTTTACTTTTTATTTTTCTAAAGATATTGAAAATTTTTAAATCTTGCACAGAAGTAGTTTTCTCTGCTACAGCAGATAGTGATTTGCTACATCATGACATCCAAAGGAAAACCGTGTTCAGCTTTCACAGTGGGCTGTGGCTTTTCCAGCAGCTGTCTCTGCTCAAGGTGACAGCAGGATCTGACGGGCAGGTTTGCAGTAATAGTACTAAAGGTACTTCTGTATTGTGGCTAGGACTCCGAGAGAGCAGCACTCGAGTGGCGATCGATGACACCCAGGGGCTGCTGTCTATTTTTGCCTGCACTTGCATGCTTAGGAAGGAACACAGGAACAGGAGTAGGCCATTCAGCCCCTCGAGCCTGTTCCGCCATTCAATAAGATATAAATGGCTGATCTATATCTTAACGCCACTTACCCACCTTGGTTCCATATTCCTCAATACCCTTAAATCTCCATTGGAGAGCTAATCGAAGAAATGCTTATTTTTCACACCTCTGATCTGTGCTCTTGCAACAGAAAGTTGGGCATCAGGAGCCACAGAGTTTGCCTTGTGTGTGTTGTAGTGTGCTGGGAGTTGGCACACTTCTGTCACCAACACCACATCATTGATGTGAAAATGCCATAAGGGAGAGACTCTTGCAGGCAGACCCAGCCCTAATAACGTCATGCACCTTGCGCTATACCTTGTCACACTTTCTTTCAAGCATTTGTTGCACAGCACAATGCCGTTTTTGTCTAGTCTGTTTGTATTGTCCGGTGCTTTTTGTTGTACATCAGAATTTTGTATTGAGAAGCTTAGTGAAAGAGGTTAGACACTTGCGCAATTTCCAGGATGTTGAAACTTGAAACCTTGACGCGGCTTTTGCTCAATTCTGAGAAATACTGGAGGGCACAATGGGAGCTCCGTAGCCATATTCAGTTAGATCTGTACCATCTCAAATAAAGCATAGAGGATAAATGCTGCAAGTTAACATTGCAAATGATAACTGAAAAGATCAGTTAATCTGATTCCGATCACACGCTGGTGTTTTCCACTGTGTGCAGTATTCTGCAGGCCCCCAGAATTCTGTGGCACTTCATGGGCCATTTCTGCCACCCTGCCCACTTTTCTGTGTTTTGTGGATTGTTGCCCAGTTCTTTACTCTTATTCCTAGCCAGCTTTTATCTTACATTCTTCAGCCGAGCACTGTTGCAACTATAGGTAGCTCAAAAGAAGATGATTATTTAAAATTTTAAAAATGCATTGATGAGTTAATGAGTTTCTTCTAAGATTAATGGTTCCCATTTGAGGGGGGGGGGTGGGGGAAGAGGATAATGATCGCTGTATTTCACAGGAATTTTAGTCTGTTTACAGCAACGGGCTTTTTATTTATACTTGCACGGGTCTGCAGATTTTTGGACTGGCACCTTTATTCAGTTAAAATGATAATCAGCTCAAGCTGAATTAAGTTCAGCAATGAGACTTTAAACCAAGCCCATCCCCCACCCCCTGCCCCCTCATGTGGACGTAAAAGATCCCAGGGCACTATTTGAAGAAGAGCAGGGGAGTTCTCCAATATTCCTGGACAATATTTATCCTTCAGCCAACTAAAACAGATTATCTGGTCATTATGCCATTGCTGTTTGTGGGAGCTTGCTGTGCACAAATTGGCTGCCATGTTCCCTTCAAAAAGTCCTTCATTGGCTGTAAAGAGCTTTGGGACGTCCTGAGGTTGTGAAAGGCGCTATATTAATAGCAAGACTTTAGTTTTTGTTGTGTAAAATTCTCTGACTATTATTGATTGATTGGTTAACCCTACTGCCCAGTTAGGGGCAAGCATTTAAATCAGGGAGAGTTTCGTATTGTGTTCAAGCACTCAGTTTAATGCAGAACACTACGGGCTGGGCTGAAGTAGTGAGAAGCTGAATTGCATGGCTCTGGGGGGTGGCATGGAATGAAAATAAAGGATGGGCAACAAAACTACTGAAACGCACTCCATAGAGCATGTGCCTGGGTCCACTAGTCAGGAAAACTGATGTAAAGAAGGTGGCAATATAGCTCTGGTATCTCTTTGATAATTGGTGATTATCACTACTTCTTCTGGACAGCCTAATCCCTAGAGCTTCATTTTAAAAGCAGCATTTTATATTGTGCTTTACTGAACTGACAACTTTTAATTGCTTTACTTAACCTTTGATAAGTAAAACAATTTATTTTGAATTAAGGGCTATTAAAAGAACGTCTAACAACTTTATCACAGCCAATGCAGTACATATGAATTATAGTCATGTAATGTAGCAAGACGTGGCAGCCAATTTGTTATAGTGGTGTTAATTGAGGGATAAATGTTGGCCAGGATACCAAGAGAACTCTCTTGTTCTTCTTCCATGGGATGCCGCGAGATCTTCTCCGTCTGTTTGAGAAAGTAGACTGGGCCTCGGTGTAATGTCTAATCCAAAAGGCAGCACCTCTGACAGTGCAGCAGTCCCTCAGTATTACACTGAAATGTCAGCCTGGATCATGTGCTCAAATCTCCGGAATGGGGCTTACTGGGGGTAAAAATAAGCAGAGTGGGTCAGGAAGGGACAGAGAGAGTAACAAAGGTAATAGGCTATCAGTGACTCAGGTGACATCAGGGAAAAATTTTAAAAAGTCAAAGCTAAAGGCACTATATCTGAATGCGCGAAGCATTCGCAACAAATAGATGAATTAATAGCGCAGATAGAAATTAATAGGTTTGATCTAAAAAACCATTATGGAGATGTGGTTGCAAAGTGATCAAGGTTGGGAACTAAATATTCCAGGATACTTAACTTTTAAACTTTTAGAAGAGATAGAAGGAGGAGGGATAGCCCTGATAATAAGGGATAGATAAAGACAGTAGAGAGAAAGGATCTTGGCTCCGAAAATCAAGAAGTAAATCAGTTTGGGTGGAGCTTAGAAACAGCAAGGGGCAGAAAACATTGTTTATAGGCCCCCAAACAGTAGTTGTAATGTAGGGCAGAGTATTAATCAGGAAATTAGAGGCGCATGTAACAAGGGTAATACAGTAATCATAGAGTCTTTACGGCACAGAAGGAGGCCATTCAGCCCATCGGGTCCGTGCCGGCTCTCTGTAGAGCAATCCAGTCAGTCCCATTCCCCCGCTCTATCCCCGTAGCCCTGCAAGTTTATTTCCCTCAAGTGCCTATCCAATTTCCTTTTGAAATCCTAGATCGTCTCCGCTTCCACGCCCTCATCGGCAGCGAGTTCCAGGTATTGCCACTCGCTGCGTAAAAAAGTTCTTCCTCATGTCCCCCCTTTACTCCAAGGAGAACAACCCCAGCTTCTCCAACCTAACCTTGTAGCTAAAATCCCTCATCCCTGGAACCATTCTGCTAAATCTCCTCTGCACCCTCTCAAGGAACTTCACATCCTCCCTAAAGTGTGGTGACCTGAATTGAATGCCATACCAGAGCTTTATAAAGGTTCAGCATAACTTCCCTGCTTTTGTACTCAATGGCCCAGATATTCCGATCGCAGACCTCCCGCGCCCTTACTTGAGGCGCACAGGTCCGCTGCTGGGCCTCTCCAAACTGCCGGTGTGCAGGGCTCACGTATCCCAGAGGCGCAGGTAGTTCACAGCGTCCCTGGGATCACGTGGGCCATGGGGAGCCAATCACAGAAGGGAATCTCCCTTCATACATTTGACAGGAAGACCTGTCAAATATATGAATGGAGATCACCCCCAAAACATAGTAAAACTTCAAATAATTTTTTTTTAAAAACTCTGACTTTTAAAATGACTTGAAATTACATAAATTAACTATTTTAAACAAAAATTTTAATTTTTGAAAAAAATAATTAAAGTTTTTAACGGGGCTAAAAATAAACTTACCTTTCTTTAAAGTATTTTTAAATGATAAATCAGTGGAAATTTTTTTTTAAAAACTTTTTTTCAACTCTTATCCAGGTAAAACAGGCCTTACGCCTGCTTTTACCAGGCGCAAGAATTGTAAGTGTTTTCTGCAGGCGGAGGGTCTCCAAAAAGCGGAACTCTCCGCCCGCAGAGGCCCTTCTCCCAGGCAGCCAGAGGATCTGTCAAGACCATTCTTGACAGATCGGAAATGCCGGTTTCCAGCGCATGCGCAGCGCATGCCTGAAACCGGCATTTCCAATGTCCCTATGGGTGGGTACACAGCGCGTACCCACCCATAGGGATCGGAATATCCGGCCTAATACCTCTATTTATGAAGCCCAAGATCCCATATGCTTTGCTGACTACTCTCCCAATATGTCCTGCCATCTTCAAAGATCTATGCACATGAACCCCCAGGTCCCTCTGTCCCTGCACACTCTTTAGAACTGTGCCATTAAGTCTGTATTGCCTCTCCCTATCCCTTCTGCCAAAGTGCATCACCTCACACTTCTCTGTATTAAATTCCATCTGCCACTTGTCTGCCCATTCTGCTAGCCTATCTATGTCCTGTTGCAGTCGATTGGTATCCTCCTCACTGTCTGCCACACCTCCAAGTTTGGTATTATCGGCAAATTTTAAATTTTACTCTGTATTCCAATATCCAAGTCATTTATTTACATATATATCAAAAAAAGCTGTGGTCCTAGCACTGACCCTTGGGGAACACCACTGTCTACCATCCTCCAGTCTGAAAAACAACCATTTACCACGACTCGCTGTTGTCTGTCCTTAAGCCAATTTCTTATCCAAGCCTCAATTTTGTTAGCCAGCCTTTTTTAAAAATTCGTTTATGGGATGTGGGTGTTGCTGGCAAGGCCAGCATTTATTGCCCATCCCTAATTGCCCTTGAGAGGTGGTGGTGAGCTGCCTTCTTGAACCACTGCAGTCCGTGTGGTAAAGGTACTCCCACAGTGCTGTTAGGTAGGGAATTCCAGGATTTTGACCCAGCGACGATGAAAAAATGGCGATATACTTCTAAGTTAGGATAGTGTGTGACTTGGAGAGGAACTTGGAGGTGGTGGTGTTTCCATGCGCCTGCTGCCCTTATCCTTCTAGGTGGAAGAGGTCGCGGGTTTGGGAGGTGCTGCCGAAGAAGCCTTGCGGAGTTGCTGCAGTGCATCTTGTAGATGGTACACACTGCAGCCACGGTACGCCGGTGGTGGATGGGGTGCCAATCAAACGGGCTGCTTTGTCCTGGATGATGTCGAGCTTCTTGAGTGTTGTTGGAGCTGCACTCATCCAGGCAAGTGGAGAGTATTCCATCACACTCCTTACTTGTGCCTTGTAGATGGTGGAAAGACTTTGGGGAGTCAGGAGGTGAGACACTCGCCGCAGAATACCTAGCCTCTGACCTGCTCTTGTTGCCACAGTATTTATGTGACTGGTCCAGTTAAGTTTCTGGTCAATGGTGACCCCCAGGATGTTGATGGTGGGGGATTCGACGATGGTAATACCGTTGAATGTCATGGGGAGGTGGTTAGACTCTCGCTTGTTGACGATAGTCATTGGCTGGCACTTCTGTGGCGCGAATGTCACCTGCCACTTATCAGGCCAAGTCTGAACGTCGTCCAGATCTTGTTGCATGCAGGCATGGACTGCTTCATTATCTGAGGAGTTGTGAATGGCACTGAACACTGTGCAGTCAGCATCCCATTTCTGACCTTATGTTGGAGGGAAGCAGCTGAAGATGGTTAGGCCTAGGACACTGCCCTGAGGAACTCCTGCAGCGATGTCCTGGGGCTGTGATGATTGACCTTCAACCACCATGACCATCTTCCTTTGTGCTAGATATGACTCCACCCAGTGGAACGTTTTCCCCCCGATTCCCATTGATTCAGTTTTACTAGGGCTCTTTGATGCCACACTCGGTCAAATGCTGTCTTGATGTCAAGGGCAGTCACTCTCACCTCACCTCTGGAATTCAGCTTCTTTGTACATGTTTGGACCAAGGCTGTAATGAGGTCGGGAGCTGAGTGGTCCTGGCGGAACCCAAACCGGGCATCAGTGAACAGGTTATTGGTGAGTAAGTGCCGCTTGATAGCACTGTCGATGACACCTTCCATTACTTTGCTGATGATTGAGAGTAGACTGATGGAGCGGTATTTGGCCGGGTTGGATTTGTCCTGCTTTTTGTGGACAGGACATACCTGGGCAGTTTTCCACATTGTCGGATAGATGCCAGTGTTGTAGCTGTACTGGAACAGCTTGGCTAGAGGCGCGGCTAGTTCTGGAGCACAAGTCTTCAGCACGATAGCCGGAATGTTGTCGGGGCCCATAGCCTTTGCTGTATCCAGTGCGCTCAGCTGTTTCTTCATATCACGTGGAGTGAATCGAATTGGCTGAAGACTGGCTTCTGTGATGCTGGGGACCTCAGGAGTAGGCCGATATGGATCATCCACTCGGCACTTCTGGCTGAAGATGATTGCAAACCCTTCAGCCTTGTCTTTTGCACTCAAATGCTGGGCTTCGCCACCATTGAGGATGCGAATATTCATGGCGCCTCCTCCTCCCGTTAGTTGTTTAATGGTCCACCACCATTCACGACTGGATGTGGCAGGACTGCAGAGCTTTGATCTGATCCGTTGATTGTGGGATTGCTTTGCTCTGTCTATAGCATGCTGCTTCCGCTGTCTAGCATGCATGTAGTCCTGTGTTGCAACTTCCCCAGGTTGGCAGCTCATTTTTAGGTACGCCTGGTGCTGCTCCTGGCATGCTCTTCTACACTCCTTATTGAACCAGGGTTGGTCCCCTGGCTTGATGGTAATGGCAGAGTGAGGGATATGCCGAGCCATGAGGTTACAGATTGTGGTGGAATACAATTCTGCTGCTGCTGATGGCCCACAGCGCCTCATGGATGCCCAGTTTTGAGCTGCTAGATCTGTTCTGAATCTATCCCATTTAGCACAGTGATAGTGCCACACAACACGATGGAGGGTGTCCTCAGTGTGAAGACGGGACTTCGTCTCCACAATTATATTTTGATATTTTGTCAGCATTCTCTTCCTTAGTAAACACCAATACAAAGTACTCATTTAGTATTCTAGCCTTGCCCTGTGCCTCTAATCATATATCACCTTCTTTGTCCCGAATAGGCCCCACCCTGCCTCTTACTACCCGCTTACTATTTACATGCCGGTAGAAGATTTTTGGGTTCCCTTTTATGTTAACTGCCTATTCTATTCTCATATTCTCTCTTTGCCAGTCTTATTTTCCTCTTCACTTCCCCTCTCAACTTATTGTATTTGGCCAGGTTCTCACTTGAAGAATTCACCTGACATGCATCATACACCCTCTTTTTTTGTTTCATTATATTTTCTATCTCCCTCGTCATCCAAGGAGCCCTGGCTTTGGTTCCCCTGCCTTTCCTTCTCGTTGGAATGTACTTAGTCTGTACCTGAAACATCTCCTCCTTAAAGATCACCCATTGTTCTGTTAGAGTTTTTCCTGTCAATCTTTGGTTTCATTTTACCCTGGCCAGATCCCCTCTCATCCCATTGAAGTTAGCCCTCTTCCAATTTAGAAGTTTTACTTTAGATTGTTCCTTGCTCTTCTCCATTACTAATCTAAACCTTATGATGAAATGATCACTCGTACCCAAGTGTTCTCCCACAGACACTTGGTCCACTTGGCCCACCTCATTCCCCAGCACCAGATCCAGCAATGCCTCCTTCCTAGTTGGGCCGAGAACATACTGGTCAAGGAAATTCGCCTGAACACATTTCAGAAATTCCTCCCCCTCCTTTCCCTTTATCCTAGCATTATCCCTATCGATATTTGGGTACTTAAAGTCCCCCAATATCACCACACTATAGTTCTTGCACATCCCTGTGATTTCCCTGCAGATTTGCTCCTCTATCTCTCTCACTATTTGGGAGGTCTACAGAATGCCCCCAATAGCATGATCATACCCTTTTAGCTTCTCAACTCTAACCAGATGGATTCTGTCCTTGCCCCCTCAAGGACATCCTCTTTCCAACACTACAATGTCTTCCCTAATCAGTACTGCCACCCCACCTCCCTTTTTTCCATCCCTATCTTTTCTGAACACCTTTTACCCATAAATATTAAGTGCCCAGTCCTCACCATTTTTAAGCCATGTTTCCGTTATTGCCACTACATCATATTGCCACATGGCTAATTGTGCTTGTAGCTCACCAACCTTATTCACCACACTTTGTGCGTTTACATACATGCATTCCAAACCTGTCTTTATTCCTCATAGTCGTTCTTCGTCTGCTCCTATCTAATATGGTACTACTTCCTTCTCAAGTACTATCCAACACTCTCCCTCCTTTATGCACCTTATTCCTCTTTTCTACTTCTATATGGTGGTGCATATAGAAGTAGAAAAGAGGACTCATGGGAGACTTTAATCTACATATAGACTGAGCAACCAAATTTGCAGTAATAGTGTGGAGGATGAATTCAAAGAATGCGTACAAGATAGTTTTCTGGATCAGTATGTTGAGGAACCAACTAGGGAACAGGCTATTTTAGATCTAGTATTGTGCAATAAGAAAGGGTTAATTAATAACTTTGTAGTAAAGGGGCCTTTAGGGAAGAGTGACCATAATATGATAGAATTTTATATTGAGTTTGAAAGTGATTTAGTTAAATCTGAAACTAGGGTCTTAAATCTAAACAGCAAACTACGTAGGTATGAGTGGCGAGTTGGCTAAGGAAGATTGGGAAACTACATTAAGAGGTATGACAGTAGACAAGCAGTGGCTAGCATTTAAAGAATTAATAATTTGCAACAAATATACATTCCTTTAAGGCACAAAAACCCCACAGGAATAGTGGTCCAGCCATGGCTAACAAGAGAAGTTAAAGATAGTATTAGATCAAAGGAAGAAGCTTATAATGTTGCCAAACAGAGTAGTAAGCCTGAGGATTGGGAGGATTTTAGAATTCAGCAAAGGAGGACCAAGAAATTGAGGAAAGAGAAAAAAGAATATGAGAATAAATTAGCAAGAGACATAAAAACAGAATGTAAACATTTCTATAGGTATGTAACGAGGAAGAGATTAGTGAAAGTAAACGTGGGCCCATTAGAGGCAGAGACAGGAGAAATTATAATGGGCAGTAAGGAAATGGCCGAGACATTAAACAAATACTTTGTATCTGTTTTCACAGTAGAGGACACAATAAACATTCCGGAAATAATAGGGAACCAAGGGTCTAGAGAGAATGAGGAACTTAAAGAAATCAGTAGAAGTGAAGACATAGTACTGGAGAAATTAATGGGACAAAGTGGCGAAAAATCCCCTGGACCTGGCAAACTGCATCCTAGGGTTTTAAAAGAGGTAGCTGCAAAGATAGTGGATTCACTGGTATTAATCTTCCAGAATTCCCTAGATTCTAGAACAGTCCCCATAGATTGGAAGATAGCAAACATAACCCCGCTATTTAAGAAAGGAGGAAGAGAAAAAACGGGGAATTATAGGCCAGTTAACCTGACATCAGTAGTGGGCAAAATGCTAGAATCTATTATTCGGGACTTGGTAACAGGACACTTAGAAAATCATAATATGATTAGGTAGAGTCAATATTTGACAAATCTGTTCGAGTTTTTCGAAAATGTAACTAGTAGGATGGATAAGGGGGAACCAGTGGATATAGTGTATTTGGATTTTCAAAAAAGCATTCGATAAGGTGCCACACAAGAGGTTATTACACAAAATTAAGACTCATGGTATTGGGGGTAATATATTAGTATGGATTGAGGATTGGTTAATGGACAGAAAACAGAGAATAGGAACAAATGGGACATTTTCAGGTTGACACGCTGTAACTAGCGGGGTACCGCAAGGATCAGTGCTTGGGCCTCAGCTATTTACAATCTAGATTAATGACTTAGATGAAGGGAATGAGTGTAACGTATCCAAGTTTGTTGATGATACAAAGTTAGGTGGGAAAGTTAACTGTGAGGAAGATGCAAAGAGGCTGCAGAGAGATATAGACAGGTTGACTGAGTGGGCAAGAACATGGCAAATGGAATACAATATGGGGAAGTGTGAAGTTATCCACTTTGGTAGGAAAAACAAAAAAGCAGAATATTTTTTGAATGGTGAGAGATTGGGTAATGTTTGCACTCAGAGGGACCTGGGTGTCCTTGTACATGAATCACAGAAAGTTAACATGCAAGTACAGCAAGCAATTAGGAAAGCAAATGGTATGTTAGCTTTTGTTACAAAGGGATTAGAGTAAAAAAGTCTTACTACAATTATACAGGACATCGGTGAGGCCACACCTGGAGTACTGTGTACAGTTCTGGTCTCCTTACCTAAGGAAAGACATACTTGCCTTAGAGGGAGTGCAGTGAAGGTTCACTAGACTGATTCCTGGGATGAGAGGATTGCCCTATGATGAGAGATTGCGTAGACTAGGCCTATATTCTTTAGAGTTTAGAAGAATGAGAGGTGATCTAATTGAAACATAAAATTCTTAAGGGGCTTGACAGGGTTAATGCTGGGAAAATATCTCCCCTGGCTGGGGAGTCTAGAACACGAGGTCACAGTCACAGAATAAAGGGTAGGCCATTTAGGACTGAGATGAGGAGAAATTTCTTCACTCAAAGGGTTGTGAATCTTTGGAATTCTCTACCCCAGAGAGCTGTGGATGCTCAGTCATTGAATATATTTAAGACGGAGGTGAATATATTTAAGACGGAGGTCAATAAATTTTGGGGAACAAAGGGAATTAAGTGATATGGGGATAGTGCGGGAAGATGGAGTTGAGGTAGAAGATCAGCCATGATCTTGAATGGCGGAGCAGGCTCGAAGGCCCAAATGGCCTACTCCTGCTCCTATTTCTTATGTAAACCTACAACCTTCTGACTCCTAGGTGAGAGAGCTACCACTGAGCCACAGCTGACACCTTGTATATTAAAATAAAAGAAACAACATTCAGGAAAACAATTACAGAAATGTAAAAGCAAAATATTGCGGATGCTCAAAATCTGAAATAAAAACAGAAAATGCTGGAAACCCTCAGCAGGTCAGGCTGTATCTGGTTCAGGTTGTTGACAGATGCTGCCTGACCTGCTGAGCATTTCCAGCATTTTCTGTTTTAATTACAGAAATGTATTGGACAAAAGTAGCTTTCCACGGGTAAAACCAATCTAGGGAGCCCTAAGGATTACAGGATATAAAACATCAGCTACCTTTTGGGGGGGGGGGGGGGGGGGTGTATTTTAATAAATAGGCTGTTTGTCATTCTGGGTACAGCAATGCCCCGAATCATGGAGTGCTGGGCATATGTTTGGATCTGGATGGCAAGTTCTTGTTCTCACCTTGGTCATCAGGGAACATTGCAGGTAGCACCTACTTCAACCTTGGGAGCAACAAATGAATAGCTCTCACATGCCCTGCAATGTTTGGTTATAGAGCAGCAATGACAAAGGGCTGGGAGCTGGGGGTGGCACTGTAAGGGAGGAGAACTTCATGACAAATATTTAAATGTAGGAGGCAATATTAGAGAAAATTCTCTTTCTTCATTACATTTGAATTTTCCTCATTTTTGTATAAGCATTGGATTGAAAGCTGATGAAAACCAAAGACGTTTATTTTGTCGTTTGTTCAGCGGGATCAAGGGGTTGCGTAAGGAACAAGCACAGATCTTTATGCAGTTTTTGCTTTGCACCTGGGATAGTAGGATTGTTCAGCATCTTTTGTTCTTTGGAGAGCCACTCATTTTCGATATAATGTTCCTGCCCTCCTAAAGGAGAATTTTCTTCCAGCTGCATCATTTGTTTTATGTTCAATCGTGGCTTTCAAAAGGGAATTGGCTAAGCACCCGAAAAAAAAATTGCAGGGCTACGGGGAAAGGGCGGGGGAGTGGGACTAGCTGAAGTGCTCTTGCAGAGATGGGCCGAATGGCCTCCTTCTGTACTGTAACCATTCTGAGTCCGTGTTCAGCATTTTTCTGGTTAAAAACATGCAGTGCAGATCCCTTTACTCACCCTCTGGAATCTAGCTGCTGAGAGATTTATTTCACTGGGTACTGCTAGAACAAGGTGAGAGACAGTCATATTTATACTGCATACAATACGTCCCCGGACAGTTAAGTCTCTGTCACCTTCTATATGTACAGTGCGCACAAAGAAAAGGGAACATTTCACTCAGTGTGTTGTGTGTGTCTCGGTGCCTATTACTGTCTGCAGCAATGTGACTCAGTGTCTCTCAGTTGTTACCTCCTGTACATGTACAGTATTCACCGAGGAGCATGATATCATTCACTTCCATCTGGTACTGTCTAACTTGTGTGTATCTCTCCATTCACCTCCATCTGCTACTCTGCAACTCGTGTGCGTCTCAGTTATACTCTTACATAACAGTGCCAGAGAATGATTTATACGCCAATGTGCTAAATTCTATTGGTATTATTTGTACCAACAAATATGTGGAGTACAGAATATATTTACATGTTGCAATACCTTTTTTGTACTCCGTTGTACGCAAACACAAGCTACTACCAGACCAGATTGTGTTGATGTATACGTGTATCTGTCAATAGGATGTATGACATGGAAATAAGATTACAGTGTACTCTGTGATCTCCCATGGCTTTGCTCACTAGTAATGTGGCATCTGGTGCACAGATGTGTGATGCCTATGTCTTTAAGGCCGCTGCACAGTATTCCCTGTCAGAAAAAGGTCTCAAAAGACACATCATGAAATCAGTTAGAGGCTAATTGTTCAGGGAAATTTCTATAGATCCACAGATCCTGCACTTGGATCAGAAAAGTCAGCAGGAAATGACTGCTATTCGTCGTCTTTTTTTTAATATGCTTGACACTTTGAAGTGTGGCATCTGAACTTGTGATCGGCACAAGGCTTTTTAATATATACGAGCAGAGCTCCCGTGGCATTGCTTATAGTGAGTCCGCGGATATGGCAGCAGTGCAGAGGGGGAGATGTTTGATATTTGGGGAATGGAAAGGGAGAAATTTGAAGTTTGGCAGAATTGGAGAAAAGTCTTGAGGTTTTACAACACTGAGGAGGGAGGTCCTGGGCTTTGGTTGCACTATGGGAGGGGAGAAAGAAAGAAAGACTTGCATTTAAATCCCAAAGCACTTTACAGCCAATTAAGTACTTTTGAAGTGTAGTCACTGTTGTAATGTGGGAAACGTGGCAGCCAATTAGCCATAAACAGCAATGTGATAATGACCATTAAATCTGTTTTAGTGATGTTGATTGAGGGATAAATATTAGCCAGGACACCGGGGATAAACTCCCCTGCTCTTCTTCAAAATAGTGCCATGGGATCTTTTATGTCCGCCAGAGAGAGCAGACGGGGCCTCGATTTAACGTCTCATCCGAAAGACGGCACCTCGATTTAACGTCTCATCCGAAAGACGGCACCTCAGACAGTGCAGCACTCCCTCAGTACGGCACTTGAGTGTCAGCCTAGATTTTTGTGCTCAAGTCCCTAGAGAGGGACTTGAACCCACAACCTTCTGACTCAGTGGTGAGAGTGCTACCAACTGAGCCACAGCTGACACTTAAGGGAGAGCGCTTTGGGATTCAGCAGTAGTATGGAGAAAGAAGAAAGAAAGAATTGCATTTATATAGCGCCTTTCACGACCACCGGACGTCTCAAAGCGCTTTACAGCCAATGAAGTACTTTTTTGAAGTGGAGTCACTGAAGGGGGATGTATTGAGGTTTGGTATTAGTGAGGAAGACCCTTGGCGGGGGGGTGGGGGGGGAAATTGGGTCACGCCCCCTTTGGAGCACTAACTTCACCGGGGCGCTACTTTTAATGCCCCGAAAAAGTTAGCGCCCACACGCCCAAAATTCACTGGTAGCGCCCCAAACAGGAAGCGGGCTGCTACTGGAAGCGCCCCGCCTCCCTCTTGGGGCGCTGCGAGTGACTCTCACGGCGCTATGTGCCGCGATACTGCAGGCCTTCCTCCCCTTATTAAAGGGGAGGGGCCTTGCACAGCATGACCCGGGCCGGCCCAGCTGGGCCACCAGGGATCGGAGTGTCGGCAAAAGAGCCCGGCACTCGAGAAGTGCCGGGCTCACGGAGTGCAGCCGGCACTCTGCGTGGGGGCTGCACAGAAGGCCGGGGACGGCAAAGTGGGCAGGTGCTGGCAGGCGGCCAGCAACAAAAATGGCCGCCCGGCACCTTCCCTTTAATTTGCACCGTCCCGGCCGCAGGTAGGCCCCCCTGACCCTGTCGGACATGGTGTCCGACGGTAAGTCAGGGGGCGCTACCGAAGATTGCAGCCGGGGCGTTGCACACAGTGATGACGTCATCGCTGGCGGCGCAGCACCGCGGGGCGCTAATGGTTACTGCCGTCGCGCCCACGCGCTAGTTGCTTTACGCCCCGTTGGCGCCCTTGGAGCGCTAACTGGAGGCGCAAATCAACCGAATTTTTCCCCCTTGGGGTTTAGTGTTGTGAATTAGACATCATCAGACCCCAACTTTTGCATTTCAATGAGCCCTTCACCTGCCTAGGGCAAGGGCTTCCAACACTGCCCCAAACATGCTAGTTAAAATGGACAAGGTGAGTACCACGCTGTTGATGTTTTAGACCCCCCACCCTTCCACACACCTCATACTCATCCGGCATTAGGGGGTTAAAGTCAGCCGTTCTGTCTCTATTTTACTTCCCTTTGTTCACAGACAGGAAGGGATCAGAGACTTTCCAACACAATTGTGAGAAGTCGCACAACACCAGGTTATAGTCCAACAGATTTATTTAAAATTACAAGCTTTCGGAGCTGTCGCCCCTTCGTCAGGCCAGTCCAACGCCGGCATCTCCGCATCACAACACAATTGTGAGAGAGGTGTTTACCAATTGCTGAGTCAGATTAACAAATTGTTAATTATTTACAGTCGATGGGGCAACATCAAAGCTAGCTCATTAACATTTCAAGTATCTATCATCTCAGAGCCACTTTTTCACTTGCATGGATACATTATGCTTTAAAACACAACGTTTAACGACAACTCTTTCTCCCAACGTTTTTCTGTGGGGAAAAATGGTCAAAAGATCTTGAGAAATGACACCCAGATATTTCACTTTAGTGGAATTGGTGCGTATCGTCAGTGTGCTGGAACCTCTGCCCACCAGTGATGTGTTCCTGGCCACGGCCACGTTTCCAGCCACAGGTTCATTAGCATAATTATGTCTGGCTCCCTGCCTCCACCACATAGTGTGACTGAAGGGTTGTAGAGTATGGGAGAGAGGCCTCACAGGCCTGCTGCAGCCACTTTGATAGCTAAAGAGATTTCTTTTTTTTAAATAATTAGCAGATAAAGTGCATAAGCCTTCAGCTTTCTGTCCATTTAATCTTCAAATGGGCCCTCTGCCTTTATTAATAGCACTAGATGCAGGGGATGAACAGGTTTCTTTTGCGTTCAGCTCCCTGCTATGGGTGTGAAACGACGGAACATACTTTGGATGAAATATCCCTCACATTTGACTATCATTTCAGTACATCTACCCAGAGATAGGTGGGTACATTGAAGTTCGTTGGTGGGAAATCCAATGGGCCCAGGGGTGTGACGGAGTACGTCCTTGTCTCAGTTTCTGTCTCTGCCCTCAGTTCCTCCCATAAATTAGAGAATGGAGGCCAGAAGATTAAAGCCATTTCATTTCATTCCTCACTTACAATTAAGAGCATTACTCTCCCAAATGATTCATTTACCCGTCAGATCCTTTATTATGAAACAACCTATTTTATCTATGAGCAACACCGTGGGAGATCAATTTTTATTTTATATACATGAGAAAATTCAATAATCCTCATAGGGCTGTGGAGTCCTTGTTGAGGCCCTCAGTACAAACAGGCGAATGAAATCGGAAAACTGGGCAGTTCAGAGATGTGCAAATTGATACAACAGATTTGCATCCGCAGGAATGAGGATAATCCATCAATGATGGTGCACCTGTAATAATGATCCTTGAACATCTCTCATGCAGCAACTGATGAAAACTTCATTAATCCAGTTGTGGAGTTTGTAAAATATGGAGAAAATGGCCCAGTGAAAATCAATAAAATCCCAATTTTACCCTGGAGTCACTTACGTTTCCAGGTTGTTTTGAAAAAAGGAGTAATATGGAAACATTCACAGCTCCCTCTGGATAAACAGCGTACTGCTGATCCCCACTAACCCACTCGGAATGACAAGTAAGTGGTGATTCCGTGATTCGGACACTCCCAGTGGGGAGTGGAACTTTCTGCCTGTAAAATCAAGGCTGAAACCTGTGATTTCCCATGATGTGCTTCCTACAAATGCCGCTCCCCACCAGGAGCAGCAGATGGTGAAATCACTCCTGTTATTTTTTTTTTTTGTTATATTCGTGATTTTAACACACAAAATATAGAATGGGAAGGTTTATTGTTACAGAAAATCTGGCATTGGGCATCCAGTGAAAGTAAGGCTTTACAAGTTACAGGTCAGGCTGCCTCCCAACACTCTGTACTTGTGCTCACCACAGAAAGGCCGGTTCTACAAGCCGGCTCGCACCTCTTATCAACAGAACGTTAACCTTATGCATGTAGTTAACAGGATGGTTCTGTTCCAGGATTAAAAATCTACCCATTTTCCATTGAGTTATGCCAGGAATAATATGGGATTCCCCCAATAAACTCTTGAACTCTCCAATAAACAGAGAAACAGAATAATGACGGAGCGTGTATTTCAGGCTATACGGCAAGTTGTTCACTGAGAGAAATATACACAGAAAAAAATTAACCATGATAACGATGCAGCTTAGCTATAATATTTCTCATCCTTTTCTCAGGCCAAAATTCCAGTGTTTCCAGGTTCTTGGAATCCTTTTTCCGAGACGTTTCCACACACTTTTTTAATATGAACCTTGGTGCTCACGGAGTTCCGATTCACCAGTGATGTGGAAATAAGGTTAATCTTGAATGAGCTGAGTAAAGATAAGCAGCTATCTCTAAGCCTTTATGCCAAAGGAAGCTGTTCAAGTGACAGGAATGAATGCGGATGCAATGCCTGTTTTTTTAGCAGGATATCCCGTGATTGGACAGCCATTACATACAGATAATGGCTCGGGTCTCTTTCTCAAAATGGTAAATATTGTCTGAGGAATTAATCAGATCAATTTTGTCTTGACGTGGGCCAGTGTGCAAGCAAGCAAAACTAGGAGGTAGTCCATCCTTTGAAACTAGCATCTGGCATCCACATGGGGTTTGTGTGTTTGCCTCTCTCCTCACACAAACGAAAACAAAGAGAGATCCCTTCCACAAAGTAGTTGGCACTTATCATTGATATGCAATCCCCTACAGGCTCTCAAGCTGAAAAGAGAACTTAACAGAAACACAACTATGTCTTCCATTTTAAAAATCCCAGAGCCCTACTGTCGCTAGAATTTAAATGACAGGATGTTAAGTGGACATTGTATAACCTGGAAGAGGACAAATCCCTGCCCTGTTTCCATCACACAACACAAATATTGCTGGACATTGTTGAGCACAGATATTATACAGTGAGTCCATATTCACATTTTACTGTTTCTTTCATACAAGCTTTTACATGCATTTGTTGTACGGGTACTTGTCACAGTGACGGGCAACGGTTTTCTTGTGTGAGTAAACTTTTATTAATCTCTTTGAAAACATGACATTGGATTAATATTCTCGTGTGAAAACATGAAATACTTTTGAGTGTTAAAAAATCCAATTAGTAGATGTTGGCGATGTTGAATATCCCAGAGGTTGGAGAGAGAGATGGAACTGTCATTACAAATTGCAACTTCATACTTTTACAGATCTAAAAATGTACATTTATTAGTATTAGAAGTACTTATCCAGCTCTGCAAATGAGATTCTGACTAGCCACCTACATTATGACAACAGGTAGACTATGGAAAGAAAACAAATTGGGGGAAAAATTCAGTTGCTTTGCGCCTCCCGTTAGCACCCTAAGAGGGCGCTAATGGGGTGCAAAACAACTAGCGCCCAGGCGCAGCGATGTTTGCACCGCTCGCGAAATTGACCAGACATTTTGCGGCAGCGCTAAACACTACCGCCACGATCTCCTGCGCCCACAGATCGTGACGTCAGTCGAGCGTGCAACGCCCCGGTAGCACCCCGGACTGGATATTGAGTGGCGCCCCCTGCCTTTCCACCTGCCGCTAGCAATGACAGGTTGAGGGGAATGTTTTGCAGTCGGGAAGGGACTGGGGGAGCGCTATTTAAAGGCGGCTGCTTCCTGCCTTTTTGTCAGCGACATTTTTGCACCATGCATTCTGAGAGAGAGAGAGAGAGAGAGAGAGAGAGACTTCTGGAGAGATTCAACGCTGTGTGAAGGAGTTTTGGGTACCGAGCAGCACTTTGCAGGTTCATTTTGATTTGACCTTCCTTGCATCGATTTAGAAGAGACTATGGGGGCTGCACTCTGAGCTCTTTCCCTGGGCCTCTCCATTGTTCTTTCGAGCAGAATTGATGTATAGGTTTCTCCAGGCCGAGATTCAAGGCTGCAATGAGCAGGGTGTGGATAGAGAGCAAGATTGACCCTCCCCTTTAAGAACTGGCCGGCGCCAGTGTGTCTGTGTTCCATTGCTGACTGACATCACATGAGCTTCGCCAGCGCTCTGAGGTAGCGCCTCGCTCCTCGGCATTTGCGCCTTGAGAGGTGTGTAGCGCCTGATTTAGCGCTCCAATCACCTCCAGGGGCGATAGAAGCCAAGTTTGCAGTCGGAGGCGATAATTAGCGCCAGGTGCTAAACTTTGCGCCCAGCCGATAATTGCGCCCCAAACAGGGCGATACCGAATTTCTCCCCCATTATGTTTTAACTAATACACCAGCTACTGTCCCTGGAAGTATGAGAATCTTCGCCCAAACCCTTTCACTTTTCTTTAAATCTTAGTTTGCCTTTCCTTGTGCTATTTTAATTTTTTTTCATATTTACTCCTTGTCACTTTGTATCTCCCTTCTTTCCATTAGTCTCATAATAAGAACAGACCGAATATTTAGGCTGTAAAGCTTCATGGGGGGGGGTTGAAATTTCAGTCCATTCTTTGTTCCCTGTGGTTTCACTACGAACTAAGGGTGGTTTGTTGTGACATGCTCCCAGGAATTTTATATATTTAAAACAACTGGAATCTTCAGGCTTTGAAAACCTAAATATGGGATCACATAAGTGCTATTACCTGATTTTGTCTTTGTAAATCAATCTTCTCTCCCTCTCAGCCTTGGTGTTTTCCTACACTTTGGGCCTTGGCTCAACACCTAGGTTTTCCTCTCTGAAAAAGGATACTACATATAAGGGGTGATTCCATGATCTGATGTTCTCACCAGGGACTGGCACTTGCAGGGAGTGCATCTTGGGAAATAGCAGGTGCAGAGCCCCCCATTTCCCCATAGGCGCTGCCTGTGAGCGCTACTCCTCACTGGGTGAGTTGGATCATGGAATCATTCCTCTCTCTTTTTCTCTTCCTCTTCTACTGGCCTCTTTCTGTAAGCTGTGGTTCAGTTGGCAGCACTCTCGCCTCTGAGTCAGAAGGTTGTGGGTTCAAGTCCCACTCCAGGGACTTGAGCACATAAAGCTAGGCTGGCATTCCAATGCAGTGCTGAGGGAGTGCTGCACTGTCAGAGGTGCCGTCTTTCGGATGAGACGTTAAACCGAGGTCCCGTCTGCTCTCAGGTGGACGTAAAAGATCCCATGGCACTATTTCAAAGAAGAGCAGGGGAGTTATCCCTGGGGTCCTGGCCAATATTTATCCCCCAACATAACAAAAACAGATTATCTGGTCATTATCACATTGCTGTTAGTGGGAGCTTGCTGTGTGCAAATTGGCTGCCGCATTTCCTACATTACAACAGTGACTACACTTCAAAAGTACTTCATTGACTATAAAGCGCTTTGAGACGTCCGGTGGTCGTGAAAGGCGCTATAGAAATGCAAGTCTTTCTTTACACACTAACGCACACTATTCTCCGTCTGAAAGACTGGACTATCAACAAGGAGATTTTTAATTAAAAGTCAACCAGAAACGTTACCTCAAGCCAAAGTATTGTCTTTGTATGCAGTTTCCATGGTTGAAGCGCGTTGGTGGTCCTGCAGTCTGAAAGTAAAGCTGGCTTGTAGTGGTGGCGTACAGTAATTTTTTTAGTGCATTTTAACCACGGAAGAAAGCCTCAAAACAAAGAAAGCAGTGTGAAACATCTGGTAAACATCATTAAAAGCACCAAAGATAGCAGTAATTATGATGTTGGGTGGTTGTGTCTTAATATGTGTGTAATAACATGTCTGCTGAATCATTACCATTTCTCTGTTCTTTTATGAAGCCCACATTGTTTTGCATATCCTTGTCTCCTCTTCTGGCCCTTAAATACTCTCTCTACCTTGTTTAACCCCATCCCCACAACATCTACAGTAAATACGCAGCCAGCAGAAGATCCAGGGTGTGAAGTCGTTTCCCAGTATGTGTGGACTTCCCCCATACACGTGAAAAACAAGCTGTTCCCTTTAAAGCGGCTCTATACTGTACATGTACACTAATTAAAAAATAAAATGGCCCAGAGGTGCTTCCTTCCCTCCAGTCGTTCTCTCTCTTCACTTTCCCAGCGGAACTGCTTTTCATTGAGGGGATTCTTTAGAACTGCTCGAAGCCCCCATCATGCAGGCTTGTCCTATTTGTTTCTGTCCCCCCGATGTTTTGGCTCTTTCAGACTTTTTTGCTGAGGCTGGTTGATCCTTTTTTTCAGCGATAGGTGTACTCTGAGAATCTACAGATAGATGCACAATCAATTAGCACTTTCTACCAAAATTGCACCACCTTTTACATGCGTCTGTCTTTATTGCTAAAAACTATCGCTAATGTTGCTAAAACTGTGGCCATGCATTTCTTGCAAGCTCCGGAGGTCAATGTAAATTTCAAAGTGTAGCCTACATTTGCGACTTGAGTTCCGCTGACTCCCTGGCGGAGGTCGCGCGGACTTGGATGGGACATTCTTTGAGTGGCACTCTGCTGGCTCCCGCAGGATTCCCCACCTGGAGTGATGGGTGATGGGCGATGTACCATACATCTAGCCATATATGGGCAGGCATATTGTAATGATATGCAAATTAGGCAACGCTTCGATTTTAAAATTCTCATCCTTGTTTTCAAATCGCTCCATGGCCTTGCCTTGCCCCCCCCCCCCTTTATCTTTGTAATATCCTGCAGCCCTACAACCCTCCGAGATCTCTGCGCTCCTCCAATTCTGGCCTCTTGAGCATCCCCAATTTTCAATCGCTCCACCGTTGGCGGCCGTGCCTTCAGCTGTCGAGGCCCAAAGCTCTGGAATTCCCTCCCTAAGCCTCTCCGCCTCGCCCCCTCTCTTTCCTCCTTTTAAGACACTCCTTAAAACCTACCTCTTTGATCAAGTTATCTGCCCTAATATCTCCTTATGTGACTCGGTGTCCAATTTTGTCTGATAAGCACTCCTGTGAAGTGCCTTGGGACGTCTTCCTACGTTAAAGGTGCTAGATAAATACAAGTTATTGTTGTTGCGTTGTTGCAAATGACCAAAATATGCCATCGACATGTAGTCCCTCACAGCACCATAACGATGCTGGGCGCAAAGGATGGCTATTTCTCCCTAGCATTCAACTTTGCATGGCAAAGGTGGGTGGGGGAGAGAAATTAAGACGTTAAAGGGCCGAACTAATCACAATACATTGAGGCGGCTCTTCTGAACAATCCTAAATTTTGAAGTTTTAGCAAGCAGCACAGAGGTCACAGCAGTGCTACCCTGCAACAGGCCTCTCTGGCCTGCCAAGACCTTTCTCTGCCCGCCCCCACAGACTGCTTGGTGGAGACTGCAGAGCCAGCCCCCATAAAATTGTCCAGAGTCGGGGGCATATCCTTGTGGCAGGTGATTCTCCCACCCTGCCAAAGAGACACTGAGATTCCACTAGAGCAGAAAATCCAGGCTGTAATATGCATGTGTTACATATGACATCCTTTGTGACTTTAACTGTGACACATTATCCCTCCTTGTGCTTTTCAAGTTCTCAGCGGCACAACAGCCAACAAATCTCTTCCACTTCCGAGGCACTGCCCTCGCTTGGCTCCACTTCTACCTGTTCCAACACGGCCAGCACATCTTCTACAGTGGCTTCTTGTCCCACTCCTGCCCGGCTGCCAAGGTTCCATATAAAACGTGGAAGTGGAGTAGGTGGCTCCACGTGTGGAGCAAGCAGCGGCATGGGGAAAAATTGCCTCCTCCTGTGCGTAAAAGTTTTAGAATTCTAAAAATATTCCAATAGTGGCAGCAGTGGTCGAAGTTGCCCAGTTTACACAAAGATGCCCGCGTCATGAAATATCTTGTCTGAAGACATTTGAATCTGAATTCTTAAAACTCTCCTTGTGTGTTTTTCTGCTAAATCTGATGTTTATTTTAAATGATAAATCCTGAATAAATCTCTGAACTAACACCTAATATCCAGAACATGATGTATACAATAAGATGGAAATTCTGATGACTAATTCAGTTCCAGATCAGCGAACAGTTAAGCAGTTGATCCTGACATATAAATTCTGTTACTTAACAGTTAATTTCCTATAAATTTCTGTAATAAAAAAAAGCATTAAAAAAAAACTGCACAAGGTATAAATACATCAACGATTCAAAAATAAATATCTTCAATTCTCAGCAATTATACATAACTTCACATTTAACAAATGTCATTGAAACCTGTTCTTCACCTGGCATTGAGAACTTCAGAGAGCAGAACAGATATGACCACCCCTCCGCTGTCTGCAGTCACACAAATGGCCTGCCACCCAAAGCTCGTTGGTACCTCTCTGACCAAGCTTTCGGTCACCACTCCTAATATCTCCTCCTTTGGCTCTGTCAGTTTTTGTCTGATTACACTCTATGAATAACCTTGGGATGGTTTCTTGCATTGAAAGAGCTATATAAGTGCAAGTTGTTGATGTTGTTGAATTTGCTCCAACATTAGCTGACTGTGTACGAGGAAACCTATTTTGTGGTTCCTGACTGTTTTATGTAATATTGTCTCGTAACCCTAACTTTAAAACCTATTACCTGGTTGAAGAATAATACTACATCAGAGCTTTGTGACTTTTGTGAAAACTGGATGTGAGGCCAGTCAGTAGAAGTCAAGTTGCTTTCAGATGCTTTCATGCAAATAGACCTTTAATACAACAGGACAAAAGTAGCATTATATTTGTGATGTTATTTTAAAAGCCATTTTCACATATCATAAATTTCCTTCCGAATGTAAAAGGTTCTTAAGTTCCAGTGCTGAAGAGAGAGCAATTTCTTCGAAAGGATTGAAAATTTAATTGAGCATTAAGGAACAAATGTGTGGTTCTGATGACTAATGTAGAACACAGCTTCAGACAAAGTGCCTACATTCAATTAATCATGAATTATTCAATAAAAATATCCACCTTGCGAAGGTTCCAGTGTTTCATAATGACCTATGCAGCCTAATTCCAATTAATCAATTGACTAAAGCAAAACAAACTATATTGAATCAAGATTAAAATTAAACAAAACTCTGCACACACTAATTGCATTGAGTTTGTAACTATATTGCAAGATAGTTCGTTAAATCACTGAACATATTTGTGACACAGTGCTTTAGAAAGCTTACATGTGTATAGTGCAAGCACCAGAGTTCCTAAATTAGTATGGATTATGAACACAATGGGCTCGATTTTGTCATTGGGGCAGGGCTGGGGTCGTGTCATCCACTTTTCGTGTAAGCCACCCGACTCCAATTGGATGTGGGAGAATTATTCGATTTTCCCCTAATTGGGCAATTGAGTTCGAGCATGTGGGAACCCATGACCCATTAGTTTTTTCAGTCTGAAAGTCACCTCTGATGATGTCATCATTGCTGCTGCATTTAAGGTCTGCAAAGACTGGGAAGCTTTTGGCCTTTGCTGTGAGAGGGACCTGGAGGCAAAATGAGCAGCAGGAGACCTAAGTCTGCTCCCAGATCATCACCACCACTCCAAGTGTGCTACCGCCAGGTTTCACCGTCGTGTTTCAGAGGAGGCGTGCATCACGTCCGAAAAGTCTTAAAATTAGAAAGGCCTCTCAAAATGGGATTATAGAGACAATTAAGTGGTTGTTAAGGGCCTATCCCGCCTCTTGGAGGTGGGACGGAGATGGGATCAGAAACCACGCATTTCGGAAAATTGCTTGGAGGCGGGATCAGGCCCACCTGCCATTTTTTGCAATTTTAACACCCCACACGCCTCCATTCCCGCCTCCTCGGGCCTGGCAAAATCGAGCCCGATGTATTCCAGTTCATGCTTGCGCTCTCTCTACTCCTCTTTCTTCCTCCCATCTCTCTAATTGCCACTCCGTTGGACTCTGTTCATCTTTTGAGTGTTTGTGTGCATATCTTTCTCTGCCTGTCTGGTGTGTATCTGTATCTCGGGGTCTGAAATTCCACTGTGCACTATTTTTAGGGCACTAATTAAAACAATTGCATCAAGTTCCTGCGTGTTCTACTTGTTTAATAAATTTGGACAGACACCAACTGATGAAATTCACCTCCTCCCAGCTTAGTATTCCTTAGGTTTAAAAGGCAGCCACCAACTTTGTAGACATTGCCATATATCCCACATCTGCCCTCTGGATCAGCATAAAAAGACAGGATGACATTGCCAGCATACAAAGGAGTGACTCTCTGAATCCTTCTGCTTACTTTCCCTGCCCTTGCAGAATAAATTTGTACACAATTGTATACATTGGCACTATCATACACCTATAATCTGTCTCTGTTTGTCAGTCTCTTTCTCCTTTCCAATTTGCTTCTTTCTCTTGTTAGAACTGTAGCACCACAGGATGAGATTTTGAAAGAGAATAATTATGCTACTAAGAGACAATGTGACCATGTTGCCAAATTAAGTTTTAACTTCCCTGTTTTACTCATCAAAGAGCATGTTCATCTGAATTTCCACCTAATCCTAAATGTTATAGAAAGATATCAATGCACTTACCAGAATATATATAATACTCTTCCTTTCATAGAATCATAGAATGTTTACAGCACAGAAGGAGGCCATTCAGCCCGTCAAGCCCGTGCCAGCTCTCTGCAAGAGCACTTCAGCTCGTCCCACTCCGCCGCCCTTTCCCCATAGCCCTGCAAAATGTTTTCTTTCAGGTACTTAGCCAATTCCCTTTTGAAAGCCACAATTGAATCTGCCTCCACCACCCTTCAGGCAGTACATTCCAGATCCTAACCACTCGCTGCATAAAAACATTTTTCCTCATATTGCCTTTGGTTCTTTTGCCAATCACCTTAAATCTGTGTCCTCTGGTTCTCGACCCTTCCGCCAATGGGAACAGTTTCCCTCTATCTACTCTGTCCAGACCCCTCATGATTTTGAATACTCCTCTCAACCTTCTCTGTTTTAAGGAGAACAACCCCAGCTTCTCCAGTCTATCTATGTAACTGAAGTCCCTCATCCCTGGAATCATTCTCATAAATCTTTTCTGCACCCTCTCTAAGGCCTTCACATCCTTCCTAAAGTTCAGGCCTTCATATCCTTCCTTTGTTGCTGTTCTTTATGCTGCAGCCATGGCTCAGTGGGTAGCAGTCTCGCTTTTGAGTCAGAAGGTTGTGGGTTCAAGTCCCACTCCAGAGACTTGAGCACAAAAACCTAGACTGACACTCCAGTGCAGTACTGAGGGAGTGCTGTACTGTGTCAGATGAGGCCCCGTCTGCTCTCTCAGGCGGACATAAAAGATCCCATGGCACTATTTTGAAGAGGAGCAGGGGCGCTATCCCTGGTGTCCTAGCCAATATTTATCCCTCAATCAGCAGGACTAAAAACAAATGATCACATTGCTGTTTATGGGAGCTTGCTGTGCGCAAATTGGCTGCCGTGTTTCCTACATTACAACAGCGAATACACTTCAAAAATACTTAATTGGCTGTAAAGTGCTTTGGGACATCCTGAGGTCAAGGAAAGCACTGTATAAATGCAAGTCTTTTTCTTTTTCAAAACTGCTATCAGAGGCAGCCTGGGAGTAGTTAATGATGTTGCTGTGGTGAGAATTAAATTCTGCCTCAGTAATGTTGTTTCTCTTAAGGTGATTTTTCTTTTGTTGCTCATCAGTGTTGCAGAATGAATTGCTTTTCCATTTCTAGCACCTACTGTCCCATTAAACACTCCCAGATTAAGTCCAGCATGGATTAGATGTAGGAAAGTGCTCCCTCTTCACCACAACAATATGCAGTTTATTGTTTTATTATGAGCACCCTGAACTGAACTGAGACTGCCTGAACTCACTTCACTTTGGACTCTCTCAGCTGACCGAGAAAGAAAGGCTTGCATTTATGTAGCACCTTAAAACATCTCAAAACACTTCACGCAAATTACTTTTGAGGTGTAGTCAATGCAGCACTCAATTTGCACACAGCAAAATCCCATAAGTATCAATGAACTGAATGACCAGTCAATATGTTTTAGTGGAGTTGGTTGGGGGGAAAATTCTGGCAGGACACGGAGAGCTTCCTCTTCTTCTTGGAATAGTGCCTTGAAATCTTTAACATCCACCCGAACAGGCAGGTAGGACCTTGGTTTAACATCTCAGCCAGAAGATGGCATCTCTGATAATGCAACATTCCCTCAGTACTGTACTTGAGTTTGTTTAGATTATGTGCTCAAATCCTAGAGTGGAGCTTGAACCCACAACCTCCTGACTCAGAGGTGCGAATACTGCTAACTGAGCCAAGCTGACACCCAAGCGAGCGATAACATATAACCATATCATAAAATACAGGAGCAAGGAGAGTGAGAGAGGCAGCAGTAAATGTAGCGTTTGTCCATACCTTGTAGGATTCCAGTGGGAAGAATCACAGATCAGCTTACTTTTTTTCCTCGACTGCACTGGGATTATGTAGCAATTCAGATGAGTTCATTTTCACTTTTAAGGATAAAAATAAAGATCTGCAACCAATTGGTTTAAAAAAATTTTGAGAAAGTTAAGGAAGGATCAACTAAACGACTGAATTCTTTATGTATTTGTTCTTGGAATGTGGGCAATGCTGTCAAGGCCGCATTTTATTGCCCATCCCTAATTGCCCTTGGAAGGTGCTGTTGAGTATTTTCCTTGAAGCAGTGCAGTCCTTGGGGTGATGGTGCTCCCACAACGATGTTAGGTAGGATATTGACCCGGCGACAATGAAGGAACAGCGATATATGTCCAAGCCAGGATGGTGTGTGACTTGGAGGGGAAGTTAGCAGTGATGGCGTTACCACCACATTGCTGCTCTTGTCCTTCTCAGTAATAGCGATTGCAAGGGAGGGAAGTTCTGATAAATGTTCCACGTATCTTCGTGTACACCTAAATAACCGAACAGAAAGACAAGTTGACTAATTATGATAGGCTCCTGAGATGGCACATGCAGCATTATGGGCAACTGAATGATTGTTTTGAAATTATGCGAAGGGGTATTGTCTTGTCAAATACCTTATCAAGTTTGCAAATACGCAGACATACAATTAAATGATTAGGGACACAAATGTGTGCTGTCTAATCACATTCTCCATGCCAAATTGTTAAACCTGAATCAAAACTCACAAAATAAAAGTATTGCAACACTTTGTGCTGTTCATAAGCATTGCTGATCAAAGGTACAAATTTTCAGTCAAGTTTTTGAATCAGCTGTTAAAGAACTGCTTCAAAAAAAAAACTTCCCACTTTGAAGCCAACACCTATTCAAGACGAGGAATTAGCAGTCATATTTCTTTATTTACAAGAGAAGGACTCATCTTCCGGACACAGAAGCCAAGTGTTGCACAGAGTCACATAAAGCCAATGGCCCTCTTTCATTAGTTCCTGGTTAGTACTCTGATAGTGGCAAAAGTTCCCTAAATATAAGAACAATGAAGGCAGCACAAGATATAGATCCTGTTACAATGCAAATGCTGCTGCTTACAGATAATAAACCATCATTAATGGGGATGATAATGTTTTCTTAATTTGTATTTTAGAATTACATAGTATTGACAACACAGGAACAGGCCTTTCAGTGCAACTGATCCATACTGGTGTTTATACTTCCCATGAGCCTCCTCCTACTCTTCCCACCCAGCTTCCATATTCCTCTATTCCCTTCTCCCCATGCATGTATCAAGCCTCCCCTTAAATGTGTCCGTTCTATCTGTGTCATCCATTCCACATGGCAGCGAGTTACACATTCTCACCACTGTTAATAATTCACAATTGTATCAAATCAAGAAGTGGCAATTCTTTCATTCATTTTGTATTTTATTTTCATCTACTGTTCAAAACAATAATTTTCTTCTTCATCATCAGGTTTCCACCCTAATCCTATGGTGATCACAATGTGTGAAGGGATTCACAAGATTGATTTATTTTGTGAAGGGATTATCAGGGCTGTGTTCTCTAGTGTATGTAAGGGGATTATCAGGTGTGTTAATCTATGAGGGGACTATCAAGCCTAGTCAGCATGAGTGAGGGGATTTTCTGGCCTGATGTGTTCAGTGTGAGTGAGTGAATTATCTGGGCTGGTTTATTAAGTATATGTTGGTGATTATCTGGACTGGTTTATTCAGGGTGTGTGAAGAGATTAGCAAGATTGTTTTATTCAATATATGTGAGGGATTATCAAGGCCTGTTTATTCAGGATGTGATGGAATTAGCAGAGCTATTTTATTCAGGATGAATGAGGATATTATCAGGGTTGGTTTATTGAGGATGTGTGAGGATATACCAAAACTGGTTTATTTAGCGTGTGTGAGTGTTATCGGTCCTGGTTTATTTAGGGTGTGGGTGTGTTATCGGCCCTGGTTTATTTAGGGTGTGTGTTATCGGCCCTGGTTTATTTAGCGTGTGTGAGTGTTATTGGCCCCGGTTTATTTAGGGTGTGGGTGGTAGATATTAGGGTTGTTGAACCCAGTGTGTATGAAAGGATTATTATGGGATGATGTTGGGTGGTTAAAATAGTGATAACACTAATTTGAGAGTGATATTGACTTGTCCAGTTTTGTAACTATTATGCCCTGTAACAGTACAGTGTGACCAGGCAAATAATAAAAGCAAATATGATCCACTCAGCCTTCTCTAAGCAGAAAATTCCATTGTACTGGTTCCCACCCCTCCCATTCCTGATCCTAACAAGAACCCTGCTCCCACCACGAAAGGTCTTAACAAAAGCTTTTTTCTCTAGATTCTGCTGTGCTTGATGACATGCCATCCAGCATGAATGTATCTTTACCCCTCTCGTGTGAATATTTTACAAGATAAACAGATGATTACAGCACCTCAGGGAGCTTTTGGGGTCGAAGATTTTGCATCCCAGGCTATCTGTGGAGGGTTACTGGTAGTATTTAGACTCCCTGTTCTGTAATTGCTAAAACAAAGCTCAGGTTGTTACCGTTAATAGTTAAAGGAAACTCCCATTTATGTAGTATGCTACATGCCAAAGAAAAGTTGTATTAGATTTAGTTGGCCAGAATTTGACCCTTTCACTGCCTAGTGCCCCTTTCTATTATAACATCACAGTGGGGTATTACATCTGGTGTGCTGTCTCTTGGGAACAGCGATAAACTGAGAGGAAGCTTGTTGGGAGGAAGAGAGAGATTGTAATTTGTAATAGTTTAAATATTTTGATGTTAAATGGAAAGCAGAGTCATAAAAGAAATATGTTGTTAGTCTCTAGAGAATGGATAGTAGATGATGGGGAGATAATGGCGCTTCAGTCTGTTTCACTTGGTGACCCAAGTGAGTACAGACTTTCAGTCCTGCTTCAGGACATCTGCTACCCACTGAAAGTATGCAGTACCTAAAGGATGGAACAGAGAGATAGCAAAGTAGAATCCATTGTTTAGAAAGAATAACCTCATCACTTTACCTGGCACCAGTGTCATTCACAAGACATGGATGCAAAAAGCCATTCGGCCCATCTACGCTCATCCATCCAGAAAGAACCCAGGGGCAGATTTTCATCTTGTTACACTTGGATGTGAAGGATCTCCTGGATGCAGCACGTAGAGGAAAATCAGGCCAGGAGGATCATAACCCGCAATAGAAAATTGGATGGGCTCCATTGTACACGTTCAATCCTCCCGACCTTGTCCCTCCATGTGTTGCGCCCAGACAATCCTTTACACCCTAGTGCAATAAGAGGAAAATCTACCCTCTATGGTCCACTCATCATAGTGTCCAGTAGCTTTATGAATCATTTCATGGCTTCTACCTCCCCTACCCTACCCAGAAGTCAGATTGGCATATTGATCACTCTGTGTGAAGAAGAATTTATATACATCAGAGCGAAATTTGCCTTTGTCAGCTTGAACCTGTGTCCCCGTTGTCCTACTGTGGTGGCTTAACTTAAAGTTGTGTTCCTGATTTACATTTTCTGTACTGTTTATCATATATATGTATGATATTCCCTCTGCATCACTTTCTCAAGGATGAAAAGCCAAGATACTCAAGTTTTTTTTCTCTCTCTCTCATAAGTAAGCCTAGTGGCTCTTCTCTAGTTTCCAGGGCTATGTTGTCCATTTTGTGACTTAATGATTAGACTGGACACAGTGCTCAAGGTTCAGTCTGACCAGAGACCTGGACAGTTTTAGTATGACTTTTTTATTCGTTCCTGGGATGTGAACGTCGCTGACAAGCCCAGCATTTATTGCCCATCCCTAATTGCCCTTGAGAAGGTGGTGGTGAGCCACCGCCTTGAACCGCTACAGTCCGTGTGGTGAAGGTACTCCCACAATGCTGTTAGGGAGGGAGTTCCAGGATTTTGACCCAGCGATGATGAAGGAATGGCGATATATTTCCAAGTCAGGATGGTGTGTGACTTGGAGGGGAACTTGGAGGGGAACTTGGAGGTGATGGTGTTCCCATGTGCCTGCTGCTCTTGTCCTTCTAGGTGGTAGAGGTCGCGGGTTTGGGAGGTGCTGTCGAAGAAGCCTTGGCAAGTTGCTGCAGTGCATCCTGTAGATGGTACACACTGCAGCCACGGTGCGCCAGTGGTGGAGGGAGTGAATGTTTAAGGTGGTGGATGGGGTGCCAATCAAGTGGGTTGCTCTGTCCTGGATGGTGTCGAGCTTCTGAGTGTAGTTGGAGCTGCACTCATTCAGGCAAGTAGGAGTGTGATGGAATACTCTCCGATTTATGCCTTATAGATGATGGAAAAGCTTTGGGGAGTCAGGAAGTATGAGACACTTGCCCCAGAATACCCAACCTCTGACCTGCTCTTGTAGCCACAGTTTTTATGTGGCTGGTCCAGTTAAGTTTCTGGTCAATGGAGACCCCCCCCAAGATGTTGATAGTGGGGGAATTTGGCGATGGTAATGCTGTTGAATGTCAAGGGGCGGTGGTTAGACTCTCTCTTGTTGGAGATAGTCATTGCCTGGCACTTGTGTGGTGCGAATGTTACTTGCCACTTATCAGCCCGAGCCTGAGCGTCATCCAGGTCTTACTGCATGCGGGCATAGACTACTTCATTATCTGAGGATTTGCAATGGAGTTTCTGACTTCTACTCCACTGCTTTGGAAAAATAGTTCAATTCCTTATGAGTGTAGTACTAAAGGTGGTAGAAATCTGGAATTCTCTCCCCAAAAGGCTGTGGATGGCGGGACAATTGGGGCTTGGAAGACTGAGATTGATAGATTTTTGTTAGGTAAGGATATCAAGGGATATGGAGCTAAGGCGAGTAGATGGAGTTGAGGTACAGATCAGCTATCATCTAATTGAATGGCAGAGCAGGCTCGAGGGGCTGAATGGCCTACTCCTGTTCCTATGTGAAGTATTTTTTCCACACAGGTAAAGGGAGGAAATGGGACCCCCAGTCTAAAAATATGGTGAGGTAATAAATTTAGCCAACAGTTTTTTTTGTTCTTTTTCCTCTGTCAGCTACTGTCAAATCCCATTGCCTGTTAAAATAGCAGACAGGCAACCTGCTCTACTAACAGTATTGATGCTGCTCTTCAAAGAACCGTTAGGTACTCAAATGGGCTGTTACTTTATTCATTCACTAACGTTGATTGGAAATTACATGTATACATCCACATACTACAATATTTTGACACTAGGCAGTGCATCGCCAGTGTGAAGCACCACCAGACTGCCCAACCATCTGATTTACTGAAACTTTTGAACAAATTCCCAGAAGGTCATAGGTCACAGTTTCTGGAGTGAGCTATTTGGAGGTGGAGATCATCATTGTGGGGCGTGAAGGGGAACTAACGAATTATAATGATACTAGTCAGGAAACTAAGGTGTGCAAATGCCTTATGTATACGTATCTTATTTAGCTTTAATATTCATAGTCAATCTCTACCAAAGCAGATACAGTAGTATATTTTTTTTGCTTGAAATGATCAGCACCCAATAAATTAGGGAGCTTTCATAGAGCGAGAAAACTATAAAATCTCCGCTGTCACTGCAGAATTGGAATAGTTGCTGAGTAAGAAACCAGCTGCATGTATTTGCTGGGCTGCCTCCCAAAGCTGAATCTCACGAGCCCCGAGGCAGACGGGGGCCAAAAGTGTTCCAACAGTACTGCTGTCATCTTGCAGTAAGCCAAGAATAGGCTGACACCAAGTTGTAAATGGGGGACTCTTGTCATTCAACATCCAAGGGGTGATTTTCAAGTAGCGACATTCATGCTGGCATGAGGCCCAGGTCTTATTAACATGCTGCCGGAGCAGCAGCTACTCCATGCTAAGTCGGCCCGCAGGTCGGGCCGAGACGGGCTGGTATTGATCCGGTGGGGGGGGTTGTGGGGGTCGGGTGGTGGGGGAGCTCCTCCTAGGCCCACCCAAAAGAAACTTGAAAGCACCCTGGGCCATTTTTATGAGCAACCTCTAGCAATCCCTTTAAGGGCTGCTGGCTAACACCTGATGCAGCTGGGCAGAGCTTGCAAGGCACACATACTCGACCAATTAGTACCTGAATATCACAATCTGGATCCTACAACCAGCGTAGGACCCTGATTTGCATATTGAAGCAGTCTGCTGCAGTCGGACGGGCTGCTCACCCACTCCCAGACCGAGCTGAACATTTCTTAAAGCGAGCCTTTGACGTCAATAGGGCAGATGAGGTGCTCCCCTGATTTTCAAATCGGCCGCCCATTTTGCACATGAGAAATGGGTGACCGGCAGTTGAAAATCACGTGTGACATAAGAAGTAGGAGCAGGAGTCGGCCATACGACCCTTCGGGCCTGCTCCGCCATTCAATAGGATCATGGCTGATCCGAACCTAGACTCACGTCCACTTCCCTGTCCGCTCCCCATAACCCTTAATTCCCTTATCAGCTAGGAAACTGTCTATCTCTGTTTTAAATTTATTTAATGTCGCAGCTTCCACAGCTCTGTAAGGTAGCAAGTATAGATTTACTACCCTCTGAGTGAAGAAGTTTCTCCTCATCTCAGTTTTGAAACGGCAGCCCCTTATTCTAAGATTATGCCCCCTAGTTCTAGTCTCACCCATCAGTGGAAACATCCTCCCCGCCTCCACCCGATCAAGCCCCCTCACAATCTTATATGTTTCGATAAGATCGCCTCTCATTCTTCTGAATTCCAATGAGTAGAGGCCCAACCTACTCAACCTTTCCTCATAAGTCAACCCCCTCATCTCCGGAATCAACCGAGTGAACCTTCTCTGAACTGCCTCGAGAGCAAGTATATCTTTTCTTAAATATGGAAACCAAAACTGTACGCAGTATTCCAGGTGTGGCCTCACCAGTACCTTGTAAGACTTCCCTGCTTTTATACTCCATCCCCCTTGTAATAAAAGCCAAGATTCCATTGGCCTTCCTGATCACCTGCTGTACCTGCATACTAACCTTCTGTGTTTCATGCACCAGGACCCCCAGATCCCTTTGTACTGTAGCACTTTGCAGTTTCTTTCCATTTAGATAATAACTTGCTCTTTGATTTTTTCTGCCAAAGTGCATAACCTCACACTTTCCAACATTATATTCCATCTGCCAAATTTCCACCCACTCGCTTAGCCTGTCTATGTCCTTTTGCAGGTTTTTTTATGTCCTCCTCACTCACTGCTTTTCCTCCCATCTTTGTATCGTCAGCAAACTTGGATACGTTGCACTTGGTCCCCTCCTCCAAATCGTTAATATAGATTGTAAAGAGTTGGGGTCCCAGCACTGACCCTTGCGGAACACCACTAGTTACTGATTGCCAACCCGAGAATGAACCATTTATCCCAACTCTCTGTTTTCTGTTAGATAGCCAATCTTCCACCCATGCCAGTATATTACCCCCATCCCATGATGTTTTTATCTTGTGCAGTAATCTTTTGTGTGGCACCTTATCAAATGCCTTTTGGAAGTCCAAATACACCACATCCACTGGTTCCCCTTTATCCACCCTGTTTGTTATACCCTCAAAGAATTCGAGCAAATTTGTCAAGCATGATTTCCCCTTCATAAAACCATGCTGACTGTCCGATTAAATTATGCTTATCCAAATGTCCTGTTACTGCTTCCTTAATAATGGACTCCAACATTTTACCAACCACAGATGTTAGGCTAACTGGTCTATAGTTTCCAGCCTTTTGTCTACCTCCCTTTTTAAATAAGGGCATTACATTAGCAGTTTTCCAATCTGCTGGGACCTTTCCCGAATCCAGGGAGTTTTGGAAAATTACCACCAATGCATCCGCAATCCCTACCGCTGCTTCTCTCAAGACCCTAGGATGTAAGCCATCAGGTCCAGGGGATTTATCCGCCTTAAGTCCCATTATCTTACCGAGTACCATCTCCTTAGTGAATTTAATCGTGTTTAGCTCCTCCCACCTATAGCCCCCCGTTTGTCCAGTGTTGGGATATTTTTAGTATCCTCTACTGTAAAGACTGATACAAAATATTTGTTTAGCGTATTTGCCATCTTCGTGTTCCCCACTACTAATTTCCTGGTCTCGTCCTCTAAGGGACCAACATTCACTTTAGCCACCCTTTTTCTTTTTATATAACTGTAGAAACTCTTGCTATCTGTTTTTATATTTTTTGCTAGTTTACTTTCATAATCTATCTTCCCCTTCTTAATTAATCTTTTAGTTATTCTTTGCTGGCTTTTAAATGCTTCCCAATCTTCTATCCTCCCACTAGATTTGGCTACTTTAAAAGCCCTTGTTTTCAGTCGGATACTATCCTTTATTACTTTACTTAGCCACGGATGGCTGTCTTTTCTTTTACGCCCCTTTTTCCTCAGTGGAATATATTTTTCTTGAAAGTTGTGAAATACCTCCTTGAATGTACACCACTGCTCCTGTACCGTCTTACACCTTAATCTATTTTCCCAGTCCACTTTAGTCAACTCTGCTCTCATACCTTCATAGTCTCCTTTATTTAAGCTTAGTACGCTGGTTTGAGATCCAACTCTCACCCTCCAACTGAATTTGGAATTCAACCATGTTATGGTCACTCATTCCAAGGGGATCCTTTACTAGGACATTTTTTATTAATCCTGTCTCATTACACAGGACCAGATCTAAGATTGCCTGTCCCCTGGTTGGTTCAGTAACATACTGCTCAAGGAACCCGTCCCTAATGCACTCTATGAACTCTTCCTCAAGGCTGCCCTGCCCAATTTGATTTGTCCAGTCAATATGAAAGTTAAAATCTCCCATGATTATAGCTGTTCCCTTATTACAAGCCCCAACTATTTCCTGATTTATACTCCGACCAATAGAGTTACAACTGTTAGGAGGCCTATAGACTATGTCCACTAGTGACTTTTTCCCCTTATTATTCCTTATCTCCACCCAAACTGTTTCACTATCCTGATCCTTTGACCCAATATCATTTCTCACTATTGCAGTGATTCCATCCTTTATTAACATAGCCACCCCACCTCCCTTTCCTTCCTGTCTGTCCTTCCTAATAGTCAAATACCCCTGGATGTTTAGTTCCCAGTCATGGTCACCTCGCAGCCATGTTTCTGTAATGGCCACCAGATCATACCCATGTGTAGTTATTTGTACCGTCAACTCGTCTATTTTGTTACGAATGCTGCGTGCATTCAGATAAAGAACTTTTAAACATGTTTTGTGACAATTTATTCCTGCTTTTACCCCCTTTACTACTTTACCTTTATCTTTATATATTCTGTCCCTTCCTGACACGCTCTGGTTTTTAATTTCCCCACTGCTAATTTGCTCTATTGCCTTCTCCGCTGACATTTTTATTCTTCGCTCTCTTGAAACCTCCCCCCCACTAATTAGTTTAAAGCCCTCTCTACAGCCCTAGTTATTCGATTTGCCAGGATTCTAGTCCCAGCACTGGCCAAGTGAAGTCCGTCCCAACGGAACAGCTCTCTCCCGTCCCAGTACTGGTGCCAGTATCCCAAGAAGCAAAACCCATTTCTCCCACACCAGTCTTTGAGCCACGCATTTAACTCTGATTTTATTTACCCTAGCCAAAATGCTCATGGCTCAGGTAGTAATCCAGAGATTATTACCCTTGTGGTTCTGCTTTTTAATTTGGCCCCTAGCTGCTCATACTCCCTCAGCAGAACCTCTTTCCTTGTCCTATCTATGTCGTTGGTACCAACATGGACCACGACAACTGGATCCTCCCCCTCCCACTCCAAGTTTCTCTCCAGCCCAGAGGAGATGTCCTTAACCCTGGCACCGGGCAGGCAACACAACCTTTGGGACTCTCGCTCTCAGCTGCAAAGAACCCTATCTATCCCCCTTATGATACTATCCCCTACCACTACAACATTTCTTTTTACTCCGCCCCACTTGAATGGTCCCCCGTTCCACGTGCTGTGGCCAGGTTGCTCATCCTCCCTGCAGGCCCTGCTCCCATCCTCACAGGGAGTAAGAGCCTCGAACCTGTTGGACAAGAGCAAGGGCTGCGGCTCCTCCAACACTACCTCCTGGATCCCCGTACCTGCCTCACTCATAGTCACACCCTCCTGTCCCTGACCACGGACTACATCTGAATTAGTTAATCTAATTGGTGTGACTACTTCCTGGAACACAGAGCCCAGGTAACTCTCCCCCTCCCTGATGTGTCGCAGTGTTTGAAGCTCGGACTCCAGCTCATCAACACGGAGCCGGAGTTCCTCGAGCAGCCAACACTTACTGCAAATGTGATCACCGCGAGCATCAATGGTGTCCACCAGCTCCCACATATTGCAGCAGTAACACATCACCTGCTCTCCCATTCTATGTAATTAATTAAATTTATTATATTTTTAAATACTCTCTGCCCCGCCTGATGAATATCACACCTTAGAAACTATAAACCACAGAGTTTAAGTTTAAAAAGAGAGAAATACTCACCAACCAATTACTTACCTGCTTTCTGGTGACATCACACCTCAATTATTTTTTTACCTCTCTCCCTCCCTCCGAGTTCAGAGACTGGTCCCGCCTTACATGGTCTCCGGAGCCTTTTAAACCCTCTGCCGCCGCCTCGCCTCACGCAGGTCCGCCGCCGCACCAGGAAGCTGACAAAGATGGAAAAAGGAAGGAACCCCACCAACCCACAGCTTAACACTCTGTTCCAATCTGCACTCTGGGACAAACTGCACTCTAGTCTCCCTTATTTATACCGCTGAGATTTAAATAAGTGAGCTCTCTGGCAGTTACAGGACCAGATTAGACCAGTTAATTAATTAATTACTCTCACCTGCTCTCCAGCTTGCTTAGCCCTGCCCAAGCCTGGAAGAAACTTAAAACTTGAAACAGTAAATTTAAATGCTAATTGCAAGCACACAAGACTAGAATTTATAAAAATAAGAGATTAGCCTTTAAGATTTACTCCCTCACTCACCAAACTCGCAGCTTAACACTCTGTTCCAATCTGCACTCCGTGACAAACTGCACTCTAGTGCTACGGAATTGAAAAGAAAGAAAGACTTGCATTTATATAGCGCCTTTCATGACATCGGATGTCCCAAAGCACTTTACAGCCAATGAAGTACTTTTGTAATGTAGGAAACGCGGCAGCCAATTTGTACACAGCAAGCTCCCACAAGTGTGATAATGACCAGATAATCTGTTTTAGTGATGTTGATTGAGGGATAAATATTGGCCAGGTCACTGGGGATAACTCCCCTGCTCTTCTTCAAAATAGTACCATGGGATCTTTTACATCCACCTGAGAGAGCAAACGTTCTAATGTCTCGGTTTAACGTCTCATCGGAAAGACGGCACCTCCAACAGTGCAGCACTCCCTTAGTACTGCACTGGAGTGTGAGCCTGGATTTTTGTGCTCAAGTCTCTGGAGTGGGACTTGAAACCACAACCTTCTGACTCAGAGGCGAGAGTGCTGCCCACTGAGCCACTGGCTGACAGAGTTGATTCCGTAACACGTACTTAGTGTACAGAGGGAGAGTGCTCTCCTACCAGAAAAATCCTTGTCTTCACCTTTGGATCTCTCCTTGGCCTAGCCCCATTCGACTACAGTGAATTCCTTCAGCTGTGTGCCTTTGCACGCATTCTTCATTCCCTTGGCACTGAATTACTCCTCCCACCTCACCACTGCCTTCAGTTACTGTATCCTTTGCCGCCAAACTCCCCTTCTCAACACCTACACCATGTCACATTCCTTCCTTTTTTTTTGTTTCAAAAGCCTCCTAAGGACTCTTCACTTTGACAGTGCTTTCGCCCCTCTCTCTGTCTTTATTCCTCCCCTGCTTAGTGCCCAGTCTTTGCTTACTGCCCTCTAAAGCATTCTGAGATGCCTCTCTCAATGTGAGGAGCGCTTGTGGAAGTATCATGGAACTGAAGGCAGTTTCACACCCGATATGTAGTGTGCACAAAATCGGGAAAGCGTACTCAGTGAGAACCAGTGTAAGCTTTGGCCTGTGGCTGTCACTTTTGCACTGCTTGGCTGCTGATGCAGCACCTGAATATAAAACTCCAGTAGAAATGCTGATAACATCTTTATTTTCAGCTACTCCTCGTACTTACAGTGTCAGCAGCTTTTCAATCTGTAAACAGACTGTGGTCCATAATTAAATTCCTCAGCAACCTGCAAATGTGTCTTGTCAGAGAAAAAAAGTCGACATCTTCCAAGCTAATTTACTAACTAGCTCAGATTTATTCATCTGAGCATCCAATGGCAGCAGAAGAGAATTTGCCTTAACTGCTGTAGAAACTCTCAGAAGTGCGCACTTTCCATTCTAAGGCAAGGTAAAATAACCCTGATTGCTTACAGAAAAAGGAACTTACATTTATAAAGCGCCTTTCGCAACCTCAGGACGTCCCAAAGCGCCTTACAGCCGATGAATTACTTTTTTTTTTGAAGTGTAGTCGTTGTTGTAATGTAGTAAACGTTGCAGCCAATTTGCGCACAGCAAGGTCCCATAAACAGTAATGTGATACTGAATGTTGGTTAAGGGATAAATGTTGGCCAGGACACCAGAGAGAAGTCTCTTGCTGCTCTTAGAAACAGTGCCATTGGAGGGCAGACGGGGCCTCGGCTTAACGTTTCATCCGAATGATGGCACCGCCAACAGCGCAACACTCCCTCAGTACTGCGCCGGGCGTGTCAGCCTAGATTCTGTGCTCAAGTCTCTGGAGTGGAGCTTGAACCTACAACCTTCTGACTCAGAGGCGAGAGTGCTACCACTGAGCCACACCTGACTCAGTTAGTTGGTAAAAGGCTCTGGCCAGTGCGATAAAGAGCTATACAGACTAAGAAAGGGCCAGGCACAATTCTTAGTCATTGATGAAGTAGAAATAAGAGCACATAGACTTGTCCAGGCGTAGAGAGTTTGGGAGATTGGGCAGGTGTATAATGGGACAGTCGATCCAATGCTGCCATTTTTCCACCCCTGCCGAAGTTGGAAGTTTCCCCCCTTAGTCTGCTCAAGGAGGGGGAAAGAGTTTTGAGCAATATATGACAAGCATACTTCCTTCTAAGTATCATTAGTACTCCTGTACAGATAGAGACCTAGTGAGTTGTGCAAAATCAGTAATGGGAATTAAAGCATGAATGGTACCAAGACTCTGGCCCGGATTTTGGTGTGCGCACGAAGGAGCAGCTTTCGCCGTTCCCCTCGTGTACAGCTGCCCACAGACTTTTAGCGGGCTTGTCAGCGCAGATTTCCAGTCTTCCGGCATCTGTTTGAATTCAGCGCCCTCTACAGGGGATCTGTGGCGTCTATGAGCAGGACAAGCAGCAGGGAAGCTGTTCAACCAATCAGATTGAAGAATCCTCACAGACGGCAAAGCAGGAAGTACAAAACAGGAAATATAAATTGCATTTAAATCATTGTACAGGAAGCGAAATAATGATTGAGTCATACACATGGGATTAAGTGAAAGACATAAAAGGGCAAAACACAAACCATATAAACATAAGAATTCTTTTAATTTTTATGTTTTATTAAAAAATTTGCAACATTAATTTTCTTCTGAGGGAATGAGACTCCACACTTGTAAAATTAATTTTTCAGGGCCAGAAAGGTTGTTCAGTAATTATGACTTACTACGCTGTTTAAAAACTCAGTTACTCCTGATTAAACAAGGCTTAAAATTTTCATCCGGTCTTTAGAGTGAGAATAGTGGGGAATTAGTCTAAGTCACATCATGACCGTGACCTCTGTGCAGATTCCATCGGTGAAGACTGCAACAGCTCACCCTGTGGTGGAGCTGGGCATCACTGACAGCAACTTCCAGATTTTCACCTTTAACTGCGCATGTGCAGACACCAGAAGTTGCTGTCCGTTTTACCCAGGAATAACGGCGAGCGCTGACATTAATAGTACAGCAAAATCCGGGCCAAATGTGCTGACACTGTCAAATAATATTGCATATCTGCAAAAAAAAGGTCTATGTTCAAAAACATGAACATCTGCCATGTTGCAGTTTCTGAAGATGTAATGTTATTAAGAATCCCAGTGTAGCTGAGGTCTCTTATTCTGCATTTATATTATGGAGGCACTTCTACTTGAAATGGTGAATGCAATGTCGTTGCTCTAGTATTCAACCAGTTCATATTGTGGGGCAGGTTTCAGCATGCTGTTGGCAACAAAGAAGCAAGATTATTCAAGGGTAACAGTGAAACAGCAACAACTTGCATTTATCTAGTGCCTTTAATGTAGTAAAACGTCCCAAGGCGCTTCACAGGAGCGTTATCAAACAAAATTTGACATCGAGCCACATAAGGAGATATTAGGACAGATGACCAAAAGCTTGGTCAAAGAGGTAGGTTTTAAGGAGCGTCTTAAAGGAGGAGCGAGAGGGAGAGAGGCGTGGAGGTTTAGGGAGGGAATTCCAGAGCTTAGGGCCTTGGCAGCTGAAGGCACGGCCGCCAATGGTGAAGCGATTAAAATCAGGGATGCGCAAGAGGCCAGAATTGGAGGAGCGCAGAGATCTCGGAGGGTTGTAGGGCTCTGTTTTCTGGACCTTTCTACACCTTGGATGTTGCAGGAAAAAGGAAATGATTCCGTGGCTGTGCTGTTGCATAAATGCAGAATAAAAAGGGGTGCTATTGCCATGTTGAGGATTTTTTATGCAGGTGAAACAGTTCCTGGGCGCGGGCTCCTCCCAAAAACAGCAGGCACAGAGCACCATATTGGCTGCCACATACCAAGTTCTTGATGCTTCAACCGATACTTCTATCTCAGTGCAAATTTTAACCATGTGATTTTCATTTTAAATATTGTTAATGCCCAGCGCTGAAGTAATGATGGTCAGTTCATTAAGGTTCTAGTATTTTCAAAGTGATTTGTCACAACCTGATTTTTCCACGACAGCTTGATCTTGCTGCTTAGAGTGAAAGACAAGAGGAAAGAAATACGTTTGAATGCAATGCTCTGCAAGTAAATTGAGGCCAAGTACTTCACTGTGTAGAATTAGTAACATAATCACTCAAGGATTTGGAAGCTTCAGTAGCTGGGATCAGGATTAAGGGATGCTGTAATGAAGGCACGGGCAGGTTGGCATAGAAAGCCGTAGATCACTGAGGGATACCTTCACTGATTCTCTTCATTTTCTTTCTGCAACAGGGTGGATGTAAACCCAGATGATGACCTCAACCAGGAAAGTGTACATGTGGTAAGTATAAAAATGAAACCTGTGTTCGCTGTAAATAAAATGATACGTCATTCAAGCAGCCACTACAAACAGTCATACTTTACAAAATCCATTGTTTCTTTATTGGTAGGTTCACCTGACTGTCATTCAGAATTGTTTGGTTTCCTAAGCCCTTAGTAGTTTCTCATTTGGCAGTTTACAAGCCTTGCTTTGGATTGGTACGTGGCTTCTCCCCACGGTTCGGATTTGCTGCTGTTTTACTTTGAGCCAGTCAACAAGGTGTGACAAACAGGAAGTGCATGCTAGACACAGGTTCTTCAATATAATGGGCCATAATCTGCCGTAGGAGTGAATCTAACAGCGTCGGCCGTTAGTTAGACTTGCCCTTGCACATTTAGGCGTTTACATTTTTTTCGTGACAAGTTGCTGAAAGTGCGAGCTGATAACGGCGCAGTGAGGGGAAACTGGGCATCTGGGACCTGAGTGAACAGGACAAGCAACTGTGTACCCCCTTAACCAATCAAATTAACGGATTGTGAAATTAACAGCACAAGGATTGAGAAGGAAAGTGTAAAATAGAGTGGGTGAATTCGATGCCAAATTAGTGAATTCTGCTCCAGTGAAAATAATCCAGTATCTCGGGTCTCTCCTCATAACAATAGTTTCTCATCTCTGGCAACACCTTGGTGAACCTAGGTTTGTACACTTTCTATGGCTTTCACATCCTTTCTATAATGGGATGCCCAAAATTGTACACAATACGTTAATTGTGGCCCAACCAATGTTTTATATAAATTCATCATTACTTCTGTACCCTAATATTCTATGTCCCTATTTATAAAACCAGAAATTCTTTGTGTCCTGTCCATCAACCAACTTTCCATCCATGCTGAAGACATTTCCTCTTGTACCAGGGGAGAAGCTGGGAACATGTTTTGAGGAGGGAGAGTGGAGAAGCTGGGAGCTGCGCTTTGGGGGAATCCTGAGAGGAATGCTTTGGGGAACAAGAGGGTCACCATTAACTGTTCAGGAGGGTTGGGGGAAGCAGAATTATCCATATTAGCTGGAGGGGCGGAAGGAGAGTTCCAGCATTAACTGAAGGGAGCAGAGTTGCAGATATTAATTTAGGAGAGTGGGGAGGAAGAAGAGTGCCGCATGATCTGGGGTGGAAGAGCTGTGTCAGCTTTAATTGGGTGAGAAGAAGATTGAAAACTTGAAATGGTGTTTTGAAGGGGAAGTAGAGTGACAGTGGGGAGGGGTGCCAGATTGAATTCAGGATTGAGAAGAGTGCTGGCATAATCTAGGAAGGCTGGAGCGGGAGAAAGTCTCTGTGGGAACTGGATTGGGGGGTTGGTAGTTTGATGAGGTGTGTGTGTCTCAATGGGGTGTAGTGTCGCTGTTCAACTGGGTCCTGAGGAGGTCGACTGCCTCTGTGAACTGGGAGGAGTGGGTGAGGAAGAGAATGACTTTTGAGGCAACTTTTGGTTAAGCTGGCTCTCGTTGGCCTATTGAAAACACAAATGTCAATTTGTTTTTTCCATTTTTCCATTAAAAATGTATCAATTGTGAAGTATAAAAATGTTTACAATTAACCAGAAGGTGTAATTCTTAATGTAAACATTTACGTTGGTCCAAATCTTGCTGGAGCAGGGCATGAGTTAGACTTTTTCCTGCAACCTTCAGCTCGAAAAAGTGCTGGCCTGTAAGTTGCTGGAAGTGCGAGCTGATAACTGCGCAGCGAGGGCAACAGGGCATCTGGGACCTTAGTAAATGACGGGACCAATAGTCTAGCTTCTTAACCAATCACATAAATTTTATTCTTTTGCACCACTTTACCGTCTTGCCCATTTTTGGTCACTGGGTGGCAAATCATTTTTTAACTTGTTTGATGATGAATGGGAAGACATGAATTGACGGGGACCAATGGAGGAATATACAAGGGATGGTTGGTTGCTTGCAGGGCTGCTTTGTGTTAGTGGCATTGGGGAGGGGCGGGGGGGAACTGGAAGAGTGGCCATTGCATGTGCTTCTGAAATTGGTCCACTGGTGCAACCTAAGTGAAGGTTGCATTAATAAGGGCATCCCTGGCATCTTGGGCAGCAACTTGAGCAGCAGTTGGTGCATTGCCCTCATCATATTCCTCCTCCTCTGTATTCCTTGTCTTCCTCCTCCTCCTCTTCCCCAGAATTGTCTGAGAGGATCTGCGCTTTGCGCCTTGTTCCTCCTGCAGGTCCAAACCTCGCTGCTGCGCAATGTTATGCAGAGCGCAGCACACCACAACCATTCTGGACCCCTGGCTGGTGCATACTGAAAGGCGCCTCCAGATCTATCTATGCACCTGAAGCGCATCTTCAGCATGCCGATGGCTTGTTCAATCACATATCTCGTGATGATATGACATTCAATGTAACGCTGTTGGACTTCATTGGTCAAGTTTCTGACAGATGTCATCAGCCAAGTTTGAAGTGCGTATCCCTTGTCACCTAGCAACCACCGCTTAAGTGTGCTTCCAGGATGAAAGCAACATGGCAGCTCCCCTGGAATCCGGTGCACACTTACAGAAGTATCTTTTTGTGGTTGCACACCAGCTGCACATAGATGGAGTGGAAGCCCTTGCAGTTGACGAATACTCCTGGTTGATCTGGGGGTGCCCAGATTGCCACATGTGTGCAGTCGATTACCCCCTGGACCTGTGGGAAGCCACCCAGAGATGCAAACCTGAGCGCTCGCTCATTCTGACTGGCGTCCTCACAGGCGAAGTTCACATAATTGCCAGCCCTGTCAAACAAACCATCGGTCACTGGTCTTATGCATTTGTGGGCTGCCGACTGGAGGAACCTGGATATGTCTCCGGCAGAGCCCTGGAAGGCTCCAGACACAAAAATGTTGAGGGCGGTGGTGACTTTGATAGCCATTGATACCATGTGGCCACCAGGCAGCAGGTCTTCATCCACCACCTGATATGACAACCTGAGCCTCCTGAAGCACTGCTATTCCGACATGTCAAGGAAACTCAGCTTCTGCCTGTAAACCCTGTGTAGTGCCTCCTGCGAGCTACACCCCTCTGCTGCTGCTCCCCTCTCTGATATCCAGCTGCAGGTCTCTGAACAGCAGGCTGCTACTGAAGCTGCTCATATTGCTCTTCGTCCAAAGTCCAATCTAAGGCAGCTAAAGTGCCATCCATCCTGAAGTAATTCGGAAAACCTCCAAATTGTAGAATGTAAACTCTCGACAAAAGTACTGTGAACAAACCCTTTTCCACTAGTAGGTAAGAAAGCAGCTGTGAGTACTGAGTATTTAGTGCAGCATTTCCATGAGTTGAAATCAGCCCCCTCAGTTGCTGCTGTCTTCTCGCCTTGCTTTCACTGCCGAGTTTCAGGAAGCCCAGGAAACCCGTGGATGCACCGTTAAATTTGAAAGTCAGTTGAAATATCACTCCAATGTTCAAAACTACCAGAGTGCAAAAGGAAGGAAATTATGATGAAGCTTTATAAAACACTGGTTTGGCCTCAACTGGAGTATTGTGTCCAATTCTGGGCACCGCACTTTAGGAAGGATGTGAAGGCCTTAGAGAGGGTACAGAAAACATTTACAAGAATGATTCCAGGGATAAGGGACTTCAGTTACGTTGATAGACTGGAGAAGCTGGGGTTGTTCTCCTTGGAGCAGAGAAGGTTGAGAGGAGATTTGATAGAGGTGTTCCAAATCATGAGGGGTCTAGGCAGAGTAGATAGAGAGAAACTGTTCCCATTGGCGGAAGGGTCGAGAACCAGAGGACACAGATTTAAGGTGACTGGCAGAAGAACCAAAGGCGACATGAGGAATAACTTTTTACGCAGTGAGTGGTTAGGATCTAGAAGGGTGGTGGAGACAGATTCAATTGTGGCTTTCAAAAGGGAATTGGATATGTAACTGAAGAAAAAAAATTTGCAGGGCTACAGGGAAAGGTGAGTGGGACTAGCTGAAGTGCTCTTGCAGAGAGCCGGCACGGGCTCGACGGGCCGAATGGCCTCCTTCTGTGCTGTAACCATTCTATGATTCTACGAACGATTAGCATATGTTAATAGGCAACCCACCTCTCCTGAGGGGGATGCCCACAGGAAGCCTATTGCACTCCAATTAAACACAGAAGTCACCAGGTTGGAGCCGGCTTCCCGACTGGCTCGAATTTTTCCCGGTTTTCACCCCAACCCACACGCTCCTCCAAGTTAAAGTTGCCCCCTGTGCCTCTCATGAGTACCTTCTGTTTCCTACTTTTGTAACCAACTTCTTATCCAGTCCCCTGTTCTATTCTAGATTCCTATGGCTTTTAATTTAATAAGGAGCCTTTCATGTGAGATTTTGTCAAAAGCATTCTCAAAGTCCAAATAAATTGTATCATAGCAAATTCTATCATCTGCTTGATCTGTAATTTCCTAATAGAAGTCCAGGCAGTCAGACAGAATCTTCCTCCTACAAATCCATGCTGCCAATTTCTTATTAAAAAAAAGTTTAAGTATATATAACATTTTTAAAGACCTGAATCATATGCGTAATCATCTTTTCTCCTGTGGAAACAAGTTGGATTCTGTGAGTCTCACTTTGCAATCTAAAGCCCCAAGTTATAGAATCATTCTGGGCAGCCTTCTCTGATTTTTATTCAGTGCATTGATCAAAGGAAACCCAAACTTGTGCACAATATTGCTTCCAATGAGTTGTATATGCATTTGAAATTCAGCCAAATATTTGATTGGCCCTGTTAGTAGCGATGACTGGATACTTTCACGGAATGGTCAGTAATCAAATCCAAATGGTTTTCCTTTTCTACCTTTACTAATGGAACCCATTCATTATAAACACATGTTTTATGTTTCCCATTGCATTTCACATTACTTTATATATGCGCCTGTTAAAATCCAAAATCCATTCTTTAACCCATTTATTTAATTAGTCCAGATCCCTTTGAATGCTATCAGTCTCTGACAGCATAGCTTGACATTATTAGCAAATTTTATAAGCCAATTTTCAATCTAGTTGGCAAAGATATTAATTCCATGAGTGTTGACTATCTCTAAAAATCTCTCATTTGGAACTTTATCAAAAGCCTTCTGAATATCCAGTTAAGCAAAGATTCTGTACATCCTCAGTGAATTAAAGACTTTCAAAGACCTTTCCCTTGTCATAAGGTGAGGAGCGGGTTGTTCGCCTATGTTGTTCAGCTCTATTCACAACTCTTCCGACAGCGAATCGTTCCATGCCAGCATACAGCAGGACTCGGTCAACATAACACGGTCTTGAGCTGACATGTGGCAGTTAACGTTTTCACCACTGAAGTGCCAGGCAATGGCTATCTCCAACAAGGAAAAAAACAATCTCTTCCTCCTGAACTTCAGTGGCATCAGCATCATCGAGTCCTCTACCATCAACTTGTTGGGAGTTACTACAGACCATAAACTGAAATGGGCAAGCCGAATCAACACTGTGGCTGCAAGAGCAGGACAGTGGCTCGGTGACAAGTGGCTCACCACCTAACCCTTCAAAGCCTCTCTACAAGCCTCAGGTCAGGAGTGTGATTGCCTGGATGGATACAACCACAACAACTCAAGAAGCTTGACACCATTCAGAACAGATCAGTTTGCTTGGTCAGCTCCCCACAGTACTCAATATCCACCCCCTCCATCACCGGTGCACTTTGGTTACAGTCTGTACCATCTACTGGATGTAGCTCAGCATCCCACCAAACTTACTGCGACAACACCTTCCTCCCTAATGGCCTGTACCATAGAAAAGGACAAGAGTAGCAATGACTTGAGAACACCAGAAACTTCAAGTTCCCATCCAAGTCACACACTATCCTGACGGACATATACTGCCATTCCTTCAACATAGCTGGGTCAATATCCTGGAGAGTAGGGATAAAGGGAATGTTCTCTGATTGGTGGGTTGTGACAAGTGATGTTTCCCAGGAATCTGTATTGTTAAGGTATGCATTGGAAATGGTATGGGATCTCATTGTACTTTCCTCAATTCTTTAGCTGACCATATTAGCAGAAGCAACACTAAACAAATGTATTACATTTCACTTAACTTACAAAACAATAAACACCTCAAAAATGAAGCAGTTCTCTGCAATAACTATTTTAACTTGCATCCTTCATGGAATATTTTTACATAAGACGGGTAACCCATGGAGTCCCTTCATTAACTAACCTCTGCCCATTCGTGATACAGTGAGAAGATTATTTAAAACTACGTACTACCATCTTTCTCTTTACCTTTGGTCAAAAAGTTCCCTTCACAGTTAAACAAAACTGTCAACCAATGAAGGCTTCTAAGGATGTCTGCTTACACTCCTGTGAATCGCCTTGGGACATTTTACTACGTTAAAGAAGTTGTTGTTGTTGTCAAAGTAGTCTCCCAGAAACTAGAGTAGCAATCCACATACCTTCAGGACAAAGAGCAGCTGTGAGGCTGAAAAGTGGGACCCCCCCTGTTGAAGCTGCCTTTACAGCTTAATATCCTGATCCAGCAGAACAGTAAATAAAACAGATTGCAAATATGGGAAAATCACAGCCTAGTGATCAATGTTAATTATTTCCAACAATGGATGGACTGTGAGTCTTCTCTCACTTGTTGAACATTACTGCAAGAGAACTTCAATTCCGCATAGCTGGACACAGTCCTACATAGTTCCTCAAATGTAATTGAAGACATCAGAGGAGGAAAGAATTCCAAAGCCATGCAATTGAACTAGTCATGAGGCAGATATACCGGAGTTCTGTTAATAACACGTCTTCCTTATAATCCGATTGCTCCCAGAAAGAAGCAGATAATTTAAAGTGGCCACAATACTGACCCAGCCACCACCCTTCTCCCCCATAGATGTATTTATGACATTGAACAGGGCAGATCTTCAATCTGTCGCAGGGCGTTACCTATAAAATTGTCTTGAGCATTTGCCCACTATTGCTGTTAGGTTAACTGATGTGTTTATGCACACTCATTTTTTGAATTTTAAACTCATCCAAGTGCATGCATTTGGAACACACTATGGCTTCTACAAGAATATTTTTCCGAAGTTTGACTGTACGCATTCTGTAATTCTTCCATCTAAGTCTCTCATTATTCTCTACATTGCTGATTTACTCCTTTCCTTATAAATATATCTCATGCTTCAGTCTTTCTGTATTACAATTCCCAATTTTCAAGGATCTTTCTTTACCTTCCTTTGTTTTGAAATTCTTTAAATTTCAATGTTAGTATTTGTTAACTGCGTTTTTTGTTGTGAAAATGTCCCACTCATCTTAGATTTGGCTTGATAAGCTTGTGACTTTATTAGTGATGGGCGTCACTGGGTTGAGTAGAACAAGAGCCTCCCTCCTGCCTTCTTTCTCTCCTTTTTCATGAAGCTATTTCTTCTGCCCTTTCATACCAAAATAACAACAGACGTACTTGTGTTGACAACCTGCTGAGCAAGTTGAGAAATTGAAAATTAAAAACAATGAACAGTGCCTGTTTCCATGACTGTGTGAATAGAATTGATTCATGTTGAAACTAGCTGCCTAAAATCGATGAGTGTTCCATTCTCCAGCACTGACATCTTTACCTTGAAGGCACAGAATTCACCAAAAAGTATGTGGTTTGGTACACTGAGGTTCTGTAGTTTGGGCTCTGCTTAGAACAATGGTGTGTTTGTCTAGATATATATCTTTTTAACAGAAGTGTGGTAATTTTTTTCGAGTGAATAGTGACGATTTGCAGCTACTTCCTGAAATGCACATTTTTTTTTGCGTGCAGCCATTTTTCACTTGCAATCAGATATCCTTAAGGTGCAAACTAATGCTTGATTAGCCTTGGTAATGGCTTCACATTGATTGGACGTTTTCAGTGAGTAATGAATAATCACATCCAAGTCCTTTTGTTTTCCTCTTAGTTTAGGGACTCGTCAGCATTATTGCTATGTTTTCAATCTCCATTTGCAATGTGCACAATCTTACATTTATCTTATTGTAAATCCATCTGCTGTTCCTTAGCCCATCTGTTTAACTGATCCATACCCCTTTGATTGTTACCAATTTCCATTATATTTATTACCTTGTCTTTTTCCCAACAGCGAACTTAATAATATTACACAAGATTTACTCTCCTCCAAGTAATTTATTAACAGAAAGAACCCAGAACAGCTCCCCTGCAGAACATCGCGAGTCAGTACTTCCCCCAACCCCACAGCTCGAAGCTCTTCCATTTATCGTCATCTTTTGTTTCTTATTTCTAAGCCAATTTTCAATCCAGCTCGCTAACTTACCATTAATTCCTTTTAAAAGTTCAAACGTGGAACCTCATTAAAAGATTTCTGAAATTCACATTAATTTTTTAACTCGTGACCCCTATTCATTTATTTAGTTAGCTCCTCAAAGATTTCCAGTAGAGGTACCCGTGCTGACATTTCCTCATGACCTCTGTGATCTTTAGATGTGAGAGAAATCTGAAGTAGTCCATCTTGTGGGTGGGGAAATGAAAGGAATTATATTCTAACAGTATGGTTCTTAACAGAGTGAAGGGACATAGAAATCTAGGATTCCAGATACACAGATCTTCCAAGACGGAATTGCAGGTTAAAAATAGGTAAATGGGATTTCTGGGTTTTAAACAAAGAGACATTGAATAATAAAGCAAGGTCAAATCTAATAGAAATGTTCAAAGTTAGGAAAGGCTTTGAGAAAGTAAGCAAAGAAAGATTTTTTTCTACAGATTAGCATCTTGGCAACAATGGACCGTAGACTAAGGATTATCTCTAAAAGAATGAAGCAGGAAATTAAAAGATTATTTTTTCACACACACAGTTATTAGAAGATGAAAGCGCTTTGCCATAAGCATCTGTGAGGTAGAATCTGTAATATCTTTTAAAGGGGAATTGAGTAAATGATTGAAAAGGAAGAATATTAAAGGATACGGGAAATAGGGTTAGAGTAGATCACTTCAGTTGAGCTGGTTCAGGCAGTGGGTCGAATGGCCTCCTTTGGTGCTGTAATTTCTATGATTCTCTGTATATTGCTAGCATCCTTTGTAAAGTTCCAAAATCATTTTTCCTGCTACGTATGCTAGGCTAGATCTATATTTGCCAGGTTAATGTTTCACTTTTTTTTTGAATATCAAAACATTCCGTTCTTCAGGTACAGATCCTGGACTTCCTAAAAAAAAAAAATATTACTCAGAGTCTCACCAATGTCCTCACTCATTATCTTGCTATTCTGGGATGTACACTATATGTAGCAGGTACCTGGTAGCTATTTGTTTTGAGAGTGCTGTGGAGACTGAACACTTGCAAACTTCTGAGCCAAAATAAATGGATCTGGAACTTGACGACAGTCATAATTTCCGAAAACCAATGTGAAGAATTCACTCAACATATTCAACCCAACTAACCTGTCTACTTACATTTAGCTTAAAAAAATGGATCTCTGTTACTGCTATCTCCTGCCCGTCTCTCTATTGCCTTCTTATCCCATTTTAGCTATCCTCAGTTAACTTTTGTATGACTCCCACTTCTCACCGTTATTCGGTTCCTTGTACTTAGATAATTATTTCATCCTATTGTAGGAAACAATTATCATGAAAGAGACTGGAAAGTCAAATTTACAGTATAGGTAAGATTTTGGCACTTCCAGCTACCTCACCTCCCCTACTCCCTTCTCTGTCCATCGTGAAGCAACTGTCAGATTTTAGGCCAGAAATAACTCCTGGTAGTTACTAACAGGTTAGTGTGAAAGTTAAATCTGCCTCACAGCCGTGTAACATATTTGCATTACTCCCAGTAACCAGCAGGTTAAAAATGCAGAAATCATCCTTGTTTGGTTATGCTCTTCTAAACAGAAGGAATAACAACTGCCACTGGAAATGAGATGGTTAAAAATTCTGCCCAAGCAGTAAATAAAGGCGGAGTTACAGCAAGGTACATTTCTTTGTTGCAATATTCTCCATCCTGCTTCCTCTCTCCTGAGAATGCATTTTTAAGAATGGCAAGATCCGAGCCCAGAGGACCGTAGCCATGTGGGAAAGGAGATGGCTGTTTAAAGTAAAACTTGAAAGTTAAAAGCAGCTTCTGGTTAATGTTACTGGCCCTGAAATTAAACAAACAATGGACCATCGGGACTGGTGGGTAATTTTACCAGTCCGCTTCGATCCTATTCTGTCTCTTGCAGCAGTCAGGCATCTTTTTTTTTATTCGTTCATGGGATGTGGGTGTCGCTGGCAAGGCTCAGCATTTATAACCCATCCCTAATTGCCCTTGAGAAGGTGGTGGTGAGCTGCTGCCTTGAACCACTGCAGTCCATGTGGTGAAGGTACTCCCACAGTGCTGTTAGGGAAAGGAGTTCCAGGATTTTGACCCATGGGTACTGCCAAGGCTGATACCAGTGATAATGCCAGAGAAAAACACCTTAATAAATACAACGGTAAGGACAATCAGTGCAAGGCCAAAAATCTCTGATAAGAAATTTCCAACTTTTTCTTTAGTGCCTGTAATTCTATATGTAGGTTGTTAAACTATGCCAGCCACAAAGAGGTTACTTAAATTGGAGTGTTAGTACGGAACCAGATGAAAACCAGTAAAAAAAATTAACGAGCCTCAAGCAAGAAGCAATGTGTTTTTGCCCCACTGAACAGTATGCAGAATAGGCTTCTGCAAAAGTGATTAGTACCGTGTTGATTCATCCTTTCCAAAAAGTAGACAAATGTTTGATTAAGAGTGCGATTAAAGTTCGTAGAGTTTAATATATATATATATATATATAGAGATATATAGAGATATATATATATAGAGAGAGAGAGAGAGGGAATCAAATACTCCAGGGAATACGATGGTTCTGTGCTTCTGAGACCATAGAATTATAATTGCAAATCAGCTGGTCAGGCTTGGAATATAATGTATATTCTGCTAGCTTATTATATGTAGGTAATGGGGCAATTATAAATATTGGAGGTGTTTGGGAGAAATTATGTAGAACTTTCCCTCCGGAGATTAAGTAAATGGAACAATGGAGAAAACTGTACATAATCTGTGAAATTAGCAGGCTTCATACATCCAAATACCTTTTTTTTGTATTCTGTGCTTTCCTATGTTCATGTCATGCAAACATTTGAAAAAACTGGCAATAAAATGATGTTTCCAAGATGTATTATAATACATATAAAGATGATGAACCAACTATAGGCCACTGAGAGACCCAATGTGATCAACTTGCTTTCATAACGACAGACATATATGCCAATAATGCAACCCCACAGTTTGGAATTAGGGTCTTTGAATATTAGCCTCTGCATCTGTGTGAAATTGCTTTGTCTACCGTTTTAATAGAGACACCAACCTGTTCAAAATGATATGATATTCTCTCTATATTATAACATACCAAACATTTTTGGATTACCTTGTTAGAGGAGCTTTTCCTGGGTCTGTGCCTAGGCGACCTGGATCGCAACCTATGTCAGAAAGTTGGACGTATATAGAAACCTGTCCAGTTTTTCTCTATTGCTTTAAATGGAGGAAAATTGGGTGAGTTCCTTTTACAGGTGTGCACTGCAACCTGCCTGATTTTCCAATATTTGTTATGCTCAGGCAATCCAATATATCTGGGCACAGACCCAGGAATATCTTTATCGTCATTGCATTATGATGCTGTCTACAGCTGTTTGATATTAAAGGTGATGTCACATGTCTGATTCTAAGGCCCCGATATTTACTGGGAGGGTGTGGAGGAAATCCCGGCAAGGCTGGGGGACACGGAGGTCCTGCCAAATTTAACGACAGGACTTCATTATAATTGTTTTCTTCCACTTCCCATCCGGCAGCCAGCCAAATTGACCGGCATGGCCGGCTGCCGGGCTTGAAAACCAGTGGCAGGAGGCCGCAGCTGGGGACCCTTGGGGGCGGATCCCGGCAATCAGGAGGAGGGGGGGGGGGAATGGAGCGAGGGTTGGGGGGGTGGCGGGGAAGTCAGCGATCGCGGGAGGCAGGAGAGAGAGGCCGCGATTAGCCGAGGGGAGGCCGAAGGCTTACTTGAGGGGCCGGGGGAGCACTCCTGCTCTTCCTGGCCCATAAGGAATACTGTAAAAAGTTCTTAAACCAGCAGCTCCTGTCTCCCTATCACTGCCGGGTTTTCCGAAGTCTGGGGAACCCACGCGGCAACTGTTCAATTTAAATCAGGCTCCCAATTCGATTAGGCACTCTACAACCCTCTGGACTCAATATAGAGTTCAACAATTTCAGATCATAACCTCGGCCCCGATCACATTTATATATATATTTTTTTTTATCCACACTTTTGTTTGGCCTTTTTTTCTTCCCTCCCACATGGCAGCTGTCCTTCATTCTGCCAGCGCAATTCATACTTCATTTAGAGCCATCCTTTGTTCCTCAACCTGTTCCATTACCACCTCCTCTTGCCTTGAATATCTCTTAATGTCTCTCAATGTCTCTTAATCTCTCCTGCTTTCTATCCTATCACTGACCCTCCCTTTTGTTCTTTCATCCCCTTCCCCTTTTCCCAGCCCTAACTTGCTTTAAAATCTATTTCATTTCCTGCTTTTTTCCAGTTCTGACAAAAGGTCTTCGACCTGAAACGTTAACTCTGTTTCTCTCTCCACGGATGCTGCCTGGCCTGCTGAGTTTTTCCAGCGTTTTCTGTTGTTATTCCCAATTGCACTGTTGGGAGCCTGATTTCAATAAAAGAAAGAAAGACTTGCATTTCTATAGCGCCTTTCACGACCACCGGACATCTCAAAGCGTTTTACAGCCAATGAAGTACTTTTGAAGTGGAGTCACTGTTGTAATGTGGGAAACGCGGCAGCCAGTCTGCGCACAGCATGCTCCCACAAACAGCAATGTAACAATGACCAGATAATCTGTTTTTTAGTGATGTTGATTGAGGGATAAATATTGGCTAGTGAATGAAGATGTATATGTAAAATATGCTGATGAAGTGTTCCACCTCTCGGAGGCGGGACTCTCGCACAACACGAAACCCACCACCATAAAACGGCAACAGGCACGTATGCGGCGGGTTGGGGATGCGTTCCCCATTTAAATTTTTTTTAACCCCACCCCCCACACCCCGGACCCTCTCCCGCCCATTGTGCGGGGGGGTGGTTAATGTCCAAGCCTAAGAGTCTAAAGCTTATCGTATAGTAATATCCTAGCCGAACCACGCACAGTACTATTGAGATTATTGCGCTTCTGAAATCCATTAAAAGAAAAGGCCGCTGAGCGCTCTTGAGAATTTGTCCCTTGAAATGTATAGTTTGGGAGCTGTTCATCAGACTGATGTGTGATGTTAAATTAGAGCCCTCACCCTGCTGCATCTGCCCTTGCAGCAATATGTCTGCAGAGTTTCTGAAATCATTCAGCATTTAAAACAGATAATGTGTAATAATTTAACACCAAAGGGAAGGCGATGATTCATAAATTTGTAATTGTGTCAGTGAATGAGCAAAGCGCTTTCAGAGTGTCAGATGAGAAATGTGATTTTAGCAGATAACAATCTTTCATTTTGTAAGGCAGTTTAGTAAAATAAGGTAGCTGGGAGTCACGGCTTCCAGCATATTTATTGTGGCATGACATTCCCCAAACAAATTAATTCTATATATAAAAATCAACTCTGCCAAATAGTTATCTTATAGTACAGCAAAGATTCAGATAGACGCAGCTGGGTTTCTTTTAGTTTATAACTAATTAATCGTGCCAGAAAGTCTAATTTGCTATGGGGAAAAAAAAAATGAGCTTTGGCATAGGATGCTGGCACTCAATGTATTGTGCCACAGAGACTTGAGCGATTGCAATTTCCTATATGTCAAGCTCCCAATTTCACCACTAAGGGCAGGGCACGACTGCATGGAAACTAAGCACTTCCTTGCCGGTAGGTAGAGTGAACTGGAGGCTCATGTCCCTCCCTCCGATAGATTCTTGCCCCTCTTCTAGAGAGATAATAATAGAGACACAGTAACATAGGAAAGCACGGGACCCCAAAAGACTACACAGTCCATCTGGAAACGGCAGAAACTAATAACCCATCAGTCGTTCACTCTCTCAAAGGTCTATCCAATTTTCCCTTTTTCACACTACCTGCCTTCCTAGGCATTCAGATAAATGAAGTTGCTGTAGGAGGAAGCACTTACAATATAAGGTGGTTTACACCATTCTTTGTTGCTCAACTAGCTTTCATTGATTTCCAAATTGACCTTTTCGCAGACACACAGAAATTGGCGTCTTTAGAAAGACAAAATCCACTTCTGCTCAATTCATACACTGACTGGAAGTGTAATACACAGATGGTGCAATAGTATGAAGGATTATGGTTATCACTGATGCAGTGCACATGATCCATGAAGCTACTGCTTCCTGATGTCAGTCAAGGGAATTCATTCTGCTTCCGTTTGAATGAAATCACAGCCTCCGGACTAAACAGAGGAGTCAATCAATTGTGTCTGGGTCGAGACAATCCAGTAGAAGTTATGCTTTAGTGATGCAGAAGGAATCCGTCCCCAGCCAATGTCATTATCTCCTTTCTCAGAAAATCCAGCCAAGTCTCATGAAACTTGTATATCTCTGGGGAATCTAAAGTGCAAGTGGCAAGCAAGACTGCCATATTTGAAATTGGGACCCCATGTTCAGCTGAAGTGTGTACTCTGGTTATCATGTGAACCTAGCTCCTCCACTAGCTTTGTGTGTAATGGAAATATACAGATCAGAAGGTTCCAGGTTTGATTCACAGTCTCAACTGAATTAGCTGATTGGAGCAGCAGTAAGGGAGCTATAATGTGCCTCCATGCTGCTGGACTAGAGAAGGACAAATCAGCCGGAGCTCCTGCTCCTGGTCATTATCTTGTTTGCCTACTGGTAACTGGTAGTGTGCAGGCATTGGGTGAGGTCAGGACCATGGCTGTCTGTGATGCCTCACAACACTCACTGTCAAGACTCTCACATAAAGAATAGCCAACAAAGAATGGACAACATACCAGAGGGAAACCAGCACTAATGGAACTGTGACCCAGAAGGAGAATGTTGTGTGGGAGGTTTTAAGATCAGGCCGAGTCCACTTATCTGCCTGAAGCCACATTGTTCCCGCCCGGTGACATCTTATCTTCACTGACTTTGAAGTTGGCCGAGGTTCCCGCTGCAAGCAAGCGAGGGCCTAATTTAACAGTAAAAGTCGTGCCGCACCGTGATTTTCACGAAGTCTCGGGGTGGGGGAGGCCCGCAGAAAAAACCTGGCGGTTGGCAGCAGAGTGGCCGGAAGAGGGCAAGATAATTTTTTTTTTTTAAATGGTGATTGTTTGGAGGAACAGAAAGAAATCCTCGGGCCTCTCTTGCCCCGGCTTGCCCTCTCCCTGCCCACACTGGCATCTGTTTGGAAACCCACCCCTCCCCATGCTTACCCCATGGACCCGTTCCCTTAGGTCCCTGACGACAGCCAGCTCCAACCTCAATTCCTGCTCTCGCCCGCCGGCCATGTAATGGATCTGGCCAGGTTCGGGCGGGACTCCGGGAAAACTTGTTTGAAATTTATTCCACGTCCCCGGATTCGGGATTCGCGTGCATTGCACCCCCCACCCTCGCAACCCTTTAAAATCGGGGCCATGGACTCTCAAATCTTTTTGGGCCGCAGACACTTTATATTCTTGTCGAAAATAATAGGATACTCTCTCTTCGGCATATAATGGTTTATTTTTTTCTCCCTTTGTAACGTCTGCTGATTTTCTGCAGGGTTCATTTCCTCTGGTTCCACAGCTGAAAACACAGTGCAGCTATGGATGTTGCAATTTACATACTAATGAGAAAGCTTATTCATTGCGAGACTGTTCGGTCATATGATCCATCTTCTCCATTCCTCCTGCGTGAGACAACATCCTTTTCGTCTTCCAGTGGTGCTGAAATAACCCATTCTTAAACGAGCATCTTTATTTTTATCTCTCCAGAGTATCGATGGCGGGCAGGGGGTAAACAGCACCAAGGCCGAAAGTGCATGGCTGTTCCGGATGTGGTACAACTTTGATCACAAGTATCTTTTTTTGGTGAACTGTAAGCCATGGTTCAGCTTGCTATATATTTAGATGTTCTTTTGCATTGTATCGCATATATAGGATAATACATGGAACAAGAAGCTTCACCATACACTAGACAAACAATAAAAAGACATGATGTGGAGATGCCGGTGTTGGACTGGGGTGGACAAATGTGAGAAGTCGCACAACACCAGGTTATAGTCCAACAGCTTTATTTGAAATCACAAGCTTTCGGATCCTTCGTCAGGTGAAGTGACGAAGGAGCAGCGCTCCGAAAGCTTGTGATTTCAAATAAAGCTGTTGGACTATAACCTGGTGTTGTGCGACTTCTCAAATAAAAAGACACACACACACACACTGCAATGCTCAAGTTATAAACTCTCTGGCTTTCCAGTAGTGCACAGAGCTCACAAATCCAGAGTTCCTAAATCCCTCTTACCGATCTGCCTCCAAGTGAAGGGCTGACTGAGCCAGTACAGGGCCCACAGGACTCTAGCCAACTTTAACTATTCGTACGTGTGCATAGAAGTCTGGGCATGCGCAAAAGTATGGCGGTGGTAGCATAATGGTTATGTTACTGGACTAGTAATCCTGAGGCCTGGACTAATGATCTGGAGACATGAGTTCAAATCCCACCATAATAAAAAGCTAGTCTCAGGAATGGTGACCATAAAACGATCGGATTGTCGTAAAAACCCATCTGGTTCACTAATGTCCTTTAGGGAAGGAAATCTGCTGTCCTTACCTGGTCTGACCTATATGTGACTCCAGACCCACAGCAATGTGGTTGACTCTTAACTGCCCTGTGAAATGGCCTAGCCTCTCCTCCAATTAGAGACGTCCACATCCCATGAATGGAAATAAAGTTTTTATTTGCTCACTGTGTGCACAAGCACGAAGAGTTCTGAGTAATCTGTGGCAACTTTAACAGGAAGTAACACATACTTGTTTTTTTTTAAAAACCACTGATTTTGATAAGCAAACAGTGACAGACTGATTGGGCTGGGGCAACACTAACTGTCAGTGTGAAATATTGCTGAAGAGGATGAATTTCGGGCCACTTGCCTTGCCGTGGGGGGGGTGGGGGTGACGGGGGTGGAGACAACGGGAGGGGGGCTGATTGCTGGCCAGTAGTGGCCCTTGGGAGTCCTGTGGAGCCAGAAGGAGCACTCCACGTCAACTTTTATTTAAATTTACTCACTTATTTCTTGGCGACCACAGCAGATCCACAGTAGATTCCACAGCAGACCAGGTCTGGTGCCTGCTGCGCTCAGCACTGCCCACAAGCAGGTATTAGACCCCCCACTCCCCCCCCCATCATTTACTTATGTAAGGAGCCTAATACCTGTTTTAGGCAGACGCCTGGAAAAACCGCCCGACCCAGTATGGGGTCAGCCATCTTTCAGGTGCCTGTGGGCACTGCCGGTGGACACAACAAGGACCAATTTCTCCCCCAATGTCTCGATGACTACACACATAAACAGGCTTGGCACCGGAATTTCAGTGAAGCGTAATGTTGGATGTTGGCCTAAAAATTCGGCTGCGTAGCGCCTGATTTTACGATGCTACAGGTGCCGTTTTGAGCCCAAAATGGCATGCGCGCACAATTCTGGTGCGGGTCACGCCAGATACCATTTTGGTAAGAGCCAGACAAGAGGCGTCGTTTACCCACGTCTGAAGCCAGCGTTAGGCCAATAACAAATTCAAATAAGGGGCCTAACACCTGCTTCTGCTCCTTCTTGCAAATTTGGTTTGCGTCTGAAGCAGCCAGCGCTGATTGCCTTCGGGAAGACCAACGCTAAACAGCACGGAGTTAAGAAAAGGTAAGTACTTACTATTATTACCGCCGGTCCCGAGATCTCCGACCTCACTGCCGACTCCAACCTCCAGGACCATCTGCCCCCCGACCCCGACCTCCTAGCCCTTCCCGACATCACTGCCGACGCCCCCAACAATACTGCAGGCCCCCGCCAATCTTCTTACCCAATCCCCGACAGCCCTCCGATCACGGACTCCGAGGCCCACTTCCTCCTCCAGACCATCGCTATGCAACCCAATCGCTTAACTGGAAATTGGAGCTTCAGCCTGCGCGGGCTCCTACCCCATGCCGTCGACATGATAATGAGGTCCGAGGACCAAAATCCAACGCTCCTCCGACCTCCACATTAGCGCTCTGCGGGCAGGACGCCCAAAAATAGACGCTACCGAATTTCTAGACCGTTATACCTATGTTCTTGATGTCCATGTGAGCATCACATGATTTCCAAGTGGACGCTAAGGACTATCATTCTCGATGTAGAGCCTCTTAACAAATGAACCTTTATCATTAAAAAAAATTCTGTGCTTGAGACATACCACTATTAAGAAAAAGTTATGCAAATATAATAGGCACAAACCCATAGCGGTCATCAGACTAAAGTATGGCATTATTTTTTCATCACTCAGGACAATAAGACCCAATTAAGCAGACCAGAGAAACAAGAACATGAGAAAAGGCCATTAAAATCCATCTGACTTAACTTTAATAGTCCGTGGCTCATATCTTTCTCTCTCCACTCACTGTCCACACTGAATCCATGTTCTTTGTCTCTTTCCCTACACTCTCTTCCCTCTCATACACACTCTCTTTTCTCTCTTGCACACAAACTCCATTCGGTCTCTCTTCATTGTACTCCCATTCTGCTTCAATACACTGTCTCTGTTTTTTTCTCTTTTTTCTCTCTCTCTCTCACACACACGCAATCGCTCACATAACTCATTGTTTGCCACAGTTACAGGGTAGCTTTTGCCCTCATTGAATCATATAATCATACAGCGCAGAAAGAGCCCATTTAGCCCATCGTCCCTGTGCTGAACCTTTTAAAGAACTATCCAATTTGTCCCACTCCCCTGCTCTTTCCTCACGCTCCTGCAATTTTATTCCTTTTCAAGTATTTATTCAATTCTCTTTTGAAAGTTACTATTGAATCTGCTTCCACCACCCTTTCAGGCAGTGCATCCCAGATCACAACAACTCCCTGCATTAAAAAAATTCTCCTCATCTCCTCTCTGGTTCTTTTACCAATTATTTTAAATCTGTGTCCTCTGGTTATCGCTCCACCAGCCAGTGAAACCGTTTCTCCTCACTAGATTGCCTTCGCACCACAGCAAGAGTTGTTTTTATTCATTCGTGGGATGTGGGCGTCGCTGGCAAGGCCAGCATTTATTGCCCATCCCTAATTGCCCTTGAGAAGGTGGTGGTGAGCCGCCTTCTTGAACCGCTGCAGTCCGTGCGGTGAAGGTACTTCCACAGTGCTGATAGGGAGGGAGTTCCAGGATTTTGACCCAGCGACGATGAAGGAACGGCGAAATACTTCCAAGTCAGGATGGTGTGTGACTTGGAGGTGGTGGTGTTCCTGTGCGGCGGCTGCCCTTGTTCTTCTAGGTGGTAGAGGCCGCGGGTTTGGGAGGTGTCAGACAGCTCCATCTTATCCAACGTAAATGCACGCTATTCTGAAGTCAATAACATTTACTAAAGAAACTTTACACATTATGTTTGGGTTTATCCAAGCCTATTATGATTCGATGGTGGAAAATGATCCATAGGATTTTAGTCAACCTTTAAATTAATTCTAGAACACTGTTAATGGTTGTTTTAATTTGTCACGAGAAGGAATTACCTATGCTCTGAGCAGTAAAATAACCATTCACTCCCACAGAATTAATTAAGTGTTCTCCTGTGATGGGCAGAGGCAGCTGCACTTCAGTTTGCATGATCCGTGAGGCGTGTGTGGATAATTTACAGAATATCCGGCATAAGGAGCGAGACATCAGGCTTACGTATGTTTTGATTAGAGCTGTTGTCAGAAAGCTTCTTATGTCATGAAAGCTGCTTGGAATTTGAAGTTTCTTCAAACAAATTTGGTAGAAGTCCAGTAAAGCTTTGGATGAGCAGATCAGCAGTTTGTAAAGGACACCGAGTGAATGCCGTTCCATAGTAAGCTGCCAAGTGCATGGGATTTACTTTATCGTTGGTGCTGTGTTTGAGATCTTGAAGGATTCCAATAATTGTTTGGTGTTCTAAGATGGGTTAAGCTTTATTTGAAATCTGAATGCCTTCTCTGTTATTTTTGATGATCCTTTAAGTATTCAGTGCCTCCTCAACTTTCAAAATCTGTTACATTGGTTATCTTGGAGCTCATTCCAGACTGACTCCTCAAATTTCCAATACTGAATAGTAACATTAGTAGAATTAGAGAAATCCTCAGGATCACAAAATCTTTTTTAAGTCACATTGGGTTTGCATTTATGGAGTGCCTTTAATGTAGTAAATGTCCCAACGTCCTTAACAAAGGAAAAACAGACACTGAGCTACATTAGGAGACGAGTTAGGATCGATGACAGAAAGCATGGTCAAACAGAAAGGTTTAGAGTTTGTTTTTCAAGTTGGGGAGAAAGGTAGAGAGAGCGTTCTAGCGTGTTGGGCCAAAACAGTTGAAGGCTTTGCCACCAAAGGCGGAGGGAGGGCAGTGCACAGGAGACCAGAGTCTGAAGAGTGGAGGGCAGCCGTAGAGTGGGAGGAGGTTGCAGTGGTCGGGTGGGACAAGACCATGGAGGGATTTGTGAATAAGGAACTGGATTCTGAATTCAATGGGTTGGGGTGTGAGGAGCCAGTGGAGGTTGGTGAAGGGAGGAGCGAAAGCCAAGCAGGACTCATGATCGGATACAGGTGGCAGAATTTTGGGCAAGTTACAGTTTACGTAAGGTGGAACTCAAGAGGCCCGGCAGGAAACCATTTGAGAAATTAAGTCTGCGGACAATGAAAGTGAAAGAAAGAACTTGCACTTATGTGACGCACTTCAGAACCTCAGGATGTCCCAAAGGGCTTTACAACCAATGAAGTACTTTGGAAGTGTAGTAAATGTCGTAATGTAAAAAAACGCGGCAGCTAATTTGAGCACAGCAAGGTCCCACAAACAACAATGAGACAATGACCAGATAATGGCCGAAAAATTGGGTTGCTTTGCGCCTCCCGTTAGCGCCCTAAGAGGGCGGTAACGGGGCGCAAAACAATTAGCGCCCGGACGCAGCGCCGCCAACGCAGGAGGTTAGCGGCGGCGGTAACTGTTAGCGCACCGCTAATTAAAGGCGAGTTGCCGGGCGGCCATTTTTGTTGCTGGCCGGCTGCCAGCACCTGCCCCCATTGCCGTCCCCAGCCTCCTGACCAGCCCCACCCCCGCGGAGTGCCGGCTGCGCTCCGTGAGCCCGGCACTTCTCTTGAGTGCCGGGCTCTTTTGCCAGCACTCGATCCCTGGTGGCCCAGCTGGGCCCCGGGTCGCGCTGCGCAAGGGCCCCTCCCCTTTAAGAAGGGGAGAGGAAGGCCTGCAGTACCGCGGCACGTAACGCCGCGATATTCACTTGCAGCGCCCCAATAGGGAGGCGGGGCACTTCCAGTAGCACCCCGCTTCCCTCTTGGGACGCTACCGATGAATTTCGGCCACGGGGGCGCTAATTTTTAGTCGTGCCCCGGCGAAGTTAGCGCCCCAAAGGGGGCGTGACTCCATTTTTCTCCCAATGTGTTTTAGTGCCGTTGATTGAGAGATGAATATTAGCCAGGACATTGGGAAGAACTCCCCTGCTCCTCTTCGAATAGTGTCATAGGATCTTTTACGTTAACCTGAGTGTCTCATCTGAAAGACGGCACCTCTGGGGCAAGTTTTTACATTTTTACTATTTTTTTTTAATCAAGGTTTTTTTTCCCCCTTGCTCCCATTTTGATTTTTCTGTCTCCATGTATCCCCCTTTTCCTTGGCCCCAAATAATATACATACTGTCTGTGCCATATTTCCATTAATGCTTCTTTTATCTCGCCCTCTCGCTGTATCTTTCTCTGTTTGTGGGCAGGTACACTTTTCTCTGGCTTTCTGTATGTGTGACCTGTTTCTCTTGCTCTTGCCGTTTTTTCTTTTGTCTCTGACCTTTGATGCTGTGCATTCTTTCATTTTGGTATGTGGGTGGTGTGGTGGATCTGGGCAGCACCACAGGGTGGATGTTGAGTGGTGGGGAAAAAAAACGACCGGAAAGTGGTCAGGTTGTGGCATATAATGTGCCATAATCCTACACACCACAGTGTTGCTAAGATCAAATCTTATTCGCCTTGCCCCTCAATCTGTTGTTTTGCTCCCTTGCCCTTCGGTCTCGTTTTCCATGACACACTTCCTGCCCCAGTGTGGCATTCCTTTTTCACCTCTGCTCTCTCTCCCTTGTCCCCAACCCATTGCTTTTACCTGATCCTTTGCTCACTGTGTCTGTGTTGCACTTCCCCATTTGTATCATACGGCTGGATTTTGGGTAGACGGCAAAGGAGAGATGCCGCCAGGGTTGGAGGCAGGTTTTTGGTTGTACATTGTTGGCATTGCCTCTTACCATTTCCAATACCTGTTTACCCCTCCGTGTTCCATCATGTCCCTTGCTACTCTTGTTATGTTCCCTCCATGCTACCCTTGATCGCTTCTCTCTTCCCTTTTTCCTGTGCTCTATCCTGTTTTGCCGCATTTCTGTTTTGCTGTTGTTTCTTGGAAATGCCACAGCTGACATTGCCGTCCCTATCCATTCCCATTATTGTTGCCACGTGCGTCCAAGGACCACCTTGCTGACGTCAGCTGTGATTGAACTACTGCCTCACCTCCTATATCCTCATCTGACCCTTTGCTCCCTCAATAGCTATCCCCATGTCTCACCCCCGCCACCCCAACCACTATGTTACTTTGCTATTTCCCTGCATCATCCTCATATCCTCCCACCCTGTGCATCAGCCACATCCCAAGTACCTGTCTAATTCCTTATCCACCCCCAGCAGGCTGATCTCGAATGGTTGAGGGTCCTAGTCTGTGCCAGCTGCTGTGAGGACACCTGTGGCTACCACAGAGTAATGGGCTGCAACGTACAGGGTCAGCTGTGGCCTGAAACTTGGCTGCAACTTCTTACAGGGATGCTGAACCTATGGCGATGGTACCATGGAGCGACACAAGGGAAAACCCTCCTTGTGAGCATCTCATGCAGATCCACCTCAAAACGCAGCAGCCATCAAGCAGGGGATCAAGTGCTGGGTTGCTCTATCACTTGTCTGCAGACTCGTATCTGCACCAATGGTTCCCTTTCACTGGCCACTTCTTACTTCCCTGCCCCTTCAGCCTTGATGAGGTCTGCTACTGGGTCGACGTGCCCTTTGAGGCACCCCAAAGGCTTTTTGAATTTTTACCTCCATATTGTGATGCTCCCCTTTAATTGTCCTCATCCCTTTAAATTTGACTTGCACGCAATTTCCCCCTCTCACCACGAGTGTACGTCCTACACTCCCCTGAGTCTGCATCTGGTGCTGGGAGTAATTAATGCAAGTTTACACCAGAGAATTAAGTGCTACTAGCATTCCACCGTAACCATTTAGAACTGACTTAAACCTCTTGATGAAAATTTGCATCACTAACTCCAGCTGTGATCTGGAGTCAAACACTCACTTTTAGATTTGAGTGTGCAGCTGTGCAGTGCTGCATGATTTTATCAGTAGTAACCTTAACAAAGGTCATAGATTCAAAATCATTGACAAGAGATCCAGAGGAGAGACGAGAAAAAATGTTTTCACTCAGAGTTGTCAGGAATGGGAACGCTCTACCTGAAAAGGTGGTGGAAGCTGACTCCATAAATAATTTTAAAAGGGAGTTGGAGAGGTACTTGAGGATGAGGAACTTAGAGGGTTACGGACAAAAAGCAGGGGTGTGGGACTAAGCACGACTGCTCTCTCAAAGAGCCAGCACAGACACCGCAGGCCGAATGGCCTCCTTCTGTTCCGTAAGTTTCTATGAACAAGGCCTTAATAAGCAAAACACAGATTTTACTCATTCTTAGCTATTGTTCATTAAGTCTATGTTTAGAGGGCTAGAAATCCACCAATCAATGTTAAACCGACTTACTGTCACTTTTTACTCAGTGAGCAGAAGAAAATATGGCCCATTATTGGATGAGTTAATATGCTATACCACCATTGCATAAGGCTTGCTTCTGAGGCTGCTAAAGCTAATATTATCTGGTCAGTTGGTTCAGTAAAATAGGATCATAATATTGCTGGGCTTATATTGTAGTGCAATACCCAGCTGATAAAATGCTGTCAGACTGCAGCGTGTTTGCAGCTACCTCAGTTCATCCTGCTGTGCACTGCACATCCTGTGCTAAGTGCTGCGATTAAGTTCACCCCAAGTGACAGCAAGCACAACAGTTAAAAATTGAGACAAGGCCATCGGTTACGAACAACAATAGCTGCAAAAACCTCAGGAAGTCCTGTGGAGTAACTAATGATGTTTGAGCTAACTGCATGGCTTGTGATCTGGTAAGTAGTGCTTGTATGTCCTAATCAACTGTGAATAACTTGATGATCTCAGGCAGATCCCTTCCCCTTCCTCTAAATTAATTCTACTGGTAGGTGGATTGATAACACAGTGGGTGATAAGTGACGAAGAGTTGTCTTTTTATCTGTGACAATGACATCAACTTCTATATATAACAACAACTTGCATTTATATAGCACCTTTGAAGTAGTAAAAACGTCCCAAGGTGCTTCACAGGAGCGTCATTGGACAAAATTTGGCACTGAGCCACCTAAAGAGATATTGGGACAGGTGACCAAAAGGTCAAAGAGGTAGGTTTTTAGGAGCATCTTAAAGGAGAGAGAGGTAGAGAGTTGGAGAGGTTTAGGAAGGGTATTCCAGAGCTTCGGGCCTAGGCAGCTGAAGGCACGGCCGTCAGTGGTGGAGCGAGGGAAATCGGGGATGCGCAGAAGGCCAGAATTGGAGGAACGCAGAGATCTCGGAGGGTTGTAGGGCTGGAGAAGGTTCCAGAGATAGGGAGCACATTTAACTAAAAAAATGTCTCGTGGAGCTTTGCGGATAAGCTTACCGAAAGCAGGATAGATTAAGAGGGCTGACTAAAAGCTTGGTCAAAGTGAGGGGTTTTGAGGAGGTTTTTTTTTAGAAGAGGAGAGAGATGGGCAGGCAGAGAGCTTTAAGCAGGGAATTTCAGAGGTTAGGACCCAGGTGACTGAAGGCCTTGCCACCAATGGTGAAGCAAAGGACGGGGGAGAAAGGGTGAGGGAAGGCCATTGAGAAATTTAAAGCTTTGCGAGGATTTTAATTTTAAGCTGCTGGCGCACAGGGAGCTAAGGTAAGTCAGTGAGCTTAGGGTGACGGGCAAGTGGTATGTGTAGCAGAATTATGTACAACTTGGAGTTTATGGCAGGTGGGGGAAGGGAGGACAACAAAGAGAGGATGGGAATAATCAAGTCTGAAAGTGATGAAAGCATGTTAGTGGCAGTGCAGTTGAGATAGAGGCATAGGCATGCAGTGTTGCAAAGGAGGAAGTAGGCAGCCCCAGCGATTGAGAAGCTACGAGGTCTGAAACTTTAAGTTGAGCTCAAGTAGGATCCCATGGTTGCGAACCGTCTGATTCAGCCTGAGACAGTGGTTTGGGGAGAGGAATGGAATGATTGTCGAAGGAACGGAGTAGGCTGAAGGTAATGGCGTTGGCCTTTCCATGTGTTGAGCTGGAGGAAAGTCATGACTCATCCAGGACTGGATGTCGGACAAGCAGTCTGACAGCACCGAGTGAGTCGGCAGATGTGGTGGAGAGGTAGATCTGGTTGCCATCAGTACATGGGGAAGCTAGTCCCATGTCTAGATAATGGCCCAGATATTCCGATCGCAGGCCTCCCGCGGGCGGAGGCCTGCGATCTGGAAAAATCTGCGCCCTTATCTGAGGGCTCCCGGGACGCGCACACTTCCGATGCTGGGCCTCTCCAAACTCCAAGTGTGCAGGGCCCATGTATCCCAGAGGCGCAGGTAGTTCGCAGCGTCTCTGAGATCACGTGGGCCATGGGGAGCCAATCACAGAAGGGAATCTCCCTTCATACATTTGACAGGAAGACCTGTCAAATATATGAATGGAGATCACCCCCAAAACATAGTAAAACTTCAAATAATTTTTTTTTTAAATCACATTTTTAAAATGACTTGAAATTACAATAAATTAACTATTTTAAACAAAAATTTTAATTTTTGAAAAAAATAATAAGTTTTTAATGGGGCTTTTTTTCAACTCTTATCCTGGTAAAAGCAGGCCTTATGCCTGCTTTTACCAGGCGCAAGAATTGTAAGGGTTTTCTGCGGGCGGAGGGTCTCCAAAAAGCGGAACTATCCGCCCGCAGAGGCCCTTCTCCCAGGCAGCCAGAGGATCTGTCAAGGCCATTCTTGACAGATCGGAAATGCCGGTTTCCAGCGCATGCGCAGCGCATGCCTGAAACCGGCATTTCCGATGTCCCTACGGGTGAGTACACAGCGCGTACCCACCCGTAGGGATCGGAATATCCGGCCCATTGTTGTCAAGGGACAGTGTATAGATCAGGAAGAGTAGGAGAGCCAAGAATTGATTCTTGGGGGAATCCAGAGGTTTTGGAGGATGGTGTGGTGGGCTGTGTCAAACACTGCTGAGAGGTTGAGGAAGACGAAGAAAATATAATACACCAAAGTAACAGTCACAGAGGATCCAGTGGGTGACTTTGATTAGGGCTCTTTCGGTTAGTAGCATAACACAAACTATTCCAGTTTTTTTCAGAGGATTCAGGTACAGGTGGTGAGGTTGCCAGCTTCCACATGAAATCCAGCCATATATTCCTTTTTCCCTTTTTATTCCTTGTTTCATATACCTGAACATTAGGTATCATTTATTGACCCAAAGGTGCCAACTGACAGAACAGCTCCTAGCTTTCTGGCAGTACTTTTCTTGGAGCTGCACAAGAAAGCCCCGTAGTTAATCCCTCTGCTCCTCGCCTGCATGTGCCTACGCCTGCCTTCTGTGTTGTGCATCTTACGGTAGCATAATTGGGAACTCCTCGTCCAGCCACTCGGGTACACCGTGGAGATAATGTGGTCCTGGAGCGGCGCACCTGCACAGAAACAAGCTGACCTCGTGCGACATTACGAGGTAAGCACATTTAAATATTGTAATTACTCTCCTGGTGTTGCACATTTGACGCACCAAGAGAACCACATGGGTCAGGGGTCAGAACGTCCGGTTCCAGCAGCCAGTGAAGGACTGTTAGCTGCCTGTGGAGCTCTGTTTTTTTTTATATACTGCTAGGACACAAAGTCCCCATACACTGGTGGGGACTCGAGAAGTTTTGCCCTAAATAAAGAGGAATGGCATTCTAGATCAACAAAATGCACCCTGTCCCACTGGCCTCTCCTGAAGCACTTGTTCCAACCTGAGTCATTCAGGTACTCCAAGTGTACTATGGGGACGCCTCCTAGTTTAAATATTTTCTGGGGCCATAATGAGCCTTTCTCACATCTTGTGCGCAGGCTTCCAGGGCTCCACTCTCTGGCAGACAGCATTGGGGTACATTGGGCACAGAATAGGCCTCACAACTCGACAATAACACAGGAGCTGATGCCCGATGCGCTGCACGGGTGTTGGAGCATGTGTGTGTGTGTCACGTGTCAGCTGTGGCTCAGTGGGCAGCACACTCGCCTCTGAGTCGAAAGTTTGTGGGTTCAAGTCCCACTCCAGAGACTTCAGCTCAAAAATCTAGGCTGACACTCCAGTGCAGTACTGAGGGAGTGCTGCACTGTCGGAGGTGCTGTCTTTCGGATGAGACATTAAACCCAGGCCCCGTCTGCTCTCTCAGGTGAGCGTAAAAGATCCCACGGCACTATTTCGAAGACGAGCAGGGGAGTTATCCCCGGTGTCCGAGCCAATATTTATCCCTCGATCAACGTCACTAAAAAAACAGATTACTTGGTCATTATCACATTGCTGTTTGTGGGAGCTTGCTGTGCGCAAATTGGCTGCTGTGTTTCCCACATTACAACATTGACAACACGTCAAAAGTACTTCATTGGCTGTAAAGTGCTTTGGGTCGTGAAAGGCGCTATATAAATGCAAGTCTTCCTTTCTATGATACCTGTGCCACATGCCAAGCCAACCTTTTAAAACTTGTATTAAAAGTGAGGACCTGAGCGGGAGCGGCGGCAGCGGAGCCAGTGGCTTAAAGGGAGCACCGGAGAAGGCCCAAACACAGCGCGGGCCTGAGCAGGAACAGCGGCGGCAGCTTAAAGGGAGCTGAGTGGCGACTTAAAAAAAACAAGGAGTGACGTCACAGAACAGCAGGAAGCGGTGTATAAATCGAGCGGGTGGCCCAGAGAGAGCGCAGACCGGAGCAGCAGCGGCAGCGAGGAGGCGGAGTATCTCCAGTGAAAACAACAACAACTGCAAAACCGCTATAGTGACATCACAACCAGGGAAGGGGCTAATTGGTGAGTAGCTGGTATGTGTTTCTAGTTAATAGTCTATTACGTAAAGGCATGGCAGGGCAGCTCAGTCCCGTGGAATGCACATCCTGTGCCATGTGGGGACGCCAGGATGCTTCCTGTGTCCTGGACAGCCACATGTGCAGCAAGTGTCGTCAGCTGGAGGAGCTCAAGCTCTGGGTTTTGGAGCTTGAGCAGCAGCTGGTGTCACTGCGATGCATCCGTGAGGCTGAGAGCTTCGTGGATAGCACGTTTCAGGAGGTGGTCGCCCAGCAGATAAAGAGTGTGCAGGCAGAGAGGGAATGGGTGACCACCAGACAGAAGAGGAGGACCAGGCAGGTAGTGCAAGAGTCACCTGAGTGCATCTCGCTCTCCAACCAGTATTCAGTTCTGAGTACTGGTGAGGGCGATGGTTCCTCTGGGGAATACAGCCAGAGCCAAGTCTTCGGCACCACGGGTGGCTCAGCTGTACGGGGGGGAGGAAGAAGAGTGGGAAAGCAATAGTGGTAGGGGTTTCGATAGTTAGGGGAGCAGACAGGCGTTTCTGCGGCCGCAGACGTGACTCCAGGATGGTATGTTGCCTCCCTGGTGCCAGGGTCAAGGATGTCACCGAGCGGCTGCAGAACATTCTGAGGCGGGAGGGTGAACAGCCAGAGGTCGTGGTCCATATCGGTACCAATGACATAGGTAGAAAGAGGGATGAGATCCTGCAGGCAGATTTCTAGGGAGCTAGGAAAGATTAAAAAGCAGGACCTCAAAGGTAGTAATCTCTGGATTACTTCCGGTGCCAAGCACTAGTGAGTATAGAAATAGGAGGATAGCGCAGATGAATGCGTGGCTGGAGAGATGGTGTAGGAGGGAGGGCTTCAGATTCCTGGGACATTGCGACCGGTTCTAGGGGAGGTGGAAACTGTACAGGCTGGACGGATTGCACCTCAACAGGGCTGGAACCAATATCATAGAAACATAGAAACTAGGAGCAGGAGTAGGCCATTCGGCCCGTCGAGCCTGCTCCACCATTCAATACGATCATGGCTGATCATCCAAATCCAGTACCCTGTCCCTGCTTTCCCACACAGAATCCCCATCAAGCCTGCACCGACACATATCCCACCCTATCCCCGTAACCCCACGTATTTAATTCCCCCTAACATATCCCATCCTATCCCCGTAACCCCACATATCCCACATATTTAATCCCCCCCTAACACTAAGGGTCAATTTATCATAGCCAAATCAACCTAACCCGCACATTTTTGGACTGTGGGAGGAAACCGGAGCACCCGGAGGAAACCCACGCAGACACGGGGAGAATGTGCAAACTCCACACAGACAGTCACCCGAGGTCAGATTCGAACCCGGGTCCCTGGCGCTGTGAGGCACCAGTGCTAACCACTATGCCACCGTGCCGCCCCTCCTCGCAGCAAGGTTTGCTAGTGCTGTTGGGGAGGGTTTAAACTAATTTGGTAGGGGGATTCGAACCAGGATGTAACATTAGAAAGGGGAAATAAAGTGCTCAAAGGATTGGGAGAGGCAGAGAGCACTAAAGTAAGAAATAGTCAGGTATTAGGTGGGGTCAAACTAAGAGAGAATACAGGATGGTCTAAGATGGATTTACAGTGTATGTATGTGAACACATGAAGCATAGTCAACAAGGTAAGTGAGCTGCGGGCACAAATAGCCACATGGGAATATGATGATGTGGCAATAACTGAGACCTGGCTCAAAAAAGTGCAGGATTGGGTATTAAATATTCCTGGTTATAAAAGTGTTCAGGAAAGATAGGGAAGGAAAGATAGGAGGTGGTGTGGCAGTATTGGTCAAGGAGAATGTTACAGTGCTGGAGAGGGAGGATGTCCTGGAGGGGTCGAGGACAGAATCTATATGATTAGAATTAAGAAATAATAGAGGTGCCACTACACTACTCGGTGTATTCTATAAACCACCAAATAGTGGGAAAGATATGGAGGAGCAAATTTGCAGAGAAATTACAGAGAGGTGCAAGAACTATAGAGTAGTAATAATGGGGGACTTCAACTATCCTAATATAGACTGGGATTGTAATAGTGTAAAGGGCAGAGAAGGGGAAGAATTTCTGAAGTGTGTTCAGGAAAACTTACTTGATCAGTATGTTTCCGGCCCGAAGAGGGAGGAGGCATTGCTGGATCTGGTTCTGGGGAATGAGGTAGGTCAAGTGGAGCAAGTATCATAAGGTTTAGATTAGCTATGGAAAAGGACAGGGAGCAATATAGAGTAAAAATGTTTAACTGGGGGAAGGCCAATTTCAGTGGGATGAGAACGGATTTGGCCCGGGTAAACTGGAATCAAAGATTGGCAGGCAAAACTGTAATGGAACAATGGGCTGCCTTTAAAGAGAAAATTGTTCAGGTACAGTTAAGGTACATTCCCACTTGGGGGAAAGGCAGGGCAACTAAAGTCGGGGCTCCCTGGATGATGAAAGAGATAGAGAATATGATGAAGCAGAAAAAGAACACGTATGACAGATGCCAGGTTGCAAATACATCTGAGAATCAGGCTATATATAGAAAGGTCAGGAGAAGTGAAAAAGAAAATAAGAGGAACAAAGAGAAGGTATGAGAATAGAATGGCAGCCAACATGAAAGGTAATCCAACAGTCTTCTATAGGCATATAAATAGTAAAAGGGTTGTAAGAGGAGGGGTGGAACCAAAAAGGAGACCTATGCATGGAGGCAGAGGGTGGTATGGCTGAGGTACTAAACGAGTACTTTACATCTGTCTTCACCAAGTAAGAGGATGCGGCCATAGACATAGTGAAGGAGGAGGTAGTGGAGATACTTGATAGGATAAAAATTGATAAAGAGGAGGTATTAGAAAGGCTGGCTGTACTTAAAGTAGATAAATCACCAGGAGCGGTTGGGATGCATCCTAGGATGCTGAGGGAATTGAGGGAGGAAATCGCAGAGGTACTGGCCATAATATTCCAATCCTCCTTAGATACGGGGGTGGTGCCAGATGACTGGAGAATTGCAAATGTTGCACCATTGTTCAAAAAAGAGTGTAAAGATAAACCCAGAAACTACAGACCAATCAGTTTGACCTCGGTAGTGGGGAAGCTTTTAGAAACAGTAATCAGGGACAAAATTAACAGTCACTTGGACAAGTGTGGATTAATTAAGGAAAGCCAGCACGGATTTGTTAAAGGCAAATCGTGTTTAACAAACTTGATTGAGTTCTTTGGTGAGGTAACAGAAAGGGTTGATGAGGGTAATGCGGTTGATGATGTGTACATGGATTTCCAAAAGGATTTTGACAAAGTGCCACATAATAGGCTTGCCAGCAAAGTTGAAGCCCATGGAATAAAAGGGACAGTGGCAGCATGGATACAGAATTGGCTAAGTGACAGGAAACAGAGAGTAGTGGTGAACGGTTGTTTTTCGGACTGGAGGAAGGTGTTCCCCAGGGGTCGGTTCTAGGACCACTGCTTTTCATGATCTATATTAATGACTTGGATGTGGGTGTACAGGGCACAATTTCAAAATTTGCAGATGACACAAAACTTGGAAGTATAGTGAACAGTGAGGAGGAGAGTAATAGACTTCAGGAAGACATAGACAGGCTGGTGAAATGGGCGGACACGTGGCAGATGAAATTTAACACAGAAAAGTGATACATTTTGGTCGAAAGAATGAGGAGAGGACATATAAACTAAATGGTACAATCCTGAAGGGGGTGCACGAACAGAGAGACCTGGGGGTATATGTGCACAAATCGTTGAAGGTGGCAGAGAAGGTTGAGAAAGCAGTTAAAAAGGCTTACGGGATCCTGGGCTTCATAAATAGAGGTATAGAGTACAAAAGTGTGGAAGTTATGATGAACCTGTATAAAACACTGGTTCGGCCCCAACTGGTGTACTGTGTCCAATTCTGGGCACCACACTTTAGGAAGGATGTGAAGACCTTAGAGAGGGTGTAGAAAAGATTGACGAGAATGATTCTAGGAACGAGGGACTTCAGTTACGGTGATAGACTGGAGAAGCTGGGGTTGTTCTCCTTGGAGCAGAGAAGATTGAGAGGAGATTTGATAGAGGTGTTCAAAATCATGGGGAGTCTGGATAGAATAGATAGAGGGAAACTGTTCCCATTGGCAGAAAGGTTGAGAACCAGAAGACACAGATTTAAGGTGATTGGCAAAAGAACCAAAGGCGACGTAAGAAAAAACTTTTTTACGCAGCGAGTGGTTAAGATCTGGAATGCACTGCCTGAAAGGGTGGTGGAGGCAGATTCAATCACGACTTTCAAAAGGGAGTTGGTTAAGTATCTGAAGGAAAGAAATTTGCAGGGCTACGGGGAAAGGGCGGGGGAGTGGGACTAGCTGAAGTGCTCTTGCAGAGAGCCAGCATGGGCTCGATGGGCCGAATGGCCTCTTTCTGTGCTGTAACCATTCTATGATTCTATGTTTGTATGATTCTATGATTCTAAGTTCTTTAACAAATGCTTTAAAGACCTTTTCAACTTTTGAAACAATTCCTTTTCTTTCACACGATCTCTGCAAAAAGAAAATTCTGTAAATGTCTTGTACTTTCTAGCCATGTCGGCTGTGGCTCAGTGGGTAGCACGCTCGCCTCTGAGTCAGAAGGTTGTGGGCTCAAGTCCCACTCCAGAGACTTGAGCACAAAAATCTAGGCTGACACTCCAGTGCAGTACTGAGAGAGTGCTGGTCATTATCACATTGTTGTTTGCGGGAGCTTGCTGTGCGCAAATTGGCCGTTACATTACAACAGTGATTTCACTTCGCAAAGTACTTCATTGGCTGTAACGTGCTTTGTGATGTCCTGAGGTTGTGAAAGGCACTGTATAAATACCAGTCTTTCTTCCTTCACTTTGCAGTGGCTAAATGGGAGCCATAAGGGGCAGGCAGACTGATTTGACTGCCGTTTACAACTATGATGGAGGGAAACTAACTGCTCCTTAGTTGGTAGCAAGGCTCCCAGGATTCACATAGACTCTGGCCAATATAAATTGGCATACAGACTCTAACAATGAAACTACTGCACAAAAGACGAAGCAAAACTGCTGCCTCTCTCACTACACTGATTTGCCCTCCCATGTGACACGTTTTTGTCCTCTCTATCTGCTTTGCGACTTCTACACCAGTGAATAAAATTGAGAACAAAAGAATGTAACAAAAATACAACTGTATATTTGTGCACAGATATTTTGAAAAGGAAAATGTTTCTTGTGTTTTTTTTAAAATTTTATTTAGTTGTAGAGAAGCAGCACATTAGGTAGGTAGAGGAGAGGGCAGAAGTGGATGAGACTTGGGTGACCATTTTGATTTTGCCCCTCATGGAACTACCTACAGTGCAAAAGGATATTTCTGTGAACAAGAAATAGCTGATCGAAATGCTTAGTCTAGATTATAGCGCTGCATCTCATCATCAGCAAACCATTATTAACTTTATTAATTGAAATCAAGGATTGCACAGAATAATACTTCAAATCCATTTATAGGACTAGACTTAAAACATAATCTTGTTGAAAAGTTGTATTTCATTGCAGAATTGAACTACAAGTTAATAAATATCCCTTTTCACACATTATCACTGATTCCTTTTGTTGGAAACAACTGTTGAGATTTGGAACCACATGTTTGTTGAAGAATTGCTGCAGATTATGTACTTTTAGTGTTGAATGTGGCAAACTTGCTTTATTGATGATTTTTCTGTTAGAGTCATTGAAGTTTACAGCACAGAAGGAGGCCATTCAGCCCTTTATGCCTATGCTGGCTTTTTACTAGAGTAAGCCAAAACTAATCTCACTGCCCTGCACTCCCCTATGGGGGGAGCATTGTGATAAAATGCCAATTAGCTGACCTCACTTTATAGCACTGAAGGCATGCATGGGACTCAAATGGGCAACTCATCCTTCTTCTCATCCTTGTTCTCAAATCCCTCCATGGCCTCGCCCCTTCCTATCTCTGTAATCTCCTTCAGCCCCACAACCCCCCGAGATATCTGCGCTCCTCTAATTCTGCCCTCTTGAGCATCCCTGATTATAGTCGCTCAACCTTTGGTGGCCGTGCCTTCTGTTGCCTAGGCCCTAAGCTCTGGAATTCCCTGCCTAAACCTGTCGGCCTCTCTTTCCTCCTTTAAGACGCTCCTTAAAACCTACCTCTTTGACCAAGCTTTTGGTCACCTGCCCCAGTTTATCCTTATGTGGCTCAGTGTCATTTTTTGTCTTAAAATACTCCTGTGCAGCGCCTTGGGACGTTTTACTACGTTAAAGGCGCTATATAATAATACAAGTTTTTGTTGTTGCTACTGCCACTGCCGTAGGATCGCAGAATCAGACACATAATATAAAGAGAAGCAGGGAAAGAATTCGGGGCTCCGATGGATCAGTGAGTAAATCCACCGCATGGTGTGACATTGACTGTACGGACCAGGAATGCAGACCGTTTTTGACCTTTGGCCAGTATTGAGTTAGCTGATTACTTCTAAAGAGGTACTGGAGTGGTATAATTAGCCTCCGCATCCCAGTGCTGGCAAAGGGAAAGATCAATCATGGTTCTTGCTGCTGATCACTGTCCAACAACTTGTGCTAAAAGTGCTTAGGTGTAGATGTCTGGTGAGGACAGGCTTGAATTTGATTGCTCCTCGATTCAATAGGCTGCCAACATGCACTGTATATGCTCACACATGAAGAAATGCCACTGGACAAGGTACTGAAAGAATGAGGAAGACCCCCACCAAATGTAGGTAAAGATTCTCCATATACCAATGATATATGTCGACAACTCAATGGACAGGAAGTGACCCTTCTAACTAATTGCATCATATACAACTCATATGTTGTGCAGAGTTCAGAGAGCCTTAATGTTAAGGGGCTGTGCTGTGATTATGGCTGAGAGTTTCAAATATTGTACTCATCCTCCACTGGAACCACAACTATCGCAAATATGCCATGCAAGAAACCCCAAAACCCAACCCACCAATATGACCCACAACATACTTTGTTGTCAAACCACTTCCCTGAAAAATCGACTAACCTCTCACCCTCCCTCTCTTCTCTCAGCCTCGAGTGGCAATGTTCTGCGCCACAAACCCCAAATGCACGTGGCTGTGACATTACTGTTATCGCTGAGTGTGCACAGCAGACCCTGCCACCCAACATGGGAATGCATCTAGGCTAAAATTAACCAGCTGCATCAGTCAGAATATTAAAAAAGGACGCTGTTTAGCTGGGACAGAATGGAAGGAATGCTGCTCATTCCAGTGTCATTGCAGGCATCTCTCACATAGTGACTGAATCTATTCCCAGGTGCATTGAGCCATACCTTAGCAACAGAAAAGCCGCATTCAGCTCACAAAGCACCAGCTGGCCACCTCAGAGCAAATTGATAATGTGTTGACCATTTTTTCCTCTTTGTTCTCAAAGCCCACGTAAATCAAAATGTGGTAGCAATCTGCCACCCCACTTACAGCAAAATAATTATCCTAGCATAAACTCTGTGTTGCTTTCAGTTAGAGAGAGAAAGAAAAGATCGGCCTAAAAATTATCTCTGACAAATAAATATGCAATACTATTTAACTATATGGAAACATTAAGTAGATTTCCAGCATCCGCAGTATTTTGCTTTTGTACTGGTGTTTAATTCACTGCCACTTCTCTTCCAAGAATGTCCACCTTGAAGAAGTTCTGCTCTTCTCTTCATCGGGATTTCCGTTTGGCTCTTTTACCTTGATCATCTTCAGTGCTTTCTGTTTTCCTTCTCGTGTTTGATCAGGTATCTACCAAGTTCTGACGAAGGGTCATTGACCTGAAGCGTTAACTCTGTTTCTCTCTCCACAGGTGCTGCCTGACCTGCTGAGTGTTCCCAGCATTTTCTGTTTTTACACAAGTAGATTTTGCTATGATTTTATGCAAATGCAGCAAATAAATTTAAATTCATTATAAATATTGATTCACTGATGCTATCCCTTGCTTTGCAACACTGCAAAAAATCTTGTTTTTTGGGATACCGTGGCACTAACTGTGCTTTACAGTCCCATCCATGTTAATGAAATATAATCTTAACCTTAAGGGGCAAAGTTGTCTGGTAAAGTGTATTCCAAGGAAAAATAAATAAATGAGTGTGCAGAGGTATGATCAGTAACACATCTATATAATGATACTATATCCAACCTAAGAAGCTTTTGAACTATAATTTAAAAAAAACTAGCAGCAAAAAACAGCACTGCAGCACAATCTGATCTCCACCCTTCCCCTGGTGCCGCCACTCACCAAACATGATAGACGTTCAAATACAAAGCAAAATACTGCAATTGCCGGACATCTGAAACAAAAACAGGAAAAGGCTGGACAAACACAGCAGATCAGTGAGCATTTGTGAAGAGAGAACAGTCGCTCTTTCAGGCGCATGCTCTTCTTCAGAACTGACAAATTTTAAGAGACAAACATGTTAATAGAACCAGAAAAAGAGGGTGGGTGGGGTGGGGGGGGGTGGTGGATTAAAACAAACAAACACAGAGCAGAAGTATCAGTCAGTCAAATGATTGTTGGGTAATGCAACAGATCATCTCAATCAAAGTAAAGGACAGAAGCATTAAATAAAAGACATTAAAGAAACAAATGAAGTGTGAATAGCTAAGGCAGTGGGAGCCCTATTGAAAAGGCGAGAAACTAGGAGAGATGGAAAATGTTAGAAAATCTGGGGGGTCAGGTTTGAAGTTAAAGGTTACGACATTCAGCTGAGTTTTTGAAAAGGGCTATTCCTGGTAGTCACAGAAGTTATCCTGGCAGGAAAATGGTACAGTGTCACAACACAGCTGCTTAAGAACATAAGAAATAGGAGCAGGAGTCGGCCATTTGGCCCCTCGAGCCTGCTCCGCCATTCAATAAGATCATGGCTGATCGTCTACCTCATCTCCACTTTCCTGCACTATCCCCAGATCCCTTGATTCCCTTAATATTCAAAAGTCTATCGATCTCTGTCTTGAATATACTCAACGACTGAACCTCCACAGCCCTCTGGGGTAGAGAATTCCAAAGATTCACCACCCTCTGAGTGAAGAAATTTCTCCTCATTCTCAGTCCTAAATGGCCGACCCCTTATTCTGAGACTGTGACCCCTGGTTCTAGACTCCCCAGCCAGGGGAAACATCCTCTCTGCATCTACCCTGTCAAGCTCTGTAAGAATTTTGTATGTTTCAATGAGATCACCTCTCATTCTTCTAAACTCGAGAGACTATAGGCCTAGTCTAAGTCACTCTCTCCTCATAGGACAATCCCCCCCCCATCCCAGGAACCAGTCTGGTGAACCTTTGTTGCACTCCCTCTATGGCAAGTATATCCTTCCTCAGGTAAGGAGACCAAAACTGTACACAATACCCCAGGTGTGGTTTCACCAGGGCCCTGTATAATTGCAGTAAGACGTCTTTACTCTTATACTCAAATCCTCTTGTAATAAAGGCCAACATACCATTTGCTTTCCTAATTGCTTGTTGTACCTGCATGTTAACTTTCAGTGATTCGTGTACAAGGACACCCAGGTCCCTCTGAACACCAACATTTTCCAATCTCTCACCATTTAAAAAATACTATGCTTTTCTATTTTTCCTACCAAAATGGATAACTTCACATTTCTCCACATTATATTCCATTTGCCATGTTCTTGCCCACTCACTTAGCCTGTCTATATCCCCTTGAAGCCTCCTTGCATCCTCCTCACAACTTGCATTCCCACCCAGCTATGTATCATCGGCAAACTTGGATATATTACATTTGGTCCCCTCGTCCAAATCATTGCTGTAGATTGTGAATAGCTGAGGCCCAAGCACTGATCCTTGCGGTACCCCACTAGTTACAGCCTGCCAACCCGAAAATGACCCATTTATTCCTACTCTCTGTTTTCTGTCCGTTAAGCAATCCTCAATCCATGCTAGTATATTACGCTCAATCCCATGAGCCCTAATTTTGTTTAATAACTTCTTGTGTGGCACCTTATCGAATGCCTTCTGAAAGTCCAAATACACCACATCCACTGGTTCCCCCTTATCTATTCTGCTAGTTACAACCTCAAAAGAACTCTAACGGATTCGTCAAACATGATTTTCCTCTCATAAATCTGTGTTGACTCTGCCCAATCCTATTATTATTTTCTAAGTGCCCTGTTACCACATCCTTAATAATAGATTCTAGCATTTTCCCTACTACTGATGTCAGGCTAACTGGTCTGTAGTTCCCCATTTTCTCTCTCCCTCCTTTCTTAAATAGTGGGGCTACATTTGCCACCTTCCAATCCGCAGGAACCGTTCCAGAATCTATGGAATTTTGGAAAATGACAACCAATGCATCCACTATCTCTATAGACACCTCTTTCAAAACCCTAGGATGTAGGCCATCAGATCCAGGGGATTTATCAGCTTTCAGACAGCTTTAAGCATGTCTACGGCAATCTCCATAATCCAGTTGACTTATTTGGAAAAGCTGATTTCTTTAAATTCTCATTGTATTCATTTAGTGTATTCATCAAGCCGAGGTATTTGCAGATACTGACATCAAAGAACAGGAACTGTAATGATCATCACTATTGGTTCTTGGAATTATAAATGCTGAATCTGCAGCAGATGGAGCTGTCTAACCCAATTGAACCAGTTAAGAAAGATCAATTACTTTTTAATCCATCATGTACCTGTTGTTGAGAAACAGAATCAGTAACAATAATTCTGATGCGTTTACATAGAACTCTGTCCTTAATGAAGAGTCACATCAGTATTCTTTTTAAAGAGTGTCACCATTTTAAAGGTTTCCTTGTTAGAACCCCTTTTAGAGAGAGAATCGCACCATCAAAACTCTTCCTATGACTATATTGTAACTCAATTTTGATATCAGTTCGCCTGGTCTTCCCAGACCACGCACATCTACGCGTAACCAAAAAAGGGCAAGTGGCTTGCTGCCAGGCCTCTGTCAATACAATCTCAGTCAGCTGCTCTGAGGCAGAGATGAGTCTCCCTTTGAGGTTTTCACAGAGCTGTGCCATTTCCTACAGGCTGACCTGCAGACAACTTCTACATAATGATGAGGTAACCGTATCAGCAAGTCTTTATGTCATCAAAGGGGACATCTGCCAGATTGGTCAGTCTGCTGTCCATAGGTGTATCAAACAAGTGGCAGATGCAGTCTATGCAAGGAGCAACATCTTCATTGCTTTCACTGTGAAAAGGAAGTATCAGCTGCTCAGGGCACAGAACTTTTACTGGGTGTCAAGGTTTGCAAGGCACAGGAAATGGTGCCCATGTGGCCAGCCCACATGCCACCTTGTGTGAGTGGATTCCAGTGCAGCATGCGTGTAGTTTCTGGTGGCTGTGTTGGTTCTAAGCACTCCTTTCAATATGTATATATTACAGTGCAAGCTATTTGTGTGCCCCACAAAATATGCATCCTACAGGTTCCAGCAAGAAGAGTTTGTAAAAAAAGGGCAATGGATGACTGATTCCACATTTTTAGTTTTTATCATGGCCATGCATAGTGTGTCCCAATGGTAATAGTGGAAAATTGCAGGCGCTGTGCACCTGAATCACTGATTTGGGCAGTACATCCGGCCAACAACACAGACTCATTCAGTTACCCCCATCATTTTTTTATATTTGCGTGCTACACTGACAAGACTGTGTTTATTATCCGTCCTAGTTGCCATGAGAAGGTGATAGTGAACCATCTTCTCGAGGTTGTTTATGCAACTGAGTGGCTGGCCAGGTGACTTCAGAGGGCATTTCAACCACATTGTCACATATAGGCCAGACTGTGTAAGGGTGACAGGTTCCCTTCATTAGTGAACTAGCTTGATTTTGACGACAATCCAGCAGCTTTCAGGGTCATTCTTTTCTGATGCGAACTCGCAAATGATCAGATTTATTGAACTCAGCTTCACAGTTTACCGTGGTGGGATTTGAATGGATGTCTCTTGGTGGCTAGTCCAGCACCAAAATCATTACACTACTCTACCCACCGTGCCATAACGTCTGCAGAGGTGCTGCTCTTCCCGATACCAGAAAGCTTCTTCCTCATTTGTGCTACTTCCGTTTGCGTAGCTTGCACCTTTGCTCCCACAGGAGGGTGCCCTTCTGCTCCAAAGAGTGCCGCCTTTTTTTGCTACACCTCCTGCAGCAGGACCACCCTTAGTAAATGGGTGAATATTCCCAACATTCGGAAATGAGGAGGAGTTTCTTCTCGGAGGGTCGTGAATCTTTGGAGTTCTCTTCCCCGGAGAGCTGTGGAGGCTGGGTCATTGAATGTATTTAGGGTGGAGATAGACAGATTTTTGAATGGTAAGGGAGTCGAGGGTTATGGGGGGCGGGCAGGGAAGTGGAGTTGAGACCAAGATCAGATCAGCCATGATCTTATTGAATGGCGGAGCAGGCTCGAGGGGCCAAATGACCTACTCCTGCTCCTACGTCTTATGTTCTTATTCCTACACGTGCACATTTACCCAGAACACGCTTATACAACCTCTGGAAACAGTAGCCATTAATTATTGCACAGACCAAATTTTTTTTTTGCCATATCAAAAATGGTCCACTCCTTAATGGTGAGCAGTAGCCCTTTAAGAGCCGAGCAGAATCGTGTGATTTTTCAATAGCAGGAGACAGCACAGGGTGGATATGTAATGTCGTCACAGACGCCCAGAAAAACAGCTGCAATAGAAACTGAAGAGCAGTCCACTGTTTATTTTGTATATGAAACATTTATGCATTTAGTATTTTTTTCCTCCCTCTGTTTCCCTCTTTATGTTCTGCATACACCACACAGTACACCCACCCTGGGGGCACTGACAGGTGCTAGGCTATTATAAGTGTCTGTTAGGCGTATCGGTGAGCATCCTGTCATAAATTCTCAGAGCAGGTTATTTTTTGTAAATTACAAAAAGATAACACAATACCATTACTAGTGGCAGACGGTTTAAATTTTGATTACTGCCAAAGTCTGTATTCAGCTCAAAACACACAATCCACTACTGACACCAACCATGGCTTTCATATTCAATCAAATCCGGAAGAAGCAAAGACCATCAATACTGTAAAAATGGATTTAGATAGTTCCGTGATAAAGAATATTTAAGGGCGTGGGGAGTGAGCAGAAAGTGCGATTGGACTGAGTGGCATATAGAGTCATAGTCAGATAGACATCCAATGGGTCAAGTGGCCTGTTTCACTGCTGAGACATTCTATGAGTGCTCACTGACCTACATTGGCTCCCAGTTAATGTTAAAATTCTCATCCATGTTTTCAAATCCCTCCATGGCCTCGCCCCTCCCTATCTCTGTAATCTCCTCCAGCCCCACAACCTCCCCCCCCTCCCCCCCACCCCCCACCAAGATATCTGCGCTTCTCGAATTCTGGCCTCTTGAGCATCCCCAATTTTAATCACTCAACCATTGGCGGCCGTGCCTTCAGCTGCCAAGGCTCTAAGCTCTGGAATTCCCTCCCTAAATCTGTCCGCCTCTCTACCTCTCTTTCCTCCTTTAAGACACTCCTTAAAACTTACCTCTTTGACCAAGCTTTTGGTCATCTGTTCTAATATCTCTTTATGTGGCTCGGTGTCAAATTTTGTTTGCTAACGCTCCTGTGAAGCGCCTTGGGACATTTTACTACGTTAAAGGTACTATATAAATACAAGTTGTTGTTGTTGTTGTTGATTCTGTCCTATGACAGTGATACTGGGAAGCATATCTGATTGTGGAATTGCAAATGGAATATTTTATTTGTGGAATATTGTTAGTGGAAGAAAAGACGTGAAGTTGAGTTGGCAGTATGATAAGATGTTAGTGATATTCTTTTTCTAGGCCGAGAATATCTACATTAGATGTATAATATTTTGACCCTTTATAAATTAAGGTTTTAAGGAAAGCCATTGCACATCTTGGTTTGGGGAAAGGGCTTGGTCCGACTAGGAGCGAGGTTATCAGTACTGCATACACATGCCTCAATAATAAAGAATTGAGGGCAAAGCACTGATCCCTTCCCCAAGTGAAGTTTGAAATTTGTATGAAAACTGAGAATGTTACTGTGGTGGAGAACACTGGATACTGTCATTGTGCAATGAATGCATTACATGATACTGCATGAGTAATGCAGCTTGTTTAGCTGTTAAGATATAAAATAAACTGCAATACTTGTGGTGCTATACCTTTATCACTCAGTTTAAAAGGTACACCAATAATAAGTGTTAAAAATATGAGTCAACCAGGATATTTTTTTTTGTTTGTTTACTGTCCAAGACACACGCCTTGTATGAATGAGCTGCGCATAAAGCTTTAAAAAAACTAACATCATTTTGCCTCAGAGCTTCAGAATTTTGCTCCAATAAAAATGAGATTTTCCCACCCCTGTAGGTGCACATGGCTAGCTAGGATGACCACCCTTGCTCCCTTGGCATGCTATACATCCCTCACTTGGCACTTCCCTGTACCTTTCAAGAGGGACAGGGACCCTGAAAATCAAATGATCGGAATCAAGGGAACTTTATTTTATCGAATGTTGCTCCATGAATATAGAAGTAACCTATTATTTTAATTTTTGGAACTATCATTTAAGTACTTTTAGCGTCATTCACTTGTAGTGGTTGTGAGAAGACTTTTTTTCTGGAAGCGCAGACAAGACATCCAAATGTTAGAAATTGGCAGAACACTCCGCCTGACAGCCAGCCAGCCTTGTGACCAGGGCACATCTCTCTTTGTGTGAGTGCAATCCACTACAGGTTCTAGTGACAGACACGCACAGAGCAGGTCTTTCAACATTGAGATGTCACAGTGCAAGCTCTTCGTGTGCCGTGCTAAAATTGTATCCTGAAGCTTTTTTTTGCCAATTGTGCAGAAAAGAGCAAGGCTTATTTGGATACTTTTGCATGGTTCCTCCCTGAGGATGCTGTAACTGACTACTTTGGTTTGTGCCATGCATAGTATGTGCAACATCCAATAAACTATCCAACAATGTCTTAGGCACTGATTGCACTCTTGATTCAACTATTTCACTAAAAAAAATCTTATTTGTATCCAGATCCTCTGAAGCTGGGAGACACCATTAATAAGAACATAAGAAATAGGTTCCGGAGTAGGCCATTTGGCCCCTCGAGCCTGCTCCGCCATTCAATAAGATCATGGCTGATCTGATCTTGGCCTGAAGTTCACTTTCCAGCACGCTCCCCACAACCCTTGACTCCCCTGTAGCTCAAATATCTGTCAATCTCCGCCTTGAATATATTCAATGACTCCGCCTCCACAGCTCTCTGGGGTAGAGAATTCCAAAGATTCACGACCCTCTGAGAGAAGAAATTCCTCCTCATCTCTGTTTTAAAAGGGCGACCCCTTATTCTGAAACTATGCCCCTAGTTCTAGATTCCCCCACAAGGGGAAACATCCTCCCTGCATCTACCCTGTCAAGCCCCCTCAGAATCTTATATGTTTCAATAAGATCACCTCTCATTCTTCTAAACTCCAATGAGTATAGGCCCAACCTGCTCAACCTTTCCTCATAAGACAACCCCTTCATCTCAGGAATTAACCCAATGAACCTTCTCTGAATTGCATCCAATGCAAGTATATCCCTCCTTAAATAAGGAGACCAAAACTGTACGCGGTACTCCAGGTGTGGTCTCACCAGCGACCTGTACAGTTGTAGCAAGACTTCACTATCGCCTCTACCTCCATCCAAGCACCTTGAAACACTGCTGACTAGGGAGGTTGGCCTTCCACTCCAGACTGCCTCACCCTCCTTCGATGCAACCCCTATATTTGCACCTTCAGTGCTTCTTCCTCAAAAGAGTCAGCTCTCCCGCATTGCCCTTGGCTCATTGCGACTTCACCTAAATGTCTCAGTAAATCCAGAAAGAAGCGCTCTCCTTAATGACCAGCAACCACTTAAAAGATCCCACCCTTCCCCAGCCAATCACACTTCCATCCTCGCTCTCAGCATTCATATTCCAGGTGCTGGGAGCCTACAATAATTGAAGGGAGGAGGCCAGCCTTGCAATTTCTCTGTAAAGCCTTCCGTCCCCACTGCTGGCATACATGCAGCCCGAAACTGCCAGCGTCATAATTTCAGAGCTCATGTATGTTTCATACAGCTTCCAGGAATTCCAGAATTTCACGTTTAATATTTGCCATCGGAAATTACAACCCAAATGTCACATTGTTATCTAGTGAATAAATCAGACCAATAACATCTAACCAGAGATGTAAACCAAGCATAAACCAGCATGAGATAATATCCCCCACCCCACTGTCTAGTATCTCTCTGGATTATTTTGTGGTGAATCAATGCACCTCATTGTTTACCCTGTATCACATGGGAGCTTTGACTGCACATCTCATTCAGGAATTGCAGCACAGGCCGAGTTCGTCTACCAAATTACTTGAGCCCTAGTGGTTAGATGTTGAAGATCAGACTGCTTATTATTGATTTTAGCATTCAACCTCCCTGCTTATATGAAGTTATCCACTTTGGTCGGAAAAATAGAAAAGCAGGGTATTTTTTAAATGGTGAGAGATTGGGAAATGTTGGTGTTCAGAGGGACCTGGGTGTCCTTGTACACGAATCACTGAAAGTTAACATGCAGGTACAACAAGCAATTAGGAAAGCAAATGGTATGTTGGCCTTTATTACAAGAGGATTTGAGTATAAGAGTAAAGACGTCTTACTGCAATTATATAGGGCCCTGGTGAGACCACACCTGGAGTACTGTGTACAGTTTTGGTCTCCTTACCTAAGGAACGATATACTTGCCATAGAGGGAGTGCAACGAAGGTTCACCAGACTGGTTCCTGGGATGGGGGGATTGTCCTATGAGGAGAGATTGAGTAGACTAGGCCTATATTCTCTAGAGTTTAGAAGAATGAGAGGTGATCTCATTGAAACATACAAAATTCTTACAGGGCTTGACAGGGTAGATGCAGGGAGGATGTTTCCCCTGGCTGGGGAGTCTGGAACCAGGGGTCACAGTCTCAGAATAAGGGGTCGGCCATTCAGGACTGAGATGAGGAGAAATTTCTTCACTCAGAGGGTGGTGAATCTTTGGAATTCTCTACCCCAGAGGGCTGTGGAGGCTTAGTCGTTGAGTTTATTCAAGATAGAGATCAATAGATTGTTGAATATTAAGGGAATCAAGGGATATGGGGATCGGGCAGGAAAGTGGAGATGAGGTAGAAGATCAGCCATGATCTTATTGAATGGCGGAGCAGGCTCGAAGGGCCAAATGGCCAACTCCAGCTCCTATTTCTTATGTTATGTTCCTATTAGTAACTTTCAAATCTTGAGGGTTTGGCAGAACTTTTTATTTTCCTCACTTTTAATGAATTCTTACTTTCTAGATGGAAAAGAGGACAGCACAGTTGGCAATGCAACCTCAGCAGCAGAGTTGTTCCATGCGCAGCACAACTCAAATACACACTTAGCAGTTTACAGCTTGTCCAGGCATAACTGCATTTTGTAACAAGTTGGCTGTTTCAGCCTCCCGTGAATTATTGTCATTAATGTAGAAGTTGAAATCCAAGTCCATTCTGACTAGTTCAGGCATGAAATTACAATGTGTGAGTTGATTCTTGGCAGTCATATTTTTATGGGAATCACTCTTCAGTACATGAAATTTGCAGGATGTGAACAGTGACCCTCTTCAGCTAGAGCTGGAAAGCTGTAAAAATCAAAATAAGATGCCGAGACTCTATATTAGCAAAAGATCAGTTGTGGAGAGGCAGTTTGCCTCCAGTCTATTAATAGCTGTGCTTAGGTACAGCGCCGTCATTGTACAGTATCAAAAAGCTGGCACCAGAATGACCCCCAACATAACCCCCAGGAGTAATAGAAGGAAGCGTGAACTAGCAACCCAAAAGAGCAGAAACCAGACACTTGTGTGCACTTAGTCACAGTGTCAAATGTGTTTTCGACCACACAGGCCTTTCCATTCCTACCCCTTTGGCTTATATCTTTACTTTTTTTTTGTGCTCACTAAAACGAGTGATGTAACTGCTGGACATTTTTCCACTTTGGAAATCAGTGCTGGCATCAGTCGCTGTGTTCTCTTCTGTTCTCTGCCCAACAATGTGTCTTACCCTTATAAAAACATCTCTCACCGTACACATTTGATATTTCCATTTCCCAACTATCCTCTGTCAATTTACAAGCACTGAATAATGTCCTGTTTTTTTTTGCTGTGGATTTATGCACACTGGAAACTGGCTTCAGACTACCCCAAAGCCACTTGACTTTACATGGTAAATTCGTTAATCCTGTGCTCCCAGCAGGGAGCTGCCCTTGAAAGGAGCACAGATCAAAGATAGGCGCTGATCCTATGAACCGTGCTCCCTTCAAGCATGGGCAGAGTGAAGTGACTTGCACCTCATCAGTCTAGGCTGGATGCAGTTCCATAGGGAAAAGAACGATATTCTAACCCACAGCATTACCCGAACCCCATATCCCTTTTTCTAGTAGCATTACTTTACTTTGTTAGGGAATAATGGGATGACGGGTTAGTTGATTTGATGGATGATATCCAGGATAAGTCCTTGAATCAGTCTGCTATCCTCAGTTCCCTGTTACTAGGCTGTACTTGTGTTATTGTTCATTTACTTTTCAGCTGCCATAGTATCTTCTTTTCTCCCATCCTTCGTGGGTTTTAAAAGTTGCAGCATTTACTGAAGTCTTTCAGAGCTGGCTAGTTTGAGAGAGTGCTTTACTGCAGTTAAAAAGGATGATTAGACTCGTGCAGGTGGGGGGTGAACAAGCTGATCTGTTTGGGAAACATCCTTCCTAGCACCATCTCTAACAAAGACTTTTTTTTAAATGTACAAAAAGACTTTTACAGTCTGTGTTTTCACAAGTGTTAAGTGTTAAATGCAATATAAAAAGAGACACCTTGGAATGAGTTCAAGACTGTAATCTTATACTGGGACCCATATGATAATTATAAACCAGTTGTATTTTGCATTTGTGGCCTATAATATCTGATGACTCCTAATTTTCCATCAATCACTTCCAACTATCCATTACTTTCTATGTAAGATGTTTGGGTGATTGTGCTGCTGACTTGCATTGCCTTGATGTCCCTGTCACTCCAAGAGCATATTGCGAGAATTGTAGAGGTCACCAGTGTGAGCGCAGGAACCATGGAGAACTGAAACTGGCCTCTTTCAGAACAGATGGTGCTGGTTCCTCTACATCAGAAAGAATATTCTCTTTGGTGAGAGAGTTTCTTTGGATCCCAGTAAACAAGCAGTTGTTACAAAATCTTTACACATCTTTTGGCGAAGTTCTTGTTTTATCATTTCACTCTTTTTTCTTCCAAATTATTTTCACCACTTTTGTTAGTCTTCCCGCGACCCTAACCCCTAGAAGGACAAGGGTAGCAGGCGCATGGGAACACCACCACCTCCAAGTTCCCCTCCGAGTCACACACCATCCTGACTTGGAAATATATCGCTGTTCCTTCATTGTCGCTGGGTCAAAATCCTGGAACGCCCTCCCTAACAGCATTGTGGGAGTATCTTCACCTCACGGACTGCAGCGGTTCAAGAGGTGGCTCACCACCACCTTCTCAAGGACAATTAGGGATGGGCAATAAATGCTGGCCTTGCCAGCGATACCCACATCCCATGAAAGAACATAAAAAAATGAAAACCTTTGGTTTTAGGGAGGGTTACTGAGAATTTAAGTAGCTTTGTGCTAGTCATTATTGCACCTTTCAATGGTGATAATTATCTTTAGTTCTGTGAGTCAGTGCAGCAATGTAGAGAAAAACAGCTATTCTAAATGGCCAGATGCTTACTGCATTCCCCAGCTCTCTCTTAGGAGGGAGGGGGAGAGGGAAAGAGAGAGAACTGGAGAAAAGAGAGGCTTAACATGTCACAAATAAACTATGCTACTAATAATGTGCTATTTCCTATGTTAAAATCTTTGCTGGATATGTTGTATTGAATTTCCAAGCAAGTATCTGCAGGTTATTCCTCAACTAACCTACAACAGTGGCATCAGAATTGCTAACCCTTCCTGCCATTGTCATCACATACCCATGGCATGTACATAGTTAGCCTCAGTATTGAGGACTAGTATTCCCAATCTACCCACACTGTCATATTAACAGGACACAATATAAAAAGAGACACCATGGAATGAGTTCAAGCCAGTAATCTTGTACTGGGGACTATAGATAATTATAAATCACTTGTGTTTTGCTTTTATGGCCTGTACTAGCTCGTGCATCCTAATTTCACATCGGTCACTTCCAACTATCCATTACTTTCCATGTAAGCACTCTGAAGCACCTATTATGTTCTTTCTAACCACTCCCAGGTATCCATTATCCATCTATCATTCATTCAATCTCCTGGGAAACACATTGATAACACAAAACAAACCCAAGTATGGAGAACTGCTGAAATTATATTTCATTAGCATTAAATACAGTGGCCTGTTCATAAACAGTTTTTGTGTAAATGAAGTGTCTCAAAACTGTCAGCAGATGGGTAACTGCAGTGGTTGGAGCAACACTGGTCCTCTGTCTTTAACCTGCTTTTTAAATGTGATGCAATGTAGAAGGTACCTAATATGCTAATGACATGCAGTGGCAGAACATCAATACTGGACCAACCTTTATTTTTATTACATCAATAGGTTGTGCAATTTGGACCCCCCCCCCCCCACCACCCACTGGTGTCAGGGATTGGACCCTCATGGGGTGTTGGATCAGACCCCCCACCTCTCTTCGTCTAACTCTAACAGCATACCCTTCTATTCCTTTCTCCTTCATGTGTTATTTTGCTTCCCCTTAAATGCAACTATACTACTCGCCTCAACTACTCCTAGTGATAGGGACTTGAGCATAAAAATCTAGGCTGATACTCCAGTGCAGTGCTGAGGGAGTGCTGCACTGTCGGAGGTGCCATCTTTCAGATGAGACGTTAAACCGAGGCCCGTCTGCTCTCTCAAGTGGACATAAAAGATCCCGCGGCACTATTTCGAAGAAGAGCAGGGGAGTTATCCCCGGTGTCCTGGCCAATATTTACCCCTCAATCAACATCACTAAAACAGATTATCTGGTCACTATCACATTGCTGTTTGTGGGAGCTTGCTGTGTGCAAATTGGCTGCCATGTTTCCTACATTCCTACACTCCAAAAAAAAATGTACTTCATTGGCTGTAAAGTGCTTTGAGACGTCCGGTGGTCATGAAAGGTGCTATATAAATGCAAGTCTTTTTTCTTTCTAGTGAGTTCCACATTCCCACCACTCTCTTTCACCAAATTCCTTCTCTTTCCAGAATATGAAAGAATATTTCAATAAACTAAGAGTACGTGATCTATTTTATTAAAAATATGCACTCCATTTTCTGTAAAAATGGGTTCCAATTATTTATCTGATTTAATAAGCTTTGCTGTATTGGTTGTCCTTAATGATAAAAATCTGTCAGGTGAGGTCAGTTAGCTTTGTAACGTGAATAATAGAAAATTAGTGATATCCTTTAGAATATGTTTTACAACAGCTTACTCATGCACCTTTCTTGATCTGGATAATCATCTTTTTCTGTATAGCGAACATCTTATCCTCTCAACTGACACACAAAACCGGTGGTATTAGTAAACCTCACAATATCACATGTACCTGTTCCTATTCATTGGAAATGGCGTTTTGTACTTTATTGATACAGAATCCCAGTACCTAAACTGGGGCACATCAGGGGGAATCTTTATTGACCCTCTGGCTCTCAGTGCCAGCTGCACTTTAGATATAGGCCAAATCTGGCATTGATCAATTTAATGAATATTTGGCAGAGTTCCTGCCCTTCTGTGCATTCTTGTAAGGCAAGCCTAGTTCCATCCAGGGCTTCTCTTGATGTCCAATCCCTCCTGCTTTGAAAGCAGATAGCCTGAGACTAGGAAATCAGCCGTGGAACGCAGATGTTTACAAATAAAAGTTTCTTACCAGTTAGCTCTTTTAAAAACTAAAGTGTTAATTTTTGGCCTACTTAAATAAGTCCAATTCAGAATGCAATGACAATTGGCAATAGAGCTGAACTCTAGGCCTAGGATCACTGCAGTTTCCAACCAGAGGTTCTAACTTATTATTTCCAAGGTTTACACTAGACTTGATGGGATAGCGCACGCACTGCTATGCACTGAATAAAATTAACCTGATTAAACATTAATGAGGCCCAAAGGTATTGAAAGTAAGGTAGTGAGGGAGGAAAACAAAATAGCAGACATTTTATTTTTTCTACAACAGTTTTGCTGTAGAAACCATCACTGTGCCCTTTCTAATAGTTGGAAGATAGGAGACAAATCTTAGTTCATGGAGTAAATAGAGATTAGTAATGAAATGACCATTTTATAAACCTGCAATACGAGAATATTCATAAGGTAGCAGAACTGTATGGAGTGAATCCAAAAACACTTAAGGAAATGAGAGTGGAAGTAGGGGGAGTTATAGATGGAATTTTTTGCAGCTCATTAAATACAGAATGAATGTTAGAAGCTGCCTTTTAAAAGAAAACGAGGTCTGGTGCATTATTCAGAGAATGTTATGCCTTCACTATCTACAGCAGGAAGCAAATTGGATTCTATTATGATGGAAGCAATCCAAACACCTTAAACAAAAGTAAAGGCAAGAATATTGACGCCAACACAGATTTATGAAAGGCAGGTGATGCCTAACAAATGCGTTGAATTTATATAATGGTGTAGCAGAACCGCTGGATGATAATAGTGTGCTGGATGTTCTGTATTTTGACTTTCACAAGGCAGTTTACAAGGTATGAAATTGGAAAACTCTTGGGATAAAGGTGGAAATAATATATTGGATTATAGTTTAACTTAATAAACCAAGGCAATAATACTAATTAAATTACCTTGACCACTGGATAAATCCAGACAGAGGCCTGGGACCTCTGCTGTTCCCAACATACATAACCTATACTAGTAGATCAGCCAAGGTGTTGCTCGTGGAGCATCCAGGACCTGGCAGGCAGTTTTTTTTATGATTACTACAGCCCTGCTCAGCTTAGATATCATGATGCGGAGATGCCGGTGTTGGACTGGGGTGGACAAAATTGAGAGGTCGCACAACACCAGGTTATAGTCCAACAGTTTTATTTGAAATCACAAGCTTTCGGAGCTATCAATTGCTCCTTCCTCAGGTGAATACAGTGGTTTACCCAACACTGTAGATTTACTGAAGCAATATATCACATAACTGGCACAAGCTAAGAATATTGCACACCGTTCTGATATTGAAAGATGCAGGGCCTCACAATTGCACTATTGGTAATCGTGTTCACCTACCACTTTACTAAACTTACTTAGGATGCAAGTAAATTTGTTCTTTTCACTCCAAAGCCTCTTATTCTCAGTTATGAAATATTGTATAATATGGTGGATTTGCAGTATTTAATTGATTCAAGTGGTTTTATATTCTTCCGCCCCTCCTCCTCAAAACCTTCCATCTTTTTTCACTTACTTACAGGATCACAAAAGATATTTTTCTTCCCCTACTTCCCAGTAATTCTCACTGATGCTGTCATTGGTATCGGATGCATCAGGATACCCACTATCAAATCTCCAATGACCTACACCTTGAATTACTGGCCATGTGCCATGATCAAAATGTAGTCAAAATGTCTGAGTTTAGCATCAAATCCTTCATGAATGTCCTTCTCTGGCTCTGATGCAAACATCAACAAAACAAAAGCAAATGCCATTAGCTTAGAATTTTTATTTAATGCTTTATACTGTATAAACACCGAAAACAAGTAAATCCTTTTGTTTCTTCTGTTGCTTACGCCTCATAATTGTTAATAAATGGTTCTCATGTGACAAGGATGGTCCTTGTGCACTCCATGTACTATGGCTGTATAGAAGCAGAGGAAAAACTACAATAGGACACAGATTTAAGGTTATTGGCAAAAGAAATAGAGGGGAGATGAGGAGACATTTTTTTTATGCAGCAAATTGTTATGCACTGCCTGAAATGGTGGTGGAGGCAGATTCAATAGTAACTTTCAAAAGGAAATTGGATATATACTTGAAAAGAAAAAAATTGCAGGGCTATGAGGAAAGAGCAGAGGAGTGGGACTAATTTGATAGCTCTTTCAAAGAGCCAGCACAGGCACGAGGGGCCGAATGGACTCCTTCTGTGCTGTACTTGCGAGGGATATCAAGATTAACACAAAAAGTTTTTACACTTATATTAGAAGAAAAAGGTAGTCAAAGGTAATGTGGGCTCTTTAAAAATAGATGTGGGTAATATTGCAAATGAAAATAAGGAAATGACAGACTTGTTGAATAATTACTTTGTGTCAGTCTTCACAGTAGAGGAGGAGGATAATATACCTGACATTCCAGGGAAACTAATAATGAACTCACTAAATGACACTAAAGACTGACAAATCTCCAGGACCTGATGGTTTCCACCCCAAGGTTTTAAAGGAAGTAGGTGAAGAAATTTCAGAAAATTTAGCTGTAATCTTCCAAAGCGCTCTCAATTCAGGAATTGGCCCTTTGGTTTGGAAAATTGCAAATGTAACTCCATTATTTAAGAAAGGTGAGAGAGAGAAACAAGGAAATTATAGTCCTGTTATTCCAACATCTGTTGCAGAGAAGTTATTGGCATCTATAATTAAGGATAGAGTGAATGAGCACTTAGAGAAATTTGAGCTGATTAGAGAGAGCCAACATGGATTTGTAAAGGATAGGTCATGTCTAATGAACCTAATTGAATTTTTTGAGGACGTAACTAAAGTAATAGACAGGGGAATGTCTATGGATGTAGTTTATATGGAGTTCCAGAAGGCATTCAATGAGGTTCCACCTAAGAGACTGTTGGCTAAAATTAAAGCTCATGGAATTGAAGGCAAATTATTGATCCGGTTAGGAGATTGGTTAGGCAGTAGAAAACAGAGAGTAGGGATAATGGGTATGTACTCGAATTGGAAGGAAGAGACTAGCGGTGTCCCACAAGGATCTGTGCTGGTGCCTCAACTATTCACTATATTTATTAATGCCTTAGATAACACAATAGAGAGCCATATATCCAAGTTTGCTGATGACACAAAGATTGGTGGCATAGTAAGTAGTGTAGACAGGAGCATAACATTACAAAGAGACATTGATAGATTAAGTAAGTGGGCAGATGGATTTCAGTGCAGCTAAGTGTGGATCAAGAAAGGTTAGATCCGAGTATTATTTAAATAGTGAAAGGCTAGGAACAGTGGAAGTCCAAAGAGATTTCGGGGTCCATGTACACAGAGCACTAAAATGTAGTGGTCAGGTACAAAAATAATCAAAATGTTGAATGGAATATATCTAGAGGGCTAGAATATAAAGTGAAGGAAGTTTTGCTACAGCTATACAAAGCCCTGGTTAGACCACATCTGGAGTATTGTGTACAATTCTGGGCACCGCACCTTTAGAAAGGATTTATCAGCCTTGGAAGGAGTACAGCGCAGAGTCACCACAATGTTACCAGGGCTTCAAAGGTTGGGATTATGAGGAGAGAGTACATAAACTAGGCTTGCATTCCCTGGAATATAGAAGGTTAAGGGATAATTTGATTGAAGTTTTTAGGATTTTGAAAGGAATTGACAGGGTAGATAGAGAAACTTTTTCTGCTGGTGGGGGAGTCTAAGACAAGGGAACCAACGTTCCCTCTAAGCTGTGTGGCCACGTGACCACGCAGCTGTCTGCCAGTTCCGCGGACCCCGGGACCGACTTTTACAATGTGAAATTTTGCACAGCCCATTAAAGGGACTGCGCATCCAAATTTAAAATTAGGGGGAACATTGAAGGGAATCAATGTTAAAATCAGAGCCAGGCCATTCAGGAGAGAAGTTAGGAAACACCTCTTCATGCAAAGGGTGGTAGAAGTGAGGAACTCTCTTCCACAAAAAGCAAGTAGATGCTAGCTCAATTAATAATTTTAAATCTGAGACCGAAAGACTTTTGCTAGCCAAGGCGATGGATGGATCAGCCATGATCTCATTGAATGACGGAACAGGCTCGAGGGGCTGAATGGCCTCCTCCTGTTCCTATGTTCCCATGTATGATTCTATGAACTCCCATGTGGCATCGCTCTCGCACACAAATGAATTTGTCAATAAGAGCTGGCAATCCTCAGCACCCGAGATCCTTGTGAAAATTCCAAATTTGCTTTGAAGCAGAACGGGAGTCCCAAGCCCCAGAAAGAGGGGCAGGTCTGTGCAGGAAAAACGTCTTTTAGGCATTTCTAGCATTAAACGACTGGTTATCTGGAGAAGATAAGCGATTTATTTTTTTTGTCCAGAAGTGTATCATTTTTAATATTTTTTATGTTATTATTTTTAGCTGTAAAAACTGGCTTAAATTAGGAAGAAAAATGAAAGCCAAATGATGGAACTGGATGTTTGATTAGTTGGGTTTCTGCAGCTTCCTTGTATATGATTAATGATGGCAGTTTTTCTTACATGTTATATATTTAAGCAAATCAATATGGTTGGTTTGGCTAAACAGATTGTGGCTGAACAGATTGTGGTTTTTTAAGCTAATCAGAAAAGTGTGACTAATAATTATTTGTGGTACATCTGTCTGACACTCTGATTACAACATGTGCATTTGGTGTGTTACTACTTAGATGCAAGATTTTTAATATAATAGATAGAAACATGAAGGTTTAAAAGTAGAATGTCTAAATTCACAAGTGATACTAAGGTATGGAGGGAAGCAAGATGGTTAGACAAAAGGAGTATTTTTTTAAATTCGTTCATGGGATGTGGGCGTCGCTGGCAAGACCAGCATTTATTGCCCATCCCTAGTTGCCCTTGAGAAGGTGGTGGTGAGCCACTTTCTTGAGCCGCTGCAGTCCGTGTGTTGAAGGTACTCCCACAGTGCTGTTAGGGAGGGAGTTCCAGGATTTTGACCCAGCGACGATGAAGGATCGACGATATCCTTCCAAGTCAGGATAGTGTGTAACTTGGAGGGCAACCTGCAGGTGATGGTGTTCCCATGCACCTGCTGTCCTTGTCCTTTTAGGTGGAAGAGGTCGCGGGTTTGGAAGGTTTTGCCGAAGAAGCCTTGGCGAGTTGCTGCAGTGCATCTTGTAGATGGTACACACTGCAGCCACGGTACTCCAGTGGTGGAGGGAGTGAATGTTTAAGGTGGTGGATGGGGTGCCAATCAAGCGGGCTACTTTGTCTTGGATGGTGTCAAGCTTCTTGAGTGTTGTTGGAGCTGCACTCATCCAAGCAAGTGGAGAGTATTCCATCACACTCCTTACTTGTGCCTTGTAGATGGTGGAAAGGCTTTGTGCAGTCAAGAGGTGAGATACTCGCCGCAGAATACTCAGCTTCTGACCTGCTGTTGTTGTCGCACTATTTATGTGGCTGGTCCAGTTAAGTTTCCGGTCAATGGTGACCCCCAGGATGTTGATGGTGGGGGATTCGGCGATGGTAATGCTGTTGAATGTCAAGGGGCGGTGGTTAGACTCACGCTTGTTGGAGATAGTCATTGCCTGGCACTTGTGTGGTGCGAATGTTACTTGCCACGTATCAGCCCAAGACTGAATGTCGTCCAGGTCTTGCTGCACGCGGGCATGGACTGCTTAATTTTCTGAGGAGTTGCGAATGGAACTGAACACTGCAATCATCAGCGAGCATCCCCATTTCTGACCTTATGATGGAGGGAAGGTCATTGATGAAGCAGCTGAAGATGGTTGGGCCTAGGACACTGCCCTGAGGAACTCCTGCAGCGATGTGCTGGAGCTGTGATGATTGACCTCCAACAACCACAACCATCTTCCTTTGTGCTCGGTATGACTCCAGCCAGTGGAGAGTTTTCCCCCTAATTCCAATTGACTTCGGTTTTACTAGGGCTCCTTGATGCCACACTCGGTCAAATGCTGCCTTGATGTCAAGGGCAGTCACTCTCACCTCACCTCTGGAATTCACCTCCTTTGTCCATGTTTGGACCAAGGCTATAATGAGGTCGGGAGTCGCGTGGTCTTGGCGGAACTCAAACTGGACATCGGTGAGCAGGTTATTGGTGAGTAAGTGCCGCTTGATAGCCCCATCAACGACACCTTCCATCACTTTGCTGATGATTGAGAGTAGACTGATGTGGTGGTAATTGAACGGATTGGATTTGTCCTGCTTTTTGTGGACAGGTCATACCTAGGCAGTTTTCCACATTGTCGGATAGATGCCATTGTTGTAGCTGTACTGGAACAGCTTGGCTAGAGGCACGGCTAGTTCTGGAGCACAAGTCTTCAGCACGATAGCCGGGATGTTGTTGGGGCCCATAGCCTTTGCTGTATCCAGTGCACTCAGCCGTTTTTTGATATCATGTGGAGTGAATTGAATTGGCTGAAGACTGGCTTCTGTGATCGTGAGTACCTCAGGAGGAGGCCGATATGGATCATCCACTCGACACTTCTGGCTAAAAATGGGTGCAAATGCTTCAGCCTTGTCTTTTGCACTCACATGCTGGGCTCCGCCATCATTGAGGATGGGGATATTCATGGAGCCTCCTCCTCCCGTTAGTTTAATTGTCCACCACCATTCACGACTGGATGTGGCAGGACTGCAGAGCTTTGATCTGATCCGTTGATTGTGGGATCGCTTTGCTCTGTCTATAGCATGCATGTAGTCCTGTGTTGCAGCTTTCCCAGGTTGACACCTCATTTTTAGGTACGCCTGGTGCTGCTCCTGGCATGCTCTTCTGCACTCCTTATTGCACCAATGCTGGTCCCCTGGCTTGATGGTAATGGTAGAATGAGGGATATGGCGGGCCATGAGGTTACAGATTGTGGTGGAATACAATTCTGCTGCTGCTGATGGCGCACAGCGCCTCGTGGATGCCCAGTTTTGAGCTGCTAGATCTGTTCTGAATCTATCCCATTTAGCACAGTGGTAGTGCCACACAACACGATGGAGGTTGTCCTCAGTGTGAAGATGGGACTTCGTCTCCACAATGACTGTACTGTGGTCACTGCTACCAATACTGTCATGGACAGATGCATCTGTGACAGGTAGATTGGTGAGGATGAGGTCAAGTGGTGTCGCAGGCCCAGACTGGCAGCTATGTCCTTCAGGACTCGGCAAGCTCGGTCAGTAGAGGTGCTACCAAGCCACTCTTGGTGATGGACATTGAAATCCCCCACCCAGAGTACATTCTGTGCCCTTGCTACTCCCAAGTGGTGTTCAACATGGAGGAGTACTGAGGACAGTAGGTGGTAATCAGCAGGAAGTTTCCTTGCCTATGCTTGACCTGAAGCTATGAGACTTCATGGGGTGCAGAGTCAATGTTGAGGACTCCCAGGGCCACTCCCTCCCGACTGTGCCACCACCTCTGGTGATGGAGGAGTGATGGGACTTTGTCTGAAAGGTATGATTCTGTGAGTATGACTGTCGGGCTGTTGCTTGACTTGTCCCAATTTTGGCACAAGTCCCCAGATGTTCGTGGACGACTGGGCGTGCCGTTGTCGTGTCCGTAACCGGTGCTGGGTGGTCCGTCCGGTTTCATTCTTATTATTGTGTTTCGTAGCGGTTAGTTACAACTGAATGGCTTGCTAGGCCATTTCAGAGGGCAGTTAAGAGTCAACCACATTGCTGTGGGTCTGGAGTCACATATAGGCCAGACCAGGTAAGGACAGTAGATTAGTGAACCAGATGGGTTTTTACGACAATCCGATAGTTTCATGGTTACCATTACTGATACTTTTTATTCCAGATTTATTTAATTTACTGAGTTTAAATTCTCCAGCTGGCGTGGTGTCTCTGGATCATTAGTCCAGGCCTCTGGATTACTAGTCCAGTAACATAGCCACTATGCTACCATTCCCAGTATAATTAAGAGAGATCCACAGAGACTTAACAACTGGACAGATGTCTAGTAATTGAAGAAATAAAAAGTAATATATATATATATATATATATATATATATGTGCTAAAATAGCAAATATATTTTCAAGCTAAAGGGCATATCAAATAAAAAGTTGTTGGGAAGAATATCTTGGTGTAATGGTTGATCAAACGTTAATATTATTCCAGTGTATAGCAGCAGCTGCATGTCAAATAAAATGTTGGAACATGCAGAGAAACAAATTGCTGAAGGACGATAGTGTTAAATAGGACCATTCCAAGCTCTCAAGTGGAGAGATAACCAAGATGAATTCGAGGGATTTGTCTGTGACAAGTGACAATGAGTTAACACTCCAAGCAGCCTGACCTCATTAAAGAGCTTCCACGTTTTTAAATGTTCTGCAGGCAGACATTGTGCAATGTCAGCTGTAATGAGATACAAGCCCCAATTTTAACCCTGACCGCCTGACAGGAATAGGGCAGGCGGGAGGTTAAAATAGCCGTACTTCCAACGCCCTCCCGCCCACCGCCATTTTAATTGCACACTTTTCTGAGGCGGGTGCTGCAGGCAGAGGGGGACCTCATAAACATCATGGAGAGATAACCAAGATGAATTCGAGGGATTCGTCTGTGACAAGTGACAATGAGTTAACACTCCAAGCAGCCTGACCTCATTAAAGAGCTGCCACATTTTTAAATGTTCTTACCAGGGAGATAGAACAGGTGGACATGACATTGGATGATGAGTTGACTAATGAGATAAGTGCATTTAAAATTTAAAAAAGGCTATATTAAATAAACTAATCAAACTCAAAGAGGATAAAACCCTGGTCCGGATGGATTCCATACACACATTTCAAAAGAATCTCGGGAAGAGATACCAGAGGCATTACTACACATATTTAATAATTCGTTAGAAAAAGGTGTAGTGCCAGAGGACTGGCGGATAGCTAACCTAATACCTATATTTAAGAAGGGGGATAGAACACGTCCAGGGAATTATAGACCAGTCAGCTTAACATCGGTGGTAGGAAAAATAATGGAATCCCTACTAAAGGAGAGAATAGAAGACATCTAGAAATGAAAAGTATAATAATGAATAGTCAGCATGGATTTCAAAAGGGAAAATCTTGCTTGACCAACCTTATTGAATTTTTTGAAGAGGTAACAGAGAGAATAGACAATGGTAATGCAATAGATGTACTTTATCTAGATTTTCAAAAGGCCTTCGACAAGGTACCCCATAATAGAGTAATGAATAAGGTCAGAGAATGCGGAGGCAGGGGACAAGTAGCAGAATGGATTGCTAGCTGGGGAGCTATTCACAGGTATCCGCAGAATACCTAGCCTCTGACCTGCTCTTGTTACCACAGTATTTATGTGGCTGGTCCAGTTAAGTTTCCGGTCAATGGTGACCCCCAGGATGTTGATGGTGGGGGATTCGGCGATGGTAATGTCGTTGAATATCAAGGGGTGGTGGTTAGACTCTCGCTTGATGGAGATAGTCATTGCCTGGCACTTCTGTGGCGCGAATGTTACCTGCCACTTATCAGCCCAAGCCTGAACGTCGTCCAGGTCTTGTTGCATGCGGGCATGGACTGCTTCATTATCTGAGGAGTTGTGAATGGCACTGAACACTGTGCAGCCATCAGCGAACATCCCTTAAATGTATCTCCTTAACCAATGGGATTTAAGGATTGAGAAAGAAACAGAGGAATGACAGAGATGGCGGGTGGATAAGAGTCAAATCAGGTACAGAAAGAGAAAGAAATTTTGGATTAAGAGAGAATAAAGTAAAGTAAGAAAAAAATTTAAAATTTAAAATTTGACATTTTTTAATTCTCTAAAAGAGTTTACTACATACAGGAATAAGATTGAACAGATTAAATTGTTTCCTTTCTGGATCAGAGAGGTTGGTTGGCATTGCATTAACAATGATCACGTTAAAAGGATACTTGCGTTCTTAATCAGCAGCCCTAACTTTCTGCGGCAAGTTTAGTGAGCAACTAATGTATAAATCCAAGAAGTTCTTAAAAAGAACGGAGACACTAAGGGCGAGATGCCGTTTGTGTGAAGGAAGTGCAGGCAGTGTAAATCGACCAGCAAGTTCTGGAGATTCACAATTCACACCGTAAAAAGGGGGGTAGGGAAAAAGCAGGTAATTACAGACCTGTAAGCCTTACATCAGTTGTGGGCAAAATGCTGGAGTCCATCATTAAGGATGAAATAGCGGAGCACTTAGCAAATGGGGACAGGATAGGAGAGAGTCAACATGGATTTACAAAGGGTAAATCATGCTTGACTAATCTATTGGAATTTTTTGAGGGAGTAACTGGTAAAATAGATGGGGGAGAGCCAGTAGATGTGGTGTACCTGGACTTCCAAAAGGCCTTCGATAAGGTCCCACATAAAAGATTAGCATGGAAAATTGAAGCTCATGGGATAAAGGGGAAAGTATTGGCGTGGATAGAGAACTGGCTGTCAGATAGAAAACAGAGAGTTGGAATAAACGGCTCATTTTCTGAATGGCAGGCAGTAACAAGTGGGGTACCACAGGGATCTGTCCTGGGTCCCCAGCTGTTCACAATTTACATTAATGACCTGGATCAGGGAGTCGGATGCAGCATTTCCAAATTTGCAGACGACACTAAACTAGGAGGGGGGGTGGGCTCAGATGAGGAGACCAGGAAGCTCCAGAGCGATTTGGACAGACTGGGTGATTGGGCGGATAAATGGCAGATGCACTATAATGTGGACAAGTGCGAAGTTATCCACCTTGGGTGCAGGAACGGGAGGGCAAATTATTATTTAAATGGCAATAAATTGGGAGAGGGGGAAGTACAGAGAGACCTGGGTGTTCTTGTACACCAGTCACTGAAGGCGAGCATGCAGGTGCAACAGGCGGTCAAGAAGGCAAACGGTATGCTGGCCTTCATAGCAAAAGGGTTGGAATACAGGAACAGGGATACCTTGCTGCAGCTGTACAGGGCACTGGTGAGACCACACCTCGAGTACTGTGTACAGTTTTGGTCGCCTCATCTGAGGAAAGATGTTCTTGCCATGGAGGGGGTGCAGCGGCGATTCACCAGGCTGATACCAGGAATGGCGGGATTGACCTATGAGGAGAGACTATGTAGTTTAGGGATGTACACACTGGAGTTTAGAAGATTGAGAGGGGACCTCATAGAAGTGTATAAAATTCTGACAGGTCTAGACAGACTAGATGCAGAAGGAATGTTTCCCTTGGCGGGTGAGAACAGAACTAGAGGACATAATTTAAGGATAAGGGCTAAACCATTTAGGACAGAAATGAGGGGGAATTTCTTCACTCAGAGGGTGGTGAACCTGTGGAACTCATTGCCACAGAGGGCAGTGTACGCCAGCTCATTAAATATATTTAAGAGGGAATTAGATATATTTCTACAGGCAAAAGGGGTTAAGGGTTACGGAGAGAAGGCGGGGACGGGATACTGAATTGGAGGATCAGCCATGATCTCATTAAATGGCGGAGCAGGCTCGAAGGGCCGGATGGCCTACTCCTGCTCCTATCTTCTATGTATCTATGTATCTATGTATCTCTTAATTCCCTGAACCTGCTGGCCAATTTATGCATTAATAACGGCGTGCGTTAACACGCTGTTACTTTTCAACAAGCTTCGGCCCATTAAAATTGGGGTCCTATCATGTAATTATGACCCCGATGCAATTTTAACTAAAAATCATGGCAGTCTTTACCCAGTGTCGGACCTGCCAGTAAACACTTGCAGCAAGTGGATCCGAGGCCAGAAAAGGCCCAGAAAAATGTCCTTGTTGGCCAAGAAGAGCAGTAAAGCTGAACAGGATAAGTTGTAGGAGGATTTCAATATGCTTGAGAATTGAGCAGGCAGGCGGCCTATGAAATTCAATGTAGAGAAATCCAAAGTGATTCATAGGGGGGAGAAAAAAAATCCAGGAAAGAACTATTACTTAAATGGAAAGAAAATAATGTGTACGGAAAATGAGAGCGATCTCAGAGTGCTGATTGACAATAAATTGAAACTATCGCTACATCTGGGTCTTTGTTCTTTTGTGGCCAACACCGATGGGAGTTTTGGCAGTTTAATAACTGACTCCTTCCCTGTCTGGGAGTTGGCCAGTTATTGGCTACTGTCCTTCAAGAGTGGATTCCTACCAGAGAAAACCCCTGTGATGCACGTAAGAACACAGTTTTTCCTACCACCTTATTGAAAGTGTCTGAAGCGAGATAATGAATTGCCTGTTGCCTCAGACTATATGGATAACACTTTCAATGGCTGACACATTAATTCACAGGCAAGGTCTTTCATTTACCAACCCCCCACCCCCACCCCCACCCCCTTTGCCTTAATTGAATCACTCTGCCTCTCCCCGTCAAGGTGACAGAAAGGATGCTGGACCCTTGAGAATTAACCCTTAAAAATTCTGAACCTAACTTCATATCAGAAACATATTGCAGCGTAAACAAAAATTCCCATCAAAGTCAAAAGCAATATTCCCTAATCATGACAGCATCTTTGTAGTAAGGTCCAACCAACATCTCCCCACCAAAGCATTATTAGCAACAAGCTGCTGCCCTACAGTGCAATAGTAAACAATTAAGTAGTGAAGCATGGATCTTATATTGACTGATTACAAAGGGAATCTGCAATTGAATTGAAGTTTGTGTGTGTGTGTGTGTAGCTTTCTGGGATCGGAGCAGCATTATCACGTGTGTTATCCGATATTCAGACAGAGAGTGATTTGGTGCATTGGTACTCAGTAAACTGCCTGTGCTTGTTACTGCTACTTCCATCATCATGCACAATCTAATTCTTCAGTGGATGTGGCCATGCACTGCACAGAAAGTCACTGTACGGTCTTAATTGGTGTACTGAGCTACACAAGATCTGAAGGGAGCTGTTTCTTTAAACCAGCAGGAAGAACACGAGATGCATTTGGACAGCTGCTGGCGTTTGGCATGTCTGGCCTGGAATGCCTTTTATTTATTTTTACTTTTCTTTTTTGGTGAGAGATGACTTGTAGAATTTAGTTAAACTCTAAGCCTGGTTGAATTCAGTGTACTGATGTTAAATTATTTCATTTCATTCCCATAGTGCCTGGATGACCTCCACAAGCAATGCTTTCAGTCAAAACCTTACTCGAGTTCTATTTTTGATAATCAGCTTATTGCTGTCAAGTACTTGGACTGTGAAAGAGTTCATTTTACGTGTTAGCAGCACCTCATTCTGAGATCCTTCCCTTTCATTCTCTGGACAGGCCTGAGTCAATAGCCAATCCCTAAGCCAGTTAAGCCTGCACACAATTACCTAGAACTGCTTTAAGCCTTGCTATTAAGGCAAATACATAAATGTAGAGTAAAAAGTACACTCTGTTTATATTACACTGCTGCTAATTGACAGTAGCCCCAACTTCAGCAGTAGTGTTGTAATGATGTATGAGCATTGCTACTGCCAGAGCACTGAAGACCCACCTGAAGAGGAGGTCTTTGCCTTCCCCTCCAGTACCACCAGCAGCACGTGCCACTATTTTCTCTGACTGGGGGTAGATTGAGCACTCAACACAGTTCATGATGGGTTTTTCTGCAATGCTTTTTTACATTTTTTATTTGTTTTTTTATAGGATGTGGGCGTCGCTGGCAAGGCCAGCATTTATTGCCCATCCCTAATTGCCCTTGAGAAGGTGGCGGTGAGCCGCCTTCTTGAACCGCTGCAGTCCGTGTGGTGAAGGTACTCCCACAGTGCTGTTAGGGAGGGAGTTCCAGGATTTTGACCCAGCGAGGATGAAGGATCGGCGATATACTTCTAAGTCAGGATGGTGTGTGACTTGGAGGGGAACTTGGAGGTGGTGGTGTTCCAATGCGCCTGCTGCCCTTGTCCTTCTAGGTGGTAGAGGTCGCGGGTTTGGGAGGTGCTGCCAAAGAAGCCTTGGCGAGTTGCTGCACTGCATCTTATAGATGCAGTGGAGCTGGCCTTGTAGAGCCTTCTCCAACAGCAGGGATGGCCGAGCAGCCAGATGTGCATCACAATTGAGACTTCCCAACAACTGTTCATTCTCAAATGTCCGTATGCGCATTTAGTGAGGCTGTGAGATCCACTTGCGATGCAAATTGGGCAAGGAGCCCCAGCATACTACAAAGCTACTTCTACTTGAAATGGCCCTGTAATGTAAAAGGGGCGTAGGAGAAAAAGAGCTGATTGCTATTGATCATATAAAGATCTTGCATCTTGTTCTTTATTTAGTTCCACTATTCTACACTCAGAGGTTTATTCTGAATAAAAGAAAGAATGAACTTGCATTTGTAATATGCCCCTCATTACCACAGGATGTCCCAAAATGCTTCCCAGTCAATGAAGTACTTTTGAAATTAAGTTACTGTGACAATGTCAGGAAACATGTCTACCAATTTGTATATAGCAAGGTCCCACATGTAGCAATGGGATAAATTAGCAGATAATCTGGTTTTAGTGATGTTGCTTGAGGGATAAATGTTGACCAAGACACTGGGGAGAACTCCCCTGCTCTTCTTCAATATAGTCAGAACTGGAAAAAGTTGGAGATGAAACAGGTTTAGTGTTTAATTCACTGCCACTTCTCTTCTAGGAATGCCCACCTTGAAGAAGTTGTGCTCTTCTCTCCGACGGGATTTTCGTTTGTCTCTTTTACCTTGTTTATCTTCATTGCTTTCTGTTTCCCTTCTCGTGTTTGATCATCCTATCACAGACCTTCCCTTTTGTTCTTTCCTCCCCTCCCCCCTTTCCCTGCCCCTACACTTGCTTAAAAACCTGTTCCATCTCCAGTTCTGACGAAGGGTCATCGACCTGAAACGTTAACTCTGTTTCTCTCTCCACAGATGCTGCCTGACCTGCTGAGTGTTTCCAGCATTTTCTCTCTTTATTTCACATTTCCAGCATCTGCAGTGTTTTGCTTTAGTTTTGTTATAAAACAGCTTTTGCCCTCTGACTCACCATGAGCAATGCCATGGGGCGTCTGCTCAGATGTTATTATTTATCTACTGGGTAATCAACTGCAGAGTATTTCTCAATCTGCCAACAGTAACAGTGTAACAATTAGTCATCCTCTGAAAACCTGTGATGCAGCAAGTACACTTGACCATTGCTGTCTGAGCTGACAGCTGTCACAAAAAAACAGGACCCAAAACTGATTAAATAGTCCAATGTAAAACTGAAAGATTAGAGGGGGCAGACGACAAGCTCAATAAAATGACAGAGATAAAGCCCTGCTTCAAATAGTCCTTACAGGGAGGGGCAGGATAGCAGCAGAAGAGCACCGGCACCTGGAAGAACATGAGAAGAGCCTGTAATCATCCTTACCATCTCATTCCAGCTACTATGTGATTCCGACCTCCTCTTCAAAAGAGCATTGGTCCCGGGACGTTGAGCTGGTGTGGGAAAGAAAGAAAGCCCTGCCCATTACATGGACCAGCAGTGTGATCTGAGCCAAGTGGGGTGGGAGGGAAATCCTGGCAGTCATTTTTAGTGATGGGGATTCAGTGGAAGGCATAACATTTCCCTATCTAACATCTGCCTTGGTACCACCTGAAAACGGGTGGTGTTCAAGAGGAAAATCTTGGCCTTGCCAATCTTAATTAATCTGTGATAATTGGAGTTAACTGGCTTAAAGACTGGAAATGGCCACTTGGCCGACATGAATGACTTGTTTCCCATTCCAGATGTGGTCTTAACCGCAGACAGACGGTGGAAACGTATGTTTTCAACTGTGTACTTAAAGTCATTGTTAAACAGTTTGCAAGATGAAAAGACTTATTTCCAGGCACAAAAAGCCAACATGAAAACTGTGAATTGGAGCCAAAACAGTCGGCAAAGTTTCAAAGGTTTCAAGAACATGTGAAAACTGCAGATGCACATCAATGACCTACATTGAATGGGCAATTAAATAAACTGAGTTCAACAAAGCAATGACTCAATATGCAATACTCAGATCTGCCCAAGGGAAAGAAAAGAACAATGATTTGGACAAAACTGAGGGTGACCTAAATATTCCATCTGGTAGAACAGAAATCTGACCCATCACATGGTTCCACTGATTCTGATGCATTGGACATTTTCTGATGTGAAATTATCTTAAGGGGAAGCTAGATAAGTACACGAGGGAGAAAGGAATAGAAGGATATATTGATACGGTGAGATGAAGTAAGGTGGGAGGAGGCTCGTGTGGAGCATAAACACCGGCATAGACCAGTTGAGCCGAATGTGTTGTAAATTCTACGTAATTATGAATCTAACTGTAATACTTTGGATATTGCATTCCCAACTAATATGTTTATAATACATATTGTAATGATATTGTGGAACAGAGTTCCAGAGAAGTAATTGATTGGAGGTTGGTTGACACCTTTAAAAAAAAAATAGCTGAATGGATACCTAATAACATTTCTTACCTCCTCCCCATCCCGCTTATCTCTCTCACTGTTGCAGCTCCCTCTGACAGTTGGACAGGTTAACCATTACCACTCCATTCCATATTGCTTTCTAGAAACTTTGCACGCTTGCAAGCGAAACCCTTGCCATCAATGACCTCATTGTGGATGAATACATTGATATCCTGGCATTGACTGAAACATGGCTCATGGGTGGTATCTCCATTCCCCTCATTGACGCCTCCCTACCTGGCTATCTCTTCCACCACTTGCCCAGCCCAAAGCTAGCCCTTATCACCAAGTCACACTTTGGCCTCTCTCGCTGCTCCTCTGGCACCTTCTTCTCCTTTAAGCATCTCACTTCATTTTTACCCTCCCATTCTAATTTAAAATTGCTCCCAAGACCTACACTGACTTCTTCACTGAGATAGCTTCCTTTCTCTCTACACTTAGGCCGGAATTTTCTGGGGTCCGTGCGGGTGCGATCAGAGGCGGGTTGGGTGGGAAATTTGAAAAATGTCAGAGCGGGTGGGGAACCTGCCATCATCCCACCCCCACACGCCTTTCCCTTGGGCGTGTTTGCCGGTGTAGCAGCGACCTAACCGGCAGAGGCGGGTGACCTAACTGAAAACATTATACGGTTGCTGTCAGACAATTAAGAGCCGACTCCACCCCCCACCCCCCCTGCTTACATTTCAAATTTCCATGCATGGCCACGGGATTCACGCAGCTCGGGAACCACATCTGTCAACCTGAGGCGGGAGTTGAGTGGCCATTACTTGACAGCATCAAATGTACTATAAAAGCTCCAACCTCACAGCTGATCACTTTCCTCAGGCAAAAGCTGTTGCTGACTACATTGCCACCAGAACCTCTTTCACCATTGGCAGATTGCTTCTGTCATCTGTACTTCACTGCCATCTATTCCATCAACACGGGTGCCATTTATACTGTCTCACCTTGGTCCTCAGAATTGGACCACGATGAGCCCCAGCAGCACCAACAACAACACCACCAATCTTCTCCGCAATCACCTGATGCTGCACAGGACAGAGGGCATCAGCACCCGGAAGGCCAGGGATGGCCTTATCATGTCCAGATTTACTTAACTTTACGCTGTACACCCATATGGCTGCCACATGCTGCGCTAGGTTGGTACCACCTCACAGCAACACCATAAAGCATCCCTACAATAACCAAGCCATTCCTTTCACACTGACCACCATTGCTGGAGGTACCGTTATGTCTCACCAGTCACTGCAACTCACTAAGCCACTTCCAAAGATGCACACAAATGTGTCCAAGACGGGGAAGTGGTGAAAATAAAGATTTTAATGGTTGACAATACATTAACGGAAACCTGCCATTAACATTGACTAAAACACCCAAGTGTCTACCCTTCTGAATCTACTTGTGTGTCATATTTCTCTGCCACGTGCTTCTACGAGGTGCTACCCCTGTGGCTTCAGCAGAGGTAGAGTCAGCCTGCTCACTTCCCTGCTGCGACTGCTTAGACTCTCTTGGCGGACGTCCTCTGGGCTTTGGAGCCTGTGATGGCCCCACCAAAGTCTGCTCCTCCTGCGGCTGTGCAGGGACAGACTCGGCCATCGCAATCCAAGGAGCCATCTGGGGCTCTGACTGATGGGGTGGCAATGGGGCAGAAGTGTGAGCTCTTTGAGAGGAGCCCACACTTCCCTCTCCCCTCTCACCATCGTCCCTCTCATGGGCCACCCACACTTCCCTGCTAGCAAGGAGCTGGAGAGCACCTTGCTGTACATCAGTGGGGCCATGAGGACCCACGCCTACCCTGACATCCCTCCTAGACAGGAGGTCTATGAGCCTCTGCCATCTATGCTCCATAAATAGCCATCTATTCTCCATAGTTAGCCATCTATTCGCCATAGATAGCATATGCTCCTGTGAGTAGCGCATTAGCTGCTCCATACAGGTGGCCAACCTATCCATGGAAGAGCACCATCATCTGCGACATGGTGGTGCTCATGTTGGAGATGGACTCCTCCATTCTCTGAACATTTAAAGACATCACGCTCGCAAAACCTGCCAAAGCCTCCTGCACTTCTTGCTGCACCTCCAGGATTGCCCTCTTTCTGGATGGCCCCCGAGGCTCAACGTCTGCATGCAGCTGGGCAGAGCTGGGAGCGTCCTGCACCCTCCGGCGAGGAGTCTCCACTGCTGTCCCTGTCTCCACCATCTGCTCTTGCTCACTTGTGAGTTGTGACGGACCCAGTGACAACACTACTCTATCTCGTGTTGGACCCACCAAGGTGTGTGTCTCTGCGCTGGTGCTGGGTGCGCTTATGTCTGGTGACGCTCCCCTGAGGAATCGTCTTGCTCTTCCTCCTGGACAGTGGTGGAGGCTCTTGATGGACCTGTGGGGGAGTAAAGAGATGAGTTAGATATGCCATTTGAAGAATGGGTGTACATACCATTATGCACATGATGACCATTCAGTGGCTGATGACATCAGTCCCCATATGAGTGACTGATGTATGCCATGTAGCTGTATGATATGTAATTCTGTCACCAGATTGCTGAAATGTCCCCCTCTCTCCGTCTCCCACCCCCAAGACTTCCAACGCAGTCTCCTCTGCTGTTGTGAGAGTCGCAAATGATGGAGGCCCACCTCCAGTTCTCTCTTCTGCAAGGAGGGAAAGAAGAGAAGGTTGAGTGAGAGTGATGGAATGAGTGTAAGGAATGGATGGGTTACATCTTTAGAGGGAGACTATGATGGATTGGGGTGGCAATGCCAATTGTCTCCTTGCGTGTTGTTAGTTGGTATGATTGCATGAGGATGAGGCTGAGTGTGAGGGGTGGCTAGTCAGATGGGGCAGTGATAATGTAGATAGAGAGAGAGGGATGGCTGGACGTGCAAGGTATGTTGGTGTGAGTAAGGATGTGCAGGAGTAGGGTTGGGAAGGCAGAGTGATGGGGATGTGATGAGAGGCACAACAGGATGAAGTTGAGTGTGGCTTTGTACTCACCTTTCCTGATCTAATGAGATAATTGAAATGTTTCCGGCACTGCACCCAGGTCCTCCTGACCACATCCCTGCTGTTGACCTCCTCTGCAATTTGGAGCCAAGCTTTTTTTGTCTCTTGGGGAGGTCTCCTCCACCCATGGGAAGGGAAGAGGACTTCCCTGCGTGCTCTGACTCCCTCCACAAGGATATGGAGGGATTCATCGGAGAACCTGGGTGCAGCCCTCTGCCTCTGTGCAGTCATCTCTCCAACTGTTTGGAGCAATGAAAACCTCCAGTGTGCTGCCTGCACACTCCTAGATGAACCTTCAAATGCAATGTGTCCCTGGCTTCTTTAAATATACCAGCTGAAAACGCGTCATGGATGACGTCATCAGACCCGCACCATTTAATTGGGCTGGGTAACGCACAGGGCGGGCTTAATAGGCCCCACTATTGCAAAGTCGTTTTCTGCAGTGGGATGGAAGCAGCAACGGGGTCGCGACCCGCCACGCTGACCGCCCACACCCGACCCGCCCAGGTACAGTAAATTCTGACCTTAGTCTCTGCACTGAGCATCTTCTCATCCTTCAACTTCAACTGATATCTGAACATTCCTAGCCTGATCTTTCTGCCCTCCTGTCCTCACGCAATCTCACAATTCACATAACTTCCCCACCCCCACCTTGCCAGTTTTCATGCCCCTCCCCATCCCCAAGATCTCAATCACCAACAAAGCAATCTCAGATGACTTGCTTGTTCTCCGTTTCACCCACATCAATTTACCTCCCTCATGCTTTTGTCACCTCTAGATTCAGTGGGGTAGATTTTCAGATTGTATAGGGGTATTACAATCTATTCAAAATACTGACAGAAATTCAGGCAAAACTAGATTTCCACATAAAGTACATTTTTCAGCAGATAGAAATTTTACTGACACCTCACAATTCTTTTCCAAGCCATGCAATAAAGTCCTATTTTTTATTTGCAAAAGAAGATTAAGTTTCTTTAGAATTTTTTTTTATTTGAGTACAATTCTTTTGTTTTCAACATTTTCTCCTCTATTTATCTGCAGCCATGTGCTGACTGTAGCTGAGAGGTTGGGCAAGCTTTGTCAGTGGATGCACAAGAACAGCTTAGTAAGGAACTTCCTTCTGCTTTTGCCTGCCTTTTTATGAAGGGTGGGTGGAGGAAGTGCCCAGCCTCGCTCAGCACTTCAACACAGTGTTGCAGCCGAGATCAGTGCCACACATTAGTGCTTCAGTGGGTCTTGCTAGTGTGCCACTTTTTATTAGTCTTAATCCTATCACCCCACCATTGGGTTAGGAAGTTGTCTCCCATTTCTTCTCCAACAAAGTTAAGTTTCATTTAAAAACAGATCTCATATTTATATTTAAAGGCAACTCATTAACTTCAATAGCAAATCTAATAACTTTTATTTAACAGTATAATCTCATTAATTTTATTTTAAGTTAGGACCTTATTTCTCTGTGCAGCCATGACTTATTAATTTTACTTCATTCTTTTCCTCATTAAATGTATTTATTGATTTAATATATTTATGATTCCCACATCTCATTTATTAAATCTTTGCTCACTTGCGCTCGGTCATTGTCACACTCGTACTCCTCATGGTAATAATATAAATGGAAGTGGAGAGATCAGAGTGCAGTAGGTATCTCTGTTCCTGCATCTGGGCTCAGTAACTGTAGGAACGTGGGCACGGAGGAGCCTGGTCTCCTAAGGGGATGAGATAGATTTCTTTTTCCATACATTAATTTAAATGGACATAAAATCAGGCGCGCTCCCTTACCCATGACTACTCCTCCCCTCCCAATTTTCCTTTATGCGCTCTGGTCAGGTGACCTGATAGCCTCAGTTTCAGAAACAGGGAAATATGCCCCTCTGTCTCCACTTACACCCAAACACTTTAGGATAACTGGAAGAGAAGGAAAGTCAGAAAAATGCGTACAAAGTTTATCAAATTTTAAAAATATCTTGGTTTCCTATGAAGTACATTAGAATCATAATTTGGGCGAGAGTTATTTTAAGTCTAAAAACCAGGTTGGCTTCCAGGAGGGTTCCTGTTCTATATTAAAGTCTGATGACGCGAGACTGTGAAACAAAGCCAGCTGCATTGGACTCCATTCCATTCGAGCACAATAGTCTAATGTGCTTAGGAATCAGTGTGTCAAGAGTGGTGAAACACAGGCTTGCTGTGAGATTCCCCACAGGACAAGTTGTTAATCTCACACGTGTTGCCTTGGCAATGCTAAGCATTTTTTTGCAAGGAAGAAGGAAAAATCAACGGGTCGATCACCTTGGACTCTCTCACACACCTCCTGTGGCTGGCTATACAGCTGCATTAGCAATGGCTTCAGTGGGCTTCTATTTCCTTCAGGCTTTGCAAATGGGTTCTAATTGGGAGGCCAATCATTAGTCAGTAAATTGCAATGGTTAAATAATTATAGAATATCGCAATATATTTTTATGAAATACCCAATAAACCATTAAATGGCCCTATTGTGGAGAATTCCCTTTAATTTTGAAAATTTCTTGGCCTTCATGGAAAGGAACCAGGACTGACTGTCACGGTGGGTTCAGGCACTATCGTTTCAGCTCTTGGACCAGCTAGGCTAATGGGTGAAACACTCCTCCTTCTGCAGGCTGTATGGAGTTTGGCAAGTCTCAACCCAACTTCTGACATTTCCAAACAGAAGGGTCCATTTAGGCTCCTCTTGCATACACCCGAGCAGCTGTTTACAAACTGGAATTGCCAGAGGCTTGGGAACAGTTTGCTGTTCTCCTCTCTGCATGAGTGTAGTGTGTGTCGTCCGGAGAGGGGAAGCAGGGAGGGGGGGAAAGAAAATATGCTTCAAAAATAAATTGTAGGCATTTGATAATTATCTGTGCATTTATATTTATCTCTTACTACGGAAGCCAAATAGTACAGTCACCCGTGGTAACTTTCCTTTTGAGCAGAGTAACAAGTGATCACAAAACTTGGTAAATCACTGACTGACTGATCCTACTGCCCAGGGATTGCAGTAAATGGTATGTTTACCTGGCGATTCTGCTGACTGACTGATCAGGCCGCGCAGGTTACACTGACTTTTGTGCCCTTTTGTAATGCTGTACAAATAAGGCATTTTCCTACTTCCTGTATAGTTTATATTTTACAGTGACATGTTGCTGCAGATTATGATTTTTGAAAATAAACTGCCATGAGATAAGTTGTTTGGGCTTTAAACTTAAATAATGGAAAGTGGTTGCAGCTCTGGGAGTTACAGTGCGATTCACATAGACTTTCTTTTCTCACTTTATCTCTCCAAACTGATCAGCCTTGTGTTTCATCTGCCACCTTTGCATCCTGCAGTATCACAACACCTCCTTTCTTTGGTTTGTGAAAAAATTCCATTTATTAAATAAATGAAAAAAAAGATTAAGGGTGTGATGAAATAGAAAGATGACATTAGAAGAAAAGAAGATTGATTACTGTGCTGAGATCGGCAGTGTTGTCGACAGATGGTGAAAAATGAGCATGTTCATTTCAGTATGCTCACTACTCCTCCGCACCATTAGATCTCTGCCTTTTCAATATATTTACGGACAAATTATTATTGACAAACCTGTCCTTTAGTGGATCAGGTTAACATTTAACTTCTGTGAAACTTTTGAAAGATGAATTTCAGTTTTAACTTTCTGATGTTTCCTGTGGTTAACTGAAATTGTTTTGAGAGTGAACTTTATTTCAGTGATAATGGTGGAGAAAGGATGTGTTTACTGATGAGTTTGACATGGCTGAGAACACTCTGGCATGTTCTGTAGAATAGATGCACAACTCTGTTTACATAGAATTTACAGCACAGAAACAGGCCATTCGGCCCAACCGGGCCATGCTGGTGTTTATGCTCCACACGAGCCTTCTGCCGCCCCTCTTCATCTAACCTTCTATTCCTTTCTCCCCCATTGTGTTTATCCAACTTCCCCTTAAAAGCATCTACGCTAGATACCTTAACTACTCCTCATGGTAACGAGTTCCACATTCTAATTAGAGACACTATTGATCCCAATTGTATTCTGCTTCCATAATGCTTTATGATGCCTATGGGAGGATGGAACAGGCCTAATGACTGGATTACATTGCCTTTTAATAAGTATATATGGTTCAATTTCATGCTAGGGCTAATTCATAGCCCATATGGTGTTAATTGTAAATTATGTACAAATTATATACAAAAAAAGCAAAAGAATTGGGGCCCAAGTTCGAGGTAATGGCCCAGAAATTGATCTCGCTCTGTTCCCGCGGGGGTAAGCCTTCCCCGCGATCTCTCACCTCGCTTGTGCTTTTTCAGATCCAGCTCGCACGAACTTGATGTTCCAGACATCAGCCAGGCAGTGCTTGCGTATCCCACCGGCGTAGTGAATTCGTGCGAGCTGTGGGATCACGTGACTCAGTTAGAGCCAATGGCAGCACACCATCTTCCATTCATAAGTTTCACAGCACGGCTGTGAAATCTATGAATCTTACACCCCCCCAAAATAACAGCTAAACCTCAATTAAATTTAAAAAAAAAACCATCACATTAATAAAATAAGTATAGTTAAATAAATTAACCATTTTAAATAAAAAATTAAATTTTTGAAAAAATTTAAAATCTTTTAAAAAGTTATAAAAATAAACTTACCTGTCTTTAAAGTCTCTAAAAAAGATATACCTGTAAAAAAAAATTCAAAAAAACACTTAATTCACTACTTACCTTGTTAAAAGTGGGTCTTACTCCTCCTTTTTACATTTCTAAAATCTTCAGTACTTACCTGCGCGTCCAAAGCATGAAGTGCACAGCGTGCGCGCAGCCTGTAGCGCGCACGCGATGCACCGAGGAACCGCCCCCTTTTCAAAAGAGCAATTGCCGGTTTTCAGCGCATGCGCAGGGCATGCAGAAAACCGGCAATTGCAGAGGGAATACGCGAGAGTACGCAGTGCGTACTCTCGCGCACCGGGATGAATTTTTGGGCCAATATGACTGAATTCTGTGCTACCGATGGTCCATTCTATCTCCTGCACTAGTGGTTAGAGTTCCATGACTACTGCAGTGTTACTTCCTATATCCTGTTAGCAAAATCCACAGAACTCCCATCTCAGCTCAAAGAAAGAATAAAAATTTTAAAAATACTTAAAGAAAGAACTTGCATTTATATAGCGCCTTTCATGACCTCAGGATGTCCCAAAGCGCATTACAGCCAATTAGATACTTTGAAATGTAGTCACTGTTGTAATGTAAGAAACGTGGCAGCCAATTTGCGCACAGCAAAGTCCAGCAAACAGCAATATGATAATGACCAGATAACTTTTTTTTTAGTGATGTTGGTTGAATAAATATTAGCCTAGACACTGGGGAGAAACCCCCCCCCCCCCCCCACACCCCGTGCTCTTCTTCAAAATAGTGCCATGGTATCTTTTACATCTGCCTGAGAGGGCAGCTAGGGCCTCGGTTTAACGTCTTATCGAAAGACAGCACCTCCGACAGTGAAGCACTCCCTCGGTACTGCACTGGAAGTGTCAGCCTAGATTTTTGTGCTCAAGTCTCTGGAGTGGGGCTTGAACCCATAATCTTCTGACTCCGAGGCGAGAGTGCTGCCCACTGAAATTACAGGCCATTGTCAGACTTTCCATGTCATACAGCGTCTTGATAGATGCACCTTCAAAGAATAACAGGAGAAACGGGGCAGCTCTACTCAATCTGACTTCACAGCTTCAGCCACTAACCCTGTATTGAACCCTACAGGTTTACATCAGATCTACTATAATACTCTGTGTGCACTTCCAGGTTTGTAGACTTCACTGCAAGAAATGGCATTTTAACTTCTTGTGACCCATGCACATGCGACATAAAATTCATGTGTTTTTACAACTACACTCAGAGTAGATGTTTGCAGGTACAAGTTTTAATTTTTTTTTAATTCGTTATTGGGATGTGGGCATCACTGGCAAGGCCAGCATTTATTGCCCATCCCTAGTTGCCCTTGAGAAGGTGGTGGTGAACCGCCGCCTTGAACCGCTGCAGTCCGTGCGGTGAAGGTACTCCAACAGTGCTGTTAGGGAGGGAGTTCCAGGACTTTGACCCAGCGACGATGAAGGAACGGCCGATATACTTCCAAGTCAGGATGGTGTGTGATTCGGATGGAACTTGGAGGTGGTGGTGTTCCCATACGCACGCTGCCCTTGTTCTTCCAGGTGGTAGAGGTTGCGGGTTTGGGAGGTGCTGCCAAAGAAGCCTTGGCGAGTTGCAAACAAATCTACAGTAATACGCCTTTTACACTCCCAAATTTTTACCAGAGTGCAGGCCTTTGTCTAGTGATGGTGGAGTTATTCCTCTATCCCACAGAGAAAGCATCAAACTGCTGCTCGCCATCATTCCCTAACACCACGGTAAATTTCAGGAACTTGCCATATAAGAATTAAATATGTTTGATAAACTGCAGTGTGCCTGCCCTGTTACATGTGTGATATATACTTGTGAAGTTTATTAGTTCATCCATTTGAATATGCCTGTATTCAGTCTCAAAACAAAAATGGCATGATGTTTCCTTAACTGAGCCACGAGATACTTAAAGCCAGCTCTAACACATGCTGGTCCACCGCTCACATCAACACTGCCAGCGTGGTGTGGTCCTGTTGCTAAGCTACTGACCAGCCCTCAAGCATATAAGGTAAGGATGCTATTTTCTTGTTCTTGGGTGTGACGATATAGAATTATAGAATCTTTTATTATTGGATTTTGAAATGCATAGCTGTACAAGACATCCCTACCCGTTGCTGTTATCATACATTCCTGCAATAGTAGTGAAGATTGCCAAGGCACAAGTAATCTTCTGTCAATTTGAGCTGTCTTGCTATGGTTCCCTTTGTTTGCATGGTCTGGCTCTATCTGACTCGGTCTCTGTCTAGTATCAGCATGTGAAGTTCTAAATGAGTGTAACTAAGCTGGGCCTGAGGCTTCACCCACAATGTTAATCGATACACTGTTAAGCCCTGTGTAATACTCTGCAAGAACTAAGTTGCCCGCCGTAGCACATGGCATAATGTGAAGCAAGTGAATTACCAGCTAGATCACATAATTGTGTATTAATAAATTTGATCCCTAAAACCATGTCCTGTATTCTATTTGAACCTGGAAGAAGGGTTATGTCAAACATAAAAGCTAAGCTGACGTAAACCCATGGAGTCCCTGTGATGTGAACATGCAATGTAACAGTCTCCAGCTCTCTTCTACTAGAAACGCTTCTTTCGTAGCTCACAGTAGTACAGTTTCTGTCAATTGGCAAAAGGATGGCATTGGATATCAGAATGAATTGAATCTGACGAACAAAGCAAAGGTCTCTAATGATGCTATGATGTCTGAACTATTATGAGAAGTCGCACAACACCAGGTTATAGTCCAACAGCTTTATTTGAAATCACAAGCTTTCGGAGCGCTGTTCCTTCGTCAGGTGAAGTGAAGAAATGCATATGGGCACAGCATATATAGTCAGAGAACACTGCCAGACGACTACAGTTAATCTTTCTTTATCATGTGATAAAGTTGGAAGAAATCCACAGATACAGCAGCAGAAGTTCTCATTGCTCCAGTGGCTGCAGACTGAGCAGCAGCGAAAGCAAGGAATGAAGCTACTTGTCAAATCGCACAACGATTCAAACCATTTAGGATTGGGGAGTTAAGAAATGTTTGTTTCATGTGGTCAACAACTTGTGGCATGAGGAATACTCAACATTTGATTCCGTCAGCCTAAGCTGGAATATTGTTCAAAGACATAGAGGGGAATTTTAACCACCAAAAATGGGTGGGTTTGGGTTGGGTGGGATGTAAAAAAAAATTTAAATCTTGAACCCGAACCCGCCCACTTCTGGTTTTAACGGAGGCGGGACGAGGGGCGGGCGACAAACCCGTTCCCAGGATGCGGGTTGCTCATTTAAATATTTTGATGAGGTTGCGTGCCTCAGATTTTATCTCTTCCAGGTTTAACCCTGGCCGGCCGGGTTTCCCGGGCCTCAGGAAACCCGGCAGCTAAAGGGAGGCGAGGACTGCTGTGTGCAGGAGGTAAGTGCCTTTCCAGCACAGCTTGTAGGCCAGGAGCAGCAGGAGTGCTTCCTCCCGGCCCCCCAAGCTAACCTGCTTCCCTTCCCTAGAATCAGATTGGGTGGAGCTCAGAAACAGCAAGGGGCAGAAAACATTGGTGGGAGTTGTTTATAGGCCCCCAAACAGTAGTTGTAATGTAGGGCGGAGTATAAATCAGGAAATTAGAGGCGCATGTAAGAAGGGTTCTACTGTAGTCATGGGGGACTTTAATCTGCATATAGACTGGGCAAACCAAATTTGCAGTAATAGTGTGGAGGACGAATTCATGGAATGTATACAAGATAGTTTTCTAGATCAGTATGTTGAGGAACCAACTAGGGAACAGGCTATTTTAGATCTAGTATTGTGCAATGAGAAAGGTTAATTAATAACCTTGTAGTAAAGCGGCCTTTAGGGAAGTGACCATAATATGATAGAATTTTATATTGAGTTTGAAAGTGATTTAGTTAAATCCGAAACTAGGGTCTTAAATCTAAACAAAGCAAACTACGTAGGTAAGAGGGGCGAGTTCTAGGGAATATAGGCCGAGTCTCCTCAGTCTCGCTTCATAGGACAATCCCCCCATCCCAGGAACCAGTCTGGTGAATTTGTTGCAAACTTGGCTATTCTGATTGATTTGACAATTCACCTCAATGAATTGGATCTCAGGCTTCAGGGGAAGAAACAAAAGCTGCAGATCATTTGTTTGACCATGTGATGGCTTTTTGAAGCAAAGCTGAAAATGTTTGAGAAGCAATTGCAAGAAAAAAAGGTGGATTTTCCTCAGCTTGAAGGAAGTTACAGAGTGCGGCAAATAAACGGCAGCAAATATGCAAAGCTATCAAGCTCACTAATTGACAAGTTTCAATCAAGATTTGCCAAGAGAGCAGTTGTCCAAGCAAACACTGCTTTTCTACAGCTGTGATAGCAAATCCTGACAGCATTGATCCATGTCATTAGAATTGATTGAACTTCACTCTATCCTCAAGGATCAGATGCAGTGTTGCACGTTGTATGATTTCAGAAGGTCTAAGTGGCCTGAAATTTCATGCTTAGTGGATCTTTTCAATATTTGGGAGCTGATACGTACAAGTGTGTGTGTGTGTGTGTGTGTGAGAGAATGGCCATTCCTGCTTAAGCACTGTATATGACAGCTAGATAAGAAATCTCTGTTCTTCCTTAAGCGTTGCCATTTACAACAGGACTCCCAACATAGACAAGATAGTTGAAGTTAAGAACTAGTTAATGAAAAAAGAGACTGTCAGCGAACACCTCTGAGCGCTTCAGATAAAACGGCCCCGATATTTACGGGGTTGCACATTCGGAGCGGGGGGGGGCAGAAGTTATAGACGGAAAACCCAGAAGTATGGGATTCTTGAACGTCCTGCAGTTTTTTACTGGCTGCCGGTCATGCGGGAAAGTGTGCAGCAGAAGGACACAGCAGAGGAGCAGGTAGGGAGAGATCGTTGTTCGGGGGGGGTGGGAAAGTTCGCAGAGAGGTGGATATAGTAGTCGGGAGGAGGGAATCCGATCATGGGGGAGAGGGTGGTTACAGGTTTGCTTGTTGGGCCGGGAGGAAACACTTCTGCTCCACCTGGCCCACAAACAGTACGGTAAATGCACTAACCTTATGGATCAAGCCCTCCCCGCCTCCTTTTACCTGCCGGGTTTCCCGAGGTCCGGGAAACCCAGCCAACATGAGTTAAAAATAAATAAGGTTGTTAAAATGGAGGCACGCAGCCTCCTTAAAAGCTTTTACCGATGGACCCGCCTCCTGAGAGCGGATTGGTCGCCCATCTCCTCGTATCGCCTCTGTTAAAACCGGTAGTGGGCGGGTTTGTGGTGGGCTGGGGTCGGGTTTGATATTTTAAAAATTTTAACTTCTCCCTCGACCCAAACCCATCCGTGTTGGAGGTTAAAATTACCCCCAATTAATTACTTTGAAATTGAGTAATTGCTGTTATGTAGGCAAGCGCAGCACACAGCAATATCCCACAAACAGCAATCTTTCTTTGTTGGTGTATTGGTTGAGTTCAATATCTCATCCCAAAAATAGCATCTCCAACAATGCAGCACTCCCTCAGTACTGGACGGAAGTTTCAGCCTAGATTATGTGCTCAAGTTCTGAAGTGGGCTTTGAACCCAAAAACTCCCAACTCAAATTGAGAATGCTACCAATTGAACCAGGCTGACACTAATGGTTCACATTAATTATGGTGCAGCTTTGTGCCTTGGCTACTAATTATGGAAAAAATAACAGACTGCTTTAATTTAATTTAATTGCCTTTAGTGAATGATTTAGAAAAAAATAATCCTTCAATAAAGTAGTTCTTGTATTCAGGATTTTATATTGTGACTGTTTGTGATGGTAGCTATCAGAAGGAAAATAAGATTTTAGGTTGTATAACTGGGGCCATTGAGTATTAAACTGCAGGGAGGATGAGCAAACTGACCACAGCACTGTGGTACAGGGGGCCATTCAAGTTGGGGGAGTAAAAAGAAATGTAGTAGTGGTAGGGGACAATATAGTTAGGGGGATAGATACCGTTCTCTGCAGCCGAGAGCATGAGTCCCGAAGGCTGTGTTGCCTGCCCGGTGCCAGGGTTAAGGACATCTCCTCTGGGCTGGAGAGGAACTTGGAGTGGAAGGGGAAAGATCCAGTTGTCGTGGTCCATGTAGGCACCAATGACATAGGTAGAACAGAGAAAGAGGTTCTGCTGAGGGAGTATGAGCAGCTAGGGGCTAAATTAAAAAGCAGAACCACAAAGGTAATAATCTCTGGATTACTACCTGAGCCACGAGCAAATTTGCATAGGGTAAATAAGATCAGAGAGATGAACGAGTGGCTCAAAGACTGGTGTGGGAGAAATGGGTTTAGATTCCTGGGGCACTGGCACCAGTACTGGGGTAAGAGGGAGCTGTTCCGTTGGGATGGGCTTCACTTGAACCATGCTGGGACTAGTGTCCTGGCGAATCGAATAACTAGGGCTGTAGATAGGGCTTTAAACTAAATAGTGGGGGGGAGGGCTCAGGTGAGTGGGAATTTAAAAAGTCAAAGAGAAAGGAGAAGGCAATAGAGCAGGGTAGCGATGGGGTAATGGTAACCAGAGTGTGACAGGAAGGGACAGAACGTATAAAAATAAGAGTGCATCAGAAAGTGGGGTCAAAGCACGGAAAAATAGTAAAAAGACAAAATTAAAAGCTCTTTATCTGAATGCACGCAGCATTCACAACAAGATGGATGAGTTGACAGCACAAATAGATATAAATGGGTATGATCTGATAGCCATTACAGAGACGTGGTTGCAAGGTGACCAAGGCTGGGAACTGAATATTCAGGGGTATTTGACATTTTGGAAGGATAGACAGAAAGGAAACGGAGGTGGGGTAGCTCTGTTAATAAAGGATGAGATCAGTGCAGTCGTGAGAAATGATATTGGCTCAAAAGAGCAAGATGTAAAATCAGTTTGGGTGGAGATAAGAAATAATAAGGGAAAGAAATCACTAACAGTAGCTACACTGTTGGACAGAGTATAAATCAAGAAATAATGGAGGCTTGTAAGAAAGGTACAGCAATAATCATGGGCGATTTTAATCTTCATATTGATTGGACAAATCAAATTGGCCAAGGTAGCCTCGAGGAAAAGTTCATAGAGTGTATCCGGGATGGTTTCCTAGAAGAATACGTTGTGGAACCAACCAGGGAGCAGGCTATCTTAGATCTGGTACTGTATAATGAGACAAGATTAATAAATGATCTCATAGTAAAGGATCCTCTAGAAAAGAGTGATCATAGCATGGTTGAATTTCAAATTCAATTGGAGGATGAGAAAGTTGGGTCTCAAACCAGTGTCCTGATCTTAAATAAAGGCAATTACAAAGGTATGAAGGCAGAGTTGGCTAAAGTGGACTAGGAAAATAGATTAAAGGGTAAAACGGTTGATAAGCAAAGGCAGACATTTAAGGAGATATTTCCTAACTCTCAACAAAAATATATTCCAGTGAGAAGGAAAGACTTTAAGAGAAGGGAGAACCATCCGTGGCTAACTAAGGAAGTAAAGGATGGTATCAAATTGAAAACAAAGGCATACAATATTGCCAAGATTAGTGGAAGGCCAGAGGATTGGGACATTTTTAAAAAACCACCAAAGGACGACTAAAAAAAAATAAAGAGAGAGAAGATGGATTATGAGAGTAAACTAGCAAGAAATATAAAAACCAATAGTAAGAGTTTCTACAGGTATATAAAAAGGAAGAGAGTAGCTAAAGTAAAATTGGTCCCTTAGAGGATGAGACTGGGGAATTAATAATGGGGAACAGGGAAATGGCAGAGACTTTGAACAAATATTTTGTATCAGTCTTCATGGTAGAAGACACTAAAACCATCCCAATAACACATAATCAAGGGGCTATAGGTAGGGGGGAACTTAAAACAATCACTATCACTAAAGAAAAAGTACTCGGTAAAATAATGGGACGAAAGGTGGACAAGTCCCCTGGGCCTGATGGCCTGCATCCTAATGTCTTAAAAGAAGTGGCTGCAGAGATAGTGGATGCATTGGTTGCAATCTACTAAAACTCCCTGGATTCTGGGGAGGTCCCAGCGGATTGGAAAACCGCAAATGTAACGCCCCTATTTAAGAAGGGAGGGAGACAGAAAACAGGAAACTATAGACCAGTTAGCCTAACATCTGTCATTGGGAAAATGCTGGAGTCCATTATTAAGGAAGCAGTAGCAGGACATTTAGAAAATCATAATACAGTCAAGCAGAGTCAGCATGGTTTTATGAAAGGGAAATCATGTTTGACAAATTTGCTGGAGTTCTTTGAGGATGTAACGAGCAGGGTGGATAAAGGGGAACCAGTGGATGTGGTGTCTTTGGATTTCCAGAAGGCATTCGATAAGATGCCACATAAAAGGTTACTGCACAAGATAAGAGCTCACGGGGTTGGGGGTAATATATTAGCATGGATAGAGGATTGGCTAACTAATATAAAACAGAGAGTCAGGATAAATAGGTAATTTTCTGGTTGGCAAACCGTAACTAGTGGGGTGCCACAGGAATCAGTGCTGGGGCCTCAACTATTTACAATCTATATTAATGACTTGGATGAAGGGACCGAGTGTAATGTAGCCAAATTTGCTGATGATACAAAGATAGGTGGGAAAGCAAGTTGTCAAGAGGACACAAAGAATCTGCAAAGGAATATAGACAGACTAAGTGAGTGGGCAAACATTTGGCAGATGGAGTATAATGTGGGAAAGCGTGAGGTTATCCACTTTGGTAAGAAAAATAAAAAAGCAAATTATTATTTAAATGGAGAGAGATTACAAAATCCTGCAGTACAGGGGGACCTGGGGGTCCTTGTGCATGAAACACAAAAAGTTAGCATGCAGGTACAGCAAGTAATCAGGAAGGCAAATGGAATAGAAACATAGAATCTAGGAGCAGGAGTAGGCCATTCGGCCCGTCGAGCCTGCTCCGCCATTCAATACGATCATGGCTGATCATCCAAATCCAGTACCCTGTCCCTGCTTTAATCCCCACAGTACACATATCCCACCCTACCCCCGTAACCCCACGTATTTAATTCCCCCTAACATATCCCATCCTATCCCCATAACCCCACATATTTAATCCCCCCTAACACTAAGGGTCAATTTATCATAGCCAAATCAACCTAACCCACACATTTTTGGACTGTGGGAGGAAACCGGAGCACCCGGAGGAAACCCACGCAGACACGGGGAGAATGTGCAAACTCCACACAGACAGTCACCCGAGGTCAGATTCGAACCCGGGTCTCTGGCGCTGTGAGGCACCAGTGCTAACCACTATGCCACCATGTTGCCTTTATTGCAAGGCGGCTGGAGTATAAAAGCAGGGAAGTCCTGCTACAACTGTATAGGGTATTAGTGAGACCACACCTGGAGTACTGCGTACAGTTTTGGTCTCCTTATTTAAGGAGGGATATACTTGCATTGGAGGCAGTTCAGAGAAGGTTCACGAGGTTGATTCCTGAGATGAAGGGGTTGACTTATGAAGAAAGGTTAAGCAGGTTGTGCCTATACTCATTGGAGTTTAGAAGAATGAGAGGTGATCTTATTGAAACATATAAGATACTGAGGGGGCTCGACAAGGTAGATGCAGAGAAGATGTTTCCCCTCATGGGGGAATCTAGAATTAGGGGGCATAGTTTCAGAATAAGGGGTCGCCCATTTAAAACTGAGATGAGGAGGAATTTCTGTAGAATTCTCGACCCCAGAGAGCTGTGGAGGCTGGGTCATTGAATTAAGGTGGAGATGGACAGATTTTTGAACAATAAGGGAGTGATGGGTTATGGGGAGCGGGCAGGGAAATGGAGCTGAGCCCAAGATAAGATCAGCCATGGCCTACTCCTGCTCCTATTTCTTATGTTCTTAAAGAGAGTTGTACTTACGCTATATATGGCTTTGATAGATCCACACTTGCCGCATTGTGTCCCATTTTGGTCCCCGCACGGATGAGAGATTTCAAGGATCTGGAGAAGATGTAGACATCTGGATGACCAAAAAATGATACCTACCTAAGGGCCTTTAGTTATGAGGGTAGGCTGCAAGAGTTAGAGCTATTTACTTTAGAGAAAGCATACCGCAGATATCATCGAGGTCTTGGAATATCAGGTTGAATAGGTTATTTAAGATGGAGACGGATGATAGCACTATCATCACTTTTTAAGTAATTTTCCTCGAGTTTCCAACAAAATAACCAGTTTGTAAATATTTGTAGTTCACATCAGTAAATAATCTAAACACAAAGAGATTAACATTGAGCAACACACAGAAAGTGATTCGGCTTCTAGACCAATGGATTTACCGTACTCAACATGCTCAGCACTTTTGGTACTCAGAGCTTTTAACATAATAATAGTTGGATATTGGTAGAATATGTAATGCTTGGATCAAGATTATATATTTTGATTTATCATCTGATCAACAATTCTGCACAGTGGTAGTGCACAGGAAGTGGCTTGCTTGATTGGAAACTATGCTTGAGAGAGTCAAGAATGTGCTTAACTGCTGTCCATGTCATCAGGACCCATTATTTTCTCTGGAACTGCTCGCTTACTATTTCAGATAAAAGGTGCTTGTGATATTTAAATTATTTCTGCCATATAAATATTTGACATTACTATACTTCTTTGTTCTAAATACTGAACACATATGCGGGGTGAGAACTAACTGGGCCCTTAACTTTGATAATATTGCTCTCTCAATCATAATGGTGGTGCTGTGTCAGGACTTATAAAATAAAATAGCTCTTGTTTTTAAACTCAGGACCATCAGAAGGAAGATGATACAGATTACATCATCAGCAATGACGAGCTGTCTATATGCTATGAAGACAGAGCAGTGTCTGCCTCAGGCTCGGGTGGTGTACAAGGAAAGGATATTCCTGAACAACAGCAACCAGTGATCAAGGACAACTTCCGTGAAGGAGAAACTCAGTTAACAGTGGACCCCACCTCAAGTCAGACTCTGAGTGCCCCTACATCCTAAATTGAGCAAAGCTTTATTGGTACGTTTCTGGCGGGGGAACAAAATGGAAGGGAAGATGAAATAGCTCCCATATGCTTATAACAATTGAACTATCCCAGTTCTTAAACTCTTATTTGTACATTTGCCTGCTTAGCAGGCACCAGACTCTATATATTAAAATCGAAACAAACTATCAGAGTAACTTGACCACTACTTAACGTGGTGAGTTCATGAATTCTTAACGGTAAGACACACAAGACTGAAAGACTGTCTGATGGCATTATTAGAAAAAGTGATTTTAATTCTGTCAAGAGCCTCAAGAATCCTACATTTGCCTTTCCAGCCAGGTTAAAATAGCTGCACCGACTCATGAGCTACTTCCTATGAAAAGCTCTTGGATGTCATTCTTAGCTTTGCTTTATTCTGTCTCTGATACAGAACAACCCCTGCTTGGGCCCCAGTGTACTCATGCAGAAATGATTCTGATGCGGACTTTGCAATGCTGCACTGTTACTGCTGAAGAAGTATCATTACACTATTGTGGAAACTTTTGAAAGTTAATCAATATAAATGTAATAGTACCTTTCTGTAGTTTTTTTATAACTCTGTGACTAGTATTAGAATCCTAAAGGTCAGCGGTTTCAAATTCTCATCTTTTGCCAATGTTATGTTACATTCCACTGTTCTGATGGTGTCATGGGTTGGACCTCAGTCATGTTCTTAATATTCTCCATTCGGCCCCCTGGCAATGTTGACTGTAACATACAAACAAAACAAAAACATGGAACTCAGCTACCCCGAAGGCTCAGTGAATGAATACACAGCATGCTGTGGTATTAAACCATACAGGCCAGAAGATGCCAAGAATGATCCCAGACAGGAGTCAAGGTGCAACAGTTAGCTTCAGTGCTCCTGTGTTAGGAAGGGGAATAAAGTCATCGAGGGTTCAGGCTTCTAATTGCTATCTGGTGGCTGCTGCTGGAATGTGTGGGTGTCGGGTGAGGACAGGATTGGGGCTCTGCTGTGATGCTTCAAGTGCTGAATAGCCTGTCAACACTCACTGCCACAGCTCACACACAAAGGCGAGGTACAGGCAGACTGTCGATGCTCAGGGAACTGTACCCCAGCAAGAGTCGGTGCCTTCAGGAGAAAAGGGAAGTTAATTTGGGGGGTGTGGGGGGGGGGGGAATAAGAAAAGGCCTAAAAACCCATTGCTTACAATGCAGCAGGTAGAGAGAGAGAAGCTTTTAGCAGTGAGGTTTAAGATTGGAGATAGAAGTTTGACCTTTTGATCACTGGATTTTAATAAAGGGCCCCCAAAAAGCTGTTTGAGGTTAGCTCAATTGAAAATTTCAAAATTGAGATTGATAGATTTTTGTTCGGAAAGGGTTTAAGGGTTATGGAACCAAGACGGAGGGATGGAGTTAAGATACAGATCAGCCATGATCTAACTGAATAGCAGAACAGGCTCGAGGGGCTGAATGGTCTACTCCTGTTCATACATTCCATTTAGTCAGAATGTAAACGGTATGTTACATTAGGATTTACTTGAAAGATGTTGTTTCACCACATTTAAGATATACCTCAGGGAAGAAAAACGGGAAAAACATGTTTCTACATCTGAGTGGTTCAACAGTATGAAGAGCAAATTTACTGTCAATGTCGAGTTGAATTATTGGTGTGAAATAGCTAATTAGATTCTCATGTATTCTTTCTAATGTACATTAGATTTTAGCCAACCTAATGCTATCCTTAGCCCTCATAATCATCTTGACTTCTCAAACTGTTAAATCTGTTTTATATTATAAACCTATACCTGTGAAAGGAACCTGTTTTATGTAATGGATCATTTTTATTTGCAATTAAAAAGCTGTTTCTCTGGAGTTTGAAGTTTTCTGGAACTTTGTGCCTTACATTATCAGATTCACCACACCTTGTAGAAATGGAGCTTTCTTTGATGTGGCCTAGTTCTTGGCACTTACAAGTGTCAGCAAGTCGAGCATATATTCATTGATTCAAGCCTTTCTGCTAAGTTTATGAAGGGTACAAGTGGGTACCTTTACATGGACTATGCAGCTCATGTACATCGATGTCATCTCTTTTATGGATAAGATGATGTCCAAGAAGCCAACATTTAAGAGCAGAGTGAGGCAAGCAGTTGAGTGTTCATTTGTCTTAGATCTGTGGAGAAGCCATATAAAGTGGTATCCAATTTTGTACAATATGTGTGATACACAAATATCAAGCATACTATTGTCAGCTTTGATTTGTCATGTACACTGGAAACACTAGGCACTCAACTCCTCCAACTATCAGGCAAGATGATTTTAGTCAGTTCTGAGCTGGTTTTACAAGATGGAATGTCTCGCAGTAGCATAGTAATGGACAACTTCACAATGGTGGAAAAGAACTGGAGTAAACAATCAAAACTCTTCATTTATTTTCATGAGCAGGATGGTCAGAAATAGGAAGTGTAAACTACAAATCAAATACCAAATCATAAAAATATCAAGTGAGAAGCAGTGGCTCCATAGTTTAGAGAGCTATGTGAGAGTTCTTCCATGTTGAAGGTTTGGCTTAGCTGTGTCTCTAAGTGTTCTGACGAAAGGTCTTCGACCTGAAACGTTAACTCTGTTTCTCTCTCCATGGATGCTGCCTGGCCTGCTGAGTTTTTCCAGCGTTTTCTGTTGTTATCTCTAAGGGACAACCCTGTTTCTTTGGATTTACACATCCTTATGACAACGTATCCAGAACAAAATCAAAAAGAACATTAAAACTCCCCAAAAGTGCTGGAGAGGCGATGGCAACAAAGGTGAAATTCAACTCGTTGATCTTAACCTAGCACATCACCTTCTCTATCCACCCATAGATCTAAGTGTTCTTGAGTACATCAAACAAGAGGTGGAAGCAGATGGATGACCCTCCACCACACTCCCATCCTCAGTTGCTTTGAGTCAAATCACTGTGGAATAAAGCACACACACTGCTTCTCACTTGATATTTCTGTGACTCTCCAGGATTATGTACTGTCCAAGATCAAATTAATTGTGGACTCTGTTCCTGGCCTGCTGCCAAAAATAGACACTCGCATAAACAAAACATCCTTCACACAATGCAAACATTGCGTATCCACCAAAGAAAATCACTGAGATTAAACAAAAGAGCAAGGATTAAAAGTAGCAAACTACCCGCCTAGAATCTTTTCTCTTTTCTTACTAGTACATACCGCCAAGGTTGTCCACAACTTGACTTTAAATGAACTTGTCTATCATGTATTTTGTATACCAACAGTGTAATGTGTCTGCACAGTGTAACATATTATAATACAGTGCATCTGAAGAGCAATTGAAATAAAATGAAAACAATTTCATCTTGATGGATGTGACTTTTACTGCTAGCTCCAAATATATTGCTTATTATCAGGTGCTGAAGTACTGACAAAACCTGAAAAAGAGATGTTAGCTTACCTCCTAAAGAGACACTGACAGCACTGGGGGTTGGGGGGATGTCTCTTTAGGGGGTAAATTAACATCTCTTTTTCAATCCATCCTTGTTAGTATAATCTCATTGAGATCTACCCACATTAAAGCGACCACGAAGAAAAGCTTTATCTGCAGAGGTACCGGAAGAGCAATGGGAGACCATTTATGCCAGTAGGCTGCAGGAGAGACAGATGAAAATTCTGCATTGCCTATACATCTCTACCCATTGAAATCCCACTATTAACTGATGTGGATCTTTTCCCTATTTTCTGAATGTGTCCTAATGTCCAGTGTCAAGACAATTGCACAGATCTCCAATAATCCAATTCCCCTCCGTAGTCTTCTAGAATTCATAAAATCATAGAAATTTACAGCACAGAAGGAGGCCATTTGGCCCACTCTGTCTATGCTAGCCGAAAAAGAGCTATCCAACCTACTCCCACTTTCCAGCTCTTGGTCCGTAGCCTTGTAGGTTACAGCACTTCAAGTGCATATCCAAGTACTTTTTAAATGCAAAGAGGGTTTCTGCCTCTACTATCCTTTCAGGCAGTGAGTTCCAGACCCCTACTACCTTCTGCATGAAAAAAGTTCTCCTCAACTCCCCTCTAATCCGGGTTTGAGGTTCTGGTCTTCAAACACTCTCTTCCTCAGGTGACCGAAGGCTGCACTGGCACACTGAAGGCGGTGTTGGACTTCGTCATCGACGTCTGCCCTTGTTGACAGTAAGCTCCCGAGGTATGGAAAGTGGTCCACGTTGTCCAAGGCCTTGTCGTGGATTTTGATAATGCGGGGGCAGGTTGGTAGGCGACGTTTGTCTTACGGATGTTTAGTGTAAGGCCCATGCTCTCGTACACTTCGGTGAATGGTCAATGGTTTGGAGTTCGGCCTCAGAGTGCACAGACGCAAGCGTCGTCTGCATACTGTAATTCGATGACAGAGGATGAGACGACCTTGGATCTGGACTGGAGGCGACGGAGGTTGAACAGTTTCCCGTTTCTTCTGTAGATTAGCTCCACTCCAGCGCGGAGCTTACTGAGGGTGAGATGGAGCATTGCAGCAAGGAAGATTGAGAAGAGTGTTGGTGCGATGACACAGCCTTGCTTGACCCCGATCCGTATGTGAATTGGGTCTGTGGTGGATCCGTTGGTCAGGATCACAGCTTGCATGTCGTCATGAAGCAGGTGGAGGATGGTGACAAACTTTTTGACGACAGCCGAATTTGAGGAGGACACTCCATAATCCCTCACAGTTGATGGTGTCGAAGGCCTTTGTGAGGTCAAAGAAGGCCATGTACAACGGTTGGTGCTGATCTGATACTGATTTACCTTCAAGTTGCTGTTTCCAGTCCACTTTTGCAAAATCACATCTCAGCTTAGTAAAATTGGCCTTTCCCGAATTGAGAACTTTTACTCCTGGTCTATCTTTGTTCTTTTCCATAACTACGCTAAATCTAACTGAATTATGATCACTAGCACCAAAATGCTCTCCCACTGATACCCCTTCCACCTGCCCAGCTCATTCCCTAAAACCAAGTCCAGAACTGCCCCTCTCTTGTTGGGCTTGCTACGCTGGCTAAAAAAGTTCTCCTGAAAGCATTTTAAGAATTCTGCGCCCTCTATACCTTTTACACTGATTCTATCCCAGTTAATATTAGGGTAGTTGAAATCCCCTACTATTACTGCCCTATTATTTTTGCACTTCTCAGAAATTTGCCTACATATTTGCTCTTCTATCTCCCTCTGACTCTTGGGGGGTCTATAGTACATTCCCAGCAGTGTAATTGCCCTTTTTTTGTTCTTCAGTTCAACCCATATAGCCTCATTTGATGATCCTTCTAACATAAGGTAGGAGGAAGGATTGTATCCCGGGGCATCTTGCATTTGGGAAGGGTAGGTGGAGTCTGAGGCAGGGGAGACTTAAGCTTTCCTGTGGGGCCCAGAGGTGCACACTTGCTCCTGATGGCCCCCACAAAGGAAAGAAAAGAGACCCTCCTGGGTCTGATCTTCTTCCAACCTGGTTGAGCCTGGCAGGAAAGCCACAGCGCATTCGCCACTTAGACCCAAGTTAAAATTGCAGTGGGGTCCCAGTGACATCATTAGAACCCCACATGCATATATAAAGAAAGGCCCCACCAGCGTTGGGTGGGTGTCCATGCCACCTGCTCAGCAGAGCAGGTTAAAATCCCAGACAGCAAGATTCTGGCAGCTTTCTGGTGGGTAAGTAACCTGGGCGATTTTAACTGCCCATCCGCCCAGCTTCCACCAGGCGAATAGGGATAAAATCTCCCTCAATAATTGCAATGTCTCAAAGCACTCCACACAATGAAGTACTTTTTGGAGTGCAGTCATGTAGGTCAATGTATAAGATAGTAAATGTCAAAGAGCTCCAGATTCTGAAATTCCTTTCAATAGTCAGTTTGATGTCATAAAGTGTGAGACTTTAGGAATGTAAGCAGACTGACGTTCACATATAGCATTATAGCTATTGTTTATTACATATATAGATAAATTGCTTCTCACTTGCCTTAACTTTTGACATGGTGAAGGGAACTCAAGCTAATACTAACATAGGGCTTGAAGGTGTATGACATTGTGTGACAGGTATTATGGTATCATTTTTTTTGGGCAGAAGATTTCCAGTGATTAAACTATTATGTGTCTATTAGTAATTTACTGTTTGTGTATTACAATTGAATCCTTACAAATAAACCAGTTTGCCAAAGAACAGTTTGGATCAGGATTTCGATAGCCTAGTAAAAGTTGCCAATTTTCAAACCTTTGTTCCATAGCCCATTTAGTGTTTTTAGAAATTCAATCTGAACACAAGAAGCAGGAAACACTGAAGAGAAACATTGTCTGCACAAAAGACTTTGCAAACGGACTGCAGTCCCTCGCTCAGTTTTGCCAATAGATTGTTTCCAGCAGTAAATTTGGATAATTGGGAAACATTTCAGTCTTGCAACAGGATTTTGTTTGGTGTTAACATGATTCAGGAATTCCACACAGTAGAAATGAATGGAAAGTGCTTTGGCTCATTAAGATCCTATGCCTGGACCTGAATGGTGCTTGGCTCAGCTAAGTCTTTATCTGTAGCCAACTGCACACCAAATAAACTAAAGCTTTGGTCAACATAAAACAGAAAGGAAGATACAAGATATTCTCATACAAATATTGGCATGTGACACACAGCACTATTGAGGAAGGGTAAATTATAATGAAGAGAGGAGAACTGTCTATAATTTTTTTTAGAAAGATTAGAGGGGATTTGAGGAGAAATTTCTTCACCCAGAGGGTGGTGGGGGTCTGGAACTCTCTGCCTGAAAGGGTGGTAGAGGCAGAAACCCTCTGTCGTAAGAATGAGCCTTACGCGTGGTAAACTTAATGTAAGCTTTAATCAACTTAAAACGGTGCTGCATACAAAAGAGGTCTTACCCTATGCCTCTTCCAGAGCTAACTGATCAGTCCAGTATTTATCCTGGACTGATTACAGGAAGTGATGTCATACAGGAAGCTGAAAAGTGTTACCACATTCTCCCCCCCCAAAAGATTAGGAGGCCGGAATGCTCCCTCCATTTCGTAGCCGTTGGATGAGGGAGAGCCGCACCCGTTTGGGTTCTCGTAGCGGTAGAGGGCCCCTAGCCCGTTTACCCGCTGCGGGCCATGGACCAGAGTCCGAGTGCTCCAGCCCGCTCTGTGAGGGGTCAGAACGATCCTGACTGTGTACTGGTACCCGAATGGGTGTCGGGCAGGGCTGTGGCAGATCCGTTTGAGCGTACGGTACAGGGTTGATCGTGGCTGCGCGTGCGAGCCCCGACGGGCTCATAGTCAGTCTGCCCCAGGTCGGCACGCTGGAGTGAGGTACCAGCCGGCGTCAGATCCCGATCATGATGAGAGGCACCTGGCAAGCCCAGAGATGTGCCTGGTACAATATCATCCCCTGGTGTCCCTCTATGTTTCGGCGGGCAGGGAGCCAGATCCCGCAATGACACGGTAGATTCCCGACCGTCAGGATACCGAATATAGGCGTAGGTAGGGTTGACGTCAGTGAGCTCCACCTCATCTACCAGGGGGTCATTCTTAGACGCCCGGACATATCTTCGGAGTAGCACTGGTCCCGGTGCAGTCAGCCACGACGGGAGAGATGTCCCATAGGATGAGCGACGCTGAAATCGGAAGAACCGTTCATGAGGCGTCGTATTTGTGGCGGTCGAAAGGAGGGACCGTGTGGAGTGTAATGCGTCTGGAAGTACTGCTTCCCAATGCTGGTTGGGTAGGCCCCGAGATCTCAAAGCCAGACGTACCGCATTCCAGATGATAGCGTTAAAACGCTCGACTTGCCCATTCCCAACCGGATGATAAGGCGTCGTTTTGCTGGCAGCAATACCCCGTTCCGAGAGATAGGCCTTGAGTTCTCCCGACATAAAAGAAGGGCCCCGATCTGAATGAACATAGGATGCCATGCCACAGAAAGCAAATACCTGTTCAAGGCAGCTGATAACCGTGGTTGTCAGCATATTGGGGCAGGGAAAGGCAAACGGAAAACGAGAATACTCATCAACCATTGTTAATAGATAAGTGTTGCGAGTCGAAGAGGGCAACGGCCCCTTAAAATCGATGCTAAGCCTTTGCATTGGCTGGGTCGCATGTATGAGTATACCACCCGAGGGGCGGAAAAACCGAGGTTTCAATTCCGCACAGACTCTGCAGTCCGAGCACATCTTCTTTACATCCCCGGTAGAGAATGGGAGATTTCGGGACCGCACGAAGTGCAGCATGCGAGTAACGCCTGGATGACACAACCCATCATGGATGTCTACGAGCGTAGAGGGTGCCATGGCGGAGCAGAATGCTCGTGTGAGGGTATCCGGAGCCACATTCTCCTTGCCAGGTCGATAGTGGATGGTGTAACCAAAAGAGGCCAATTCCAGCCGCCAAAGCTGGATTTTATTATTTTTAATTTTGGTCCGTTTTCGATTATCGAGCATGAAGGCGACCGATCGCTGGTCCGTGATCAAGGTAAAGTGCTGGCGAGCCAGGAGATGACTCCACTTCCGTACTGCCTCTATGATGGCTGTAGCTTCTTTCTCGACTGGAGGATAATGTAGCTCAGCCCCTTGAAAAGTCCTGGACAAAAATGCCACCGGACGACCTTCCTGATTCAGAGTGGCTGAGATTGCCACCTCCGAGGCATCACACTCAACCACGAAAGGAAGACTCTCATCAATGGAGTGAAGAGCCGCTTTCTCCAACTGCTTTTTCAGGAGGTTAAAGGCTGCAACAGCCGTTGTGTCTAGTGGGAATGTGCTGGCCTTCAGTAGAGGTTGGATTCGGTCCGAGAAGTTAGGAATCCATTTCGCATAGTATGCAAACAGGCCGAGGGCCCGGCGCAAGGAGGCCGGATTCTTAGGTGGCGGGAGTTCTTGGAGTGGGCGAAGCCTTTCAGGGTCAGGTTTAATGATGCCATTGCCCACACAATAGCCAAGGATGTTGATAGTTGGTTGTGACTCAATGGATTTAGCCGCATTCAATGTCAAATTACGGTGCTGGAGTGCATCCCAAAATCGTTGGAGATTGGCGTCATGTTCCTGCTGATTGCGACCTGCGACAGTAATATTGTCCAGATAAGGAAACGTATCCTTCAAGTCTTCCTGTTTGACCAGGTCATCCATTGCTCGCTGGAAGACAGCCACTCCATTAGTGACCCCAAAGGGGAGGCGACGAAATTGATACAGCCGCCCATTGGCTTCAAAGGCTGTATACTGCTTGTCTGAGACCTTCAAGGGTACCTGATGATAGGCGCTTTTCAGATCATAAGTCGAGAACACCGTGTACTCAGCCAATTTATTAACCATATCATCGATGCGCGGCAATGGGTATGCGTCCAAGTCCGTATACTGATTGATGGTCTGTGAATAGTCAATGCACAGCCGTTTCTTGTGAGGTTGTAGAGGGTTCTTAACAATAACGACCTGGGCGCGCCATGGCGACGAACAAGGCTCGATGATATCCTCTGCTAAAAGCCGAGAAATCTCAGCCGCAATAAAAGACTGGTCTTCCTGACTGAAACGGCGTGACTTTGTTATAATCGGTTTGCATCGAGGAGGGATACTGGCAAACAGTGAGGGTTCATCCAGTGAAGCTGCTGACAAGGCACAGAACGGTAATCGAGGTCGTATATTAGAAATAGTGAGTTCAGGTTTGGATCCGCCGAACTCAATGGTAAGCTTCTTATGCTGCTTTTGAAAATCCAGCCCTAAGATAAGATCACTACATAAGTCCTTGAGCACCGAAAGCCGGGTGGAGGGATACCTGTGACCTTTAAGCATTATTTCAACTACACAGAAGCCAGAAATTCTGGTATTAAGTGATGACTGAGCCATCGCAACTGCCTGGTCCGATGGAAAAACATGTAGCTTTAACTGTGCAACAGTCTGTTCCCTAATGAAACTATCAGTGCTACCTGAGTCAATTAAGGCATCTAAAGTATGTCCCTTAATTGATGCTTTTGTAGCTGCATGGAATAGATTCTGAGGACAAGCAGCTGTAATTGGTGTCGTTGCACAAAGAGTGGCTGAAATTCTAGGTGTGTTTCTTCGAGAAAAAACCCGAGAGGAAGCACGATAGTTTTTAGTTGGAACATCCTGATAGGCCCTTACTGGGGCAGTTCGGTAGGACTTAGCTTGATAAGCCCTCGTAGAGACTCTTGATAGGCAAACCTTTACAAAATGACCCTTTTTGTTGCAATGACTGCAAAACGCATTGCGAGCAGGGCAGAATCTCCGAGGGTGAAACTCATCCCCACAAAAAAAGCATTTCTTAGATTGCCAAGAGGCTGCCACAGTGGGGTCATCATCCTCTTCATCGGTGAAGTCATCAGATCGATCGTCAGGGATAAAGTCCTCCCTAATAGAGTTCACCTGTGGCCTCTTAAATTGCCTGACTGTAGTTAAGGCAGCAGACCGAGGTCTGGGCACTGTAAAAAGGTCTGCATTTCGTTTTGCTAGATCTAGAGAGCAAGCCAGGTCATAAGCTCTCTGCAGCTCAAGTGTCTTACTTTCCAGTAGACGCTGGCGTATAAATGGGGAGGCAAGCCCGCAGATGAACGCATCACGGATCATTTCTTCGCGGTATAGCTCAGCTGAGGCTGCCCGAAAGTTACAGTCCATACTAAGTCTGCGAAGCTCTTGGAGGAATTTATCAATGGATTCCTCCGGCCCTTGTTGGGCTGTAGCTAGTAGATGTCTAGCATAGACCTCATTCGGTGTCTTAGTATATAGTCTCTTAAGCGTCTGAATTGCCTCCTCATAACTGTCCCAGTCTTCCACATACTGAAATACATTCGGGGTGACACAGTTGATGAGTATCCGCAACTTTGAGTTATCATCCGCTTTGCAATACTCAAGAAAATTCTCAAACGTGCGATACCAGTGTTTCCACACCTTACCGGCTGCTGGGGTGTTTGGGTCCAAGTCAAGACGCGATGGTTTAAGGATGTTTTCCATGATGGGTGATTCCCTGGATCCTTAGCTCCGAGTTCGTCCAAAAAGTTTGATTGCATTTAAAAAGTACTTGGATATGCACTTGAAGTGCCGTAACCTGCAAGGCTACGGACCAAGAGCTGGAAAGTGGGATTAGGCTGGATAGCTCTTTTTCGGCCAGCACAGGCACGATGGGCCGAATGGCATCCTTCTGTGCTGTAAATTTCTATGATTCTATGATAAGTTTCGCTTTGAATAGTCACTAGGTCTGCTGATGTCTATAAATTTACACATGATAAGTTTCTATATTTTAAATAACAACTTTACTTTGTTTATAGTCCATGGCTACTGTAGCACCAGGTAGCAACAATATAGATATAGCTATCTATCTATATCCAATCTGGTCTTATGTTAGATTATCCCTGTACAAATTGTAAGATAATACTATTTGTCCCAAGTAGGACCAGCTTTTCTAGTTTATCTACCAGGATACATATGTAGGGCAGCACAGTGACTCAGCATGTTATAGAATGTGGATTTAGACTTGGAGTTCTTTTTATGGTGTGTGCCTCATCTTGACTGTGTGAAAGGTGTAGGGGCATCAAATAATCCTGTTCATTCTTCCTCCGTTTCTGTAGGGAAAGTTACCCCATGCAAGACTCATGCAAATTGTTTCCTAGGAGCCTCAACAGTAACATTGGCCAGGGCCTTAGGAGTATGTCGGTTGCCTCTCATCTGGGGACTGGTGTTTAGCCTGGAGGAGAGTGGAAGAAGAGGGAGAAAACATAAGTTAAAAAGTGTTAAGGTATTTAAATGAATAAAGGTTTAGAAATGTTGTAAAACATGCCCAACACAAGATGGAGATTTTCTCTTACCTGCTCAAACAGACCAGGATTCTCCAAAGTTCATTTTTTGGCATGCAAGTCTACACTCATTTGATCTCATGTGCACTCTTCTGTTTGTGTTTCCTCAAGTTCAGTTTCTAGATTCCTCTCTAGTCCTGTTTATGTAAAAATGTGTCTGTGTCTATGATATATGAGAAGTGTGCGTGTATATACAGAGGAATTAAAATTCTGCTGTTTTATTAGTAACTCACTGGTTACTGCATTTTACACAAATTTCCTCTATTAAAAATAGTGAACAGTTACATTTTACATGAACATGTTAACCAGTGCATTACAAATATAGCACAGTTGAATTTCAACACCAAAGAGATTTTTTAATGAATCAATTCAGCTCTCTTCTGTAAAGAAAATAATCTGATGTGAAAGTCATTACAAACTGTCTAATTGTCCCCTTGGTGTATGGATTATTTATTCAGGCTGATTTTCAAGTCAAGTGTATTGTGAGTGGAATTCAAATGCTTGCGCACTGAGTGATCACCTGGCCTGAATTCATTCTGGCCTGTTGTTGTTAAATTATTAAGGTGGCAACCTTGGCTCAGTGGTACCACAATCGCCTCTGAGTCAGAAGGTCGTGAGTTCATAAACCCACTCCGGAGACTTGAGCACGTAATCGGACTGATACTTCAGTGCAGTACTGAGGGAGTGCTGCACTGTCGGAGATGCCGTCTTTCAGATGAGATGTGATTCCAAGGCCCCGTCTGCCCTCTCAGGTGGATGTGAAAGATCTCATGACACTATCTGAAGAGCAGGGGAGTTCTCCTATCCTGGCAAATATTTATCCCTCAACTAACATTGTTAAAGTAGATTATCTGGTCCTTATCTCCTTGCTGTTTGTGGGACCTTGCTGTGTGCAAATTGACTGCCATATATTGCAATGGGGTTAGAAAGCGGGATATAATTGACCAGTGTTTATGCTGTTTCAGCTTGTGTCAGCTGTGGCTCAGTGGGTAGCACTCTTGCCTCTGAGTTAGAAGGTTATGGGTTCAAATCCCACTCCAGAGACTTTGAGCATAAAATTCACCCAGAAAGCCTTGCTCTTGATGTACTACCTCCAGTTGACAAGTGCACTTAAAATAGCCCCCACGTCATATCATCATAGGCATCTCACCACAGGAAACCATTCAGTTTATTGTGCCTATGCTGGTGTTCACTCAACATCAAAGCTATCTACTCTAATCCCTTTTCTCTGTTCTTGCCCTGTATGGTTTAGCATTTTTCTTCTTCAAGTGTTTAATTCTTTCTTAAATTTGTTATTTGACTGAGCTTCAATAGCCACCTGTGGCAATGCATTCCATATTCTTATAACCTTACTTCTAACCTCCCTGCTATGCTTGTAGTACTAATCCCAAACTAATTATCCTTTTTTGCTGAGTCACCTACCAGTAGGAATAATCTTTCAGTTTCTACCCTCCCAAATGCTTTTAAGATTTTTAAATACTGCTATTAGATCCTCTTTTAACCTCCTCTGTTCTAGTAATACAGCTCTAGTTTACCAATTCTTTCACCAAAACTATGGCCTTTAATCCCTGTCAACATCCTAGTGAAACTAAATTGCACTTCTTCCATGATTACAATATCCTTTCTATAATGGAGTGCCTAAAATTATTCCAACTATGGCCTGTGGAAGCACCCATAAAGAAAGACTTGCATTTATATAGCATCTTTCATGACCTCAGGACACCCCAAAGCACTTTACAACTAATGGAGTACTTTTGAAGTGTTGTAATGTAGGAATCACGGCAGCCAATTTGCACACAGCTAGCTCCCACAAACAGCAATGAAATAAATTACCAGATCATCTGTGTTAGGTGTTGGTTGAGGGATAAATGTTGGTCAGAAAACTGGGAAGAACTCACTTGCTCTTTTTTGAATAATGTCGTGGGATCTTTTATGTCCACCTGAGAGGGCAGATGGGGCTTTGGTTTACCGTCTCATCCGAAAGACGGCACCTCCAACAGTGCAGCACTCCCTCAGTAATGCACTGAATTGGTTTATGTGCCCAACTTTAATAAATATAATCCATGTCACCCACCAAGAGTTAGATACACCAATCCACCTGCTCAAGGAAGTTCACAAATCTACAGCAACACACACAATGCTATGTACAACTCCTTCTGTATAATTATGTACATTGAACCATATATGCTGTACACTTTGCCAACAATGAATGCATGTATGATGGCATGTTGTAACTGAGAACAATTGAAATAGAAAAGTGAACAATTGAAATAGAAAAGATCCAAAGCGGTCAGTGGAGGTTGTCTGCATCTCCTTCAATATGTTAAAAGTATTGCCAAACCCTCCATTCTCCACACAGTTTCTCTGGGATGGCACATTTCCACCTTGGCTTTCATTTTCAAATCTCTTTTTATTTGTGCTGCCATTAATCTGGTTGTTGTTTTCAGGTCAGCCAGGCATTTTTTACATTCCTGGTAATAATTTTGATCTATCTCAGACCAATGCCCAGAGGTTGTTGAGATTTGGGGGGGGGGGGAACCAATTTCTTATAAGGACGTATATGGTTCTCTCTTCATGAAATGTGGCTTTTATATAGCTGTACGGTTAAGTACAATTTTTTTTCACAAATCTGCTTTCGCCTAAACCTCAGCAGAGCATCTCCTATAATACCAGTGGGACATTTTCCATTTCCAACACCAGCCTCCCTGTGGCATTTGAGTGATAACAGCCCAGATTTTCCCTCTGCCATTAGTTAGACTTGCCCTTGCCCGTTTAGGCTTTTCCATTTTTTGGGTGACAAGATGCTGAAAGTGCACGCTGATAACTTCACAGCAAGGGAAGCAGGACATCTGGGACCTGAGTGAACATGGCAAGCAACTGTTTATCTCCTTAGCCAATCAGATTGAAGGATTGTGAAATTAACAGCGCAAGGACTGAGGAGGAAGTGTAAAGGGTGAATTCAATGGCAAACCAGGTACAGAAAGAGAAATAAAGAGAGGGAAAGAAAGATTGGATTAAGAGAGAGAGAAAAAAGACAGAAGAGTTAAAAAAAAAGTTTTCATTTAAAACCTATTTTTAAAATCTCCAACAACAATTAAAACCTGAAGGAATGAAACTCCTCACTTGTAGTAGTTAATTTTCAGTGCCAGAGAGGTTGTTTGGCAGTAATTAACTATTATCACATCGTTAAAAAGGTTCTTATGGGCAAGACTTAATTTTCTGTGGCGAGTTTAGTTCATATCTACCACGCAAATACAGCAACTTCACGCCGTTCAATACATTTCAATGGTGAGGCAGACAGTGAGATGCCATTTTCGTGACGCCAACGGCAGAGTGGCGCAACTTGGACAGCAACTTTTGGATTTTTGAATTTAACCACGCATCTGCCCCTCACCTAAAGTTGCTGTAGCACTTGCGCAGAAATAACGGCCAGCGCCATTATCCTCACCATTATCTTGACAGTAGAATCTGGCCCACTGTCAGTTTAGTGTCAAATTAGGGTTCTGTTTGTTCTGTGGGCCCTGTGCTCTCGGAATTGGATTGAGACTACCCAAACTCATTTCACATAGGAGCGTTAAAGCCAATAGACAGAGGGGACTTTTTATCCCATCAGTCTGGATTCATTTTGAGTCCAGGTCTCTAAAGTAAAAAGGCCAGTCCCCAACGTGCACACACAGGATGATGCTAGATTCCCCTTGGTCTTCTACTATTACTGGATATTTATTTAATAAAGATCTTTATTTTGTACTGAACATCCTAGTTAAGCTCAAAAACCTTGTTTAAAATGTATTCCCATCGAAGAAGCTCAACACAATGCAGAAGACAGAATGCATCAAAACTTAAATCAACGCGGTACACTCTTTGGTATTTCTAATTGCTTATTTCTATGCTGCTGTCATTTTATAATAATTTCTGTGAGAAGCAGTATCCCTAGAATAGGTGAGTATATGCGGCAGTTTTTTACAAGAACTCATTATCAAATCAGTGTTTGCTTTTTTCGTTCCCAAAAGTCATGTTTGCTGTCGTGAATAATAACTGATTCACTCGCTTCATGTCTGTCATTTGCATTTTTCTATATTATTGTCTAAACTCATGGGAAATCACCTGTCAGGTTCCTTTCATTCATGCACATCAATGTTAATGCTTTCAAACCACTAGAAGCAGTTTAGGAGGAATGTCTGTTTTATGTGTTGGCATGCTACTTTTGTTTTTACCTGTCCATCTATATGTCCATCTATCTGTCTCTCTATGAACACTAGTTAGTCACAGTTTCTTAAAAAATATTTAGAACACAAGAATAAGAGTGTAACCATTTTCAAGAACAGGAACTGGAAAAAGTTATTAGACCCAAACAAGCACATTTATTTTTCATAAACTGACCCCATCTTCTCACTGCCTCAACCCTTTCTTCAGAAATACATCCAATTGCCTTTTCAATCCATTTATACTGTTCAATGACCTTCCCTGTTATCTTATTCCAAAACTCTTATTACCCTTTGGGTGAAAACGTTTCTCCTGACTTCCCTTCTTACTCCTAACTTTTGAAGTTTTTAACTTGTATCCCCTGGTATTTGAACCATTCACCATACACTGAATAATTTGCCCAATCAATTTTAACAATATTGACAATTTCTAATATTGAAAATTTCAATTAGATCAGTTTTTTTAGTTTCCAAAGAAAATAATTCCAAATTCACAAGACAAAAGGCTCTTCAGCCCATTTGATCTAATCCTTCCCTGAATATCAAGCCCACAATTTTCCCATTACCTAGTATCCAATTATATCTTGAATGAATCAATGCCCTGCCCTCAACCAACCTTCCTTCCCACTCGGTCCAGCTAGTAATCATCCTCTGTGTAAAGAAATTCTATCCGATATTGATCCTTCACAGCCCTGAATCTGGCAGCCCGGGCACATCTGAAAGTATTCTTTCAGGTTTATTTTCTCTGTCCCATTAAGTATCTTATATACCGATACACCGTCCCCTCTGAGACATCTCTTTCCAAAGTTGATGGATTCTAGCTTATCAAGTCATTCTTCATAGCTCTTTCGCCTGACACCAAGGCTCGGTCTCCTCTGCACTGCCTTTAGGGCTTGAATAGCGCTCTAATGTCCTGGTGGTCAGAGTTGGATGCAGTACTCCAGGTACAGCCTCACTAGGACAGCTTCAGCAGGACCTCTAGGGATTTGAACTCCAATGATAGCCCAGCATTGTATTTGTTTTGTTTATTGCTGCCTCACACTACTTGGACCTGGTGAGCAACAAGTCAACCAACACTCTTAGCTTTCTTTCAGGAACAAGTGTACAAGTGTCTTCTATTTTTACTTCCAGTATGAAAAACCTGTCTTTTTCCGTACTGATTTTCATTTGATTGCTGATCAGCCTGAGTGTACACTGTTGAACTCTCTTTGCGAGATCTTGCCTGACACAAACCATGGGGAACCCCATTCAATACCTGCTCCCAATGTGACTAGCTGCCCCCATTTGATTAGCTCCTTTTATAAATATCCTCAGATTCCTTCTGTTTAGCCAGTTATTAATCTACTGACCTTATTTTATAAAAGGAGTCTCTTAAGCAATGCTTCACTAAGATAAGTTCAGAGAAGGGAGGCTATTCTGCCCATCTAACTCCTTGTTCCATGGGAACCTACCTTTCCACCATCATAGCATTTAGTTGCCTCGCAAATAGTTTTAGAGTTTATCAAAGTCCTGCAGATTGGAGGGTGGCAAATGTAACTCCACTATTTAAAAAAGGAGGGAGAGAGAAAACAGGGAACTACAGACCGGTTAGCCCAACATCAGTAGTAGGGAAAATGCTAGAGTCTATTATAAAGGATGTGATAACAGGACACTTAGAAAATATCAACTGGATTAGACAAACTCAACATGGATTTATGAAAGGGAAATCGTGTTTGACAAACCTACTGGAGTTTTTTGAGGATGTAACTGGTAGAATAGATAAGGGAGAACCAGTGGATGTGGTGTACTTGGATTTTCAGAAGGCCTTTGATAAGGTCCCACATAAGAGGTTAGTGTGCAAAATTAAAGCACATGGGATTGGGGGTAATATACTGGCATGGATTGAAAATTGGTTAGCAGACAGGAAACAGAGAGTAGGAATAAATGGGTCTTTTTCGGGGTGGCAGGTGGTGACTAGTGGGGTACCGCAGGGATCAGTGCTTGGGCCCCAGCTATTCACAATATAGATCAATGATTTGGCTGAGGGAACCAAATGTAATATTTCCAAGTTTGCTGATGACATGAAACAAGGTGGGATTGTGAGTTGTGAGGAGGATGCAAAGAGGCTTCAAGGCGATTTAGACAAGTTGAGTGAGTGGGCAAATACATGGCAGATGCAGTATAACATGGATAAATGTGAAGTTATCCACTTCGGTAGGAAAAACAGAAAGGCAGAGTATTATTTAAATGGTGATAGATTGGGAAATATTGATGTACAGAGGGTCCTGGGTGTCCTTGTACACCAGTCACTGAAAGCAAACATGCAGGTGCAGCAAGCAGTTAGGAAGGCAAATGGTATGTTGGCCTTCATTGCAAGAGGATTTGAGTACAGGAGCAAGGATGTCTTGCTACAGTTATACAGGGGCTTGGTGAGCCCACACCTGGAGTACTGTGTGCAGTTTTGGTCTCCTTACCTAAGAAAGGATATACTTGCCATAGAGGGAGTGCAGCGAAGGTTCACCAGACTGATTCCTGGGATAGCAGGACTGTCGTATGAGGAGAGATTGGGTTGACTAGGCCTGTATTCACTAGAGTTTAAAAGAATGAGAGGGGATCTCATTGAAACGTATAAAATTCTGACAGGGCTAGACAGACTGGATGCAGGGAGGATGTTTCCCCTGGCTGGGGGTCTAGACCAAGGGGTCACAGTCTCAGGATACGGTGTAGGACATTTAAGACTGAGATGAGGAGAAAGTTCTTCACTCAGAGGGTGGTGAACCTGCGGAATTCTCTACCACAGAAGGCTGTGGAGGCCAAGTCACTGAATATATTTAAGAAGGAGATAGATAGATTTCTAAACGCAAAAGGCATCAAGGGGTATGGGGAGAGAGCGGGAATATGGTATTGAGATAGAGGATCAGCCATATTACATAGAAACATAGAAACATAGAATCTAGGAGCAGGAGTAGGCCATTCGGCCCGTCGAGCCTGCTCCGCCATTCAATACGATCATGGCTGATCATCCAAATCCAGTACCCTGTCCCTGCTTTAATCCCCACAGTACACATATCCCACCCTACCCCCGTAACCCCACGTATTTAATTCCCCCTAACATATCCCATCCTATCCCCATAACCCCACATATTTAATCCCCCCTAACACTAAGGGTCAATTTATCATAGCCAAATCAACCTAACCCACACATTTTTGGACTGTGGGAGGAAACCGGAGCACCCGGAGGAAACCCACGCAGACACGGGGAGAATGTGCAAACTCCACACAGACAGTCACCCGAGGTCAGATTCGACCCCGGGTCTCTGGCGCTGTGAGGCACCAGTGCTAACCACTATGCCACCGTGTTGCCCTTTATTGAATGGCAGAGCAGGCTCGAAGGGCCGAATGGCCTACTCCTGCTCCTATTTTTCTATGTTTCTAAAGGCCTTTTGGAAGTCTAGTATACTACGTCAAATAGCTTCCTCCTGTCATTTTAGGATGTCATCACCTCAAAATATTTTATGAAGTTGAGCAGCCAAGGTATAACCTTTCTGAAACCAGTCATTTGTCAGGTTATTTTCATATAGGTAGCCTTGAAAACAGCATTTCTATCATTTAAATTCCTAACATATGGCATCATATTTGCTGCTCATCCATATGCCTTCTCAAAGGCAACAATATCCTTCCAATGAGGTGACCAGAACTACACACACTACTTCAGATGGGGGTCTAGCCAATGCGTTATATAGCAACAATACAACCTCTAGATTTATACTCTATCCCTCTGCTAATGCAACCCAGTATTTGATTTTCCTTTTTTACTGCAGATATTATTTATTTAATCTAGGATATTCTCAATAATGGCCTGGATTAACTCTCACTTTCTGCCTTTCTCCCTCATCCTGTGAGTGGTACAAGGAATTCCATTATTCACCATAATGTAGGTCACATCCTTTGTGGATAATGGAAAAATTATAATTCCTATATTTTGGTCTTTGACATATGGCACACCAATAGCCTGGGTGCGGAAACTACGACAAATACAATACAAATAACAAAATAAATTAGGTAATTGCAACATCTCGAACAAGATTTTGTCCTGAAACAAATTCTGGCAGATAATCAAGAATGTGGATAACTGAATCGCAGATATTGGAAGTTCCACTGCTCCTGGGTTGAATTGTTTTTCCCTTTTCCATTTCATGCTAGGAGGAAGTACTTGGTTTGACTCAGGGGTTCTCCTCCTTATGGGGAAGTACCCAGATTGAATGGTCTTCTCCTTTCACTCTCACTTTCTCTGGGGGAATTCCAGCATTGACTTGACTTGGCTTCCATGTTTCTGCCTATCGTTCTGTGATGAGACCTCCTGGTCTTTGCCCAAAGTTACCTTTTACTAGTTTGAACCAATGTCCCCTTGTCCTACTCCCACAATGCAATTTAAAGTAATATTCCAGATTCCATTCCATTTGCTATTTTATATACCTCTAGAAAATGTATAATGAAAGAGCTGTTTTTGTTTTACTTCACTCATCACAACATACTTACAGTTGAGGAAGTCTATACACCCCTTTAATTCATCCATTCAGAATGACCCTACACTCCCCATATTGATTCATCTATTTGTTTCTTAAATAATTCCAGGGTTTTCACCTCCATCACTCTGCTTGGATCTCAATTCCAATTGTTGGCCGTTCTCTTTGTGAAGCTCTGCCTGATATAACTGTGTCAAGAAGCAGAACTGGCTGATCTGTCTAGGATGACACTTATACCCAGTTTGATATTGCAGTACTTGTACTGAATGCACTTCACATCATAGCTCATGACATGTTGCAAATCCATCCGGCCAGTTCGGTGTGATACTGAGGGCCTGCAATGTATTCCCAGTGTTCAGAGATGTTTTCTGTCTCCTGAATTGGACTGTGATGTGCTCCCACGAGGAAGGTTACAGCATTTACACAGTGTATAAATAGAGGAGTATTATATCCATCTGATTTTAGTAGGTTCTAATTTGGTGTTGCCTGAACTAACGTCGCCAATTTTGAATGGAAAATTTTAAACAATATTTACAATATATCTATTTCTTATTCTCTAATAATCTTATCTCCATAATATAGTTTAGTATCAAATCCAATAATGTGCAAAGCTGGAATTTTGTGACAGTGTGGCAATCTATGGAAGAATTTGGGTATCTGTTATTCTTCAGGGACCCTTGACTCTAAAGTTTCCTTTAACCAAAAAAGGGAGCACTGCCCATGTTCTACCCTATAGTTAAACACCGACTAGCTAAATCACGGGAATGTGCGGCTTTGAAATGTAAAACTTTCAGAATGTGATTTCATTAGCAGATCACTAATCATAGAGAGAAAAAACACAGCAATCTGCTGTTTTCCCATTAGAAGAAGAATTTCATCCCCTTAGAAGTTCTTAGTACTATAATGGCTTAACAGACTTGCATCATTGCAAAGACCAGTGTCCAGCCCCAGACTGATAGGGTCAAAGGCACCAAAAATCTGTGGCTCTTCCAGCATACTTCCGCTGTAACTTTGGCAGGAGTCTGTCAGACTGGCTAGGACCCAGACACACTAGGTCCCAGCCTTAAGTCGAGGATTCCGAATGGCCTGTCGAGGACAGAGTGTCTGTCTGCCCTAAATATGGGTCATTGGTGTAAAGGGGGGTGGTAGTAGAGACTCCCTATTTTGGGAGTGCCAATTTTCCCAGTCTTCAGTGGGATCTGGCATACCTTGCCGAAGAATGGCGCAAGTGTGGACTACCTAAGGCTGCAGGCCAGGATCGTGGTGTAGGTCCCGAAGATTTTAAAGGGGTTCATTTTTTTTTTTAAAGATCTTTAAAGCGGCCTCCTTGCAGAGGGTGCTGTGGTGGCAACACCTTCTTTCTGATGGGCGATCTGGTCGTCTCTCAGAATGGGCACTCTTCAGCCAGACTTTCCAGCCTTCTTGTTATGGCAGGAACCCCTAGTGGCATGAGCGCCAGTCGTAGGCGGGCAAAGTAGACAATAACCAACCCTCCTGGATCCCAGAAAGTCCGTCAGGGTCAGCGGTGGCAGTTCCCAGTGGACGCTTCTGGACACTTACGCCTTTGATGAGCCTAACCACAGACTTTCAGGGCCAACGTCTTTTTCAGTCAGCTTTAAGGGTCTTACATGAAATAGGTTCAAGTGCTTTAATTTCAGTTCGTAGCCAACGTGAATCCATAATAAAGAAAATTATCCATGATCAGCGATAATTTGCAATCTCACCCACTCACAGAGGCCACAAGAATAGCTAATGTTGACAAAGGAAAGGTTGCACTAGTGAAGGAAGGGCACAGTTCCTTCCTGTGAAGGAAGTGCACAGTTCTGGGGTCAGGCAGTGTGGAAAGAGCTTTACCCTGTATCTATATGACACAGACATATTTGATGATGTCACTAAGCACAATAAGTGGTAAAATTCCCCAGAACGAACCTTCCTTATCTTGATGAGCACAGAGAAAAAAAGGAAAAGAAAATAGAAACAAATACACAATCAGTAATAAAAATAGGAAATAACTCAGCAAGTCAGGCAACATCTGTGGAGAGAGGAAGGTAGGGTTAATGTTTCAGGTGGATGACCTGTTGTCAGAACTCTCACAATTAGTATTTGTAGTTGGCTTGTAGGAGTTACTGAGGCTGATAGTATGATGGAGCCAAATTATCAATCAATAACTTAGGATGCATCAGCAACTTCACATTTCAACTCCTACATATTTCCAAGCACAGAATTCCTCCAAGCTATTCCACCAAAGATTGGAGAATATTTTAACAAAATCTAGTTACATCAGTGACTACACTTCAAAGGCGGCTGTAAAGCGCTTTGGGCCATCCTAAGGTCGTCAAAGGCGCTATATAAATGCAAATCATTCTATCTTTTTTCCCCTCAATGTTTAATGAATGGTACTGTCTTTTAGTATCTGATCTAATAAGTATAAAATCAATGAACAGATCTTTGAGTTTATTAACTGAAATATTGCATGAAAAGAATCATATTTCCGTGAGCAGAACAATATTATCCATAGGACACTCTTTCCCCAAGAAATCATGGTTTTCAGGTCAGTCAGTCAATTAGATCGACATTATTTCTTCTGACAGCTAAGCCAGTCAGTACAGAACAGATTATTAACATTAAGAAAAAAAATACTGCAACATAATTAAAGTGAGCTCATACATTTTCCAGCATATTCTTTGCCATCACAACTTGTTCCTAGTTTTTGACTTTAACTCAAATAGCACCAGTAATTCAGTTTATCAACAACTTCAAAGAATAACTTGTTCCAGATTTACATTTCCAATCCAAAACGTATATTTTCAATGAAATGTCAACTAAAATAGAAATCAGACAGCACTGCAAAAAACAGATTCCTTTTATGAAGTATTTCTAAAGCTCCTTGATACGCTTCAAGTTTCTGATAAAAGCATTGTCTTTTATTGCTGAATGATCTCTTTGTATTCTAACTCAGGTTGCCATGAGCCATCTCTGACTATAATGCAGATTTCTTTCAGAAAATAACATTTTGCTATACAGTATATGAGTAATTTGAGACATGACATGCTTAGGAGGAACAGGTGACTTTGGACCTATGGTCCCCAAAGATCTCCAAAGGTTTTCCTTTCATCATGTCTGGGTCTGTTGTAGACTAATTGATACAGATTGGTTGCTATGATTAATCAACAACTCCATTATCATTGTATCATGAGACTACCAGGATGGTGGAAGGTGAACCAGATGTCTTTTTACGTCTAGTAATTCCTAAGTTCCTATAATGTCAAGCCCTTATTGGTCTATCAAATAGGTTTCAAACAATAATTAGTGCTTACTCTGTAAGTCCATATTTAAAGAGATTAATTGGTATTTCTAAAGTTATATCACATGTATTCTTAAAGGGGTCACATTGTGCCAAACTAACTAATTAATTAACTAATGGAGAAGAAAGAGGCTTCTAACTAATTAAAGCAGCCATAAGCATCTCCTGTTTAATCAGCTTATTTCAGCATAGGATGTCCCCCAACATTTTTCACCGGCAATTAGTGAACTCTCAATGTGGGGAATGTGAAATAGATTCCAAGTACTATGCGGCTTCCTTGTCTCTTATGAGTTTTACTGTTAAGTACAGATCAATTATCTCCTGAAGAGTGGGAGATCAATCTCTTTAGACAACACTGTCAAGGCAATTCTCAAATACACTCTGGGGACTACACAAAATGATTGTCTGGCTCCAGGGTCATTATAGAACAGCAGAGCAGAGTTTGGTTTCCCACAATTCTCTCAATTTTTAGTGTTCAGATGGATTGGTTGAGAGTTATTTGGTTGGATTAAGGAGTAAGTTATTTGATTGGATCAGGGAGACAGTTGTTTGGCTGGATTGAGAATGGAGTTGTTCAGTTGAATTCGGCAGAATCATTCGGTGAATTCAGATGGAACATTATTTAGTTGGAGCAGGGTGAGTTCTCCCAACCCAGGGTCCCAAGATGGTTTGGGATGATTAAATTGCAAAACTTACTCAATTGGGATGTAATCAGCCAAAGCTGTTACTTTCTTTTGGCACTGCTCACTCTTTGTATTGCACTGGTGGATGGCAATTACCATCACCAATTTAGAGATAAGCATATGCCACCTTCTTAAAGGGGCACAACCAATAAAGACTGTAATTTAACCAAAATTAAAAGGAAACTTAACAAATTAGATTAGAATTCTATTTCCTGGGATGATGATGATGCAACTCCAGTCCCTCCGGTGCCCACTGGTCGTGGAAGGCCTCAAGCGTGCACTGCTCATTACTAATTGCACCTGCGCTCTTTTCCCTATTTCACCTCCTCATCCTGTTCTTTATTTTCAATCCTACCACACGTATGATTCTGGAGGAGGAAAGTTGTCTCTCCCTCTGCATCTTGTTCAAGAAGATGCTTTGATTTCTCTTTCAGTCACCAAGATTATTGGTTTCACCTAACTAGTCGCAGGTTTACTTCAGAAATTCAGTTAATTTATTCCATGTGGAGAAGAGTTAATTCCATGTATTGCTATCCCTCATCACAAAAGTTGTTTGTTAAGGACAGAAAGTTTGACATAGTTCAAATCAGGAACAGGAGGGAAGACAAAAGTTTGAATTATAGGGGACACCATATAAAATTGGAGTTTTCTGCTATTAGCCTGACCTTCCTGCCATCATAAGGTCAGAAGTGAGGATGTTCGCTTATGATTGCACAGTGTTCTGTTCCATTCGCAACTCCTCAGATAATGAAGAAGTCCATGCCCGCATGCAGTAAGACCTGGATGGCATTTAGGCTTGGGCTGATAAATGGCAAGTAACATTTGCGCCACACAAGTGCCAAGCAATGACTATCTCCAACAGGAGAGAGTCTAACCACCGCCCCTTGACATTCAACGGCATTACCATCGCCGAATCCCACAACATCAACATCCTGGGGGGTCACCATTGACCAGAAACTTAACTAGACCAGCCACATAAATACTGTGGCTACAAGAACAGGTCAGAGGCTGGGTATTCTGCGACGAGTGTTTCACCTCCTGACTCCCCAAAGCCTTTCCACCATCTACAAGGCACAAGTCAGGAGTGTGAAGGAATACTCTCCACTTGCCTGGATGAGTGCAGCTCCAACAACGCTCAAGATCATCCAGGACAAAGCAGCCTGCTTGATTGGCACCCCCTCCACCACTGGCATACCGTGGATGCAGTGTGTACCATCTACAAGATGCACTGCAGCAACTCGCCAAGGCTTCTTCGGCAGCACCTCCCAAACCCGCGACCTCTACCACCTAGAAGGACAAGGGTAGCAGGTGCATGGAAATACCATCACCTGCAAGTTCCCCTCCAAGTTACACACCATCCTGACTTGGAAGTATATCGTCGTTCCTTTAAAGTCACTGGGTCAAAGTCCTGGAACTCCCTACATAACAGCACTGTGGGAGTACCTTCACCACACGGACTGCAGCGGTTCAAGAAGGCGGCTCACCATCACCTTCTCAAGGGCAACTAGGGATGGGCAATAAATGCTGGCCTTACCAGCGACGCCCACATCCCAGGAACGAATAAAAAAAAAGCTAACATGTCAAGTCTGCGCAGTGTTTTTAATCACTAGAGGGACCTTTCCACAAAATGCAGCAGTTTGCCTTAAATAGGCCTATCAAAGTAAGCACTTGATTCCTTTACATAGTAAACTTAATTTAGCCCCTTGTAGTCAGAGATCACCCCCTTTATGTAATGTAGGCCGGGAAATTCTTCGGAGCACCTCAGAGTTTCCACTGCACTTCCGGCAAAGTAACGCCAGTGTAGCGGAAGCAGCTGTGAGGAATTTCCAGTCTCCTCTGTAGGTTGGCTGATTGCTGCTCCTTTGCAACGTAGGCAGGGCATCTTTCTGTTTGCACTGCACTATTGGGGTAATTTTGCCTCTAGGCTGAGATTGCTCCCTCCATGAATTGCAGTTAAGATAGGTCTCCCCTGCAGGATAGGCAATTGCTCCCTCCATGCAGTGTCGTTAAATTGGGTGTGGCCTGAAAGGGCGGGTGGGGACGGGACAGCAACATTTGTGCCATCTTTCAGATGGTGAGAGATTAGTTTCTTTCATGGGTTTGCTTTCTTCTGTTCTGTAGCTCTCTCTATCATATAAGATTAGGTCCTTCCTCCAAAGTAGAAGATATTCCACTTTATGCTGCTGGCCACTTGAAAGTGCACAGATCTCTCCACAATGACCCAACCAGCAATTACCTTCCCTCCCTGTGGCCTCCTCCTGGTGCCTCACTCTGATGACATAAACGAGATCAGGAGATGATTACAAATACAAATCTGCATCCTGCTATCCCAAAGCCAATAACGTTAACGTGCTGCTTCTGGTAACATTTATTTTTAAACAACCATGTGCATGAGCTTAAGTTCTTGCAAAAGATAAAACTCTATTTTGTTGTCCTTATTAGATACCAAATATCAGGTATGAATTGTCCTCAATTCCTTCTTGCTATTGGCATAACGTTTCTACCTAAACTACTGAAAAACCACACAGTATCATATCATAGAAATTTACAGCGCAGGAGGCCATTTGGCCCATCGTGTCTGTGCCGGCCGAAAAAGAGCTATCCAGCCTAATCCCACTTTCCAGCTCTTGGTCCGTAGCCCTGTAGGTTACGGCACTTCTAGTGTATATCCAAGTACTTTTTAAATGCGATGAGGGTTTCTGCCTCTACCACCCTTTCAGGCAGTGAGTTCCAGACCCCTACCACCCTCTTGGTGAAAAAATTTCTCCTCAACTCCCCTCTAATCCTTCTACCAATTACTTTAAATCTATGCCTCTGGTTATTGACCTCTCTGATAAGGGAAGAAGTACAGTAGAAATGGAGCTTTCAGCAGTTTACATCATCATTTAATAACCTTCCAAAACACTACTTTTTTTGTTATCAGTGTTGGCAAAATGTGAACTACAAGAAACTCTTGTTTAACCGGCAGCTAAATATCCGGAATTCTCTCTTAACCGGCAAAAATCATACTCCGAAAACTCCTCTCAAATAACTGCCAATGTTGCCGAGTCCGAGTCTTCCGCGAACGCCGAGTTAGTCAGTGGGGGTAGTTCTCCAAAGTGCCACTACTCGGCCTCCTGGCGCTGTCGGAAGTCCGAACACTGCAGTAACAGGAGTCTGATTCTCCCGCGCTGCCGGGAGTCTCACTTACTGTTAAGTAATTAAAGAGTTATGGATTACCCTCAACTGGCAGTACTGTACTTAATCAAGCATCTTCCACCATCCATTTAACACAACATTCTGTAGGTGAGTTGACAAATACTGTATACTGCACATTTCTTGATTTTTTTATGTTAAAAATAGCCTCGGTAGATATAACTCTCTGTTATCCGGAACTTTCGATCAACCGGCACCACGCCGGTCCCGTCGGTGCCGGATACCAAAGAGTTTCCTGTATAAGCAATTGAGCACTTTACCTGCATATTCTCAGTGAAGTGTTTTACTGCAGCCGTTTTTGTACGCTGGGCTTTTGCTGCTATAAGCCTACATGACCTCTTGTTACCTTCTATTTTATACCTTCTAAATCTCTACAATTTAAGTTACCTTTTAAAATATTATTTTACACTTCATTTTCAGTGACATAATAGAAAGGTAGTTAAGTACTTCTTAGCAGATCACTTTGAGATGTGAAAGGAAAGACACCAGTGTAAGTAATGCAATTGCGGGGCTGTCACCTGTAAAAAAAAATGTAGAAGATGATTATGTTTCACAGCTCCAAGAAGCACGATTAAGAATGTTATAGAATGGATGTTGTGTAAATCCTGTCAGCCAAAGCAGCCATCGTGCTCTAATGTACCATGGCATTTATCATGTGCCATGTCAACAGCTACAACTACTCCTCCTTCAGCACCTATTCTTGCAAATCAAAGGTACTTCCAGGTACTGTACATCTGTAAGAAAAACAGGTCTTTCTGTTCAACAGACGAGAGCAAATTTGATCATGTTAGCTCCATGGCTCATTGACAAAAGTAGCACTGGGGGCTGAACGAGTCCTGTGAATTTAGATGTTTATTCTACCAAGGGTGTTTCCAAGATGGCAGCCAGTCGCACCTGGAAGGGAGACAACACGCATCACACAATGGGGAATATTAAAACTCCCTCTGTGACATACAAGTCCCCATTACAGTCAACTAAAAATCAAACTATTTTTTTGTGTAAGCTATTTCACCCTTGCTTTAGAAACCGAATAAGCATGTTAGGAGAAGAGTAATTCATTCATTGGAAAGAAAAATCTTTTCAATTTAGTTATGAGTAATAAAGCCTTTCTCACTCATAGAATAAACTAGGAATATTACCATTTTATGTTGTGGATCCTCTATGGACAATGTACAAGAGTTATAAAACTGTAATTGAGGTTCCAACATCACAAACCACAAAAATTCTACTGATTTAAGATTAACTCAAAGCCAGAAACAGAATTAAGTATCTACTGTTGTATATATGTACTGCCATTTTCCTTAAAATAATATTTTAATATTGTTACCTAAGCCTCATTCTGCTGAGTTTCCAAATTGTTAGCTCTTTTATCATTTCAGTTAAAATGGCTAATGTCATCAGTAGGATATAATCATCTGTGATAACATCATAATTGAAAAATTATATAGCTATGTGTAAAATGTTAAGTGTTGTAAAATATCTATTTTGCAGTAGATTGCTAATGATTCTCAATGCAGTACATGCAATATGCAATCTGTGTTCTGGAAATAAAGGCAATTTGAGTTTATAACATACAGCAATGAGACAGAGTGCACTGCTGTCGACACTGAATACTGTGAGGAGACCTTTAATGACACTTGGTAAATGTACATATATAGTGCCAATAACAGATTGCAATGTACATGAAGCAGAATAACACCACAGGATGGTATAAGGAGGAGGTTTTGTTAACAGGGATTTTTACGAGTTGATGTCAGTTAAAAGCTGCACAATTTTGTCATGAACCAGTTGTCAATTTCAAGAACATTCAGTTTCTGCTTGTTGAGTTCTGATCTATACATTAGGGAATATTTATTTTGCAACTGTCAGTACTACGGCTTATAAAAGCAGTTATTTCGTGAAATTGATTACTGAGCTTAAAATTAAAGAACACAAATTTTCTTTACAAACTGGATTGCCGCAATGGCTCAGCAGATTAATGCACCAACTGTGCAACACTGAGCCACACAGACGAGGAAGGTGCCAGATCTGAAATCACAAATCACGTCTATACAGAGACAACTGATCTCAGCCATGGGTTCAGTGGAGGAGCTACATCTGCCCTCAATGACTTGCCAAAAGAAGGGGGGGGGGGGGGTAGGGAACACAAATCAGCTAGAATTGCCACTGCTGATCACTATTCAGCAATCTTTGTTTGATGGAAGCTATAAGTATGAAAGGTGGGTGAGGACACTCAAGACTTGGTTGCGATCAAATAACCTATTCACATTCACTGCCGAGGCTCTTATATCAAGACTGGTGCTTAGGTGGGGGAGTGGAAAGCCACTGATATCCATGGAACAGTGCTCCGGCATGTTTCCTCTTCAGGAGAGAGGGAAAAGCCTAAAGAAATCCTCCTGAAACAAACCAACAGTCTAAAGGTCAATCATTTGGTGACTCGAAGTCGAAACCCAATTAAACAAAAAGCATAATTGAGTGTTTCTTGACTGTTAAAAATATTGCTTAAAGCTACAACAGCTCACAGTTTTAATTTTGAAACATGTAAAGATATTAAATATTATAACATGAAAAAATATAATGAATAGACAATTCAGATCATTTTAACTGAACAAAATTTTTCAACTGTTCACTACCAAAATATACATTGGTCTTTGACATGCAAGATCAAAATTTATCAGGCTTCTTATACAATTTGACATCAGCCAAACATATTGTACACTTTGACCACTGATGATTATAATAAGCACATGGAACAAAAGTTAGCAATCAATTAGTCGTGGATATGTACCTAGAAGTAACAAAGTCTTGTCATGACAAGCAAGTTCTGGTAGGATTATTGAGCACTTGACATCTTCTGTAGGTAACCTTTTGAATCCTACACTAAATACCTAATGCCCCCGAGTGGTTTTAATAAACTGCCTTCTTGTTTCTGCTTATTTATTTTTGCTGTCATCAGGCAAATACCTTTCTGGAAATATGCATATTCCAACCATGTTTCAGGAAGGATATTGCACTGGTACCAGTAGATGAGTCTTATTTTGTGTTAATATAATTTATGGAGTCAGGGGTTCACATATCTTTTAAAAAAAGACCAAATTAATGCCACCCGTGGGTTCTATCCTTTTGCAATGCCTGTGTTTCAATTCTGCCCAGATGTACTTCTCGGCAATCCTGTCACACAGAAACAATAGTTCTGCATGACAGTAAGACATAAATGTTTCCACTAAACAGCCTTGTGGTACAATATTTTACTGAAGGATTTTTTTTTACAAGTTTACAGCAGTAATATTTGAACCTACAAACTTATAAAACATTCAAATGCCTCTTCAAATTATTTATTTTGTTATAATCTGTCACATATGTGTGTCAAATTCCAGCCCTGTTACATAAAGGATAGGTGGGATTACGTTACAAAAAGACAATATTTTGAAGAGTTGCAAATTTTGAGGGATTTATTGTTAAATAATCCTGCAACTGATACTTTGCAACATTTCTTTTGATATTGTTACAAAATGTGGTGCAATAAATACGTATTTAAACAAGTAATCCGTATTATTACATAGAATTCTTTTCCTTTGTATCAGCAAAATAAATCCCACTATCGCTGCTCATCAAAGCACGGTATCACAAATAACGTGAAACAATCACTGAAGGCTGCCATCCCTTGCTTTCCCCCATGAAACCTTTGCCAGCAAAAATGAAAAGTGGCAAGACCTCAAGTTTGTGTACATGCACAATAAACAACGTACTTGCAAGCGGTAGACTATGGACTGAGGGCCATTTGTGGCCTGCCACCTGTGTCCCTCAGCTGACGTGCTGCTCCGTGGGCTTCCATTACAACCCGTTTGACTCCGGACTGAATTTCAGAGCTGCTAGCTCTAGTTTTTTTGCACTCCAGCAAAAAGCGGCAAATGAAAGTTTAGGAGGCAGAAAGTGAAAGGGTCCGATTAAAAAATAACTATTGGTCCCACGGATTTTTTTTTTCCCCTTCTGGAGGGAAGTAGCTAGCCTCCACTTTACAACTTCCCATGCTGGCCTGATGGAAGTCATCAGCTCATTATGTGGGCTATTTCAGGCACAGACCTGCATCCCATTACTCCGTGCTTTATCGCATTGCACCTTCCTCGACAGTGGACCCTAGACACCACTGCCCCCACCCCCCTCCCCAATTCCCCCTGGACTGTCATTGCAAGGCAGTAACATCTTAGAATTGAGATGATGACGTAAACCCCTGTGCTGTTTAGCACCCTCCAAACTGTGTTGCTCCATATTCTGAATATAGGTCTTCTTACACTGAATCTACTGATTTCTTCCTGGGTGTTGTGAGTGAGAAGCTACAGTTACACTGCCCACTCATATCACTGTGGAACAGGAGCTGGTAGAGATCCACGTGAATGCTCGAATGTACGCAACAAGCAGTGCTTCCTGACCTCTGATTGTTGGTGAGTTTTTTTAACTGATGAAGAGAATCAATTGTCTTAGCTGTTTTAATCAGTAAGAAAATGGAACGGTGGTGTAGCAACCAGTTTGCTTTTATTGATTTTTAATAAATCATTAAAGGTTAAAGAAACACACAGCACCCCATTTCAGGTCCCCTTCCCTCCTCATTCAGTCCGTAACACAGGTTTGGGCCAGAGCAGTACCATCCATTGCAATGGTGACTAGCCCAATCTGGGAGATGTGATCCAGAGTAACCCAATCCCAGATAGCTGACTTTGCAGCGGTAATCAGCCAGCACTGCATTCTTCCACAGTGAGAAGGATCCACGGGCAGTCCAAAGTGCCAGCTCCGACTGCAGTAGTTGGAGTTTCTGCCTGTAACATACTTTACAGAGCAGCTGAGGCGGGAAGCAGACATCAACTGGCATGTCTCTGTGGGACTACTGTGACAATGGGACTTTCTGACAGCTGCTAAATAGATACCAATTTTTTTTGAGGTGCGAGGGAACGTCCAACATAACGTACGACTGTTCTGAAACCAAAGCAATGGAAAGGCACTTTTACCTTGAGGAAACATCATAGACAGTAGGTGCACAAAGGACCCAAATTTTCTTTACATTAGGCACCTCCTATTCTGGCCATCTAAATGCACAGAGCCCGTTCCATGTAGCTACACACTTCTGTCCTGAAGCAAGCATGCAAGCACATAGAGTCAGCTCCATGTTTATAACATGTGGCTACAAATTGGATATTTGAATTTTAAAAATAGTTTAAAGTTATTTTTCAACTGTTTCAACCCCTGGATATAGCAGTGTCAGCTCACCCCTATTTGCATGTGTGCAAACCATGAGTCTACATTAAAACAGGCCTTGGTTTGGAGAAGTACTAACTAACTCGGGTAAACAGTGGTGAGCAGCAAACCAAAATCATATCTCCATTTTCGTGGTGCTCAACTTTAATATAAAAATGCCCGTGACCATCTCTTGGAAGCAGCTTTGTAATATACTTCTGCGACTGCTGCCAATACAAAGACCGCATCTGTTCTACAATAAGTTCATCCTGTATAAAGGTCTGCTGCTATCCTTGTATGGAAATAACTGCCTGTGACCGACTTGAGGGCATTTAAAAATAAAATTATTGAAACAACTTCTATACAGAATCCATACACTGGAGAACTTCATCCTGTACCATTGGGATCAGTGATAGAACTCTGAGAGAAGACTCCTTCAAGGAGGTGATTTTGCATTGTTTTGACTTGGTCTTTAATTAAAAGGAGAAAGTTAGTTTCTGGGTGCGCTGTTGCTCGATGTATCCCCTCGCCTCATAAATACTGTACATTGTAACATGTTTTGTCAGTAGCCTCACAGAGACCCCCGATAAAATATAAGAATGCATTAAACATGGCTTCTTGTAACCTTATGAAGAATAATGTGCTGTGTCAGTACAATCTTGGCAAGGTTTCAGTTATTGTCCTTTAATTAAATGTTATTTTTGTCGTCGACTGTATTTTTCTGAGCTGGTTTCCTGTGATGCTACAACAATATGAATGAAAATATGGGTCAAGAAGGTTTATTTTGCAACAGGACTCCTTTGTTTGGCTTGCACTACCTCGGCGGAAGGAACATAAACTGACTTGTCTGGTATGAACAATTGAGCAAAAAAAAACATGGATAGAAAGGATCCTGATGAGGTGTACTTTGGCAGTAAAGCACTGTACTCACAATTCTACAGCCGCATGCCATCAATATAATAGAATACTTTTTTTTTTAAATGATAAATTATCAATTTACTCATTCAACCAGACAATAAAAAGAACAGAACGATATATATATATTCATACAGCAATGTGTATAACAACTTTAAACCCAAATGATCAAGTATTTCCGGTGACCAACTCAACACTTTGCACCTTTGTCAACTGCTGATGAGGAAAAGCTCCCTTAAAACCACCAAGTGATTCACGTCTAACCAGCTTTTCAGTGTTATTAGTTGTGTTCGTATGTGTGAGTGAGAGTGAGAGAATGCGTGTGAATGTGTGAGGCTGTGAGGGGTGTGTCTTTATGATTGTATCTGTGGGTGGATGTAAGTGTGTGTGTTGGTGTAAGTGTGTGTGTCTGAGAGTGTGTGGATGAGTTTGTGTGAGTGTGTCTGTGTGAGGGTGTGTCTTTGTGTGGGTGGATGTGAGTGTCTGTCTGTGTGAGGGTGTGTGAGTGGGTGTCTATGTGAGGGTGTGTGGGTGGGTGTGAGTGTGTGCCTGTGTGAGTGGGTGTCTGTGTGAGGGTGGGTGTGAGTGTGTGTCTGTGTGAAGGTGTGTGTCTTTGTGTGGGTGGGTGTGAGTGTCTGTCTGTGTAAGGGTGGGTGTGAGTGGGTGTCTATGTGAAGGGGTGTCTATGTGAGGGTGTGTGAGTGGGTGTCTATGTGAGGGTGTGTGGGTGGGTGTCTATGTGAGGGTGTGTGGGTGGGTGTCTATGTGAGTGGGTGTCTATGTGAGGGTGTGTGGTGGGTGTCTATGTGAGGGTGTGTGGGTGGGTGTCTATGTGAGTGGGTGTCTATGTGAGGGTGTGTGGTGGGTGTCTATGTGAGGGTGTGTGGGTGGGTGTCTATGTGAGTGGGTGTCTATGTGAGGGTGTGAGTGGGTGTCTATGTGAGGGTGTGTGGGTGGGTGTCTATGTGAGTGGGTGTCTATGTGAGGGTGTGAGTGGGTGTCTATGTGAGGGTGTGTGGGTGGGTGTCTATGTGAGTGGGTGTCTATGTGAGGGTGTGAGTGGGTGTCTATGTGAGGGTGTGTGGGTGGGTGTCTATGTGAGTGGGTGTCTATGTGAGGGTGTGAGTGGGTGTCTATGTGAGGGTGTGAGTGGGTGTCTATGTGAGGGTGTGTGGGTGGGTGTGAGGGTGTACCTGTGCGCTCCACGCTGATACAAAAACCCTCTCGGGCACTTAGTCTTTTTTCCCCCCCCAGACCTGGATCCAAGTATATTCAGAAACCAAATGGGTTGGGATCTGCCCTCGGCCCCTCTTCGATGTGGATTGGATGGAATGAAATACCGGAGCGGTTCTCTCTCTCTCTTTTGTTCAAAGCCGGAGCTTGGTCACAAATGACTTGCTGAAATCCTTGACTTCCTCCGGCGTTTGGACTTTCTCATAGCCCAGCCAGTCCATGGCCTGCTGACAGTATTCCTCCACTTGTTTGATCTGAGAGTAGGTCAGCTGGGTCCTCCACGCGTTGGCTGCCTGGGTGGCGTTGCGGGAGGAGACGCTGAAGGGCTTCTTGGAGGAGTAGCTGGAGCCCATGGTCATGTTGAGCACGAACCTCTCGATGTCCTCGCTGACCGACAGGTTGACGAAGTGGTACATGTCCCGGAGGTGCCTGATGGGGTCTTCCACCAGATCCTCGTAGCGCACCACCCTGTAGTTGTCCCTCAGCCAGTCGGGAGGCTCCCGCACCATCTGCACCGTCCTGGCCATGCTGCTGCAGATCACCTCCAGCGCGTTGAGGGCGTGGTAGTCCACCGCGTCGCGCCTGGTCCTCTGGTAGCCATCGTAGACCTTCAGGCGCCGCCCCTTGGGGTCTTTGCTCCTCATGACCTGCAGGCTCTCCCGGATCAGGCCGTTCCGCGACTTGATGCGGGAGCTGGCCACGGCGCGGGGGTCGCGGACCAGGTGGATCACCTTGAGGTCGATCAGGGGGTCGCGCATCAGCGGGGCCAGGACGCCGAGGTCGAAGACGCGGACGCCCTTGACCACGATGGTGCTGTACCTGCGGCACTCGTCCTGCAGCGAGTCGAGGGGCCGGGGCGGGCACTCGCTCTTGCAGACGTGCTCGTCCACCAGCCCCACCCGCCGCTTGCTGTAGGCCGGGCAGAGCGGCCGGGAGCACACCACCTTGTTGCGGGGCGCGCCGAAGATGCCCATGCTGCTGAGGTTGTGGCCGCCGTTGTAGAGCTGGAAGATGGAGAGGTCGCAGCGGTAGAGGAAGGCCAGCATGTCGCGGGCCGCCCCTTGCAGGGTCAGCGCGTCGCCCGGGTACAGCTTCTGCCAGATGTGCCACATGGGCTCGTAGAGGAAGAAGACGTCGGGGTTCTGGTTGAAGAGCTCGCCCACGAACGACGAGCCCGAGCGCCAGGTGGTGAAGACATAGACGTGCCGCCGCTGGCCCGAGGCGTTGCGGGGCGCCGGGGCCGCCTGGTGCTCGGCCGTGTAGCGCAGCGGGTAGGGCACATACTTCACCTGGCTGCACTCCTTGGCCCCCTTGTAGTCGGCGAAGTGGAGCATGGTCAGCACCACCAGCAAGATGTAGCCCAGGATCAGCAGAGCCGCCTTCCTGCGCAGCACTTTCATCTTCCCAAGACCGCTTATTATAGTTATAGGATGTTGATGATAATTCACATCAGATGTTCAAGCCTCGCATCTTGCATAAGCCTTTCAACCTCCTCCTCCTCCTCCCTTTATTCAAACCAAATGGTTCTACTTCGCCCCGGCCATGGTGGAGTCGAAGGTAAGGAGAGCGGCTCCTCTCGATTTGAAATGAAATCCTCGCTCCCTGTTAAATGATTTCTCTTTTTTTTCTCTCCTTCCCCCCCTCCCTCCTCCCTCGACTCCTCCTCAGGTCTTCGCCTTCACATCACAAGTCCGAACCTGTATCGCCAACTTTTTCCTCTGGTTGTTTTTTTGGGGGCTTCTCTCTTTGTTTTTCCAAGTCCAAAGCAAAAAAAAAAAAGAAAATGTTAATGTTGGTGATCCTGCTGCATCGGACTCGTTTCTCTCTTCAGAAATGACTAGCGTGAGCTCAGCCGAGGCTGGCTTCTTCCTGTCTTGGGTTTTTTAAAAAAAATATATAATTTTTTTTTTGGTTACTTTGTTTCCGAACCTTTCACCAACTCTCACCTCGGGGGGAGGGTTTTTTTTTTTCTCGTTTTTTTTGCTGGATCCTGGCAAGCTTTCCTTTCTAACTCCGATCCGCTGCTCTCTGTCTCTCGGTGTCTCCAGTCATTTAAACAGGACACCCGCCGCCTTCGGCTGCAGCCGCGATCTCCCGGCTCCTTCCAGAGGCGAGCTTTTGCGCCGTTTGAGGTGCGAGTCGATGCTTCAGCGCCGTGGGTCTCATGGTGAATCGGGGGCAGCGATCTCTTCGCCTCCCCCCTCGCTCTCTCTCTCTCTCTCCTTTGTTTTCTCCCCTTCCACTATGAATGCAGCAACATTTTTTTTTAAAAGCAATAAACCTCACAGAGTGACCCAGACAATGGGGTTGAGGGGTTGTTTTCCTGTCTGTCTCTCTCTCTCTCCCCCCCACCTTTTTTTTTGACAATTCAAGACTCCAAAACATGCATCTGCTCGGCTCCTGCCTCTCGCCTTAGTAGCGGGCTGTGGTAGGTTTCAAGTCCCGCCCTCTCTGGGGGGGGGGGGGGGAAACGCCGATTGGGGCTCAGGGTGAGCGGCGTTTGCTGCTGCTTAACTGGCCGGCGATGCTGTCTGTCAGTCAGTCAGTCAGCGGCGCAGCCCACGGTCCCTGCCGGTGTGGGACTGAGCGCTGTGGGTTGGAGCCGGAGCCTGAGGCGGGGGCGGGGGGGCTGAAGCCAGGCTGTTTAAGCTGCACTCCAAAGTGGCAGGCTCGCTCAACCTGCTCCCAGTTGGTTTTCATGAGAATTAGGTAACCGTCCCTTCGAGGTTTAAAAAAAAAATGTGACTGCATCAGATCCCGTTACAATTAATAATAAGGAAGCGTCTCGGCTAATTGGGGAATCCAACCCACACGCTGACATTTAGCGCCTCTTACACGTTCATGTTTAATTTAAAGTGGAAAAAAAAAACCCCTACGCCGATGAAAGCAGCTTTCCGGATGTCGCTGTACGTTCTGAGAGAGACAGCAGCTTTGCCTTCTTGACTTGCGGTGAATAAGAGGATCCGCCTCCTCTCAGCCCTCTTACTCCAGGTGATGTGGAGGCCGTTGGAACCTAGTGTGCCAGCGATGGACAAGACAAACCATTACATTTTTGGCTTTTTTTCTCTCGCAACACGTCTTTAAGGATACAGTACCTCGAGGGGCTGTAAACTGTATTCTTTTGAAATAATGTTCTGATAGAATATTTTTTGCCTGCGTGTGTACTTTTATGGTTATAGAGCAAGGAAAGTCAATGCTGAGAATGGAAGGCATTTCACAAACATTTGGTAGCCAGTGGCAGCACCATCAAGCACTCCCAATATATCAAGTATGAATTTGGCAGGTGTCAGTAGAGCGCTGTGCCCAACAGTACACGAATGGTCATCGACCTGAAACCTCTGTTTCTCTCTCCGCAGATGCTGCCTGACCTGCTGAGTATATCCAGCATTTTCTGTTTTCAATACACTCCTGCTGCACTCGTGTGAGATTTCCATTTTTCACTAGCCATCCTTATCCTAGCACAGAAAATAGGCTATTCAACCCGTCAAGTCTGCATTGGCGTTTGAGGTAGATTTTAACTAGCAGGTGGCTAGCCGGTGGATTGGGCAGGCCGGATGCCCCATCGCTCAGGTGGCAGGCCGGTCCACTTCGAAGGCCAACTATCTTTAACATCTCCCACCAAGCTGCACGCCCTGATCGGGTGTCCCAGCTGGCCCAGAGGCTGGCATAGCCAGCAGAAAGGTGGAGGGGGGTTACAGTCACGGCTGGCCTGGGGAGGCAATGGCTCTTATTGTTCTTGTGGAGCTCAGAGAAGCACTCCTGGTCCCACAAAAATAATTTCAGCATTTACCTCTCTGGGCCTCTTCCTCTTGCCCGCCAGATTTTACTGAGTGGTGCATTCACAGTACATCCCAATAAAATTGCATAGATTTGTATAGATTAAGGAGGCTCTTGCTTGCTTCAAGGGGGCACCTGGGCTGCCCAGCAGAAGGTCTTGGGGAAAAATAGTGGCGGAGCGGGAACAGCTTAATTTTAACGTTGCTATTTCTGCTGGGCCAAAGGAGTTAGAATCTCTCCCTTTGTCTCCACATAAGTCACCTAACCTAATCCCACTCTCCTGCTGCTCTCTATATAAGGTTGCCAACTCTGATTGGAGGCAATCCTGGAGGTTTGATCACGTGGCATTCTGACCATAACACACCTGATCACATGACTTCTACTAACATTATTACATTTATCTTATACATGTTGGGACCCGCGCACCTGAATATTTTCGCTTGTGCGCCAGCAGCTGTTGTGTGACATGTTCCCAGAACCAGGTGGCCACCTGTGAACAGGTGAAGAGGGGAAACCGAAAGCGGGGAAACAGAGGGCGGAGAAGAGGGGAAACAGAGGGTGGGAGAGAGGGGAAACAGAGGGCGGGAGAGAGGGGAAACAGAGGGCGGGAGAGAGGGGAAACAGGGCGGGAGAGAGGGGAAACAGGGCGGGGGAGAGGGGAAACTGCGGGAGAGAGGGGAAACAGGGCGGGAGAGAGGGGAAACAGGGCGGGAGAGAGGGGAAACAGGGCGGGAGAGAGGGGAAACAGGGCGGGAGAGAGGGGAAACAGGGCGGGAGAGAGGGGAACAGGGCGGGAGAGAGGGGAAACAGGGCGGGAGAGAGGGGAAATGGCGGGAGAGAGGGGAAACAGGGCGGGAGAGAGGGGAAACAGGGCGGAGAAGAGGGGAAACAGAGGGCGGGAGAGAGGGGAAACAGAGGGCGGGAGAGAGGGGAAACAGAGGGCGGAGAAGAGGGGAAACAGGGCGGGAGAAGAGGGGAAACAGGGCGAGAGAGAGGGGAAACAGGGCGGAGAAGAGGGGAAACAGAGGGCGGGAGAAGAGGGGAAACAGAGGGCGGGAGAAGAGGGGAAACAGGGCGGGAGAGAGGGGAAACAGGGCGGGAGAGAGGGGAAACGGCGGGAGAGAGGGGAAACAGAGGGCGGAGAGAGGGGAAACAGGGCGGAGAGAGGGGAAACGGCGGGGGAGAGGGGAAACAGGGCGGGAGAGAGGGGAAACAGGGCGGGAGAGAGGGGAAACAGGGCGGGGGAGAGGGGAAACAGGGCGGGAGAGAGGGGAAACAGGGCGGGAGAGAGGGGAAACGGCGGGAGAGAGGGGAAACAGAGGGCGGAGAAGAGGAGAAACACAGGGCGGGAGAGAGGGGAAACAGGGCGGGGGAGAGGGGAAACAGGGCGGGGGAGAGGGGAAACAGGGCGGGGGAGAGGGGAAACAGGGCGGGAGAGAGGGGAAACAGGGCGGGAGAGAGGGGAAACAGGGCGGGAGAGAGGGGAAACAGGGCGGGAGAGAGGGGAAACAGGGCGGGAGAGAGGGGAAACAGGGCGGGAGAGAGGGGAAACAGGGCGGAGAAGAGGGGAAACAGGGCGGAGAAGAGGGGAAACAGGGCGGGGGAGAGGGGAAACAGGGCGGGAGAGAGGGGAAACAGAGGTCGGAGAAGAGGGGAAACAGAGGGCGGGAGAGAGGGGAAACAGGGCGGAGAAGAGGGGAAACACAGGGCGGAGAGAGGGGAAACAGGGCGGAGAAGAGGGGAAACAGGGCGGAGAAGAGGGGAAACAGGGCGGGGGAGAGGGGAAACAGGGCGGGGGAGAGGGGAAACAGGTCGGAGAAGAGGGGAAACAGAGGGCGGGAGAGAGGGGAAACAGGGCGGAGAAGAGGGGAAACACAGGGCGGAGAGAGGGGAAACAGGGCGGAGAAGAGGGGAAACAGGGCGGGGGAGAAGGGAAACAGGGCGGGGGAGAGGGGAAACAGGGCGGAGAAGAGGGGAAACAGGGCGGAGAAGAGGGGAAACGGCAGGGGAGAGGGGAAACCGAGGGCGGGGGAGAGGGGAAACAGAGGGCGGGGGAGAGGGGAAACAGAGGGCGGGGAAGAGGGGAAACCCGAGGGCGGAGAAGAGGGGAAACCAAGGAACCTTCCATTTCAGAGATCCCCCCATTTAAGAGCTCCAAGTGACACCAGGGCACATCAGGATATCTTGGCATGTTTGAGCTGAGGAGTGCTGTTCTACTGTCATGTCTCTTTATCCTTCATCATATTATAATTATTCTGTGGCTTAATTAGTGTGTAGCTCTGCAACTTTGGGGTAGAAGAGCAATGGGATCTAGGGGTACAGATACACAAATCACTAAAAGTAGTGACACAGGTTAATAAGGCCATAAAGAAAGCAAACCAAGCACTGGGGTTCATTTCTGGAGTGATAGAATTGAAAAGTAGAGAAGTTATGTTAAACTTGTATCGAGCCTTGGTTAGACCACACTTGGAATATTGTGTACAGTTTTGCTCGCCATATTATAAAAAGAGCATAGAGGCACTGGAGAAGGTGCAAAAATGATTCGCAAGGATGATACCAGAACTGATAGGGTATACTTATGAGGAAAGGCTGGGGCTCTTTTCTCTAGAAAAGAGAAGCTGAGGGGTGACCTGATAGGGGTCTTTAAAATTATGAAGGGGTTTGATAGGGTAGGCGTAGAGAAAATGTTTCCACTTGTGGGGAGACCAAAACTAGAGGCCATAAATATAACAGTCCCCAATAAATCCAATAGGGAATTCAGGAGAAACTTCTTTAGCCAAAGAGTGGTAAGAATGTGGAACTCGCTACCACAAGGAATAGTTGAGGTGAATAGCATCGATGCATTTAAGGGGAAGCTAGATAAGTACATGAGGGAGAAAGGAATAGAAGGATATGCAGATAGGGTTAGATGAAGAGGGATGGGAGGAGGCTCACGTGGAGCATAAACATCTGCACAGTCTAGTTAGGCCAAATGCCCTGTTTCTGTGCTGTACATTCTATGTAATACTATGTAAAGCTAAATGTGGCTCAGTGAGCTGACTGAGCCATGCTATATAGCTGCATCTGAAATTCTCTTAAATGCGAACCTTGTCTTCCCAAAGAGGGCCGATACAGTCAATGATGTGATTTACCAGAATCATTAATCAGATACCAGATTTTAGCAATAGGTGGGGATAAATAAATTCATGCAGTGGAATCCAATCATTATGATCCTTTTCATAGTGGTCTACATTAATAATATTTACAAGTTTATGAGGGAGGTGAACTTTTTATGTCACAAAAGTATACATGAATGACGATTAAGCAAAGTATATAATGTTAATGGGGATAACTCTCCACTGGCTGGAGTCATACCTAACACAAAGGAAGATGGTTGTGGTGATTGTAGGTCAATCATCTCAGCCCCAGGACAGCGCTGCAGGAGTTCCTCAGGGCAGTGTCCTAGGCCCAACCATCTTCAGCTGCTTCATCAATGACCGTCCCTCCATCGTAGGGTCAGAAGTGGGGATGTTCGTTGATAACTGCACAATGTTCAGTGCCATTCGCAACTCCTCAGATAATGAAGCAGTCCATGCCCACATGCAGCAAGACCTGGACGACATTCAGGCTTGGGTTGATAAGTGGCAGGTAACATTCGCGCTTCACAAGTGCCAGGCAATGACTATCTCAAAAAAAAAAAGCGAGCGTCTAACCACCGCCCCATGATATTCAATGGCATTACCATTGCCGAATCGCCCACCATCAATATCTGGGGGTCACCATTGACCAGAAACTTAACTGGACCAGCCACATAAATACTGTGGCAACAAGAGCAGGTCAGAGGCTGGGTATTCTGCGGCGAGTGTCTCACCTCCTGACTCCCCAAAGTCTTTCCACCATCTACAAGGCACAAGTCAGGAGTGTGATGGAATACTCTCCACTTGCCTGGATGAGTGCAGCTCCAACAACACTCAAGAAGCTCGACACCATCCAAGACAAGGCAGCCCGCTTGATTGGCACCCCATCCACCACCTTAAACATTCACTCCCTCCGCCACTGGCGCACTGTAGCTGCAGTGTGTACCATCTACAAGATGCACTGCAGCAACTCGCCAAGGCTTCTTCGGCAGCACCTCCCAAACCCGCGACCTCTACCACCTAGAAGGACAAGGGCAGCAGGCGCATGGGAACACCACCACCTCCAAGTTCCCCTCCAAGTCACACATCATCCTGACTTGGATGTATATCGCCGTTCCTTCATCATCGCTGGGTGAAAATCCTGAAACTGCCTAACAGTACTGGGAGTACCTTTACCACACGGACTGCAGCGGCTCACCACAACCTTCTCAAGGGCAACTCGGGATGGGCAATAAATGCTGGCCTTGCCAGCGACGCCCACATCCCAGGAATGAATTTAAAAAATATATGAATGTAGAATATACCCAGCATGCAATGATCTTGTTCCATTCTACCTCTGTGAAGTGCCTTGGAAGTTTTTTCTGTGTTAAAGGCACTATAAAAATCCAAGCTGTTGTTGAATGAGGATTAACCATAGTGCATATATATATACAGAAGATAAGATGATGAGGACCAAGCATAGCACACTAGGGCAAATTTAACGAATTCATGCTCCTAGTGTGGAGTTTTGCCCAGTATGAACGCGTATCAGGGATTCGGGGGCAGGGGGCAGTGGGTGGAGTGGATGAACGTGTGCATTGGGAACATGAATTCGTACAATTTACCCTACTGTTTCAGTCCTTACCTATATGTTATCCTCTGAAAATGAAACGTGGGTATATTCAGTACATCCTGCACTACATCTTGACCCTTAATAAGTTCCTCACACTCATTTTCTTTTTGAAATTATGGTCAAATTATTATTTCAGATTTGCAAAACCAAGGCAGGGCTACCCGTATAAATGTTACTGTTGTTAAGGATCATTTTAAGGGCGGAAGAGAAACAAACTGCCCTCTATATTGAGAGAGAGAGAGAGAGAAGAGTGCTGATGTGCAAATATCAAGTGAATTAAATAAGATAACATGAGATAAATTGATTGGAACTGAGACATTTGACTACAGTCCTGAAATTATTTATCATGACCTACATATGGTGAAACAAGCTTGGACAGTCCTGCATCAAACTCGAATATCTGGCTGCTGAATTAGCATTTGATTGCAATGATCTGTTTATTGATCCCGCAGCTGCTTTTCAGTCTATGTACAGATGCCCTTTTTACTAAGAAAACGGAAGGTAAGAAGTGGGAAAAAATCCATTCAGCCAATGCAGCTCATTCGAATTGAAATTGTTTTAGGATGAGCATTGAATCAGAATTCAAGCTGCATTATTTTGATTTATTTGGGAACCTCTATATTTGGCATAATTTGGATCCATTTAATTTTGGCGGCGGCTAATGTTAGTCCTACATGCAATTGTCCAACAAATGAACTTTTCCTTGTTAATCAACCAGCCTTAGTGACCCAGCATAAGTTTCCCTCCATGGTGTCAGTGCTAGAGGCATATTACTAAAGACAAGCTTTTGTTCGCTTTTTAATTTTTTTTATATTAAACCCTACCCTGGGCAAGGGGAATATCTAATTCTTGCTGATCTAGTGGCAGGATAAGGCTGTAGATAAGTGGGAATATATAGCCACATGTGGAAATATGTGCACATCCAAGTCGGGTGGGTCTTTATGCATGTTAAGAACCTGGTTCTTATTTCAATTAAAAAAAAAATTGGTTTCAAGGTAAGGGGCAGGAGGTTTAGAGGGGATTTGGAACTCACTGCCTGAAAGGGTGGTAGAGGCAGGAACCCTCACAACATTCAATAAGCATTTAGATGAGCACTTGAAACGGCATAGCATACAAGGCTATGGACCAAGTGCTGGAAAATGGGATTAGAATAGATAGGGCTTGGTGGCCAGCACGGACACAATGGGCCGAAGGGCCTCTTTCTGTGCTGTATGACTCTAAGGGGAAAAAATTCAGTTGGTTGCGCCTCCTGTTATCGCCTTAAGAGGGCGCTAATGGGGCGCAAAGCAACTAGTGCCCGGGCGCGGCGATGTTTGCGCCGCTCGCGAAATTAACTAGACATTTTGCGGCGGCGCTAAACACTACTGCCACGATCTCCTGCGCCGGCAGATCCTGACGTCAGTCGAGTGCGCAATGCCCTGGTAGCGCCCCGGAGCGGATATTGAGTGGCGCCCCCTGCCTTACCGCCTGCCGCTAGCAACGACAGGTTGAGGGGAGCGTTTTGCAGTCAGGAAGGGACTGGGGGAGCGCTATTTAAAGGCGACCGCTTCCTGCCTTTTTTTGTTGGTGACATTTTTGAACCATGCATTTTGAGAGAGAGAGAGAGGGGGACTTCTGGAGAGATTCAACGCTGTGTGAAGGAGTTTTGGGTACTGAGCAGCACTTTGCAGGTTCATTTTGATTTGCCCTTCCTTGTATCGATTTAGAAGAGATTGTGGGGGCTGCACTCTGAGCTCTTTCCCTGGTCCTCTCCATTGTTCTTTCCAGCAGATTTGATGTGCAGGTCTCTCCAGGCCGAGATTCAAGGCTGCAATGAGCAGGATGTGGATGGAAAGCAAGATCAACCCTCCCCTTTAAGAACTGGCCAGCATCATTGTGTCTGTGTTCCATTGCTGACTGACATCACATGAGCTTCGCCAGCGCTCTGAGGTAGCGCCTCGCTCCTCGGCCTTTGCGCCTTAAGACAGATGTGTAGCGCCTGATTTAGCGCTCCAATCAGCTCCAGGGGCGAGAAAAGTCAAGTTTGCAGTTGGAGGCGATAATTAGCGCCAGGCGCTAATCTTTGCGCCCGGCCGATAATTGTGCCCCAAACGGGGCGATACTGAATTTTTCCCCTATAACTCTAAGATGAACTTTAGAAACACTGTTTCCGGGCAATGTGTGCAATGTTAAATGTGAGGTGTTCATGATCACAGCCACCACTTCCTGACCTACATATAGAGAGGAGTTGATCGTTATAATTTCAGAAATAAAGTTTAAAACAACCAAAACATAAATGCCCTCAAGCTGAATGAAAGTGTATTAAAATTACAATTAAAAATAAGGAATGCAGCTCCTGTAAAGTATGCTGAGAATAAATCAAAAAAGGTTCAAGCTTGTAGCCAAAACTAGAGATAAAAGTTTTCAAAACCTAAAAAAAGGAAGGGGGGTGGGGTAACTGGAATCTGGCCAGTGAGAGACACTCATGCGGAAAATATGTTAGAAATCAAAATTTTCTTTAAAAGCTTCTAGTAAAAATCGATCTGAACAGCAAGGCAGAAAATGTAGTTTTATTCTTATCAGATGTCAGGAGTGGTTTTTTTTTAATCATTGAGTCCAAGAAGCAGCTCATCAGCAGACCTCTGGCAGACTTAGCATTCTGTGTGAGCTGAAGTGCTGCTGAACTGGTTTGGCTTCAGTTATATCATCAAAGTCCAACCACTAAAAATAAGAAAAAGGAGCAGGAGTAGGCCATACGGCCCCTCGAGCCTGCTCAGCCATTCAATACGATCATGGCTGATCATCCACCTCAACTCCACTTTCCCACCCGATCTCCATATCCCTTGATTCCCCTAGAGTCCAAACATCTATCTATCTCAGCCTTGAATATACTCAAAGACTCAGCATCACAGCCCTCTGGGACAGAGAATTCCAAAGATTCACAACCCTCTGAGTGAAGAAATTCCTCCTCATCTCGGTCTTAAATGGCCTACCCCTTATCCTGAGACTATGGCCCCTAGTTCTAGACATTCCAGCCAGGGGAAACAACCTCTCAGCATCTACCCTGTCAATCCCCTTCAGAATATTGTATGTTTCAATGAGATCACCTCTCATTGTTCTAAACTCCAGAGCGTATAGGCCCATTCTACACAACCTCTCATCATAGGACAGCCCTCTCATCCCAGGAATCAATCTAGTGAACCTTCGTTGCACCGCCTCCAAGGCAAGTATATCCTTCCTTAGATACGGAGACCAAAACTGCACAGTACTCCAGGTGTGGTCTCACCAAGGCCCTGTACAATTGTAGCAAGACTTCCTTACTCTTATACTCCAACCCCCTTGTAATAAAGGCCAACATGCCAAAAATGAAACGGGCCATTTTGGAAAATTGTCAAAGGCATGGATTTATCTCTTTTACTAAACCATGGCAGGAACTTCACTGGGATGCTGATTAGAGCATTATTTTGCTGTCTTCCCTTTAAAGCCTTTCACACTCATTCTTAAGGCAAATTCATAAATAGACATTACAATTTTTTCTTACATTTGCCCCTTCTAAAGGCATTTATACAGTCTGATTGTTTACAAGAATACTCGCAAGTCTATTGCTGTTTGTGCAACATGATGTAGCCTGCTGATATCAGATTAAAACAAAGGATCTGATCTCTTTAATCAATATATCCTGAGGGAAAAAATATAAGCTGACTGTGAAAGATTTGTTTTTAGTTTTACAGACGTGGTTAAGCTGACAGCCTGATAACTAAAGTCTATTGCCATGTTATCCAATTTATGAAGAACCAGCATTCTTTATTTACTGTTAAACAAAGATTTATTTACAACAATCATCAAACAGAGGGAATTGTTTTATTAAATTATCTATCACAGTAAAGTAGTACTCGCTCAAACCATCTGTTTCCAACTCACTTCATGCTTTCTCTGGGTCAGGTACAATGGTGGATGCACCAGTTAGTTTATTGCATTTGTCTCACTAACATTGCACTATTGAGGGATAGGATCAGACTGTAGGTAGGTGGAAACAGGCAGTTACAGTTCCCTCAGGCCATATGAGGCACAGTTCTTCAACTTTTATGTTTCAACAGAACATAAGAATTTTTAAGAACAAGAAAAGGTTGTCTTAGAATCATAGAATGATACAGAACAGAAGGAGGCCATTCAGCCCATCAGGCATGTGCTGCCTCTTTGAAAGAGCTATCCAATTAGTCCCACTCCCCTGCTTTTTCCCCATAGCTTTGTAAATTTTCCCTCTTCAAGCATTTATCCAATTCCCTACTGGTCTGACTAGGCATCCATTTGTGATTGATTTGAACCCCACCTACCTTCCTTCTCACCATATTCTTTTGTCAAAATCACACCTAATTGCCTCTTGTACCCTTTTACACCTTCCTCTTCAATTCCCTTCCCTAGTAACTTATTCTACAAGTTTATTACCATTTGTGTAAAAAGATCTGTTTGAATTTCCATCTTACTCCTAACGTACTCCTCTTTAACTTGGATCCCTGGTATTTGAATCCTTTGCATCAATGAACAGATCGGACAGACCAACTTTGTCAGTCATCTTTATAGTTTTGAAATTAAATCAGGTCACCTCAAAGGATCAGACCTGGAGAACACCATGGGTGGACTTTAACTGACTAACACTGATTCAATAATTTAGATTATAATATTGAATTAACAGCCTTTAAGAACATAAGAAAGAACATAAGAAATAGGAGCAGGAGTAGGCCAATTGGCCCCTCGAGCCTGCTCCGCCATTCAATAAGATCATGGCTGATCTGATCCTAACCGCCAATCTACTATCACAGAACCATCTCCTGAACCTAACCGAATTGGACACACGAAATAGGAGCAGGATCAGGCTACACGGCCCCTGGGCCCGCTACGCTACCCACAGGGCCATGACCGATCCGAACCTAGACTCATGTCCAAATTCCTGCCCGCTCCCCGTAACCCTTAATTCCCTTTACTTCTAGGAAACTGTCTATTTCTGTTTTAAATTTATGTAATGATGTAGCTTCTACAGCTTTTTGGGGCAGCATATTCCATGGACCTACCACCCTCTGAGTGAAGTAGTTCCTTCTCATCTCAGTTTTGAAAGAGCAGCCCCTTATTCTAACACTATGCCCCCTAGTTCTAGTTTCACCCATCATCGGGAACATCCTCCCCGCATCCACCCGATCCAACCCCTTCACAATCTTATATGTTTCAATAAGATCGCCTCTCGTTCTTCTGAACTCCAATGAGTAGAGTCCCAATCTACCCAACCTCTCCTCATATGTCCATCCCCTCATCCCCAGGATTAACCGAGTGAACCTTCTTTGTACTGACTCGAGAGCAAGTATGTCTTTTCTTAAGTATGGACACCAAAACTGTATGCAGTATTCCAGGTGCGGTCTCACCAATACCTTGTACAACTGAAGCAATACCTCCCTATTTTTATATTCTATCCCCCTAGCAATGAAAGCCAACATTCCATTGGCCTTCTTAATCACTTGCTGCACCTGCATACTAACCTTTTGAGTTTCGTGTACCAGGACCCCCAGATCCCTTTGTACTTCAGTACTTTCCAGTTTCTTGCCATTAAGATAATAACTTGCTCTACTATTTTTCCTGCCAAAGTGCATAACCTCACACTTTCCAGTATTGTATTCCATCTGCCAAATCTCTGCCCACTTACTTAGCCTGTCTATGTCCCCTTGCAGATTTTTTATGTCCTCCTCACTCACTACTTTCCCTCCCATCTTAGTATCATCTGCAAACTTTGATATGTTACACTCGGTCCCCTCCTCCAAATCGTTAATATAGATTGTAAAGAGTTGGGGACCCAGCACTGACCCCTGCGGAACACCACTAGTTACTGATTGCCAGTCTGAGAATGAACCATTTATCCCAACTCTCTGCCTTCTGTTAGATATGATGCGGAGATGCCGGTGTTGGACTGGGGTGGACAAAATTGAGAGGTCGCACAACACCAGGTTATAGTCCAACAGTTTTATTTGAAATCACAAGCTTTCGGAGCTATCGATTGCTCCTTCCTCAGGTGAAGTAAATTAGATACAGAATCGCCAAAGCATAGAAAGATAGAAAACAAAGCATGTGTACCTTACAATTGCAGACCACTAAATTAAATCATCCTGACTATCTGCCGAGGTGTGATAAAGTTAATTAAGTCAGCCAGGAAGGTACCACATCAAAGACATAGCAAGATACAGCTGAGACAATGAGGTGTAGTCGCAGGGGTTCTAACGTGTCAAAAGCTGCCGTCTGTATGTAAAACGAAAAGCTTTAAAATTTTTACTTTTTTACTGGGAAAATTTTTACTTTTTTACTGGTAAAAATTTTTACTTTTTTACTGGTAAAAATTTTCCCAGTAAAAAAGTAAAAGTTTTAAAGCTTTTCGTTTTACATACAGACGGCAGCTTTTGACACGTTAGAACCCCTGCGACTACACCTCATTGTCTCAGCTGTATCTTGCTATGTCTTTGATGTGGTACCTTCCTGGCTGACTTAATTAACTTTATCACACCTCGGCAGATAGTCAGGATGATTTAATTTAGTGGTCTGCAATTGTAAGGTACACATGCTTTGTTTTCTATCTATATATGCTTTGGCGATTCTGTATCTAATTTACTTCACCTGAGGAAGGAGCAATCGATAGCTCCGAAAGCTTGTGATTTCAAAAAAAACTGTTGGACTATAACCTGGTGTTGCTCTTTTTGGTTGGACAAATCAAAATTTACTGTAAATCAATTAAAACTTTAAATGAAACTTAATAAATCAAATCAAAATTTGGAAGTCCGGGGTGACGATGCACTCCAGCCCCCGCGGCGCCCACCGGTCGCGGAAAAACTCAAGCGTGCCGGCGGACACCGCGTGCTCCATCTCCAGGGCCACCCGGGCGCGAACATGGCCGCGGAAGAGAGGCAGGCAATCGGGCCGAACGACCCCCTCGACCGCCCGCTGCCTGGACCAATTAATGGCTTTCTTGGCCAGGCCCAGGAGCAGTCCTACGAGGAGGTCCTCCGACCTACCCGCACCCCTCCGCACCGGGTGACCGTAGATCAGGAGCGTGGGGCTGAAGTGCAACCAGAAATTGAGGAGCCGCCCCTTCAAATAATGAAAAAGGGGCTGCAACCTCTCACACTCAATATAAATGTGATAGACGGACTCCTCCAGGCCGCAGAAATGGCAAGCAGCCTGGGAGTCCGTAAACCTACTTAAAATCCTATTGCACGGGACTGCTCCGTGCAACACCCTCCAGGCCAAGTCCCCAATAGAACAAGGGAAGACTCCCGCGTAGAGAGCCTTCCAATGGGGACCTTCGCCTCCGCCGGACGGCAGGATGGTACGCCAAGGCGTGTCCGGACGGCAGACGAAGATGGCAAAGTGGAGAGTGTGCAGGAGCAGCCCGTACAGGAAACGCCTCCGTGCGGATTGAAAGGGCACGGAGGGCATTTCTCCGAGAAGGCTCAAGTGGTGAGGCGGCGGCTCCCGAGGGAGGGTTCGGGGCCGGGCGCCGATAAGGAATTCCGTCCGAACGGGGGTCAGTTCGGACGGGATCGCCCCACGTGCCTGAGCCTCCTCGACACACCTAGTGGAGACGGGGCCCAGTGCCACTTTTAGCGACTCGATGGCTTTGACCGCGAGCCGGACGTTGACCCAGGACATGCGCCTCGCCAACTCCTCCGGCGCCATCCAGCCCGCTCCTCCGCCATCGAGCAGGTCCCCGACTCTGGTCACCTTACCGGGCACAGCCCTGCCCTCCGCCAGCCAGCCGAACCCGCGGTCGTGGAGGTGCGGATTCCTGAACAGCGGCTCCCGAAGGACGGCCGCCGCTCCTGACGGGGGAGAACTGCGCTCGGAGGCGACGCTGTTGCAAACCCATAGCAGTTCCTGGTAGAAGACAGGCAGCTCCCGCAGGCTGGCACGCGTGCCACCCACTCTCACAAACAGGAGCTGCGTGTCGTAATTGAGGCCGTGCAGCTGGCGGAAGAAATACGTCGCCAGCGCACGCCACCTAGGAGGATTCTCCATGTACAGGTATCTCTGCAGCGTCTGAAGACGGAAAGTCGCCGCCTGGGTGCGAAGGCACACCAGCGCCTGACCGCCCTCCCTAAGCGGGAGACTCAAAACCGCGGCAGAGACCCAGTGCTTCCTTTTGTCCCAGAAGAAGTCGACGAGCTTCTTCTGCATCTTGGCGACAAACGCAGGGGGAGGGATCAAAGTGACCAACCGGTACCACAACATGGCGGCCACCAGCTGGTTTATGACCAGCGCTCGACCCCTGTAGGACAACACTCGGAGCAGTCCTGTCCAGCGCCCTAGGCGAGCGGTGACTTTGGCCTCCAGCTCTTGCCAGTTCGCCGGCCAGGCGTCCTCGGCCGGGCTGAGGTAGACTCCCAGGTAGAGGAGGTGCGTGGTGCTCCAGGCGAAAGGCCCGAACTCCTCCGGCAGGGAGTCCACCTGCCATGGGCCCACCAGGAGTCCAGAACATTTCTCCCAGTTGATCTTGGCGGAGGATGCGTCCTAGTAAATCTGCTGGCATTCTCGCATCCTCCGCAAGTCGACGGGATCCGTGACCGCGAGGAGCACGTCATCGGCGTAAGCCGAGAGGACCACCTCCACGCCCGGCCCTTGCAGAGCCAGTCCCGTCAACCTCTTCCGCAAGAGGCGCAGGAAAGGCTCCACGCAAACGGCGTATAACTGACCGGACATGGGGCATCCCTGACGCACCCCCCTCCCGAAGCGAAGGGGCGCCGTCAAAGACCCGTTAACTTTAATGAGACACTCCGCGGCGGCGTACAGAAGTCGGATCCGGGCGACGAAATGCGTCCCGAACCCGAATGCGCGCAGAGTCCCGAAAAGATACTCGTGATCCACCCTGTCGAACGCCTTCTCCTGATCCAGGGAAAGGAAGGCGACCGACAGACCAGCCCTCTGGGAATGGTGGACCAGGTCCCGGACCAAATGGATGTTATCATGGATACTCCGGCCCGGGACCGTGTAGGACTGGTCGGGGTGGATCATGCGGACCAGCACGGTGCCAAGGCGAGCAGACATAGCCCTGGCGAAAATTTTGTAGTCCGTGCTGAGGAGGGAGACCGGGCGCCAGTTCTTAAGTAGGCGGAGATCGCCCTTCTTGGGCAGCAGGATGATGACCGCCCTGCGCCGAGAGAGGGGCATCTCCCCGGTCGCCAGACTTTCCCCCAGGACCCGCGCGTAGTCGTCCCCCAAGACGTCCCAGAACGCCCCGTGGAACTCCACGGTCAGCCCGTCCAGCCCCGGGGACTTGCCCCTCGAGAGCTGGCGCAGGGCGCCGGTCAGCTCCGCCAGGCTTAGCGGAGCTTCTAAATTCTCGGCGCCCTCCGGGCCGACCTTCGGCAGGTCCTCCCACAAAACTCTGCGCGCATCCTCGCTGGACGGATCCGAAGAGAACAGAGCCCCGTAATAGGCCCGGGCCTCCGCGCTGATGCCCTCCGGATCCGAGACCAGAGATCCGTCGTCGGCCAGCAGCCCCAAGAGCTGCTTACGGACCCCCCGTCTTTTTTCCAGCGAGTAGAAGAAGGGGGAGCCGCGGTCCAGGTCCCGCAGGAACTGGATCCGCGACCTCACGTACGCGCCTCGGGACCCGACCAGCTGCAGGTCCTTCAGCGCGCCCTTCTTCTCTTCGTACACCTTCCGCAGGGCCGGGTCCTCGACGACTTGACCGAGACGGGACTCCAGGTCGAGCACTTCTTTCTCCAATCGCCCGACCCGGGCCTCCCGCCTCTTGGTCGACCCCTTCGCGTACTCCTGACAGAAGACGCGGACGTGAGCCTTGCCCACGTCCCACCATAGCCTCAAGGAGGGGAAACCTCCCCGCTTCCTTCTCCAGTCGGCCCAGAACCGGCGAAACGAATCCCGGAACCGCGCGTCCTCCAGCAGCAGGTTGTTAAAATGCCAGTACGCGGACCCCCCCCGCGCGCGCAGCGGAGCGAGCTCCGCCCACACCAGGTGGTGGTCCGTGCACGGCACCGGCCGCATGGAAGCCGCCGGAACGCAGGAGACGTACGCCCGGGAAATGTAAAGGCGGTCGATTCTGGACCTTCCTCCTCCAGACCTCACGCTCGTGAAGGCGCTGGAGTCGGGATGGAGATTTCGCCAGACGTCCACCAAGTCGAAGGACCCGACCAGGTCCCGCAACTTCTCCATCGCCGCCGGGCTTCGCGGGGGACCCGACCGGTCCCGCGCCTCGAGGGTACAATTGAAATCCCCCCCGAGGATGACGCACTCGCCCACGTCGATGGAGCCCAGAAGAGCGGACACTTCTCCGAAGAAGCGCACTTGCGCACCGGTCCGGGGGGGCGTACACGTTCACTAAATGGAGCGGCACGCCTCCCAGGCGAACAGTGACCTGGAGCAAGCGGCCCGGCACGTGCTCCTTGACCCTCAAGATCTCCGGCTGAAAATGCGGGGCCAGCAAGACAGCCACCCCGCAGGAATTGTTAGAGAGGTGACTCATGCTGACCCCTCCTTGCCACTCCAGGAGCCACGTGGCCTCGTCTCCCGGAACGGTGTGGGTTTCTTGCAGGAAGCACACCGCATATTTCCCGTCCCGAAGGACCGAGAAGTTATTGAATCTACGGCGCGCCTCCCTGCTGCCGTTGATGTTGAGGCTGGCTATGGTTATCTTCATCTCAGAAGCATAGTGCAACCTCTACCTAACGGAGGGGAGGGAGCGCGGTCACTGACGACCGCCACTCCCTCAGCAGCCCAGTGTGGAAACTCTTGAGCCGACGCAGCTCGAGCCGGCCAACGTCCTTGTCCGCGCCCATGATTTTAACGGCGGCACGGACGGACACGACGAGCAGCGCCAGCTCCAACCACTTGTCGAGGGCCAGCCGGATCTTCTTGTGATGACCCTGGCTCATGGCCATAAAATCCCGGAGTTCCCCTACGGGGATGAGGGGAGAGTCGGTGAAGGGCACGAGGGCGTCCATCACCTCGCTGCCGATGGACTCCAAATCGTCCTCGATGCCCACCACCGAGTCCCCGTCCTCCTCCGGGAGGTAGTCACCGGCGGCCGACCCGTCCGTCGCACGGGGTGCAGCGAACGGCTCGGCCGCACCGGCCGGCCCCGCCTCTGTCACGATCCCACCCCCAGGATCGGTGGCAGAGGAGTCCACCCTGGGCTCTTTCAGGGGCGCCAGGCCGGGAGGCGGCGGCGGTTCGGGGCCCCCCCCCGCCTCAGGCGCCGGAGCGACCGGAGAAACTGGGGAGAAAATAATCTCAAATTCCTCCAGTACGTCCGGCGCCAACATCAGAGACGGAGTCAGGGGGCTTTCTGTCTCCCCGCCACCAACCTCCGACCCAGCGGACTGGGGATTGTTATACTCCTCCACCAGGTCGAGCAGTCCCTGGGAGATATCTGGATTGTAAAAGGCGGGCTCGGCTTCAGCCTCTTTGGCCTCGCCCGCCCCAGTCCCCAGGACGCCCGACCCGGCGAGGAGCAACGGTTCAGGTTTTTTATTATTGATATCCGCGGGTTGTTCCGCGCCCCCCCCCCCACGGGCAGGGTCTCTTCCCCATCCCCGGGAGGCACAGGTCGGACAGACTCGGCTGTCTCACCCTCCCGAGGGACAGACGACCCCTGCCGATCGCGCGCGACGATGACGGTGGTGGGGTGGGGCGCAGCACCCGCGGCGGGCGACTCCCCCCCTTCTGCGGAGGGACCTTCCTCCTCGCAGTCCTCCTCCTGGGGGCGGAGCTTTCTTTTTAACAAGTTGGGGCCCGGAGAGGGGGAGGCCTCCATGTCTGCTGGGGCCTCCCTCTCTGCCCCCTTCCGACGACTGGGTTTCTTGGGCCCCTCGGGCCCGAGCCCGGCCGCAGGTCTTGATTTAGCTGCCTCGGCAGTTGCGGTCACGGGCCCGGGCACGAGGACCCCCCCAGTCTCAGGCGTCCCGATCAACTCCGCGATGTACTCGGGCGTGAGTTCGGTCAACTCGGATGTTTCCTCCACGAGGGGATCCGCCCTTAGGTGTTTATTTTTTCTACGCGCCTTCCTTCCCCCCGGACGCTCTCCCTCCCCCCCGCCGGAGGCCGTGATGGCGTTGGCCTCCGATTTCGACCGCGCATCCGTCGCCGTCGACGCGCGGACAGTATCAGGGGGAGGGGGGGCGGCGGCGCCAGCCCTGGCCGCGCCAGGTGTCGTGGCGGCCTTGGAGGCGGGGCAGTTTTTGCGGACGTGCCCCACCTCCTTACAGGCATAGCACCGCACGCCGTCCGAGGTCCAGAAGACGCGGTGGGCGGTCCCCCCGTGGAGCACCGTGAACGCGCCATCCGCGTCCTCCTCCCGCGCCAGCCGGACGAAAAGCTGGCGCCGGAAGGAGAAGACGTGCCGAAGGCTGGCTTCCCGGAAGCCGAGCGGGATGGGTGTGATCCCCGACCTCACCTCCCCCAGTTGACGTAGGTGGGGGAGGAGGAGCTCACCCGGAACAAAGGGTGGGACGTTGGAAACCACAATCCTTTGCGCGGTGGCCTCAAGGGGGTCCACCGGCAGGAAGGTCCCGCCCACGGTGAGCCCCTTCTCGATGGCCAGGGACACCGCCCGCTCCGACCCCAGGAAGAACACAGCCTTGCCGTACATTTTAGAGGCGGCGACGATGGCTGAAGGGCCGACAACCCCAGCCATGGCTTTTACGCACGCCTCTATAGTCATGTTGGGGTGAGTGTAGCTCTTGACCCCATTCTTCCTCGTAAGGAGGGTAAAAGGTGACGGGGTAACAGGAGGACTCGTGGCTGCGGCCGTGGCCGCGGCTGCCACGCTTGCGTATGTCCTCGCTGCCCCCGCCACTGGCGAAGATGTGGTCGCCATGATGGGTTGGTCTTTAAGGGCTACACTCACCCCAAGTCACAGGCCTGAAGGTGTTAATGGCCTCGGTTTTTTTTGTTTTTGTTTTCCCCTGAGCAGAGGGAGCTCTTAAATTGGAGGCACACCTCTCCCTTTATATGAATTAATTGGGAGAGGGGCCTTCTCCCCTCTGCTCAATAGGTACTTAATAAAAAGTAAATTGAGGTGCCTCTTAGAGAGAGAGGCAGAGAGAGACAAGAGACAAAGAGAGAGAGAGAGGGGGTGGGAAGGAGGGAAGCCGCAAGGGCAGGCTCGCCACTCAGGATGGTGGGTGGGTGGGTGTTGGCAGGGGGGTGCACTCTCCGATGTAATAAAAAGTCTTTGGTGGTGGTCTTCTGGTGGGGGGAGAAGATGTCTTCACCTGGGATAGCTGGAGATGCCCAGGCTCAGTCCTGCACCAGGTCTTAACGATGCCCAATTAGATTAAATTAATTGGGGACTTCACCTAGGCAGCTCCAGCTGTCCCAGGCCAGGCAATGGGAAGGGATGTTTAATATGGTGTGTGCGGCCTAGTTTTTACAAAAGCCACACACACACACACACACACACACACCCCTTGGATGTTCCGGCCCTCTTCTTTTCTTTCCTCCCTCCACCTACAAAACAAAGTCTCTGGGAGAGTGCACCAGAATCACACCCACCTGTAGCTGATGTTCTTTCCTTCCTTCTTCCTCCTTCCAAACAGATGATGTTGTGATGTTTTCTCCCCTCTCTCCCTCTCCTAAAATGGAGGCCAATTGAGGAGGCAGTAATGGAAAGGCCTCCCCTCTGGTGTTAATGGCCTTGGCCTTCCCTTCTTTTCTTTCTCCTCTCCTGTCCTCTCCCTCCAGGCACCTCAGTTGTGGTTTGTTGGTTGTTGGTGGTGGTCTGCTGTCTGGTCTCCTTCTCCTTCTCCTCTTCCTGCTCACAGAGACCACCACTCTGCTGCTGCTGCTCCTCAGTCAGCAGCTCCGAAAGCTTGTGATTTCAAATAAAACTGTTGGACTATAACCTGGTGTTGTGCGACCTCTCAATTCTGTTAGATAGCCAATCCTCTATCCATGCTAGAATATTACCCCCAATCCTGTGATTTTTTATCTTAAGCAATAATCTTTTGTGTGGCACCTTGTCAAATGCCTTTTGGAAGTCTAAATACACCACATCCACTGGTTCCCCTTTATCCACCCTGTGTGTTACTTCCTCAAAGAACTCCAGCAAATTTGTCAAACATGATTTCCCCTTCATAAAACCATGCTGACTTTGTCCTATTAAATTATGATTATCCAAATGTCCCGTTACTGTCTCCTTAATAATGGACTCCAAAATTTTACCTACCACAGATGTTAGGCTAACCGGTCTATAGTTTCCAGCCTTCTGTCTACTGCCCTTTTTAAATAAGGGTGTTACATTAGCAGTTTTCCAGTCTGCCGGGATCTTTGCTGAGTCCAGGGAGTTTTGGAAAATTATTACCAATGCATCCACAATCCCTACCGTCACTTCCCTCAAAACCCTAGGATGTAAGCCATCAGGTCCAGGTGATTTATCCGCCTTGAGTCCCATTATTTTACCGAGTACCACTTCCTTAGTGATTTTGATCGTGTTTAGCTCCTCCCCCCCTATAGCCCCCTGTTTGTCCAGTGTTGGGATATTCTTAGTGTCCTCTACTGTAAAGACTGATACAAAATATTCATTCAGTGTATTTGCCATCTCCATATTTTCCACCATTAATTTCCCGGTCTCATCCTCTAAGGGACCAACATTTACTTTAGCCACCCTTTTTCTTTTTATATAACTATAAAAACTCTTACTATCTGTTTTTATATTTTTTGCTAATTTACTTTCATTATCTTCCCTTTCTTAATCAATCTTTTTGTTATTTTTTGCTGTCTTTTAAAGTTTTCCCAATCCTCTATCCTCCCACTAGATTTGGCTACCTTATAAGCCCTTGTTTTTAGTCGAATACTATCCTTAATTTCTTTACTTAGCCACGGATGACTGTCTTCTTTTACACCCTTTTCTTCTCAGTGGAATATATATTTTTTGGAAGTTGTAAAATAACTCCTTAAATGTACACCACTGATCATGTATCATCTTACCCTTTAATCTATTTTCCCAATCCACTCTACTCAATTCCGCTCGCATACCTTCATAGTCTCCTTTATTCAAGCTTAGCATGCTTGTTTGAGATCCAACCTTCTCACCCTCTAATTGAATATGGAATTCAACCATGTTATGGTCACTCATTCCAAGGGGATCCTTTACTAGGACATTTTTAATTAATCCTGTCTCGTTACACAGGACCAGATCTAAGGTTGCTTGCCCCCTGGTCGGTTCAGTTACATACTGCTCAAGAAACCCATCCCTAATACACTCAATGAACTCATCCTCAAGGCAGCCCTGCCCAATTTGATTTGTCCAATTAATATGATAGTTAAAATCCCCCATAATGATAGATGTTCCCTTATTACAAGCCTCAACTATTTCCTGATTGATACTCCGTCCAACAGAGTTGCAACTGTTCGGAGGCCTATAGACTATGCCCACTAGTGTTTTTTTCCCCTTATTATTCCTTATCTCCACCCAAACTGTTTCATTATCCTGATCTTTTGACCCAATATCATTTCTCTGTATTACAGTGATTCCTTCCTTTATTAACATAGCCACCCCACCTCCCCTTCCTTCCTGCCTGTCCTTCCTGATCGTTAAATAACCTGGTATGTTTAATTCCCAGGCATTGTCACCCTGCAGCCATGTTTCTGTAATGGCCACAAGATCATACCCATAAGTGGTTATTTGTGCCATTAACTCGTCTATTTTGTTACGAATGCTACGTGCATTCAGATAGAGAACTTTCAAATATGTTTTGTGACACTTAGTTCCTGCTTTTGCCCTTTTTATTACTTTACCTTTTACTCCATACCTTCTGCCCCTTCCTGGCACACTCTGGTTTTTAATTTCCCCACTGCTACCTAAGTCTATGACCTTCTCTGTTGTCATTTTTATTATTTGCTCTCTAGGAACCTCCCCCCCACTAGTTAGTTTAAAGCCCTCTCTACAGCCCTAGTTATATGATCTGCCAGGACTCTAGTCCCAGCACTGGCCAAGTGAAGCCCGTCCCAACGGAACATCTCCCTCCTGCCCCAGTACTGGTGCCAGTGTCCCAGGAAGCAAAACCCATTTCTCCCACACCAGTCTTTGAGCCACTCATTTAACTAATTTTATTTGTCCTAGCCAAATTCGCTCGTGGCTCAGGTAATAATTCAGAGATTATTACCCTTGAGGTTCTGTTTTTTAATTTGACCCCTAGCTGCTCATACTCCTTTAACAGAACCGGCTTCCTTGTCCTATCTACGTCGTTTGTACCAACATGGACCATGACAACTGGATCCACCCCCTCCCACTGCAAGTTTCTTTCCAGCCCAGAGGAGATGTCCTTAACCCTGGCACCGGGCAGGCAACACAGCCTACGGGACTCTCGCTCTCAGCTGCAGAGAACTCTATCTATCCCCCTAATAATACTATCCCCTACCACTACAACATTTCTATTTACTCCCCCCTCTTGAATGGCCCCCCGTTCCACGGTGCTGTGGCCAGGTTGCTCATCCTCCCTGCAGTCCCTGCTCCTGTCCCCACAGGGAGTAAGAACCTCGAACCTGTTGGACAAGAGCAAGGGCTGCGGCTCCTCCAACACTACCTCCTGGATCCCCGTACCTGCCTCACTCATAGTCACACCGTCCTGTCCCTGACCATGGGCTACATCTGAATTAATTAACTTCATAGGTGTGACCACCTCCTGAAACACAGAGTCCAGGTACTTCTCCCCCTCCCTGATGTGTCGCAGTGTCTGAAGCTCAGACTCCAGCTCATCAACACGGAGCTGGAGTTCCTGTAGCAGCAGACACTTGTCACAGATGTAATCACCGTGAGCCTCAATGGGGTCCACCGGCTCCCACATCTCGCAACAGTAACACATCACCTGCTCCATTCTATGTAATTAATTAAATTTTTTTATTGTTAGTTATGGACACTCTCTGCCCGATTATAGATGCTAGTATCCCCTCTAATTAATTGGATTTAAATTAAATCAATCCCTCTAAATTACACCAGTTAAATGGTTTACCAACAGTCACTCTGCACCAGAAAGGCCTTATTAACTACAACCCACAGAGTTAAAGTTTGAAAAGAGCACCCCACTCACCCGAACTCACACTTACCCAAACTCAGCACTCTCTGCTGACTCGCACTAGCACTGGTCTTTTTATACTGTTTGTTTGTTTACAGCCAAATGAGTCACCTCTGCTGATTGATTAGAAAACTGGTTTCCACTGCCTGCTGTGCCAATTTACTCCTACTGCAGTGTAACGTTTTACTCTTCTTAAACCAACAGAATCCCAAATATTTAACTTTTCCCCTTCACTTAAACTGCTTAAGTACTCTTATCAAGAATGATTTAAAGAGAACTAACAATTAAAGAACTCTCACACTTACTCAAACTCAGCACTCTCTGCTGACTCGCACTCAGTCTTAGGAGCGTTAATGGCAGTGCAAATAGCATATGGTCTTTTGAAAGGAGTGGATTTCATGGTCTGAATGCTCTTTTCTTGTTCCATATTTATATATATTTGACTTTAAAAAAATTAAAAATTTTTTGGTCTAATTTTTCAATTGTTGAAATAGCTCCCATCTTCAGTCAAACAGATCCAGCCACCTTTGCCACTGAGTGGACATTAGTAACCTGCTCCGAGACCACTGATGATGCCACCTGTAGCTTCCTGCTAGGATATACCTGGGACAACCTAAGTCTGACTCTCTTGGCCAATTTTCTCTCCACTCTGCAGGAAAATTCTGTAGTCTCCCTACTCAGTGCAGTGCAATGAGGAACTGTGTAGAGCAAGAAGTAAACTGACAGTACCTCACTCAGTGGCTTTGAACTTCAGTGCTGTAACAGGCAGAACCATTGCACTATTCCTTTAATTGCTCCATCTATAAAAAGACTCAGTACCTGCCTGACCACAGCTGGAAGGTGTACAGGTGAGGTTGTCAGATCGGGTTCAGCTGTGATGTCTGCCAATGTCAAAAAGAAGGTAAATACTCTTCAACATACTTTGCAATATCATGAGCCCGAGTTTTATAGCATTGTCTGTTCCTGGTTGATGTGGCGAAGACACTTGTGAGACTTTATCGGTCCTCCTCCTTCTTCTTTCATCTTAGGCAGTCCCTCGGAACCGAGGATGACTTGCTTCCACATTAAAAATGAGTTCTCAGGTGACTGATGAGTCCAACGCGGGACCTACAGTCTCTGTCACAGGTGGGGTAGATGGTGGTTGAAGGGGCGGGTGGGGTGCTTGGGTTGACGTGCGCTCCTTGCGCTGCCTGCGTTTGGCTTCCGCTTGCTCCCGGCGAAGAGACTCGAGGTGTTCGGCGCCTTCTCCTCCACTTTGTGCGGTCTTGGGCCAGGGATTCCCAGGTGTCGGTGGGGATATTACACCTTTTCAAGGAGGCTTTGCGGGTGTCCTTGAAGCGTTTCCTCTGCCCACCTGGGGCTCTCTTGCCGTGCTGGAGCTCTGAGTAGAGCGCTTGTTTTGGGAGTCTCGTATCGGGCATGCGGACAATGTGACCCGTCCATCGGAGCTGATCGAGCGTGGTCAAAGCTTCGATGCTGGGGATGTTGGCCTGGTGCGCCTATCCTGCCAATGGATTTGCAGGATCTTGCGGAGGCAGCGTTGGTGGTACCTCTCCAGTGCTCCTTACTCTGCCAAGCTATCACATAGAGTTAGCTGAAGCTCATATTATGGGGAATATTGGGGGTATCATCTAATTGTACTGACGTAGCACGCCATCCTGAGCGTGACTATATGGAAGATATTTCCATTGAGAATTCTTCCCCAAACCCTTCATACAGTGAGATGCAAAGTCTATAAATAGACCAAAATGTACATAGCACTATATTGAAATCCAATTTTCACATTGTTATACAATTTTATATATTTAAAGTTACAAATTTACAAATCTAATGTTGTACTGATTTATACAGTAACACTTAGCACTTTAAATAACACAGCTGCATTTAGATATTTCTTCTGGATATTTTTATGTGTTGTAAGGTTAAAAGCCATGTAATGGATATAGTTGATTCAACAATCAATGTACTTACTCTCCATATATTATTGGAATAAAAGATTTTCATCAATCACTTCTTTAGCCTGTGTCATTTTTCATAGCTGTGATGGGCTTTCCAGTCCCTTTAAATCCAGTCACTGTACATAAGCAATTAAAAAAAAAATTGAAATTCAGATCTCTGTACTAATTTTAACGCAGTGCTGTAAGTTTCATCAGTTGCAGGTTTGAGAGAGAAATAATTCAAACAATGGTATGTGCTTGGTTCAGTTTGTAATTGAGTGGCAATTCCTTTGTGAAACAAAAATAGAAAGTGCTGCAAACACTCTGCAAATCAGCCAGTATCTGCAGAGAGAACAGATAAGTTAAAAATTTAATATGTAGATCCATTGTCAGAACTGTTCCTTTTGAATTTGAGTGATTGTATAAATGCAAAAATCCAGAGGCATTATTTGTTATAACTACAAACTTTCATGGGAACTTTTTGGAAAGATTTTTTTTTTTACACATAATATAATAGCAATCACACATTTTGACACTCAATAATGTATGCAAAAATTATAGGTTTACCATAAGTACTTGAAATGAAACTGTTCTATTAGAAGTGTCACCTATTTTGGAGTATGACATGAATCTTGTCATTCATGTGGAAATGACTTATGAAATAATACTGGGTGGCCTGCTGGTAGCGCTGTCGAGGGATAGTATAAATACTCGGGCATGGGCCCGGCTTGGTCAGGACATTCTTTAACAGGAACTAGTGAAGGACACAACTAGATCTCCATGTTGTAAAACAGTTGATTAAAGCTTTGTTTAATGCTTAGACCAAGTGCCTAGTAGTTTTCTTATGTCAGAGTATTTCCTCCATTTTTCGTTGTAGGCTACCCAGTTTTGAAAGTCGACAATGAGTAGGCTTAAATTTCATAGATTACGGAAACTCTCTTAGTCATAGTTGGGCAATTTACCCACTTCCACTTTTGATTGGATCCCTAATTTGGTGACATTGGGGGATTCCAGCTCTGCACATAATGTTTTTTTCTCAATATAAATAAACATGAGGTGGACAATTTGGACCAGCAGAATCTTAGGAAAAAAACAGTTTTCTGAACAGCTTCCAATAGACAGTGATTCCTCCCCGCATTCCAAATCCACCTCAAAGAATTGCTCCAATTTGTGAATGATTAGTGTGTGGCTTTGTTAGTGATGATGACATCACAGAGTTAGGTCAGAGCCTGTTCCTCCCCACCCCCCTCACATGTCATGCGATGAGTCTCACTTGCATACACAATGAAAATAGCAGGCCAGCTAATAACAGGAACTGGCAACACTGGTGAGTGAGTTTCGATCGATACGATATGACACTTTGATCAAATGACTAGCATTCTGCTTTAAGATCATGGATAGAGAATTTAATCGTAATATACTGAATTTATTACACTTAATCTCATTTCAGCTCACACAAAATATAGTAGGTTAGGCTGTCATTGACACCCTTGTAATAGGTCAATACTTTAAATTACATAAAGTGCAATATGTTCAACTGAATATTTTAATCAGGCAGACTCAGTTGTGTGGGTATGTTGAAAGGAATGCTAATACAAATTGAGGAATGGAATACTTTTTGAGAAAATTAGAGCCTTGTGACAACATCTGTTACAAATGAGATCCGTGCTAAACATATGTTTTACATACTGTAAAAAAACTTAAAAGCTTTTAGAGGATTAAAGAGATCTTGGTCAAAAAATATAACAGGGATCTAATTCCTCATATGTGCTGCAGAGATGCATTTCGAGTCACTCATTCCTGTTGTTAAAAGCACCTAATTTATAGAAGGCTGGAAGAAAAAAATGTTGTTTCCAAAAATGTTGGTTCCCAGGCTGCCTCTAGCCAGCAGTTCTAAAGCATAAACCGAACTGTGCCACTCTTGAAATAAAATACCAAAGGATGTTTAACTGTAAACATTATGATTAACCAATCATAGCAGGAATGTTTCCTGTAGCCTCCTACATAAGGAGCCAACAGGAATAACTACATGTACATTAATGAAGAATGACCTACTAAATTACCCCATAATCATAAATTTAATATAGAGAGATACCTGTCCCCACACATCACGTTCCTACATTTTAATTAGACTTTTCCTGTAGCTTGCACTTTTCCTTGTCTTTTTCCCATTCTTCCTCTGTGCAAATCCTCAAGGAAAAGGGTGCAGAATACAATGACATTGTGTCAACTGCTTTGTTTTGTGTTTTCATTTGTCTGTATACAGGAATTTATTTTTTAAAGTCAAGGTTATAGTAACATTTATAAATTACTGATTACCAGCTGCTTTATTCATTTGTTTCTGTTTGCTGTTTTTGTTTCCTGATCCTGCTCAATTGTCCTTGTAGTTTGTGTAATTTGCTTTCTTTATGCTGTTTCTGTGTTTCTTTTCCGTTATCATACTTCCTTTCATTTTGCTACACCAAGGAGACACTTCCAGCTCCTTCTCTTGCGACTAGCCTTCAGCCTCTCCCTCCACCTCCCTCTCTGGTAGCCTGACTGAAAGATGTGAATGAGTGTATGTATGATTTCATTTCAAAGAAGTTGCCACTCATACAGTCAGGCAGTGCCGCTCAATTGACATGAATTTGATTGCGTGGATTCCAGCACCAGATTTTAGCATAAACAAGCTGAAAAATTGTTGAATGCATACTGCGGAATAATTTGCTACCCATCAAAATAAATCTGTTGTTTTTATTAGAAAGCAGTTTTACAATCAAGAGTCAGGTCACATTTGTATAATGTTCAACTGATGCAAATGTGTCCTTGCAGAATTTCTCTCTCTTGTTTTTAAGATCTGTATCTTTAAAAATAATTACTTTTGAAACTTGCAGCAGCCATGTTATGCATCTTGTCTAAGAAGCTGTTGAAAAGTATTTACCATGAATCATGCTCAGTTAGTTATCTATGGGAGGTGTTGATATGCTCCTAATGACTATTCAATAGAAGTGGAGGGAAATCAATTGCAAGGAGAATGTAGTTTGGTTATGCTTAGGAGTTGTTTCAAGGTTGTATGAATTGCAAAGGCTATTTAAAAAAAAATAGGTATGATTGGAGGTAATGTGACATAGTTTCAGCAAAGGACCATAACCTTTATTGTTTCATGTTAGAAAGCACCATGAATCATAGAAATTTACAGCACAGAAGGAGGCCATTTGGCCCATCTTGTCCGTGCCGGCCGACAAAGAGCTATCCACACTAATCCCACTTTCCAGCACTTGGTCCGTAGCCTTGTAGGTTATGTCACTTCAAGTGCATATCCAAGTACTTGGGAAGTCCTGGACACCTCCCGTGGTCTGGACAACCACATGTGCAGGAAGTGTCGCCAGCTACAGCAGCTCGAGCATCGGGTTACGGAGCTTGAGCGGCGGCTGCAGTCACTGCTGTGCATCCACGAGGCTGAGAGCTACGTGGATAGCACGTTTCGGGAGGTGGTCACCCCGCAGCTTAAGAGTGTGCAGGCAGAGAGGGAATGGGTGACCGTCAGACAGAAGAGGAGGACCAGGCAGGTAGTGCAGGAGTCCCCTGAGCCCATCTTGCTCACCAACCAGTATTCGGTGCTGAGTACTGGTGAGGGCGATGGTTCCTCTGGGGAGTGCAGCCAGAGCCAAGTCCACAACACCACGGAAGGCTCAGCTGCACAGGCGGGGGGGGGGGGGGGGGAGGAGAGGGAGAGCAATAGTGATAGGGGATTCAATAGTTAGGGGAACAGACAGGCGTTTCTGCAGCCGCAGATGTGACTCCAGGATGATATGTTGCCTCCCTGGTTCCAGGGTCAAGGATGTCACTGAACGGCTGCAGGGCATTCTGAGAGGGGAGGGTGAACAGCCAGAGGTCGTGGTCCATATCGGTACCAACGACATAGGTAGGAAGAGGGATGAGGTCCTGCAGGCAAAGGTTAGGGAGCTAGGAAAGAGGTTAAAAAGCAGGACCTCAAAGGTAGTAATCTCCAGATTACTACCAGTGCCATGTGCTAGTGAGTACAGAAATAGGAAGATAGAGCAGATGAATGCGTGGCTGGAGAGATGGTGTAGGAGGGAGGGCTTTAGATTCCTGAGGAATTGGAACCGTTTCTGGGGGAGGCGGGACCTCTACAAGCCAGACGGGTTGCATCTCAACGGGAACGGGATCAATATCCTCGCGGGAGGGTTGGCTAGTGCTGTTGGGGAGGGTTTAAACTAGCTTGGCAGGGGGATGGGAACCTAAGTATAGAGTCAATAGGGAGGGAAGAAAAACTGGAATTGGAAAACAAAAATGTAGAAAGTAAATTGGAAGGACAGAGGAATCAAGGGCTAGATAGTAGTCAACAAGGAGGTTTGCCTGTACTAAATGGTATATACTTCAATGCAAGGAGTATAGTGAACAAGGCAGATGAGCTGAGGGCACAGGTAGATACTTGGGACTATGATATTATAGCTATTACAGAGACGTGGCTGAAAGAGGGGCAGGTATGGCAGCTCAACATTCCTGGTTAAAGGATTTTCAGACGGGATAGAGAGGGAGGTAAAAAGGGAGGGGGGGGTCGCGGTATTGATTAAAGAAACTATTACAGCTGTGAGGAGGGATGATATGTTTGGAGGGATCATCAAACGAGGCCATATGGGTCGAATTGAAAAACAAAAAAGGGGCGATCACACTGCTGGGAGTGTACTACAGACCCCCAAACAGTGAGAGGGAGATAGAAGAACAAATATGTAGACAAATTTCTGAGAAGTGCATAAACTATAGGGCAGTAATAGTAGGGGATTTCAACTACCCCAATATTAACTGGGATAAAATTAGTGTGAAAGGTATAGAGGGTGCGGAATTCCTAAAATGCATCCAGGAGAACTTTTTTAGCCAGTATGTAGCAAGTCCAACAAGGGAGGGGGCGGTTCTGGACTTAGTTTTAGGGAATGAAGCTGGGCAGGTAGAAGACGTATCAGTGGGGGAGCATTTTGGTGCTAGTGACCATAATTCTGTTAGATTTAAAGTAGTTATGGAAAAGGACAAGGATAGACCAGGAATAAAAATTCTAAATTGGGGAAAAGCAAATTTTGCTAAGCTCAGAGGGGATTTAGCCATAGTGGACTGGAAACAGCTACTTGAAGGTAAATCAGTGTCAGAGCAGTGGGAGGCATTCAAGGAGGAGATCCAGAGGGCTCAGACCAAATATGTGCCCTTAAAGAAAAAAGGTGGGACTAACAAATCTAGAGCCCCCTGGATGTCTAGAGACATACAGGGTACGATAAAGAAAAAAGGGAGGTGTATGACAGATACCGAAGGCTAAATACTCCAGAATCTTTAGAGGAGTACAGAAAGTGCAGGGGTGCAATTAAAAAGGATATTAGGAAAGCAAAGAGAGAGCATGAAAAATTCTTGGCAAGTAAAATCAAGGAAAACCCAAAGATGTTTTATAAATATATTAAGAGTAAGAGGATAACTAAAGAAAGGGTAGGGCCTATTAGAGAGCATGAGGGTAATCTGTGGGTGGAGGCGGGAGACGTCGGTAGGGTTCTTAATGAATACTTTGCATCTGTTTTCACAAAGGAGAGGGGCGAAGCAGACATTGCTATCAGGGGGGAGGAGTGTGAAATATTAGATGAAAATAAACATAGTGAGAGAGGAAGTATTAAGGGGTTTAGCAGCTTTAAAAGTGGATAAATCCCCAGGCCTGGATGAAATGTATCCCAGGCTGTTAAGCGAAGCAGAAGAGGAAATTGCAGAGCCCCTGACCATCATTTTTCAATCCTCTCTGGCTTCAGGTGTGGTGCCGGAGGACTGGAGGACTGCTAATGTGGTACCCTTGTTTAAAAAGGGAGAAAAGGATAGACCGAGTAATTACAAGCCAGTCAGCCTAACCTTGGTGGTGGGAAAATTATTGGAAAGAATTCTGAAGGACAGGATAAATCTTTATTTAGAAAGACACGGATTAATCAAGGATAGTCAGCACGGATTTGTTAAGGGAAGGTCGTGTCTGACAAACTTGATTTAATTTTTTGAGGAGTTAACAAGGAGGGTAGATGAGGGTAGTGCATTTGATGTAGTGTATATGGACTTTAGCAAGGCTTTTGATAAGGTTCCACATGGCAGACTGGTCATGAAGTTAAAAGCCCATGGGATCCAGGGCAAAGTGTCAAGTTGGATTCAAAACTGGCTCGGAAACAGGAAGCAGAGGGTAATGGTTGATGGGTGTTTTTGTGACTGGAAGGCTGTTTCCAGTGGGGTTCCGCAGGGCTCAGTACTGGGTCCCTTGCTTTTTGTGGTATATATCAATGATCTAGACTTGCATATAGGGGGTATGATTAAGAAGTTTGCAGATGATACTAAAATCGGCTGTGTGGTTGATACTGAAGAAGGAAGCTGTAGACTGCAGGAAGATATCAATAAATTAGTCAGGTGGGCAGAACAGTGGCAAATGGAATTCAATCCAGAGAAGTGTGAGGTAATGCATTTGGGGAGGGCTAACAAGGAAAGGGAATACACATTGGGCCGAAAATTGATCCCGGGACGCGAGAGTACGCACTGCGTACTCTCGCATATTCCCACTCCAATTGCCGGTTTTCTGCATGCCCTGCGCATGCGCTGAAAACCGGCAATTGCTCTTCTGAAAAGGGGGCGGGTCCTCGGTGCATCGCGTGCGCGCTACAGGCTGCGCGCACGCTGTGCACTTCATGCTTTGGACGCGCAGGTAAGTACTGAAGATTTTGGAAATGTAAAAAGGAGTAAGACCCACTTTTAAGAAGGTAAGTAGTGAATTAAGTATTTTTTTGAATTTTTTTTAACAGGTATATCTTTTTTAGAGACTTTAAAGACAGGTAAGTTTATTTTTATAACTTTTTAAAAGATTTTAAATTTTTTCAAAAATTTAATTTTTTATTTAAAATGGTTAATTTAATTAACTATACTTATTTTATTAATGTGATGGTTTTTTTTTAAATTTAATTGAGGTTTAGCTGTTATTTTGGGGGGGTGTAAGATTCATAGATTTTACAGCAGGTCTGTGAAACTTATGAATGGAAGATGGTGTGCTGCCATTGGCTCTAACTGAGTCACGTGATCCCACAGCTCGCACGAATTCACTACGCCGGTGGGATACGCAAGCACTGCACAGCAGCTGTCCAGAACATCAAGTTCGTGCGAGCTGGATCTGAAAAAGCACAAGCGAGGTGAGACATCGCGGGGAAGGCTTACCCCCGCGGGAACAGAGCGAGATCAATTTCTGGGCCATTAAATGGTAGGACACTGAGTAGTGTAGAGGAACAAGGGACCTTGGAGTGCATGTCCACAGATCCCTGAAGGTAGCAGGCCAGATAGATAAGGTAGTTAAGAAGGCATACGGAATGCTTGCCTTTATTAGCCATGGCATAGAATACAAGCATGTGTACTTTACAATTGCAGACCAATAAATTAAATCATCCTGACTATCTGCCGAGGTGTGATAAAGTTAATTAAGTCAGCCAGGAAGGTACCACATCAAAAGACATAGCAAGATACAACTGAGACAATGAGGTGAAGTCGCAGGGGTTCTAACGTGTCAAAAGCTGCCGTCTGTATGTAAAACGAAAAGCTTTAAAAAAAAAAATTTACTTTTTTACTGGGAAAATTTTTACTTTTTTACTGGGAATCACATCTGTGAACAAGCTAACGACGACTCGAGTCCGGATCACGTCATGTATCGTGACATAAACCCAAGATCCCGATTGAGACCGTCTTCATGAGTGCAGAACTTGGCTATCAGTTTCTGCTCGATGATTTTGCGTTGTCGTGTGTTTCTAAGGTTGCCTTGGAGAACGCTTACCCGCAGATCCGAGGCTGAATGTCCTTGACTGCTGAAGTGTTCCCCGACTGGGAGGTAACAATCCTGCCTGGCGATTGTTGCGCGGTGCTCGTTCATACGTTGTCTCAGTGTCTGCATGGTCTCGCCGATGTACCATGCCGCGGTGCATTCTTTCCTGCAACGTATGAGGTAGACAACGTTGGCCGAGTCACATGAGTATGTACCATGTACCTGGTGGGTAGTGTCCTCACGTGTGATGGTGGTATCTGTGTTGATGATCTGGCATGTCTTGCAGAGTTTGCCATGGCAGGGTTGTGTGGTGTCGTGGTCGCTGTTATCCTGAAAGCTGGGTAATTTGCTGCGAACGATGGTACTTCTGAGGTTAGGCGGCTGTTTGAAGGCAAGTAGTGGAGGCGTGGGGATGGCCTTAGCGAGGTGTTTGTCGTCATCGATGACATGTTGAAGGCTGCGAAGAACATGTCGTAGTTTCTCCGCTCCGGGGAAGTACTGGACGACGTAGGGTACCCTGTTGGTTGTGTCCCGTGTTTGCCTTCTGAGGAGGTCTATGCGATTTTTCGCTGTGGCCCGTCGGAACTGTCGATCGATGAGTCGAGCGTCATATCCCGTTCTTACGAGGACAAGGACATTCAGCCTCGGATCTGCGGGTAAGCGTTCTCCAAGGCAACCTTAGAAACACACGACAACGCAAAATCATCGAGCAGAAACTGATAGCCAAGTTCTGCACTCATGAAGACGGTCTCAATCGGGATCTTGGGTTTATGTCACGATACATGACGTGATCCGGACTCGAGTCGTCGTTAGCTTGTTCACAGATGTGATTCCCAGTAAAAAAGTAAAAATTTTCCCAGTAAAAAAGTAAATTTTTTTTTTTAAAGCTTTTCGTTTTACATACAGACGGCAGCTTTTGACACGTTAGAACCCCTGCGACTTCACCTCATTGTCTCAGTTGTATCTTGCTATGTCTTTTGATGTGGTACCTTCCTGGCTGACTTAATTAACTTTATCACACCTCGGCAGATAGTCAGGATGTACACATGCTTTTTTTTCCATCTATATATGCTCTGACGATTCTGTATCCAATTTACTTCACCTGAGGAAGGAGCGATAGTTCCGAAAGCTTGTGATTTCAAATAAAACTGTTGGACTATAACCTGGTGTTGTGCGACCTCTCAATTTTGTCCACCCCAGTCCAACACCGGCATCTCCGCATCATAGAATACAAGAGCAGGGGGGTTATGCTTCAACTGTATAAAACACTAGTTAAGCCTCAGCTAGAGTACTGCGTGCAGTTCTGGTCACCACATTACAGGAAAGATGTGATTGCACTAGAGACGGTACAGAGGAGATTTACAAGGATGTTGCCGGGAGTAGAGAATCTTAGCTATGAGGAAAGACTGGATAGGCTGGGTCTCTTTTCCTTGGAACAGAGGAGGCTGAGGGGAGACCTTATTGAGGTGTATAAAATTATGAGGGGCATAGATAAAGTGGATAGAAAGGACCTATTTCTCTTAGCAGAGGGATCAAAAACCAGGGGGCACAGATTTAAAGTAATTGGTGGAAGGTTTAGAGGGGATTTGAGGGGAAATTGCTTCACCCAGAGGGTTGTGGGGGTCTGGAACTCAGTGCCTGAAAGGGTGGTAGAGGCAGGAACCCTAACCACATTTAAAAAGTACTTGGATGTGCACTTGGGATGCTGTAACCTACAGGGCTACGGACCTAGAGCTGGGAAGTGGGATTAGGCTGGATAGCTCTTTGTTGGCCGGCGCGGACACGATGGGCTGAAATGACCTCCTTCCGTGCTGTAACTTTCTATGATTCTACTTTTTAAATGTGATGATGGTCTCTGCCTCTACCATCCTTTCAGGCAGTGAGTTCCAGACCCCCACCACCCTCTGGATGAAAAAAGTTCTCCTCAAATCCCCTCTAAACTTCTGACCAATTTCTTTAAATTTGTGCCCCCTGGTTATTGACCCTTCTGCTAAGGGAAATAAGTCCTACCTATCCACTCTATCTAGGCCCCTCATAATTTTATACACCTCAATTAGGTCTCCCCTCAGCCTCCTCTGTTCTAATGAAAACAACCCCAGCCTATCCAACCTTTCCTCATAGCTAAACTTCTGCAGCCCAGGCAACATCCTCGTAAATCTCCTCTGCACCCTCTCTAGTGCAATCACATCCTTCCTGTAATGTGGTGAACAGAACTGCACGCATTATTCTAGCTGCGGCCTAACTTGTGTTTTATACAGTTCAAGCATAACCTCCCTGCTCTTATATTCTATGCCTCAGCTAATAAAGGCAAGTATCCCGTATGCCTTCTTAACCACCTTATCTACCTGTCCTGCTACTTTCAGGGATCTGTGGACATGCACTCCAAGGTCTCTCTGATCCTCTGCACTTCTCAGTTTCCTACCATTTATTGTGTATTCCCTTGCCTTGTTAGCCCTCCCCAAATACATTACCTCACACTTCTCCAGATTGAATTCCATTTGCCACTGTTCTGCCCACCTGACCAGTCCATTGATATTTTCCTGCAGTCTGCAGCTTTCTTCTTCATTATCAACCACACGGACAATTTTTGTATCATCTGCAAACTTCTTAATCATACTTCCTACATTCAAGTCCAAATCATTGATATATACCACAAAAAGCAAAGGACCCAGTACTGAGCCCTGTGGAACCCCACTGGAAACAGCCTTCCAGTCACAAAAACACCCTTTGACCATTACCCTTTGTTTCCTGTCTCTGAGCCAATTTTGGATCCAACTTGCCACTTTACCTTGGATCCTATGAGCTTTTACTTTCGTGACCAGTCTGCTACGCGGGACCTTATCAAAAGTCTTGCTAAAATCCATATAGACTACATCAAACGCACTACCCTCATCGACCCACCTTGTTACCTCCTCAAAAAATTCAATCAAGTTAGTCAGACACGACCTCCCCTTAACAAATCCATGCTGACTCTCCCTGATTAATCCGTGTCTTTCTAAATGAAGATTTATCCTGTCCCTCAGAATTTTTTCCATTAATTTTCCCACAACCGAGGTTAGGCTGACTGGCCTGTAATTACTCGGTCTATCCCTTTCTCCCTTTTTAAACAACAGTACCACGTTAGCAGTCCTCCAGTCCTCTGGCACCACACCTGCAGCCAGAGAGGATTGGAAAATGATGGTCAGAGCCTCTGCTATTTCCTCTCTTACTTCTCTTAACAGTCTGGGATACATTTCATCCAGGCCTGGGGATTTAGCCACATTCAAAGATTCTAAACCCCTTAATACTTCCTCTTTCACAATGTTTATTTTATCTAATATTTCACACTCCTCCTCCCTGATTGCAATGTCTGCATCATCCCTCTCTTTTGTGAAAACAGACGCAAAGTATTCATTAAGAACCATATCCATGTCTTCCACTTCCACACACAGGTTACCTTTATGGTCCCTAATAGGCCCTACTCTTACTTTAGTTATCCTCTTGCTCTTAATGTATTTATAAAACATCTTTCCTATTTTATGCTAGGGAACTACTATGTAAACCCTTTGTTTTTAGTGTTTGTCATGTATTTTTCCAATTGATACTTGCAGTTTCTACCATAAAAAATACTAGTTGTAGTACATAAAAATAAAGACAGTCCAGGAAAGACGATTCTGTGCGGCCTGCACAGAGCGGGATTAAACGGCGTGGACTTGAACAGAGTGCTTTGTTTGGGACATGGAAAGAGTGGGAATTTCTGTTAAGTATTGGGTAAGTAGAAGCTGTAAAAAGATTTTGATTTTAACCTAGAACTTTAAAACTTTAAAAACTGTAGTTAACAGAAGCTGACTGCCAGTGGCAGTTAACTGTCAGTCTGGTGCAAGTACTTATCTTGAATAGGCATGAATCACCAGGAGAAGGGGAACTGAATCATCACTTGTAAATTGGGTGAGGCTCCAAGTGTATAAAAGTAAACATTTCTGCAGAGCACAGAGCGGGATTAAACAGAGTGGACTTGAACAGAGTGCTTACACCACTTGTAGTGCTTTGTGTTACAGGTAGATATTTAATTTCAGTACCCTTAACTTAATCTAGATCAAGTAAGTAGTGAGGAAACTACACTGTAAATTACACTGTAAACTAATTAAATAAATCAAGGTCATAAAGGGATGGCAGTGCAGGTGGTGTGCCGCAACTGCAGCATGTGCACGTTTGTGGAGAGCATTGTGATCCTGGACAACCACGTTTGCAGTAAGTGCCTGCATCTTGAGGAACTTCAGCTCAGAGTTTTTGAGCTGGAGTCTGAGGCGCGGACATTGCGGGGCATCAGGGATGGGGAGAGTTACCTGGACACTTTGATCCAGGAGGCAGTCACACCCCTTAGGTTAGGCAGTGGTACAGGTCTGGTTAGTGGTCAGGGACAGGAGGGTTCTTACACATTTGTACCCTGCAATGTTAAATTTTAGGTAAGAGCAACCATAATAATGTGATGGCTAATTCAAGAGCTTCTCCATTGTAGCTGTGAATTAACTATTTGAGACATGCAGATCCAAATTAGTCATGTTCCAATCTTATAATCTCAATTACTGTAATTTGTTATTGTTCTGACCACTTATATATTTTTTCCAACTCGCTATAATTTCTGAGCTGCCTCCTCAGATTCCACAGCCCCATCTAATTTGGTGTGATGAGTGAGTCCAGTCCCATACCAATATGGTTGACTCTTAACACCCCTCTGAAGTGGCCAAGCAAGCCATTCAGTTAGAAAGCCCACCACCACCAACTCATAGCATCTAGGAATGAGTAATAAATGCTGGCCTTGCCAGCAACGCCCACATCCCAAGAATTCTGTTTTTAATAAACACGGCTGGAGTATTGTGTGTGATTTTGGGCTACATGCCAGAGGAAGGATGCTGAGGCAATAAAGAGGGTACAGTGTAAATTCTCTTGGATTCTGCCTGGTATGAGAAAATACAAATCTGAATACTTGAAAAATTGGGGCTGTTTTCATTAGAACAGATGAGATTGATTTGATAGAGGTGTTTAAAATTATGAAGGAACGGGACAGAATAAATAGAAACTCAGTTTCCAGTGGTTTAGGGGTCTTGGACAAGGGGACATAGATATAAGATTAAATGTAGGAGATTTTGAACAGAGAGCAGAGGAAAGTGTTTTTACACAGGGTTATGAGGCTGTGGATTGCACTACCAGAGTTAGCGATTGAAGCGGAGACCACAACGACATCTAAGAATAGGTTAGATCGGTGCTTGAAGGAAAGGGAAATAAAGGAATATGGGCACATGGGATGAAGACTACTGCTCATGTGCAGGATAAACATCAACATGACTGGCTTTGCCGAATGCCCAGTTTCCGTGCTGCAATTTCAATGCATTCTATGTAATACCCCAATCTCACACTGAGTGGAGCTGCCTGATTGAATTGATGGGAGGTTCCTTTAAAATTAACTCCCACACACGCACAGTCATGGGCTGCAGTAATAAAAGAAAGAAATCACGAGCAATCGGGTGTACTCAGACTTGTTCAAAATACATTTTTATTTAACTTTACCTGCTACCTGTGTGATATTGCCGTGTGGCAACCCTGAATTTATGGGCAGATTTGTCCTGTGGATTGACTCTCATGAGCAACTAAGGTGATAGAATCATAGAAATTTATGACACAGAAGGAGGCCATTCAGCCCATCGTGTCTGCGCCGGTTGAAAAAGAGCCTAATCCCACTTTCCAGCTCTTGGTCCATAGTCCTGCAGTTTACGGCACTTCAAGTGCATATCCAAATACTTTTTAAATGCAATGAGGGTATCTGTCTCTACCACCCTTTCAGGCAGTGAGCTCCAGATCCCCACCACCCTCTGGGTGAAAAAAGTTCTCCTCAACTCTCCTCTAATCCTTCTACCAATTACTTTAAATCTATGCCCCCTGGTTATAGACCCCTCTGCTAGGGGAAACAGGTCCCTCCTATCCACTCTATCTAGGCCACTCATGACTTTATACACCTCAATTATGTTTCCCCTCAGCCTCCTCTGTTCCAAAGAAAACAACCCCAGCCTATCCAATCATTCCTCATAGCTAAAATTCTCAAAGTGGTACTTTTCGAACTATTGTGCCCCCCAGAGCCTCTCGAATATTTTTAAAGGTTTTCTACTATTAAAATCTCGCCTGTGAATGTGCCGTAAAGAAACATGTGGTAATGTACGACATAATGGTAATGTGGCTTTAGTGGCACTGTAGGAGCCTCGGACACAGTCCCGCTGTTAAATTGATAACGTAAGACTTTGCTGAAGTACATATGGCCTGTAATTTCTGATAGGAGGCTTCCTGCGTGCAGATGCCTCCTATCGGGAAAAAATCTATGCCCTTACCTGAGGGCTCCCTCTTCCGCTCCTGGGCCTCTCCTGGTGTGCGCGCGCGCAGAGGCCCAGGTATCCCAGGGGCGCAGGCAGTTCGCAAGCGTCCCTGGGATCACGTGGGCCATGGCGAGCCAATGGGAGAAGGGAATCCCCCTTCATACTTTTGACAGGGATCAGTAACAAGGTGCATTGTCTCAGCTTGGTCATCTAGTATCTCAGTTCTGACGAAAGGTCATCGACCTGAACCCTGTTTCTCTCTCCACCGATGCTGTCTGACCTGCTGAGTATTCCCAGCATTTTCTGTTTTTATTTTAGTATCTCAGTACTGTATGTTGGATTGCTGGGAAGCTGGCTACACTCGGCATGTGCTGGGCGGACCTCCTCTTAAATAGTTTCAAATAGCTGCACCTTAATAATTAGTTGTAAACCATGAATCGTTTATCACTGGTCAATTTTCACATGTACTAATATGTTCCAGTGGTTAATCTTTCCGCAGCAATAGCACAGTGTAGTAGAGGTTGCATCCAATGGGTAGCTGAGCCATACAGAGCAGGAAGGTGCTAGGTTCAATCCCCAGTCTATGCTGAGTTAGTTGAGCTCAGCTTGGTGATAGCAGGGGTAATACAATTACCCTCAGCAATATCCCTGGGTTAAGGAGGGGGAAACACAGCAAGCGTTCTGTTCAAGGACACGATTGAGTTTGGCTGTGATAGATGTAGAGAAGGTGTTTCCACTTGTGGGGGAGACCAAAACTTGGGGCCATAAATATAAGACCGTCACTAATAAATCTAATAGGGCATGCAGGAGAAACTTCTTTACCCAGAGAGTGGTTAGAATGTGGAACTCGCTACCACAGGGAGTAGTTGAGGCGAATAGCATAGATGCATTTAAGGGAAAGCTAGATAAACACATGAGGGAGAAAATAATAGAAGGTTATGCTGATAGGGTTAGGTGAAATGGAGGCATGGCCCAATGGGGCCGAATATCCTGTTTCTGTGCTGTACATTCTATGTAATTCTATGTAGTTCTGTGATTGAATAGCTGCCCAACATTCACTGTCTAGGCATACGTATGAATGACTTAATTCTACCATAGAATTGTTCTGCCAATCACTATCCAGTTGGGCCCTGCTTGAAATGCACGTCTGTGTGGACATCAGATGGCAGCAAGATCGAATTTGGCTACGATCACACCTATGCTCCTGATCTGGCCAAAGCACTTCCTTTATTCAAATCATCACTCATCTCAGCTGGCTTCCTAAGCTCCTACTGATCAATTTTAAGATCTTGATCCTCACCTTCTAATGCCACTATGGCCTCTGCCATTTACTACAGTGACCTCCTTCAGCCCTGTCTCCCTGTTCACGCAATTCACTCCTCTGACACTAGTCTACTCGGCATTCCCCCATCATCTTCCCTCTACCATTGGTGGCTTCTCTTTAAACCGCAATGCCCTGAACACCTGGAGCTCCCTCCCATGATCCCCCCATCTTGCTTCCTCTCTCCATTCTTTCAAAAGCATACTACAGACTTTTCACCACTTGGCCTGCCATTTATCTCCATTCTATTTATTCTTTAACTCACACAACTCATAACATAGGTAAAGCTAACATATATTCCTTATACTTAAAGTCTACACTCTTGAATTCTAATTAGAAGGCCTATAATTTGGTACTAACATGACTTAATTAACAGTATCATTCAGAGTATGATTGGAGTGAGGAATGAGAATCTCACATCAATGTAGTTGTGCATGCTTTGCTAAAGCACATTGCTTGTGTAGAAGAAACTTTACCCTACAATGATAACTAAATTAGAAGTATTTATGTTGAGACTGGGTGCAAAACGTTAAAAAATGTTCAATTCCTAGCAAGAACAGGATGAGCACCACAAAAAAGTAATGCTAAACAGTTTCAAACCATCCTTCCAGAAATGATTATTTCATTGTCGCAATTTGATCTAACAATATTGGATACACAATCACAAGAGTAATCTGGACACATATTATACTAAAATAAATGCACAGTAGATTTTAACAGTAGATTACTGCTTGATAAATTTGTAATTTTGACACCCCAAACTATTAATATTCTGTATAAATATCATCAGGCATCAAGGACAAGACATGCACTGACATTTGGCATACACATTGACAGCTACTGTCACTTCCCAGCACACATCCACTTTGTACTTTCACAGCAAGACTCAATTAGATTCTCCAGACTTATACAACATCAGAAGGCTTTGGATGATGCAGTGACTTAGAACAGTATCTCTTCACCTCTGGGACCTGAGTTTGAATCCAACCCACAGTGCTGAGGTGAAAGACTACTTTCTGGGATGGCTCTGACGATCATTATTGAAAGACGTTCCAGTAGTAGTAATTCAATTCCTAATCCACAGCTTAAAATTTGCAGAATTTGCCACTAATTGGCAATATTCGTGAAAGGGACTGCAAAAATGCCTAGTGTGGGGAATTAAAGAGCTTTAAAGTTCAGGAAAAGTTATAAATAACAGCTATCTGTAGCTAATGTAAAGAACACTGACTCCTGGTGTATCCTGTTCTGTCTTCACTCTGCTCATTAAAGAGAACGGCAATTGAATGGGCAACACGGTGGCATAGTGGTTAGCACTGGTGCCTCACAGCGCCAGGGACCCGGGTTCGAATCTGGCCTCGGGTGACTGTCTGTGTGGAGTTTGCACATTCTCCCCGTGTCTGCGTGGGTTTCCTCCGGGTGCTCCGGTTTCCTCCCACAGTCCAAAAATGTGCGGGTTAGGTTGATTTGACTATGATAAATTGACCCTTAGTGTTAGGGGGGGATTAAATATGTGGGGTTACGGGGATAGGATGGGATATGTTAGGGGGAATTAAATACGTGGGGTTACGGGGATAGGGTGGGATATGCGTCGGTGCAGGCTCGATGGGGATTCTGTGTGAGAAAGCAGGGACAGGGTACTGGATTTGGATGATCAGCTATGATCGTATTGAATGGTGGAGCAGGCTCGACGGGCCGAATGGCCTACTCCTGCTCCTAGTTTCTATGTTTCTATGTAGTGTAAAGCACTTAGCCCCTTATCATTGAATATGGAAAAACTCAGTTTGTATCCCCCTCATTCCAAAAAAATACATGGATATTATTTGGTTTGTAAGCATGCAAAGGTAATCCCCATGATGTGATCCATGGGGATTTTCTTGCCTATTCCAGGCAAAATGGATCAGGAAATATTAGTCAGCTGAGTCATATGGAAGAATCCTATCGAGAAAAATTACTCCTGAAATGTCTATTTCAGGAACAATCATAAGAACATAAGAAATAGGAGCAGGAGTAGGCCAATCGGCCCCTCGAGCCTGCTCCGCCATTCAATAAGATCATGGTTGATCTGATCCTAACCGCCAATCTACTATCTATCACAGAACCATCTCCTGCATCTAACAGAATTGCACACACGAAATAGGAGCAGAATCAGGCTACACGGTCCCTGGGCCCGCTCCACTACCCACAGGGCCATGACCGGATCCGAACCTAGACTCATGTCCAAATTCCTGCCCGCTCCCCGTAACCCTTAATGCCCTTTACTTCTAGGAAACTGTCTATTTCTGTTTTAAATTTATTTAATGATGTAGCTTCTACAGCTTGTTGTGGCAGCATATTCCATGGACCTACCACCCTCTGAGTGAAGTAGTTCCTCCTCATCTCAGTTTTGAAAGAGCAGCCCCTTATTCTAAGACTATGTCCCCTAGTTCTCGTCTCACCCGTCATCGGGAACATCCTCCCCGCATCCACCCGATCCAACCCCTTCACAATCTTATATGTTTCAATAAGATCGCCTCTCATTCTTCTGAACTCCAATGAGTAGAGTCCCAATCTACCCAACCTCTCCTCATATGACCACCCCCTCATCCCCGGGATTAACCGAGTGAACCTTTTTTGCACTGCCTCGAGAGCAAGGATGTCTTTCCTTAAGTAAGGACACCAAAACTGTATGCAGTATTCCAGGTGCGGTCTCACCAATACCTTGTACAACTGAAGCAATACCTCCCTATTTTTATATTCTATCCCCCTAGCAATGAAAGCCAACATTTTCGTATAGCGAAGCTACTTCCCCAGGCATTCTCCTTGTGCTTCAAGATCTACCATACGATTGATTTCTGAGATGCTATTTTCCTGGTATCAATTAGATCCTGAGCTGTTAATGTACCAACCATGCCACACTTTGCCACATAAGGTAATCACTAATAAACAGCAAAATTATCGTAAATATACAAATTGTATTCTTTTGTACTAATTCCCAACCCTAAAAAAATGAGGTTGTTTTCTCCTGTAAAGGAAAAAGCTCTTCCTGGGGTTTGGGCAAGTGACTAATGGAATTCCAAAGGGTTTCTTCTTGTCTCCTAATGTTCACACTCTTCCTAAATTATACCGAGGAAAATACTTCTTTTCCTACCCTGTATTATCAAATTTACTCATGACACCATGCTGCATCGCCAGATATCAATTATAAGGTGGATTGATAGTAATAACGGACTTAACAGATCCATCCTATTTCACATTATAAGAATCTCTATTTTATGTATATATTACAGGAATGTTAGTTATAAAGAAAGAAAGACTTGCATTTATATAGCGCCTTTCACGACCTCAGGACGTTCCAAAGCGCTTTACAGCCAATGAAGTACTTTTTTTGAAGTATAGTCACTGTTGTAATGTGGGAAACGCGGCAGCCAATTTGTGCACAGCAAGCTCCCACAAAGAGCAATGTGATAATGACCAGATAATCTGTTCTTGTTATGTTGATTGAGGGATAAATATTGGCCCAGGACACCGGGGATAACTCCCCTGCTCTTCTTCGAAATAGTGCCATGGGATCTTTTACGTCCACCTGAGAGAGCAGGCGGGGCCTCAGTTTAACATCTCATCTGAAAGACGGCACCTCCGACAGTGCTGCACTCCCTCAGCACTGCACTGGAGTGTCAGCCTAGCTTTATGTGCTCAAGTCCCTGGAGTGAGACTATGAACCCACAATCTTCTGACTCAGAGGCGAGGGTGCTACCCACTGAGCCACGGCTGATGCTGAACTTGCTGGCCGATTTGTGCATTAATAATGGCGTGTGGTGTGAACTCGCCGTTATTTTTCCAGCAAGATTTGAGCCAACATCTTTTATTAATTAGAGCCTGGAAATTACTATTGGTATAAGACTACAGAAATACACAGCGGTGGAATGGGTAGGCCCGAGGCACTCCCCATATTGGTGCTCGGGCAGCTCGCCAACAGAGGATTTCAATTGTGGACCGGGTCCTGGGAGAGGGTGGGGGTGGCGGGAAATGATCAGGAGAGAGGGGGATGGTGACCAGGAGAGTGGGAGCAGGGCAGAGATTGACTAGAACTGGGTTTTAGTTCTTGTAAAAGGGTTAATCACTCAGAACTATCCTGTAGGACTCTTGAAATCAAACACCACTGACATTATGAAGCTATCCATCTTTAAAGATGATCTCAGCTGCCACCGTGATCTCAATGTGAATTTAAATCCTGACCATTTTATAGTCTAGAAGAGGATCAAACATAATGAGCTGCATAACTGGAGGGTAGAATGCAGATGGAAAATCAATATTTTTCACATTCCTGCAGTGTCACTTTAACATCAGATAACTGGAGGACCATTTTAATTATATATAATTTATATATTTGTGAGAGACAGTAAGACACAAAGGGCTGTTTAAAAAATAAGATTATGAAAAACCAGTTAGCTCCTCCAAAGCAGACAGCAAACTTCTCTCTTTTTAGAATGCACCAACATCATGCTTGTAAACGTTTAATTACATTTCAATCAGATGCCGAAGCTCAGAATTCACCTCCAGTTGCCTCAGGATAGTCCTAGTTGGCTAATCACACAGACAATACAGCTGCCAGTTCATGCATTCATCTCGCCTCAGTACTTGACAGCCCTTTACCTTGCACAACAATCTTAAATTAGCTAACCAGATGTATAAAAACTTCCACTCCACCATTAGAGTTTAGATTCGGTCACTGGAGAAGGCTATTAATTATAGTGTCAGGTGAATCTTTTAGTTGCTTGGCCAGGCGTACAGGTTGGAGGGGAAACTGGACACGGGTGGACACACAATGCAGGTGGAATTGTATTTGCTGCCCGTTATACAGCACGCCCGATATTCAGGTCGATTGAAGACAGTGGAATCGAATATGGGGCGGAGCGTTTAACAGGTGACCGATGCCATTCCGGCTGATTTTCCAATCCCGCCCATGTCGAAATTCATGCCGAGGGTTTTCAGAGTGTGCACTGCTTGCAACCTTGACTGGTTTAAGACAAATACCTAATTAGCACCAGATAATCAATATTTTTATTTCCTTCAGCACAACCATTCCCAAATATGGATCTGAGGAACACTTTCCCGTATTATTTTAGCTGGCCAGGGTGCAATGCCGGTTTAGCATCAGCATTGATTTGCATCAAGGCTGTAAGCATTCCCACTGGAATTGTAAAATGTTCAGTGTCAGTACAGAGACCATACTTAGAGTTAAGTACTTCTGAGGAGGATTTTGAAAACCTTAATGCTAGTATCTTGGGAATCAATACAAGTATAAGGTAGAGTGCAGTTAGGAGCAGTAAAACTGCCAAAAAAAATCCACGTTAATATAAGTGAGAAATAAAAAGTCCATCTAGTATGTCCTTTCAAGATATCATGTGTTGAGTTTATACTACAGCACTGGATTAAATAGAAGAGGCTGTGTAATCACTGTGACTCTCGTTGCTATGGAAACTGACCATTTACACTGTGGAGTAGATTTATCAACAACAGCATCTAGTAGAAGCATCAACAACAGAAATAACTGCAGATACAGTCGCTTGAAAGCTGTGATTGTAAGACTTTCACTCCTGGCTGCAGGATCTTCTTTGCTCCCTGAGGAAGGTCCTCACAGGTATGTGATTGGGGAAAACGCATTGCTGGAATGTGTGGGGATGCTGATCATTCAGCCTGCCAGCAGCCAGAAAATAAAGGCCTCTGCTAAATGTAGGCCGCGATTCTGCCGGCGCTCAGAGGGCGGGTTTGGAGGCGGGTCAGGGGTTAAAACCGAAATGATGGGCGGCGGGTTCCGAACCCACCTCCACGCCACTTTCACAAGTGTCGGGTCTGCGATTTTAAAACAGACCCGACACCAAGCGGCGGGTGAGGGATTAACGGCACTTAACCGCTTGTTGAGTGCTTGTTTAGAACTATTTTGAGACCACTTTTCAATTTAACTGGAAGCAATACGGTGGAGGAGGATTTCCTGGAGTGTTTAAGGGATGGTTTCCTAAACCAATATGTTGAGGAACCAACTGGAGGGGAGGCCATCCTGGACTGGGTGTTGTGTAATGAGGAAGGACTAATCAGCAATCTTGTGGTACGAGGCCCCCTGGGGAAGAGTGACCATAGTATGGTGGAGTTCTACATTAGGATGGAGAAGGAAACAGTTAAGTCAGAGACCATGGTCCAGAACTTAAATAAGGGCAACTTTGATGGTATGAGGCGTGAATTGGCGAGGTTAAATTGGCAAGCGATATTTAAGGGGCTATCAGTGGAAGGGCAATGGCAGACATTTAGAGATCGCATGGATGAACTACAACAATTGTACATCCCGGTCTGGCGTAAAAATAAAAAAGGGAAGGTGGCTCAACCATGGCTAACAAGGGAAATCAGGGATAGTATTAAAACCAAGGAAGTTGCATACAAATTGGCCAGAAGTAGCAGCAAACCCGGGGACTGGGAGAACTTCAAAACTCAGCAAAGGAGGACGAAGGGTTTGATTAGGGCAGGGAAAATAAAATATGAAAGGAAGCTTGCAGAGAACATTAAAATGGACTGCAAAAGCTTCTATAAATATGTAAAAAGAAAGAGGTTAGTAAAAACAAACGTAGGTCCCCTGCAGTCGGAAACAGGGGAAGTCGTAATGGGGAACAAGGAAATGGCTGATCAATTGAACAAGTACTTTGGTTCGGTGTTTACTGTGGAGGACACACACAACCTGCCGGAAATAAAAGGGGTCAGAGGATCTGGTAAGAGGGAGGAGCTGAGGGAAATCCTTATTAGTCGGGAAAAGGTATTAGGGAAATTGATGGGACAGAAGGCTGAAAAATCCCCGGGGCCTGATGGTCTGCATCCCAGAGTACTTAAGGAGGTGGCCTTGGAAATAGTGGATGCATTGACGATCATTTTCCAACATTCCTTAGACTCTGGATCAGTTCCGATGGAGTGGAGGGTGGGCAATGTAACCCCTCTTTTTAAAAAAGGAGGGAGGGAGAAAGCAGGGAATTATAGACCGGTCAGCCTGACATCGGTCGTGGGTAAAATGATGGAAGCAATTATTAAAGATGTCATAACAGACCATTTGGAAAGTGGCGACATGATAGGTCCAAGTCAGCATGGATTTGTGAAAGGGAAATCATGCTTGACAAATCTTCTGGAATTTTTTGAGGATGTTTCCAATAGGGTGGACAGGGGGGAACCAGTAGATGTGGTGTATTTGGACTTTCAGAAGGCCTTCGACAAGGTCCCACACAAGAGATTGGTGAGCAAAGTTAAAGCACATGGGATTGGGGGTAATGTGTTGACGTGGATTGAGAACTGGTTGGCACACAGGAAACAAAGAGTAGGAGTAAATGGGTACTTTTCAGAATGGCAGGCAGTGACCAGCGGGGTACCGCAGGGTTCGGTGCTGGGACCCCAGCTGTTTACATTATATATTAATGATTTGGACGAAGGGATTAAATGTAATATCTCCAAATTTGCGGATGACACTAAATTGGGAGGCAGTGTGAACAATGAGGAGGATGCTAGGAGGCTACAGAGTGACTTGGACAGGTTGGGTGAATGGGCAAATGTATGGCAGATGAAGTACAATGTGGATAAAAATAGAGAGGCGGACTATTACCTGAATGGTGGCAGATTAGGGAAAGGGGAGGTGCAACGAGACCTGGGCGTCATGGTACATCAGTCACTGAAGGTGGGAATGCAAGTGCAGCAGGCAGTCAAGAAAGCAAACGGAATGATGGCCTTCATAGCAAGGGGATTTGAGTACAGGAGTAGGGAGGTGATGCTACAGTTGTACAGGGCCTTGGTGAGGCCACACCTGGAGTATTGTGCGCAGTTTTGGTCTCCTAACTTAAGGAAGGACATTCTTGCTATTGAGGGAGTGCAGCGAAGGTTCACTAGATTGATTCCTGGGATGGCCGGACTGACATATCAAGAAAGATTGGGTCAACTGAACTTGTATCCTCTGGAGTTCAGAAGAATGAGGGGGGATCTTATAGAGACATTTAAAATCCTGACTGGTTTAGACAAATTAGATGCGGGCAGAATGTTCCCAATGTACTTTCGGGTCGAGTTTCACGACGTTTGCAGAATACGCCAGGTAAGAGTGTCGGGAATACCAAGGAGCTGGGAACTACACAGCTGCAACTGATCTGTAAAAGCTGCACTCTCAAAGCTGGTCAGTTTCAAATGTCAGAGGTTGGTGATTGAACAATTTGGGAGACAAATTCTGTGTTTAGGCTGCAAGTATGTGGTGTTCACTCTATATCCACTGTCACCTGCATTGCTGGATTTTAAAGGCGCACTTACCCTTCACTGTACCACCTCAAATTCTCAGGACACATATGGCAATGGTGTAAAACCTTCATTCAACATAAATTTATTCCAACATAAGAAAAGAACAGAAACTTCACAATTCTATCTATCAGAACACCCAAGTGAGAACCCTTGTGCTTATTAATGTGTCATCTTTCTCTTACGCGTGCTTCTACGTTGTGCTCCCCCTGTGGCTTCAGCAGATGTAGAGACAGCCTGCTCACCTCCCTGCTGTGCCTGCTTAGACGCCTTTGGCGGTCATCCTCTGCATTTTGGAGCCTGTGAAGGCCCCGCCAAAGTCTGCTCCTCCTGCGGCTGCACAGGGTCAGACTCAGCCATCACTGCTTGGGGCTCTGGGCTCTGACCGAGGGGTTGGAAGGGGATGGAAGTTTGAGCGTTTGGAGAGGAGCCCTCACTTGCATGTCCTCTCCCACCATCATCCCTCTCATAAGCCACCCGCACTTCTCTGCCAGCAAGTAGCTGGATAACACCTTGCTGCACATCAGTGGGGCCATGTGAACTCATCTCTATACTGACAGTCCTCATAACGGGGATGCCCATGGACCTCTGGTTCCTCTCCACGATAGATGCCCTTCTATCCTCCATAGCTGACCATCTATCTGGAAGAGTCACCATGTTGTTCTGATTCTGGTGAATGATGTCCTCCATGGAGGTTGCCATCCTTTCCATGGCGGCACCTACAGTCACCATTGCATGCACCATGGCATTGCTCATGTTTGAGACGGACTCCTCCATTCTCTGCACACTCGCAGTCACCGTGCTTGCAAAGCCACTCAGAGCCTCCTGCACTTGTTCCTGAAGTTCCAGCACCGCTCTTTTCTGGATGGCCCCAGAAGCTCAGCATCTACATGCAGCTGAGCAGAGCTAGGAGCGCCCTGCGGCCTCCGACCAGGCCTGTCCTCTGCTGTCCCTGTCTCCACCATCTGCTCTTGCTCACTTGTGAGTTGTGAAACTTAACAGAAACTTAACTGGACCAGCCACATAAATACTGTGGCAACAAGAGTGGGTCAGAGGCTAGGTATTCTGCGGCGAGTGTCTCACCTCCTGACTCCCCAAAGCCTTTCCACCATCTACAAGGCACAAGTAAGGAGTGTGATGGAATACTCTCCACTTGCCTGGATGAGTGCAGCTCCAACAACACTCAAGAAGCTCGACACCATCCAGAACAAAGCAGCCCGCTTGATTGGCACCCCATCCACCACCTTAAACATTCACTCCCTCTGCCACCGGCGTACCGTGGCTGCAGTGTGTACCCTTTACAAGATGCACTGCAGCAACTCACCAAAGCTTCTTCGGCAGCACCTCCCAAACCCGCGACCTCTTCCACCTAAAAGGACAAGGGCAGCAGGCGCATGGGAACACCACCACCTCCAAGATCCCCTCCAAGTCACACACCATCCTGACTTAGAAGTATATCGCCGATCCTTAATCGTCGCTGGGTCAAAATCCTGGAACTCCCTCCCTAACAGCACTGTGGGAGTACCATCACCACACAGACTGCAGCGGTTCAAGAAGGCGACTCACCACCACCTTCTCAAGGGCAATTAGGGATGGGCAATAAATGCTGGCCTTGCCAGCGACGCCCACATCCCATAAACGAATTTAAAAAAAAGGTGACAATACTACTCTATGTCGCAAACTACCCACCGAGGTGTGCATCTTTGCGCTGGTGCTGGGTGCACTCATTTCTGTTGACACTGCTCCCTCAGAGGATGGAGGTTTCTCTGAGGAGTCCTCCTGCTCTTCTTCCTGGGCAGTAGGAAGGGGGGCTCTTGATGGTCCTGTGGGAGAGTAAAGACATGAGTTACACATGTGATATGTAGATTGCAGACACATACCATTGTGCACATGATCATGGCCACATTTATATGAACATCAGATCCCATAATCGTCACTCATGAATGCCAAATCAGATGTCTGGAAAATAATTCGGTCACCAGGTTGCTCTACTGAGCCCGTCTCAGGACCTCCAGCAATGTCTAGAGCTGCCTCCTCAGCGTTGGTCTCTCCCTCTTATTGTGGGCTCTTTTTTCCTGCAATGAGGGAAAGAAGTGGAGTTTCAGTGAGAGTGATGGAATGAGTGTATAGAATGGATGGGATAGATGTTTGGAGGGAGACTACGATGGAGTGGGTTCCCATTAGCAAGTTCCCTCCTTTTGAGTTGTTAGTTGTTGTCATTGCATAACGTTGAGGGTGAGTGTGAGGGGTGCATAGTAAGATGGGGAAGTGATTCTGTACATAGGGAGAGAGGGATGGGTGATGGTGCAAGTGATGCTGGGTTGAGTGAGGATGTGCAGGGGCAGGGTTGACAATGCAGAGTGATGGGGATGTGATGACAGGCACAGCAGAATTAAGGGAATTGTGCTTTTATACTCACTTTTCCTGTGCGCAGGAGATCATTGAACCTCTTCCTGCATTGAATCCATGTGCGTCTTACCATTGACCTGGCATTGACCTCCCCAGCTATTCACAGCCAGGCTGCCTTCGTCTGCTGAGGAGGTTTCCTTCTTCCATCCCCCTGGGTACAGGACCTCACGACGAGCTCTGAGTCCCTCAACAAGAACATGCAGGGATTCCTCATTGAAGCGGGGAGCTGCCTTCTGTCTCTCTGCAGACATATTGAGCACCAGCAGCAGTCAGGAGCAGCCTAAACAACTTCAGATGTAACTGTGGAATGGTCCCCTTAAGTAATCAGGCTGCACACGCGTCAGCAGAGCAGACCCGCACCTTGTGCTGAGGGCGGGTAATCCACATGTTGGGCTCAATTAGCCTAATTAAGCAAAAATTGTGTCGGAAGGCCGGCTGGTGCCGGCAGCGGGTCTGGGACCCGCCGAGCTCCGTTCCTGACGCCAACCCGCCTCCACGCACAGAATCGCGGCCGTCGTGTTTATAGCTTAACAACTCTGCTTCTGTGCACCCAACAACAAAAACTTGCATCTAAATAGCACCTTTAATGTAGAAAACATCCCAAGGCGCTTTACGGGAGTGTTATCGGACAAATTTTCATCCCGAGACACTTCATGAGATATTAGGGCAGGTGGCCAAAAGCTTGGTCGAAGAGGTAGGTTTTAAGGAGCATCTTAAAAGGAGGAGAGAGGGGTGTAGAGATTTAGGGAGGGAATTCCAGAGGTTAAGGCCTAGACAGCTGAAGGTGTCAGCTGAAGTGAAGCCCAGTGTGCCAGAAGCATATCTCTCAAAATTGTGCACCCCACTCCCCACAATTGTGTGTCCATTAAACATAATGGCTCTGAAATCCTATGAGGGATCCCTGGTCTCCCATCATAAGTTTGGCAGGAGACCAGTGGAACACTTCAGGGAAATAAGAAAAAGATTTCGCCTTTCACTGAGGGCGGGGTGGTGGGTGTGGGGGTGGTGGTGGGTGTGGGGGTGAGGGCGGGGTGGTGGGGGTGGGGGTGGGTGTGGGGGTGAGGGCGGGGTGGTGGGGGTGGGGGTGGGTGTGGGGGTGGGGGTGGGTGTGGGGGTGAGGGCGGGGTGGTGGGTGTGGGGGTGGGGGTGGGTGTGGGGGGGGGGTGGGGGGGGGATTTTGCTGGTCTCCCCCAGAAGTTATGGTGGGAGAGCAGGAGACCACCCCACCCCCCCCCCCTCAGAATTTAAGGGCCGATGGACAGTAAATCATGGGCTGGTGGCAAGTGCCAGGAGCACAGATGCAAAAAATTTACACCTTATATTACTGCTGTAGGGGACAACCATCTCCTCGGGTGGATTTTAGAATCAATGCTATTGCCTCATTTACTTTATAATGTGGCTACCAAAGTGACAGCCCTGTATTGTAATTGCATCATCAACATAATTTAAATCCTGCTCATGACCACAGTTCTGTCTAAGTATTATATCCAGATTGAGCTCAAATCTGAAACCTTAACATGACCTAGATTAGATAATTGTGTGAAAATATGTAAAGGAATTAAAAACCACTGCTGGAGTGTATTGTGCATATTAATATACATAGATACATAGAACAGTACAGCACAGTACAGGCCCTTCGGCCCTCGATGTTGTGCCGAGCATTGTCCGAGACCAAGATCAAGCTATCACACTCCCTATCACTCTGGTGTGCTCCATGTGCTTATCCAATAACCGCTTGAAAGTTCCTAAAGTGTCCGACTCCACTATCACAGCAAGCAGTCCATTCCACACCCCAACCACTCTCTGAGTAAAGAATCTACCTCGGACATCCCTTCTATATCTCCCCCCATGCACCTTATAGTTATGCCCCCTTGTAACAGCTGCCTCTACCCGAGGAAATAGTCTCTGAACATCCACTCTATCTATCCCCCTCATCATCTTATAAACCTCTATTAAGTCGCCTCTCATCCTCCTCCGCTCTAAAGAGAAAAGCCCCAACTCCCTCAATCTTTCCTCCATAAGACCTCCCCCCCAAACCAGGCAGCATCCTGGTAAATCTCCTTTGCACTCTTTCCAATGCTTCCACGTCCCTCCTATAGTGAGGTGACCAGAACTGCACACAATATTCCAAATGTGGTCTCACCAAGGTCCTGTACAGTTGCAGCATAACCTCACGGTTCTTAAACTCAAACCCTCTGTTAATACCTCATGTAATAAGTGTAACTAATAAGGTTGGTGAGCTGTAGGCACAAGTTGCCACATGGGATTATGGCATGGTTGCATTAACAGAGACCTGGCTCAAACAAGGCCAGGAATGGGTTCGTAATATTCCTGGTTACCAAGTATTCAGGAATGATAGAGAAGGAAAAAGAGGAGGGGGCATGGCAGTATTGATTAAGGATGATGTTACAATTCTAAATAGACAGGATATACATGGTGTTGGGACTGAATCTATTTGGTTTGAGTTAACAAACAAAGGGGGAGCTGCTACATTGCTGGGAGATTTTTTATAGAGCTCCAAACAGTGAGAAGGCGATAGATGAGCAAATTTGTTGGAAAATTTCAACGGTGTGTAACAAAAATAGAGCAGTAATATTAGGAGACTTTAATTACCCTCATATAGACTGGGAAAACATAGTGCTCAGGTAGGGAAGAAGAGGAATTTCTGATATGTGTACAGGAGTACTTTCTCAATCAATATGTCTCCAGTCCAACAATGAAGGAAACAGTGTTGGATCTGGTTCTAGGAAATGAAGTAGGGCAAGTGGAGTGTGTTGCAGTAGGAGATCGTCTAGATAACAGTGACCACAACATCATTCAGTTTAGAGTAATTATAGAGTAAACAAGGTTGGTGAGCTTCAGGCGCAAACAGCCACATGGGAATATGATGTCATGGCAATAATGGAGACCTGGCATTAAATATTCCTGGATATAAGGTGTTCTGGAAAGATAGGAGGTGGTGTGGCAGTATTGGTTAAGGAGAATATTACAGTGCTGGAGATAGAGGATGTCCTGGAAGGATCAAGGACGGAATCTATATGGCTAGAGCTAAGAAATAATAGAGGTGGCATTACACTACTAGGTGTATTCTGTAGGCCACCAACTAGTGGGAAAAATATGGAGGAGCAAATTTGTAGAGAAATTACAGAGCGATGCAAGAACTATAGAGTAGTGATAATGGGGGACTTCAACTATCCTAATATAGACTGGGATAGTAATAGTGTAAAGGGCAGAGAGGGGGAAGAATTTTTGAAGTGTGTTCAGGAGAACTTTCTTGATCAGTACGTTTACGGCCCAATGAGGAAGGAGGCATTGCTGGATCTGGTTCTGGGGAATGAGGTAGGTCAAGTGGAACAAGTGTCAGTAGATAAACATTTAGGGAACAGTGATCATAGTATCATAAGGTTTAGATTAGCTATGGAAAAGGACAGGGGGCAATCTAGAGTAAAAATACTTAATTGGGATGAGAACGGATTTGGCCCGGGTAAATTGGAATCAAAGATTGGCAGGCAAAACTGTAATGGAAAAATGGGCTGCCTTTAAAGAGGAACTAGTTTGGGTACAGTGGAGGTACATTCCCACTAGGGGGAAAAGTAGGGCAACTAAAGTCAGAGCTCCCTGGATGATGAAACAGATAGAGAGTAAGATGAAGCAGAAAAAGAGCGCATATGACAGATGTCAGGTCGAGAATACATCTGAGAATCAGGCTAAATATAGAAAGTTCAAAGGAGAAGTGAAAAAGAAAATAAGAGGGGCAAAGAGAGAGTATGAGAATAGCATGGCAGCTAACATAAAAGGTAATCCAAAAGTCTTCGATAGGCATATAAATAGTAAACGGGTAGTAAGAGGAAGGGTGGGGCCAATTAGGGACCAAAAAGGAGACCTACGCGTGGAGGCAGAGGACATGGCTGAGGTGCTAAATGTAGAGTTTCGCAATTATCGCGATTCTAATAATGTGAGAGAAGCAGGTTCAATTGTACATTTTTATTGAACGAAAAGCTGCTTTTAAAATAAAGGGTACAGAAGCCTGTAAAATGGCCGCCGAGCATCATGGCAGAGGTTTCCAGAACGCAGTGGGCAGACAAGATGGCGCTGAATATACATTCATTATGAGACCATACTCGGTACAGATTGGGAAGGCAGGATGCAACCCATTTGCGTTTTGGACAAAAACAATGATATAAGTGCTTGAATCGTTTCATATGCACGGTGAGAATCATTGAACTGAACAATCGGGGGCCCATCCAGACACATCAATACACAAATACACCCCCAGCTCAACAATGAGAGAGACATTGACGGGCGATTGGGCCAGTTTCAGGTAATCCCGAAACCAGTTGAGGAGACGATTTATACACATCCTGCCTAGCTCAACAATGAAGAAGACATTAACGGATAGTTGGCCAGTTTCGGGTGATCCCGAAACTAGTTAAGAAGACAATCACCCCATACCGAGAACTTTGGGCGCCAAAATTAAACAAAGGACAACATCTTGATTTGAGCGGGAGATAAGGCCCGGCCAAACAATATAACTATAGAGGACAAATGTCCATCGAAAGTCTTGTTCGTGTCTTGGTCTTGCAGTCTTGTGCGTGTCCTGCCCGCGGTGCTGTGCTGGTCGGTTGTTCGAGTGTTGGGTGGAGTTTGGGTTCGAGTTCGTTGTTCGTGGTCCGTGTCGGCCAGAAATGGAACCTCAGAACGAGCCACCTCGACACGGCAGGCAGTAGGGTACACCATCCCGATCGTCGGTAAACGGTGTCCGGACCCATCAGGGCAACGCAGCGGTGTGTTCCCGAGCGACCAGCCGCCGGTAGCGAAGAAGACAAGAATCTCGGCCGAGCGAGGCCCGAGTGACGAGAAGACGGACGAGAAGAAATTCCACGTGGGAGACGCCACGGTCAGTAAAACCCCGACCGCGCCCGAAGATAAACGACGAAGTAGGTTCAAATCCACCTTTTGAATCCTATCGAAGATTTCATGACATCAGGAAAGACAGGCTTAGCCTCCGGTTATTTGAGCGGATAGCCTGGGCCATCCGCAACGAATATTCATCGGGGCTGTCTCAAGTGGATCCATCGCGGCAGCGAGTGTAAACAAGTCGAGCGCAGAAGCCCTTACAGCCACGTGACAGCCAGGCGCTGCAGCGAAAAGCTGAGAGCCTCATTTTAAATTCCAAAGTAACCCAAGCGGTGAGCATGCTTCCGATCCTACAAATCCAGACATAGTTTAGGTATTGTAAGGGAGGGTGGTTCCTAGGGTTAATGTGTAATGTGTTCCCCCTTTTACGATGTGTCGTGTGTTCCCCATTTGTATAGACCAAGTTTTATAGACGTGTGTATATGACATGTATTTCATTATTTTAGACACCGTACAATAAAGGCATTCATTTCGTGCTATTCAACCAGGTCTATCTGAGTTTTTCTCTGCATTACTGCTCCTTTGCATCTAAGTCCAGGTGTCAGAACCGTAAGGGCGAGTGGGTCGAACCACTCACAGGTGATTATTGCAAAAGTCTGGCCGGAGACCAGAGCAAGCAATAGTACAGGCAACGAAAGCCTCACCTCGCCGGCCCCCTTACATAAATGAGAACTTTGCATCTGTCTTCACCAAGGAAGAAGATGCTGCCATAGACATAGTGAAGAAGGAGATAGAGGAGATACTGGATGGGATAAAAATTGATAAAGAGGAGGTACTAGAAGGGCTTGCTGTACTTAAAGTTGTTAATCACTATGACCAGATAGGATGCATCCTAGGATGCTGAAGGAAGCAAAGGTGGAAACTACGGAAGTACTGGCCATAATCTTCCAATACTCCTTAGATACGGGGGTGGTGCCAGAGGACTGGAGAATTGCAAATGTTTACACCCTTTTTCAAAAAAGGGTGTAAAGATAAACCCAGCAACTACAGGCCAGTCAGTGGGGAAGCTTTTAGAAACAATAATCAGCAACAAAATTAACAGTCACTTCAACAAGTATGGATTAATTAAGGAAAGCCAGCACGGATTTGTTAAAGGCAAATCGTGTTTAACCAACTTGACCGAGTTTTTTGATGAGGTAACAGAGAGGGTTGATGAGGGCAATGCGGTTGACGTGGTGTACATGGATTTCCAAAAGGCATTCGACAAAGTGCCATATAATAGGCTTGCCAGCAAAGTTGAAGCCCATGGAATAAATGGGACAGTGGTGGATACGAAATTGGCTAAGTGACAGGAAACAGAGAGTAGTGGTGAACTGTTGTTTTTCGGACTGGAGGAAGGTGTTTCCCAGGGGTCAGTACTCGGACCACTGCTTTTATTGATATAAATGATTTGGACGTGGGTGTACAGGGCACAATTTCAAAATTTGCAGATGACACAAAACTTGGAAGTATATGAACAGTGAGGAAGATAGTGATAGACTTCAAGAGGACATAGACAGGTTGGTGGAATGGGCAGACACATGGCAGATGAAATTTAACACAGAAAAGTGATATATTTTGGTAGAAAGAATGAAGAGAGGAAATATAAACTAAAGGGTACAATTCTAAAGGGGGTGCATGAACAGAGGAACCTAGGGGTACATGTGCAGAAATCGTTGAAGGTGGCAGGGCAGGTTGAGAAAGCAGTTAAAAAAGCTTACAGGATCCTGAGCTTCATGAATAGAGGTATAGAGTACAAAAGCGTGGAAATTATGATGAACCTGTATAAAACACTGGTTCGGCCTCAACTGGAGTATTGTGTCCAATTCTGGGCATCACACTTTAGGAAGGATGTGAAGGCCTTAGAGAGGGTGCAGAAAAGATTTACGAGAATGATTCCAGGGATGAGGGACTTCAGTTACGTTGATAGACTGGAGAAGCTGGGATTGTTCTTCTTAGAGCAGAGAAGATTGAGAGGAGAATTGATAGCGGTGTTCAAAATCATGAGGGGTCTGGAGAGTAGATAGAGAGAAACTGTTCCCATTGGCAGAAGGGTCGAGAACCAGAAAACACAGATTTAAGGTGATTGGCAGAAGAACCAAAGGCGACATGAGGAAAAACATTTTTACTCAGCGAGTGGTTAGGATCTGGAATGCAATGTCTGAAAGGGTGGTGGAGGCAGACTCAATCACAGCTTTCAAAAGGGAGTTGGATAAGTACCTGAAGGAAAAAAATATTCAGGACTACGGGGAAAGTGCAGGGGAGTGGGACTAGCTGACGTGCTCTTGCAGAGAGCTGGCATGGGCTAGACGGGCTGAATGGCCTTCATCTGTGCTGTAACCATTCTATGATTCTATGGAAAGAGAGCAAAAAATATCGAAGGTAAAAATGCTCAACTGGGGAAGAGCTAATTTCAGTGATTTAAGAAGGGACCTAGCACAGGTAGATTGGAAAAGGGTAAAGCAGTAACGGAGCAATGGAAGGCATTCAGGGAAGAGATAGTCCAGATACAAACTAGGCATATTCCTTTGAAGGGAAAAGGTAGAGCATTCAAAGCTAATGCGCCCTGGATTTCAAAGGAAATAAAAGATAAAATAAAACGGAAAAAGGAGGCATATGACAAAAGTCAATTAATAACCAGGAATATTATGGAAAGTACAGGAGGGAATTGAAAAAGTTGATACGGGAGGCTAAGAGAGATTACGAGAAAAGATTAGCAGGCAATATTAAATTGAACCCTAAAACATTTTATAAACATATAAAGTGCAAGAGGTTAGCTAGGGAAAATGTTGGGCCTATTAAGGACCCTAAGGGAAATCTTCATGTCGAGGCAGAAGACATGGTTAACGTATTAAATGAGTACTTTGCAGCTGTCTTCACAAAGGAAGCAGATGATGTGATCCTCACACTAAAAGAGGAGAGGGAAGTTATGGACAGGATAGTAATAGATAGAGAAGACATACTAAAAAGATTAGTATTATTGAAAGTTGGTATGTCACCTAGTCTGGATGGAATGCATCCTAGATTGCTGAAAGAAGCAAAGGTAGAAATAGCAGCGACAATGGTCACAATCTTTCAATCCTCATTGGATACAGGAGTAGTGCCGGAGGACTGAAGGGTTGCTAATGTTATACCACTATTCAAGAAAGGGGAAAGGGATAAACCAGGAAACTACAGACCAGTCAGCCTAACATCAGTGGTGGGGAAGTTATTGGAAACTATTATCAGGGACAAAATACATTTTCATTTGGAATGGCTTGGGTTAATCAAGGAGAGCCAACATGGATTTGTTAAAGGCAAATCATATCTGTCTAACTTGATTGAATTCTTTGATGAGGTAACAGAGAGGACTGATCAAGGTCGTGCAGTAGATCTTGTATATATGGACTTTCGGAAGGCATTTGACAACATACCACACAGGAGGCTTGTTAAGAAGATGGAAGCATGTGGAATTAAGGAGAAAGTGGCAGTATGGATGCGGAATTGTCTCAGTGACAGAAAGCAGAGGGTGGTGCTGGATGGATGTTTTTCAGACTGGGAGGTGATTTGCAGTGGTGTTTCCCAGAGGTCAGTTTTGGGCCCATTACTCTTTTCAATTTTTATGAACGACCTAGACTAAAGTGTAGGGAGCAGCATTATAAAATTTGCAGATGATATGAAACTTGGCAATGTAGTAGATAGTGATGAGGGTAGTTATAGGCTTCAGGATGACAGACAGGATGGTGAAATGGGCAGAAGCAGGGCAGATGGAGTTCAATGTGGAGAAGTGTGAAGTGATGCACTTTGGGAGGACTAATATGGAAAGACAGTATACTATAAATGACATGATTTTCAAAAGTGTAAACGAGCAGAGGCACCTTGGTGTCCATAGACACAAATCCTTAAAGGTGGCAGGGCAAGTTGATAAGGTGGTTAAAACAGCATACAGGTTACTTGGGTTTATAAATAGAGGAATAGAATATAAAAGCAAAGAGATCATGCTAGAACTTTATAAATCACTGGTTAGGCCTCAGCTGGAGTATTGTGGACAATTCTAGACACCACAATTCAAGAAAGATGTAAAGGCCTTAGAAAGGGTACAGAGGAGGTTTACCAGGATGTTACCAGGGATGAGGGACTTCAGGTATGAGAGGTTGGAAAAGTTAGGCATATTCTCCTTGGAACAGAGAAGGTTAAGAGGTGACCTAATCGAGGTTTTCAAGTTGATGAGAGGTTTTGATAAGAGTAGAGAGAGAAAAAAACTATTCCCTCTGGCAAGTGGGTCAATACTAGAGGTCATAGATTTAAAATCATTGGCAAAATATCGTGATGGGAGGTGAGGAGAAATATTTTCACTCAGAGTTGTCGGGATCTGGAATGCTCTACCTGAAAAGGTGGTGGAAGCTGATTCCATAAATAATTATGAAAGGGAGTTGGAGAGGTACTTAAGGATGAGGAACTTACAGGGTTACGGACAAAAAGCAGGGGTGTGGGACTAAGCACGACTGCTCGTTCAAAGAGCCAGCGCAGACACCGCAGGCCGAATGCCCTCCTTCTGTGCTGTAAGTTTCTATGGTTCAAAGAAAGATGGCCTAAAGTTCTATGACCCTTGCAAGCCTTTTCCCTCTCTTCTCTACAGATTTTTTTTGATTTTATGTCAATTTGAAGGTTATGTTTTAAAATGATAATGTTTTATTCCTGGTTACCTGATTATAAGACAGCTGATTGGGAACATGCACATTTATGGGCTGGGGTTAAAAGTCATTCTAGTTTTAACTCTTGATCTACTCGATCTGCTCCATTATCTAACTTAGAATTTTTTCCACATAGGCACAATCAAGCGAACCATGAATAAAACACCTAGAGGACTACACTTTCTTCAGCGGTCAATATTTTAAAAATGTATTTTCCCTTTTTGAAGGGAAAGCCTCTTTTTAGGGAATGTTACTTTCTTTTCTTTCCTGATTTACTCGCCTATAGTTCCTCCCAGGCCATGCATTGCATGAGGGAGTCCGCTGTTAACACTGCTTTTGGTTGACTGCCGGGTGGTATATACAAGCAGCCCAGAGAAGATTTATATCCAAATTTGTTAGACTCTGCAGGAAAGCACTTGGCCTTCACATGGTGTCTGGCTGCAGCAATAAAAACAAATGTGAGGAATTTGTTGGCGCCATTCTGTGCTTTTGCATTTATCCCCATGTACAATCCTGCTAATTTCAATTTTTTTTAAAAGAATGTCCAAATAATGCTCAATGAGGAAGACTATGCTATCAATTTCTTATAGTGTGGTCTCGAGAGACAATTGCAGGACAATTTCTAGTGCATACATTTGCAAAATGGTGTCATCAATGACGCTTTTGTAGGAATTGCAGGGCAACAAATGGTCCCCACCTACCGCACTGGAACATAGGAACAGGAGGCGGTCATTCAGCCCCTTGAGCCTGTTCCGCTATTCAATTAGATTATGGCTAATCTGTATCTTAACTCCATCTAGCCACCCTGGTTCCTTAACCCTTAATAACCTTGCCTAACAAAAATCTGTCAATTTCAGTTTTGACATTTTCAATTGACCTAACCTTAATATCTTTTTTGCGGGGGTGGGGGGGGGAGTTCCAGATTTCCATTGCTCTTTGTGTGAAGAATTGCTTCCTGACATCACCCCTAGCTCTAATTTTAAGATTATGCCCCTTGTACTGGTTTTCTCCACCTGAGGAAATAGCGTCACTAATATTTGTGCAAGTGGTTGCTCGATTACTGCCTCAGACCACCTACAATGCAGTACAGGGTGATCATTTAATGCTTTTTTTTTTTACATCTTCACACCTTTGGCATCTAATTTTTTTTTAACCAACTTCTCTGCAGGGTTACAGTTCCATGGGCACTGGCCACCCTCTGGCTCTTCAGCCAGGTGGCCATGCTTCATGTGAATCCAGCTAGCAAGTCTTGGCAGACTAATACCAGTTTATAACCTATATTCACAAAGCTACTTTCCACCAGACATCACTGGATAGAAATAAAAACAGAAAATGCTGGAAATACTCAGGAGGTCAGACAGCATCTGTGGAAAGAGAAACAGAGTTACCATTTCAGGTTGATGACCCTTCGTCAGAACTGGATAGAAATTAGGTACAGAAACCCTACTCAGTTTCCGCCCCCCCCCCCCCCCCCTCCCTTAATCCAGATGCGCTAAGGCCAACTGCAGCATCCAGACCTATGAGCCAGCTGAGATCAGTTAACTCAGCATAGAACAAAGAGTGAACTTGACACCTTTCTAATACGTATGGTTCAGTACAACACTAATCAGTGGAAGAGCGAGACAAGGCCATTCAAACTCTGTGATCCAGCTCCCATTTCATAACCAAATCTGACCCCCTACATTTGTCACTTGCCTTTAACTTAAATACTTTAAACTATTTTTGGTGCCAATTTACCATTTGCCAACAGGAGACCCAAGCTTCCCATCAATCCTGACTAAAACTGCTCGTTATTTACAAATGATAACCATGTTTTCAATGACTTTACCTACTGATGAACATATTCAGCTGAATCCTGTGAACTGCATCCTTTGCACCCTACATAAACGTACTAGATACTGCATACAAATACAGTAGCTAGATAAAAATTCAGTAGAAATGTACAAACCTCCTAGGATGTCTCCACTGGGTTTCTTTCTGTAGAATGGTTGGTTGCTTGAACTATCCGACAACAGTCTACTCAGTCCCGGGTAATCACTCCAAAATTCACTGATCTGACATTCACATCAGTTTTCTGTCCACTGGTCATAAATTGCTGAACCAATAAGCATTAATGTTATTTAAAAGCTAGAACTCCACATCTTGGGAATTCACTCCTAGATTACCTTAAATTTAATGTGAACCAGTTTGTTTCCCTCTAAATCTTATGATCTCACGGCAGTACATTACATATAGGATAATAGATGCCTAATAATATCACAAAGCAAACTGTAATAGTAAAGCTTGTGCAATTTATTAAGATCCTATGAATTCCAATACATTACTGCCTTGTAACATTCCTAAATATACATCTATATATTATTGAAAGTCTTGAGTATGGCACACACTTTGTCCACAAAATTTGATATTCCTTTGTCACAGCTTTTGAATAACACAATAATGGAAACAACCTGTAAACACTTAGAATGAGAATTCCGACAAACATTTAGAATGGGAAAACCCTCCATCAGCATGTAAACATGTCACAATCACATTTGGCTGATGAACCAACTGGATCACTCAAAATGCTTTTTTTTCCCCCTCAGTAACTAAAATTCCTAATGTCCAAAATAAGGTTTCACACAAAATAAAAAATTACATACTACACAACTGATTACATTTAGCCATTGAACCACCTTTTAAAGCCTGCACGAGTGTTTTTACTTGAAGGCCTCAGCCTCTCCCAAAAGTGTTACTGTTGACAAAGTATGAGAGTGAGCGATAGAGACACCGATTCCATATCTGTTGCAGCTTTTCTTTGGCTTTGAATTATAAATATAAACTTCAGAAAGTGTATTTCATCAACCTAATTTGAGCTTAAAAAAATAAATGTTAATTTTGAAAGCAGATTTGAATTATCACCTCATTAGAAAATGTAAACACTTTAATTACCAACGTATGTGTGTGAGGGAGGGGGAAAAAAATCACAACACCAAATTTTGTGTTTGGCTAGATCTCAGTTGGAAACCAGTGCAGAGAATGATGGGCCGTCAGATCTGGAAACCCCAGTCCAGTGTTGTCAGGTCCATGCTCTTCCCTCACTGCTGACAGACGCCAAGGGGGGAATTTTAACCTAACAAAATGGGTGGGTTTGGAGCACGGGGGGGGGGGGGTAGTTAAATTGTTAAAAATTGGATTCCCGACCTCAACCCACCCACTTTCTGTTTTAACGGAGGCGAGACGAGAAGCAGGATGAGGTGGGCAACCAACCCGCTCCCAGAAGGCAATACGTCATTTTAAATATTACGAGGCTGGAAGCCTCTTTTTTAACCTCCATTTTGTTTTTAACTGTAGGTGGATGGGTTTTACACAATTCGTAAAACCCGGCAGTTACAGAAAGGCAGAGATTGCTGCATCCAGGAGGCAAGTGTTTTTATACCTACTTCCTGGATTCACGGTCCCTACCTAACCCACTCCCCGCAATGGGAAACCCCCACAAGGCCTCTGATCACCCTCCCAGGTCTTCTTTTCCACCCCCCCACAATGATGCTGAGGCCGGCCACAATCTTCTCCTCCCCCTCACGATCCTCCAGTGGCCAGCCACGATCTTCCCTTCAACCCCCCGATCATCCGGCCTCGATCTTTTCTTCTCTTGCCCCCTCCCCCCCCCCCAGATCCTTTTAACGGCCCGGCCCCCACGCAAACCCTCCCTCCTCTGTGCACAGAGTGCCGCAGGCCTACCCAGCCGCAGCCAGCCAGCCTCTCAATCTGGCTGGCTGCGGGCGGGATTCAGAGGCCTCACATGCAAATCAGGCCCTGCCGTTAACGTTGGCAGGGTCTGCGGGAAACCCGGCCTGCTGGCTGCCTCGGAGCTGCCGCCTGCCCTCCTCAAAATCCAGCCCCAAGAATCCACCAGTGAGCTATTAAAAGTCCAAGACCATCCCCAGTGCTACCAAAGTGAAGGGCCTTCCCTAGTGCAGTTGAACCCTCACCTCCCTAGTACTGCTGAATACCAGATATCTAATTTCAAAGGGTACATCTTGTGCATTTTCAGGTTTAAATGGGCAAGGGATAAAAATCGTACACATTAAAGAATATATTTTATAAATACAACATTTATATAGCATCTTTAATATACAAGGGGCTTCACAGAAGTGTAATCAGACAAAAATGTATGCCAAGCTAAATACATTAGGATGGGTGGCTAAAAACTCTTAAAAAGAGGTGGGTTTGAAGAAGGGTCTTAAAGGAGAAGTTTAGGGATGGAATTCCAGAGCTTAGAGCCTAGACAGTTAAAGGCACAGCCGCCAACGATGGTGAAGGGAGTGGGGGATGCACAAGAGGCTAGAATTAGAGAAGCATAAAGTTCTCAAATGTTTGAGAGGCTGGAGGAGGTTAGGAGATAGGAAGGAGCAAGCGAGGCGATTTAAACATGAGGATGAGAATTTTAAATGAGGCTCATCAAGCAAAGGGGTGATGGGTGGGCAAAATAGGATGCAGGCAGCAGAGGTTTGGATGAACTGAAGCATATGGAGGGTTAAGGATGGAGGTTGGTCTAGAGAGCACTGGAATAGTCGTGGATGAGGGTCTCACCAACAGATAGGCTGAGGTCAGCTACGTTAGAGGTAGAAATAGGCAACCTTTGTGATGGAGCAGCTATGGGATCAGACGCTCACTCGGGCTCAAATAGAAATTAAAAAAGGCCACTCAATTAAGGTTAATAAAAGTAGAATTTGACTTAGTTACTGTAAACCAGTGGCTCTGATGATATCCTCTACATGGTATAAGCACCTCCATTGTTATAGAGTAGCATAGCCTCCAACTCAGTGACCAACCCCACTGGCAAAAAAACCTTCCACTGCTGCAAATTTACTTGCCTAGTCTCAGCTAGAATACCCCTACATAGCTTGCCAACACCCACATACACACCAAGGTTCACAACTGGAGGTACCAGAGGTTGGCAATGCGCATGGAACTTAACTCAATACAAATCACCACCTTTAGAAGAAACAAAAAAAAAACCAAAATGAACAGAGTAGGACCAAGCAGACACTCGGTCAAGCAGCAGTGCTTTTGACTGAGTGAAACTAGGTAATAGTTTCTATATAAAGTCATTTTTTCACCAATAGTATGGGTTAACAGCAGGTGAAAGGAACTCCCACTATTGCTGACTGCACTCTAATAGTAAAGGAAATAAACTCCACATACTGATTTTTCACGAGTTCCAAAAGCAGCCACTGGCAGCATGGAAGAGATATATAGGATTACCATCACACAGGGGAAGTATGAAAGGGGACAATAGTGCACAAGGGTGCTGGGTCTCTACTTGAGTACCACCCTCTCAGCTTTAATACTAAGATAAACATACAGGGGGTAAAATTCTGCAACAAGAGTAGCTAGTTTTTCTCCATAATTAATAGTCCTCTAACAAAATTGCATTCTCATAAATTACACATTTCAAAGCCAGAGGAAAAAACCTCGGTCTGTTTTCATTAAGATAACTGTCACTCCCATAGCATTGCACCTTCAGGGACGCAGTCAGAAATACAGCAACACTATCTTATTTAAATATTGTAACTGAATGCATTTTCTAAGCTCAATTACTTCAACTCAGATGGGAGGGAAAAAAAATAATGTAACTACAGATTTACACCAGTGAAACAGAATGGTAGGATGCTGGTGTGCAACTACAAATCTCCACAGAAGTGCCAAGTAAAGGCCAAAAGTTTCCCCAGTTAGTTATCCTAGGTGACATTTATGTGCCTCCTGGTGCCAGGCTAAAAGAATCACATTGAAAAGTCTGGGAACAGGTCACCTGCTTTCCCCTGGCATATGGGATCAAAAAAATCTAGACCCAACGCAAAAATTGCATTTCGATACAGCTGCCGTTTATATGAGCAAGACAACACATTCTGAATTAGCTGACAAACTATAAATATTTGCATCATTTAGAATCCTGCAATAAAGGCACACGGCCAGTTTGCTTCCAAAGCCAAGGCCACCAACCCAAATAAAAAGTGTTTAGAAACAACCTTTTGATTTGGAGGTCATCCACCACAAATTTCTCTCATTTGCAGACAACCTTGCACGAGATAGGTTAAATGGCAAAGGACGAAGCAGCAATAGAATTGATTAAGCCGAAGCACAAGTAATTCTATGTTTTTATTGCCCGCTCGTATTTTCCATTACTTGGGTCCTTTGTTTGCAAGTCCACCAGGATTCTGTTTATCAGCACTATGAAAGGGGTGGGCATGGTATTGGAAGTTGGCAACGATGACAACACAAGCAAACATCAGTAGGTATAAACTGAAGTTGGAATTAGACACGAGGGGTCAACAGCACAACTATCAGATGCATTGGGCTGGATTCAATTAAATCATTGTATTCAGAATGTGTTGCCCACTCAACAGTCACTGCAATTACAAAAAAAAATTCACTGTGCAAAATGAGGAGACAGATTTTGACATAAGATGTTACACATCATCACAAGTCCTCATCTAGTTCTTGATGTGCAAAGAAACACATTTAATTCAAAGAGAAATTTGCATATTTTACATAGGTCTAATTTAAAATTAAAAAGTTCTGGTGCTACAAGTTTAGATAGTGATTTTTGGCAAGAAAATGAATTATAAAAAAGGACAGCACATTGCCTAAAATATTAAAGTCAAAATTAAGAAACATCACTAAAGTAAAAAAAAAATTAGAAATACACAATTTTGTCAGCATCTCAAAAGGGTAAAGACAGGTCAATGTTTTGGGTACAGAATCGCTGTCAGAGCTGTTCAGATGCTGATGGTCTTGCTGTGTATTTCCCATGGTTTCTGCTTCCAGTTCAGACTTCCAGCATTGTCTTTTTCCTTTTACTCTTCCTGAAGTGTTGCAGTCTCTTGCCGTACCTGCCCAAACACAGCTTCAGAAGCAATACTGTCGACTGTCTCTGCACAGATGCTTGCACACTTGGCCGTCCTAACCACAGGTGACTTGTGTAAAATGGAAAAAGCATATAAACACAGCCATTGTATTTTAAAAGATGTTGGAGTTCTAATTCACAGACTAAATACTCAGCTTAGATAGGTTGGCTATTATAGCCAAGATGCAGCTCTATAACAGTTACTATGTTCCTCAAGTCACACAAGACTGCATCTTTGTGTGCAGTTTTAAAATGCTGCCTAGTTGAGGAAACAAGAAAGATATCTGTTCCAGGCCAAATGCCCCACTGCTGTATGAACATATTTTGCTGTATGGTGTAATGCCCAGGGATGATGCACTTTAAAATATCAACAGTTGAATAGCTCAAACATTATTGCATTTACTTTATTATAAAACAAGAAATTATGTAACTTTCTGTACTGATTTTTATTCAACTCTCATTGAATGTTAAAAATTACAAAAGGATAACACTTCTGCTTCAGGCTTCCTCATACACCTCCGCAAATACAACACTGCTACTGCTGGTGGAAGAGACATACAAGGATCCTCATGAGAAATCTAACGTAAAGGGGTCTGTTTTTACACAATCTACAAACAGGGAGTTTAGGGGATGATGAAGTCATAGCACTATAGAAGTCAAATTCTTTCATATACAAAAAAGCACACAGATTGACTGGAGTTGAATATTCATAATGAATATATGTGCATTCAAAAAAAGCCAGGAATGATATTCCTCAACAGTTTGTTTCAGGCACAGGACAAAACTAAAATTACAGAAAAAAGGTTATGGACAGTTCACTAGTGTTTGCTCTTCTTAGATTTCTTGTGTGATCGATGTGGAGATCTGGACTGGGATCTAGATTTTTTGGAAGATTTTCTGGGTGTCCTAGAACGAGATCTTTTGGACCTTTTCGGCGTCCTTGAGCCAGATCGGGATCTGCACAAAATTGTAAAAAATGTATCACTGACTATTCAAAACACATTCTGCCACAATTTAAAAACATACATATTATACACAAAGATGCTAAAATGCAACAGATTAGGTGTTGTGCATATGTATTTGAGACATAAAAAAAGTTTCACAAAACTACAGTACATCAGTACAACAACTTGCATTTTTATGGCATCTTTAATGTAGAAAATCAGCAGAGACAACAATTGACGTGAGCCAAAGGAGGAAATGTTAGGTAGGACATGAGACTAAAAGCTTGGCCAAAGTGATGGGTTTTAAGGAGGGTCTTAAGAGGAGAGGGCTGTGGAGAGGATTACTTTTAATGCAGCGAGCTCAATAATAAGTTGAAAGCTACTATTACAATTAAAAGTGAAAATCAAACATCTTAATGTGCACAAACATCAGAGATGAGTGGACCACAAAATGACAATACACTTTAAAAAGAAAATAAATATTTATAGAAGTAGACAATATTGATGTTGCACAATGCTTAAATGGACTTTTTATTTATCAGTAATAGGTTTGGGAAATTCACCAGAGAATACTTAAGGTCAGGTCCAAGATCAAAACCCACATTTAAGGATGTTTCATGTACGTATAGAATTACCACAACACCCAATCCAGTGAGTAATTGAGCCATACCAACCAGGAAAGTCCCAGGTTCAATCCCTGATCTGCACTAAAATGATCTCATCTGGAGCATCAGTATGGATGCTACGATTGGCCTTAGGGAGAACAAAATCCTCCTCCTCAGTGTCCGCCATTACCCCTGCTGGAAACACGCAGGGGATCAGGCTCAGTGTGATGCTCTGATGGTGGAATAGTCTGCTCACACTCACCATTTAGGCTCACAAGGGTGAGGTACTATAGGTGAGGTGCCATGCAACTGGAACCCAGCAAGGAGCTAACATCTTCAGGGAAGGAGACACATTTTATTTATTTTTTTAATTTTTTTTTTTTAATTTTTTTTTTTTTAAGTGCAAAGGTGCAGTGTTAAACGCACCATAGCAAAGAAAATCAGGCTAGCAAAAGAGAAACTGCTACTCACTTATAATTAGAGCACCCTATTTACAGTGAGCGAGTAAGTCCAATTCTGTTCTTATTGGATGGGATTTTAAATCTGTGTATTCAATGATTGTCTCTGTTTACAATTAGAGCCATTGGTTTATAATAACGGAGTAAGTCAACTTCAATTATTAAATGGGCTCCCAGGGTTTTTAAATCAATGTCTTGGAGCTCCAATTCCACGATTCTTTTAACTTTTCAGCGAAAATCATAAATTGATGGCCTTCTATCAGTTAATGGAAGCCATTGCCACCTGACTCAGCAAGTTGCAGATTCACTTGAAGCATTGACGAACAGCTGCTGCCTGTGAAACCATACCTCTGCATGAGACAGCACATTCACAAAATGGGGAATAAAACTGGTGGTGAGGGTTGGGGGGGGAAAGAGAAAGAGGAGAAAGAAAATAAATACACAAAATGGTCACGGTAACAGTGACCTGAAATTCTTATGTGGACACATGCCGGAGAAATTACCATCTTCCCTTGCCAACCAATTTTGTAAGATCTCAACTCACAGTGTCACTGAATCCTATTCCAATAACAAGGTTATTCAAACCTCAAAGAATAGATTACTGTGATGTTAACCATTAATGACAAAGATTGCCTAATTTTAACATTAATTCTGCTCCACCTATTGTCCTCTTCCACCCCCCCACCCCCATTTCTCCTCTTTTCTGTTCAAATCAATTTTATTAAACTTAACTGTACTTTTTTCTACCCAATCTAAAACTCTCCTGTATTCTTGCTCTCTAAAATCCTTTAATTACATTCTATCGCTTGAGCCTTTCATCATCCACTTTAATAGTAGGAGTGACTGTTTTGATTGGTTTAAACCAAAGGAAATGACTTTTGGTGTCAGTTTAAGTTAATTAATGCTACAGAACAAATTGAATTAGTCACACGGAGGCCTGTCTCGGACAAGTTCCAGGTCAGAAAGGGCCAATTATATTCAACAGTGACTCACAGGGGAGAAGAGGTCTTTATCTGCGATAGCGAAGGGTTATAAAAAGTAGGAAAAAGGGAATGCATTCCCAGTTCTAACATTCAGCACATCAATGAATAAACACAGAGGAAATAAAAAGCATCACATAATATGGGCCACCATACAACATACCTTTTGGACTTCTTATTTGTATCTCTAGGTGTGTCTTTATGTGTTGACCTGGTGTGGGGACTCTCTTTGGTACGTGATCTATCTGACCGTTCTGAACGCGGTGATGGCGACTTCACACGCCTGACAATACGAGTTGGACTGGCAGATGCACTGTGTTTCCTCTTTCTATCAAAACATCAACATATCACACAATTAGAACTGGAACCAGTTGCCTAGGTTTCAGCATTTCACATGCTTACTTTCTATGCTGCAGGAACATGTCAAATAGCAGCAACCCCAATTCAGCAATAAATAGTAAAACGTACAGATAATAGAAATAAAAAAAGTTGCATCCTCAGGATTCCTACTTCAAATGAGGCTCACCTGAGCAGGGGACTGGTCATTCACATGTGTAAGCAGATATATTGCATCAAAAATAACTAATGTGAGAAAAAGTCCACTGCTTCTATGGAACTTGCATAATCCACTATCAGGAATACTCAACTTTCAAATATCTAGTTTGCATCCTAGCATATAATGCTTTAGCTTAACTTATCTGCTGTACTGAATAGCAGTTTATTCAACACAACTTGAGCCTTCCTTATTCTCTCAATTAAGCAATCCAAGTACAAGATAATCCTCAATACATGTAAATTATCTAGGGAAGCTATCCCTTTAAGACCTTCCTTAACATCTAGTGTCCTCCCCCATTGGGCTATATATGGAACATAGATTTGATCATCATCTGGGTTTGGTTGACCAGAGGAGGCAGCAATGTGACCTGCATGGACGGTTAATGAACCATACAGCACATGGTCAGCTTTTAAGCCTATTAGTTCTATTTATAGGTCAAACACAGATTGCAACTCAGTGAATGAGGAAGCCCGTACCTAAAATGAAATTTCATAGATATTCAAACAGGGCTTCCTAAACGTTAGAGGGATCCACAAGAAGATTCTAGAGAAACCAGAAGATCAGATTTCTGAATTTTCTCTATTTGTTGACTGATTGGCTAAATATTTCCATTGCCATATACTAACAAGACAATTTCTGTGACGATCGCATTGTTTTCCTCTGGGTAACTGACAGGCTTTCCAAAGTTAGGACAGGGAGTCTCCAAGAGGCTGTCAATATTTGTTGAGTGTAGCCTACACTGGAGTGATGTACCATGCTCTTCCATTTGTCAGTCTCCGCGTATAAACAGCAGTGTACAATTTCCCCAAAAATATATACTACTTTTTTCCTCCTCCACCCCCCGCAAAAAAAAGTATTCCACTTTTTTGTTGCTCCAGAAGAAAATAGCTGTGAGAAAAAGTAACAAATGGCCCCAACTACATATTTCAATTGCATCAACGTTTTGATGACCTCTCAGGAACATTAATTACTGCTCTAACTCTAAATAATTAAGAACCCATTTAATGTGAGATCTAAAGCTTATATAATTAAAAAGTGTTAGTCTTATTATTTATTGTTTGAAGAATATACTTTGTGACTAGTAATGTGAAACCATAATTACACAACCTGCAAAGTTACCCACATTTAACACACAAGTGAGTGGTTTCTGGTTGACGCCACTCGATGCAAGAACATCTCAACATATCCACATCGAAACCATCCTCTATAATTACACTTCATATCTTATTCATAAAACCCCTATAATTAAAAGGAATGCAAAAGTTCACAGCAACCGTCCACCACAAATGTCTCGGTAACTGAGGATGGGCAATAAATGCAGCCTTGCCTGCACTGCCCACATTCCAAGAACAAAAGGAAAAACAAACTGAAATAGGGTGAATGTTAGATAAGCATAATTTAAAGATGCTTGTAACCAACATTCCCGCTAAGCTGCACAACCTCGTGGTGGACTGGAGGTTCCGCACAGGCCGCTTACCAGCTTTTAAATGGAAAAAACTGCGCATGCGCAAAAATTTGAATGGGCCGCGCAGCCAGTTAAAGGGGCCGCGCACCAAAAAAGAGAGGGAATATTGCTTGTAACTGCAAGTTAGACACTAAAACAATACCTCTCTTTGCTCGAAGGGGACGAGGAGCTCTCTTTTTCTTTCCTATCTTTTACACGGAACTCTGATTTAATCACATCTTTCTCTTTGTCCTTTTTGTCACGCTCCCTTTCTCTTTCCAGTTCTTTCTCCTTCTCCTAAATGCAAAAACAAAAATACAGCTGAAGTTTAGGTCACAATATTAAAGTACAAAGTAGTCCACCACAAAAATAAAGCAAACTGTCAAAACACCCCGAGGAAAGCATTACGCCTAGAAACAACTTTTGGATTTAAACTAGTTGCAGATTTGATATTAAGATATTAAAACATCAAATAGCTCATTTAGAAATTCAAAAAACCAAGATCCCTAAGTAAGCACAGATTTCCCCAACTGCTCAGCAAGTTTGTCCAGCAAGCAGCTGAGCAACATAGAAAAAGATCCCCAACCTGTGTAGTTATCAGTTCTCAGCTAGGACAATGGTAGGGAAGTCTATTACTATCTTCCTCACTGTTTACTACACTTCCAAGTTTTATGTCATTTGCAAATTTCAAAATTGTGCCCTGTACCCCCAAGTCATTAATGCATATCAAAAACAGCAGTGGTCCTAGTACTGAACAACAACTTGTATTTATATAGCACCTGTAATGTAGTAAAACAGCCCAAGGCACTTCACCTTAGGGAACTTGACTGTAAATTCTCCCTCCAGTCCGAAAAACAGCCATGCACCACAACTCTTTTCTATCCCGAAGCCAATTTTGTATCCATGCTGCTACTGCCCCTTTTATCCCATGAGCTTCAATTGCTAACAAGCCTACTATGTGGTACTTTATCAAACGCCTTTTGAAAGTCCATATACACATCAACTGCAGTAACCTCATCCAACCCTCGGTTATCTCATCCAAAAACTCAATCAAGTTACTCAAACCTGATTTGCCGTAACAAATCCGCGCTGGCTCTCCTTTATTAGTTCATGCTTGTCTACGTGGCTGTTAGTTTTCTCCCAAATTGTTGTTTCTAAAAGCTTCCCCACCACCACCGTTAAACCAACTGGCCTGTAATTGCCAGGTTTATCCTTTTCCCCTTTTTTGAACAAGGGTGTAACATTTGCAATCCTCCAGTCCTTTATGGACTTTGGGCAAAGAAACGATCAGGGTTGTCTATGATGCCCTCATGATAAATCACCTGTTGACATTCGCTATCAAGGCTCAGACATGAATAATGACCATTTGAATGAGATCTTAGAAGGCATATGTGGAACATAAAATGGGTATGGTAGATCAGGGTGCAATCATGCAACCTGCTTCCATCAATGCTGCTCTATAGCTGGCCAGTTACAGGTATGGAGAATTATGCGCAACAACTCTCTCTCTCCCCTGCACCCCTCCTCGGACACAGTTGAGATGGGGAATTTCATGGATGGCCAGGGGAGGGGAGAGTGGCAGCACCTCAAATCATGCTCTCTGGTGCGCAGAGCTCCATTATGCTGTGCCAACAGAAGTTTTGCCAAATGCAAACCACCACTAGACCAAGGCTGCAATCAAATCAGCTGATAGCAAGTGTTATTTTCTGGGCTCCAGGACAGAAATGGAATAATTATATTTTTACTGTGTACCAGAGCCAATTTGTGCATTTTCAAATAGTTTACGGATATTAAAAGATAAATAAATCAGCAAATGAAATGATCCTTACAGGTGCCAGAATATCAGCAAACTGGCAACCTCACTATCTTCATTTATAATTACACTCATTAGTTTAATAATAGTCTTATGAGCAAGACAAATCAAACTCAATCAAGTGAAGCAATAAGGAACAGAATCTATTTAGCACAAGTTAATCAGAATATGCTGCACTCACCCTCTGAAGCAGTTTGTCTCTATAATGTTCCACTTGCTCTTGCATGGTCTGACCTGCCTTTTTAGGCCTTTTGCCAGATTCTAACTCATCCTGGAACTTCATTACCTTAAGCTTAAAAAAAAAGGTCAAGTTTATTTTCAGATACAAGCACATTTACAATTAAAAAACAGCCCAAAATGATTTTGCTAAAAGAAGATTGTCACAACACAGGGAATATCTGCACCTCTATTTCTCGAAGCTTTGCTCGCTTTTCTTCAGACATTTCTGAATACTTAAGAATGGGCTTGGGGTCCACCGTTTCTTCTTTTACTGGGTTAGAAAAATAAAGCAGCTCCTCTGACCTAGGCATTTGATCGTCAATATCATCATCATCGTCTTCATCATCGCTTTCCTTTAATGTACTGTCCCTGTTAATTACAAACAATTTCCCATTCTAATAGTCGTCAAAAATAAATTTCGAGTCACTGCAAAACAAGAATGCGCTTTAAATTCCAATAAGGCCACCAGGAATCACTCATTCACAAATTCCTGTCGTTTATACAACTGGTGTGGAAGTAAATCAATTTTGATTGACACCAACATGTTGCAATAACAGTGATTTAAACAAGTTTGCACTCTGATTACTGGTATAAATCCACTGTGTTGAGATTTTTAAAATTATGGTTGTACAACACCATGTTGGGATAGCAAGCAGCATATCTTTCTGTAGAGGCAAAGGACAAACTTTATAGTCACAATTTCATACCTCACTAGTAGTCATACTTGGGGTTCACATGGCTCAAAAAACATAATGGGGAGTGTTAAAGCATCCTCCATTTATGTACTTTTCCTTTGATTTAATGGTACAGCCTAAATAAAACCATTAACACCGGCTGCATAAATACAATACGCAATAGAGAACAGTTTGTTCCACTGAGGTTTTCATGAATCATTCATGATTTAATTACTTCCTAATTTCTGAAATATATATATTCTTTTTAAACTGTCCCTGGTTGTGCATCCTGCATTATTATGGCAAGTCAGAATATCAACATACGCGGGTTGTTCATCCTCTTCCGATTCAGTAGGTTGGTCAAAAAGCTCCCATTTTGAAGTTGTAACAGCTTGGAGAAAAGTATACTGTGTTACTCAATGCAATAACTACCAATAAACTCAGTTCATTAAAGTATTAGAATTTAATAAACATCTGCCAAAAGCATTAGACGATTAGCAGAACATTTGCTGAGTTTATTTCCAATTACAGAATTTAGAAGTCTCGGGTAAATTCAGTTTGTCTGATAGCAGCTAGTCATCCGTTATAGCTTGTTCACGCCAAAACCAAAACTCGTATAAGCTCAGCATTACAATTTGAGCCAGAGGATTATAATCTGGCTTACTGCTGAATAAAACATGTATCGAGCTGTGTGCATACTAGAAAAATACTAAGTTAACATCTAATCACTTATTTGCAACTTACCTTGTGATTCTAATTCTGCTTCATCTACTGCTTCCCATTTCGATGGAGCAACTTTAAAAACTGACTGAAACTTCTTGGAGTCTTCAAGGCCATCAACTGACAAAAAATTTGAGACAGTTAGTTTGACCATCCACATCCCAATATTAGACACTTTTTAATTAACATACACTAACAGGGGAGTTTTTTTCTTCGTTTCTTCCCCTGGAAGTCAAGATGCTTCACAGAGTTAATGTGATATCACTGGGGGAATTAAAACTGATGTAAATCACAAGTTGTTCAGAATTTAAATTACAGTTGATTATTAGGAAACTTGGGCATTTGTCAACCATCCTTCCAAATGTAAGGAAGAATATCCCACATGATATTTGTAAAAGAATTAAGAATTTATATTAGTACACAATTAAGTATCCATGAAAACACAAGGTACAAAAATTCAATCCTTTTCCAGCTCTCAAAACCCTCAGCCAAGGAAAGGTAGGGAACCTGCTCCAGTCCTCAACCTGCAGCCATGATGAGAGATATATACTTTAATGAAATTTCTAGAGGGATAGAATTGAAAAGTAGGGAAGTTATGCTAAACCTGTATCGAACCTTGGTTTGTCCACAGTACTGCGCGCAGTTCTGGTTGCCATATTATAGGAGGGATGTGGAGGCACTGGAGAAGGTGCAGAGAAGATTTACAAGGATGATACCAGAAGTGCGAGGGTATACATATCAGGAAAGGATGAACAGGCTGGGTCAATTTTCTCTTGAAATAGGCTGAGGGGTGACCTAATAGAGGTCTTTAAAATTATGAAAGGTTTTGATAGAGTAGATAGAGAGTGTTTCCACTTGTGGGGAAGAGCATAACTAGAGGCCATCAATATAAGATAGTCACCAAGAAATCCAATAGGGAATTCAGAAGAAACTTCTTTACCCAAGAGTGGTGAGAATGTGGAACTCGCTACCACAGGGAGTGGTTGAAGCGAATAGTATAGATGCATTTAAGGAGCGGCTGGACAAGCATGAGGGAAAAAGGAATAGAGGGTCATGCTGATAGATTTAGATGAGGAAAGGCAGGAGGAGGCTCGAGTGGAGCATAAATGCTGGCATGGACTGGTTGGGCCGAATGGCCTGTTTCTGTGCCATATATCCTATGCAATCCTATGAAATTAGTTTATTGGCAGCGATATATGGGTTAACCTGCAAGTTCTTTCCTCCATCCCCACAGGAGGCTTGTTAAGAAGATGGAAGCCCATGGAATTAAGGAGAAGTGGCAGTATGGATAAAAAATTGGCTCAGTGACAGGAAGAAGGGTGGTGGTGGATGGATGTTTTTCAGACTTGGAGGTGGTTTGCAGTGCTGTCCCCCAAGGGTCAGTTTTAGGTCCATTACTCGTTTTCAACTTTCATGAACGACCTAGACTAAAGTGTAGGGAGCAGCATTATAAAGTTTGCAGATGATATGAAACTTGGTAAAGTAGTAGATAGTGGTGAGGATAGTTACACACTTCAGGATGACAGGCAGGATAGTGAAAGGGGCAGAAACATGGCAGATGGAGTTCAGTCCGGGGAAGTGTGAAGTGATGCATTTTGGGAGAGCAATATGGAAAGACAGTATATTATAAATGGCACAATTTTGAAAAGCGATCATGCTAGAACTTTATAAATCACTTGTTAGGCTTCAGCTGGAGTATTGTGGACAATTCTGGGCACCAGACTTCAGGAAAGATCTTTGAGAAGAGTGACTTAATAGAGGTTTTGATACAGTAGATAGAGAAAAAACTATTCCATCTGGCGAGTGGGCCAATAACCAGAGGTCATAGATTTAAAATCATTGGCAAAATATCTAAAGGGGTGAGGAAAAATGTTTTTACTCAGAGTGGTCAGGATCTGGAACGCTCTACTTGAAAAAGTGGTGGAAGCTGATTCCGTAAATAATTTTAAAAAGGAGTTGGACAGGTACTTGCGGGTGAGGAACTTAGCGTTACGGACAAAAAGCGGTGATTTGGGACTAAGCACGACTGCTCTTTCAAAGAGCCAGCACAGGCATGACAGCCCAAATGGCCTCCTTCTATGCTGTAGGTTTCTATAATTCTATGATCCCGCCCATGGAAGAGTGTCATGTGCAGTTGGTACCTCTTCATAATGGTGTGGCCAAGATCTTGGAATCACAGACAAAACCCATCTGCTGCCACTCTAGAATTTCAACAAAGTTACTGTGCCCTCGTCTCCTCCCGTCTCACAAGTACTTTAAAAGCAATCTATATCAATATGAGACATATAAAGTATAGCCAAGGTAACTGAATTGGATAGCGTCAACTGTTTCACATGTGTGAATCAAGCAGCATGCAAAATTAAAACCACTTACTAGGAACACCATCAAGGTCATCATCTAGCACCTTCATAGGAACACCGTCAAGATCATCTAGAGCAGTGCTTAGATCAATTGGAACTCCATCTACATCCTCCAATGGGGCACCATCAAGTTCGTCCTCAACAGGTGCTCCATCTAGTTCTTCAGACTCTGGCTACCAAACATATAACCCACATTATTACCATAACTACCTCAGTCATTACACATTAGAACTGGGCCAATTAGTTGTACATTACATAAAAAATGAAACTTAATTTTTTTCTTTGCTTTCTGGAACTGCACTGATTCTTCTTTAGAGGCATGGAGAAAGATTTGAGAAATGGATCGACCACCCAAGAACAGAGAGTCTGGAAATGCGCCAAGTAACATACAGCTGTAATCCAACTGAAAAATCCAGATATCATGATTTGCAAGTGTGGTTTGTGAATACCATCTAAAGTTGCTAGACTGATTGCATCTTGCAATTTCCTCCACAATATCCTTTATAGAATACATGTACTAACTCAGTGTTTACTTAGAAATAACACACAAACACACACTAATGGATCACATGGTGTTGCTCATAGATAATGGAGGTCACCCATGCACCCTCAATGATCGTGCATGTATGGAAGTCTGCAACTGAGGAGGTACTGATCCCTCTAATTAGAGGCACAGAAAACATTGTGACCCAAAGTTTGGCTGAAAGTTAAAATTCCAAGATTGGACTAGAAGGCCTCAGAAGGGGCAAGCCTCCATAATGGAAATATGTTCAAGATACTTTCACATGTTATGAGTAAGTTTTGTTTGACTTCAGAATTATTTTTTCTGTATTTGTTAAAATTCTATTTTTAGGAGCATAGAATGAGCAGGCGAACAATAAAGGCGGCCACCAAAAGCACGTTGAAAAAAAATTCAAGGGGTGATGGGGAATTTTTTGAGAAAGATAGTAAAGTGCAGTGTGTGTTTTTGAGTGGAAGAATAATAATTTACATTTATGTAGCACTTTATTGCTTCCTCAGGATGTCTCAAAGTGCATCATATCCAATAAATTACCTTGGAGGTCAAGTCACTATTGCTATGTCTGGAAACTTGCCAAACAAGTGTTGGCAACTAAAATTCCAAAACTGTGGTTGCCAAATACAACAGTCTTCTGATGAAATACTGCCAGATTTATTAAACCAGTTTGAATTTTTTTGACCACAGAGATGCACATCTAAAACTTACAAAATGTAAAAGTAAAGGACTTAGTCCTCTTGACCTGTGTTTTGAGAACCCAATACCAATTAAGTAACAGCAGTGCATGTCTCTATACATGGCTATATGATTAGTGGATCACCAGGAGAGATAAATAGCAATGGATACTTAACTTAGACTAAAATGTATAAAACTAAAATTCTGAAATAAATAGCATGAAAATTACACTGGCCCAGATTTTGCTGTAATAACAACAGCGAGGCTATCAGCGCTCACCGTTATTACAGGGTAAATCTGACAACTTCTGGCGTCCAGACAAACGTAGTTAAATGAGGAAATACAGAAGTTGCTGTCAGAGATACCCTGCTCCTCCACAGGGTGCACTGTTGCAGTCCTCGCCGATAGACTCAGCACTGAAATCACTAATGGCCTGAACCTGGGGTACTTACCCAGTGGTTCCGCACTAAAGACAGCTGAAAAAGTTAGGGCTGGTGCATTCAGGAGTAAGCGAGTTTGGTTTTTTTAAATGGCATAATAAGGGACAATTACTGCTGTTCAACCTCTCTAACCCTGAAAAATTAATTTCGTAAGTGTGGAGTCGCATTCCCTCAGAAGAAAATTAATGTTGCAGATTAAAATTTTTTTACTTTTTCTGTCTGTCTCTTATCTCTCTCCCTTAATTCTATCTGTATTTCCCAATCTTTATTTTGCTTCCTGTACATAATTTAAATGTAGTTTATATTTTCTGGTTTGCAGTCTGTGCGTCTCAGTGAGGATGCTTCAATCTAATTGGTTGAAGAGCCTCACTGTTGCTTTCCCTGTTCACTGACGCTACAGATCCCCTGGAGATGACACTGCACTGAAACAGACGCTGGATTAGTGGAAATCCCTGCCGACAAGCCCGCGAAAAGTCTCTGGACAACTGTACACGAGGTGAATGGCGAAAACCATTCCTTCATCGCCGAGAGCAAAATCCGGGCCACTGTTTTCAATAAATCAAAATTGATCAGCTATGTAGTTTTACTGTAATGGCGCATGAATCTTTTGGTCATCCACAGCAACATCCAACACTATAATCACATCAATTTCAAGGTGACCAATGGATGTCGTCAAGCAGACGTCCAAAACAAAAAGAGCTCACAATTCAGTATAAAATTGGCAATCTAATTGGCCACATGGATAGCTGTTCTTCTGAGATTAGCGTTGAATTTGGCTCAATAATATGCCCCAATAAAGTCTTACTATGCATTTACACATGCTACCCCTGATCGGTGTAGCTTATTCCCTTCAAAGAACACCTAAAATGGGATAAGTTTTCTTACCCAGCAAGGACACTCTCAACGAGCATGAAAACAAATTGGAAAAAGACTAGAGTATATACTGATGTATTATGGATTCGCAATTCAACACTTAAATCACTAAACAGAGATTGCTTACATGCAAAATGTTCCCTGATCTACACATTTATTTCCAACTCCATAACCACAAAATATGTAACCCACTTTCCCTAATGATGTTGTCTGTAATGTAATAGCAGAACTCAGCAAGTGCACATCTATTTTCCCCAGAATTCCTGCACATTAAGATTGATAATTTCAGAAATATAAAACAGCTGCACTTCTTCAATGAACAATAAATTCATACCTGAACACTTATCTTAATTCAGCATCACTGTATAATGAAAGTGAGTGAACAGCTCAAATACAAATCTTAATCTGGATGTGGTCATTTTTCATTTCAGGACATTCTAGTTGTAAAGATCTAGGCATAAATTGCAACTCCCACTTTACTAGCAAAAAAGCAAACAAAGCACTGGGGTTCATTTCTAGAAGGATAGGATTGAAAAGCAGAGAAGTTATGTTGAACTTGTATAGAACATTGGTTAGGCCACTTGGGAGTACTGTGAACAGTTCTGGTCTACATATTATGAAAAGGATATAGAGGTATTGGAGACGGTGCAAAAAAGATTTACTAGAATGATACCAGAACTGAGGGGTTATACCCATAGCAAAGACTGAACAGGCTGGGGCTATTTCCTCTAGAAAAAAGACTGAGGGGTGACCTGATAGAGGTCTTCAAGATTATGAAAGGGTTCGATAGGGAAGATGTTTCCACTTGCTGCCGAGACCAGAACTGGGGGCCATAAATAGAAGAGAGTTACTAATAAATCCAATAGGGAATTCAAGAGAAACTTCTTTACCCAGAGAGTGGTTAGAATGTGGAACTCACTACCACAGGGTTGAGGAGAATAGCATAGATACATTCAAGGGGAAGCTAGATAAGCACATGAAGGAGAAAGGAATGGAAGCATATGTTGATGGGGTCAGATGAGAGGGGTGGGAGGAGGCTCGTGTGGAGCATAAACACCAACAGGGGCCTGTTGGGCCGAATGGACTGTTGCTGTGCTGTAAATAAATACTTTGTAGTACTACACCCGAGCCAGAAAGTGAAGGGGAAATCAAGCAAATGAGCTTTGGCAATTAAAATTCCAAAAACAGTTGTGAAATACAATAGACACCAGCACATAAAACCGTTATAAAAACACAAAGCATAGATAAAACATTAATTACCACGTAGATAGCTACCTGTCGCTTCGAAACTTCTTTGATTTCTTCAACATCCACAAGTCCAAGGTAGATATTCTAGAGATTAATGAGGAATGGTGTCAACAGGAATGATAACTAACTTAAAAGAACATTGACACATTTCAATACAAGTCCTGCTCACGACTAAAACAAAAGTGAGAAGTCGCACAACACCAGGTTATAGTCCAACAGCTTTATTTGAAATCACAAGCTTTCGGAGCGCTGCTCCTTCATCAGGTGAAGTGCTCCGAAAGCTTGTGATTTCAAATAAAGCTGTTGGACTATAACCTGGTGTTGTGCGACTTCTCACTTTTGTCCACCCCAGTCCAACACCGGCATCTCTGCATCACGAATAAAACAAGCTAGTGTAATAAAAGTAACGTTTAAAAAAAGCAAATAGATAATATAATTTTTTTTAAAAGCTTAAAAATAATTACATTAATCATACATAAATACCTGGGGTTTGCAGACTTCTTTACTTTCTTCCTCAAGATCTACAAGTCCAAGAAAGATATTTTGGAGTTTAATGAGGAATGGGTCAGGGTAAACTGTCCAATCTTCCCATGCTCTAAAGCAACCCATCACTCTTTGCTGTAAAACAAATTGGAATACTTCAACATATTACTATCAAGTTACAGCATCTAACAGACTTGTCAGCTAGTTTAACAAAATGCTAATTAAAAATAATAAAATTTATACTTTTAAAATAGTCAGGCATTCTGTAGCCTGTTATTAGAACATAAACTTTTTAAATACCATTTCCTGCATTTACACCCCCTCCCACTTGTATTTATTTTTCCTCTTACCATTCAAAAAGATTTGGACTTTCACTTTTATTATTTACATTAATCTAAATACTTTAGTTGCAAATTTCATTTTGCTTGTTCATTTTCTGTTTGTTGCCTTGTTCTCTTCACACTAATTCGTTGTCTCTCCATTTCTTTTTAATGAACTTTGCTCTGTCCATTCAGTACCAGCTCCTTTATTTTTTGTTTCTCTGCCCTCTCCAGTGCCGTGTTAATTTCCTCAGTGTTAAGCACAATTAAAATTCTCAAATTAGCGTTGCTTTATTCTCAAAGCCTTCAAGGAGATCCTTATGATCATTTATTTCCACACGTTGAATTCCTTTGGTGGAATACAGTTCCGCAAGCACTGGTCACTCTTCAGCACCTCATCCAAGTGGCCTTTATTCATGCTTAAGCCTAGACAGGGATCGTCAGAAGCAGCAGCAGCCCATTTAATCATGGGGCACATGTGATTGGGCCCTACCCTTTCATCGCCCTACATTCACACACCCTCACGTTCCTGTATGGGTCACTGATTAGTGCGCAGAAGCAGGAACCACGGCTGATTTTTCCCTCACTAACCCAAGGGTGCTGAGGCATATTGCATGGCCCCCTACTGCAGACCTGGTTGAGGTCATTTAAATTAACACAGGCCAGGATCAAACCTAGGACTTTCCAGGTCTGTATGGTTGCTAGTCATTGGATAAACTTGTTCAGCCATCCGGGAAGACCTTGCAACTATTGTTTATATTGTTTAGCTACATGCTCTTTCAAGTCCCTAAATACAACAGGAAATGATGGATGTCAACAAAAATAGCTCGACTATCTGAACAGTGCCCTTCCTTATAATTTAACAGCTTCTGGCAGAACCGCAAGAATTGATTCGAAAAATTATGCAATTATTAAATGGGATTTAATAAGCAATCTTAATTTATTTTACGTAAAATTTGAAGACCAAGTTGATAAAAAGTTTCCACTTCCTCGTAAAAAGTAAGTTGAAAGGTTTAATATACAGCATCACAAACAGTTAAACTACACACATAATTAACTGTTGAGAAATAAAGCAAGCAAAAAGGTCCAAAAGTAGTAATGATGCCCTCTTTGGCAGCCTAAGTACATCTATGTAACCTGATCGTTCATGACGTTTCAAAACAACTATGACCAATAAAAGCAAATGGTTTACAGTAATCATTACCTTGAAATTCTCAGACTGTAAGTGACCTTGTATTGACTTGTAGGTTGCATTAAGGTTTGCAAAGATCTGGCACAGCTTAGATTCAAAACTGCAAGAGAAGCAGAAATAACATGTGCCAAAACAAACCAAGCAGAAACATATCTACTAACTTTTGCCCATGCTTAAAAATATAAAATGTTTCACACTATTCACACAACAAAATGCTTAGACATACCATGAGATAGTTAAATTCAACATTTTGGCAAGCGATTCTGACCATAGAGTCGAATACCCTTCAAGAGCTCAAACTCCCATTTAAAAAGTCTCATTGGCATCATAAATTTGTATTTTGAAGAATGTGCCTCACACATCAAAAACATTAATATATTTTGGCTTCTGTGAAAAAGATTTGTTTTTGCATGTGTGGTGTCCTTGCCCTGGAGAACAATTTTTGATGTAATTACAAGTGAAATGTGAAACAATTTGGGGTTTAATTTCCTCCGTGCTCTATTGTTAATCACATTAGTTCACAATTCTCACATAGAATTTCTGTCTGTATTTTAAACAAATAAAAAAGTGCAGACATAAATTTGCAGACATATTAAACAGTGCACTAAAAATTGTGCACAAAGGAAATTAAACCTATAAAATGCCTACATGCAGGGCCAATCATTAAACTGCATAAACAAAAAGGTGCTGGTGACGACAACACACCATTATAATACATGCACATACCTCAAGAAAATGATCAGCATAAACATTTTTCTTTGTGAAGTTTCAATTTAATTTTTTTTTAAATCCAACATCTTAAGAAACAAGCTGTTGCAGGATATATAATTATCAAGTACAGATTGCTTCCAGCTCATTTAACAACCAAAGAAATCAAATGCTGAAAGTTTCCAATTAAGATTGGCATGGGTTGTTGAAGTAACAAATGCAATAACTTGCACTTATATAATGCGTTTTACGAAGAAAACCACCTTAAGGCGCTTCACAGAAACATGAGGAAAAATGGATACTCAGCTAAAGAATGAGTAATTAGGAAGGATGGCCACTAGCTTGATCAAAGAGGTGGGTTTAAGCAGGGTCTTAAAGGAAGAGGGCATAAAAGCATGTGGAACTGGTCAACTTTCAATGGATTGGGGAAAGATGTGATTTATAACTTATCTACAGTAGCAAAGAGGATCCAAATACATGAAGTTCATTGGCTACAATAAATTGCCAATTTTATGCCAAAAAGCAGACCTAAAAAAGGGTAATCACTTTTATTTTTGATTGTGTGCTGAAAGTCAAAGATGGTTAGCTCTTGCTTTTTTTTAAAAAAAAAAACGGTGCTACACTACTTGTACTAATCATATCACCACAATAGATGTAGAAGGCACCAGTCCACCCTAGCCTTGTCTGTCTGGAAAGAACCTACCAAGGTTTTTTTTTTAAAAAAACATTCAATACCTACCTGAAAATCTATTGATCACAAAGATACATACAGAAGAGGGTGGACATCTGGCCCATCTAGCTCATCTTTCCATAGAAAGCTATGATCGCTCATCAGGGCATTTAACTATCTCCTAAATTATTTCAGAGCTTTTGCCGCCACGACCCAAATATCACTCCAGATATTAATCAATGTGTGAAGTGCTCCCTAATATCCTGACAATCAACCTTCCACAAGTTTGTATCTATGTCAACAACAACAAGTATTTATATAGCACCTTTGACGTAGTAACATGTCCCAAGGCGCTGCACAGGAGTATTTTAAGACAAAAAAAAAGGTCCCCTAAGTTTGTATCTATGTCCCCTTGTCTTATAGTCGTGGTTTAACTTTAAATAGTGCTCAGGATTAACCTTTTCTATTCCACTCAGTATCTTAAATATTTCTACAGTTCCTCTCATCTGTCTCCCATCAACGCTGAAGAATCCAAGTTTTTCTAACTCATAATTTAGTTCTGACACGCGGGACTATCCTCAGTGCCTTTCTCTGCACCTCTTCCATGACTTGGATCTTTCCATCGTGCCTTGGTGTCCAGAACTGAACGTAGTATTAAAGGTGTGGCCTGGCCAGAGGACAGCACAGCTTCAGTATGATGACTCCTGACCAGATTTGGCAATATAGCCTGGAATTCTGTTTGCTTTGTTTTCCGCTGCTCTGCAAAAGCTGGACACGGTCAGTAGAATCAGTGCAGAGTTTATTATCACTCCAAAATATTTTTCGGCCTCAACCCTAGCTAGTTCAACACCATTCATTACGTTTCTCTTGTTTTTCCCCCAATAAGAAAGATTTTGCACTCTATTACTCTGAAGAACTTCCTGACATCAGTCCTTCTGTTAGTTTGAACCTGTGCCCCCTCGCCCTATGATAAACTTAATGTGTAATGTTCCAATTATAATATACAAGTGTTGTAACATACAGAACAGTTCCTCCTCTATAGTCTCTGAATGCTGTTGGGCAAAAAAGCCCATTATTCATGCAGGAGTATGCTTGCATATGCTTACAGTGGCTGGTACATGCTCATTTTATTTTGACTCAACTTTCCAGAGCTATAGAAACACTACATCAGTTGCTACTGGTGAAACTGCCCACCATAAACTCGGTGGTTTTACCAAGGAAGGCAAAATAAAACACATTCACAGAAGCACATCCAAAATCAGATCTGTGCCATAAATTGGGTTTAATATACACCCAAGCTCATCACAACATTAACAGCTTTGAATATTCAACAATGCTGTCACAGGTCCCTCAGTAGAGAAACCGTATCAAACATCTTAAATGTATCACAAAACTGTGCTAGAACATGTTTGTATGGCTGTGAAAAGGTCTGCTCTCTTGATATTCATAAATGTCAGCAGAACTGCAAGTTTGACTGCTGCGTTAAAGTTCCTGCAAGATAAATACAAGATACATGACGACTATTCAATGGATGATCCTGACCCAACAATGCACAAATGCTGAAGCAAAGAATGTATTGGCAGATGCGCCTGCTGGATATATACTGTATCCTACAAAGTGAGCATGCAAGAGTTTTTCTTAACAAGAAGACTAAAGGGCAATGAAGACAATACTGATCGAAGCCCAGAAGGATTTGTACAACTGGTATTATACCAAAAGCAATTTTATAACCTACGGATTACTAGAAAATACTCCCATCTGAAACTCACTCCCTAAATTCCCACACCTCCTTCCCCAATTTCAAAAAACCCTCTTCACGAATTATGCTTTTGGCAGCACCTCCAAACTCCTATCCTGTCTTTCTTCCTCCTGCTTGACATCTACTTTTTTCCCCACTGCTACATAAAGCGCTCAAACATCTGCTGCACACGAGCAGCGCTATAGAAATGCAAGATGCTGTTGCAGTACTTTAAACAGGGCATTTCATTTCAACAACATATCCGGGAAGCATAGCCTCCCATTTAATTATTCACTAAAACCATTCCACAAGACACAAAATAGATACTTACAATTTTCTGTAGTATGAGGCATTTGCAACTTTAGCAGAAGAATTGTACAATACATCTGACACCAAATAAAGCCTGGCAATCTGGAATTAAAAGAAAAAAATTGTGACTTCACTTTCAAAATGATCGGTTTTGTTTTAAATGTACCGTTGTGACACAAATACAGTGTGCTTGATGAAAGTGCTAACAGACACTAATGTTCCCCATTAATTCTCTTAAGCTGTCGAAAGAAGCATCTTGAGGACTAGGACTTGGTCATTGTCTTACCTAAGCAGCATTTCTGGAAGAGTTTAAACCATTGCAACTGTCAATGCATTCAGGAGGCCATCTACCTTATAGATTGTACTCACTTGTTTAATCTCTTCAGATAAAATGAATACCAAACTCACCTTGCAAACAAGCAAGACTCCAGATTACTTTGGTTATCAAGTAAAAACGTTGCTGACTTTTCCAAAACAATAACTTTGGAGGCCAATTGTGCACCATGAAGTAGCTGCTCTTTTATCCACAAATTTCTAATAATCATTTAGGAGCCAAGTAAATTGGTCATATACAAGGGCCGGAAATTGCTGTCAGAGGCTTCCCACGGGCAAATGCCTCCAAACCACAAGTAAACTCCACACCTACCTGGTGCCTCCGTACCTTCGGACTCTTGTGGTCCTAGGCCTGCAGGCGTATCCCAGGGGTGTATGCGGTTCGCAAACGTCCCTGGGATCACGTGGGCCAGGCCAATCAAAAAGGGGAATTCCCATTATGCTTATGGGGGAATTCCAGTACAGAATATGCTTATGGGGATTCTGTACTGGAATCCCCATAAGCATAATGGGAATCCCCTAAAAAACACACTTTCACGGCACAAATAAATAAAAATAAATCACATGTTCAAAGTTAATTAAAATACAATTTAATTAAACATTTAAAACAAAAATTTTATTTTTTGAAAAATAAACATTTTTCAAGTGGCCGAAAGTAACCTAAACTAATTTTAAAGGTTTTTGTATGGTTAAATCAGTTAAAAAAATTAAAAATTTTTTAAAAATTTTGATTTAAACCCATACGCTGGTAAAAAAAAAGGCCTTACGCCTGCTTTTACCAGGCGTAAGAGTTTCACGGGTATTCGCTGGGCAGTAGTTGAGCAAACAGCCCGATTATACACCAGCGAATGTCCATTTCCTGCGCATCCATACGATCGGTCAAGCTGAAACTTGACGGATCGCAAGTTCCGGGTTTTCGCACATGCGCTTCGCAAGTGGAAACCGGAACTTGTGGGGCACTTACAGCCATAGGCCCCATGAAAATCCAGGCCAAAGTGTAAGTATAATGCAAGTGAAGGAGCCAATGACAAGAATTTATAGATAGTACTACAAAAAAAAACCTGAATCCTGGCAGCCAAAATCAGTTGGTATATTAAAAGTGGATATTTCAAAAGGATTTCAGGATGATGTAATATCTACTACAGTTGGACAACACAAACCTTTTTAGGCAACGGAGTCTTCAAAATGGACAAAGATTCTGCAATACATTCCACAATTTCTTCAGCAGCCTCCGCATGATTCAGGCAGAACACCATAGCATCACCAACATCATTCTTTCGTGGGGTCAGTCCACGCAAGAGCTCCTCCAATTTATCTCTTTGACTTAAATGAAACATTAAATATTTTACAATATTATAATAAAAGATAATCTTCTATACAACTACTTATAATTAGCAACCTTGAAGTACAATTTTAAATAAAATGTGGGGGTCAGGTCTTTTGAAAATCTCCAATTGTCAGAAATCGACAGTTATTTATGGTCCTTTGAAGAATTAACATTTCCCATCGGTCAGTAACTTCAGATTTATTATGACGCATTAAAAATGCATGTTTGAACTTTCCAGGGAAATTACATTTCATACATCATTTCAAGGTACTGCTTCTCTTCAAGCCACCTACATGTCAACTTGATACAATTCAACAAGCTATTTATAATCTTGATAGTCTACTCTCAATTCAGTCGCTTAATTATAGTTAACTGGTCATTCAATTTTTAACACTAAATTCTCACTTTGCTGCATTATTTATGTTGCTTAATTAAAATTATTGGATAATTAAGTATTTTTAAGCACAAAACTGACTGAATTATTAGGAATACATAGTATTGGCTTAACTAAATCATGCTGAAAATACAAACTTTTACCCATTAGCTAGCTGATTTCCCAATTCATTAGTTACAGACTGAGGAAGTTGGGCAGTGTTTCCAGCAAAGTCAGATGAAGGGAAGGCAGATCTGCGTAGAAGCTTGGAAATGGAGAGGGTCCGAGTGGAGAGGCAGTGAGGACCTTGTGGAAGGGAGTATCAGCTCAAAGCCTAACCTCGGAAGGCACTAGAATCAACAGGATGGCAGCAAGTATCCAGAGGAAGTAAATGACAGCTCTGTTGGAGCGGCTGGGCGTGAGCCAGCAGTGACGAGATCAAAAGCAAAATACTGTGGGTGCTGGAAAGCTGAAACAAAAACAGAAAATGCTGGGAACACTCAGCAGGTCAGGCAGCACCTGTGGAGAGAGAAAGAGAGTTAACGTTTCAGGCCGATGACCTTTCGTCAGAACTGGAAGGTGGTATTGATTTAACAGTTTATGAGCAAGTACTGAGCCAGGGAAAGTGTGTGGAGTGGGGGGAGGGGAGAGAGAAGAGCACAGGAGGAGAGAGAGGAAAGAGCAAAAGTAAAGATCTGAGATAGGGTGGAAGGCAGGAGTGATAATGACAAACAGGATAACAGTACACGGCAAAAGGGGGTGGTAATGAGATGTAAAGAAACAAAAGATGGGTCTCGAGGAGCTAATTACCACCCCCTTTTGCTTTGTACCATCATCCCTTTTGTCATTTAATGACTGACCTTCCACCCCATCACAGACCTTCCCTTTTGTTCTTGCCCCCACTTTTCCCTGGCTCTGTACTTGCTTATAAACTGTTAAATCTCTAACTTCTTCCAGTTCCGACGAAAGGTCATCGACCTGAAACGTTAACTCAGTTTCTCTCTGCACAGATACTGCCTGACCAGCTGAGTACTTCCAGCATTTTCTGTTTTTATTTCAGAGACTAGATGATGAGCAGAAAACCAGGTTGAGCAACATGAAGATGGAGAACAGAGTACAGGACAGGGCACTGCTAAAATCAAATCAAAAGGAAGTAGTAAAATCCTTAAGGGCCTCAGTGGGAAGACAGCAGCAGCCAGAGCTGGAATATTCAAGGCAAGCCTGTGGCAGGGAGGCAACAGAACTGGAATATCATCTAATGTGGAAGATAAACTGGGAACCATGTGGCAGCCAACAATGAGTTGCAATGATCTGATTAGTCCATTATGTGACAAAGTTAGCATTGACCAATATAAAAGGCTTACAACATTATAATCACACTGACATACATTAGACACATTTCAATGTTAAACTGTAAAATACAAGAAACATGTAGCACAGAAAACTAGTATGCAAGGACTATAGTCGCTTGTCCCAATATTAGAGACATTACAGTACTATGATTCAATCAAAATACAGTTTGCTATATTCTCTCATCCTCATAGATCTTAAAATTATTCTAGGGAACTTCAGCAGCTACTGTTTTACAGTCAGAGCCGAGCCCGTGCCGGCTCTCTGCAAGAGCACTTCAGCTAGTTCCACTCCCCCGCCCTTTGCCCTGCAAAATTTTTTCCTATTAGGTACTTATCCAATTCCCTTTTGAAAGCCACGATTGAATCTGCCTCCACCACCCTTTCAGGCAGTGCATTCCAGATCCTAAGCGCTCGCTGCGTAAATTTTTTTTTCCTCATGTCACCTTTGGTTCTTCTGGCAATCACCTTAAATCTGTGTCCTCTGGTTCTCGACCCTTCCACCAATGGGAACAGTTTCTCTCGATCTACTCTGTCTGGACGCCTCATGATTTTGAACACCTCTATCAAATCTCCTCTCAATCTTCTCTGCTCTCAGGAGAACAACCCCAGCTTCTCCAGTCTATCCACATAGCTGAAGTCCCTCATCCCTGGAACTATTCTTGTAAATGTTTTCTGCACCCTCTCCAAGGCCTTCACATCCTTCCTAAAGTGCAGTGCCCAGAATTGGACACAATACTCCAGTTGAGGCCGAACCAGTGTTTTATAAAGGTTCATCATAACTTCCTTGCTTTTGTACTCTATACCACTATTTATAAAGCCCAGGATCCCATATGCTTTTTTAAACACTTTCTCAACCTGTCCTGCCACCTTCAGTAATTTGTGCACATATACCCCCAGGTCTCTGTTCCTGCACCCCCTTTAGAATTGTACCTTTTAGTTTATATTGCCTCTCCTCGTTCTTCCTACCAAAATGTATCACTTCGCACTTTTCTGCATTAAATTTCATCTGCCAAGTGTCCGTCCATTCCACTATGTCCTCTTGAAGTCTATCACTACACTTCCAAATTTTGTCTCATCTGCAAATTTTGAAATTGTGCCCTGTAGACCCAAGTCCAAGTCATTAATATATATCAAGAAAAGCAGTGGTCCTAATACCAACCCCTGGGGAACACCACTGTATACCTTCCTCCAGTCCAAAAAACAACCAACCATTCACCACTACTCTGTTTCCCATCACTTAGCCAATTTTGTTGCTGCCACTGTCCCTTTTATTCCATGGGCTTCAACTTTGCTGGCAAGCCTATTTTGTGGCACTTTATCAAATGCCTTTTGGAAGTCCATGTACACCACATCAACCACATTGCCCTCATCAACCCTCTCTGTTACCTCATCAAAAAACTCAATCAAGTTAGTTAAACACGATTTGCCTTTAACAAATCCGTGCTGGCTTTCCTGAATTAATTCACACTTGTACAAGTGACTTAATTTTGTCCCGGATTATCGTTTCTAAAAGCTTCCCCACTACCGAGGTTAAACTGACTGGCTTGTAGTTGCTGTGTTTATCCTTACACCCTTTTTTGAACATGGGTGTTTGTTACATTTGCAATTCTCCAGTCCTCTGGCACCACCTCCATATCCAAGGAGGATTGGAAGATTACGGCCAGTACCTCCGCAATTTCCATCTTTACTTCCCTCAGCATCTGAGGATGCAGCCTATCCGGTCCTGGCGACTTATCTACTTTAAGTACAGCCAGCCTTTCTAGTACCTCCCTCCTCTATCAATTTTTAGTCCATCCAGTATCTCAACGACCTCCTCTTTCATAAGAAATAGGAGCAGGCCATTTGGCCCCTCGAGCCTGCTCCGCCATTCAATAAGATCATGGCTGATCTTCTACCTCAACTCCACTTTCCTGCACTATCCACATAACCCTTGATTTCCTTATTTTCCAAAAATCTATCAATTTCCGTCTTGAATATACTCAACGACTGAGCCTCCACAGCCCTCTGGGATAGAGATCTTCAAAGATTCACCACCGAGAGAAGAAATTTCTCATCAGTCCTAAATGGCCGACCCCTTATTCCGAGACTGTGACCCCTGGTTCTAGACACCCCAGCCAGGAGAAACAGGCTCCCTGCATCTACTCTGTCAAGCCCTGTAAGAATTTTGTATGTTTCAATGAGATCACATCTCATTCTTCTAAACTCTAGAGAATATAGGCCTAGTCTACTCAATCTCTCCTCGTAGGACAATTCCCCCCATCCCAGGAATCAGACTGGTGAGCCTTCGTTGCACTCCCTCTATGGCAAGTATATCCTTCCTTAGATAAAGAGACCAAAACTGTACACAATACTCCAGGCGTGGTCTCTATATAATTGCAGTAAGACATCTTTACTCTTGTACTCAAATCCTCTTGTAATAAAGGTCAACATACCATTTGCTTTCCTAATTGCTTGCTGTACCTGCACGTTAGCTTTTAGTGATTTGTGTACAAGGACACCCAGGTCCCTCTGAACACAAACATTTCCCCATCTCACCATTTAAAAAATACCCTGCTTTTCTATTTTTCCTAGCAAAGTGGATAACTTCACATTTCTCCACATTATATTCAATTTGCCATGTTCTTGCCCACTCACTTAGCCTGTCTATATCCCCTTGAAGCCTCTTTGTATCCCCCTCGCAACCTACATTCCCACCTAGCTTTGTATCAACAACAAACTTGGATATATTACATTTGGTCCCCTCATCCAAATCATTGATATAGATTGTGAATAGCTGAGGCCCAAGCACTGATCCTTGCAGTAACACAATAGTTACAGCCTGCCAATCTGAAAATGACCTGTTTATTCCTACTCTCTGTTTTCTGTCCATTAACCAATCCATGCGAGTGTATTACTCCCAATCCCATGAGCCCTAATTTTGTTTAATAACCTCGTGTGGCACCTTATCGAATGCCTTCTGAAAATCCAAATACACCACATCCACTGGTTCCCCCTTATCTATTCTGCTAGTTACAACCTCAAAAAACGCTAACAGATTCGTCAAACATGATTTCCCTTTCATAAATCTGTGTTCACTCTGCCTAATCCTATTATTATTTTAAGTGCCCTGTTACCACGTCCTTAATAGATTCTAGCATTTTCCCTACTACTGTTGTCAGGCTAACTGGTCTGTAGTTCCCCATTTCTCTCTTCCCTCTTTTCACTACAACTTTGGCAGCATCTTCTTCCTTGGTAAAGAAAGATGCAAAGTACTCATTTAGTACCTCAGCCTCCATGCGTAGATCTGCTTTTTGGTCCCTAATCGACCCCAACCCTTCTCTTACTACCCGTTTACTATTTATATGCCTATAGAAGACTTTTGGATTCCCTTTTAGGTTAGCTGCCAGTCTATTCTCATACGCTCTGTTTGCCCCTCACTTCCTTTTTCCACTTCCCCTCTGAACTTTCTATATTCAGCCTGATTCTCACTTGTATTCTCAACCTGACATCTGTCATACTGTTTTTCTGCTTCATCTTACTCTCTATCGCTTTCGTCATCCAGGGAGCTCTGGCTTTGGTTGCCCTACCTTTCCCCCTCGTGGGAATGTACCTCGACTGTACCTGAACCATCTCCCCTTTAAAGGCAGCCGATTGTTTGATTACAGTTTTGCCTGCCAATCCTTGATTCCAATATACCCAGGCCAGATCCATTCTCAACCCACTGAAATTGGCCCTCCTCCAATTAAAGTATCTTTACTCTAGATTGCTCCTTGCCCTTTTCCATAGCTAATCTAAACCTTATGATACTATGTTCCCTAAATGTTCCCCTGCTGACACTTGCTCCACCTGACCCACCTCATACTCCAGAACCAGCAATGCCTCCTTCCTCGTTGGGCCGGAAATGCACTGATCAAGAAAGTTCTCCTGAACACACTTCAGGAATTCTTCCCCCTCTCTGTCCTTTACACTACTACTATCCCAGTCTATATTAGGATATTTGAAGTCCCCCATTATCACTACTCTAACATTGTAAATAAACCATAAAAAGGTTTCTCATAACACTATTAAACATGCAGAGACACTTATATAACTCACTCTTCTTTCAGCTGCCCCTTCTTCACATTCTCCTCAACACGTGACTCTGTTTCTTCTAATATTTCTTGTAGATATGGATTTAGAGGTGGTGGTCGCCAAAATGATCCATTCTTGAACATACGGAAATCCACAGTTCGCCACTTGGTTGGCGAATCCCCCTGTCAAACAAGTAGCATTCATACAGATTAGCATGGTGGAATCTTCATTTATAAATATTAAATATTTCACAACTATTAAACTAATATACCTGTAGTATCGAATACAATTTCCATCTGTAATAAACATGGGCTGGGCTTTGATTCTCAAAAAGGAATCTGAAAAATACAATATTATTTCTTACAAACTTCCTGCATGCTAAAGTTGATCAAAATTTTTTTTTTTTTTACATTACTGAATATGATTATTGTTAAGCAAATGATAAATAATTCACAGATACTGAATTAAATAAAAACCTGAACATGGGGTTGCTAATTTCTCTGTTCATAATCATGGCTTCGAACATAGGTCCTTCACGCACCACAAATTCGATCATCCGATGAATAACACACAGCAAGTTTCTAAACAAAACAAAATCAAGATAATCCATTCACAAATCCATCCATTTTAACACGCTAAAGAACGAATCTATATAATAAATGCTTTTCCAAAACACAGCAGGCAGGTACTTTTCATTAACAAGCTTAGTAATCTAAGCAGCATCTTAATTGGTTTTGGTAACCAACTGGGAAGCAAAATGGCTAGATTCTGTTCAATACAAAAACCCAGTATCTTCATTTGCAAAGCAGAAATGTTTCTGGTCCACCCTCAGATTTTGTTCTTGAAACCTAATAGTTGTAAACTATATTCTGGCCAAGTAACTTCCATAGTTACTCAAGATTTTACCAGTCATATCAGGTGAAACTAAATACACTATTTTTTATCAAACATCTTTCTAGTCAATAAAAGTTAAATTTAAATATTTTTGAACAAGCATTCCAATTAACAGTGCCTTGGATGAAGGGTTTTAATATCAACAGGCATTCAAATTTCCAGAACATATTGAACAGAAAAGTTGATGGAATGATGTTTCACATATGCTACAGTTAAAAGTAACTAATAGTTTGGCTTAAGAAAATTACACTTGTATGCATTACTTTCCAGGCTTTGACGGCAAGTAAAAGATGCAACAGATTAAAAAAACACACACATACACAAAAAACAGCATGATAATGCTCCGAAAAGGCAAGTTTTAAAACTGAAACAACGTTCTGAAACCAGAGTACTGAACAGTTTGCAGCATCTATAATAAATGACATTTGTAGAATGGAAGTTTAAAAAAAGTGTATATATGTGATCACATCATTCAAGTTGATTTGATTTTACTGTTCAACAGTATGGAGAAGGGGGCCTGTCTCGATGGTCAATCTAACATTAAATAAACATTATTCAACTGCAATTACTCTGGTATTTTGTTAGTGGAGTTTTACATTAACTATGGTTGATTTAACAATATTAGCTTGTCTTGTACTGTTCTGACAATTTTCAGAAGAAGTTTTTATTTGCAGTTATAATGGCTGTTTAAATATCAGTAACCGCCTACCATAAATTGGCATGCCAACAATCCAATTGGTCAGCACTAATCTATCTGATCACCAACTGGCTTCTTGCAAGGTCAGGTGTTGAACCAATTTTAGACAGGCAGTTACTGATCATACTTCTGTAACCTTTCTAGAAATGAATGACACAAATGTATGGTCCTGGAGACCGAAGCAATGCATATTCTGCAAGCTTGATTACAGTCCGGGAACACCATTGGGAGAGAAAACCCATCTAAGTTTAGATTGTTGGTGCCTCACTAAGAATATTTTAGTTTGTATCTTAATTTGATCACTTATTATAGCTAACAACCATCAATACCAAATATAAAGCTATTCCATCACTAGCACTGCAGCACCGTCATGGATTTACATTTTTTTTTAATTAACAGAAATTAGAGCACATAAAGGAGGCCATTCAATCCATCATGCCTAGGCCAGTTCTTCAACTGGAGCTATCTACTCTAATCACAATTTCCTTGCCTTTCCACGTATCCTTTTATAGTCTTCCTATTCAAATATTTCCCTTTTAAACGTAACGGTGTCTACCTCAGTTGCTACTTGCGCCGAAACAGTCCATGTTTTAAGAACTTGTATGAAGAAATTTGTTCCATCCCCACCCCACATCTATGACTACTCTACTGTTACAGGAAAAATTGTCCCCTCATTGTAGGATAAAATGCTGTAATTAAAAAAATTATAGCAGCTATTCAGGTTAAATGCGTAATTGAAGCAACCAGCTCGTCAATACTTGAGTTGCAACATATTGTACTCCGTGCATGCCAAAGTCAATCAATTTTCAAACATGTATCAAACACTGAAGGCTGGTTTATTTAAAAGCAGGCAGCTAGTGGGCATAATCCCATGTAAAGTACTCCTTGAACCACTGAGCAAGCATAACTTGAAGTTCATTCTTACAGGCAGGAGGATCTCCCAATTACAGATTAGTCTGAACTGTGATCACCAATTTCAAGAAAGGAGATACCATCACTGACACAACCAAGAGCTACTTCGGTCCAGAAGCAGAGTTTAAAGACTACTAGAATTTTGTATTTTTTAAGTGGGCTTTTCAGAACTAATTTAATTATTTTTATGTACTGATTGAACTTCTTTATACTTTCGAGCAGCAAATTTCAGCACAAAGACATTCGGCATCAGCTCTGAACAGCCTACATATCTAAAAATACCAAACTCCATGCCTACAGGTTAGCAAGCATTGGTGATGTCAGAAGATTATGCCCTATCTTGGAGATGGCAGGCATGGTCTAGCACTGGAGAAATCTATAAAATGGAAGCTACTGCTTACTTACACAAATGTAAACGTTAAAAAACAAGTACAAGCTAAATACTAATGAGACACCGTGGATGAATAAAGCCATAAGGGAAAAATTGAGTGTAAGGAAAGAGGCATACATTAAGTACATGGACAGCAGGGGAGAGCATGATAAAGGATAATACAAAGAGATTAGGAGAGAAGTCAAAAAAACAATTAGGAAGGCAAAGAAGGACTATGAAATTAAATTATCAAGGAAGATAAAACAAAATAATAAAATATTTTACAGGCACATAAATAAAAAGTCGGTCGGGATGGACAGGATAATACTACAGGCAGCAATAGAGAGATGGCAGAGATATTAAATAATTACTTTGCTTCATAATTTACCAGGGAGATAGAACAGGTAGAGATGACATCGGATGATGAGATTAGTAATGAGATAACTGCATTTAAAATAAAATGAGGAGATATATTAAATAAACTAAATGAAACTCAGGATAAAACCCCGGTCTGGACGAATTATATCTGCGCATTTTAGAAGAATCTCGGGAAGAGATAGCAGAGGCATTACTACACATTTTTAGTAATTCGTTAGAAAAAGGTGTAGTGCCAGAGGACTGGTGGATAGCTAACGTAATACCTATATTTAAGAAGGGAGACAGAACATGTCCAGGGAACTGTAGACCAGTTAGCTGAACATCGGTGGTAGGAAAACTAATGGAATCCCGACTAAAGGAGAAAATGGAAGAACAGCTAGAAACCAAAAATATAATAGTCAGCATGGATTTAAAAAGGGAAAGTCTTGCTTGACTAACTTCACTGAAGTTTCTGAAGAGGTAACAGAGAGAATAGACAAGGGTAATGCAGTAGATGTAATTTATCTAGATTTTCAAAAGTCCTTCAATAAGGTAACACATAATAGACTAATGAATAAGGTCAGGGAATGCAGAGTCAGGGGACAAGTAGCAGATTAGATAGCTTGCTGGCTTCAAGACAGAAAGCAGGGAGTAGGGGTAAAGGGTAGCTATTCAGAGTGGCAGAAGGTGGGAAGTGGTGTTCCACAAGGATCAGTGCTGGGACCACTGTTCACAATTTATTTTAACGATTTAGACTTTGGAATCAAAAACACAATTTCTAAATTTGCGGATGACATCAAATTTGGGGGTGGGGTGGGAGTTAGTCAATATTGAGGAGGACTGCAACAAATTACAAGAAGATATTAATAAACTTGCAGAATGGGCACATAATTGGCAAATGAAATTCAACACAGATAAATGCGAGGCAGTACATTTTGGTAAGAAAAGTTGGGAGGTCACATATTGGATGTTCCCGATGACGGGTGAGACTAGAACTAGGGGACATAATCTTAGAATAAGGGGCTGCTCTTTCAAAACTGAGATGAGGAGGAACTACTTCACTCAGGAGGGTGGTAGGTCCATGGAATATGCTGCCACGAAAAGCTGTAGAAGCTACATCATTAAATAAATTTAAAACAGAAAGACAGTTTCCTAGAAGTAAAGGGCATTAAGGGTTACGGGGAGCGGGCAGGAATTTGGACATGAGTCTAGGTTCGGATCGGTCATGGCCCTGTGGGTAGTGGAGCGGGCCCAGGGACCGTGTAGCCTGATTCTGCTCCTATTTCGTGTGTGCAATTCTGTTAGATGCAGGAGATGGTTCTGTGAGATAGTAGATTGGCGGTTAGGATCAGATCAGCCATGATCTTATTGAATGGCGGAGCAGGCTCGAGGGGCCGATTGGCCTACTCCTGCTCCTATTTCTTATGTTCTTATGTTAAATGGGGTAGAAGAGCAAAGGGATCTCGGGAGTAGAAATACATAAATCACAAAGTATCGACACAGGTGAACAAGGCCATAAAAAAACAAACCAAGCACTAGGGTTTATTTCTAGAGGGATAGATTTGAAAAGAGGTGAAGTTATGCTAAACTTGTATCGAACCTTGGTTAGACCAGACTTGGAGTACTGCGTACAATTCTGGTCGCCATATTATAAAAAGGATAGAGGCGCACTGGAGAGGATGCAGAGAAGATTTATAAGGATGATACCAGAAATGCGAGGGTATACCCAACAGGCTGGGTCTCTTTTTCTCTTGAAAAGAGAAGGCTGAGGGGTGACCTAATAGAGGTATTTAAAATCATGAAAGGTTTTGATAAAGTGGATACAGAAACAATGTTTCCACTTGTGGGGAAGAGCAAAACTAGAGGCCATCAATATAAGACAGACAGTCACCAAGAAATTAAATAGGGAATTCAGAAGAAACTTCTTTACCCAGAGAGTGGTGAGAATGTGGAACTCGCTACCACAGGGAGTAGTTGAAGTGAATAGTTAAGATGCATTTAAGGGGCAGTTAGATAAGCATATGAGGGAGAAGGGAATAGAGGATTACGCTGATAAGAGTTTGATGAGGAAAGACGGGAGGAGGCTCAAGTGGAGCATAAACGTCGCATGGACTGGTTGGGCTGAATGACCCGTTTCTGTGCTGTATATCCTATGTAATCGCTAAAGTTTAGGGTGTACAAAAGCCTGCAAGACTGGGGCAATGGAAACAGGGTAAAAAATTAGTATCTCACCACCACTGCCACCCGCCCCAATGCTGACAGTGCCACTTATTACCTCTCATCTTTCTACTAGTGGGGGACAATTTGCTTTCCAGTTGCCTGCAACACTGTTCCATGATCACACAGCTGGGTTTGTAATTCAGCAGGATCCCAGAGGTAAAGAGGAGAAAGAAAAAGGGAAGGATTACTGCAGATCAGCCTTTCCTTCCCAAGATGGCTATGCTTTATGGAGGCATCAGTCTACCTGGTGGCTTTCAGAGCTCACTGAGGGAAAAAGTCACAACAGGTGAAAGACCAAGGACTCATTGCTGCAAACTCCTGAGTATAGCACCTACCACTTGAGGTACCAGGCTACTATACTGCAAAAGGTATGCGGTAAATATACTTACAAAAAAAATTGGAGGATTTAAAGCTGCCATACCATACTCGATACCCCCCTCAAAAAACAATCCCATATCACCTCATTAGTGCAATTTATATGAGGAAATTTGATATTTACTGCATACTCAATGCAAAGTACTCCCTTCCCCCTTCAATTATTCACTGCTAAATATATATTTTTAAATAAAAGTACCTGGTAGGACTACAATTCCTGTTAATGCCCAACCTGAAGTCTCTCATTTTGATAAAGAATGTTTTGTGAATCTACTCAGTTGGTGCCAGTTGTAGGCTTGGTTAAGGGGGGTTAGCACATCTCTGTATCCAGTACCTCAAGCTGGGGCAGTCAAGACATTGTGTAGTTCACCACCAGCCAAGTATATAGCAGAACTCAGTCTATACTGAACCAAAATAAAATGAAAACTGCTACAGGATTAGCCCCGGCTGAATCAACTGACTACACTTGCTGAATGAGCCCATAAGCTGGGTGGCTTCTGAAACCTTTGCCATCCAAAGCTGGGGAGGCCCATGAGAAAGTAGAGGGGGAATTAAACTTCTATCTTTTATTTAAAAAAAAGAAAAACCACAGTGGAACCAATGAAGCATTTTTGCTATTAACGTTCAAACAAAAATTAAATTGCCATATCCTAACATAAGAAATAGGAGCAGGAGTAGACCATTCAATAAGATCATGGCTGAACTTCTACACCAACTCCACCTTCCCACACTATCCCCAAATCCCTTAGTATCCAAAAATCTATTGATCTCTGTCTTGAATATACTCAACGACTGAGCATCCACAGCCCTCTGGGGTAGAGAATTCCAAAGATTCACAATCCTTTGAGTGAAGAAATTTCTCATCTCAGTCCTAAATAGCCAACCCTTATCCTGAGACTATGACGACTAGTTCCAGACTCCCTTGCCAGGGAGAAACATCTTCCCAGCACCCAATACGAAAGCAAAATACTGCAGATGCTGGAAATCTGAAATAAAATTTTAAATAAAAGAACCTTCTTGCAATTTAATATACTGTATTCGCTGCTCACGATGTGGTCTCCTCTTCATTGGGGAGACCAAATGCAGATTGGGTGGCCGCCTTGCGGAACATCTCCATTCAGTCCGCAAGCGTGACCCTGAGCTTCCGGTCGCCTGTCACTTTAATTCTCTGCTCCACTCCCACTCTGGCCTCAGCCTCTCTCACTGTTCCAACGAAGCTCAACGTAAGCTCGAGGAACAGCATCTCATCTTTCTATTAGGCACTTTACAGCCTTCTGGACTCAACATCGAGTTCAACAATTTCAGACCATAACCTTTGCCCCTATTTTTTCACATGGCAGCCATTGATGATTCTGCCATTCCCATTTACACCTCTTCTAGACTCATCTTTTGTTTCTTTTCTTGTCCCATTACCATCTCCTTTTGCTTTGTACAATCATACCTTTTGTCATTTAATCACTCCTGCCTTCCACCCTATCACAGATCTTCCCTTTTGTTCTTTCCGCCCCATCCCCTGCACTTACTTAAAATCTGTTACATTTCTAACTTTTCCCAGTTCTGACGAAGGGTCATCAACCTGAAACATTAACTGTTTCGCTCTCCACAGATGCTACCTGACCTGCTGAGTATTTCCAGCATTTTCTATTTTTATTTCTCCCAGCATCTACCCTGTCAAGCCCCTTAAGAATTTTATGTTTCAATGAGATCACTTCTCATTCTTCTAAACTCTAGAGAATATAGGCCTAGTCTACTCAATCTCTCCTCATAGGACAATCCCCCATCCCAGGAATCAATCTAGTGAACCTTCGTTGCACTCCCTCTAAGGCAAGTATATCCTTCCTTAGGTAAGGAGACCAAAACTGTACACAGTACTCCAGGTGTGGTCTCACCAAGCCCATATATAATTGTAGTAAGACTTCTTTACTCTTGTACTCTAATCCCTTTGTAATAAAGGCTAACATACCATTTGCTTTCCCAACTGCTTGCTGTACCTGCATGTTAGTTTTCTGCAATTCATGTACAAGAACACCCAGGTCCCTCTGAATACCAACATTTCCCAGTCTGTCACCATTTATAAAATATTCTGCTTTTCTATTTTTCCTACCAAAGTGGATAACTTCACATTTCTCCACATTATATTCCATCTGCCACATTCTTGCCCACTCACTTAACCAGTCGATATCCCTTTGCGGCCCCTTTATACAGGAAACTCTCATTTAACCGGCACCTAAATATCCGGAATTCTCTATTAACCGGCAAAAATCATACTCCGAAAACTCCTCTCAAATAACCGGCAATGTTGCAGAGTCCGAGTCTCCCGCGAACGCCGAGTTAGTCAGTGGGGGTAGTTCTCCAAAGTGCTACTACTCAGCTTCCTGGCGCTGTCGGAAGTCCGAACACTGCAATAACAGGAGTCTGATTCTCCCGCGCTGCCGGGAGTCTCTTCTCACCGGCCATTTTACTGTGTGTCTCCTGCGCTGCCGGTAGTCTCTTCTGATACACCATTTTACTGTGTGTCTCACACGCTGCTGGTAGTCTCTTCCTAGCCACCATAATCGCAGTATTCTTCTGCGGCGTCGTGATCAGCTGATTTCTTCTCCCCGGAAATATCGAGTCGTCGTATCCCGTGCCGTAACTTGAAGCACGTTAGCCATACCACGCTGCTGGTAGTCTCTTCTGATACACCATTTTACTGTGTGTCTCTCCATCTTTATCGGGAATTATCTCCCCCATCTTGCATTATGGAATTCCCAAAAGCTGGTCCAAGCAAAAGGAAGAGAGTGGTCTTAACTTTAAAACAGAAAATCGAGATATGCCAACGACTAGAAAGGGGAGAGAAGCGTATCAACATTATGAATGAATTCAAAATCGGTTCGTCAACAATCTACGACATCAAATCGCAGAAGGATAAGCTGCTCAAGTTTTATTCAAGCTCGGAGACATCCAAGAGTGTAGAGAAACGGCGTACGCTTCGTAAGCCTAAGCTTGAAGAGCTGGATACCATGCTTTATGAATGGTTTTCTCTTAAGCGTTCAGAGGGTGTTACAATTTCCGGACCTATGCTAATCGAGAAAGCGAAGGATTTCTACGAAAGGATAGAGCTCACTGACAAGTGTGCTTTCTCCGAGGGATGGCTAACGTGCTTCAAGTTACGGCACGGGATACGACGACTCGATATTTCCGGGGAGAAGAAATCAGCTGATCACGACGCCGCAGAAGAATACTGCGATTATTTCAATCGGATTGTGCAGCAACATGATTTGTCGCCAGCACAGATATATAATGCCGATGAAACTGGCTTGTTTTGGAGGTTTTTGCCAGAATCAACGTTTGCTGGGGCTAGTGAGGCTAATGCTTCAGGTTACAAGAAAAATAAAGATCGTGTAACCGTGCTAACATGTGCGAACGCTGCTGGATCACACCAGGTTAAACTTCTTGTTATTGGGAAGTGTAAAAATCCCCGTGCATTTAAAAATGTGAGGCACTTACCTGTTGAGTACAAAGCTCAAAAAAATGCTTGGATGGATAAGGAAATTGGTTCCATCATATTTTTGTTCCATCTGTGAGGGAGCATTTCCGTAAAATAGGGAAACCTGAAGATAGCAAATGCATTTTATTGCTTGATAATTGTAGAGCCCATCTGCATGAATCCAAATTGGTTTCGGGAAATATTTTCACCATTTATTTGCCACCAAATGTAACTTCTCTCATCCAACCCATGGACCAGGGCGTTATCCAAAATCTGAAGTGTCATTACAAGAAAGACTTCCTACGTAAACTGATAAGCCAAGATGACAATATTCAAGCATTTCAGAAGGAATACAATATTAAAGATGCCAACTATAATGTTGCATGTTCCTGGAACTTTGTGAAAGGTCACACTCTGAGGCAAGCCTCGCGCAAATTGTGGCCTTCTGTAATGTTTGCTGAAGGTTCTTCTTCAGAGGAGGAATTTCATGGGTTCAATGTTCGTCCCAAGAAGAGTACAATAATGGAAATGGCTGGCATGGTGAAAAATGCAGGCCCAGCAAACCCTCTACGTCACCTCAGTGAAAGTGATATCGAGCAGTGGGTTGATGCAGATAGAGAAGTTGGTGTTGTGCATATGCTAAGTGATGATGAAATAATTCAGAATGTTTTGAATCCAAAGAAAGAAAAGGAAAGTGAGATGGAAAGTGAAGAGGATGAGATTTCTGAAGAGAACAAGATTTCTTGGGCTAAAGCTGCAGAAGGATTTTCTTCAATCCTCAAATTTGCTGAAAGGCAGACTTGCTACTCTGCCCAAGAAGTTATGGAACTCCATATTCTGCATTCCACGTTTCTACAGAAAAGGCAAGAGTCCACTAAGCAAACCGACATCCGCAACATGTTTAAGAAAGCTTCCAAAAGAGTCGAAGCAACGGAAGTGCCTGAAGAATCTGTGGAACTGCATGATCCTGATGACCCAGCTGGCACAGATATTCCTGATGAACCAGATGACTCGGAATAAGTGTACAGTCAACTACAGTACTGTATACAGTCGTTTATAAGTTTTGTTTTACTGTTAAGTAATTAAAGAGTTATGGATTACCCTCAACTGGCAGTACTGTACTTAATCAAGCATCTTCCACTATCCATTTAACACAACATTCTATAAGTGAGTACCCAAATACTGTATACTGCACATTGATTTTTTTATTTTTGTTTGTTAAAAATAGCCTCGTTAGATATAACTCTCCGTTATCTGGAATTTTTGATCAACCGGCACCACGCCGGTCCCGGATACCAAAGAGTTTCCTTATTGCAGCAATGTTATTTGTAAATGTCAAAAAAATTACTTTTTTGTTTACTTAATTACATGCATAACTATTAAGCTGGGCAGCAAAACAGTCAAGCAGATTCAATATTATGTGAATCTAGTCAGGAACACTGGAAATGGAAATTCAAATATCACCAAAAGTTTGCAACACAAACAAAAATGAGTCCAGCGTTACAAAATTGGTTCATTCCTGTCAATTCAAAAAGGCAACTGCACAGGCCAATACACTAAATGTAAAGAACCTTCTCCTTTTTGGGTGATACTTAAAAAAAAACTATCTACCAAGTTGGGGGTTCCTGGCGACATCTGTTTACAATGGGAATGGTTGCATGCTTCAAGAGAAAATTAGCCTCACCTCAGACATCACATTCTTTGCACCCTCTTTCACATACATTTATATGCAAAACAAAGGAATCCTAAACTAATTATTTGCAAATAAACTATTTTTCAACTACTTCCTAATATTTTTAGTCACTTCTCTTTTAGCCCCCGCCCCATGCCACAGAACATTCCCTAGCGGAGATGTTTAGAGAATTGACTCCAAGGTCTCTTATGAATATTGGCCGACACTTTGAGAGAATCTTATGAGCACCAACGGCGTGACGGGATTCTCCCACCAATTTCCCATCCTGCACACAAAGTCACGAGACTCCACTTACTGCTGCTTTCCCCCACCCCACCACCACCATCAGCAAGATTTGGAATTTAGCATGTGGGGTTAGAAGATGCAAATCCACATTCTACCACTGTGGGACTCCTAAAGCATTCCAAGACACAATGGCCCGTGTGCCGTCATTACCCCTCTGAAACTGACCGTAACTTCAGGATTTACCGCTTTATTTTGGTCAACATTTTTTTTTTTTAAGTGAGGATAAAAGCTGCTTTTTATTTTCTGCTTTGCTTTCTGAGAATTCTTCAATGTGATTGGCTGCTTAGACAGCTTGTTGACATCACTGCAGCTTGTCGCTGGGAATCCCCATTACACAGCACTACAATCAATTGCACGACGAGAAATGTAAACTTCTTGCCAGCAATCGCAACATTATTTGTAAATGTCAAAAAACAAATTACTTTTTTGTTTACTTAGTTGCATGCATAACTAATAGACTGGGCAGCAAAACAGCCATGCAGATAATTGAAAATAATGGGGATTAGTTGTGCGGTGGGGGGAAAGAAATAGAATTAAAAGGTTAAGTACTTTATATTAAAAGTACTTATCCCATAGCCACCTTCTCCTTTAGTTATTAGGAATCGTTCAGATACATAAAGTACGGAGTTTTGATGGGAACTATGCCAGTAAACAAAAAGCCTTTTTTCTTTGCAAACTAAAATGGCTTACCACCCTTGGAAATGACCAATTTGAGAATGCATATAAAATTAATTACCTGAGACTTGACGGGAATTTTTAATTCGGGTTTCTCCACGTTATACAGTTGCAAATTGCATTTGATCTGGACACCTAAATTTAAACCTACTGCTTACACCTGCTGACTTGCATAATTTTAAACAGAAATATCCTTATTCAAACCCTTCTCGCAAAAATCAACACTGCAGAGAAAACTTACAGTATGTTAATAAATACCACACTGTTAATAAACCTACCTTAAGAACACCAATGCAAGTTTAGGACCGTGGCACTAAAACCATACCTGTGCAATGACAGTTACAGTCCACAGCAATCAGTTTCAAGTTTTAGATTTTTTTTAAAATATTAGAAAGTACCTAGGTACTAATATTTTGAACTACATCCCCAACTCTAAGGTCTAACAGATAGTTTGATCTATATTTAATTTTGGCCACCAAAAGACTGTCACTTAGACCCACTCAATTTCTCAAAAAATACACTTATTCACCTATAGGATCTGAAGTATTCAATAACAAAACTCATTCACCCTGGCATCACATTCCCCATAACCATCCCTTATGAAAATATTCTAAAAATATGCAAAAACATTAAATCTAAAAGCTCACAAGTTTCCCTAAAATATCTGACAGAAGAAATATATTACTGTTTTGACTGGATTGTGTTTTGTTGGGGGCGAGGGGAGATTTTGTTTGGGGGGGGGGGGGGGGGAGAAAGAGAGAGAGGGGAGAGGAGCAATTGCTGTAATTTGAGAAGCGCAAGTATTTTGTTCAAACTCACTCCAACCACACCATGCCCAAGTTGACTTAGTGAAACATGAAAGCATCTTTCTGCAAACTACCAAGTTGCTCTGAAAAGTATGGTCATAAATATAGAAGAAACATTTATCAAACCATTTTTATTCATTGAGGTTTTATTAATTGTAGATCAGTATCCAATTTTTGTTGGCCATGAACACACCAAGTCTACACTGTATATGACTTTAATTCTTGGAATTCATTGGCAGCATTTTTAAAACAAAACAGAAATTGTGTGGTTAGTATTGTAATCAAGTGAGAAACGTCCAGCATCCTCTGTACATTTCTCAAGTTAGTAATTTTTAGGATAAGACATCACCATTAGGGAGCAAGTGCATGTGTGGAGAGCTTAGAATCCTCCTCCATTCGTAAAAAGGCCAAAAATCAGTTGAAAACTAAAATTTTATTGAAAAAGATGGCAGCAGGACCATAAATTGCGATAAATATTAGGGCTAATAACGATTGAAGGATTTCCCGATGTAACCAGGATCTTTCAGCTAGACAGAAAGTTGTTAAAAGGTACATTGTGTAGATTGTTTTCCTGAAGCTAAAATCCCAACCGTGGTAGCCAACAAATAAAGGATTTAAAAAAAAACAATTCAACTAGAGTCAATGAAGCTGATCGTACCAATGACTCTTCAAAATCTGAATACTTTCCCAATCCATTCCATGGTGCTTTGTTCAGGTCCCTCGCTGCAACAGGCAGTTCAGCTTGTGCTGCTCACCACGGCCAAGGTCAAACGTCATGAAGAGTTTATTTAAAAGATCAGTGCCCATCACGGTCAAATTCTGGTGATGGTCTCAAGAATTTTGATGAATGTGCATTGCAAGGCAAAGTTCTGGTTCAGTTGAGCAAGGGAACCCCATTATAGATTCCTCAGCACTACCTTTCTACACCCCTCCCCCCAAAACAGGCAAAGCCAAACACATACTGCTTATCCCATACACTGAAGACAATGGGATTACAATACAAAAGGTGCATTCAAAATACAAGAAAATGTATGGATCACTGCTCTGAGCCTTCCACTTGCCTACTTCAAGATAGTTACAGATCTTTTACTCCATACCCAGTTAACGAAAGACAGATAAGTTATTTCAGATACAGACCTAATTTCTCAGTTAGCCAAATAATGCCATAACCAGTCTAATCTACTTTTGATCAAATGCTCTAATAGACCAATCTCCATTAAACTGAAGTTAGAGATACTTTCAAATGGTCTATGTCCATGATGCAAGAAACACAATTTTACTGAAGGTGCTGGAGAAGTAATGTCTTTAGTTTAAAAGCTCAATCCAAAAAAAGTCCTGACCAATATCACAGCCAGCTAAATTAAACTCAATTGCACACTTAATATTGAAACATGGCTGATAAATAGGAGCACATGTGCAGCTATCAACTAACAAATTCTGCTTTATTTCCCATCAAAACAGCAATCCAATGAACTTGATGTAGCAGCCAATCACTACACAGTCAGAGTGCACCAGTGACCACATCTGTTTTGATTTTGACTTGATTAAGTTACTCTGGTTAAATACATGCAAATCCAGCCAGCTAGTGCTGACAAAGACACCATCAATTGGATTATCTCAAATGCAAGTTTAAAAAAAAATTATGCCATCATCTCACAAAAAAGTTACACTTTGTAATTCCCAACAAATTTCTAAGTGATATTTACCAGCAGCTGCAAGCACCTTGAAAAGAGTATAGATAAAACAAAGCTTTTTAGGTTTAAATATTCAAAACTTCAAACCAAAACAGGGTTTTTGCATCGAAATGCTTGATAAATTTAATCCAACCCAGATACAACTGCTGTCATTGACATCAATTATAGACGGTACACAGTAAACCCAAATCCATACAGCTCTATGTAAACACACAACACACAATATTTATAAAACATCTTAAATGTACAGTACCTCATTCAATTTCACACCTTCACTGTATCACATTAAAACAGAGCATCAGACAAGCAAGATTTCAAAGGGACAAACCAGTGTTGTCTCTGAACAATTTAAATTGCAGCCAATTTGGCATAAGCATGGAAAACTGTAACCAACAAAAATGCAGCTTAATTTTGTACTCACATCACGTAGCTTAGGATAAGTATTGAACATACCAACTTAACACTGTGCTACACTGTAAACTGACAGAGAGGCGTTCTGTAACACAGGAATTCTCTTGTGTTTACCAAACCTGAAAGCAACCACCACACAGATGTAGCCCCAAACATTCAAGGGAACCATTGCTCAGCTATCCAGAAACTTAGCCCAAAGCACATGATTGACAAATTATGTGAGAAGTCATTTTATACAAGGGACACTTTCCACTATCAGCAGCAATGAAAAATGAATGAAGAAACGTGTACCTTTCTGTTGGGATAACCACTTTGACTATGGCGTGCGACAGAGTCTGTATATGAAGTCACATCAGATAATAAAGATAGGATATATGAGTATTGGCAACTTAAGCAGCAAGTACACAAAAATATAAATACAATATGCATTTTAAAAACCTTCAAGAAGCCAACATTTATACTGTTATAAATCACTTATCAAATTAAAAAATCTATTTAAGACAACTGAAATGTGCTAATAGAGAAAAGCAGGGATAGAAATAACTGTGGATATTTGTCTTGACTATGGCAACGGAATTAGAGCTAGGACAAACCTCTGATACTAGAAACGTTTAATGTGGAAACTTTCCTGGTGCTCATCAGGGTAGTTTACATTTTGTACACCACATCCAAAGAATAATAAATGGTGAGATAGTTATTTTGATGGGCAGGAGGCATGTCACATGATCTAGTTTATTAATGTACCATGTTGATATGTGAACGTAGAATGCGCAACTTGGAAGTAGTGAGATACCCATAATTCAACTTGTGACATCAAGAAACATGCAATCCACTCGCCCTTGAGGTTTATAGGTTACATCTTCTTGAGAATAGTCACGTTTTACACATCCCATCTCTCTCCCCACCCCCCGCCGTTATCCTTTGGTATAATCTAGCATTGCAATTTACATAAAACTAATTAATTTGAAATGGAAAAACTCAAATGTATTGTAGGCCAACACTAAGAAATATATATATAAAACCTTAAGTGCCCAATTAATGATCTTATACTTTGTCCCAGACCTAATGCACAAAGCAAGTCTAAAAGACAAATATATCTAAACAGCTATTCAAAATACTAAAGAAATGTACAAAGCCAACAAGGCAAAACTTTTGGAAGCTACTGTACAACTTTCTCAAGCTACTGTAAAACTCTCTCTGATGCCATTTGATTATTACTTAAGATACTGAATTTGTTGGAAGAATGTGAAACATCATTTTAACTTTGAAATGATCAATTCTACATTAAAATATATCTTCCTATCAATTGCCTGGAATAGGATATAAGCTGTTCATTAATATTAACTTGAAAGTGAAAATTATCGACCACAATTCAAAAAAGCCTTTAGACTTTGTGGACAAAATGTGTAAATGAGTTGAGAGAAAAATTGTAAAAGAAACTCCGACTACACAAATTGCACCACCACCACCACCTCCCCCACCCCCCACCTAGTTTGTTGCTAGTAGACTTCCTTTTGCCCATATTGGAGTTTTGCTTACTGTCCAGCAACCTCTGCAAAACCATCCTCACAAAAGGTAGGCAAGCATTATTTCTGAAGTTAATCCATCACTGCAGTGAAGGGGTTTCTACCAACAACTACAGAATAGGTAAACTATGTTGGATGTCTGCACTCCAGGCCAAGAGATAGGAATACCACACTGTAGTAGCACGTTCCATTTGAAAGAGAGATTTTAGGAAAAAAAAAGCCTAAGATCAGCTTGCATCACTAAAGGTGCACGTCAAGCTATGTGTTGCAGAAGTCATCAACAGCTTTTTCCAATGAAAAAGGCTGGCTGATAGAAGAGAACCTCTGCCAGCTATTCAGAGGCAGAAGTAGAGGGGTGGAAGATATCAGGGTGGGGAAGAACAGGAAAATGAAGGAAATAAGTCTTGGATTTAAAAAAAACTACAAAACTAAATGCAAGCTTTCTGCCTCATGGGAGGATTAGGTAAGGGTCTAAGATAATTGGCCCTCCCTCACTGGAGGATATATTTCAATCTTGAGAAACACTACTTAACACAGCTACATCCTGCTGGGACGATGGAGACCTCAAAGTCAGCTCATCAAAAATGAAGAGTGTATGTTATGGGGCAAGGGGTTTGCTCAGTTGCCTTTTGTTGGGTAGAGGGGAACTTTGTAGACGTCCCTCAGAGTTATGGAATCTATAATAGGGCAAATTGTGCATGGTCTGTGGAAGGAACGGGCTTGAATGGTCTTTTTTCAATCCCCGCTTTAAATTCTTATATTCTCTTATTTTGCAGTTTTTAAACAAATATTTATAGTATAGATAAGTGCTATATAAATGCACGCTCTTTCTTCCTTCTATACCTTTCAATGGACAAGGGGGAAGTTTAAATAAAAATTAAGTCTTGAAGTAAAGACTTGTATGAGAACTATATTTAAGTGAGTTTACAGGTTTTAGCTGTTACTACCTAACTGCAATAACTACTCTCCCATTTTAAATGTTTTGCAGCAATTTATACTATTAAGAGCATTTGGTTTAGACATTAACAAAAAAAGTTGATTTCTATCCCTGAAGAAACGCTGGTAAACATATGCTAACCAATACAGAAGACATATCTAACAAAACCCTATCACGGTGCACAGTTCTCTATTAAAATTTATTTTACTTATTAAAAAATCTACATTAGAACCACAATACACAATTCAACTGCAGTGACTTCTATTCCGACAGACTCCTCACCTAGACTTTTTAAATTACCTTTTCAAAGTCGTCTTGATTTTTCGGTGGCATCACTGGAGTTGTGGGGTTTTTTAGCCTCTCCCGTGGTTGGGCGTTGAAAGGTAACCCAGATGGGGGTGGTGGTAGAGTCAACTCCATCATAGCAGGTGGAATATAAATTGGGTGAGGTGGAATGGGAACAGCCTTACCCCAGCCCAGCTTCATTTCGAATTCCATAATTATCTTCCCTGAAAGAAATCAAAACTTTGTGAATTGAAGTACAGATGCAGTATTGCTGTTTCCTACTAAAACTGGATGGACAGCATTTTTTTGTTTTGTTTTGAAGGTGTGTCTAACCTCTTTTTAAAAGGTGTGTTTCTCCCCTACCCTTGTATGGTCTCCCTGCATCTGCAGTTGAGAAAGAATGAGGGCAAATAGTTTTTGTAACTCTGCCAATACTCTAAAACTCTTGGGAAGTAAGAATGTCAGAGGTACTTTCACTTCCTCCCTTGGATGAGCAGCCAGCCTCCCAATCACTGCATGTTTTGCAACCATTTTTACTTTACACTAAAAGTATTGCCCCATTTTAGGTTTCCTCTGGCACCTAGGACCACCCCAGCATTATGGGTTACAGTGGAGTTGTCCAGCCTTTTGAACCAGTGGACGCATCTATGTGTCATAACTAGTGAGTCCACTGCATCCGATTCTATTGTTTCAGTCAGTCAGAATCCGGATTAAACACCATGCCCATTCCCATTGTGCTTTTTGGAACTACCATTTCCACCTTCTTCACCTCGGTCTGTCTCTCTCCTTCCTCTTTCATTTCAGTCTCCTCTCCATTTCTGTTGCCCTCACCCTACACCTTTACTTATCTGTAATAGATTTTTTCTCTGCCCCTTCAGTTTTTACCTCTATTCCTGGTTTGTCTCTGCAACCGCAGATATGGACTCGGGTAGGCAAGCTAAAAGCCATAGCATCAGTGACAAATACATCTGGAACATGATGTGAAAAGAATTTCCGCTATGCTGCGGGTGCTCTGAGAGGCTTTAGATGTCTAGCTTTCCACACATAGGAACAGGAATGGCCATTTAGCCCCTCGAGCCTGTTCTGCCATTCAATGAGATCATGGTTAATCTGTGACCTAACTCCATATACCCACCTTTGCCCCATATCCCTTAATACCTTTGGTTAACAAAATTAACACTCCAATGGTTGCTGGCACACAACCTTAGCACGGCTGTGTTGGGCTGCTCCAAGGTAGGCTGGAGAACCCCCAACAGAAACATCTCTCTTGCTTCCCATACAGAGCACACGGATTGAGGGGAACTCTATTAATGAAAGCAGTCAAATCCAGAACAAGCTGCTGGCAGAAACAGCTGATCTTCTGCCCGACAACACCTGTGTCTTCAAATACATCAGCTACATAACAGATCACAATCCCAACAAATCCATCCAGGTACACAGAGCATACGTCAGAATGAGCATAAGGCACACAGCAGGAGCAAGTGCAAAGAGGGGGGCAGACAAAGACACATCACAGCAAGAGTGGACGAAGACAAAGCTTTACCACAAGGAGAGGAGAGAGGCAGACAGACACAGATGTATAAATCCATTCAGTTAGTGCAGAACACATGTATAGGATAAAGTTAACCATTTCCCATCACTTCACCTTGATAAGCACACAAAACATGTTATGTTTTCAAAAATAATTATACTTTCTACACAATTTTGCCTTGACATGACAGTAAATTCACTTTCTAACTTCTCACCATTTAGATTTTTCAAAGCTCTTTCAGCATCTCTCCTGTTCATGTAAGCCACAAATCCACAATTTCTTTCTCGGGCTCTTTCTTCTTCTGTTCTGGGCCACATAATCTTAACACTAGCCAAGGGGCCAAAGCGTCCGAACTCCTGACACAGCATTTCTTCATTCATCTGGACATCAGAATGAAACATTTTGTGGAAGCCAACTAAATTTAGGCGATTAGATAAAATCATTTGCTACAAAGCAGCAAAATAACGGTTTCACTTTTCACGAGTATAAATCCTTCGCAACAATGTCAAACATTTCAAATTCATGTTCTGTGAGAATACAATTGATGCGTCATACTAGATTCATTAAGTGGCTTTGAATAATACAGGATTTGTCCACTTGAAATGCAGAAAACAAAAGCTTACTTTTAACCATGTGGTGCGCTCCTGTAATTTCTTTGGCATTAACTTTTTTAATGTAGTGTATCTTGTACATACACAAGTATTGTATTCTTGCAAAAGTTTGTACATTCTTCCTATATGAACCACTCAGGTTTTCTAACTTCACTAGAATTTTTTTTTTAAATAAACAAGATGGATTAGGCGCAGTCCAACATTACATTTTCTTTTAAGTTTAGGTGTCTACAGCAGCTATGCATGTTAGCCATGGCAATTGTGCTCTTCGAGAACCATTCAGCAGAGGGTAGGCATTTCCCCACAGAGAACGATGGAATATTGAAGAAAGGTACCCTCAAGTAGCTGACTGCAGAGCACCTGTGACCTCATAACAGAGAATGGTGTGTGGTATGGAAAAACCCAGCAGAGAGAACATATAATATGTGTTTCTTTATAAATGGGGGAGGCACAAGAGTTTAGTTCTCTTAAATAAAATAAGAAAAGAGTGACAATCACCAAGTGTGACAGAGGTACTTGGCTTGGATGAAAGCAATAAAAATTATAATGTCCCACAGCAATCCTCATGGTTAAAAAAAGGCTTCAAGTACTCAGGGCCTGAGCACCTCATCCCCAGTTTTTCATGATCCCTGGCCACACTGCCATGCCACTCAGCTGTTTCACATTGGTAGGGACGTTGGACCATGACTAGATGTATCATTTTGAGACTGCACTCCAAACCCAACACCAATGAAGAGCGCCAGCATTAACAGTGACATTCTGGGCCAGGGCTTCACCTTAAGCTGCCGTTACCCCTGTAGGGGTGGCATCACCATGGTCCCATTCCCAGTGCAAGAGCTCCTCCATCATACTGTACACTCAAACTGTAAATGTGGCTGCTTGCTGGCAGTCATGCCCCATCTTGTACACATCACCAGTTCCTCTACCATTCATTTTGTTCACTGCTTTTCTTTCTTTTTATTCTATTCTGAACACTCTCGTTTTCCTCCTTCTCCAAGTCCCTTATTAACCTCTGATCTCCTGATCCTCCCTCTTTCAGCTCTTTTATATTCACTTCATGCCTGCTTTTCTTTCTTTTCCTCCCTTTCCGAACCTTGGAATGCAGAGAAACTTTCCCTTGGCTATTCCATCTTTCACTTCTGTCACCCTCTCCTACGACCACGACTGGCTTTTCGGGTGCCTCTTTGGATTCACGGCTTAAATCCTGCTTAAAGTTTTTTTTTAAATTAAGTATCAACACAAAAAAAGACTTTGTACAGCACTCAAAACGCAGAGTGGCCCAAAAAAAAACCAGTGGAGCTCAAAGCAGGTATGGGAGTGAGTGGGCGGGCATGGAGGAGGAATGGGAAAAAAAAAAAACTGAGAATTGGTATACCAGCAGCAATGTGAGCAAGCAAGCCAACTACGGGTGTTACACCTGATTGTCTAGACAGTCAAATGTTTACCACAGACCACTCAAATCCCAGAGAGCCAGACTTAATCAATGGATGGATTCTAGCAATATAGATTTGACAAGATTTTTCCCCTGTGCCCACACAAATATAATGAATTTAGAATTCCCATTTAAACTCTGAATATGTTTTTCTAGGATGATAACTGCTGTGTTTTGGCCACTTGGAATTTAAAAAATTTTTTACCTTCGGATTAATGTTACCGATATATAAATTAGTAGTAGTTGGATCGCCTGCATCGTGTGAACCGGGAGTAAATTCCTCAAGTGCTAAAAGACAAAACAAATTCTCAGTAAAACTTTCAAAAATCATACAAGCGAAAAAGTTTAACATTCCCAAAATATGAAGCAGCAATAATTACCATTTGTTTGCCTGTTTCTCCTTGAAGATTCCGCTGAAAAGAGACATAATATTTTTTTCAATGCGTTGTGCTTTCAAATACGGACGAGACTCAAGGTACAAATGTACTGCGACCGCAAACTAGCAGTACTGACCACAGAAAATGCAAAGACCATTTGGTGCCATCAGCTGCAAATGCAAATCAGATCCAACCACAGAATTCCAACAGACCAAACCACCTCCATGAACCAAACAACACTCACTGGATAAAACTCCTTACTCAAATATAAAATGTGTTACATTTTTTCTTGTGCTTACCACACTTAATGTCAGTTCACTGCCAAATGTACTAGACAACCGACAGTTGTAGCAGTGATCTTATGTACACAAGTTTTTTTTTTAAAAAACAGGAAGTTAGGGGCACAATTTTTTCCAACCAACAGGTAAAATTGAACAAGTTGCAAGTGAAGGCCACTGAAGTTGACAGCGAGATATATCTATATCTATATATATTTATATAGTATGGTGAGAAGACAGGTGGGTGGATGTATGGAAAAGGGCCCAAAAAGAGCTATTGGGTCCAGTGGCCTTTTCCTATTGCTAAAAATTCTCCAGCAAGAGAATCTGTCAGCTGTTCGATGGGGGAGCGAAAAGAAACGGGAAATAACCCAAAGCTATATGTTGGTGGATTTTGAAGGGACGGAGGGGTGGGGGCAGTTACAGGTTCAAGTCCCCATTGGCAAAATCAGATATTACTTAAGAATACATCTGCTTTTCTTGATCACCCTTTCTCCCTGATGATTTTTTAGTATATTTTAAAATTAAAATTCCAATTAGAAATGAGAGAGGATTTTCATCTACAATACAGATATGAATAACTGTGATGGGCAGAGACTCTTGTTCGCTAACCCTTCAGCCAGAATCGCAACAAGGCAGGCTATGCAAATAGGTGTCAAAGGACAGAGACACGTTCTCAAACACTGGAAGAGCTGCGCATCATTAGGAGCAAAAAATAACTTCAGGCTGCTCTTATGCACCTCCTAGTGTCTGGTTACAGGATGGCATCCAAGTGCCCAAAAGGTACTGACATTTAACATGAGAATAGCATACGCTTTAAAGTGAAATAAAGGGAAAAAACATGCAAAACCAAAAAAAAATTCCAATAAGTTTTGCCTTGCAAAATGAGTAGAAGCATCTAAATATTCCAATTAGCAAATCAAATTCAGCAAAGGCCTTAGAGAGGGTGCAGAAAAGATTTACAAGAATGGTTCCCGGGATGAGGGACTTCAGTTATGTGGATAGACTGGAGAAGCTGGGGTTGTTCTCCTTAGAGCAGAGAAAGTTGAGAGGAGATTTGATAGAGGTGTTTAAAATCATGAAGGGTTTAGACAGAGTAGATAGAGAGAAACTGGTCCCATTGGCAGAAGGGTCGAGAACCAGAGGACACAGATTTAAAGGTGATTGGCCGAAGAACCAAAGGCGACATGAGGGAAAACTTTTTTTACACAGCGAGTTATGACCTGGAATGCACTGCCTGAAAGGGTGGTGGAGGCAAATTCAATTGTGGCTTTCAAAAGGAAATTGAATAAGTACCTGAAGGAAAAAATTTTGCAGGGCTACGGGGAAATGGGACTAGCTGAAGTGCTCTTGCATAGAGCCAGCACGGGCTTGACGGGTCAAAAGGCCTCCTTCTGTGCTGCAACCATTCTATGACTGACATATAATTGCTAAATAAAGACAAGCATGTACAATTTTCCAGAATATATCACTTTTTGTCACAAAAAGTAAGCGTCTTTTTGCATCTGCACAATATTTTTTGGTTTCCTGCTAGGCACAAGGTGCACATATACACAATCACTGTTTGTAAAATTAAACAGAATTTTGGATGCAACCCCAGGTCCAGTAAATGAACACCTTTGGTTAAAAGCTGGTTGTTATGAGTCATTGAGGTGAAATCTTACTTTTTAAGAACATTCACCAGGATGATTCCCAAGAAGCCTACTTTCAAATTAAAACAATTATTTGGTGAGGGGAATAACAATTATAAAGTTAACTCAAAAGCTACTTGGCAAACTAATTTTAAAAGAGAGACAGCAACAAAACAAATCGTATTGATCCGGTGACCCATGGGTAGGAGCCCTATATACTTTTAATTTATTTAAAAAAAAAATTTACATACCTAGTTTTTGACACCCAAAATATAATCAAACCCTTATTAAAAATGAAGCATGCCGGACTGGATTACAGTTCTGGCACAACAAAAAGACTTTACTTACAAGAGCGACGATTTTGTGGAGAATCTTCTGATGGCAGAGGCTCAAATCGACTCGGCCTGAAAGGAGTATCTTTACCCCCTTTTGTTTTCTGCCGTTCATCACGTTCTTCTTGAATTCTGAAACCCGTATCAAACCCATTTAATACACCGCAAATAAGAGTTATTTTGTCAAAACATACTATTTTAAAAAAGGGTTGACAAACATTTACTTACTGTTTTAATTCCTCTTTGAATAGTTCCAAATTACTTTTTTTCTTCTCCTTTTCACCCTTTTTTAGGGGCTAAAACAAAATAATTTCAATTATACTGTTGAAATTAAGAATTGAAAAAATTAATCTGCATTGAGAAATTTAAGTTGTGTAAATAGGTAAAGCTGCGAAAACAGCACATGCTTTGAAGATCAAAAATACAAAGGTCGCCACGTCCAAGGAATGACGAAGTGCAGTTACTATTGTGTAGGCAAACGTGGCAGCTAATTTGCCCACAGCAGTATCTCAGACAGCAAATGAGAAAAGACCAGTTAATCTATTCTCGACAGTATGGTTTAAAGAAGCGATGCCCCATTTATATATAAGGAAGCCATTCAGGAGAGCAAAATTAGGAAACACTTCTTCACGCAAAGGGTGGTAGGAGTGAGGAACTCTCCCCCACAAAAAGCAGTAGGTGCAAGCTCAATTAATAATTTTAAATCGGAGATAGATTTTTGCTAGACAAGGGTATAAAAGGATTTGGAGCAAAGCCAGGTGGATGAAGTGAAGATACAGATCAGCCATGAATGGCGGAACAGGCTCGCAGGGCTGAATGGCCTACTCCTGTTCCAAGGTTGCTAGCCACAAACTGGGAGAACTCCATGCTCTTTTTCGAATAGTGAATAGGATCTTTTACGTCCACTCCTCATCCAAAAGACAACACCTGCAACAACACAGTACTGCACTGAGGTTTCAGGCTACCTTGCACGCTCAAGTACTGAAGTGAGGTTTGAACCCACAACCTGGCTTCGAAGCCAGAGTGTTACAAACTGATCCAGTCTGGCACCTAACCTATAAACAATGAAAGTAGGTATCCCTTCACCCAATCTTTAAACAAAACTTTTCCCTCCTTGTTTTTGATCTGTTTCTACTCATTAATTCTTTCCCCATCTCCTGAAAGCAATGAGTTATACTAGGCTAATGTTCCACAGTGGTCAACAATTCTCCAATAACTCGCAGAAGTGGCAATACTTCATCTATGAGCTTACATAGCAATCAGCAGCAGCCCAATCGCCACACAAGGCACTTCCAATAATGGGCATTAAGTAATGAGGAGCCGGGAGTCTAGCTTACCAAACGAGACCAGCTAACACAGAACAGGGATCAAATCTGAGACCTTGCTGATCTGTATGGCTCAATACACCACACAGCATTGTTATCCAAACCAATGACATTAAAATGTCTATTGGGACGCTCCCTCCGCGACACCCTAGTCCACTCCTCTATCACCACCAACACCCCTTCCCCTTCGCCTGGCACTTTCCCATGCAAGCGCAGGAGATGTAACACCTGCCATTTTACCTCCTCCCTTCCCACTACCCAGGGCCCCAAACACTCCTTCCAGGTGAAACAGCGATTTACTTGTACTTCTTGCAATTTAGTATACTGTATTCGCTGCTCACGATGTGGTCTCCTCTACATTGGGGAGACCACCTTCTCCTTCTTAGGCAGTCCCTCGGAACCGAGGATGACTTGCTTCCACATTAAAATTGAGTTCGCAGGTGACTGATGAGTGATGAGTCCAATGCGGGACCTACAGTCTCTGTCACAGGTGGGGCAGACGGGGGTTGAAGGGGCAGGTGGGTGGGGTGCTTGGGTTGACGCGCGCTCCTTGCGCTTGGCTTCCGCTTGCTCCCGGCGAAGAGACTAGAGGTGTTCGGCGCCTTCCCGGATGCTTCTCCTCCACTTTGTGCGGTCTTGGGCCAGGGATTCCCAGATGTCGGTGGGGATGTTGCACTTTTTCAAGGAGGCTTTGAGGGTGCCCTTGAAGCGTTTCCTCTGCCCACCTGGGGCTCTCTTGCCGTGCCGGAGCTCCGAGTAGAGCGCTTGTTTTGGGAGTCTCGTATCGGGCATGCGGACAATGTGACCCGTCTATCGGAGCTGATCGAGCGTGGTCAAAGCTTCAATGCTGGGGATGTTGGCCTGAGCAAGAACACTGATGTTGGTGCGCCTATCCTGCCAATGGATTTGCAGGATCTTGCGGAGGCAGTGTTGGTGGTACCTCTCCAGTGCTTTGAGGTGCCTGCTGTACATGGTCCATGTCTCTGAGGCATACAGCAGGGCAGGTATCACTGCTGCTCTGTAGACCATGAGCTTAGTGCCGGGTTTGAGGTACGAGTCTTCAAACACTCTCTTCCTCAGGCGACCGAAGGCTGCACTGGCACACTGAAGGCGGTGTTGGACTTCGTCATCGACGTCTGCCCTTGTTGACAGTAGGCTCCCGAAGTATGGAAAGTGGTCCACGTTGTCCAAGGCCTTGTCGTGGATTTTGATAATCAGGGGGGGGGGGGGGGGCAGTACTGTGTGGCAGGGGCAGGTTGGTAGAGGACCTTTGTCTTACGGATGTTTAGTGTAAGGCCTATGCTCTCGTACGCTTCGGTGAAGGCGTCGACGATGGTTTGGAGTTCGACCTCCGAGTGGGCGCAGACGCAAGCGTCATCTGCATACTGTAATTCGACGACAGAGGATGGGACGACCTTGGATCTGGACTGGAGGCGACGGAGGTTGAACAGTTTCCCGTTTGTTCTGTAAATTAGCTCCACTCCAGCGGGCAGCTTACTGAGGGTGAGATGGAGCATTGCAGCAAGGAAGATCGAGAAGAGCGTTGGTGCGATGACACAGCCTTGCTTGACCCCGGTTCGTACGTGAATTGGGTCTGTGGTGGATCCGTTGGTCAGGATGGTGGATCCGTTGGTCAGGATCACGGCTTGCATGTCATCGCGAAGCTGGCGGAGGATGGTGACAAACTTTTGAGGGCAGCCAAATTTGCGGAGGACACTCCATAATCCCTCATGGTTGACAGTGTCGAAGGCCTTTGTGAGATCAAAGAAGGCCATGTACAGCGGTTGGTGCTGTTCCCTGCATTTCTCTTGTAATTGACGTGCGGTGAAGATCATGTCCATTGTGCCCCTTAGTGGGCGGAATCCGCATTGCGACTCTGGGAGGAGCTCTTCGGCCACTGGGAGAAGGTGATTGAGGAGGATTCTTGCGATGACTTTCTCTGTGGCAGACAGCAGGGAAACTCCTCTGTAACTACCGCAATCGGACTAGTTACCTTTCTTGAAGATGGTCACAATTACGGCATCTGAGATTCCCTGGCATGCTCTCCTCCTTCCATATAAGAGAAATTAGTTCATGAATTCGTGCCAGTAGTGCTTCTCCGCCATGCTTTAGTGCCTCAGCGGGGATTCCATCTGCTCCTGAGGCCTTGTTATTCTTCATTTGTCGGATGGCCTTTTCAACCTCATGCCGGGCTGGGGTTGTGCTGAGATGGTGGCGGGTAGCATGCTGCCGGATGGAGTTGAGGACGCTCGCGTCGAAGACAGAGTCGCGGTTAAGGAGATCTTCCAAGTGCTCCTTCCAGCGGGCACCGACTGCCTCTCTGTCCTTGAGGAGTACCTCTCAGTTCTTGGCCCGCAGTGGGGTAGGGCCTTGGGTGCTTGGGCCGTAGATGGTCTTGACTGCGCTAAAGAATCCACGCACATCATGGTTGTCGGCTAGCTGCTGGATCTTCTGCGCTTTCTCCACCCACCATCTGTTCTTTAGGTCGCGAGTTTTTTGTTGGACCTCGGCCTTCAGGCGTCTGTAGAGCTGCTTTCTTGCTCTCGAGTTCTGTTGCTGTTTCCAGATCAGGAATGCCTTGCGTTTGCAGCTTATTAGCTCCTGGATCTCCTGGTCGTTCTCGTCGAACCAGTCTTGGTGTTTCCTGGTCGAGTGACCGAGCGTCTCTTCACAGGTGCTGATTATGGAGGCCTTGAGTGCAGACCAGGCGCTGTGGGCACTCTGTGTCTCTGAATCACTGGGAGTCATCAGGTTGTTTGTGAGGCGCAGGCTGAATAGGGCTTTCTTAGCAGGTTCTTTGAGTGCTCCAGCGTTAATTTTCCTGCGGCATTGTTTCTGTTCCCGCCGCTGTTTTGGGGCTACATTGATGGAGATGACAGAGCGGATTAGGTGGTGGTCTGTCTAGCAGTCGTCGGCTCCTGTCATGGCGCGGGTGATGCGGACGTCCTTGCGGTCCCTCGCAGATTGGGTGACTGCTTTGCGGAATACCTCCGTTCAGTCCGTAAGGGTGACCCCGAGCTTACGGTCGCCTGTCACTTTAATTCTCCGCTCCACTCCCACCTCGGCCTCTTACACTGTTCCAATGAAGCTCAATGTAAGCTCGAGGAGCAGCACCTCAGCTTTCGATTAGGCACTTTACAGCCTTCTGAACTCAACATCGAGTTCAACAATTTCAGACCATAACCTCTGCCCCGATCATTTTTTTTCTCACATGGCAGCTGTCGATCATTCTGCCATTGCCACTTACACTTAATCTAGAGTCATCTTTTGTTTCTTAACTTGTCCCATTACCACCTCCTTTTGCCTTGCACCATCATCCCTTTTGTCTTTTAATCTCTCCTGCCTTCCATACGATCAGACCTTCCCTTTTGTTCTTTCCTCCCCTCTCCCTGCCCCTACACTTGCTTAAAAACCTGTTACATCTCCAACTTTATCCAGTTCTGACGAAGGATCATCGACCTGAAACGTTAACTCTGTTTCTCTCTACAGATGCTGCCTGACCTGCTGAGTATTTCCAGCATTTTCTGTTGTTATTTAAAATGTCTATTCTTGGTTCCAAAAAAAGTTTGCCTTTTTGCACCTTTTTTGTTCCAATTTTCTCTCAAGACACTGACCCCTTGCTGAGATACTGTTCCACAAGCATCAGGCACCCTCTGGCACCTCGCCAAGCAGCCATTCCTCACATCTGATGCTCAACAATGAGTGTCGCCATGCTATTCGACCACTGGGGAGCACTATACCCAAAGTTAGACCCGTCTTCATCTTAACGAGGCCCTGTCTGCCCTCTCAATTGGACGTAAACGATCTCATGGCACTATCAAAGAAGAACAGGGGTGTGCTGGCCAATATTTATCCCTCAACCAACATCACTAAAACAGATTATCTGGTCATTCTCACATTGCTGTTTGTGGGCCTTGCAGCAGTGTGCAAATTGGCTGCCGCATTTCCAATTTTTTTTTGGATTCATTCATGGGAGGTGGGCGTCGCTGGCAGCCAGCATTTATTGCCCATCCCGGATTGCCCTCGAGAAGGTGGTGGTGAGCCGCCTTCTTGAACCGCTGCAGTCCGTGTGGTGAAGGTACTCCCACAGTGCTGTTAGGAAGGGAGTTCCAGGATTTTGACCCAGCGACGAAGGATCGGCAATATATTTCCAAGTCAGGCTGGTGTGTGACTTGGAGGGGAACTTGAGGTGGTGGTGTTCCCATACGCCTGCTGCCCTTGTCCTTCTAGGTGGAAGAGGTCGCGGGTTTGGGAGGTGCTGCCGAAGATGCCTTGGCGAGTTGCTGCAGTGCATCTTGCAGATGGTACACACTGCAGCCACGGTACGCCAGTGGTGGAGGGAGTGAATGTTGAAGGTGGTGGATGGGGTGCCAATCAAGCGGGCTGCTTTGTCCTGGATGGTGTCGAGCTTCTTGATTGTTATTGGAGCTGCACTCATCCAGGCAAGTGGAGAGCATTCCATCACACTCCTTACTTGTGCCTTGCAGATAGTGAAAAGGCTTTGGGGAAGTCAGGAGGCGAGACACTCACCGCAGAATACCTAGCCTCTGACCTGCTCTTGTTGCCGCAGTATTTATGTGGCTGGTCCAGTTAAGTTTCTGGTCAATGGTGACCCCCCCAGGATGTTGATGGTGGGGGATTCGGCGATGTTAATGCCACTGAATGTCAAGGGGCAGTGGTTAGACTCTCGCTTGTTGGAGAGTCATTGCCTGGCACTTGTGTGGTGCGAATGTTACCTGCCACATATCAGCCCAAGCCTGAACGTTGTCCAGGTCTTGTTGCATGCGATCATGGACTGCTTCATTATCTGAGGAGTTGTGAATGGCACTGAACACTGTGCAGTCATCAGCAAACATCCCCATTTCTGACCTTATGTTGAAGGGAAGGTCATTGATGAAGCAGCTGAAGATGGTTGGGGCTAAGACACTGCCTTGAGAAACTCCTGCAGCGATGTCCTGGAGCTGTGATGATTGACCTCCAACCACCACAACCATCTTCCCTTGTGCTAGGTATGACTCCAGCCAGTGGATAGTCCCCCCAACCCCGATTCCCATTGACTTCAGTTTTACTCGGTCTCCTTGATACCACACTCGGTCAAATGCTGCCTTGATGTCAAGGGCAGTCACTCTCACCTCACCTCTGGAATTCAGCTCCTTTGTCCATGTTTGGACCAAGGCTGCAATGAGGTCGGGAGCCGAGTGGTCTTGGCGGAACCCAAACTGGGCATCAGTGAGCAGGTTACTGGTGAGTAAGTGTCGCTTGATAGCACTGTCGATGACTCCTTCCATCACTTTACTGATGATTGAGAGTAGACTGATGGGGCGGTAATTGGCTGGATTGGATTTGTCCTGCTTTTTGTGGACAGGACATACCTGGGCAGTTTTCCACATTGTCGGATAGATGCCTGTACTGGAGTTGTACTGGAACAGCTTGGCTGGAGGCCCGGCTAGTTCTGGAGCATAAGTCTTTACCACGACAGCCGGGATGTTGTCGGGGCCCATAGCTTTTGCTGTATCCAGTGCGCTCAGCCGTTTCTTGATAGCACGTGGAGTGAATCGAATTGGCTGAAGACTGGCTTCTGTGAGGCCGATATGGATCATCCACTGGGCACTTCTGGCTGAACATGGTTGCAAACGTGCTGGGCTCCACCATCATTGACGATGGGGATATTTATGGAGCCTCCTCCTCCCCCCGTTAGTTGTTCACTGGTCCACCACCATTCACGACTGGATGTGGCAGCACTGCAGAGCTTTGATCTGATCCGTTGATTGTGGGATCGCTTAGCTCTGTCTATAACATGCTGCTTTTGCTTTGTAGCATGCATGTAGTCCTGTGTTGCAGCTTCCCCAGGTTGGCACCTCATTTTTAGGTACACTTGGTGCTGCTCCTGGCATGCTCTTCAACACTCCTTATTGAACCACGGTTGGTCCCCTGGCTTGATGGTAATGGTAGAGTGAGGGATACGCCAGGCCATGAGGTTACAGATTGTGGTGGAATACAATTCTGCTGCTGCTGATCGCCTACAGCACCTCATGGATAACCGGTGTTGAACTACTAGATCTGTTCTGAATCTATCCCATTTAGCACGGAGGTAGTGCCACACAACACGATGGAGGGTGTCCTCAGTATGAAGACGGGACTTCGTCTCCACAATGACTGTGCGGTGGTCAGCTACCAATACTGTCATGAACAGATTCGTCTTCAACAGGTAGATTGGCGAGGTGAAGTAGGTTTTTCCCTCATGTTGGTTCTCTCACCACCTGTCGCAGGCCCAGACTGGCAGCTATGTCCTTCAGGACTCGGCCAGCAGTGGTGCTACCGAGAGACTCTTGGTGATGGACAGTGAAGTCCCCCACCCAGAGTACATTCTGTGCCCTTGCTACTCTCAGTGCTTCTTCCAAGTGGTGCTCAACATGGAGGAGTACTGATTCATCAGCTGAGGGAGGGCAGTAAGTGGTCATCAGCAGAAGGTTTCCTTGCCCATGCTTGACCTGAAGCCATGAGACTTCATGGGGTCCGGAGTCAGTGTTGAGGACTCCCAGGGCCATTCCTTCCCGACTGTATACCACTGAGCCGCCACCCCTGGTGGGTCTGTCCTGCCGGTGGGACAGGACATACCCAGGGATAGTGATGGAGGAGTTTGGGACATTGACTGAAAGGTATGATTCTGTGAGCATGACTATGTCAGGCTAGTCTGTCCATTTCAGAGGGCAGTTAAGGGTCAACTACATTGCTGTGGGTGTGGAGTCACATATAGGCCAGACCAGGTAAGGATGGCAGATTTCCTTCCCTAAAAGGACATTAGTGAACCAGGTGGGTTTTTATGACAATCTGATAGTTACTGATACTAGCTTTTTATTCCAGATTTATTTAATTAACTGAATTTAAATTCCCCAGCTGCCATTTGAACTCACGTCTCTGGATCATTAAGTCCAGGTCTCTGGATTACTAGCCCAGTAACATTACCACTATGCTATCGTTCTGTATAACAGTGACTACACTTCAGAAGTACTTCATTGGCTGTAAAGCATTTTGGAATGTCCTGAGGTCGTGAAATAACATAAGAACATAAGAAATGGGAGCAGGAATAGGCCACTTGGCCCCTCGAGCCTGCTCCGCCATTCAATAAGATCATGGCTGATCTTTGGCTCAAAGTCACTTCCCCGCCCACTCCCCAAAACCCTTCACTCCCTTATTTTGCAAAAATCTGTATCTCCACCTTAAATGTATTTAATGACCCAACCTCCACTGCTCTCTGGGGCAGAGAATTCCACAGATTTACAACCCTCAGAAGAAATTCCTCCTCATCTCAGTTCTAAAAGGGCGACCCTTTATTCTAAAACTGTGCCCCCGAGTTCTAGATTTCCCACGAGGGGAAACATCCTCTCCGCATCTACCTTGTCGAGCCCCCTCAGTATTTTATATGTTTCAAGAAGATCACCTCTCATTCTTCTAAATTCCAATGAGTATCGGCCCAGCCTGCTCAACCTTTCCTCATAAATCAATAAAAAAGGTACTATATAAATGCAAGTTCTTTCTTTAACATCGACTCATGCATTTCCAGCAGGGATCAGTAAATACTCTGGATGATTTCCACACACTAACCAAGAGGAACTAACTCACTGGATAATTTCACTGATCCAAATGGGGCACAAAGTACATTTTAGTTTTAACTTTTTTCAAAAAAAAATCTCAACTTGTCTCCACACCATGCCCTACTGAGGGAACAGGCCAAAGATGTAGCTCCAACTGTCATCCAATGGTATCCTATAGGAGACAGCTAGGAAGTGTGTGGGAGCAGACTAAATTCACCAAGTCTCTGATTTTTCCACCCTCCCTGTGAGGAAGCACCTAGTCTGCACTTGCCAACTGCAGAATGGCTCTCTGGAAACTTGATGATGGGCTCTACAGGCACAAGTCTATAAATTACCATGTTAGAACTCCAATGTGCTGTCCCCATTCATAACATTAATGGAGAAGTCTTACTCCAATTATATAGGGCCTTGGTGAGACCACACCTGGAGTACTGTGTACAATTTTGGTCTCCTTACCTAAGGAAGGATATACTTGCCATAGAGGGAGTGCAACGAAGGTTCACGAGATTGATTCCTGGGATGGCGGGACTGTCGTACGAGAAGAGATTGAGTAAACTAGGCCTGTATTCTCTTGAATTCAGAAGAATGAGAGGGGATCTCATTGAAGCATACAAAATTATTACAGGGCTTGATAGGGTGGATGCTGGGAGATGTTTCCCTTGGCTGGGGAGTCTAGAACCAGGGGCCACAGCCTCAGGATAAAGGGTAGGCCATTCAGAACTGAGATGAGAAGAAATTTCTTCACACACAGGGTGCTGAATCTTTGGAATTCTCTACCCCAGAGGGCTGTGGAGGCGCAGTCATTGGGTATATTCAAAACAGAAGTCGATAGATTTCTGACTAGTAAGGGCATCAAGGGATATGGCGATAAGGCCGGTGAATGGAGTTGAGGCAGATCATCAGCCATGATCTCATTGAATGGCGGAACAGGCTCGAAGGGCCTACTCCTGCTCCTATTTCTTATGTTATGTAGTGACCCTTGATCTATACAAATCTATCTGGGGTTGTATGTAGTTCCAGTGCATTTGACTTATTTTAGTCTGCAAATTTAGAAAAAGATGGCTCAAGACTCATGCATTATACAGTAATCAAAATGAGACACTTACTGGCTTTTTGGGGTCGGATGTGAAAGGCGGTGGAGATGATTTCTCTGGCAGTAAGCTTTTTATCTCTGGAACCCGTGTAGAAGGCTTGTACAGTTTTCCTTTCTGTTCCTCCAATCGCTCTTCTAATGTGCAAAAATAAAGCTTTATGCTATTAAATAAATTCTTTATTTTCACACAAACACAATAATGCAATTTCTGGGTTCGAACTGTGGCACTGTGCGCACCTGCAACTAATTCATGCTGATGGTTGTAAACCATCATACCAATACCAGTCTGATAAAGGGCTGTGTTACTGGTCATAAGCCATAAAAATCAGAATAGTCTGTTCTTAATCACTTCAATAAAAGTTCTGGGGAGGGATGGGGTATTTTGGTTGCTTGTTCCAGCTGTGGCATTTTGTATCAGAATTTCATGATTTAATGATGAAAGTTGCACATCATCGGGCTAGAGTATCTCACCCAACTGCCCACATCGTTCCTGAAGAGACTATAGTAATTTCAAACTTAAATTAACAATCCATGCACATGGTGCTGTTCAGAATTGTTGGAGGAATTAGACAAATAGGTAATTTGGTTGCGATTCCAAAGTATTGAGAAATAATTATTCTGGTCTATTCATAGGATGACTGGTACCCAAGTTTCTATCCTGATCACTGTCTACAAGTAAAGTCAATTGAAAATTTCCTATAAATCCATTTACAGATCATCTTTTAAACATTTGCCACGCATTGGTACCTTCCTCCCTACTGCACCTCCATCAGGCTCAGGTTGGACATGTACATTCACGCTCTCCAATTGGAATAGGAGAAATATTTCAAAACATGTATTCCCCTCCGAGGCTATTCTCAGATTATCTGTATGATCAGACCAACAACTACATGTGGTTAGTCACTTTCAGAAATGCCACATGATTAAATGCAAGAGAAGAGGGGTCAGGAAAATCTTCACACAGTTGGGAGGCTGTTGAATTCACTTCCAGGGTTAGTAGTTGAGGCAGTAATTGTGTCAACATTCACGATTAGATTGGACACTGACTGGTTGGGCTGAATGGCCTGTTACATTGAGTCTACAGCACAGAAGCAGGCCATTCGGCCCAACTGGTCTATGCCGGCGTTTATGCTCCACACGAGCCTCCTCCCATCCCTCTTCAACTAACCCCATCAGCATATCCTTCTATTCTTTTCTCCCTCATGCGCTTATCTAGATTCCTCTTAAATGCAACTATACTATTTATAAAATGGAGACCAGAACTATGCACTGTAAGTGTGGTCTAACCAAGGTTCAAACAAGTTTAACATAACTTCTCTGCTTTTCAATTCTATCCCTCTAGAAATTAACCCCAGTGCTTGGTTTGCTTTTTTATGACCGTATTAACCTGTGTCGCTACTTTTAGTGATTTGTGTATCTGTACCCCTAGATCCCTTTGCTCCTCTACCCCATTTCCACTCTTATTATCCAAGCAGTATGTGGCTTTCTTATTCTTCCTACAAAAATGCATCACCTCACACTTATCTATATTGAAATTAATTTGTCAATTACACACACATTCTGCAAGTTTATTTGTGCTTTCGCAATACTAACAGTTCGACACTCGTCTCTAGTGGTTCTACAATGCCAATATACACCTCCTGTGTTGTAACTTCTACATACAAGATCATGGAGCATAGAATTCCCTAAAATTGCCAGCAATTTAAGGGTTAACCATGTCACAAGATGTTGGCAACGTTTAGTACTTTATATCTACATTTGTTTTAACCCTAAATTAGAGCTGTAGCCGGTTTGGATGTTGCGGGATCAGTTAAATTGTACCAAGTGACCAATTAAACTGTTGGCCCACGGTGCAGGTGGGAGAGAAAGAGAAAATGTGTTCATTAGAAGCAACTTTTTTGTACGTCGGTTTGTGCAACAGGATCCAGCCAAAGATATCTTAAAATCAATCTCACCAGTTGCTGATTACCTTGGGCACATGTGCCTTCTATGCTAAGACCAGAACCTGTTCATGGTCCAAGGTATCCGCCAACCCTTGGGCAGTCAGTTGATGGTTAACTGTATTTCAACTTCTGCATTCAAGGGAGACTTCCAACAATAACACTGTCCAGAAGAAAACCTTTGAAAAAACAAACAGCCACTAGAGCACCACTAGTTCTGCCAAGCTAAACTTTACATTTTGGGCTCTGACAGAATGCCACCATCCTCCTGACTACATCATGGGCACACCACAATTTGGTTTCAATATTTACAAGTGCAAAGCTTCAGAAGCTTGACTCTCTGGAACAGCAATTATGGTCACTACCAAACCCAGTATGTTCTCATAACCTACCCTCCAGGTGACACCTTCTACCAGCTGTCATCCAAGTCTCAGGAGTTTCCTCTTCTGCTAAAAGACACAGAACTTGACCATCAGGAATTACACAGGACAGCTTGCAATATGGTCAGCCACCTTAATATTTTAAACACCCAAGTCCAATACCACATACAAAGCCTACTGTCACCAACTGCTTAATCCAAGCCCTCATGAGCAGCTTTGGTACTGGTAAGGAGACGTGGCTGCCATGAAGCCAACTCCCTCACCAGGATGCCCAGAGTTCAGTCAGGCTGGAACCCTCTCTCCCGGAAACTCATTTGGCCACAGATCCAAATGTGGCTTATTAATTGGGGATTCTTTGAAAGATTATAAAACTCCTGCCTACGATAAAGAGCTCCCAACAACAATAGAAAACATGTGTCAAGAACACAGCTCAACTTAAAAGTGCTAGAAGAGTGAAAAGTAGATGTGTTAAGAAACTAAAAATCTCTGGGAACACCAAAAGGTCATTTGGCCCAACAAAACTGTCCATTTTGTACCACATTTTGTTTCTGGGGTTAAATCCTTACCTTCATGGAGGGGATAGGTTAATTCATGAAGTTTTACCATAGGAAAATAGTTCAAGCCTAGACATCAACATTGCAAAACAACTTGCTCCAATTCTATTTGGATCGTGAAGGGACTCATGACATGACCCATTTCAATAAAGTGGTATTTCCCCTACATTCTGGGTTAAAACTATTATGTGCAAACACAGCATACATTTCTCAAACTCACCTTTTGTTGCATTTACAATGCCCCCTCTAACAAAAGCTTTTACTTTGCTGGAGTCAGCTCCCTCAAAGGAGGCTAAAAATTCCTCATAGATCTCAGCAGCTGCCTTCTCATCTTCCTGAAAGAAAGTGTTTAACATTAGTCTCCTGCATTTGTAACCAGATTTACTACAGATGGTTTCACAAAAAAAACATTTAAGATCATTTAGCCGAGAAGGGGCATACACTAATTGCCCCATTAGTTTGAATATTGGAATGTAGTGGTGAATTACAGAATACTTTATAGATTCGCATATAAACACACACACACCAAATTAATGTAACACACACAAATCTGATGGACGGGGAAATCTGATAACCTCTTCGAGTTCAATCACCCTAGTTTGTAAACTTATGGTATGAAGGAAAAAGTGCATGTGTTTGCTTGTTCACCAATGGCTAGCTGGTAAAGACAATACCGGAGCCATGCAGACCAAAATATTGTGTTCTGTGCCTAATGAGGTGATCTCTGTGTGGATGGCAGTTTGACTCCACAGTTGGTTCCTGCACCCATTGTTTGCAGGGGGTGGGGCTCCCATCACTGATCACTATCCAGTAACTCTTGCTGCAAAGTGCACAATTTCACAGACATTGGGTCAGGAGAGGACTGGGCTCAGTTGCAAGGGCCTCCTCTCTTCCCTTTCAAAGATGGAATAGCCAGCTAACATTCACTGTCTATGGCTTAAATTAAGAACGGTTATTTGGGTGAAGTACCAGAGGACGGCTGGCACCCTTGGAACCACACCTTTTAGGTGGAAAGGAGAAGATTAGGTGAACAAAATAAAATTGAAAACTGTAGTATGTTTTCTTTAGATATTTTTTATTATGTCAACTTTACAACCAACACTGAAGGAATTCTGTTCTCAATAAAAAGTAGTTTTAAAAAATTAATGCATACCACTAAAACTCTGGCAAGGATGAAAATTAACTCCAAGTATGATGGGCAAAATATGGTATACCTTTTTAGTTATTTATATTGTGAGTCCCATTTCATCTCCCTTCCCCCTGCATCCCCCGCCCCATAACACACAAGCAGGAAATGCTGAAAATAATAGGTCTGTGAGCACCCAAAAAGGGAACAGAATAGTTAACAAAAGTTTAGAGAACTTTTGGCAGGACTCTGCCTTTCTTTTCTCTTTTCAGATACAGTACTAACGTACTTGCTGTGTATTTTCAGCACTTTTTTTACATTTCAAATTTGCAGGTTTTTTTCCTTTTTGTTTCAACTGATTTTTTTCCCTATATGCCTTCCATGTATTGTATACTACAAAAATTCCATACCTTCTTTTTAATTTCCTCCTGTTCTTTTTTACTGAGGGTCCTCTTTGAAGCAGTCATTTTGCCAGTGCCGTAGGTTTTTAGTTGATCAGAAGCACACTGGAGAAGAGAAAACATGATGATCTTTGCAACTGATGACGACATTGAGGTAATTTTAGCATTTAAAATGAGCAGAAAACACCTGGATAACATTAGCACTATCCACAGAAATTACAGACATCACAGATAGGTCATCTACCAAAAAAAACTGAAACTCCATCAGCATCTGTGAAAAGACAAGACAGGTCAACTTTTGGGTACAAACCCTTCATCAGAATCTAGTTCAGACTAAGGGTTTACACCCGATATGTTTTCCTGTCTTTTTTTCTATGCAGATGCTGTGTATTTCCAGCTTTTATATTCTCTATTTATCTCCGACCAAAATTGTTTTATAGAAAGCAGCTTTTACAGCAACGTGGTTCAAAAGTAAAGTTACAGAAACACTAGGCAATAGGATTAACAGCTGACAAATGTTACTGGTTTTTAGTTTTATTTAAAACCACCACCACTTTGTTTAAAAATATATTCTCTTACGTTTGACAAAGTATCGCCTGCACCCAAGACACACAAGGATTGATTGGATGTTGTTTGCAAAGAGCACATGCAACTCTATGCATGTGCACAGGGCAACAAGCTAAAGTTAGCACATTCAAATATATTTAGACCAGCTAGCTACCAAGATCACTGGCCCTACTGCTACATAAAATGGGCATTATAGCAGGCTTGTGTTCATTTTTGAGCCCTGCAATATTTCTTTCACTCTAAAAAGGTTTGTAAATCAAAACATGAACTGTATGGGAAGGTGAACACCTGTGACACATATACAACTGTACTGCATCGATACAGGAACTAAAATACCACTCCTGCCATGGTACACTCCCTGAACTGAGAAAAGCTGGCATTGAAACCCCTTCTTGTTATGCTTGATAGAATGGTCTTAGCAATATTTGAGGCAATGGGATTCAAATTTCACATTTGCACCCCACATTAACAGTATGCATAAAGAGCCTCAGCTTTCCCCCTCCCCACCCCCCCTCCATTCCATCTCCAACAAGAAGCTATATATATTCTCTCTACCGCTACGTTTCTCCAGCCTGGCAATGGAAACCCTAACTACATGCATCAAAACAATCCAGACATCCAAAGAACAAACCCGAGGGACTGGACATCGCTTCAATGACAAGGGAGGATATAACAAGAGGTAAGCAGGCAGTGGAGACTTCATGGGTAGAAGTAAGGAATAGGAAAGGATTCAAGACAGTACTAGGAGTTGTGTGTAGGCCCCCTGGTGGCAGCTGTGACGTGCTAGATTGTACAAATTCAGAGATTAGACAAGCGTGTAGCAAAGGCAGAGTGGTTTTAATGGGGGACTTTAACTTTCATATAGATTGGGATAAGCAGACGAGCACCTGTCAGAAAGGGAGTGAATTTCGAGTGTGTCCGGGATAGTTTTCTACAACAATATGTCCTAGAGGCAACAAGGGGGCATGCCATATTAGATTTAGTAATGAGTAATGAGCCAGATTTAGTTAACAGCCTAACTGTGCGTGAACATTTATGCAATAGCGATCATAACATGACCGAGTTCAACGTAGCGTTTGAAAGGGAGAAACGTGAAACAGCTACTAAGATTCTAGATTTAGGTAAGGCCAACTTCAACAGGATGAGGCAGAGACGGTCCACAGTAAACTGGGCAAATCTGTTAATGGGTAAAACGACAGATCATCAGTGGGAGATGTTCAAAAAAGAATTTAAGGTGACACAGAACCAGTTTATACCAGAGGCGCAAGAGCTCTACTCGCCAAAAAACCAGCCATGGACAACTAGAGAGGTGAGGGACAGCATAAAACAAAGAAAAACATACAAAAATGCAAAAAATAGCACAGATCCTGGCGAATGGGAAAGATACAAAGAGCAGCAAAGGGTCACAAAACAGATAGGAAGAGCTACAAAAAGGGAGTATAAAAAGAAACTTGCAAGGGATATCAAAATCAACATTAAAAGTTTTCACAATTAGATTAGGAAAAAGAGGGTAGTCAGGAGCTATGTTGACCCCTTAAAAACTAAAAGCGGTGAAATGTAAATGATAAGAAGGAAATGGCAAACATGTTGAATAATTACTTTGCGTCAGTATTTACAGTAGAGGAAGAGGACAGCCTGCCAGAAATCCCAAGGAAACGAATACTGAATCAGGGACAGGGATTCAATAAAATTAACGTAAGCAAAATAACAGTAATGATGAAAATAATGGCACTAAAGAGTGACAAATCCCCAGGACCAGGTGGTTTCCATTCCAGGGTTTTAAAGGAAGTAGGTGAGCACATTGCAGAAGCCCTAACTATAATCTTCCAAAGTTCTCTCCATTCAGGAACCGTTCCTTTAGATTGGAAAATTGCACATGTCACTCCAATATTTTAAAATGGTGAGGGGGGGGAACCAGGGAATTATAGACCAGTTAGCCTAACATCTGTTGTCGGGAAATTGCTAGAGTCTATAATTAAGGATAGGGTGACTGAACACCTCAAATATTTTCAGTTGACCAGAGAGAGCCAGCATGGATTTGTGAAAGGTCATGCCTGACAAACCTGACTGAATTTTTTGAGGAGGTGACTAAAGTAGTGGACAGGGGAATGTCTATGGACGTTATTTATATGGACTTCCAGAAGGCATTTGATAAAGTCCCACATAAGAAACTGTTAACTAAGGTAGAAGCCCATGGAATTGAGGGCAAATTATTGAACTGGTTAGGAAATTGGCTGAGCGGCAGGAGACAGGCAGTAGGGATAATGGGTAGGTACTCAAATTGGCAGGAGGTGACTAATGTTGTCCCGCAGGGATCTGTGTTGGGGCCTCAACTATTCACCGTATTTATTAACAATTAGATGATGGCATAGAAAGTCATATATCCAAATTTGCCACTGACACAAAGATAGGTGGCATTGTAGGCAGTGTAGATGGAACCAAAAAATTACAAAAGGGATAGCAACAGATTAAGTGAATGGGCAAAACAGTGGCAAATGGATTTCAATGTAGGCAAATGTGAGGTCACCCACTTTGGACCTGTAAAGGATATAACAGGGTACCTTTTAAAGGTTGAAAAGCTAAAAATAGTGGAGGTCCAAAGAGACTTGGGGGGTGGGGTCCAGGTACATAGATCATTAAAATGTCACGAACAGGTACAGAAAATAATCAAAAAGGCTAATGGAATGCTGGCCTTCATATCTAGAGGACTAGAATACAAATGGGTAGAAGTTATGCGGCAGCTATACAAAACCCTAGTTAGACCACACCTGGAGTACTGAGCAGCTCTGGGCACCACACATTAGGAAGGATATATTGGCCTTGTAGCGAGTGCCACGTAGGTTTACCAGAATGATACCCAGACTTCAAGGGTTAAGTTTCGAGGAGATAACACAAATTAGGGTTGTATTCCCTAGAATTTAGAAGGTTATGGGGTGATCCGATCGAAGTTTTCAGGATATTATGGGGAACAGATAGGGTAGATAGAGAGAAACTATTTCCACTGGTTGGGGATTCTGGGACTAGGGGGCATAGTCTAAAAATTAGAGCCAGACCTTTCAGGAGTGAAATAACAACTTGTATTGATATAGCGCCTTTAGCGTAGTAAAACGTCCCAAGGCGCTTCACAGGAGTATTAAAAGACAAAAAAATTAGGAAACGCTTCTACACACAAAGGGTGGTAGAAGTTTGGAACTCTTCCACAAACAGCAATTGATGCTAGATCAATTGCTAATTTTAAATCGGAGATTGATAGCTTTCTGTTAACCAAAGGTATTAAGGGATATGGGGCAGACGGGTATATGGAGGTAGGTCGCAGATCAGCCATGATCTCATTGAATGGCGGAACAGGCTCGAGGGGCTGAATGGCCTACTCCTGTTCCTATGGACAAAATTATCGCTATTGTACATGCTAATAATTACGTATCTGCTTCGCTCTCTAGCATCTTCCAAAACAGAAATTTTGTCTGACTCTCACCCAGGGTACAAGTTAACTATTCAAAAACAGCGGATATATTGTTCTTGCAGTTAAGGACTGCCTATTGATATCTAGGGATAAACTTCAATGGCTTCAAACTACCCCCCCCCACCCCAACAAAAAGTGGACTGAGGAACTCAAACCTCAGATGCCAACCTCCTATCTCAGACTGTCTTCTCTTCCCCCGCCACCAACAAAACCTGGGAATGGCTCGCAAGGCCTCTCCATCCACTATTCTACAGAACCTAACTTTGACAGACCTCCAGAGAAGGTCAAAAGGCTCAGTAGCATCCCACAATAGCACTCCCAGGTAGACGTAAAAGATCCCATGGCAAAGGCCTTAAACTTGTAAGACGGTGGGGGGGGGGGGGGGGGGTGGAGAAAGAGATCTACGAGAAATGAAACAAGCCTAAATATAAATGAAACAGGAAAGGAGAGCATAGGACAGACTAAACTAAGGGAGGACATATGGGGCCAGGGAATAAATAAGAGTTATAGAAGAGGAGTCTAAAAAGTTGGTTAAAAAGAGAGAGAGAGAGAGGACTGTTATTAAAATGACAAACTGTCCGTGCAGCAATGCACACAATGTCCCTAATAAAACAGGGGAACTGGAGGCAATAATATATTGCGAGGAACCAGATATAGTAGGGATTACTGGAAAGCATGTTTCTAGAAGTGGTCACCCTGCAGCCTCAGAATGTGCAGGCAGAGAGGGAATGGGTGACCGCCAGACAGAGAAGGAGGACCAGGCAGGTAGGGCAGGAATCCCGAGAGTGCATCTCGCTCGCTAACCGGTTCACAGTTCTGGAAACTGGTGGAGGTGATGGCTCCTCTGGGGAGAGCAGCCAGAGCCAAGGCACCACAGGTGGCTCAGCTGCACCCAGGGGGGGGGGGGGGGGGGAAGAGTGGAAGAGCAATAGTGATAGGGGATTCATTGGTTAGGGGAACAGATAGGTGTTTCTGTGGATGCAGACGTGACTCCAGGATGGTATGTTGCCTCCCTGGTGCCAGGGTCAAGGATGTCACTGAGCGGCTGCAGGACACTCCGAGGGGGGAGGGTGAACAGCCAGAGGTCGTTGTCCGTATCGTTACCAACGACATAGGCAGAAAGAGGGATGAGGTCCTGCAGGCAGACTATAGGGAGCTAGGAAAGAGATTAAAAAGCAGGACCTCAATGGTAATAATCTCCAGATTACTCCTGGTGCCACGTGCTAGTGAGTACAGGAATAGGAGGATAGAACAGATGAATGTGTGGCTGGAGAGATGGTGCAGGACGGAGGGCTTTAGATTCCTGAGGCATTGGGACCATTTCTGGAGAAGGTGGGACCTGTACAAGCCGGACGGGTTACACCTCAACAGAGCCGTGACCAATATTCTCACGGGGAGGTTTGCTAGTGCTGTTGGGGAGGGTTTAAACTAGCTTGGCAGGGGGATGGGCACCAGGATATAGGAGTAGAAAAGAGGAGTAAGGTGCATAAAAGAGTTAGTGTGTTGGATAGTACTACAGAAGTAGTACGAGAGGCGGAAGTAGTACCATATTAGATAGGAGCAGACGAAGAAAAATTCAAAAATGGGTTTAGAATGCATGTACGTAAACGTACAAAGTGTGGTGAATAAGGTTGGTGAGCTACAAGCACAATTAGCCGTGTGGCAATATGGGGCCAAATATTCGGCACTTGCCGGGTGAGTACCCAGCGGGTACTCACCCGTAAGGCCTCCTGAAGTGCCGGGTTTCTGCATGCACTGCGCATGCGCGGGAAACCGGAACTTCCGGTCTCGTGAAGGGAGGGGTTCAGAGGTGAACCGCGTGCGCGGGAGAGGCTGCGCGCACGCAGCAAACTCAGGTTTTTTTTTCAGGTTTCTCCGGGAGGGTAAGTATGGAAGAAGCTGCGCTTTTAAAAAGGAGGCGCAAGACCCGTTTTCAACAAGGTAAGTGGTTAATTAATTACAATTTAAAAAAAATTTCAACAGGTTTATCTTTTTTAGATACTTTAAAGAAAGGTAAGTTTATTTTTAGCACTGTTAAAGTATTTTAATTTTTTCAAAAATTTAAATTTTTGTTTAAAGTAGTTAATTTATTTAACTTATAGTTATTTTAAAAATGTGATTTTTTTTTTTAATTTATTTGAAGTTTAGGTGTTGTTTTGGGGCCGATTTCATTTCATAGATTTGACAGGTCTTCCGGTCAAATCTATGAATGAAAGATGGTCTGCTGCCATTGGCTCTCCATGGCCCATGTGATCCCAGGGGACGTATCGCACTAACTACACCCCTGGGACACACAAGCACTGCGCGCCAGCAGTTGGGGGAGGCCCAGGAGCTGAAGTCCCCGTGGGCCCAGAGGTCAACGGCAGGCGCGGTAGGTAGGTGCGCGCGCGCACGATCCTTGCACCCGCGGGAAGCCAGGGAGCCTAATTTCTGGGCCATGATGTTGTGGAAATAACGGAAACGTGGCTTAAAAACAGTGAGGACTGGGCACTTAATATTCAAGGGTACAAGGTGTTCAGAAAAGATAGGGAAGGAAAAAAGGGAGGTGGGGTGGCAGTGCTGATTAAGGAAGACATTGTAGTGTTGGAAAGGGAGGATGTTCTTGGAGGGGACAAGGACAGAATCCATTTGGTTAGAGTTGAGGAGCAAAAAGGGTATGATCACGCTATTGGGGGTATTCCACAGACCTCCAAATAGTGAGAGGGAGGTAGAGATATGCAAGAGTTATAGAGTGGTGATATTGGGGGACTTTAATTACCCAAATACCGACTGGGATAATGCTAGGGTAAAGGGAAAGGAGGGGGGAGGAATTTCTGAAATGTGTTCAGGAGAATTTCCTTGACCAGTATGTTCTTGGCCCAACTAGGAAGGAGGCATTGCTGGATCTGGTGCTGGGGAATGAGGTGGGCCAGGTCGACCAAGTGTCTGTGGGAGAACACTTGGGTACGAGTGATCATCGTATCATAAGATTTAGATTAGCAATGGAGAGGAGCAAGGAACAATCTAGAGTGGAACTTCTAAACTGGAATAGGGCTAACTTCAATTGGATGCAAAAGGATATAGCCAGAGTAAAATGGAATCAAAGACTGACAGGAAAAACTAACGGAACAATGGGAGATCTTTAAGGAGGAGATCTTCCATGTACAGGCTAGGTACATTCCAACAAGAGGGAAGGGTAAGGGAACCAAAACAAGGGCTCCTTGGATGACGAGGGAGATAGAGAAGATGATGAAACAAAAAAAAGAGGGTGTATGATGAATGTCAGGTGAATTCTTCAAGGGAGAACCAGACCAAATATAATAAGCTGAGAGGGGAAGTGAAGATGAAAATAAGATTGGCAAAGAGAGAACATGAGAGTAGAATGGTGGTTAACATAAAAGGGAACCCAAAAATCTTCTACCGGCATGTAAACAGGTAGTAAGAGGCGGGGTGGGGCCTATTAGGGACAAAGAAGGTGATATATGCTTAGAGGCGCAGGGCAAGGCTAGAATACTCAATAAGTACTTTGTATCGGTGTTTACTAAGGCGATGGATGCTGACAAAATATCAGTAGAAGTGGAAAAGGTAGAAGCAATGGAAGGGGTGAAAATTGATAGACAGGACGTACTAGAAAGGCCGTGTCAACTTAGAGTGGATAAGTCACCTGGTCCAGATGGCTTGCATCCCAGGTTGTTAAGGGAATTGGGGGGGGGGAGATAGCAGAAGGGCTTGCCAGAATTTTCCAATCTTCCCTAAATGCAGGGGAGGTGCCGGAGGATTGGAAAGTGGCAAATGTGACACTATTGTTCAAGAAAGGGTGTAAGGACAATCCTAGTACTGTAACTACAGGCCGGTCAGCTTATCAGGAGTGGGTAAAGTTTTAGAAACAATAATCAAGGATAAAATTAACGGGCACTTGGAGAGGTTTAAGCTAATTAAGGAGAGCCAACACGGATTTGTAAATGGCAGATTGTGTTTGACTAATCTGATTGAATTTTTTGATGAAGTAACAGGGAGGATTGATGACGGGAATGCAATGGATGTTGTCTTCCTAGATTTTAGGAAGGTGTTTGACAAAGTACCACATAGAAGGCTGGTTAACAAAATTGAGACTCATGGAATAGGTGGGTCAGTGGCAGCTTGGATAAGGAATTGGCTTAAGGACAGAAAACAGCAAGTTGTAGTAAATGGCTGTTTTTCAGACTGGAGAATGGTAGACAATGGTGTTCCCAAAGGGTCAGTGCTGGGGAGAGATATATATATATATATATATATGATGCTGATACTGATCGACTGCAACAGAACATAGAAAGGCTAGCAGAATGGGCAGCAGATGGAATTTAATAGAGAGAAGTGTGAGGTGATGCATTTTGGCAGAAGGAACAGGGAGAGGCAATATACTCTTAATGGCACCGTTTTAAAGAGTGTGCAGGGACAGAGGGACCTGGGAGTTAATGTGCACAGGTCCCTGAAGGTGGCGGGACATATTGAGAGAGTGGTTAGCAAAGCATATGGGATCTTGGGCTTCATAAATAGAGGTATTGAGTAGAAAAGATAGTGTTATGCTGAACCTTTATAAAGCGCTGGTTAGGCCACAACTGGAGTATTGCGTCCAGTTCTGGTCACCACACTTTAGGAAGGATGTGAAGGCCCTTGAGAGGGTGCAGAGGAGATTTACCAGAATGGTTCCAGGGATGGGGGATCTTAGCTACAAGGACAGGTTGGAGAAGCTGGATTTGTTTTCATTAGAGCAAAGGCGGTTGAGGGGTGATTTGATAGAGGTGTACAAGATTATGACGGGTATGGATAGGCTAGACGGGGAAAGGCTGTTCCCACTAGTTGATGGTACAAGAACTAGGGGGACACAGATTTAAGGTTTTGGGCAAGAGATGTAGGGGGGATGCGAGGAAAAACTTTTTTACGCAGCGAGTGGAGAGGACCTGGAACTTGCTGCCGACGGAAGTGGTGGAAGTGGAGACACGCAATGTTTTCAAGGGGAGGCTGGATAGGCACTTGAGGGAAATAAACTTGCAGGGCTATGGGGATAGAGCAGGGGAATGGGACTGACTGGATTGCTCTACAGAGAGCTGGCACGGACTCGATGGGCCGAATGGCCTCCTTCTGTGCCATTATGACTATGACTATGACATGGCTACAAAAAATCTGAACTGGGAATTGAACATTGCAGGGTATAACATATTTAGAAGATAGAGAGGGGAAAAGGAGGTGGAGTAGCTATACTTATTAGAGACAACATAATGGCAGTAGAAAAAAGTGTTGCAGCCATCAGCAAGACAGAAATAGAATCCATGTGGATAGAGATAAAAGATAATAAAGGATCAATCACACTAATAGGGATAGTCTACCGACCACCCAATACTAGAAGGGAGGTGGAGGTAGAAATATGCAAACAAATTAGGGAAATGAGTAAAAAACATAGATTAACAGTCATAGGGGAGTTCAACTACCCCAAAATTAATTGTCCAGAAGAGGTAATGGGGATAAGGGAATGGAATCACTATTGCTTAGATGTTCCCCTACTTTTACTTCTGTTCTCTGCTCTGGTTCATTCCCCTTTACGAGATCCAGTAGCGCTGTTGGGCATCTTGCATGCGAATAGTATAGATGCATTTAAGGGGAAGCTAGATAAATATATAAGGGAGAAGGGAATAGAGGGTTATACTGAAGGAGTTAGAAGAGGAAAGATGGGAGGAGGCTCAAGTGGAGCATAAACGGCAGCATGGACTGGTTGGGCCGAATGGCCTGTTTCTGTGCTGTACTGTATATTCTATGAATGGAATTCCTACAATGTGTACACGACTCCGTTCTAACCCAGCATGCAAGATGCCCAACAGCGCTACTGGATCTCGTAAAGGGGAATGAACCAGAGCAGAGAACAGAAGTAAAAGTAAAAGTAGGGGAACATCTAAGCAATAGTGATCACAATATAATATGCTTTAAGATAACAATTGAGAAGGACACATGCATGGCAAAGACCAGGATAATAGATTGGAGAAAGGCCGATTTTGAGGAGCTGAGAATAGAACTTGGGAAAATAAAATGAACAATATTGGCAAACAATGATGTAAAACAGCAATGGGAAACATTTAAAACTGAGTCCAGGAAAAATATATTCTGCTAAAAAACAAGAACAAACTGAACACTAATGAGACATCATGGTTAAATAAAGACATAAGGGAAGATTTGAGGGTAAGGAAAGAGACATACACTAAGTACATGGAGAGCAGGGGAGAGCATGACAAGGTAGAACACGAAGAGATTAGGAGAAAAGTAAAAAAAAATTAGGATGGCAAAAAGGAACTATAAAATTAAATTACCAGAACATAAAAAATAGTAAAATATTCTACAAGCACATAAATAATAAAAGAAGGAAAGTCGGGATGGGAATAGGGTCACGAAGGGATGGACAGGATAAAAATCATAGGCAGCGATTGCAAAATGGCAGAAATATTAAATAATTATTTTGCTTCAGTATTTACCAGGGAGACAGATCAGGTGGACATGACATCGGAAGCTGAGATTAGAAATGATACACCAGCATTTAAAATAAAAAGGGGAGAAATATTAAATAAACTAATCAAACGCAGATGATAAAACCGCTGGTCTGGACGGATTGCATCCATGCATTTTAAAAGAATCTAGAAAAAATTGCAGAGGCACTATTATACATATTTAATGGGCTGTATTTTGCGACCCCTACGGGTGCGTACGAGGTGCACACGCGCTTGTAGGGGCCGCACAAGTTACGGGTTTAGGCATGCGAAGCGCACGTGCTAAAACCCAGAACTTGCGATGTGTCAAGAATTCTCTTGACAGATCCTCCGCAGGTGGAGAGTTGCGTTATCTGCCCAACTTCTGCCCGCTGAATGCCCGTGAAATTCTTACACCTGGTAAAACCAAAAATATAACAAATAGTCAGCATGAATTTCAAAAGGAAAGTCTGGCATGACCAACCTCATTGAATCCTTTGAAGAGGTAACAGAAAGAATGGACAAGGGTAATGCAGTAGATGTAATTTATCTAGATTTCGAAAAGGCTTTCGGTAAGGTGCCATACAATGGACTAATGAGTAAGGTCAGAGCATGCGGAGTCAGGGGACAAGTAGCAGAATGGATAGCTAACTGGCTGCAAGACAGAAAACAGAGAGCAGGGGTAAAGAGTAGCTATTCAGAGTGGCAGAAGGTGGAAAGTGGGGTAACACAAGGAGCAGTGCTGAGACCACTGTTATTCATCATTTATGTTAACAATTTAGACTTTGGAATCAAAAATACAATTTCTAAACTTGCAGATGACACCAAATCCAGGAGGATAGTAAATACTGAGGAGGACTGCAACAAATTACAAGACAACATTAATAATCTTACAGAATGGGCATATCATTGGCAAATGAATTTCAACACAGATAAGTGCGAGGTATTACATTTTGGCAAGAAAAATAAGGAGGTCACTTATTACTTGGAAAATAAAAATCTAAATAGGGTAGAGGAGCAAAAGGATTTGGGAATACAAATACACAAATCACTAAAAGTAACAACACAGGTTAATAAAGCCATAAATAAAGCAAACCAAGCACTAGGGTTTATTTCTGAAGGGATAGAATTGAAAAGTAGAAGTTATGCTAAACTTGTATCGAACCTTGGTTAGGCCACACTGAATACGGTGTACAGTTCTGGTCGCCATATTTTATAAAAGGATATAGAGGCACTGGAGAGGGTGCAAAAAATATTTACATGGATGATGGCAGAAAGACGAGGGTATACCCATCAGGAAAGAACAAACAGGCTGGGTCTCTTTTCTCTTGAAAAGAGAAGGCTGAGGGGTGACATAATAGAGGTCTTTAAAATTATGAAAGGTTTTGATAGAGTAGACACAGATAGTGTTTCTACTTGTGGGGAAGAGTAAAACTAGAGGCCATCAATATAAGATAGTCACCAAGAAATCAAATAGGGAATTCAGAAATTTTTTTACCCAGTGGTGAGAATGTGGAACTCGCTACCACAGGGAATGGTTGATGCAAATAGTATAGATTCATTTAAGGGGAAGCTAGATAAATATATGAGGGAGAAGGGAATAGACGGTTATGCTGAAGGAGTTAGATGAGGAAGGATGGGAGGAGGCGCGAGTGGAGCATAAACACCAGCATGGACTGGTTGGGCCAAATGGCCTGTTTCTGTGCTGTATATTCTATGTATTCGAGAATTGGAAGGGAGTTCTCCCTCATGCCCTGATCAATATTTATCCCTCAACCAACATCACTAAAAAAATAATTATCTGGTCATTATCACACTGCTATTTGCGGGACCTTGCTATGCGCAAATTGGTTGCTATGTTCCCTACATTACAACAGTGACTCCACTTCAAAAGTACTTCATTGGCTGTAAAGTGCTTTGGGACGTTCGGTGGTCATGAAAGGTACTACAGAAATACAAGTCTTTCCTTCTAACCCTTCAACCTAGAGGTAAACATGTCATGCCTTCAAGGTGTCCCAGTTTTGTTGGTTCTGTCCCCAGTATGGCACAAAGATAACCTCCCAGCAATGTTCAGCTCGAGCAGATTTAGAGTCCGACATGACAGGAAAGTGAGCACACCAGGCCAATTCCTGCACAGGGGCCGGATTACACCCTTCCAACAGAGTTTTGACAAACTCCACTTCACCCAGTGTGGGACATCTACACTATAAGTTACAATGGTGCAAAAACATTAGAGTCTTACACAATATAAATTGAACGTTAAGGCCTGAACTGACTTAAGCAAAGCGGACCAAATCTTGCCCTTCCATAATGGATCATGACTCCCTAAATTGCTTGGCTTTGGATGAAACCTGCTCTGGCTGCCGCTAGCAGCAAAAACAGAAAGCGATCAGTGACAAGTTCCATTTTAAAGGTATCTATTTCTTCACCGAACTAGAGATATGCAGAAGACACAGATCAAGAAGGACCGTTTACAGCAACATAACTGCAACATCAACAGCCCCGTCTCAAACCTGACCCCGGCAATTTTGTATGTATACAAAATAAGATTACACCAATGTTCAAAGATCGGCAGGTTAAGACACTTTTCAAAGACGACTGTTTACGTACCCAAAATATGGAAGTACACATCATCTAAAACAATTCATTTCTGAAAAAGAAACTTCTCCCTTCCATCCAAGATTACCAAATCACATACTGTTCACTGGCCAAGAAAACAAACAGGCAACCCACTCCAGGCACGTTATCAAAAAGGTAGAGTTTTATTGGCACTTTTGTGTCATTAGGGTTTCTGCTTCACAGAAACGTGACGGTATAAATCCAGTAGCAAAATACTGCGGATGCTGGAAATCCAAAATAACAACAGAAAACGCTGGAAAAACTCAGCAGGCCAGGCAGCATCCGTGGAGAGAGAAACAGAGTTAACATTTCAGGTCCAAGACCTTTCGTCAGAACTGGAAAAAAGCAGGAAATGGAATAGATTTTAAAGCAGGTTTAGGGGCGGGGAAATGGGGGAGGGGATGAAAGGACAAAAGGGAAGGTCAGTGATAGGATAGAAAGCAGGAGAGATTGAGAGATATTCAAGACAAGGAGGTGGTAATGGGACAGGTTAAGGAACAAAGGATGGCCCTAGATGAAGTGTGAATTGCGCTGGCAGAATGAAGGACAGCTGCCATGTGGGAGGAGAGAAAAAAAGGCCAAACAAAAAGTGTGGATAAAATATATATATGTATGTGATAGGGGCCGAGGGCAGAGGGCTGTAGAGTGCCTAATCGAAAGAGGAGGTGCTGTTCCTCGAGCTTACGCGGAGCTTCCGTGGAACAATGCAAGAAACCGAGGACGGTGAGGTCAGAGTGGGAGTGAAGCGGTGAATTAAAGTGACAGGCCACCGGGAGCTCGGGGTCCTCCTTACGGACTGAACGGAGGTGTTCCGCAAAGCGGTCACCCAATCTGCGTTTGGTCTCCCCAATGTAGAGGAGACCACATCGTGAGCAGCGAATACAGTATACTAAATTGCAAGAAGTACAAGTAAATCGCTGTTTCACCTGGAAGGGGTGTTTGGGGCCCTGGACAGTGGGAAGGGGGAGGTATAAGGGAATGTGTTGCATCTCCTACGCTTGCACGGGAAGGTGCCGGGCAAAGGGGGAAGGGGTGCTGGGGATGGTAGAGTGGACTAGGGTGTCGCGGAGGGAGCGGTCCCTACAGAATGCTGAAAGGGGAGGTGAGAGGAAGATGCCTTTGGTGGTGGGATCACGCTGGAGGTGGCGGAAATAACAGAGGATGATACGTTGAATGTGGAGGCTGGTGGGGTGAAAGGTGAGGACAAGGGGAACCCTATTGTGGTTCCGGGAGGGAGGGGCAGGGGTGAGGGCAGAAGTGCGGGAGATAGAACGGACACGGTCGAGGGCCGTGTCAACCACCGTAGAGGGGAATCCTCAGTTGAGGAAAAAGGAAGACATGTCGGAAGCACTGGTATGGAAGGTGGCATCGTCAGAGCAAATGCGGCGGAGACGGAGAAACTGGGAGAATGGAATAGAGTCCTTACAGGAGGCGGGGTGGGAGGAAGTGCAGTCCAGGTAGCTGTGGGAGTCAGTGGGCTTGTAGTGAATGTTTGTCAATAACCTATCCCCAGAGATGGAGACAGAGAAGTCGAGGAAGGGAAGGGAAGAGTAGAAGATGGACCATGTGAAGGTGAGGGAAGGGTGGAAATTGGAAGCAAAGTGAATGAAATTTTCTAGTTCAGGGCGAGAGCAGGAGACGGCACCGATACAGTCATCAATGTACCGGAAAAAGAGGTGAGGGAGGGGACCAGAGTAGGACTGGAACAAAGAGTGTTCCACATATCCCACGAAAAGGCAGGCATAGCTAGGACCCATGCGGGTACCCATAGCAACACCTTTGATTTGGAGGAAGTGAGTGGAGTCAAAGGAGAAGTTGTTCAATGTGAGAACAAGTTCAGCCAGGCGGAGGAGGGTGGTGGTGGATGGGGACTGGTTGGGCCTCTGTTCAAGGAAGAAGCGGAGCACCCTCAGGCCATCCTGGTGAGGGATGGAGGTGTAGAGGGATTGTACGTCCATAGTGAAAAGGAGGCGGTTGGGGCCGGGAAACTGGAAACTGTTAAAGTGGCGGAGGGCGTCGGAAGAGTCGCGGATGTAGGTGGGAAGAGACAACGGGAGAAAAAAGTCGAGATAGGAAGAGATAAGTTCCACGGGGCAAGAACAGGCTGAAACGATGGGTCTACCAGGGCAGTCCTGTTTGTGGATCTTGGGAAGGAGGTAGAAGCGGGCTGTGCGGGGTTGGGGGACTATGAGGTTGGCAGCCATGGAGGGAAGATCTCCAGAGGAGATGAGGTCAGTGAGTCTTGGAAACGGTGGCTTGATGTTCGGTAGTGGGGTCATGGTCCAGGTGGAGGTGTCAGAGAGTTGGCGTTCAACTTCCGCTAGGTCGAGGTCGGTTCACCAAACAACAGCACCACCCTTGTCAGCAGGTTTAATGACAATGTTGGGTTGGATCTGAGAGAATGGAGTGCTGCAAGTTCAGTGGGAGGTAGGTTGGAGTGAGTGAGGGGAGCAGAGAAATGGAGACGGCCGATGTCACGGCAGCAGTTTGCAATGAAAAGATCTAGAGAGGGTAAGAGGGTATAAATCCAGAGTTTGGCCCGACCTGATGATGGCAGTCTCACACTGCTTAGGATTGACAATACATGGAGTACAACTCCAGTGCGGGGTCAAACTGGGCTTAAAAAGTGCTGAGAGGGTCTCTTCGCTATCCAGGGCACTCCATAAATGTAACATTTGTTTTAAATGTAAATGCAAAAATATTAATGTAGCTATCTACAGGTGCACAACCGCTTATACATTTTACAGATATGAATATGTTAATTTATTTCTCTCAAAGTCCACTGTGCGCATTTAACAAAAATTAAGAGTTCTGCGTTTTGGGTTTTAAAAAAAACATGCTGCAGATGTGAAGTCTTCATTGTTAGCTGACAATACTATAGCATAAAACCTCCTTCTTGTATATCAAGTAAGGTGATCCAAGACTTACTAATAACCATGTGCCCTGATCACGAAGATAGTGTTTGCAGGTATCTTGACATGTTGGCCTTTATTGCAAGGGGTTTAGAGTACAAGAGTAAGGAAGTCTTACTACAATTGTACAGGGCTTTGGCAAGACCACACCTGGAGTACTGTGCAGTTTTGGTCTCCTTATCTGAGGAAGGACATACATGCCTTAGAGGTGGTGCGACGAAGGTTCACTAGACTGATCCCTGGGTTGAGAGGGTTGGCCTGAGGAGAGATTGTGTAGAATGGGCCTATACTCTCTGGAGTTTAGAAGAATGAGAGGTGATCTCATTGAAACACAAGATTCTGAGGGGGATTGACAGGGTAGATGCAGAGAGGTTGTTTCCTCTGGCTGGTGAGTCTCGAACTCAGGGGCATAGTCTCAGGATAAGGGGACAGCCATTTAAGACAGGAGATGAGGAATTACTTCACTCAGAGGGTTGTGAATCTTTGGAATTTTTTACCCCAAAGGGCTGTGGATGCCGAGTCGTTGAGTACATTCAAGGCTGAGATAGATAGATTTTTAGACTCATGGGGAATCAAGGGATATGGGGATCAGGCGGGAAAGTGGAGTTGAGGTCGAAGATCAGCCATGATCTTATTGAATGGCGGAACAGGCTCGAGGGGCCGTATGGCCTACTCCTTCTCCTAATTCTTATGTTCTTATCTGGAGTGCTGGAGGCACTAACCACAAAAGCACATTGTTTTTTTGAAACCATTCTGGTCAACCAAGTACCTTAGAGTATATTTACACTACAACTGTAATAGTTTTTGCTTTGTAACAATGCTAGTTATATAAATGCAGCCTGTATTCAGAGTCAGGGGGCAGCCTGACACCAGAGCAAAGCAGACACAGAGCACCTGAAAGAAAGAATTTCACTCTGCTTTGCTCCAGATTCAGGTCAGCCCTGAACACCAGACATACACTACACAAGTTTTGTGCCGACGTGAAGCTGATACCACTTTGTACAGATGCTAACTTCTGTAATAAATACACCTTAGATTCCTCACCACTCTCCCGACTGTATGGTTATAATATCGCACTCAACCCACTTCTCTCACTTAAAACAGATCCAAGAAAAATGATATTAGGAGATGGAGCAATCCCAATCTCCCTCATGCACCTCAACTTGCCTATTATCACTGCAATTAGGACAGTCTCCCAGACACGACCAAATCTTCAACTTTCCTTTCAGGACCAGCACCTAGAATTGGGAAGGATGCCAATCTCAGTTGTCATCAACAGTTGCTAACACGAGATCACACCAATGCAAATATTCTTCCCGCAGGGAGCAGACAAATTTAGCTATTTAAAAAAAAAGATTTTACTCGAGGAAGGGAAGAAACGTGCCGAGGCGTATTTTCAATACAAATCTTCAAACCTCCCCAAGTGACACTGTCCTTTAACAGTCATTCATATTTTGCCAATGAACTATGAACATTTCCATTACCTAAGCAAGTTTGCTTTACTGTCAAGTGCTGTTTCTGCTGAGGGCAATCCAAAAGTTCTATCCTTTCAGATTAACATATTCAGATTATGTTTCAATTTCACTCTTGATCACAACCCTGTCTATATTTCCATTGGGTGAGAGGTAAAGTCGAAGACACAGACTGGCCTGCAGCCAAAAAATATCTTGATCGAAGACAGCATCAGGAAGCTCACCAAAACATGGTAGAACATTCAATAAAAAGTATGGCCAATGTGATACCATATCCCAAAGTCAAGAAGAATGCTGCATCACTGGATTGTGTTGGGTACCATTCTACCTCCACAGAAAAGAATGACCATGCCAGTTTAACAAAAAAAACTACCATATTTTAATAACACAATCACGTCCCTAAATATATGAGATATATAAATAGTACAGCCAACTGAAAACTGATAGAATATTTACAAGCAGTCCTAATAACACTCCAGTATTGGTTTCTCAGCATATTTAATATATTGGTACTAATATACTATATAGGAAAATTCACATGCTAATGTGCTTTAATACTGTGCTAATATACTTGTGATACTTGAATTCATCTCAAGTTGCTCCCACGAACACCATCAATAATGACAGAGCTGTACCTACAAGTACTTTACACTGGTGCTGTGCAGCTGAAGATGCTCTCTCCCCAAGTACAACCAAATTTTGAAGGAAAATCTCTGCCACTGTAGAAATGAAATGAAGATAGGAATATAAAGGATAAAAAAAAGACTATGTTGGCCCATCTGGCCAGCCCCAAGCGTTCAAAGACAGAATAAAAGGTTTAGCTGCCTAAATCCCTCATTCAATTTCTTGCCAAATGCCTGTCTAACGTCCCCCTAAAAAATACCCCCCAAGCAGTCAATTCCAAATATTAACCACCCCATGGGTGAAATAGTTATATCTGTTGTGTCCATTCCCCTCTATCCTTTTAAGTTTCAACCCATGGCCCCTTGTTGCTGTTCTCAATGATCGTGAAGTTTCTCACAGCTCAACTTACAATGGCCTTAAGAATCATATCTCATTGCAATCTTCTCTTGCATAAACAAATTGAGTATCCGTAGTTTTGTGTAGCTCAGATGTCCGATGCCAGGTATCACAGGTAGCCCTTGACTGCCCCTGTTCCAATGCATAATGTCCTTTCTGTAATAAGGCAATTAGAACTGCACACACTACTGCTGAAGGTATTTATTTATTTATTTATTTTAAAACAGTTCACGTGGACCTAAAAGTATAAAATTTCACTTGTTTACCACTGCACTTTACTGAGACCTTAATGACAGTGCCGCAGTCTAAATTTTTTAGCTCAAGTTATTTGGTTGGGCCCTTAAATATAAATAAGTCATCATGCTAACTTCCAGGGGCTATTCTATATCCTATGTCCTTTCAATTCTGAAATCTGTATCCCAATATGAAAAGTCTCCTCTGACAATTGTAATAGTCCTAGACAAAACAATTCAATTCCTTAGACAGGTGAATCTATTCCACAAAACTACAAGAAACTCAAAATCTGATCAGTTTTACCCAGAAAAACCATAAGCAGGAGCTGTATGAACACCAGAAATGTCATACTGGTGCTGCATAGGTTCCCTTTGGAGCTTGCGGTCCATACAGTACGATCAATGGATCTTGTCATATTCCTTAACAGTGATGACCCTTATCTTAAGCAACACTAAATTCTTCTACATTCGCCACCACTTTCTGATTAGAGGCTGGCAAGCATGACTCCCGACATACTCAAAATAATTTGAAATTCTATAGAAACAAAAACAAGCATGAATAAAATCCTGTAAAAATAGAAAATCTAAGAACAAACTCTCCAACAAGACAAGTGCAATAATGACTAATCTAGGTCTATGATTTAGCGAGAATAGGACGACTGAAGCACAAACAGCTCAAATCTCTCCCCATCATTCGCTGTACCTTCAATATGTACTGTACACAGAGCTTCCCTAAATTCTTGGCAATATTTCCATAAGAGATAATGAACCATCTCTCATGAATCTCAGTATAGATTTTTGTCATTCTGCAACTTGAGACTGGTTGTAACTTCCAATTTAATATAAAAGTTTAATATAAACAAAATTAAAAACAGGCATATACACACAACTTTAAAAATCACACCCACAGTTCTCCACACCAGTGAATAAATTGGTCATCAAAATCTAACAAATGCGTGGCTTACCACATTGTGATATGTAAAACAAGACACAATCTGAGTTCAAGGTGGTTATCTGATCAACTATTCAGATATATATGAACTGTTGAAGACTTAACGTTAAGGTTCACAATGGTATCCAAACTCCTCAATTCAAGTATATACCCAGCAAATTATGTCCATGCATCCATCAAATATTAAATTAACGCAAATACAAGGACTGCACAGTACATCTCTGATCAAGTTACTCAAGAAAAATTGTTTACTTATGAAAACAGCAGTAACTATGGTACACGAGAAAACGCAGATAATTTACTATACACTTCAAAGGATTGTTCCAATATTCAAGGATCACATATCTATTGAAAATTACTTGCAATTTTCATGAAAAAGTTTAAAACTTGTTATATAAAAAGAATAGTACATGCCTGTTTGTATAATACACAAGTTATTCTTATAACTTTGGCGTTGGACAACTCAGCAATGCATCACTTGCACCTGTGGGAATAAATTAAATATTTTTACAAAGATAATTACTAACTCTCATACAATCTGATTTTTAACCAAGACAATCTTAATCCACAACAATGTACATGGGTGTCATGTGACATTGTGAAATGATGGGATGTGGGACCTTCCAACCATAATTCTTCCCAAAACTACTGAACTCCCAAACTTAGCCACATCTGATTGAAAGCTCAAGCATGGGAGGCAAACTGGAGAAATGAGGAAAAAGTAATTTAAGAGCTACAGTTAACTTTTTTTTTAAGTTATTTAATTTTGCTACAGTTAACAAATCCAAAACTCTTTATTCAATAAAGTCTATCAGAACACAAAGTCCTTATGTGCAAGACAAGAAAATAGGTTTTCTGGAAAACCATTAGCGTTCACAAAATATATACTTACTAAAAGTTAAGGTGACACTAGTGAGTCGAGGTTAAATTGCACCAGCATGACTGACACATTCCACAAGTAAACATTTGAGGCATTTAAAATAAAATTACACCCATGGATTGATTATTTAACCCACCTCTTTCAAAAAATTGCCCATCCCTTTTAATCAGGAAAAGGGCAGAGAGATAAGACAGCAGGCATCGTTCTACAAAAATATCCTGGGGTGAACCCTCAGTTATATCCAAGAGGACTGTACAGTATTTGTAAAGATGCTTAGCTTAAAAAATATATGTATTTTAAAAAAATGGACAAAGCACTCCAGAAGTTCGTAAAATTACTACTTTAAGCAAAAAGCAAGTGTGATAAAGAGTCAGCAATGTGACTGGAGCATTGCAGTAGGCCTGAGCTGCGCGAACCACATCCTCCCGGGCTGTGCGAGGTGGATGCGGACATTGGCGTTTTCTTAACTAAATTCCCATCGCGGCGGCGGTGGCGGCGGGGGGGAAACACCTCAGCTCACAACTAAAATAATAATATTTGACAAATCAAGACTTTAAAGCGTTGGCTTCGGCAGCAGGCGGGAGGAGGAGGAGGAGGAAGAGGAGGAGGCGGCAGCTCGGCGCTGGCCGGTGACTGAAGCACGCGATCGCAGCAGTGTGACCTCCGGCAAGGAGCCGCCGTCCTCTCCCCGCCTGCCCTGAACCTCCCCTCCCCTCCCCTCGGCCCGCGTGCACCCGGGCTCTGGGACCTGGGGCCTGGGCCTCGGCCGTCCAGCCCGAACCTGCTCAAACAAGATCAGAGGGAGGAGGGAGGGGGAAAAAACAGCATTCCGCGCCCGCGGGCCGCCCTCTAGGGTCTAATGATTAGCCCGCTAGCCGCGCACGCCTATCGCCTACCTTGGAGCCGCCGCGCAGGCTGTGTTTCCCCGAGCACAACGCTGTTTCGTCCGCCATTTTCTTCCCTCACGGGTTAATCGAGCACAGAGCGAGGACAGGCATCGATTGGCGGGGGGGGGGGGGGGGCGGGGGCAAGGTGCGATGCTGGTCACGTGACGTTGCTTCAGCCACTGCACAAAGTAGGCCAAACAACAACAACAACAACTTGGATTTATATATAGTAAAATGTCCCAACTCTTTTATTCAAAAACAATAATACCTGTACAACTCATCAATTACATAGTAAATCCATTACATTCATCCATCACAGTAAAAACTAAAGCCTTAAAAACAGCCTTAGTTAATATAAATGCAATGATTACTTTTACAAATAATCAATAATGTTTACAGTACAAATACCCTTAAATACACACAACTTTTTAGATTTAAAATAATAAATCTCAAAGTTAACTCCACATAAAACAAAACCCATTTCAACACCAGTGTACAAACACATAGCACCATCATAATCCAATTAAATGCTACAAATAACATTTATTCCAATAAACCAAGAAAAAAAACCCGTTTTACGCCAGTCCTACTGGCATTATTCGTTCGATCATTCGATCATTCATTCAATTGTTCGTTCGTTCATTCAAGCGTTCGTTCGTTCGTTCGATCGAGCGTAAGTTCCATTATGTCTGAATGCGTGCGTGCGTATCAGTTATCTAAGTGCGCGCCTGCGTGCGTTCGCTCGAATCGTTCGTCTGATCGTTCCCCACGCGATCATTCGTTCGATCGAGTGTAAGTTCCAATGTGCATGCTTGCGTTCGCTCGAATCGTTCGTTCGACCACTACCCCATGAGGTCGTTCGTTCGATCGAGTGTAAGTTCCAATATGTATGTCTGAATGCGTGCGTGCGTAGCATAGAGTAAAATGTCCCAAGGCGCGTCACAGGAGTGTTCTAAGATTTAAAAAAAATGACACCGAGCAACATAAGAAATTAGGGCAAAGGCAAAATACTGCGGATGCTGGAATTCCGAAATAAAAATAAAATGCTGGAAATACTCAGCAGGTCAGGCAGCATCTGTGGAGAGAGAAACGGAGTTAACACGTTTCAGGTCGATGGCCCTTCCTCAGAACTGAGAAACTAAGAAATTAGGGCAGCTGGCCAAACGCTTGGTCAAAGAGGTAGGTTTTAAGGAGTGTCAAAAAGGAAGAAAGAGAAGCGGCGAGGTTTAGGGAGGGTGTTCCAGAGCTTAGGGCCTAGGCAGCTGAAGGCACGGCCACTGATGGTTGAGCGATTATAATCAGGGATGCTCAAGAGGGCAGAATTTGAGGAATGCTGATATCTCGGGGGGGGGGGGGGGGGGGGGTGGTTGTGGGGCCGAAGCAGATTACAGAGATAGGGAGGGGCGAGGCCACGGAGGGATTTGAAAGCAACGGTGAGAATTTTGAAATCGAGGCGTTGTTTAACCGGGAGCCAATGTTGGTCAGCATGCACAGGGGTGATGGGTGAACAGGACTTGGTGCGAGTTAGGACACAGACAGCTGAGTTTTGGATGACCTCAAGTCCAAAAGGTATCTCTAGGGCTCTCAGTTGCGAGGGCAGGTAAATGTATCAATGCCCAGAGAAAGAAAAGAACTTGCATTTATACAGCGCCTTTCATGACCTCAGGACGTCCCAAAGCACTTTTTACAGCCAATTAAGTACTTTTTGAAGTGTAGTCGCTGTTGCAATGTAGGAAACGCGGCAGCCAATTTGCGCACAACAAGCTCCCACAAACAGCAATGTGATAATGACTCGATAATCTGGTTTTAGTGATGTTGGTTGAGGGATAAATATCGGCCAGGACTCCGGGAATAACTCCCCTGCTCTTCTTCGAAATAGTGCCATGGGATCTTTTACGTCCACCTGAGAGGGCAGACGGGACCTCGGTTTAACGTTTCATCTGAAAGACGGCTCCTCTGACAGTGCAGCACTCCCTCAGTACTGCACTGGAGTGTCAGCCTAGATTTTTGTGCTCAAGTCTCTGGAGTGGGACTATGAACCCACAACCTTCTGACTCAGAGGCGAGAGTGCTACCAACTGAGCCACAGCTGACACTCAAGAAAGTCATACCCATGGAAAACCAATTTGAAACATGCCTCTTTAGTGTCAGCTGTGACCCAGTGGGTAGGACCCTCGCCTCCGAGTCAGAAGTCCAATTAAAAGGAAGCGGGTCTGATGACATTATTTGATGACACGTCATCAGCCAGTTTCCTTAAAGGGACCATGGCCACCTTCATTTTGACAGTTGTGCTGTCAGTGTTCTGCAACATTGAGGTGCTGCAAACACTGACAAGCACTGCACAAAGATGCACGACTGCACCCAGGCTCCTGCATGACTCCCTTTATATGCTTATGGAGGGAGTCACAGCACATAGGGAGATTCTCTTCCCTTCCAAGCTATGTCTTTGATGTGGTGCCTTCCTGGCTGACCTGATTGTTTCTCTGCCGAGGTGTGACGAAAGGCAGTCAGAAGGATTAAATGTAGTCGTCTGACATTGTACGCTACACATGCATTGTTCTCTGTCTATATATGCTTTGCTGATTCGTATTCCTTCACTTCACCTGACGAAGGGGCAGCAGCTCCGAAAGCTTGTGATTTCAAATAAAACTGTTGGACTATAACCTGGTGTTGTGCGACTTCTCACTTCCAAGGGTGGAAGAGACCTCCCCAGGACACCAATGCAGCCTGGTTGTACATTGTACAGGAGGGCAAAAGCAGGGATGCCATTAGGAGTACCTGGCTGCAGTGGCGCAAACCTTTCATTGATCTCAGTAGATCACAAAATGTTACTGCAAAGCCACACTCAACCTCATCCTGCTATGCCACTCATCACATCCCCATAACTCTGCCTTCCCTAACTTACTCCTGCACATCCTTACTCACACCAACTTAACTTGCACCTCCAGCCATCCCTCTCTATCTACATAATCACATCCCCATCTCACTAGCCACCCCTCACACTCGTCCTCATCCTGGTCCAATCATATCAACTGACAACACACAAGGGTAGGCACTTGGGTGTCTTATGCAATGTTCATGTAAATCTTCTGTTCATGTGTTATCAAGCATTGAAATCTTTATTTTCAACACTTTGCCTTATTGTACAGATCTGTGCTCACCTTTGGAAGTGTCTTATTGAGTTCCAGTGAATGTTGAGACATAACTTCACCTCCTCCCCCGCCACAAATGTGAAGAGTGTGAAAGGAATGGCTTGGACATTGTAGGGATGCTTTATGGTGCTGGTGTTGGATGGTGTCAACCTGGCGCATCATGTGGCAGCCAGGGTGTACAGCATCAAGTGATGTAAATCTGGCCATGGTGATGCCATCGCTGGCCTCCTGGGCAGCAATGTGGTCGGGTGCTGATGGCCTGTGTCCTGTGCAGCATCAGGTGATTGTGGAGATCTTTGGTATTGTTGTTGGTGATATTGGTGTGCCTGGTGATGTTGGTGTTGGGGCTGATTGTGGAGGGATTCAGAGGACCAAGGTGAGATTTTTTCAAGGGCACCGATGTTGCTGGAATAGATGGCAGCTGAAGTTGAGATGACAGAAGCGAGCTGTCAGTGGTGAGAGTGCTTGCTCCAAGGAGATGACAGTGGATAGAGAGTTTACTCCAAACACTTCCAAACTGCATACAGCTCAAAAGTGTCTTCCAAGTCCTGAAGGCTCAAGCTTCTGACATTGGAAAGTGAACAGCTGTGAAATGGTAGCTTTTATACCACTTTTGCAGCTGTCACCTAATCACAGCAATGGGGAGACATAGAGAACCCGACCTACTTACCTGACGTGATCTCTGAACGATGTGTACCTTGTTAAAAAAGTGGGAAAACAGAAATAGGCTGGCAAAATAGTAGTTAACAAGTGTTTAACAAGCATTTAACTATCTTAAATGACTCCCCCGCCGCTTGGTGTCGGGTCTGTTCTGAATTCGCAAACCCGACACTTTGGAAACTTACATGGAGGCGGGTTCGGAGCAGGTTCCCAACCGGCTGTCAATCATTTCGATTTTGACAGCGGACCCGCCTCCAAACCCACACTCTGAGCGCCGGCAAAATTCAGCCCCATGTGTACATTTGTGGGAGCAAATCCATGGCCTATCATTCCAGTTGAGATTATCCTCTGAAGTTCCTGGTTATTGACCAAAGACCTCTCAGTGAGGACTAGGATGGGTTGCAGAACTCCATCCAAACTGGGCTGATTATCCCGTAAGGAAATACAAGACAGTTTGCCGAGCTCCAAACAACAATTTAGGTCATTGACTATTCTGCCCTAACTTAACCACAGTGGCTATAATAAGCTGTCCACATATGTCGGAACAACCTATGCTGACGACCTTTTTTATCCATTCCTTAGAGCTGCTATTTCCATTTCCGAGCCCCTCATTGGAATTATCCAAGTTGGTTCTGTGCAGTTCCATGGACCCATCTGGGTTTGTTTTGACAGCCAAGATTGCTTTTTTAGCAACTCCCTGGGCTGAATCTGAGGTTTTTTAGTGAATCCATTCAATGTGCGAACTCAGATCCAAGCCTAGAACCAACCCATCAATCAAATAGTTCAGCTTGAACAGTCAGAAGCTTTCGGATATGTTAGAGGTGGCTCAGTTGGTAAGTGTGCTGTCAAAATATATAACAGAGTCATTACATAAGAAAGAAATTGGAAGCAGGAGTAGGCCATTTGGCCCCTCGAGCCTGATTGAAGGTAAATCTTGCTGGAAAGATCAGATATGTGGATGTCAGGTGAGGATAAGGTCACGCTCGGCTATGATGTCCCCCACAGCGAAATACACTGCCTGCACACAGGCCCCAATAATGGGGCCCTGCACAACACCACAGGTGCTGCCACTGTTGTGTGTACCTGTGTAGGAATGAGCTGACCTTGCCTGATCATGTAAAGTCAGTTCATTTGAATATGTTTCTGCTACGCCAGGAATATCATCATGATGTGTTGGTGACACTGGTAGTGTGGTGGGGGAGGGGGGCGGCGGTTGGTGGGGGAGGGGGGGAACAGCTGGAATTTCAAGTACCAGTAGTCAGTCAAGGGCTGCTGGCTACCTGTTCAGTATCAGCAGGATTTTTTGATGTGAGGGGAAAGAGTTCCAGGCAGAGATGGCAGGTGGGCACACAAAGTTGTGACACAAGTGGCACGTGAGCTGGGAGGTCACCAGCCAAAGAACTTTTAAAAATTTGGGCCTTGCCCTCTGCACCCGTTCCAAAGGAGGGCCGTGCGGCTGGCTCAGGTGCTCCAGTTACATTTTGAGGAGACCCCCCACTTTACATTTTTTGCCGGGTCTTAATAAGCCTTGCACACAGTTTACGCACAGACTCCCTGCGCTATTCATACTGTCCGAGCACATTGAGGCACATATGTGCCTCAGGCTTATTGCAGGCCTCGAGCCTCCACATGCCCGATAATTTGAGCAGCAGCAACGCTTCTGCACACTGACCATCCACCTGCGTGCTACCTGCCCTTCTAGATTCACATATGAAGAATAGGCACATGGGGCAGTACTCAAAGTCAGTGAAATTGTATTCCAGTATCAGTCAATATTTTCAGAAGAGCAGGGGAGAAAATTGGTGGGGTTGAAGAACAAAAATAACTAAAGTGTGGAAAAGCATGTGGCACACTGAGTCAATTCGTTCCAATAGAACATATATAATTTCCACTGTCAATGACTCTTGCAGTGCAGCCAAATAACTACAAATAAACTTACAATTTCTCCCCAGACCCAAGCATAAAGTCCCTCAGAAAGTCAATCTATCAAAGGTTGCAATTTATCAACCTGATCAGTTCTATTCTATAGACGGCACTCCAATAGTCTCAGCAGGATTGGTGCCATAATGTATCTGACCATTTATTTTTATACTTGTCCTTATAATCTTCATTTTTATTCATAACCCAATATTTGCCAAGCTCTTTTTACACTGCTTTTACTGCAAGTCTATTCATATTCACATATCTACCACTATGTTGAAAACTCATTGGCTCTAATCTGTGATCTCACCTCACCGATGACCGTTGGATACTTATTTCCTCCAGTTCTATGCTCATAGTTTAAATAATCTGGTCACATCCATGTTATCAATGTCTTTCGGCATTTCAATCACCCAAAGTCGATAAACCAAGAGTTTTGGATGTGAGGGGAAAAGCTTTATATGTATGATAATTCTGCTTCCCACATTTCCCACATTACAACAGTGACTACACTTCAAAAGTACTTCATTGGCTGTAAAGCACTTTGAGACGTCCGGTGGTCGTGAAAGGCGCTATATAAATGCAAGTCTTTCTTTCTTTCCTTATACTGTAAAGATCAGTACATGTTTAAGTCAGTACGCCAATGATGTAATTAGCACTTACTATTCAAACAAAAACCTTTATAAATATGAACTAAAATTGACAAAATAAAATAAAAGTACATTAATGCCATAATGATTCCTTATAATTGATTGATTTTTTTTTAATGGTTCAAGTCACAAGATTCCCTATTTAAATAAAAAAGCAATTTTTCACCACTTCTACTCCCAGATCCTTTACATTCATGCCAGAGAAATGTTTCCCCTGGCTGGGGAGTCTAGAACCAGGGGTCACAGTCTCAGGATAAGGGGTCGGCCATTTAGGACGGAGATGAGGAGAAATTTCTTCACTCAGAGGGTGGTGAATCTTTGGAATTCTCTACCCCAGAGGGCTGTGGAGGCTCAGTCGTTGAGTATATTCAAGACAGAGATCGATAGATTTTTTGATATTAAGGGAACTAAGGGATATGGGGAACGGGGAGGAAGGTGGAGTTGAGGTAGAAGATCAGCCATGATCTTATTGAATGGTAGAGCAGTCTTGAAGGGCCGAATGGCCCACTCCCGCTCCTATTTCTTAAGTTCTTATGTTCTTAAAAGTATAGAAAATATTTTCAAAAACAATGGCAGTGCTGCCCTGTGTCGTGCACTTTGACTTTCTGGATTGTTTTGGCAAAGTGCTGCATCTTTATCCTTTAGATCCTCATTTATTTAACTATGCACACAAAAGGTTTGTTTTATGCCAAGAAATTCATCAAAAATGCCACTTTCATCCATTTATTGCTGTTATTTTAAGTATACTACATAATATAGTTTAAATAAGTTACTTTCTACATTCATACATTGCTTACAATTTTTCAGGACTGTTTTGTGGTTGTAACATAGTCTTCATTGTTAATGAATTCTAATAGTACAATAAATCAGAACACACTTTCATATAGAGAGGTGATTTCATTCAAACGTATAAATTCTTAAGGGGCTTGATAGGGTAGATGCTGGGAGGATGTTTCCCCTGGCTGGGGAGTCTAGAACTAGGGGGGTCACAGTCTCAGAATAAGGTGTCGGCCATTTAGGACTGAGATGAGGAGAAATTTCTTCACTCAGAGAGTTGTGAATCTTTGGAATTCTCTACTTCAGAGGGCTGTGGAGACTCAGTCGTTGAGTATATTCAAGACGGAGATTGAAAGATTTTTGGATACTATGGGAACCAAAGGATTTGGGGATAGTGCGGGAAGGTGGAGTTGAGGTAGAACATCAGCCATGATCTTATTGAATGGTGGAGCAGGCTCAAAGGGCCAAATGGCCTACTCCTGCTCCTATTTCTTATGTTCTTATATCAGAAGACACATAAGGAATTCTAAGAGTGACAGAGTGAGTTGAAGTAAGAGACATCAACAACTTACAGAGAAAAATGTCTCAAAGAAACCACCAAGCTAAAGAAGGAAAGGTTAGGACAAGTGACCAAGGGCTTGCACAAAGAAGATTTGAAGAAGATTTTGAAAGGAGGTGAATTATTGAAGAGGCAGAGGGTTTGGGGAAAGAATTCTATAGAGAGTGGAACCGAGGCAATTGAAGGCATGGCTGTCAATGATGGGAGAAGGGAGACGGGAATGTACAAAAGGCCGGAGTCAAAGGGACAGAGAGTTTGAGGGAAGGGTTTGCAGTGCTACAGCAGAGATAGGAAGGGGTGAGACTGCTGACTCTAAGGATTGAGATAGGGGAATTAAGGGTTATGGGGAGCGGACAGGGAAGTGGACGTGAGTCTAGGTTCGGATCAGCCATGATCCAATTGAATGGCGGAGCAGGCCCGAAGGGTCGTATGGCCTACTCCTGCTCCTACTTCTTATGTTCTTATGTAATCAAGATCACAACAATAAATTGTCTTTTAAGACTTTGTTAACAGCACTGTAAAATACAGAAAGATATTTACCAGTTCTGGAAACAGAAGTACAATGGCTTCAGCACTCGCTATCTTCTTGAGTCTGTTGGAACAGACAACAGCTATGCTGCCCATTCTTCTATACAAGCTTGTTTACAACATGGGAAATGTAATTGCATTGTCCTTTCTATGGAACCCCTCCTCAGCCTTTGCTTATTTAGGGCCAACCATAGCCATCTGATTTTCACACCAATATTATGTGATCATGTTATCCAGCAGGCCTCAAGACCATAGAAGATTTTAGACAGGAGGATGAGAATTTTAAATTTAAGGCATTGGGGAACCAGGGGCCAACATAGGGCAGCAAGGACACGGGTGATGAGCAAGCTGAACTAGGTGCAGGAAAAATCTACTTGACCTCGTCCTCACCAATCTACCTGTCGCAGATGCATCTGTCCCTGACAGTATTGGTAGCAGTGACCACCGCACAGTCATTGTGGAGACGAAGTTCCGTCTTCACACTGAGGACACCCTCCATCGTGTTGTGTGGCACTACCACTGTGCTAAATGGGATAGATTCAGAACAGATCTAGCAGCTCAAAACTGGGCATCCATGAGGCGCTGTGGGCCATCAGCAGCAGCAGAATTGTATTCCACCACAATCTGTAACCTCATGGCCCGGCATATCCCTCACTCTACCATTACCATCAAGCCAGGGGACCAACCCTGGTTCAATAAGGAGTGTAGAAGAGCATGCCAGGAGCAGCACCAGGCATACCTAAAGATGAGGTGCCAACCTGGGGAAGCTGCAACACAGGACTACATGCATACTAAAAAGCAGAAGCAGCATGCTATAGACAGGGCTAAGTGATCCCACAATCAACGGATCAGATCAAAGCTCTGCAGTCCTGCCACATCCAGGCGTGAATGGTGATGAACCATTAAACAACTAATGGGAGGAGGAGGCTCCATGAATATCCCCATCCTCAATGAGGTTGGAGCCCAGCACGTGAGTGCAAAAGACAAGGCTGAAGCGTTTGCAACCATCTTCAGCCAGAAGTGCCGAGTGGATGATCCATATCGGCCTACTCCTGAGGTCCCCACCATCACAGAAGCCAGTCTTCAGCCAATTTGATTCACTCCACGTGATATCAAGAAACGACTGAGCGCACTGGATACAGCAAAGGCTATGGGCCCCAACAACATGCCGGCTATCGTGCTGAAGACTTTTGCTCCAGAACTAGCCGCGCCTCTAGCCAAGCTGTTCCAGTACAACTCTAGTACCGGCATTTATCCGACAATGTGGAAAACTGCCCAGGTATTTCCTGTCCACAAAAAGCAGGACAAATCCAACCCGGCCAATTACCGCCCCATCAGTCTACGCTCAATCATCAGCAAAGTGATGGAAGGTGTCATCGACAGTGCTATCAAGTGGCACTTACTCACCAATAAGTGCGGTTTAAACAGAGTGCTGCGAGTTGGGTGAGTCAGGGAGTTAGGTGAGGAGTGGAAAGAGGAGCTCCCTTGCTTCGCCTTTGTCTTTCCTAACTTTTCACCCTGTAAGAAATGGTTCTTACTTTACACCAAGGAAAGAGTCGGAGAGCGGGAGCAGTGAAACAACAACAACTGCGAAACCGCTAAAGTGACGTCACAACCAGGGAAGGAGCTGATTGGTAAGTAGGACCTCGTGAGTATTTCTACAGTCCAGTCGTTAAAGTAAAAGTAAGGTCTCTAGTTTAGAGTAAGTAGTGTTTAAAGGGAAGTAAGGTCCCAAGTGTATTTAATATTCTTTAATTTAAAGGAAGTAAATTAAGGATAGGACATGGCAGGGCAGCTCGGCTGCGTGGAGTGCTCCTCCTGTGCTATGTGGGAAGTCAGGGACACTTTAGGTGTCCGGGGCGAAAACATGTGCAGGAAGTGTCTCCAGCTGCAGCTACTCGAAATCCGCGTTTCGGAGCTGGAGCTGCGCCTGGAGTCACTGTGGAGCATCCGCGAAGCTGAGATCTTCGTGGATAGCACGTTTAACAAGGTGGTCACACCGCAGGTAAAGAGTGCACAGGCAGACAGGGAATGGGTGACCGCCAGACAGAGTAAAAGAACTAGGAAGGTAGTGCAGGAGTCCCCTGGGTCCATCTCCCTCTCCAACAGATTTTCCGTTTTGGATACTGATGGGGGAGATGGTTTCTCAGGGGAATGCAGAAAGAGCCAAGTCCGTGGCACTACGAGTGGCTCAGTTGCACAGGGGGGAGGAAAAAGAGTGGGAGAGCAATAGTGATAGGGGATTCTATCGTAAGGGGAACAGATAGACGTTTCTGTGGCCGCAGACGTGACTCCAGGATGGTATGTTGTCTCCCTGGTGCCAGGGTCAAGGATGTCACTGAACGGCTGCAGGGCATTCTTAAGGGGGAGGGCGAACAGTCAGAGGTCGTGGTTCACATTGGTACCAACGACATGGGTAGAAAGAGGGATGAGGTCCTGCAACAAGAATTTAGGGAGCTAGGTAGCAGATTAAAAAGCAGGACCTCAAAGGTTGTAATCTCTGGATTACTCCCGGTGACACGTGCTAGTGAGTATAGGAATAGGAGGATAGAGCAGATGAATGCGTGGCTAAAGAGTTGGTGCAGGAGGGAGGGCTTTAGTTTCCTGGATCACTGGGTCTGCTTTTGGGGAAGGTGGGACCTGTACAAGTCGGACGGGTTGCACCTGAACTGGAACGGGACCAACATCCTTGCGGGGAGGTTTGCTAGTACTGTTGGGGGGGATTTAAACTAACTTGGCAGGGGGATGGGATACGGAGTGGAGCTATAGTAGGGGTGATGCACAGCCAAATATAGAGGAAAAAACAAGTCAGCCTGGAAGGCAGAGCAAATATGTAACGGCACAAGGGAGTATGGCAAGGCTGGATGGCATTTATTTAATGCAAGGAGTCTTGCGAGTAAGGCAGATGAATTGAAGGTGTTGATGAACACATGGGAGTATGATATTGTTGCTATCACAGAGACATGGTTGAGGGAGGGGCAGGACTGGCAGCTCAATATTCCGGGGTATAGAATCTTCAGGCGAGACAGAGGGGGGTGTAAAAGAGGAGGGGGTGTCGCAATATTAATCAAGGAGTCAATTACTGCTGTAAGGAGGGATGATATCTTAGCAGGTTCCTCTAATGAGGCCATATGGGTAGAACTTAAAAACAAAAAGGGGGCAAGCACTTTGCTGGGAGTGTACTGTAGGCCCCCAAACAGTCAGGGGGAGATAGAGGAACAGATATGTAGGCAAATGTCAGAGAAGTGTAGAAATAATAGGGTAATAATAGTAGGGGATTTCAACTTCCCCAATATTAACTGAGATAGTCAGAGTGTGAAAGGCTTAGAGGGTGTGAAATTCTTAAAGTGCATCCAGGAGAGCTTTTTGAGCCAGCATGTAGAAAGTCCTACAAGAGAGGGGGTGGTACTGGACCTAATTCGAGGGAATGTAGCCGGGTAAGTGGTAGATGTGTCAGTAGGAGAGCATTTTGGTGACAGTGACCTTAATTCGGTGAGATTTAAGGTAGTCATGGAAAAGGACAAAGATGGACCGGAAATAAAGGTTCTAAATTGGGGGAAGGCCGATTTTAATATGATAAGGCAGGATCTGGCCAAAGTGGACGGGGATCAGCTACTTGTAGGAAAATCCACATGAGAGCAATGGGATTCTTTCAGAAAGGAAATAGAGAGATTACAACGCCAACATGTTCCCGTAAAGGTCAAGGGTGGGACCAACAAGCCCAGGGAACCCTGGATGTCAAGGGATATACAAGAATGGATTAGGAAAAAAAGGGAGGCTTTTGGCAGATACAAAGGACTAAAAACAGTGGAAGCCCTAGAGGAGTATAGAAAGTGCAGGGGGTACTTAAAAAAGAAATTAGGAGAGCGAAGAGGGGGCATGAAAAAACACTGGCGGGCAACATAAAGGAAAATCCCACGGTGTTTTATAAGTATATTAAGGGCAAGAGGATAACCAAGGAAAGAGTAGGGCCCATTAGGGACCAAAGTGGCAATCTGTGTGTAGAGCCGGAAGATGTGGGTGAGGTTTTAAATGAATATTTTGCATCTGTGTTCACTATGGAGAAGGGTGATGTAGGCATAGAAATCAGGCAGGGGGATTGTGATATACTTGAACAAATTAGTATTGAGAGGGAGGAGGTACTAGTGGTTTTAGTGGGCTTAAAAGTGGATAAATCCCCAGGCCCTGACGGGATGTATCCCAAGCTGCTGTGTGAGGCAAGGGAGGAGATTGCAGGGGCTCTGACACAAATTTTCAGAACCTCTCTGGCCACGGGGGAGGTGCCAGAGGACTGGAGAACAGCTAATGTAGTACCATTGTTCAAGAAGGGTAGTAGGGATAAACCAGGAAATGACAGGCCAGTGAGCCTAACATCAGTGGTAGGGAAATTATTGGAAAAAATTCTGAGGGACAGAATTAGTCTCCACTTGGAGAGGCAGGGATTAATCAGGGATAGTCAGCATGGCTTTGTCAGGGGGAGATCATGTCTGACCAATTTGATTGAATTTTTCGAGGTGGTGACGAGGTGTGTGGATGAGGGTAGTGCAGTTGATGTAGTCTACATGGACTTCAGTAAGGCTTTTGACAAAGTCCTGCATGGGAGACTGATCAAGAAGGTAAGAGCCCATGGGATCCAGGGCAATTTGGCACATTGGATCCAAAATTGGCTTAGTGGCAGGAGGCAGAGGGTGATGGTCGAAGGTTATTTTTGTGACTGGAAGCCTGTGTCCAGTGGTGTACCACAGGGATCGGTGCTGGGTCCTTTGTTGTTTGTAGTGTACATTAATGATTTAGATATGAATGTAGGAGGTATGATCAGTAAGTTCGCAGATGACACGAAAATTGGTGGAGTGGTAAATAGCGAGGAGGGAAGCCTCAGGCTACAGGACGATATAGATGGGATGTTTAGATGGGCAGAACAGTGGCAAATGGAATTTAACCCTGAAAAGTGTGAGGTGATGCATTTTGGGAGGACTAACAAGGCAAGGGAATACATAATGAATGGTAGGATCCTAGGAAGAACAGAGGATCAGAGGGACCTTGGTGTGCATGTACATAGATCACTGAAGGCAGCAGGACAGGTAGCTAAGGTGGTTAAAAAGGCATATGGGATACTTGCCTTCATTAACCGAGGCATAGAATATAAGAGCAGGGAGGTTATGATGGAGCTGTACAAAACGCTAGTTAGGCCACAGCTGGAATAGTGTGCGCAGTTCTGGTCGCCACACTATAGGAAGGATGTGATTGCATTGGAGAGGGTGCAGAGGAGATTCACCATGATGTTACCTGGGCTGGAGCGCTTCAGCTATGAAGAGAGACTGGACAGGCTGGGGTTGTTTTCCTTAGAGCAGAGAAGGCTGAGGGGGGACCTGATTGAGGTGCACAAAATTATGAAGGGCATAGATAGGGTAGATAGAAAAGAACTTTTCCCCTTAGCAGAGGGGTCAATAAGCAGGGGGCATAGTTTCAAGTTAAGGGGCAGGAGGTTTAGAGGGGATTTGAGGAAAAACTTTTTCACCCAGAGGGTGGTTGGAATCTGGAACTCACTGCCTGAAAGGGTGGTAGAGGCAGGAACCCTCACAACATTCAAGAATCATTTAGATGAGCACTTGAAACGCCATAGCATACAAGGCTACGGACCAAGTGCTGGAAAATGGGATTAGAATAGACAGGGCTTGATGGCCGGCACAGACACGATGGGCCAAAGGGCCTCTTTCTGTGCTGTATGACTCTATGGGCTCGATTTTGTCATTGGGGCGGGCTGGGGTCGTGTCATCCACTTTTCGTGTTAGCCACCCGACTCCAATTGGATGTGGGAGAATTATTGGATTTTCCCCTAATTGGGCAATTGAGTTCCAGCATGTGGGAATCCATGACCCAATTAGTTTTTTCAGTCTGAAAGTTGCCTCTGATGATGTCATCATTGCTGCTGCATTTAAGGTCTGCAAAGACTGGGAAGCTTTTGGCCTTTGCTGTGAGAGGGACCTGGAGGTAGAATGAGCAGCAGGAGACCTAAGTCTGCTCCCAGAATTTTTTTTCACCACCACCACCACCACTCCTCCTCCTCCTCCTCATCCTCATCCTCATCCTCATCCTCATCCTCATCCTCATCCTCCTCCTCCTCCTCCTCCAAGCTCCACAACAATGGTTATGACTGCTAAAAGTTCCCCCACAATGATGATTGATCAAATCTCCTTCTTAATGGTGGACCTGCAGCAATCCAAGTCTGCTACCGCCAGATTTCACCGTCGTGTTTCAGAGGAGGTGTGCATCACATCGGAAAAGTGTTAAAATCAGAATGGCCTATCAAAATGGGATTATAGAGGCAATTAAGTGGTTGTTAAGGGTCTATCCCGCCTCTTGGAGGCTGGACGGAGACGGAATCAGAAACCACGCATTTGGGAAAATTGCTCGGAGGCGGGATGGAGGCGGGGTCAGGCCCGCCCGCCATTTTTTGCAATTTTAACACCCTACACGCCTCCATTCCCGCCTCCTCGGGCCTGGCAAAATCGAGCCCGATGACTCTAATAACCTGCTCAGTGATGCCCAGTTTGGGTTCGCCAAGACCACTCGGCTTCCGACCTCATTACAGCCTTGGTCCAAACATGGACAAAGGAGCTGAATTCCAGAGGTGAGGTGAGAGTGACTGCCCTTGACATCAAGGCAGCATTTGACCAAGTGTGGCATCAAGGAGCCCTAGTAAAACTGAAGACAATGGGAATTGGGGGGGAAAACTCTCCACTGGCTGGAGTCATACCTAGCACAAAGGAAGATGGTTGTGATGGTTGAAGGTCAATCATCACAGCCCCAGGACATCGCTGCAGGAGTTCCTCAGGGCAGTGTCCTAGTCCCAACCATCTTCAGCTGCTTCATCAATGACCTTCCCTCCAACATAAGGTCAGAAATGTGGATGTTCGCTGATGACTGCACAGTGTTCAGCACCATTCACAACTCCTCAAATAATGAAGCAGTCCATGCCCACATGCAACAAGACCTGGACGACATTCAGGCTTGGGCTGATAAGAGGCAGGTAACATTCGCGCCACAGAAGTGCCAGGCAATGACTATCTCCAACAAGCGAGAGTCTAACCACCTCCCCTTGACATTCAACGGCATTACCATCGCCGAATCCCCCACCATCAACATCCTGGGGGTCACTATTGACCAGAAACTTAACTGGACCAGTCACATAAATACTGTGGCAACAAGAGCAGGTCAGAGGCTAGGTATTCTGTGGCGAATATCTCACCTCCTGACTCCGCAAAGCCTTTCCACCATCTACAAGGCACAAGTAAGGAGTGTGATGGAATACTCTCCACTTGCCTGGATGAGTGCAGCTCCAACAACACTCAAGAAGCTCGACACCATCCAGGACAAAGCAGCCCGCTTGATTGGCACCCCATCCACCACCTTAAACATTCACTCCCTCCACCACCGGCATACTGTGGCTGCAGTGTGTACCATCTACAAGATGCACTGCAGCAACTCACCAAGGCTTCTTCAACAGCACCTCACAAACCCGCGACCTCTACCACCTAAAAGGACAAGGGCAGCAGGTGCATGGGAACACATCCACCTCCAAGTTCTCCTCCAAGTCACACACTATCCTGACTTGGAAATATATCGCCATCCCTACATCGTTGCTGTGTCAAAATCCTGGAACTCCCTACCTAACAGCACTGTGGGGGTACCTTCACCACACGGACTGGAGCAGTTCAAGAAGGCGGCTCACCACCACCTTCTCAAGGGCAACTAGGGATGGGCAATAAATGCTGGGCTTGCCAGCGACGCCCACATCCCATAAACGAATAAAAAAAAATATAGGCAGCAGAGTTTTGGACGAGCTGAATTTTATGGCGGGTGGAGGTGGGAGGCCGGCCAGGAGAGCTTCAGAGTAATTGCATATGGAGGTGACAAAGGCATGCAGGAGGGTTTCAGCAGCTGATAGGCAGAAGTGAATGATGTAGCAGAGGTGGATTTAGGTGGTCTTTGTGGGACCTGGGTGTCATGAAAATGCGTGGAGAATTCAGGCCCCTGGGTCAAGTCTCAGGATGCAACCCATGGAGTGATGCAAACAGAAATAGAAACACCAAAAGCTGCTGTGAGGGCAGGTCAACTGCCACCCATTAGAACATGCATTGTTTCTGAGCTGTCCCATTGCCCTGCCTTTGCTCCTTTACACTTGTGCTGGTTGAATTTCTCAGTGCTGACCCCTTTAGCTGACCCTCTAAATTACACAGGGTGTCAGATTCTGAGCTTGTGCCTGCAGGATTAAGGCCGAGTGGCGTTGTCCCTTCAAGAGAACTGTCCTCCTCTTTCTCCGCACCAAATTCTGCTGGTCCTAGAAAGAGAAGAGAGGGACAAGGGGTTAGCAGCTGGTGGCAAGGATAAACAGAGATAGCTGAGTGGCAGGTCAAAGCAGTACCATTTCGTCACGCAGAGCGTGTTTCGGGGCAGATTTCAGTAAGAAGAGAAAAAGAGGGTAAGATGGCCCAACACCATACTTCAACCTTGCCAGTTGCAACACTCATGGTGTGCCCTCTGCACACAGTCTCCAAGATCGCCTCTTCTAATGGGGAAAGAATGTGAATGCTTGGTGACCCTCCTCAGGTCTGTGCCTGCTCCCTACTGTTGTGTGCCTGCTTGTCCTGCAAGTAGAAAGAGTGTGTGTTAGTGTGTGGCCGGGTGAAAGGTTGTGACGATGTGCCTGTCAGTGTAGAATAGTGTTGCTGGTACACGAAAGATGGCACAGAAGTGGGGGAGTGAGGGAAGTAATTGTGAGGACAATAGCAGGTGCAGGGTGTGCAAGTAGCAGCAGAGGAAGTTCGGTGAAGTGTGTGTCTGTGATTGGAGGACAGTGAAGAAAAGTGGGGGAGAGAAGGCTTGTGAGTGCTGGGGCTACAGGTGGTGCAGAGCTAAGTAGAGATTATAAGACATGTGAGTAGGAGTCTTACCTTAGCAACTCTGGTCAGATCATTGAATCGTTCCTGGCATTGCTGCACCACCTCTGCCTGCCATTTCCAGTGTTGAACTATAATTCCAAGGACAGCAGCTGAAGTGCATCTCCCCTTTAAGAGGAGCAGGCTGCCTTTAAATGGCATCACTGATGCCTGATGTCCCCCTCCCCCCCCCAATTGGCAAACTGCCAATAAACAGTGCGAGTAGCGCTGACAGCACATCAATAATAATCAAATGAGCCACACATTCCAATTTCGTGCATGCCTTTCGCTGACATCATCGGGCGTGAGTTCCAACCGCGCCACCCATCTCGCGCCGGTTTCTGCCACGAGATAAATTTCTCCCTCAGAGTTTGCGGGAGAGGGAAAGAGAGAGAGACCGAGAGACACTGTCCTAATGTTCACATTTACAATTCAAAAACTAATGACTGTTTACATAAAATGTGTTTATCTAGCTGCAGTAGTTGAGCGAAACACTAATTATTTGCTGTTGAGTGGAAAAGCTGTAAGTTGTGTGAGCAGCATCTCCCAGTATTGCTAAATACCAATTGGTACAACTACATCCACCTGGTAATTCTTGCATACCATGTGTCTGTGCCCAGTTTTAAAAATGGTAAGGGCTAAAAATTAAATGAATAATAATTAAAGGAATAGTTAGAATAATCATTTATGATTCTCACAGAATAATGGACGGAGCTGCAGAATTCAATCCCAATGCACTGGTAAAAATCCAAGAAAACCATGTAATAAAACAGAATTATTCAGTCACCATAAATCAATGGCCCTGATAATGTGTGGTGCATTATATGGCAAAACATTCATATTGCTTTAAAACAGACTAAACAGATTAGTCATTCAGGATTGGTTGTGTCGTAAGTCTTCAGTCGGTTTTCTCTTTACGTTTTTTTTAAGCCATTTTCTCTCTCCTCAATTCCAATTTGGTGCTGCTTGACTTCAGGCCAACCAACAAGGTATGATGCCAAAGTGCGATGCCAGAATGTAATGTCTGAAGTATGACAGACAGGAAGTGCCCATAAAAATATCAGGGGTTAAATTATGAGGAGATACGACACAAACTAGGGTTGTATTCTCTGGAATTTAGAAGGTTAAGGGGTGATTTGATCAAGTTTTCAAGCTATTAAGGGAAACAGATAGGGTAGATAGAGAGAAACTATTTCCGCTGGTTGGGGAGTCTAGGACTAGGGGACATAGTCTAAAAATTAGACCTTTCAGGAGTGAAATTAGGAAACACTTCTACACACAAAGGGTGGTAGAAGTTTGAAACTCTCTTCCACAAACAGCAATTGATGCTAGATCAATTGTTAATTTTAAATCTGAGATCGATAGATTTTTGTTAACCAAAGGTATTAAGGGATATGGGGCAAAGGCGGGTATATGGAGTTAGGTTGCAGATCACCCATGATCTCATTGAATGGCAGGACAGGCTTGAGGGGCTAAATGGCCTACTCCTGTTCCGATGTTCCTATGTTCCTAAGTTATGTTATACTAATCGATCTTCCGTGGTGTTAGTCACAGTGTGTTGAAGAATATGGTTGATCTTGTTCCTGTCTTTGTTGCCTTGCTGTTTCTCTCTTTTGCTTCTGTCTCTCTCTCTCTCTGTCTATTTCGTCTTTCCTTTTGGATGGGAGGTAGTGAGTGACAAGGTGTGTTACAGTGGGGAAAGGCACCAATGGATGAAGGCTATATTTTGGTGGGGCGGGTGGGTTGCAGGGAAAATGTCGTTCTCAGTGGCTCCCTTTACATCCCTTCCCTCCATCAGTCATGCTTCCCCCCACTTCCTTGCTCTCATCACATCCCCCCTCACCCCTTTCATTTTTCCATTACCGCTTCCCCTTCCTGCTGCCCCCTCATTCCCATCATACACCCAATATCTTCCCTTTTGAGCTTTCAACTTAACCCCGATATGCTCCCTCACCTCTCGTCCCACCGTCATTCATTTCAGTCTTAACCTTCCTTCCTACTCCCACACACTCCCCGCAAGGGCAGATGGTGAAAGGCTACAGGAACATTCATTAAACAGGGAGAAGTTGAGTAACATAATAAATGACTTCATAGTTGGAATTTAAAGTTATTATTCTAATATTGATTTTAACATTAATTGGCTCAGGCCTAACTCACAACAGTTCCTAATTATACAACAACAACAATGACTTGCATTTATATCGCAACTTTAACGTAGTAAAACGTCCCAACGCGTTTCACAGGAGCGTAATCAAACAAAATTTGACACCGAGCCTCATAAGGATGTTCGGGCAGATGACCAAAAGCTTGGTCAAAGAGGTAGGTTTTAAGGAGCGTCTTAAAGGAGGAGAGAGAGGCGGAGAGGTTTAGGGAGGAAATTCCAGAGCTTAGGGCCTCGGCAGCTAAGTGGTGGAGCGATTAAAATTGGAGATGCGCAAGAGGCCAGAGTTGGAGGAGCGCAGATATCTCGGAGGGTTGTAGGGCTGGAGGGAGTTACAGGGAGTGGAAGGGCGAGGCCATGGAGGGATTTGAAAACAAGGATGAGAATTTTTGGACGTGGGAGCCAGTGTAGATCAGCGAGCACAGGGGTGATGGGTGAACAGGACTTGGTGCGAGTTAGGATACGGGCAGCAGAGTTTTGGATGCTATTAATTACGTATGCTATTAACAGTGAATTGAAATCTATCTGATTATTGTGGCTTGCTTCCTGCTCTGTACAGAACAACTGTGTCATATTTTTACCCTGCTGCTTGTTAAACAAACTGTCTTCTGTTCTGCTCATTCTACTAGCTTTAGTTTTATTGATGTACATTAGAAGTCTCTCAGATCAAAGTAGTTAATCTCAATGTGAAAACTACACCAACGGGATACTTCAAGCTGCTAAAACAGTTTTAATTAAAAGGTATTGTTAACTGCAAAATCCCTCTTTAATGAGGTATACTAGTTATAGACAGCATCCATGGTGGGTTTTTAACATTTGTTCTGCCTCGCTGCCCATCTCAAAATGACCACCAGATGGCGTATCAGCACCTTGCGATCACTTCCCCTGTCTCCCTCCCTGTCTCCCCTTTCTCCCATTGGCAGGAAAATCGACGTAAAATGCGGACACATCATCCAACAGTGAAGGGGGAAAAAAGCAGTACCTACTTCAAAACTGATCCAAACTTGGAGGATCTTTGTGATGTTCAACAGTGAATCACAGAATTACATTTAAGGATTTATGGAGGTTTGAGGAGCTCTGAAATGGCAACCTGCAACTTCCTTTTGTTTTAGTAATGTTTTCAGTCGGTAGTAATATATCCTGTAAGTGCACAAGACTTAAGTTATGAAGAGAATGGAAATATTTAGCTAGTAGTTTAGTTAAATCCTCCCTGTCCTGACTCTTGAGTCCCTCTGCCAAAAAAACAGAGGTGGGAGGAATCAGTATGTTCTAACACCAATTGAGCTGGACTAGCAGGGGCCTCTTGAAAAAGTCACACATTGCCAAGATACTCTTTTAGTCAGATTAACATACCAGCAATTCTCCTTCGGCAGACATTTCCACTAAACCCTTAAGTAGAAAACAGAACTGGACAAAACTGGACAAGCTGAGCAATTCCCACAGGAACGCCCTCTGCATGTCTCAAAACCCACCACATACTAGCATACTGGATGCCAGTTCAGAATTATTTTCTATACAATATTATAATTATATACCACAGAAAAAATAATGTTACAACAGCTCTGCCAACAGGTTCGTATTGGGTCAAAAAAACCTAGATGCACTGAAAGAGTTTGTATATCTTGGCAGCTGTGTGGAAAATAATAAAACATCGAGGGATGTAAAAATTCCTGTCAAAAAAAAGAGCTGATGCATTCATAGATCTCTGTAAGGTGACACCAGGATCCGGGCATCTGGAAAAAATCAGCTAAATTAAAATTAGTCAAATGTGGTTACCAAAAAGCTAAAGAAAGGAGGCTGGATGGGTTTGGTGGAAAGTCTCTGATCATTCTTAGTGCAAAATGGTAAAATCATGAAACAGATGTGAATACGCAGAGTAAATTAAACAGGACTGGGTAAGCAAATTGGTGAGAAAGAGATTGGTCTGGTTCATAGAATCATCGAAATTTATGGCACAGAAGGAGGCCATTCGGCCCATCATGTCTGTGCCTGTGTGTCTGGTTTGAGCATACTGAAAGAATAGGAGAATTTGCAGAAGTAGATAATTGATTGGCAACAGGTATAAATAAATGCAATTGAGCTGCTGAAGGATGGGACCTCACCCTGTGAGGAATCATGGGTGCAAATCTACTTTCTAATGATCAACAACACTGTTGGAACAGCACAACAGTTACACATTTGTTTAATGATCTTCATTTGGTCAGAGTGATTTTTTTTCTTGGATTGTGCACCAAATTATCATATCATGGTTGGCATTTTCATTGGTAACAGTATAATCCTTGTTTTTTGAAGCTTCTCCCCTCCTCTAATTTTCCCTCCACTTCTGAAGGTGCTGGGATACAGTTCCACAGGTCTCATTTGCCCTCTGATATTTACTATGGAATGTCATGTTATATCAACTCTTTAGAATGAATTCTCTATTCCACACTTGTGCAACGACAAAAGAATTGCTCAGTGTTTTATAATTCCAGATGTTTTGCGGAAATAGTTGCACAAGGTTTCGAACAAATATAGTCCTGTCCTCAAATAATTATGGAAATTGGTAGATATCAATGGCACTTCAGCAGCAGCAATGCAATACATCAATGTACCGAGATGCAGAGCCACAGAGGATCGACTCTGGTTTTCTGTCTGCCAATTGTCCACATGACCAGTTCCCAATTCTAATTTCACTGTGGGTTCATAAAATAGGAGAGAAAATCCTAATGATCAACTTAAGAATGGCCTAGAAACATAGAAGATAGGAGCAGGAGTAGGCCATTCGGCCCCTCGAGCCTGTTCCGCCATTTAATGAGATCATGGCTGATCATCCAAATTCAGTACCCTGTCCCTGCTTTCTCCCCATATCCCTTGATCCCTTTAGCCTTAAGAAATATATCTAACTCCTTCTTGAATATATTTAATGAATTGGCCTCAACTGCCTTGTGTGGTAGAGAATTCCACAGGTTCACCACTCTCTGGGTGAAGAAATTCCTCCTCATCTCAGAAACATCAACAACTATCTGCAATAACACCAGCACACCCCGCTCCACACCGCCCCCACCCCCCCCCCCCCCCCCCCCATCCCTCCATTCACATTGGGCAGGGAATAGGTGGGAAATGATGTTATAAAGACAGGAGAAATTTTTTTAAGTTATTATTATAATAGCTTTATAATAACTGGTGCTTACTGTCATGCCACGAGCTCCTCCGTGATTAGATCTAACTGGTAAAAATGTAATGCTGAATCTAATGATAGGAACAGATTGTGTTGAACCTACTGCTTTGAGCAGCTGTGTCAATAGAAAAGTATCTAGACACACAGCAAATCTTCTACAGACCCTTCTCATCCATCTCTTACACAAACTTCACATTGAAAAATAAACTCCAATCATGAATTCATATGCATTGATTTTTAACATGAGCTAGTGACACATTATAAACCATTCATTATTAACTACAAACATTTCTATGTTTAGAATTTAAAACAGAATCTGAAGTTTGTGATCGTAATCATGATTTTATTACTAAAATGTCACTTTACACAGGGGGGCGATTTTCCCACTGGAGGCGAGATGGAGGCGGGTTTCGGTTTGGGTGGGTTTGAAACCCGCCTCCACTGATAGTTTTCAAAAAATTGCGATTTTCCCTGATTGGCCACTTGATTTCAGAGGTGTGGGATGCCCTTGGTCAATTAGTGTTTTGGGACTGAAACTCACCTCTGTTGACAGCACTTTTCCAGTCTGATTTTATGGTTTCTTGCTCCCTTGGCTCATTCCACAGGATTTCTGCCTATGCTGCACCATCTGCGACATATTTTGAGAAACCACTATGTCCAATTCCAAGGCAAGGGCCTCCCCGAGGCTCTCGGATGAGGCGCTGCAAATGTTGTTTGAGGGGGTGACAGCAAGCAGGGAGGTGCTCTTCCACTCATCTGGGAGGAAGAGGCCTCCCAAAGAAACCTCTGTGGGTACAGCTGGCAAGGGATATAACTTCCAGATCTGTGTGTAGATTGGGAGAATGTTTATGTGTATTGATGAAATGCCATCCCTGTTGGAAAGCATTAAAATGATTTGAAGCCAAAATGTTGGCGTTATGGCATCTGTTCTTTCGCCTTAGGCAGCTCCACATTGCGGGCTCCGCCACACTTGCATTGTCAGGTTGGTGGCCTGAGTGAAAGGAGGCCAGAGAGTCATGTCCATTGTCAATGATGTCCTAGGATGGAGCCAAGGACATGTGCCAACTTGGGCAACCTATGCAAATCTGGCCAGGATAAGTTCATCCCTTGCATCCCGGGCAGCCATGTGCTCACGTGCTGCCACTGCCGCTGGTCGATACACCAGCGCTCTGACCTCCTCCTGCTCCTCCTCCTCCTCCTCCAGATCCTCCTCCTCCTCCTCCTCATCCTCATCTGAGGAGGGCTGGAACTGAGCCGCTTGCTCATCAGGAAGCTGCAAGCCACGACGCTGTGTGATGTTGTGCAGTGCACAGCAGACCACGACCATGCTGGAGACCCTGTATGGTGTATACTGCAGGGCTCCACCTGATCGGTCAAGGCAACGGAAGTGCATCTTCAACAACCCAATGGTTTGCTCTATGATGGACCTGGTCGAAGTGTGGCTGGCGTTGTAGCACTCTTCAGCCTCGTTAGCTGGCCTCCTGATCGGCGTCATTAGCCACTTCTTCAGGGGGTAGCTTTTGTCACCAAGGAGCCATCTGTTAAGTTGGTTTGGTGGATTGAAAAGTGGAGGAACATTAGAGTGCCACAGGATGAAAGAGTCATGGCAACTACCACAGAACTTGGCGCAAACATGCAAGAACTCCTTCTTGTGGTTACACACCAGCTGTACATTGAGGGAGCGGAAGCCCTTTCAGTTGAAAAAGATAGCTGGGTTGTGATGGGGTGCCCTAAGGGCCACATGTGTGCAGTCTATGACACCCTGCACCATTGGCATGCCTGCCATATTTGCAAAGCTAACCAAATGGGCGGTTATACTTGCTTGATCCCTTGTGAACTGGATGTAATTGTGGGCCTTAGCAAAAAGGGCATCGGTAACCTGCATGATGCAACTGTGGGCGGCGACTGGGAGATGCTGCTGATGTCTCCTGATGATCCCTGGAAGGAGCCTGAGGCAAAGAAGTTGAGTGCGGTAGTGACTTTGACAGCCACTGGTAAGGGGTGTCCACCCGTTCCTCTGGGCACCAGGTCTTGCTGCAGCAGGCCGCAGATCTCTCGGACAACCTCTCGCGAAAGTCTCAGCCTCCTTTGGCACTGCTGCTCACTCATGTTGAGGTAGCTCATCCTTTGTCTGTAAGCCCTCTGTTGGGGGTATCTCCTGCGACGAGGTGCCTCGATGCGCTGGTGCCTTCTGCCCTGTGCAGCATCAGGTGGCTGAGCAGGAGGTTGGGGCTCCTGCTGGTATTGCTCCTGAGCTGCCTGGTTCTGCTGCTGCCCTGGTTGGTCCTCATCCTCATCTGAGGTCCATGCAGAAAGAAAACGAATGGTTCCCATGCTGCTTGCAGATACCTCCTTTGGGGAAGCGTTCATTGCAAGCGGGGCGAGGGTCTTCCAAGGAGGTCCCACAGTTGATTGATTCAAGCTGCAGCACCTCCGACTTCGGAAGGCCTTCTAAAAGTGCTCAGAGACCTTTTAAAGCCAAGGTCTGGCACCTGCAAGTAATCCTTGATGCAATAAACGATGTCTTGTTAGATCTACATCTGTGAGGAGGCCACCCACAAGTCAACCCGCCAGGTTTAGCTGGCGTGGTTTAGGAGGTGCGTGGAGCACGCCGAAATCCTCGAAAAATCACAAGGGCCTCTCAAAATAGGCTTAGAGAGGTCCTTAATGAGCATTTAATGATGTTAACTAGTGCTATGGCCAGCTGGAGGCGGGACCGTTTCCCGACCTCCAAAACCGGCACCGGCAAAATCCCGTGGAGGCGGGTTCCAAACCCGCCCTCATTGAATCTGATTTTCCCGCCTTTCCCGCCTCCAAACCCGCCTCCTCCGACGGCAGAAAATCGCCCCCAGAATGCTTGTGGGTTAACCTAGCAATTGTTATATCTGTCAAAATCATCAGCTACTCCATAGCAATTCTGACATTTTGGCCCTGATCTTTTACGTACACAGAGTAAAGTGTAATTAAATGTTATATCCGATAACTAAGGGTATAAATTAATCATTCAGGGCACTTTATTCAGAATGTTGGTAATTTTACCACCACGCAGATAATTGCATATTGTTAATGCCACGTTTAGCAGTTTTTCACTGCGTAGAAATTAAAGTGTTAGTTAGTCTAAAGGCAAACATGCCCTCTGTGAATGCCTGGAGGGTCCCTATGGCATTAAAGTTAGTCATAACAATGGTGGTTGATATTGCATGGCTCACAGTCCCTGCAGATTTTGTAGGCTAGATGACACATCTTGGTACCGGCTCCCTGCTTCGATTGAGTCTCCTAATGCATTGCTTCTCTGCCATGTCCAATTAGCTGATTCTGTTATAATGGACCTGGTGTGCAGGTTACTTTTTTTTTATTCATTCACGGGATCTGGGCGTCACTGGCAAGGCCAGCATTTATTGCCCATCCCTAATTGCCCTTGAGAAGGTGGTGGTGAGCTGCCTTCTTGAACTGCTCCAGTCCGTGTGGTGAAGGTACTCCCACAATGCTGTTAGGTCGGGAGTTCCAGGATTTTGACCCAGCGACGATGTAGGGATGGTGATATATTTCCAAGTCAGGATAGTGTGTGACTTGGAGGAGAATTTGGAGGTGGATGTGTTCCCATGCACCTGCTGCCCTTGTCCTTTTAGGTGGTAGAGGTCGCGGGTTTGTGAGGTGCTGTTGAAGAAGCCTTGGCGAGTTGCTGCAGTGCATCTTGTAGATGGTACATTCAGCAGACACGGTGCGCCGGTGGTGGAGGGAATGAATTGCCTGGCACTTGTGTGGTGCGAATGTTACTTGCCACTTATCAGCCCAAGACTGAATGTTGTCCAGGTCTTGTTGCATGCGGGCATGGACTGCTTCATTATCTGAGGAGTTGCGAATGGAACTGAACCCTGTGCAATCATTAGCAAAACATCCCCACTTCTGACCTTATGATGGAGAGAAGATCGTTGATGAAGCAGCTGAAGATGGTTGGGCCTAGGACACTGCCCTGAGGAACTCCTGTAGCGATGTCCTGGGGCTGAGATGATTGGCCTCCAGCAACCACAACCTTTGTGCTGGGTATGACTCCAGCCAGTGGAGAATTTTCCCCCAATTCCCATTGACTTCAATTTTACTAGGGCTCCTTTATGCCACACTCGGTCAAATGCTGCCTTGATGTCAAGGGCAGTCACTCTCACCTCGCCTCTGGAATTCAGCTCTTTTGTCCATATTTGGACCAAGGCTGTAATGAAGTCTGTAGCCGAGTGGTCCTGGCAGAACCCAAACTGAGCATCGGTGAGCAGGTTATTGGTGAGTAAGTGCCGCTTGATAGCACTGTCGACGACACCTTCCATCACTTTGCTGATGATTGAGAGTAGACTGATGGGGTGGTAATTGGCCAGATTTGATTTGTCCTGCTTTTTGTGGACAGGACATACCTGAGCAATTTTACACTTTGTCAGGTAGATGCCAGTGTTGTAGCTGTACTGGAACAGCTTGGCTAGAGGCGCAGCTAGTTTTGGAGCACAAGTCTTCATCACCACAGCCAGGATGTTGTCGGGGCCCATAGCTTTTACTGTATCCAGTGCACTCAGCCACCCACGGCACATCCTATACCTCCTATGCCCTCCACACTCTGGGGGTTCCCTCTGCAATGTACCCGCCAATGACCACTACCTTCATGATCTCTGAAAAATCCTTCTGTGTACTATTTATTTTTGTCACTGTTGTGGTGATTTTTTGAAATCTTCCATTCAACAGACAACCTGTTGACTACAATTGCCAACTTCCTCCACAAAATTCAAAGACATAGCCAATCAGAATTCCTTGGATTTACTTCAATGGTCAGTTTAGCGAGATTGAGAGGACAGCCCAAGTGCCACAGTGAGCAATGTGCCACTTTACCAGAAGCTGAGCCTGTAGGTTTCTCTTCCAGATATATGCATTATAAACTCAATTTTTCCAGTAATGTTTAAATAGTATTTTCAATATATCATAAGGCCAACTACTTTTTTAATTACCAGGTAAAAATAAGTTAATATAAGTTACTTAACTTCTTTTTAATTAAGACACATGATGTAAGCATTTTTCTTCACTTCTGTGCCTAGTCAATTCTCCCTCAAGGCAGGTAAATAGTTCATATTTCAGATTGCAATTTTACTTTCTCTTTTCAGATTGTTCTGACACATGTCCTGCTGTTTCCTCCATTGGGACTTTATTTTCTTATATTGGTACACAGAAGGTGGCTTGACCAGTACCAGTTATCTATAAGTAAAAGTCTTCCTTCTAATGCATATCCAGTACATGTCGGAGGTTGTACTTTAGACATCACATTTCAGAGAATCGCATCTTGTTTCAGATGTAAAACAATTTAAAAAAGAGAGAAAGACAGTCATTCCCCAGTGTTTGTTCTGATCTTGGTGAGGAGTCAGGGCCTTACAAGCAGCTGCCAATCTGCAGAGAAACAATTACACTCAGAGTGTCCCTAATAGGTATTAGCCTCTAATTGACCTTACGATGCACCTATTTACAGCAATTAGATCTGTAGCCTTGCTGGAACAGGTCAAGTTACACTTAGCTCCCTCTTAGCAGCAGAATACTGTATTGTGTGTCACATAGATTCATAGAATGATAAAGCACAGAAGCAGCCATTCGGCCCATCGTCCCCTGCTCTTTCCCCATAGCCCTATATTCTCTGTTGAATGTTATTATTGAATCTGCTTCCACCACCCTTTCAGGGGTGGTTAGGCCACAACTGGAGTATTGCATCCAGTTCTGGTCACCACACTTTAGGAAGGATGTGAAGGCCCTTGAGAGGGTGCAGAGGAAATTTACCAGAATGGTTCCAGGGATGGGTGATCTTAGCTACAAGGACAGGTTGGAGAAGCTGGATTTGTTTTCATTAGAGCAAAGGAGGTTGAGGGGTGATTTGATAGAGGTGTACAAGATTATGACGGGTTTGGATAGGCTAGATGGGGAAAGGCTGTTCCCACTAGTTGATGGTACAAGGACTAGGGGACACAGATTTAAGGTTTTGGGCAAGAGATACAGGGGGGACGTGAGGAAAAACTTTTTTACGCAGCGAGTGGTGATGACCTGGAATTCGCTGCCGACGGAAATGGTGGAAGCGGAGACACTGAATGTTTTCAAGGGGAGACTGGATAGGCACTTGAGGGAAATAAACTTGCAGGGCTACGGGGATAGAGCGGGGGAATGGGACTGACTGGATTGCTCTACAGAGAGTCGGCACGGACTTGATGGGCCGAATGGCCTCCTTCTGTGCCGTTATGACTCTATGGGGTAAAAATTCAGTTGGTTGCGCCTCCCGTTAGCGCCTTAAGAGGGCGCTAATGGGGCGCAAAGCTGCTAACGCCCGGGCGCAGCGATGTTTGCGCCGCTCGGGAACTTAACTAGAGATTGTGCGGCGGCGCTAAACTTTACCGCCGCGACCACCTGCGCACGCAGATTGTGACGTCATTCCATGGTGCAACGCCCTTGTGGCGCCCCAGAGCGGAAATTGAGTGGCGCCCCCTGCCTTACCGCCTGGCGCATCCAACGACCGGAAGACTGGAACGCTATCAATCGCTGTGGGGCTGGGGGGGGGGCGCTATTTAAAGGGGGCCTCTTCCTGTCTTTTTCTGTGGTTGACATTTTTGCACCACTCGTTCTGAGAGAGAGAGAGAGATTCGGAGAGAGAGAAAGAGAGACTTCTGCATTGAGTCAACGCTTTGTGAGGTAGTTTTGCCTACTGATCCTAACAGTTGGCCCCCCCCCGCTTTAAGAACTGGCCGGCGCCAGTGTGTCTGTGTTCCCTCGCTAACTGGCAGCAGCTGCGCTGCGCTCGCGCGCTGAGTTAGCGCCTCACTGCTCGGCCTTTGCGCCTTAAGACAGGTGTGCAGCGCCTGATTTAGCGCTCCACTCACCTCCCGGGGCGGTAAAAGTGAAGTTTCCAGTCAGTGGCGATAATTAGCGCCCAGACGATATTTGCGCCCCAAATGGGGCGCGACCTAATTTTTCCCCCTATGACTCTATATGATATAATGGTCTTGATAAAACACCACTTCTCCAATTTACTATGAGCAAACCATGGGGGCCATTAATTTTGTAAAACAAATGTTGCATAGTGTGAAAAATTATATTAATGTAATCATAGCTATAAATGTTAAAAGAAATAACTTGCATTTATATAACATCCTTCATGTCCCCACGACATCCCAAAGTGTTTCAGAGCTAATAAACTATTTTTGAAGTGTTGTAATTTAGACAAACTGCTTGAAGTACATCCAAAATGATTCAGAATTTTAATGGTATAATTGTATGACTAGGAACACGTTTCTCTTTATCCAAAGTGTGTAACATGAGTGAGCAAATATTAGTGTAATATAGTGTAAAGTAATATAGTCCCACTCTCCCTCTTCCAATCAGTGTCTCGGACCCTGCTACTCCAGACCATTAGCAGAGTTGTCCTGGGTCACCACTACTGATCTGGGGTAGCAGACATCTAGGAACTATAAAAAAAAGGAGACAGGCAATAGCAGAAGAAATAATGAGAGAAACAACAGAGAAATAGCTGAACATTTTCATTTCTAGCCTGAAATCTCATGTTAAGGAGAACATAAGAAAGTAACAATGAGATAAGGTCACTCAGATAATCCAGCTCATTCTATTGTCCAGGTCCTGTTTCAGGAACTAATCTGATCATTTGTCATCAATCTTCTAATCAAAACTATATTCCTGTAATTCTTGCTGAATCTGGAATTTATCACTTTCCCCTTTGAGGGCTTCATGTGAATCTGTATTGCTGCACTAGGTGGCATTCTACTACATACGCTGCTATTCTTTCCCTATGCTCAGCTCTTGGCTTCCTTGCTTTATATTTAACTCTTCCGGTTCTTCCTAGTTTTGCACAAAATACCTCTTTATCTCTTTCTCACTGATTCACTACTTTAAAAAATTGGATCATCTTTCCTCTAATCATTGCTTTCTGAATGAAAATAGAAGCTTCCTTAATCTCCCAAAGGATTGAATTATGAGGAAACACTGGAGAAAATTGGGCTTTTTAATCTTAAAGCACAAAACTCAATAACTAGAGGTAAATGAGAAACAGTCACAAGTGTTCAGAACCTTTAGGATTTAGAGCATGTAATGTTTCTGTACCCTTTCAGAATTTTGCCAAAGCTGGCATCTTTCCGCACTACTCTCTTTTGGGTTTATATGTTAGATATATTTCCTTTTGTATAAAACAGCTTTTGTATTTTCTGATTACCATTAAAGTCCTCAGGATCCTAAACATGGAGGAACTGTTAGGAGAGAGATGTACAATAGAGGACTGTAAACACATGTAAACATGTGGAGCTGTGGTTATTTTTCAGCGTGATGTACAGTACATCAAAGTACCGTAGGTCACATTTTTAAAATCCAAAATGAGGAGTGAGGCTTGATGAGTCTGAATAATAATTTGGCCAACCAGGTTGATTAGGGACATTCTGTTACTTCACTAGCTACAAGAATCTCCTCCACTTGCTTCTGTCTGTCTTAACACGAGTCCTGATCTGCTCCCTTATCCAGCATGTCCCTCTCCAGACTAGGTTACCATTGATGGTATTTTGCAACAGCCACTCTGAGTAGAGATAATCAGTCGGCGCCTCCTGCCTGTGCTCCGGGTGTCAGTCTGCACCCCTAGATCTCTCTTATCCTTCGATATTAAGCATCGTGCTCTTCATAAACTTATTTCTTACGTGCACTGAAAATAAAATCTGGACACAAAAATTACATTTTTGAAAAAACAGAAGTTGATGTTCTGTGCCCGATGATGTGGAGGCGTTTGTGGTATTATTTTCCAAAATCACCCATAGGGAGACATTGGGTTGCCCCCAGTGTCACCAACTGAAAACCAAACCAAAGTTTTAAAAGGGCACAACTTCACCACAAAACCAAAGGAAGCTTATAAAGCTTAAATAATAATGTTATTGCTATTATCCGCCATGCACTTCAGTCCCTGCGGTGCCCAGCGGTGGCGTGAATAAGATTCTCAATGAATTTTCCTCAGCTTTGAAGAAACTTCGGAATTTCAGCCGTGGCTCCGCCCCTCTTCAGCTTGGGGCTTGGCCAAAGGTGGCAACCTTAAGTCTCCAAACAAATGTCTCCAAAGAGTAATGGAAAAACACTGCTTCGAGTCAACCTACTGTATAAAAGTCAGCGACTTGCTCATTTCCCCCACCGTTTAACCAGCAGCTCTCCCTTTCCATTGTCAAGCAGAATAGATTGGCACCTTTACTTTTTCGAAAACAGATTTCAATTTAGATTTAAACCTTTTTTTAAAAAAAAAAGAGTTTTCCGCTTACTTTAGTCTGGCCACTAATACCTTGGTGTTTGGTCTGCCTCCTCCCCCGAAGAACAGACACGATATTCATGTGCAAGCAGCCAGCAGCCTTCTTCAGGGAGTCGCAGAGCGGGCTGCCGACACGATCGGGATCTTGTGTTAACCAGCGAGGCTGTGACTGCGCTGCAGATCTCCCCTCACCTCCATCTACCTGATCCACCCCGAGCACCATGAAATCCACCGCTTACCCTTACCTCGGGCTTTTGTGCGCGACTCTGATCTCATGCCAACTCCCAACAGGAAAAAGGTAAAAAAAACGAAAACTGACAAAAAAAGTTTGTAAACTTTCACCCACCCCTGTAACTTTTTGTGAGCGCTTGGGACGCCTGGCTCTGTTTGTGTGTGCTGGAGGCTCCGCGCTTCGGGGAGACACGCCAGCCATGGTTTATATCAGATATGTTTGAATTTGCCGAAAAGGATGACTAAATGCTTCTGATCACCGATATCTCTGTCATCCTGGCTTCAAAAGGCTGATGCAGTGTTGGACTCGTGTTGAAACCTTGAAACAGTAGATGTTCCCAGGACTACACCCCTGTTCAGCGAAATCTGGTGGCTGTTTAACATTACTAGAAGCGATTTACTGCATCAAATCATCGCACGGCATTCACACTAAACTCATGTCTCAACTTTACTGTCCGACTGGGGAACTATCGAAGAGTTTTACATGCTGCCATCATAACCTGTTTTTTTGGCAGAGCTAGTCGAACATAAGATAGAAATCGTACATGAGCGTTAAAGAAAGCAAAGAATTGCGAGGCCCTCAAGACTTGAGCACTATAAAGGAGAGTAAACGCGGAAACATGCTTCATTCAGTGACAAATTCGAAACGGTGCTTAAAATGATCGTGCATATTTAGACCTGTATGTACCAACTGTATCTTGCAGGTCATATTTTGTGTTATTGCAATATAATAGATACCAGGCGAAGATTCTCTGGTAAACAACTGCAGATTACTTTTAGGGAAACCTGGTGTCATTATGTCACAATCATCGATTGCCTGTGTCAACCTTCACTGTGTGTGAAGCACCCTGACAGTTACCATCCATGTTGCTGGTACAGACACAGGGCAAGAAAACAGATTCGTACCGTATGCAAATTTGAAGCACTATATAGAAACAAAAATAATAACAGATCCCAGAGAGCTGGTTTTAAGACAAATTTGGATCCTAACGTTCAGATAATGGTTATAAACAGATCTGATTGTTGATAATATTACCAGAACTCCCACAATTAGATTACTACTTGTAATAACTGCATGGAAATCTAGCTTGAAAACGACGCTGTGATATAATTGTATGAACGGTTAACGATTTGTATCCCATACCCTGGTCCACTATTTTAAAATTGAGAGGTCGCACAACACCAGGTTATAGTCCAACAGTTTTATTTGAAATCACAAGCTTTCGGAGCTATCGATTTGCTCCTTCCTCAGGTGAAGTAAATTAGATACAGAATCTCCAAAGCATATATAGATGGAAAACAAAGAATGTGTACTTTACAATTGCAGACCAATAAATTAAATCATCCTGACTATCTGCCGAGGTGTGATAAAGTTAATTAAGTCAGCCAGGAAGGTACCACATCAAAGACATAGCAAGATACAACTGAGACAATGAGGTGTAGTCGCAGGGGTTCTAACGTGTCAAAAGCTGCCGTCTGTATGTAAAACGAAAAGCTTTAACATTTTTTTACTTTTTTACTGGGAAAATTTTTACTTTTTTTACTGGGAATCACATCTGTGAACAAGCTAACGACGACTCGAGTCCGGATGTGGTACTTTGATGTGGTACCTTCCTGGCTGACTTAATTAACTTTATCACACCTCGGCAGATAGTCAGGATGATTTAATTTATTGGTCTACAATTGTAAAGTACACATTCTTTGTTTTCCATCTATATATGCTTTGGAGATTCTGTATCTAATTTACTTCACCTGAGGAAGGAGCAAATCGATAGCTCCGAAAGCTTGTGATTTCAAATAAAACTGTTGGACTATAACCTGGTGTTGTGCGACCTCTCAATTTTGTCCACCCCAGTCCAACACCGGCATCTCCGCATCATGACCACTATTTTAAGGCAGTATTTTAACCAGTTTGTTTTTTTAATTGAGTTAGCACCTCTGTTAAAAGAGCAGACAAAGGAATGTGATTGGAATGTGTTGGGTTCTTACGGTAATAGGTCGTGTCATTCTCAGGCTTGTGTTTCGTGGAACACGGGGCATTGATAAAGCGTGAGATTTAGCTATCTGTAAATCTGCTCTTGTCTTTTCTTGTTGCCGTTTCCAGGAACTTTAAGTGTGGAGGAATTCAAAGTGGAGAGTCAGGTTTCATCGGCAGTGAGGGATTCCCTGGACTCTACCCGCCCAACAGCAAATGCACATGGAAAATCACGGTATGGGTCGAGAGGTTTTTAACCAACACTTCTTACTACAAAATATATTTTAAAATTACTTGAAAAGCAATAAATTTGTCAGAACTATTGTGTAACCGGAAGAATGTGGCAAAACCCAAATGAATGAAGAAATCATGTTACAGCAAGAAATATTTATATATAAATAATAATTCATTATGTGTTGGCAGTGGTTCCATCTGTTGACATGAGCTGTAGATTGAAGCGGCTGTGTCATTTAGGTGAAGAGTTTTCCAGGTTCAATGCCTGAAATAAAGACACCAACAAGACAGAATCATAGAAATTATAGCAAAGGATTTGGCTTCTCACGCCTGTGCCAGACTAACTCTTCAACTGGAACTGTTTATTATAATCCCAATGCCCTGCTCTCTCCTGTGTCCTTTTAAAGTCTTCCTTTTCAAATACCCTTTTAAATGATGTTATAGTCTCTGCCTCAATCACCACTTAAGCTAAAGTATACCATGTTTTAATTATCCTATATGTGAAAAGATTCTTCTAACTTCCCCCCCCCCCCTTTGTTCTTCTAGTGATAATCCAGATTTTACACCCCTTGTTACTGATTCACCAAACCAGGAGAAACTATCTTTCACCATTTATCCTCTCAAAAGCTTTCATGATTTTCAAAACCTTTTTAGGTCCCCTCTTAAGCCTTTCCGTTCTAATGAAAAAGATTGCTCTGGGAATGAGTTTGTGTGGAACATTTGCTATGGGTGTAATCCAATTTCACTCATTTTGCTCATATACATGGTGATCTTAAACTGATGTAAAAGCGTGTGCGACAATCCAATTATTATTACCAACCCCGCCCCACCCAGCTATGGGTACGTTCGCTGTGCAGGCCAGACCTCAGACCACTCAGTCCTTAACTGTAGGTAGGTGACAGTGAAATCTGGTTGCCAACTCCTTTCTCTGTCTGGACAGCAGTCCAGGAAAAAAGCAGCTCCTGAAAATGTTTCAGCAAGAACAACTGTTTCAAGCTGTTGTAACAGGAAGAGTGTTAACTCGTCGGAAAAGGGTCCCGTGAGCCATCCCTCCTGCCCATGCTGCCAGCAGTAGCTGCACAGTGTGCTCCAAAATGCATGCATTGCATTTACATTCTTTTTCTTCTTTTCCCCACCCCTCTACATTTTTAAACCCTTTAATTTTCTCCCCTTCTATAGGTTCTTCCACACCATGTACCATTCCAAGCCAAAAGAGTGGGCAGGAGGCCTGTTTCCTCTTCTCTGCCAAAGCTGCTTTTGATCAGCTAGGAGGTATGCAAAAGTGGCCCGGGGTGACTTGCCCACTAACTTTCTCTCCCTCAGTGAACAAGAATCAGGCATCTACTTAGCACCTCCCTGATAGAGTTGAAGCTGAAAATTTACCCACTCACTGCTCCCACAGTTGTAATCCTTAGTAGGCACTTTTACATTGAGAGATTGTCATTAACAGCAGGCACCTGTGCTCTCGCCATCGACAGCACTGCCTCATATAAAACAGGCAGATAGAAAGTCTGGCCTCCAATCCCGAGGAAAGGTCTTAGACCTGAAGCATTGACTGACTGACTTCTGTTTCTTCACAGATGCTGCCTGGCCCGCTGAGTAGTTGCAGCTTTTTTTTTGTCTTTTTTATTGTTTTCAGATTCCATGCCAACTTTTCACAAGTTCCAAGAGCAGAGAGGTCAGAGGCACAGAAAACAAACTTTTCTGTCTCTTGGGCCTTTCGACCAGGACCTGTGGTACACAGATGCAGTAAAAAGTGCGCAGTGCTCTGAGGTCATGCATCTCTGCTTGAGTGACGCTCTCCCGGAGGCTCAGCAGCATTGTGAAAGTGCTTAGATATACGTTTGATACCCAAGTAGAGCTTTCTCACAATATATAGATTGGGTGGACTTTATATTGAACAAACTCCCCTCTATAGAGTGGTTCTGGCTGGTACAAAAGCAGAAAATGCTGGAAATACACATTGGAATGATAAGCAGCTGAAAGCAAAGTATTAATGCTTTGGGTGTGACATTTCATCAGAAAGATAGGTTAATGTGTAGAGTGTAAATAATCAAAGGTCACATCTAAGATAGTTAACCTGTCCTTCTCCAGATGGTAATTGACCTGATGTCTATTTCCAGATTTTCCATGTTTATTCTCGACTTTCATATTCAGAGTTTGGCTTTTTATTAGTACGAGGTGGGTGCTATTTTTTGCCAGCTTAGATACTTCTCAATCAGCACCCAAGACCAGCCTGGATGCCAATGCACAGAATGTCTGCTGATAGTGTGTCATTACTGCAGACAGGAGAGATCTAAAATACCAGATATCTACGGGGGAAGGAAAGCAAATTACAGCTGTGGAGAACTGTGGGCTTGAACACATAACCTAGTACTTTGTGACAGAGTGTTGATACTCCAGTGCAGTTTTTCCTTTCCCTTTTCGTCATTACATGGTATTTTCTTTTCCATCAAAGAAGTCAGCAAACAGACTTGTTGCTCTCCAATTTTTTTTCTCACGTAATGACTCATGTTGAGGTATAGTTCCAAGGACACCACAGTCCTCTGGCTCCTTGCCCATGCAATATTTCTTCAGTAACTCACTGATGATCTTTACAGAACTTTAATAATGTAGGCAAAAAAAAACTTGCCCATAAACAAAATCTTCCCCTCTTGTTCTTCAATTAGGTAATCAGCATTTGTTGTTTGAATAAAAATAGTTTAAAAATCGATTTTAAAAAATTGTACAGAATGACAAAACAGAAGGATGTTAACATTTTTCAGAATTATTCTTAACTGATTGAGATGATCGGAGAAACTGGGATAGTTTTTGAGAATAGGCAATAGTCGGGTGGTGGGTTATAAGCACCATCCAAAGTCAACTTCATTTACCTAACGTGGGGGCTGAGAATGGGCCTGGCATTTGGAGCTTACCAGAGGAAGGCAGGGAATTACATTTAGTCAGTTTTCAAAGAGCTGCTTGCTCGGGGTGATGGGTAAATTTAAAGAGATACGGCCACATGAAGTTAAGTGGTTGCATATACCGATAAAAATGTTGTCAGCAATTACAAAGCCAGCTAATATTTATAATGTATATTCCAGCCTTTGGAAAGCTTGTTTGGGTAACAGAATAGCTGGCAGAACCTAGTGGTTAGCACAACAAATGAGGCAGGAAATTGAATCTACTGCCAAGTGGTTCACTTGGCGCAACACTCCAGACAATGCCTGACTGAAGTGGAGATGGTGCAGAATGGTAGGAAGGAGGGTATCCCTGTTTACCATTCAAGGGCACCTTTCCCATTGGACAGCATTGCAGCTAGTCTGAAAGGAGGCTGAGGAAGAGGACTTGAGGACACAGTTGACTGTTACTTCCAGTGGCACTGCCAATCCTATGGTGCATGTGTCTCTGCAGCTTATCGGCACAGCTCTGCATCTGGTTACTTATTAAGCCAGAGCATGTGTAGCCAGCTCCATATGCTCATTGTCAGGTAGGTGTATCTCTGCCTGTAAAATGTGGGTGGGAAGGTACTGGCAGGTGGGAGCAGTCTATCTTTGCTGTATACAGGCCTGTGCGGCATCCCTCCAATGCTCCTCTTCTTTCTCCAAAACAAAGTAAAAGAGGCTGCTTGTCGGGAAATTTCTTTGTCCCAAATATCATAGATATGCCAAAGACATGGCAGAACGAGGACACTTGGCACAAAACATCCCAACCAACTAAGTGAAACTGAAAATAAACAGAAAAACATTCAAAAGTAGGCTCAAAATACTGCTCCAAATCCTACTACAGGTTCTTCAAATGTACTTCCATAAAAGGCACACCCCAGCTGCACCTAGATTACCAATTTTACAAACAGTGGGAAATTGTGTGGCCATCTAAATTACATCACTACGAATTGGCAGGCACTTGTAACAGTATAAACCCCAATTGTAAAATTGGATGTGATACTAAATGGACAGAAATCTGGTATAAACAGACCTCCGCCTATTTTTCCCAACCGGTTATTACCCACTTTATGCATGTAACTGAGAGAAATCTACCCTACTGGCTTGTACGAGTTACTCAGCTCAGCAGTGTAAGGGAGTTCAACTAATATACAGCACATGGCTGAAAAGATTGCTGTATAGTATGCAGTTATAATTGTATCGACTGATCTTTATTCAGCTTCCTCATAGTGTCAGGCTCTGTAATTCTTTCTCTGTCATCAATACTATCATTTGTTTACGCTCCATAAACAACCACTCTTTAATCAGAAATGAAAAACCTCCTTACTTGTTCCCCTGATGGTTCAGAGAGTTTATGCAATGAGTAATTGAGTTGTACAGACCAAGAAGGTCTGAGGTTTGATCCATAGTCTGTGCTGAGTTAGCTCAGCTGGGCTGGTGGTGGGAGTGCTGTAATTGGCATCGGCTTCTTTATGTTAGGAAGGGGAAAATCAAATACTTTTCCCATTCTGGATCAAGAACTGTGTGTTTATGGGCATTGAGAGAGGACAGGATTATGCTTGGATGCAATGCTCCCTCGAACTTTTTTTTGGGGTGCGCGGTCCCTTTAAGTGGCTGCGCGGCCAATTCAAATTTTTGCTCATGCGCGGTTTCTCCCATTTAAAAGCCGGTGAGCGGCCTGCCTGGGACCTCCAGACCGCTGCGTGGCAGCGCAGCCTAGGGGAACGTTGCTTGGATGTGATGCCTCGCATGGTAAAATAGCTTGCCAGCATTCATTGTGGAAGCTCACACATGAATAATGCTTACTTGGACAAGCTAACAAAGACTTGCATTTATATAGCGCCTTTCACGACCTCAGGATGTCCCAAACCGCTTTACAGCCAATGTAGTACTTTTTGAAGTGTAGTCACTGTTGTAATGTAGCTACCAGAAGGTACAACAGAAATACTATTTAGTATAATGGCATTTCTGTCTTTGTTGCCTGTGATACTCCTCTGTATAGGTCTGATTAGACCACTGGCTAATTGCAGACTTTGCTTTGCATTGGCTATTGTGTTGTGCAAGACCTGCTGGTCAGTCATATGATTTTGTATAGATGCTGGCCTTCGGCAACCTTCCCAGTTATTACACAATATTGATTCCCACTTAACAGTATAAGATTCTTTCTCTGCTTCCACAGTTTAAACAAAAGACTCAAATTTAAAAAGAAGTAAATTAAAGTTAGCTACATTTCCATTTAACTGTTTTGACATTTAGGCCACGATTTTGCCACAGGAGGCGGGTTGGAGTCGGGTTGACTGGTGGGCGGGTTCCAGTCCCGCTGCCGGTTTCAGCTGCTCCCAAATAACAATTTTCATTTAACTGGGCTCATTAAGCTGCCGTGCGCGCTACCCGGCCCAATCAGTGGGTTCGGGTCTGCTGCTCGCCTCTGATGACATAGAAACATAGAAAATAGGTACAGGAGTAGACCATTCGGTCCTTCGAGCCTGCACCGCCATTCAATGCGTTCATGGCTGAACATGCTACCTCAGTACCCCATTCCTGCTTTCTCGCCATACCCCTTGATCCCCTTAGTTGTGAGTGTTATATCTAACTCCCTTTTGAATATATTTAGCGAACTGGCCTCAACAACCTTCTGTGGAAGAGAATTCCATAGATTCACCACTCTCTGGGTGAAGAAGTTCCTCCTCAGCTCAGTCCTAAATGGCTTCCCCTTAATCCTTAGACTGTGACCCCTGGTTCTAGTTTTCCCTACCATTGGGAACATTCTGCCCGCATCTAATTTGTCTAAACCAGTCAGGATTTTAAATGTCTCTATAAGATCCCCCCTCATTCTTCTGAACTCCAGAGGATACAAGTTCAGTTGACCCAATCTTTCTTGATATGTCAGTCCGGCCATCCCAGGAATCAATCTAGTGAACCTTCGCTGCACTCCCTCAATAGCAAGAATGTCCTTCCTTAAGTTAGGAGACTAAAACTGCGCACAATACTCCAGGTGTGGCCTCACCAAGGCCCTGTACAACTGTAGCATCACCTCCCTACTCCTGTACTCAAATCCCCTTGCTATGAAGGCCATCATTCCGTTTGCTTTCTTGACTGCCTGCTGCACTTGCATTCCCACCTTCAGTGACTGATGTACCATGACGCCCAGGTCTCGTTGCACCTCCCCTTTCCCTAATCTGCCACCATTCAGGTAATAGTCCGCCTCTCTATTTTTACCACCAAAGTGGATAACCTCACATTTATCCACATTGTACTTCATCTGCCATACATTTGCCCATTCACCCAACCTGTCCAAGTCACTCTGTAGCCTCCTAGCATCCTCCTCATTGTTCACACTGCCTCCCAATTTAGTGTCATCCGCAAATTTGGAGATATTACATTTAATCCCTTCGTCCAAATCATTAATATATAATGTAAACAGCTGGGGTCCCAGCACCGAACCCTGCGGTACCCCGCTGGTCACTGCCTGCCATTCTGAAAAGTACCCATTTACTCCTACTCTTTGTTTCCTGTGTGCCAACCAGTTCTCAATCCACGTCAACACATTACCCCCAATCCCATGTGCTTTAACTTTGCTCACCAATCTCTTGTGTGGGACCTTGTCGAAGGCCTTCTGAAAGTCCAAATACACCACATCTACTGGTTCCCCCCTGTCCACCCTATTGGAAACATCCTGAAAAAATTCCAGAAGATTTGTCAAGCATGATTTCCCTTTCACAAATCCATGCTGACTTGGACCTATCATGTCGCCACTTTCCAAATGGTCTGTTATGACATCTTTAATAATTGCTTCCATCATTTTACCCACGACCGATGTCAGGCTGACCGGTCTATAATTCCCTGCTTTCTCCCTCCCTCCTTTTTTAAAAAGAGGGGTTACATTGGCCACCCTCCACTCCATCGGAACTGATCCAGAGTCTAAGGAATGTTGGAAAATGATCATCAATGCATCCACTATTTCCAAGGCCACCTCCTTAAGTACTCTGGGATGCAGACCATCAGGCCCCGGGGATTTTTCAGCCTTCAGTCCCATCAATTTCCCTAATACCTTTTCCCGACTAATAAGGATTTCCCTCAGCTCCTCCCTCTTACCAGATCCTCTGACCCCTTTTATTTCCGGCAGGTTGTGTGTGTCCTCCACAGTAAACACCGAACCAAAGTACTTGTTCAATTGATCTGCCATTTCCTTGTTCCCCATTACGACTTCCCCTGTTTCCGACTGCAGGGGACCTACGTTTGTTTTTACTAACCTCTTTCTTTTTACATATTTATAGAAGCTTTTGCAGTCCATTTTAATGTTCTCTGCAAGCTTCCTTTCATATTTTATTTTCCCTGCCCTAATCAAACCCTTCGTCCTCCTCTGCTGAGTTTTGAAGTTCACCCAGTCCCCGGGTTTGCTGCTACTTCTGGCCAATTTGTATGCAACTTCCTTGGTTTTAATACTATCCCTGATTTCCCTTGTTAGCCATGGTTGAGCCACCTTCCCTTTTTTATTTTTACGCCAGACCGGGATGTACAATTGTTGTAGTTCATCCATGCGATCTCTAAATGTCTGCCATTGCCCTTCCACTGATAGCCCCTTAAATATCGCTTGCCAATTTAACCTCGCCAATTCACGCCTCATACCCTCAAAGTTGCCCTTATTTAAGTTCTGGACCATGGTCTCTGACTTAACTGTTTCCTTCTCCATCCTAATGTAGAACTCCACCATACTATGGTCACTCTTCCCCAGGGGGCCTCATACCACAAGATTGCTGATTAGTCCCTCCTCATTACACAACACCCAGTCCAGGATGGCCTCCCCTCGAGTTGGTTCCTCAACATATTGGTTTAGGAAACCATCCCTTAAACACTCCAGGAAATCCTCCTCCACCGTATTGCTTCCAGTTTGAGTAGCCCAATCTATATGCATATTAAAGTCATCGATTCAGGTGGTTTCAAGGGCTCCATGTAGCCTTTGCTTTGCATTTCCTTTGTGCTGCTCCTGAAAATGGCCCACTGCAACATGACTGCTCCAAGATGTAAGGCTGCTCCTCGTTTTGATGATGACTCCCTCCATGCTCTTGTGGAGGGAGTAAGAGGGCGCGGGGAGGTTCTGTTCCCTCCCGATGGCCGGAGGAAACCTCCTCAGCAGAGCCTGGCTGCGAATTGCTGAGGAGGTCAGCGCAAGGTCCTTGTGCTCACGCACCTGGGTGCAGTGCCGAAAACGGTTCAATGATCTGCTACGCTCAGCAAAAGTGAGTATAACATCACACTTACCTTCAATCTGCTTCCCATCTGTTCTCATCACCAGCACTCTGCATTGTCAGCCTACTCCTCCACATCCCACCTTACCCTTACTTCCCTTGCACCCTTACCTATCCCTCTCTCTCTATGTACAGAATAACTTCACCATCCTACTATGCACCCCTCACACTCGCTCTCACTGTTATGCACTGACAACTAAAAACACACAGGGAGGCACCTTGGTATTGGCACCTCACTCCATCTTTGTCTCCCTCTAAGGCTTCTATGTTATGAATTCTTCACACTCACTCCATCAATCTCGCTGAAACTCCACTTGTGTCCCTCCTTGCAGGAAAAGAGAGCCCACAATGAGAGGGAGAGAGGGAGGACAGGAGGAGGTCCACCATCCCAGGCCACTTTAACAAGCACTGAGGAGGCTGCTCACAACATCGTCGGAGGTGCAGAGGAGCTGGAAGTGGGTGATGGAGAGACGGGCGCAGTAGAGCAAGCTGATGACAGAATAGATTTGAAACCCTCTCATTTAGATTTCATGAGTGACTGATATGGCATCTGATGTTCATACAGGTTGAGTTCTGATCATCTGCACAATGGAATGTTTCTGGTACCTAAATATCACATGTCTAACTCGTGCCTTTACTCCCCCACAGGACCATCGAGAGCCCCCATCCCCACTGTCCAGGAGGAAGAGCCGGACGACTCCTCAGAGGAACCTGGTGCCTCTGAGGGAGCAGCGTCACCAGACATCAGCGCACCCAGCTCCAGCGCAGATACGCACACCTCAGTGGGTCCTTCGCGACATAGAGTAGTGTTGTCACTTGGTGTATCACAGTTCACAAGTGAGCATCAGCAAATGGTGGAGACAGGTACAGCAGTGGAGACTCCTCGTCGGAGGTTGCAAGACGCTCCTAGCTCTGCTCAGCTGCATGTGGACCCTGTGCCTCTGGGGCCATCCAGAAAGAGAGCTGTGCTGGAACTTCAGGAACAAGTGCAGGAGTCTCTGACAGGGTTTGCATCCACGGTAACTGTGAGTGTGCAGAGAACGGAGGAGTCCATCTCAAACATGAGCACTGCGGTGGTGGACGCAATGGCGAATGAACGTGCCGCCATGGAAAGGATGGCAACCTCCATGGAGGACACAAATCGCCAGACTCAAATGAGCATGGAGACTTTCTAAATAGATGGTCTGCTATGGAGGATAGATGGGCATCTATTGAGGAGAGGCACCAGAGGTACATGGACATCCCCATTATGAGGACTGTCAGTACAGAGATGGGTCCTCATGGCCCCACTGATGTGCAGCAAGGTGCTCTCCAGCCACTTGCTAGCAGTGAAGTGTGGGCGATCCATGAGAGGGATGTTGGAGGTTGACAACAAGGAAGTGTGGGCTCCTCTCCAAGCACTCGCACGACTATGCCACTGTGGAGCCCTCGGTCAGAGCCCAGATTCCGCACCCAACTGAGATGGCCGTCTCAGCCCCTGCACAGCCGCAGGAAGAGCAGACTGTTGCGGAGCCCTCCCAGGCACCCAAACCCAGAGGACGCCCGCCAAAGGCGTCTAAGCAGGTGCAGCATAGAAGTGAGCAAGGTGCCTCTACATCTGCTGAAGCCACAGGGGAAGCACCACGTAGAAGCACGAGTAAGAGAAAGTCAACACACAAATAGTCACAAGGGTAGTCACTTGGGTGTTTTCTTCTCTTACAAAGTAAAGTTTGTCATCCTGATTGTAACTTTATTAAACAAAAGTGATGGCAAAGAATCGAAGATTTGGCCTATGTGTGCTCAGAAATGGAAGTTGCACAGTGAGGGGTCAGGGCGCCTTTCATGTGTAATGATGGTGGTGAGAGTGATAGGAAACCACAGTTTATTGTACAGATGATGTATGGTGTGTTAAGAAGGTCGTCCAGACATTAATTTCCATGTGCCAGGCACATGTGGTTGATGCGTAAACTTACGTGAATCTGGCATGGATGAGTGCATCCCTTGCCTCACGGCCAGCAATGTGGTCGCATGCTGGTGGAATTGGCACATCCGCCTCCGCAAGGTGTCCCTCATCTGCCGCCTCCTCCTCCTCCTCTTCCGAGGAGGCGGTGCGCTGAGCCACTTGTACCTCAGGTAGCGCTAAGCCACGCTGCTGTGTGATGTTGTGCAGGGCACAGCAGACGACGATGATTCTGGAGACCCTGGCTGGGGCGTACTGTAGGGCTCCATCAGATCTGTTGAGGCATTTGAATCGCATTTTGAGCAAGCCGATGGTTTGCTCAATGATGCTTCTGCTGGAAATGTGGCTCACATTGTACCACTCCTCAGCTTCGTTTGATGGACTCCTCATCGGTGTCATTATTCACTTTTTCAGGGGATAGCCCTTGTCTCCAAGTAGCCATCCGGAAAGTTATCTTGGCGGATTGAAGAGCTGAGGCACAGTAGACTGCCACAGGATGAACGAGTCATGGCAACTGCCAGGGAACTTGGTACAAACATGCATAATGTTCTTCCTGTGGTTACACAGCAGCTGGACGCTAAGGGAGTGGAAGCCCTTGCGGTTGACAAATACAGCTAGGTTGTGATGGGGTGCCCTAATGGCCACATGTGTGCAGTCTACGACACCCTGCACCCTTGGGAAGCCTGCCATATTTGCAAAGCCAACCGCATGCACAGTTACACATGCTTCATCCGTGGAGAAGTGAATGTAATTGTGCGCCTTTGCAAAGAGGGCATTGGTAACCTGCATGATGCAAGTGTGCACAGCCGACTGGGAGATGCTACTGATGTCTGCTGATGATCCCTGGAAGGACCCTGAAGCAAAGAAGTTGAGTGCGGTGGTGACTTTAACAGCCACTGGTAAGGAGTGTCCACCCGCTCCTCTGGGCTCTAGGTCTTGGTGCAGCATTGTGCAGATGTCAGCGACTACCTCTCGCGAAAGTCTCAGCCTCCTTTGGTACTGCTGCTCGCTCATGTTGAGAAAGCTCATCCTCGGCCTGTAAACCCTGTGTTGGGGGTATCTCCTGCGGCGAGGTGCAGCCCTGCGCTGATGCCCTCTGCCCTGTGCAGCATCAGGTGGGTGAGGAGAAGGTTGGCGCTCCTGTTGTTGCTGCAGCTGTTGTGGCCAGTTCTGCTGCTGCCGCGGCTGCTCTTCCTCCGATTCTGAGGACCAGGATGAGAGGATATAAATGGTTCCCATCCTGCTGGTATATATGTCAGTTGAGGAAGAGATGTTATAAGCACTCAGTCAATGTGGCCAGAGGGTCTTCCAAGGAGGTCACAGTGCATATGGATCTCAGCTTAAACACTTACAAGCTCAAAAGACCTGCAAAATGTGTTCCAAAACATCAAAACACAAAGTTCTGTCATCTGAAAGTCAGCCTTGTTGCACCTCCATTTTTATGCTGTCGGAGCAGCTGTCAACAATTCAGATCCTTGCTGAACTCGACACAATCAGCTGGCGTGTTTGTCGCACGACAGGCAACACGCTGAAATTTTCTTAAAATGGGAAGAGCCAGTTAAAAAGGGATTATCTAGGCAGTTAACAAGCTGTTAACTGCTTTAAGTGCCTCTCCCACTGTTTGGTGTCGGGTCTGATCGGGACTCGCAGACCCGACACTTTGCAAAGTTGCGTGGAGGCGGGATGGCGGCAGGTTAACAACCCACCGTCAATCATTTAGATTTTTACTCCCGACCCTCCTCCAAACCCGCCCTCTGAGCGCCGGCAAATTCGCGGCCTTAAAGTGGATCCACGAGGTGAAACTTACTCTTTAAAGGAGGCTTGGATTGTTAGGTTTGTTTTCTTAAAAAAGATCCTGGATTGCTTCATTAGAGCAGAGAAAGCTGACAGGAGATCACATTCGAGGTGTTCATAATTATGAAGGGTTTTGCGAAGGTAAATAGGGAAAACTATTTCCACAGGTTGGTGAGATAGTAACTAGACGGCAAAATTTAAGATCAAAGAATGAACAAAGAGTTTAAGGTAACTTTGTTTACACAGGGTTGTTGGGGTGTGAAAGCGGTGGGGGAAGTAGAATCCATAATAGCTTTTAAAAAGGAAGTGGATAAGTATTGAAAAAACAAAAAAAGTAAAAAGCTAAGGGGAAAGAGCAGGGGACTGGGTCTAAGTGGATAGCGCAGGGCAATGGATCTAAGTGGATAGTGCAGGGCAATGGGTCCAAGTGGATAGTTCAGGGGACTGGGTCTAAGTGGATAGTGCAGAGCAATGGGTCCAAGTGGATAGTGCAGGGGACTGGGTCTAAGTGGATAGTGCAGGGCAATGGGTCTAAGTAGATAGTTCAGGGGACTGGGTCCAAGTAGACAGTTCAGGTCAATGGGTCCAAGTGGACAGTTCAGGGCAATGGGTCCAAGTGGATAGTGCAGAGCAATGGGTCCAAGTGGATAGTTCAAGGCAATGGGTCCAAGTGGATAGTGCAGAGCAATGGGTCCAAGTGGATAGTGCAGGGCAATGGGTCCAAGTGGATAGTGCAGGGCAATGGGTCCAAGTGGATTGTGCAGAGCAATGGGTCCAAGTGGATAGTTCAAGGCAATGGGTCCAAGTGGATAGTGCAGGGCAATGGGTCCAAGTGGATAGTGCAGGGCAATGGGTCCAAGTGGATAGTGCAGGGCAATGGGTCCAAGTGGATAGTGCAGGGCAATGGGTCCAAGTGGATAGTTCAGGGCAATGGGTCCAAGTGGATAGTGCAGGGCAATGGGTCCAAGTGGATAGTGCAGGGCAATGGGTCCAAGTGGATAGTGCAGGGCAATGGGTCCAAGTGGATAGTGCAGGGCAATGGGTCCAAGTGGATAGTTCAGGGCAATGGGTCCAAGTGGATAGTGCAGGGCAATGAGTCCAAGTGGATAGTTCAGGTCAATGGGTCTAAGTGGATAGTGCAGGGCAATGGGTCCAAGTGGATATTGCAGGGCCAAGGGTATTAAGTTGATAGTGCAGGGCAATGGGTCTTAAGTGGATAGCTGTTTCAGAGAAGTGACACAGGTGCGATGGTACAAATGGTCTCCTTCTGTGCTGTAAATTCTATGATTCTATATTGGTTAGGTTTCCTCTTTAATAGGGATCTGGATATTGAGAACCTCCCATTTTATATAAATAAAACTTTAATAAGTAAGTATAGCTCACTGTACACGCGACTCTCTGTATTGCACTGGTATTTTCAGTGTGCTGTGGTGAGGCAGATTAGTCATTCCTTTTAACTTCTTATGTTATTTGAGCAGCAGCCAACAGTGATTTTGTTTTTAATGTTGTTCTCTGCAGGTACCAAAAGGCCGGGTGGTGGCTCTCAATTTCCGCTTCCTCGATCTGGAACGTGACACTCTCTGCAGATACGATTACATCGATGTTTATAATGGACACGTCAATGGCCAGCGACTGGGCAGGTTTTGTGGTACTTCAAAGCCTGGAGCCATCATCTCAACTGGCAACAAAATGATGGTACAGATGGTAACCGATGCCAACACTGCAGGAAATGGTTTTGTTGCTATGTATTCTGCAACTCGGCCAAACCAGAGAAGTAAGGTCATTTCATTCCTACTGGCAGAATATGCACTATAAATGTATGGTAAAACTAGAAATGTCAATATGAAATATAAATTGTTTCAGCGGTGGCACTCTCGCCTCTAAGTTAAAAGATTGTGGCTTCGAGCCCAGCTCTAGAGACTTGAGCACACAATCAAAGCTAGCACTTCAGTGCAGTACTTTTAGTTGAAACGTTAAACCGTGGAAGTAAAAGATCCCATGGCACTATTTGATGAAGAGCAGGGGGGAGTTTTCCCAGTGTCCTGGCCAATATTTATCACTCAACCACATCACTAAAATCTCATTGCTGTTTGTGTGCGCAAATTGGCTGCTGCGTTTCCTCACATTACAACAGTGACGAGACTTCAAAAGTACTTCATTGGCTGTGAATGAAGATTTCCATGGAAATGAAAGTCAGGAGAGATGTAAAACAGACTGCTGATTTGCTATCACCCATTTTACGCTATTGCACAAGGTCAAAATTACCCTTCTTTAATCTTATTGTAAAAGTTTTATAAGTTCTGTTTGTTTTAATTTTATTTTTTCACCATAGTGTGTGTGAGGCACCAATAGGCAGTTAACTCCTTCAGATAGTCACTGGTAGAGTTTTTTTTAAATGAACTATCCGAATTAAAGTATTCTTTTTACATTGGCATTAAGGGCTAGAAATTACACGCTGTGATATGAAACTGTTCGTAAATAAATTGAATGTGGCAACATCTCTAGTGCAATCACATCAACAGGTCTCTTTAATATCTCACTTAAGTGGCTGTTATTCATGTACGAGTCTTGACAATGAGTGTTGGCAAAGTATTCAATCATGGGGGAGGGGTGGGGGGGAAATCACAGATGAGCCTAATCCTATCCTCGCCCAATGACCACACACGTGCAGTTCCAGCAAAAGTCATTGGCTAATGATCAGGAGGAAGAACCCTGGTCCATTTTCCCCCTTCCGAACCCAGGATCATTGAGATCAATTATAGTGCCCTTACTGATGTCCCAGCTGAAATAAATGAACACAACATAGACTGGATATTAAAACTGGATCATTCCTGATCTGTATTGGTCAGATATTCTCCCAGGGAGTTCTTTTTTCAGTTTATAATACCACACAAAAGTTGTATAGATTTGCCGTGTTTATAGAATATTGAACATGAAGGCAACGGATAACATATTTTTACATAATTGTTAATGATAGTCCATATAATGTTCATATTTCATGCAGGTAACATCAGTACAATGAATCCATTCTGAATTGTGATGTTACTTCAGGACTTTTCAAAGATCAGCACACTATAAAATATGTTGGGAAACTTTAAGGGGTAAAAATTCAGTTGGTTGCGCCTCCCGTTAGCGCCTTAAATGGGCGCTAATGGGGCGTTAAGGCGCTAACGCCCGGGCGCGGCGCTGTTTGCGCCGCTCGAGAACTTAACTTGAGATTGTGCGGCGGCGCTAAAACTTACCGCTGCGACCACCTGCGCGCGCAGATTGTGACGTCAGTCCGTGGTGCAACGCCCTTGGGGCGCCCCGGAGCGGAAATTGAGTGGCGCCCCCTGCCTTACCGCCTGGCGCTTCCAACGACCGGAAGACTGGAACGTTATCAATCGGTCTGGGGCTGGGGGGGGCGCTATTTAAAGGGGGCCTCTTCCTGTCTTTTTCTGTGGTCGACATTTATGCACCACTCGTTCTGAGAGAGAGAGAGAGATTCGGAGAGAGAGAGAGAGAGACTTCTACATTGACTCAACGCTTTGTGAGGTAGTTTTGCCTAGTTCATCCTAACTTTGCTGCTACTTTCGTTGCTGTACCTCATTACTTTTCTGGCAAAGAGAAGATGGGGGCTGCAATGATTGGGGGCGTCGTCCTGCTCCAGCTCAATCGGAGCAGAGTGAGACGCAGACAGAGAGTGGCAATGATGGCCAGACGGAGGAGGCCCATCAGGCGCATGTACAGGAGAGCTTACCCTCCCAGGGTATATCGTGAACAGCTCTCCTACATCCACATGTCCGAGGAGCTGTGTTTGCGAAGGCTGCGATTCAGCAAGGAGGTGGTCACTGAGCTCTGCCACCTGCTGCAGCCAGATCTGCAGCCTCAGCTGAGGTCCAGGACGTCTCTGTCGGTGGCAGTGAAGGTCACAGTGGCCTTGAACTTCTACGCCACTGGCTCATTCCAAGCTGCTGTTGGGGACCTCGCCAATATCTCCCAGTTTGCGGTGCATCGCTGCATCCGGCAGGTCACCAATGCCCTCTTCACAAGGAGACGAGACTTCAACTCCTTCCCTATGACCCCAGACAAGCAGCATGACCGTGCTATGGGCTTTGCGAGGGTAGCGGGCTTCCCCATGGTGCAGGGCGCCATTGACTGCACGCATGTGGCTTTGCGTGCTCCGCGAGAGAATGCAGAGGAGTTCCGGAACAGAAAAGGGTTCCATTCCTTGAATGTGCAGTTGGTCTGTGACCACAGACAGGTGATTCTCGCTGTCAATGCCCACTATCCGGGCAGCTGCCACGATGCTTTCATCCTGCGCCAGAGTACTGTGGCAGAAATTTTCGAGGCACCGCATCAGCCAGTCGGTTGGCTTCTGGGGGACAAGGGGTACGCATTGAGCACCTGGCTGATGACACCGCTCCGTGCGCCAAACACCCCTGCTGAGCTGCGGTACCAGGAAAGCCAACAAGCAACGAGGAACATTATTGAGCGCACAATCGGCGTGCTCAAACAACGATTCCGCTGTCTGGACCATTCCGGAGGAGCCCTGCAGTACTCGCCTGAGCAAGTTTCCAAATTCGTAGTGGTGTGCTGCATGTTGCACAACATGGCAATCCTCAGGACGCAGCCAATGCCACCAGGCCTTGCAGCACCACAAGAGGAGGAGGAGGAAGAGGAGGAACTGGCCGAGGACGATGATCAGCAGCAGCACCAAGGCAGGAGGGCGGCCCACAATGGTCAAACTGCAAGGGCCGTCCGTCAACGACTAATAGCAAGCCGCTTCTAGGGCCCCTGCCAGTGCTACAAACACGAATCAACCCAGCACGCAACCCCTAAGCCGGCCAAGGCACCAATAATTCCAACCACCAGCCATGTATATTTTGAATACAGAAACTTATTTATTGTACAAACTCTGTGTGTGTCAATTCCTCATGACAAACTCATAGAAATAAACACAAAAAAACAGTCAATAACATAACTGGTTCTCACAACCTGGAGATAATGTCCAAAACACTAAACAAAAGTTGGGCCATGAACCTCGGCCTTTAATAAAAAAATGACCAGCATTTTGGCACACCTCCTACTTTTTTCCCTTCGAGGGTGATCTCCTTCCCTTGCGCACTTCCCCCCTTCTAACCCTACTGCTCCTCCGTAATGGGACCTCAGTGGCTGCAGCAAGGCTGGTGGAAGGCTGCTGCTTGTCAGACCCTGACACTGCAGATGCCCCTGAAGGACGGCCTCGACCACTTCTGGGCCTGGAGGGCCCGGCTGCAGACTGCACCAACTCTGCATGGGCGGCAGCAGTCTGTCCTACAGGCGGTGGCAACTGCAGTGGAGAAGTGACAGTGTTGGCAGCAGGAATGCTGTCATCGTGAGAGAGGACAGCAACTCCCTGCTCGCCCGACACACTGGCACTCCCAAGGGGCAGCACTTCAGCATCCGGAGCAATTTGCCTGAGAACAGATTGCTGGCCTGCTGCGGTGCGGTGACAGCCCCGGGGACATGTGCACGAACCATCGAGGATGGCAGCAGTCAGTGCTCGCGTGGCCTCAATCTGAGTCTGCATGAGAGCAGGCTCAGATGGGTTCCTGGCAGCCAGTGACTGAATTGCAGCAGTAAGCTTTAGTGTGGCATCCGCCTGTGCTACAGCGAAGTGCTCCACACTCCTTGCCAGTGCCTCAATGCATTCGGGCACCCTTCCCACTGCACCCATGAGCTCAGTGTGCATGACCACCGCCTGGCTGTTCATTTCTGCAATCAGCCGCTCCTCCTCTGCGTCCATTGCATTAGGAGTGTCTGGCATACTCTCCCTCTGGGGAGAAGGCTCCCGTTCTTCCCTCCCCCCCCCATGGCGTTGCTGCAGCCCGCTGGGTCCTGGAACTTCACCATCATCAGCCCCTTCCCCCCTGCTCCCCCGTTCTTCCCTCCCCCCCCCATGGCGTTGCTGCAGCCCGCTGGGTCCTGGAACTTCACCATCATCAGCCCCTTCCCCCCTGCTCCCCTCCGGGGAAGGCGTGTTCCCAGTGTGGCCATGGGCTTCCTCGGGAGAGGGTGGCACTGATGCTCCGGCTTCCTCTTCCTCCTCAGCTGCAGCATCACTCCCAGTGGCAGCTTCAGGGACCATCTCCTCAGCTGGTGAATCACCATCTGAAAGCAGGGAGGTACAAGAGTGGCTTTAGCGTGAGGACAGGGTGGCAGTAAGGGAGGAATAAGTGCAGCGAGTTAGCAAGTTGGATTGAAAGTGTCAAAGGCTGGTATTGTGAGGGACAAGTGGAAGGACAGAGGACAAAAAGGTGATGACCTTACCATTGCTGTCCACAACGGGGTCGGCGTCTCCAGTGGCGACGGGACCGATCACCCGGCTTGCCACAATCCTGTGGACGCGCTCCTCCAGATCGCTGAGGGGTTGCAGCTGAAGCCGCCCTCCACCCGTCCGTTGCTGCTGTCTCCGATTATGAGCCAGCTTAGCCTGCAAGAAAAAGGACAGCATCTGAGTCAATATACAGCCATGGTCTTGCCTGATGTGCCTCCCATAGGTGAATAGCCCTTACAATATACAGCCATGGTCTTGCCTGATGTGCCTCCCATAGGTGAATAGCCCTTACTGTATGCAAAGTGTGGAATGTGTGTGTGTGTTTGATGAAAGGGCCATAGGTGTTGGATGAGTGTTGTGCATTGGGGTTTTAAGACCCTCTGGCCATAGAGTGAGGTTGAGATGGAGGGATGGAGAGGTATTGAGAAAAAGCCACTCACCCTGACGACCCGAGTGAGGTCGTTGAACTTTTTGCGGCACTGGACATGGGTCCTGGGCACCATGCTCCTGGAGGAGACGCTCTGAGCCACCTCCCTCCACACTCTTCTGAACTCGCGTGGCAAAGGCCTCCTGCCACTCTCTGGGAACAGCATGCATCGTCTGCGCTCCACTGCGTCAACCAGAGCATCCAAGGCCCGCTCGGTGAAGCGATGAGCGCGTTCTCTCACCCTCTCCATGCTTGGCAGCAAAATGGATTACAGGTCTCTCCAGGCTGAGATTCAAGGCTGCAATGAGCAGGGTGTGGCTGGGGAGCAAGTGGCCCCCCCCGCTTTAAGAAGTGTCCGGCGCCAGTGTGTCTGTGTTCCCTCGCTAACTGGCAGCAGCTGCGCTGCGCTCGTGCGCTGAGTTAGCGCCTCACTCCTAGGCCTTTGCGCCTTAAGAGAGGTGTGCAGCGCCTAATTTAGCGCTCCACTCACCTCCCGGGGCGGTAAAAGTGAAGTTTCCTGTCAGTGCCGATAATTAGCGCCAGGCGCTAATATTTGCGCGCGGACGATATTTGCGCCCCAAATGGGGCGCGACCTAATTTCTACCCCTAAGACTTTGTACACTATTATTGTTCACGTGAAATTCCTTTATCCGCTATTTTAACAGAGATGTTAATCCAATTAAGCTGTGATAGTCTCCCGGAAACTGATACATGAATAATGACCACTTAGGTGATGTATTGGTGCGGGCTCACCATCTGTGGAAGCAGAGCTGTTAACCTGGTCACCTTGTTTATGAGCAGTTTAATATGAAGGCTAATATCACACATAGAATCACAGAATCATAGAAAGTTACAGCACGGAAGGAGTCCATTTAGGCCCATTGTGTCTGCGCCGGTCAATAAAGAGCTATCCAGCCTAATCCCACTTCTCAGCTCTTGGTCCGTAGCCCTGCAGGTTAGAGCATCCCAAGTGCACATCCAAGTACTTTTTAAATGTGGTTAGGGTTCCTGCCTCTACCACCCTTTCAGGCACTGAGTTTCAGACCCCCACAACCCTCTGGGTGAAGACATTTCCCCTCAAATCCCCTCTAAACCTTCCACCAATTATTTAAAATCTGTGCCCCTTGGTTTTTGACCCCTCTGCTAAGGGAAATAGGTCCTTTCTATCCACTTTATCTATGCCCCTCATAATTTTATACACCTCAGTAAGGTCTCCCCTCAGCCTCCTCTGTTCCAAGGAAAACAGACCCAGCCTATCCAGTCTTTCCTCATAGCTAAGATTCTCTACTCCCGGCAACATCCTTGTAAATCTCCTCTGTACCCTCTCTAGTGCAATCACATCTTTCCTGTAATGTGGTGACCAGAACTGCACGCAGTACTCTAGCTGAGGCCTAACTAGTGTTTTATACAGTTGAAGCATAACCCCCCCTGCTCTTGTATTATATGCCATGGCTAATAAAGGCAAGCATTCCGAATGCCTTCTTAACCACCTTATCTACCTGGCCTGCTACCTTCAGGGATCTGTGGACATGCACTCCAAGGTTCCTTTGTTCCTCTACACTACTCAATGTCCTACCATTTAGTGTGTATTCCCTTTCCTTGTTAGCCCTCCCCAAATGCATTACCTCACACTTCTCCGGATTGAATTCCATTTGCCACTGTTCTGCCACCTGACCAATTTATTGATATCTTCCTGCAGTCTACAGCTTCCTTCTTCAGTATCAACCACACAGCTGATTTTAGTATCATCTGCAAACTTCTTTATCATACCCCCTATATTCAAGTCTAGATCATTGATATATACCACAAAAAGCAAGGGACCTAGTACTGAGCCCTGCGGAATCCCACTGGAAACAGCCTTCCAGTCACAAAAACACCCATCAACCATTACTCTCTGCTTCCTGTCTCCGAGCCAGTTTTGAATCCAACTTGACACTTTGCCCTGGATCCCATGGGCTTTTAACTTTGTGACCAGTCTGCCATGTGGAACCTTATGAAAAGCCTTGCTAAAGTCCATATACACTACATCAATCGCACTACCCTCATCTACCCTCCTTGTTACCTCCTCAAAAAATTCAATCAAGTTTGTCAGACACGACCTTCCCTTAACAAATCCGTGCTGACTATCCTTGATTAATCCGTGTCTTTCTAAATGAAGATTTATCCTGTCCTTCAGAATTCTTTCCAATAATTTTCCCACCACCGAGGTTAGGCTGACTGGCCTGTAATTACTCGGTCTATCCTTTTCTCCCTTTTTAAACAAGGGTACCACATTAGCAGTCCTCCAGTCCTCCGGCACCACAACTGAAGACAGAGAGGATTGAAAAATGATGGTCAGGGTCTCTGCTATTTCCTCTTTTGCGTCGCTTAACAGCCTGGGATACATTTCATCCGGGCCTGGGGATTTATCCACTTTTAAAGCTGCTAAACCCCTTAATACTTCCTCTCTCACTATGATTATTTCATCTAATATTTCACACTCCTCCCCCCTGATAGCAATGTCTGCTTTGCCCCTCTCCTTTGTGAAAACAGACGCAAAGTATTCATTAAGAACCCTACCGACGTCTCCCGCCTCCACACACAGATTACCCTCATGATCTCTAATAGGCCCTACCCTTTCTTTAGTTATCCTCTTACTCTTAATATATTTATAAAATATCTTTGGGTTTTCCTTGATTACATTGTAATTTCAAAGCCTAAATGTCAAAGTAAAGGAATACTTAATTAAGGATGTTTCATTAAAAAAAATCTACCAGTGACTATAGAAGATAATCGATTGGAGAAAAGCTGATTTTGAGGGGCTGAGAATATAACTTGGGAAGATAAAATGGGCAACAGTATTGGCAAACAACGATGTAGAATGACAATGGGAAATATTTAAAATGGTGTTCAACAGAGTGCAGAAAAAATATATTCCACTTAAAAGGAAAGAACTAAACACTAGTGAGACTCCATGGATGAAGAAAGACATAAGGAAACAATTGAGGGTAAGGAAAGAGGCATACATTAAGTACATAGACAGCAGAGGAGTGCATGATAAGAGAGAATATGAAGGGATTAGGAGAGAACTCAAAAAAACAATTAGGAAGGCAAAGAGGAACTATGAAATTAAATTATCAAGGAACATAAAGCAAAATAGTAAAATATTTTACAGGCACATCAATAAAAAAAGGAAGGTTGGGATGGGAATAGGGCCATTAAGGGATGGACAGGACAATACCACAGGTAACGATAGGGAGATGGCAGAAATATTAAATTACTATTTCGCTTCGGTATTTACCAGGGAGATAGAACAGGTGGACATGACATTGGATGATGAGATGAGTAATGAGATAAGTGCATTTAAAATTTAAAAAGGGATATATTAAATAAACTAATCAAACTCAAAGAGGATAAAACCCCTGGTCCGGATGGATTGCATCCACGCATTTTAAAAGAATTTAGGGAAGAGATAGCAGAGGCATTACTACACATATTTAATAATTCGTTAGAAAAAGGTGTAGTGCCAGAGGACTGGCGGATAGCTAACCTAATACCTATATTTAAGAAGGGGGATAGAACATGTCCAGGGAATTATAGTTCAGTCAGCTTAACATCGGTGGTAGGAAAAATAATGGAATCCCTACTAAAGGAGAGAATAGAAGAACATCCAGAAACGAAAAGTATAATCATGAATAGTCAGCATGGATTTCAAAAGGGAAAATCTTGCTTGACCAACCTTATTGAATTTTTTGAAGAGGTAACAGAGAGAGTAGACAATGGTAATGCAGTAGATGTAATTTATCTAGATTTTCAAAAGGCCTTCGATAAGGTACCCCATAATAGACTAATGAATAAGGTCAGAGAATGCGGAGTCAGGGGACAAGTAGCAGAATGGATTGCTAGCTGGCTTCAAGACAGAAAGCAGAGAGTGGGAGTAAAGGGTAGCTATTCACAGTGGCAGAAGGTGGGTAGTGGTGTTCCACAAGGATCCGTGCTGGGACCACTGCTGTTCACAATTTACATTAATGATTTAGACTTTGGAATCAAAAACACAATTTCTAAATTTGCAGATGATACCAAATTGGGGGTATAGTCAATACTGAGGAGGGCTGCAACAAATTACAGGAGGACATTAATAAAATTGCAGAATGGGCAAATAATTGGCAAATGAAGTTCAACACAAATGTGAGGTATTACATTTTGGTAGGAAGAATAGGGAGGTCACTTATCACTTGGAGGGTGCGAGTCTAGGTGGGGTAGAGGAACAAAGGGATCTCGGAGTACAAATACACAAATCACTAAAAGTTGTGCCACAGGTTAGGAAGACTATTAAAAATGCAAACCAAGCACTAGGGTTTATTTCTAGAGGGATTGAATTGAAAAGTAGGGAAGTTATGCTAAATCTGTATCAAACCTTGGTTGGACCACACTTGGAATACTGCGTGCAGTTCTGGTCGCCATATTATAAAAAGGATATAGAGGCACTGGAGAGGGTGCAAAGAAGATTTACAAGGATGATACCAGAAATGCGAGGGTATACATATCAGGAAAGGATGAACAGGCTGGGTCTCTTTTCTCTTGACCTAACAGAGGTCTATAAAATTATGAAAGGTTTTGATAGAATGGATACAGAGAGAATATTTCCACTTGTGGGGAAGAGCATAACTAGAGGCCATCAATATAAGATAGTCACCAAGAAATCCAATAGGGAATTCAGAAGAAACTTCTTTACCCAAAGAGTGGTGAGAATGTGGAACTCGCTACCACAGGGAGTGGTTGAAGCGAATAGTATAGATGCATTTAAGGGGAGGCTGGACAAACATATGAGGGAGAAGGGAATAGAGGGTTATGCTGATAGATTTAGATGAGGAAAGACGGGAGGAGGCTCGAGTTGAGCATAAACGCTGGCATGGCCTGGTTGGGCCGAATGGCCTGTTTCTGTGCCGTATGTCCTATGTAATCCCATGTAATTTTAGTACCTGATGTTTTCTACAGGAATCTAATACTACATTTATATTGCTGCTGGAAGCAGTTCTCCAATACCAGCTGATACTCCAACTGCTGTAAAAACTGCCCCGTCAATACTGCAAGTTGGTTTCAACAGCAGCCGGAATGACCATAAAGTAAATATACACACGCAAGTTTAAGCTCATTTTTAAATAGTTACAATTTTGCTGGTGGCTGGGAAAAGTCTCGTACAATTGAAACCACCTTATTTGGTGGTGCAGAGTTGCCATTAGCAGAAAACACCAAATATGAAAGGGCTATAAATTGACTTGAGATTGCACATGTATGAAGCATGACTACAATGATTTTATCACATCTTAAAAATTTGTGCAGTACAAATATGATGATATTTCACTTTGAATTCTCACTGCTGAACGGATAATTATTACATTTTTATCCTAATTCACCATAGATGATCAGTTTTGTGGCGGTCGTCTGGAAAAATCGCCTGGCTCCTTTAAAACACCCAACTGGCCAGACCATGACTATCCAGCCGGAGTCTCTTGCTCGTGGCACATTCTGGCACCCAAACATCAGGTAATGGTTACCAAAATATGTAAAGATACCTTGTGGGAACGGTAGCATAGTGGTAATATTACTGGGCATAATGATGCAAAGACATGAATTCAAATCCTACCACGGCAGCTGGGGAATTTAAATTCAGTTATTATCGGATTGTTGTTAAAAACCCATCTGGTTCACTAATGCCCTTTAGGGAAGGAAATCTGCCTATATGTGACTTTTAACTGCCCTAGCGAACCCCTACGAAACACAATAATAAGAATAAAACCACCTGGGACACGACAACGGCACACCCAGCCCAGTTGAACCTGCAAAGTCCTCCTCACCTGGGAGGGCTGTCCCACAGACTAGTCAAGCAACAGCCTGTCCCACTGGCAGGGGTATACAGTTGGGAAGGTAGTGGTCCTGGGAGTCCTCAACATTGACTCCAGACCCCATGAAGTCTCTTGGCATCAGGTCAAGCATGGGCAAGGAAAACCGCCTGATGATTACCTCCCTCCCTCAGCTGATGAATCAGTACTCCTCCATGTTGAACAACATTTGGAATGAAGCACTGAGAATAGCAAGGGCATAGAATGTACCCTGAGTGGGGGACATCAATGTGTGGCTCAGTAGCACCACTACTGACTGAGCTGGCCAGAAGGACATAGCTGCCAGTCTGGGTCTGCGACAGGTGGTGAGAGAACCAACACGAGGGAAAACCCTACTTCACCTTGTCCTCACCAATCGACCTGTCGCAGATGCATCTGTCCATGACAGTATTGGTAGCAGTGACCACCGCACAGTCATTGCGGAGACGAAGTCCCGTCTTCACACTGAGGACACCCTCCATCGTGTTGTGTGGCACTACCACCGTGCTAAATGGAATAGATTCAGAACAGATCTAGCAGCTCAAAACTGGGCATCCATGAGGCGCTGTGAGCCATCAGCAGCAGCAGAACTGTATTCCACCACAATCTGTAAACTCATAGCCCGGCATATCCCTCACTCTACCATTACCATCAAGCCAGGGGACCAACCGTGGTTCAATAAGGAGTGTAGAAGAGCATGCCAGGAGCAGCACCAGGCGTACCTAAAAATGAGGTGCCAACCTGGGGAAGCTGTAACACATGCAAAAAAGCGGAAGCAGCATGCTAAAGACAGGGCTAAGAGATCCCACAATCAACGGGTCAGATCAAAGCTCTGCTGTTGTGCCACATGCAGTCGTGAATGGTGGTGGACAATTAAACAACTAATGGGAGGAGGAGGCTCCATGAATATCCCCATCCTCAATGATGGTGGAGCCCAGCACGTGAGTGCAAAAGACAAGGCTGAAGCGTTTGCAACCATGTTCAGCCAGAAGTGCCGAGTGGATGATCCATATCGGCCTCCTCCTCAGGTCCCCACCATCAAAGAAGCCAGTCTTCAGCCAATTCGAGTCACCCCACGTGATATCAAGAAACGGCTGAGCACACTGGACACAGCAAAAGCTATGGGCCCTGACAGCATCCCGGCTGTCGTGCTGAAGACTTGTGCTCCAGAACTAGCCAAGCTGTTCCAGTACAGCTACAACACTGGCATCTATCCGACAATGTGGAAAACTGCCCAGGTATGTCCTGTCCACAAAAAGCACGACAAATCCAATCCAGCCAATTACCGGCCCATCAGTCTACTCTCAATCATCAGCAAAGTGATGGAAGGTGTCATCGACAATGCTATCAAGCGACACTTACTCACCAATTACCTGCTCACTGATGCCCAGTTTGGGTTCTGCCAAGATCACTTGGCTCCAGACCTCATTACGGCCTTGGTCCAAACATGGACAAAGGAGCTGAGGTGAGTCAAGAGTGACTGCCCTTGACATCAAGGCAGCATTTGACCGAGTGTGGCATCAAGGAGCCCTAGTAAAACTGAAGTCAATGGGAATCGGGGGGGAAACTTTCCACTGGCTGGAGTCATACCTAGCACAAAGGAAGATGGTTGTGGTGGTTGAAGGTCAATCATCACAGCCCCAGGACATCGCTGTAGGAGTTCCTCAGGGCAGTCTTCTAGGCCCAACCATCTTCAGCTGCTTCATCAATGACCTTCCCTCCAACATAAGGTCAGAAATGGGGATGTTCGCTGATGACTGCACAGTGTTCAGTGCCATTCACAACTCCTCAGATAATGAAGCAGTCCATGCCCGCATGCAACAAGACCTGGACGACGTTCAGGCTTGGGCTGATAAGTGGCAGGCAATGACTATCTCCAACAAGCGAGTGTCTAACTACCGCCCCATGAGATTCAACGGCATTACCATCGCCGAATCCCCCACTATCAACATCCTGGGGGTCACCATTGACCAGAAACTTAACTGGACCAGCCACATAAATATTGTGGCAACAAGAGCAGGTCAGAGGCTAGGTATTCTGTGGTGAGTGTCTCACCTCCTAACTCCCCAAAGCCTTTCCACCATCTACAAGGAACAAGTAAGGAGTGGAATGGAATGCTCTCCACTTGCCTGGATGAGTGCAGCTCCAACAACACTTAAGAAGCTCGACACCATCCAGGACAAAGCAGCCCGCTTGATTGGCATCCCATCCACCACCTTAAACATTCACTCCCTCCACCACCGGCGTACCGTGGCTGCAGTGTGCACCATCTACAAGATGCACTGCAGCAACTCGCCAAGGCTTCTTCAGCAGCACCTCCCAAACCTGCGACCTCTACCACCTAGAAAGACAAGGGCAGCAGGCATATGGGAACACCACCACCTCTAAGTTCCCCATCAAGTCACACACCATCCTGACTTGGAAATATATCGCCGTTCCTTCATCGTCGCTGGGTCAAAATCCTGGAACCCCCCTCCCTAACAGCACTGTGGGAGTAGCTTCACCACACGGACTGCAGCGGTTCAAGAAGGCGGCTCACCACCACCTTCTCAAGGGCAATTAGGGATGGGCAATAAATGCTGGCCTTGCCAGCGACGCCCACATCCCAGGAACGAATAAAAACAAAATCTCATGAGCTTACAACAATAACATGACTGTTTTCAAAAGGTTTCACTTGCTCTGATTTTGGAAGATGCAGGTTAGTGGACTGAGCTGAACCATTAAGCCAAGTTCTTTATACTCGTCTGTATTACATGGCAAATGATGGATACCTGAGAAATAAGTTGAGGAAGTGTTAACCAATCATAGGAACAGAGCCTGGATGGTGCAGCAGGTTAGACACTGACTTTTCACCTCTGGGACCTGGGTTTAAATCCAGCCAGGCTGATGGGATGAAAGTCTCTTCTGTGTTGTGCCTGTAAGGGTGCTACATGAAAGGGGTTTGGATAGTTTCAATCCAGCTCCTATTGTAGCATAGTGGCTATGTTGCTGGACTAGTAATCTAGAGGCTTAGATTAATGATCAGGAGATGTGAGTTCACAATCCCACCACAGGCAGCTGGGGAATTTAAATTCAATTAATTAAATTAATCTGGAATTAAAAACTAGTATCAGTAATGGTGACCATGAAACTACTGGATTGTTGTAAAAACCCATCTGGTTCACTAATGTCCTTTAGGGATGGAAATCTGCTGTCCTTACCCGGTCTGGTCTATATGTGACTCCAGACCTGCAGCAATGTGGTTGACTCTTAACTGCCCTCTGTGGTTCAAGAAGGTGGCTCACCACCACCTTCTCAAGGGCAATTAGGGATGGGTAATAAATGCCAGCCTTGCCAGTGATGCCCACATCCAATGAATTAAAAAAAATGTGTGCATGGGCCCACTGCACAAAACTGGTGCTAATTAGCAACTCATTTAGAGAGGCCACAGGATGGCTGGAGTTGGTAATGGAAAAAAAATGTCATACTGGTGCAGTAGGAGGTGCTCTTCTGGGGTTGGGGATGAGGCCGGTTTTTGGGGCAGAGTAAAGGGAGCTTTACTCTGCATCTGACTGATCTAGGAGTGCTTAATGCCTGAAATAGGTCGAACTCTGCTTCTTAACACTAACATCCCTCAGCTTGATTAGTGCAAAAACAGAGTTGAAGCAGTTTACTGCTGATATTTGAACATCAGTGTTTCATTGCAGCCTTAAGCCCAGAATTTCTTCATCGATTTCACATGCTTTCAGGCAGTAGTGGGATGAGTGCTGTCATTATAATGAACATTCCTGCGCATAAAAGTCGGTTTAGTTATTTCCTGCCAGAAATGATGGAGTGGCAAGAAGCTCCCTACATAATATGGGTGGATAAATGATAACTACGGAAGTGAATTTAAAGGGCTCAACTTGCAGAAGTTCTGAACCGTTTCTTTCACTACTTTTGGTTTGCTCCTTCCAGCTTCTGCTTCAATGTGTTAGAACATAACATAAGAACCTAATAATTAGGAGCAGGAGTAGGCCATACGGCCCATCGAGCCTGCTCCGCCATTCAATAAGATCATGGCTGATCTTCGACCTCAACTCCACTTTCCCGCCCGATCCCCATATCACTTGATTCCCCTAGAGTCCAAAAATCTATCTCTCTCAGCCTTGAATATACTCAACGACTGAGCATCACAGCTCTCTGGGGCAGAGAATTCCAAAGATTCACAACCCTCTGAGTGAAGAAATTCCTCCTCATCTCAGTCTTAAAAGGTCATCCCCTTATCCTGAGACTATGCCCCCTAGTTCTAGACTCTCCAGCCAGGGGAAACAATCTCTGAGCATCTATCCTGTCAATCCCCCTCAGAATCTTATATGTTTCAATGAGATCACCTCTCATTCTGCTAAACTCCAGAGAGTTTAGGCCCAATCCACTCCCTCTCTCCTCACAGGACAACCGACTGCCTTTTTTGCCCCTCACCTATTCTACACAGAGGACTGTGGGGATTTCCTTTGGGAATACCCCTCTACCCATGTAACTTAGATGAAGATCATGAGGATGAAGAACACAGGGAAGCCAGGCTGCACAGGAGGCATATGGCAACCACTAACTGGTACCCTAACGACCAAAGATATAGCCCAAGCAATCCTATCTCCACATGATGCTGGGGCAGTGCTTGCGCTTCAATTGGGAAGCCATTGACTATGCCATGTGCTGGAGCCTCTAGCCCCCTTCTACCTGTGGCACCTCACATAAGAACATGAGAAATAAGAGCAGGAGTAGGCCATACGGCCCCTCGAGCCTGCTCCGCCATTCAATAAGATCATGGTTGATCATCGACCTCAACTCCACTTTCCTGACCGATCTCCATATCCCTTGATTCCCCTAGAGTCCAAAAATCTATCTATCTCAGCCTTGAATATACTTAAAGACTCAGCATTCACAGCCGTCTGGGGCAGAGAATTCCAAACCATCTGAGTGAAGAAATATCCTCCTGATCTCGGTCTTAAATGGCCTACCCCTTATTCTAGACACTCCAGCCAGGGGAAACAACCTCTCAGCATCTACCCTGTCAATCCCCTTCAGAATCTTGTATGTTTCAATGAGATCACCTCTCATTCTTCCAAACTCCAGAGAGTATAGGCCCATTCTAGAACATAAGAACATAAGAAATAGGAGCAGGAGTAGGCCATTTGGCCCCTCGAGCCTGCTCTGCCATTCAATAAGATCATGGCTGATCTGATCTTGGCCTCAACTCCAGTTTCCTGCCCACTCCCCATAACCCATCTACACAATCTCTCATCATAGGACAGCCCTTTCATCCCAGGAATCAATCTAGTGAACCTTCGTTGCACCGCCTCCAAGGCAAGTATATCCTTCCTTAGATAAGGAGACCAAAACTGTGCACAGTACTCCAGGTGTGGTTTCACCAAGGCCCTATACAGTTGTAGCAAGACTTCCTTACTCTTATACTGCAACCCCCTTGCAATAAAGGCCAACATGCCATTTGCCTTCCTTATTGCTTGCTGTACCTGCATGCTAGCTTTCTGTGTTTCTTGCACGAGGACACCCAAATCTCTCTGAACACCAGCATTTAAAAGTTTTTCACCATTTAAAAAATATTCTGTTTTTCTATTCTTCCTACCAAAGTGAATAACCTCACATTTCCCTACATTATACTCCATCTGCCACCTTACTGCCCACTCACTTAGTCTATCTATATCCCTTTGCAGACTCTTTGTGTTCTCCTCACAGCTTACTGTCCCACCTAGCTTTGTATCATCAGCAAACTTGGATACATTACACTCGGTCCCTTCATCTAGGTCATTAATATAGATTGTAAATAGCTGAGGCTCCAGCACTGATCCTTGCAGCACTCCACTAGTTACAGCCTGCCAACCTGAAAAAGACCCGTTTATCTCTGTTTTCTGTCCGTTAACCAATCCTCTATCCATGCTACTATATTACCCCCAACCCCATGAGTCCTTATCTTGTGTAGTAACCTTTTATGTGGCATATTATTGAATGCCTTTTGGAAATCCAAATATACTACATCCACTGGTTCCCCTTTATCTACCCTGCTAGTTACATCCTCAAAAAACTCTAATAAATTTGTCAAACACGATTTCCCTTTCATAAAACCATGTTGACTCTGCCTAATCATGTTATGATTTTCTAAGTGCCCTGATACCACTTCCTTAACAATGGATTCCAGCATTTTCCTGACGACTGATGTCAGGCTAACTGGCCTGTAGTTCCCTGTTTTCTCTCACCATCTTAAAGATGGTGACCATACAAAATCTCTATGCTATATGGACTGCTGGAGGCCGCCAAAGATCAGGTAACTTTCAAATTTTACACTTTTTAAAACTGACTTTGATGCGGAGCCAGGAGGATTTCTTTATCTAGTTCACCGACATCCATTTTCAAAAGTTTTTGTTGATTTGATTGTACGCTATGGGTGGATTGTACTATGAATAATGGAAGGTTTTGCATATTAATTTACTTCCTGCACTCTGTTTAAAGCTATTAATGCATGGTCTGACCAGATAGTGAATGGGATAAATACTATATTAACATGGGAAGTTCAAGGGCTGTAAACACTGGAGATCTTTGCATAAAAATACCGACACCGCTAGTTATGCTGATAGAGTTAGATGAGGAGAGAAGGGAGGAGGCTCGAGTGGAGCATAAACGCCGGCATGGACTGGTTGGGCCGAATGGCCTGTTTCTGTGCCGTATATCCTATGCTGTCGGGCTGTGTGTAAGACAAGTGTCTGTATCCAGCATTCGATATTCATTACTTTGCATCTTTAACAGATAATTGAGTTAAAATTCGAGAAGTTTGATGTTGAAAGAGACAACTACTGCCGATACGATTATGTTTCTGTATTTAATGGTGGTGAAAACAATGAAGCAAAACGGATTGGGAAGTACTGCGGAGATAGCCCTCCAGCGTAAGTGACATTGATACATTATTTTTACAAATGTATTTCTTCTCCCTTCACTTTCAGTCTTGTGGGTTCACCACTCTTTGGCCACAATGACAAGTGCGGGACCTTGGGATTGAAATTCTGCAAGACCTAGTCTGTCGCCACAATTGCAGCAGAGCAGGACTTCCGTCTGGTCTCACATCCTGGGGAATGGGATCATTCGAATATCAGGGGTGGGTGCTTGCTGTCGGGGCTCCCTTTCTGATGAGCCAGCGGGATTTCGAAACAGCACCTTGCTGCTCCGTCAAGGGGACGGGGAGCACGGATCAGTCTGGCCTCAGTCATGACGCTTTCAGAAATGATTTCAAAGGTGCTTCCTCACTGGTACGCCTCTCTCCAAATGGCATATTTGCCACTGGCTCTACGCTGAGCAGAACTGATGAGATTCCCAAGGTAGCCCAGCATCCCATCAGTCCCAGCCCTAAAGTGATGTCCCAATGAAGGGGAGCAGGCAGAAAAAGTGCCTTCCCCCTCCCTCCATTGGTATTGTTGAATGTGGTCATAAGGGGGCAGAAACGGCACCCACTGTGCACAAATTTCACCCCAAGACCCCAGAATTGCAGGGCACTTATCTGTAACCAGCCACCAAGAGGAGCACAGGAGCTTCCAAGGTTTCATTCACCTGATTCTTTTTGCCTCCCTCCCTTCTGCTGGGGAAGCACGTTGCCTCCTCTTGGTGATTCATCTCTTCCCCCCCGTTCCCCCCCCAAAATAGCCTTTGCAAGATCGGGAACTCAAACCTACAGACTGGGAAAGTGATTTGTTATCATTCAGATCTGTTCACTAACAAGCCTCAGAATGTTTTTGAGTAGCAAATCATGATTTGCCTTCAGTTCTCCTGCTCTGTCAAATCACTTACCCTACCAACAGGCAACTACAGCTCCAAACCTGTCACCTATATGTCTGCCATGCAATTATAAAAGTACTTCCTTGCCACTAAAATTATAATTAAAACTGTTTTGTTATTGTTATTTTACGAAAGCATCTGAATAATTATTTTGGAAAGGTGAAGAGAATCAAACTTGTCTGTGCAGATGATAGTTGATGGCATTCCAGTGGCACAGTTATCCTGGGTTCATGGCCAGAATTACCCACACGGCGAGTTCCCAATCTTAGCTGCGATCCTTAAGGGATGGGAGAAAAAATCTGCAGGAAAGTCAGCATAGTCTACTCTCAAGTACCTGCTAGGTACTAAAACAAGAAAGAACAGCCTGAAGCCCATGAGCAGGACACTTACTCACCGTCTTGGCCAGGGAATGGTGCATGGCACATGGGGATTTAGAGAAATAGAAAAGAAGTCCCTTCAAATAGTGTGGAGTAGTTTTCTACGCTGTTGTAGAGGTTCTCTGTAGTAATGGTAAAGAACAGTATCGTATTAGTGTCATGGTTATGGCATTGCCCATTAATCAGTATTTCCTTCTGTCTGACTACACACCGTGTTAGTGCAATTTGTCATTTGGAAAATGATTGTGAAAGAAAGGCACCTAATGGAAATGCCTGAAATACAGGAATGTTACAGCTTGTGACATAAGCAAAATGTTTTACACAGCATGGAAAACCAGGACTTCTGTGTTGCAATCACAATCTTGGCTTCTGATTTATCTTTTTTACACAATCTGTTTTTCCCTACTGGTCTCCTCAGGCTGTGCACCTCTTGTAGCTGAGAGAATGAGTGGAGAGCCTCCACTGGTTGCTAGAAGGCAATCAAGAGCAGTCCAATGTCCACAAGATCCCTGATAAAGCAGTGCCTGATCTCAATTTCGTGCCTCCCTTCACCAGCATGGCTGTGATGGGGAACTCAACATAGCAGTATTTCTAACCTGCATCCCACCACTCCTTAGTGCTGCATATCAATACTTAACTACGTTGCCTAATTTCTGCCTTTTGTTATCTGATTGTGATGTATTTTTGTTTCTACATTTCTTGCCTTATGAAGTTCATTTATTAGTTTGGCAAATATTGTTGCTTAATTTGGTGCAGTTCGTTACAAACTTAATTTATTGTGTTCCTGTTTGTTTTGCTGTGGGGTAGGCCAGTTCTGTCACAAGAAAATGAAATCGTTGTGCAGTTCCTGTCAGATCTCAGTGTCACAGCTGATGGGTTTCTGGCTCATTACAAATTCAGGTCGAAAAAATTTCTCAGCACAACAACTGCACCAATCACCACACCAACCACAACAAGTAAGTACCACTAAGTTATGTTGAAGTATTCAGAGAACAATCATTATTGGAGTACAAAAAGTGTTTAAATGTGCCTGAGTCAAGTTATACACTAAGGCCTGATACACTGTGCATTGCTCCTTCACTAACAAATCATTCGGTAAAGCCCCCCACCTCAGCAAAGCACTCAGTGAGCTATGTATTGCTTGTGGGTCCCTCACGCAGCACCTTCTCTAGCACCTGAAGATGCCACAACCTTTGCTGGAGTAAACACTGCTCGTGGATCTGCCTCGCTAATAAAGAGACCGCCATCTCTATAACGTTTCTCGCTATAGCATGTTGATTTTACCATACACTCCTTATTATTTCCATAAAGGTTTATTAATGATTCCCTCATGAACAGGAACATCTGTCTAAAACATAATTTATGTAACACAACCCTCACTGTAAAATGTTTTCCCTGAATATAGATTTATAGATCTGGTCTTATGTGTATTACTCTGCTTTATGCGCTCATAAAGATGAAATGAATGAGGGAGCAGCTCACCTCAAATTGAGAAATACTCATTAAATCTCTGAACTAAAAACATTTGGATAGGATACTGGCCAATTGTGTACTGATTCATTGATCAACATACATAATGATATTTTTCTATTTAAATAGTTCAATATTTCATACATATTGTGTGGCTGCCCAAGGTCACATTGCAGTAAGGAGCCAGTGATTAATGCAATATGCCAGAATCTTACATTAATGTTTAGAAAGTAGTGTGCTTTTATTTTTAAAACTAATTTCTTTCCTTGCCAAGTTTCTCTTTCCCCCCCACCTCTCATGGCCCTATAGACACGCCATTCTACCATGTGGGCACTACTGCTAGGCCAGGTTCTGTCCTCACCCAGTGTCCACACAGCACAATTGAATGTTGGCTGATTTCTCCCTTCTAAACCCAAGGGGCGCAGAGACCAATTGTAGCACCAGTACCGCCATGGTATCTTAGATCAGCGCAGACTGGGATCAGGCCTGGGCCTTTAATTGTCCACGTGGCTCAGTTACTCATAAGATACACTCACTGAGTTATCTGTGGCTCAGTGGGTAGCACACTCATCTTTGAGTCAGAAGGTTGTGGGTTCAAGTCCCACGCCAGGGACTTGAGCACATAAAGCTCACACTCACCTCTGAGTCAGAAGGTTGTGAGTTCAAGTCCTGCTCCAGGGACTTGAGCACAGAAAGCTCACATTCACCTCTGAGTCAGAAGGTTGTGAGTTCAAGTCCTGCTCCAGGGACTTGAGCACAGAAAGATCACACTCACCTCTGAGTCAGAAGGTTGTGAGTTCAAGTCCCGCTCCAGGGACTTGAGCACATAAAGCTAGGCTGACGCTGAGGGAGTGGTGCACTGTCAGAGGTGAGACATTAAACCGAGACCCTGTCTGTTCTCTCAGGTGGACGTAAAAAAATCCCATGGCACTATTTCGAAGTAAGAGCAGGGGAGTAATCCCCGGTGTCCTGGCCAATATTTATCCCTCAATAACAGATTATCTGGTCATTATCACATTGCTGTTTGTGGGAGCTTGTTGTGCACAAGTTGGCTGCTGCGTTTCCCACATTACAACAGTGACTACACTTCAAAAGTACTTCATTGGCTGTAAAGCGCTTTGAGAGTCCGGTGGCCGTGAAAGGCGCTATATAAATGCAAGTCTTTCTTTTAGGCGGGATATGAAAGTGGTGTGTTTATGTTGTTTTGTTTTGCAGTGTTTGAGCTACTCGTCTTAATAGTTGTTAAAATAAATTTTGTACATAAAATTACCCCTTTTGAGTTGAAGTAGCATTTCTGCTCTGCAATAAATATAACAAGATTACATTTTTGTTAGGATAGAGTATTTAAAGCAAAATAAATCTAATATTTCTAATTGGAGGATCTAAAATGTTTTGTTTAGTTCATATGTATATGTGTGTGTGTGTATTTTGCTCATGTACACCGATTAATTTTTTATAGATGTTACCATATATACCTTGAAGTGGAAAAGTTTTTTGAGTATTTGAGGGTTAAAATAGAGATTGTTATAGTTCCAGTAATAGGTCGAGCACAGTAATTTTTATTTTTCTACTTCTGAAAAATAAATAAACATGGTTTTAACTTGTATTGTTAGTACAAATGGTTTCTGGTTATCATTGCCTGCCTAACTGAACACTGCATTCTGTTTTTAAGCTGTGAAACCTACCGTACCTCCCTGCCAACTGAAGTGCAAAAGAACCGGGACCCTGGGGAGCAATTACTGCGCCAGTAACTTTGGTAAGAAACATAAGCTTTTCCCTTTTAAGTAAGAACATTTTTGTCTATATATCTGTGAATGGAAGAGCCAGTGTTTTTTTTGCCATATACCATCTCCAGCTCAATCATTTATGTATAGCAGTCTCAAGGGCTTCATAGAAATCCTTTCTAGTGAAACAGGGAACCTGTGTATCAAAAACAAATATGGCTCCACAGCGTAAATACAAGGCGCCAAACATAGAGTGAACTGTCAGTAGATGAAAAGTGTTTATTCAGTTCGTTTTTGGCATGTTGTCACGTTGAACCAGTCCCTCTGCCTAAGGCACAATGGTGCACTTGTCATATTGTGATCACTTAGTAGCTAAATACTTCATGTGGTGTGGTACTATACTAATACAGGCCAGAAGGTCCCAGCTTAGTCCTGAATTAGCTGCTCTCAGCGAGTGCAGCAATTGTTTTTTATACTTGTAGTCAGGATGTGGGTGATGTTGGCAAGGTTACATTTATTGCCTTTCCTTAGTTACCTTGAGAAGGTGATGGTGAGCCGCCTTACTGACTAATGATTATTTGTTCTAGAACGGCTCGCTAGGCCACTTCAGCAGGCATTAAGAGTCAATCATATAGTGTAGATTTGATTTACATGTAGGGCAGACCATTAGGGATGGCAGGTTAGCTTTCCAATTAAGGTTTTTAAAAAAAAAAAAATCCAGCATCAAATTACCAGATTTATTGAATTAAATTTCACAATTTGCTTTGGTGGTATTTGAACTCTCAACCTGTGGTTTCTAGCCACACCACCATACCCTTGTGGGTGCTACAATTGACCTCAGCACCTCTGGGAGAATGTGGGGGCGAGACGAGAAAAAACATGCAGGGTTCCTATTTCCAACTGCTGTCCAGTGACCCTACCGGCAAATGTACATTTGGGCAAAGACAGGATTAAGTTTGAATGGGATGTTTATCTAACCAAATACTCACTGTCTTAAGCACACACAAAAAGAATCGCCACTTGAATGAGGTATGAGAGGTTAGAAAAAGGGAGAAAATTAGAGATAAAAAATAAATTCGCATTTTATTATAAGATCCTAATGTGATAACTTACAAAGCAGGTTAACAATACATCCTTAAATGTGTCATAAGCCATGTTCTTGTCATGTCCAACACTGTCATGAAAAGCTACCGTTCAGTCAAGATTCATGACTGTTTGAGGACAATGAAATGCTGTTTATTTTACCATAACCTCACAAACCATTAATTAAAAATGAATAGAACGTAGAAATAAAATCGGTGTTTCGAAGTCTATTTATCATGAGGTGATTTGAGAAACAAACTTTTCATTATTGAATTTTTTTTTTTAAGTTGTGGATGACTTTTCTTGTTTCTTACAGTGATAACTGGCACAGTTATAACTGCTGTAACACGCAACGGCAGTATCCACACAACTATCTCTATTATAAATATTTACAAAGAAGGGACATTGGCAATTCAACAGGCAGGGAAGAACATGAGCGTCAAAATAATCTCAGTCTGTAAAAAGTGTCCGATCATTAAGCGAGGTGAGTTTTGCCATTTGGAAGGCTCATTTGTTGTTGCATGCTCTGTTATGCTTGCTGTTTATTTGAAATTAATTAAGGCCTCTGCTAAAGTAGCAGGCAAAGAATTGCCAAACGGGAGAGTTAAGCATTTGTCTACTAATATTGGCAAAAGTAGTTTCTATGCTGAGGAGAAAAGATGGAATAAATTAAGGAATAGTGGTTAGGTGGTGTTTGGCTTTTAAAAGCCCCTTGACTGCAGGAGGAAGGGAAGACTACAGGAGGTAAGAAAACCAATTTCTTTCCTGGGAAAGAATTGTTTAAAGCTCATCACCAGTTTCCTTCAGTACTGATTTTAATATATTCAGAGACATCTTTGGGCACTAACATCAGCTTTTCATCATGTGAAATGTAATAGTCGAATTCTGAACCAAATAACAAAACTATAGAAGGAGGCCAATCAGCCCATCGTGTCCGTGTGAATTCTTTGCTAGAGCAATTGATAACTACTCCTACTGTTCTGCTCTACCCATAGCCTGTATCTTTTCTGCTTAAAATTATCTAATTTCCCTTAAAAGATGCAATGATCTCTGCATCCATGCCCTGTCACAAAACATTCCATGCTCTAACAACCCCAACAATCTCTCCTAAACTCTCCTTGCTATTTTAGTCATAATTGCTGAAGCCTTTTCATTGACTCCAAAGCAGAGGAAATGGTCTTTCCCTATTCACTTGAACAAACAAACCTCTATTAAGTCTCCTCTTAGCCCTATTTGCTTCAGTAGATAAAGTCCTAGTACATCATAAAGCAAAAAGCAAAATACTGCAGATGCTGGAAATGTCAAATAAAAACAGAAAATGCTGGCAACATTCAGCAGGTTAGGCTCATCTGTGGAGATAGAAAGATAGGATTAGCGTTTCATTCTATGACCCTTTGTCAGAACCCAGTATATGAAGTCTGTCCTCACAGCTGTAGTTTCCCATCCCTGATATGATCTTGGTGAATCTATGCTCTCTGTGGCTTTAATGATCCTTCTATTGTGGGGCACCCAAAACTGCACAAAGTAGGCCTAACTACTGTTTTGTATACATTTATCGTTACTTCTTTACTCTTGTACTGTATGCACCTATTTATAAAACCCAAAATTCTATTGACGTTTTTACGGCTTTATCATCTGCACCCGCACTTTCAGGGAATATTGAACCCCTAGATCTGTCCATTCATCCACATCCTTCAGTCTCTTTCCATTAAGTATACACTCCCATTCCTTGCTTTTTTCTCCCAAAATGTATTACCTCACTTATTCACATTAAATTGCATCCATCACCTGTCCGCCCATTCGCTAATTTCTCTATGTCTTCCTGAAGTATTTTACAGTCCTCACTGCTTACCAACCTCCGACATTGGTATCATCAGCAAGTCTCAAGATTGTATTCCCTATTCCCAAATCCAAATCATCTATATATACAAATACCAAAAGTGGACTCAGCTCTCAATCCTACCTTCCCTTTAAATAAGCTTACTATTTATATGCTTATAAAAGATTATTGATGCTATACATCTCATATTTGAAGATTTCCCACTGCCGATCTGTCAGCCTGTTTGATAACTTTTCTGCCCAGTTAATTTGGGTCAGATCGCCATTTATTTCACTGAACATTTCCTTTTTTCAACCCAGCACCCTTATCTTTGACTCTTCATTATACTTTTTTGTTCTTACATTGCAACTAACTATGTGTGGTCACTGTTTCCCAATTGTTCACCTACTCTTCTATCAGTTATTTGCCCCCACTTCATTTCTCAGAATGAAATCAAGCAATGCTTTTTTTGTTGGACTAGAGATAGAGTGATCTCAGAACTGAATGCAAAAACAGTAACAACTTGCATTTATATAGCGCATCCAATGTAGAAAAACATCCCAAGGCACTTCTCAGACTTCCTCTCACCCCCTTGGACAGTCTGTTGTTCTATGGAGGCACAATGTGGCTCAAGTCCACCCTCCTCTGAGTCGCTGTCCACCTCATATTTGTCCAATCATAAGGATCTATTTGAGAGTTCCAGTAACTCAGCGGTTTCCTGCACCCATGAGCCCTGACTCCCTCTGCTGACCCAGCGGATCACCCCCAACTTCTATCCCTGTGTCCTGAACTGTCGAGCTCTGCCTCTTGGGTGACCACATTCTGGAGAGTACAGTGCAGAAACCCCTCATCTCTCTGATGCTGCAGACTGTACCAATTGTTGCTTGAGTACAGAGATCCTCTGTCCAAAGACTGATTTTTCCAACACTAAGTACAGAGTTTGTGATTGAGTTCTTGCTAGTCAGCTCAAATTTGCACCGTCTTAATTTACACAACAATCCAACTGCCGCACAGAAAACACTGCCAATAACATAGAAATGTAGAAGATAGGAGCAGGACATTCGGCCCCTCGAGCCTGCTCCGCCATTTAATGAGATCATGGCTGATCATCCAAATTCAGTACCCTGTCCCTGCTTTCTCCCCATATCCCTTGATCCCTTTAGCCTTAAGAAATATATCTAACTCCTTCTTGAATATATGTAATGAATTGGCCTCAACTGCCTTCTGTGGTAGAGAATTCCACAGGTTCACCACTCTCTGGGTGAAGAAATTCCTCATCTCAGTCCTAAATGGCTTATCCCTTATCCTTAGACTGTGACCCCTGGTTCTGGACTCCCCGCCATCAGGAACAGCCTTCCTGCATCTAGTCTGTCTAGTCCTGTTAGAATTTTATAAGTTTCAATGAGATCCACTCTCATTCTTCTAAACTCTAGCGAATAACTAATAGAGAACAACTAATAACACATTCTTTGTAACCAATGAATGACCTCTTACTGCCTCAAACTAGCTAGTTAAAGTTCTGCTTATTAAGGCATTCCCCCACCTCTCTTGTTTGCAGGACTGAATTACATTTTCATGGGTCAAGTGGATGAAGCAGGCAGAGGCAGAGTGCTTCCTAACAGCTTTGTCGTGGCCTACAGATCAAAGAACCAAAGGTTTCTGAACAACTTGAAGAACAGGCGATGCTAAACACACAATGTCAGCAGTGACTTTATTTTCTATTTATGGTGCCAGAAGTCTCCCATTGATATTTTTCTTTTATTGATTACAATGTGCACTTCCGAACATATAGGTGGCTTTCTGCTGGTAAATTCAGATATAAAGTTGATGAAATGTGTCTAACTGAAGTTTGGATGTCTGCTCTGGATATTCCAATCCTTGTACTAGCAGAGAAAAAAAATGTCTGCACAGAATGATTAGCCCCAAAGTCATGCCGAGTTTGGAACTGTCTCTTTATTTATAACAATGATGACAGAGATTGAACCTATGTTCATCTTATATACTTATATATTGTAATAGATGATATAGGTCTTAAGTGCAATAACTTAAAATACAGTGATGATTGGTGATGTTTTATAACTAATTTGTTTTAATCTTGTGTTTTATTTTTATTTTCATGTTTCTCCAACAGTCACTCTGCATAATGTATCTGCTGCTTAATAAAAAATGTTTTATTTGGAACTGACAAATGCCCAAAAGTCACCATTTCAAGGACTATGTCAGGGATAATTGTATATCGTTAGAAGACGAAAGGGATGAAGGTCCTTAGGCTCCATTTCTCCTTCTATTCACCATCAACTCCAACATGGGGAAATTTGGTCAGCAGTTATGCTGACTCACTACCTTGTTAAACCAGTCTTACTTCCCTGGCTGCAGCTGGTAGCTCTCTAAGACTTCAGGAGGATATGCACAGACTGGTGAAATGGGCAGACACATGGCAGATGTAATTTAATGTAGAGAAGTGTGAAGTGATACATTTTGGTAGGAAGAATGAGGAGAGGCAATAGAAACTAAATTTTAAAGAGGGTGCAGGAACAGAGAGACCTGGCGGTATATGTATACAATTCATTGAAGGTGGCAGGACAAGTTGAGAAGGCTGTTAAAAAAGCATATGGGATCTTTAGCTTTATGAATAGAGGCATAGAGTACAAAAGCAAGGAAGTTATGCTAAACATTTATAAAACACTGGTTAGGCCTCAGCGAGAGTATTGTGTTCAATTCTGGGCACCACTCTTTAGGAAGGATGTCAAGGCCTTAGAGAGGGTACAGAAGAGATTTACTAGAATGGTACTAAAGATGAGGAACTTCAGTTACGTGGATAGACTGGAGAAGCTGGGGTTGTTCGTCTTAGAGCAGAGAAGGTTGAGAGGAGATTTGATAGAAGTTTTCACAATCATTATGGTTTTGATAGAGTAAACAAGGAGAAACTGTTTCCAGCGGCAGAAGGGTCAGTAAGCAGAGGACACAGATTTAAGGTGATAGGCTAAAAGAACTAGAGGTGACATGAGGATTTTGTTATTTATGCAGCGAATTGTTATGATCTGGAATGTGCTGCCTGGAAGCAGATTCAATAGTAACTTTCAAAAGAGAATTGGATAAATATTTGAAGGGAACAAAATTACAGGGTTATGGGGAAAGAGCATGGGGGTGGGACTAATTAGACAGTTCTTTCAAAGAGCCGGCACAGGCGTGATGGGCTGAATGGCCTACTTTTGTGCTATATCATTCTATGATTCTAATGTTGATCATGAGAGATGGGTGAAAATACATACGAGAAAGGTGTAATTGGAGTGTTAATTGAATTCCTGTCCCTGGAAAATAAGTACATCTGCAGTAATATGGCATAAACATACCACCTAGGGAATATTTTGCCTTCATCAAGTATTTTTTCAGTATAATCAAGTTACTTATAAGACAGTGCAAGATGGCAACTTAAATGTTAATATATCGTTCATAATTTTACACCTTTTTCTTCAATTGAAACAAATTGCAATTTCATATCCAAATGTTAATTTTTTTGCAGATTCAAGTGCAACTCCTAATTTTGCTAAGTATAACAAAACAGTAGATGAAAGTATAAAGTGCTGACCACTTAATACTCACATCTATTTTTACTAAAATTAGTGAAGACAGGAATATCACCCCAAGGGCTAGATAACTTTTTAATTCTTAAGCCAAAAGAAAATATAATTTGCATTTATAAAATGTCAATATTGAAATATATCCCAGAGTGCACGATATGAATTTTGCCATTGAAGGCAGTGAACTCTTCTGCACAACTGTGCATTACTAAAGTCACAAATCACGTCAGATGCTTTCTCTTTTAGCTTAAGTACTAACTATCTTGTGAAACCCGCCCGTCAGGATTGTTGTGCATCAACATATCACCATCAGATTCTATATGGGTGAAATTCGACTTGGGCAGCGACGCAAAGCTTCAATGGAACTGAATACTGGGTGGAGCGTGTAACTGGCGGCAGATGCGATATCGCCCGCTTTGCATCCCCATACAAGTTGAACTTCACCCACTATTGCTACTTGAACAGTGCAAATATCGGACATGCAAAAATGTCACTGAAATATCCTGAGAAATGGGAAGAAAGACAAGTTCCATGTCTTTAACGGCTAGCTTCAAAAACCCTTATAATCCTAATGCACTAAAATCCTAGTACAGAGCTTCTGGTCCTCTGCTATTCTTAACCACAAGTCACAGCAAAACTTCCATAAGGATTCACAAAAGATACTTTGCCAGGTCCAGTCTAATATAAACTGCTCATACAATGCCCAAGAAATTACTGTATGTCAGCATGTTATGGCACACATTAACTGTGCCCATTATACTAACTTACTGGCGTGAGGTCAGCTGCTTGGGTCAACTCTAAAGATGCATATTAACTTGGTACTTGGCTATTACAGACCACATATCAAGCTTCTTCCGAAAAATGTACTATTCCCCAGGGCTGACATCCCTCACTCTGAGAGCAAAAAAATCACATTTTAAAATATATTTTTAAACCTTAATTAAATGCAAGCTACAGAAAAATAATTATTTTACTGACAGGATTGAGCGCACCATACTTATTAGGGCACACAGATGTGCAACTCTGCTGTTTTGACTATAAACAAGATTATAGGGTTGAAATTGCACTGTGCCAGATTTTTAATGAAAGCTTTCAAACATCCATTTGAAATTTCTTTGTCTGCAATTTTAATGAAAGTGTTAGCATGTTTATGCCAAACGAGCCGATTCCCTTGTTAAAACAGCTCACATAAGAATTCATGGGAACTTGTTAATGTGTTCTTTACCAATATAAAGCAGATTTCATCCCCCATATCTTTGATCTGCCTCGTGGGTTTCTGATGCATTTTTAGAACGTCCATTCTAACCACTGATGCATCATCAGTAGAGTCAAGAATTCAAAGTTCCTTTAAGGGAAATAAATACCTGAAGCATTCTCCTAAATGGCAAAATGACAATATCTATTTATAATAAATTATTTACATTTATTTGTGTTGCAGTCTTCCAACAAATTTGAAACTGTATATAGTATATAGTAACTGTATATTTCTGCTCCAGAATTTCCACACCATAAATTGCATTAAATAGAATATTGGTTAAATAATAAGCATTTGACGATGAAAGATGATGACAAAAGAAGTCTTTTCACTCAGTGTAATACTCAGAACATTATGGCAAGACATATGTCAGCATCTAGTCCCATGAAACCGGGAATATTTTTCAGTTCCGTGAATAGAACATGGCATATTTTGATGTCCTGAAACCAAGAAGGTCTCTCATTTCATTGCGGAATTTGGAGAGGTCCTGGCGTAGTTCATTCAGGTTCTCTTCAGTTGCCTGGTCTGTGCTATGCATCTTCTGTCTCATAGCGGTAAGGTAACGATGGACCAAGCAACACATTACCTTTTGGTAATTTTCATCTCGCTTATGCTTGAGGGTCTTCCATTCCTTGTTAGATAAAAAAATAAATTATAAAAGAAAGAATGGTCTATCTTTCAGTGGAGACCAACATTTACCATATGTAGGAACTCCTTTAAGATGCTCCTTAAAGCCTAGCTCTTTGACCAAGCTTTTAGTCACTCGTCCTAATATTTCCTTCTTTGGCTCGGTGTTGGTTTTTGTCTGATTTCACTCCTGTAAAGAGCTTTGAGACATTTAACTATGTTAAAGGCACTATATAAATGCAAGTTGTTATTGATAGCAAATATATTACTCATAAGAATGAAAGGGGCTAGCTATTCGTGTTTCTAGATCTTCCTTGGCATGCATTATGCCCCAGCTGATTAAGCTCACTTAGTAAATGCCATTCTGTGGCAGGTCAACAATTTAAATATAGGATAGGATAGGATAAGTCTAACATTACAGATGTATTACTATCTCTAGGCGTTTGCTTTTCACAGAGGTGAGCATCACATTATTAGGCAAGTATGGCTACTGATCATATATTTTCTTAAGATTCTATAAATATCACTCTCCTCTGTCATTGAGTGCTCTATGATTCGGACTCGTGTCATTACAATTTTCCAGATGTTTTCTTACTTTGAGGCTGTTTTGTCGTTTCACCTTCCCAGCACTCGTGTGAGAGCAGATCCACTTATTGAGACTCGTGAAGAGATAGCAAATGGTTTTTGGGGAAGGGATGATGTTGAACAGTGGGGGTAAAGTGCATTTGTCATCAAAATAGCTCAGCCACAGCTTTGCACGGGCAAACTTCCACTCCTTGTCTTCATGGTTCTTGGAAAAAAAATGAAAAAAGAAATAAATCACTGCAATTCAGTAATGCAAATGAGCAAACATTTATGGACCAAAACATAGCAGTTTAAAATATTCACTTTTATTGGATTATGTGAAAATATTTTCTTTTATGTTCCCCATATAGCGTGCACAAATTCAGAGCCAAGAGGGCACAGGCGTCCTGTCAAGCTTCTTTCAATGTCACTTTAGCTGGGTACTAGGGGTGAGGGCAAATGGTCTCCGGTGACCAATCCTATGATGTAATTCCCTACAGAAGCACTTGCCCTCTGCCTGGTGATCCAATGTGAGATAAGAAACCCAATGTGTAGAGAGAACGCAGGCAGAAATCTGCACTCCACCAAACTTAGCAACAGCAAACTGATCCACTACCACGCTGTCATCAAGCCCCTGCATGTAATTAAAAAAATAAGTGGTATATTTAATAGATAGCTGGATGCCTGTTGATGCATCACAAGATAATAACCAAATTGTGGTGTTTATATGATTTAAAACACCACTAACTGTTTATGAAGGGGACTGAGGAGACAGTAAGCATAGACGGAGATAATGAAATCCTTAAATGGAACATTATAGCTCTTGTTTTGTTGACATAACTTGAATGTCATCTGTGGAATGCAATAGGTCATAGTTGAATAATAATAATGTAGATTACTTCGCTCGGCTGAAATCCTGGAGTTTTTTTGCTTAATTGTCGGAAGAAATTCCACAACGTTTTCTCCTCCAAGAATTTTTCCCTCAGGAGAACAATGAAGTTGGGGAGCCAACAACAGTCAAAATTCAACAATCTCCACTGGAGTCAGCAGGTTTGACAGACTTTCCTTCTACACATTTTTTTTCTTATGAGTGAGTTCATCTTCCGAACAACTGAGAATAGATTTGAGCCTTAAATTCATTGACAGACATTTGAATTGTTTATAATGTGGAGTTGATTGTGAACGTTTTATTGTCAAGTGTACATTCCACTCTGATGGAGATTGTATACTTTACTATTCTGGGTATCTTAATACAAGTATTTCTAGAAGGTAAGTGGCTTTGTGGATAACACTTGGTCCATATGATCTCTTGGCTTGGTTTCGATCGCCTGAGGTGGGGTCAGAGAGGAATTTTCAAGAGAATGTTCTCCCTTATTGTCCTTGGGTTTTCTCTTTCTTTGCATCTCCCAGGAGATTACATGGGGGGGGGGGGGGGGGCGGGGGCAGGAGGGAGAAGTGTTTAGTCATGATGCTCAAGTCATCATGAGGTGTGGGGCAGGATTGATGGACCAGCTGGTCTTTTCCTGCCTGTCAATTTTAAATGCTCATATGGCTAAATGATGTAGAACCTCATAGATTCCAACTTTTATAACACAAGATGGGGTCTTTTCCAATTGGATTTGCTTGAGAATGTTGTGCAAATTTCTGGCTGTTGAAACCTCAACTCAGGAAGCACCTGGGGAAAATAGGCGAGAGCATCATTTAAATATCAAAATGTGGAAGGGAACATCCCACACACTATTTCTTGATATTCTTAATTGTAGGTTGTGCATTCATAATTATGCCCATTATGTAAAATGGCCATCTTGGTTTGCTAGATATTTGGCCGGATATTCCGATCCCTACGGGTGAGTACGCGCTGTGTACACACCCATAGGGACAACGGAAATGCCGGTTTCAGGCATGCCAAGCGCATGCGCTGAAAACCGGCATTTCCAATCTGTCAAGAATGCTCTTGACAGATCGCATGCCTGCCCTGGAGAAGGGCCTCTGCGGGCAGATAGTTCCGTTTTCTGGAGAACCTCCGCCTGCAGAAAACCCTTAGAAATCTTATGCCTGGTAAAAGCAGGTGTAAGGCCTGCTGTAAGGCCTGCTTTTACCAGCGTAAGATTTGAAAAAAAGTTATAATTTTTTTTTTCCACTTCAACATTATTTTAAAATACTTTTAAAAAGGTAAGTTTATTTTTAGCCCCGTAAAAAACTAATTATTTTTTTCAAAAATTTAATTTTTGTTTAGAATATTTAATTTATTGTAATTTTAAAAATGTGATTTTTAAAATTTTTTATTTAATGTTTTACTGTGTTTTTGGGGTGATCTCCATTCATATATTTGACAGGTCTATCTGTCAAGTGTATGAAGGGAGATTCCCTTCTTTGATTGGCTCCCCATGGCCCACGTGATCCCACGGACGCTTGCGAACCGCATGCGCCTCTGGGATACGTGGGCCCTGCACATTTTGAGTTGGAGACGCTCGTGAGCGGAAGTGTCCGGACCTCGGGAGCCCTCAGGTAAGTGCGTAGATTTTTTCCAGATTGGAGGCCTCCGCACGCGGGAAGCCTCCGATCGGAAAATACGGCCCAATAAGTGTATGTAGTTTGTTTAAAGGGCACAGTAAGGGTAAGCATTTACAGTCACTTCTTGACTGGTTTTCTTAATTGATTTTTTTTGACACTTAGCTTCTCTTGAGCCGTTGTGCCAATTCTATTGCATTTTCATTGCCACCAACTGCTACCAGTGGATTTTCAATGGGAAATTCCACCTATTTGATCTTTTTGGAGGAAGCAGATTAAAGCTATCAGAGGGCTACCAGGAAGGTCAGACTGTAGCAGAGGTGTTCTGTGCTCACCTACTGGTGCCCCTTCACCCACGTCTACAGACCTTGCTTTGGCAGAAAATCAGTGCATGCAGAGGCTCCTATTCCTAAGGGAGGCTGTGCAATATTCAAATACCCGAATAGTATAATGTTGGATGGTTCTTTGGAAACACTGCAATCACAGTATGTTATTTTTTAATGCGGTGCTGAAAAGCCTGATTGGCCACCCACCAAGATGCCACTAACCATATTTGGACACACTGTCATACCTATCTGGAAATGGCTGTGAGGAACTGTCTTCACACAGTCCAGGTCAGCAGAGAGTCAGATGCAGAGCTCTGTTACATGCTGCAAGGACAACAGTAGCCAACAAGAGCATAGGGCTGGCACAGTTAGTGACAGTACTAGTCTGTGGCCTGAATCTTGCCTCCACCTCCTTGCAGGCATGCTACAATATTGATCTATGGGGTTGGTCCCCTAGAGTGCCACTCTATTCACAACCACTTCACACAGTGACACCTCCACGTCAGTAGCCATCAAACAGGGGGTCAGGCTGCTCCATCACTTGCTCGCGGACTCATCCCTACACATGGGGCTTCCTTTCCCTTTTTTGACCATCACGTCTTAGTCCTCTTCAGTATTGGCAAAGGCTGCTAATGAGTTGAAATGCCCTTCAGCTTTTCAGAAGAATTTTTTCTCCCTACTCTGACACTTCTCCCACCACTAGTGTGCTCTGTCCATACATCCAAATCTGCACCTGAAGCTATACATGATATTGAGCTGCGAATGGAAGATTGGGTGTAAACGGCATAGATCACTTTGGGTGAACTTAGCACTCATTTCTAATCCTTTGGGAGTAAACTGCACCCATATTGGAAAATTTACTCTAGGACCTCATAAATCCTGAATTTTGAATACTGGTGCCAATATATATCTCAAAGTAGTTTACTCAGGAACTCAGAGTGCATGAATCAGTGCTGGTAATATATCACATTTGCAGCATTTTTACTTTCTTCATGCGTGCCACTGTCACATCATGACTGCAATCAATAGTTAACCTTGTGGAGGGACATAGCAGCGAACTCTGCGATACAGAAGATTAGAAAGCCACATGGATGAGTACACAATTAAAACTTATTAATTAATCAAATATATTAGCCACACACACAAACACACATATATTAAGGGTCAGGTTCTGAGATTTAATCAGGGCTTGTATTTCAGCACAGATGCCCTATGAGGTGATCGGACCTGAACTCAAGAAAGTGGCATGTGTTCAGGTGCATAATGTAAAAGGGACTTCTGTGTTCTGCTATGGTTTAGTAGCAGCCAAGTGTTTGTGCTTGAAAACACTATTACATTAAGGAAAGGCTAAAAGAAACCTTGTAAAAAGGTTATAGTATATAAATGGCTGTCGTATACTCAGTGGGTTACTTTCTTCCAGCCACATTCAGTCCGAGCCAGCAAATGACTGCAGTATTATCTTAAAAATTTGAATGACTAGGGGTCATAAATATAAGATAGTCACTACTAAATCCAATAAAGAATTCAAGAGAAACTTCTTTACTCAGAGTGGTGAGAATGTGGAACTCGCAACCACATGGAGTGGTTGAGGCAAATAGCATAGATGCATTTAAGGGGAAGCTAGATAAGCACATGAGGGAGAAAGGAATAGAAGGATATGGTGATAGGGTGAGATAAAGTAAGGTGGGAGGAGGCTCGTGTGGAGCATAAACACCGGCATGGACCTGTTGGGCCGAATGGCCTGTTTCTGTGCATCATATTTTCTATGATAAAAATGTAACGGTACGCTGATTTTTAAAAAATCACCGATCACATGACTTACAGCTATCATCTGGAAGCTTTTGTGTAGCATGGCTACCAGGAGTTTAGTCAGGACGATCACAACCACCACGTTATATGTGCCAATGATGAGTGCTCCAACAAAGGACTGCAGGTCATCGGTATAAGTGAACCTTGTGACGAACAGCGCCACATGCGCCAGGGAGAAAATGTACCAGAACAGGGCATAGCAGGTACCAATAAACCTGGAGGAACAAGAGACAGTGAATTAACTACTGGCCTGCCAACTCTCTAAGAGAGTATAAAATCAAAATGGAATCCATACAGATATCGAACATCTCCATCCAGAATTTCCACTAGACGTAACAGGACTTACATTAGCAGATTAGATATTGCAGCTCTACCTCGATTGGCACTTGAAATCTATCCCTGGGCACTGAAGTGGGAGGGTGAGAGGAGGGACACTGGTCAGCATGATGCTTAGAGCACCAAAACCTGCAAAGTACAATATTTTTCACTTCTTTCGTAGCATACACTGTCTGCAGTTGGCAGAGAAGTCTTTGTCAGTGCCAATCCGAACTGGACAGGAGGGACACAAGGATAGCATAAAGAGGACTCCTTCTGATATTCCCTCCTTTCTCTGTGGGAAGTAGTTAGCCTCTGGCAGGTCTTTAGAGTGACACATGGAGACTGGCAACCCAGCTTAAGAGAGATTGCACATCTAACCATGACATTGCAGCTCTAATTGGCCACGTCACCCGACCACCCAGGTTTGACATTTTTTAAACACAATTCTTTCCAATTTTCTAAAACAATCATGCCATATGTTCTATCAGAGGTAGCATGAAATGGAGATTCTAAGTAGAATATTATTTGTTGCCTGAGACTCCAGCATTTATAATTTACATTTGATTTCTTCCCATCCCCTTGTTTTCACCTTCCCCCTCTCCTCACTCACTAGCACCCGCCCTCTCCTGCCTGTACACGTGCCTCAGTGAAGGCTGGATACTGAGCAAGTTGACATACCATCAGAAACAGTTGAAACTGTTACCACACGAGATGCAGGAAACTGAAGCTCCTGAAACCTCTCTTTGCTAAGCCACAGAGAATTAAAAATATGAAACATACACAACAGTGGCGCAACTTGAGACTGGCAGGCAGGCTGTTGAGTTTGGCTTGATAAAAGGTAGCGCGCTGGAATGAGGTAAAACATCGAAGGAAAGTAAGTGACAGCACCGTTCAGGCCTTTAAACGACACTAACTGTAATAACTGAAATCTTGCTCAGATCGAGCATCTCGGTCACACATAATGGAACTGAAGCAACATTGTGACCCCCACCTTCTGACTGAGGAATCAGAAGCTCAGTTGAGAAATATCAAATGCTTGGGACAGTGAAGACAGATCTATTTACCTAAAAACCTGTTTTCTAGTGATTGGATATTAGTGCTTGAAATAAAAAATAATTGCAATAAAATACAATATTGTAACATGCTGTGGGAATAGTTCAGTAAAAAATGAAGCATTAACTAAACCTTTGCCACTAAATTGCACATCAACTTACGAATGGAAGGTGCTATTGCTCTGTTGCTCACAGAAGATTCCCGTACAGGCCTTGCCTTCCACTGTTGAAAACTCCTTATCGTACAATTGAGTCAGGCCGATGGTGAATGAGATCAGAACAAGCAGAAACATTCCCAGGAACGTTCCAAAATCGTGCAGCATTTGTCCCATAGAAATCTGATCACAAATATTGGGAGTAGATTATTAACCATTATGGAGTACAAATGGAAATAGTCATGTTTAGAGAATACTGGTTACCAGGCAGTGATTAAAATGCTGTAACCTAATAAAAGAGTTCAGATGTAATAAAGAGAAAGCTGGAAAAATGCGATTCGGAAGTCTCTGCTCATATCCTAACGGGCACAGGGCCAAAACATGAACTTCTCCAGAATTTAGTACTAATTGAAAATGTGACATGGAAAAAAATAATCACACTGGTACGTACGGGAAGATCTGGTCTTCTGAGATTGGGCTAAGGCACGTTGGCAAAGGAGCAGAGCTTTTCTTTGCGTCTAGCCATGGTACACATGATTTGGAAGTGCTCAGTGCTGACAGTGGGAGCCAAATAATGGAAATACCCCAGGAAATACCCTGGCAATGAGTCCAAAAATTGACCAAAATTGATGAATGGGAACAATTTCAGGATAGTAACCCCTTGAGTCCTCAAAAGACTTTTCCAGCTTTCAAAATATACAGCCTTTATATTCAACACCAGCTGCAAAAATGAGAGTATGGGATGTCCACTTGCAGATTTGATAATTTTCACAATGAGGAACAGGTATGTGTGAGTTAGAACCTGTGGCATTCATGTGTCCTAACTACATAATATAAAGTGTCTGTGGATCAGAAACTGAAATTCATGGATTTTGGATGTCTTGTGGGCAATGTTCCCTCTAATTTTTTGGGGGGGACGCGCGGCCCCTTTAACGGGCTGCGTGGCACATTCAAATTTCCGCGCAGGCGCGGTTTTTCCATTCCAAAGCCGGTGACCTCCAGACCGCTGCGCGGCCGCTTAATGGGAACATTGCTTGTGGGGAGTATGACCCTCTTCCACTGAGCCACAGAATTAGACTGATTTGATCTTCAATGAATGAAGCTTTGCATTCAAAAATGGATGACCCCTGTTGCATTGCTTCCGCAGGAATTCTAGTGGATTGAGGCATTTGAAAAGCATAAACTCAATTTGTCTTTAAAAAGTGGGGGGGGGGGGGGGGGGGGGGAGGCGGTGGTGGGTAGAGAAAAGAAACAGTTTCCATTTCCCAGAACTGATAACCCTCTGGAGTACAATCTGAAAAAGGAAAAGCGGATTAGAAATAAAAATGTTTTGCAGTGAGGCCTTTTCATGTTTCTGGCCATTTTCTAGGAAAGAACTGGTTTACGTTAGAAGGCTTTGAAAAACAGATGGTTTTATTATTTACTGAGATTTTGTTTATCAGCCCTAGAACTGCCAGCGTTGCTATTTGCATCCACTATGTTGACATTATGGCCACACTGACACAGCCCCGCGCTTTATATTTAAAATCCTGCCGGCTGAGCTCGTGAATCACCAGGTCAGCTTGGTGGCACAAATATAAACCTGTATATTATTCCCAAAGATCTTATAAATTTTAGAAAACCAACATTAACTCTGAAAAACAAGTAGAGGACAGTAATTCTTTCACGTTAATCAGGCGGAGGCCCAGTTTTCCCGTTAATTTTTTTTTTTAATCATGTCCGTGTTTCACGTAATTACTGGGAAATGTAACAAACTGCCTGTGTTTTCAAGCCAGATCCTAAACACATTTTCCATACATTAACTGAAGGGCCTGAAAGACATCACTGTTGCAGAACTCCACTAAGGATTAATTTTATATTTTTAATTGAATTTGCATAATGTTTTGGCTTTATTTGAACATGTCAATATCACAGGAAATCCTATAAATCAATTTTGGTTTTTTTTTAAATAGGAACGTTAATTTAAAGAAATACAGTGCATGTCCATATCCAAGGCCGTATTTCCTGTAACATTGCCAATTTCACGCGATTTAATCAGATTTGTTTTTTGTGTTGGTCGTTTAATAGCTCTGACTCAAAAGCGCCTTTGACATTCATACTGGATTGCTCACCCTGCACAATTCTGTTTACTCCCTCCAAAAAAAACATCTTTCATCAAGTCACTCTCCTTGGTTAAGGGACCTGCAGCAATTTATTTTCTAAATTAAATGATTCTTGATGAGGTGTTGGTAATTCAGAATTGGGCGTCTTTTTCCTCAGTGCAATGTTCCGACACACCGGTTAAGCTTTCAGAAATATGTCTCTTCCACTTTCAGGACCGTACATTGTTCAACATTTTTGAAAGCTCGGCTAGCATGTCAGAACAGTACAGTGAGCGAAAACCTATAAAAGAAAGACTTGCATTTCTATAGCACCTTTCACGACCACCGGACGTCTCAAAGCGCTTTACAGCCAATGAAGTACTTTTGAAGTGTAGTCACTGTTGTAATGTCTATACTGAAAATGTATTTGATCTACCTTGTTTAATGCTGTACTCCCAGGATAGGAACTTTTAACATTTTCCACACTAATGGATTATTACTGAGCATCTAATATCTGCATAATGCAGAATAGCATAATGGTGCTTGATGTGTTGAAATAATAACTGTGCCAAGCAGTGATAGGATGTGGGTTCTCACCATTCTACCCATAGTGAGTGTCCAATTCCATGTCATTGCATGTAGGTGTCAAATGGAGGCTAATGGAATGCTGACCTTTAGATCTAGAGGACTAGAATACAAGGGGGTAGAAGTTATGCTGTAGCTGTACAAAACCATGCTTGGACCACACCTGGAGTACTGGGAGCAGTTCTGGGCACCACACCTTAGGAAGGATAGATTGACCTTGGAGGGAGTGCAGCGTAGGTTTACCAGAATGATACCCTGACGTCAAGGGTTAAGTTACAAAGAGAGATTACACAAATTAGGGTTGTATTCCCTAGAATTTAGGTTAAGGGGTGCTCTGATCGAAGTTTGCAAGATATTAAGGGGAACAGATAGGGTAGATAGAAAGAAACTATTTCCTCTGGTTGGGGATTCTAGGACCAGGAGGCATAGTCTAAAAATTAGAGCCAGACCTTTCAGGAGTGAAATTAGGAAACACCTCTACACACAAAGGGTGGTAGCAGTTTGGAACTCTCTTCTGCAAACGGCAATTGATGCTAGATCAATTGTTAATTTTAAATCTGAGATTGATAGCTTTTTGTTAACCAAAGGTATTAAGGGATATGGGCCAAAGGCGAGGATATGCAGTTAGGTCGCAGATCAGCCATGATCTCATTGAATGGCGGAACGGGCTCGAGGGGCTCAATGGCCTACTCCTGTTCCTATGTTCCTAGACCAGAACTTCCTACTGAAAGTGGGGCAGTCAGTCTCATACATCTCTCAGTAGGGAACAGATGAGCAGAGCTCCAGGACATCTCCCCAACAAGAGAAAGACAGTGGTCAGCACAGAGAAAGTAGTGGAGCAGAGAATGGGGGATAAAAATAATTAAACAGCTGAGTGCCATAATACTTTCTTCTCTCTCTTAAGTTGACATACATTGTGCTCTATTCCCTGACCAAGATAGTGGACAACCAACCAGTTCCCAAGCAGTGGCCAATACAATTCTGTAACCAACCATTAAAGGACGTAGGGGTGCAGGCCAGGATCTTTCTGTCCTCCTTAAGGTGAAGCTCTGTGCTTCCATTGACAGTTAGGCTGAGCTTAGGAATTGAGAAGGAAACGGAGGGTGCAAAGCCATTTTAGGGCTTGAGCACATAATCTAGCCGACTCCACTGTAGTATTCAGGAAGCACTGCATTGTTGGAAGTGTCATATTTTGGAAGAAATCTTAAACAGAGATCCCGTCAGCCTGTTCAAGTGGACATTAAAGATTCCATGACATTATTTGAAAGAGTGCAGGGATTTCTCTCAGTGTTCTGGACAACATTCCTCCCTCAAACCCACCCATCTAAAAACATGTTGACTGTTGTTCATCTCATCATAAGTTGTTACTGGTGCAAAATGACTGCCACATTTACCTACATATCGTTGATGACAAGCAAAAATGTCTGTATATATGCAAGTGTTATTAGTAAATTACTAAGCTGTATCACACTGCTATAACTGGGCGACATTAACTTCTTACAATTAAGATTAGAAAGCCTCATCAACTAGCAGATTTGGTTAAGGCTTAAACATACAGAAATCCTACACAATATTTATATCAAAGCAGTTTGTATTAAGGACCATTTTAAATCACCAGCAGGATTGATGTGTAAAAACAGTACACGGAGGAGAGAGGGACTGGTGTATATTTGATTTTTTTTTTCCAAAAAACAAAAATCAAAACCCCTCATTCACTATTAATTACCAAGCCTGATGATCTGGTTTGGCTTAGCTCAATCCCAACTGACATTTTAAATTGAATCAATGGTGAAACCTGAATATGTGAGCCAAACTTTTTATAGCACTCTCTTGGCTGTTTGTACACTCTTGACTGTGTTGAATTTTTTTTTTAAAGTTCGTTAATAGCAGTCACTATTTAATTAATAACATCTCAAAAGGGATGTTTTGACTGTGAAAGAAGTTGCTTGAAATCATATAAAACACTCAGGTCTGTGAATTTTTTTTTTTTACAAGCACCCAGTCCAACTGGAACACAACCAGTACTTATCTGGTGCCTGCTTATTTTTAGACTTCTAAAATCAGCAAGTATTCTGTGGTCTGGTGTGTTCGGTGCTTCAGGTTCATTATGGATTGTACTCCTCGTGATTTTAGTCTTTGTGAATTATAAATGCACTATAACGTTATTGGAATCTTAATAGATCTGTGGGAGTGTGACATATCTTCCTCTCCCTTAATGCAAAATAAAAATAATAAATATTGAAGTCACTGAAAATGAATAACAACAGTGCTGACAGCACAGTATTTTTGTAAATTAAAAAGGGAGATGAGTGGTTGTGACAATACAATGGATCAAACGGTTGATCTGCTGCACCACAAGTATGTGGTCTATCTACAAGTCCCTATTTCCGTGATACTCCTAATATTGCCTTGGCACTTGTGGTCTGTCTCCCCTTCACCTGTAGTCCTCAGCAGATGTGCTGATTCACATTTTGGGACCTTAATTCACAGCCTGCCTTGCCCACGTTGTCCAGGGTAGATTCGGTGTTGGTCCATCTTCTTATTCTTCACCACAAAAAGGTAAATGAATGTTATTAGGAGTCAGTGTTTTCCCACTTTCCATAGACCAAGCAATTAGAACCATTGGACCACACGTTTTATTTTGTCTTTCTCTTGCTGTAGACAGTGCCTGTCTGCTTCACAATTTCCCACCGTGACGTTATTGCAACCAAGGGCTCACCATGTGAGGAAGCGCAGGCACAGATCTGGGTCTATTCACTTTGCTGCTGTAACATTCCTGAGAGAAAACCTTCAGCCAACACATTGGTTGGGATTGTGGCCCCTGACAAAAAGTTAATGAGTAGCTACTGTATGTGACAAGTCTCTGATTGCAGACAGGCTGTCAGAGGTGGCACTAAATGGAAGCCAAGCTCTTCCCAAAGGTTGAGATGGAACGTGAAAAATATCAGAAGACCAACATTACTAAAACCACAAGACTGAATTACAGTTTGAAACTCAATTCCAGACATTTTGTTTGAGAAATTGTTTGCTTATTACAAAGATGTGGCATGTCAGTCTTGCGCAATGGGGCACTTGTCTACCTTTAGCACTCCTAGGTCAGGTTGGAATATGCGGGGTCTGTGGAAGCTCACCTAATCTGCATAGGGGCTGTGGACACCTGTGCCACTGGGGTGCATCTCGGGCACCTGCCTGTTCCCACAGGCCAGAAAGTCTAGTGGTGTTTGACAATTATGGAAGGGGAAGGGAGTGCTAGGGCACCTCCAGAAACTTGCTCACATTGCTCCTTTATAAGGGGGGTCAAACAATTCCCCTCAAATTTCTTACCTGTTTGAGGGTACAGGTCACGGTCAAAGCCTGAATCCCCAGGCAGCCCTTACTTCCACCAAGGAGGGAGGCTGGTCTGCGCTCCTCTTTGGATGGACCAGCCTCTGGAAATGTTGCGACCTTCTGCGAGGCTAAGAACGGCCAACGTAGGGAGTCCCTGGCACTGACCACTCCCTCGCCGTGTCATTAGCTTGGAGGCTCCGCCCTTACAAGGCCCCATAGGATCTCCCATTGGAGGCAGAGACCCAGAATACCTTCTGGCCTCAACACCTCACTCTGCTCGAGCTACAGCCGAGGATTTTGGGCCCTAATATGCTTAACCCTAGCCTCAGAACGGCATGCCCTATTGAATTAGTGGAGCATTTATTTTCTTGCACTCTCTCTCCTAATGCCTTCTTTAAATGAGACAGCTTATTTATTATTCTTTACATTGTGTATAATACAGTATGTTTTGATTTTTAAAGTTTATCTTTTACTTTTGTAACAGAATTCTGTATAATGTGGTCTTCTTAATTTGCATCTGTTGAAAATGAGGCAAAATATAAAAAGAATTTGCATTTATATCGCGCCTTTCACAACCTCAGGGCGTCCCAAAGCGCTTCACAGTCAATGAAGTACTTTGGAAGTGTAATCACTGTTGTAATGTAGGGAAAGGCCGCAGCCAATGTGTCCACAGAAAGCTCCCACAAACAGCAATGAAATAAAAGACCAGATCATCTGGTTTTGTGATGTTGGTGGAGGGAAAATTGTTGGCTAGGGCACTGGGAGAACTCCTCTGCTCTTCTTCAAATAGTGTCATGGATCGTTCATGTCCACCCGAGAGGGAAGACAGAGTCTCGGTTAAAAATCTTATCCGAAAGAGGGCACCTCCAACAGTGCAGGTCTTCGCTCTTTCCTATGGAGCCACTCTGGATCACGAGAATGTTCCCTGACAGTGATGTCACTGCAGTAGCCCAGCAAGTAGGAAGACTCAGCTTGAGGGTCACCGTGCAGGTAAGAAGGTCGACAGTTTTTGCAAAAGGATCGATCAGATTCTTGCAAGTACAGTGGCCCAAAAATTCGTGAGGAAGCCTTCGTGCGAGGGTAAGGCTTCCCCGCGATCTCTCACTGCGCGTTGGCTTTTTCAGTTCCAGCTCGCACGAACTTGATGTTCTGGACAGCTGCTGTGCTGGGCTTGCGTATCCCACAGGCGTAGTTAATTCGTGCGAGCTGTGGGTTCACGTGACTCAGTTAGAGCCAATGGCAGCACACCATCTTCCATTCATAACTTTCACATAAGTGCTGTGAAAGCTATGAATACTATAGCCCCCCAAAATAACAGCTAAACCTCAATTAAATTTTAAAAAAAAAATCACATTAATAAAATAAGTATAGTTAAATAAATTAACCATTTTAAATAAAAAATTAAATTTTTGAAAAAATTTAAATCTTTTAAAAAGTTATAAAAATAAACTTACCTGTCTTTAAAGTCTCTAAAAAAGATATACCTGTTAAAAAAAATTCAAAATAATACTTAATTCACTACTTACCTTGTTAAAGTGGGTCTTACTCCTCCTTTTTTTGTGTGTAAAATCTTCCATACTTACCTGCGCGTTGAAACCACTAAGTGCACTGCATGCGCGCAGCCTGTAGCGCGCACTGCGGTTCACCTAGGAACCGCCCCCTTTTCCATTCACCAAGTGCCGGTTTTCAGCGCATGCGCGGTGCATGCAGAAAACCGGCGATTGGAGACAGAATACGCGAGAGTACGCAGTGCGTACTCTCGCGTAGCGGCACTAATTTTTGGGCCATTATTTGTTTCTATAAAATGGGTGGAGTACTTTGAACAGAAAGTACTTACCCTGGACTTTCTTTCCCATTAACACCTTCTTGTATTTTGTTGGTGCATAGCTTTAAGAGTTGCAGTCTAGAATGTGTTTACTTGTGTTTCTATCATACTTCCAAACAATTGAATTTAAAAGCAAATTCAAAACTAATGCAATCAGAAATTAGTCAGCTGCTCTGGAGAAGGAATATAATGCACAAACAGCACAATGTAGGTGAAATGGTAATAAAGATGACAGCTATATAAAAGCTGAAAGCACACGGCATTGTAAGATTAATATGCCCTCTGCTCCTTCATCACAATATAATGTTGTCATGTTATTTTAGTAGCGAGTTACTGAGATGTAACTATACATATATTGCTGTCTCATTTATGAGCCAAAACTTTGTAGAAGGTCACACACAGTAACACAGCAACAGAAACTCCTTAGACAGAAAAATGGTAATACTCACAAATAGACCGCAAAATCATGGAGGTTTATAGGTGTGAAATTTAGCCAGTCTCAAAATATTTGCAGTGCAAACATTTTTAGGTTAACAGTACTGGCTGTATAAACTGTTGATTTTAAGCTGACTAAAGGTGATGGCAGGCGTACATGTAGACAATGTTCATACTGTTTCCCTCCGAGATTTAGAATTCCGGTCAGGTTGGTGCTCTACTAATCAAAATGGCAAACAGAGCATATATAGATGCATGGCTTTATCTGATGCCCGATGCAATGAAGTTGGAGAACAAAGCATGTATCTCTTGTTCTACACATGACAGCTCCCTTATTGCTGCAATGTAATGAAGACAAGATGCACAGCAGATTTCCAGCTGTTTGCGGGGGGAAGGGGAAATCTAGACTGCGAGTTACTGTACGCCAAATTTTTCAGACCTCCTGGCAGCTGGAAGCACTGGCAGACAATTGGGATCAGGTCTCCTGCCAATCCCCATGGCCAAGAGTGTGTGGTGCAGAGAGGAAAGGGTGACAAAAATATCTTTTAGAAACCTTTAATTATATAAGATAAGGATAGGGGAAAATAATAAACAATAATCAGAAAATGTGGAAGCCAGTATGCGATGGCGTTGGAAGTGCAGCGTGCTATCGCACGAAACAGTAAGACGTTGGTGTGCACTTACAGTATCTCAGCTGTGCTACTGGGAGAAGCAAAGAAGGGGGTTTCCAGGCACTGCCCCATAGAGAGAGAAGGCGAATCTAAGGAAAACAAATCAGCCTAGGGCCACTCTCTCATATCTCAGCAACTGGTTTAGGAGTACTATTAACAGAGACCTGGAACTGGTCACCTGCCCACGCGCTCAAGCACTGGGTATTCTGCAGGGGATACCTGGCAAGAGAAAGGAGACAAAGTGCATTGGAAAAATTACTATATGGATGCAGGAGAATTAGATATTGTGAACGCATTACCTGCAGTGGTCCCAAGATGGAACTAGTTGTGTACATAAAGAAAAGCCGCAGGTAACTGAGAACGTTGCCAAAAGCGAACAGACCCTCTGCCACTAACGTGGGGTGGAAAGCGTCCCAATCCTTCCTGTCTCCAATAGCATGAAACTAGAGAGACATGAGAAAAGTTCATAGCTTGCATGAGGAATAACATGATTTAGAGATTACTCTTAATTTAAACATTTTTAACATATGTATCCAACGCACTCTTTCTCGACATCCTAATTCTCAAAAGAATACTTAAAGGGATTAGTTGTAAAATTTGGCCAACCATTGACATATTTTTAGTCTGAGAGGTGAACACAAGCTCTCTCTGCAGTGCAGAGTTGGTATTAGTGAATAATCCTCTACATACATTTATGAGTCAATAATACGAAGAAACGAAACATAGTAAAAAAAATAGAAAATTTGAACTTAAAGCTACAGCACTTCTCGTGTGAGAAAACTAGAACTGTAACGTCCATATTTTACATACTAGATTTGGCATGCATGAGCAAATAACAGTGGAATCCACCCCAAGTGCAAAACTGGGTCTGCGCTCAATTCAACGGCCTTGCATTTCGCCGTCGGTGGCGTAGCTAAGGAGTACAAGGAAGGAGACAGCGGAAGGAAATCCGCACAGACCTCGTGCGAATCCCCCTTCGAGAACTTGTTTTCAAACGCTGCAAAGCTGTGCCCAGCATAGTGCCCCACGGAGCCCAGGAGCACACCGTTGTGCGTATGTGAACCTGGGATCACAATGCTGCTTTCACTTCCTGACTCTTAGCCAATTGCCAATCCAATACTCGAGAAGTGAAATTCTGGGTAAACGGGTCATGCGACCAGTGTGGTTTTCATTGAGCCAACTTTTTATGTTGGAAATATCACTATTATACAATGTAAGATCTATTTGCTAGGTTGAAGTGGTAATTTTTTATTTTAATTGGTTAATATAGAAACCCTAGGTGACTGTAGCCAGTGTTTAAGGCACACTGAATAGATTTGAAAAGAGTTTCCTGGCTGTGCTTGAAAACATCGCAGTTCGCTCACATTAACTAAATCAACCATCAACATTAAACTGTTAGGGTTAACCAAATAGAAAACAATTGAAACAACTGTAGAAATAATAAGACAGTTAATGAAACCTAATGCTGTGGAACAGGCTTCTTGCGCCTGTTCGCACCAGACTTAATTTTTTTTTTAGTGTAATTACCTCGCAGTAGGCGGGCAATTAGCCCAACTTTTCGCCAGCACATTCAGTTTTATGAGGAGGCGAAAGACGCAGTGAAGCATATGCGCAGTCGGAACTTGACAGATCACAAGTTCGGCATTTAACGCATGCGCATCCCAAACTTGCGGTCAGTTTCAAAGGTGGTATGGCGGTGTACTCTGAGTACGCCGTCATTCCGACCGTAAATTCAGAATCATTATTACAGGGAAGGAATGAAAATCTAAAAGGAGAACCATCCTTGCATCTTCTGCACACTGTCTGGTAGTCAGCTATGGTGCAGGTCTGGAAACAGGTCTATGTGCCGACCTTCCAGCCAGCGGAAGTGTGTAATGCATGGAGACAGAAAGGGGGGGGGGGCGGGGGGGAAGGGCAAAGCAAAATTTTTAAAAGTTAATACAATTAAAATCATTGACTGCAATTCCTACAAGGTGAATCAAAAATCTGCAAAGGCCATTTGGGGGAATTACTGAGCAGTGACTAAGTGCTTTCCCACAAGAGAGGGGAAAATTGGAGAGCGAGTCAACCCAGGCTGCAGCCACATTCCTTCTAGTGGCTGGTTACACAATGGCTTTGGCAGAATGCCCATGAACAGGTCTGCCCTCACTGCAGGGGAAATGAGAGGGTCCTGAGAAAAATACTTTCATAATGGCCTGGAATTTGCAGTCAGCAGTGAAGCAATGACGTTCGCCGCTGGCCCCAAAGTACGCTTCGCACAAAGATCTCGCGATCTCTGTGTCGAGAAGTTCGGGTTTTCCCGACGTGTAATTCAAATCAACGTAGTATAGTGGGAATCCCATAGTGCGAGCTGCTGTGACGTCAACAAGCTGTCTAAGCAGCCAATCAAAATGCTGAATTTTCATAGACAGCAAACCAGGAAGTGGGTAAGCTCTTAAAATTCTAACTCTTTAAAAATGTTAGCGAGAGCAAAACAAAGATTTGGGGCTCTCACATGGGGAAAAGGCAAACCTGAAATATAGATGCACAAACATTAAAAAAAATTGTTTTAAGTTTCTTAATTGTAATTTTTATAAAAATGGATAAATTTGACACTGCACAAAATTAAAATTAGTTTTTCAGGGCCATAACCTTTGTTTAGCAGTCAATACGCTGTTAAAACCCCAGTTACACCTAATCCCTTTGGGTCTAACATTTAGTGGGGAATTTAAAAGCGGTATTACTGCGGAAGAGCCGCAGTTTTCGTCAGTTTCCCTGATTTGAGAGATTTCACTGATTGCCGGCTCTGTGGGGGGGGAGGGGGGGGATCAGCGCAGACTGTGGAGGAGCAGTGGATGACAGACCGCAACTGACATGAATCTATCATTAATGACTTATGAAATAATACTGAGTGGCCTGCGGGTGGCACTGTCCAGGGAGAGTATAAATACTCGGGCACGGGCCCAGCTTGCGCAGGACATTCTTAACAGGAACTAGTGAAGGACACAACTAGACCTCCATGTTGTAAAACAGTTGATTAAAGCTTTGTTTAACACTTAGACCAAGTGCCTAGTAGTTTTCTTACGTCAGCAACTTTAGCATTTCCGCATGCGCTTTGTAAGAAATCGTGGATTGAAAGAAATAATAGTCTGTTACGGGTTCCCTAGATCAGAAGTTTGCCTAAGTTGATGACACAGGAAGATTCCAGTCATGTCAGAAAAATAGCTGTACAGAGAGCTGAATTACGAGGTCAGAACACAAACACAGGCCTTTGAGTGGGCATAGCTAGGCCTGATAAGGGATGCAGCAAGGAGCTCTAGGATAAATAAGTTGTCTACGAGAGGGCAGCATGACCTTTAGAACAGAGATAAGGAGGAAAATGACCTCATGAGGCTGGGAGGGGGCTGTCAGAGTTAGCCTCTCCCTTGTAATTGGACAATGGGATGGGTAAAAATGAACACCACCAGGTATCCACCAGCCCATCGAAATAAGGTATAAAAACAGACGGCAGAGAGGAAAACAGGCAGTTAGGGGGTGAAGGCTTCCCCGAGGTGGCTACGGTCTAACACCTTGGTTAAGTTTAGCCTCTGAGGTGGATCAATGCTGGCTGACGGCCTAACACCTCCAACAGCTCGAGGGACGACCCAACGGAAGTGACCGCTGCCACAGGACTGCAGGAATCCACCCAATCCGGGACCACTGTACTGCCTCACTGTCCATTTCGTTCCGTTCCGTTCCAGAGCCGTAGATCGCCCTCATCGGTCACGGGTTGTATGTCTACTGTATCTATTTCAATCGCATGCAGTAGTATCTGAGTTATGCTTAAACTGAAGCTCTCTAATAAAAAGCCTTACAACTCCTAAGACCCTTTGGGTAATCTGTGTGTGACCTATGATCCAAATCTTACAGCCTGCATATGCGCTAAATCCTGAGGTTGCGGTCAGTTTAAGAGGAGAAATGACGGCGAACGCTGTCAGTTCGCCGTCATCAGGACCGCAAATTCTGGGCCAATATTTACACTTGTCCATCAGCATATAGCATATTTAGCCTATACAGCACTGTAAATGGAGCATTGATGAGTTCGTAAAATATCTAGTGCAGGTAGCTTTATGATCAGATTCTCCTCTATTTTTTAAATCATTTTTGCAACATTTCCTTCCAGTTAGTATGAGCAAGCAGTTCTCACATCCAAACCGAACCACAGACTCACCCTTCTCTCTACTCATCTCTTGTTTACCTTATTATGAGCCACAACTTTGAGAGCAAAAGTTGCTAAATACAAGGAGTTCATGACAAAACTGAGCTGATTTCGAGACTCCTCCATAAAATCTTCCAGTCCATCGTACCACAGTCTCTTCACATCTGACCACACCATTCCTAGAGACAAATTATACATTAGCACATTCCCGAGAAGAAACGATACATTCAAACCACTGATTCAACAATGTCTGGGTTTGCCCACTGCACGCAGAGAATAATGACTCTGTTTCTCAGTGTTAAGACTGAATACTTGCAGAATTACTATCATTCTCATTTGGAAACTGCATTTTTTACAAAAACAAATAAATACTCAGAACAAAGGATGACTTTTCTGAAATCAAATAAAGTTGTCTTGGATAACTTATTCTTTAGGGTTAATGCAAATTACACAGATTTCAGTTTGGCGTTAAAACTGAACGGAACTATTACCTAGATCTACTGGCTGTATTATATTCACGACTATAGATAGACTATTCAGCAGATTGTTATTATTCAATGGTTTTTTTCCATTTCCCTAATGCATTTAGGTGTGGACTGAGACTGATTTCCTGCTTTGCTCAATCTCCAGAAATGCCTCAGTAATGCCCCACCCAAAACAGCTGTTTTTGAGTATGCTCACCAACTGTGAGGCTAAATTCCATCTTAAACTTCTTCCTCCCCATATAATTTTTCTCCCATTACTGGTTCTTGCCCGGTCATACACCATCTGCATCCAAGTGGGAGCCTTGTGCCTTCCTGCCTTCTAAGTCTCCTTAAAAAATATTGGCCCGTATTTTCCGATGCCTACGGGTGTGTACTAGCTGTGTGCACACCATAGGGACATCGGAAATGTCGGTTTCAGGCATGCGAAGCGCATGCGCTGAAAACCAGCATTTCCGATCTGTCAAAAATCCTCTTGACAGATCGCACGCCTGCCCTGGAGAAGGGCCTCTGCGGGTGGAGAGTTCCGCTTTCTGCAGAACCTCCGCCCGCTGAAAACCCTTAAAATCTTACACCTGGTAAAAGCTTTTACCAGCATAAGAGTTTTAAAAAAATATTTTTTTCCCCCACTCATTTATAATTTTAAAATACTTCAAAAAAGGTACGTTTATTTTTAGCCCTGTAAAAAACTTAATTATTTTTTTCAAAAAATTAAATTTTTGTTTAAAATTTAATGTAATTTTAACTAATTTAAAAAATGTGATTGAAAAAATTATTTAATGTTTTGATGTGTTTTTGGGGTGATCTCTATTCATACTTTTGACAGGTATATCTGTCAAAAGTATGAAGGGAGATTCCCTTCTCTTATTGGCTGGCCTGGCCCACGTGATCCCAGGGACGTGTGCGAACTGCCTGCGCCCCTGGGATACGTGGGCCCTGCACATTTCGACTGTGGAGAGGCCCAGGAGCGGAAGTGTCCGGACTTCGGGAGCCCTCAGGTAAGTGCGTAGATTTTTTTCCGATAGGAGGCATCCGCACGCAGGAAGCCTCCTATCGGAAATTAGGGGCCATAATGTTCTGACCATACCTTCAGTCTCCCCTTTAAATTCTCCCTCTTCCTCTATGGAGTCTATCTTCCCACATGTGGAGCACTCGCAGATATTCTTTTAGGAGTGCTATGTAAATACAAGCTGCTGCTGTTAGCCATGCCCACCGCTCCCCTGCCCCAGCCCACTGCCAGTGCTGCTCTCAGCCGGCCACCAGGAGGGGTACTAAAGTCACCCCTGTGGATGCTCCTCATTTCATTTTTCTCGCCGTATCCCCGGAGAGTTTTCTGTCCTCTATATGATGCCTCCCCACATCAGCACACCTGAACATAGGGATGGAATTAAAACTGCACCCCACCACTGCGTACCATCACATACAGTTTCATCCATCATATCATTCACAGTACAACTAGTCCACAATACTCTCTCTGGTGATTGCTTGACACTATAAATATAAAACTGGCAATTTGGAAAGGAAACAAAACAAGGAATTTGTTTCTGATCACTGCAGGTAAGACAGCTGGCTGGCACTGAGAAAATAGTTTATATTCTTGTATGATATTGAGTATCAAAATTCAGAGAGCCAGACATTTAAACTTACTCCAAGAACAAGTTCTTAAATGACATGGCTCTAGGGGTGATAACTGTCCAGAATTTCTAAACCTAATTTAACCATTGAGATTTTCAAAATGTCCAATAAAATCTTCCGCAGAGAAGCAAAAGTCACTTCACAAAGACTCAGGAGATATGAAAGTGCTCTCTGCATTTATATAAAGGCTAGAATTAAAATATAATTGATGCATACTGGTTAAAAATTATATAAAATGTTATTGTATTATAAGTTTTAAGCCACAACTGTGGTCTAAAATCACTTGAGTTTGAAAGTTGTCATAGTGCATGCAGTGTGTAGAATGGAGCTGTGTATTTTGCGCATTTTTTTTAAATTGCACTGCCAGGAACACACATTTGCTCATTTTGCTTTCTGGAAAGTGAATGCATAATTAAGAGGCCAATCCAAAAGCACCTGCAAGAATACTGCTCAACTAACAACACACATAATTGGTATAAATAGCTCACTGTGAGCCAAGCAAACTGTGCAGTTTGCAGTTCCTGGGGGAACTGAGGGTCAGCAAAGAAGACGCAAACTCTGATTCACTGACAACAGTATTCGGCTTAAAGCTAATGGCATGAGAAGCCATCCACCAATACCCAGAGGGTAAAGCATGAATGGGAGGTTGGACTACATACCCAGCTATCTGGAAGGATCAGACCTGAACAAAATGACCATGGCGAGAAATAAGAATGAATATGTATAAATGTAGGCAGCCATATATGTACAAAGCCAATCAAAATCAATTACAGATGGCAGATATGTTTGCTGGAATACATGGTCCGCTAACCTGCGGGAATAGCAGCTCGAAGGGAAGTAATTAAAATAGTTGAGGTTTCTAGAGAAGGACAAAAAGGGGATACGAGAAAGATGCAGCTGCGAAAGATTGAAGACTGATTCTATTTATTCATACATAAAGCTGAAAATGACAATGCACTCAGAAAGCTCTCAAACATTGTGCAGGCAATGTACTTTATATTTGGGTAAGCAATGCGTAAGGCTAAAAAGCTATACTGCTGCCTAAAATACACAGGACTGAGGCAGAGAAATTGGTTTCATGACGGTTCCATGGCGTGAAGTGGATGGCACACTCGCCTGAAGATGTTGGCCCGAGGCTCACTCCAAATTGGGCCTTGGGCCTTATTTCCATAAAACCGGCAAGCTGCAGACGCCAAGTCAAGGCTTTCTCAAAATCAGCCGGCTCAGTATCCGAGAAAGGACAACAACAACTTGCATTTATATAGCACCTTTAACGTAGTGAAACATTAACCAAAACTAGTTGGGCACCAGGACTCAGTAGGTCATACAGCAAGGGTTATTTGTTCAGCAAACTGGCATTGAGCAGCATGCAGCATCTTCAGTCGATACTTCAGACATGCAGATAGTTGAGGTTCTGAGGTGCATGTTCCATGATACAGTAATAGTCAGCTTCAATGTGCCCTGGAAGCAGAGTCCGAACAACTATGAGTAAGGAATTCCAACAAGTCATGGCTGTGCAACTGTCTACGCTCCAACAGAGCAGTAGCCAACATGAGGCTCGAGCCTCCAGGAGAGGATCGTGACCAAAAGTAAAGGAACAAGTGCGTGATGCTCAAATCGCTCCCAGTCCCTTGCCTGTAGCTGCCTCTGGACAAGTGACAGGAGAAGCCCCTGAAAGCAAACAGGCCACACAGCAGCCAGAATATGACAGGCGATTCCTGGCACACAGGCAAGGACTATCTTTGGCTTGCAACGGGTCAAGGAAGGTGGTCTGCTAATCACAAGTAAATCCTCAGCAGACTTTCTCCATCCTGTAAGAAAGACTTGCATTTATATAGCGCCGCTCACAGCCTCATGACGTCTCAAAGTGCTTTACAGCCAATGAAGTACTTTTGAAGTGTAGTCACTGTTATAATGTAAGAAACACGGCAGCCAATTTTGCATACAGCAAGCTCCCACAAACAGCAATGTGATAATGGCCAGATAATCTGTTCTAGTGATGTTGATTGAGGGATAAATATTAGCCAGGACACCGGGGATAACTCCACTGCTCTTCTTCGAAATAATGTCATGGGATCTTTTACATCCACCTGAGAGAGCAGACGGGGCCTCGGTTTAACGTCTCATCTGAAAGACGGCATCTCCGACAGTGCAGCACTCCCTCAGCACTGCAATGGAGTGTCAGCCTAAATTTTTATCATCAAGTCTCTGGAGTGGGACTTGAACCCACAACCTTCTGACTCAGAGGCGAGAGTGCCACCCACTGAGCCACGGCTGACAATGCATAATAGTACACCCAGTAGTACATTACAAAGGAGTAGCAGAGGGGAAAGTCCACAGTTCTCTAGTACTCACACTACAAACAGAAAGCACAGCCCTACATCTTGTTAAATACGCTGCACCTCACTATTAGTTTCAGTAAAGATACAACACATCACGGTAAACATTTCAGTCATTGTTTTCTTTTCAAATTAATACTTCCCATATAAACAGCAGTACTAAGAAATGATTGTTAAAAATACATCCAAATAAACATAAGGGTAGGCCTCTAGATGATGCTGAAGCGTGCTGAAAGACTGCCAAACCAATGAGGTCTCATGTTGTGGCTGCTCATCTTCTGCCTTCTCCTCCTCCTCCTCCTCCTCCTCTTGTGCTAGGGCTTGTTGCTATTCCTCTTCCACAAGTAAGCATATGCCTTTCCATAGCTGTGCTATGCGGAAAAATACTACCATTCCACAAATTCTCTCCAGGGGACATTATAGAGCTCCCCCTGTATGGTGCAAACAACGAATCAAATGACTGCTTGATGACATTCTTGAAATGTGCTTCTTTCTAGGCTCTTTGCTGGGTGGTATGCGGGCGGCATAGCAGAGCCATGAGCCATAGTTCAAGGAGGTAATCCTTATCTCTCAGGAGTCAAACATTCAACCTCTTATCATATTGGAATGTGAGGAATCCACGATTCCCTGAAAATGGGAGCACAGGAATAGGAAAAGGCCCATTCAACTTCTCAAGTCTGTTCCACCATTCAATTAGATCATGGCTGATCTGTACCTCAACCCCATTACCTGCATTTGCTCCATATCCCTTCATACACTTACCGAACAAAAAAATCAATCTCAGTCTTGAAAGCTTCAATTGACCCCCAGCATCCACAGCCTTTTTGGGGGAAAGGGTTCCAGATTTCCACTGTCCTTTGTGTGAAGAAGTGCTTCCTGATTTCACTCTTGAATGGCCTGGCTCTAATTTTATGGTCATGCCCTCATGTTCTGGACATCCCCCACCAGAGGAAAGATAATCACTTTATCTACCCTATCAAATCCTTTTATCATTTTAAACACCTCGATTAGATCATCCGTCACTCTTCTAAACTCAAGGGAATACAAGCCATGTTGATGCAATCTGTCCTCAGAATTTAACCCTTCAAGTCCCAGTATCATTCTGGTGAATCTACGCTGCACCCCTCCAAGGCCAACATATCCTTCCTGAGGGGCCGTGCCCAGAACGGATTTCAGTTCTCCAGATAGGGTCTGACCGAGGCTCGATACAACTGAAGCATAATTTCCTCCCCTTTGTATACTAGCCCCCTTGAGATAAAGGCCAACATTTCATTCGCCTTTTTGTACCTGTCAACTAGATTTTAGTGACTTGTGTACATGGCTACCCTAATCTCTTTACTCCTTCATAGTTCCTAGTTTCTCATCATTTAGAAAATATTCTGATTTGTCTTTCTTGGATTCAAAGTGGATTACCTCATACTTTCCAACACTGAACTCCATTTGCCACAGTTTTGCCCACTCACTTAATCTGTCTAATCTGTATCATGGGTACTCCCTGGAAACCATACATTTATATACATAACTCTTTTCTACTGGCCAATGACTATTTGGATGTTCGTCTAGTAGTATATTTTTCTGTTAATGAATGTCATGGGATGTTGCACAGGTGATTGAATGGTCACAGGTGTAATTGCTGACACCCTACACCCTTGGAATACCACATTTTTCATAAAACTCTGGTCAGTCTCTCCTACTGCTGGTGCATCCGGACGCTAATTTTATTGTATTCCCCTGCCTTTTAAAGCAGGGCACCTGTGACATCAGTTATGCAACAGTTAACCACAAACTGCCTGACTGTCTCCTGCTTTTGGTTGGAAGGAGCCCAAGCTAAAACAGTTGAATGTGGTTATCACTTTTCTTGTTACTAGCAGCGCAATGCTCCCTGATTGCATGTCTGGTTCCAGGAGATGGCATAATTCATAAATGGTTTGTTAGTGAGGCATGGCTCCTCATGCATTCATTAAGTGTCACCTGTGGCTCAGTGGGGAGCACCCTTGCCTCTGAGTCAGAAGGTTGTGGGTTCAAGTCCCACTCCAGAGACTTGAGCACAAAAATCCAGGCTGACACTCCAGTGCAGTACGGAGGCAGTGCTGCACTGTCGGAGGTGCCGTCTTTCAGATGAGATGTAAAACGAGGCCCCTAACTGCCCTCTCAGGTGAATGTAAAAGATCCCACGGCATTATTTCAAAGAAGAGCAGGGGAGTTATCTCTGGTGTCCTGGCCAATATTTATCCCTCAATCAACATCACTAAAACGATTATCTGGTCATTATCACGTTGCTGTTTGTGGGAGCTTGCTGTGCGCAAATTGGCTGCCTGCGTTTCCCACATTACAACAGTGACTACGGGGGTGATTTTGCCAATGGGGGGCGCGTTGGAGGCGGGACTGCCACTTGTCGGGTTTTAGTCCCGCCTCCATCGACATCTGGCCAAACCACACTATTTTCCCTTGATTGACCTTGTTAAGCCCGCCCAGCGGGCTTAGCAGGCCAATTAAGGGAAAGCCGGTGATAGAGAACGTCAGCGTATGACGTTTCATCCGTCAAATATTTTTGACAGATGAATTGTCATCGTTTGACAGCTTTGTGAAGCTGTCAAACACTGACATTCTCTGTTGTTTGGTGAGTTCTTGTACTCAAGGCTCACCAAACCTATTTCCCGAGCAGAAAGCAGGTGGCTGTTGCATCGGAGAATGCAGCAGCCATTCTGTCATCTCTGCTGTGGAGATGCCGGAGCCTCCGCATCCCCAACGATTGAAGTCTGCAGGAAGAAACAAAGGTAAGTAAACTTTTTCTAACACTTTTCACTTACCTCACATACTTACCTCTCCACACTTGCACCCATCACTCACCTCCACAGCGCACTTTTGGACCCCTCTCACTCCCGCAGACCCACTGCTCGCCTCGCTGACCCTGGCGGGGTTTCCCGACGTCGGGAAGCCCGCACCTCTGTTGGAAAAATGGGGATAATCCTCTTAACTGCTGTTAACAGGCAGTTAAGTGACTGTAATCCCCTTCCCGCCTCCAGGAGACGGGACCCGGCGCGGGTCGGGTACCCGCCTCCTGGGAAGATGGCACGGAGGCGGGATGGGTACCCGCCCCCAGATTCTGCCATTTTCCCAGCAGTCCTGCCTCCCCAGGGCTGGCAAGATCACCCCCTACACTTCAAAAAGTACATTATTGGCTGTAAAGCGCTTTGGGACGTCTGGTGGTAGTGAAAGGCGCTATATAAATGCAAGTCTTTGTTTTTTTTTCATTCCTTCTTGATGAGATTGAGGTCGTTCTGTTGTTGCTGACACATACGCTGTCTAGGACAGCAGTGGATCCTGCTGGTCTTCCTGCTCTGGTCACGGGTTTCACTGAACCTCTTCTGCTGCTTGGCCTCCTGCTACAACTTGTCAGCAAAGTCAGAATTGCCCATGCATTCATGATGCTGAAACATCTGAATCACTGTTTTCAATGTCTCCCATTCCACATCATGCTGGACCGTTACAGATTCTCCACAGTGATTTTCTCTTGGGATCCATCAACACAAATGTGCACGGGATGCAAACATGAGCAAATTTGCAGGTTCACCATTAATTCAAGCTCAACAAGCCAAACCAAAAAACAGCTAACGTCAGGTCTGTGCGTTAACCTCCATTAATCCAGATGACTTCCTGGTGGAATTTTTAGAAGCATGGCCAAAAATGTATTTGTGCTTCATTAATGCGAATGTAAAATTGCTATCCATTAGCACACACTCATCTCATGCATTAACTCTAATGCACAGAGGAATTTCACCCCAAAATGGTAATCAAAATAAATACAAAACTCATTACTTGCTTCAGGGGACATATAAACTCACTTGTGGCTGGTACTGACTTGGATGACAGCATGTCATGGTAAAAATTTCTTCAGCACTTTTGCTGAAAAGTGTTTATCTTTATCATGCATTATGTGACTATCGAGGCTCATCTGCTAAAAGATGTGGAAAACCTAAAAGAAAAATGAAGAGATAGCAGGAAGAAGAACTTCAACTAAATACTTGAACAGTTTTGTGACCATGACGAGTCGCACAATACTAACTTCTGAGAAACAAAACTTCTTTGAAGCACAATGAAAATTTCAGTCAATAGACCCAAAATATAATTTTTCAGAGCCTATAAATTGTCCTCTTGTAATCTGTAGATGAGGTCAATGACAAAGGAAAGAGTTCTCCTAGAGTTCTGCCCAATGCCTAGATTGGCTGTTGAGTTATTTGATCCACCACAGCATTAATTCTATCTTCACTGACCCACCATTAAGTAGGATAACAGATAACTGGAAGTAGCTCAGTGTACATGGTGAAACATGAGAGAGGATTCAAATGACATAAATCATGAGACACAAATAGCTCATCAATGTCACATGAAGCCCAAGATTGCTCAGTTGGTAGCACCCTTGCCCCTGACTCAGAACGTTGTGGGTTCAAGTCCCACTCCAGAGACTTGATCACAAAAATCCAGGTCGACATTCCAGTGCAGCACTGAGGGAGCACTACACTGTCGGAGGTGCTGTCTTTCGGATGAGACGTTAAATCGAGGCTCCGTCTACTCTCTCAGGTGGATGTAAAGGATCCCATGGCACTATTTCGAAGAAGAGCAGCGGAGTTCTCTCCGGTGTCCTGGCTAATATTTATCCCTCAATCAACATCGCTAAAACAGATTATCTGATCATTATCACATTGCTGTTTGCGGGAGCTTGCTGTGTGCAAATTGGCTGCCGCGTTTCCTACATTACAACAGTGACTACACTCCAAAAAGTACTTCATTGGCTGTAAAGTGCTTTGGGACGTCTGGTGATCGTGAAAGGCGCTATATAAATGCAAGTCTTTCTTACAGGATGGAGAAAATCTGCACAATCAAAAGTATGTTATTCCTCATCAGTTTTGTTCACTTACTACCTACAGGAAGATGGAAGTAGCAGAGCTAGGCAGCAGGTTCCCAAAGTGTGTGAACCACTAGATTCAACTGGCCAGGGGTACGGAATGGACTTGTGCCATATTTGGTCCATTTCTTTCTGGTTAAGATAAACATTCCAAACTGAGGAACTATCGTTCTCCCCCATCACTTCAGCACAACAAAATCAGTATCATGACAGAGCAGCAAAGCATTAAAATTGGGATTTAAATCTTCATCCATTTATCCTTTGCATAATTCCACACTGTGTTGCAGGATAAAAATCACTTTTTTTCACACCATGGCGCTCCAAAACAGGACTTGCATCAATGCTGGGGGCTGAGGCCAATACCAGGAATTAAATCTTGTCCCTAAGCTTACTGCACATCTGGCACCTCTAGTTTCTATAGGCTGAAAATGCTGCATCAAATTTCACGAACAATTCCCAGTTATTCACAAAACTGTGGCTGAAGAAATAAAAAAAAAATACATTACCACTATCGAGAAGCTTAAAGTCCCAAAGCTGAAGTTATAGGACCCAAAATTTCATAGGAGTTCCGCCAGTGTCCTGTTGTAACTCCAGCAGGACATCACTGCAGGAATTTCTCAGGGCAGTGTCTAGGCCCAACCATCTTCAGCTGCTGCATCAATGACCTTCCCTCCAACATAAGATCAGAAGTGGGTATGTTCGCTGATGACTGCACAGTGTTCAGTTCCATTCGTAACTCCTCAGATAATGAAGCAGTTCATGTCCGCATGCAGCAAGACCTAGGCCGCATTCAGGCTTGGGCTGATAAGTGCCAAGTAACATTCGCATCACACAAGTGCCAGGCAATGACTATCTCCAAAAGGAAAGAGTCTAATCATCTCCCCTTGACATTCAATGGCGTTACCATCGTCGAATCCCACACCATCAACATCCTGGGGGTCACCACTGACCAGAAACTTAACTGGACCAGCCACATAAATACTGTGGCAACAAGAGCAGGTCACAGGCTAGGTATTCTGCGGCGAGTGATTCACTTCCTGACTCTCCAAAGCCTTTCCACCATCTACAAGGCACAAGTCAGGAGTGTGATGGAATACTCTCCACTTGCCTGGATGAGTGCAGCTGCAACAACACTCAGGAAGCTCGATGTCATCCAGGACAAAGCAGCCCGCTTGATTGGCACCCCATCCATCACTTTAAACGTTCACTCACCCCACCACTGGCGCACCGTGGCTGCAGTGTGTACAATCTACAAGATGTACTGCAGCAACTCGCCAAGGCTTCTTCGACAGCAGCTCCCAAACCTGCGAGCTCTACCACCTAGAAAGACAAGGGCAGCAAGCGCATGGGAACACCACCACCTCCAAGTTCCCCTCCAAGTCACACACCATCCTGACTTGGAAATATATCGTCGTTCCTTCATTGTCGCTGGGTCAAAATCCTGGAACTCCCTCCCTAACAGCACTGTGGGAGTACCTTCACCACAAGGACTGCAACAGTTCAAGAAGGCAGCTCACCACCACCTTCTTGAGGGCAATTAGGGATGGGCAATAAATGCTGGCCTTGCCAGAGACGCCCTCATCCCGTGAATTAATAAATTAAAAAGGTAACAACATCTGAACACATGCATATTGGTGGTGAATTCACACAGCAGTTCTAAATCATGATTGATGGTTTGTGTGAGGATCCACTGATTCGCTAATACTTTTACAAAGTTCTTGTGCTTTCTTTTGCCAATTTTATCTACTCCTATCCTAAAGCCCGGGATGGAGACTGGGATGGGAGCCAGCAGACATCCAGTACCATGCCAAGTGACCATTCTTTAGATCTCTTTCACACGTGTATCCAGGCAGAGAGGCCCCGAAGTTCCTGGCTTGGGAAAGGCGTAACTCTCATTTACATTGCCTAGAATATGGTCTGGAACCCAGCTCCACTGGGATTGCACCCTGTTTAGACAGGATATTTAAATTCTGGTCAGAGGTGCCGAGGCAGATCTTCCGCCTGTCCCTCCCCCCACGTCAAGGAGGCTGTCAGCTGTAGTTCCCAAACTATCCAGAGAATTCTTCCCTTATGCCCTTGAAAGGCTTCAATGGAACGCACGCAAGTTGAAATCTGGTGTGAGTCTCTTTGAGGCCTCCTGAAGACCCTAAAACATCTCTAGTGTCAGATTGGCTTCATTGCGAGGCAAAGAACCATGTAAAAATATTTTCTTTGGCTCATTTGGGCCTTGGAGGGACTTCAGGTGGAGTGGCAAAGTGCCGCTCCACTTCAGAAGGGCAGATTGGGTTAGGCCAGGGCAGGTGCGACTTGATGCACCCTTGCAGGCGCTGGTGGCCAGGCCCTGGATATGCAAATGATCCTGTTCCCAGGATTTGGGGCGAAGTCTCTGGCCAGGGGCAAAGGTGGGCAGGGTTTAGCTGCCCCCAAAGTGGAGCCCCAGCAATTTCAAGGCCTGAGTATTGGCAGGCTATTCGGACATGGTGCCATCACAGCTGAGTCCAATCCTGTCCTCACTCAACATCCACAATTGGATCCTTTCTATCAAGGGTCACGAGATAGCAGTCAGGTATGTCCTTCCTTTGTGTGAGGTACACTGAGGGCAGTGGCAGGGCCTTTACCTTTGCCCCAGCGGAGATCCGCCAAGCACAGACATGGGATCGAACCTAGCATCTCCCTGGTATACATGATTAAGTATCGCACCAAATGGTGCATTTATCCACTGAACACTTGGAACAGCTAAAGCTGTGCTATAAAATCTTTTTACTGAATTTTGGCTCAAAAAATTATAAACAGATCTGCTTTATTCAAGGTGCATAATTCTACAGAGGATTATATCGCACAGCAATAGCACAGTGGCTTCAATGGAAATGAAAACCAGGCGATTTCTATAATGAAGGGCCGATCCACAATGCCAGGTTTATGCCCAGGTATTAAGTTAAGAATCTACCCCAGTGGTCCAGAAATTTGTTTCAAAGAGCTACAGTGCCAAATAATATACATCTGCTAACTAACTACCATTAAACTGCTAGTTAATTTTGTGAAACATTAGCACCATTAGATAGCGGCAAATGAGTACTGCCAAACTATCATTTAACACAGTACTTCCCTTTTCTACTTGTCTATTCCTCTCTGTTTATCTTTTTCCCTTCCTTCCACCCATCAAAAAAACCCAAGGAAATCAAGATCTGAATTTTGGACCCTCAGTTCTGCCTGAAGAAATAATCTTAGCATGAGAGCATTTTGGTTAACAATACTGCCAAGTGTCAGCATCTAAGTACACATAGTCATCTCCACTTACTTGGATTCTGTATTCCCAGTGCTTCCAATAGCCAAGAAAATGTAAACATGTCTCAAACTCTTGGCCCAAGTTCTCAGAAGTCAACCTCGGCACTTACATGCGAACACACAGAGAGGAACCTTGCAGAGGTTTGTATGGAACAGTTTTAATCTCTTTTAAAAAAAAAAATGTGGATGACCGTCTAATTAGAAGTTTGACAAATTATAGTTATTTATTATAACCTTAGCAACAGAACATTTAAGTTGGAAAGTTAAAAATGGCAACAATTTTCTATCTTGCTACTTTCCTTTTGATGATCAAATCACTGTGACCCCAAAGGCCGCGTACTTCAAATTCTATATTGGCCCAATAAAAAAATATCAAATACTTCGTCTATGCTGATTCTTGGGGACCAATAATAGAGCTGTGAAATAGTTTTCTACAGTGGATTATTGAAATATTGTCAGAGTGTGAAGTTTTGGCAGTCAATACACAGACTTTACTGAAGGGAATGTGAACAATTGTGCATTAGAATCTCCAGCACCCCCTTGCTGAAATGTTAAGAGCTTGGAGCCCCAGTTAGGCAGATCCTGCAATTCTATTTCTGAAACATGTGCTAATCTAAATTAACCTTTTTTAGTAACACAAGACAAGATAGTTGCATTAAAAAGTTATCATCTTGATATTAAAATTAATTTATGAATCGTGTATGATTCAAAGCATTGAAGCTTCTTAAGCAAAACCAACTATTCATCTTAGAATCATTGAAATTTTACAGTCAAGCCTGAAAGAGCTATCCATGTAGCTCCGTCCCCCTGCCCTTTCCCCACACCAGTTTAAATGTTTTATTTTCTATTATTTATCCAGTTCCCTTTTACATGGGATTCACAATTGAATACTAAAATTGAACAGCAGGAAGAAAGGCAAAACTCACTGAAGGCAAATTTGACTTTGGGTGGTATTGTAAAACGAGCACTATCGGATCAATCATCCCGTTATACATCTCTCGTGCTATCTATTTCCAATGAAGTCAGTGGAAACTTTTGAAAGGAATTGTAATTTGAATTATTTTTGCTTAAAACATTGTATTTGTACTTTTACAAGTGTCAGTTTGGTTCGGTGGTTTTACTCGCCTCTGAATCAGAAGATTATGGGTTGCAGTCCCACTTCAGGACTTTACCACATAATCTGGGTTGCTATTTCAGTGCAGTACTGAGGGAGTGCTGCACTGTTGGAGATTACATAGAATTTACAGCACAGAAACAGGCCATTTGGCCCAACTGGTCTGTGCCAGTGTTTATGCTCCACACAAGCTTCCTTCCACCCTACTTCATCTCACCCTATCAGCATATCCTTCTATTCCTTTCTCCATCATGCACTTATCTAGCTTCTCCTTAAATGCATCTATGCTATTCGTCTCAACTACTCCTTGTGAAAGCAAGTTCCACATTCTAACCACTCTCTGGGTAAAGACGTTTTTCCTGAATTCCTTATTGCATTTATTAGTGACTATCTTATATTTATGACCCCTAGTTTTGAACTTCCCCACAAGTGCCATCTGTCAGATGAGATGTTAAACTCAGGCCCCATCTGCCTGTTTAGATGGACGTAAACGAACCCGTGATGCACTGTCGAAGGAGAGCAGTGATTTACCCTGCTTGGTCAACACTGACCCTTCAACCAACACCAGTGAAACATATTAACTGGTCATTCATCTCATTACTGTCCGTGGCACCTTGCGGTGTGCAAATTGGTTGTCCTTTTGCCGACACAACAATGGTGACTGCACTTTCAAAGTGATCTATTGGTTGTAAAGTGCATTGGGATGTCATGAGCATATGATAAGCCACTATATAAATGCAAATTCTTTGTTCTTTTCTCTAACCATGAAGGAAACAGAGGCAATATATTAACATTAAAAGCTGTGCTTAAAATTTAAAGAAAAATTGCTCATATAAACTAGGGGCTGTAACCTGAAAAGTCTGCTTTAGTTTATACAAGTCTGATAAATATAGATTATTAAGCTTGTAACTTTTGGATTCTTAAGAAAATACATACGAGAGCGTGAAAGAAAGAGATGCTGCATACAAAAAAAACATAATGGAAGAGCTACAAAACTACAACACAGAATAGCCAGAAATAAGATCATGTGGCGGATCGCCACCTAAACGGGCATTATCCACTTTTCCATCCGTGGACAATATATCGAGCACCTTGCCTTTAAGGCACCTTGCCTTTAAGGCAGGAGAAAAGGAGTGGGCGGGGCCTCAGGATTTTTCCAGAGAATTCTGGGAGCAGTCTGTTTCAGCCATTTTGGACCATGCAGTTGTATTAAAAAGCCTTTGTTTTCCTACACATGGATTCAGTCTTAATTCGTGTTTCGCGGCAGCCTCAACAATCAAATGTTCAATTTCATACTATAAGATGGAAGTGCCGTTATGGTGCCCATGACACATTATAAATGTATTTATGCATGTAACTGTGATATGAGTGGAACTAATTTATTTATTTATCTATCTGCACTGGGTAAGAAAAACAGTAGTTTGTTATTTTCCAGGAACCAAGCAAAAGACACTTCACTCTCTCCAAGTATAGCTCTCAGAAATGTTTTTCTAAATCCTTTCTGCGGCCAAGTGCACCTCCCCCACCTGAGCACCACTCAACCCTGCAACAACCTAACCTCCAATGCACCATGAGCAACACCAACATAGACCAGTAGTAAATAACAGTGCACCCTCATTGCTGGCCCTCACATATTGGTTATCTAATAGTACACTCTGCTTTTTAGAATTATAACATTTCTGTACGCATTAGATAATAGCTTATCAATGGTCCACTGCTGAGATAAATTTAATAATGCACCTGTATCAATATCAGCTTTCTGTGCGATCATAGAATCATACAGCACAGAAGGCCATTCAGCCCATCATGCTTGTGCTGACTCTTTGAAAGCCAATCCAATCAGTCCCACTCCCCCAGTTCTTTCCCCATAGCTCTGCATTTTTGTTTCTTTTCCAAGTATATATCCTTTTCCCTTTTGAAAGTTGCTAGTGTAATCTTCTCACCAACCTCAGAATGCAAACTATACGTTCATAAGAAAATACAAAACAATCTTTAAATATGAAAAGCCACCAAAACTAAACAGCTGTCAGTGAGTATAAGGTTGTAATCCAGTCCTGGATTCTGTTGGCGTTCTTACGATGCTCCAGTTTCTCTCCCCTACACAGTTATAATATACAGTTTGTACTGATGCAAAGCAGTTTCAACTGTGCATCGATACAAACTCTGTGTGTAACTTGGAGGTGAAGTCAGAAAATTGAACTGTGATAGTCATTATGAGACCAATTCAAGGAAGTGTAAGCACGCTTGTGTGAAACTCCATTTTGACTTCCCAGTGGGTGATGCAGAACAAATAGTGCAATTCGAGTCTGCTGCCTTCCATCAGTCTCAAACTAGTACATGTAGTATTACTCTGCCCTTAGTTTAAAACATCACCAGAGCTGTTCGACTGAGTTACAGCTGGACTCACTGTCAGCCATCTAGTGTATAGTTAGGTAGAGGGTAGAGATAGAGATCAAGGTCGAGAGAGATCTCTCTCTTATTATAACTTGATTTACCAATTATCCATATAATCAGGAGGTAGTCGATCATTTCTAGTGCTGGGCCCATCGTGTTTTTTTTGTCTTCATTGTACACCAGTGAGTATAAGTTCAGCAACAGGAGAAAAGTGAAATATGACGCAGTGTGAATGATGAATTTCATGAACGGAGTGTGAATGACTCTTCCTACTCGAGACTTTGGTGCCAGCAGGTAACAAAGGGACAAGACTGGCCACAGGGTGGCAACTGACAGAACAGTCAGAATCTTCTTACAGGTGTGCTTCCGCCTATAGCCTGCCATCTGCCCGAACCAGACTGTGTTCAGAAACTGCTGGCAATTGGATTGAGCCACAAACTGCAGGATACATAGAAAAGTGGAAGACAGTACAGTCAACTATAGGCTTACATTCCTACACCACACAGTATATTGGCTTCCTCTCTAGTACAGTATGTTTACTGGATATTACCCCTTAGCATGCATTCATTTACTGGCGCACATGACCTATATTATACAGTATGTTTCCCGGGAGTGCAGCAGAAAGGGTGGGAAATTGGTCAGGTCCCAGAAATGCTGGGTCCCAGCCTCAGCTACAAGTATCCGGTGGGCCCTGTTTGGGGTGGAGCCTCCATCCATGGCCCGTTATGTTAGAGGGGGCGGGGCGGGGGTTGAGAATTCCCACGTTGGGATGTTCTCGGCCCTGGTCCCATTCTCACCAAGTGTCCTGTACACGGAGATGGATCGCCTACAAAACTTAACAAGGGGACGGATGGGGCCTAAAAAAAAAAGTAATTCTACACTGCTGGCCTCCCTTTTCCACCCCTCCTTTTATTGGTGGGCGCCCAAGATGCAACTATAGTGACACAGATGCCTACTGGCAATATTATAAGGTGACCTCCCCCGGACCCCTGATCCTTCTGCAGGGTCAGGCATGGAGGTCGCTGGTAAATGCTCCCTTGCACTGAACCTTGTTGAGCAATTCTGCCCATTTCTTTTTATTGGTATATACTGCTTATATTTACTGTTATTTATACCCAACATAATAGAATAGGATAATTGCTGCACAGATTTAGTCAGAATATGTACCTCCTTTTGGTTGTACTTAATTGCTAGTTTAAGTCGACTTAGGTTCATCCTCTCCTCAAGCAATCCTCTCTTATCAATTGGCTCATCACTAGACGTGTGATTTAGGATAACCTCCAGTTCACGGGAATTCCGGGCCTGTGCTAGGAGATCTTTTGCAAAGGTCTTGCACTGCTGTGCTAGTTCCTCATAGTCATTCCTGAAAATGTTTACAGACAACTTGTTTTAGTTAAACATATTTCTGTTACATTAGTACTGGAAGAGACATCAAAATCATTTAAGGTGATTGGCAAAAGAACATGAGGAAAAACGTTTTTATACAACGAGTGGTTAGGATTTGGAATGCAATGCATGATAGGGTGATGGATACAGATTCAATAGTAGCCTTCAATAGGGAATTGGATAAATACTTGAAGGAGAAAAAATTGCAGGGATATGGGGAAAGAGCGGGGGAGTGGGACTGACTGGATTGCTCTTCGATAGAGCCAGCACAGACTCGAGGGGCCTCCTTCTGTGCTGTACTATGCTATGCTATGATTCTATGAAAAGTGTCAGAAGGAGCACTTGCATTTATATAGTGCTTTTCGCATCCTCAGGAAATCCCAAAGCACTTTATCCAAAGGATTACTTATGAAGTGCACTGACTGTTGTTTTGAAGATAAATGCAGCAGCCAATTTTGGCACAGCATGGCTCCACAAACATATGATATGAGGAGCTGATTTTGATGGTGTTGGTTGAGGGAGGAATGTTTGCCAAGATTCCAGGAGAACGGCCAGCTCGTCTTCAAATAATGCCATGGGAAATTTTACAGCCAGCCCGACAGGCGACTGGTGCTTCATTTGGGAGTCAGCCTCGCCGCGGTGGGAGCACTCTAATCTCTGAATGAGAATGTCGTGTGTTCAAGCCCCTCTCCAGAGACGCGAGCACATAACCGTTGGCTGGTACTTCAGTGCAGTACTGAGAGTGCTGCATTGTCGGAGGTGCCATTCTTCGGCTGAGACCTTTATATCAATGCCACGTCTGCCCTCTCAGATGGACGTAAAATAGTGACACTACTCGAAGAAAAGCAGGGGAGCTGTTCCGCTGTTATAGCCAACATTTATCCCTCAACCAACACCATTAAAAAACAGATTATCTGGTCATTTATCTCACTGCTGTTCATACGGCTGCTGCAGTGACTACACATCAAAAGCACTTCATAGGCTGTGAACACTTTGGGACATCATGAGGATGTGAAAGGTGTTTTATAAAATACAAGTTCTTTCTTCCCTATATACTTTCTGCAATTCTGAGCCACACATGTTAAATGAGCAGGACCACTGTGACTAAATAATACAAATTCCATTTTAATATGTAAATTGTATTCCACAATTCTGTCTGTTTTTCATGAGCCCACAGGTCAGTGGCCCCGTCATGCAATTGATAAAGAGGATACACAGGTTTACCAAAAAATCCTCACTGAAAGACATCAAAGGGCAGAAATTGGTCTTGGATGGTCGTGCAAAATGGGCGGTATCGCATTAGACGCCCGTTATACACTCCGCCCAATAATTAGTTCTATTGAAATCATTCTATTGAGTATCAGGCGGGTCGTATACCAGGCGGTCGATGCAATACCGCCCATGTTGCACTACAGGCCAAGACAAATTTCTACCCCAATGCGCGTAAGAGGAGTTACAAAGGTCTGCCTCACTGGTGGTTTATTTTTCTGTAAACCTCAGTTCCATCATGAATTTTGTTATACCACAACTTGACTGATTTGAAATATTCTATTTTTCGGAAAAAAAATTACTAATGTGGAAGAAGATTGCATGCCCCGTTATAAATGAGTTGCTGTACTATGATACGGTCACTTAGGAGACAGTGAGCTCAGTGTGAGAGCAGACTAGCTAGAGTGACATAAAGTGAGAGGGAAATATTGGTGAAACACCAACAGAGCACTGCCAAACACAACTGCAACAAGGAGCAGGTGTTTCCTGGGAGACTTGGAGAAACTGAACTGTGCTGGCAGCGACAAGCAAGTCATAGATTTCCCCGGCACTATTGAAAAGATTCTTTAAACATTAAAGGTTCACAATATTCAACAGAACCTCTTCATTCGTGCTTCAGCTCATTGGGGCAACTCCTAACAGTGGTCTTTCACTCTTTGTTCATAGAATCAAAGAATCATAGAAATTTACAGCACAGGAGGCCATTTCAGCCCATCATGTCTGTGCCAGCCAAAAAAGAGCTATCCAGCCTAATCCCACTTCCCAGCTCTTGGTCCCTAGCCCTGTAGGTTACGGCACTTCAAGTGCATATCCAAGTACTTGTTAAATGCGATGACTCTGGCTCTACCACCCTTTCAGGCAGTGAGTTTCAGACACCCCACCACCCTCTGGGTGAAAAAAGTTCTCCTCAACTCCCCTCTAATCTTTCTACCAATTACTTTAAATCTATGCCCCCTGGTTATTGACCTCTTATTGTTGGCGATGGAGGGGGGTTAGCAGTGAAGCAAGTGACCTCAGCAAGTAGGTCACGGAACAGAGTGGAGCCACAGGAGCCGAATTAAAAAATGCAGCCAGAATAAAAGTGTGTACGCATAATGGACAGTTGGTCTGAGGGGAACATTAAAGAACAAGGGAGAAACATAAAGAGAGCGGAAGAACCACAATCAATAAGATAAACCAAATATGAGAAAACCACTGAAACAGAAAAATAGTAAAAATTATGTAAAATCAAGACAGGAAAAAATATAAGTAAACTATAATGTTCGAAGAGGCGCTGTTTTCATGGTACAGCGGGTCATAGCTTAATTGTCGAGCCATTGCACTCTCTGCCGTACTACTACTGCAAGAGCATGGAGGGTGGGGGGACTAAATGAAAGATCTTGTGCCTTGTTCCAGGACAGGAGTACTACCATTGAAATGTTCTGAATCAACAATGTGAGTATTTCTAATTTTCTTCATTTGTTTGTGGTCTGCTTCCTTGATTGGCTCGTTGAGAGATCCTGGCAGGATACAGAACAAGAGGCAGATATATAGGAGTAGGAGGTGAAAATGAAGCCATGACTTAATAAATCACACTAAACATAGTGGTTGGGGGACAGGATGGGGGAGGTAAATTGTGTCGACTTAAAAATGAGTCCCACACAATAGCCCTGTGTTCATTATACATTTGTTGACAAGGTGCATAACTTCCCCGTGTTGAATTCTTAATTTTGCATCTTACGTGAATTGCTCTTGGCTATATTGTGATGCATCTCTCGCACATTTGTACCTAAATTCCACCTCCACGAGACTCAGTTCCTTCAGATCTACACTGAGTTCAAAGGCCCTTAGGATAGGATCCTCCTCGGTGAGCATGATCAGCGATGGACTGGACAGGCAGCGATAGATGTCAAGGCGAAACCTGCAAAAAAGGAATTTCTGTCCTTCACACAGTTCAGCACACTGTTTTAACCTAAATTTTATTCCAATTTTGAACATACTCTGCTATTTACAGCATCCTAAGACTTTGGAATTGTGAAATATACTTTGAGAGAGGCAATGTCACTGATATTTTGCAAACATTGATACGTAATTATCAAATAAGTTAATTTTTAATTTGACACTTGGCAGAACAGTCAAATTGTTAACAAAGTGAATGATACACTTGACTAAATATAGGGACTCTATTTTCCAGATTTCCAAATACAAGTGGTCTGATTCTGAACAGATCCAATCTGTCTCAATAGCTTCTTTTTGCTTTCCCTGTAAAAATGAATTTTAGAAATTCTGGCTGTTTATACTGAGCCCCACACTGTAGATTGTTGCTACATCATTGCACAATATGTAATATCATATGGGTCATCGCACAATGCACTCGAGGTGTCGTACCTAGAATTCATAGGAAGTAAATGCTGAGCATATCTGACAGAAGGCAGCAGCTTGTCCTGGTGTACTTTGTTCTAATTTCTCCCAAATTCAGGAAGAATTTCCAGTGATTACACTGTATATTTTGTATTGCATTTCATCTGATTTCAGAGCAATTCAGTTCCCAAAATGTGGCATAACTGAGGAGCAAGAGAGAAACCACCCATTTTCCTCTCCCACTTATTATTTATAGCACTCACTCTATAAAGAAACAATATTAAAAACCCTTTCTACATTACATTTTTTATGTGGCTTCAACGATGGCCTTCAGGAGAGGTGAACTGTATTTGTCTATGTAGAATCTTACATCACAGAAGGAGGCCATCCAGCCCATCGTGCCTGTGCTGGCTCTTGAAAAGAGAGCTATCCAATTAGTCCCACTTTTTTAAATATTAATTCTCAGGATGTGGGCATCCCTGGCAAAGCCAGCATGTATTGCCCATCCCTAGTTGCCCTTGAAAAGGTGATGGTGAGACTTCCACTTGAACCGCTGCAGTCCATGTGGTGAAGGTACTCCCACGGTGCTGTTAGGTAGGAAGTTCCAGGATTTTGACCCAGCGACGATGAAGGAATGACGATATATCTGCATGTTGGGATGGTGTGGAACTTGGAGGTAATGGTGTTCCCATGCACCTGCTGTCCTAGTCCTTCTAGGTGGTGGAGGTCGTGGGTTTGTGAGGTGCTGTTGGAGAAGTCTTAGTGAATTGACTGCTCCTTACCCATGGCGCTGCCATTTATTTCTTTTTCAAGTACATATTCAATTACCTTCTGAAAGTTATTATTGAATCTGCTCCCCCATCCTTTCAGGCAGTGCATTCCAGATCATAACAGCTAGCTGCGTAAAAAAAATTGTATGTCTATGATGATTTGGAGATACCATGTCATCTTTTAGCTTAGTCCAAAATTAGTCAGAACTCATGGCCGCGATTTCGCCAACCGTGGCAAGTCTGGTGCGGCCCGATTAGAAAGCAGCCTCAAACTCCGCACCAGTCTTCATCCCGCCTCCTCCAAGTGATTTTGCCCTGGTTGGCCTTGTTAAGCCCACCCTGCAAGGTTCCCGGACAATTAAAAGGAAGCGGGTCTGATGACGTCATCTGATGACCCGTCATCAGCCGGTTTCCTTAAAGGGGCCATGTGTCCACATTCATCTTGACAGTTGTGCTGACAGTGTTCTGCAGCATGGAGGTGCTGCAAACACTGACAAACACTGCACAAAGGTGCACGACTGTACCCAGGCTCTCCCATGACTCCCTCCATATGCTTATGGAGGGAGTCACAGCACGCAGGGAGGTCCTCTTCCCTTCCAATGGGCGGTAGAGACCTCCCCAGGACACCAACGCAGCCTGGTTGCACATTGCACAGGAGGACACAAGCAGTGATGTAGTGAGGAGGACCAGGCTGCAGTGGCGCAAACCTTTCAATGATCTCAGTAGATCACGAAACGTTACTGCAAAGCCACACTCAACCTCATCCTCCTGTGCCACTCATCACATCCCCATCACTCTGCCTTCCCTACCCTACTCCTGCACATCCTTACTCACACCAACTTAGCTTGCACCTCCACCCATCCCTCTCTATCTATATTAGCACTTCCCCATCTCACTAGCCACCCCTCACACTCACCCTCATCCTAGTCCAATCATACCAACCAACAACACACAAGGGTAGGCACTTGGGTGTTTTAGTCTATGTTCGTATAAACTTTCTGTTATTGTGTTGTCAAGCATTGAAATCCTTATTGTCACCACTTTGCCTTCTTGGACAGATTTGTGTGCACCTTTGAAAGTGTCTTAGTGAGTTGCAGTGAATGGTGAGACATAACGTTCCCCTCCCCCCACCCAATGGTGATAAGTTTGAAAGGAATGGCTTGGACATTGTAGCGATGCTTTATGGTGCTGGTGTGGGGTGGTGCCAACCTGGTGCATCATGTGGCAGCCAGGGTGTACAGCGTCAAGTGAAGCAAATCTGGATATGGTGAGGCCATCGCTGGCATCCCGGGCAGCAATGTGCACGGGTGATGATGCCCTATGTCCAGTGCAGCATCAGTTGATTGCAGAGAAGGTTGGTGTGGTTGTTGGTGCTGCTGGTGTGCCTGGTGTTGGGGCTGATCATGGTGGGATTCTGAGGACCAAGGCGAGATTTTTTCAAAAGCACTGATGCTGATGGAATAGATGACAGCTGAGGTGGAGATGACAGAAGTAATCTGTCAATATTGAGATAGGTTGTTCCATGGAGGTGACACTGAATAGAGAGATTACTCCAAACACTTCAAAAGTGCATAAAGCTCAAAAGTGGGTCCCAAATCATTGATGCTCCAGCTTCTAAGATTGGAAACTGACCAGCTGTGAAATGGTAGGTTTTAAACCACTGTTGCAGCTGTCACCTATTGAAAGAAATGGAGAGTTGTTCAGAACCTGACTACTTACCTGGCGTGATCCCCGAGCAACGGGAACCTCGTGGGAAAATTTGGGAAAACGGTTTGTACCTGGTAAAATGTTGATTAAATTGCTTTAAACACCCTCTTAACTATCTGAGTTGCCTGACCCGCCGCTTAGTGCCGTGTCTGCAAATCACAGGCAGAGCCGGCACTGGGGAAACTCACAAGGAGGCGGGTTTAGAGCGGGATACCGCCCGGCTGTCAATCTTTGTGATTTTGACAGTGGACCCGCCTCCGAACCCTGCCCTCCGAGCGCCGGCAAAATTCAGCCCTCTGTATGTACATCATGTGGATTTTAAAGGGGATCGGGCAGGAAAGTGGAGTTCATTTTTCAAGATATTAAGGGGAGCAGATAGGGTAGATAGAGAGAAACTATTTCCACTGGTTGGAGATTCTAGGACTAGGGGACATAGTCTAAAAATTAGAGCCAGGCCTTTCAGAAGTGAAATTAGGAAACACTTCTATGCACAAAGAAGTTTGGAATTCTCTACCACAAACGGCAATTGATGCTAGATCAATTGTTAATTTTAAATCTGAGATTGATAGCTTTTTGTTAACCAAAAGTATTAAGGGATGTGGGCCAAAAGCAGGGTATATGGAGTTAGGTCGCAGATCAGCCATGATCTCATTGAATGGCGGAGCAGGCTCGAAAGCTGAATGGCCCACTCCTGCTCCTAATTCTTACGTTATGTTAATTGTTACAGACAGACTTAAATAGTTATCATTTACAAACACACTGTGCAGAGGAGATTTACTAGAATGGTTCTGGGGATGGGGGATCTTAGCTACAAGGACAGGTTGGAGAAGCTGGATTTGTTTTCATTAGAGCAAAGGAGGTTGAGGGGTGATTTGATAGAGGTGTACAAGATTATGACGGGTTTGGATAGGCTAGACGGGGAAAGGCAGTTACCACTAGTTGATGGTACAAGGACTAGGGGACACAGATTTAAGGTTTTGGGCAAGAGAGACAGGGGGGATGTGAGGAAAAACTTTTTTACGCAGCGAGTGGTGAGGACCTGGAACTCGCTGCCGACGGAAGTGGTGGAAGCAGAGACGCTCAATGTTTTCAAGGGGAGACTGGATAGGCACTTGAGGGAAATAAACTTGCAGGGCTACGGGGATAGAGCGGGGGAATGGGACTGACTGGATTGCTCTACAGAGAGCCGGCACGGACTCGATGGGCCGAATGGCTTCCTTCTGTGCTGTTATAACTCTATGACTCGTTATATTTTAAATTTGCTTTACTTACCTAGAATGGCGCAGGCTATCCTTTTTGTTCTTTGCATTACAGAGTGTGCATTCACATCCTACTGCATGAGGTCTTGGCAGTGACAGGTCCTGTTTGAGCAGCATGGTCAGGATCTCATAGTTATTGCGATGAGCAGCAAGAATGACAGGAGCCACGTCCATCGTGGTGGAGTATTCGGGATTCTGAATTCTCTGCATTAATTTCTGTTTGGACAAGTTCCCACAAAAAGACAGAGTAAAATTAATAAAGTGCATCATTGTAACAGAGTCCTGTATTTTTTTTTTACTTCTAATGCAGCTTGTGGTAGAGTGAATGCTCCATAATTGCATAAAATGCAAAAAGAAAAGGTTAGGAGCCACAGTCAACATCCTTATTGAGAAAGTGTTCTAGCACTTAGTCTTGTAAGGGTGGGATGTATAACAGGATAGGACTATAAGTGAAACTTTTATAATGGGGAGGAGAATGTGTGTCTATTTTAATTGCAAATGAGACTAAACAAAGTGCTTGATAAAGATGTGTAATTTGTGATTGTGTATTTAACATTAAAATCGGGAGATAATCTTGGAGCAAAAAAAAAAATCACAAATTAGATTTTTTTAAATAAATTACGCTCAAACTAATACATTTCTCGTTCTTGCAGTAGTCCATCAAGAAATATCGAAGATATTAGTAATCACTTTATTTTCTATCCCTATGCGTAGTAGTTTTGAATGCTAAATTAGTCAGCAAAACGTTGAATAAACAGACTACAGGAAACTCTCTTTTAACCGGCACCTAAATATCCAGAAATCTCTCTTAACCGGCAAAATTCAGGAGTAGGTTCAGGTAAGTTTTACTATATATTAGTGGCCGTGTAACCGGGGTTCCTGCACTTGTGGCCGTGCACCAGGGACTCCTAGATCTGTGGCCGTGTAACCGGGGCTCCTGCACCTGTGGCCGTGTACGGGGCTCTCGTACCTTGGTAAGTATACCTCTCTGTAATCCGGACTTTTTGATCAACCGGCACCACGCCGGTCCCGGTTAATAAAGAGTTTCCTGTATTACACATTAATTATTTTGGTCAGAACATGCAATCAAAGCATTTCAACTTTGTTTAATCATTTAGTAAAATACTGCTCATTAAAAAAAAAGTGTTCTTTATTTTTAAAATTATGGCCTGGAATTTGTGGTCAGCGGCGAAGCGAAGGCGCTCGCTGCTGGCCCCGAGGTTCACTCCACACAAGGATCTCGCAATCCCTGTGTCGAGAACTTCCGGTTTTCTGACCTTCAATTCAACGGACTGTAGTGAGGATATCTTTGTGCGAACTGCTGTGAAGTCAACAGGCTGCCCAAGCAGCCAATCAAAAGCCAGAATTCTCAGTCGGCGAACAAGGAAGTGAGTCCATAGGAACAGGAATAGGCCATTGAGCCCCTCGAGCCTGTTCCGCCATTCAATGAGATCATGGCTGATCTGCGACCTAACTCCAAATACCCGCCTTTGGCCCACATCCCTCAATACCTTTGGTTAATAAAAAGCTATCAATCTTAGATTTAAAATTAACAATTGATCTAGCATCAATTGCCGTTTGTGGTAGAGAATTCCAAACTTCTTTGTGCATAGAAGTGTTTCCTAATTTCACTTCTGAAAGGTCTGGCTCTAATTTTTAGACTCTGCCCCCTAGTCCTAGAATCTCCAACCAGTGGAAATAGTTTCTCTCTATCTACCCTATCTGCTCCCCTTAATATCTTGAAAAATTCAAATCAGATCAACCCTTAACCTTCTAAATTCTAATTTGTGTAATCTCTCCTCGTAACTTAACTCTTGGAGTCCGGGTATCATTCTGATAAACCTACGATGCACTCCCTCCAAGGCCAATATATCCTTCCTAAGGTGCGGTGCCCAGAACTGCTCTCAGTACTCCAGGTGTGGTCTAACCAGGGTTTTGTACAGCTGTAGCATAACTTCTACCCCCTAGTATTCTAGTCCTCTAGATATAAAGGCCAGCATTCCATGACTGAGCTCTTAAAATTCTAACTTTTTAAAATAGTTAGAGAGAGCAAAAGAAAGATTGGGGCTCTCACATGGGGAGAAGGCAAACCTGAAATAAAGATGGACAAACTTAAAAAAAGGCCCTTATCATTTGTTTAGCAGTCAATACGCTTGCAAAACCCCAGTTACACCTAATCCCTTTGGGTCTAACTTTTAGCGGGGAATTTAACAGCGTAATTAAGTTGTCAGTTTCAATGATTTGGCTGATTACACTGATTGCCGGCTCTGTTGGGGGGGGGGGGGGGGGGGAGGGGGGAGGGGGCAGGAACAGCGCTGCCTGTTTTGGAACTGTCAATGACTGACTGCAACTTTGGGATTTCTGCATGCGCCAAATCCCAAAGTTGCGGTCAGTTTCAAAGGCGGAATGGCAGTGAACGCTGCCAGTTAGCTGTCATCCCGACCGCAAATTCCGGGCCTATGTGTGTAAATTTCAGTGATCAGCACTTTTGCTGGTGTATTAACTCATTTTGGAATAGGAGAACCCAGCACTCAGGAGGCTGAATTTAGCAGTAGGGTCCTTAAACAGGCGTAGGACCCTCATACATATTCATTAGTTCCCACCAGTTTCAGGTCGGCCCCCAGGACGACTAAAATGTGCCCGACTCAATATGGCATTAGGCGAACTTCCAGTGCAGATCACACAAGAGATCACGCAAAATTCGGAGGAGTAACACCCATTTTACAGGCTCAAGGGCGGCCGTAAGTTAAATTTCTCCCCCAATGTAATTTTTTTGTTTTCTCTCCTTCACACACACCAAATTTACTTTACAACAGATATGTATATCACCCACAGTAATGCAACTTTCAAGAAAATTCTATCTTTAGTACATGCTATTCAACACACGACAGTGATGCACAAGCAGACATATGAGGCAATTTAGTAGGGGGTCTTTCAACCCTTGCTAAAAATAAGGTAATACCACATTTAATAGATTACATGTCGAATGCTCAAGACATAGCACAGGAAAACTATCACCTTAAACCACAGACTGAAAATGAGGCCCAATACGTGTTTCAATTTAAGTCTGAATTGTACATATTTACCAAGTGTTTTTTTTTGAAAGCCAGTAGTAAATCCTATTGTTTTATAGAAAAACTGGTTAAAAAGTACAAATGACCACTAGATTTAAAAAGAGACGTTTTTCTTGAAAAGATTTTGCAGAACCTATCTCTATGAGATATTCTTTCTAAAGGGATGAGCCAAAGTACTAATGGAGTGCAATAATTCAGCAGGGTAAGGATTGAAGCAAGAGGATCATAATTTATTGTGTAACTCTACTTGCTCGGTGGGTTATTACAGACGGGGCATTATATATGAAACTGTATGGAGTCCCTGTTTATTCAGCAAAATGATTGCATAAGCGGCAGAGACAGTTGTTTTGGAAAATTCAATGTAGATTTACTGGTGTAATTAATTGTGCAGAATTTCTGTTTCGTCAACATTGCAAGTGGCAGAAACAGTACTTGTTATGTAACTGTCCAGGACCCTGTTTATTCAGCAGAGTAAGGGTTCAAGAGCTAGAGATAGTATTTGTTGTGCTAACTGTATGGAGTTGCTGTTCATTCCAGAAGGGAAGGATTAATCAATGGTCTGTACTTGCTAATGTTACACAAAATCTACATTGATTCGTCTGTAAACATCTGGAACTGCAGCCAAATTAAATAAGTAATATTTTTCCACGAATTCTACCTCACTTTTAGTTATGCTGTGCTCGCACAAAAAATGATGTGGAAAATCCTATTTAGTTACCATTTCAAATAGACCTTTCACTGTTTATTAGTTTAGTTGCAAGTGCTATATTAGCCATATAGGTCACTGCGGCTTAGTCTGGGGCAGAGATGAAGGTTTTTCCCTTTTAGTTTGAAGCCAGTTTAAAAAAACTGGCAAGTCTTATTTCCTTTGATGAGGGAAAGGTTTTTTAAAAAAACTTATTTTACTATAATAGGATATACCTGTGATTAAACACAACAAATTTACCAAAAACGTTGAAAAGTTTTTTTTTTAAACTTTTCTTTCTCTGTCTTTGCTCTCCCAACCCATACGCTACCCACAATCAAGCGGGTAAACAGGCAACCTCCTCCCGCCTGTACCTGTGCTCTTCTTTGAACTGCCACTGAGGAGTGCACCAGAGCAGCCAGTGGAGAGCTGTTTGGCTTCTGTTTTGTGCTTCCCCAGAACAGCCTGGCCGAGATCAATAATTCACTGTTTGGGTAGTCGTGGTTATGAACCTATATTCTATCATTTGCAGCATATTGCTGTTCAAAAGTCAGTCTACTAGAATATATTCTAATGTGCGATGCCGTGAGTATTTAGCTAGCTTATTTACTCATCTACACATTGCATAATCCACATTTTAAATGTGGAGTTTTATAAATGAAACTGGAGGAAAGGGTCTATAAAAATTATGTCATCGGTTAATAATTACACAGCACGGGCAGGATAGCAACAGCATGTTTATGTACTACTCTATTCTGCCTCAGAGCCAGACCACAGCTCTTCTTTTCATTTCTAGCCCCCGGCCCTTTCAAAATGATTCACCTTATATTAGGTTTCCAATTATAGTGGAACTGTCCCGGGACAGAGCTTGTTGGAAGCAAAGCACTTTCTCAAGGATAAATAAGAAGCAGGTAAAGGCACGTCAACTGATGCGCCTAACATTCACAAGAGAGTCAATAGAAGAGATACAGCAGAAGGTCACCTAGCCACCTCTGAGCTGGAAAATGGTGTATGATACAGCAGAGCTGAAAGAAGGAAAGGATGATTGCACAGAACATAAAAGTAACCAAAATTCACTAACTGCTATAGTTGGTTTGGACGATCGCCTGGGACGATGATTGAGAAGAATATCAACAGCACCGACAACCTCAGAGCCAATCGCCACCAGCAGTGCATCCGTAGTCTAGAACAAATGGAAAGTTACACAACTTTTTAAAATTTACATTTAAAATAACCACTATAAAAACACACTTAGCAATGATAAATATTGGCACCTGACAGCCACGTTCCAAGAGAAGCTGCAGGATATCCAGATTCTCATTTTCAATTGCAATGGTAACTGCATTCCTCCCCAGCACATCCACACAGTTTATATTCAGTTCACTGAACTTCTCATCGAGGAGTTTTTTGACCATGTAATTGTCTCCTGAAATGTTCCAAGCGACAAATGTTAAAAACTTTAGGCAATGCAATACAATATTAAAATACAAGTGTTCTGCATAAAATAAAATAATAATTCACGATGACGTTTAGGGCAGAGGGCGTCTGTCAAAGAGGAGACATAACAGTGCTTCAGAATGGAACACTTTCCTCTTGGCACACCCAATGTAAACATCATAAACCTCTAAATCAGCTATAACACGTGTCAGATGCAAAGTAAAGCTGTCGCTGCTCTGCTTCAATAATGTACTTTAACCCCATCCCCAAGAAGAACATCTTTATTTTACCGATTTAACCTTTCTGTTGTTTCCATACAGAATCACAGAATCCCCACAGTGCAGATAGAGGCCATTTCGGCCCATCGAGCCTGCACTGACACATATCCCACCCTATCCCCGTAACCCCACGTATTTAATCCCCCTAACACTAAGGGTCAATTTATCATAGCCAAATCAACCTAACCCGCACATCTTTGGACTGTGGGAGGAAACCGGAGCACCCGGAGGAAACCCACGCAGACACGGGGAGAATGTGCAAACTCCACACAGACAGTCATCCGGGGCCGGATTCGAACCCGGGTCCCTGGCGCTGTGAGGTAACAGTGCTAACCACTATGCCGCCGTGTTGCCCCATACCCTTATGGCTTCTCTTGAGCAAGGTTGCTAATCGAGGCAGGTCTCTGCCATGAACTTGAATGTCTTCGAGTGGTAGTTTCACACTCATGGACAATGTACAGAACTGAAGCAGCAAGAGCGGCCCCTCTTTCAACACAGAGCTTGAAAATGATCACCCCTGTGCTCGCTAACCAGCATTGGCTCCCAGTCCCGCATCGCCTCAAATTTAAAATTTTCATCCTCGTGTTCAAATCCCTCCAGGGCCTCACTCCTCCATATCTCTCTAACCTCCTCCAGCCTTACAGCGCTCCGAGAACTCTGCGATCCTCCAATTCTGGCCTCTTGTGCACCCCCGATTTCCTTCGGCCCGCCATTAGCGGCCGTGCCTTCAGCTGCCTAGGCGCCAAGCATTGGAATTCCCTCCTATGAAGCGCCTCGGAACATTTTACTACATTAAAGGCTGGGTATAAACGCAAGCTGTTGTTATTTTGCTCTATGACTAACTCATGAGAGAAGTAGACTCTGTGCTAAGACAGCTTCATGTTCAATACTTTGTCATGGCTATTCCAGATGATGGTTAGTCTGAAAGACATGAAAGGCAAATTAAATAAAAGAGAAGAGTTAAGCAACCATCTGTGCTTGTAGCAATGCATATATCTTAAATTATAAATGAAATTATCCTCATGTTTGTAGTCCAAACAGAAAATACAATGGGCAGCAGGTAATAATAAACTTTATTCCACTCATAAGGCACACATTTTCAACTCATGTGTGTCTATGTTAACCACACCTTATAAGGTCTTCCTTATTTGTGGAATAAACAATTTCTTCTGCTGCTCCTGGTTGTGCATTCTATGTGTATAATGTGCTCTAATTGAGTTTATAATTTGACTACCCACTGAAAAAAAAATCCTTTAGTCTAACCTCCTTCAAACCATGTGATAGCAGTATTCAGTAGCGATGCCACAATACTTTCTCACAGCCCTTAATTAAATTCATCTCAGTCAGTGCTGCTTTTAACCAGCAGTAATATTTTTCATTTGACTGATATTTTATTTTAAAAGTTAACAGAGGGTAGAGTGAGCAATAGGCTGACATTTAATTTCAACATTCAAATGCCACCCACAGAACACTGAAACTTTGCTCATATAGTTTATGCCATCATCAATACTTAGCTTGTATTAAACCCTCAGACGACTGCTAGCTCCAGGGAATTGGAGGCTCCTTCGACCACCCATCGTGATCAGATTTATACCGTAATGTGAGGTTTTTTCAGCAATAAAGCTACACATGTCGGAAGCAGCTTTATTATCGACTCACACACACGAGTCAATCTTCCTTGCTAGTTGAGATTGTAAATGGTTCCCTCTCCTCAGGCAATTTCCCTCTTGTTTTTAAAACTGCATCATCACAAAACTAATGCTACAGCACCAGCAATGAAGAGAGGCAGGAGGGTGTGATTACAGCGTGACAAGTTTATACAGATAAGCCAAAATTTTATATTAGAATCATAGAATCATGGAATGATACAGCACAGAAGAAAGCCATTCGACATGTGCCGGCTCTTTGAAAGAGTTACCCAATTAGACCCACTCCCCTGCTTTTTCCCCCATAGCCCTGCAAAAATGTTCCTCTTCAAGTACTTATCCAAATCCCTTATCTTGGAGGCTGGTAGGGAGCAGGGGTGGAGGGTGGGGTGTTGCAATGTGATCGGGAAACCCGGGAGAACAGGTTTCCCTCAGGCCCTGCCGAATTTAACCGCAGGGCCTGATTAACATTTAGCTTGTCAGTTTCCCGCCCACATCCAGCCAGATGGAGAGGCTGGCTGGCTGTCGGGCGGGTAAGGCTGCAGAGACGAGAGGGAGATATCGGGCGGGGTGGTGGTGGGGCGGGGGAAATCGGATGATGGCGATCGTAGAGGGGTTGAAGGATGGAGATCACGGAGGTCTAGGAAGGTGGAGATCGTGGAGGTCTCGAAGCATGGTGATCGTGGAGGGCTCGAAGCATGGCGATCGTGGAGGGCTCGAAGCATGGCGATCGTGGAGGGCTCGAAGCATGGCGATCGTGGAGGGCTCGAAGCATGGCGATCGTGGAGGGCTCGAAGCATGGCGATCGTGGAGAGCTCGAAGCATGGCGATCGTGGAGGGCTCGAAGCATGGCGATCGTGGAGGGCTCGAAGCATGGCGATCGTGGAGGGCTCGAAGCATGGCGATCGTGGAGGGCTCGAAGCATGGCGATCGTGGAGGGCTCGAAGCATGGCGATCGTGGAGGGCTCGAAGCATGGCGATCGTGGAGGGCTCGAAGCATGGCGATCGTGGAGGGCTCGAAGCATGGCGATCGTGGAGGGCTCGAAGCATGGCGATCGTGGAGGGCTCGGAAGCATGGCGATCGTGGAGGGCTCGAAGCATGGCGATCGTGGAGGGCTCGGAAGCATGGCGATCGTGGAGGGCTCGAAGCATGGCGATCGTGGAGGGCTCGAAGCATGGCGATCGTGGAGGGCTCGGAAGGATGGAAGTTGGGGCGGGGGGAGGGCGAAGGCCGGATCGTAGGCCAGAGGGGGTCGAGGGCTGGGGATCGGAGGCTGGCGTACTCGTGGGGTGGGGGTGGGGGGTCAGGGAGCAGAGTGGTGGGGTCAGGGGGTGTGCGATCACGGGGGGTTGGCGAGGCAGGAACTCTGGATCCAGCAGGTAAGTGGAGAAGCACGTACCTCCTGATCCAGCAGTCCTCGCCTTCTCTGTGTTTATATTGTGAATTCTGGGAGATTCTCTCACTGCTACCCTACCTGAGGAAGGAGCGAACCGCTCCGAAAGCTTGTAAAATTAAATAAATCTGTTGGACTATAACCTGGTGTTGTGCGACTTCTCATTTTTTTCCTTTAATTAAGCAGTGAGGGAAATCAATTAATCAATTAATCACTCCAAATATTTCTTGAAAATCCTTTCAGCTGCCATCTTGGATTCTAGCTACATTGATAAAATAATTACTGGGAAAAAACAAACCAAAGAAATACAAAATTTATAAAATTAATCTCATCAGTGCAGTGCATTTTGTGTGTTTAAAATGTTCTCTGTTGAAGGCCTGTGCCTTTCTGAGAATCCTGGGGCATATCACTCTCAGCTGTAGAGACGCAAGGTGACAGTTTTCTACAGCTCATGATAAGCATCTGTCCCTACAATGCCCAGAATTTATTGAGACTGGCAAATCAAAGACTAGCTGGACTATATTTTCCACTTTTGCAGATGTGAGGCACATCTCCAGCATGGTGGGGCTTCCACCCCGCTAAAAGTTAATCTCTTGACCCCAGCTATTCTTTCAGGTTTGCAGTCATCCACATATTGAACATATGCACTGTTGTGGAGTATTTTAACACTCGACACAAGGTTTTCAGATCGATAATCAAGTCGTCTTTATTACACCGGTGGGGAGACAGTCTGCTCTGTCTTAGCCAGACTTCTCCAAATTGTTACAGCAAACACTACATTTTTATACATTAAAATAAGCATGTCTGGCTCATGCTAAATTCATTCCTGCAACCTGATTGGATCTTGGCCCACATGCACCTTCACGGATTGGTTACAAATCTTAATATAAACATGTGTAAGCTGCCTCCTCAATCAGTCACTCAAACTGCTGAATGCTAATTAAAAGATACCTTGGAATGTGACCTCGGTAATAAAGCTGTTAAAGGCAGTTGAAATGCTGGACATCCTGTCTCCATTTAATCGCTTTTTATTTCTCTTCAAAAGGTCAGCTATCTTGACCGTATCTTTATGGATGTGGTCTTTCATGTTAGCCCCTGTCTTTCTTACACCATTCAGTGAAACTGCCAGCGATGTCATTTTAACTCTTTCCCCACTGCATGCACCAAGTCCCGTTTACTCATCGCCCCTGTGCTCACTGACCTACATTGGCTCCTGGTCCACCAACGCCTCAAGTTTAAAATCGTCATGTTTGTTTTCAAATCCAGCCATGGCCTCGCCCCTCGCTATCTCTGTAACCTCCTCCAGCCCTACAACCCTCCAAGAACTCTGCGTTCCTCCAACTCTGGCCTCTTGTGCATCCTCCACTGCCTTCGCCACAGCATTGGTGGCCATGGCTTCAGCCGTCTAGACCCTAAGCTCTGGAATTCCCTCACTACACCTCTCCGCCTCTCCACATCTCCCTCCTCCTTTAAGACGCTCCTTAAAACCTATCACCCATCCTAATAAATCCTTCTTTGGCTCGGTATCAATTTTTGTCTGATTATGCTCCTATGAAGCGCCTCGAGTTGTTTTACTACATTAAAGGCGTTATATCAACGCAAGTTATTGTTGTTGTTGTTTTGTAGGCGGACTCACCAATGGAGGCTAGATAGTCTGAGCAGAGTGGAGGCACAGTTTAATAGCAGCAGGCCTTGGAGATCATGCTTAGAGTAATGGTTCCAGCAACCTCCGAGCTGATGGTGAAAGTTTGGAAAGTTCTCCAAATATATTTGAACTCCCCCTTTGGCCTGTGCTATTGTTCGTTCAAGATCAATCGGACAGGCTTTCCAGCTGAAAGAAACTCAATTCCCTCCCTCTGTCACCATAGCAACGGTAGAGGGGTAGAGGGAGAAGCACTGAGATGAGGGGAGGAAAGAGAGCAGAGAGAGGCAGGGAGGGAGAAGAATAAGGGAAGGGCAAAGGGCAGAAGAGGAGAGTAGGAATGGGGTGGAAGGAAAGGGGAGGTGAGCAGAGGGGGAAATGGAGGGGAGGGAGGAGGGGGTAAAGGTGAGGAGAGGAGGTGAAGGGTCAAAGAAGCGCGAGGGAGGGGAAGAGAAACAGCACATAGGAAGGAGGCGGGGGTAAAGGGTGTTTGGACGATTAGCAAAATAATTTTTCAGCATCAGGTATGGTGCATGGCTGTGGAATAATGCAGCTGATAACCGAAACCCAAATGCGCCTGGAGTCCAGTGATGGACAACAGCAATTACCTCACAAACTGTGGTCACAGAGTATGAACATCTGCCCAAAGTAACAAAGCTCTAGGAGACCAAAGAAAGTGACAAAAACATTGCTTCAGCAAGAATAGGTATAGAATTTTGTTGCAGCACCCAAGAGACTCATTATGCTCCTTCAGTTCAGTTGATCTATAATGAACCAGTCACATCCATGATGAAGTACACCATGACATTATTGCACTACAATCCTCTTGTATTATCACATAATTGGAAGTCTTTAATAAGGAAATTTTATTTATGATGAAAAGTCATCGACCGGAAACGTTAACTCCGTTTCTCTCTCCACCGGTGGTGCCTGACCTGCTGAGTGTTTCCAGCATTTTCTGTTTTTATTTAATATTTCCAGTACTTTGCTTAAATTTTATTTCCTTATTAAAAATTGAATTAAATGGGGGGGGGAAAACTAAATATTTACAATCTATATAGTGCAAGATTGTGTGTAATTCACTGTAATGAATGACCAAAAGAAAAAGATATAGCACCTTCCACATACTCAGGACACCCCAAAGCGCTTTACAGTCAATGAAGTACTTTTGAAGTGTAGTCACTGTTGTAATGTTGGAAACACAGCAGCCAATCTGCGCACAGCAAGCTCCCACAAACAACAACGTGATAATGACCAGATAATCTGTTTTTAATTATGTTGATTGAGGGATAAATGTTGGCCAGGGCACCGGGGATAACTCCTCTGCTCTTCTTCAAAATAACGCCATGGGATCTTTTACATCCACCCGAGAGAGCAGACGGGGCCTCAGTCGAACATCTCATCCGAAAGACGGCACCTCTGACAATGCAGCACTCCCTCAGTACTGCACTGGAATGTCAGCCTGGATTTTTGTGCCTCAAGTCTCATGGAGTGGGACTTGAACCCACAAGCTTCTGACTCAGAGGCGAGAGTGCCACCCACTGAGCCACAGCTGACGCCATGTCCTATGAGGTAGGTCATACTCTGAGAGACACCAGGTCATATGATGCTAACTTAATGAAGAACTTGTGACATCAAATCTGCCAGCTGTCAATGTTAGTAATGAAAAAAGGTCAACAATTCACTATCTGAATATTCTAAATAATACTGCCGGCTCCCTATGAATTACAGGCAGCAATCGAATCCTGAAATTCAGCTGATGATAAACCAGGTAAGATTTGCTCCCTAATTTTTGATGTCATCTGAATCTCTCCATTGGATTGCTGTCTTGTCATTCGCTGACACATCCAGTGCCCCTGCACACAGCAGTTTATTCAGCTACTGCGGACTAAAACATTTATAAGATGCACATAGCTGAAATGCTACCCTTTCATCACTGTCACACCGCCTCTCGGCTGCATAAACACAAACAGAAAACGTTCTTTCACGTCAACTATTCATTATGTTATTGTACACACCATTTGTTATTGGATACAACGTTTACGACTAGAATTCAATCCTGGTGTTCAGAGGATCTTCCTAAACCTTCAGTGTTGCTGCCTACCTGGTTCATGATCAGCAATCTATCCTATTATACATGCTGCAATGAACTACTCAGGGAAATTCCCTTCATAATGAAAAGCAAGAATGCTTGGCTTTTTTTCTCCATAGCTAATTTCTCAGAAATCACACATGTGGAAGCCACAGATGCCAGGGGTTTCATTAGCAGGTCGTTAATTGCAGACTTTCACCCAAATGTTCCTGAAATGAGGAACTCCACCTCCCTCCCTGTGTGCCAGCCAAGGGACACTCGGGCACTGAGACTGGCTGTTGCAGGGCAGCCCATGCTCAGACGCCAGTTATGTATTCTTGACAAATATGTGTCCCCCCACCACCACAACAGGCTGGAACGCAGTTACCTTTCTCGCATGCAAGCAGGAACAGCTTCTCATCTATTGTCGTCTCCTCCTTGACTTCCCGCACGTCTTTGAGGGTGAGGTATTTGTTGGGCGAGGAGGACTCGGTGCTCTGGTACAGGCTGGCCATGGTGAGCGCTGGCCGGCCTCTTCACAGCGGCAGCAGCCTGGTCATGGTCGCGGTACCGCCCGGAGCCTGCAGGCTGCAGCCTGGCTCCTCAGCCCCGGCACTGCCCTCTGAGCTGCACACCCACACCCAACTCCCTCTCCTAGTTTGCATTGAGCGAATTTATGGTTTTTTTCTTGTTCGGCTTCCCGGAGAAGACGTCCCCAACAGCAAGAATTTGAAGCACACTTGAATTTGTTTTTCTTATCAGAGCCAAAGCGATGACGGATTCAGCGTGTGGCTGTGCGCATGGGCATTCTGACTGTCTCTCTCTTTCTCTCTCGTTGTCTCTCTTCCTCTTTCTTTCTCCCTCTTTCTTTTTCCCTGCTCCCTTTCTTTTTATCTTTCTTTCTCAGGCTCTTTCTCTTCTCTTCCTCTCTTTCTTTCTCCCCTCCTCCCTTTCTTTTTCTCTCTTTCTCAGTTTCTTTCACTTCTTTCTCCCTCTATTGCTCTTTCTGTCTCTCTCTTTTCCTCTCTTTCTTTATCTCTCTCTTTTTCTTCCTCTTTTCTCTTTCTTTCTCAGTCTCTTTTTCTCCCTCTATTGCTCTTTCTGCCTCTTTCTCTTTTCCTCTCTATCTCTCTTTTTCTCCCTCTCTATCGCTCTTTCTGTCTCTTTCATTCTCTCTACTTTCTTTCGCTCTCTTTCTCTCTTTGCCAATCTCTCCTCTCTAGAGGTGCATCAAAATTATTCTTTTTTGTTGAAAACCCAAATGTTTGCCTCAAGTTACTGAAAGATTCCCATTGCTTTTAAATTTTTGTTATCTTTAACCAGACCGCGGTGGAATGAATGCTCTCCATTTCGTTCTGATCCTCCAGTTAATCCAGACACTTCTTAATGTTTAGGCAAATCCCTATAAAATGGAGGGTTAGGCCCATAAAATAGAATTTTTTTTGTTAGTCATTCATGTAAAATGCACAATATGTTTCATGTGGAGCAATGGTTGAATTATGAGTCAGTAATTCACTCAAGCACTTCCAATCATATAAACCCAAGAGAATTAAGGCAAAGTTTTAAGCGCATCAGAAAAACACAAGGCTGTAAATAAAGTTTTAAAATTTTTATTTCTTCCTCAAGCAACATCACCAAAAACATAACGAATGGCAATGATTTCACTTCAAAATTAATTAACTGTATGTAAAGTGCTTTGAGATGTTTCTGAGCAGTGTGGTGAAGCACTATATAAATGGAAGTCTTTATTTTTAAACATTTGCCCTGAAGCTGAATGAACTCTACATTCCTTTCAGAATTAAAAGGGCTGCAGCTTCTGTTATAAATTGCAGTGGAATGTCCAATTTACTGCAGGTATTTCAAAGAATATTTAAATAAATAAATATTTCAAAGCCACTACCGGACAGTTATTCCTTATAAATGTCTATCATTTAGTTTAAAACTTTTTTTTGTTTTCTTTCACTTATATGGCAGTTGTAACATAGAAGAGAAGCAGCTGCAGGTCTGTGTTACCATGATTTTCCTTGGCAGCAGAATATGAGAAAATATATTTATACACTATGTAAATATGACAGAAAGAAAATGCTAACAGATTGCATAAACTCTGCTGCCCGTATCCTAACTTGCACCAAGTCCCGTTCATCCATCACCCCTGTGCTCGCTGACCTACATTGGCTCCCGGTCCGGCAATGCTTCGATTTTAAAATTCTCATCCTTGTTTTCAAATCCCAACATGACCTCGCCCCTCCCTATCTCTGTCACCTCCTCCAGCCCTACAACCCTTAACGATCTCTTTACTCCTCTAATTCTGGCCTCTTGTGTATCCCCGATTTTAATCGCTCCACTATTGGCAGCCGTGCCTTCAGTTGTCGGGGCCCTTAGGCTCTGGAATACCTTCCCTAAGCCTCTCCGCCTCTCTAACTCGCTCTCCTCCTTTAAGATGCTCCATAAAACCTACCTTTTTGACCAAGCTTTTGGTCACCTGTCCTAATATCTCCTTATGTGGCTTGGTGTCAAATTTTGTCTGATAACGCTCCTGTGAAGCACCTTGGGATGTTTTACTATGTTAAAGGTGCTATATAAACGCAAGTTGTTGTTTGTTGTTGCAGGGTAACATGATTGGGGTGTATTACATAGCAAAGCTTGAGCTGTAAGTTATCATGATCAGAACATTGTGGTTTGATATATTCTTGATATACATTCCAACCTGCATTCTATCTAACACATGTGAATCTATGTAATGAATGCATGCAATTTTTTTAATTTATCAGGATATGGGCAATGCTGGCAAGGTTTCATTTATTGCTCATTCCTGGTTGTCCTGAGAAGGTGATGATGCTCCCACAATGGTGTTAGGTAGGCTATTCCAGGATTTTGACCCAGAGACGATAAAGGAATCACAATATATGTACAAATCAGCATAGTATGCGACTTGGAGGGGATCTTGGAGGTGTTGATGTTCCCATGACATTGCTACTTTTGTCTATCTCAGTAGTAGAGGTTGCAAGGCTGGGAGGTGCTGTTGAAGTAATCTTAGCGAGTTGTTGCTGCACATCCTGGAGAAAAATATATACTGCTACCACAGTGCACCAGTGGTGGAGGGAGTGGATATTGAGTCTACTCTCAGGGGCACTGATCAAGCAAACTGCTCCTGCTTGGATGGTGTTGATATTCTTGAATGTGTTGCAGCTGCACCCATCCTGGCAAGCAATGTGTATTCTATCACACTCTCACCTTGAGGTTTGGAGATGGTGCAGAGGCGTTAAGGATCAGTGCTTCGTTATTTGAGGCATTATGAATAAAGCTGAACACTGGAATTGTCAGTGAACAGCCCCACTCCTGACCTTATGATGGGGGTGGGGGCGAGATCAGTGATGAACCAGCTTAAGATGGTTGGGCTAAGGACCCCACCCTGAGGAACTCCTGCAATGATGACTTGGGGCTGCAATGATCGACTTCCAAGAACCACCACAGTCTTTCTGTGTATCCGGTGTGATTCCAGCCACTGGAGGAGATTCCCTTGCCTCCCACTGACCTCAGTTTTGCTTGGGCTCCTTGGTGCCGTACTCGATTGAAGGATGCTTTGATGTCCAGGGCAGTTATTCTTGCCTCTCCTCTATGTAATGAATGCATGTCAATCTGTGTAATATTTTGGGGGGAATATGATTTTAGTTGTTTTTGTTAACAGTGAATGGCAGGATTCAGTGGCAGTAGATAAACTGTGATATATCGGGTTTTATTTCATTTCATGTTACAGAGAAATAAAAACTATATTATGTCAAAATTCTCAGATTTGCATGCAGTTCATGTCTACAAACCTTACTTCTGGTTGTCACTCTTTTGGTCACACTTTTGTGTCAACATTTACCATTGTAAATTCAAAAGTCCACATTCCCAGTCAATTTTCTTGGGTCAACTGGCTTCAGCTACTGCATAATTACATACTTTGGCCACTAGGTGGCACTGTATTATCTTTTTAACCACAAATCACTCAAAATGTTTGCTGGTTTGTTTTTTCTTTCTCAGTAATTGAAAATTCTAATGTCCAAAATACAGTTTTAAACAAAAGTTCAAACATTTACATATTTCACACTAACATGATTAAATTAATTTTTATGCCTTCATTTACTTGAAGATCCTAGTCTTCCCAAAAAGCATGGGCTTGGAATTGATATTGGAATTGTGACTCAGGTAGCTAAATTCGGGTTAGTCAGTTGGGGCATGTACACTGTACCCAATTTCCCAGAAAGCATCAGTACTATTTAGTCAACTGACCTGCTGGAAGTTTTTCTTTAGCTTTTAGCACATTCTGCTCAGTTGTTTGTCATAAATATTGGAAGAAAAGCTATTGGGAAAAAAATTCAAAAACCCAACCAGAAACAGTGATGGAAACAGAATTGCTAATAGCTTTTGAAAGGGAAGTGGATAAATATTTGAAATATATATTTTTTAAAGGGTGTGGGGAAAGAGCAGGGGAATGGCTCTCAGTGGCTATCTTCTTTCAGCGAGCTGGCACAGATGTAATGAGCTATCTGCCCTCCCTCTGTGCTGTAAAGTTTCACAATCAGAGGCCCGGATTTTGCATGGAGAATAATGGGGAGGCTATCAGCGCTCATCGTTAATATGGAGAATATCGGACAGCAACTTCCAGCGTCCGCACATGCACACTTAAAACGCAGAAATTCAGAAGTTGCTGTCAGAGATACCCCGCTCCTCCACAGTGCGAGCTATAACAGTTCTCGCCGATAGACTCGGCATTGAAAGAAAGAAGTTGAGGTACTTCCCCGCTAGTTCTCCACTAAAGACACCATAAAAAGTTAGGGCTGGTGCATTCAGGAGTAAGTGAATTTTTAATGGTGTGATAATTGATAATTACTGCGAAACAACCTCTCTGTCCCTGAAAATTTAATTTTACAAGTGTGGAATCTCATTCCTTCAGAACTTAATTAGTGTTGGAGATTTAAAAAAATATATTTTTTACTTTTTTTGTCTTTCTTTTATCGCACTGTCTTAATGCTTTCTGTCTTTCCCTTTCTTTATTCCGCTTTCTGTACATAATTTAAATCTAATTTATACTTCCAACTTTATACTGCCTGGTTTAGACTCTGCGACTGGAATTTTTACTTTTGGACCCGTCGGGAGTGGGGAGGCCTGGTAGAGCGCGGGAAACCCAGAAGGCCTGATTGACAGGCTGGCTTCCAGTCGGGCGGTGAACATTGGATAAGAGGCTGCAACCCCACGGGGGGTCCGATCCTTGATCCTGAGGGGTCCGATCCTGGCGGGGGAGGTCCGATCCCCAACCTGGGGGAGGGGGTTGCATGGAGGTGGGCTGATGCTGGGGGATGGGAGGAAGCACTCCCACTCCTCCTGGCCCACAAGGATTGTTCCCTGAGGCTGTCCTGTCCTTGCAGCTGCCAAGAATCCAGAGTCCCTTAAACCCCGGCTGGCTACAGTTAAATCTGCGAAGTAGGTTAAATCCGAGGCTTCCTGTCTATTATCATATTTAAAGTGCCAGCCTGCCTCCTGGGAGTGGGTTGGCTGCCCGTCCCCCGTCCTGCCTCCTTTAAAACGGAAATGGGCAGGTTGGAGACGGGTTGGTTTCGGGATTCAGATTTTAACACTTTTAACCTCCCACCCGACCCCAACCCACCTGTTTTTTGAGGTTAAAATTCCCCCCCCTGCATGCCTCAGTGAGGATCTGATTGATTGAAGAGCCTCGCTGTTCCACAGATTCCCCTGTAGAGTGCATCGTGCTGGATCAGACACCAGATTAGAGCAAGTCTCCCCTCTAAAGCCCGCGAAAACTTTGTGGGCAGCTGTCAGCGAGGTGAATGGCAAGTGCCGTTCCTTCACCGCTGACCGTAAAACCTGCTAAACAGCCCTGGCAACACATCGATTTCCTGACCCACTTCCAGTGACCACTGGACACATGGGTTCAGCAGGCAGACCCTGCATCCAGTGTTCCTGCTGTGGAAATAGTGGGATACATGGCATGAAGTTACCATACACCTGCCCATACTTTGCCCTGATGGGACCCACCCCCAGAAAATGGAACAAATCCCTGTTTAGCTTTCTGCTCTCGATCCACCCCTATCTGCATATTTGAAAAACGGACTGCGTCGACTTCAAGCAAATGCCTTTGCCACCTACTTAGAAGAGCAGGTTAAAATTGAAGATAGCGGGATCCAGGTGGGACATCAACAGTTAAGTTACTTGTTTCATTTGCCTACCCACCCCGTTTCCGCCAGCCAGGTAGGGTTAAAATCGATCCCAAAGTTATGTGACAGCTATTGATCTTCACGACTGATTCACTGTTTGCACAGATAGATGTTGAAGTCCTCTCTCATCAAAATTCAAAAATGGAAGATCACGGAGTGTGTGTCTGCAGTAAAGCAGCAAAGTTCAGAAACTAATTAAGTAAAAATTGCTTTGAAGGCAGCAACAGCTTATTGAAGTTTTAACATGTGGATCGGCTTAGGTGATTCAATTCTCAACAATAATGAACCCATTATTCCAGTGTAGGCATTCATATGCAATGTATATAAATGTGTACTTGCCTTGGGGCAGAAAATCAACTATTGATGCAACGGCTGATTTTCCTCTGAAAGGGTTCTTGCTGGTAGGAGATTGGGAAGAGGGTGAGAAATATATTTGCTTCTTTATTCTATCAGAATCAGAGGTGTAGTGCTATGGCACTTTGGCTCATTATAGCCATTTAACTCTCTCTCGTAAGACTAATCCCCAAATTCCCCAGCCTCCTGTGGCTACTCAATGTCTGCAGCTTATCCTGCCCTCAGTAGTGATAGGAGAATGCCGTGGATATCCCATGTATTCAGGGTGAATTATTAAACCTGGACAGCAACTCATCTGACGTGATTAAGGACGTAGGTTTCAGTTTATAGGAGATTTGGTCTGTTTAAGGAAACTATCATCCAGTCTTGAACACAGAGAAAAAATGTGTTGAGGAAAGAAGCCCAGACTGTAACAAGGCCTTTGGGGCAATGCATTCCACATTCCGCAATCCTTTGTGTGAGGAGATATTTTTTCTCAATAAATTTTTAACCAGCTGAGTTTGAATTTGAAAACAATGTCCCTTTGTCCTGCATTGTCTTACTGGAGGGAAGTCTTTGCCTGTCTACCACATCAATTCCATTCATTATTTTAAACAACTCAAACAGATCCCCTCTAAATCTCATCTCTAAGGAATATAACCCAAAGTTTCCTTGACTCAGCTGAACTTTCTGCAAGGCCGGTATATCCTCCTTAAGATGGATGCCCAAAACTGAACACAATATTCCAACTAAGTTCTGGCCAGTGCTCTGTGGTAGCACTTCCATGCTTTTGTACTCTATACTTTTATGATGAAGGCCAGCATGCTATTAGCCTTTTTGACTGCAAGATAGTTCATTACCTGGATCCCTAAATTCATTTGTTCATTTAACCTTCCAACCCTGACCAAGTGCTTCTCCATTTACACTGCTTCCTGTCGCTGCAGCTCCCACTCACGTAATGTACCCATGTCCTTTTCAATTTTCTGCTCTCCTCCAAAAATCATTATACATCCCATCTTGGTATCCTCTGTAAAGTTTGATATAATATTCTCTATTCCTTGATATGGGCCGCTACTTGATATGGATCGCTTTTTTTTTAACTTATAAAACTCCTGTGAAGTGCTTTGGGATGTTTTACTACGTTAAAGGCGCTATATAAATACAAGTTGTTGTTGTTGTTACTGCCTGCCAATCCAAGAGTATTTCACCACTCTGGTGCCTAAGCTTCAAACTATTTCCTATCCATGCCTTGGGGTTGCCTCTAATTCTATGAACCTTTTAGCTAGCAATCCCTTGTGCAAAAAATTATCAAATGCGGGAAACCGCTAGTTTCAGTTAGATCCCCACCTACCCTTGACAGAATGAAGCCATGGAAATTTAAACCATCTGGCCTCATTAACCTGACCGACTTCCTGCCCGACAATATTTATCCCTCAACCAACATTACTAAAGAACAACAACAACTTGTATTTATAAAGCAGCTTTAATGTAGTAAAGCGTCCCAAGGCGTTTCACAGGAGCGTTATCAAACAAAATTTGACACCGAGCCACATAAGGAGATGTTAAGGCAGATGAGGTAGGTTTTAAGGAGCATCTTAAAGGAGTAAAGAGAGGCAGAGAGGTTTAGGGAGGGAATTCCAGACCTTAGGGCCTTAGCAGCTGAAGGCACGGCTGCCAATGGTGGAGCAATTAAAATCGGGAATTTTCTGGTCATTATCTCCTTGCTGTTTGTGGGACCTTGCAGTGCACAAATTGGCTGCTTTGTTTCCTACATTACAACAGTGACTACACTTCAAAAAGTACTTTATTGGCTGTAAGGTGATTTCAGACAACAGGAAAGGCGTTATATAAATACAAGCTCTTTCTTCATTCGTTTGTAGACGAATTTTGCCACACCTACAAAACTGAGAAATTTGCTTTCATTGTACGCCACACACCATCAGTAACCAATAGGAACAGCAAAAACTATACCCTTGTAAGAAATGCTGAGCACTGTAGTGAGTGCACCTTTGCAATGTTTTCTTGCCTGTAATGTAGTGAAGATATGCAAATTATTCTATCTAGGAAAATACTGGTTTAAATTAGCCCAGGAAAGCGATACTGATCAAGGCAACTGCCTTTTAATTCCACTAAGACCAACCAACGTTGAAGTTATTATAAATGGAATTTGTCTCTATCGGACATAAAATGTTGAACATTTGATGTTCTTGTTGTTTCCACATAGAACACCAGGACCATTCTTGCATCCATATTGTGGAACATCCTTTTCCAGCACTTGGTTAGGTGATATGCATCAGTTAAAGAAAGACTTGCATTTATACAGCACCTTTCACGACCACCGGACGTCCCAAAGCGCTTTACAGCCAATTAAGTACTTTTTGAAGTGTAGTCACTGTTGTAATGTAGGAAACGTGGCAGCCAATTTGCGCACAGCAAGCTCCCACAAACAGCAATGTGATAATGACCAGATAATCTGTTTTATATGTTGACTGAGGGATAAATGTTGGCTAGGACACCAGGGATAACTCCCCTGCTCTTCTTTGGAATAGTGCTATAGATCTTTTACATCCACTTCAGAGAGCAGACAGGGCCTCGGTTGAACGTTTCATCCGAAAGACAGCACCTCCGACAGTGCAGAGCTCCCTCAGTCTGAAGTCTCTGGAGTGGGACTTGAACTCACAACCTTCTGACTCAGAGGCAAGAGTGCTACCCACTGAGCCACAGCTGACACTGTTAGCGCAATAATTGTTAGGGCAAGAATTTGGAATGGTGATGAGTTTGAGGCTTGGGTTGGGCAGCTAAATCACCAGACTCATGGGTAAAAATCAGAGCTAAAACTAATGCTATTGTCAATTACAGAAAGATTAAATCTATGTTCAAAGTTAATTTCTATCATTTTGTACAGAACATGACAGATGCCATTACTGATTAGAGATTCAACTGGGTATTATATCAAGTTTCTTTCGTAAACTGGGAAATCAAAAAATACTCTCAAGAAGTTTCTGTTTCACTGGTAGTTGCCATATACACCATGATGAAGCTAGGATTAAGCACTGTATGCATGAGCTTCTGGAGATAGTTCAGGTCAACACAAACCTAGTTATCTATCTTTATATCAGAGTGAAATGTGCTTCCATCTGTAACTTTGCAACTTCTTAGTTGATGATTTGTGGAAGCTACAATTGTCTGGACAATGTGTGTGCCCAAGACCTTTGGGCCTCGGTCTTCATTCACGAGTGAGGAAATCAGTCTCAGATGCCAGAGTTCCGAGTGTCTCTTTCTGGGACAAGAAGCACATCCTATCTGCAGAGGGATAATAGCAGAATGTGACACTACAAAGGTTTCCAGGTCTTGGGTGGTACCGTCAAACGTCACCTAGTCCCATCTCGCTAGGTCATTATTAGCTCTGCAAATATTGGAACAAATTGGATAAACCAACACCAGGAACTGAGCTTGGGAAGGGAAAGGCAATTCCAGTTCCAGGGATCTGGTGTGCGATCCAAAAAAAAACCTGTGCAGTCTCCCCCAAAACATTAGAATGTGCACACATGCCCAAGTATCTGTATATATAATTTTCAGAAGATCTAGAAAACAGAGCAATTAATAAAAAACAAAGTTGAATTTGTTATACAGTGAAAAAGGTCAGTTATATATTGGTATCTCTTTATTAGTTGGGTCATTTAAGTCTTGTGTTTGAAAATCACTCATTTTTGATATATATTGATATAAATACATACATTTACGTTACGAAAGTCCCGTTTACTCAGCCTGATTTTCAACATGTGTTTCTATTAAATGCTCCATCATACAGATCAGACAATAGACTTTAAATTCCATCACTGAAATGGAGCTGTAACTAAAGTTCTACTCTTCGACAAGCCCCTGTCAGAACAAACCAATCTTAAAATAAAGTCACATATTCAGATTTAACCTTACGGCTACTCTCTTTTCAGAATAGGCAGTGATAAGTTTTACTGATTCAATTGCAGTGATTGCACTAAGGTAGATAAATATTTTAAAAAATGACATTTTCAATTTAGTGTCATTAATAAGGTATGAGCTCACCAGGTTTTTTTTTTACAGTGTATCGAAGATAGGATATGCTACTTTTCAATGATCCGATCAGAATAAAGTAATTGTGTCACTCTGACCCAATAGTGACCTCTAGCAGCTCCCATTTCCAGCTGTAATACATCATACAGGAAACAAAAAAATAGCCTTCATTGACTTAACTAAACTATCTCTCCCTTGCACATACGTAACTATGTGGTAGGACAGACAAGGGGGTAGATTTTCAACTTGCCACCCAGGCAGAAAACTGATGTTGCACAATGCCGCCCATTATAGAAACCACCTAATGGTGATGAAAATCGCATGGTTTCTATAACAGGCAGCTGATCTGCAACAGCCGTTCTTTGCCTGATTGGCAAGTTGAAAATCTGCTTCCAAGTATTAAATTAACATTGATTCATTTCACTTGTACTAGATTGCAACCATAATGGTATTAATTATGTAAAATATTCAAGTACCCTGCTGTAAATGCATTTTGAACGTTCTCCAAACAACCCCTCCAAAAAAAGAAGTTTGAAATCATCCAAATCATTTAAAGCAATGTAGTGCAAAAAGAGGCTGCTTTTAAATCTGTAGAACGCTTATTTTAATTAAATTTCCAGTTCAGCTACACTCAGACAGCTCCCAATATAGAGAAACTTCTCATAATAGGAACCGCAAATAGTAATAAAGATATATCCTCTAGATGTGCATATAGTTCCTGCAGTTAATGAGATGGTAATGTACACTAAGTACATCACTACTGTGTAAGGAACTGCATAGAGTACTCTTACTGCAGTCAACAGTAAACCTGATCCAAACACAATTCTAATCAAGGACAGAATTCGATTGGACCAAAGCACTTTCTAATCACTCATTGTTTTGAATTCCTGTCACAAGAACAATAGAATATATGAATACAAAATCCCAGTCTGACTGAACACAAAATGTTCTGGGTTTTTATATGGGTTTTAAAGATCAGCACATTATGTAGTTAAACCTTTACCAAATTTCATCAAGAAGCAGCTGCGAGTTTAAGAAAGGCAATCACTTTGGTGAAAAAATAGTCTTGAATCACTGCAAGAATGAATATACGGCTGTGATATAAAGATTTGTCTGCAGAAATGCTGATTCAAGCATGCAATTTCTTACCAAATGAGTTATAGGTTTATTAGGATTAAAGTGTATAGTTGCATATGAATTGCACATTATTCTGCTTGGTGGAGATCGTGATCAACATTATACAATTTCATGAACACTGTTCCAGCACTATTTGCACCCATGTGTTCAGGTGGCACCACTGCATCTTCTCAGTAACACAGTGTATCTGTATCCTGGCCATTTCCTTTTGTTTAAACTGTGACTATGTAGTTATTACACAAACAGAAATTATGGCAGAAGTTAAAAGCTGCAATTCAATCTCGGGGCCCTGCAGGCGTTCAGAAACCGCTCAAGGTACGATTAGACTGTGTGCAACCGAATGAGAACCACAGGTTGAATGACAGCTCTGTGACCCCTTCCACGGAACTCATCGTACATATTTAAATATTTGCAATTTTGATGATAATAGAAGCAATTTACAAGCAGCAGCTATTTCCAAAAAGCAGGTCAATCATGAACATGCTCAGGTACAAGAACTTTGGACACATGTTTTACATTGTAAGCAAGACAGGAGATACACAAAATTGTGTGGTGGATGATGCGTTATCAAAAGCAAACTGAAATAAATGCAAGTTTTAATTTAACAGCAACATGGAAAATTAAATACAGGAAAGTTTCAAATGCATGGATAGTAATTAAATTAATGTTCAAGAATGAAACTAATTTCCAGTTAGTATTTTGTTTCTGAAATCGTTCCCAATGATATTGTATGCTCTGCTGAAAACAGATTTAATAATATAATGACAGATAAATTCTGTAAATTGCAGGATGCTGAATTGGTTTGATATGGCAGACAGGATCAATGTGAACAAGGTGCTCAACTTTCTTCACACCTTTTTCAATCCCTTTCCCATTAAGCAAGCAAAGACAGTCATAACCATCTTTGGCTTCACTTCCACCAGGTCTTCAGGCAACGCATATACCCGAGTGCCGATCTTTCGTGCTACTGAAATGGCATATCTGAAAGAGACAAGCACGCCGCAAATGAGTATTCAGTTAAGGCTAGAAGTGCTACTTCTAAACAGTAGCTTTTGTTCCTCAGCCCTGCATTTCCGCTTCTAGTTTTTTTTTACCCCCTTTTTTGTGCAGTACATTTTGTTCACAATTATTTTTTGTTGATTTCTTGTGAGAAATTATAGTGGCGGGCTCCCCATCCATGATACTAACTCCTCGAACATTTTAAAGATTTCTTTCAACATTTTAGCAATAAAATCTTCTGTCACTGACATTTCAGTTTGTATCTGATTTCTAGCAGCAGAACGTAATGAAAAAAAGCAATAACTCCTACTCTTCCTGAAGCAACAATAAAATAGAATTGGACCTCCTTCAAAACAATTCAAAATAGGATCTATATCTACCTGAACTTTTGCGCTTAATTGTCTTTGGGAGGTGGGGAAAGAGGGGGTGGCAATCATATTTCAAGCAGTATTTTCTCTTGTTTACTTATCAGTAAAAAGGCTGGGTAAAATAATTATATAAATTCAGTTGATTTTTTTTATAGTTTAATAATCTACAAGCAAATCTGGTAGATAAAATACAAACAGTCAAAAGGACATCTAATAGCTAATTTTCAATTTGTGAAACACAGATCATTTTGAAACCAGAATTTTTAGTTTTAACCTTTTCCAAAACAACAGCCTCAAAATACTTCAAATAAAAATCCCCCACCCCAATTCAGCACAGGTATTTTTTTTAAGTAATTGGTAGAGCATTAAGAGTTACTGATCATGAACATCAAACTTACTTAGCATTGTTCAACTTGTCAATATCCGAGAAGTCAGTGAGTTTCACCAGGTCATAACGAATCACATTAGGTACAACAGCATCTATCAAGTCTATAATAGGCAAACTGGTGCAAATGCATTTATCCTGGGGGAAAAAACAAAAAGAAATAATTCTTTTAAACAAGGTGCATAATAGAGTGGAACTCGCTTAATTGCAATCACTCCGGGCAACCTTGCAGATTATGATAAAATGGGAATTTCTATAAAGTGGGAAACAACAAAAATCAAAGCTGGCCTGGTACATAACAACCTTCATTTGCCTAAATTTTGTATAACATCTTACAAGAAATGTGAATACAGTATAACATTAAAAAAATAAAGATAAATGTTCACGTCTCGAGAGTTTGCTTATGCTGTAAAGAATTCTGTGATATTTGTATTGGTGAAGATCAGAAGCCATTAACCTCTGAACTTTCTCTTCCAGTGCATAGAATTCATCAAACGTTTCACTATCTTTTAACTCAATGAATCGATGCAGAATGCACAGTGCAGAATCTACCTCTCTAACTTTGAGAATTTCCAGCTCTGGCACATCTTCATTTAAATCCTCTGTGGTCAGAGAAGAAACGATTTCTGCATCAATCATCTCTCCGCAGATGTAAAGGTCACCATCATTGAAACAAAAAGATCAAACTCCACCTCATTCAAACCGCCAAGAATCCCTTCATCAACCTCCTCAGCTTCTCCGGGGGTCACTGTTTTCCCCGCTAGACACCAAACTGAACCAAGTCCCATTTACCCAATACCCCTGTGTTCACTAGACACCAAACTGCACCAAGTCTCGTTTACCCATTATCCGTGTTCGCTGGACACCAAACTGCACCAAGTCCCGTTTACCCATTATCCGTGTTCGCTGGACATCAAACTGCACCAAGTCCCGTTTACCCAATACCCTTGTGTTCACTAGACACCAAACTGCACCAAGTCCCGTTTATCCATTACCCATGTGTTCACTAGACACCAAACTGCACCAAGTCCCGTTTATCCATTACCCCTGTGTTCGCTAGACAACAAACTGCACCAAGTTCCGTTTACCCAATACCCCTGTGTTCGCTGGCCTACATCAGCTCCTGTTCCATAAATGTCTCAATTAAAAATTTTCTCATCCATATGTTCAAATCCCTCCACAGCATTGCCCCTCCCTAATCTTTGTAACTTCCTCGAGCCCTACAACCCTACGAGTACTCTGTGTTTCTCCAGTTGTGGCCTCGTGCATCCCCACCTTCCTTCTACCCCACCACTGACGGCCGTGCTTTCAGCCATCTAGGCCCCAAGCTCTGGAATTTCCTCCCTAAACCTCTCTGTATCTCCACCTCTCTCCTCTTTAAACTTACCTCTTTGACCAAGCTTTTGGTCGCCTGTCGTAATATCTCCTTCTTTGACTTGGCATTAATCTTTGTCTTATTACTTGTAAAATTAAATAAATCTGTTGGACTATAACCTGGTGTTGTGCGACTTCTCATTTTTGTCCACCCCAGTCCAACGCCGGCATCTCCACATTATTACATCCTGTGAAGGGTCTTGGGACGCTTAATATGTTAAAAGCGCTATATAAATGCAAGTTGTTGTTGTAAAAATCGGACCCTCGTGTGGAAGATTAAGAGCCACATCATGGCAAGTGCCATTATCCATCAAAAGCACAACTTCTTGTGTTGCTTTCTCATCCTGGCATTGACCATAGCCACTTTCTGGAATTGTTTGTGTTATAAGAACATAAGAACATAAGAAATAGGAGCAGGAGTAGACCAATCGGCCCCTCGAGCCTGCTCCGCCATTCAATGAGATCATGGCTGATCTGAAGCATTATCCAAGCATTAGCGCTGCTTTCAGAATCAATTGGTAAAGTTTTCACATTTTTAAAGCAACAAAGTTTCGGGCTTTTCCCAAATCACGGGAGGTTTCACCTTGTTCGAGCCCATTTGGTTAGCGCACAACAACAATGTAAGGCTTCTTTTCTCATTTTGCCACTGCCCATCTTCTCTAATTTTATTTTGAGTAGGTTTGATCAGGCAGGGCACAGTAGAAAAGTTGGGTCTTGTTGTAATGCAGCCTGTAATCCAGACCGATTCTTGGGCACGTTGACCACTGAACCCAATCAGGTTAAGAGGTGAAAGCCTCAGGTTCAAAGGTGACAAATCTCGTTAAAGTGGGATTTCTGCATTTCAGACTTGCATATAAGCGGGAATTGCAATAAAACAAACCTTTCACAATTGGAAGTATAGGGGGGGGAAAACAGGACTTTAGAAATGGTTGCATTAAAACGGGAATTGCAATTAAGCGAGTTGCAAATAAACGGGTCCAACTGTACATGCATAATGTGCACTGCAGCTTAAATTACACTGTTACATTATATGTTATACGTTAAATAAATTTTAAAAGTACACAATGGAGTAGAAATTCATCTTGGGCGGTAGTGCAAAACGGGCAGTATTGCATTTGCCGCCTGTTATACGCCCCGCCAGAGTTCTGACGAAAGATCATCGACCTGAAATGTTAACTCTGTTTCTCTCTCCACAGATGCTGCCTGACCTGCTGAGTATTTCCAGCACTTTTAGGTCAGATTTCAAGATTGGTCCGTTTACCCATTACCCGTGTTCGCTGGACAACAAACTGCAGCGAGTCCCGTTTACCCAATACCCCTGTGTTCGCTAGACACCAAAGAGTGCAGAACAGGTCAGCAATTTCACTATTCAAACCTAAAGCCAAATTGGGTAAGCTAAAATCTCTCTTTTCTTTTGCATTTACCTTGAAGCTAGTAATTGAACTGTTCTTCTTTGCATTTGCCAAGGTCTCATTTACCCATTTTATAATAATTTCATCTGTCACCTTAGACCCTTCTCCAAGATCTGACAGCACCTTCAGTGTATACCTGAAAGAATAAAGTAGGAAGAGCAAGAGATTCAACATTTAATGCACAGAAATTAGAATTTTCATGATGTGGCCTTTTTTATAACTTGCATCTGAACAAAAGCGAATTCTGATTTCCATAATCCAACAGAATGGTAATAAAACATCCACCAGTAACGGGGCAGCACTTCATTTCTGATGTTCTAAGACATTAATAAGCATATATTCAAGATATTAAAATGATCCTTTTAAAATGTTTCCAAATATCATTGGGGGGAAAATTCGGTTGCTTTGCGCCTCCCGTTACGCTAATGGGGCGCAAAGCAACTAGCGCCCGGGCGCGGCGATGTTTGCGCTGCTCGCGAAATTGACCAGACATTTTGCGGTGGTGCTAAACACTACCGCCACAATCTCCTGCGCCCGCAGATTGTGACGTCAGTCGAGCGTGCAACGCCCAGGTAGCGCCCCGGACTGGATATTGAGTGGCGCCCCCTGCCTTACCGCCTGTGGCTAGCAATGACAGGTTGAGGGGAATGTTTTGCAGTCGGGAAGGGACTGGGGGAGCGCTATTTAAAGGCAGCCGCTTCCTGACTTTTTTTGTCGGCGACATTTTTGCACCACGCATTCTGAGAGAGAGAGAGGGAGAAACTTCTGGAGAGATTCAACGCTGTGTGAAGGAGTTTTGGGTAATGAGCAGCACTTTGCAGGTTCATTTTTGATTTGACCTTCCTTGCATCGATTTAGAAGAGACTATGGGGGCTGCACTCTGAGCTCTTTCTCTCGGCCTCTCCATTGTTCTTTCCAGCAGAATTGATGTACAGGTCTCTCCAGGCCGAGATTCAAGGCTGCAATGAGCAGGGTGTGGTTGGAGAGCAAGATCGACCCCCGCTTTAAGAACTGGCCGGCGCCAGTGTATCTGTGTTCCATTGCTGACTGACATCACATGAGCTTCACCAGCGCTCTGAGTTAGAGCCTCGCTCCTCGGCGTTAGCGCCTTAAGAGAGGTGTGTAGCGCCTGATTTAGCCAGGGGCGATAGAAGCCAAGTTTGCAGTCGGAGTCGATAATTAGCGCCAGGCGCTAAACTTTGCGCCCGGCCGATAATTGCGCCCCAAACGGGGCGATACCGAATTTCTCCCCCATTGGGTTTTCAGAACATGTTGAAATCATACAAATTGCCCCGTCCACAATTGCTGATGTAGCATCTCTACCTTTATTATTTAATTTAACTTCTTATTTATTTTATTACGGCACAAAAGCTGGAAAAACATTCATTGTCTGTTTGGCAGGCCTGCCGTCGACCATACCGAGGGAGTTACAGCTCTGGGCATTCTTTCACTAACTCGCCATCTGACCCAATTTCCTTGGCAGTGTGCGATAGGAATAGGCTTGATAGATGTGGCAGTGAGCCTGGGTTCACTAGCCAGATTCACAGCGCCACTGACAATGAAAATGTATTCGTTCCTGTGTTCCCAGACTTTAAGGTGACTTCTCATGCTGAACCCCTGCGGTTTACAGCAATACGCTGAAGGAATTTTATCTAGAGAGAGAAATGTGGTGCCAGATATATTTTGCCACAGGGACTGAGGGAAGAGGCAGTGGGCAGAAAGCAAACTCTCGTCACTATCGGCCTTTTTCATACACTTCCTAGAGGCCAGAGCAGCCTAACCTGCAATGTCAAGTAATCTACTGACTACTCAGGGAATGGTGTGCGGAGACATGAAGGGCAAAAAGCATAAAAATAAACTTTAAAAAAAAACACAACCTGATAGTACTGGTGCTCTTAAATTTTCACCAAGCGCATAATTACTCCTCAGCTACCTCTCTGATGAAAACGCTAGCATCAAAACTTGAGAGGGTGTGCACATGTGCTTCAGGCTCTGGACAACAACAAAAAATCTAGCCTTTTAAAATTTCCTGATTGTTGGTGCAGAAAAACTGAGCAGAGATAAAAATAAATAAATAAAAGAAAGACATTGCAAAGGTTTTCTTAAGACCTTTTCCTCTCGGTCAGTCGGAATCATAACTATAGCCGCTTGTTTCCTGAACCCTTTGCTTTTTGAACAGTGCGATGCAGTTTCTATTCTTAAAATAGCTAAGCATACGAAAAATGGCTGCTAAGAGTGGTATGCACTAGTTTTAACACACGTGAGTGAATGGGATACCAACCGTACAGATGCAAATCAGCATGCAATGCAAACTGCACTGAATAGTAGTTTGAAAAAAAGACTTTACATTGAGTTGAAACGTGAATCCCATGGGTCTGGCTTAGGATCATTACTACTTATTTATTACCAACCTGACTACTCTAGGGATGTTAATACTCTTAAGTCTTACATATGGAGGATATAACTCTGTGTCCTCGGTATTATAGAGAAAAAAAATCATTCATTCAGGAGTGGCAAAGTGGTAATCATGTGTTAAATAACAACCAGCTCTTTCTAAGTAAAAATAAATCAAATTTATTTATCCCGTCTATCCCAACATCTTGCCAAAGAAAATTCCTTAAGTTTATCAAAACAAATGAGCTTAGCTTTGAGAATATTAACTCTTGAGCTGCTTCTGTATAATCTTAAATCCACGCACAGCCCTTGAAAGGTCACATTGCCAAAGTGGCCACAAGAATACATATTTTTTTTAAATCTACATCACTGCATCAACGAGAGTCTCCCTTACCTTCTCATGAGCTGCCAGACTAGTGCCAGGGTAAGTGTTGGATTGCCATCATTCAAGTCTTGCCCACCAATACCCACAAGGGAAAAGCTGGCCTTGGTCTTACCCAGTTCAACAGCATAGTTGCAGTTTTCAAGCTAGAGAGAGTGAGAACACATTTCAGCTTCAGTCGTGACACTAAGCTTGTGCACAATCAGTCTTCAATACAATTAGGAATGAGGCAGAATGCTTTTACTGGGCTTTTAGTACACAGTAAAATTGTGTGGAAAACCCACACATAAGCTTTTAATTAGTTATTTCCTTTAAATTATGGTAAGTTTATTTTTTTTTAAATAACATTTCTGAAGTTATTTTGATTCAGTTACCATCTATGACTCTCAAAATCTCATTGCTGAAACTTGGGCCTATGATAATGGAGGCTGCCAGAGAGAGTGAAACTCCTATGTACACTAGGGGGAAAAATTCGATATCGCCCATTTTGAGGCGCTAATATCGGACGGGCGCAAAGTTTAGCGCCCAGCGCTAATTATCGCCTCCGACTGCAAAATTCACCTCTATCGCCCCTGGAGGTGATTTGAGCGCTAAATCAAGCGCTACACACCTCTCTTAAGGCGCTAACATCAGGGAGCGAGGCGCTACCTCAGAACGCTACCGAAGCTCAGGCGATGCCAATTACCATGGAAGCCAGATAGACTGGCGCCGTCCAGTTCTTAAAGGGGAGGGGCCATCTTGCTGACCAGCCACACCCTGCTCATTGCAGCCTTGAATCTCGGCCTGGAGAGACCTCTGAAGCAATTGTGTTGAACCACTAATGGATAGGCCCAGGGAAAGAGCTCGGCGCTTAGGAACCTCAAAAGTGGTGCTGAGGACCAAAACTCCGTAGGACAGCGTTAAATCTCTCTGGACGTCTCTCTCCCTCTCAACCTGTGTGTACCAAAAATTTTGCCGACAAGAAAAGGCAGGAAGCGCACGCCTTTGAATAGCGCTCTCCCAGCCCCTTCCCGACTTGAAAACGTTCCCTTCCAACTGTCGTTCCTAGCGGCAGGCGCTAAGGCAGGGGGCACGACTCAATTTCCTGTCCGGGGCGCTACTGTGGCGTTGCACGCTCGACTGACGTCACGATCTGCGGGCGCAGGAGATCGTGGCAGTCGTGTTTAGCACCGCCACAAAATGACTGGTCAATTTTGCGAGCGCCGCTAAAATCGCCGCGCTTGGGCGCTAAGTTCCTAGCGCCCCCCGGAGGTGCTAACGGGAGGCGCCAACCAACCGAATTTTTCCCCCTACGAGTTTTATGATGGTTCTCAGCCAGTCATAGCTTTCCTTTATCCTTTTTGGTATTATTAATTGTTTAATAAGGAAAAGAAGATTACATTTAGCATCGAGGTGTTCATTTGCAGAGGAGTCGGCTCTGGCACAAGCTGAAGGCTGGATGTACATTATTGAAATACAAAAATAACATTTGGGAAATAATAATGAATTATATCCTTAATCGCTGAAAAAAAGTCTTGCCCCAGCAAGATAGTAGCTTCAAGTTTTAAAATTCAATCACAATTAGGCCCTTCAGTAGCAGGGTATATCATTAACATGGAAGGAGACATACTGTGATTCTAATGTGTTGTTGTGATATGAGGAGCACACTATCTTTACAATATTATTTTGACTATAACCTAATAACTCCTTGATCAGCATGTGTTCAATGAAGACTAATCAGAACCAGAGGCTTCCCTACCATTCATTTGGTAAAGGTAATGTGCAGTGTAGAACTGAGCCACACAGTTGAGAAAGGTTGGAGGTTCCAACACCTATCTAAGATGGATTAGCTGATCTCACTTGGGGCAGCAGTGGGGAGTGCTGCAATTGGCCTTAAAATGAATCAGCTAGAGAAGGGAGGACTGAGGATGGGTGGGGGAGATACTTTAGAGCTTCTGTTTCTGATTGCTGTCCAGCACCCTGCTGAAAAGTTGATATGAAGACAGGATTAGAGTCATAGGGGGAGAAATTCAGTATCGCCCCATTTGGGGCGCAATTATCGGCCGGGCGCAAAGATTAGCGCCTGGCGCTAATTATCGCCACCGACTGCAAACTTGACTTTTATCGCCCCTGGAGGTGATTGGAGTGCTAAATCAGGCGCTTCACACCTGTCTTAAGGCGCAAAGGCCAAGGAGCGAGGCGCTACCTCAGAGCGCTGGCGAAGCTCATGTGATGTCAGTCAGCAATGGAACACACACACACAATGGCGCGGGCCAGTTCTTAAAGGGGAGGGTTGATCTTGCTTTCCATCCACATCCTGCTCATTGCAGCCTTGAATCTCGGCCTGGAGAGATCTGCACATCAAATCTGCTGGAAAGAACAATGGAGAGTACCAGGGAAAGAGCTCAGAGTGCAGCCCCCACAGTCTCTTCTAAATCAATATAAGGAAGGGCAAATCAAAATGAACCTGCAAAGTGCTGCTCAGTACCCAAAACTCCTTCACACAGCGTTGAATCTCTCCAGAAGTCTCTCTCTCTCTCTCTCAGAAAGCGTGGTTCAAAAATGTCACCAACAATAAAAGGCAGGAAGCGGTCGCCTTTAAATAGCGCTCCCCCAGTCCCTTCCTGACTGCAAAACGCTCCCCTCAACCTGTCGTTGCTAGCGGCAGGCGGTAAGGCAGGGGGCGCCACTCAATATCCGCTCCGGGGCGATACCAGGGCGTTGCGCACTCGACTGATGACACGATCTGCCGGCGCAGGAGATCGTGGCGGTAGTGTTTAGCGCCGCCGCAAAATGTCTAGTTAATTTCGCGAGCGGCGCAAACATCACCGCGCCTGGGCGCTAGTTGCTTTGTGCCCCATTAGTGCCCTCTTAAGGCGCTAATGGGAGGCGCAACCAACTGAATTTTTCCCCCATAGAGTCATAGGGCTGGATTTTGAATGACCCATGGAGTCAGGTTTGGAGGCGTGTGGGGGGTTAAATTTGCAGGGTCGGGGGTCCCGACTCCACGCAATTTTGACAAAATCAGTCGCGGGGTTCCCGACTCCGTCCCGCCTCTTGGAGGCGGGAGAGGCCATTAACGCCCTTAACAAGCTCTAAATTGGCTCTGTAATGCGATTTTGAAACGTTTTATAACCCTTTTCTGACGTGAAGCACGCCTGGTGTGAAACACTCGAGTGAAACCTGGCGGGAGCACAAGTGGATAGCTGACTATCGGCTGCAGGTCCATTATTACTTGAATGTGTTCAGAGACTGCTTGGATGCAAAAGAAAAGAATCTCTGTCTCTCTCTCTCTCTGTCTCTGTCTCTCTCTCTCTGTCTTCTTTCCTCCTCCCACATCTTGCATCCAGGTCCACTCAAAAGCAGCCCAGGCAGGTCCTCTCTCACCAACAGTCTCTCAGACTAGGCAGTCAGCAATGATGGCATCATCAGAGGCGACTTTCAGACTGAAAACACTAATTAGTTCATGGGTTCCCACATGCTGGAACTCAATTGACCAATTAAGTGAAAATTGCATCATTCTTCCACATTCAACTGGAGTCGGGGGGGAAACACGAAATGCGGATGACACGACCCCAACCCGACCCCAAGACAAAATCCAGCCCATAGAGTCATAGAGTTATACAGCACAGAGGCCCTTCGGCTCATCGTGTCTGCGCCGGCCATCAAGCCCTATCTATTCTAAAAGAGGTTTAGGGAAAAAGAGATTTAGATTTAGGATTGCCTCAGCTGTGATGCTCTCAAAGTCCAAATAGCGTGTTGACCGTAACTGTCTAGCCTGACACGTGAAGAGTGGCCTCTTGGCTGAGGTACCAGAGGGTAACTAACGCCTGTGCAACTCTACTCCATCATTGTCAGGATGGGAAGGAAATTGGGAAAATTATGAACCAAAATGTTTCAGACAGCAGGAAAGAACAGTTATTATTCATACAGGTTTATTACAGAATAAGAATGTCACCAAATGAGCCACATGTCTAACATTTATGGCATAAATCCATGCCTATTACAAAGGAAAAACATGTATCCTTAAAAAAATTAGCATTATTAGTGCTTACAGTTTGAATGAGAGGAGGTAAGTAATTGAACGTACTTTTTTCATGTTAGCCCCAAGCTGTGGATAGGGAGGCCTGTTGACACGGTTCCAATCTACTGACACAGTGACATTCTCATATAGCTGGAATATTACTAAACCATCAGTCAGGTCACTGGATAGAAGCAAAACAGCAGATGGTGAGCACTTTATAAAACAGTGTCAAACAAACATAATGATGAAAGGTACATAACCACAATGTCGGAACCAATGTCTTTTCTCTTCACAGATGCCGACTGACCTGCTATGTATGTGTTCTCTTTTTATTTCCGTTTTCTAGCATTTGCAGTTTTTTCTTTTTATCAACCAAACCTGCTCTGGTGAAGGTGGATTGTCAAGACAGCACCATGTTTTCTTTATTCGTTCATGGGATGCGGCCGACACTGACAAAGGCACAACTTGATTGCCCATCCCCAGTTGCCCTGAGAAGGTGGTGGTGGGCCTTCTCTTTGAACACTTGCAGTCCTTGTGCTGCTGGTGCTCCCACAATGGTGTTTGATGGGGAATTCCAGGATTCTGACCCAGCAATTATAAATTGATGCATTACGCCAGGCATTGGTTAGAATCCCGGTACATATGCCGGTGATTCTGTACGCAGGAAATGCCTGGTGTCGGCTGAGCCATTAAGGATTTGGTGAAAGTGAGATCCAGAGTGAAGGGAAAAGAAAAGAACAAGAAATCCAACAGAAACCCCATCCTAGCTTAAAAACAATTCTGACTCTTCCCCCCCCGCCCCCCCCGTGACCGATCACCCAGTTTCCTATAATTGTGCTGGTCGCCATTTTAACTGCTCAGTTCATTTCGGTGGCTGAGGCAGCTGTCGGAAGCCTTATGAATGCATCCAAAGCAGGGTCCTATGGTGTAATTAGGAGCCCAAAATCTATTGAATAAAACTTCACAGGATTGCTTTCAGGCACTGACTGATTGGACGCTTCTACTTAAAGGGGACACTCAGCTGCAGGCACTCCGATCACTGGGATCTGTGCGCTGTTGAAGTTGGTGGATTTCTGACAAATTTTTGAGCTTGCAGATTGCTTGTTTCTGTCTCTCTTTGCCTTAGTCATGCTGATTAAGGCCACACAGTTTATCATGAGTGCCAAAGGAATACAATACAGGTTCTAAAATGGGTGGGAGATGCGCTCTACCACATTATTACCGTCAAGATGGAGAAGACAAAATCTTACACCAGGGTTCCAGATGTGATTTAACTAGTGTATTATACAGCATTTGCATAACCTCTGCAGACTTGTATACTGATTTATCCCAATATTCTATTAGCTTTGTCACATTGGCTAGACATTGAAAGTGAATCTCCTGTTATTCGAAAGTTCCATTCCAAGATTCCCTTTTAATAATTCTATTCCATTTATTATATATTTATAATCATGCAGTTTTTCATCCAATGTGCAACTGTCAATGTTAAATTTAATTTGTTTGCCAGTTGCACAGCTGATGCAAATCCCTCCATAAATCATGAACTGCATCCTTTGCTGTTACTGCTCTCCCTATAGAGAAAGCATTTGATAAAATTCTGCATACACGCTTATCTGAAAAAAAAAATTGGGAAATAGTGGAACAAATTGGGAGTTGGTTACAACAGCAGAAACAGAAAGTGGTTAGAAATGGGAAGCAGTGCTCCCCAGGGCTCTATGATGACTCCTTTACTGTTTATTATTTTTCACAAAAATATGTTCAAGGGTTAGCAAAAAGGAAGAGTTAATTGCAAACTCATTTAGATAAGTGAATGAGCTCATAGATGGCTGGTGTCATTAGAGAAGTTTTTTTTAATTTATTCATTCACAGGATGTGGGCATCGCTGGCAAGGCCAGCATTTATTGCCCATCCCTAGTTGCCCTCGAGAAGGTGGTGGTGAGCCGCCTTCTTGAACCGCTGCAGTCCGTGTGGTGAAGGTACTCCCACAGTGCTGTTAGGGAGGGAGTTCCAGGATTTTGACTCAGCGACAATAAAGTAGTGGCGATATACATCCAAGTCAGGATGGTGTGTGACTTGGAGGGGAACTTGGAGGTGGTGGTGTTCCCATGCGCCTGCTGCCCTTGTCCTTCTAGGTAGTAGAGGTCGCGGGTTTGGGAGGTGCTGTCGAAGAAGCCTTGGCAAGTTGCTGCAGTGCATCTTGTAGATGGTACACACTGCAGCCATGGTGTGCCGGTGTTGGAGGGAGTGCAGATCAAGTGGGCTGATTTGTCCCGGATGGTGTTGAGCTTCTTGAGTATTGTTGGAGCTGTACTCATCCAGGGAAGTAGAGAGTATTCGATCATACTCCTGACTTGTGCCTTCTGGATGGTGGAAAGGCTTTGGGGAGTCAGGAGGTGAATCACTCGCCACAACTTCTGACCTGCTCTTGTAGCCACAGTATTTATGTGGCTGCTCCAGTTTTGTTTCTGGTCAATGGTGACCCCCAGGATATTGATGGTGGGGGATTCGACGATGGTAATGCCGTTGAATATCAAGGGGAGGTGTTTAGACTCTCTCTTGTTGGAGATGGTCATTGCCTGGCACTTGTGTGGCGTGAATGTTACTTGCCACTTATCAGCCCAAGACTGAATGCTGTCCAGCTCTTGCTGCATACGGGCATGGACTGCTTCATTTTCTGAGGAGTTGCGAATGGAACTGAACACTGCTTCATTAATGGAGGTCAGGTCATTAATGAAGCAGCTGAAGATGGTTGGGCCTAGGACACTGCCCTGAGGAACACCTGCAGCAATGTCCCGGAGCTGAGATGATTGGCCTCCAACAACCACAACAATCTTCCTTTGTGCTAGGTATGACTCCAGCCAGTGGAGAGTCTTCCCCCTGATTCCCATTGACTTCAATTTTACTAATGCTCCTTGACGCCACATTCGGTCAAAGGCTGCCTTGATGTCAAGGGCAGTCACTCTTACCTCACCTATGGAATTCAGCTCTTTTGTCCCTGTTTGGACCAAGGCTGTAATGAGGTCGGGAGCCGAGTCGTTTTGGTGGAACCCAAACTGAGCAGGTTATTGGTGAGTAAGTGCCGCTTGATAGCACTGTCGACGACACCTTCCATCACTTTGCTGATGATTGAGACTAGGCTGTTGGAGCGGTAATTGGCCGGATTGGATTTGTCCTGCTTTTTGTGGTCAGGGCATACCTGAGCAATTTTCCACTTTGTCGGGTAGATGCCAGTGTTGTAGCTGTACTGAAACTTCTGGAGCACAAGTCTTCAGCACGACAGCAGGGATGTTGTGAGGGCTCATAGTCTTAGCTGTATCCAGCTGTTTCTTGATATCTCGTGGAGTGAATCGAATTAGCTGAAGACTGGCATCTGTGATGATGGGGACCTCAGGAGGAGGCCGAGATGGATCATTCACTTGGCACTTCTGGCTGAATATGGTTGCAAAAGCTTCAACCTTGTCTTTTGCACTCACGTGCTGGGCTCCGCCATCATTGAGGATGGGGATATTCATGGAGCCTCCTCCTCTCGTTAGTTGTTTATTTGTCTAAGGGACCACCCCAGTCTGACATAACACCTCTGTTAGTACTCTTTTAGCCAACTCCTTTGTTCTAAAGTGCTGTGTTATGCAAAGGAAGACAGGCAACTTAAGGCATGTCTGTTGTATGCATGGGTACCCATTAAAAATACTAAAACAGGGAACGGACTTGGGGTAGTCAGTGACTGATCACTATAGGTTCATAAGAAATGTAAGGTAACTATAGAGAAAGTAAATAGGGGTCTATGAAATAATACTCAGCAAATTAAGAAGATCAAAATTCAGAGTGTTATACTTTGATTATAGAGGCTTTGACACATCCACAGTTGGAATATTGTGTTCAAATTGTTCTCCACGTCTGCTGAGGGGCATTGAGGAGTATGGTCTGTTGAAGTTCACCTCGTGATGTGTCATGGATAACCCATAGTTTCCCCAAGGAATTTGTCAAGAACTTTGTGAAAGTCCCAAAAAAACAGTTGGGTGTTCCACATTTGTTTTCTTTGGAATATCCTTAAAGAAGTCAAGGAAGTTTGTCGAGCGGGCAGAGTGGAAGAAATCTGTCAGACAATGAGCCAAGACTGGATCTACACAGCAAATAGTTTTTCAGTTCCTAAAACTTCTATAAAAGCAGCAGTATTACTGATTTTTCACTTTATTATACAAGATACATCAAACTGAAGATAAACATGTTTTACCTGTAAAGGTGATTGACAAAGGGACTCACCCCCTGTGAATTCATCCAGTTCCTGAAGGTTCTCTCTTCCCTCGATTCACCTACAACGATACAAGATTAATGGGAAAAAAGAACTGAGTAGCGTGATAAACAGAGTTAAAGAACCTTATAAAGACTGATGCAGAAGGCAAGGGGAGGGGTGAAAACAACTAGTTGATCCTCCAATACAATTCTATTGGTCTGTCAGGCACTTTGATGCAGCTAATGTCTCATCAACAGTCATGTCTTGCTAGTTACTTTATAAATGCTATTAATGAAGTTTTGAAAATAAATATATAATGGCCCATAATTTTCTGTCAAAATAACGGCGAGGCTAATGGCACTGTTGTTATTTAAGTGCAAATGCTACAACAACTTCAAGCGAGGGCAGATGCGCGGTTAAATGCGGAAATCCAAAGGTTGATGTCAGAGATGTGCCGCTTGATTTGCGAAAATGGCATCTCGCTGTCTGGCTCACTATTGAAATGTATTGATTGGTGTGAAGATGTTGTATTTGCGCAGTAGATGTGAAGTAAACTCGCCTCAGAAGGTTGGAGCTGGTGTGAAGTGATGCAAGGAGACTGTGAAAACATCCTTAAACCATCGCGTCTTGACTTGGACCCAAACACCCCAGCAGCCGGTAAGGTGTGGAAACACTGGTATCGCACGTTTGACAATTTTCTCGAATATTGCAAGGCTGATGATGACTCAAAATTGCGGATACTCATCAACTGTGTCACCCCGAATGTATTTCAGTATGTCGAGGAATGGGGCAGTTACGAGGAGGCAATTCGGACGCTTAAAAGACTATATACTAAGACACCGAATGAGGTCTATGCCAGACATCTACTAGCTACAGCCCAACAAGGGCCGGAGGAATCCATTGATAAATTCCTCCAAGAGCTTCGCAGACTTAGTATGGACTGTAACTTTCAGGCGGCCTCAGCTGAGCTGTACCGTGAAGAAATGATCCGTGATGCTTTCATCTGCGGGCTTGCCTCCCCATTTATACGCCAGCGTCTACTGAAAAGTAAGACACTTGAGCTTCAGAGAGCTTATGACATGGCTTGCTCTCTAGATCTGGCAAAAAGAAATGCAGACCTTTATACAGTGCCCAGACCTCGGTCTGCTGCCTTAACTACAGTCAGGCAATTTAAGAGGCCACAGGTGAACTCTATTAGGGAGGACTTTATCCCTGACGATCAATCTGATGACTTCACTGATGAAGAGGATGATGACCCCACTGTGGCAGCCTCTTGGCAATCTAAGAAATGCTTCTTTTGTGGTGATGAGTTTCACCCTCGGAAATTCTGCCCTGCTCGCAATGCGTTTTGCAGTCATTGCAACAAAAAGGGTCATTTTGCAAAGGTTTGCCTATCAAGAGCCTCTACGAGGGCTTATCAAGCTAAGTCCTACCGAACTGCCCCGGTAAGGGCCTATCAAGATGTTCCGGCTAAAATCTATCGTGCTTCCTCTCGGGTTTTCTCTCGAAGAAACACACCTAGAGTTTCAGCCACTCTTTGTGCAACGACACCAATTACAGCTGCTTGTCCTCAGAACCTATTCCATGCAGCTACAAAAGCATCAATTAATGGACATACTTTAGATGCCTTAATTGACTCAGGTAGCACTGATAGTTTCATTAGGGAACAGATTGTTGCAGAGTTAAAGCTACATGTTTTCCCATCGGACCAGGCAATTGCGATGGCTCAGTCATCACTTAATACCAGAATTTCTGGCTTTTGTATGGTTGAAATAATACTTAATGGTCACAGGTATCCCTCCACCCGGCTTTCGGTGCTCAAGGACTTATGTAGTGATCTTATCTTAGGGCTAGATTTTCAAAAGCAGCATAAGAAGCTCACCATTGAGTTCGGCGGATCCAAACCTGAACTCACTATTTCTAATATACGACCTCGATTACCGTTCTGTGCATTGTCAGCAGCTTCACTGGATGAACCCTCACTGTTTACCAGTATCCCTCCTCGATGCAAACCGATTATAACAAAGTCACGACGTTTCAGTCAGGAAGACCAGTCTTTTATTGCGGCTGAGATTTCTCGGCTTTTAGCAGAGGATATCATCGAGCCTTGTTCGTCGCCATGGCGCGCCCAGGTCGTTATTGTTAAGAACCCTCTACAACCTCACAAGAAACGGCTGTGCATTGACTATTCACAGACCATCAATCAATATACGGACTTGGACGCATACCCATTGCCGCGCATCGATGATATGGTTAATAAACTGGCTGAGTACACGGTGTTCTCAACATATGATCTGAAAAGTGCCTATCATCAGGTACCCTTGAAGGTCTCAGACAAGCAGTATACGGCCTTTGAAGCCAATGGACGGCTGTATCAATTTCGTCGCCTCCCCTTTGGGGTCACTAATGGAGTGGCTGTCTTCCAGCGAGCAATGGATGACCTGGTCAAACAGGAAGACTTAAAGGATACGTTTCCTTATCTGGACAATATTACTGTCGCAGGTCGCAATCAGCGGGAACATGACGCCAATCTCCAACGATTTTGGGATGCACTCCAGCACCGTAATTTGACATTAAATGCGGCTAAATCCATTGAGTCACAACCAACCATCAACATCCTTGGCTATTGTGTGGGCAATGGCATCATTAAACCTGACCCTGAAAGGCTTCGCCCACTCCAGGAACTCCCGCCACCTAAGAATCCGGCCTCCTTGCGCCGGGCCCTCGGCCTGTTTGCATACTATGCTAAATGGATTCCTAACTTCTCGGACCGAATCCAACCTCTACTGAAGGCCCGCACATTCCCACTAGACACAGCGGCTGTTGCAGCCTTTAACCTCCTGAAAAAACAGTTGGAGAAAGCGGCTCTTCACTCCATCGATGAGAGTCTTCCTTTTGTTGTTGAGTGTGATGCCTCGGAGGTGGCGATCTCGGCCACTCTGAATCAGGAAGGTCGTCCGGTGGCATTTTTGTCCAGGACTTTTCAAGGGGCTGAGCTACATTATCCTCCAGTCGAGAAAGAAGCTACAGCCATCATAGAGGCAGTACGGAAGTGGACTCATCTCCTAGCTCGCCAGCACTTTACCTTAATCACGGACCAGCGATCGGTCGCCTTCATGCTCGATAATCGAAAACGGACCAAAATTAAAAATAATAAAATCCAGCTTTGGCGGCTGGAATTGGCCTCTTTTGGTTACACCATCCACTATCGACCTGGCAAGGAGAATGTGGCTCCGGATACCCTCACACGAGCATTCTGCTCCGCCATGGCACCCTCTACGCTCGTAGACATCCATGATGGGTTGTGTCATCCGGGCGTTACTCGCATGCTACACTTCATGCGGTCCCGAAATCTCCCATTCTCTACCGGGGATGTAAAGAAGATGTGCTCGGACTGCAGAGTCTGTGCGGAATTGAAACCTCAGTTTTTCCGCCCCTCGGGTGGTATACTCATACATGCGACCCAGCCAATGCAACGGCTTAGCATCGATTTTAAGGGGCCGTTGCCCTCTTCAACTCGCAACACTTATCTATTGACCATGGTCGATGAGTATTCCCGTTTTCCGTTTGCCTTTCCCTGCCCCAATATGCTGACGACCACGGTTATCAGCTGCCTTGAGCAGGTATTTGCTTTCTGTGGCATGGCATCCTATGTTCATTCGGATCGGGGCCCTTCTTTTATGTCAGGAGAACTCAAGGCCTATCTCTCGGAACGGGGTATTGCTGCCAGCAGAACGACGCCTTATCATCCGGTCCGGAATGGGCAAGTCGAGCGTTTTAACGCTATCATCTGGAATGCGGTACGTCTGGCTTTGAGATCTCGGGGCCTACCCAACCAGCAATGGGAAGCAGTACTTCCAGACGCATTACACTTCACACGGTCCCTCCTTTCGACCGCCACAAATACGACGCCTCATGAACGGTTCTTCCGATTTCAGCGTCGCTCATCCTATGGGATATCTCTCCCGTCGTGGCTGACTGCACCGGGACCAGTGCTACTCCGAAGATATGTTCGGGCGTCTAAGAATGACCCCCTGGTAGATGAGGTTGAGCTCACTGACGTCAACCCTACCTACGCCTATATTCGGTATCCTGACGGTCGGGAATCTACCGTGTCATTGCGGGATCTGGCTCCCTGCCCGCCGAAACATAGAGGGACACCAGGGGATGATATTGTACCAGGCTCATCTCTGGGCTCGCCAGGTGCCTCTCATCACGATCTGGATCTGACGCCGGCTGGTACCTCACTCCAGCGTGCCGACCTGGGGCAGACTGACTATGAGCCCGTCGGGGCTCGCACGCGCAGCCACGATCCACCCCGTACCATACGCTCGGAAACGGATCTGCCACAGCCCTGCCCGACACCCGTTCGGGCACCAGTACACAGTCAGGATCGTCCTGACCCCTCACAGAGCGGGCTGGATCACTCGGACTCTGGTCCACGGCCCGCGGCGGGTAAACGGGCTAGGGGCCCTCTACCGCTACGAGAACCCAAACGGGTGCGGCTCTCCCTCGTCCAGCGGCTACGAAATGGAGGGAGAATGTGGTAACACAATACAGCTTCCTGTGACTCGAACTTCATCCCGGCCTCCTAATCTTTTGGGGGGGGAGAATGTGGTAACACAATACAGCTTCCTGTGACTTGAACTTTATTACATCACTTCCTGTGATTAGTCCAGGATAAATACTGGGCTGATCAGTTGGATCCTGGAGAGGCATAGAGTAAGACCTCTTTTGTATGTAGCACCTTTTTAGTTGATTAAAGCTTACTTTAAGTTCACCACGCGTAAGGCTCATTCTTACGACAGACTGTCTTGGAGCCATTCAAGGTCCTCACATATTTAGTGAAGCCTGGATTAGCTGTCAGAGATTCTTTTCGCTATGTGCTAAGTGTTAACTCCTGTCAATGAACCGCCCTGCACTGGAAATTAACTATTACAAGTGTGGAGTCTCATTCCTTCAGGTTTTAATTGTTGCTTCCTACGTTAAACAGTGACGACACTTCAAAAAGTATTTCATTATCTGTAAAGCGCTTTGGGATGCCCTGAGGTCATGAAGGCGCTATATAAATGCAAGTTTGTTTTTGTTGGATATTTTAAAAATGTAACATTTAAAAAATTTTTTTTTACTTTCTGTCTCTTTTTCTCTCCCTGTCTTAATCCAATCTTTCTTTCCCTCTCTTTATTTCTCTTTCTCTACCTAATTTGGCATTGAATTCACCCACTCTAACTTGCACTTTCCTTCTCAGTCTTGCGCTGTTAATTTCACAATCCTTCAATCTGATTGGTTATAGAGATACGCAGTTGCTTTCCCTGTGCACTCAGGTCCCAGATGCCTGGTTTCCTTCGCTGCGACGTTATCAGCTCGCACTTTCAGCAACTTGCGACGCAAAATATCTTCAAGATTAAACGGGCAAGTCAAACGAACAGCAGACGCCATTCGTTGCCCTGCTACAGCAAATTATGGGCCATGATAGCTACAGTACAGTTTTAATGCATTTGCATACATCTGAAATAATTTGTTCTACAGCAACATCTGCTGATATCTTATACACCTTGCAAGCATAATTTTTTTTTTCAAAGGTCTGTTCAATTTTAACATATTGGCCTGGATTTTGTGGAGGTAATGACGGCAAAACTGTCAGCGTTCGCTGTCATTACCTCTCTGAAACTGACAGCAACTTTAGGATTTAGCGCATGCGCAGATAAAGGTGGAAATCCAGAAGTTGCTGTCAATCATTTCCTGCTCCTCCACAGGTTGCACTGAGGAACTCACCAGAGCCGGCAATCAATTCAAATCACCTTAAGGATGAATACTTCCCTATTACACTGGAATATCGCTGTTAAACCCCCACCCCCCAAAAAAGTTAAGCCTTGTTGAAAGAGGTGTAACTGGGTTTTCAATGGCATATTGACTGCTGAACAATCGTTCTGGCCCTGTAAAACGAATTTCATATTTGAAGAATGTCAAATTTTTCCATTAATACAATTAAGAATTACAGTACATGGTTTTTAAAATAATATATATTTTTTTAAAGTTTGTTTGTGATATTTCTGCTTCTACCATAATCCTATGTGTATGTCCCAATCTTTATTTCACTCTCCGTAAAATTTATAAAAAGTAAATTAGAATCTGTGCATTTTACTTCCTGGTTTGCTGTCTGTGAGAATTCATCAACGTGATTGGATGTTCAGCCTGCATAATGACATCACTGTTGCTGGACGCTGGAGATCACTTAGACTTGGCGCCAGATTCAAACAAAGGTTGGGAGGGGCTGAAATCGACGCCACAGAGATCGCTAGATCTTTGTGAGCAGCTTTCCTCAAGGTCAGCGGCAAGCGCCGTTGCTTCGTCGCTGACCGCAAATTCTGAGCCATTAATTTTTTTTTGTTTTTTATATCCTTAAAACATTAGTTAAGATTTCTTCATCGTGAAGGGATGTTACTCCTGCACACATTACTGGATTCCAAGTGGATTTTGTTTTCTTTTAGGTAGTTGTGGTTTCTTTGCTAGTATTAGTTCACCAAAAAATATAATCACCGATTCTAGCACTACATTTTGAATGAGGAACTCAAAAAGCTGAACTCCACCCTATGGTTCTGTGTTCACCATGTTATAATATAGCTAACTATAAACAAATAGCAGATAAGAACTTCTATTAAATGCCACAATAGATGATACCCCTCTGGACATGACCAGAAATTGGCAGAAAGTTAAGAGGCCCAAAAATTTAGTCATGCACATATGGGATAGCAACACCCCTGCACAGGAATGATGACTAGTACAACAAAATCTTTCATCGGCTGCAAGTTTGATTCCTGACAGGAGATTGGTGTTATTACACTGGGCAAGGAGGCAATGTCTCCTGCAAGGCTTTGTCACATGAAAAATTCTGGCTGATATCCACAAAGGGGATAATTGTCTTGCTGAAAATGGAGCTTCCGCTGTAAGGGAAAACTAGCGATGGCAGTTCTATTTGATAGATTGCAATTGTGAAAACATCGCGCAACGTGAAAATAATCCCCAACACCTCTCCAGCAGAAAACTTAGGACTGAGGTATTACCATCCGTGACACTTAAATTACCACCTGGCATCTTTCTGGAACAGGATCTATTATAAAACTGTGAACTTTAAAGGAAATTAAATCAAATCTGTACATTATCCACAAGGTGATATCCTCCTAAAGGGGAACTTAGCTTGACTGTTTGTCCTTTCATTGCCTATTTCCTCCATTTAAATTCAGTGTTTTTATCATGTTCTTCTGAGTGAAGCCCTGTATACACTTACTTATTGCTACTGTATTGTCAGGACATCTTTGTCTTGCTTTTATCTATATCAACAATAGTCAGAGGAATCTATTTCACTACTTAAATAGAAAAGTCACTACGACTGACTTCAAAGAAAAACTGAGAGTCTCTTTTACAGTATTTGCTCACAGTTCTTAGCAGGAACAAATGCTATGGCAACCAGGTGATCTACATACATATATAAGCAAATAGTAGTCAGACTGTAAGAATACAAATCTGTTTAAAACACTCATCTTAAGTTAATGCAGGCAAACAAGAAGAGGGACTTACAATGAAATCCATTGCTGTGCTTTTGCTACCCTTTAAACAACTCCTGTATTGTATCTAACCATTCATTTTAAATCGCCTTTACTTCATTATAAAATTAAATAAGATAGAACCACAGGAGAAAAAAAGCACAGTTGTGCACAACAAATATGGCCACACCATGAGTTTGCAACAATGTAGAAGGGTGGTGTAATAGGGGTTGGTGGGACATCAATTTGGAAATCAAATTAAAATTGCATTTATTAAGCATAATTCATTAAGCATAATCCAAGTTTCATAAATATAGGACATATAGCTTCAGGTAAAAAAAGAAGTTTATTATGGTTATTTGTATAAATTGGCAGATTTATTTAATTTGCTTAGCAAGCATAACCTCCCAGATTTAAAAAAAAAATCAGATTTATGAAAATACAATTCACACCCCACTACTTTCTTGGTCCTACTCCTATACTTTCCCCAGGTACACAGGTGAAGATGGAGTTTCCGCAACCATCGTGAGCACAACACCAAAAAGGGCTTCATATTTTTCCAATAATTACCTTAGGTCAGAAGTTTACAAATGTATCGTAGGGATTAGAGCCAAATAAATATTTATTTCTCTTTTTTTTAACAAAAACAGATTTATTCTGCAAATAATAAATTCCAGATTATGGAAGTTAACTACTTTTAAAAAATTTTGTTTTTCAAAGGCTCGATGATTCTAAAATGAAAGTACACTGTATTTTATGTTACTGGACAACAACACAAACAAGCGTCATTTCAAGGCACATAAAAACTGCATGCTGAATATTGCTTAGAAAATCAGAGGAACAAGCAAGGTTTAACGATGCATTATTTGAACAAATAAATTAAAAAACACTTGTGCACCAAAAATCATGTTAATTTTTTTTTTAAAGTCCGGGGTATACTCCCTCTAAGATGATAAGGCACTTCGTACAATTTGTATTCAAATTATAAATCCACTGGCCTTCTATTCTACTTTTTCAAAAGGAATAATAAACATAATAATCCAATTTAAAAAGGAATCTGGCAGAGGTATAGATGTTCCCTGGAGCTCAGTCACATTTTAAAATATTGAGGCAATTGGGTGAGTGAAAACACCGTCAAGGGTAGATGCATCCTTCCTTACTGAGAAGTGTTGCCAATGACAACCAAGTATTGATATTCACTTTCGTAAGTGAGTATAAACATGTCGTCAATTGATATCTGCTACTTAGATTCACATGGTGTAAAAGAAATCGGAAGAATTTTCCATAATGCATCCTTAATTTTAGTCATATATAGCGTATAGTTTCCTCATTAGTGATACACAACTGGAAAATAAAATCTTCATACAACAGCACCCTTCATGCAGTGTTGTACATTTTCACATCAAGAAGTCAGCATCAGCATGATTCCTTTCCACTTACCTCAAGTTGCCACTACCATGCTCAGGTGGGCTGCCACAATGATAAGAAACATTGAAAACAACAACAACAAAAACTATACACTATATAAGTATAAATTATTATATCATTCAATCTTTGGGTTCTGCTAACTGTCAAAGGCATTTATGGCACCAGAACCACACAATTGAATGTTTGCTTTGTAACTTGTTTCCAGTCACTACGTTCACATGTGAGTGAAGCACAGCGTCAGGAAAAAAAAAACCACCCACAGCCATGTCACACTCTCTGTTACTCAGCGTAACAATTATGGCAGTTTCCAGGAAAGGCAGCTGTGTAATCAGCAAAGAACTCCCAGAAATTGCCCTGTTATCAAGGCAAATCAACAGTTGCGAAAATGTGAGAAGATGGAGCATAGGGAGGGGGTTGGAGAAAGAGGGGTGTGAGAGCACATGATACGGTTCTAAATACAGTACCTACAATGGGAGGGGTCAATTCTGCATTCACCAAGGCAGAACAAGAAGAAAAACAAAAAAAAAACACATTTTGAAGCAACTTGACTATTTGCATACTGCTCCAAACATTATTCAAATAATTCCTCTGAATCAACCCACCACAGTGTATTTATTGGCTATCCGTTTTTCGGACGTTAAACCGAGGCCCCGTCTGCCCCTCTCAGTTGGACGTAAAAGATCCCGTGGCACTATTTCGAAGACGAGCAGGGGAGTTATCCCCGGTGTCCTGGCCAATATTAATCCCTCAATCAACATCACTAAAAACAGATTGTCTGGTCATTATCACATTGCTGTTTGTGGGAGCTTGCTGTGTGCAAATTAGCTGCCGCGTTTCCTACATTACAACAGTGACTGCACTTCAAAAAGAACATCATTGGTTGTAAAGCGCTTTGGGATGTCCGGTGGTCGTGAAAGACGCTATCATAGAATCATAGAATGCTTACAGCACGGAAGAAGGCCATTCGGCTCATCGAGCCCGTGCCGGCTCTCTGCAAGAGCACTTCAGCTAGTCCCACTCCCCCGCCCTTTCCCCGTAGTCCTGCAAATTTTTTTCCTTCAGATACTTATCCAATTTCCTTTTGAAAGCCATGATTGAATCTGCCTCCACCTTTCAGGCAGTGCATTCCAGATCCTAACCACTCGCTGAGTAAAAACGTTTTTCCTCATGTCGCCTTTGATTCTTCTGCGAATCACCTTAAATCTGTGTCCTCTGGTTCTCGGCCCTTCTGCCAATGGGAACAGTTTCTCTCTATCTACACTGCCCAGACCCCTCATGATTTTGAACACCTCTATCAAATCTCCTCTCAATCTTCTCTGCTCTAAGGAGAACAACCCCAGCTTCTCTAGTCTATCCACGTAACTGATGTCCCTCATCCCTGTAATCATTCTCGTAAATCTTTTCTGCACCCTCTCTAAGGCCTTCACATCCTTCCTAAACTGCGATGCCCAGAATTGGACACAATGCTCCAGTTGAGGCCGAACCAGTGTTTTATACAGGTTCATCATAATTTCCACGCTTCTGTACTCTATGGGCTGGATTTTGATACTGTGGCGGGTTGGGGTCGTGTCATCCGCATTTTGTGTTATCCACCCGCCTGCAATTGGATGTGGGAGATTGATGGAATTTTCACTTAATTGGGTAATTGAGTTCCAGCATGTGGGAACCCATGAACCAATTAGTGGTTTCAGTCTGAAAGTCGCCTCTGATGATGTCATCATTGCAGGTCAGAGACTGCCCCTGGTCTCAGAGACTGCCTGGCCTTTGCTGTGAGAGGACCTGGATGCAAAATGAGCAGCATCTCAGAGAGAGAGAATTGAGAGAGAGAGAGAGAGAGAGAGAGAGAGAATTTTTTTTGCAACCCAGTCCTCCCAGGCAGTCTCTGAAGACATTCAATGCAGCAGCATCAGAGGCGACTTTCAGACGTAATACTACTACCTTCATCACAATACTACTACTACCTTCATCACATCTCAGTTGTAATAGTGGATCTGCAGCTTATAGTCAGCTATCCACTTGTGCTCCCGCCAGGTTTCACTGGCGTGTTTCACATCAGGCGTACTTCACGTCAGAAAAGGGTTAAACTAGCTAAAACGTTTCAAAATGGCATTACAGAGCCAATTTAGGGCTTGTTAAGGGCTTTAATGGCCTCTCCCGCCTCTTGGAGGCGGGACGGAGTCGGGAACCCCGCGACCGATTTTGTCAAAATTGCGTGGAGGCGGAATGGAGTCGGGATGGGGTCGGGACCCCTGAATCTGCAACTTTAACCCCCCACACGCCTCCAAACCCGACTCCATGGGTCATTGAAAATCCAGCCCTATATCTCTATTCATGAAGCCCAGGATCCCGTAAGCTTTTTTAACTGCTTTCTCAACCTGCCCTGCCACCTTCAATGATTTGTGCACATATACCCCAAGTCTCTCTGTTCATGCATCCCCTTTAGGATTGCACCATTTAGTTTATATTTCCTCTCTTCATTCTTTCTAACAAAATGTATCACTTCGCACTTTTCTGCATTAAATTTCATCTGCCACATGTCCGCCCATTTCACCAGCCTGTCTATGTCCTCTTGAAGTCTATCACTATCCTCCTCACTGTTCACTATACTTCCAAGTTTTGTGTCATCTGCAAATTTTGAAATTGTGCCCTGTACACCCACATCCAAGTCATTAATATATATCAAGGGAAGCAGTGGTCCGAGAACCGACCCCTGGGGAACACCACTTCCTCCAGTCCGAAAAAACAACCGTTCACCACTACTCTCTGTTTCCTGTCACTTAGCCAATTTTGTATCCATGCTGCCACTGTCCCTTTTATTCATGGGCTTCAATTTTGCTGGCAAGCCGATTATATGGCACTCCCGAGACTTGAGCACATAATCTTGGCTGAGACCCCAGTGCAGTATAAAATGTTGTTTTATTAATGCAAGTCTTTCTTTTTTCTTTACCAAAGCAATGACTGCAGCTTGTTGTGCACTCTTGCATTGGGAAAAAAAATACCTGCTTTATCATAATGTTGAAATATTTCAAAGCACTTCATATAAGGGATTACTTTTCAAGTGCAGTGACTGTTGTGGCAAACGTAGTGGCCAATTTGCACCAGCAATGTTCCACAAACAGCAATGAGGTGAATGACTATCTGTGTTTTGATGGTAATGGTTGGGGGAGGAATGTTGACCAGGACACCAGAAGGAATTCCCTCCTCCACTTTGAATAATGCCAGGGTATCTAACATTCACTTGAATAGGCAGATAGGACATTGATTGAATACTACATTCAAAAGGGCAGTACCTCTAACAATGCAGCACTCCCTCATTCTAGCATTGGAATGTCAGCCTATATTACTTAAAGTTTGAATGCAAAATTGGTATCGCAGAAATGCGAGTTTCCATCTACACTAGAATTTGTAAACTCATGTTTGTCCTCTACTTCTAACTTTTTAAAGTGCATAAAACTCAATGCTCTACTAAAGAGCTACAGGGCCTTTTCAACCACGGAGGGCTTAAGTTTAAAAACCACCTTTGACTGCCCAAGTTTCTCCATTTCAACCAAATGGCTAAACAGAGTTTTATGAGAAGTACGCATGAGTTGGCCCCAGATGAAGACAGGGTTGGACTTCATTATAATGGTCCCAAAGGTGTCATGGCTCAGTTGGCAGCACTTTCGCCTCTGAGTTAGAAGGTTGTGGGTTTAAGTCCCACTCTAGAGACTTGAGCACATAATCTTGGCTGACACCCCAGTGCAGTATAAAATTTTGATTTATAATACTCCTGTGAAGCGCCTTGGGACGTTTTACTACTTTAAAGGCGCTATATAAATACATGTTGTTGTTGTTGTACTGAGGGAGTGCTGCACTCTCGGAGGTGCCGTCTTTCAAATGAGACATTAAACCGAGGTCCTGACTGCCTTATCAGGTGGACATAAAAGATCTCATGGCACTATTCAAATGGCCAATATTTACTCCTCAACCAACATTCACTAAAGAACAGATTATCTGGTCATCATCAAATTGCTGTTTGTGGGACCTTGCTGTGCACAAATTGGCTACCACATTCCCTACATTACAATAGCGACTACACTTCAAAGGTACTTCATTGGTTGTAAAGCAGATGTCCTGAGGTCATGAAAGGTGCTGTATAAATGCAAGTTCTTTCTTTCTAACTACAGTGATCGTCCATGGCCAATTATCTAGCAGTGCACCTTATCATGCCAATTAGCTTGTCAACATTCACTGTCCAGGCTGATACATGAAAATAGCCATTTGGGTAAGGTACCAGGGGATCAGTACTGTATCATGCCTGATCACCTTCCACACAGGAGAGGTATGAGGAGGAGGGAAAGTTAGCAGGAGAAGAAGAGCTAGAAACAATTTTGCACATCTCTTAAATGTCATACTGAATGTCTACTGCTAAAAGCATCTGCAGAATAATTTCCAAAGCTAACCCATCGGGGTGAATGTGAGAGAGGGTCGTGGGGGTGGGGGGGCGGTGGGGTGGGTTAAATCGGTAAAAATGTGGAACCCAACCCAAACTCACCGCGAACGCACCTACTTCCGGTTTGGGGGCGTCCAAGTAACCCGCTCCGGAGAGGAAGGTCCGTAAATATAATATTTAAATGAGGCTCTGTTCCTCAGATTTTGGAAGCCATTTTGAATTTAACGGCTGCGGGCCAGGTTTCCGAGGGCTTGGGAAACCAGTCAGCTAAAGGGAGCTGCCAGATCCAGCAAGTACAGGAAACTCTCGTTTAAACGGCACCTAAATATCCGGAATTCTCTAATAACCGGCAAAATTCATACTCCAAAAACAACACCTCAATAACCGGAAATGTTGCCGAGTTCGAGTCCGAGTCTCCCGCGGTGGCCGAGTTAGTCAGTGGGGGCCAGTGGAGGCCGTCAAATGGCCTGCAGAGTGCGCAGCATCCCTCCACTTTAATGGAAGGGGAGGGGCGATGAAGCGCATCAGCGTTATATGGAGCGGCCGCGTAGTGCTCCGGCGCTACCGCGCTTTGCGCTCCAGACCCCGCCCCAAGAAGAAGTGGACCGCCCGAGATAGCGCTCCGCTTCCTCGCCGGGGCAGTAAGCCCAATTTAGCGGCCGGGGCGGTACTCCCGCGCAGGGCGCTAACTGGCTGGCGCTAATTCGGTTATCCGGAATTTTTAATCAACCGGCACCATCCCGGTCCCATCGGTGGCGGATACGAAAGAGTTTCCTGTACCTAGGAACAGGAGTAGGCCATTTAGCCCCTTGAGCCTGTTACGTGATTCAATGAGATCATGGCTGATCTGCGACCTAACTCCATATTTGCCCTATATCCCTTAATACCTTTGGTTAACAAAAATCTATCAATCTCAGATTTAATATTAACAATTGATCTAGCATCAATTGCCGTTTGCGGAAGAGAGTTCTAAACTTCTACCACCCTTTGTTTATAGAAATGTTTCCTAATTTCACTCCTGAAAATTAGGAAACACTTTTTAGAAAAATTTTAGACTATGCCCCCTAGTCCTAGGTAGTTTTGCTCTATCTACCCTATCTGTTCCCCTTAATATCTTGAAAACTTCAATCAAATCATCCCTTAACCTTCTAAATTCCAGGGAATACAACCCTAGTTTGTGTAATCTCTCCTCGTAATTTAAGCCCTGGAGTCCGGGTATCATTCTGGTAAACTTACACTGCGCTCCCTCCAAGGCCAATATATCCTTCCTAAGGTGTGGTGCCCAGAACTGCTCACAGTACTCCAGGTGTGGTCTAACCAGGGCTTTGTATAGCTGTAGCATAACTTCTAATCCCTTGTATTCCAGTCCTCTAGATATAAAGGCCAGCATTCCACTAGCCTTTTGATTATTTTCTCTACCTGTTCATGACATTTTAATGATCTATGTACCTCTTTGAACCTCCACTGTTTTTAGCTCTTCACCATTAAGAAAGTATCCTGTTCTATCCTTTTTAGGTCCAAAGTGGATGACCTCACATTTGCCTACATTGAAATCCATTTAAATACCGTGAATAGTTGAGGCAAGTAAGTGATTTTTCCAGCACTGCTTGTGGGCCAAGAGGAGAAGAAGTGCTTCCCTTCGGCCCATCAAGCCGATCTCTCCCTCCCCATGATCTCTCCCTCTCTCTTTGCTGCTGCGCTCCAACCCCCCACCCCTCTCCGCACCATGGCCCGATCTTCTCCGACTGCTGAGGACAGTCCACAGCTACTGCCTTGTACCGCAGGCTTTCCCACCCGGCAGCCAGCCAGACCCTCAAACTGGCCGGCTGCTGAGCGGGAAACGAAGTAAACAAAAAATGCTAATGAGGTGCTGCCGTTAAATTATTTCCCGCCATTTCCAGGTTTCCTGGCTGCAAACACACGCTCCCGCTCCCTCCCCACCTCCCCATAAATATCGGGGCCATTATGAATCAGTTAGCTATGCATTTCACCAATCCTAACAAGATCATTGGGATACATAGCTTATTTCACACACATTTGTTTTTGCTGTCACCTTATAATGTAAGATTAAGTTTGCTCACAATGAACCTGTCCAGAACAACTCGCTACAGACATCAAATAACCGTAATACAGTTTTGATGAGTTCACCAGAATCATGCCTAAATGGGCATTGCAAACTTGCAACAAGTTATTTTTTTCATTACATTACTTACCTTCTCTTCATTTAATTATGAGAAAGTTGCTTTGTTACTATTGCGTCTTGGAACAGAATATTGTTGGTCACCATGGTAGTATCAGGAGTGCCACAGCAGTCTTTACACACTAAGAATTATGGATCAAAGATGTAATCTGTAACCTGTTCATGTGTAAAACCCGTCAAGACATCATTCGTGTAAGTAATGAAACAAGGGAGCGTACAGTGCTTCGACAAAAGGAGCCAGAGACCAACAGAGGCACTAGAGCAATAATCAGACAAGACCAAAAACTGTCATGAAAAGAGGGTTTCTTCAAGGGGGGTTTAGTGCCCTTTCAACTTAGGTTTCCATTCTAGATACAGCTACATACTTCTCAATATCCAACATTCATACCTTCCAACAGAGTGAGGTCGTACTCCTTGTTTGGCTTGTGCAGTGCTGGATATTTGTTGAACAGGTTGGCTACAAAGGCCAGGTTGAGTTTAGGATTACCACTGACAACATCAGTTGGAGTAACAAACTGTCTGCAGCCTAATTTATCAGCTTGTTGCAGCATGTATTCTGCCCTCTTAAAATCATCATTTTCCTGTAAGATCATGAAAAGAACAATTAGAGATCAAAATAGTCTCTTAAAAAGGAAAAGAGAACAAATACCTAATAAAAAGCACCAAAGTGAACTTACATTAAAACCTGCCATTTCAATCTGAATCATCATTTCATCTCCTTCTCCATTGGGTGCAATCTGATTGAGTAGGTGGAAATAAGCCTTGGAATCCTAGAAGTGGGACACAAAACCAAAGTTGGATGACAGGGATGAAACAGTCTCTAAAGTTTCCAGGGAAGGAACAGACAGCTAGTTATACTAGAGGAAAACAGCAGAAAATCTAGTCATACTACTCAAATACTCAGAGATTTCAACTCAGTATTGCTTTCAATGTTGTTTGTGTTTTTCTATTGACAGAACCATTTTGTGTAGTCTACACACCAACTGTGAACAGTCACCAATACAGAACATCACACAATTGTCTGCACATCTGTGCTATGCAAAGTGCTGGTATGTAAAATAAATCAGTGGGGGTAGATCTTGACTTTGTGCGCTCGTGTAAAACGGGTGAAAGCGAATCGGCAGCCCATTTTACATCTCTCCTGATTTTAGTTTCCTTTGAAGTCAATGGAAATATCATTTTTGTGTTTCTTATATTTGAAATGGTTACCTGCCTGGGTATTGGTCAGTATGGTCAGTATTACCACACGGACTGCAGCGGTTCAAGAAGGCGGCTCACCACCACCTTCTCAAGGGCAATTAGGGATGGGCAATAAATGCTGGCCTTGCCAGCGACGCCCACATCCCATAAACGAATTTTTTAAAAATGGTGTCTACAAGTGCTGTACCAATCTAAATTTTCCTTTCCAATTTATAGGATACAAAGCTACATAATTTTTTTCAACTCATCACACCCAACTGTAATCTTACTACTTGTCCATTTTGTGGGTTAGGAAAATAAAATGCAATTTTTAAATAAATAAATGCAAGTTCTAAGAACTATTAACTTGTAAGCAAAAAATAATTTAAAAAATCTGATATCCCAGGAATTTTGGTGCAGCTTTTGGGGGTCTCGTTTGTTACAATCAAAATCCCAAATCAGTACTGCTACAGCAACTTGAACTTCCGAAACAGAGCAGCAAAACATACTGAAGGAGTCACAACCAAACAACATGTAAGACTAGAAATCACTCAAAATTTTAAAAAGGAACACTTGAAGCCGACCCACTTTAAATTTCAATGCCCTTTCTGTCCTTAAAAATGTCAGAAGTTGTTAAGGAAAAGGCACCAGGGAGACTGTACAGTGAAGAGAGGGGAGGAGGTGGGGGGGGGGGGGGGGGTGGGGCAGAAGTCAACCCAGCGTTTGTCATTCTCGAAGGGCTGGGAGAAACTTGCCTGCCTGCCTGCCCTCTCGGCTTCATACTGATGAATAGCATAGAGGGGTTGAGTGGGTGAGCTAACCCCCAAAAAGTGAAAGAGCCTCTTTGTTTAAATATAAGACTGACTTGCTGAGAAATACAGGAAGATAAAAAAAGAGGCTATTCAACCCATGAAGTTTGTACTGTTATATTCATGCCCCTGCTCAACCCACACAGAAGATGCTCAACATCAGTCTTAGTAGCAAAAAGGTTTAGTAGAAATGCTGGTACCTTAATGTCTTGACTGAAGTTGCTGATTTTTTTGTACCCTGCATTTTCAAGATGGTAATTGACCCAACGCAGCAGTAGATCTTCGGGTGAAAGTTTCATCAGCTCCTCTAACTCTTCGCCTTCCATCAACAGAGCAATAAGTGCTAGAATCAAAGAACCAACTGTATCAGCATCTTACAATTTCTCAGGATGCCAAATATCATATGCATGCAGAAAAGGTTATTTCAAACCACAAAACCATATATTTAACATCATGGTGCTATGGACAAAATTTTAGGTATACCCAAGAGTAGCCTTGCTCTAAAAACTCAGAACAAAGTGTGACACATTGGTTGCCAAGCAGACTACAAACTTGCAAATGGCATTTTCATCACAAGGTGAGCGTCATCACTGCACTCTCCTCTGTTTATTAAACATGGTAAAGTACCTTGAAAGACATTACCATGGAGACAGGGCCCTGTAAAGGAGCATCATCATGCCTCAAAAGTTGTTGAAAGTATTTGCACTAATGATAATACACACACAATAATAATTCTTCTCATGTCATGATGACATCACCAGACCTTTTGCATGCAAGAATAAAGTGATGAAAATGAGCACAGTTCTTCCGGACTCCTTCGCTGCCCAAAACGGCAATGATTATCCCTTTAAAATGCATATGTTTTCTCTTAAATACATGAGTGTTATATTCTGCCAGATGGGACGGCATATGCCATCCATGTTCCTTGTTTACCTTCATTCCTGGTAATCTCAATATCAGCGAAGAGGCCAATCTTTATGATCTGCCATAGAAGCCCGAGCACCAGGTGGTGTCTCCCTTCCTTCAGATCTTGTGCACCAATGTTCACCACTGTACAGCCAATGGCAGAGGCAGAATTCAAAGCAAGGTTCAGGTTTTCCTGTGGGAGAATTAATTAGTGCCGTGATATCCTCAAAACAACCATATTGTTTTCAAAACATCAATTATGTATACGTACAATACTCATTTACAATTGGTAGCATATGAATATTAAAAGAAGACGAGACGTTTCTCTAGGAATAGTGTCAGCTCTCTGAGATTTTCCTCAGGTGCATTACTGTGGGTGTTTCCACTGCCATGGAGAACAATAAATACAATTTATTAAACACAGCAGTCAGTTAAATATGAAGGCTGTCCCTCTGTATTTATAATCCACTATCCATTGTCTGCAGCAGAAAATTTTCCATAGTACCTGTGAGAAAAGGCACTAGAATTTAAAAAATACACATGAGTTGGCATGTTACTGCCGGATATGAATAAAACTGCAATGTATCAGGTACCTTACATCTTTGTTAAAACTACTGTTGATGGCAAGATTGTACTTACAGAAATTGTGAATGGGGTTAGCTTCCGTTTGTTGATTACTCGCTCATCAATTGTGTCTGGCTGGGATAAGTTTATCATTTTGCTGAACAGGAAAGAAGAGATATTTGGTGAAAAGGTTAAACTATAACCCAATATAGAAGATATTTTGTGTTGAGTGACCATATCGCACTGATCCCAAGTTCAAGATCTTTTTTCCAGAAATGGCTTCCTCACTGGCATATCAAATCAGCCAATCAGAGCATTTTACATACTGAGTGTGCACTTTCCCCTCCACACGCAGTGAGCTCCTAAATGTCAGCTGGACCAATGGAGAGAGATGGCAAGTGATCTTCCTTGAAGGGAGGAAGAAGGACAGAAAATGCAAATCTATCCAGCTCTTTTTTGAACAACCTGTTAGAGAGTGGTATTGAGAGGCCTTGAAGTAGATTGCCTTCTCAGTCTTTGTCATTGTGCATTGATGGGAGTCTCAAGCTGGGTGTTAATTTTGGACAGGAAAGAACTTGAAAAATGTTGCACAAGGGAGGACAGTTCATCAGTAAATTAAAACCAATCAGTGGGTCGTAAAATCTATCAATATTACAAATAACCTGGATATTTTTTTTCCTTATTTTCCTTACTGCCGAAGACAACATTTTATGTCATCTCAATTGTCAGTTGTTGCAGAAAGATGTTTCATTACCAGCTCTGTAAACTAGTTACTAAGACCACAATGGAGTAAAAGCAGGTACTACAGCAGGCATCACCATCCTATTCCTGATTGTAACCAGCAGGAATATTATACCCATAGCATCTTAGCCTCAGTTAAATGACTGTGTTTCCATTTCCTCTATTAGTCATCTCTATGGCCTAGAAATTTGGGCGCAGGGAGCGATCACTGCATCTGAATGGTGAGGCCCAAGGCGCACCCACTATTGAGCCGCACCCAACATTGAGCTTCAGGCCTCATTATCATCGAGCCGGCAAGTTGCAGATAGTAACAGGCAGCTCAGCGACGAAGCGGGAAGGAAGATTAGGCCACTGAATTTCTAGGTCTATATGTCTAACCAGCTTGGGAGCAATGAAGCACCTCCCCACAGGGGAAGAACTATCAGCAGATGAGTTGACCAAGACCACTCTCATGCACCTCTTAGCAGCTAGTTACAGAGTAGCACTGGCAGAGGGCGAAGAGTATGTCACTTGCTTGGTCTCTTGGGCAAGGAATGGTGCCAAAAACGGAACAAATGAAAAAAACCACCAACATCCCAAGCTTCAATATGGGGTGTGATTATTTTATCGTCACAATTGAAACGTAAAAAGAAAAGAAACAAGTTACCATAGAAGAATTCCATCCCCAACTGCACTAAACAGACGGCCACTGCTCGCGTCCATAGGAATCAAATGTTTGCAGTCAGGATCACCTTCTAATGCTTTGTTAATCCAATTAACAAAAGCAAGTTTTTCTTCCTCTGGAAGTTAAGAAAATACCTTTCAGCCAATTATGGTCACATTTAATAAAACATAGAAAAAAATTAGGGAGTCACATGATAAAGGAACATATGAAACACAATAGAGACAAGATATGTTCAAACAAGAGTTGGCTAATAAAAACTCATCTAGCCCCTTATGATGGCCTTGGGATTCATTAGTCAAGTATGCCATGTAAGTGCTGAAGTGGGACTTGAACTCCTAACTTTATAAATCCAAAGGCAAGAGTGCTGTCAACTGAGCCAAGGCTGATACCTAAATAATGCTGGTGCAATTTTAGGAATAAAAGGAATAAATAATGAGAAAAAACAGCAGCATTATTCCTACAATCTAAGTTTATGACCTGGATTAATATAATAAAAATTGATTTGCAAATCTGATACATTGATTTCATTTCTTCAATTCATTCTAAAAATTAAGAGTACTCACTTTTCATTAAATGTTCTTTCTTGGCTGTAAGGGTGCTAAGTGAAAGTCCACAACATAAGCCTACTCATACTTTTGCACTATCAGTCCCACTCAAAGAGGTCACAAGCACCAATACTTTCAGAAGTTCCAAGTCTATCAGTCCCATCTACTTCCAGTCCATCAGTTTACTTTTAGCAGTTCTGACGAAGGGTCACAGGCCTGAAACGTTAACTCTGTTTCTCTCTCCACCGATGCTGCCTGGCCTGCTGAGTGTTTCCAGCATTTCCTGTTGTTATTTACTTTTCAAGGTAAACATGTAAAGCAATAAACAAGAAAAAAAATAGATTGTCCCTCCATACTGATTAATAACCTTTCTAATGCTGCAGGTAAGTTCACTTGTCCAGGCACTGTTGAAACCCAGAGGCCAATTATGAGTACACTCAAGTCAGCAGCCCTCCTTTCCTATGAGTCAAACTAGATCTGGCTGCATTTGTCTTTAAATGTTGGATTCTGTGTCAGCTGTGGCTCAGTGGGTAACACTCTCACCTCTAGAGTCAAGAAGGTTGTGGGTTCAAGTCCCACTCCAGGGACTTGTACACATAAAGCTAGGCTGACACTCCAGTGCAGTGCTGCACTGTCAGAGGTGCTGTCTTTCAGATGAGGCGCTAAACCGAAGCCCCGTCTGCTTTCTCAGGTGGACGTAAAAGATCCCAAGGCACTATTTCGAAGAAGAGCAGGGGAGTTATCACCAGTGTCCTGGCCAATATTTATCCCTCAATCCACATAACAAAAACAGATTATCTAGCCATTATCACATTGCTGTTTGTGGGAGCTTGCTGTGAGCAAATTGGCTGCTGCGTTTCCCACATTACAACAGTGACTATGCTTCATTGGCTGTGAAGCGCTTTGAGACGTCCGGTGGTCGTGAAAAGCACTATAGAAATGCAAGTCTTTCTTTCTTTTACCTCATCTAATTCAATATCACCACAATGTCTTGGATTTGTCTACTTCCTTTACGAAGTCAAGCCTACAGCAGACAGCATTAATCGCTTGTCCCAGTATTTGATGAAATTTGTCACTAGTACTTCAAAAAGGTGGATTAAATCAAAATGTTTTGAAAAATGCTTCCCACAGCTTTTAGAAATTTAAAAAAATGTTTTACACCAGACAGCACAAGTTCCCTTCTCTCTTATTACAGGTGCAAAGCTTTTGAGAACATTCCTCTAAATCACAAGATGCCTTGAAGTATTTTCCTTCCTACGAATAAATTTGTACCAATCACGATGCGAGAAGTTTCATGGCAATATATATATATTTTCTTTAAATTCAGAAAACTAACATCAAATGTAATAGAACATTTATTCTCACCACCTGCCTCACTCAGGAGTCTAAATTAAGATGTGCAGGTAAGCACTTTTTTCCCCCATCAAGCAAACAAGATCAGAATAGTTTTTAAACATTTCTTCAGACATTACACAGAAAAGTTATGTATCATAATAATGTACTATAACTTCAATTCCAGCCTGAAGAGGGAGCTGGACTATTCTAATGTAAAAAAGATGCCTCAGAAAAGAAATTGAAATCGGATGCCTCTTCTGCTCAAGGTACATTAACACGTGCCATGGTTCTCCTACTGCCACAATCTAAAATTAAAATACTTGGCTTTTAGCTCTCGCCAATCACAACCTTCAAAGATGAACAGATTCATTAGTTATCCAATTTACAAAGGATATCTATATTTATACTTGTAGACATGGTTCGTGTTTCCACAGCATCAGTTTCAACATGTACACTGACAACCAGCTCCACCTCACCACCACTTTTCTCAATCCCTCCACTCTCTCTAAATTGTCAGACTGCTTGTCCAACATCCAGTACTGGATGAGTAAAAATTTCCTCCAACTAAATATTGGGAAGACCGAAGCCATTTTCTTCGGTCCCCGCCACAAACTCCGTCCCTAGCCACCAACTCCATCCCTCTCCTTGCATCTGTCGGAGGCTGAACCAGACTGTTTGCAACCTTGGTGTCATATTTGACCCTAAAATGAGCTTCGGACCACATATCCGCGCCATAACTAAGACGACCTACTTCCACCTCCGTAACATCGCCCGACTCCATCCCTTGCCTCAGCTCATCGGCTGCTGAAACCCTCATCCATGCCTTTGTTACCTCTACACTTGACTATTCCAACGCACTCCTGGCTGGCCTCCCACGTTCTGCCCTACGTAAACTCGAGGTCATCCAAAACTCCGCTGCCCGTGTCCTAACTCGCAGTGCATCCCGTTCACCCATCACCCCTGTGCTCGCTGACCTACATTGGCCCCCGGTTGAGCAATGCCTCGATTTTAAAATTTTCATCCTTGTTTTCAAATCCCTCCATGGCCTCGGCCCTCCCTATCTCTGTCATCTCCTCCAGCCCCACAAACCCCTGGGATATCTGCGCTTCTCTACTTCTGGCCTCTTGAGCATCCCTGATTTTAATCGCTCAAACATTAAGGCCATGCCTTCACCTGCCTGGGCCCTAAGCTCTGGAATTCCCTCCCTCAACCTCTCCCCCTCTCTTTACTCCTTTAAGACGCTCCTTAAAACCTACCTCTTTGACCAAGCTTTTGGTCATCTACCCTAATTTCTCCTTATGTGGCTGGGTGCCTAATTTTGATTTATAATACTCCCGTGAAGCGCCTTGGGACATTTTCCTACGTTAAAGGCGCTATATAAATAGAAGTTGCTGTTGTTGGTGTGTAGCAACCTTAACTCCTTCAAATGTGGGATGACCAACATTGTAAGCTTCTGTTGCAAACCACTGTTAACTAAATCCAGTTATTGCTCCAGCTATTTAAAACATTTCGCCATTTGTGTAAAAGGCCTTTCTCTTTTCCATTGGCTTTCTTGATCACCTGCTGCACCTGCATACTAACTTTTTGATTTTCTTGCACCAAGACCCCCAGATCCCTTTGTACTGCAGTACTTTCCAGTTTCTCGCCATTAAGATAATAACTTGCTCTCTGATTTTTCCTGCCAAAGTGCATAACCTCACATTTTCCAATATTGTATTGCATCTGCCAAATCTCTGCCCACTCACCCAGCCTGTCTATATCCCCCTGTAGGTTTTTTATGTCCTCCTCACTCTCTACTTTCCCTCCCATCTTTGTATCATCTGCAAACTTTGATATGTTACACTCGGTCCCCTCCTCCAAATCGTTAATATAGATTGTAAAGAGTTGGGGACCCAGCACCGACCCCTGCGGAACACCACTGGCTACTGGTTGCCAGTCCGAGAATGAACCATTTATCCCAACTCTCTGCTTCCTGTTAGATAACCAATCCTCCACCCATGCCAGAATATTACCCCCAATCCAGTGATTTTTTATCTTGAGTAATAATCTTTTATGTGGCACCTTGTCGAATGCCTTCTGGAAGTCTAAATACACTACATCCACTGGTTCCCCTTTATCCACCCTGTACGTTATGTCCTCAAAGAACTCGATCAAATTTGTCAGACATGACTTCCCCTTCATAAAGCCATGCTGACTTTGTCCTATTAAATTATGTTTATCTAAATGTTCCATTACTGTCTCCTTAATAATAGACTCCAAAATTTTACCCACCACAGATGTTAGGCTAACTGGTCTATAATTTCCAGCCTTCTGCCTACAACCCTTTTTAAATAAGGGTGTTACATTAGCAGTTTTCCAATCTGCCGGGACCTTTGCTGAGTTCAGGGAGTTTTGGAAAATTATTACCAAAGCATCCACAATTCCTACTGCCACTTTCCTCAAGACCCTAGGATGTAAGCCATCAGGTCCAGGAGATTTATCTGCCTTGAGTCCCATTATTTTACTGAGTACCAATTCCTTAGTGATTTTAATCGTATTTAGCTCCTCCCCCACTAGAGCCCCCTGTTTGTCCAGTGTTGGGATATTCTTAGTGTCCTCTACCGTAAAGACTGAAACAAAATATTTGTTCAGCATTTTTGCCATCTCCATGTTTCCCACCATTAATTTCCCGGTCTCATCCTCTAAGGGACCTACGTTTGCCTTAGCCACCGTTTTTCTTTTTATATAACTATAGAAACTCTTGCTATCTGTTTTTATATTTTTTGCGAATTTATTTTCATAGTCTATTTTCCCTTTCTTAATCAATCCTTTAGTTACTTTTTGTTGTCTTTTGAAGACTTCCCAATCTTCTATCCTCCCACTAACTTTGGCTACCTTATATGTCCTTGTTTTTAGTTGGATACTTTCTTTAATTTCTTTACTTAGCCATGGATGGCTGTCATTTCTTTTACACCCTTTTTTCCTCAGTGGAATATATTTATTTTGAAAGTTGTAAAATAACTCCTTGAATGAACACCACTGCTCATGTACCGTCTTACCCTTTAATCTATTTTCCCAGTCCACTTTAATCAATTCTGCTCTCATGCCATCATAGTCTCCTTTATTCAAGCTCAGTATGCTTGTTTGAGAACCAACCTTCTCACCCTCTAATTGGATATGGAATTCAACCATGTTATGGTCACTCATTCCAAGGGGATCCTTAACTAGGACATTATTAATTAATCCAGACTCATTACACAGTACCAGGTCCAAGGTTGCTTGCCCCCTTGTAGGATCAGTTACATACTGCTCAAGAAATCCATCCCTAAGACACTCAATAAACTCTTCCTCAAGGCTGCCCTGCCCAATTTGATTTGTCCAGTTAATATGATAGTTAAAATCCCCCATAATTATAGCTGTTCCCTTATTACATGCCCCAACTATTTCCTGATTAATACTTCTTCCAACAGAGTTGCAACTATTAGGAGGCCTATATACTACGCCCACCAGTGTTTTTTTCCCCTTATTATCCCTTATCTCTACCCAAACTGTTTCATTATCCTGATCTTTTGACCCAATATCATTTCTCTGTATTACAGTGATTCCTTCCTTTATTAACATAGTCACCCCCCCTCCCCTTCCTTCCTGCCTGTCCTTCCTGATTGTTAAATACCCTGGCATATTTAATTCCCAGACATTGTCACCCTGCAGCCATGTTTCTGTAATGGCCACAAGATCACACCCATACATAGTTATTTGTGCCGTTAACTCGTCAATTTTGTTACGAATGCTACGTGCATTCAGATAAAGAACTTTCAAATGTGTTTTGCGACACTTACTTCCTGCTTTTTCCTTATTTAACACTTTACCTTTTACTCCATACCTTCTGTCCCTTCCGGACATGCTTTCCTCTGTCTCCCTGCTCAGGTTCCCAACCCCCTGCCACATTAGTTTAAATCCTCCCCAACAGCACTAGCAAACACTCCCCCTAGGACAGCAGTCCCGGCCCTGCCCAGGTGCAGACCGTCCAGTTTGTACTGGTCCCACCTCCCCCAGAACCGGTTCCAATGTCCCAGGAATTTGAATCCCTCCCCCTTGCACCATTCCTCTAGCCACGTATTCATTTGAAATATCCTCCTATTTCTACTCTGACTAGCACGTGGCACTGGTAGCAATCCTGAGATTACTACCTTTGAGGTCCTATTTTTTAATTTACCTCCTAACTCAACAATTGGTCAGCAGGCAGAGATGCCCACTCATTGTTACTACCTTGAGGCCATAGACATTATGAGGTCCAGGCCTGATTTGCATACAGCTGCCGAGCTGTGTGCGCCAAACCAGTGCTTAAAGCCAGCTGGTTGGTTGAGGAGGGCAAAAAATGGGCAGCTCCTACATGGAACTGGCTGACAGTAAGAGCATGGATTTGAGAAAAGTGAGGAAGAAAGCAATCCTGGGTGGGCGGGGTGAGGGGGGCGGGGGGAGTGGTGGCTCATGCAGGTCAGCAGCAGGCTTGGTCCTTCTGGCCTCACAAAAATAAAACTTACAAATATCTTCCTCTTCCCTCTGCAAGCGGATGCCGTAAATGGGAAATGACAGCATAAAATGCTGGAAAAACTCAGTTGGTCAGGCAGCATGTCGACCTGAGACGTGGACTCTGTTTTTCTCTCCACGGATATTGCGTGACCTGCTGAGTATTCACAGCATGTTCTGTCTTCTCAAAGGCCTTCATTTACCATCCGAGCCCTTGCAAGCGTCCAGCAGCACTCTCTACCACTTAAAAAACTTTTCACATCTATTGCAGCAAGCCACCACTTCAATAAAATCCAAAAAAAACAGTCCAAATCCTTAAACTCAAACTGACCTGAATGATGTGTGTGTCCCTTTAAGAGCTGCAGACATTGCGACTGTCAGCCTGAACCTGGCGTGCTTAGGCTTTTTTTTTTGAGCGGTCCATTGAGGACCATTGGTTAGGCCGCTCAGCACCGGTACAAATGAGGTGACTGGTAAAGTGGTGAGATTGTGGGCTAGAAATTCATCCGTTGAGCGCCACCCCATAGCGCCATGAAATGGCGATAAAATGGCGGCTGCCGCTCTTTCACCAGCGAGTGGCGGGTCCTGCGGCGACCGCCATATTGCTCTCTCCCTTTGCGCTGCCGGTAACTGGCAGCGCCCTGGGAACAAAATGGTGTCGTGGTGACGTCAATTGGCATGCACCGCTGACTTCACGTCACCAACGCGAACTTCAACCCTAGCGCTGAATTCAGCGCTGGATCCTAAGCACGCCAGGAAGACACAGAAGGAAGACGCAGAAGAGGAGGAAGCCGAAGAGGAGGAATCAGATGGAAGGATGCATCCCAGACAGCTCCTTTGTGGCCAGGATATCCGGGATGGAATCATCCACCTGCGGTCCCACTGGCTGGGCAGGCTGCCTCTTCTTGTTGACCCACTGGCTGGGCAGGCTGCATATCTTGTGAAATGAGGAAGGCACAAGGGTGGAGTTGTGCTGACGGGAGGGCGGGAAAGCAAGAGGTGCATGCCAGAAGGAGGATAACGTACAAGGATACCCTTGTAACCTTTCAGCCCCGCCGCTGGGCAAGGGCTCAACCATGCCCCTGCCAAGAATGTCTCCTCCAAGGGGGTGAGGTGAGGCTAGGAATGGGAGATGTGCCTCACCATTGGTGCAGATTGTTGGTAGGTGAGTGATTGGAGGTCATGCATTGAGCAGTGTGTGAGGCTAGTGGTGCAGTTGGTAGGAGATGGCTTTTGAAGATGCATTCACTGACCTTGACCAGTGGTCTGAGGTCATGAAGCTTCTTTGGGCACTGGAGCCAGGTGATGGGGGTGACACTGTTGGCAATGACAGCCTTAGTGATGAACTCCCACATCGTTCTTTCTGGAGGGCCTCCTGGCCCCTGTGGGTAGAGGGCCACTCTTGCAATGTTGGCCCCCTGCAGAAAGCTGGAGTGCTGCGAGTGAGACCTGCAGTGCCCCTTCCCTGGCTTGCTGAGCCATTTGTGTTAGTGCTAAGGCAGTTTTCCCATTTGTTGAGGTTAGGAAGGTAATTCAGCTTTAACAGCTGAATATTCACAGTTGGAACTTCTTTTAAATATTGAATATTTCTTAAAAGGCAGAAAGGGTTGAAAAATGTATTGATTCACTGCATTTTATTTTGTATTGCTTCAGTGTGCATGGCCCCTTTAATTCTCAGACCTCTTCATTGCCCACAATTCCCTGCAAGCTCCACAGCTTTGCTCACAGAGGCTGTGGGAAGCTGCAACGCCGAACCTGGACAGGAACTTCGTCCTGGATCCCTCCAGCAATGCCACCAGGACGGCGTTGCACGGAAGGCGAGCCATGCACCACCCTATCTCCATGCCCCCCAACCCAATTTCACTCACATAGCGTTGCAGCCATTTCCAGCAGCTGGCAACTTTGCTGGCAAACACGAGTTTTTCCCCCCTGTGTAACCAATTTTTTTATTATTCATTTTATGGGATGTGGACGTCGTTGGCAAGGCCAGCATTTATTGCCCATCCCTAATTGCCCTTGAGAAGGTGGCGGTGAGCCGCCTTCTTGAACCGCTGCAGTCCGTGTGGTGAAGGTATTCCTACAGTGCTGTTAGGTGGAGAGTTCCAGGATTTTGACCCAGCGACGATGAAGGATCGGCGATATACTTGTAAGTCAGGATGGTGTGTGACTTGGAGGGGAACTTGGAGGTGGTGGTGTTCCCATGAGCCTACTGCCCTTGTCCTTCTAGGTGGAAGAGGTCGCGGGTTTGGGAGGTGCTGCCGAAGAAGCCTTGGTGAGTTGCTGCAGTGCATCTTGTAGATGGTACACACTGCAGCCACGGTACGCCGGTGGTGGAGGGAGTGAATGTTTAAGGTGTTAGATGGGGTGCCAATCAAGCGGGCTGGTTTGTCCTGCATGGTGTCGAGCTTCTTGAGTGTTGTTGGAGCTGCACTCATCCAGGTAAATGGAGAGTATTCCATCACACTCCTTACTTGTGCCTTGTAGATGGTAGAAAGGCTTTGGGGAGTCAGGAGGTGAGACACTCACCACAGAATACCTAGCCTCTGACCTGCTCCTGTTGCCACAGTATTTATGTGGCTGGTCCAGTTAAGTTTCTGGTCAATGGTGACCCCCAGGATGTTGATGGTGGGGGATTCGGCAATGGTAATGCCATTGAATGTCGTGGTTGGGGCGGTGGTTAGACTCTCGCTTGTTGGAGATAGTCATTGCCTGGCACTTCTGTGGCGCGAATGTTACCTGCCACTTATCAGCCCAAGCCTGAACATCATCCAGGTCTTGTTGCATGCAGGCATGGACTGCTTCATTATCTGTGGAGTTGTGAATGGCACTGAACACTGTGCAGTCATCAGCGAACATCCCCATTTCTGACCTTATGTTGGAGGGAAGGTCATTGATGAAGCAGCTGAAGATGGTTGGGCCTAGGGCACTGCCCTGAGGAACTCCTGCAGCAATGTCCTGGGGCTGTGATGATTGACCTTCAACCACCACAACCATCTTCCTTTGTGCTAGGTATGACTCCAACCAGTGTAGAGTTTTCCCCCCGATTCCCATTGACTTCAGTTTTACTAGGGCTCCTCATGCCACACTCGGTCAAATGCTGCCTTGATGTCAAGGGCAGTCACTCTCACCTCACCTCTGGAATTCAGCTCCTTTGTCCATGTTTGGACCAAGGCTGTAATGAGGTTGGGAGCAGAGTGGTCTTGACGGAACCCAAACTGGGCATTAGTGAGCAGGTTATTGGTGAGTAAGTGCTGCTTGATAGCACTGTCAATGACACCTTCCATCACTTTGCTGATGATTGAGAGTAGATTGATGGGGCGGTAATTGGCCGGATTGGATTTGTCCTGCTTTTTGTGGACAGGGCGTACCTGGGCAGTTTTCCACATTGTCAGATAGATGCCAGTGTTGTAGCTGTACTGGAACAGCTTGGCTGGGGGCGCGGCTAGTTCTGGAGCACAAGTCTTCAGCACGATAGCCGGGATGTTGTCGGGGCCCACAGCCTTTTCTGTATCCAGTGCGCTCAGTCGTTTCTTGATATCACGTGGAGTGAATCGAATTGGCTGAAGACTGGCTTCTGTGGTGGTGGGGACCTCAGGAGGAGGCCGATATGGATCATCCGCTCGGCACCTCTGGCTGAAGATGGTTGCAAATGCTTCAGCCTTGTCTTTTGCACTCACGTGCTGGGCTCCACCATCATTGAGGATGGGGATATTCATGGAGCCTCCTCCTCCCGTTAGTTGTTTAATGGTCCACCACCATTACACCAATGTACCAATTACACTCATTGCTGCATCAAATGTTGTACTTTAGGAATAGTTAATTTATAGGTCAGTCTAACCATGAGAAAACCTCATTAAAAAAATTTCACTTTGCAGTAGTTATCACAGCTGCCACAGAGCAAACTTTCACTGGCAACCAATATGGAGGCTCTGAAGCCAAGTTTTCACAGCTTTCTGTTTCTGGAACTAAGCCTCCCCAAACCCAGAATACCAGCTCTCACAGAAAAAGCAGATCGACTATTAGGAATTCTGAGGATATTAAGAATGAATATAATTAAACGAGATCAACAAAATGAGTTTTGCCTTCATTTTGTTGACATAGTTTACTTATTCATTTGTAAAAATACTTTGCAGCTCCTCTGTGGTTTTGATCCTTGTTTTCCTCCTTTTTTTAAAAATTATCCTCATGAACAGGACAATACCACCTTATGTGCAGGCCTTTGTTTTAATACAGAAGACTGACTGGAGAACAAGGTGATCTCCCTTACAATGCGCCCCCCACCCCTCTGAAGGCTTTTTTCCCTGTCTCCCAACAATATATTTTGAGGATGAAACAATATCCTGGGTAGCACCACATGATATGCATAGTTTAGGTGTCAGCCGTGGCTCAGTGGGTAGCACTCTTGCCTCTGAGTCAGAAGGTTGTGGGTTCATAGTCCCACTCCAGAGACTTGAGCACAGAATCTAGAATGTTGGAGGTGCAGTCTTTCAGATGAGACGCTAAAATCGAAGCCCCATCTGCCCTCACATGGCACTATTTCAAAGAAGAGATGGGGAGTTCTCACTGGTGTCCTGGCCAATATTTATTCCTCAGCCAACACCAAAAATAGATTACGATAGCAAAATACTGCGGATGCTGGAAATCCGAAATAACAACAGAAAACGCTGGAAAAACTCAGCAGGCCAGGCAGCATCCGTGGAGAGAGAAACAGAGTTAACGTTTCAGGTCGAAGACCTTTCGTCAGAACTGGAAATAGCAGGAAATGAAATAGATTTAAGGCAAGGATAAAGCTGGGAAAAGGGGGAGGGGCTGAAAGAACAAAAGGAGAGATTAAGAGACATTAAGAGATGATCAAGGCAAGAGGTGGTGTTAATGTGACAGGTTGAGGCTAAAAGAAGTGTGAAATGCGCTGGCAGAATGAAGGACAGCTGCCAGCTTCTAGGAGGAAAAAAAAGGGGGGGGGCCAAACAAAAAGGTGGATGAAAAAATAAAATATAAATGTGATAGGGGCTGAGGTTATGATCTAACCACCACCAAAAATAGATTATCTGATCATTATCTCATTGCTGTTTGTGGGAGCTTGCTGTGCACAAATTGGCTGCCGCGTTTCCTACATTACAACAGTGACTACACTTCAAAAGTACTTCATTGGCTGTAAAGCGCTTTGGAACATCCCGAAGTCATGAAAGTCGCTATATCAATGTAAATTCTTTCTTTCTTTCCTATTTCAACTGTATGGTATTTTTTCCAATAGGTTTGAATCTGTTAGTTCTGTTCAGAAAAGACCTTACTTCATTTCTTTCTCTTATATCATTCTTTATCATTGAACAGTCATCGGGACCAATTTGCCATTTGTTATGCAAAAATCAATTCTGTTTTAATGGATCAATCTTTCTTAAACGTGATCCTGCCAGCGGCAGAGAAAACAAAAACTGTCATGCTGAGGATGTCAGAGGTCAAACTTAGAGCTTTTCTGTTGCCTGGCACAGTCTTAACAACCCCGATTCATCGCAGACATTAGTTAAGTTCACATTTGAGCCTCTGTGCAAACAAGAGATGGAGCTCCAGGCAACTGCACGACTAAAGAATGATTCCTCCAAGTAAGAGCAGTTTTGTTACTTTGTGGACTTTTCATATTAATGCATGTCAGATGTTGGCGTGCAGCTGCAGCTGCTGTTCCTGGCATAGACAGGGAGATCCAATTTAATCACTAATAACTCTTCTAATGCTGTTCCCGTAATTATCTTTTCGAAGACTGACAGTTCTGACATATCTCTACAATATTGTGGAGAGAGAGGGACTCTGCCACAGAGTAAGCTAATTTTATCTGGTCCATTGATCTCAATGGATTTGGATTGTATGACGTCAAGGAGCAAGAAACAGATTGTTCCCAGCAGTGTTTCAAAAAATATTTCTTAACTGGCTGGACATTTGTGGCAACTTCTCTAAATTTGAACAGTAGATTTAAATAATAATAAACTAGCACAGAAAGGGGTACTGATGAGTGCAAGCTAGCTTTGTACAAGATTCAGTGATAGCGGGCTTTCACGTGTTCTGTTTTTGGAGTCAGTTTATTGTACAAGTCAGCAAGCAGCATCAGTATCTGCTACGCTGATTTATCAGTGTCTCACATACACTCAAATCCTTCCGAGATTCTTCCCACAAGCATCTATCCACGTGACAAGAATAAGCATGCTGAGAATAGCATTTTTTTTCAACATGAATCCTGTCTGCAAGCACACTATATTGAAGTGTGCACCGACCGCTATTCAGGGGTAACAGTAGTAGATTCTTTTTAGAGGGGAGGAGTAGTGATGTTTTCCCTCATATATTGTAAGCATTATTTTCTAAATATCACAGTATTAGAAACAACAACAACAACTGGTATTTATATAGCGCCTTTAACGTAGCAAAACGTCACAAGGCGCATCAAGGGAGCGTTATCAAACAAAATTTGACATTGTTTTAGTCGGTAGAGTGAATTGGAAAGTTCATAACCTCACTGAGAAATTTAGCTTAACTTATAAATGTCATTTGAAGATTATAGCCTCTAATACAGTGATATTTTAAAAATAACACTTACAAAATATGAGGGAAAACATTAAGGGGGAAAAATTCAGCTGCTTGCGCCTCCCGTTAGCGCCTTAAGAGGGGCAGCAGCTCCGAAAGCCTGTGATTTCAAATAAAACTGTTGGACTATAACCTGGTGTTGTGCGACTTCTCACTTTTGTCCACCCCAGTCCAACACCGGCATCTCCGCATCAGGGGTAACAAAGGCATGGATGAGGGTTTCAGCAGCAGATGAGCTGAGGTGGGGCGGAGTCGGGCCATGTTGCAGGGGTGCAAATAGACGGTCATAGTGATGGCTCGGATATGTGGTCAGAAGCTCATCTCGGGGTCAAATATGACACCAAGGTTGGGAACAGTCTGGTTCAGCCTCAGACAGTTTCCATGAACATGAAAAATATTTAGGAGTATATGTAGCATGTAAATATATGTTTTGAAGCAACCTATGCACCAAGATTGATGCTATGATTCCCAAAACATTGAAAGAAACTTGCATCATGGCAGTGTGGAGTACACTCTGGTTCAATATCGGGAGGAAGTGAGACACAAAGGGCTGGATTTTATCAGTGTGGGCGGGCTGGGGCGTGTCAGGTGGAAATCGTGTCAGGACCCCGACTCCTAAGTGAAGTGCTGAAAAAGTGGGATTTTCCCCTAATTGGGCAATTGATTTCCTGTGTGTGGGAACACCTGGCCCAATGAGTCTTTTCATACAGAAAGTCGCCTCCGATGCTGTCATCAATGCTGCTGGATTTAAGACCTGCAAGCAGCCTTGCTTTTTCTGGAGACTGCAAAGGCTCTGCTAATTGTATGAAGGTGTTGATTTCCCGACAATGTCCACGATCAAGCAAAAGTGTGCACCTCGGTTTGGTGAGCCCTCCCTCCAAGCTCTGGTGCACGGAGCCAGATGTAATAAGGAGGTGCTGTTCCCTTCCTCAGGGAGAAAAAAGCCACCCCAGCAGACAAAAGCTGTGTGGCTGCAAGTGGCCCAGGAGGTCAACTCCATTTCGCTGAGCCGCAAAACCTGGCTGCAATGCAGGAAGAGGTTTCATGATCTTCTCCGCACAGGAAAAGTGAGTATGACTTTCCCATCACCCTCAATCTGATCCCCATCGCCTCTCCTCACCAGCACTCTGCTTTGTCAACCTCTTCCTCCACATGCCACTTGACACTTACATGCCTGCACCCTTACCCATTCCCTCTCTCTCGAAGGTCACATTCACTTAACTATTCGACCATGCAGCCCTCACACTCCCTATCACTGTGATGCCATGACAACAACAACTTTCAACACACAGGGATGGTCTTTTGTATCCTTCTAAGCATCTATGCTATGGATTATCTACACTCACTCCTTCATTCTCACTCAAACTCCACTTGTGTCCCTCATTGCAGGAAAAGAGAGCCCACAATAAGAGGGAAAGAGCCATGACAGGAGGAGGGCCACCCTCAGTAGCCCAGCTCACCGCCTGGGAGGAGGCGGCCCTGCAAATCACCGGGATCGAGGAGGATTCCCAAGTGGGGGACGGACAGATGGGCGCATCGCAGCAAGCTGGTGACAGAATAGTTTGGCATCTCTCTCATTGACATTGCATGAGTCACTGATAATGAATCTGATGCTCTAACAGATTGACTTATGATCATCTGCACTATTCAATGTTCATGTTACCTTGACCTCACATCTTTAACTCTTTCCTTTACTCCCCCACAGGACCATCGAAAGCCCCCGTCCACACTGTCCAGGAGGAAGAGCCTGAGCTTCCAGACTCCTCAGAGGAAGCTGCAACCTCTGAGGGCGCAGCCTCAGCAGAATTCAGTGCACCCAGCACCAGCGCAGACACTCACACCTCGGTGGGACCTTCGTGAGATAGAGTAGTGTTGGCACCTGGTGTATCACAGCTCACAAGTGAGCATCAGCAGATGGTGGAGACAGGGACAGCAGTGGAGAGTCCTCGTCGGAGGGCGCAGGACTCTGCCAACTCGGCTCAGCTGCATGTCGACCCTGTGCCTCCGGGTCCATCCAGAACGAGAGCGGTGCTGGAACTCCAGGAACAGGTGCACGAGTCTCTGGCAGGTTTTGTCTCCAGGGTTGCTGCGAGTGTCGAGCGAATAGAGGAGTCCATCGCGAACATGAGCAGAGCCTTTGTGGAGGCTTGGCGCATGAATGCATCACCATGGAAAGGATGGCAACCTCCGTGGAAAGGATGGCTACAGTAGAGGAGAGGATGGCTACGGCCATGGAGGAGCTAAGTTGCCAGAGTGTAGAAAACATGGTCATTGTTCAGAATAGACTGGTATCTCTTGAGGAGCGATGGTCAGCTACTGAGCATAGAAACCAGACCTTCATGGAAGTCCTCTGGAGTAGGACTTCCAATGCAGAAACGGGTCCTCATGGCCCCGCTGAAGTGCAGCAAGGTGCTGTCAAGCCACTTGCTAGCTCTGAAGTGGGGCTGACTCATGAGAGGGATGTTGGTGGCAGACAACAAGGAAGTGGGGGCTCCTCTCCAAACGCTCAAACGACCATGCCACTGCAAAGCCCTCGGTCAGAGCCCCACCAGAGTCCTCACCCAACTGAGATGGGCGTCTCATCCCCTGCACAGCTGCAGGAGCAGCAGACTATTGCCGAGCCCTCACAGGTTCGCAACCCCAGAGGACGGCCGCCAAAGGTGTCGAGACAGGAGCAGCAAGAAAGTGAGCAAGGGGCCTCCACATCTGCTGAAGCCACAGGGGAAGCACCACGTAGGAGCACGCGTAAGAGGAAGATAATGCATAAGTAGTCACAAGGGTAGTCACTTGGGTGTTATGTTGTGTTTATTTTTGAAATGCCACCAGTTGCTTGTTGTGATAAAAACTACTGATGGCAAACTGTTGAAGTTGTGGCCTGTGTCATTTCGCAAATGGGACTTCCACATTGAGGGCTTAGAGCGAATTGCAATTGTCAGTATGGTGGTCAGAGTGATAGGAATCCGCAGGTGCTTGTTCATTGTCGATGCTCTGCTTCTTAGGTGCGAGGCAAAAGTGTTTTTGTACAGGCTAAGCAAATGTGACCAACATGAGTGCGTCCCTTGCATCACGGGCAGCAATATGGTCGCGCTCTGGCGACTTCTGGCCTGTGCATCTTCAGGTGGGTGACTAGCAGCTTGGCGCTCCTGTTGATGCTCCTGCTGTTGGTGCTGCTGTTGCTCATGGTTCTGCTGCTGCCGCGGCTGGTCTTCATCCGAATCTGATGTCCAGGAGGAAAGGAATTAAATGGTCGCCATGCTTCTGGTATATGCCTCAGTTGAGGAAGCGCTTAGTCAAGGTGGGGAGAGGGGTTTCCCAGGAGGTCACACTGGAGATGGGTCTCAGGCTCCAAACTTCCACAACACTGAGTATGCCTGCTAAAAGTTCCCCCAGACCTGAAACAACAAAGTTCTGCCACCTGCAAATGATCATTGGTGAAAATTCCTTTGTAATGGTGGAGCTGCAGCTGTTCGTAAGCAATCCACTTTGAGGCCGCCAGCATTACCTGGCATGTTACAGAGGAGGCGTGAGGGATGGGGGAAATGACTAAAAATCGGAAAGGCCTCTCAAATAAGGATTATAGAGGCTATTAAGTGGTTGTTCAGGGCCTTAAAGGCCTATCCCGCCTCTTGGAGGCGGGATGGAAAGGGGGTCAGAAAACACGCTTTTGGGAAAATTGCTTGGAGGCGGGATCGGGCCCACCCGCCATTTTTGGCGATTTTAACAACTCACACGCCTCCAATCCCGCCTCCTAGGGCCTGGCAAAATCAAGCCCAAAGTGTCAATTCATAAATCTGTGCGGTTGCATTTTGCTCCACAGTTCCTGACCTGAGTTTAATGACTAAGTGTTAAGGGCAGATTTAAATTTTATTTGTTTTGATTATTGTTTCCTTTAATTGTCGTTGTACCAGTGTACTTTGTTTGACAGTTTGTGTCGGTGACACGACAAATCTCCATAACTTTATTTTAAAATAGTTGAAGAAGGAAAGATGCTTTCATTCTGGACAAGCAGTCCACTTTTATAGCTGGCTGTCATAGAATAATACAGCACAGAAAGAGGCCATTTGGCCCACCATGCCAGTGCCGGCTCTTTGAAAGAGCTATCCAATTAGTCCCACTCCCTTGCTAATTCCCCATAGCCCTGCAAATTGTTCTTTCTCAAGTATAGTCTCCGGCACTTACACCGCCCATGCTTCTGGCGGCAACCGTCTATACCGGACAATTTCCCGTAACCATTTCCATCACCATAGAAATCAGGTACAAAGGCAGCGCTTACTACGCATGAAGCACACCGCCTGTATCAAGCAATTCATTAAGCTCTTCGAACGTTTGTTGCTAATGGAGAGCATTTGAAATTCTCTAAAATATCCTGTCATTTCACTGGAAAACGAATTAGACAAAACAAAAGAAACTGTATTTACTCATTTGGCAAAAATCACAATAAAAGAGGTCGAAGCCGGCAGTGCCACAGGGCGAACGGTGGGTGCCGCAGGGCACACGGTGGAAGCCACCAGTGCCACAGGGTGAATGGTTGAAGCCGCCAGAAGTAATAGTAAAAGATAAATCAATTTGTTACCAGGCCTTGACTTCCAGCGATCAAGTGCGGGGTCACAACCAGACCACCGGAAAAGAAAAAAATGGGCACTCAATAAAAACATGAAAAATATTTAGGAAATTGCGATCCATCTTTATTTATCAGCTTCTAAAACGAGCCTTCATGTTGGACAAGCCTCACAGCTGTGTGGCACCAAATAAATGAAATTAAGGTCTGGATTAAGAAATAACTGTCAAATTCTACTCCTGCTGTAAAAGGTCACAGCAATAATGGCTTTAAATTCTGAAGCAATACCAAGACAATGTTTCAGCAAAGAAAAAACTGTTTCCCAAAGCCAGTGCCAAGAGATTACAAAACACAATTAGCTCATTGGTTATTTATGGAGTTCAGACTGACTTCTACAGAGACATGGATTTTTTAATTCAGCACACAATGTGCCCATTAAGGTAACTGATAACATTCATGTGGAAAAATAAAAATTACTTTTCCATAGGTAGGTGTCACAAAGGCAGTCATCATAAACCAGTTTCCATGGATTATTTTGAGCTACAAAAATACTCAATGAAATTATAATGCCCCCTCCCAAGTTAAAATCCAGATGTTAAGAATGGTTGATTGAGCCCAGCCACATGATAAACAACTCCACTCACGAGGCAACTACAACCCACTTCCACTCATGAGCTCATTATTACAAGTGCTGCAGTTATCCAGTCAGCCTCCCCTGTATAGATATGCTGGTTGGCCATTCTTACTACTCCTTGAGTAAAGACATTTCTCCTGAATTCCCTATTGGATTACACTTAGCACCCCGACAGCCAGCAGCGGAGATTCTCACCCCATCAATTTGACCTGGAAACCCACCAACATGCTGTGTCTAACCCACAGCGCTCCACCTCTCCCGAGAACTACTGAGAGGTCTGGTCAAGAATCAAACTTCCTGAAGGAAGTAGGGGATGTACCTTCATAGGAATGTTGTGTTCCTTCACTGGAGCGGTCAGATGTTCCACCGATAGCACAAATCCCCTCTTTTTTGTTGATGGCTTTTCTAAATGTTTTGCTGATCTCTTTGTCTTTGAGCTCCTGGAAGACCTGAAATTTAAAAAAAAAAATAACAGGAACCAATACGGCTGTATATCTGGGGCTCTGATGTGGCTGTATATCTGGGGCTCTGATGTGGCTGTCCATCTGGGGCTCAATGTGTAGTGGAAGATGAATGAACAAAGCTCATTTAGTGATTTTCATTTTATTTGGATTAGAAAAAAAATCATCTGGAAATATTATTTAAAATCTTCTGTCATCGAATTCCTTTCATTTCAAAAAAGGTTTCTCTGCAGGTGAGCACCTCCTCCCTACCATCACCCATATACTTCATTCCTGGTAGTTGTGTATTCAGAGTCTCTACATGGCTGTAAATAATGGCCCGGAATTTGGGGTCGGAGGCGTACCTCCGGAGTACGCCTCCGACCCGATTAAAAAATCTGCACCTACCTTCAGGCTCCCGGGCTTCAGAGACTTCAGGTCCTGGGCCTGCAGGCGTACGTCTGCGTAAAGGCCCACTAATCCCAGTGATGCAGGCAGTCTGGAAGCGTCATCGAGAACGCAAATTCCAGGCCAATATTTTGGTATGAGTTTCTGAGTAACCTTTCTTTTAAAAATAGGGCTTCTCTTAGTGGAACTGGGGAACTTCAACCAGGGAGGACAAACAGGATGTCTACCTTTGCCAGTAGGAGGCACTCGTCTGCGTTTGAGTTTAAGGTTAAAGGCGCGTGTCTGTTGGATGTACGACCCTCTGTATTTTCTTCTATGAGGCGGTCATTGGAAGCCAAGCATGAAAAAATCATTCCCTTTTTCAGCCTGAAAGAGCCCTCAATTTTTGCATGTGTGTGCGTTTATGGGAAGAGAGTGTGATAAGGAGAGAGAGCATATTAAAAGTCTGGCATCCGGCATACATTTCCTGTTTGTCACACTTAGTTCCTGTAACAAGATGTTGTCATGCCTTGGTGTCACAATTTTGCTGTGCCCATCAACCCCAGGGCAACACATGGGTATTATTATGTATGCTCACCGTTATAATTACCTTCACTAGGTGACGCAGCTAATCTTCCAAATTGCATCTCCCAGGTCTGTTCCTCAAGGTGTGCTACAGGTAAGTTTACAGTGTTCCACGCAGATAAGTTTTCTCTTAATATCTTACTGTCATTCTAAATTTTGCACCATCTCAATTTAATTTCAAATTTGTTTGCTTCATTGGCTCTTCTTGCCAGTTTACAACCCAATTGAAGGCCCATTCCCTGGCCTGAGCTGTTGTTCCTCAACCTCAGCTGCGCTTCTGCTAAACCAGATTCCTCTGTGCTTCAAAACCCAGCATAGAACAGCTAACAAGCTAAGGGGGCAGTAGGATCGGCAACATCTGAAAAGAAAGGCCTGTGCCACAGCAAACAGCAGCCTGCAAAACACAGGCAGTGGGAACGGCAACACAGGAGGAGGGAAGGAGGGTGCATTCATAGAAACATAGAAAAATAGGAGCAGGAGTAGGCCATTCGGCCCTTCGAGCCTGCTCCGCCATTCAATATGATCATGGCTGATCCTCTATCTCAATACCATATTCCCGCTCTCTCCCCATACCCCTTGATGCCTTTTGTGTCTAGAAATCTATCTATCTCCTTCTTAAATATATTCAGTGACTTGACCTCTACAGCCTTCTGTGGTAGAGAATTCCACAGGTTCACCACCCTCTGAGTGAAGAAATTTCTCCTCATCTCAGTCCTAAATGTCCTACCCCGTATCCTGAGACTGTGACCCCTCATTCTCGACCCCCCAGCCAGGGGAAATATCCTCCCTGCATCCAGTCTATCTAGCCCTGTCAGAATTTTATACATTTCAATGAGATCCCCTCTCATTCTTCTAAACTCTAGTGAATACAGGCCTAGTTGACCCAATCTCTCCTCATACGGCAGTCCTGCCATCCCAGGAATCAGTCTGGTGAACTTTCGCTGCACTCCCTCTATGGCAAGTATATCCTTTCTTAGGTAAGGAGACCAAAACTGCACACAGTACTCCAGGTGTGGTCTCACCAAGGTCCTGTATAACTGTAATAAGACATCCTTGCTCCTGTACTCAATTCATGATATTTAAGAGCAATGGTCTGGGGAAGCCTGTATTATTTAAAATAGATACTGCTGAGTATTTCCCCCACTCACAACCAGAATCCAAGACCTACATCCCCCTTGACCTAAACTCCCACAGTCTTCATCTCCCCAGAAGTCACAAAAGCCCACAATCCTGGCCATTGCCAGGAACCGGCTTAAAGTTGCAGACGCTTTTCTTAATTTTAAGAGCGCTGAAAACACGCTTAGGGAACTTAAATCCGGTTCCTGGCATCAGCTGGGATCGCAGCATTACTGATTGTGAGGGGACTCCTCAGACTTCAGGATCTGGTCATGAGAGGTGGGAAGGGGGAGAAGAAACATCATCAACATGGCAGGAGCATTAGGCCAAAAGGCTGATTGTAGGAGCTCCAGGGTGGGTGACACAGTGAACAACAGTGCCACCTGTTTTTGGAGAGGTCTCAGAGGACAGTGTGAAACTGTACCAAGCTTAGAAGACTCAGAGGTAAGTGAAATAAATTAGTATGTTTAATCGTGATAGACAAGTGTGACAGAACAATGTTACAGGAAGCAAGTGTGACACTTACAGGAAGTAGATACATAAGCATGGTTTTGAATACATTATAAATAAATAAGTCTTTTAATGCATCCATCCGGCACGGACTCAATGGGCCGAATGGCCTCCTTCTGACTCTATGACTGACTCTGAGGGCTGGATTTTGAATGACCCATGGAGTCGGGTTTGGAGGCGTGTGGGGGGTTAAATTTGCGGGGTCGGGGTTTCCGACCCTATCCCGACTCCATCCCACCTCCACGCAATTTTGACATAATCAGTCACGGGGTTCCCGATTCCGTCCCGCCTCCAAGAGGCGGGAGAGGCCATTAAAGCCCTTAACAAGCTCTAAATTGGCTCTGTAATGCCATTTTGAAACGCTGTAGCTAGTTTAACCCTCTTCTGACGTGAAGCACGCCTGGTGTGAAACACTCCAGTGAAACCTGGCGGGAGCACAAGTGGATAGCTGACTATCGGCTGCAAGTCCACTATTACAACGGAGATGTGATGAAGGTGGTAGTAGTATTAGGTCTGAACATTGCCTCTGATTCTCTCTCTTACTTACTCTCTCTCTCTCTTCCCCCCCCATCCAGGTCCACTCACATCAAAAGCCAAGCAAGTCCTCTCTCACCAACAGTTTCTCAGACTAGGCAGTCAGTAATGATGACATCATCAGAGGCGACTTTCAGACTGAAAACACTAATTAGTTCATGGGTTCCCACATGCTCCAACTCAATTGCCCAATTAAGTGAAAATTGCATCAGGCATCCACATTAATCTGGAGTCGGGGGGGAAACACGAAATGCGGATTACACAACCCCAACCCGACCCCAAGACAAAATCCAGCCCTATGACTTCAGCTATAGCTTGACACCATTAAAAAAGAAAGCAGTTAACCCCTAATTGAGCACAAGATATGTTTTTTTTACAGCAATTAGACCTTGTGGTCTGAAGGGGATTGACAGGGTAGATGCTGAGAGGTTGTTTCCCCTGGCTGGAGTGTCTAGAACTAGGGGGCATAGTCTCAGGATAAGGGGCCGGCCTTTTAAGACTGAGATGAGGAGGAATTTCTTCACTCAGAGGGTTGTGGATCTTTGGAATTCTCTACCCCAGGGAGCTGTGGATGCTCAGTCGTTGAGTATATTCAAGGCTGAGTTGGATAGATTTTTGGACTCCAGAGGAATTAAGGGATATGGGGATAGGGCAGGAAAGTGGAGTTGAGGTCGAAGATCAGCCACGATCTTATTGAATGGCGGAGCATGCTCGAGGGGCCATATGGTCTGCTCCTGCTCCTAAGTCGTATGCTTACGTTCTAACATTATTGCTGGGAAATAGAACTTGTTCCCAGTCATTCTAACACAGATAGGTTAGAAGCAGGGTAAAGCTCCCTTTGCATTTGGTCAACAATGTGGCTTAACCCAAACTACAGCAGAATACTCTTTCCTGCACCAGTGTTAACCTTTCGGGTAAATTTTCCTGGTCTTGCCCTGAGTTCAGTGACTATAGGAAAATCGGACAGGACCTCTTATGGGCATTTGCACCTCGCAACCTGATTTTCCTATAGTATAGGATCTATGATTCTGCCGCCAGAATAAGAGAAGTATAGTATAGGAAAATCAGGTTGAGAAGTGCAAATGCCCATAAGAGGTCCTGTCCAGTTTTCCTGTATTCACTGGACCCAGGCAATCTAATATGCCCAGGTGCAAAACCAGGAAAATCCACCCTTTCTAATACAAAAGCAAAATACTGCGGATGCTGGAAATCTGAAATAAAAACAGAAAATGCTGGAAATACTCAGCAGGTCAGGCAGCACCTGTGGAGAGAGAAACAGAGTTAACGTTTCAGGTCGATAACCCTTCGTCAGAACTGCTTTTATGTTGCGTGTTCAACAGATTCAAATATGGTATTTTGCATATGTATGATCTTTCATCAGTTTAATGTTCTGATGAAAGATCTTCGACCTGAAACGTTAACTCTGTTTCTTTCTCCACAGATGCTGCCTGACCTGCTGAGTATTTCCAGCATTTGCTGTTTTTATTTCACCCCTTCTAATACTTGCCCTCTTTGGTGCCTTTATGAATGAGGCTGCTAACTAACCACAATTTTTAGATAGACTTGTGCTATGGACCAACACTGACAAGGAAATGAGTGGATGTCCATTTATGTACAGGACATTTTCAGCAAGCAGAGAGCAAACTTTTACCCAGTGCTCTGGACTTGATCCTGGTTCACAAGTGAAAACTTTAGTATTCTGGCCCAGTACCCAACAAAGTCCCTTGGAACAACAATTATTTCTCAGACGATAAGTAGTACCAGTTCATCGTGATGGTATTTGTGATTATGCTGCAATGCCTTCTCTCCAAAAGGAACTTTCACAGTGGCACTTGTTTAGCTCTGTGTTCATGTGCTGGCTCCCCACATTTATGTGCTAAATTTGTTACCTTTAACCTGGCGGCAGTGAGAATCAGTGACATGGGCAATGGTCTCCCTCAATGCAAACTCAACAAGTGTCAATGTAAAAGCAACCCAGGAATCGAATGAAGCAGACACATTGTGGTTGAATACAGAGAGATTTAAAATAACAGCTCAGAGATGTAATAAATTTTGAGAAAAAAATAGCATTTCAGACAATTAGTCAAATAAAACTTGTTACAGAGCACATCCTATGCATTAAGCTTTCATGCTTCATTCATATGAATCTAGTGCAACTAACTCCAGAATATTGGCACCATCATCTGTTAATGGAAGTGGTGCTTCTTAGGATAATGTGTCTTCTTACCCATTTATCAGTTTCTATTGCCTTGTATTTCCTCTATTTTTAAAAGCAACTTTCTTAAGCAAGCCTTAGTCTTTCACATTCCTCCCCAGCCAATTGGGAAGGCAAAGAGGAATCAGCTCCACTATAGCTGTCCACAGGAGGGAGGCTTTGTCGTCGGACTGCTAGCTGGAACACTGTGTGGTACTAGAATGCTCCATCTCAAGGTACAATGTAAAACTGACAGGATGGAAGAGCACTCCAGAAATGTGCCTCCTGTGGGACAGCCTGCACAGCAGAGTTAACAGTGAGCTTGGAAGAATCATAAACCCAAATCCATCCCAGCGAGCAGAACTCAGGGACTACAGGGGAAAATATAACATGATTCAAGTAGGCGACCAGGACAAAACCCAGTTTCAACTAATCTTTACGCTCAGGTTTCTTCTGGGATAAGTAGGGCTATTTAATGATGCGCAGTGGGCAAGCTCATTTCCCATACAACACAAGTGTAAGTCCTGGTTAATTGTTAAAACAGTACAATTGAAAGTTGCGTAGGAACCACTGCGGATTTGGCAAAGAACAAGGACAAAGAACCAAAACAGTATTACAAATGGCAGAAAATAAATGCACAGTTCACTCACCGAGACAAATTCCTCAAAACTGATCTTTCCGTCCTTGTTGTGGTCTCCTACAGCTAGAATTTGTTCCACGATTTCACGCACCTTATAACCAGGCAGAGGAAGGTTTGCCTCCTTAAAGAGGTCCTGAAGCTCATAATCACTGACAAAGCCAGAATTGTCAAGATCTTTAAAAAAAAAATTGGGTTTTTAGTCTGCAGCAGAAAAGCCAATTTGCTTTAAATATCAAAGCTATTCCTTAAAGATCATTTTTCTAAAAACACACACACTGTCAACTAAGTTTGGAAAGCTAGATAAATAATCCAGTTAACAATTATATTTATGTGCGGAGTTAATGAAATACTTTATATGAATCATGCTTCCTGAGCTGTTTGAACGATGAAAGTATTATGCCATGGAAAACGCTTGGCAAATCATACAGAGTTCATACTTCTTTAGCAGGCTACAATGAAAAGGGTTTTCTCCCCTTCTGCTCTTTAACCATATCATCCATCAGTGATGAAACTTTGATATAAGTATTTTTCTTAACATTTTAAAGGTTAATTACAGCAGCACAACCCCATCAGTAGGGCTTATGTTTCACCGAAATGGAACGAGGAGATGAAAATCAAAGTTTCATAACACACAGAAACCGTACCTATTTTGTTAAAGGCTTCCTTCATTTCTTCCAGTTCTTCCCGGGAGATCTGAGTTGTGTGGTTTGCCATCTTTAACCAAACTGGACGTGCTTTATGCTGTCAGACCTAAATATGAGCATAAAATCAATTCAATGCCTTTAATTCTTGAAGCAGGGCTTAAATGGGATACAAGAGGCACAAACTGTTTTGTAAAGGAGTGTCAGTTTGTTTTAAAACCTGTCATAAGTAAGACTGTTACTCATGACTGGGTACTGTGCGACAGATAGTCTGCCCCCTCACACCCTCTGCAAGAATATTCATAAAATCATAGAATAGTACAGCACAGGAGGCCATTCAGCCCATCGAGTCTGTGCCAGCCCTTTCGAAGAGTAATCCAGTCAGTCCCACTTCCCCGTTCTCTTTCCCCATATCCCTGCAATTTTTTTCTCCTTTGCTGATTCAGAACTACTATTTTCCTCCAGTTTTTCCAAAATTTTGAAGTGACTTCCCAACATGGCACTGTAAGGCCCTCCTCCCCTGTAATGGAAAGCATATTGCACAAGTGTGAAAATCGTGCCAGTTTCCCTGCAATTGGCCACAGGCTCTCCACCCCGCCCCCCGCCACCCACGCTGTGTTTCATCTCTCCCTTAAGAGTCAGTATTACAACCAGTTGGGCACCAGGTTGGAGCATCTAATGGATCGTGTGCACACCAATGGTTCTAACTGTCTTTACCCACTTTTCATACATTTCCTACAAGTCTGAACTAGCCGCAAGGAGCTGGCGAAACCAATGAGGATTATGTGCCTTTTGAGTAGAGGTGGAGTAAGGGCAATCAGTGCACTTATGTATTGTACCACTGAAGATCTGTTAATCCTCACAAATTAAACTGTTACTTAGACAAGATTGAGAGTAGAAGATCAGCACCAAAGCTTAAAAAGCTACGGCGATAACGGCGCTGCAATCCGCACCATCACATTAGACACCGAAGAGGGAACACCCTGCTTCAGCAAAGCCACCCCGGTTTATTTGTGTTCTAAACCTTGCCTCACCCTCAGTGACTTCACACTCTATTTCTGGTTACAATATATAAGCAGAGCAGTGGATTGTGCTTCTGTTCACTCCAAACAATGGCTGACCAGCTAACCAGAAAATTATACCAGGCCGAGAACATTTCACTGAACTCACAGCGAAACAATTCAAACAAATTAAAAATGCAAACTAATATCCATTAATTCTAGGCTTTTATGGTTGCCGTGTCTCACCAACCCACAAATCTCTTTTGCGTGTGATACTGTCAGCTGTGGCTCAGTTGGTAGCACACTTGCCTCAGAGTCAGAAGGATGTGGGTTCACAGTCCCACGCCAGGAATTTGAGCACATAAAGCTAGGCTGACACTCCAGTGGAGTGTTGCACTGTCAGAGGTGCCGTCTTTTGGATAAGACATTAAACTGAGGCCCCGTCTGCTCTCTCAGGTGGACGTAAAAGATTCCATGGCACTATTTCGAAGAAGAGCAGGTGAGTTATCCCAGTGTCCTGGCCAATATTTATCCCTCAACCAACATAACAAAAAACAGATTATCTGGTCATTATCACATTGCTGTTTGTGGGACCTTGCTGTGCGCAAATTGGCTGCCACGTTTCCCACATTACAACAGTGACTCCACTTCAAATCAGTACTTCATTGGCTGTAAAGCGCTTTGAGACGTCCGGTGGTTGTGAAAGGCACTATATAAATGCAAGTTTTTCTTTTACTGTAGCGAGAAAGAACTGAGAGATATAGTGAGAGGGCAGATGGACAGGGTTAATCTATCCAAGAGGGCAAGCTTGTTGGGCCGAATGACTTTACTTGTTTCTAAAAATGGTTGCTTTTATGTTACAAAAGCAAAATACCACGGATGCTGGAAATCTGAAATAAAAACAGAAAATGCTGGAAATACTCAGCATCTGTGGAGAGAGAAACAGAGGTACCGTTTCAGGTCGATGACCCTTCGTCAGAACTGCTTTTATGTTGCGTGTTCAACAGATTCAAATATGGTATTTTGCATATATTCAAAATATTTATAAATGTAACAACATATTAAAAATTATTACTCCATGCACACCACCTAATGCCTTTAGTGACCTAAAGTGACCGGTTTAAATACCTTGCCAACACGAAAACAGATACCAATTGCTTCAATAAGTAAAAAGGTTTTATTTTAAAGTAAGCATTACCCTCAGCACTCCTTTTTAAAATAATTTAATTTTTTGTATATTCAGTTGGACATCCATCTGGAAATGGCTTGGATGAGAGTCAGTCATTAATTTTTTTAAATCCAAGTATATTTTTTGATTAATTCTTAGATTGCTTCTGTTGTGTTCTCTGTATTTATCGGGGAACACTTTAAGCCTTGAATAGCTTAAAAACATATACACAAGTGAAAAAACACAGCAAGATTGTAAAGACTGTCTGACATGACAATACTAAACAGTGTGATTATTCAACATGTTAAAGGAGCAGCATGCATGAACATTCTCATGAAGCTATTAAAAATGTATCTACTCTACTCATGATATAGAATTTTTTTTTTAAATTATAACAACTGACTCTCATTCCATTCATTTGCAAATCCGTCAGTCCCAACTCTCATACCAGCCAGTGCTGGCTCCCAAAGTCCTGACGCTTGCTCTGATGCAGCAACAGAACCACTTACTATAACTCACTCTCAACCTGTAGCTCTCTCTGGATTCTGGCTCCCAAATGATCTTCATTCTGAACTGAAATAAGATTGTCAAGCATCTTTTTGCTTTGGGTATGTTACCCACTTATGTGGAATGGTAATCATAAGCAGCAGCTTCTCTCGTAATAAAGTGGAGCAAGTACTTGTACAGGAAGCACTGGTCAAATGGAAAAATGTGACACTAAATGGTTACACGTTTACACCAAGTTCAGCACCAGAACATGCAATAGCAAATGTGTTACAAGGACCCAGCTTTGTATATTTCACCAGAGCTACAGCCTGCTCCTGCTGGTCATAAAAAATTATTCTCTCTATGGTTTAGCTAAAGTGCTAAAATATATTAGTTGACTGAAAACATTGAAAAGAAAACCTCCCAACAGATCCAGTTCAGCTGGGGGAAGGGTGGAGTGGGGTGGGGGAAAGAGAGATGTTGAGGTAAGGACAAAGACATGCAATTTTAGAGGTGGAAGTAGATGTTTTGGCGGCCGATGTTAGAAGTGGAAATACTGTAGATGTAGGATTGAATGTGATGTTCAAAGTAAAGCTCATGAACAAGCAGTACACCAAGGATGTGCACGGTCAGCTTGAGCAATGGGATGGAATCAGTGGATAGAGTCCAGAGTTGTTAGCGGGGGGGGAGCCAAATTGGTTCGTTAAATAAGATCTGAAAATTATTTTGCTTTAAATCTGGGATTTCTTCTGCAACATTCAATCCATGTCCGTTATTTTAGATTCTCTTATAGCTTTGACATTTTATATGAATCTTATTTTTGGACGCTCAGTCTTGTTCCCTCTTTCCCAGCCTTATTCTTTTCTTCAGATTTTCTATGCTAGGGAACCTGGAGGACGAAGTCCTCCACACGATGTGCAACAAGATTGTAAAACCATTTCTAAACAATGGATTTTATAAGCCGTGCACAGAGTAAATCGTCCCACCTGATCGTGATCCGATTGGTGCACATAACATCTTCATCACTGCTAGCTGTGAAAAAGTGAGAAAGATTTGGACTTGGAGCTCCACTGTAACAGATCAACTGTTGAAAAAGCCAAAACTTACATTGCTACCATTCCCTGCACTTCCTTGGTCTTCCTTCAAGGACACCCTCAAAGCCTCCTTGAAAAAGTGCAACATCCCCACTGACACCTGGGAATCCCTGGCCCAAGACCGCACAAAGTGGAGGAGAAGCATCCGGGAAGGCGCCGAACACCTCGAGTCTCTTCGCTGGGAGCAAGCGGAAGCCAAGCGCAAACAGCGCAAGGAGCGCATGTCAACCCAAGCACCCCACCCACCCACCCCTTCAACCACCGTCTGCTCCACCTGTGACAGAGACTGTAGGTCCCGCATTGGACTCATCAGTCACCTGCGAACTCATTTTTAATGTGGAAGCAAGTCATCCTCGGTTCCGAGGGACTGCCTAAGAAGAAGAAGGTCTTCCTAAAATAAATACATTTACATATTACAAAAAGCTCTATTAAGTTATTATGTCATGTGAAACTGGTGTATGTTTTCTTTCATCTTTAAATGCTAAGTCAGTTCATAGTCCAAAGAACATGAAACCAGAGCCGTAGCCCAGGTACTGCAGCTCACTGCCACACTGAGCACAAGCGAAAGCCAAGTAACTAACAATACACTGAATTTGGCAAGACATGATTTTTTTTTAAAGTGACAAAAAGCTGTTTTATTTTTCTCCTGTAGAAAAGGGCCATGAATAAGTTTCAAAGTGTTTTCGAGTTCACCTAAACTGGACCACTTTGAATCGAAGGAGGTAAAGATATTCTCAGGATTTCCATTACAATCAATTTAGCCAATTCTGTTTGTTCCAGATAAGTGCAGCCACAGAGAGAATGTTCATAGGAGGTCTTGACTGCTCCCCTCCCCTGCCTCCAAGTCCACACCATCCACACCTTTGATTGCCGTGATTGCCGTGATTATCTCTCTGCCGAGGTGTGATAAAGGGCAGTTAGAAAGATTAACTGTAATCATCTGGCAGTGTTCTCTGACTATATATGCTGTGCCTAGATGCATCTCTTGACTTCACCTGACGAAGGAGCAGCGCTCCGAAAGCTTGTGATTTCAAATAAAGCTGTTGGACTATAACCTGGTGTTGTGCGACTTCTCACTTTATTTTGTTATTTATGTTATTTGTTTATGTTACGTTACTGGACTAGTAATCCAGAGGCCTGGACTAAAATTCCAGAGAATGCAAATCCAAATCCCACCATGGCAGTTTGAGAATTTGGATTCAGTTTAAAAAATCTGGAAATAAAAAACTAGGATCAGTAAAAGTGACCATGAAGCCGATGGATTGTTGTAAAAACCTAACTGGTTTACTGATGCCCTTTAGGGAAGGAAACCTGCTGTCCTTACCCAGTCTGGCCTATATGTGACTCAAGTAATCACTAAAAGTAGCAACACAAGTTAATAAGTCCATCAAAGTGCAAACAAGGCACTGGGGTTCATTTCTAGAGGGATAGAATTGAAAAGCAGAGAAGTTATGTTAAACTTGTATAGAACCTTAGTTAGACCACACTTGGAGTACTGTGCATAGTTCTGATCTCCATGTTACAAACAGGATATAGAGGCACTGGAGATGGTGCAAAAAAGATTTACAAGGATGCTACCGAATCTGAGAGGATATACTTATAAGGAAAGGCTGAACAGGCTGGGGCTCTTTTCTCTAGAAAAGAGAAGGCTGAGGAGTGACCTGATAGAGGTCTTTAAAATTATGAAAGGGTTTGATAGAGTAGATGTAGAGAAGATGTTTCCACTTGTGGAAGTGTCCAAAACTAGGGGCCATAAATACAAGATAGTCACTAATAAATCCAATAAGGAATTCTGGAAAAACTTCTATACCCTGAGAGTGGTTAGAATGTGGAACTTGCTACCACAAGGAGTAGTTGAGGCGAATAGCGTAGATGCATTTAAGGGGAAGCTAGATAAGTAAATGAGGGAGAAAGGGATAGAAGGATATGCTGATAGGATGAAATGAGTTACGGTGTGAGGAGGATCGTGTGGAGCATAAACGCCGGCATAGACCAGTGGGCTGAATGGCCTACATCTGTGCTGTAAATTCTATGCAAGTCCCACACTAATGTGGTTGACTCCTAACTGCCCTCTGAAGTGAACTAGCAAGCCATTACCAGCGGTTTAAGAAGATGGCCCACCACCACCTTCTCAGGGCAACTAGGGATGGGCAATAAATGCTGGCCTTGCTAGCGACGCCTACATCCCGAGCATGAATTAAGAATTGATTTTATGAATAGCTGCGGAAGTAATTGAAATAATCTCTGATGACCAAGCATATGATTACAACCTCTCCTTTTTGTTTATTTTCTTGCTTATTTTCTCTCTTCAAGGCAGTAACTCCTTCCTGGGGTACAATTCCACCAGCACAGGGCACTCCCTGATACCTCTCCCAAGTAGAAATGATTAATGTGCAAACATTGATGTTGAGCATTGTTAGCCTATTTGGCTGCAGAGTGTATCACACATACATGCCAACCTGCTGGCCTCACGCTGACATCAGCGTTTTCCCAGCCTGTCAGCATTTGCTAATCAAAATTAGCCTTTCTTTTACAACCTGAGGCACCTTTTGTTAAAGTTGCCCCACAATGCCCCGAATTTTTCTATCCCAAGTGCATGCATGCATGAATCCAGAGTTCTGCTCGTGGGCATACAGTGAAAATTTGTTCACATGCAAGGAGTTTTTGCACATGCGCGTATTAGCAAAGATATACAAATCAGCAAACTCCACACATGCTTGAATGGTGAAAATGTGTGCACATGTGTAGAGGTTGTGAGAACTCATGGGCCCCGGCTTAGCGTTTGGCAACAGACATAAAGGGGATTAACACTTACCTGACCTTTCTTTTGAATTAGTGAGCGGTGCACTGCAAGAATAGAGAGTTTATCATTTGCAGCATTCCAGTCTCTGAGTTATTCCATGAGCTGTTGTTAAATTATTCCTATATTAATATTAGCAGCATTCTGCTGTGTTACACATTATCCTCGGCAATCAAGAGTCAATTGACTGCTTTATTTCAGTTTTAAACTATCTGTAACCCAGAATAAGGTACCTTCGGCTTTAAAGGCTGAATCACATTACATTGGGTGGGAAAGTAAGTTGTGAGGAGGACACAAAGAGGCTGCAAAGGGAATATAGACAGGTTAAGTGAGTGGGTAAGAACGTGGCAGATGGAATATAATGTGGAGAAATGTGAAGTTATCCACTTTGGTAGGAAAAATAGAAAAGCAGAATATTTTTCAAATGGTGAGAGATTGGGAAATGTTGGTATTCAGAGGGATCTGGGTGTCCTTGTACACGAATCACTGACAGTTAACATGCAGGTACAGCAAGCAATTAGGAAAGCAAATGGTATGTTAGCCTTTATTACAAAAGGATTGGAAACTAAGAGCAAAGAGGGGGAGAAATTCAGTATCGCCCCGTTTGGGGCGCAATTATCGGCCGGGCGCAAAGTTTAGCGCCTGGCGCTAATTATCGCCTCCGACTGCAAACTTGGCTTCTATCGCCCCTGGAGGTGATTGGAGCGCTAAATCAGGCGCTACACACCTCTCTTAAGGTGCTAACGCCGAGGAGTGAGGCGCTACCTCAGAGCGCTGGCAAAGCTCATGTGATGTCAGTCAGCAATGGAACACACACACAATGGCGCGGGCCAGTTCTTAAAGGGGAGGGTCGATCTTGCTCTCCATCCACACCCTGCTCATTGAAGCCTTGAATCTTGGCCTGGAGAGACCTGTACATCAAATCTGCTGGAAAGAACAATGGAGAGACCCAGGGAAAGAGCTCAGAGTGCAGCCCCCAAAGTCTCTTCTAAATCGATGCAAAATGAACCTGCAAAGTGCTGCTCAGTACCCAAAACTCCTTCACACAGCATTGAATCTCTCCAGAAGTCTCTCTCTCTCTCTCAGAATGTGTGGTGCAAAAATGTCGCCGACAAAAAAAGGCAGGAAGCGGTCGCCTTGAAATAGTGCTCCCCCAATCCGTTCCCGACTGCAAAACGCTCCCCTCAACCTGTCGTTGCTAATGGCAGGCGGTAAGGCAGGGGGGCGCCACTCAATATCCGGTCCGGGGCGCTACTGGGGCATTGCACGCTTGACTGACGTCATGATCTGCGGGCGCAGGAGATTGTGGCGGTAGTGTTTAGCACCGCCGCAAAATGTCTGGTCAATTCCGCGAGCGTCGCAATCATCGCCGCGCCCGCGCGCTAGTTGCTTTGCGCCCCATTAGCGCCCTCTTAGGGCGCTAATGGGAGGCGCAAAGCAACCGAATTTTTCCCCCAAGAAGTCTTATTGCAATTATATAGGGCCTTGGTGAGACCGCACCTGGAGTACTGTGTACAGTTTTGGTCTCCTTACCTAAGGAAGGATATACTTGCCTTAGAGAGAGTGCAACAAAGATTCACCAGACTGATTCCTGGGATGGGGGGATTGTCCTATGAGGAGAGATTAAGTAGACTAGACCTATATTCTCTAGACTTTAGAAGAATGAGAGGTGATCTCATTGAAACACATAAAATTCTTGAGGGGCTTGACAGGGTAGATGTTGGGAAGATATTTCCCCTGGCTGGGGAATCTAGAACTAGAGGTCACAGTCTCAGAATACAGGCCGGCCATTTAGGACTGAGATGAGGAGAAATTTCTTCACTCAAAGGGTTGTGAATCTTTGGAATTCTCTACCTCAGAGGACTGTGGATGCTCAGTTGTTAAGTATATTCAAGACAAACATCGATAGATTTTTGGATACTAAGGGAATCATGGAATATGGGGATAGTGTGGGAAGGTGGAGTTGAGGTAGAAGGTCAGCCATGATCTTATTGAATGGTGGAGCACGCTCAAAGGACCGAATGGCCTACTCCTGCTCCTATTTCTTATGTTCTTGAATTCTTATTCTAAAATATGACAAATGTACAAAAATTGTGTTGAAAATCAAAATTTCCTGGGAAAGCAACCACGAGATCATTAAAATCAGTTTTTTTTACCAATTTCAACTGTTTAAAATCTGATTTTTTTTTTCAGGTGGTGAATCGATAGAAATTATTTTTGTGTACGTCCATTTTTCCCTGCAGTACAAGTAGGGATTATCAGCGTCGGTTTTTATTGCCAATTTAATCATTCAGATTTTTTTTCTAAAAAAGGGGGGGGGAAATTGATGGAAAAATAACTGGACCCTAATAGAACCCAATAAATTCAGAGACAATCAGTACCTAAAGATCTTTAAAAATCATTCACATTGCACAGCCTTTATTTCTTTTCTGTCAAATAACTGGGTCCAGAGATGCATGCGCCAGTGACATCAGCAGGGCGGGTACAGTGAGCATTGCGCGTGCTGATGTCACTGGCTCAATGTGTATATATCTCTGGATGTGATGTTTGGTAGTAAAACAATGGAACATTTCAAGAGTTTACTTTCTCAGCTTGAGGAGAAAATAATTTTTAGCGATTCACCACCTGATAGAAAAAAATCAGAGTTTAATCAGTGAAAATTGGTAAAAACTGATTTTAATGATCTCTAAATACATGTGATGGATTTATTGGGTATATCTGCTATTTACAACAAGCTCATGTCCCACTGCACTGGCAGAGTAACGACTTTTTCCCCCCATCGTAAGCCAGACCTTTGGGGTTTGTTTATCACAGAAAACAAAGGTTTGAATTGTGAAATCTGAACCTGAAACAGTGGGAAAATTCCAAGCAATAAAACATAATTTAACTTCTCCTGTCACCGTAAAGCAGCGGTAGGCCTATATTCAGGGCCGATTTTGAGTTGTTGGCTGTTATTTGAGTTTTCGGTCTTTTTGAAGCCGTCCGTCTTCTTTTGTACGTTTTCCAGCTTGGCTCAAATATGATCACAGCTGAGCTTGATTCTGGCCTCACTGGATGACTGCAAAAGTGTACTTCCAGTAGGGGAATCACTGGATATCAGGGACATTGGTCAACTTTCCCTAAGACGGGTGCGCTGAGGCCAAGGGTAGCACCCCTACCACATTCCTGAGATTAGCTAACTCAGCCGACTGAGGACTGAAGCTGGACCTTCTTGGTCTGTGCAGTTCAGCGACTCCCTGGATAAATTCACCAAACCCGGAGCCTCTATCTCCATTTTAAACCAAGGTTAGTGCAAATCTACCAACTCCACTTTGGGCGATATCAAGTAACAAGGCCACGATGAACCCTAAATGCTCACAAATATTGTTGTTCTAACAGTTTATCTGGTTTCCAGTTAATCAGCAGGGTAAGGATTAAATCAGTTATGATAACTATCAAGAGAAAATTGACTCTGACTGTATCATGTAGATCAGGAGTCCCCAGTTATATTCAGACAAAGGTCCATTGGCCTCATTCCATCAATCTTACTGAGGTTCAGTTGGGAGTCTACCTCAATACCGGTTTTTATTGTGCCAGTAAGAGTCTTTCTCTTACATAAACTTACGTGAAACATGCACGTCTATGAAATGTCTATTACTCTCCCCCTTTCTCTGTTACTATCTCCATGGTGCTGAGGTGAATTGTCATAACCGAAGTGCAGCTAAAATTTCAAAGAGCAATGAAACCATCACTGGCATTACAATTGGATCCTCCTGCCATGTATACAGCAAGTTTTACCCACCCCGTTCTACTCTGATAAGCATGTGCCTTTCAAGATGTGATTTTGGATGAAACAGCTGAATCTTTAACTTGTTGTTGGTACTTTTAACTTCAGCCTGGTTTTTTTGTTTTTCTTATGTTCTTTCATCCCCTCCTCTTTTACCCATGTTCTGTTCTTCCTCTTATATACCAGTTTCTCCTTTCTTTATTTTACTTCCTATCTTCCTCTCCTCCTTTCCACACAGCTGCCACTTTATCACAGGATTACTCGCACAATATACTCTTGAGCCCAGCTTCGATACAACATAAAACAAGCCAGGCAACAATCTGCTGTTGAACTGCTACTGTTGCTGCTCCCCATGCCTCTCAAACTTTGTGATAGATTATATTGTTTCAAGGAAATGTTACAATAAGGGTTTTGTATGTTATTATTAGAAAACAACTTTCAGTTTCCAGTCTCGCCCATAGCAACATTGACTCACTAACCCCTGCAGAGTTATGACAACTGAGTGACCTCGACTCAACACACACACAACCACAGGTCCCTGCTCATCATCCAGGGTGGTCCAAACAAATGTCCTTGTTGTCCATTCCTGGGTCATAGCTGGTCAGGTGAGAAGCTCTAGACCCGCATTTAAAGGCTGTCAGTAATAGAACTAATCTTGTCTTGATAATAAAGACTTGCATTCATATAGCTATTTATTATCTCTCTCAGAAGCAGCCCAAAGCATTTCACATATAATAAATTACTCTGAAGTGCAGTTATCGTAGTTACGTAGATGAACATCATTTTGAACACATCTATCAAATCTCCTCTCAATCTTCACTGCTCCAAGGAGAACAACCCCAGCTTCTCCAGTCTATCAACGGAACTGAAGTCCCTCATTCCTGGAATCATTTTCGTAAATCTTTTCTGCACCTTCTCTGAGGCCTTCACATCCTTCCTAAAGTATGGTGCCCAGAATTGGAAACAGTAATCCAGTTGGGGCCGAACCAGTGTTTTATACAGGTTCATCATAATTTTCACACTTTTGTACTCTATACCTCTATTTATGAAGCCCAGGATCCTGTAAGCCTTTTTAACTGCTTTCTCAACCTGCCTTGCCACCTTCAACGACTTGTGCACATATACCCCCAGGTCTCTCTGTTCGTGCACCCCCTTTAGGATTGTACCATTTAGTTTATATGTCCTCTCCTCATTCTTTCTACCAAAATGTATCACTTCACACTTTTCTGCGTTAAATTTCATCTGCCACGTGTCCGCCCATTTCACCAGCCTGTTTATGTCTTCCTGAAGTCTATCACTCTCCTCCTCACTGTTCACTATACTTCCAAGTTTTGTGTCATCTGCAAATTTTGAAATTGTGCCCTGTACACCCACGTCCAAGTCATTAATATATATCAAGAAAAACAGTGGTCCTAGAACCGACCCCTGGGGAACACCACTGTATACCTTCCTCCAGTCTGAAAAACAACCGTTCACCACTACTCTCTGTTTCCTGTCACTTAGCCAATTCCGTATCCATGCTGCCACTGTCCCTTTTATTCTATGGGCTTCAACTTTGCTGGCGAGCCTATTATGTGGCACTTTGTCGAATGCCTTTTGGAAATCCATGTACACTACGTCAACTGCATTACCCTCATCAACCCTCTCTGTTACCTCATCAAAAAACTCAATCAAGTTGGTTAAATACGATTTGCCTTTAACAAATCCATGCTGGCTTTCCTTAATTAATCCACACCTATCCAAGTGACTGTTAATTTTGTCCCTGATTACTGTTTCTAAAAGCTTCCACACTACCAAGGTTAAATTGACTGGTCTGTAGTTTCTGGGTTTATCTTCACACCTTTTTTGAACAATTGTGTAACATTTGCAATTCTCCAATCCTCTGGCACCACCCCCGTATCTGTGGAAGATTGGAATATTATGGCCAGTAGCTTTGCGATTTCCGCCCTCAATTCCCTCAGCATCCTAGGATGCATCCCATCGGCCCCTGGTTATTTCTCGACGTTAAGTACAGCCAGCCTTTCTAATACCTCTTCTTTATCAATTTTTATACTGTCAAGTGCCTCCACTACCTCCTCCTTCACTATGTCTATGGCAGCATCCTCTTCCTGGTGAAGACAGATGCAAAGTACTCATTTAGTACCTCAGCCATACACTCTGCCTCCATGCATAGGTCTCCTTTGCATCCCGAATCTGCCCCACCCCTCCTCCTACGACCCTTTTACTATTTATATGCCTATCATCTCAGTCCTAAATGTCCTACCCCGTATCCTGAGACTGTGACCCCTCGTTCTAGACCCCCCTGCCAGGGGAAACATCCTCCCTGCATCCAGTCTGTCTAGCCCTGTCAGAATTTTATAAGTTTCAATGAGATCCCCTCTCATTCTTCTAAACTCTAGTGAATACAGGCCTAGTCAACCCAATCTCTCCTCATACGACAGTCCTGCCATCCCAGGAATCAGTCTAGTGAATCTTCGCTGCACTCCCTCTATGGCAAGTATATCCTTTCTTAGGTAAGGAGACCAAAACTGCACACAGTACTCCAGGTCTGGTCTCACTGTGTAACTGTAGTAAGACATCCTTGCTCCTGTACTCAAATCCTCTTGCAATGAAGGCCAACATACCATTTGCCTTCCTAACTGCTTGCTGCACCTGCATGTTTGCTTTCAGTGACTGGTGTACTCGGACACCCAGGCCCCTTTGTACATCAACATTTCCCAATCTATCACCATTTAAATAATACTCTGCCTTTCTGTTTTTCCTACCGAAGTGGATAACTTCACATTTATTCACGTTATACTGCATCTGCCATGTATTTGCCCACTCACTCAACTTGTCTAAATCGCCTTGAAGCCTCTTTGCATCCTCCTCACAACTCACAATCCCACCTAGTTTTGTGTCGTCAGCAAACTTGAAATATTAAATTTGGTTCCCTCATCCAAATCATTGATATATATTGTGAATAGCTGGGGCCCAAGCACTGATCCCTGCGGTACCCCACTAGTCACCGCCTGCCACCCCGAAAAAGACCTATTTATTCCTACTCTCTGTTTCCTGTCTGTTAGTCAATTTTCAATCCATGCCAGTATATTACCCCCAATCCCATGTGCTTTAATTTTGCACACTAACCTCTTATGTGGGACTTTATCAAAGGCCTTCTGAAAATCCAAATACACCACATCCACTGGTTCTCCCTTATTTATTCTACCAGTTACATCCTCAAAAAAACTCCAGTAGGTTTGTCAAACACGATTTCCCTTTCATAAATCCATGTTGACTTTGTCTAATCTCGTTGATATTTTCTAAGTGTCCTGTTATCACATCCTTTATAATAGACTCTCGCATTTTCCCTACTACTGATGTTAGGCTAACCAGTCTGTAGTTCCCTGTTTTCTTTCTCCTTCCTTTTTTAAATAGTGGGGTTACATTTGCCACCCTCCAATCTGCAGGAACTGTTCCAAAATCTACAGAATTTTGGAAGATGACAACCAATGCATCCACTATTTCCATGGCTACCTCTTTTAGTATTCTGGGATGCAGATTATCAGACCCTGGGGATTTATCGGCTTTCAGTCCCATTAATTTCTCCAGTACTATTTTTTTTACTAATACTAATTTCCTTTAATTCCTCCTTCCCACTAGACCCTTGGTTCCCTAGAATTTCTGGGAAGTTATTTGTGTCCTCTTCTGTGAAGACAGAACCAAAGCGCTGATTTTGTCAATGGGGAGCTTTTGGAGGCGGGACTCCCACTTGTCGTGTTTTAGTCCCGCCTCCATCAACTTGTGGCCAACCCACGCTATTTTCCCTTGATTGACCTTGTTAAGCCCGCCCAATGGGCTTAGCAGGCCAATTAAGGGAAAGCCGGTTACAGGTGACGTCAGCGAGTGACGTTTCATCTGTCAAGAGCTTTTGACAGATGAATTGTCAGCGTTTGACGGCTCTGTGAAGCTGTCAAACACTGACAATCAGTCCTCTAAGTTGAGTCTTTACTCAAGACTCAATTAGAAAGCCTTCCTAAGCAGAAAGCAGAAGGCTGCAGCTTTTGACAGTTCAGCCACCATTCTGCTTTCTGTGCCGGTGAGCTGAGGGACTCCCGAGACCTGAAGGGAGGAAGCCTGCAGGAAGAAGTAAAGGTAAGTAAAACTTATTAAAACACTTTACACACACCTCACACACTTACCTCTGTACACGTGCACCCATCACTCACCTGCACACCGGACATCTCGGCCCCTCCAACCTCCGCAGACCGACGGCCCACCTCGCTGACCCTGGTGAGGTTCGGAGCCGTCGGGAAGCCCACACTTCAGGGCTCAAAATAGGGATTAGCCAAAAAGCTGCCTGTTAACAGGCACTTAATTGGCACACATCCCCTTCCCGCCTCGAGGCCTACTGTTTGGAGGCCTATAGACAACTCCCACCAATGTTTTCTGTCCCATGGTGCTTCTTAGCTCCACCCAGACTGATTCTACATCTTGATTTTTCTGAGCCAATATCCTTTCTCACTATTGCTCTGATTTCATCCTTTACTAAGAACACCACCCCACCTCCTTTTCCTTTTTGCCTGTCCTTCCTAAATATCGAATATCCTTGGATCTTCAGCTCCCAGCCTTGGTCACCCTGTAGCCATGTCTCCGTAATTGCAATTATATCGTATCCGTTTACATCTATTTGCGCTGTTAATTCGTCTACCTTATTACGAATGCTTCGTGCATTCAGATACAGTGCCTTTAGATTTGTCTTTTTAACATTTTTAGACATCTTAACATTTTTTTGTACTATGGCTCTACTTGCCTCATTACCATTTTTTCTTACCCAGACCCTATTTGTTAGCACTCTTTTGTTTGTACGCTCTGTCACTTCCTGACACAATCTGGTTATCCTTACCCCAATCACTTTCCTGCACTGCTTCCTTGTCTTTTCTCTTTAGCATTCTAGATTTCTCTGCACCGGGACCCTCCCCCGACTTATTTAGTTTAAAGCCCTATCTACCTCCCTCTGCCGCTCCTTATATCCGGCTCTCCTCTCTGTTCCCGACCAGGTTCGCTGCTCTGCCATGTCAGACAAGCAGCCTCAAAAACTTCAAGCAATGTTTTGCTTTTATAGTAGATTAGACATACTAAGCTACTTATAAGGTTTACATTAGGAATGTTCCAATTTTCAGTCAACAGTTCACACTTGTGTTATTCGATCATGTGGAAAGGCTTTACCTCAAGTAAAACCCTTGCATTGTCACATGGCATAAAATGCCTACATAACAGAAACAAGTCTAAGTAATTGAAGCACTTTGAACATTTCTGTGATAAGTCACCACGTAAAAGTACTGTTATGAAGGTATATAAGATTAATTGGTTCAATGGGTTGACACCACCTGATATGGCACTGAAGGTACTAACCACGAAGATCCCAGCTTCAATCACTGATCTATACAAAATTAGCTGATCAATACAAAGATAGTTGTGTAAGTCAGATGGGGACGGGGAGTGTTATAATTGTTCTCAAATTCCCTGGATTAGAGGAGGAATTAATTGTTTGATACTCTGACTGGATGTCCATGCGTGTGCATGGATATCAGGTGAATTCGGGATCAGACCTAGTTGTGATGATCCCCACTGTAAAGTTCCTTGCTGACATTTGTTACCCAGGCACACATACAAAGAGGTGTTCGAGGGCCACTACCGCTTATGGAGAAGAATTTCAGCATGAGGTGTTGACAGAGGTGACGAGAGGGGAGAAAATCTAAAGTAATAAAAAGACATTTACATAGAGACTGTAACAGAGGTTTTGGTGCGATACAATATTTAAACAACAAGTAAAACCAACTGCATTAACACATGCTCGCAGAATCTACCCAGGAGGACTTACCACTTATCCCTACATAAACTTGTGCTCATCCAAAACTCTGCTGCCCGTATCTTAACTCACACCAAATCTTGTTCACCCATCACCCCTGTGTTTGCTGACCTAGACTGGCTCCTGGTCCAACAACGCCTCAATTTTAAAATCCTCATGCTTGTTATCAAATCTCTCCATGGCCTCGCCCCTCCCTATCTCTATAAACTCCTCCAGCCCTACAACGCTCTGAAATACCTACGCTCCTCCAATTCTGGCCTCTTGCGCATTCCCAATTTTAATCACTTCACCATTGGCAGCCATGCCTTCAGCTGCCTTGGCCCAAACTCTGAATTTCCCTCCCTAAACCTCCCCACTTCTCTACCTCTCTCTCCTCCGTTAAGACGCTCCTTGAAACCTACCTCTGTGTCCAAGCCTTTGGACATCTGTCCTGATATCTCCTTCTGTGTCAAAAATGTTTTTATTGATAACGCTCTTGTTAAGCACCTTGGGACATTTTGCTACGTTAAAGGCGCTATATAAATGCAAATTGTTGTTGCTGTTGAAAGAGAAAGGCAGAAATGGGGAGAAACTGAAGAGAAAAAATTAAGTTCATGCAAAGAAAAATTAGAAATGAAGGAAATATCTGCCTTATATTCATGCACATCAGAGGTTGTGGCTATTTTACAGTTTACAAATGCTTTACCTCGACAAAGGAACCATTCTAGATTTAATATTTTGGAGGCCCCTTTTACAAGAGCACGTAATTGTTGACACGATTTTGTTCCTCTTTCTCTTCCAAAATTTGCATACAATAACAGCAGCATAGAAACATAGAAGATAGGAGCAGGAGTAGGCCATTTGGCCCCTCGAGCCTGCTCCGCCATTCGATGAGATCATGGCTGATCATCCAAACTCAGTACCCTGTACCTGCCTTCTCCCCATATCCCTTGATACCTTTAGCTTTAAGAAATATATCTAACTCATTCTTGAATATATTTAATGACTTGGCCTCAACTACCTTCTGTGGTAGAGAATTCCACAGGTTCACCACTCTCTGGGTGAAGAAATTCTTCCTCATTTCTGTCAAAAATGGCTTACCCCTTATCCTTAGATTATGACCCCTGGTTCTGGACTCTCCGACCATCGGGAACATTCTTCCTGCATCTAGTTTGTCCAGACCTGTCAGAATTTTATATGTTTCGATGAGATCCCCTCTCATTCTTCTATACTCCAGCGAGTATAAGCCCAATCGACCCAATCTCTCCTCTTATGTCATTCCTGCCATCCCAGGTATCAGCCTTGTGAATCTTCGCTGAACTCCCTCCATGGCAAGAACATCCTTCCTCAGATAAGGCGACCAAAACTGCACACAGTACTCAAGGTGTGGTCTCACCAAGGCCCTGTACAACTGCAGCAGGACATCCCTGTTCCTATACTCAAACCCTTTCGCTATGAAGGCCAACATACCATTTGCCTTCTTCACCGCCTGCTGCACCTGCATGCTTACCTTCAGCGACTGGTGCACAAGGACACCCAGGTCTCGTTGCACTTCCCCTTCTCCCAATCTATTGCCATTCAGATAATGGCCCAGAAATTGATCTCGCTCTGTTCCCGCGGGGGTAAGGCTTCCCCGCGATCTCTCACTCCGCTTGTGCTTTTTCAGATCCAGCTCGCACGAACTTGATGTTCCAGACATCAGCTGGGCAGTGCTTGCGTATCCCACCGGCGTAGTGAATTCGTGCGAGCTGTGGGATCACGTGACTCAGTTAGAGCCAATGGCAGCACACCATCTTCCATTCATAAGTTTCACATACGTGCTGTGAAATCTATGAATCTTACACCCCCCCAAAATAACAGCTAAACCTCAATTAAATTAAAAAAAAAAACCATCACATTAATAAAATAAGTATAGTTAAATAAATTAACCATTTTAAATAAAAAATTAAATTTTTGAAAAAATTTAAAATCTTTTAAAAAGTTATAATAAACTTACCTGTCTTTAAAGTCTCTAAAAAAGATATACCTGTTAAAAAAAATTCAAAAAAATACTTAATTCACTACTTACCTTGTTAAAAGTGGATCTTACTCCTCCTTTTTCCATTTCTAAAATCTTCCGTACTTACCTGCGCGTCCAAAGCATGAAGTGCACAGCGTGCGCGCAGCCTGTAGCGCGCACGCGATGCACCGAGGAACCGCCCCCTTTTCAAAAGACCAAGTGCCGGTTTTCAGCGCATGCGCAGGGCATGCAGAAAACCGGCAATTGGAGTGGGAATACGCGAGAGTACGCAGTGCGTACTCTCGCGTCGCGGGATGAACTTTTGGCCCAATAGTCTGCCTTTCTGTTTTTGACACCAAAGTGGATAACCTCGCATTTATCCACGTTATATTGCATCTGCCACGCTTCTGCCCACTCACCCAACCTGTCCAAATCATCCTGGAGTTTCTCGGTATCCTCCTCGCAGCACACACACCCACCCAGCTTTGTGTCATCTGCAAACTTGGAGATATTACATTTAGTTCCCTTATCCAGATCATTAATGTATATTGCGAATAGCTGGGGTCCAAGGACCGATCCCTGCGGTACCCCACTAGTCACTGCCTGCCACTCGGAAAAAGACCCATTAATTCCTACTCTCTGCTTTCTGTCCGCCAACCAGTTCTCTATCCAAGTCAATACCTTGCCCCCAATCTCATGTGCCATAACTTTACACGCTAATCTCTTATGCGGGACCTTATCGAAAGCCTTTTGAAAGTCCAAATACACCACATCTACTGGTTCTCCCTTATCTATTTTCCCAGTTACACCCTCAAAAAATTCCAGTAGATTAGTCAAGCACAATTTACCTTTTGTAAATCCATGTTGACTTTGTCCGATCCTGTCACTGTTTTTCAAGTGCTCAGCTATTACATCCTTTATAATGGACTCTAGCATTTTCCCCATGTCAGGCTTACCGGTCTGTAATTCCCCGCTTTCTCTCTACCACCCTTTTTGAATAGTGGGGTAACATTAGCTACCCTCCAATCCATGGGTACAGTTCCAGATTCCATCGAATGTTGGAAGATGATCAGCAATGCATCTACTATTATATCTGCTGATATCAGATGTACTACAGCAGTTCGGTGACAGTACGACATCAGAGAGATGTGGTCACAGTGCTCTGAAGATCACAGGCATTGTACAAACATTTTCCTACCACTGCATCTTCAAATCACTCGTGGATCAATTTTGTAAAACAAAATTGAAACTGCTTTCAAAAAAAAAACTAACTTTGTAGAATCTTTGCCATCTGTGCAAAAAATGTCACAGTGAATGGATTATACTCAAAGTCCCAAGTATGGAAAGCTAGCCAACTGGAAACCATTTTATGCTTTATTCGTGGTTTTATATTTAAAGATTCTGCTTGGATCATGAATTTCATACAATAGGAGTGAACAGGCCACCATTTGGTCGTTTGAAAGTATTAAAGGATCAAAAAAGAAACAAACTTTTCCTATTCCCGTAGTATTAGTGCTATTGTCAAAGTGACAGTTCACTCGACTGTACAGCATGAATACAAAACTTAGTGCACCATATACATAAAGATCAAATGATTACTGTATATATTACTACACACCCACCCCCTCCCCAAAAAACACAAGACAGCATTCGCCCGTACAAGCACACGGTGAATCTCGAATATTCCATCAGGTGTCAGCTTGTCTCAGTGGTAGCACTTTTGCCTCTGAGCCAACAAGTTGTTGGTCCAAACACCATTCCAGGACCTCAGTGCACAACCGAGGCCAACACTTTAGTGCAGTACTGAGGGAGTGCTGCAACGTCGGAGGTGCTATTTTTTAAGATGAGACATTAAAACAAAGTCTACTCTGTCTGTTTAAGTGGATGTAAAAGATCCCAAGCTCCTATTCAAAGAAGAGCAACATTTGTCCGTCAACCAGCACCACTAAAAAAAAAGATTAGCTGGTCATTCATCACACTGCTGTTTGTAGGACCTGGCTGTGCGCAAATTGGCTACCGTATTTGGCTGCATAACAACACTTAAAAAGTAATACATTTGTTAGGTTGCTTTGGACAGCCTCAGACATGACAAGGTGCTATATAAATGCAAGTTATTTCTTTAATATTTCTGTAACGCTTCTGAATAAACAGAGGCTCGGGAGTTACACAAAAATTATATTATAGAGGAGGTGTTTTGTCTATAAAGAAGAAACCTTACTGTATCGCTCAGAATCATCCCTAAACATTTTACACATAATTAATTACTTTGAAGTGTAGCCACTGCTGTTATGTATAAGATCCCACTATTAACAGTAAATGAGATGAACAAAGAGTTAATCTGTTTATGATGGTAAGAAAGAAAGAAGAGAAAAGAAAGAACTGGCATTTAAATAACGCCCTCAACTTGTACTACCACCATAGATAAAGGAGGCCATACTGAAGGCAAGAGTTAATGGAAAGATATTAAAGCTAGGATTAATGCAAGCTCTTTTTCCTGCTAATCACAAACAAATATTACATTTACAGCCCTAGATTTTCCTATCCAGCTGGAATCCCTGGGAGCCTGTAAACAGAAGACAGACAGCAGCCTGCAATTTACTGATGCTTTTATTCTAGAATTCGAATGCCGAGGAGGCAGGGTATGATGGCGGGGGTGGGAAGGGTTTGGCGCCAACAGCTGTCGCATGAGATGATCGGAGTTTCCACAGATGCAAACCTCAGGCACAATCTTCAGGTGCAAAGTCTACTTCCCTGTGATTTTTCTCCCCGAGGTTGTTCGCAGAAGTGCTGAGAGATTAATCTTTCATTCCTGTGATTAGATAGCAGAATTGTGACACTGAGCTATTCTTATCAGGGATGAAATTAGATACCAATTAGTATCTGAGTTTACAACAATACTCATGAGTTTACAGCACATTTAAGTAATACTATGAGATGGATATCAAATCTGTAAAATTCATGGAAAGTCCGTGAGAGTTGACATGTCTGCGTACATACAACAGAATTATCCTTGATCAAGGAAGAAAACAGGAACTGTATACAAACTTGAAATTGACCTCCCTAATTGTAGCTCCAATGACAGCTTTATCACATTTTGGTGATATCAGTATGGTGGCAATATACAGACCCAGATTAACAAATTACATAGTCCTAGATATGGCATAAAATTGAGGCTCTCTACATTCCATCCTATGTAGACGTTAAAAATAGGCAGTTTAGTTGATTTTCAACACTGAGAAGTTAGCAAGAAGGATCTATTCTGAAAATTACACGGCGGCTACATAAGATTAAAGAAAAAAAACAAATGAAACAAAACATCAGGTCTGTTGGTTCAGATGAATAATTGACACATTCTGTAGGTCTCACGTAGCCTGCAGAGTGTGTGGTGCACACAGGCTGGTGCATGAACCTTGGCCCTGTGTACTCGCCAACTGCATCCAAAATCCTTAAACTCAAACAGATTCCACTCCGAGAACATTCTCATCAACTCCTCCCCAAAAGGTATTACAAGAAGTAATCTCACCCAAACAGTGAAAATCTATTAGAAGTCTCACTGCCCGACTGAGATGATCTTTGTACATAATCCAACACTGTTTCACCACTTTCTTTAAATAAAGTGAGCTCTTGATGCTAGCATACCTGACTTTTGAACTAGACCTGCTGTTCTGCTCCGCTCTTTGTTTTGCTCAGCTCGAAAAAAAGGGGCTTGTTTATCATCCAGCTGAAGAGTCTAAACTCAAAATCTTTTCCTTTCTTTTCAGACACTGACATGCCTGTGTGTATTTTCAACACATTGGGCGCGATCTTGCCAGCCCTGGGGAGGCGGGTTTGGAGGCGGGACTGCCGGGAAAATGGCAGAATTTGGGGGCGGGTGCCCAACCCACCTCCATGCCATCCTGCCAGGAGGCAGGTAGCCGTCCCGCGCTGGGTCCCGTCTCCTTGGAGGCGGGAAGGGATTACAGCCACCTAACTGCCTGTTAACAGGTAGTTAACAGGCAGAAAATAGGATTATTCCCTTTTCGCCCACGCAAGTGCAGGCTCCCCGAAGGCTCCGAAACCCGCCAGGGTCACCGAGGCGAGTAGTGGGTCTGCGGGGGTCGGAGGGGTCCGAAAGTGTGCTGTGGAGGTGAGTGATGGGTGCAAGTGTGGAGAGGTGAGTATCTGAGGTAAGTGCAAAGTGTTAGAAAAAGTATACTTACCTTTGTTTCTTCCTGCAGGCTTCAGTCGGTGGATATGCGGAGAGTCTCGCACCTCCGCGGTAGAGATGACAGATGGCCGTTGCATTCTCCAATGCAACAACCATCTAATTTCTGCAAAAGAAAGAGGTTTGATGAGTTCTTGTACGAACTCATCAAACTACAGAGAATGTCAGTGTTTGACGGAGCTGTCAAACGATGACAATTCATCTGTCAAAAATTTTTGACAGATGAAACGTCATACGCTGACGTTCTCTGTAACCAGCTTTCCCTTAATTGGCCTGCTAAGCCCGCTGGGCGGGCTTAACAAGGTCAATCAAGGGAAAATAGCATGGGTTGGCCAGAAGTTGATGGAGGCGGGACTGAAACCCAGCAAGTGGGAGTCCCGCCTCCAAAAGCTCCCCATTGACAAAATCACCCCCATTGTCTTTATTTCAGATTTCCCACATTTGTAGTTTTTCTTCTTAACCCTACATTAAATTTATTCTGCCACCAGTAGAATCATAATGGAAACAATGCAAGAATACACTGTGATAGAGAATATATCACACGGTACTAAAAATAAATGAATTATAGGAGACTTTTTCCAAAGTGAACAGTGCCCTGTAATATTTTTTTCCCATATACGCTGTGTTTTACCTCACACGAATGGTTAAACTTAAAACAGTGATGGTTGAATTAAGCAATGACTCAGTCTTTCAATGAAATTATTACCTCCAAAAAAACAAGTTTTAGGAACCTTTTAAAAGTGACGATCTGATGAGCTGACAGACTGAATTCACCTTTTTATTTACTTTTCCCCTGTGGCCGTCTACAGTGCTTGATTTCAAATATCCTGAAGGTCAAGAGAGATTTTGATGTTTTTCAACAAGATTTTATTTCAATATCAAATTTCAGTGCTTTCTAAAGGATGGTTCAACGTTAACTTCAGAACATACACAGATAAAAACAAGCACATCAAATATTTTTATTGGACCTTCCAGTCTCCAAGGTTATTAAATTTGCACAGTGATGTTTGAGAGTTTCAGTCGAGACTTTGGCCAAATAAAAATATGTTGCAACCTTTTATAATTTTATTCTAATTCAGGGGTAAAGTGGCAGCTGCTGAGAAACCACTGAGAATGTGGAAAATATTGATTATTTAGCATAGTTCTCAAGAATAAGCTTCACATTTTGGGAATTAATTTCACATGGTATCAGCACTGAAAAAATGTCAGTTACACTGGGTGTTTCATATGATCAAGAAAATGTACCTAATTTGCATACATTTAAAGAAATTATGCAAGAGTCTCTGCTTCTCTCTTTCGCTTTCCTATTCTGCATGCTCACTGCACTCCAGGACACCTTTTTTATTGATCTGGATAAGTAATATTTAAACTGGGCTCCTCATTGCACAGTGTACCTGACCTACAACAGACTTGGCCAAGTGGTGCAATTATGCACTCAAATGGTTATGGAAAGTTTTTACACCTGCAACTTATAGCAACGCACACAGGGATCATTCAATCGATAAATACATTTCAAAATAGACTTTGGATTTCAATAAGAGATGAAGATTAATAGAACAAGATTATTTGTGGGCTGTTTTACTAGTTATGAGTGTGGCCTAACATAGAAGAAAAAAAAAACTTTTGTTTTGGGGGGAAAAAAGTAATTTTCAGAAAAGCTGTCCCGATGAGTCAGATCCTAACACCAGACATTTTACAGGTAATAATTACAAGGCAATTGCGTGTCCACTTCAAAATCTTGACAAGTACTCGGTCACACAATGACTTCAAGTTAAATTACAGAATTGATTCCCACAAGCAGTAACTCTTGGCTCGGTTTTATTTTTTTCTCCACCGTGCTTATAGTTTGTAGTTTTACCCCCTCAGGCTGCTCAAACTGAAGAGCATTATAACACTCTTACATTTATGGATTCCACTAATTTTTTCAAAATGTACAGTACCCTGTAATATTTTTCTTCTATAAACACTGAGTTTTGCCACACACAAGTGGCGAATGGTTAAACTTAAAACAATAGTTGAATTAAACAATGACCCAGTCTTTCAATGAAATTATTACCTGCAAACTAAACCTCTCTGAAAGTTGTAGGGTTGCAGTAATAGCTGGCTGGAGTTGGCTGGCCTGATGCCAAGTACGCTTTTCAGGTTTAGCGGGCACAAAATATAAAAGTGAAATTCCTAAGAGCAGCGTATCTGTACAGGTTGATCTTTGATACTATTGGAACTATGCTCCCATGCAAGTTAAGGTGCAACATGCCAACAGGTCTGAAGTTCTGAAGTGCAATGTACAAACAAAGCAATGAGGGTTTTAGCTAGCCTCAGGAAGACGAGAGCTGGGTAGAGCAGGAGAATTTCAATCCAACAAACCCACCCTATATCTCAAAAAGGGGCAGGAACACAAGAACCGGTCTTCAGAGAAACTAAGTAGAAACTGTATTCTTAAACAGTAACTGGAAAAAAAATAACTTTGTGGAGCTTATTAATTGAAACAGCTGGCAATCACTGGATGAATATGCGCTTGCAGCATTAGCCAGGATTAAGTATTGATGTCAACTGAGTTCTAACCACAAACCAAGTGGTGATTTCTGTCCCGTTCCCCCACCCGTTATATTTTTTTAATGTACATTTATCAAGCAAATATCTTTCTCTGCACTGCTCCAATGTTTTGCAGGCCTACAAGCTGGGTCAAGTTGTAGTGTGGAGGCTGCCGCGAAACACGAATGGAGGCTGAATCCATATGTGGAAAACAAGAAACTTTTATTCACTGCATGGCACAACAAAAATGGCTGCGCTGGTCAAGCTCCCAGAATTCTCTGGAAAAACTCCCAGAATTCTCTGGGTAAAACCTGAGGCCCCGCCCCCTTCTGCCTTAAAGGTAATGTGCCTTAAAGGGGAGGGGCTGGAAATTTGTCCACAGACGGAAGAGTGGATTATGCCCGTTTTAGGTGGCGATCCGCCACAATAGCAACAGACAAAACACAGCCCCACGTTCAACTATTATATTTAGAAATCTGATTAAGTATGCTGCAATTTATTTGACTGTCCATTAGTGGTATTTATTTGTACATACGCACCAGTCACTGGACGGTCATTTCTTTTGTAGCCTTCAAACTCCCACCATGTAAGGAGAGAAGATCATAAGAGTAAAATGAGAATATGTATCCAGCATAATTTGCCACAGTCAAACATCAGGATATAACCACTGTAGTGTTATACAGTTAGAAGAAACATGCCCCCCAATTTTTCTCTGTAAATGCTATAAAAAGATATATCTGAAAATGAAGGACAGGAAAAGGCCAGCTGGTCCACAGAGCCTGTCCTACAGTATAACTCCTACACACCATGACCCCCCATCCATACCTGCATCCATACCCACCGTCCACACAATCATCTGGGAGAGGCAAAATATCTCAGGCAAACTTCAGAAAAAATCCGGGGAAATTTGTCTTCAACCCCGAAAGGTATTCAAACAAGTTCCAGGAGGAGACACATTTCACAATACTCACTTACCTTCTATATGCAGTTGCGTTGTCCATACTCAAGAACTTGTCAATCTTGCTTTTGAATACTTACAGCGAATCTGCACTCACTGCATTGACCAGAAATTTGTTCCATGCAACCCTGCACGGTGTGTGCATGCTTGATGTTGCCTCTACCCAAGTGCATAACGTTACATTTATCAATATTAAAATAATCTGCCAGATACGGGCCATTCCCTCGTCATATCTATCTTTGCATCATCAATGAACTTGCCGACAGTTCCCCAACACCATCATCCAGATAAGTGATAAAGATGATGAAGAGCAATGGCCCCCAACACCAATCCCTGCGGGACTCCACTAGTGACCAGTTCACACACAATACCACTATCATTAATAACTATCTTCTGTATATGAGAATACAACCAGTTCCTTATCCAACCCAAAATCTGCTTAATAATCCCACAGGACTCCATCTTATTTAGCAACCTTCTGGGCTGGATTTTGTCATTGGGGGTGGGCTGGGGGCGTGTCAGGTGGTCGACGTGTCAGGACTCCGCCTCCGATGTGAAGCGGGTCAAAAAGCGATTTTGCCCTAATTGGGCACTTGATTTCAAGCATGTGGGAACCCCTGGCCCAATGAGTTTTTTGATACTGAAACTCGCCTCCGATGACATCATCTATGCAGCTGGATTTAAGGCCTGCAAGCAGCCTTGCTTCTTTTTCAGCCTTACAACTTTATCAACATACTTCTGAGGGATTCCTACTGCTACTATGTCCAGCACCAGACTAAAGTGTGCACCCAGATTCGATGAGGCCTCCCTCCAAGCTCTGGTAGAGGGAGCAAGAGCAAACAAGGAAGTGCTCTTTCCTTCCTCAGGGAGGAAAAAGCCTCCACAATCGACCAAAGCTGTGTGGCTGCAAGTGGCACAGGAGGTGAATGCAATTTCAATGTGCAGCAGAACCTGGCTGCAGTGCCGAAAGAGGTTTCATGACCTTCTCCAAACAGGAAAAGTGAGTATTCCATCCCCATGACCCTCAATCTGATCCCCATCGCCTCTCATCACCAGCACTCTGCTTTGTCAACCTCCTCCTCCACATTCCACTTCACCCTTACATCCCTGCACCCTTACCCATTCCTTCTCTCTCTATGTTCACATTCACTTAACTATTTGACTATGCTGCCCTCACACTTCCTATCACTGTGATGCTATGACAACAACTTACAACACACAGGGAGGGCCCTTGGTCTTGGCACCTCACTCCATCTTTGTCTCCTTCTAAGCATCTATGCTATGGATTCTCTACAATCACTCCTTCATTCTCACTTAAACTCCACTTGTGTCCCTTATTGCAGGAAAAGAGAGCGCACAATAAGAGGGAGAGGGCGAGGACAGGAGGAGGGCCACCCTCAATAGCCCAGCTCACCACTGCGGAGGAGGCGGCCCTGGAGATCGTGGGAGTGGAGGAGGATGCGCAAGTGGGGGACGGACAGACGTGTGCATCAGAGCAAGCTGGTGACAGAATAGTTTTTCATCTCTCTCATTGACATTGCATGAGTGACTGATATTGATTCTGATGCTCTAACAGATTGACTTATCATCATCTGCACAATTCAATGTGCATGCAACGTTTATCTCACATGTCTAACTCTTTCCTTTACTCCCCCACAGGACCAGCGACAGCCCCCCTCCCTACTGTCCAGGAGGAAAGGAAATAAATGGCTCCCATTCTTCTGGTATATACCTCAGTTGAGAAAGCGCTCAGTCAAGGTGGGGAGAGGGGTTTCCCAGGAGGTCACACTGGAGATGGGTCTCAGGCTCCAAACTTCCACAACAATGAGTAGGCCTGCTAAAAGTTCCCCCAGACCTGAGACAACAAAGTTCTGCCACCTGCAAATAATGATTACTGAAAACTCCTTTTTAATGGTGGAGCTGCAACTGTTAGTAAGCAATCCACTTGTGAGGCCGCCAGGATTAACTGGCGTGTTCCAGAGGAGACGTGCAGCACGGGGGAAAAGTGTTAAATTCAGAAAGGCCTCTCAAAATTGGATTATAGAGGCACTTAACTGGTTGTTAAGGGCCTTAAGGGCCTATCCCGCCTCTTGGCGGCGGGATGGAAACGGGTCTGAAACCCCGATTCTGGGAAAATTGCTCGGAGGCGGGATTGAGCCGGAATCAGAGCCGCGCCCCATTTTTTGCGATTTTAACACCTCACACGCCTCCAATCCCGCCTCCTCGGGCCTGGCAAAATCGAGTCCTTTGTGTCAACGGCTTTTTGAAAGTCACCGACCCAGCTTCCGACATCCCCCAAATTAATAACTTCAATCAGGTTGTGGAGGCAGAACCTTCTTTTCCAGAAGTCATGTTGAGATTACCCAATCACCCCTTCTCTATCAAGGTGGTTGTACAGTGCACCTCTAATGCTCCTTTCTAGCAATTTATGTACAACTGAAGTCAAACGCATGTGCCTGTAACTTCCTTATTCCAACTTATTTCCCTTTTTAAATATAGGCACTGCATAGGCCTCTCTTCAGTCCGTGGGAACAATCCCAGACCCCAGCGTTCTGACGAAAGGTCATCAACCTGAAACGTTAACTCTCCACAGATGCTGCCTGACCTGTGGAGTATTTCCAGCATTTTCTGTTTTTAATCCCAGTGGACTGTTAATGTTATGAGCAAGTGGCTCACAAAGCACAGGCCCCATTTCTTTGAACACCTTCAGGTGAATGCCGTTGGGGCTAGCAGCCCAATCTGCTTTCGAGATCACTTATTCTGGCCAAGATCAGATCCGCATTCACTTTGAAACTCTCAATTTTAGCCCAAACTCTACGATGTATTATTATTAATTCAGCATCATTTTCGGTAGTGAAGGTTGACGCAAAGTAGCCACTTAAAACCTCTGCCATATCCAGGAAGTCCACTAGGATCTGTCCCGATGAATCCTTCAATTACTCTATACCGTCCTTAATGACTCTCGGACTCCTAACATAGTTAAAGAATGCAGGAAAGGATTGTTACCTCCCAGTCGGGGAACACTTCAGCAGTCAAGGACATTCAGCCTCGGATCCGCGGGTTAGCGTTCTCCAAGGCGGCCTTCGAGACACACGACAACGCAAAATCATCGAGCAGAAACTGATAGCCAAGTTCCGCACCCATGAGGATGGCCTCAATAGGGATCTCGGGTTCATGTCACGCTACAGAACATGACTCGACATCGTTGTCTGTCTTTCCAGTTTAAAAAAAAACACCAAAAAAAACAACCGAAAAAAACCAAAAAAAAAGTTAAAAGCTCAACTGCAGACGGCAACATTTGACACGTTGGACCCCCTGTGACCCACCTCATTGTCTTAGCTGTACTCTGATGTGTCTTTGATGTCATGCCTTCCTAACAGATTGTATCTCTGCAGACAAATTGCTCTCTGTGTATATATACTGTGTAATCGATTCCCTCACTGTACCTCTACCTGACGAAGGGGCAGCAGCTCCGAAAGCTCGTAATTTTAAATAAAACTGTTGGACTATAACCTGGTGTTGTGCGACTTATAGTTAAAGAAGACCTTGCTATTACTATCATACTGATCTACAATCCTCTTCTCCAATCCTTTTCACTGTTCTGACAGTAGCTTTTGCTGCCTTCAGCGGAGTTTGATAATAAATAATACTTTAACAACATGTAGCAAACCTTAAAATATGAATTGTTGAGTAATTACTGGAGAATATCGTCAGTGCAACTTTACCAGTACCCAGCCAGCAACAGCTTTCCAGCAACTCAAGATTCCAGTCTCTTGAAAGGTCCACCCATAAAGAAAAGGATAGTCGAAGGAAATGGAGGGGTTTGCTCCAAAAAGATAGACAGCAGATACAATACTGGCTGTACGCATGCAAGACTTTAAATTTCTGGGTTCTGCTATAAGAAGATACAATGCAGAGCAAAATGAAACTTTGACCTGTGGGATTATAGGGCGTGATTGACATTTGGCTTCAGTCCTAGCTGACTTTTACAGGAATTTTAACTGCACCTTATTATTATGCTCCTAGATATTTTTAATGCACCATTTTAAAAAAGGTTAACCATGCTCTTAAAAATCTTTTGTTGGAATGGTTCCAGACATGAGGGATTACAGTTACGTGGAGAGACTGGTGAAGCTAGAGTTGTTCTCCTTAGAGCAGAGAAAGTTAAGAGGAGATCTGATAGAGGTGTTTAAAATCATGAAGAGTTTTGACAGAGTAAATAAGGAGAAACTATTTCCGGTGGCAGAAGGGTCGGTAACCAAAAGACACAGATTTAAGGTAATTGACAAAAGAACCAGAGGCGACAGGACACATTTTCCTTTAGGCAGTGAGTTGTTGTGATCTGGAATGCGCTGCCTGAAAGAGTGGTGGAAGCAGATTTGGCCAGAATTTTCCCTACCGAGTCGGGTCGGGTGCGTGCGGGCCGCGTAGCAGGTACTGATCAGCCCGCTCTTCAGAGCGACTTTAGCGTAATGGCCCCTATTAAGGCAGACATGTGCGTTTCCCGGTCCTATTAAATGGTGCAGGTCTGATGATGTCATCGATGCCTCATTTCCAGCGGGGATATTTAAAGCAGCCTTGGCCACATCGCATTTGAAGGTTCATGTAGGCGTGTGGAGGGAGGATTGGAGAGTTTGTTGCAGAGAAATAGAAAAATGACTTCACAAAGACAAAGGGCTGCACCCTGCTTTTCTGATGAATCGCTTCATATTCTTGTGGAGGGTGTCAGAGCGCGCAGGGAGGTCCTCTTTCCTAGTGATGGGCAGAAAAGACTTCCCCAAGAGACCAAAAGAGCCTGGCTTCAAATTGCTGAGGAGGTCAACAGCAGGGATGTCATAAGGAGCACCTGGGGGCAGTGCAGGAAGCGCTTCAATGATCTCATTAGATCAGGAAAAGTGAGTGCAAAGCCACAGTCACCTTCATCCTGATGTGCCTGTCACCACATCCCCATCACTCTGCCTTCCCAAGCCTACTCCTGCACATCATTACTCACACCAACACACCTTGCACGTCCACCCATCCCCCTCTCTCTCGATGTACATACTCACATCCCCATCTGACTAACCACCCCTCACATTCACCCTCATCCTAATGTAATCATACCAAGTAACACCACAGAAAGAAGCCATTTGACATTGGCACCACACTCCCTCAGAGTCACCCTCTGCAGATATAACCCACACATTCCTGACACTAATTCCATCACTCAAACTTCTCTTCTTTCCCTCCTTGCAGGAGAAGAGAGCCCACAACAACAGGGTAAAGAAAGAGAACCGGAGGTGGCCCCCCATCCTTCAGTACTTTAATTGCAGCAGAGGAGGTGGCCCTGGAGGTCTCAAGAGCTGCAGAGCTGCTGGCGGTGGGAGATGGAGAGAGGGGGACCTCTCAGCAACCTGGTGACAGAATTACATCTCATACAGCCACATGGCATACAGCAGTCACTCATATGGTAACTGATGTCAGCAGCCAGTGAATGTTCATCATGTGCATAATGGTATCATTACCCATTCTTAATATAACATTTCTAAATCATCTCTTTACTCTCCCACAGGTCCATCAAGAGCTGTACCCCCCGCCCCCCCCACTGTCCAGCCGGAGGAGGAAGACGACTCCTCAGAGGAGCCTCCAGCTTCTGAGGGTGCACCGTCAGCAGACCCAAGTGAATCCAGCACCAGTGCAGATATGCACACCTCGGTGGGCCCTATGCGAGATAGAGTAGTGTTGTCACCTGGTATCTCACACTTCACAAGTGAGCAAGAGCAGATGGTGCTGACAGGAACAGCAGTGGAGACTCCTTGCCGGAGGGCGCAGGACGCTCCAAACCCTGCTCAGCTGCATGCAGACGCTGAGCCTCGGGGGCCATCGAGAAAGAAGGTGATACTGGAGGGGCAGCAAAAAATGCAGGAGACTCTGGCAGGTTTTGCAGCCGCGATGTCTGCAAATGTGCAGAGAATGGAGGAGTCCATCTCCAACATGAGCACCACCATGTCGCAGGCGATGGCGACGATATGCTCTCATGGCCACCTGCATGGAGCAGCTAACGTGCCACTCACATGAGCAATGCTAGCTATGGAAAACAGATGGCAGAGGGTCATAGACCTCCTCTCTAGGAGGGATGTTAACATAGACGTGGGTCCTCATGGCCCCACTGCTGTGCAGCAAGGTGCTCTCCAGCTCCTTGCTAGCAGGAAAGTGCAGGTGGCCCATGAGAGGGATGATGGTGAGAAGGGACATGGAAGTGGGGGCTCCTCTCAAAGCGCTCCCACTTCTCCTCCGCTGCCCGCCCCCCTCCCCCTCAGTCAGAGCCCCAGATGCTTCCTCAGATCGCGATGGCCGAGTTTGCCCCTGCACAGTCGCAGGAGGAGCAAACTTTGGCGGGACCCCTCATATGCTCCAAAACCCAGAATGCGTCCGCTAAAAGTGTCAAAGCATTCGCAGCAGGGAAGTGAGCAACCTGCCTCTGTCTCTGCTGAAGCCACAGGAGGTGCACCTCGTAGAAGCATGCGTAAAAGAAAAATGACACAGAAGTAGATGCACAAGGGTAAGCACATGGGTGTATAAAGAAGTGTTATTGTTAAGGTTCTGTTACTGTTATCACACATATAAAACTACTTCTTTTCACCACTTTCCAGTCATGCCCATTTTTGTCTGCTACTTTGGAAGTGGCTTTGTGAGATGGAGTGAATGGTGAGACATAACGTTATCTCCAGCAGTGGGGGTCAGTGTGAAAGGAATGGCTTGTTCATTGTAGGGATACTTTATGGTGTTGTTGGCGGGGGGACTTGGCATCACATGTGGCAGCCATATGGGTGCAATGCAGGAAGTTAAGTAAATCTGGCATAGAAACATAGAAGATAGGAGCAGGAGTAGGCCATTTGGCCCCTCGAGCCTGCTCCGCCATTCGATGAGATCATGGCTGATCATCAAAACTCAGTACCCTGTACCTGCCTTCTCCCCATATCCCTTGATACCTTTAGCTTTAAGAAATATATCTAACTCATTCTTGAATATAATTAATGACTTGGCCTCAACTACCTTCTGTGGTAGAGAATTCCACAGGTTCACCACTCTCTGGGTGAAGAAATTCTTACTCATTTCTGTCAAAAATGGCTTACCCCTTATCCTTAGATTATGACCCCTGGTTCTGGACTCTCCGACCATCGGGAACATTCTTCCTGCATCTAGTTTGTCCAGACCTGTCAGAATTTTATATGTTTCGATGAGATCCCCTCTCATTCTTCTATACTCCAGCGAGTATAAGCCCAATCGACCCAATCTCTCCTCATATGTCATTCCTGCCATCCCAGGTATCAGCCTTGTGAATCTTCGCTGAACTCCCTCCATGGCAAGAACATCCTTCCTCAGATAAGGCGACCAAAACTGCACACAATACTCAAGGTGTGGTCTCACCAAGGCCCTGTACAACTGCAGCAGGACATCCCTGTTCCTATACTCAAACCCTTTCGCTATGAAGGCCAACATACCATTTGCCTTCTTCACCGCCTGCTGCACCTGCATGCTTACCTTCAGCGACTGGTGCACAAGGACACCCAGGTCTTGTTGCACTTCCCCTTCTCCCAATCTATTGCCATTCAGATAATAGTCTGCCTTTCTGTTTTTGACACCAAAGTGGATAACCTCGCATTTATCCACGTTATATTGCATCTGCCACGCTTCTGCCCACTCACCCAACCTGTCCAAATCATCCTGGAGTTTCTCGGTATCCTCCTCGCAGCACACACTCCCACCCAGCTTTGTGTCATCTGCAAACTTGGAGATATTACATTTAGTTCCCTTATCTGGATCATTAATGTATATTGTGAATAGCTGGGGTCCAAGGACCGATCCCTGCGGTACCCCACTAGTCACTGCTTGCCACTCGGAAAAAGACCCATTAATTCCTACTCTTTGCTTTCTGTCCGCCAACCAGTTCTCTATCCAAGTCAATACCTTGCCCCCAATCCCATGTGCCTTAACTTTACCCGCTAATCTCTTATGCGGGACCTTATCAAAAGCCTTTTGAAAGTCCAAATACACCACATCTACTGGTTCTCCCTTATCTATTTTCCCAGTTACATCCTCAAACAATTCCAGTAGATTAGTAAAGCACGATTTACCTTTTGTAAATCCATGTTGACTTTGTCCGATCCTGTCACTGTTTTTCAGCTGCTCAGCTATTACATCCTTTATAATGGACTCTAGCATTTTCCCCACTACCGATGTCAGGCTTACCGGTCTGTAATTCCCCGCTTTCTCTCTACCACCCTTTTTGAATAGGGGGGTAACATTAGCTACCCTCCAATCCATGGGTACAGTTCCAGACTCCATCGAATGTTGGATGATGATCAGCAATGCATCTACTATTTCTAGGGCCACTTCCTTAAGTACCCTAGGATGTAGATTATCAGGCACTGGGGATTTATTGGCCTTCAATCCCGTCAATTTCCCTAACACCATTTCCGTGCAAATACTGATTTCTTTCAGTTCCTCCCTTTCATCAGACCGTATGTTCTCCAACATCTCTGGGAGGTTATTTGTGTCCTCCTTTGTGAAGACAGAACCAAAATATGCATTTAATTGGTCTGCCATTTCTTTGTTCCCCATTATAACTTCCCCCGCTTCTGACTGCAAGGGACCTACACTTGATTTCAATAATCTTTTTCTCTTCACATATCTATAAAAACTCTTAGTCAGTTCTTAATTAATCCCTTTGTCCTCCTTTGTTGAATCCTAAACTGCTCCCAATCCTCAGGGTTACCGCTTTTTCTGGCCAATTTATATGCCTTCTCCTTGGATCTTATGCTATCCCTAATTTCCCTGGTTAGCCACGGTTGAGTCACACTTTTTGTTTTATTCTTATGCCACACTGGGATGAACAAATTCTGTAGTTCATCCATGCACTTTTTGAATGTTTGCCATTGCCTATCCACCGTCAACCCTTTGAGTGACATTCTCCAATCAATCCTAACCAATTCGCGACTCATACCATCGTAGTTTCCTTTATTTTAATTCAGGACCCTAGTCTCTGATTCAACTACTTCACTCTCCATCCTAATGAAGAATTCTATCATATTATGATCACTCTGACCCAAGGGGCCTCGTACAACAAGATTGCTAATTAATCCTTTCTCGTTGCATAATACCCAGTCTAAGATGGCCTGATCTCTGGTTGGTTCCTCGACATATTGTTCCAGAAAACCATCCCGTAAACATTCTAGGAATTCCTCCTCCACAGTATTTTTACTAATTTGGTTAGCCCAATCTATATGTAAATTAAAGTCACCCATGATGACTGCTGTGCCCTTACTGCATGCTTCTCTAATTTCCCTTTTAATGCCGTCCCCAACCTCCGTATTACTATTTGGAGGTCCATATACCACTCCCACTAACGTTTTCCGCCCCTTGTTATTTCTCAGTTCTACCCATACAGATTCCGCATCATCAGAGCTAATATCCTTCCTTTCAATTGTGTTAATCCCCTCTTTAACCAGCAATGCTACCCCACCTCCCTTTCTTTTTTGCCTATCTTTCCTAAATATTGAATAACCCTGGATGTTGAGTTCCCAGCCTTGGCCACCCTGGAGCCATGTTTCTGTAATCCCAATCAAATCGTATTCATTTACCTCTATTTGCGCAGCTAATTCATCCACCTTGTTCCGAATGCTCCTTGCATTAAGACACAAAGCCTTCAGGCTTGTTTTTTTAACGCTCTCAGACCAATATGAATTATTATTTACTGTGACCATGTTTGATTTAAACCATTGAGTTCTTTGCCTTCTACTTTTGTTTTCCTCCTTCCTGTCTTTAGCTTTTATCCTTGTTTCCCTTTCCTCTGTCTCCCTGCTCAGGTTCCCAACCCCCTGCCACTTTAGTTTAAACCCTCCCCAACAGCACTAGCAAACACTCCCCCTAGGACATCGGTCCCGGCCCTGCCCAGGTGCAGACCGTCCCGTTTGTACTGGTCCCACCTCCCCCAGAACCGGTTCCAATGTCCAAGGAATTTGAATCCCTCCCCCTTGCACCATTCCTCTAGCCATGTATTCATTTGAAATATCCTCTTATTTCTACTCTGACTAGCACGTGGCACTGGTAGCAATCCTGAGATTACTACCTTTGAGGTCCTATTTTTTAATTTACTCCTAACTCCCTATATTCTGCTTTTAGGACCTCATCCCGTTTTTTACCTATATCGTTGATGCCTATGTGCACCACGACAACTGGCTGTTCGCCCTCCCGCTCCAGAATGTTCTGTAGCCGCTCTGAGACGTCCTTGACCCTTGCACCAGGGAGGCAACACACCATCCTGGAGTCTCGTTTGCAGCCGCAGAAACGCCTATCTATTCCCTTTACAATTGAAGCCCCTATCACTATAGCTCTTCCATACTTTTTCCTCCCAGCCTGTGCAGCAGAGCCACCCATGGTGCCAGGAAGTTGGCTGCTGCTGCCTTCCCCTGATAAGTCATCCCCCCCAACAGCATCCAAAGTGGTATATCTGTTTGAGAGGGGGATGGCCACAGGGGACCCCTGCACTACCTGCCTGCACCTCTTACTCTGCCTGGTGATCACCCATTCACTTCCTGCCTGTACACCCTTTACCTGTGGTGTGACCAACTCTCTAAACGTGCTATCCACGACGTCCTCAGCATCGCGAATGCTCCAATATGCATCCATCCGCAGCTCCAGCGCCACAATGCAGTCCATTAGTAGCTGCAGCTAGATACATTTCCCACACACATGGTCGTCAGGGACACAGGAAGTGTCCCTGATTTCCCACATATAGCAGGAGGAGCATATCACAGGGAGGAGCTCTCCTGCCATGACTTACCCTTTAATTAATTAATTAAAATTAAATTAAATGAATCCCACCAATTTCACTTAAATTAAATGATATACTCAAGGGCCCTTGTTTAACAGCAGTCCCCGCTACACCACAGAGACTCTAGAAACTATAAACCACAGAATTTAAGTATGGAAAAAGGAGAAAGAGAGAAATACTCACCAACCAATCACTTACCTGCTTTCTGGTGACGTCACACTTCGATTACTTTTTACTTCTGTCTCCCGCTCTGAGATTGGTAAGCCTACATGCTCCTCGGCTCTCTTTTATACTCTGCCGCCGCCGCTCCTCCTAGGTCCGCACCGCCTCTTGGGCTGCAATGTGCTCCGGTGCTGGTGCCATCTGGACCTCAGGTTCCTCCTGCTCCTCCTCCTCGTCTTCCAGCTGATGCACCTCCTCCTCCTCTGAAGAGGCTCTGTGCTCTGCACCTTGCTCCTCATGCAGCTCTAATCCTCGTGGCTGCGCTATTCTGGAGACCCTGGCTGGTGAGTACTGAAGGGCTCATTCAAATCTGTCAAGGCATCTGAAGTGCATCTTCAGCATGCCTATTGTTTGCTCTATGACACATCTGGTGGAGATGTGGCTTTCATTATAACGCTGCTCAGCCTCATTGCTTGGCCTCCTCAAGGGTGTCATGAGCCACGTCTTCAGTGGATAGCCTTTGTCTCCAAGCGGTGTGGTTGGCGGTGCGAAGAGCTGAGGGAGGGTGGACTGGCGCGGAATGAAAGAGTCAGCTGGCAGGGAATTTGGTGCACACTTGCATGATGATCTTCCTATGGTTGCAGACGAGCTGCACATTGAGGGAGTGGAAGCCCTTGCGGTTCACAAACACTCCTGGGTTATGATGGGCTGCCCTGACGGCCACATGTGTGCAGTCGATGATGCCCTGCACCAGTGGGAAGCCAGCCAGTGCGGCAAAGCCGAGCGCACACTCATGAACACTGGCTTCATCAGTGGCAAAGTTCACATAATTGGCTGACTTGTTAAACATGGCATCGGTGACCTGTGTGATGCATCTGTGGGCGGCCGACTGCAAGATGCCGCAAATGTCTGCTGCAGATCCGTGGAAGGAGCCCGAGGCGAAGAAGTTGAGGGCACTGGTGATTTTGACAACCACTGGTAAGGTGTGTCCACCAGGTTCTCTGGGCTGCAGCTCTTGCTCCAGCAAGTTGCAAATGTCTGCGACGACCTGGCGCAATAGCCTGAGCCTCCTTTGGCACTGCTGCTCAGTCATGTTGAGGAAGCTCATCCTCTGCCTGTATACCCTGTGTTGGGGGTATCGCCTCCGGTGCAGTGCAGCCCTGCACTGACGCCCTCTGTCCTGTGCAGCATCGGGTGGTTGAGGAGAAGGCTGGTGGTGTTGTTGCCCTTGACATTCAGTGGCAGAACCATTGTCGAATCCCCCACCATCAATATCCTGGGGGGTCACCATTGAACTTAACTGGACCAGCCACATAAATACTGCAGCTACAAGAGCAGGTCAGAGGCTGGGTATTCTGTGGAGAATGACTCACCTCCTGACTCCCAAAAGCCTTTCCACCACCTACGAGGCACAAGTCAGGAGTGTGATGGAATACTCTCCACTTGCCTGGATGTGTGCAGCTCCAACAACACTTAAGAAGCTCGACACCACCCAGGACAAAGCAGTCCGCTTGATCGGCACCCCATCGACCACCTTAAGCATTGACTCCCTCTACCACGAGCAAAATGTGGCTGCAGTGTGTACCATCTACAAGAACCATTGCAGCAATTCGACAAGGCTTCTTCGATAGCACCTCCCAAACCTGAGACCTAAACCACCTAGAAAGACAAGGGCAGCATGCGCATTGGAACACCACCACCTGACTTGGAAGTATATCACTGTTTCTTCATTGTCGCTGGGTCAAAATCATGGAAGTCCCTACCTAACAGCACTAGGGAGTACCTTCGCCACACGGACTGCAGCGGTTCAAGAAGGCGGCTCACCACCATCTTCTCAAGGACAATTAGAGATTGGCAATAAATGCTGGCCTTGCCAGCAACACCCACATCTCGTGAATTAATAAAAAATAAATAAACCTTTGCTTTCACTAATGTATATATATTCTGTACTTGGCTATGGGGGCACAATGTCAAAATTTCCAGATGACAAAGTAGAGAGTGTGGTTAACTGTGAAGAGGACTGTAAGTGACTTCAGTTGGGCACAGACAAGTTAGTAGATTAGACAGATAGATGTCAGGTGAAATTTAATGCGGATAAAAACTAAGCAATATATTTTGGGAGGAAAGAGAAGGAAAGCAAATATACACCAAATGGTAAAAAATTATAAGGAGTATAAGAGAAGAGAAGCTAAGGGCTCAGATACACAAATCTTTAAAAGTGGGTGGACAAGTTCATAGAGTTGTTAAAATAAACATGTATGGCATCCCAGGTTTTAAGAACAGTGGTTTGAAGTACGAAAGCAAAGAGGCAATACTGAAACGATACAAATCATTGGATACACTACACACAGAATATTAGGGGTAATTCTACACTCCCAGCTAGGAATCACACTAGTCAAAGAATCAGGGCTGCAATGTTTTAGCCCCATCTCTGACCCATGTTCCCTATGAGTGCTGCAGCATGAAATTGTCCCTTGTGTCTAGTTCTAAGCACCCTCCTTTAGGAAGGATGTCAAGGTCGTGGAAAGGGCACAGAAGAGATTTACCGGCATGATACCAGGGATGAGAGGCTATAGTTATGAGGAGACTACAGAAATTGGAGCTCTTTTCACAGAGAAGATTCAAAGGAAATCTGATACAGGGTTCATAATTATGATATATGTTGATAAAGTAAAAAGGGAAAATCTTTTTCCATTGGTTGGTGAGTCAGTAAAAGAATGAAAGGAGAGACTACGAGAATTATTTTCTTTTACAGAAAAGTCTGACCAAACTCCTATCTTTTAGCTAAAGCTTCTGGCCATTTGATTTATTTTTATTTGTTTATATGGCATCCATTATTTTTACAATAATAGAGAAAATGGCATGTACACAAAATACAAATGCAATATAACAAGTATAAAACCAAATCGGCATCGAATGGATAAAAAGAACATTTTCAATTATAATATTGCAAAAAGGTACATTTCTACTGATGGCAGGCAAATGGAGTCATTTTAATTGGTGGGGCGGTAACTTTGCCCTCCATCTCTGGTTCTCTTGTAGAATCTAATGCCTCACAACAAGAAAAGGAAATTGCTCAGAGTCTGAAAGTGTTGAGTGAAAGAATAAAACATTCATGGGACAGGAGAGCCCAATGATTCCATGGGAACTAGGCACTAACCCAATTGAAGTAACCATTATATTGTACATAGCCTTGTGAGGAAGAAGCTTATGATAAGTGGTGTCATCTACAAGGCCAGTTGGGCAGACAGGGCACACTGCCTGATTCTGATTCTGATTCTTGCTACTTGTGTGAATTTTTAAAAAGTCATCATGCATTTAGTGAGTTTCCGTGTATCATTCAAATTACATCAAGAGATGGACTTTCCGCTCTGTTCGGGGTCACTCTTAATTTGGAATCATGCCCATCTATGCTACATTATATGGTTCTCAAAAATCGCTGACCACCTACAGTCATTGGCTTGAATTCACTATTGCCATTCAAAGGCTATGACATTTGGTCAGACCCAATTGAGAATAGCACTTGAGGAGTGTTCACGTTCATCATGTTGTCACAGAATTAGGTCAACATCCTGTTTCTTGTTGCACAAACATTCAAGTATTAATGATCACTGTGAAATTCAAGAATTTGCTCTAAGGGAGGAATGAAGAGTATCTCAGGACATTTATGTACATCTATGTGTGAAAGCTATTTCTTTCAACGGCCAAAATACAGCAGTGGCAGCTTTATGTCACGGATTTTTGTTTCCTTTTGTAAACAGCACCATCCTTTTCATTTTAATAATTATCCCAATATATGCATTGGAACACAAACAAGTCATTGCTGCAAGCACACCAATTATTAATAAACAGATTCTGAAAGTAACTTGCAAATCTTATGTTAAATGATGCCTTGTCATTCATACATTTTTGGTTTAAGAGCCACAAATCTGCATTTGCAATCAATGGCCAACTATCAGCATTTGAGCAGTACATCGGGGTAGATTTTAACTCCCAGCGGATTTTGGGCAGGTGGGCAGCGAGTGCAACGCTGGCCCAGATTTCTGGCCCGGGGTATTTTAACTTTCAGGCCTTATTAACATTTGACTGGCAGGTTTCCTATCCAATTGTGTCATGAACAGGAAGCCCGCTATTTCCAGCGGACCTGTAGAGGTCTATTTAAAAGGGCCATGATGCGGAGATGCCAGCGTTGGACTGGGGTGGACAAAAATGAGAAGTCGCACAACACCAGGTTATAGTCCAACAGATTTATTTAAAATTACAAGCTTTCGGAGCTATCGATCGCCCCTTCTTCAGGTAAAGTTACTATGAGTGAATCTACAAAAATTCACAGAATATTTAAAAGGGGGAATGCACCTCTTAAAGGGAGGCTGCATTGCCTTCTGCCGGATTGCTGCAAGGCGTTCATTTTTGGAGAAATGAGTTCGGATGCAAGCCCCCACGTTCTACGAGGCCTCTCTGGAGGCACTGGTCAAAGAGGTGAGATCAAGGAGGGAATTTCTTTTTCCCATGAGTGGGAGGAAGACTGTGAAGTCTGACATCCACCAGGCCTAGAGAGTGGTGGCTTAGATCATGAGTGCTAGAAGCATCACCCCCAGGACCTAGATCCAGTGCAGGGAACAGTTCAAAGACCTCATAAGAGTAGTAAGGGTATGGACAGCCCTCCGTTTCTCCATCGTTCGCAACAGCATCTGGCAACAGTGCTTCCCACCACCCTCCACCAGCACTCTGAGCAATTCCCTCCTCATAATCACATCCTTCATCGTCCATCAAAAGGGCACATATCTCATTCTCATTCCAAATAGATGCTCACCTCTTCCTTGCTCTCTTCACAGCAGCCACTAGCATCATTCTCTTCTCACATGCTAGTCTTTGCAATATCTGGAACTCTTCTTATGACTTCTTCCTCACTTCACATTCCAGCCACTTGCTTTCCATTCAACATGTCCCCATCCTGCTTGCATTATGTTTCTTCTCACACGTATATGCACTACCAGCAGAAACCCCATACATCTGGACTCTCCTTTTCAATGGACACTCACGAACTCTCACCCTCTCTTTCTGCAGGAGAAAACTGCACACAACACCAAGGAGAAGAGCAGGATTGGGGAAGGAATACCCAACTTGACGATCCTCTCCAAGTTCGAGCGGCAGGCTCTGAAAATTATTGGTCTCTCTCCACAGGTGTGCAAATTGGACATTGAGACTGGGGGCTTATCTGAACAGGGTCTCTGACTGTTACTTGTACAGCTTCATATAACTCAGAAAATCACACATTCAGCTAGCTTGAGAACGTCAAGCTACATTGTGAAGCCAGTCATCTGCTATTGTGCAGTCTATCAGTGCTATGCTAGCTCTTGCCCCTTTTATCTTTACCTCTAGGTACTTCTCAGCAGCAAGACCCTACCAAAAAAGACATCTCAAAGGAGGATAATCCTCCAGAGGATGCAGTATCACATGCTCCATTCCTCCCAAGCACCAGCACAGAGTGGCATCCCAGGTAGGATAATGAGTTAAAGGGGTCTGCATGTGGTCAAGCCTCCAGCACAAGTGAGCAGGAGCGGGTTGCCAGAGACATCCCAGGAGATGGCTCGCTGGACAGCAAGATCCTCTCCCAGCTCTGCTGAGGAGGGCAGCGATGCGGACCTCAGGAACCCAGCCTTGAAAAGTAAACCATGTGCTTCGCACAAGCAGCTATACAATGTATTAGCAGGCCTGCTAATGAGTTTCAGCAGTGCATTTGGAACTGAATCCTGTGGGACACCACTACCCACTTACAACCACTCTGCAAAACTGTCCTTTACGCCGACCCCGTTTTCTCCCTTCTAACTAATTTTTAATCCAGTTTACTATCCTTCCCTAATTCCATATCCCTTAATCTTCTCTAATAATCTTCTATGTGGTGCCTTGTCAAAGGCTTTCCTAAAGTCCATATGCACTACATCAACTGCATTTCCCCCATCTACTATGTCTGTTGCCTCCTCAAAGAATTCTTTGACATTTTTCAAGCACCATTATCCTCTTCTGAAATCTGTGCTGGCTATTTCTAATTATTTTCTCTCTATCTAGATACCTGGTCATTTCATCTTTAATTCGATGCTTTAATTTTTTCCTACCGCAGATGTTAAGCTAACTGCTCTGTAATTACTTGGATTAGTTCAGTCTGCCTTTTTAAAAATGGATACTACATTGGCCACTCTCCAGTCCACCAGTACATATATACACACAATAGAGCCCTGAAATATAATTTCTAGGGCCTTGGCAATTTCTTCCCTCATCTCCCTCAGGATCCGAATATATATCCCGACAGGCCCTGGCTCTTTGTCTTCATTTATCCTAAATAACTGATCAAAAAATGTCCTTTTATTCATCATAAAAAAGGACTGGCTTTGGAACGTATAATTTCTGAATACAAGTTTGTTAATAGGTTATTATTGACAAATTTCTTCATTGAAGAAGGAATTTTGCCCTCCACCTTCCCTGAAGGGAATCTCTTCCATCATCCATAGCAATTCAAGGCAGCAATAAAGTTGAGACTGGTGGCTTAAGTCATGAACTCACTGCTCCTTTGTGCCACAAAGTGGTGCATCAATGCATTAAATTTAGGTTTCCCTCTCTTATACTATATGAATAAGTTTTATGCACACATATCTGTAAATAAAGAAATCATGAAAAGAACAAACAAAACACATTTGCATTGATACAGCACCCATCATGTCCTCTGTTTGTCCCACAGCATTAGCCAATGAATTACTTTTGAAGTGCAGTCACTGTCATTTTGAAGGCAAATACAGCAGCCAATTTATACACAGCAAGGTCCCACAAGCTACAAATGAGATGTTTTGATGATGTTGGTTGGGGGATAAATGTTGGCCAGGACACCGGGGATAACTCCCCTGCTCTTCTTCGAATAGTGCCGTGAGATCTTTTACTTCTACTTGAACAGGCAAATGGGGTCTCGGTTTAATGTCTCATTCGTAAAACAGCATCTCCAACAGTGCAACACTCCCTCAATATTGCACTGAAGTCTCAGCCTAGATTATGCGCTCAACTCTTGGAGTGGAACTTGAACCTACGGTCTTCTGACTCAGAGGTGAGTGTGCTGCCACTGAGCCACAGTTGGCACTTGGGTGGCAATGTTTGACCCAGTCCAAAACTAGACAGGGTGGGGCACTTTATAAAAGCTTGCATGCATGCTCAAAATGGTCCACTTATACATACACAAAAGCAAAATGAGGCCATTTCCAGCATAATCAAATATGGTGTACTTTTTCTGTCTGTTTTTTAATTCTCCAAGTTACTGGGTAGTTGCCCTCATGACCAGGCTGCCTAATTCAAATCCAGACTAATGTTCATCCTACGCCATTCTATCACAGCGCCGCCGCCCCCCCCCCCCCCCCCCACCCCACCTCCCACCCTTCAAACTACACCAAGATGCAGTGGAGTTCTCCCTCCTGTGGTCCAACCACACTCACTTTACAGGGGTAGGCAACCTTAAGGGGTAAAAATTCAGTTGGTTGCGCCTCCCGTTAGCGCCTTAAGAGGGCGCTAATGGGGCGCAAAGCCGCTAACGCCCGGGCGCAGCGATGTTTGCGCCGCTCGAGAACTTAACTTGAGATTGTGCGGTGGCGCTAAAACTTACCGCTGCGACCACCTGCGCGCGCAGATTGTGACGTCATTCCATGGTGCAACGCCCTTGTGGCGCCCCGGAGCGGAAATTGAGTGGCGCCCCCTGCCTTACCGCCTGGCGCTTCCAACGACCGGAAGACTGGAACGCTATCAATCGCTGTGGGGCTGGGGGGGGCGCTATTTAAAGGAGGCCTCTTCCTTTATTTTATTGTTGGTGGCATTTTTGAACTACGCATTCTGAGAGAGAGAGGGAGAGACATCTGGAGAGATTCAACGTTGTGTGAAGGAGTTTTGGGTACTGAGCAGCACTTTGCAGGTTCATTTTGATTTGCCATTCCTTGTATCGATTTAGCAGAGACTGTGGGAGCTGCACTCTGAGCTCTTTGCCTGGTACTCTCCATTGTTCTTTCCAGCACATTTGATGTGCAAGTCTCTCCAGGCCGAGATTCAAGGCTGCAATGAACAGGATGTGGATGGAAAGCAAGATTAACCATCCCCTTTAAGAACTGGCCCGTGCCATTGTGTGTGTGTTCCATTGCTGACTGACATTACATGAGCTTCGCCAGCGCTCTGAGGTAGCGCCTCACTCCTTGGCCTTTGCGCCTTAAGACAGGTGTGCAGCGCCTGCTTTAGCGCTCCACTCACCTCCCGGGGCGGTAAAAGTGAAGTTTCCAGTCAGTGCCGATAATTAGCGCCAGGCGCTAATATTTGCGTCCAGACGATATTTGCGCCCCAAATGGGGCGCGACCTAATTTCTACCCCTAAATGTCAAAGACCAAGCTGTGCCTGGAACTTTTTATCCTCTCTGTTTAGGATCCAGTGGTTATCGCTAAAGTTACTAAACCATCTGTAAAGGTGTCACGCACCATTACAGGCTTCAATTTAGCCTATTCTTGACAAAATTCCTGTTACAGCTCTACAGTAATCACTTTCGAAAGTCTACAATGAGGTGATGGGAATGTATCAATTTTCCAGTATAGATTAAATCAACCCACTTTCTGTAATGGGTACTGTAGGCAGCTGTTGAAATTGTACATTATATTAAGAGCTCCAGTGCAACATTAACTACATAACAGGAAAAAAAATGCCACATACTCATTTCCCATTTTTAAATATCAGGACTGGTTCCACATTCAAATTGCTTAATGAACTCATTTGACACCCGAGGGGAAACCCTGTTGTGATAGTTAGCATCAAGTTTATTTTTCCTTTGGTGTAGCAGTTTATGAATTAATTTCCATTTCATTACCTTTGGACCATTCTGCTCCTTAAACAATCAGTTTTGGTCGACTATAATGTGGAAGATATTTATAACAAATAGAAATTACATAATAGGATTCGCTGTAAAACATATACAGACACAGCAAGTAGTTTTATTATTGTAAATATCAATTTATTCCTCCAAAACCCCTCTTTTATACTTTTAATCTAAGGCTTTAAAAAAAGTGCACAAACATAATAGATGATGGGACATTCAGAAAACTCTGAATTGCATGTGGGGAGCATAAACACCAACGTGTATCACAAACATGTGGCCCAGTGCACTCAGCTACTCATTGTTTAATGATTATGTTCATCTAACAGAAGACTCCATGGGAAATTACAAATTGCTGTTAACTCATTGGTTTTCACTTTGACTTCAAAAGATGTCCTACAATGCCCGTTTCTGCATAAATATATCTCTGGCAATTACAGACAATTGAAGGAAGAGCATCTCCCAAGATCTGCATCAATGAGGCACTCCCAAGTTATGAAAGTACAACCAAATGCCATGCCCAGACCATAACCAATTTTATTCCTTTTTTTTAAATGGAGGGGGAGAGGGAAGTAAGCAAGCGAATGAGCAAATGTAATAGAGCCGCCTGGTGGACGACTGATGTACATAAAAAAGCGTTGCAAGATCCTGCAAATCCATTGGCAGGATAGGCGCACCAACGTCAGTGTCTTCGCTCTGGCCAACATCCCCAGCATCGAAGCTTTGACCACGCTCGATCAGCTCCAATGGATGGGTCACATCGTCTGCATGCCCGATACGAGACTCCCAAAACAAGCACTCTACTCGGAGCTCCGGCACGGCAAGAGAGCCCCAGGTGGGCAGAGGAAACGCTTCAAGGACACCCTCAAAGCTTCCCTGAAAAAGTGCATCATCCCCACCGACACCTGGGAATCCCTGGCCCAAGACCGCACAAAGTGGAGGAGAAGCATCCGGGAAGGCGTCGAACACCTCGAGTCGCTTCGCCGGGAGCAAGCGGAAGCCAAGTGCAAGCAGCGCAAGGGGCACACGTCAACCCAAGCACCCCACCCGCCCGCCCCTTCAACCACTGTCTGCTCCACCTGTGACAGAGACTGTAGGTCCCGCATTGGACTCATCAGTCACCTGAGAACTCATTTTTAATGTGGAAGCAAGTCATCCTCGGTTCCGAGGGACTGCCTAAGAAGAAGAGAAGATAATAATAAAGCCATGTGCAGTAAAGTTCTTACCGGAAGCTATGTTGTGCTGTTGTGTATATATATGCTTTGTCTCAAGATATCACAGAATTGGTGACGAGGATGCGATTGCGGATTCCCTAGCTGAAATTTTTGTTGGAGGATAATTCTGCCAACCAACGGAGGGACTGTTAGAGGTTCTTCGTTTTGCAGAAAAACTTAAAAATCCGAGGTAAATTTCGAGCACACGTGGCTGAACTGTCGACATTGCCAGAGTCCAGATTACCGCACCTATGGGAATAATAGGGCGCTTGGGTGAGTTCCATCGTGACCGAGAGACTTTCGGAGCGTATGTGGAGCGGCTAGAAATGTTTTTCACCAATAATATTATTGTCGAAGTCCCCGATGATCTAAACCATAACCGGGCGGTTTTAGAAATGAAACAGGCTATATTTTTGACTGAAGCAGGCCCCGAGGTGTATGAAACCCTGAAAAATGTGCTTGTTCCCATCAAGCCGAAGGACACGCCACTGAAGATGATCCTAACCAAGTTAGAACAGCACTACAGTCCTGAGCCCCTGGAAATTGCCGAAGTTATTATTTTGGAACGCGTGATCAATTAAATGACGAGGGTATCAGTGAGTACATTGTAGCTTTAAAAAAGCTATCCATTCACTGTCATTTCGGAAACTTTCAGGACCGAGCTTTGCGTGACCGCTTTGTTTGTGGGGTGAAAAATGAACGTATCAGAAGTAAATTGCTGACAACCCCTAACTTGACTTTTGCCTCAGCTTGTCAGATAGCTATGCCGATAGATATGGCCGACCGATACTCCCGAGAGTTCCGCGCCATTTCCAGTCATCAGACAACCGAGGTCAATCAGCTACAGGCTAAAAGTAAAAGGCAGTTGGGCCCCAAGGCCTCAGCAACTGGCCAAGGTAACAGTGCATTGAAGTTGTGCTATCGGTGCCTGGGACAACACATCGCTCAAAGCTGTCCATGTGTGAAGGCAGAGTGTTTCAACTGCAAGAAAACTGGGCATCTTGCGAAGGCGTGCCGACAGAAGAGTAAACCGACTGGCAATGCTAGAAGTAGAAATCGGCAGACACTACATACCGTTGAAGAGAAGCAGCAGGACGAGGAGTTTCTGGAGATTCACATCCTCAGGAGCACGAAGGTATCTAACAGCAATTCGCGAGGTATCGTCATCCAAGTAGATGTCGCAGGAACCAGGATACCCATGGAAATCGACACTGGTGCATCCGTGAGCGTAGCACCAGAATCACTATATCGCGACAAGTTGCATGATTATCGACTAGAGAAATCGAAGGTAGAGCTGCGAGGCTACTCAGGAGAGCAAATCCCTGTAGGAAGTGTCACCATACCAGTGAAATACAAGGATCAGTGTCAGAGCTTGTCTCTCATAGTAGTGGCAGGAGACAAGCCTGCCTTGACAGATAGAAATTGGTTGGGATCACTGAAGCTGGATTGGAATGAGATTTTTCGCGTGGAAACTAAATTTGCATCGAAAGATGATGTCATCAAGCAGTATCCGAAGGTGTTCCGTGAAACGGGCAGTCCAATCCAAAACTTCACGGCGGATGTCAGAGTGCAGAAGGACGCAAGACCAATTTACTGCAAGCCACGTCCCGTACCATACACACCCAAGGAGAAAGTTGAGCAAGAACTCAAAAGACTAGAAACTGAGAATATTATCTCTAAGGTATATCTGAGTAATTGGGCTTTGTTGTTGTACCTAAGTCAGATGGTAAGGTAAGGTTGTGTGGTGATTATAAGGTAACCGTAAACCCGGTTCTAGAGTGTAATCTACCCAATACGTTGCCAAATGTGGAAGATTTGTTCACAATGCTGACAGGTGGCCAGATCTTTTCAAAGTTAGATCTAACAAACGCCTACCTACAACTTGAGTTAGATGAAGAGTCCAAGTCATGCTTAACTATAAATACTCACCAAGGCCTATATCAATAGGTTACCATTTGGATTGTCTTCTGCCCTCGACATATTCCAGGAGGTGATGAACCAAATTTTGCAAAGGATTGAAGGGGTAGTGTGTTATTTGGATGACATACTAATTTCAGCACCAAACAGGCAAATCCATGATGAGGTGTTGAAATGGCTAGAGAAGCACAGAGTATGAGTGACAGCTCACAAGTGTGAGTTGCTTCAAAACTCAGTGGAGTACATAGGGCACAGAGTAGACAAAGATGGTTTACATCTAACCAATTGAAAGCTGGATGCAATCAGAAATGCACCCATTCCCAAAAACGTCGATCATTTTTGGATCTTCTAAATTATTACAGGAATTTCCTCCCAAACTTGGCTACATTTACATTATTACATCCGCTGAATGAACTGTTGAGAAAACAGGTCTCTTGGAAGTGGTCAAAAGAATGTGACACAGCATTCAAAGAGTGTAAAAGCCAGTTAGTAGAGAGTACCATGTTAGTTCACTATGATGTATCTAAGGAGATCAAGCTAGCGTGTGACGCCCCTCCGTACAGAGTTGGGGCAGTGATCTCTCATGTACTAGATAGTGGGGAGGAGAGACCAAATGCTTTTGCTTCACGCACTCTCAGTGCCAGTGAGCGGAATTATGCGCAGATCGAAAGGGAAGCTTTGTCATTGATTTTTGGGGTCAAGAAGATCCAGAAATACTTGTTTGGTCATGAGTTTACCATAATTACTGACCATAAGCCCCTGACAGCAAGCCTCCATCCAAAGTCCCCAGTTCCAACCTTAGCTGCAGCCCGAATGCAGAGATGGGCTTTGATTTTGTCAGAGTATACGTATGACATTGAGTACAGACAATCAGCTGATCACAGTAATGCTGATGCTATGTCCAGGTTGCCATCCCCATCACAAGTTACACCCAATAAGGAAGAAGTGTTCTATTTCTCATACATTGATGAGCTGCCAGTCACAGCTGAAGAGATTGGTAGGGCAACCAAATGTGACCCAATTGTGTCAAAGGTGTATGATTACATAGCAAAAGGATGGCCAAACCAGGTATCAGAGGAAGATATCCATCCATACTTCGTTTGTAGGAATGAACTGTCAGTGGATAAAGATTGTATCATGTGGGGAGCAAGAGTGGTTATCCCAAATAGGTTCAGGTCTAAATTGTTAAGAGATCTTCATGACCAGCACCTGGGAATGTGCTTGACTAAGAGCTTTGCACACAGTTACTTATGGTGGCCAAGTTTACATAAAGAGATAGAGTACATAGTCAGTGTACAACATGTCAATCAGTGAGCAAGAAACCACCATCAGTACCATTACAGCCATGGAAATGGCCTCCCAGAGTGTGGCAAAGGTTACATGTAGATTTTGCTGAGCTAGTAGGGCAGCAATTGTTCATAGTGATAGATAGTCACTCGACGTGGGTAGAGGTGTTTCCGATGTGGATAATGACAACAAGCAAAACACTAGACAATTTGCGAAGATTGTTTTCTTCATACGGCCTCCCAGAAGAAATTCTGTCTGTTAATGGGCCACAATTTTGTTCAGAAGAGTTCACACAGTTCATGAGCAGAAACGGTGTGAAACATACCAAAGTTCCACCGTACCACCCTGCTTCAAATGATGCAGCAGAGTGCACAGTACAAATTGTCAAACGTGCCCTCATCAAGCAACTGTTGGATCCAAATCCAAAGAAACGCCAGTTGTTGTCGGACCACAAACTGGCAAATTTTCTGATTACCTATCAGAATACTCTTCATACCACTACTGGTTGAAAACCTGCAGAGTTGTTTCCAAAATGACAGCCACGAACCAGGTTCTTGTTGTTAAAGCCAAACTTGGCACAGTCCGTATAAGAGAAACAATCAAGGCAGAAAGGTAGAGTTAGAGAGAGAAGTGTGAAGTTGAACCAGAAGGTTAGAGTGAAGAACCAGCACCATAAATGGTTAAAGTGGTTACCAGGAAGAGTAGTGAAGATGTGTGGCCCTCGCACATATTTGGTCAAGATGTTTGATCATGGAAAGGTTAGGTTTTGCTCACATTGATCATATCTTACCTACAGATGTGGAAGGAGTTGAAAGCTGGGATGATTCAATTTATTCTGATGAGTAGAGCACCAGTAGCAAATCCTACATCAGACATACCAGAAACAAGTCCAAGGCAAAGTCAGAATTTAAGTCTGAGCCCGAGTCAGGCAGACAAACAGTCTGAAAGTGTAGAGAGTCCAAATGTAGATCAAGGTCTGCCCTTGGAGAAAAATTCTCCGCAGGCTCAGCCTAGAATGAGTCAAATTCCAAAACAAGATCTGAAAGTTCTATTCAAGAAAGAAGGTATCCTCTTTAAAACAGAAAACCAGTGGTTTAGTTTAATCTGTAAATATGGAAAATAAGTTCATATCTTTTGTTTGTGTTACAGAATTCTATAGTAGAATTTGGAAACATAAAATGGGTTTCATTTGAGAAATGTATACCAAGAGTTGTGTATACCATGCAAGTCATGTACAATGATTATTTGCTATGATTAACTTCTTCAATAAGGAGGGAGAAGTGTAATAGAGCCACCTGGTGTACTACTGATGTATATAATAATAAAGCCAAGTGCAGTACAGTTCTTACCAGGAGCCCTGTTGTGCCGTTGTATATGTATGCTGTGTCTCAAGATATCACAGCAAACAGCCATTTAGATAGATTCATGGGATCATTGTAAGGAGTGCACAGGTTTCTGCCCCATCCCCCCACCAAGTCCACCTGCAACTGCCCCAACACTAAATCTCTTTGGTGGCTTTCCAAATGGACCACTAATGATGATCATGTCTGCAGGGGGTCAGGGGATTAAGTGTCGGAGGATGGGGGCTCAGGGGAAGAGGGAGACTGGGGAATAGGGGTCAGGAGATGGCGGCAGAGAGGGAGACTGTCAGACACCTAAAAGGAAGTCTAGCTTTTCTTACATTACAGCAGTGACTAAAATTCCAAAAGAACTTCATTAGATGTAAAGCATTCTGGAATGTCCTACGGTCATGAAAGGTGCGATATAATTGCAAGTCTTTCTTTTACAACAGAAGAGGAAGTTGAGGCAAAGAGACCATAGAACGGGCAGGCGCAAAAAAAGTTGGCCTGTTTAAGTCAAGCAAGACAAGCCACTGAAATGGAGCAGTATAGCACATTCATTATTTTCATGTGATCATGCAGAGATAGGTTATAGCAATTGAACTAATTGAATCTGATCATAACTGTTGCCCTGTATGTCACAGTGGAATAAAGCAGCTTAATGAATCAAACCAAGCCTTGTCTCATCCAGCGCCGACTCGGTCTGCCTTAGAAAAACTGAAGAAATGCACGTGCAAAAGACACGGATTATCTGGTTCAAGTCACAAGGGATTTGATTGTTATCATACTAGTAGATATATGAACCGTAAGTCAACTCCCATAAAAATAAGATCTTCAGACTGCTTATGGGCGTGACTGAAGTCACGAAACCTAAGACCTGAATTCGTAACAAAAGCATTGGGGGACTGGGAGACAAATGTAGGTCAGCGAAGATGGGGTGATGAGTGAGTAAAAGTTAGGATAAGGGTGACCGAACAGTTTTAGATGAGTTGGAGTTTATGGAGGATGGAGGATGAGGGGCCAGAAAGGAGGAGATTGGAGAATTAAGGGTCCAGAGATGACAAAGTCTGGCTAAGCGTTTCAGTACCAGCCGGCCTGAGGTGGGTCATATTGCATAGGTGAAAATAAGAAATCTCGGTGATGATAGAATGTGGGGCTTAAAACACAGCTCTGAGTCGAACATGAGGTCAAGGTTTCACACACTCTGGTTCAACAGAATAGTGTGGCCAGAGTGGGACTGGAGTCAGTGGCAAAGGAAAGGGCCAAAAAAGACGGCTTTAGTCCCCCTGACTTTTCATGAATTGATGTCGGACAGGCAGCCTGAAAGCATGGAGGTAGTTGTAGGAATGAAAGAGATAAAGTTTTCCATAGAAACTTGGTAATCTATTTTCATGAAAACAGGATATGAGATTGAAACACAAGCAATTAAAATAGATATAATGAAATTTTGAAAGTGTATCTATTTTAAGCACAGTAACTCTACTCACAAAACAAAGGTTTTGTTATCTCAGTAATGGCAGTACAGATTACAGACAAGGCCATTGATTCACAGTGACTAAATAAGTCAAATTCAGTTTTTATTAGATGGGATTTTGGGAGTTTTACTGGTGTTTTGGGGATCACGTTCCATTCATTTACAATTAGGGCCAAATGTTAATTGTAGCCCCATATGTCAAATTTTGCATTTACTTCACAAGATACTAGGATTGTTATTGGTGATTTGGGGATTATGCTCACGTTTCCATGAAAAACATAAATTGATTACGAGTATTCTGTACTCCCAAAATATTTAAGATCACCAGTAACGGTCCATTTGAAAAGAAAATAATTCCTGATTTTGCTTTGGGAGACAGGAAGCATTGGGGCTAAAGTGCTGTCTTGGTGTAATTCACATTATATCCTCATAGGACATTCTGCTGCTCAATACCAGACATATATAGAAGACAGGAAGATCCGTGATACACAGCACCTCACCATAAAGTGGTATTTTGTACTTGCAGAGAAAAAAATCCCAAGGTAGGCCTGTATTCACCGGTGGGCAGAAAGAGATTGAGAGAGAGCCAGGCAGAGACTACATAGGATTACATAGGATTTACGGCACAGAAACAGGCCATTCGGCCCAACCAGTCCATGCCGGCGTTTATGCTCCACTCGCGCCTCCTCCTGTCTTTCCTCATCTAAATCTATCAGCATAACCCTCTATTCCCTTCTCCCCCAAATGCTTGTTCAGCCTCTCCTTAAATGCATCTATACTATTCGCTTCAACCACTCCCTGTGGTAGCGAGTTCCACATTCTCACCACTCTTTGGATAAAAAAGTTTCTTCTGAATTCCCTATTGGATTTCTTGGTGACTATCTTATATTGATGGCCTCTAGTTATGCTCTTCCCCACAAGTGGAAACATTCTCTCTGTATCCACTCTATCAAAACCTTTCATAATTTTATAGACCTCTATTAGGTTACCCCTCAGCCTTCTTTTTTCAAGATGTGGAGATGCCGGCGTTGGACTGGGGTGGACAAAAATGAGAAGTCGCACAACACCAGGTTATAGTCCAACAGATTTATTTAAAATTACAAGCTTTCGGAGCTGTCGCCCCTTCCTCAGGTAGAGTTACTCTACCTGAGGAAGGGGCGACAGCTCCGAAAGCTTGTAATTTTAAATAAATCTGTTGGACTATAACCTGGTGTTGTGCGACTTCTCATTTTTGCTTTTTTTATGGCCATGTTAACCTGTGGTGCAGCTTTCAATGATTTGTGTATTTGTACTCAGAGATCCCTTTGTTCCTCTACCCCACCTAGACTCGCACCCTCCAAGTGATAAGTGACCTCCCTATTCTTCCTACCAAAATGTAATACCTCACATTTATCTGTGTTGAACATCATTTGCCAATTATTTGCCCATTCTGCAAGTTTATTAATGTCCTCCTGTAATTTGTTGCAGTCCTCTTCAGTATTGACTATTTGGTATCATCTGCAAATTTAGAAACTGTGTTTTTGATTCCAAAGTCTAAATCGTTAATGTAAATTGTGAATAGCAGTGGTCCCAGCACTGATCCTTGTGGAACACCAGTACCCACCTTCTTCCACTGTGAATAGCTACCCTTTACTCCCACTCTCTGCTTTCTGTCTTGAAGCCAGCCAGCAATCCATTCTGCTATTTGCCCCCTGACTCCACATTCTCTGACCTTATTCATTAGTCTATTATGGGATACCTTATCGAAGGCCTTTTGAAAATCTAGATAAATTACATCTACTGCATTACCATTGTCTACTCTCTCTGTTACCTCTTCAAAAAATTCAATAAGGTTGGTCAAGCGAGATTTTCCCTTTTGAGATCCATGATGACTATTCATTATTATACTTTTCATTTCTAGATGTTCTTCTATTCTCTCCTTTAGTAGGGATTCCATTATTTTTCCTACCACCGATGTTAAGCTGACTGGTCTATAATTCCCTGGACATGTTCTATCCCTTTTCTTAAATATAGGTATTATGTTAGCTATCCGCCAGTCCTCTGGCACTACACCTTTTTCTAATGAATTATTAAATATGTGTAGTAATGCCTCTGCTATCTCTTCCCTAGATTCTTTTAAAATGCATGGAGTTTGATTAGTTTATTTAATATATCCCCTTTTTTATTTTAAATGCACTTATCTCATTACTCACCTCATCATCCAATGTCATGTCCACCTGGTCTATCTCCCTGATAAATACCAAAGCGAAATAATGATTTAATATTTCTGCCATCTCCCTATCGTTACCTGTGGTATTGTCCTGTCTATCCCTTAATGGCCCTATTCCCATCCCAACCTTCCTTTTTTTATTGATGTGCCTGTAAAATACTTTACGATTTTGTTTTATATTCCTTGATAATTTAATTTCATAGTTTCTCTTTGCCTTCCTAATTGTTTTTTTGACTTCTCTCCTAATCCCTTCATATTCTCTCTTATCATGCACTCTTCTGCTGTCTATGTACTTAATGTTTGCCTCTTTCCTTACCCTCAATTGTTCCCTTATGTCATTATTCATCCATGGAGTCTCATTAGTGTTTAGTTTGTTCTTTCCTTTTAGCGGAATATATTTTTTCTGCACTCTGTTGAACATCGTTTCAAATATTTCCCATTGTCGTTCTATATCGTTGTTTGCCAATATTGTTGCCCATTTTATCTTCCCAAGTTCTATTCTCAGCCCCTAAAAATCAGCTTTTCGCCAATCTATTAATCTGTTTTTTGTCATACTTATGTCCTTTCTCTATTATCATCTTAAAGCATACTATATTATGGTCACTATTGCCGATATGTTCCCCTACTTTTACTTCTCTTATCTGCTCTGGCTCATTCCCCATAACTACATCCATTAGCGAATCCTCCCTTGTTGAGCTTTTTACATATTGGGTTAAAAAGGAGTCCTGTCGACATTGTAGGAACTCCATTCCCTTATCCCCTTTACCTACCTCTTCTGTCCAATTAATATCAGGGTAGTTGAAATCCCCCATGATTATTATTCTGTTTTTTACTCAGTTCTCTAATTTGTCTGCATATTTCTTCCTCCACCTCCCTTCCACTATTAGGTGGTCTGTAGACTACGCCTATTAGTATGATTGATCCTTTATTATCTTTTATCTCTATCCATATGGATTCTATTTTTGTCTTGCTGATATCTACGTCCCTTTTTTCTACTGCCATTATGTTATCTCTAATAAGTATAGCTACTCCACCTCCCCTTTTTCCCTCTCTATCTGTTCTAAATATGTTATACCCTGCAATGTTTAATTCCCCGTCCTGATTTTTATGCAGCCATGTTTCAGTAATCCCTACTATGTCTGGTTCCTCCCAACGCATGATTGCCTCCAGCTCCCCGGTTTTATTACGGACACTGTATGCATTGCTGTACAGACAGTTTAACTCATTTTTAATAGGATTTCCTCTCACTTTAAGTTTAACCATCTTTTTAGACTCCTGTTCTATAATGCTATTTGCTCCCTTGCCTTCAATGTCCTCCCTTACTTTATTCTTTCCTATGCTCACTTTTCCTGTTTTATTCATATTTAGGCTGCTTACGTTTCTTGTAGATCCCTCTCCCCTTCTTACTAGTTTAAAGCCTTTGCAACCTCCCTATTTACCTTTTCCGCTAGGACACGGGTCCCATCCCGGTTCAGGTGGAGCCCGTCCCATCGGTACAGCTCCTTCCTGTCCCAGAACTGGTGCCAGTGTCCCATGAAAAGGAACCCCTCTTTCCCACACCAGCAGTTTAATTCTCCTGACCAGTCTACTTCTATGCCAATTAGCACGTGGCTCGGGCAATAATCCAGAGATTATTACTGTTGAGGTCCTGCTTTTTAATTAGAGCCTAACTCCTGAAACCCTTTCAGCAGGACCACCTCCCTGTTCCCACCTATGTCGTTTCCAACATGAACCATGACAACTGGATTTCCACCCTCCCTTTCCAAGTTCCCCTCCAGCCATCGTGAGATCTCCCTTACCCTGGCACTGGGTAGGCAACACACCCTTCGGGATTCTCATTCTTGCCTGCAGAGGACGTTATCTATCCCCCCTAATTATAGAGTCCCCTATCACTACCACATTTCTATTCTGCTCTTCCCCCGCCTTGGACAGCCTTCTGAGCCACGGTGCCTTGGTCTGCATTGTGGCTGTCCTCCCTGCAGTCTTTCTTCTTGTCCTCACAGGTAGCGAGTACTTCGTACCTGTTGGAAAGGACCAGTGTCTGCGGGACCTCCTTCTCAACCTCTCCTAAATCCCCGCTACCCGTCTCCCTAACAGTCACACCCTCCCATTCCTGAACCTGTGCTTTCCTCTGGGGTGTGACTTTATTCTGGATAAAACTGTCCAAAAATTCCTCCTCCTCCCTTATGCGTCAGAGTGTCTCCAACTCGCACTCCAGCTCAATGGCTCTGAGCCGGAGAGATTCGAGATGGAGACATCTCCTGCAGACATGTTCGCTCGGGACAGTCTCGCTGTCCACAAACTCCCACATACTGCAGTCCAGACACACAACCTGCCCTGCCATATCTTAGACTAGCCTTATTTTATTTATTTAATTAGTTAAAGTCTTTATTCAACGATTATTTATAGTTATATTAAATAGTTTAACTAGTTAAGCTAAAATTCAATACAGTACATTATAGTTTCCCGCTCCTAGTTTAAACCACTGTCCTAGGTTAGAGAGAAAAAAAAACCTTAATACTCACCAACCAATCACCTACCTGCTGTCCTGTGACGTCACTCTTCATTTTTTTTTTGAAATTGTCGACGGTTCGGCTGCTGTTTTATGCTCTGCCGCCGCTGGTGTCTCCCAGACAGAGACAGACAGAGAGAGAGGGGGAGACAGACAGAGAGAGATTGTGGGAGACAGAGAGAGAGAGAGATAGAGAGGGAGGGAGAAAGAGGATTTTAACACCAACATAATAACAGAAAAGATAGAGGGCACACTAATAAGGCACACTAATAAGCCACCCTATTCAGATTGAATCTAATAGAAGTTGTATAAATACAGTGGGCCCAGGACTACAGTACAACAGTTTGCTTAATTTAGTAACGAAATTAAAATTTTACAACATCTTGACAGTAAAAAATGTTTTGCACTATAGCTCATAATTCCAAACTACAAGGCTGTAATCCTTTAGTCATATGTAAGAGATAATGGTAAAGGCTTAAATTAACCATATCAAGTCCAAGAGCTGCTTGACAGTACAAATGCCATTTACCTTTACCATAAAACCCTTTTTCATTTTCTGAAGCAACAGACCAAATTAAAATCGGCCCAAGAGTTTTTCCTTAGCAACCCATAGAGGTCGATATATTGAAAAGGTTTCATATACATTTAGGGTCTTCTGGCGAACTGGAAATGATAATTTCCTTATTAAACAAATGTTCTTATTAATGGCAGTGTTCCCAAAGACTGATATTCCAATGTTAGTCTAAATCCTCTACGCATGACCAGTTCAAGCAGCTGCTTCACATTTTGGGTACAAATTAAGCCCGTGACGTTCTTGAAGCTGATGGCAGCATGGTCTCAGTCGAGGTTTTGCATTATTAATTGAAGTAGAAGCAGCTCAATTACAGTGAGCACAGAGCTGACAAGTAATAGCAGTACATTTCCCTCGCTTTCTCTTTAAGTCTACTTCCCCTCCCTCTCACACCCAACTTGACACTGAGGTGAAGGTTCTCAAACCCCCATATAGCAATTTTGAAAACGGAACTGGAATTGAGTTTAATAATAAAATACTGGATAGAGAATCTGTCGTAACAGATTATTCATCATTTCACAAGCATTAATCTGATGCAATGGTCGGAGCGGAACTTTGAATTAAAGAATATGGTTTGATTAAAAAAGTTGTGTGTTTATTTTGTGCAATACAACTGTTTAATGCACAAGAGCATAAGTACACATGGAAAAAGGAAAAGGTCAGTATTAAGTTATTACTGAGAAACCTCGGCTGCGCACCACAGTGCAGGACAACATTTTTAGGTAGAAAAGAGTAGGAGGGAAAATGAGATAAATCAAATCATAGTGGTAGGTGATGCAACATTTGAGTTTTAACTGCCTGTTATTTCGGTTTTAAAAGACTGCAGGTTATTTAATCTCCCAAGGAAGGTGAATAATCAAACCATGAAATTTCTCTTCAATTCCCTTGGACAAAAAATCCCTTCAGAACATTAATCTGATATTATTCGGGATTCCACAAGTATTATTCTTACAGTTAGAGGGCTTTAGTCCCACCTTTCTGCGGAATTTTTAATCATCTATGCCAGTATGTGTTTGTGTGTGAACATGAGAGAGAGAGAGAAAGAGCGAGGAAGAAAGGAGAGGGAGATAAAGAAAGGCGGAATTGGAAAAGCTCTCAGTGGTGCAATATTATCCTCTCAGCCTAAAACCTTGAAAGATGATGACTATATAGATGTTCTAATCATTAGCATTTGGCACTGGATTTTAAGAGCTAATCTGACCTCGCAGTTGCCAGTTAGCCACAAGATTAACTAGACAGAGAGTCTACAAAACACAGTACAGCTTCCACATCCAAAACACAACAGGGGTACAATTGGGTCATGCCCCCTTTGGGGCGCTAACTTCGCCAGGTCGCTACTTTTAGCACCCCGAAAAAGTTAGCGCCCCCACGCCCAAAATTCACTGGTAGCTGCCCTGCAGGCCTTCCTCCCCTTATTAAAGGGAAGGGACCTTGCGCAGCGCAACCCGGGGCCCCGCTGGGCTATCAGGGATCGGAGTGCCGGCAAAAGAGCCCGGCACTCAAGAAGAGTACCGGGCTCACGGAGCGCAGCCGGCACCCCACGGGGGGGCTTCACAGGAGGCCGGGGACAGCAACGGGGGCAGGTGCTGGCAGGCGGCCAGCAACAAAAATAGCAGCCCGGCACCTCCCCTTTAATTTGCACCGCCCCAGCCACACATACCCCGCCCTGACCCTGTCGGACATAGCGTCCGGCGGTAAGTCTGGGGGCACTACCGAAGATCGCGGCCAGGGCGCGAGCGGGGCGCTGTGCACAGCTATGACGCCATCGCCGGAGGCAAAGGTTAGAGTCATAACAGGTTGTAAGCAAATACAGAGGCAGGGAAGGCGGGGGGAGAAAAGAACAAAAGGGCACGCCTGTGATAGGGTCGAAGGCAGGAGAGAGTAAATGATAAAATGGATGATGGTGCAAGGCAAAAGGGCGTGGTAATAGAAGAAGTAAAGAAACAAAAGATGGGTCTAGAGAAGGTGTAATTGGCAACAGCAGAACCATTACCGAAAAAATGGGAACAGTGGTTATGATCTGAAATTGCTGAACTCATGTTGAGTCCGAAAAGCTGTAAAGTGCTTCGATTGAGCTTTATTAGAATAGTGTAGGAGGCCGAGGACAGAGAGGTCAGAGTGGGGGTGGGACGGAGAATTAAAATAGCACTATTCATATGTTCATATGCAGACATAAGGCAAAATTGGTTTAATCTATAAACTACTGTAAATTTCAGCCATTCAACCAGATTCCTTGGAACTAGTTGTAGCATTTCATTCTTGAGTTTTGTCATCACCTGGATGTCTTGCACACAGAACAAAAAATGTTATTGTATACAGTATGATTAAATCAGATAGGCAAGCCTATGTTTTTGAAATTAGTTTTTGGATTTTGGAATCATAGAATCATAGAACGGTTACAGCATGGAAGAAGGCCATTTGGCCCGTCGAGCCCGTGCCGTCTCTCAGCTAGTCCCACTCCCCTACCCTTTCCCTGTAGCCTTGCAATTTTTTTCCTTCAGGTACTTATCCAACTCCCTTTTGAAAGATAAGAAGACACTTCATGATTTTGAACACATCTATCAAATCTCCTCTCAATCTTCTCTGCTCCAAGGAGAACAACCCCAGCTTCTCCAGTCTATCAACGGAACTGAAGTCCCTCATTCCTGGAATAATTCTCGTAAATCTTTTCTGCACATTCTCTGAGGCATTCACATCCTTCCTAAAGTGTGGTGCCCAGAATTGGACACAGTACTCCAGTTGGGACCGAACCAGTGTTTTATACAGGTTCATCATATTTTCCACACTTTTGTACTCTATACCTCTATTTATGAAGCCCAGGATCCTGTAAGCCTTTTTAACTGCTTTCTCAACCTGCCACCTTCAACGACTTGTGCACACATACCCCCAGGTCTCTCTGTTCGTGCACCCTCTTCAGGATTGTACCATGTAGTTTATATGTCCTTTCCTCATTCTTTCTACCAAAATGTATCACTTCATAATTTTCTGCGTTAAATTTCATCTGCCACGTGTCCGCCCATTTCACCAACCTATCCATGTCTTCCTGAAGTCTATCATTCTCCTCCTCATTGTTCACTATACTTCCAAGTTTTGTGTCATCTGCAAATTTTGAAATTGTGCCCTGTACACCCAGGTCCAAGTCATTAATATATATCAAGAAAAGCAGTGGTCCTAGAACCGACCCCTGGGGAACACCACTGTATACCTTCCTCCAGTCCGAAAAACAACCGTTCACCACTACTCTCTGTTTCCTGTCACTTAGCCAATTCCGTATCCATGCCGCCACTGTCCCTTTTATTCCATGGGCTTCAACTTTGCTGGCGAACCTATTATGTGGCACTTTGTCAAACGCCTTTTGGAAATCCATGTACACTACATCAACCGCATTACCCTCATCAACCCTCTCTGTTACCTCATCAAAAAACTCGATCGAGTTGGTTAAACACGATTTGCCTTTAACAAATCTGTGCTGGCTTTCCTTAATTAATCCATACCTATCCAAGTGACTGTTAATTTTGTCCCTGATTACTGTTTCTAAAAGTTTCCCCACTACCGAGGTTAAACTGACTGGCCTGTAGTTGCTGGGTTTATCTTTACACTCTTTCTTGAACAATGGTGTAACATTTGCAATTCTCCAGTCCTCTGGCACCACCCCTGTATCTATGGAGGATTGGAATATTATGGCCAGTACTTCCGCGATTTCCGCCTTCAATTCCCTCAGCATCCTAGGATGCATCCCATCCGCTCCTGGTGATTTATCTACTTTAAGTACAACCAGCCTTTCTAATACCTGTTCTTTATCAATTTTTATCCTATCAAGTGTCTCCACTACCTCCTCCTTCACAATGTCTATGGCAGCATCCTCTTCCTTGATGAAGACAGATGCAAAGTACTCGTTTAGTACCTTAGCCATACCCTCTGCCTCCATGCATAGGTCTCCTTTTTGGTCCTTAATTGGACCCACCACTCCTCTTACTACCCTTTTACTATTTATATGCCTATAGAAGACTTTTGGATTACCTTTTATGTTGGCTGCCATTCTATTCTCATATGCTCTCTTTGTTCCTCTTATTTTCTTTTTCACTTCTCCTCTGACCTATATATAGCCTGAATCTCAGATGTATTTGCAACCTGACATCTGCCATACGCGCTCTTTTTCTGCTTCATCATATTCTCTATCTGTTTTGTCATCCAGGGAGTCCTGACTTTAGTTGCCCTGCCTTTCCCTCTAGTGGAAATGTACCTCAACTGTACCTGAACTATTTCCTCTTTAAAGGCAGCCCATTGATCCATTGCAGTTTTGCCTTTCAATCTTTGATTCCAGTTTACCCGGGCCACATCCGTTCTCATCCACTGAAATTGGCTTTCCCCCAGTTAAACATTTTTACTCTAGATTGTTCCCTGTCCTTTTCCATAGCTAATCTAAACCTTATCGCATTTTACTGCCCTCGTCCAGTTAGCAGGAAAGGATGCTTTGAGCCATAAATCTCTCCATGCCCACCGTCAATGCTATCCATATTGGCTGACAAGAAAGTGCACTGTTCAGGATGGGATCATTTGCACCAATTTTATTTATATTTTATTCCACTCCATTCTCTTCTTAACTTGTTACACCTCACCAGCACAATATGCCCCAGTTTGTGGCCTGTCCACAGCTCATAAGAACATAAGAACATAAGAAATAGGAGCAGGAGTAGGCCATTCGGCCCCTCAAGCCTGCTCCGCCATTCAATAAGATCATGGCTGATCTGATCTTGGCCTCAACTTCACTTTCCTGCCCTCTCCCCATAACCCTTGACTCCCCTGTTTTTCAAAAATCTGTCTATCTCCGCCTTGAATATATTCAATGACTCCGCCTCCACAGCTCTCTGGGGTAGAGAATTCCAAAGATTCATGACCCTCTGAGAGAAGAAATTCCTCCTCATCTCCGTTTTAAATGGGCGACCGCTTATTCTGAAACTATGCCCCCTAGTTCTAGATTCCCCCACGAGGGGAAACATCCTCTCAGCATCCACCCTGTCAAGCCCCCTCAGAATCTTATACATTTCAATAAGATCACCTCTCATTCATCTAAACTCCAATGAGTACAGGCCCAACCTGCTCAACCTTTCCTCATGAGACAACCCCTTCAACTCAGAAATCAACCTAGTGAACCTTCTCTGAACGACCTCCAATGCAAGTATATCCCTCCTTAAATAAGGAGACCAAAACTGTACTCCAGGTGTGGTCTCACTAATGCCCTGTACAGTTGTAGCAAGACTTCCCAACTTTTATACTCCATCCCCCTTGCAATAAAGGCCAACATTCCATTTGCCTTCCTAATTACTTGCTGTAACTGCATGCTCCTTCTCTAGATTTGAAATTTGAAGGCTGTAACTCAAATATAGGTCTTCTAAATTGGAGTCAAACTTTTAAAGATCTTAAGGTAATGATGTTGTCTCATTTGAGAGTGACCAGGTTAGCTTGTTCTGAACAGCACTGCTGGTAGAAGTTTGCAGGTAGAAGATGCTGGTATTATCTATCTGCTGGAGTATGAATATCAGTTTTTCTATTACTTACTGTAGCTGGATTTGCCACAGTACCGAAACGGCTCTCATCAAAGTCACAAAGGACATCCTTTGTGACTGTGACAAAGGTAAACTATCCCTCCTCGTTCTTCTTGACTTGTCTGCAGCCTTTGACACAGTTGAACACTCCATCCTTCTCCAATGCCTCTCCACCATCGCCCAGCTGGGTGGGACTGCACTTGCCTGGTTCCATTCTTATCTATCTAATCGTAGCCAGAAAATCACCTGCAATGGCCTCTCTTCCCCCTCCCACATTGTTACCTCTGGTGTCCCCCAAGGATCTATCCTTGGCCCCCCTCCTATTTCTCATCTACGTTTTGCCCCTTGGCGACATCATCCAAAAACACAGCGTCAGTTTCCACATGTACGCTGACGAGGGGCCATATGGCCTACTCCTGCTTTTATTTCTTATGAAACCCAGCTCTACCTGACTACCACTTCTCTCGACCCCTCCACGGTCTCTAAATTGTCAGACTGCTTATCCAACATCCAGTTCTGGATGAGCAGAAATGTTCTCCAATTAAACATTGGGAAGACCAAAGCCATTGTTTTCAGTTCCCGCCACAAACTCTGTTCCCTAGCCACTGACTCCATCCCTCTCCCTAACATCTGTCTGAGGTTGAACCAGACTGTTTGCAACCTTGGTGTCATATTTGACCCTGAAATGAGCTTCCGATCACATATCCGCAGCATAACAAAGACCGCCTATTTCCACCTCCACTACATTGCCCGTCTCCGCCCCTGCCTCAGCTCATCTGCTGCTGAAACCCTCATCCATGCCTTTCTTACCTCTAGACTTGACTATTCCAACGCACTCCTGGCTGGCCTCCCACATTCTACCCTATGCAAACTTGAGGTGATCCAGAACTCTGCTGCCCGTGTCCTAACTTGCATCAAGTCCCGTTCACCCATCACCTCTGTGCTTGCTGACCTACATTGGCTCCCGGTTAAGCAACGCCTCGATTTCAAAATTCTCATCCTTGTTTTCAAATCCCTCCATGGCCTTGCCCCTCCCCATCTCTGTAATCGCCTTCATAGGTAGGACTAAGAAAGAGGTTCTGCTGAGGGAGTATGAGCAGCTAAGGGATAAATTAAAAAGCAGAACCACAAAGGTAATAATCTCTGGATTACTACCTGAGCCACGAGCAAATTGGCATAGGGTCAATAAGATCAGACAGATGAATGCGTGGCTCAAAGATTGGTGTGGGAGAAATGGGTTTCGATTCATGGGGTACTGGCACCAGTAGTGAAAGGAGGGAGCTGTTCTGTTGGGACGGGCATCACTTGAACCATGCTGGGACCAGTCCTGGCAAATCAAATAACGAGTGCTGTAGATAGGGCTTTAAACTAAATAGTTGGGGGGAGGGTTCAGGTGAGGGGGAAATTTAGAAAGTTAAAGCGAAAGGGCAAGGCAACAGTGTAAGGTAGCGATAGGGGTAATGATAACCAGAGTCTGACAGGAAGGGACAGAACGTACAAACATAAGACTGCACCAGCAAATAGGGTAAGAGTAGGGAAAAATGGTAAAAAGACAACATTAAAGGCTCTGTATCTGAATGCACGCAGCATTCATAACAAGATAGATGAATTGACGGCACAAATAGAAATAAATGGGTCTGATCAGAGACATGGCTGCAAGGTGACCAAGGCTGGGAACTGAATATTCAGGGGTATTTGTCATTTCGGAAGGATAGGCAGAAAGGAAAAGGAGGTGGGGTAGCTCTGTTAATAAAGGATGAGATCAGTGCAGTCGTGAGAAATAATATTGGCTCAGAAGATCAAGATGTAGAATAAATGGGTGGAGATAAGAAATAATAAGGGAAAGAAGTCACTGGTGGGAGTATTCTATAGGCCCCCTTACAGCAGCTACACAGTAGGACAGAGTATAAATCAAGAAATAATGGGGGCTTGTAAGAAAGGTACTGCAATAATCATGGCGATTTTAATCTTCATATAGATTGGACAAATCAAATTGGCAAAGGTAGCCTTAAGGACGAGTTCATAGAGTGTATTCGAGATGGTTTCTTAGAACAATACGTTGTGGAACCAACCAGGGAGAAGGCTATTTTAGATCTGGTAATGTGTAATGAGGCAGGATTAATTAATGATCTCATAGTAAAGGATCCTCTAGGGAAGAGTGATCATAGCATGATAGAATTTAACATTCAGTTTGAGGGTGAGAAACTTGGGTCTGAAACTAGTGTCTTAAACTTAAATAAAGGTAATTACAAAGGTATGTAGACAGAGCTGGCTAAAGTGGACTGGGAAAATAGGTTAAAGGGTAAGATGGCAGATAAGCAGTGGCAGACATTTAAGGTGATATTTCATAACTCTCAGCAAAGGTATATTCCAGTGAGAAGGAAAGACTTTACGAGAAGGATGAACCATCCATGGCTAACTAAGCAAGTTAAGGATGGTATCAAATTGAAAGAAAAGGCATACAATGTTGCGAAGATTAGTGGTAGGCCAGAGGATCGGGAAATTTTTAGAAACCAGCAAAGGATGACTAAAAAAAAATAAAGAGGGAGAAGATAGATTATGAGAGTAAACTAGCAAGAAAAATTTAAAAAGACAGTAAGAGCTTCTACAGGTATATAAAAAGGAAGAGAGTAGCTAAAGTAAATGTTGGTCCCTTAGAGGATGAGACTGGGGAATTAATAATGGGAAACCGGGAAAATACAGAGACTTAGAACAAATATTTTGTATCTGTCTTCACGGTAGAAGACACTAAAGGCATCCAAATAATAGTAGATAATCAAGGGGCAAAAGGAAGGAACTTAAAACAATCACTATCACTAGAGAAAAAACACTTGGCAAACTAATGGGACGAAAGGCTGACAGGTCCCCTGGACCGGACGGAAGGAAGGAAGGAGGGAGGGAGGGAGGAAGGAAGGAGGGAGGGAGGGAGGGAGGAAGGAAGGAAGGAAGGAAAGAAAGAAAGAAAGAAAGACTTGCATTTATATAGCGCCTTTCACGACCACCGGATGTCTCAAAGCACTTTACAGCCAATGAAGTATTTTTGGAGTGCAATCACTGTTGTAATGTGGGAAAAGAAGTGGCTGCAGAGATAGTGGATGCATTGGTTGTAATCTATCAAAATTCCCTGGATTCTGGAAAGGTCCCAGCAGATTGGAAAACCGCAAATGTAATGCCCATGTTCAAGAAAGGAGGGAGACAGAAAGCAGGAAACTATAGGCCAGTTAGCCTAACATCTGTCATTGGAAAAATGTTGGAATCCATTATTAAGGAAGCAGTGGCAATACATTTAGAAGGTCATAATACAATCAAGCAGAGTCAACATGGTTTTATGAAAGGGAAATCGTTTTTAACAAATTTACTAGAGTTCTTTGAGGATGTAACGAGCAGGGTGGATAAAGGGGAATCAGTAGATGTCGTGTATTTGGATTTCCAGAAGGCATTCGATAAGGTGCCACATAAAAGGTTACTGCACAAGATAAGAGCTCACGGTGTTGGGGGTAATATATTAGCATGGATAGAGGATTGGCTAACTAACAGAAAACAGAGGGTCGGGATAAATGGGCACTACTTTTAGCGCCCCGAAAAAATTAGCGTCCCCGCAGCCGAAATTCATTGGTAGCACCCCAAGAGGTAAGCGGGGTGCTACTGAAAGCGCCCCGCCTCCCTCTTGGGGCGCTGCGAGTGAATATCGCGGCGCTACATGCCGCGGTACTGCAGGCCTTCCTCCCCTTCTTAAAGATGAGGGGCCTTGCGCAGCGCGATACGGGGCCCAGCTGCGCCACCAGGGATTGGAGTGCCGGCAAAAGAGCCCGGCACTCAATAGAAGTGCCGGGCTCAAGGAGCGCAGCTGGCACTCCACGGGGGGGGGGGGCTTCAGAGGAGGCCGGGGACGGCAGAAGGGGCAGGTGTTGGCAGGCGGCCAGCAACAAAAATGGCCGCCCGGCACCTCCTCTTTAATTTGCGCCGCCTCGGCCGCAGGTAGGCCCCCATGACCCCGTTGGACATAGCGTCCAGCGGTAAGTCAGGGGGCGCTACCGAAGATCGTGGCTGGGGTGTGAGTGGGGTGCTGCGCACAGCAATGACGTCATCGCCGGCGGCGCAGCACTGCGGGGCACTAACGGTTACCGCCGCCGCTAACCTCCCGCTAAATTTCGCGGGTGGCCCTTAGGGCACTAACGGGAGGCGCAAAGCAACCAAATTTTTAGGCCAAAGCATCTGCAAAGGGATATAGATAGATTAAGTGAGTGGGCAAAAATTTGGCAGATGGAGTATAATGTGCGAAAATGTAAGGTTATCCACTTTGGTCGGAAGAATAGAAAAGCAAAATATTATTTAAATGGGGAGAGATTACAGAATGCTGCAGTACAGAGGGATCTGGGTGTCCTCGTACATGAAGCACAAAAAGTTAGCATGCAGGTACAGCAAGTAATTAGGAATGCAAATGGAATGCTGGCCTTTATTGCAAGGGGGATGGAGTATAAAAGTAGGGAAGTCTTTCTACAACTGTACAGAGCTTTGGTGAGACCACAACTGGAGTACCGCGTACAGTTTTGGTCTCCTTATTTAAGGAGGGATACACTTGCATTGGAGGCAGTTCAGAGAAGGTTCACTAGGTTGATTCCTGAGATGAAGGGGTTGTCTCATGAGGAAAGGTTGAGCAGGTTGGGCCTATACTCATTGGAGTTTAGAAGAATGAGAGGTGATCTTATTGAAACATATAAGATTCTGAGGGGGCTTGACAGGGTAGATGTTGAGAGGATGTTTCCCCTCATGGGGGAATCTGGAACTAGGGGACATAATTTCAGAATAAGCAGTCGCCCATTTAAAACGGAGATGAGGAAGAATTTCTTCTCTCAGAGGGTCATGAATCTTTGGAATTCTCTACCCCAGAGAGCTGTAGAGGCTGATAGACAGATTTTTGAAAAACAGGGGAGTCATGGGTTATGGGGAGCGGGCAGGAAAGTGGAGTTGAGGCCAAGATCAGATCAGCCATGATCTTATTGAATGGCGGAGCAGGATTGAGGGCCGAATGTCCTACTCCTGCTCCTATTTCTTATGTTCTTATGTTCAGCCCCACAACCCCCCACCCCCCACCCCCACCCCCCGAGATATCTGTGCTCCTCTAATTCTGCCCTCTTGAGCATCCCTGATTATAATCGCTCAACCATTGGTGGCCGTGCCTTCTGTTACCTAGGCCCTAAGCTCTGGAATTCCCTGCCTAAACCTCTCCGCCTCTCTTTCCTCCTTTAAGACGCTCCTTAAAACCTACCTCTTTGACCAAGCTTTTGGTCACCTGCCCTAATTTCTCCTATGTGGCTTGGTGTCAAATGTTCTGTCTTTTAATACTCCTGTAAAGCGCCTTGGAACATGTTACTACTTTAAAGGCACTATATAAATGCAAGTTGTTGTATGTTGTTGTTGGATTCAGTAAAGAAGCTGCATCACTAATTACTCCATTATCCATGAACAAACTGACGTAAGAAAACTACTAGGCACTTGGTCTAAGCGTTAAACAAAGCTTTAATCAACTGTTTTACAACATGGAGGTCTAGTTGTGTCCTTCACTAGTTTCTGCTAAGAATGTCCTGCGCAAGCTGGGCCCATGCCCGAGTATTTATACTCTCCCTGGACAGTGCCACCTGCAGGCCACTCAGTATTATTTCAGAAGTCTTTCTTTCATGAATGACAGATTCATGTCACAAACTATCTTGCAAGGCAAACAACCGTACAGATAAAAACGTATTCCAATGCATGTGCAGACATATCCATTTCCCAGTGGTTATTCTCTTCAGTATCTCTGAAGCAGCTTTGTATTCAATACATCAATAACCTGACTGTCAACATTACAGCAATGTACATACAGACTGAAATTAATTTCCAGTCCTATCGCCAGTAGCACTAAATTTGGCTAATTTGTGCTCTAGGCAAGCAGCATCTTTAATTCAGAGAGACTAGTTCACGCGTTACTACCCATCATCACTTTAATCACTGACTGACAGACTATGCTCTTTGACAGATCTTAACTGAATGGCATGGCCGGAAGAAAAGGGTGCAGTTCAGGGACCTCTGAAAATCATTTATAAAAAAACACTCATATGCCAACAAGCATTATTTTTCTCCAGTTATTTTCACAATGTTTATCGTTCAGTCTTCGAATTACCAAGAGAGCTCAGACGTGGTAAACTTCAGCAGCGCCCAATTTCAGTGAAGCATCATAATGTACCAAACAAATTAGCCTGCTGTTCATTACTGAAAGACACACACCTAATACATTTTCCATCAGTTATGATGACAACCTTCTTGGTCGTAAAATGGGCTTACATTAATTTTGAATCCTACTTTAATTTCTTTACGACACAAAACTGTTTTATACAATGCATAGCTCCAGTTACATTGTATAGTTCCTAATGTTAGATTGCGTTTTGGGGCCAGTTTGAGGAGGACACGGCAGCATACTGTAGAGAGCAAAAGGCAGTCATAATCTTTTTAGCAATCATGAAATAAATGATACAGAGACCAATACACAGAAATTCAGGGCTTTTAAATATATAAATTTATTTTTCTCTTCATCATGAAGTGGGAAATCCAAAGTCACATTTGCCATTAATACTGCACCTTGATTTACATTAAAAAAAGAGATCCATTTGAGTTATGTAAGGACACTCCACCCTTGTTCTGTGCATGAACTTTCTCTCCTCCCCTCAGACAGCTGGCTCTTGAATACAAATGTCAACTATGACTGGGATGTGAACTACACAAGTCTTCACGTTGGAAGCTCAATGCACCAACGCAGTAGCAATTGGGCTGCCATTACTTCAGTTTACTTACTACACAAACACAACATGCCCCAATGTACCAAGAGTAGATTTTCTTTGAAAGGCGTAGATTTTTTTTTTCTATGGTACTCGTGCATCGATGATATTGTAGTGAGCTTCTAATCTTACCAATTGGCTCACGGTAACCAAATTCCAACATGAACATTCTTCCTTTTAAAAAAAAAAGTATTTTTCTCCTCCAACATACACAGGTCCTGACCTGAATCTCTTCTCTTCATCGTATTGGGAGATCAACTTGCAATTATTTAATATCCAGTGCACATTTATTGTCCTTGAAAAACAGCGTTATCCTTTTTTTTTAAATCCTGGAAACTTTCTCTATTCAGAAAGATTTTATAAGTTTATAAAATAATTCAAAATATATCTTTTAAAAAGAATATGTACTGGGCTAAAGGTCACACCACAGGTTCAGCGATAAAAACAGTAGTTTCACAAGTCAAGACCTTTCAGAAATTGCACCCCCCACCCCTCATTTTACAAAATTTATTATTTGAGGATTATAACTCTTTTGATCATTTGTAAAAGTGATTTAAGAACTAGGTACAGTATACAATGGAGAAAAAAAGTTAGACCAGCTGGGATCTCATCTGTTGCCATTGCTTTGATGGCCTTAATACAGCAGAGACTTATGTCATGGCAGCTTAGCTTCTACATACACATATCATGCAACCAAAAATAAGTTACTTTTTTTAAATGAGATAGCAAGATGCTATCACCCCTTTGAGAGCAATAAAGAAACAAAGGTCACTGCATTTACAAGTAAACATAATCTTAAATAAAGCACAGGAATAAGAAAACTGAGCTGACAGGCATCTAGCAAATTTAATAATCAATCCTCTTTAAAGTCTGGTTACCCTTTTGAAAATTACTATACAATTTATTCTGGGGCTGTAAGAAAGTGAGCAGAATGTTAAGCAGCTGGTGTAGTTTCAATATTCCAAAGAGATGGGTTTTAAGAACGGTCTTCAAGGAGGGGTTTAGGGAGGGATTCCAAAGTGCGGGGTCCAGATGGCTGAAGATGCGGCTGCCAACCATGAGACAAAGGAAGGGGGGAATACACAATAAGCCAGTGTCAGAGGAGTAGGGTTCCCAACTCTGGTTGGGCATATTCCTGGAGGTTTCATCGTGTGACCTCTCGCCTCCCAACGCCCTGCCTAGTCAAAACAGCCTTTTTACCTAATCTTCATTATTTTTATAATTAATAAATCAAAGTGTTCAAAAATAATGATAAAAACACAATTTGTTTTAATGTCCCTATGATTTTTCTCCTGGGTTGCTCACAACATTATTAATTCCTGGAGCATCCAGGGCAATCCTGGAGGACTGGCAATCCTACAGAGGAACAGATTTTGGGGCAGGGCGATTGTAGGGCTAGAGGAGGTTACAGAGATGGGGAGGGCAAGGCCATGAAGAAATTTTTACACAAGAGTGAGAATTTTAAATTTGAGGTGTTGGAGGGCCTGCAGCCAATGTAGGTCAGCAAGGACAGGAGTGATGGGCGAATGGGACTTAGTGCAGTCTAATTTGTCATGACGCTCGTCTGACATCCAGTATTGGAGGAGCAGAAATTTCCTTCAATTAAAATTTGGGAAGACCAAAGCCATTGCCTTCAGTCCCCATCACAAACTCCGTTCTCTAGCCAACGACTCCATCCCCTCCCTGGCCACTGTCTGAGGTTGAACCAGACTGTTCGCAAACTTGGCGTCCTATTTGACCATGAGTTGAGCTTACGACATATCCTTTCCATCACAAACACCGCCTAATTCCACCTCCGTAACATGACCTATCTCCGCCCCTCCACTGCTGAAACTCTCATCCATATCTTTGTTACCTCCAGACTCGACTAATCTAATGCTCTTCTGGCCGGCCACCCACCTACAACCCTTCGTAAACTTGATCTCCTCCAAAAGTTTGCTGCCCGTATCCTAACTCGCACCAAGCCCTGTTCACTCATCACACCTGTGCTTGCTAACTGACATTATCTCCTGGACCAGCAATGCCTCAATTTAAAAATTCTCATCTTAGTATTCAAATCCTTTCATGGCCTTACCCATCTCCGTAACCTCCTCCAGCCCTACAACCTTCTGAGATCTCTGTGTTCCTCCAATTTTGGCCTTTTGTGTATCCCCGAATTCCCTCGCTCCACCACTGGCGGCAATACCTTCAGCTGCCTCGGCCCTAAGCTCTGTAATTCCCTCCCTAAACCTCTCAGCCCCTCTATCTCCTTTAAGTCGTTCCTTAAGACCTACCTCTCTGTCCAAGCTTTTGGCCACCTGACGTAATCTAAGAACATAAGAAACAGGAGCAGGAGTAGGCCATTCAGCCCCTCGAGCCTGCTCCGCCATTCAATAAGATCATGGCTGATCTTCTACTTCAACTCCACTTTCCTGCACTATCCCCATATCCCTTGATTCCCTTAATATTCAAAAATCTATCGATCTCTGTCTTGAATATACTCAACAACTGAGCCTCCACAGCCCTCTGGGATAGAGAATTCCAAAGATCCACCACCCTTTGAGTGAAGAGATTTCTCCTCAACTCAGTCCTAAATGGCCGACCCCTTATTCTGAGACTGTGACCCCTGGTTCCAGACTCCCCAGCCAGGGGAAACATCCTCCCTGCATCTACCCTGTCAAGCCCTGTAAGAATTTTGTATGTTTCAATGAGATCACCTCTCATTCTTCTAAACTCGAGAGAATATAGGCCTAGTCTACTCAATCTCTCCTCATAGGACAAGCCCCCCATCCCAGGAATCAGTCTGGTGAACCTTCGTTGCACTCCCTCTATGGCAAGTATATCCTTCCTCAGGTAAGGAGACCAAAACTGTACACAATACTCCAGGTGTGGTCTCACCAGGACCCTATATAATTGCAGTAAGACGTCTTTACTCTTATACTCAAATCCTCTTGTAATAAAGGCCAACATACCATTTGCTTTCCTAATTGCTTGCTGTACCTGCATGTAAGCTTTCAGTGATTCGTGTACAAGGACACCCAGGTCCCTCTGAACACCAACATTTCCCAATCTCTCACCATTTAAAAAATACTCTGCTTTTCTATTTTTCCTACCAAAGTGGATAACTTCACATTTCTCCACATTATATTCCATTTGCCATGTTCTTGCCCACTCACTTAGCCTGTCTATATAACCTTGAAGCCTCTTTGCATCCTCCTCACAACTTACATTCCCACATAGCTTTCTATCATCAGCAAACTTGGATATATTACATTTGGTCCCTTCATCCAAATCATTGATATAGATTGTGAATAGCTGAGGCCCAATCACTGATCCTTGCAGTACCCCACTAGTTACAGCCTGCCAACCTGAAAATGACCCGTTTATTCCTACTCTCTGTTTTCTGTCAGTTAACCAATCCTCAATCCATGCTAGTATATTACTCCCTATCCCATGAGCCCTAATTTTGTTTAATAACCTCTTGTGTGGCACCTTATCGAATGCCTTCTGAAAATCCAAATACACCACATCCACTGGTTCCCCCTTATCTATTCTGCTAGTTACAACCTCAAAAAATTCTAACAGATTTGTCAAACATGATTTCCCTTTCATAAATCCATGTTGACTCTGCCGAATCCTATTATTATTTTCTAAGTGCCCTGTTACCACGTCCTTAATAATAGATTCTAGCATTTTCCCTACTGCTGATGTCAGGCTAACTGGTCTGTAGTTCCCCGTTTTCTCGCTCCCTCCTTTCTTAAATAGTGGGGTTACATTTGCTACCTTCCAATCCGTGGGAACCGGTCTAGAATCTATGGAATTTTGGAAGATGACAACCAATGCATCCACTATCTCTATAGCCACCTCTTTTAAAACCCTGTATGTAGACCATGATGTCCAGGGGATTTATCGGCTTTCAGTCCCATTAATTTCTCCAGTGCTTTTTTTTACTAATACCAACTTGTTTCAGTACCTCATTCTCGCTAGACCCTTGGTTCTCCACTATTTCCGCAAGGATTTTTGTGTCTTCTTCCATGAAGACAGACACAAAGTATTTGTTTAATTTCTCTGCCATTTCCTCATTCCCCGTTATAATTTCTCCTGTCTCAGCCTGTAAGGGATACATGTTTACTTTCGCTAATCTTTTCCTTTTTACATACCTATAGAAGCTTCTGCAGTCTGTTTTTATGTCGCTAGCTAGTTTACTCTCATATTCTATTTTCCCTTTCCTTATCAATTTCTTGGTCCTCCTTTGTTGAATTCTAAAATCCTCCCAATCCTCAGGCTTACTACTCGTTTTGGTAACATTATAAGCCTCTTCCTTTAATCTAATACTCTCTTTAATTTCTCTTGTTAGCCACGGTTGGACCATTTTTCCTGTGGTGTTTTTATTCCTTAAGGGAATGTATATTCGTTGTGAATTATAAATTATTTCTTTAAATGTTTGCCATTGCTTTTCTACTGTCATATCTTTTAATCTAGTTTCCCAACCTACCTTAGCCAACTCGCCTCTCATACCTACGTAGTTTGCTTTGTTCAGGTTTAGGACCCTAGTTTCGGACTTAACTAAATCACTCTCAAACGCAATATAAAATATTATCATATTATGATCACTGCTCCCCAGAGGCTCCTTCATGACAAGGTTATTAATGAACCCTGTCTCATTGCACAGTACTAGATCTAAAATAGCCAATTCTCTCGTAGGCTCCTTGATGTGCCTCGATGTCAAATTTTGTCTGATAATGCTCCTGTGAAATGCGATAGGATGTTTTACTGCATTAAAGGCGCTATATAAATGCAAGTTCTTTCTGTATAGGATATGGGCAGCCGAGTTTTGGATGAACTGAAGTTCACAGCAGGTGGAGGATGACCGATCGATCAGGAGAGGATTGGAAAGTAGAATCTGGAAGTGACAAAGGTAGGGATGAGAGTTTCATCAGCAAATGGGCTGAGGTTGGATAGAGGCAAGCACTGTTGCTGTGGCAGCAGCAGAAATATGACTGCAGAGATTCAAACAGGGATTGCAAGAGAGGTGGGCACGGATTACCAAGAAGTAAGACTGGATTTGGATGAGCCAGTATGAATTGGCTTTCCAAATCTGAAGCGAGCTCGGGAGCAATTCTCTCTCAATTCACTTTCTACAGTATGAACATACCATAAGAAATGGACTTGTGAGTATAGCAGACACACCACTTTCCACATCTAGACAATGTGGTGAAGCAGCTAAAAAGACTGATAAAATGTTAGTACTTGTAATCAGAGCAGACAGAACACTATGGGCTCGATTTTGTCATGGGGCGGGCTAGGGTCATGTCATCCGCTTTTCGTGTTAGCCACCCGACTCCAATTGGATGGGAGAGAATTATGCGATTTTCCCCTAATTGGGCAATTGAGTTCCAGCATGTGGGAACCCATGACCCAATTAGTCGCCTCTGATGATGTCATCATTGCTGTTGTATTTAAGGTCTGCAAAGACTGCCAACCTTTTGGCCTTTGTTGTGAGAGGGACCTGGAGGCAAAATGAGCAGCAGGAGACCTAAGTGTGCTCCCAGATTTTTTTTCACCGCCACCACCAACACCACCACTCCAAATCCAAACTTCAAACTTCCACAACAATGGTTATGCCTACTAAAAGTGCCCCCAGAATGATGATTAATCAAATCTCCTTTTTAATGGTGGAGCTGCAGCTGATAGTCAGCAATCCAAGTGTGCTACCGCCAGGTTTCACCGTCATGTTTCAGAGGAGGCGTGCATCACGTCGGAAAAGTGTTAAAATCAGAAAGGCCTCTCAAAATCGGATTATAGAGACAATTAAGTGGTTGTTAAGGGCCTTAAGGGCCTATCCCGCCTCTTGGAGGCGGGACGGAGACGGGATCAGAAACCACGCATTTGGGAAAATTGCTCGGAGGCGGGATGGAGGCGGGGTTGGGCCCGCCCGCCATTTTTTGCAATTTTAACACCCCACACGCCTCCATTCCCGCCTCCTCGTGCCTGGCAAAATCGAGCCCTTTAACTTCATCAAACATAAATTGCTTAAATAAAAGTAAACCCAGATTATTTTTTCCAAAATAAGCCATATGGTTTAAAGGGAATACTGGAAATGTGAAAAGTAAATTTACAACAGATACTGTATCAGGAAAACTTCTTTATCAAAGATTGATAATTGTTTGGAATCGACCAATCAAAACTAATAGAAGCAAACCATTGCGATTATCTAAAATTCAGTTGTGGTGCAAGCATTAATGTGTTGAAATATAGGCCGGGATTTTACTAACCTCGGTGGGTGACATTGGTGGCGGGTCCCAACCCTGCTGCTTGCTCCATCCCACTCTGTGAAATGAATTTCCCTTGATTGGGCTTGTTAAGCCCACCCAGCGTGTTTCCCGGCCAATTAGAGAAAACGGATCTGGTGAAGTCATTTGATGACGTGTCATCAGCCAGTTTCCTTCAAGGAACCATGGCCAACTTTACTTTGACATTTGTACTGTCAGTGTTCTGCAGCATTGAGGTGCTGCAAACACTGACAATGACTGCACAAAGGCACATGACTGCACCCAGGCTCTCCCATGACTCCCTCCATATGCTTATGGAGGGAGTCACAGCACGCAGGGAGGTCCCCTTCCCTTCCCATGGGAGGAAAAGACCTCCCCAGGAGATCAACACAGCCTGGTTGCACATTGCAGAGGAGGGCACAAGCAGGGATGTGGTCAGGAGGACCAGGCTGCAGTGGTGCAAATCTTTCATTGATCTCAGTAGATCACGAAATGTTAGTACAAAGCCACACTCAACCTCATCCTGTTGTGCTTCTCATCACATCCCCATCACTCTGCATTCCCTACCCTACTCCTGCACATCCTTCTCACACCAACTTACCTTGCACCTCCACCCATCCCTCTCTATCTATATTATCAGATCCCCATCTCACTAGCCACCCCTCACACTCACCCTCACCCAAGTGCAATCATACCAACTAACAACACACAAGGGTAGGCACTTGGGTGTTTTATGCAATGCCCATGTAAAATTTCTGTTAAACATTGAAATCTTTATTTTCAACACTTTGCATTCTTGGACAGATTTGTGTGCACCTTTGGAAGTGGCTTAGTGAGTCGCAGTGAATGGTGATACATAACGGTACCCCCCGCAATGGTGGTGAGTGTGAAAGGAATGGCTTGGGCATTGTAGGGATGCTTTATGGTGTTGGTGTGGGGTGGTGCCAACCTGGCACATCATGTGGCAGCCAGGGTGTACAGCGTCAAGTGAAGTAAATCTGGCCATGGTGAGGCCATCCCTGGCAATGTGGTCAGGTGCTGATGCCCTCTGCCCTGTGCAGCATCAGGTGATTGCGGAGAAGGTTGGTGGTGTTGTTGTTGGTGCTGCTGGTGTTGGGGCTGATCGTGGTGCGTTTCTGAGGACCAAGGTGAGAGAATATAAAGGGCACCCATGCTGATGGAATAGATGGCAGGTGAAGTAGAGATGACAGAAGCGATCTGTCAATGGTGAGAGGGGTAATGAGGTCAGACTGGATGGAGCCTTGTGTAAAGACTTGCAGCATGGTGAATCTGTTGCGGAAATGCAGTGAGGAAGAGTTTGTGGCTGAGGGAAGATATCTCTGTAAGCTGGGAACTTTTCCTGTAAATTTGAAGCTGTCAACTCAACAGCTGATTCAATGGCCACTGAACTCCCACCTCAGCTTGACAGACATGGTCCACGACCAGCATGGACAAGCTGTCAAATGCAGAAGGTGAGCTGAAATTCATTCTTAAGTGGCTCCAAACAAGCCACTAATTACTTGAATTGGGTCCTTCGCTGTGAACCCGCCGCTGCGTGTTGGGTCTGCTCAGTGCAGACAAACCCAACATCGGGGAAAGGCACATGGCGGCGGGTTCACAGTGGGGTCCCGACCCGCTGGGGGAAAAAAACACTTTCCCACCCGACCCGCTGGGGGAAAAAAACACTTTCCCACCCGACCCGCCACCAATCGCGCCCGCTGATCCCCAGAAAATCTCGGCCATCAACTTGAACCAGCTTACTTTTTTCATTCTCATCTTTTCTTTTGAAAAATCTTGTATGTTTAGCACAAATAATGTTATTTGTAGCTGGGCAATCAATGGGAGAAAGAGAGAGAGAGAGAGAGAGCGAGAGAGAATGAAAGAAAAGAAAAAACTTGAATTTATATAGTGCCTTTCACGACCACCGGGCATCCCAAAACGCTTTACAGCCAATGAAGTACTTTTGAAGTGTAGTCACTGTTGTAATGTAGGAAACATGGCAGCCAATTTGCGCACAGCAAGGTCCCACAAACAGCAATGAGATAAATGACCAGATAATCTGTTTTGACTGATGTTGATTGGGGGATAAATATTGGCCAGGACACTGGGGAGAACTCCTCTGCGCTTCTTCGAAACAGTGCCAAGGGATCTTTTATGTCCACCTGAGGGGGCAGACGGGGCATCAGTTTAACGTCTTATGAGTTATTACATTATCCAGGTATGCAAATTATGTTCACCCTCCATAAACCAAACACAGATAAATATCTATCAATTTCACATGTCTCAGCAGGGCACATGAATTGCAGCTGCTATAAAACTCACTCTCCTGTAATTGTGTCATAAAAGCCAATTCCTGTACTGGAGACAGTTTGCTATTTTATTGCAGTAACTGATAGCTTTAAATTCCTTGCATATATATTGTGCATCAAACTCGTATGCCCTTAAGTTAGGCTGTGGGCTAGCTGCGTACAAATGTCTAATGCATTAGCCCGAAATTGCTCTGTTACTTCAGCAGAGACAATGGGCTGGATTTTGCAGTGGTAATGAGGGCGAATCTGTTAGTATTCGCCGTCATTACCCCTCTGAAACTGACCGCAACTTTAGGTAATATAATATGTCCACTTTCCTATGCTTTGCTCAAATTTTTATCTGCATGCGCAGATAAAATGCGGAAATCCTGAAGATCAGTTGAAATCACATCCAAGGACGAAAACTTCCCCTTTTACGCTGTTATCGCTGTTAAACCCCCTAAAACTTTTAGCCTTGTTGAAAGATGTGTAACTGGGTTTTTAAATGGCGTACTGACTGCTGAACAACCATTCTGGCCCAGAACAACTAATTTTAGATTTGTGAATGTAAAATTTTTCCTCTAATATAATTATGAGTTACATGGCTTTTAATATAATTTTTTTTTAAAGTTGATTTCTGATATTTCAGCCTTAATCCTATGTGTACATCTCAATCTTTATTTCACTCTCTGTAAAATTTATAAAAAGTAAATTAGAATCTGTGCATTTTACTTCCTGGTTTGCTGTCTGTGAGAATTCTTCAATGTAATTGGCTGCATAGGCAGCTTGATGACATCACTGTTGCTGGATGCTTAGGATTTGCTTGATTTGGCGCCAGATTTAAACAAAGGCCGGGAGAGCTGAAACTCACGCCACAGAGATCGCTAGATCTTTGTGGGCAGCTTCCTTCGAGGTCAGTGGCGAGCACCGTCGTTTCGTCGCTGACCACAAATTCCGGGCCATTAGTTTATTTGTTTTATACTGATCAATATTTCCGCTAGAATAGCAGTAATACTCATACATCATTAACCATCAGCCAGATTGAAGTGGCCAATGCCTTCCAATTTTTTGCTGCCACACTCATACTAGGTTTGACCTAAGACAGCGCTGAGGGATCCTGAGTTATTAATGAAAGGAAAGCTATGCCAATGCTAAGGTCTTTCTTCTTTACTTCTGACCCCCATCTTTTGCTCCACCATATGTGTAAGGAAAACATCTAAAAAAAGAAATTTGAGCAAAGCGTAGGAAAGTGGGCATATTATATTACCGAATTTACAAATCAGACCACAGTTACTGTTTTGTTAGTTGTTGCTAGCTCTGGCAACTGTTAGTACATGAAACCAAGTTACTCGTAAAATCCATAATCATTAGATCATGAAAAACATGCATCATGTCTGAATAGATCACTTGTGAAATAAGCTTAAACTTGGTGCCAACAGCTGGATTAATGATTATTTTTGATAATCATCTGTTAAAAAGAAAGGTAATCCTCCCCATTGTAGCCTCCTGAGTCACTCAGCATGAACTAAAATTGGAAGACAGGCAGGTGCCAGACATGGCACCTGAAACCTGACCCAAGGTGGAGCACCTGGTATCTTCTCCCTTCTCTGTGCTCAATGAGCCAGAGAAGATCAGCAATTATCATTTCTAAATGAGTGTCTGCCTTATCAGGGAAGTCAGCCATGAACTCTCAGTGCACTAATGTAATTTCACAAAAATAAACTACATCCAAACAACCTCATTAAGTATAGATACAAGTATTTTTTTGTTTTAAAAATAGCATAATCCTAACCTCATCCCAAAAACTTAACATGAGATGCTGCCTTCACTATCCTGTGAACCTGTACCCGCAAATCCCTCTGCTCTTCAACAGCACCAAGTCTACTTTCATTCACAGTATAATTACTGCAGTTTTTTTTAAACCAAAATGCATCACCTTACACTTACTGACACTGAGTTCCACCTGCCACTTTCTGCCCACTATCAGACCGTTGTTCGCCATAGAATGTTATTTGTGGCGTGCAAAGTTTGTACGAAATGCCAAACTGGTTGAGGATAAAGTTAACTAAATTGGTTGAACTGGCTCAGAAGAACCCAGCAACACTGAGTAAACAAGGGGCCAAACCAACCTTAAGAAAATGGCTTGTAAAAGTGGATCATTTTACATTCAAAGAAAGATGAAAGTAACAGGCTTTAAGAAAAATCACTTTATTCATTTTGGCATTCTATTCAGACGAACAAAAATTATTTGTTGTTTGGTCTACTTTTAATACTAACACAGTCATCCTCACATTGTGTGTTTAAGCTCTGGACAACTTGAGTTCTTTTTGTACCCTACCACTGTAATGGGTCACTTGCAATCAATCACTATGACTTATTGAATTAGCCTACAGAATGTAATGTTCTCTTATTCCAAACAAATCCAAACGGTTTCAAGCGAAAAGTTGCATCAGTTGCCAGTTTGACAGAGATCAATCTTGTGGCTACTCAGACGTTCACTTATAACATGGGTCGATGAATAGTAACCAGGAGCAGGAACACTGAATGATTTTGCTCCTCCAAAACCCGGGCACTGAGGCTAATTATAGCATTCCCATTGCTGCCCAGCTGACCAAATAGAGAATGGATCAGAGTTCAAACCCAGGACCTTCTAGTCTATGCAGCTCAGCTACTCATGCTCTTAACCAGCTGAGTAATTGAGAGAGCCTTCAATTATATGTTGGAAAGCAAAAAATACATCTGAACAAGTAATTGTAGGACAGTGGTAAGTATTAAACCCAAGTTTCAATTCTGCTTAGATTACACATTTGCTGCACTCTGAAAAAAGCTGCAACTGTTGTAAATGATGGCCCAGAATTTACAGTCAGCGGCGAAGCGAAAGCGTTCGCCACTAGCCCCGAAGTATGCTTCGCACACGGATCTCGCGATCCCTGTGTTGAGAACTTCGAGTTTTCCAACATTCAATTCAAATTATAGTGGGAATCCCCTAGTGTGAACTGCTGTGACGTCAACAGGCTGTCTAAGCAGCCAAACAAAACGCAGAATTCTCACAGACAGCGAACCAGGAAGTGAGTAAGCTCTTAAAATTCTAACTTTTTAAAAATGTTAGAGAGAGCAAAACAAAGATTGGGGCTCTCACGTGGGGAAGAGGTAAACCTGAAATAAAAATGGACAAACATTTTTTAAAAATTTAAAAACATTTTTTTTAAATTTCTTAAAAATTTTGGGGGGAAAATTCAGTTGGTTGCGCCTCCTGTTAGCGCCTTAAGAGGGCGCTAATGCGGTGCAAATCATCTAGCGCCCAGGCGCGGCGATGTTTGCGCCGCTCGCGAAATTAACTAGACATTTTGCGGCGGCGCTAAACACTACCGCCACGATCTCCTGCGCCGGCAGATCGTGACGTCAGTCGAGTGCGCAACGCCCCGGTATCGCCCCGGAGCGGATATTGAGTGGCGCCCCCTGCCTTACCGCCTGACGCTAGCAACGACAGGTTGAGGGGAGCGTTTTGCAGTCATGAAGGGACTGGGGGAGCGCTATTTAAAGGCGACCGCTTCCTGCCTTTTATTGTTGGTGCCATTTTTGAACCACGCATTCTGAGAGAGAGAGAGAGAGAGAGAGAGAGACTTCTGGAGAGATTCAACACTGTGTGAAGGAGTTTTGGGTACTGAGCAGCACTTTGCAGGTTCATTTTGATTTGCCCTTCCTTGTATCGATTTAGAAGAGAGTGTGGGGGCTGCACTCTGAGCTCTTTCCCTGGTACTCTCCATTGTTCTTTCCAGCAGATTTGATGTGCAGGTCTCTCCAGGCCGAGATTCAAGGCTGCAATGAGCAGAATGTGGATGGAAAGCAAGATCAACCATCCCCTTTAAGAACTGGCCGTGTCATTGTGTGTGTGTTCCATTGCTGACTGACATCACATGAGCTTCGCCAGCGCTCTGAGGTAGCGCCTCGCTCCTCGGCCTTTGCGCCTTAAGACAGGTGTGAAGCGCCTGATTTAGCGCTCCAATCACCTCCAGGGGCAATAAAAGTCAAGTTTGCAGTCGGTGGCAATAATTAGCGCCAGGCGCTAATCTTTGCGCCCGGCCAATAATTGCGCCCCAAATGGGGCGATACTGAATTTCTCCCCCTTTATTTTTTATTAAAATGGACAAATTTCACACTGCACAAAATTAAAATTAGTTTCTCAGGCCCTTAACTTTTGTTTAGCAGTCAATACGCTGTGAAAACCCCAGTTACACCTAATCCCTTTGGGTCTAACTTTTAGTGGGGAATTTAACAGCGTAATTACTGCGGAAGAGCCAGGGGGCACAGCGCAGCCTGTGGCGGAGCAGTGAATGACAGACCGCAACTTCAGGATTTCCGCATGCGCCTGCATATGCACTAAATCCCAAAGTTGCGGTCAGTTTCAAAGGCGGAATGACGGCGAACGTTGCCAGTTCGCCATCATCCCAACAGCAAATTCCGGGCCAATATTTACCAATGGTATCTTTCTGCAATTGGCAGTAATGCGCAGTAACAATCAGCATTTTTTTTAAATTCCTACCACAGTCTCCGCAACATTTATACATTTTCCCTGGGCAAAAGAATTTGTTGGAGACCTGACCTCTAAATTCCGCCAATGCCGCTGGGAAGAATGCAGCAGCAGTTTGGGGTGATTGCTCCCCTGATTTTCCAAAATGCTTGTGGGGATATTCCTGGCCTCCACTTACTACCTTCCCAGACTTTGTGAAGAACAGGATAGGAGGTCGGAAACTCAGTCTGGGGTCGACTAGGATACTGAGGTTGCTAACAGTCTGGTTCAACCTGAAATAGTGGCAAAGGAGGGGGATGGAATTTCGAGGATGCAGAGTTCGTAGCAGGCTTCAGTCTTTCCAATGCTTAACTGGAAGAAATTGCGGCTCACCCATGACTGGATGTTGGACAAGCAGTCTGACAACACAGAGGCAGTGGAGATGTTGAGAGAGGTAGTGGAGAGGTAGAGCTGTCTGTCGTCAGTGTACATATGGAATCACAATATATAAGATGTAGGTTTGTGTCCATAATTTGCCTCCCCCATTTCACGGAAAGTAATCATCTCTTTCCCCTGTGTTTGGGAGGGGGGAGATGCAAATCAGGAAGGTACATCAACTTAATACCACAGTGAATTAGTTTACTGAAATAATAAACAAACATAAACAGTTGCAAAGCATACTTGCTACATATTCATTCTACTGCATGGACAACGGAAAGCAAGATTGGAACAGATCTTTGGTCACAATGGTTCAAGGACAGGAAATGGAAAATTTAAGGAGTGTTGTTGGTTCACAACATCTACATCTTTGACAAGTAACACATTTGTTTCACAACTTGGTTACTTTTATTTAACCAATTCTCTCTGATCTAGTTATTAGCAAAATAACTAATATTGAATCCTCATTAAAAACACTTTCATGAGAACATTGCTCATCTTATGCTGCACAGTACAACATATTTCCAAAACGTGGACATAATGATCAGTCAGATCAAACGTTTTATTTCTTCTGAATGATCAACAACTCAGATAAAGAGATCACACGAAATTATACCAGTTTTTAAGAACCCGTATTTAGTTTTCCACCTCAGTTTATCGTCTCATCTGAAAGACAGCACCTCTGTTAGTGCAGCACTCCTGCAGTACTGCACTGGAGCGTCAGCCTGGATTTTGTGCTCAAATCTCTGGAGTGGGACTTGAACCCACAACCTTCTGACTCAGCAGCGAGAGTGCTACCATTCAGCCACAATGGACATTGTGAGAGGCTAAAATTTATAGTGCAAGAGGGCACCAAAGTTGAAAACAGCAGGGAAGAAAACAAGGTAAATAAATCAAAGAGAAGTGATTTGATCACACCAGCTCATTATATTGTAAATAAGTGGGTAAAAACGTGTTGAAAAATTCAGATTTTTAAAAATTATAAAACCAGAACTATCAAGAACACCACTATAAACACTAGTTACAATCCCCTAGATCTTGCTAGGTTAGAATTATCTATTACAAAGATGTTTTTATGCCAATGCCTCAGGATAAAGGGTAGGACATTCAGGACTGAGATGAGAAGAAATTTCTTCACACAGAGGGTGGTGAATCTTTGGAATTCTCTACCCCAGAGGGCTGTGGAGGCTCAGTCATTGGGTATATTCAAAACAGAAGTCGATAGATTTCTGACTAGTAAGGGCAACAAGGGATATGGCGATGGGGTCGGTGAATGGAGTTGAGGCAGAAGATCAGCCATGATCTCATTGAATGGCGGAGCAGGCTCAAAGGGCCGAATGGCCTACTCCTGCTCCTATTTCTTATGTTCTTATGTTCAATGTTATACCTACCACCTGGTACGAGTTGCTACTCCTGAGACAACATCAGTCCATCTACTGAAGTTGCCACAGTCACATTATATTGGCTAAACTCATGGGGTGTGTAGTCACCTGAAACTTGGAGTTCCGCCACACATTCACATGACTCTTGGCCTGAATAGTACAGGATATGCTTCCTTTTTAACTAAACTGGAGTATCTGCTGCCAACCTGAGGAAGAAACTGGACTCTCACTAGTAGGTAGGTATATGTCTTTACATATGTTATGTGCATTTGATTATATTGTGTTGCGTCAGCTGCTCATGTCACATGGCAGCCAACAATACACTAGTTAACCACCAGAATACCACTTAGGTTAGTATTCCATAGAGCAACAATCAGGGCCGTTTTGAATTTAGCATCTTTCACACTGCAGAAATCTTACCATTACAAGGGCATTAAGCTGGATTTATATTACAGGAAACTCTCATTTAAATGGCACCTAAATATCCGGAATGCTCTATTAACCGGCAAAATTCATACTCCAAAAACTCCTCCCCAATAACCAGCAATGTTGCCGAGTCCGAGTCTCCCGTGAACGCCGAGTTAGTCAGTGGGGGTAGTTCTCCAAAGTGCCACTACTCGGCTTCCTGGCGCTGTCGGAAGTCTGAACACCGCAATAACAGGAGTCTGATTCTCCCGCGCTGCCGCTAGTCTCTTCTGATCCGCCATTTTACTGTGTGTCTCTCCATCTTTATTGTGAATTATCTCCCCCATCTTGCATTATGGAATTCCCAAAAGCTGGTCCAAGCAAAAGGAAGAGAGTGGTGTTAACTTTAAAACAGAAAATTGAGATATGCCAACGACTAGAAAGGGGAGAGAAGCGTATCAACATTATGAATGAATTCAAAATCGGTTCGTCAACAATCTACGACATCAAATCGCAGAAGGATAAGCTGCTCAAGTTTTATTCAAGCTCGGAGACATCTAAGAGTGTAGAGAAACGGCGTACGCGTCGTAAGCCTAAGCTTGAAGAGCTGGATACCGTGCTTTATGAGTGGTTTTCTCTTAAGCGTTCAGAGGGTGTTCCACTTTCCGGACCCATGCTAATCAAGAAAGCGAAGGATTTCTACGGAAGGATGGAGCTCACTGACAAGTGTGCTTTCTCCGAGGGATGGCTAACGTGCTTCAAGTTACGGCACAGGATACGACGACTCGATATTTCCGGGGAGAAGAAATCAGCTGATCACGACGCCGCAGAAGAATACAGCGATTATTTCAATCGGATTGTGCAGCAACATGATTTGTCGCCAGCACAGATATATAATGCCGATGAAACCGGCTTATTTTGGAGGTTTTTGCCAGAATCAACGCTTGCTGGGGCTAGTGAGGCTAATGCTTCAGGTTACAAGAAAAATAAAGATCGTGTAACCGTGCTAACAAGTGCGAACGCTGCTGGATCACACCGGGTTAAACTTCTTGTTATTGGGAAGTATAAAAATCCCCGTGCATTTAAAAATGTGAGGCACTTACCTGTTGAGTACAAAGATCAAAAAAATGCTTGGATGGATAAGGAAATCTTCTCCTATTGGTTCCATCATATTTTTGTTCCATCTGTGAGGGAACATTTCCGTAAAATAGGGAAACCTGAAGATAGCAAATGCATTTTATTGCTTGATAATTGTAGAGCCCATCCGCATGAATCCGAGTTGGTTTCGGGAAATATTTTCACCATTTATTTGCCACCAAATGTAACTTCTCTCATACAACCCATGGACCAGGGCGTTATCCAAAATCTTAAGTGTCATTACAAGAAAGACTTCCTACGTAAACTGATAAACCAAGATGACAATATTCACGCATTTCAGAAGGAATACAGTATTAAAGATGCCATCTATAATGTTGCATGTTCCTGGAACTTGGTGAAAGGTCACACTCTGAGGCAAGCCTGGTGCAAATTGTGGCCTTCTGTAATGTTTGCTGAAGGTTCTTCTTCAGAGGAGGAATTTCATGGGTTCAATGTTCGTCCCAAGAAGAGTACAATAATGGAAATGGCTGGCATGGTGAAAAATGTAGGCCCAGCAAACCTTCTACGTCACCTCAGTGAAAGTGATATCGAGCAGTGGGTTGATGCAGATAGAGAAGTTGCTGTTGTGCATATGCTAAGTGATGATGAAATAATTGAGAGTGTTTTGAATCCAAAGAAAGAAAAGGAAAGTGAGATGGAAAGTGAAAAGGATGAGATTTCTGAAGAGAAGAAGATTTCTTGGGCTAAAGCTGCAGAAGGATTTTCTTCAATCCTCCAATTTGCTGAAAGGCAGCCTTGCTACTCTGCCCAAGAAGTTATGCAACTCCATATTCTGCATTCCATGTTTCTACAGAAAAGGCAAGAGTCCACTAAGCAAACCGACATCCGCAACATGTTTAAGAAAGCTTCCAAAAGAGTCGAAGCAGCGGAAGTGCCTGAAGAATCTGTGGAATCTGTGGAAGTGCATGATCCTGATGACCCAGCTGGCATGGATATTCCTGATGAACCAGTTGACTTGGAATAAGTGTACAGTCAACTACAGTACTGTATACAGTCATTTATAAGTTTTGTTTTACTGTTAAGTAATTAAAGAGTTATGGATTACCCTTCAACTGGCAGTACTGTACTTAATCAAGCATCTTCCACCATCCATTTAACACAACATTCTGTAGGTGAGTACCCAATTACTGTATACTGCACATTTCTTGATTTTTTTTAGTTTTGTTGGTTAAAAATAGCCTCGGTAGATAACCCTCTCCGTCATCCGGAATTTTTATTCAACCGGCACCACCCCAGTCCCGTCGGTGCCGGATAACAAAGAGTTTCCTGTACAGTGCTACCACCTTAGTCAGGACTGTCTTCAGCAGCTGCTTTGTAATATAAACGTGGTGGCATGGAGATGAACTTCAAGAGGTAACTCCCTCCCAGGCAACCAGCAAACATGAATGGCTGCGTTTGGACCCTATGGTTGTCATTTTTTCAGGTCACGTGCAGTAGGCTTTTCAGAACACCTGTACAGGTTGTTGTTGCATTCCTGGCCTGTATGCATTTTGCTCCAACATCAATTAAGGTGCACAGTCAGAAATTTAAAGTTGCAAATGTACCATTGAAGCAACCGTACTTGCACAAGCTCACACATGCACAACTATTTTAAAGTCACAATTGTACCTTTTTAAAACAGCTACATTTGTATAAAGATTGTATGTTTCAGTAATGCCAAGGGTGCCCTGAAATCTGCCCTGTAACCTAAATGGAGTGAATTTCAATAAGCCGTAACAAATTGGAACATAGGAGGAGGCCATTCAGCCCGCGAGCTGTTCTGACATTTGTTTAGATCAAGGCTAATCTGTACCTCAATTCCATTTACCCGCCTTTGCTCCATATCCTTTGATGCCCTTCCCTAACAAAAATGGAAATGGTTCTAATATAAGTAGGACATGAAGCAGGCATTGTCACCATACTGAAGAGGGTTCATTCAGTTGCCAGGAAAAATCTGCTCCAATAAAATCCAGTTCAGATTAAGAGTCTGCTTTGTTAGCCACCACAATAAGTTCACACTACAGTACACTGCATTAACTTTTGCTCTTTTTAAGTGTATAGATTTAAAGATAAAACAGTGGCACATGCAATGACAATACTCACTTCTCTGTTTACCAATGTGAATTACAAGGCACTGCACCAAATGTCAATGCTCTTTGAACTTATCATTAAGAAATCTTTTTGCTAAGACTCCAAGCTGGAAAACTTTAATCAATGTTAAAGTGAATTGCTTGGTAGTTTAGTTTCATTTCGAAATTGTTTACAATGCATTTTTAGAAACAAGCATCGTAAAATCATGTGACAGGTTTAAATTGATGTATATTTCACCATCTAATTTATCACCTTGCAACATTGTTAATCAGGCAGATGTTTAGACAGGTATTGGATGGTGATCAAAGGTTGCAAGGCTGAAGTCAAGCACTAGCATGTCCTTATATGGTCAGGAATCTAATTGCAGGAGAACAGGTGGATAGGTGGAGTTGTGTGTGGCTTTCAGGCTGCACAGTTCTCAACTGTGAGTCAATTGCTCAGTAATTCACTTGTGTATTATTCAGGTTCCATTATTCTATAGACTGGGTATAGAGTTCTGCTACTAGGTACAGTTCATGTCTTTCATAACATCACATAGTTATCACTATACCTCAGTTCTTCTTGTACTGATCTTTTGTAGCAGAAGATTGCGTTTAATAGGATAACATTTCAAATTTTATAGACATACACGCTATTTTTTTTAAAAATATACAATTACTAAAACTATGTCTTCCTGTATACCAATCAATGTAGCATATAATATTGATTACGCTAAAGAAAAAGCCATTTAAAATAAAATACACATGATTAGTAAAACTATGTATCATATAATTCCATGACGGTTGCAGCCAATCGTAACATAAAAGCTCGGATTAGTTAGTAATATAAAATCACGATTTATATCAGTGATTACATCATGGAAGGCCAACAGTTAATTGGCAAAAATGCAGCAATAATATCACCTCTTGTCAAAGCATTGGACTATATAAGAAAAAAAAGTCCAAGGGTAATGTGAAGCCTGGTAATGTTAAATACTATCTCTGTGGCTGATTGTGAAAATAATGGGGTCAATATTATCCCCCCTCCCACGACGGGAGGGAGAGGGTCGGTGGGGGATTAAACATTAAAAAAAATCGGGGAACGCGTCACCAACCCGCCGCATACGCGCCTGCCGCCATTTTTATGGCAGCGGGTTGCGTAGCGTACCTGTGTCCTATCTTGGAGAGGTGGGACACTTTATTATAGTATTTAAATCAGGCTCCCACAGCGCAATTGGGAGCCCAATTTAAATTTAACAATTACCAGTTGGGTTACCCAGGGCTCGGGAAACCCGGCAGCAAAATGGAGACGGAAGCAGCCAGCTGTAGAAGGTAAGCTCTGTTTAGAGCACTCCTTGTGAGCCAGGAGGAGCAGGAGTGTTCCCCCAGCCCCTCAAGCAAACCTTCAGCCTCCCTTCTGACAAGCGCAATCAGCCCAACACCCCAACCCCCGATCTCGAGCTGCCTGCCCCGCACTTGCCGATCCCCCCACCAAGCTCCGATCTTTCTCTCCCTCACGATTGCCAGGCTCTTACTCCCCCACCACCTCCAAGCCCCGATCTTTTCCGTTTGCCGGGGACCGTCCCCAACAGTCCCTGACTACGGCCTCCTACCGCTGGCTTTTCCGCTCGGCAGCTGGCCAGCCTGTCAAACCGGCCGGCTGCCAAGAGGGAAACAGAATAAAAAAGTGGTACTGCGGTCCTGCCGTTAAATTCAGCAGACCCTCCGAAACAACAATGCCTTTATTAGCACAGGTCCAATCTTACCACTAAAACATCACAACTCGATCATCTCAGGACTTCCTGTGCAAATCTTAATTCTATGAGAAGAGGTGGCAAATCTGATTTATGCATTCTAACCCCCTCAGGATATTGAACTATAAAACACTGGCAGGAATCTAAAATTCAGTATACAGTTCGTTACAAAACTTGTTATAGTATTAAAAAGCAGACCGACAAGGAGCAGCATAACTATACACATTTCCACTTTAATTAGTGAATCAAAAACTAATTCCTTTCTTTGGAACCATGGAATATTAGATTTATGATGGTAATAGGTATAATATCATTTAAATGTATTATTTTAAAATGATTTCCAAAATATGCAGATTAGGTTTTATGACAAAAGAGGCTTTCCTTTAAAATTCAAAATATTATATTATTATTAGACCTTTTTAAATAAAAAAATAAATGGTCTAGGACTCAAACAGCAGAATTATTATCTCAGTGGGAAGTTTTTGAGCAGGCTCCTTCTCCGAAAGAGCCAGGAGAGAACTAATCTCAATGCTTCACTTCAGCTGTGCCATGCTAACTGATGCGGAAGGTTCATGTTGAATTTATTCCATGACCTTTTTAATTCAACAGTTCAGGATTTTAAACACCATTTCTCTTTCAACAGTTGTATGCTGTATGATTCTTTGTAATATTAAATCCCTGTGGCCTCAGACCACACTTTTGATTACACCTCGATGAAGCAGAGAGGATTTTTTCCTACATTAAAGGGTGATTTCTATATATGCAAATTGCTGCAGTTGTTGACGACTCGCCATCTAGTTTAACATGGTCAGGGCTCTCTACATTTTGCAAGTGTAAATATCAGTGTGCTGAACATCCACCCAGCTGTGCTCTGAGTAAGTTTTTGTGGGGTAATTCACAGTCTCTCTACCCACCTCCACTGTGCTTGAAATTACTCTTGCAGGTCTCCTACTCCAACACTGGCTAGTCCCCTGGCCCAGTTTGTTTGGGGACAACCCTCAACCCTGCACAACGGCACCAGTACCCACCATAGCTGTCTGGGTTGATTCTGCATCAGCTTGCCAGCCCCTGCCTGGTTCCTTGTAACTGCACAGGCTTCCTGCTTCCTGTATATTAGCATTCAAGTTGTTCCAACAATGTGTCAGACTCCAACTTTTTACCCAAATATCCAAAATACAATCTAATCTCACTTGGCTAAGGCTACATCCTTTGCTCCCAAAAATACAATGATTGCAGTCACACCTACTCTCTAACTGATTGTTCGTCAGCAGATGTAGATGTATAAATATCAGACAACAATCTGTATCACCCAAACCTTCCATTCACCCAGTGGTGATTGGGTGCAAATTCTTTAACATATCCTATGAAACCGGGATTGCCACACTGTTTCTGACATATTTTGCTGTGAAATGGCACACTGTCTCCCTGACTATACCAGTCACTTATTTTAATTGAGGGCAGTGTTTGATTGCTTTGACATATTGTAAGTAGCATTTAGACACAAAATGATGACAAACCACAAAAAGATAGTGTTTACTGAAATTATCTGGACATAAGATGACCATTTAGAAAGAACTCACACACCTAATAGCATACCCTAAGTAAAAAGCTATCAGTAACATTTATCCTTTCTCATTATTTTAACAAGTAGTGTAACATCACCAATACCTGACCGGCCTCCCATCTTCCACCCTATATAAACTTGAGCTCATCCAAAACTCTGTTGCCTATATCCTAACTCGCACCAAGTCCCATTTACCATCACTACTGTGCTCGCTGACCTACATTTGCTCCCTGGCACCCGGTCCAGCAACACCTCTATATTAAAATTCCCATCCTTGTTTTCAAATCCCTCCATGGCCTCGCCCCCTACCTATCTCTGTAACCTACTTCAGCCCTACAACTCTCTGAGATCTCCGCACTCCACCAATTCTGGCCTCTTGTGCATCCCCAATTTTAATCACTCCACCATTGGTGGCTGTGCCTTCAGCTGCTTAAGCCCTAAGCTCTGGAATTCCCTCCCTAAACCTCTCCACCTCTCTACCTCTCTCTCCTCCTTTAAGACGCTCCTTAAAACCTACCTCTTTGGCCAAGCTTTTGGTCATCTGCCCTAATATCTCCTTATGTGGCTCGGTGTCAAATTTTGTTTGAAACGCTCCTGTGAAGCGCCTTGGGATGTTTTACTATGTTAAAGACGCTATATAAATACAAGTTGTTGTTGATGTAAAAGGCAATTCCACCATATCAATAAATGGCTACTCTAATCATCTGAAAATTTAGGCTTGGTCAGGATGGCAACAATGTTTCAAGATACAGCTCTTTATCGTGTCCATACATAGTGCACAATTACATCAGTAACTTGTTGCCTCTGATAGTAGAAATAACGCTTTGATAAAAAAATTTAATTCTGCAGTAGATCTGTTGCTACATAAACTTTTTTCACCAGCTAGTTTGTCAGCTCTTTGGAGTGAATTGTTTCAGGGATATAACTTACATAATGTTACACTATTAATAGCACTGAATTTGTTTGTGAGGGAAGCAAAGAGAAAATACATTTGCAAATCATATTTGTCTAAATTTGCAGCCATGCTTTCAGCTGCCCTGGCCCTAAGCTGGCTGTGGTTCAGTTGGTAGCACACTCGCCTCTGAGTCAGAAGGTTGTGGATTCAAGTCTCACTCCAGGGACTTGAGCACATAAAGCTAGGCTGACACTCAAGTGCAGTGCTGAGGGAGTGCTGCACTGTTGGAGGTGCCGTCTTTTGGATGAGACGTCAAACCGAGGCCCCGTCTGCTCTCTCAGCTGGACGTAAAAGATCCCATGGCACTATTTCAAAGAAGAGTAGGGGAGTTATTCCCGGTGTCCTGGCCAATATTTATCCCTCAACCAACATAACAAAAACAGATTTTCTGGTCATTATCACATTGCTGTTTGTGGGAGCTTGCTGTGTGCAAATTGGCTGCTGCGTTTCCAACATTACAACAGTGACTCCACTTCAAAAGTACTTCATTGGCTGTAAAGCGCTGTGAGACGTCCGGTGTTCCTGAAAGGCGCTATATAAATGCAAGTCTTTCTTTCTCTGGAATTTCCTCCCTAAATCTCTGTCTCTCTACCTCTCTCTCCTTTTTTAAGATGCTCCTCTTTGATCAAGCTTTTGGTCATCTGTCCTGATATCTCTTTCTGTGGCTCGGTGCCAAAAATGTTTTTTTTATTGATATCACTCTTGTTAAGCACCTTGGGACGTTTTACTACGTTAAATGCGCTATATAAATGTAAGTTGTTGTTGTTGTAAATTGGTTTAAATAACTCAAATGGTGCTGATCGGATGACAATAAGTTGATAATGTCTTCATAGGGTGCACAGAAGTTAACATATATTTTGAGAACTTTAAAGCTCTGCAGAATCTCCTGCACAGTTATATTTGGGGATGTGAAAACATAGGGTCATCAGTTTTCAATATTTCATATTGTACATCAAGAATATGCATATCAGATAAACAGAACTATAGGCAAGATCAAGCTGAATCAAATATAAAACACTACTTGGTGAGAAATAAAGTTGTTTTCCAGCAAATAAAAAAGTTTCCTTAAATTTACCACACCGTGCTCTCACCCCAGTTAAGGGCCTTGGGGTAGAGATCAGTCTATGCTGCCCTTTATACAGATGTTTCAAAGTGTGCAAGAGCACTCTTTTTGTAACTGGATCAATACTTTCTCCTTTTGGGGAAAGGCCCTGCCTCTGTTCATCACCTCCCCACAGCAACGTAGCAAAAGATCTCAAACTCAGCATAGGGGAATTGCAGGCAAAAGCCCATATCCATCCACTCCATGTAGTTCCAACGTTGCCACTGAACTACCTTGGCAGACATATTTGTTGTCCATCATTGCCACATACATTATGGAATACTTATATTTAATCCTTCACAATTGCAATTAAATAAATATTTAAGGATTCATTACCAGAAATACTCTATGTGATATTGCGGCTGTCAATTTTAATGAGGATTTTACTAAGTTAGATGATTCATGTGCCTGAGTATATTATACTCAAAATGCTAGTACTCCAAGCTTAATTCCTGAATAAAGGATGCTCTCTAGGTTACAGTCTGTTGAATAAAAAGTTTATAAACTCCGATAAAAAGCAATATTGGTTTAACCACAGGGTAAACCTATCACTGTAAGAGCCATGTATATATTGCTCCCAAAATACTTTAGATCCGTTCCAAAACAATGTAATGCATTTGTATTTTAATTTTGAAAAAATTAGGATACTTTGCACAATCATTACTGGTCGAGAAAACAATTGTTGCAATGAAGCATGGGTCGTTATAACTGTAGATTTATGAAAGAATTAATTCTGCAACATTGAACAAATAACTGTTTTTAAATGAAACAAGTGTAAAAATCATAAATGTATTTTACATTTAAGAACTCTTCATAAAACTATGATTCCTATCTGCTTAGTTTTATAGCAAGGGATTGGTGTAACATTAAAACCGAATTCAATCCAAGATCTGAAAAGCAAACTAAAAAAAAAATTGGTTCGCAACAATAGTCTGATCGTGCATCGCACGCACTGACCAAAATTCCACCTCCAAAGTTTTATGAACCCTGTAATCTAACACATAAAAGTAGTCGAACTCCTCCGAGGGACAAGGCATACAAAGTTTAATTTGAACAATCCTTTAATTGGTGGGGAAAAAAAACCCAGTCAGTTCAAATAGAGATCAACTTGCCAATAGTTACGGTTTTCAAAGAACGGCAGTGTCTTGCAATACAGAATTAAACCGCAAATTCCACTCACCAATACTATAACTTTATCCTTGGGTAGATTATCAAGTATTTATAAAAATTTGCAAAATCTACATTACTTACTGAGTGAATATGCTCCGCTCCTGAAAGCAGGTGCCAGGGTGTTCCTGACACTGGCGCAGCGCGGCTCCGGGAGTGGCAGCATTGTGATGTCACTTCGTTGACAGCCCGCCCAGTGCTCCAGGTGCTTCCTTCGCCCGCCGCCAACTGCGAGCGTCAATCAAATGAGGGAGCCAATCGAATAGGGAGGCGGGGTTCCAGGTAGGACAATTGTTTGTTGGAGGGGTGACGCTAACGTAGCGACGGTTGCTATGGCCAGCGAAGGACGCTCAAAGCAGTGAGCCGGGCAGGCGGAATGCAGACCAAAACACCGGGCGCCTTCACCTGCACTCATCTGCATTTCCCGTCTCAGCTTTTCAGGCCAATGTGGGCAACTACTGGACAAACTGTGGACAAAAGAATGCGCAGTGCCACCATAAGTAAAAGTACAGCAGGTTCATCGTTATTTGAAAGTTAAAGCTAGGTTCAAGTCTGGCTTGTAATTCTTCATCTGAGTTGGCACGGTCAGTTTTAAGTGTCAACTTGGCTCAGTTGGTACCCTAGAAGGTTATAGGTTTAAGCACCAGTCTCTAGGCCTTGTGCTTAAGCTGATAGGTCAGTATTGAGAAAGTCCTGCATTGTCTAAGGTGTCATTTTAGGTGGATGTAAAAGATCCCCTGGCACTATTCTCCTGCATGCCTGGCTAACATTCATCTGATTGATTCAGATCCAGACTGATTCCTGGGATGGAGGGATTGTCCTATGAGGAGAGATTAAGTAGACTAGGCCTATATTCTCTAGAGTTTAGAAGAATGAAAGGTGACCTCATTGAAACATACAGAATTCTTACAGGGTTTGACAGGGTAGATGCAGGGAGGATGTTTCCCCTGGCTGGGGAGTCGAGAACCAGGGGTCACAGTCTCAGGATAAGGGGTCGGTCATTTAAGACTGAGATGAGGAGGAATTTCTTCCCTCAGAGGGTTGTGAAGCTTTGGAACTCTCTACCCCAAAGGGCTGTGGATGCTTAGTCGTTGAGTATATTCAAGACTGAGAAAAATAGATTTTTGGACTCTAGGGGAATCAAGGGATATGGGGATAGTGCAGGAAAGTGGAGTTGAGGTCGAAGATCAGCCATGATCTTATTGAATGGCGGAGCAGGCTCGAGGGGCCGTATGGCCTACTCCTGCTCCTAATTCTTCTGTTCTCATGTTCTTATGAATATGCAGTAGGTAAGTTAACATCTATAAAGATAAAAGACAAGTTAACATTTCAGGTATATACTGTCCTTCAGAACTGCGGATTGAAGGGCATTCAACCTATTAACTCCCTCTAAGTGATTGGAATATTATCTATTGTTTTTTCCTTCCCCATTGTCTCTATTTTTTAAATGTTACTAAAATGTTTGCTTATCTATTAGTTTTTAGTTCTGAGAAAGGGTATACACTAAAAATTTTACATTGTCTTTTCTCATTACAGATGTTGATTGACCGTCTGTGTATTTCCAACATTTTTCATTTTTTTTTTAAATTTCAGATTTCCCGCACTTGATTTTTTCTTTTTCTTTAGACATTAAAGCCCCAGTTTTAGCCTAGCCCTCCCAATAGGAATAGGGCAGATCCAATTTTACTTTCCATTGAAGTCCAACCCGAACCCACCCCATTTCCGCCAGGCGAGTTAGGTAAAAATCGGGCTTTAAATGTCTGTTTTCAGAAAGTAACTGTAGTGTCTTAATTTGATTCCTATTTTGCGCTCACCATAATGGCATCTTTTAAGAATTTAGGAAAGTTGTTAAATCTGTGTGTAAATGAGTTTATATCACACATGTGCTGCTTATAGCAGAGATTTATCATCAGTGGTTTAAAGATCTAGGTCATGATTACTTTTGAATATCTATACACACCTCAGCCACCCTGCCCATGGTTGTCTGCCCCAGAGTATGCTTACTGTGTATTTCTATCTTTGAATATCTCCTTTTCTGTACCTCTTCTATTTTCTTTACTCTGCCTGATCTTGGTGGTCTCTCTGAGCCTGGCTTGTCACTGCCCACCATTTCAAGATTGTATTTCTCCTTTTTGGTTCTCTTTTTATAGTCACTTCATTTGCCCCATTTTTTCCCCCTTTCTTTGTTTTCACTACATCCCCCCCACCACCCCACCCCACATTTAAATAGATGTCAACATGCACTATGGATGGAAAATATAGGCAGCATTACTCATTTATGCTTACAGTATTTGCAAATTATCCAGCCTAATGGCACTCAATGAATTATTTGCACAACATTTATCCTCTCTACCATCGGTCTAGTGACTACAGTATTGATTTATTGCTGATGGGTTGCTGTCAGGATGACAAGGACAACTTACAAAACTTTGTGAAAATGGAAAGGGGAGAATTTAAGGGAATACTCAAAGGAAGACTCATACAAAACCTGTACTGGGAGCACTAATATGTAAAATTAATTTCAATTTACTTCTCTTAGGTCATTTCACATTTAAATATTCAAATGAAATGAAAAGTTACCAGTTGTTTTATTGCCAGTTTTGTTGCAGTCGAAGTGCTGGAGTGATTTGTTGGCATTGAAAAGTTATTACACATCACCCATCCCCTGAAATATCTGCACAAGAGTTAGGTAATAGCTGCAGCCAGCCTGATATGCTGGATAGTCATTTTATTCTAATAAATTAAATAATGTAAGCAAAAGGTACAACTATACCATTGTGTAAAATTCTGGGGGGAAAAAATAAAATAAAACATTATGGGGGAAAAATTGGATTGGTTTGCGCCTCTCTCGTTAGCGCCCCCGGGGGCGCTGACGGGGGGCAAATCCCCTAGCGCCTGGGCGAGGCGCCACTAACGCCTCCCACGAAATTCAGCGGGAGGTTAGCGGTGGCAGTAGCCGGTAGCGACCCACGCCGCTGCGCCGTCGGCGATGACGTCATCGCCATGCGCAGCGCTCCGCTTGCGCCCCAGCCGCAAACTTCCCTTGCGCCTTCTGGCCTATTGCCGCACGATATGTGCGACAGGATCAGGGGGCCGTTTGGCAACGGCGGCAGCGCAAGTAAAAGGGCAGGTGTCGGGCGGCCATTTTTATTTTGGCCGACTGCCAGCACCTGCCCCCTTTTGCTTTTGTATGCGGGGTGCCGGCTGCGATCGCTCAGCCCGGCGCTCCTCTTGAGTGCCAGGCTGTTTTCACGGCACCCCGCTTCCCGGTGGTCTGGCAGGGCCCCGGTGCATGCAGCGCTAGGCCCCTCCCCTTTAATCAGGGGAGGAGGCCTACAATGGCGCACGTAACGCCGCAAAATTCAGTAGTAGCACTCAAGCAGGAGGTGGAGCGCTTTCCAGTAGCACCCCACCTCCTGCTTGGGGCGCTACTACTGAATTTACGGTGGGGGTGAGGGGGTTACTAACTTTTTAGGGGCGCTAAAATTAGCACCCCAGCGATGTTAGTGCCTCAAAATGGGTGCCACCCAATTTTTCCCCCATATCCTTAAGTGATCACAGCAAAATAAATAAAATTGAAACACGGCAAGAGCTATTTCATATAGTGGCAGACTGGCAGTAACATAGTGGGCAGACACCGATTAAATCCCTCAATCTCGGTTGCCCTCCTTTGGATGGGGTGGTGGGGTGGGATTGGAACTTGACCGGAGGGCATATTACTCCTTCTGGAGGAAAAGAAAATCAGGAACAGAGAAACTCCTAGACCACTGTCTTTGCCTTCTAACAGCTAAATGCAAATGTCAATCCCACCTTCCAGTCAAAGAAGAATCGTGACCCATCAGACCAGGGATCTGAGGAGAAAATAGAAGGATTAATACTCTTACCAAATAAAACCAAAGTTCACTAGTTGCCAGTACACATGAGAAGGCTCACAATTACAACAATGCTAGCCTTCTCTACAGTATTTCTATATTTATTCTTGTATTTCAGAATAGAGGTAACATTGTCAGTAAGTGCATACATAATACTATTTACAAAGGATGTTATAACATCTAGTGGCAGCAGACTGTTACTGCATAATTTATTTTGTTCATATTATGTACTAAACATCTCAATGAGAAAAAGTCCATTGAGCCTGCTGCTTCAGTAAGTCCCAAAACTGAAGGCTCTATTGTGGGCATGGGTTCTGCTGTGGGCAAGTGCAAACTGGGATATCAGTTGCACAAAGACACGCACCCATGTTGCTGCTTGCCACACTTTGTGGCAGTTGAAAAGGAGTCAAATGATAGGCTGTACTGCTGGCTAGTGTTGGCCTCCTTGCAAAGGAATTGTTAAAATAATGAGGTCCCACACCAAAATTCAAATTGTTAGGATGAGCCAGTTTTGCATCTTAACGTTGTTTACCAAATTTTTCACCCAGATTGCAGCAAAGTGCTGAGAATGGAAATTATTTTGGGATTCCTATTACACTTTACAATAGCAACAATACCCTTTGTGTTATGTTCACACCCATCAGTACCCCAGGACCTGCATTTGCAGAACCTGACGCTCAAACCTGGGCATGTCAGAGGAGACGTGTTTTCACTGAGGTTGTCATTAAATTATATCATCTGCTCCAGGTTGACTTGTAGTCAACTTCTCAAATAGGGACAGCTCTTTCCACACCTGTGAAGGTTACATCATTTAACTTTTATGGTACCAGATTGTTGCAGGTTCACACAGGGGGCACATCCACATCAGCAAGTATGCAGTCCATAGATGTATCAGGCAAGTGACAGACACTGGCCTAGAATTATGATGGCATCTTGGCTGTTTTTTGGGTGCTCAATTACATTACAGTACCCTTGTCTACTCTTGCTGTTACTTCTTCAAAGAATTCAATAAGGTTGGTTAAGCATGACCGTCCCTTTTGAAATCCATGTTGACCATTCTATAATGGCCCGGAATTTGCGTTCCGGATGATGGCGAACTGGCAGAGTTCACCATCATTCCGCCTTTGAAACTGACCACAATCTCGGGATTTGGCGCACGGTGCAGGTGCATGCGGAAATGCTGAAGTTGCGGTCTGTCATTCACTGCTCCTCCACAGGCTGCGCTATGCCCCCCCTACCCCCCACCCACAGAGCCAGCAATTAGTGTAATCTCACAAATCAGGGAAACTGACAAAAACTCTTCCGCATGTAATTACACCGTTAAATTCCCCACTAAAAGTTAGACCCAAAGGGATTAGGAGTAACTGGGGTTTTAAGTGTATTGACTGCTAAACAAAGGTTATGGCCCTGAAAAACTAATTTTAATTTTGTGCAGTGTCAAATTTATCCATTTCAATAAAAATAAAAAATTTTAAGAAACTTTAAAAAAAAATTTAAGTTTATTCATTTTTATTTCAGGTTTCCCTTTTCCCCATGTGAGAGCCCCAACCTTTCTTTTGTTCTCTCTAACATTTAAAAAAAAATTGAATTTTAAGAGCTTTCTGACTTTGTTGTTCGCTGTCTGTGAGAATTCTGCATTTTGATTGGCTGCTTAAACAGCTTGTTGACTTCACAGCAGCTCGCACTAGGGGATCCCCACTATACTCCGTTGATTTGAACTATGCGTCGGAAAACCCAAAGTTCTCGCAAGATCTTTGTGTGAAGCTCACATCGGGGCCAGTGGCGAACGTCAGTGCTTTGCCGCTGACCGCAAATTCCAGGCCATTATAATTTTGGTTTCTAGATGTTTTTCTATTACATCTTTGAGTAAAGATTCCATTATCTTTCCTACCACCGACATTAAGCTGTCTGGTCTATAGTTCCCTGCATTTGTTCTATCTCTCTTTTTAAATATAGGAATAACATTAGCATTGTTTATCTTTGGCCTTTAGTTTTCCAGTTATATTTTTTCACAATTAAGTACAACAGTATAAAATATGTAACTCAGCCTCCAACTTTCCGTCTAACTCTGTGGAGAACTTGGCACCTGCTCAGCACCTTTTGTGACATCATAATTAGTGTTCTGGCAACAGCAAGATAACATAACAGTTGTGTGGAATGTCCAATCAGACACTTCCTGCTCATTTCCCTCAAGATGTTGATGATCACAATATGGCTGAAAAAAAAATTGTTTTAAACTCATGTACATTTTGGTTACACATCTGAATAAAAAATAGAATCATGAACACCCAGCTCAGTAAAGAGAAAGAGGCTTTATAGAACTTTTCAACTAAATTATTATTGGTGGTAGGAATAACAGTCAAATGTCAGTAAGATGCCTAGAAGACAGACCACCACTTTCCTTGTGTGTGAAGATGTACCCTATGGAATGCGTGAGTGCTTCATTGTTTCAAGATACCGAAGGCCGAATTCTACTGTAATGGAGTGTTTGTATTCCATCTTTCAGCCAACAAACGAAACATTTAACTTTTGGACTCATTACATCCCGTTGCTTTTTTTTCTGCATAAGTTTTATCATTTCCTTTTCAACAATATGGAGTTTAGCTATGATCATCCATTTCTTTTGCCTATGTGGTGCTTTGCATTTGGTGTCACAATGATCTTAGCTGAAAGCTGTGCCGCCCATGTACTTAACTGTCTGTCACTGCAGCTACGTGAAACCTTCTACTACATGGATTATGTTGCCTTGAACTTTTATGGGTTTGGATCTGCTATCGCCTGTTACTACTATATATTCCCACTGCTGACTGTGATGAATCCTACTCTTGTGACTAAGTTGCTGGAGAAGTATGGACATTGTACAGAGTACAGTATTGTGGTCAAGTTGTACTCTGTTTTATGTATTCCTGTAACATTCTTATTGCTCATTATTTGCACCATTGCCATTTGCAAAAGTATTATTGATTGGGCACTGTATCGCTACATGATCAGAGCAATTGTGTTTGCCATACCACTCAGTGTGACAGTGCCCATAGTCATTGATACACTTTTCTTTGAACTTTCCTCAAAAAATCCAACTTTATTTTTTCATTTTTGTAGACAACGCACATGGCTTATGTTGGCAATTATTTTCAACGTGAGCAGAATTCCAGAGAGGATTTGGCCAGGCCAATTTGATGTTATAGGACAGAGTCATCAGTGGTTCCATCTATTTAGTTTCCTGACTATTTATGATCAACTGTGTTATTTGGAATATGGATTTACTAGTTTGGCTAAGTCTCCACCAATCTACCCAAGGTTTGCTGACACAATTGGGGCAATGTTGCTTTTGTTAGTGAGCTTTGTATTGGTGATTAAGAGATTTGCTAAGCATTCGCCTGTTTGTGTACAAAATTAATAAAATATATTGATGGTATGGGTGACGTGAAGATTGTGAACTTAACACATCTTGCCTACTTCCAGGAATACTACTATTGTTTCTTTCATTTGATCATCTATAGAGCATCTATTAAAATTATGGGCTTCCAGAAGGCAAGGAGATGCCCATTTAGATGGAAGCACTGCATGAAAATTTTAATCAGCATGGGTCAAAATAATTTATGATAGATTAAATTTTGTATGCTGTGTAGAAGGGCAAGCTTGTTGGGCCCATTGCCTTTTCTTATCCCATGCCTCCTTATGTTCATAGAGATTCATTCCTTCTGCACAGTGTTCCTTGTATCTCACTTACCTTGTCTCCCTTATCAGAATTTCGTCACCAAATTTCTTTCATTATAATACAATCTGTACCATTCCTTTTATTTTTAAGTATTATTCAGCTGTAAGGAAGTTTATGAGATTGGGTAGCATGGTTCTATCAGGCTGGTTCAGTACTTCCTTGGCAGATGATATATTCACCTTTATTGCAAGGGGGTAGGTAGAAAAGAGTAAGGAAGTCTTGGTGCAATTATATAGGGCTTTGGTGAGACCATACCTGGAGTACTGTGTACAGTTTTGATCTCCTTACCTAAGGAAGGATGTACTTGCCTGAGAGGGGGTGCAACGTAGGCTCACTAGATTGATCCCTGGGATGAGAGGGTTGTCCTATGAGGAGAGAATGAGTAGAATGGGCCTATATCTCTGGAGTTTAGAAGAAAGAGAGGTGATCTCATTGAAGTGTATAAGATTCTTAGAGGGCTTGACAGGGTAGATGCTGAGAGGCTGTTTCCCCTGGCTGGAGAATCTAGAACTAGGGGTCACAGTCTCAGGCTAAGGGGTCGGCCATTTAGGACGGAGATTAGGAGAATTTTTTTCACTCAGAGGGTTGTGAATCTTTGGAATTCTCTACCCCAGAGGGCAGTGGATGCTCAGTCAATGAGTATATTCAAGACAGAGATCGCCAGATTTTTGGGCACTAAGGGAATCAAGGGATATGGGGATAAGGTGGGAAAGTGGAGTTGATGTAGCATATCAGCCATGATCTTATTGAATGGCGGAGCAGACTCGATGGGCCATATGGCCTACTCCTGCTCCTATTTCTTATGTTCTTATGTTCTCCAGCTTGAGAGAGACTGCGACATTTGCTTTTCATTTTTCCATGACAAACAACAACAACTTGCATTTATATAGCACCTTTAACATAGTAAAACATCCTAAGGTACTTCACAGGAGCTTCATGAAACAAAATTTGTCATCGAGCCACATAAGGAGATATTAGGACAAATGAACAAAAGCTTGATCAAAGAGATAGTTTTTAAGGAGCGTCTTAAAGGAGGAATCATAGAATCATAGAAGATAGGAGCAGGAGTAGGCCATTCGGCCCCTCTAGCCTGCTCCGCTATTCAATGCGATCATGGCTGATCATCCAAATTCAGTACCCTGTCCCTGCTTTCTCCCCATATCCCTTGATCCCTTTAGCCTTAAGAAATATATCCAACTCCTTCTTGAATCTATTTAATGAATTGGCCTCTACTGCCTTCTGTGGCAGAGAATTCCATAGGTTCACCACTCTCTGGGTGAAGAAATTCCTCCTCATTTCTGTCCTAAATGGCTTACCCCTTATCCTTAGACTGTGACCCCTGGTTCTGGACTCCCCGACCATCGGGAACATCCTTCCTGCATCTAGTTTGTCCTGTCCTGTCAGAATTTTATAAGTTTCAATGAGATCCCCTCTCATTCTTCTAAACTCCAGCGAGTATAAGCCCAATCGACCCAATCTCTCTTCATACGTCATTCCTGCCATCCCAGGTATCAGCCTGGTGAATCTTCGCTGGACTCCTTCCATGGCAAGAACATCCTTCCTCAGGTAAGGCGACCAAAACTGCACACAGTACTCAAGGTGTGGTCTCACCAAGGCCCTGTACAACTGCAGCAAGACATCCTTGTTCCTGTACTCAAACCCTCTCGCTATGAAAGCCAACATACAGGCTGTTGTCGGGAGCGACGAGGCCGGAGGTCCTGTGAGTATTTGAACTCACCTTCGCGGGCTTTTCTTTCACAGGCTGTTGTCGGGAGCGACGAGACCGGAGGTCCGTGAGTATTTGAACTCACCTTCGCGGGCTTTTCTTTCACAGGCTGTTGTCGGGAGCGTCGAGACCGGAGGTCCCGTGAGTATTTGAACTCACTTTCGCGGGCTTTTCTTTCGCAGGCTGTTGTCGGGAGCGTCGAGACCGGAGGTCCCGTGAGTATTTGAACTCACTTTCGCGGGCTTTTCTTTCACAGGCTGTTGTCGGGAGCGACGAGACCGGAGGTCCTGTGAGTATTTGAACTCACTTTCGCGGGCTTTTCTTTCACAGGCTGTTGTCGGGAGCGACGAGACCGGAGGTCCTGTGAGTATTTGAACTCACTTTCGCGGGCTTTTCTTTCACAGGCTGTTGTCGGGAGCGACGAGACCGGAGGTCCTGTGAGTATTTGAACTCACTTTCGCGGGCTTTTCTTTCACAGGCTGTTGTCGGGAGCGACGAGACCGGAGGTCCTGTGAGTATTTGAACTCACTTTCGCGGGCTTTTCTTTCACAGGCTGTTGTCGGGAGCGACGAGACCGGAGGTCCTGTGAGTATTTGAACTCACTTTCGCGGGCTTTTCTTTCACAGGCTGTTGTCGGGAGCGACGAGACCGGAGGTCCTGTGAGTATTTGAACTCACTTTCGCGGGCTTTTCTTTCACAGGCTGTTGTCGGGAGCGACGAGACCGGAGGTCCTGTGAGTATTTGAACTCACTTTCGCGGGCTTTTCTTTCACAGGCTGTTGTCGGGAGCGACGAGACCGGAGGTCCTGTGAGTATTTGAACTCACTTTCGCGGGCTTTTCTTTCACAGGCTGTTGTCGGGAGCGACGAGACCGGAGGTCCTGTGAGTATTTGAACTCACTTTCGCGGGCTTTTCTTTCACAGGCTGTTGTCGGGAGCGACGAGACCGGAGGTCCTGTGAGTATTTGAACTCACTTTCGCGGATTTTCTTTCACAGGCTGTTGTCGGGAGCGACGAGACCGGAGGTCCTGTGAGTATTTGAACTCACTTTCGCGGGCTTTTCTTTCACAGGCTGTTGTCGGGAGCGACGAGACCGGAGGTCCCGTGAGTATTTGAACTCACCTTCGCGGGCTTTTCTTTCACAGGCTGTTGTCGGGAGAGACGAGACCGGAGGTCCCGTGAGTATTTGAACTCACCTTCGCGGGCTTTTCTTTCACAGGCTGTTGTCGGGAGCGACGAGACCGCAGGTCCCGTGAGTATTTGAACTCACCTTCGCGGGCTTTTCTTTCACAGGCTGTTGTCGGGAGCGACGAGACCGCAGGTCCCGTGAGTATTTGAACTCACCTTCGCGGGCTTTTCTTTCACAGGCTGTTGTCGGGAGCGACGAGACCGCAGGTCCCGTGAGTATTTGAACTCACCTTCGCGGGCTTTTCTTTCACAGGCTGTTGTCGGGAGCGACGAGACCGGAGGTCCCGTGAGTATTTGAACTCACCTTCGCGGGCTTTTCTTTCACAGGCTGTTGTCGGGAGCGACGAGAGCGGAGGTCCCGTGAGTATTTGAACTCACCTTCGCGGGCTTTTCTTTCACAGGCTGTTGTCGGGAGAGACGAGACCGGAGGTCCCGTGAGTATTTGAACTCACCTTCGCGGGCTTTTCTTTCACAGGCTGTTGTCGGGAGAGACGAGACCGGAGGTCCCGTGAGTATTTGAACTCACCTTCGCGGGCTTTTCTTTCACAGGCTGTTGTCGGGAGCGACGAGACCGGAGGTCCCGTGAGTATTTGAACTCACTTTCGCGGGCTTTTCTTTCACAGGCTGTTGTCGGGAGCGACGAGACCGGAGGTCCCGTGAGTATTTGAACTCACTTTCGCGGGCTTTTCTTTCACAGGCTGTTGTCGGGAGCGACGAGACCGGAGGTCCCGTGAGTATTTGAACTCACTTTCGCGGGCTTTTCTTTCACAGGCTGTTGTCGGGAGCGACGAGACCGGAGGTCCCGTGAGTATTTGAACTCACTTTCGCGGGCTTTTCTTTCACAGGCTGTTGTCGGGAGCGACGAGACCGGAGGTCCCGTGAGTATTTGAACTCACTTTCGCGGGCTTTTCTTTCACAGGCTGTTGTCGGGAGCGACGAGACCGGAGGTCCCGTGAGTATTTGAACTCACTTTCGCGGGCTTTTCTTTCACAGGCTGTTGTCGGGAGCGACGAGACCGGAGGTCCCGTGAGTATTTGAACTCACTTTCGCGGGCTTTTCTTTCACAGGCTGTTGTCGGGAGCGACGAGACCGGAGGTCCTGTGAGTATTTGAACTCACTTTCGCGGGCTTTTCTTTCACAGGCTGTTGTCGGGAGCGACGAGACCGGAGGTCCTGTGAGTATTTGAACTCACTTTCGCGGGCTTTTCTTTCACAGGCTGTTGTCGGGAGAGACGAGACCGGAGGTCCTGTGAGTATTTGAACTCACTTTCGCGGGCTTTTCTTTCACAGGCTGTTGTCGGGAGCGACGAGACCGGAGGTCCTGTGAGTATTTGAACTCACTTTCGCGGGCTTTTCTTTCACAGGCTGTTGTCGGGAGCGACGAGACCGGAGGTCCTGTGAGTATTTGAACTCACTTTCGCGGGCTTTTCTTTCACAGGCTGTTGTCGGGAGCGACGAGACCGGAGGTCCTGTGAGTATTTGAACTCACCTTCGCGGGCTTTTCTTTCACAGGCTGTTGTCGGGAGCGACGAGACCGGAGGTCCCGTGAGTATTTGAACTCACCTTCGCGGGCTTTTCTTTCACAGGCTGTTGTCGGGAGCGACGAGAGCGGAGGTCCCGTGAGTATTTGAACTCACCTTCGCGGGCTTTTCTTTCACAGGCTGTTGTCGGGAGAGACGAGACCGGAGGTCCCGTGAGTATTTGAACTCACCTTCGCGGGCTTTTCTTTCACAGGCTGTTGTCGGGAGAGACGAGACCGGAGGTCCCGTGAGTATTTGAACTCACCTTCGCGGGCTTTTCTTTCACAGGCTGTTGTCGGGAGAGACGAGACCGGAGGTCCCGTGAGTATTTGAACTCACCTTCGCGGGCTTTTCTTTCACAGGCTGTTGTCGGGAGAGACGAGACCGGAGGTCCCGTGAGTATTTGAACTCACCTTCGCGGGCTTTTCTTTCACAGGCTGTTGTCGGGAGCGACGAGACCGGAGGTCCCGTGAGTATTTGAACTCACCTTCGCGGGCTTTTCTTTCACAGGCTGTTGTCGGGAGCGACGAGACCGGAGGTCCCGTGAGTATTTGAACTCACTTTCGCGGGCTTTTCTTTCACAGGCTGTTGTCGGGAGCGACGAGACCGGAGGTCCCGTGAGTATTTGAACTCACTTTCGCGGGCTTTTCTTTCACAGGCTGTTGTCGGGAGCGACGAGACCGGAGGTCCCGTGAGTATTTGAACTCACTTTCGCGGGCTTTTCTTTCACAGGCTGTTGTCGGGAGCGACGAGACCGGAGGTCCCGTGAGTATTTGAACTCACTTTCGCGGGCTTTTCTTTCACAGGCTGTTGTCGGGAGCGACGAGACCGGAGGTCCTGTGAGTATTTGAACTCACTTTCGCGGGCTTTTCTTTCACAGGCTGTTGTCGGGAGCGACGAGACCGGAGGTCCTGTGAGTATTTGAACTCACTTTCGCGGGCTTTTCTTTCACAGGCTGTTGTCGGGAGCGACGAGACCGGAGGTCCTGTGAGTATTTGAACTCACTTTCGCGGGCTTTTCTTTCACAGGCTGTTGTCGGGAGCGACGAGACCGGAGGTCCTGTGAGTATTTGAACTCACTTTCGCGGGCTTTTCTTTCACAGGCTGTTGTCGGGAGCGACGAGACCGGAGGTCCTGTGAGTATTTGAACTCACTTTCGCGGGCTTTTCTTTCACAGGCTGTTGTCGGGAGCGACGAGACCGGAGGTCCAGTGAGTATTTGAACTCACTTTCGCGGGCTTTTCTTTCACAGGCTGTTGTCGGGAGCGACGAGACCGGAGGTCCTGTGAGTATTTGAACTCACTTCGCGGGCTTTTCTTTCACAGGCTGTTGTCGGGAGCGACGAGACCGGAGGTCCTGTGAGTATTTGAACTCACCTTCGCGGGCTTTTCTTTCACAGGCTGTTGTCGGGAGCGACGAGACCGGAGGTCCCGTGAGTATTTGAACTCACCTTCGCGGGCTTTTCTTTCACAGGCTGTTGTCGGGAGCGACGAGAGCGGAGGTCCCGTGAGTATTTGAACTCACCTTCGCGGGCTTTTCTTTCACAGGCTGTTGTCGGGAGAGACGAGACCGGAGGTCCCGTGATTATTTGAACTCACCTTCGCGGGCTTTTCTTTCACAGGCTGTTGTCGGGAGCGACGAGACCGGAGGTCCCGTGAGTATTTGAACTCACCTTCGCGGGCTTTTCTTTCACAGGCTGTTGTCGGGAGCGACGAGACCGGAGGTCCCGTGAGTATTTGAACTCACCTTCGCGGGCTTTTCTTTCACAGGCTGTTGTCGGGAGCGACGAGACCGGAGGTCCCGTGAGTATTTGAACTCACTTTCGCGGGCTTTTCTTTCACAGGCTGTTGTCGGGAGCGACGAGACCGGAGGTCCCGTGAGTATTTGAACTCACTTTCGCGGGCTTTTCTTTCACAGGCTGTTGTCGGGAGCGACGAGACCGGAGGTCCCGTGAGTATTTGAACTCACTTTCGCGGGCTTTTCTTTCACAGGCTGTTGTCGGGAGCGACGAGACCGGAGGTCCCGTGAGTATTTGAACTCACTTTCGCGGGCTTTTCTTTCACAGGCTGTTGTCGGGAGCGACGAGACCGGAGGTCCCGTGAGTATTTGAACTCACTTTCGCGGGCTTTTCTTTCACAGGCTGTTGTCGGGAGCGACGAGACCGGAGGTCCTGTGAGTATTTGAACTCACTTTCGCGGGCTTTTCTTTCACAGGCTGTTGTCGGGAGCGACGAGACCGGAGGTCCTGTGAGTATTTGAACTCACTTTCGCGGGCTTTTCTTTCACAGGCTGTTGTCGGGAGCGACGAGACCGGAGGTCCTGTGAGTATTTGAACTCACTTTCGCGGGCTTTTCTTTCACAGGCTGTTGTCGGGAGCGACGAGACCGGAGGTCCTGTGAGTATTTGAACTCACTTTCGCGGGCTTTTCTTTCACAGGCTGTTGTCGGGAGCGACGAGACCGGAGGTCCTGTGAGTATTTGAACTCACTTTCGCGGGCTTTTCTTTCACAGGCTGTTGTCGGGAGCGACGAGACCGGAGGTCCTGTGAGTATTTGAACTCACCTTCGCGGGCTTTTCTTTCACAGGCTGTTGTCGGGAGCGACGAGACCGAGGTCCCGTGAGTATTTGAACTCACCTTCGCGGGCTTTTCTTTCACAGGCTGTTGTCGGGAGCGACGAGACCGGAGGTCCCGTGAGTATTTGAACTCACCTTCGCGGGCTTTTCTTTCACAGGCTGTTGTCGGGAGAGACGAGACCGGAGGTCCCGTGAGTATTTGAACTCACCTTCGCGGGCTTTTCTTTCACAGGCTGTTGTCGGGAGAGACGAGACCGGAGGTCCCGTGAGTATTTGAACTCACCTTCGCGGGCTTTTCTTTCACAGGCTGTTGTCGGGAGAGACGAGACCGGAGGTCCCGTGATTATTTGAACTCACCTTCGCGGGCTTTTCTTTCACAGGCTGTTGTCGGGAGAGACGAGACCGGAGGTCCCGTGAGTATTTGAACTCACCTTCGCGGGCTTTTCTTTCACAGGCTGTTGTCGGGAGCGACGAGACCGGAGGTCCCGTGAGTATTTGAACTCACTTTCGCGGGCTTTTCTTTCACAGGCTGTTGTCGGGAGCGACGAGACCGGAGGTCCCGTGAGTATTTGAACTCACTTTCGCGGGCTTTTCTTTCACAGGCTGTTGTCGGGAGCGACGAGACCGGAGGTCCCGTGAGTATTTGAACTCACTTTCGCGGGCTTTTCTTTCACAGGCTGTTGTCGGGAGCGACGAGACCGGAGGTCCCGTGAGTATTTGAACTCACTTTCGCGGGCTTTTCTTTCACAGGCTGTTGTCGGGAGCGACGAGACCGGAGGTCCCGTGAGTATTTGAACTCACTTTCGCGGGCTTTTCTTTCACAGGCTGTTGTCGGGAGCGACGAGACCGGAGGTCCTGTGAGTATTTGAACTCACTTTCGCGGGCTTTTCTTTCACAGGCTGTTGTCGGGAGCGACGAGACCGGAGGTCCTGTGAGTATTTGAACTCACTTTCGCGGGCTTTTCTTTCACAGGCTGTTGTCGGGAGCGACGAGACCGGAGGTCCTGTGAGTATTTGAACTCACTTTCGCGGGCTTTTCTTTCACAGGCTGTTGTCGGGAGCGACGAGACCGGAGGTCCTGTGAGTATTTGAACTCACTTTCGCGGGCTTTTCTTTCACAGGCTGTTGTCGGGAGCGACGAGACCGGAGGTCCTGTGAGTATTTGAACTCACTTTCGCGGGCTTTTCTTTCACAGGCTGTTGTCGGGAGCGACGAGACCGGAGGTCCAGTGAGTATTTGAACTCACTTTCGCGGGCTTTTCTTCACAGGCTGTTGTCGGGAGCGACGAGACCGGAGGTCCTGTGAGTATTTGAACTCACTTTCGCGGGCTTTTCTTTCACAGGCTGTTGTCGGGAGCGACGAGACCGGAGGTCCTGTGAGTATTTGAACTCACTTTCGCGGGCTTTTCTTTCACAGGCTGTTGTCGGGAGCGACGAGACCGGAGGTCCTGTGAGTATTTGAACTCACTTTCGCGGGCTTTTCTTTCACAGGCTGTTGTCGGGAGCGACGAGACCGGAGGTCCTGTGAGTATTTGAACTCACTTTCGCGGGCTTTTCTTTCACAGGCTGTTGTCGGGAGCGACGAGACCGGAGGTCCCTGTGAGTATTTGAACTCACTTTCGCGGGCTTTTCTTTCACAGGCTGTTGTCGGGAGCGACGAGACCGGAGGTCCTGTGAGTATTTGAACTCACTTTCGCGGGCTTTTCTTTCACAGGCTGTTGTCGGGAGCGACGAGACCGGAGGTCCTGTGAGTATTTGAACTCACTTTCGCGGGCTTTTCTTTCACAGGCTGTTGTCGGGAGCGACGAGACCGGAGGTCCTGTGAGTATTTGAACTCACTTTCGCGGGCTTTTCTTTCACAGGCTGTTGTCGGGAGCGACGAGACCGGAGGTCCTGTGAGTATTTGAACTCACTTTCGCGGCTTTTCTTTCACAGGCTGTTGTCGGGAGCGACGAGACCGGAGGTCCTGTGAGTATTTGAACTCACTTTCGCGGGCTTTTCTTTCACAGGCTGTTGTCGGGAGCGACGAGACCGGAGGTCCCGTGAGTATTTGAACTCACCTTCGCGGGCTTTTCTTTCACAGGCTGTTGTCGGGAGAGACGAGACCGGAGGTCCCGTGAGTATTTGAACTCACCTTCGCGGGCTTTTCTTTCACAGGCTGTTGTCGGGAGCGACGAGACCGGAGGTCCCGTGAGTATTTGAACTCACCTTCGCGGGCTTTTCTTTCACAGGCTGTTGTCGGGAGCGACGAGACCGCAGGTCCCGTGAGTATTTGAACTCACCTTCGCGGGCTTTTCTTTCACAGGCTGTTGTCGGGAGCGACGAGACCGCAGGTCCCGTGAGTATTTGAACTCACCTTCGCGGGCTTTTCTTTCACAGGCTGTTGTCGGGAGCGACGAGACCGGAGGTCCCGTGAGTATTTGAACTCACCTTCGCGGGCTTTTCTTTCACAGGCTGTTGTCGGGAGCGACGAGAGCGGAGGTCCCGTGAGTATTTGAACTCACCTTCGCGGGCTTTTCTTTCACAGGCTGTTGTCGGGAGAGACGAGACCGGAGGTCCCGTGAGTATTTGAACTCACCTTCGCGGGCTTTTCTTTCACAGGCTGTTGTCGGGAGAGACGAGACCGGAGGTCCCGTGAGTATTTGAACTCACCTTCGCGGGCTTTTCTTTCACAGGCTGTTGTCGGGAGCGACGAGACCGGAGGTCCCGTGAGTATTTGAACTCACTTTCGCGGGCTTTTCTTTCACAGGCTGTTGTCGGGAGAGACGAGACCGGAGGTCCCGTGAGTATTTGAACTCACTTTCGCGGGCTTTTCTTTCACAGGCTGTTGTCGGGAGCGACGAGACCGGAGGTCCCGTGAGTATTTGAACTCACTTTCGCGGGCTTTTCTTTCACAGGCTGTTGTCGGGAGCGACGAGACCGGAGGTCCCGTGAGTATTTGAACTCACTTTCGCGGGCTTTTCTTTCACAGGCTGTTGTCGGGAGCGACGAGACCGGAGGTCCTGTGAGTATTTGAACTCACTTTCGCGGGCTTTTCTTTCACAGGCTGTTGTCGGGAGCGACGAGACCGGAGGTCCCGTGAGTATTTGAACTCACTTTCGCGGGCTTTTCTTTCACAGGCTGTTGTCGGGAGCGACGAGACCGGAGGTCCCGTGAGTATTTGAACTCACTTTCGCGGGCTTTTCTTTCACAGGCTGTTGTCGGGAGCGACGAGACCGGAGGTCCTGTGAGTATTTGAACTCACTTTCGCGGGCTTTTCTTTCACAGGCTGTTGTCGGGAGCGACGAGACCGGAGGTCCTGTGAGTATTTGAACTCACTTTCGCGGGCTTTTCTTTCACAGGCTGTTGTCGGGAGAGACGAGACCGGAGGTCCTGTGAGTATTTGAACTCACTTTCGCGGGCTTTTCTTTCACAGGCTGTTGTCGGGAGCGACGAGACCGGAGGTCCTGTGAGTATTTGAACTCACTTTCGCGGGCTTTTCTTTCACAGGCTGTTGTCGGGAGCGACGAGACCGGAGGTCCTGTGAGTATTTGAACTCACTTTCGCGGGCTTTTCTTTCACAGGCTGTTGTCGGGAGCGACGAGACCGGAGGTCCTGTGAGTATTTGAACTCACCTTCGCGGGCTTTTCTTTCACAGGCTGTTGTCGGGAGCGACGAGACCGGAGGTCCCGTGAGTATTTGAACTCACCTTCGCGGGCTTTTCTTTCACAGGCTGTTGTCGGGAGCGACGAGAGCGGAGGTCCCGTGAGTATTTGAACTCACCTTCGCGGGCTTTTCTTTCACAGGCTGTTGTCGGGAGAGACGAGACCGGAGGTCCCGTGATTATTTGAACTCACCTTCGCGGGCTTTTCTTTCACAGGCTGTTGTCGGGAGAGACGAGACCGGAGGTCCCGTGAGTATTTGAACTCACCTTCGCGGGCTTTTCTTTCACAGGCTGTTGTCGGGAGAGACGAGACCGGAGGTCCCGTGAGTATTTGAACTCACCTTCGCGGGCTTTTCTTTCACAGGCTGTTGTCGGGAGAGACGAGACCGGAGGTCCCGTGAGTATTTGAACTCACCTTCGCGGGCTTTTCTTTCACAGGCTGTTGTCGGGAGCGACGAGACCGGAGGTCCCGTGAGTATTTGAACTCACTTTCGCGGGCTTTTCTTTCACAGGCTGTTGTCGGGAGCGACGAGACCGGAGGTCCCGTGAGTATTTGAACTCACTTTCGCGGGCTTTTCTTTCACAGGCTGTTGTCGGGAACGACGAGACCGGAGGTCCCGTGAGTATTTGAACTCACTTTCGCGGGCTTTTCTTTCACAGGCTGTTGTCGGGAGCGACGAGACCGGAGGTCCCGTGAGTATTTGAACTCACTTTCGCGGGCTTTTCTTTCACAGGCTGTTGTCGGGAGCGACGAGACCGGAGGTCCCGTGAGTATTTGAACTCACTTTCGCGGGCTTTTCTTTCACAGGCTGTTGTCGGGAGCGACGAGTCCGGAGGTCCCGTGAGTATTTGAACTCACTTTCGCGGGCTTTTCTTTCACAGGCTGTTGTCGGGAGCGACGAAACCGGAAGCGGACCAGGTGGGAAGCACCCAGGTGAACGGCATTTAAGGAGGGTGGTGGCTTAAACCCGAGTTCCTACAGAGTAGGAACCCCCACCCGCCCTCCTCCTCTAACCTACTAGTCTTTTAGCAGTCTAAAAACAGAGGTCACAAATTTTTTGGTCTCAGTTTCTTTTCAGCAGGGCAGGAACCGGGAGGAGCGGGAAGTCGGCGTAGGACCAAGGGGACACAAGACCGGGAAGTCAGCGAAAGACCAGGGAGGTAAGAGTAACTGGTAAGTACTTTCCTCAAACCTTCCTAGAAAGTAAAACTAAAACTAGTGGGATTTGGTTAGTTTAAAAAGGAATAAGAGGAGTACAGTATACATTGGTCTAAGTAAGCTTCGGGAAAACAAAAGTCAATAAATAAACTAAAACTAGAAAATTAAAAAGTAATATAAGGGTTAAGTCATGGCAGTAGAGCTCGGACCTGTGTCATGCTCCTCCTGTAACATGTGGGAAATCAGGGACGCTTCCTGTGTCCCTGACAACCATGTGTGCGGGAAGTGTGTCCAGCTGCAGCTCATGTGGGACCGCATGACGGCCCTTGAGCTGTGGATGGACTCACTTTGGAGCATCCACGATTCTGAGAGGGTTGTGGATAGCACATTTAGTGAGTTGGTCACACCGCAGGTTAAGGCCAGCGTAGATAGTACATGGGTGACCAAAAGGCAGAGCAAGGGCAGGAAGGTAGTGCAGAAATCCCCTGGGGTTGTCTCCCTTAGCAACAGGTTCACCGCCTTAGGTGCTGTTGTCGGGGGGGATGACTCATCGGGGGAAGGCACCAGCAGCCAGGCTCATGGCACCATGACTGGCTCTGTTGCAAAGAAGGGAGGGAAAAAGAGTGGCAGGGCTATAGTAATAGGGGATTCGATTGTAAGGGGAATAGATAGGGGTTTCTGTGGTTGCGACCGAGACTCCAGGATGGTATGTTGCCTCCCTGGTGCAAGGGTCAAGGATGGCCAGTGTCGGGAGCGGAGAGAGCAGCAGCACAGTGAGTAGTTAAACTCACTTTCGCGGGCTTTTTTTTGCAGAGGCCAGTGTCGGGAGCGGAGAGAGCAGCAGCACAGTGAGTAGTTAAACTCACTTTCGCGGGCTTTTTTTGCAGAGGCCAGTGTCGGGAGCGGAGAGAGCAGCAGCACAGTGAGTATTTAAACTCACTTTCGCGGGCTTTTTTTGCAGAGGCCAGTGTCGGGAGCGGAGAGAGCAGCAGCACAGTGAGTAGTTAAACTCACTTTCGCGGGCTTTTTTTTGCAGAGGCCAGTGTCGGGAGCGGAGAGAGCAGCAGCACAGTGAGTATTTAAACTCACTTTCGCGGGCTTTTTTTGCAGAGGCCAGTGTCGGGAGCGGAGAGAGCAGCAGCACAGTGAGTAGTTAAACTCACTTTCGCGGGCTTTTTTTTGCAGAGGCCAGTGTCGGGAGCGGAGAGAGCAGCAGCACAGTGAGTAGTTAAACTCACTTTCGCGGGCTTTTTTTTGCAGAGGCCAGTGTCGGGAGCGGAGAGAGCAGCAGCACATTTCTTTTCAGCAGGGCAGGAACCGGGAGGAGCGGGAAGTCGGCGTAGGACCAAGGGGACACAAGACCGGGAAGTCAGCGAAAGACCAGGGAGGTAAGACTAACTGGTAAGTACTTTCCTCAAACCTTCCTAGAAAGTAAAACTAAAACTAGTGGGATTTGGTTAGTTTAAAAAGGAATAAGAGGAGTACAGTATACATTGGTCTAAGTAAGCTTCGGGAAAACAAAAGTCAATAAATAAACTAAAACTAGAAAATTAAAAAGTAATATAAGGGTTAAGTCATGGCAGTAGAGCTCGGACCTGTGTCATGCTCCTCCTGTAACATGTGGGAAATCAGGGACGCTTCCTGTGTCCCTGACAACCATGTGTGCGGGAAGTGTGTCCAGCTGCAGCTCATGTGGGACCGCATGACGGCCCTTGAGCTGCGGATGGACTCACTTTGGAGCATCCACGATTCTGAGAGGGTTGTGGATAACACATTTAGTGAGTTGGTCACACCGCAGGTTAAGGCCAGCGTAGATAGTACATGGGTGACCAAAAGGCAGAGCAAGGGCAGGAAGGTAGTGCAGAAATCCCCTGGGGTTGTCTCCCTTAGCAACAGGTTCACCGCCTTAGGTGCTGTTGTCGGGGGGGATGACTCATCGGGGGAAGGCACCAGCAGCCAGGCTCATGGCACCATGACTGGCTCTGTTGCAAAGAAGGGAGGGAAAAAGAGTGGCAGGGCTATAGTAATAGGGGATTCGATTGTAAGGGGAATAGATAGGGGTTTCTGTGGTCGCGACCGAGACTCCAGGATGGTATGTTGCCTCCCTGGTGCAAGGGTCAAGGATGTCTCGGCGCGGGTGCAGAACATTCTGGAGGGGGAGGGGGAACAGCCAGTTGTCGTGATACATGTTGGTACCAACGACGTAGCTAAAAAAAGGGAAGAGGTCCTACAAGTAGAATTTAGGGAGTTAGGAGCCAAGCTAAAAAGTAGGACCTCGAAGGTAGTAATCTCTGGATTACTACCAGTGCCACGTGCTAGTAAGAGTACAGAGAACAGGATAGTTAGGCTAAATACGTGGCTTGAGCAGTGGTGTAAGAGGGAGGGTTTTAAATTTTTGAGGCATTGGAACCAGTTTTGTGGTAGGTGTGACCTATACAAAAGGGACGGTCTACACCTGTGCAAAGATGGAACTGATGTTCTCGGGGTAATTTTTGATAAAGCAGTTCGGGAGCATTTAAACTAGTATGGCAGGGGGCTAGAAACCTATGTAGTGAAATAGAGGAAAGTGAAAGGCAGACAGAAATAAATGGTAAAAGAGTGAGGAACAAAAAACAAAGGGCCAAACTAATTCATAAAAAATGTGAGCATAAAAAAAGCCTGAGGGTTTTATACCTTAATGCGAGAAGCATCAGGAACAAGGTAGATGAATTAGCTGTGGAAATAGAGGTTAATAATTATGATCTAATTGGGATTACGGAAACATGGTTGCAGGGTGAGCAGGGCTGGGAGCTTAACATACAGGGGTATTCAGTATTTAGGAAGGATCGACAAAAAAGAAAGGGAGGAGGGGTAGCATTGCTGGTAAAAGAAGGGATAAATGCAATTGAAAGGAAGGATATTAACTCAGTTAATACAGAATCTATATGGGTGGAGCTAAGAAATAGCGAGGGGCGAAAAACATTAATAGGAGTGGTATATAGGCCTCCAAATAGTAAAATAGAGGTTGGGGAGGGCATCACGAGGGAAATTAGAGAAGCGTGCAATAAGAGCACAGCTGTCATCATAGGTGACTTTAACTTACATATAGATTGGAATAGCCTAATCAGTAAAAATAATGAGGAGGAGGAATTCCTTGAGTGTTTAAGGGATGGTTATCTGGATCAATATGTCGAGGAACCAACTCGGGAACAGGCTATATTGGACTGGGTACTGTGCAATGAGAAGGGACTAATTAGTAATCTTGTTGTACGGGGACCCTTGGGTCAGAGCGATCATAACATGATCGATTTCTCACTCGAAATGGAGAGCGAAGAAATTGACTCAGAGACTAAGGTCCTGAATTTAAACAAGGGGAATTATGATGCCATTAGACGGGAACTGAGTAGGTCTGATTGGACAACGTTCCTGGGAGGACTGGAGGTAGATAAACAATGGCAAGCATTTAAAGATAGAATGACAAAATTGCAAAAATTGTTTATACCAATCTGGCATAAAAGGAAATCTAAAAAGGTGACTCAACCGTGGATAACAGGGGAAATTAGAGACAGCATAAAATCCAAAGATAGGGCGTATAAAATAGCCAAAAAAAGCGCCAGAGCGGAAGATTGGGAACAGTTTAAGATAGAGCAAAGGAGGACAAAGGGCTTAATCAAGAGGGGCAAAATAGCTTACGAAAGCAAGCTGGCGGAAAATATAAAAACTAACTCCAAAAGCTTTTATAAGTATATCAAGAGGAAAAGACTGGTGAAAACCAAAGTTGGCCCATTGCAGTCAGATACGGGGGAATATATAACGGGAAATAAGGAAATGGCAGACCAACTAAATGCATACTTTGGGTCAGTCTTTACGAAGGAAGACACAAAAAACCTCCCTGGGATATCGGGAAAAATAGGGACATTTGCAAAGGAGGAACTGACGCAAGTCAATATCTCTAAGGATATGGTGTTAAGGAAGCTAAAGGGATTGAAGGCGGACAAATCCCCAGGGCCTGATAACATGCATCCTAGGGTGCTGAAGGAGGTGGCCCTAGAGATAGCGGATGCACTAAGTATGATTTTTCAGAATTCATTAGACTCGGGAACAGTGCCCATGGATTGGAGGGTAGCTAACGTTACCCCACTATTCAAAAAGGGGGGTAGGGAAAAAGCAGGTAATTACAGACCTGTAAGCCTTACATCAGTTGTGGGCAAAATGCTGGAGTCCATCATTAAGGATGAAATAGCGGAGCACTTAGCAAATGGGGACAGGATAGGACAGAGTCAACATGGATTTACAAAGGGTAAATCGTGCTTGACTAATCTATTGGAATTTTTTGAGGGAGTAACTGGTAAAATAGATGGGGGAGAGCCAGTAGATGTGGTGTACCTGGACTTCCAAAAGGCCTTCGATAAGGTCCCACATAAAAGATTAGCAGGGAAAATTGAAGCTCATGGGATAAAGGGGAAAGTATTGACGTGGATAGAGAACTGGCTGTCAGATAGAAAACAGAGAGTTGGAATAAACGGCTCATTTTCTGAATGGCAGGCAGTAACAAGTGGGGTACCACAGGGATCTGTCCTGGGTCCCCAGCTGTTCACAATTTACATTAATGACCTGGATCAGGGAGTCGGATGCAGCATTTCCAAATTTGCAGACGACACTAAACTAGGAGGGGGGGTGGGCTCAGAGGAGGAGACCAGGAAGCTCCAGAGCGATTTGGACAGACTGGGTGATTGGGCGGATAAATGGCAGATGCACTATAATGTGGACAAGTGCGAAGTTATCCACCTTGGGTGCAGGAACGGGAGGGCAAATTATTATTTAAATGGCAATAAATTGGGAGAGGGGGAAGTACAGAGAGACCTGGGTGTTCTTGTACACCAGTCACTGAAGGCGAGCATGCAGGTGCAACAGGCGATCAAGAAGGCAAACGGTATGCTGGCCTTCATAGCAAAAGGGTTGGAATACAGGAACAGGGATACCTTGCTGCAGCTGTACAGGGCACTGGTGAGACCACACCTCGAGTACTGTGTACAGTTTTGGTCGCCTCATCTGAGGAAAGATGTTCTTGCCATGGAGGGGGTGCAGCGGCGATTCACCAGGCTGATACCAGGAATGGCGGGATTGACCTATGAGGAGAGACTATGTAGTTTAGGGATGTACACACTGGAGTTTAGAAGATTGAGAGGGGACCTCATAGAAGTGTATAAAATTCTGACAGGTCTAGACAGACTAGATGCAGAAGGAATGTTTCCCTTGGCGGGTGAGAACAGAACTAGAGGACATAATTTAAGGATAAGGGCTAAACCATTTAGGACAGAAATGAGGGGGAATTTCTTCACTCAGAGGGTGGTGAACCTGTGGAACTCATTGCCACAGAGGGCAGTGTACGCCAGCTCATTAAATATATTTAAGAGGGAATTAGATGTATTTCTACAGGCAAAAGGGGTTAAGGGTTACGGAGAGAAGGCGGGGACGGGATACTGAATTGGAGGATCAGCCATGATCTCATTAAATGGCGGAGCAGGCTCGAAGGGCCGGATGGCCTACTCCTGCTCCTATCTTCTATGTATCTATGTATCTATATGTTTGTCTCGGCGCGAGTGCAGAACATTCTGGAGGGGGAGGGGGAACAGCCAGTTGTCGTGATACATGTTGGTACCAACGACGTAGCTAAAAAAAGGGAAGAGGTCCTACAAGTAGAATTTAGGGAGTTAGGAGCCAAGCTAAAAAGTAGGACCTCGAAGGTAGTAATCTCTGGATTACTACCAGTGCCACGTGCTAGTAAGAGTACAGAGAACAGGATAGTTAGGCTAAATACGTGGCTTGAGCAGTGGTGTAAGAGGGAGGGTTTTAAATTTTTGAGGCATTGGAACCAGTTTTGTGGTAGGTGTGACCTATACAAAAGGGACGGTCTACACCTGTGCAAAGATGGAACTGATGTTCTCGGGGTAATTTTTGATAAAGCAGTTCGGGAGCATTTAAACTAGTATGGCAGGGGGCTAGAAACCTATGTAGTGAAATAGAGGAAAGTGAAAGGCAGACAGAAATAAATGGTAAAAGGGTGAGGAACAAAAAACAAAGGGCCAAACTAATTCATAAAAAATGTGAGCATAAAAAAAGCCTGAGGGTTTTATACCTTAATGCGAGAAGCATCAGGAACAAGGTAGATGAATTAGCTGTGGAAATAGATATTAATAATTATGATCTAATTGGGATTACGGAAACATGGTTGCAGGGTGAGCAGGGCTGGGAGCTTAACATACAGGGGTATTCAGTATTTAGGAAGGATCGACAAAAAAGAAAGGGAGGAGGGGTAGCATTGCTGGTAAAAGAGGGGATAAATGCAATTGAAAGGAAGGATATTAACTCAGTTAATACAGAATCTATATGGGTGGAGCTAAGAAATAGCGAGGGGCGAAAAACATTAATAGGAGTGGTATATAGGCCTCCAAATAGTAAAATAGAGGTTGGGGAGGGCATCACGAGGGAAATTAGAGAAGCGTGCAATAAGAGCACAGCTGTCATCATAGGTGACTTTAACTTACATATAGATTGGACTAGCCTAATCAGTAAAAATAATGAGGAGGAGGAATTCCTTGAGTGTTTAAGGGATGGTTATCTGGATCAATATGTCGAGGAACCAACTCGGGAACAGGCTATATTGGACTGGGTACTGTGCAATGAGAAGGGACTAATTAGTAATCTTGTTGTACGGGGACCCTTGGGTCAGAGCGATCATAACATGATCGATTTCTCACTCGAAATGGAGAGCGAAGAAATTGACTCAGAGACTAAGGTCCTGAATTTAAACAAGGGGAATTATGATGCCATTAGACGGGAACTGAGTAGGTCTGATTGGACAACGTTCCTGGGAGGACTGGAGGTAGATAAACAATGGCAAGCATTTAAAGATAGAATGACAAAATTGCAAAAATTGTTTATACCAATCTGGCATAAAAGGAAATCTAAAAAGGTGACTCAACCGTGGATAACAGGGGAAATTAGAGACAGCATAAAATCCAAAGATAGGGCGTATAAAATAGCCAAAAAAAGCGCCAGAGCGGAAGATTGGGAACAGTTTAAGATAGAGCAAAGGAGGACAAAGGGCTTAATCAAGAGGGGCAAAATAGCTTACGAAAGCAAGCTGGCGGAAAATATAAAAACTAACTCCAAAAGCTTTTATAAGTATATCAAGAGGAAAAGACTGGTGAAAACCAAAGTTGGTCCATTGCAGTCAGATACGGGGGAATATATAACGGGAAATAAGGAAATGGCAGACCAACTAAATGCATACTTTGGGTCAGTCTTTACGAAGGAAGACACAAAAAACCTCCCTGGGATATCGGGAAAAATAGGGACATTGGCAAAGGAGGAACTGACGCAAATCAATATCTCTAAGGATATGGTGTTAAGGAAGCTAAAGGGATTGAAGGCGGACAAATCCCCAGGGCCTGATAACATGCATCCTAGGGTACTGAAGGAGGTGGCCCTAGAGATAGCGGATGCACTAAGTATGATTTTTCAGAATTCATTAGACTCGGGAACAGTGCCCATGGATTGGAGGGTAGCTAACGTTACCCCACTATTCAAAAAGGGGGGTAGGGAAAAAGCAGGTAATTACAGACCTGTAAGCCTTACATCAGTTGTGGGCAAAATGCTGGAGTCCATCATTAAGGATGAAATAGCGGAGCACTTAGCAAATGGGGACAGGATAGGACAGAGTCAACATGGATTTACAAAGGGTAAATCGTGCTTGACTAATCTATTGGAATTTTTTGAGGGAGTAACTGGTAAAATAGATGGGGGAGAGCCAGTAGATGTGGTGTACCTGGACTTCCAAAAGGCCTTCGATAAGGTCCCACATAAAAGATTAGCATGGAAAATTGAAGCTCATGGGATAAAGGGGAAAGTATTGACGTGGATAGAGAACTGGCTGTCAGATAGAAAACAGAGAGTTGGAATAAACGGCTCATTTTCTGAATGGCAGGCAGTAACAAGTGGGGTACCACAGGGATCTGTCCTGGGTCCCCAGCTGTTCACAATTTACATTAATGACCTGGATCAGGGAGTCGGATGCAGCATTTCCAAATTTGCAGACGACACTAAACTAGGAGGGGGGGTGGGCTCAGAGGAGGAGACCAGGAAGCTCCAGAGCGATTTGGACAGACTGGGTGATTGGGCGGATAAATGGCAGATGCACTATAATGTGGACAAGTGCGAAGTTATCCACCTTGGGTGCAGGAACGGGAGGGCAAATTATTATTTAAATGGCAATAAATTGGGAGAGGGGGAAGTACAGAGAGACCTGGGTGTTCTTGTACACCAGTCACTGAAGGCGAGCATGCAGGTGCAACAGGCGGTCAAGAAGGCAAACGGTATGCTGGCCTTCATAGCAAAAGGGTTGGAATACAGGAACAGGGATACCTTGCTGCAGCTGTACAGGGCACTGGTGAGACCACACCTCGAGTACTGTGTACAGTTTTGGTCACCTCATCTGAGGAAAGATGTTCTTGCCATGGAGGGGGTGCAACGGCGATTCACCAGGCTGATACCAGGAATGGCGGGATTGACCTATGAGGAGAGACTATGTAGTTTAGGGATGTACACACTGGAGTTTAGAAGATTGAGAGGGGACCTCATAGAAGTGTATAAAATTCTGACAGGTCTAGACAGACTAGATGCAGAAGGAATGTTTCCCTTGGCGGGTGAGAACAGAACTAGAGGACATAATTTAAGGATAAGGGCTAAACCATTTAGGACAGAAATGAGGGGGAATTTCTTCACTCAGAGGGTGGTGAACCTGTGGAACTCATTGCCACAGAGGGCAGTGTACGCCAGCTCATTAAATATATTTAAGAGGGAATTAGATATATTTCTACAGGCAAAAGGGGTTAAGGGTTACGGAGAGAAGGCGGGGACGGGATACTGAATTGGAGGATCAGCCATGATCTCATTAAATGGCGGAGCAGGCTCGAAGGGCCGGATGGCCTACTCCTGCTCCTATCTTCTATGTATCTATGTATCTATACCATTTGCCTTCTTAACCACCTGCTGCACCTGCATGCTTACCTTCAGCGACTGGTGCACAAGGACATCCAGGTCTCGTTGCACTTCCCCTTCTCCCAATCTATTGCCATTCAGATAATAATCTGCCTTTCTGTTTTTGACACCAAAGTGGATAACCTCGCATTTATCCATGTTATATTGCATCTGCCACGCTTCTGCCCAATCACCCAACCTGTCCAAATCATCCTGGAATTTCTCGGCATCCTCCTCGCAGCACACACGCCCACCCAGTTTTGTGTCGTCTGCAAACTTGGAGATATTACATCTAGTTCCCTTGTCTAGATCATTAATATATATTGTGAATAGCTGGGGTCCAAGGACCGATCCCTGCGGTACCCCACTAGTCACTGCCTGCCACTCGGAAAAAGACCCATTTATTCCAACTCTTTGCTTTCTGTCTACCAACCAGTTCACTATCCAAGTCAATACCTTGCCCCCAATCCCATGTGCCTTAACTTTACATGTTAATCTCTTATGCGGGACCTTATCAAAAGCCTTTTGGAAGTCCAAATACACCACATCCACTGGTTCGCCCTTATCTATTTTACCAGTTACATCCTCAAAAAATTCCAGTCGATTAGTCAAGCATGATTTACCTTTTGTAAATCCATGTTGACTTTGTCCGATCCTGTCACTGTTATCCAAGTGCTCAGCTATTACATCTTTTATAATGGACTCTAGCATTTTCCTCACTACCGATGTCAGGCTTACCGGTCTGTAATTCCCCGTTTTCTCTCTACCACCCTTTTTGAATAGTGGGGTAACATTAGCTACCCTCCAATCCATGGGTACTGTTCCAGATTCCATCGAATGTTGGAAGATGATCAGCAATGCATCTACTATTTCTAGGGCCACTTCCTTAAGTACTCTAGGATGTAGATTATCAGGCCCTGGGGATTTATCGGCCTTCAATCCCTTCAATTTCCCGAACACCATTTCCCTACAAATACTGATTTCTTTCAGTTCCTCCCTTTCATCAGACCCTATGTTCCCCAAGATCTCTGGGAGGTTATTTGTGTCCTCCTTTGTGAAGACAGAACCAAAATATGTATTTAATTGGTCTGACATTTCTTTGTTCCCCATTATAAGTTCCCCTGATTCTGACTGCAAGGGACCTATGCTTGATTTCACTAATCTTTTTCTCTTCACATATCTATAAAAGCTTTTACATTCAGTTTTTATGTTCCCTGAAAGCTTACTCTCGTATTCTATTTTCCCCTTCTTAATTAATCCCTTTGTCCTCCTTTGTTGAATCTTAAACTGCTCCCAATCCTCAGGGTTACTACTTTTTCTGGCCAATTTATATGCCCTCTCCTTGGATCTTATGCTATCCCTAATTTCCCTTGTTAGCCATGGTTGAGTCACCTTTTTTGTTTTATTCTTATGCCAAACTGGGATGAACAAATTCTGTAGTTCGTCCATGCGGTCTTTGAATGTTTGCCATTGCCTATCCACCGTCAACCCTTTGAGTGACATTCCCCAATCAATCCTACCCAACTCGCACCTCATACCATCGTAGTTTCCTTTATTTAAATTCAGGACCCTAGTCTCTGAGTCAACTCCTTCACTCTCCATCCTAATGAAGAATTCTATCATATTATGATCGCTCCGACCCAAGGGGCCTCGCACAACAAGATTGCTAATTAATCCTTTCTCATTGCATAATACCCAGTCTAAGATGGCCTGATCTCTGGTTGGTTCCTCGACATATTGGTCCAGGAAACCATCCCGTAAACACTCCAGGAATTCCTCCTCCATAGTATTGTTACTAGTTTGGTTAGCCCAATCTATATGTAGATTAAAGTCACCCATGATGACTGCTGTGCCCTTATTGCACGCTTCTCTAATTTCCCTTTTAATGCCATCCCCAACCTCCGTATTACTATTTGGAGGTCTATATATCACTCCCACTAACGTTTTCTGCCCCGTGTTATTTCTCAGTTCAACCCATACAGATTCCACATCATCAGAGCTAATATCCTTCCTTTCAATTGTGTTAATCCCCTCTTTAACCAGCAATGCTACCCCACCTCCCTTCCTTTTCTGCCTATCTTTCCTGAATATTGAGTACCCCTGGATGTTGAGTTCCCAGCCTTGGCCACCCTGGAGCCATGTTTCGGTAATCCCAATCAAATCATATTCGTTTACCTCTATTTGCGCAGCTAATTCATCCACCTTGTTCCGAATGCTCCTTGCATTAAGACACAAAGCCTTCAGGCTTGTTTTTTTAACGCTCTTAGACCTACTAGAATTAGTATTTACTGTGGCCATGTTTGATTTAAACCGTTGTTTTCTCTGACTGCCACTTTTGTTTTTCTCCTTCCTATCTTTTGCTTTTATCCTTGTTTCCCTTTCCTCTGTCTCCCTGCTCAGGTTCCCAACCCCCTGCCATTTTAGTTTAAACCCTCCCCCAGAGCACGAGCAAACACTCCCCCTAGGACATCGGTCCCGGCCCTGCCCAGGTGTAGACCGTCCGGTTTGTACTGGTCCCACCTCCCCCAGAACCGGTTCCAATGCCCCAGGAATTTGAATCCCTCCCCCTTGCACCATTCCTCTAGCCACGTATTCATTTGAAATATCCTTCTATTTCTACTCTGACTAGCACGTGGCACTGGTAGCAATCCTGAGATTACTACCTTTGAGGTCCTATTTTTTAATTTACCTCCTAACTCCCTATATTCTGCTTTTAGGACCTCAACCCATTTTTTACCTATATCGTTGGTACCTATATGCACCATGACAACTGGCTGTTCACCCTCCCCTTCCAAAATGCTCTGTAGCCACTCTGAGACATCAGGAGAGAGAGAGATAGAGAGGCAGTGAGGTTTAGGGAGGTAGTTCCAGAGATTAGAGCCCAGGCAGTTGATGACACGGCCGCCAATGGTGGAACGATTAAAATCGGGTATGTGCAAGAGGCCAGAATTAGATGAGTGCAGAGATCTCAGAGGGTTGTAACTTGTAGGGCTAGAAGAAGTTATAGAGATAGGGTGGGGCAAGGCCATGGAGGGATTTGAAAATAAGGATGAGAATTTTAAAATCGAGGCGTTGCAGGACCGGGAGCCTATGTAGGTCAGCAAGCACAGGGGTAATGGGTGAACGGGACTTAGTGCGAGTTAGGATACAAGCAGCAGAAGTTTGGATGAGCTCCAGTTTACGGAGGGTGGTAGATGGGAGAGCATTGGAATAGTCAAATCTAGAAACTGTATTCTCTTTGCAAGTGGCCTTGGGTGCTTCCCAAATCAGGGATCAAATCCCCTATAGGTCATTCATAGAATCATAGAAATTTACGGCACAGAAGGAGGCCATTTTGGGGAATATCTAGCTATTTTCAAATAATAGATAAAATTTACAACTTTTTTTTAATAAAGAGCTTAATTTAAAACAATCATTAAGGTCTATACACTATAGTACATGCTAGTAACAGAAAACTGGTGGACGAATTTTGGAGGAAAAGGTGCAGGGAAGAGAAAAGTGCATAAATCAGGAGTCTGACAGAAATTGGGACAGACAGGGATTTTATATTTGTTGCTTTATAACAGCTAAAGAGGGACATACAAAGAGTAGTACTTTTTCCTTGCTTCACACTAATTTCTTCCCCCCACCCCACCTCAAAGGAATTGACTCCTTGCTGCAATACAGTTTCTGAGGTGGCGGATGCCCTTCGTTATTTCATCAAACTGCCCATTCTTCATGGTTGAGCCTTGAAAGCGAGTGTTGGCATTCAACCACAGAGAATATCAGAACTGAGCTCAGTCCTGTCCTTAACCAATATCCCAATATGTGCAAGAGTGGCTGAATAGCAATCAGGGGCGGAAACGTAGACAATCTTTCCTGCTTAATCTAATGGGCACTGATGCCAATTTTAGCACTTCTACTTATTTTTGAGTTGAGAATACATTCTATCATCATCACTCCAGACATAATTTAAAAATGAATTACTTTGCTTGGAATTGTCCACAAGCACCTCAGACCCAACTGGCCTTTCCTCTCACCCGATCATAACTAATTATAAAAACAACTATAATTTATATAGCTGTTCATTATTCATTGTTCACATTAAAACCATACTGAATCATAAAGTTAACTTCAGAAGGAGAGGAATACTCAAGGTGGGAACTATTGTTCATTGAGGTATCGGAGCAGGAGAAACGTCTAGGTTTTTTTGTGGACAGGTCACTAAAATCATCACCCCAACGTACCCAGGGTTTTTTTTAAAAAAGCAAACAGAATGTTGGGTTGTATAGCAAAGGATCTAACATATAAATCAAAGAGAGGACATTTACTGTATTTGGCCCTGGTGAGAATATATTTGGAGTAATGCATGTAGTTTTGGTCTTGCTATTTCAAAAAGGATAATCAGTTATTGGGTACAGAGAAGGGCTACATAGTTGAACCCAGAACTTAACAGAATGACAAATGTGAAAAGAATACCCTGGGACTTTCCTCTCCTGAAAAGAGAAGACTGTGAGGGGACATGATGGAAGTGTTCAAAATTATGAAAGGTTTGGCCAAGTTGGGTCCAAGTAAGCTTTTCTGCTGTGTACATAATTTTTTACTAAAAGGGTGGTAGGTATGTGGAACTAAAAGGTTCTCGTCACAAAGGGATTTAGAGTTATTAGAAATACACCAAAGTAATACCGTAGATAGGCGGGCTAGATGGACCAAAGGTCTTCTCCTGTCCAAAACTGTTATGTATTTTAATTTTCGGCACTTTGTCATGTTAATGAATTGTGAATAAAAAATAAAACTTGATCCAATTTTTGAACCCAAACTGAGGAAGGCCGTGTTACACTACAGTCTGGAATCTGCAGTTAATGTGTGAAACCATTAGTTCCTGGGGTTTCACTTCAGCATCTCCAGTGCAATCCATTCAGAGATCACTGACAACAACTTATGTTCTTGAACCATTTTTTTTTACTTTTCCTTTTTGTCACTTTTATCTCGCTCTTAAAACAATCTTTCTTTTCCTCTCTTTATTTCTCTTTCTGTACCTGATTTGACATTGAATTCACCCAATCTAATTCACCCTCCTTTTCGGTCCTTCCTGTTCATTTCTCAATCCTTTAATCTCATTGGTTAAGGAGGCACACTTTTGTCCCATTGTTCACCAAGGTCCCAGATGCCCTGTTGCACTCGCACTTGCAGCAACTTTGTGGGCAAAAAATTTAAAACCTAAATGTGCATGAACAAGTCTAACTAACAGATGTCTCACTCCAGCAAAATCTGGTCCAATGGTTAGTGGCTCAGTGCTGCTTCCTAGTCTCTGTTGCTGCTCCAGCTGACTTATTTGTTAGTGATGTTCTGGCTTTCCCAACTTCTTCACAGACCCTGATTCTCTGACCTCCTCAGAAATCTCAGACTTCTCCAACTTACTCATATACTATGGACATCTCTTGAGTTCAGGGGCCACATATCATTCGCACAAAAATCTCGGCTGACACTCCAGTGCAGTACTGAGGGCGGTGTGCAGTTCTGGTCGCCACACTATAGGAAGGATGTGATTGCATTGGAGAGGGTGCAGAGGAGATTCACCAGGATGTTACCTGGGCTGGAGCGTTTCAGATATGAAGAGAGACTGGACAGGCTGGGGTTGTTTTCCTTAGAGCAGAGAAGGCTGAGGGGGGACCTGATTGAGGTGTACAGAATTATGAGGGGCATAGATAGGGTAGATAGAAAGGAACTTTTCCCCTTAGTAGAGGGGTCAATAACCAGGGGGTATAGTTTCAAGGTAAGGGGCAGGATGTTTAGAGGGGATTTGAGGAAAAACCTTTTCACCCAGAGGGTGGTTGGAATCTGGAACTCACTGCCTGAAAGGGTGGTAGAGGCAGGAACCCTCACAACATTCAAGAAGCATTTAGATGAGCACTTGAAACGTCATAGCATACAAGGCTACGGACCAAGTGCTGGAAAATTGGATTACAATAGATAGGGCTTGATGGCCGGCGCAGACACGATGGGCCGAAGGGCCTTTTTCTGTGCTGTGTAACTCTGTGACTCTATGAGTGCTGCACTGTTGGAGGTGCCGTCTTTTCAGATGCGACGTTAAACCATGGCCCTGCCTGCTCTCTCGGGTGGACGTAAAAGATCCTATGGCACTATTTTGAAGAAGTGCAGAAGAGTCTCTTAATGTCTCTTCATCTCCCCCTTTGTTCTTTTATCCCCTCCCCCTTTTCCCAGCTTTACTCTGGCCTTAAATCTATTTGATTTCTGGCTCTTCACAGTTCTGACGAAAGGTCATCGACCTGAAACGTTAACTCTCTTTCTCTCTCCACGGATGCTGCCTGGCCTGCTGAGTTTTTCCAGCGTTTTCTGTTGTTATTGCAGAAGAGTTATCCCCGGTGTCCTGCCCAATATTTATCCCTCAATCAACATCACTAAAAAAAAATTATCTGGTCTTTATCACATTGTTGTTGGTGGGAACTTACGTGCGCAAAATTGGCTGCCGCGTTTCCTACATTACAACAGTGACTACACTTCAAAAAGTACTTAATTGGCTCTAATGCGCTTTGGGACATCCTGAAGTTGTGAAAGGCGCTGTATAAATGCAAGTCTGTCTTTCTTTCTGTGAAACTACAGTTACACCGTGTTTCCTGCATTAGTGCAACATGCAAAAAAATCACTCAGACATCAGAGTTTATTGTGCCAACGTAGCCTCCGCCCGTACTAGGGTGAAATGTGGGCCTGCCTTCAAAATCTCCCTCAAAACCTATTCCAATGACCAAGCTTTCGGTTATGCTTGTCATTCGTGCTCTTCTGTGATGTAGCTATGTTAAAGACACTCTCTGAATGAAAGTTGCTGCTGATTGCACAACCCCCGTGGAATAAAACATGTGCATATCGGGTGAATGCACCTTTTATTGTTTGAGACTGCCGAATGCACCGAATTGTTTGAAAACTCCCCTTCCTATTCCCTGTTACAAGTCCCACCCCTTTCCCCATGGTAACCCGGGGAGTGGGCGGGGTCCTGCAGGCAGCGCCCCACTCTGACCTCACCGTCCTCGGCCTAATACACTGTTCCACGGAAGCTCAGCGTAAGCTCGAGGAACAGCACCTCATCTTTCGTTTAGGCACGCTACAGCCCTCTGGACTCAATATCGAGTTCAACAATTTTAGATCATAACCTCAGCTCCAATCACATTTATATTTTATTTTATCCACCCTTTTATTTGTCCCCCCCACCTTTTTTTTCCTCCTAGAAGCTGGCAGCTGTCCTTCATTCTGCCAGTAGATTTCACACTTCATTCAGCCTTAATCTGTCACATTAACACCACCTCTAGCCTTGCATATCTCTTAATGTCTCTTAATGTCTCTTCATCTCCTCCTTTGTTCCTTTATCCCCTCCCCCTTTTCCCAGCTTTACCCTGGCCTTAAATCTATTTGATTTCCAGCTCTTCCCAGTTCTGATGAAAGGTCATCGACCTGAAACGTCAACTCTCTTTCTCTCTCCACGGATGCTGCCTGGCCTGCTGAGTTTTTCCAGCGTTTTCTGTTGTTATTTCGGATTTCCAGCATCTGCAGTATTTTGCTATCCTCTCCTTTCCCTGATTGGGTGACCGGGGGAGTGGGCGGAGTCAGACAGGCAGGCCAAGTCCCTCCGCTTTCCCCATACGCAAGCAGCGCCCCGCGCCTTTCCCCGCTGACTGGGTAACCGGGGGAGTGGGCGGGGTCAGGCAGGCAGTGCCTCGCCCCTTTCCCCTGACGCTGGGTGACCGGGGGAGTGGGCGGGGTCAGGCAAGCAGCGCCTCGCCCCTTTCCCCTGACGCTGGGTAACCGGGGGAGTGGGCGGGGTCAGGCAGGCAGTGCCTCGCCCCTTTCCCCTGACGCTGGGTGACCGGGGGAGTGGGCGGGGTCAGGCAGGCAGTGCCTCGCCCCTTTCCCCTGACGCTGGGTGACCGGGGGAGTGGGCGGGGTCAGGCAGGCAGTGCCTCGCCCCTTTCCCCTGACGCTGGGTGACCGGGGGAGTGGGCGGGGTCAGGCAGGCAGTGCCTCGCCCCTTTCCCCTGACGCTGGGTGACCGGGGGAGTGGGCGGGGTCAGGCAGGCAGTGCCTCGCCCCTTTCCCCTGACGCTGGGTGACCGGGGGAGTGGGCGGGGTCAGGCAGGCAGTGCCTCGCCCCTTTCCCCTGACGCTGGGTGACCGGGGGAGTGGGCGGGGTCAGGCAGGCAGTGCCTCGCCCCTTTCCCCTGACGCTGGGTGACCGGGGGAGTGGGCGGGGTCAGGCAGGCAGTGCCTCGCCCCTTTCCCCTGACGCTGGGTGACCGGGGGAGTGGGCGGGGTCAGGCAAGCAGCGCCTCGCCCCTTTCCCCTGACTGGGTGACCGGGGGAGTGGGCGGGGTCAGGCAAGAAGCGCCTCGCCCCTTTCCCCTGACGCTGGGTGACCGGGGGAGTGGGCGGAGTCAGGTGGGCGCGCGGTGCGGCCTCAGTCTCCGGCCTGGTTTGTGCTGTTCCCGCCTCACCCGGTGGCAGTGGGCCGAATGGGATTCAGCGGCATAAGGGAACCTGAAAAATAATAAAATCAGTGCATAAGCCCTCGAGCCTGTCACCGAGGTGAATACAGCTGTAAGGATGTTGGAGCAGGGGCTGGAGATGGCCTCCATCCTGCCGGCCTTGCGGGAGCTGGAGAGGTGAGCTCCACAATGAACTACATTAAAGGCTGAGCCCGCACTGATTAATGCCTTCCCCCGCAGGGTTCATGGAGAGACTAGGCCCAGACAGCCGGCCCCTCGAGTTTGGGGAGCATTCGCCCTGTCAGTGGCATCTGAGCTTCCCTCAGCTCCTGGAGCACCTTTCACTGACAGGCTTTATATGCATTGCATTAACTCTTTAACTGACTATATAAATTGCATTAACTCTTTAACTTTCTTATATTTGTCCTATATTGAGAGGGTTTTAATAACTAAAATCGAATTGATTTACTCTCAAATATAAACAATATTTTATTTGAAGTGATATTACACAACCTAACAGCTAATGTACACGTTGTCAATTACTTATAGCCCATATATAATTAAAATTTAATTTTGGGTGATGGGGAAGGAATATGCATTTGTTTTGTTTGTTTCACTGCAGTGTTATACTCCATTTCTATTAAGGGCTAAAGCACTGCGCTGAGAGACAAAATACTGCTGGTCGTGCTGAAAGCCACGTGCTTTTACGTTTAATGCTTCTGTTTAGATCATGGTGTCTGTGTGCCAAGTCCCCACGTCTGCTGTGGCTCTCACCTCTGCGTCAGAAGGTTGTGGATTCAAGCCCCGCTCCATGATTTGAGTACAGAATCTAGGCTGAGGGAGTGCTACACTGTTGGACGTGCGTCTTTCAGCTGAGACGTTAAACCGAGGCCCCCGTCAACATCACCAAAACATATGATCTGGTGTGTGCAAATTGGCTACAACAGTGACTACACTTCAAAAGTACTTCATTGGCTGTAAAGCAGTTTGGGACGTCCTGAGATTGTGAAAGGTGCTATATAAATGCAAGTGTTTCTTCGTCTCCCTTATCCTGACGACAGAATGAGAGGATTGGGAGTCAATGTAGGTCAGCAAGGACAGGAGTGATGGGCGAGCGGGACCTGATGAGGGATAGGATACAGAAGCCAGCAGGAGAGCATTTGAATAATTTGAAATTGACCATGGCATCTATGAGGGTTTCAGTGGCAGATGGGATGGTAACATTACAGAGGTGGAAGTAGGTGGTCTTGTGATGGAGAGAGTATGGGGTTGGAAACTCAGATGGGGATCAGATTTAATGCTGAGATTAATAACAGTCTGATTCAGTTTGAGGCAGTGGCCGGAGCGGGGATGGGGAGGGGGCCTGATGGCGGGATGAAGTTTTCAATGCGGGCTGAAGAAAATGGTTTTGATCTTCCCAATGTTTATAAGTGGAGGAAATTGCAGCTCATACAATACTGGATATTGGATAAGCAGTCTGGCAGTGGAGGGAGCAGGAGGTGGTGGGAAGGTAGAGCTTCGTTACCATCAATGTACATGCGGAAGCTGCTCCGATATCTTTGAATGATCTCACAAAGGGCAGCATGTAGATGAGGGTGAGACTCCTAAGAAGATGATGCAGGGAGGCTCTGGCTGTTTTTGGAAGCTAAAAGAGAAGAAAGAACTTGCATTTATATATCGCCTTTCGCATCCTCAGGATATTCCAAAACGCTTCAGTCAATTAAGTACTTTTGAGTTATAGTGACTGTTGTAGTTATAGTCACATAATGTAGTAAATGCGACAGCCAATTTGCACACAGCAAAGTCCCACAAACAGCAATGAGATAGTTGACCAGATAATCTGTTTTTAGTGTTGTTTGAGGGCCAGCACACTGGGAAAACTCGCCTGCTCTTCTTTGAATAGTGCCATGGAATCTTTTGTGTTCACCTGAGCAGGGAGATGGGATTTTGGTTTAATCCCTCATCTGAACGATGGCATGTCTGACTGTGCAGCACTCCTTTAGTACTGCAGTTATGTGTGGGTCTAGATTATGTGTTCAAGTCTCTAGAGTAGGTCATGAACTCATGACTCAAGTACGAGTGCTACCATTGAGCCAAGTTGACACAGTAAGAGTGGGACCAAGTGAGGGTAGTCCCACTGAGCTGGACAGAGAGGCACTGGAGGAAGATAGTGTTGTCAGTTGTGTCAGAAGCTTCAGAAAGGTTGAGGAGGATGAGAAGAGATAATGGGCCTGGATATTCCGATCCCTACGGGTGGGTATGCGCTGTGTACCCACTCGTAGGGACATCGGAAATGCCGGTTTCAGGCATGCGCTGGAAACCAGTATCTCCGATCTGTCAAGAAAGCTCTTGACAGATCCTCCGGCTGCCCTGGAGAAGGGCCTCTGCGGGCGGATAGTTCCGCTTTTTGGAGACCCTCCGCCCGCAGAAAACCCTTACAATTCTTGCGCCTAGTAAAAGCAGGCGTAAGGCCTGCTTTTACCACGATAAGAGTTGAAAAAAGTAAAAAAAAAAAATTCACTGATTTATCATTTAAAAATACTTGGAAAGAAAAGGTAAGTTTATTTTTAGCCCCGTAAAAAACTTTAATTATTTTTTTCAAAAATTTAAATTTTTGTTTAAAATAGTTAATTTATTGTAATTTCAAGTCATTTTAAAAATGTGATTTTTTTTAAAATTTATTTAAAGTTTTACTATGTTTTGGGGTGATCTCCATTCATATATTTGACAGGTCTTCCTGTCAAATGTATGAAGGGAGATTCCCTTCTGTGATTGACTCCCCATGGCCCACGTGATCCTAGGGACGCTGCGAACTACCTGCGCCTCTGGGATAGTTGGGCCCTGCGCACTTGGAGTTTGGAGAGGCCCAGCATCGGAAGTGTGCGCGTCCCGGGAGCCCTCAGGTAAGGGCGCCGATTTTTCCAGATCGCAGGCCTCCGCCCACGGGAGGCCTGCGATCGGAATATCTGGGCCAATATACAATGGTCACAGAACAGTGAATGTCATTGTGACTTTGGTTAGAGTTGTTTCGATGCTGTGGGAGGGATGGTAACCTGATTGGAGTTTTCGAAAAGGAAGTTGAAGGAGAGATGGGTATGGATTTGGGAGACGTCACCATGTTCAAGGAGATTGGAGAAGAAAGGTTGGCGATGGAGCAGTAGTTTGTAAGGACAGAGAGTTTGAGGAAGAGGGGGCGGCAATTTGATTTTGAGAGTGAGAGGGATGGTGGCTGACGAAAGGGAACCATTTACATCAGGAAGCATAGGGACCAGGAAGGAGAGCTGGATGCTCAGCAGTTTAGTAGGAATGAGACTGAGGGAACAGGAAGTGGACAAGATCAGCTTGGCGAGGGCATGGTGGGGGGCCATATGGGAGAGAAATTTGGAAAGATGGGGGATCAGGGCTAGGGTAGGTGTGGCCTTGGTGGAGGGGGGCGGTGAGGTTTGGCTTGGATGAGAGGAAGGGGGAGAGCAGTAGAGAGTTCAAATGATGGTTTCTGTCTTGGTGACAAAGTAGTCCATATGCTCCTCGCACTTGTTAGAGTTGTGGGAAGAGGGGACACGGGAGAGGTTCTACTCCTTACGATTTGAAGTATCCCAAAGATGTGCAAATAGTTTGTTTACTGGGGAGTTACAGTGATATTAAATGGCAGGCAAGTTCCCTCAACTTGAATTTACAACCTGCTTTAGATTAGATTGAAAAGCAGGCCATAGTCTATTGTAACCTGACAAGCTGCTGGTTCTTCTACTCCAAACAGTGCCAGTCCAGAAGATTACAATGCAGTGGTGCAGAAGCCAAGGCAGATTCTTTGCCAGTTTGTTGACAAGATGCTGACAGATGTGGGTGTTGGTAAGTACTCCGCCCTGCCCTCTTCACCCCCCCCCCCCCCCTTATTACTTGTAGATATGGTACAGTGTTAGATATTGGTAACTAGCTTTGTATTTCAAGGAGGGGGTTACTCTAGCAGCTTCTAACATTAGTAAATATCTTTATCTCTAAATCCCATCTACAGACAATACTTTGTTTAAAAACTCTTACTATAGAGGGTTGTATATCCTTAGCTCAGTTGGCTCTGAGGAGTTCCAGATTCTGTGACTCGAGTGGACGCCAGATGCTATCCACAGAAGGGAGTGTCAAACTTGGATTGCTGTCCTGCATCTTGCATTTAGTTCAAAGTGCATTGATGGGGGCCTGCATGCCCTCTTGTTTGAGGGATAAAATGTATGAAATCTTATCCTTACCCAGACATCAGTTGAAAATAAAGGTATTGGGTAACCCGGGACCTGAGAACATTGGTAATTGGATGCAGGTTCATTTCTGCGACTTCGCCATACGGCAAATTCCACATCTCGATTTCCCTAGTGTGTGGGAGCAAGGGAACAGAGGAAGTGTCGAGTTCAATTTATTACTGATTTGGTTTGAATATGTGCTATTGCTACAAATAGCACTTTTTTATGGATTTTGAAAATTGTCATGCTGCAAGCAGAACTGTGGATTTGCAAAATCTTGCTCACCCTCCCAAAAACACTTCAAAAAATATATAGTTAGAATTGCAGATTAAGCTCAGTTCCTTGTATGTGGTCTGTTTCATTGCTAAATTCTGCAAAAAAGTAATTTATCTCAATGCTGCAGGCTCTTGGAGCAGCAGGTGATTTTGTAATAGAATACATAATTTATTTCCCAGTACCCAACAGATAAAAATCTGACACAATTGAAACAATTATTCTGCAATCAGTGAGGATCTGATTGACTGCATGAAGCATCCTGGCTGTCAACCGTGATGGCAACTGCTGACAAAATTTTTTCCCCAGATATTGCCCCACTGATCCTACGATAGCTATATTATGGGGAAAGAAAGCAACTACATAGACCCAATTATCCATCAGTCAATGCATAAAATGATCCTTTTTTGTTTAAATTCCAGTTGCTTTGGAGCTTTCGAAGAAGACTGACTCTCAGCCAACATGTGTGATGTTGTTGGATTTTATTCAACACATTATGAAGTCCTTCCCTCTTATGTTTGTGAGCACCCCACGGAAGCCAACTAAAGAAATTCAGCGGCGCAGTAGTGATGATGAGTGCAGTTGTATCGGTGAGTGCATGTGGAAGCTCCAGAAACATAGATATAGTCTGTCTGTGTTCGAACACTAGTCTTGCAGATCGATCTTGGTTATTAATCTTGCAGTACTGTGGCTCAGAATTTTTATGTTTAATTTTTTGCAGTTTGTTGCCAAATTGAGTTTAAATGATGCACGTGAAACTTAAAATAACGTATTCCAATAACATCAGTGACTGCTTTAATTATTTTTTTTGTGTGAAGTATTTAAATACAGGGCATTCATGCCAGGTGCAAATGTAATTTAAAATGCTTATTTCAGCTATGACATTGAGTGTTGCACCTAAAGTTTAAAAAAAAAAATTGTACTAAAAATAAAAGTGATCAATAAGCATTCACCAGTAGTCAGTTTCTTGGAACGTTGCTTTGTTTTGACATATGCCCCAAAAAAGGGTCATGGCGAGTCAGTAGCCCGTTTTACATCGCACCCAATTTTCTTTTCCATTGTTTAATAAAATGGAATATGACCTTTTTGGAGTGAGTTTTCAATAGTCCAGTTTATTAGAACTGTGTTGAGTGTGCATCCTTACAGTTCTCTTTCTTTTAAGGAGCTGTTATTTTTGAACTATTTTAACCTTTGCAAGATGATGGTGAGACTTCTCTATATCCTTACATTCATATTATATAACTAAAAGCTAAACTTCTAATTTCAATTCAATTAATAATGATGAGTAAAATGTTAATTGTGTCAAGCTCAATTGGTAAATATACTCTCTAGTTTATTATTGCCCCATAATTGACCAGGAATGTCTGAGGTTCAACCCTGTATGTGCTAAGTTTTAACTGCCAGGGTAGTAGTGGTCTTAGTTCACTGATTACAAATTACTTTAGTATCCTTCGGCAACTTGCTGCTTTGTGACACAGTACTTTGGATCATGAATACTCAGTGGAGCACCAATGTGCTGCACCACCCTCAGAAAAGTGATTGTAAAGTATAGCATGAATTGCTAAACCATATATATATATTTTTTTAACTCTTTTTGCAATTATATTGATTTAAATCTATTCAGTATGTTTGTTTCTAATAGCCTAATAGCTGTTGAATCCAGGTAGAGGCACTGACCTCCGGGCTGCAGTCTGAATCTGGACTAAATCTGTAGATCTCTAATTAGGTAAGAACTGATGTTTGTCCTTGTTTGCAATATTTGATCTGATTGTGCCTATTTTCTTTTTAAAGATTTCAGTAACTGGATTATAACCAGGCTTCTTCGGATTGCTGCAGCTCAAAACTGTCAGGTGCTTCACGACTGTATTGCAAAGATTATACTTTCTTTGCTTTGGCTGTTCAAGAACAAGAATCCCTTCATATTTGGAATACAAACCAAGGAACTGTTTGGCCTCTTCCAAGACCTAATCCGCCTGAGGGAGAAGAACTCGATGATGCACATGAAGCAGGATTCATTGTTATGGCCATTCATAGTTAATCGTTATATTGTGGCTAAGAGAGAAAATGCAGGATATTTAACCCCTGCACCTCTTCAGCTAACCTCTGTGTTACAAGTAGAATTATTGGAGATCATATTACTGAGAATACTTTCTTCGATCCTCTCAAGTGTATTTTGCAGGAGGCAGCGAGTCATCTTATGGGAAATAGGCTGCTCCCTTTTAGAACATGGCAGTCCCAAGATAAAGAGTATCGTGTTGGCCTTGTTATCACAGTTGACAAACCTTGGAGGACCCCCACCAGAAGAATTGGCAAATACATTCTTTACAAATTTTATTGGTCTCTTGAAACTGTTTAAAGAGGCCGACAGAGCTGAATTGGAATTATATGCAGAGCCATATGCTCAGTTGGTCAGCGCACTTTTTCCAGTTAGTGCTGAACATCTCGCAAGCACGTTTGTGATAGAACCAGTTTACCTTAATATGTTGATGGACAAACTAAGTGCCTTTATGGGAGATGGACTGTTGAAACTCATTGAATCTGATAAATTGAGATCAGCTCTATGTCAAATATTCCAGCACTTTTTGATGTTTGCACCATCAGGACTTGTGTGTGCAGTGCCAGTACAGAAACATCGTATACATTTAATTTGCACAGCTTTAACTGAAATGATAGGAACTCAGCCAAGCAGGAGGTAATTTTTTTATTTTTTTAAATCCTTGCGCCCTCTTGCAGTTTCCAATCATGTATCTTACTCTGGTAAAGACAGTTTGCAGATGATTTATTCCCAAATCTTTGTCAATGGCTTTCTGTAATCAATAACATTGAGGCACTACAGTGCAGCACTGTTGGAGGTACTGCCTTTCAGATGAGATGTTAATCAGAGGTCCTGTCAGCTTCTGACAGATCAAGTGGAAGTAAAAGATCTCATGCACAAAGAAGAACAGGGAATTATCCTATTGTGCTGGCAACATCCTTCTTCCACCAACAGTACCAAAACAGATGAATTGGTCCATTATCTCATTGGTGTTTGTGGGATCTTGCGTTGTGCAAATTAACTCCAGCTTCTGGTTGCGCTGATAATGGGTAAAGGCCCATTTGTGCTCATCTCCATCTATGGCAGATAGCACCCCATACACCAATCCTAGCTTCCTCTCACCATCCTGGTTTGCCTGCATAAGAAGACACTAATAATTTATTACATGTTAAGTGCTTTGAAAGATTTCTGAGAATTGACAAGGCGCTATATAAATTCAGGGCTGTCTTTTGCACAGAATATTGCCGTTGCAATGAGAGAGGTGTCCCTCGGGATGTTGGTTTTAATCATTGCTGACTGTGTCTTTAGATTTTGTGTTGGAGAAATTGACCAATCTAACACCATGGTTTAAGCACTCGTAGCACAAAGACTGCAGCAATTCAAGAAGGTGGCCCACCACCATCCTTCTCAAGGCAACTGGGGATGGGCAATAAATGCAGTGTTGCCAGCATCAGCCACATGCTGAAAACAAATAAACATACCTGGGAGTGGAGCATAGTGCTGTTTACAAAATGTTAAAGTTGAACCAGCTTACATATAGATAGTGCCTTATCACATTTGACAAATGCCTTGAAGCAGCTCACATGCAATGAATTATTATGTAGACTCGGCCGTCATTTCTTGCTTGCAGCAAGATGCTACAAACAGTGATGAGATGAATGACCAGTTAATCTGGTTTTTTAATGGTGTTTGAGCGACAAATGATAACCCAAACAGCAGAACTCTGCGCTCCTTATTAAATAATGCCATAGGATCTTTACTGTCCAGTTGAATGAGCAGAAGGGGCCTTAGATCAGCAGGTGGATTAGCCCAGGTTTTTCTGGTGGGCCTCCTCTGTTATTTTGGCCACTTTTAGGCCACCCTGCATCACCCATCAATTCCCTATCCGAGAAGCTGGCAAACAACTGGAACCCAACCTCTTCACTGCTGTTCTGACAGTGATCATTCGGAGGTGTGAAAGAGTGATGTCAGTTGACTCACTCTCTCGTTCATGCTTCTGGCGGGACTGACTTTCCCTCTGCTTGGTGCCTCCCCCGAATTCCAGTTGAGATCAGGAATCCATTGGGTAATTGTAAAGATGAACCTGCATCCTACTATGGCTTGGCATGTGGATGCATCAACACAGAATACTGGCTATGTGCTGGATATAAGCAATTATTTACTGTATGATATGTATGAGTGTAAAACCTGCTGCATTGATTGCACTGGAATAAGTAAATGTCACGCTTTCAATTTTGCCCCGTCTCTAATAAAATCATGATGCGTGCCATCTGTCGGCTCATAAAGGCTGCATGAAGTGTCACCAGTGTGATAATTCTACAGTAATATGTACAGCTATGTTACTTTTTATACAATTCTCTTTGTGATTATACATGGTAACTCATCATCTTGATGCATTGTGTTTCAGTATTTGTTAAGTTGCTTGTGTATAGCAATGAGAGCGGAAGGGATCAATATCATACAGGAAATATATAATCGGACCCAGACACAGTTGACACAGGTTCCCGATGCAGATGGAGGGAGCAGCAGTGATGAAGTTCCAGAAAAAAGGCCACGCTTGAGCTTTACTGCACAAAGCATGCAGAAACCAGTCACGCCAGCTGAGTATGGACTACATTTGTTTTACAATATAGTTTTAAAATTTGTTCACTGTTAACCGTCCCTTTTAGGTCTCGTCACCCCACAAATCATTTAACTGGCAAAAAAGTTGAATATCAGATTTGCCGTCCGACCTTTCCCTGTTATGACTGACCAATGCGAGGTGTGGGTGAGCTGATTTGTTCTTTTTCCCTCCATTGCCCTGCTTTCGAGAAAGTATCATAGCTGACATCTAAAACTTGTCAACTTTTATGGAGCGGACTGGGCTACTATGGTAGTGTGCTTTACCTCCTCCAGCCCTACAACCCTCCGAGATCTCTGCGCTCCTCCAATTCTGACCTCTTGCGCATCCCCGATTTTCTTCGCTTCACCATTGCCGGCCGTACCTTCAGCTGCCTAGGCCCCAAGCTCTGAAATTCCCTTCCGAACCCTTTCCGCCTCTCTACCTCTCTTTCCTCCTTTAAGACGCTCCTTAAAACCTACCTCTTTGACCAAGCTTTTGGTCACCTGTCCTACTATCTCGTTATGTGGCTCAGTGTCAAATTTTGTTTGATAATCGCTCTCATGAAGCGCCAGGGATGTTTTACTACGTTAAAGGTGCTATATAAATGCAAGTTGTTGTTATCCAGCCAGCATGTGATTGTAATCGGTACAAGACAGATGATGACCTCCTCCTGTGTTAGAAGTATTCTGTTGTCATGAACATTCAGTTTGAGAGCTGGCATACCGTATTTACTTGAAGACGAGGTGATTCACAAGAGAAGAGACCCCAACCCAAATTCCAGCCACAAAATCCCCCCAAAAATCCAGAACGCGCACATAAGACAAAGGTCAAAATTACAACAATGCAGACAATAAAAACTTCTACTCCGTATGCTCCAACACTATTAGAAATGCACCACTGTGAATAAGTGGGCTAGATAGATTATCGTGCCTGATACTGTTACTATGTTACTACTGTATACAGTAGAACCTTTCATAGTCAACCACCTGCAGTACTGGCCCCAGAAGTGGTCGACTTAGAAAGGTTGCCGTCAAATTCTTGCTAAGTCGAAGCTTTTATCAACCAAATTAATCACCTTCCTGATGGCTGGCATATCCAAATGTTGGTGTTCAGAGAGATTTGGGTGTCTTCGTGCAAGAAATACAGAAAGCTAGCATGCAGGTACAGCAAGCAATAAGGAATGCAAGTGGCATGTTGGCCTTTATTGCAAGGGGGTTGGAATATAAGAGTAAGGAAGTCTTGCTACAATTGTACAGGGCCTTGGTGAGACCACACCTGGAGTACTGTGCACAATTTTGGTCTCCTTATTGAAGGAAGGATATACTTGTCTTGGAGGCGGTGCAACGAAGGTTTGCTAGATTGATTCCTGGGATGAGAGGGCTGTCCTATGATGAGAGATTGTGTAGAATGGGCCTATACTCTCTGGAGTTTAGAAGAATGAGAGGTGATCTCATTGAAACATACAAGATTCTGAAGGGGATTGACAGGGTAGATGCTGAGAGGTTGTTTCCCCTGGCTGGAGTGTCTAGAACAAGGGGGCATATTCTCAGGATAAGGGGTCGGCCATTTAAGACTGAGATGAGGAGGAATTTCTTCACTCAGAGGGTTGTGAATCTTTGGAATTCTCTGCCCCAGAGGGCTGTGAATGCTGAGTCTTTGAGTATATTCAAGGCTGAGATCAATAGATTTTTGGAATCAAGGGATATGGAGATCGGGCGGGAAGTGGAGTTGAGGTCGAAGATCAGCCATGATCTTATTGAATGGCGGATCAGGCTCGAGGGCTGTATGGCCTACTCCTCTTATTTCTTATGTTCTTATACGTACGTTTTCTCTCTGTTCTTCTAATTTCACACAAAAAATTCCTACCAGCTTTTGCTGTGCTCCTCCAGAGATGTGATATCTAAACTCTCACTGCTGGCTTTGAGTGCAAGCTCTCACTGTTTTGTTTAAATCTGAGGCATAGATACGAGGAGAGAGGTGCTTTTAAAATCGGCAGTGGGAACAGAGACGGAAGTCAGTAGGTAGCGTTTCCATTTAAATATTGCAGCGCTAGAGCAATGGAACTAAAACTGTGTGCTCGGACAGTGCTGCTACTGGGTTGACTGTTCATTGGAGTAGCAGTTGGTGTTATTCACCAAGTTGTTTTACTGAGAGGGAAACTAGCTGGGGTGAAACTGGAAGGCGTGACCCATGTTTAAGCCTCCCTTACTCTGAAATGCCCCCCCCCCCCCCCCCCCAACAATCAGGGTTAGAAACTGTTCCTCATGGAGAAACAGCTGATTCTTGATGAATACAGCTGCAATGCATTTATTTTCTGAAAACTTTAAAAAAAAAATCATGCAAATCTGTTGATATAGTGTTCATCTCTTGTAGATTTGGACCAGTGGAAATGAAATTCAAGAGCAAGTTATGGTGGGCAATGTGCGAGAGACTGTCATCATTGATCAGTTTGCTGGAGAAGGTTCAGTCACACAAGAAGGCTGTAACTGTGTTGGAGGGTATCGTAGTTATATTCCGTTTGGCTGCCCTGTGTACAGCATTCTGTGATCAAGGAGTTCCAGATAGGTACAAAGTATTTATGATGTTATGTTTAGACTTTCTCAGTTTTTTTCATTCTGTGCAGTACTTCGGCTCTCTAGTTGTAACATTGTGGGGGGAATTGTGCAAAGAAAGACGCTCAGAACTAAAAACTCTCCGACCATCAGTTTATATTAGCGTAATTTGTCACAAGGCTTACAAGTCTCTCTTCTTTATAAATATGTCTATGTATTGAAATTGGAACCAGTGTTTAGTCACATATGCAAGCATAAGTATAAAGTAAAGAATAATTATGGAACCATTGTTTGCTTAACCTCGCCATGCTTGTACTTAGGAAGCCTTTTAAGAAATGATAGTTTCACTAAAAGATCATATAATCAAAGGCACAAGGAACTCTATGGGTAAGCAGCTTACATTCAGAGTGCTTCCCCAGGTGACTTCCACATGGTAAATGTGGAGTCAAAAACCACATGAAGCATGGTGTGGTGAATTTCATTGTCCTTCTCCGCAATTTAGTTGAGTTAAAATTTGATTTGCCTTCACTAGAAGAAACATTACAATCTTTTTCTGTTCAGCACTGACAGAATTAAAACCAGTGACGCCACCAGTGGGAAGACGCAGTGTCCCACAGGAATTCCATCAACGAAAATACAACTGACTTGGATAAATTCTGAGATGTTTACCCAGGTCCTGGAATATGGAAGAAAACAACTGACCATTGCTTCCAAAGATGAAGAAGTTGGACAGTTAGTTGATAGATTAATAAAAATAATTGATGCTGTAATCTACTTGCAAGGTAGGTGAAGCAAGTATCTAATGCTCGTAATTTAGTGTGAAAAGTATTGGTACAATAAGGTATACTTCGGTTTTGGATGTTGCATGGTGCAGCACTAGTAACCCATAGGTCAATGGTACAAATTCCACCATGGCAATTGGTGAAATTGAATTCAATGGGCCGTATTTTCCGATCCGAGGCTTCCCGCGTGCGGAGGCCTCCGATCTGGAAAAAATCTACGCACTTACCTGAGTGCTCCCGAGGTGCGTATAGTTCCGATCCTGGGCCTCTCCAACTCCAAGTGCGCAGGGGCCCACGTATCCCAGAGGCGCATGTGGTTCGCAAGCGTCCCTGGGATCACGTGGGCCATGGGGAGCCAATAGAAGAAGGGAATCTCCCTTCATACACTTGACAGATAGACCTGTCAAATAAATGAATGGAGATCACCCCAAAAACACTGTAAAACATTAAATAAATTTTTAAAAACCGCCACCTTTTTAAAATTAGTTGAAATGACAATAAATTAAATATTTTTTTTTTTAATTTAATTTTTTGAAAAAAATAAAGTTTTTTGCGGGGCTAAAAATAAACTTACCTTTTTTTAAAGTATTTTTAAATGATAAATGAGTGAAAAAAAATTTTTAAAAACTTTTTTCAACTCTTTTTACCAGGTGTAAGAATTCTAAGAGTTTTCTGCGGGCGGAGGGTCTCCAGAAAGCGGAACTATCTGCCCGCGGAGGTCCTTATCCAGGGCATGCGTCCGATCTGTCAAGTGCATTCTTGACAGATCGGAAATGCCAGTTTTCAGTGCATGCGCTGTGCGTGCCTGAAACCGGCATTTCCAATGTCCCTACGGGTGCGTACACAGCGCGTATAAACCCATAGGGATTGGAATATCCGGCCCAATAAATTTGGCAATTTGTGGTCTAGCAGCAGAAAAATATTTGTCAAAACTGGATTATTGTAAAAACCCAACTGGTTCACTAACGGCCTTTTAGGGAGGGAACCTGCCGCAGTCTGGCCTACATGTGACTCTAGTGCGCACTACTTGGTTAGCTTTTAATGCCCCTTCGCAGGCAATAAATGTGGAAGCATTGCCCACGTCTGGAGAACAGATTAAAAAATGGCAATTCTAATGGTAGCTTTTACTGACAAGTAATTCAAGATAATTGGGTGAAGTGTCTTTGAGGGTTCATTTTGTAATTGCACCCCTTGGTACGGAGCTATTTTCCAAGGATCAGTACCTGGCCTGCTCTGAACACTCTATCAGAGCTGGGGAATCGGGTTAGGGAAAGAGAAAATTAGCCTGTTTTCCCTCCCTTGATTGTGGTTGTTGGAACATGCGTGTTGAACATCTGAGAGTTGAAATCTTGCATAGCACTATTTTTAGAACATTGGTTAAAGTGTTTGTGACAATTCGTGTGTTCGGTATTTTAGCCGTCATTCAATTGCTTCACCTACCTTGGCTTGCACTCTCAGGAATTCACTTGAACACGCTAACCAGTGTGCTAAAAACAAGAAATTTCAACCCCTGATGAGGCTAGGATAGGTTCTGCTATGATGGTTAAATGACCTGCAAAGTTCACATTGCAAAAAATTGCCACTTGGATGAAGTAGTGAAGGGCAGCTACCGTCTGTGGAAGTGCACCCCAGCATGAGTCCCTACAGGTGTATTCAAATTACAAGAGTGAAGCTTGAATGATTTTAAACATCTGAAGCCAATTTAAAAAAAAAAGATTTGTGCATATATTTTATAAAAATAAATAATAAGTACATAGCAGTATGGTTCAAGCCTGTATAACATTTCTGGACTCATAACATTTTTGGGTTAGAAATGCTCAAAGCTCCAGTTTTTTCAGTGCTGAGTGCTATGACAGTTACAAAAAAAGTATTGACTAAAGTAACCTCTTTCCTGCAGTGTTTGCCAGGGAATAATTAGCAGTAGATTCAACAAGCGCTACACACACAAATTTATAATCTGAATTTGATTTGATTGCTTCAAAGTGAATCTAGTTGGATTTCTGTATACCTATGTTTTTATGTAGTTAATTTTAAGATTTTATATTTCACCAGTTGTCCAAGGTCAGGTGAACAAAGATCCGCTTCAGACACTTTGTGGTTTTCTCTCATTACCATGGATTCATCAACACAGTACCGATGGAGCTTTCAAATCTGTTGGCTTCAATTCTGAATTAGTATCCCTCAGTCAGCATTTGTCAAGCAGTTTCTGTAAGTATGATAATTGCAGCTAAGATTAATTCAAGTGTACAAATTGTATATTTCCAACGTGTGCGAGGTACTGATGTAAAATATTTTGACCAGTATTGAAAAAGGAATAGAACAAAGGGAAGAGGGAGGTAGGGAGGGAAAATTACGGGCACGCACGCACGCACGCACACGAAAGGAATTAGAATGACCTATAAAGTACTTAAATGGAAAACAGAAGTTGGTTAATTGGCTGAAATGATATTAACATGAGACAATGGGAAGTAATAATGAGTGAAATTAAAGATATTTGAGAGACACAGAGAATGTGAATAGCTGAAGCAACTGGGTGGGGTGGGTAAGGCAGGTGGAGATGAGAATGGCAAAGCAGAACAGGCTCCAGTGGCCTAGGAACCCAGGTGAAGAAAAAACCAGGCCCATACCAAGTGCGTTCCCTCTGTGACACCCTGGTTCATTCTTCCACCACCCTCACTTCAGGCTACCCTTTCCCTGGCACCTTCCCATGCAAAAAAAGCAAGAGATGTAAAACCTGCATTTGTATTGCCACCACAGCAGCAAAAACCAGGTCAAACTGTATTAGTGGTGTAGGAATTGTTCCAGGTGTAAATGGTATACATCTCCCATTCAGCATTTAGTACTTGTGTGATGAAGGTGCATTATGAGCAGTTTTTCATTTTGTGTAATTGTTTTGGTTTAACTCTATTAATGTTAAGAACTAATAAAACAATATTAGGACCAAGCCAGTCTGAAAGGTAATTGTTGGTTGCTTGCCCTGATGCTGTTTTAAAGTTAACTACATTTTAACATTCTTTCTGACTCTGACTTTTGATCCTGTTATGGCCCACAGCACACCAGAGCCAGGCAAAATGTGTGTACCTGTTGTCTTTGCTGCATGAAGAGGTGTGTCCTGATTGGAGAGCAGCGATACACAGATGGTCTTTGCAAAGTTCCAGTGATGTCACCCGTGCAGGTGCAGTGCAGGGATTTCCCATCCTACTGCATTTTCTGGGTGTTAAATCACACTCCCTCATTGATGAGGTTCTCTTGTATGTACTCTTTTTATTATTTAAAATAAACACCAAGCAGATTTTAGTTTTTCCTGAGTTCTTGCTAACTAGTTATTGGCGAATAGTCAAATAGTCTTTAAGTCTGAGCTCTGAATAATTGCTTCATTTTAGATGTAATCTCTGCCAAATGGCTTTCGATACATTTCCGTGATTAATGTTATAAAATACAGTTGGATAATGTTATGGAACTATAGTATAATCAGTAATTTTATTCAAATAATTTTTGTCCTAAAATGTTTCATCAAACATCAAAGGATTATAGTAACTACTTTTGAGCCCATCTATTATTAAAGCGATCAGTATGAGAGTTAGTGAACAGTCTTGGGACATGGAGGGAAGGAGTGCCAGTGTGCTAGAATTGTTGCTGGGAATGTTTGCGGGGGGGAAGGGGGTTGGAGGCAGGCCATTGGGGCTGGCCAAGATAGTCGGGGGAGGGGACTGGGACAGGAAGCTCCAATAGCCTCAGAAAATTGAGGGGGCGGGGTAGGCGTGGCTACAGTTGACTGACAAAATAGATTTTCACAGCTCTGAAGGATGCGGGACGATACTGCACTGAATATTCAGGATCAGGTCTTCATTTATATGTCAACCTATTTACTACTTTAGACCACAAATCAGTCTAGACATCAGAGAATGGCCAGTGACTTACTGGAACATTTTGGCATGACATTGGCTGATTGTTAGCAAAATAATTTAATTTAGATATATTAATAATAATGCATCTCACAAATGACTGACAAACAGTCCACAACATTTTGTCCATTTCGATAGTGGGAAACCACTGTGCTGCACCCTGTTGGCCTCTGTGCGGAACTCCGTGCTGACTCACATAGCTGGTACTGTTTTGGGATCTAACATTACCTGACTTTTAACTTTGCATCCTTTGCTCCCCTGACACTGATCATAGAATCATAGAATAGTACATCACGGAAGGAGGCCATTCAGCCCATCGAGTCTGCGCCGGCTCTATCGAAGAGCAATCCAGTTAGTCCCACTGCCTTCCCTCTTTCCCCATATCCCTGCAATTTTTTCTCCTTCAAGCATTTATCCAATTTGTTTTTGAAGGCTACTATTGACTCTGTATCCACCACCCTATCAGGCAGTGCATTCCAAATCCTAACCACTCAGTGCGTAAAAATGTTTTTCCTCATGTCGCCTCTGTTTCTTTTGCCAATCACCTTAAATCTGTGCCCTCTCGTTATCAGCCCTTCATCCTTCACCCTGATCTATTTCTTGTTTTCGATTCTCTATATTGTTGTTGGTCACTCTTTCAGCCACCTGCTGTCTGGAACTCAAGTTCTAAATCTCTCCATCTAACCTCCTTTCCTGATTTCAAAATCCTTCTGAAAATGATTTTCTCTACCTGCTCTTTTGGATTCCTTCCTGTAATTCTATTTCAATGTTCTTCACTCCTTCTTGGTGTCCATTATTTTTTCTTCTCCACGTAGTAAAATGTTCTGAGACGTCCTTCTGACATGAGAAATGTTATATAACTAACTGTAAGTTCTTGTTGCCTTTGTGCCATCATTGGGCATTTGTTGGAGGAGAACATTCAACACATCTGCAATGCATCATTCAGAATGTTTAGTTACATGGTCATCTCATAACTTCTTTTTAAAACCTTTTAGAAACAAGCTCCAAGATGATTCTAATTTGGTACATGAGGAATTAGCCAATAATGTTGGAAAGTTAGCCTGCGTGCTTTCAGGCAAATCTGAATTGTTGCTTCCCAAGAGTGACTCCATACTTATAAATGAAGATTATGAACTCCTCTGTAGCAGTATCACTGTAAGAAGTGAATGTGCACCGGCTGGAGCAGCAGTTGGGCCTTCTATTTTTATTCCATTCCTTGTGCTAATTGGAAGGACGATGCCTGCTTCAGTAAAAATTGGTGAGTGTTCCATCAGTTCAGAGAGAGCTGCTTGACAGAAGGGAGTAAGGGTCTGCGCACTAAGCACAATTTCACGCTCAGGCAAATGTGATAAGTTCCAGTAGTCACTGATTTTTATTTTGTATCTATTTTATCGATGCTACTGTGATCACTGGTGCTCTGACTTTATTTCCTTTGTTGCTCAAACTGCAAAAACACCATTCTCTTCCTCCGTGAGTGCTCTTCCTCATCCTTGTATCCTCACCGTGTTGAAAACAAGACTTATTGCAATATCTTCTACTCTAATCAATTTTTACTAGGCCCCCAAAATTGTAGGATCTCCAACTTTCCTTCTTCTTCAGTTCCTCCGACAATTTATGGGATTTTAATACCCAAGCTTGCCATCACGCTTTCACCTCAGTTTCTCCATCTGTTATATACAAAAAAGGTGTCTAGCGCTCCAGACATTGTACACTTCAAAGTGTCACACTTTGTTAAAGATGCAAAATGATCAAAGCTAGTCATTTTATGCTGGGTTCTTCTTACCTGGAGCCAAAAATTTGTAAGCAGTTACAATTACACTCTGATTGATCCCAGGATCTGCTGATTTAGACCATTTCCCCACAGGAAAGATAAAAGTCGTAGCCTTAGATGATGTCATGTTTTGGGACTTTTTGGCTATTTTTCAAAGGGTTCAGTGGGAAAAAAAGACTTATAATGTTGGGTTTTTAAAAGCATCGTGTATTCAGGCAAATTAAAAAATAAAGGCTGAGATGATAGGGTGGAAATGAGCTAGCTTTGATGTTTCCTCACGGACTGTAAATAATCAATTTGGTAGCTCATATCAGCACTTGAAAAACACCTCATACCATTGTATTATAAAGCCTTTGATCTATTTTTTTGGCTGTGAATGGAGAGATATATGATAGAAGCTAGGACTCGGGCTGACAGAGAAGCTTTTTGAAACGAGATGTCAAGTTTTTAAAGAGAGAAAGCTGCGAGAGCTGTCCCAGAGATTGTGAGGTCAGAAAAGCTGGAGGAATGGTTAAAAATCATCATGTTTAACTCAAGTAAGGCAACCCACTGATTTAGGAAAATGTCCTTCTTTATTTTTGAACTTTTACACAAAGGCATGTTGTACCAGTAAAAGTGTATCTGATCGTAACTGTTGCTCTGTATGTTCACTCACTGTGAAATAAAGCAGCTTAACAATTCGTATCAAGCCTAGTTTCACCAAGTGTGTGCTTTTGTGCAAGTAGGTATAGGGAAGTGTGAGTCAACTCCTATAAAAGTAAGGCGCTCAGATCCCTTATGGGAGCAACTGATGCCACTGAACCCAAGAAGGTAACTACAGCAGACCTGAATTTGTAACAGAGGGACAGACTAGATTGGCAGCTAAATCGTCTCTTTCAACACCTGCCATGTTTGTCTTGTTTGCTCTTCTTCAGTTGTTTAATTCTCTACAAGTACTGACTCCTCTTTGATGCTGCTTATTTGACTTTGCTGTAAAATGAGATTAATGTTTAAGGTAAAAATAGCAAAGCTTCTCAAACAGTTTCCCTCTACATTTCCATAGGACATTCACAAATTAAAGTAAAAATTAGAAACTTGTGTTACGACTTAAATAGTTATGAGGCTATGCCTTGCCTTAGGACAGTAAAAAGGGTTGAAATAAGGATGTGATATTAAAGTTGTGTTTTGGTAGTACTATATTAATATTAATTTTCGTCATTTTTCCCACAGCTTTCATACGCAACATTCCCTATCTGTGTAAACATGTGAATTTGAGGGAAACTGATTCAGATACAAAAACCATCTATAGTGCAATACTGAACCTCATGGAAGATCCAGATAAAGCTGTCAGAATTGCATTTGGTGAAAAAATACATCATTTGTTAGAGTCCCAAGAAGTTGAACATCAGAGTTTACTTAAAGAGGTGAACAAAGTCAGATTTCTAAAGAAAAACATTGTGCAGTTACCTTGGGGCTTTGTTCTTCTGTTTTTGCTATTTTGAAACAATAATTTGAAATGTATACTGATTATGATTTCATTGTGTTTTCTACTAACCAGTAGCAAGTTTTAGCTATTAAGTATTTATCAGAAGCATTATAGCTTATGGATGTACATCTCCATTCTAACAGAACAATGAATTGCTTCACTATGTTCATTTGTAACATCAGTGGCGTGTTTAATCATAGAGTCGCTGGCTACTTAAATGCCTGTGATGCCATTTAATATAGAATTATGATTTAATAAAATGATCCTTTGTATTGATTTTTTAAATTTCATTTTAGCTGCTTGTTTCTAAGCTGAAGGAGGCATATGCAAATGCTAAGATTTCAAGAAACAACGAGCTAAAAGATACGCTAATACTTACAACCAGAGAAATTGGAAGGTAAGTAATAAGTCCCAGAACTTTCATGTAAAGTTTTACTTAGCTGCAGAAAAGTGCTGCTGTAATTTTGGCCAAATAATTAAAGGTACAAATATTGAAACCAGAACTAAATAAATAAATAGATATATAGTGTGTGTGTATATGTATTCCCCATCTCCTATTTCAAAATGTTATCTTCTTGTTATGTCTTCCCTGGCACCAGCGAGGGTAGGGCAGCAGGTTGCTCCCAGTATTGACCCAGGGTGGTTTCCCACTGATGTGGTGTCCCTCTCTCTGGGGAACTACTTCGCTTCTGCTCTGTACGTGTCTCCCTACCAATCCGACCAAACTCAGCAACTTGGTGTGTGGAGGATTGCGGGCTCAAATGCGATTCTACGATGCCATGGCACAATGTTATTGCACTACAAACATGTTGTTGTATTCGTGGTCTAACTTCAAGCTGATGGCGGAAGTCCCAGCGAGCCACAATGTTGCCAACGGACGGAGAATCCAGCTCTTAAAGTTCCAGTCAGAGAAAAGTTAATAATGTAAACTGGGTTCTGTCTGCCTGGAACTTAGTGTAGTTACCAGTCACTGATCAGTAGCTCGAGTGTAAACCCATCCTCGTTTGTTAAGATGCTTTTTACTCCAGTTATATGCATAGACCTTCAGCAATATTTAAAGCATTTACATATATCAGAAAATATATATGTATATATTGTTTCTTTCCTTTTTAATGTTGTAAAACAGAGCTGCCAGAGGAGACCTGGTCCCAATTGCCCTTTTACACCTTTGTCACTGTTTACTGTCCAAGTTCACATTTGTTGCTGGTGCTGCTTACACAGAGATCAGAGCACTCGCAGCAGCCAAAGGTATGAAGCTGCAAGCCTTCTTCAGCCAGTACAAGAAACCCATATGCCAGGTGAGACTGAGGAACTGCTCTTGATAATTGAGAGGTTGCGATCCTTGAGGTATTTTGCTGTAGCAGCTCTACAGCTATAACGATTTGAGACTTAGTGCAGCTGATATACTTATACCGTGTTGACTGTGTGGTATTCACTTTGTTTCCTGTACAACGTTGTATCTGTTAGCCATTCTTTGACAGGAACCCCACTGTAAACCAGTCGTTTTCAAACTTTGATGTGTGGGTGATCGCTGCAATTATTAAGCCACTCCTTGGGACACACCCTTAATTCTGACCTTAATTCTGAAAGATAAAGTCAGTTAACCAAGGGAAAGAAGTGCTCTTGTAGCAGAAAATGTATTTTATTAGGAGCAGCAACAGAAATAACGTGTTAGTGAGTGAACAAATACAGAAAAATCCAGATAGCTAATGATGGCGGGACAGAAGTTGGACAGTTTAAAAACCTATGCTTTAAACAAGCTTTCAAGCTAAAGATAAGACAGGCTCACTGTGGTGTCTCTCACCCCAGTTCTCCCAGACACAGGGTTGAGAGAGATGGAACTAAATGGATCAGGGAATTATCCCAAATTAGTTCAAAAAGCAAAATTAAAAAAAAATAAGACTTTCAGTTTTCTGTTTCTATATAAGTAGTCATGATTCCTTTATCAGCATTTCATTGTCAAGAATACCCCCTATTTACACTAGAAATCTGATGGCTTATCTGTGGAGGTAGGTTGTGTCAATTTTAAATTGTAAAACTTACAGTAACAGGCTCACAGAATGTTGGAAGCAAATACTCATGTCTTTTATTTAGGGCTTTCACAAATTTAATTGTAGGGTACTTCCGTTTTAATAGTAACGTTTATTTAAATAATTTTCTCTTCTGTGCTTATCAGCGCATGAGGCAACCCATTTCTTCCACTGCTTTTACCTGCCTCCATGATTCTCGCACTTTATCTTGTCTTTTTGTCTGACTTTTTCTATATGACTCTTACACTCTCTCTGTGTCTATTGCTCTTGTTCTCCACTTCTCTCAAGTATTTGTTTCTCCCTCTTTCCTACAGTATATCCCTTCATTAGTGGATGTATTTTCAATTTTTTTTTTTTAAAGCGTTAGTTTAGGCATCCAATTAGCAGACACTGGATTTAGTATAACGAAAAATAGCAGCAGAAAATAGTTTTAACAGATATGAATGACACCATTGCGCTGATTTGCGGGAACAGGTCATTGAGTAACTGCTGAGAAATTACTAAAAGTAAGAGTAGATCTCCCATGGTGTTGCTTACTAATTAGTATATATAATGAGCATAGTGTGCTTCTTGCTTACCACAGATGGATAAATAAATTTGTGCCTTGTCGTTACATAAATAAATACTGCACGTAAAGTACTTGGATTACATATATTTATGTAACTGTGAGTCAGATACGTTTATTTGTGTGTTTCCTCTGCTTCTGGCATTTGTTATAGAATAGATGAACATAGAAATACATCGAAGTTACACCACAGTACAACCAGTCCATGACTGCTTTTACCCTCCACACAAGCAAATAGCTCCAATCACATTTGCCCATGTCCTTTCTACCCCTTTTCCTTCATCCATCTATCCAATCTAATCTTGAATGTTGAGGTAGTTTCTGTCTCAGCCACTAACCTTGGGAATGAATTCCACAGCTTCTCTGTGTAAGTAAGTTTCTCCTACCCTCTGCTTTAAATCTCTTGCATTTAGTCTTGTATTTATGGCCCCTTGTACTTGACCCCCTCAAATACTGGAAACTGTCTGCTTCTATCTACCCTGTCCCATCTTTTCATAATTTTAAACACTTCTGTCATATTGCCCCGTAATCTGTGTTGTTCTAATGAAAAAAGACCCAATTTGTCAAGTGTTTCTTCGTATTTGTACTTCCTCATACCAGGCAGCATCCTACTGAATTTGTTGTACTCTCTAAAGCCTCAGTATCCTTCCTATAGAGTGTCGCCTTCAACATGAGCGGTCATAACAGGTGGTACATTTAACTAAGTACATGTAATATCTAAAAATTGGAAATAGATGTAATCAAATAAATATATGCAGTTATACAATTATGTTTTTGGGTTTTAATGCTAGGTATATTCAGCATCAACGGGCACCTCTAATCAGACCTTGTGTCCCCTACTAACTACAGCATGACTTCCCAATATTTAGGTAAATATAGAGCGACCCAGGTGTCAAACATGGAACATTTGCCACCATATACTGGCATACTGGAATATATCAGAAAACACAAGAATATACACTGTCAAATTGTGGTTCAGGTTATACACCAGCAAACAAATGTATTTACTACTAAGTATATAAATGAACAGTACTCGGTACAAATGAAATATTTTAAGTATTAATAAACTTTTTAATTGAAATGTCAAAACAATAAAGACCCTTTTTTTGCATCAACGTGCATCTTAAGATTACTCATTGGAACATGGTAGCTCACTTCTTACATTTTGAAATGATAGCTTGAAGCCTCCGATTAGTTTCATACCTCTGATGGCCTCTAACTGACTGACACTCTGATTGTAATTCAGCTAAGATATACCCTGAATTCCTCTGGAAAAAATCTGGAACAAAGGACATTAAACCCACGAGTTTCTGAACTCATGGCTGCCAATCAAAGCAGAAACTTTCCAAGGATCCTCAGAATATAAATGCTTGTTGACAATGATAGTGTAAATCACTTGGGATGTTTGTCCCAACTACTTTGAATGGTGTGTGGTTGCAGGATACGAATATTTTGTCTAGCCAGTTATTAGGGATATAACTGGGCAGAATGACACTAATGGCTCGGCACTCAACAGCCATTATCATTTTAACCTCCCCCAACTGTTCAGCAACAGCGAACTACATACACATATTAATGCATTTGGTATGCTGGACTCCAGTATGAATCCCTTGTATCTTGCAGAAACAGTTAGCAGTACCCAAGTTTAACTCTTGAGTGCTGTGACCAACAAGAAAGAACTTATTAAAACAATTCTACACAAAAATGCTTCATGTTTGTCACGCATGCCTAAATATATCATTATAAATTCCAAAAAATTATATATAAATATATTGTGAATATATTTGATTATTCATGTTTTGACTTGTATAAATGATTACATATAGAATTGCAAACATCTAAATATTAAAAAGTTGTAATTTGATTTTAATATGTAACTATTTTGTGAATATAAATATATTAATATTTGCAATTTAGTATATGCATAGGCGAGGAGAAAGAAAAGATATATTTTTTTAAATGCCAAGTTTGCATCAAATTGGGTGGGGGTAGTGAAGGAAGAATAACTAAAAGGTATTGCAAGGTTGGTGCAAAAGCCAATTTTTTATAATTGAATTGATGGTTTAGATCTAACTGGTCCATGGTGACTATACCTTGAGAGTAATTCATTGGCTATTGGGACATCCTGGCAATGTGAAAGGCGCTATATAAATAAATGCAAATTCTTTTTTTTTTCTTTTCGTTCTGTGCAGTCATTCATTCATACAATTCCACTTCTTGCAGTCACAAAACTTTTAATAGTATAAATGGATATAGTTTGGATATTGAATCCTGCGCCATTGCATTCCTGACAGACTGAAACTATGTAAAATGCAGGAATTATGTTGATTTAAAATTTTATGAAATACTGTAAAGTTTGGTTATGGAGGCCACATGACGTACAAATTTTTATGACCTGCAAGCCTGGAAGGGTACAAGTTACGTTCTGATATAACCAAGCATATGCTGGGTGTGATTTTTACACTGGTGTGGCCAGTATATCAGATTCGTGTAGTTTAAATACTGGCATGGTTTTTTTTGAGAGTCCGGCTGTGTTATCTTTTGCAATCTTATTTGTGGTTTAAGCTGCTATCACAAATCATATATTGCTGTTTATTTTGCAGTTCCTGGTGGAGTCATTACATACAAGACAGCTGGCAGCCAGTAGTAGTATTGAGGGTCAGAGCAAAGAACTCTGTCAGCGAGAGGCAGATCATCAGCGGCAGATTACACTTGACATCTTATCTGAAGTAGCTCACGTGTTTGATTTCCCAGATTTGAATCGCTTCCTCACTGTATGTAAATATTGTTGTGTTTCTTTAGATGGTAGTTCTTCTGTAACGGGACAAACTGAAAGAGCATTTAATATAGTAAGATTTCATTATATGGTATTTAATCAAGAAAATATTAAGGAATCAGCAATTTAATCCATCTCTTGAGAATTTCTGAGTAAAATTATAAAGCTTCACCTGCCTCTTTCAGAGTTGCGTTTGTGTTGAGATTTGTCAGAATGAATGGTGGAAATTTAAGTTTTGACAAATGCTTGATTTTCTTTGTTGTTGATATATAACCTGCAGTTTTTCCTCCATCCTGAAGATGGCGCCCTCGTACGGTTCCACACTCCTCTTCATGTGTAAGTCTGTACATTGAGTGTAGGCAAGCTACCTGATCATGGAGGCCATCACATGACATCCACCCATCCACACTTTACAGCAGTGGCCATCGGATAGTGATCATGAATGGGAACCCTGGCAGATTTCTCCCCCACTCACAAAGACTGGGATATTGAGGCCAATTGCCACCTTGGCTGAGATTTGCTAACTCGGAACAGACCAGAGATTGTTCTGTATGGGTTCTGTAATGAAGAGGAAGTCATGAACTGTGGTGTCTAGTGTAAAATCATTTTGGAAAGGATAACCTAAATTAAACCATTTAGGAGTTGTTTGCAAATGCATAATTTTGACCCAATTCACACTACTGAGAGTGTGGATGGAAACTTGCCTTGCCCCACTTCAGTTCATCTATTTCTCTGAAATGGTTGAATACAGAGGCGTATGGACATTCCAGGGAAATTAGGGTTACTTTAATAATGAATTGAGAGATGGCATTATACCAAACTTCAATTCCTTATGCTTGCCCCGGACACCATAGCTCTCCCTTAAGTTAGGACTCATACCGACAAAAGGGCATTTTTCAATCTATACTGCTGCAAGATGTAAATTACATTTTGTTTTCCAGCGTACCTTGCAATCTCTCTTGCCATATCTGGCTGCAAAGGCCAGTGCTACTTCTTCATTACTGATCCGCACCATAGCAAAGCAGCTGAATGTCAATCGCCGAGAGATCCTGATCAACAACTTTAAATACATCTTTTCCCATCTGGTTTGCTCCTGCTCAAAGGATGAACTTGAGCGTGGCCTCCATTATCTACAGGTATGAAGTAACGAGGGCTTTGAGTACGGCATTGCAAGCTAAAAATCATTTCTTCAAACCAACTAATGAAAAAAGGTGAACAAAAAAAATTCACACGAGAAACGAATCATCAACTTTATACCCTACAAGTATCCCGATCCATCAGGGTGGATCCCAGATAACCTGTGTTTGCTTGCAGGCAAACTTCCAGGCTTCAATGCTCCACTGACCTATCTGGTGCCGTGCAGTTGGTCTGTCTGCACTGTTGGGAGTCGGGAACCGTTGCAGATCATCCAGCATCTTCCCTGGGGACTGTTAAAATATAATTGCAAGCCATCTGTAGTTCATCAGTAACTGGAGCAATATCTCCTTTTTGAGCTTTTGGAAACCCCCCCCCCCTTCAATTTGTTTTTTCTTTTCTTCCATTTCTCGTTTTTAAATCTGCATTGCTAGTATTTTTCGACATGATGTACCCCTCTCCATCCAACCAATAAAAGGTTTTATTCCAGTGACAGGATATACAAACTGCCCATTATGTATTGTTTATGAGATAGGATTTTTGTTTCTCTGCTTCTTACTGTTGTGTTCTGTGTTTAGAATGAAACAGAACTTGAACTGGGCAGCCTTCTCAGACAGGATTTTCAGGGGTTACATAATGAACTGCTGCTGCGTATAGGAGAGCACTATCAGCAGGTTTTCAACGGACTGGCCATACTGGCTGCTTCTGCTTCTAGAAATGATCAATACCAAGCACCCAGAGACATTACTTCAGCAGAGTTAATGGTAAGGAAACGTAGCAGGCATATATCTATTTTAGACCGCTGTTGTAGATATGCTGGTTTTATATCATAAAATAGGAGTGGCAAAAGGTGTGTTGCCTCCCAGGTGCCGGTCGGTGTAAGGGACCTAATGGAGCTGGTTCAGAAGCTTTATGAAAAGGATGGAAAGCATCCAGCAGTCATGGTTTATGTTGGTAGGATTCAGGTTGTGCCTAGAATTCTAGGAGTTGGGTAAATTATGAAGCAGGACCTCAAAGGTGGTAATCTGAGGATTGCTACCAGTGCCATGTGCTCGCTAAGAGAGCAACTGCTACATTAGGGAGATAGATGTGTTCTAAAGGGTCCAGATTCCTGGGACATTAAGATGACTACTGAGGCAGGAGTGAGCTGAGATGAAGAAGGAAAATAAACTCTTGGTGTATAATAAGTAAGGAGGTAAAAAGGCTGAAAGAGGTTAAACAACAGAAGATATTTAAAAAAAGGAGGAAAACCTGATTGAAAAGGAGGATTTGCCAAACCATGAAAATTCAGACGAAATGCACAGTACAGGAAACTCTTTATTAACCGGCACCCAAATATCCGGAAATCTCTCTTAACCGGCAAAATTCTTGAGTAGGTAACCGGGGTTTTCCTTCATCTCTCGTTTAAAATTAACTTTAAAAAAAAACCCCGAGGCGTTTGCCTTGTATCGGAGCATGTAGATTGGGTGGGGAATGTGCAGCCCGGGTAGGCAGCGGACACGACAGATGGTCAGCTGGCGGTTCCCGGGGAGACGGAGCTCCGAATGCAGGTGCATGTTAGTGTGTACGGGGCTCTCGTACGTTGGGAGATATAACTCTCCATTATCCGGACTCTTTGATTAACCGGCACCCCGTCGGTCCCGTCGGTGCTGGTTAATAAAGAGTTTCCTGTATAAGGAACAAAATTTGGAAAATACAGTCATTGATTAAACTAGAAAATCATGACATAATGGCAGTGATTAAAACGTGGTTGCAACTAGGTCAGGATTGGGAATTAAATGTACCCGAGTGTAAAACTTACAGGAGGGATAAGGAATGAAGGAAGGGAAGGGGAGTGATAGTATTAATTAGAGACAATATCATAGCACTAGAGTGCTACAGTCAGTTGCATTTATAAAGCTTGGTCAAAGAGGCGGGTTTTAAGGAGGGTCTTGAAAGAGGAGAGGGAGGTGGAGGGGTTTAGGGAGGCTATTCCAGAGCATGGGCCTGAAGCAAGTGAAGCCACGGCTGCCAATTGTGGGGCGAAGAAAGAGGGGATGTATCAAGAGGTCAAGAGTAAAAGGAATGGAGTTTGGGTTGCAGGGAGGTTGTAGAGCTTAAGGGTGATGTAGAGATAGGGAGAGGCAAGGCCATGAAAGTATTTAAGTACAAAGAATTCTAAATATGAGGCTTTGGGGGACCGGGAGCCAATGTAGGTCAGCGAGGGCAGGGGTGATGGATGAGTGGGACTTGGTACAGGCTAGGATACGGGCAGCAGAACTTTGGATAAGCTGAAGTTGAAGGAAGATGGGAAACTGACTGAGAGCATTCGAATAGTCGAGTCTGGAAGTGACAACGGCATTAATGAGGGTTTCAGCGGAAGGTAGGCTGAAGTAGGGGCGGAGGTGGAAGTATGTGATATTTGTGATGGAGAGGATGTGGAATCAGAAGCTCAGACCAGGGTTGAACAGGATGCTGAGGTTGTGAACAGTAAGGATTTAAGTAGAGAAGTGATCCACATAGAATTCCTTTAGATTGAGCTGAGGAATTGCAAGGGATACGTTACACTATTAGATGTGTATTAAAGACTGCTAAACAATGGAAAGGAAATTGAGGAAGGATATAAGAGCAATTGCAATGGTGCATGGATATTACCAAGAATAAGGGGAAATTTACGATAGTTACAAAAAGAATTAAAGGGGAGATTAGAAAAAATTCTTAAGACAGAAGGGGGGTTAGAATTTGTAATTGTCTGCCACAAACTGAGTTGAAGTAGTGTATAATAAAAAAGGAACTAGATAGTTATTTGAAAAAGGAGAATATTGGGCCGGATATTCCGATCCCTATGGGTGTCTACGCGCTGTGTACCCACCCGTAGGGACATCGGAAATGCCGGTTTCAGGCATGCACTGTGCATGCACTGGAAACCGGCATTTCCGATCTGTCAAGAAAGCTCTTGACAGATCCTCTGGCTGCCCGGGAGAAGGGCCTCTGCGGGTGGAGAGTTCCACTTTTTGGAGACCCTCCGCCCGCAGAAAACCCTTACAATTCTTGCGCCTGGTCTTCCTGTCAAATGTATGAAGGGAGATTCCCTTCTTTGATTGGCTCCCCATGGCCCACGTGATCCCAGGGACGCTGCGAACTACCTGCGCCTCTGGGATACTTGGGCCCTGCGCACCGGCAGTTTGGAGAGGCCCAGCATTGGAACTGTGCGCCTCCCATAGAAACATAGAAGATAGGAGCAGGAGTAGGCCATTCGGCCCCTCGAGCCTGCTCCGCCATTCGATGAGATCATGGCTGATCATCAAAACTCAGTACCCTGTACCTGCCTTCTCCCCATATCCCTTGATACCTTTAGCTTTAAGAAATATATCTAACTCATTCTTGAATATATTTAATGACTTGGCCTCAACTACCTTCTGTGGTAGAGAATTCCACAGGTTCACCACTCTCTGGGTGAAGAAATTCTTCCTCATTTCTGTCAAAAATGGCTTACCCGTTATCCTTAGATTATGACCCCCTGGTTCTGGACTCTCCGACCTTCGGGAACATTCTTCCTGCATCTAGTTTGTCGAGACCTGTCAGAATTTTATATGTTTCGATGAGATCCCCTCTCATTCTTCTATACTCCAGCGAGTATAAGCCCAATCGACCCAATCTCTCCTCATATGTCATTCCTGCCATCCCAGGTATCAGCCTTGTGAATCTTCGCTGAACTCCTTCCATGGCAAGAACATCCTTCCTCAGATAAGGTGACCAAAACTACACACAGTACTCAAGGTGTGGTCTCACCAAGGCCCTGTACAACTGCAGCAGGACATCCCTGTTCCTATACTCAAACCCTTTCGCTATGAAGGCCAACATGCCATTTGCCTTCTTCACCGCCTGCTGCACCTGCATGCTTACTTTCAGCGACTGGTGCACAAGGACACCCAGGTCTCGTTGCACTTCCCCTTCTCCCAATCTATTGCCATTCAGATAATAGTCTGCCTTTCTGTTTTTGACACCAAAGTGGATAACCTCGCATTTATCCACATTATATTGCATCTGCCACGCTTCTGCCCACTCACCCAACCTGTCCAAATCATCCTGGAGTTTCTCGGTATCCTCCTCGCAGCACACACTCCCACCCAGTTTTGTGTCATCTGCAAACTTGGAGATATTACATTTAGTTCCCTTATCTAGATCATTAATGTATATTGTGAATAGCTGGGGTCCAAGGACCGATCCCTGCGGTACCCCACTAGTCACTGCTTGCCACTCGGAAAAAGACCCATTAATTCCTGCTCTCTGCTTTCTGTCCGCCAACCAGTTCTCTATCCAAGTCGATACCTTGCCCCCAATCCCATGTGCCTTAACTTTACACGCTAATCTCTTATGCGGGACCTTATCGAAAGCCTTTTGAAAGTCCAAATACACCACATCTACTGGTTCTCCCTTATCTATTTTCCCAGTTACATCCTCAAAAAATTCCAGTCGATTAGTCGAGCACGATTTACCTTTTGTAAATCCATGTTGACTTTGTCCGATCCTGTCACTGTTTTTCAAGTGCTCAGCTATTACATCCTTTATAATGGACTCCAGCATTTTCCCCAATACCGATGTCAGGCTTACCGGTCTGTAATTCCCTGCTTTCTCTCTACCACCCTTTTTGAATAGTGGGGTAACATTGGCTACCCTCCAATCCATGGGTACAGTTCCAGATTCCATCGAATGTTGGAAGATGATCAGCAATGCATCTACTATTTCTAGGGCCACTTCCTTAAGTACCCTAGGATGTAGATTATCAGGCCCTGGGGATTTATCAGCCTTCAATCCCGTCAATTTCCCTAACACCATTTCCCTACAAATACTGATTTCTTTCAGTTCCTCCCTTTCATCAGACCGTATGTTCTCCAACATCTAAGGGCGCAGATTTTTCCAGATCGCAGGCGGCCTGCGTTCGGAAAATACGGGCCATTAAAAGGCATTGGGAATGAGCAGGAAAGTGGGATTAGACTCAGAGAAAAACACCAGTACACACTTGATGGGCCAAATGGCCCGTTTTCATGCTGCATCATTTTCTGATTTTCGGTAAGCTTGTGTAAACGTGTCTAATTTTATTGTAGTTTTAACAATGGTTTTACTACCATGTGGGCGTCTTCAACCAAGGCAGACAGCAATGAGCTCCCAAACACTACCAAATACTGCTTTATAAATGGCGAGTACTGCTTACATTTTCCCTCTTTCGGAGAAGAGCCTCACCTCCTATCTATCCGTACCTACTTAGCATTAGTTGACAGCATGGGGAACCTAAGGAGCAAGTCTGACAATACAGTCCAAAGTATTATGTGTCATGTACTCGAGCCCATTGTGCCAGTGAGCTGCTGTTATAAAGTAGTGAGTCTTGACTGTTCAGTTGTCAGTATTTGAAGTTAAAAACAAAGTAATATAAAGTAACAAATCTTAGTTAAGTCGATATTCAACACATACTTCACCTGGAGTTAAAACATATTCAGAATCTGTTCTTTAAGTTTTTCTAAATTCTTTTTTTCTAGGCAGACTACTTGCAGCCTAAACTGTTGGGGATCCTGGCCTTTTTTAATATGCATTTACTGAGTTCCAGTGTTGGAATGAATGATAAAAAGATGGTAGGTAAATTCTTTACTGGTGTCCTATGAAATTTGGATAAACCTTTTTTGAGGAATTTACATGAAATCAATTAATACAATTTTTTTTTATTTGCAGGCCATGAATAGTTTAATGTCGTTAATGAAATTGATGGGACCAAAGCACATTAGTTCAGTCCGGGTAAAGATGATGACCACTCTGAGGACAGGCCTGCGGTACAGGGATGAATTTCCTGAATTATGCTGCAGGTGTGTTTTGAAATGCAGCTTTCACTTTGAATGAATGGAAACGCAAAGTTGAATTTTATTGAAGTACTAATCTTAAGAGAAAAGTGTACTTCCTTAATATCACTGCTAAATAGAAATATTGGGCCAGAAATTCGGCTGTTGTCGGGTGAGTACGCGCTGTGTACTCACCGGTAAGGCCACCTGAAGTGCCGGTTTCCTGCATGCGCGGGAAACCGGAACTTCCGTTCCCCTGAAGGGAGGGGTTCAGAGGTCGAACGCGTGCACGGGAGAGGCTGCGCGCACGCAGCGAACTTCAGTTTTTTTTTCAGGTTTCTCCAGGAAGGTAAGTATGGAAGAAGCTGCGCTTTTAAAAAGGAGGCGCAAGGCCTGTTTTTAACAAGGTAAGTGGTTAATTAATTACAATTTAAAAAAAATTTCAACAGGTTTATCTTTTTTAGATACTTTAAAGAAAGGTAAGTTTATTTTTAGCACCGTTATAATTAATTTTTTCAAAAATTTAAATTTTTCTTTAAAGTAGTTAATTTATTTAACTTATAGTTATTTTAAAAATGTGATTTTAAAAAAAAATGTATTTGAAGTTTAAGTGTGGTTTTGGGGCCGATCTCTATTCATAGATTTGACAGGTCTTCCTGTCAAATCTATGAATGAAAATGCCCTGCTAGGATTGGCTCTCCATGGCCCACGTGATCCCAGGGGACGCTTCGAACTAACTGCGCCCCTGGGATACACAAGCACTGCGCGCCGGCAGCTGGAGGAGGCCCAGGACCCAAAGTCCTCGTGGGCCCAAAGCACAATTGCAGGCGCGGTAGGCAAGTACGCACGCGATGCTTGCACCCGCAGGAAGCCTGAAAGCTGAATTTCTGGCCTATTACTTCGGAAGGTCTTTTGGGGCTGTTTTGTTTTCATTGGAAGGGCATGGAATAGAATATTTTGTAGCAAAGCCGATGCAATAGTTACAGTTTACCCTTAATTTGAAGTTGTTTAATTCAAATTATCTAATTATTATTAGTGTTATTAACATTGCTTACTTTAAATTATTGTATAATTCACATTGTTTTAGTGCTGAAAATGACTGAACTATCAGGAACAGATTGTAAACTTCGTCAAAATGGCTTTTTGGGTGCCTTTGTCTAAATCAATTCTAAAAAGAAAAAGTGTTGTGATTAGAAATGTTTTTACTTTACCTCCATTTTTGTCTTGTTAAATGCAATGAGTCTCAATTGACTGGAGTTTTCTTGTTAAACACGTGTCTAATCTTTTCACCTTTTGTACATGATTTTTTTCACATTTTATTATTCGTTTGTTAGGAGAGCACACATTGTAACTGTAATTTTCTAAAAAGTAATAGGAAAACAATTATTTGATTTTTCTAATAGATTATGATTGTTGAAGAGAAGTTTGGGATTGTTTAAAGAGCTTTCTATAAACTGGTTATACTGGTTTACCTGTAGTAGGTTACAAACAACTTGTATTTGGTACATAAACCTCTCCTTCATTAACTCATTCCGTTTACACAGTAACAATAAGGTTAAAAGTACACATGTTCCACAGCCATCTACTGCTTTGGAGAATTTTGCAAAATGTTGTCACTGTGGTCAAATTCCTGTCTGCCAGTTTTAGAGAAAAAGTCGACGGGGGTGCAAAGTAGTGTTTTGCCCACTTAACACTCATGCTGGCATTTCATCAAAAGTTAGCAAAGAGATGATGTCTCACTGCTTGCTACTGATAGCAAAACTCTGCATGTCACTATAGGAATAAGTCCCTTGAGATTCTATTTTTTTTAAAAAGATGTTTCTGCCATATATTAAACAGAAATGGAAATGTTTGTGGTTTGCCCACCCTGTGGTGAATGTACAGTGCGGAGAATTTTAAGCCATTAGTGCAATGCTACCACCAACAATGTCATAAAATAATCAAGGTAATACTGCACCCAAAGGTAATGTAGTCAAGTGTCACCTACCTGCATGTTGATTTACTGCAAGTTTAATTATACTCGGTGCCTTCCTGGAAGTACGTGCCTTCTGATGCACTGCATGTGTGTAATGTGGACACAATGGCCTAGAAGTCAATATCAGGCACTGCATATAACGGGCGGCCGATCCGATACCGTCCGTTTTGCACCACCGCCCATAGTATCACATCATGCAGCACAGTTCTGTATTTCTGCCATTGACGTGTATTCTGGCAAGCTCAAGAAGACTTCTCGTTTAAAATAGAATTTCTTTCTTTTGAAGCAAAACCAAATTTAATACAGCAGAGAGGGTCCAGGTGTAAATCTTGCCCATGAGTTCAGCTTGGGTGTCAGTACTATCTGCGGCATTAAAACAATGAAGAAACAGTCGTGGAAATTAAAACAAGGAAGCAGACAGTGATACGAGACCAGCACATAGCAAGATGACCAAGGGAGTCTAAACTCGTTTAATTAGACAGAGCTGTGCATCAATGGTATTGTGCAATGGGATCTTCCATCTTGGATCCTACGCTGATAGAGAAGGTGTGCCACCTCCATGAACAGCTGTGAACAGTGCAGCCATTTACAGCAAGCACCGGTTGCCTTATAAGCTTCATGGTAATAGGGAGCTGTCAGTGACAAGTGAAAGAGGCTTTCAGTGGATGTGTCAATAGTTTAACCAGTCAAGGCCAATTTTGTGAAATTCCATAAATAACACAACCTGGTAATTTCCCATAAAGAAACAATGCAGGTAATTGAATATTTAGAGGAGCAAGCGGAAGGAGGAAAAGAAATGTAGCTTCGTGCATGATCACTGCATTCTTTCCTCCATTTATAGCGCAATGTGAAATTACTTTATAAGCATATTCTCTTTAAACCGTAAAGTGATAGCTGTCCCACAAGAGCACATAAACGATACTCTGCTGTATAACATTGCTGTTGAAGCCTGAGACAGCTGTGTCAGCCCACCGCTTGCTGGCTTGTGTGGAGCTTCCTCGGTCATTGAAGAAGATACAAGGCCAGGGAAAAAAAATCACAAACAAGCTTGCACATTTATTTCTATTTTTCTATGTTCTGTCAACTGTAATTGCTTTCCCAGCACAGGAACCCTGAGGGAATAGTATAGAACTGAATCTTTAAACAACGCCTTTGCACTATCCAAGTAGCTTAAACAGTATTCTACGCTGTACTAAAATTTATCATTTTGGATCATTTTTTATTTCTTGATGGGTAATTTTTTAACAGAGTTATACTAGTTACATTAACTTTTCTCATTAGTTTTCCTGGTTTATTTTCTCCTTCATATAGTTTTAAAATGTTTCTGTATTTAATGGCATTCTGTTAATTAAGTCTCTTGTTTTTAGGGCATGGGATTGCTTTGTGCGCAGCCTCGAGCCCAGTTATCTGGGGGCTCTTCTCAGTCAAGTGATTGTGGCTCTGCTGCCTTTAATGTCCATTCAGCCAAAGGAGACTGCTGGAATATTTCACTACCTTATCGTGGAGAACAGGTAAATTCCTTCTGAAATCATTTGCTTAATTTCAGTTTTCTTTACTTAATTTAGGTAGCATTTAGATTATACTCATTATTGTTGTAAAAGGAATCTATACATTGATGTAAACGTATTTTCTTTGATCGCTTTATGTAGTTAATCCTGCAAATAATGATGACAACAACAAAAAACAATTTATCGTGATTTCAATGCAGCAAAACATCCCAAGGTGCTTCACAGTTGAGTAGGAAATTTAAAAAAAATGAAAGACTTGGATTTATAGAGTGCCTTTGTCGATGTCAGGACGCCCCAAAGCGCTTTACAGCCATGGAAGTACTTTTGAAGTGTCGTCACTGTTGTAATGTAGGAAACGCAGCAGCCAATTTGCACACAGCAAAGTCCCACAAACAGCAATGTGATCTTAAAGTGCACGAGCTAATTGGGGACGGTCAGCTTGGTTGTAGGAATGGGAGGTTATGGTTGACTAGTTCATTGGAATTTTTTGAGGAGATGACAAACTGAGTAGATAGGGGAGAGACAGTGGATGTTATATACCTGGATTTCACGCAGGCATTTCACACTGCCCCATATGATAAGCTACTACATAAGCTCCAAGCTCATGCAATAGATGGGAATATATTAAATTGGATTAGTAAATTATTGGTTTGCAGACAATAGTGAGTGGTAGTGCCTGGGCAGGTATCTGGTTGGCAGTCAGTTACCAGTACAGTGCCACAAGGTTTAGTGTTAGAGTCACTGTTATTTATAATTTTTATAAATTATTTAGAGGAAGGAATTCTGTCTAAATTTGAAGATGATACTAAATTGGGAACAGTGACAAATGATGAGTTTAATGCAGGGAAATGTAAAGTTATGAGATTTGGATTATGTGCTCAATGGGAATGTACTTAAGACAGGAGAGAGATCTTTGGGGTTTTAATGGTCAGCTCCCTAAAATCATCAGCACAGTGGTTCGAGGTTGTTGAAAAGGCAAAAAGAATGTTGGGATGCATAGCAAAGGGTTTAACATAAATCCAGTGAGGTAATTTTAAAACTGTTTGGCCCTGATAAGGCCACATCTGGAGTACTGCATGCAGTTTTGGCCTCCCTATTTTAAAATGGATATTCAGTGATTGGAGTGGTACAGAGAAGGGCTATACGGTTGATGCCAGAGCTTAAGGGAATGATGTGAGGAAAGATTGACAACTGTGGAACTTTCCTCTCTTGAAAAGGGAAGACTGAGGGGATATGATAGAAATTCTGTACATGACCGAGATCCTACTTGGATCTAATTTGGCCAAACCTTTCAAATTGGATCCAAGTAAGCTTTTCTTTCATGTATGGAATTTAAACACAAGGGGTCATATTTACAAATTAAGGACAACAAAAGAAGATAGGAAATGTAGGAGGATTTTTTTTTGACTAAAAGGGTGCCAATAATGTGGAGCAGATTACTGGCAGAGGTGGTGGAACAAGAAACCTTAATGGGTTTCAAGAAGGAACTAGACAGGTTCTTAGGATTCAGGGTTATTAGAAATACACCAAGAAAGTGCTATGGATAGGAGGGTTAGATGGACCAAATGTCTTCTCCTGTCTGAAACCATTATTTTGCTTATTTACAATCATTTTAGTGAGTTGTCTTAGCTACTTATGTACATGTATGATTAAGTTTGTTGTCACATCCCAAGCACTCACGCCATTGTAATGCTCCAATTGGCATCCAAGTTAAAATCAGCATAGACGGGGTTGAGCCGATGAACATCTGGTCTGTATGGATCTGTTTCACACTGGTAGTCTGTTCAGGGGAGCTATTCGCCTGTGCATTCTAATCTCTGGTTGCTGCTTTATTTAACCCCTGACACAATGCGCAACCTGGGCCTGTCAGCTCCATTCTCCTGCTCACTTTAAGGGGCCACACGTACCCGTTGCCTTCTTTGCATCTAATGTCTTGACCTTTCAGCTCTATCTACCCCTTCTCTGTAACCTCAGTCTTGACCTCCTTTCATAGAATCATAGAAATTTACGGCACAGAAGGAGGCCATTCAGCCCATCGTGTCTGCCATTCATCCTTGAAATGGATTCACATGAGTAGATATATGGGAGGAACTTTGAGATTTTCGTTTCCCCACCTCAAAAAGAAGTCTCATTAGAACATCTTAATGAATAAAGTACACAGTTTATTCACACTCCTCAGGAGATAGGTAACTTACTTGTGGGATTAAATTGCATAATCACTTTATGCATGTACTGTCTATTGCGCACAGCACGAATTACAGATCACTGTGTAGATGTGCATTAAGTAAAGTTCTTTATGGATATTTCAGAGCTGAAGTAAAAGATTTTCTCCATGAGATTTACTTTTTGCCGGAACACCCTGATTTTACTGAGATCCAGAAGGTGCTGCAAGATTATAGAAAGGTGAGCCTTTTACTTTAGTGTGCTAGCAACTGATCTGCTGATTGAAATTTCACTAAAAATGGTTTAGCTAATTGGTATGGGGATGAAGAATTAAGAGGATTGAACCTGACAGTTAGGGTCAGCAGGCTATTTGATCAGGAGGAATCCTGGCTAAGCCTGATCTGTCCTCTCCCATTGTCCGCGCACAAAAATACGGGTGCAAGGTCTAATCTCAAAGCACCAAATTTAGTGTTTGCAGTGGTCCTCAGAAAGTCACAAATCAGTACTGCCAGACACAGGATCGGTCTCCGCCCCCCCCCCCCCGCAACCTGGTGTTGTCAGGCTTTCATCACTCTCCTCCCCTCTTTGCTGCTAACCACTGGGAATCCATCAGTGAACCAGACTATTGGTGAGTTCAAATCCCACCATGGCAGCTGGGGGAATTTAAATTCAGTTAATTAAATAAATTTGGAATTAAAAAGCTAGTATCAGTAATGTTGACCATGAAACTACCGGATTGTTGGAAAAACCCAACTGGTTCACTAATGTCCTTTAAGGGAAGGAAATCTGCCGTCCTTACCCGGTCTGGCCTATGTGACTCCACACCCACAGCAATGTGGTTGACTCTTAACTGGCCCAGCAATTCACTCAGTTGTACCAAACCGCTACGACAAAGTCAGCGCTGTGGGACTACCTTCACCACACGGACTGCAGCGGTTCAAGAAGGCGGCTGACCACCACCTTCTCAAGGGCAATTAGGGATGGCCAATAAATGCTGGCATTGCCAGCGACGCCCACATCCCAGGAATGAATAAAAAATGAAACTTTGTTTTAAAAGAATCCAGAAATACTCCTTCAGCTGTCAAGTAGTTAATAAACTTCAGTAACTGCTTGGAAAGAACTTCCTCCTGATTTCTTCGGTTATGTGGTGCTAACATTCGTCACACTAATGTTTGCCTTATGCGTCCTGTTTTACAGGAGACTTCTAAAAGCACAGATTTACAAACTGAACTGCAGCTGTCTATGCGAGCTGTTCAGCATGAGAATGTAGATGTTCGTATACATGCACTGACCAGTTTGAAGGATACTTTGTACAAGAAACAGGTACACAATTTAATACTAATGCCTTTAAGACTTGAATGCATAGTCTGTTTGGAAAAAATAACTGCATGTGATAAATTCAATATTAATTGTCAGAGGAACTTACTACTGTAATAGCGATATGTGCTACAACTTATGATATACCATGCATTTTAGCACCTTCAACAAAAGAGAAAACAAAGTTTCTAACATGTTTATAGTTCCTAAGCATTGTGTTTATAGAGATGGTGATGCTTTAACGGAAAGGAAAATTCATTACTGTTGAAGACCATGTTAAAGTAGGAAAATTGTCATTAGATCCATATATATATATATTATATATTTTTAGGAGCAATTGGTAAAACTTGCCACGGACAGTGAGACAGTAGAGCCTATTATCTCTCAGTTGGTGATGGTGCTTCTGAAGGGTTGCCAAGATGCAAATGCACAAGCTAGACTTCTGTGTGGAGAGTGCCTTGGCGAGTTGGGCGCAATAGATCCTGGCCGATTGGACCTCATGACCAGTAACACAGAGGGAAAAAGCTCTACATTTGTGGTAAGAAATCATTTCAATTTGAGTGTCTTCCACTTCATCTCGTACTAATTTAGGTCTAACCTAGAAAATTTTATTATAATATTCCACGTCTTATGGAACCACAGAGTGTTAGCAGTGACTCATAATGCATGTTGCACTACAGCTTAGGACTATATCAGGTAGCACTATACAGAGACACCCACAATAATACTTAAGTTTTAAATGGATCACTTCCAAGTTGCTCATGGTATGCCAAAACTTAAAGTGCTGCTCAGCCCTGATTGCAACTGTACCTCCTGCTTCCAGGAGAGCGAGAGATTTATCTCCCCTGTCTTTTCCTGCACCCTCCATCACACAGGGTCTTTCTCTTTTTCTTTTTCTCTCTCTCCTCTCTACTCGTCCTCTTCCCCCTCCTCTCTGCTTTCCTCTTCCACCAATCAACAGTGTCTGTTTTCTCTCATTCCTAGGCTGCTGTACTGTTGAAATAAATAAGTCCAGAATTAGTCTGTAGGAGACTACCGCTGGTGCATTCTGTCATTATTTGCTGTCTCTTCTCCATCACTTTTTCTTGTCCTCTCCTCCTTCATTTTCTTCTTTCCACTTTCCCTTCCACTTCTATTTTACTTCTCTCCAGTTTTTTTTTTGCCATATCACATTTCTGCCTGTTCTCTGTAGTAATTGTACTGCCATATGGAAGACTGGTGAGGGCAGGAGTAGAGTCCTTTCAGTACCATCCTTACAACCAGCATTAATATTGCAGCATATTGACTTGCAGGAAGCATGGTTGAAACAGGTTCTCATTTATAGAGATGGGATGTCTGATCATAAGGAAGAATCAATGTAAATCACCCATCTGAGGCAATTAATTTAAATGAGGTGTGGCTCAAGGCTTGTAACTTTTTGGTTGGCAGTCAAGCTCTTAAATGATTGTGAGGGTCTGAATACTCTCGCAGGCGGGCGGAGGCCTGCGATCTGGAAAAATCTGCGCCCTTACCTGAGGGCTCCTGGGACGCGCACAGTTCCGATGCTGGGCCTCACCAAACTGCAAGTGCGCAGGGCCCACGTTCCCCAGGGGCGCAGGTAGTTCGCAGCGTCCCTGGGATCACATGGGCCATGGGGAGCCAATCACAGAAGGGAATCTCCCTTCATACATTTGACAGGAAGACCTGTCAAATATATGAATGGAGATCAATGAAAAAACATAGTAAAACTTTAAATTAAAAAAATTTTAAATCACATTTTTAAAATGACTTGAAATTACAACTAATTTTTTGAAAAAAATAATTAAAGTATTTTACATGGCTAAAAATAAACTTACCTTTCTTTAAAGTATTTTTAAATGATAAATCAATGAAATTTTTTTCAAAAACTTTTTCTATTCTTATGCTGCTTTTACCAGGCGTAAGAATTGTAAGGGTTTTCTGCGGGCGGAGGGTCTCCAAAAAGCGGAACTATCCGCCCGCAGAGGCCCTTCTCCAGGGCAGCCGGAGGATCTGTCAAGAGGATTCTTGACAGATCGGAAATGCTGGTTTTCAGCGCATGCGCTGTGCATGCCTGAAACCGGCATTTCCGATGTCCCTACGGGTGGGTGCACAGCGCGTACACACCCATAGGGATCGGAATATCCGGCCCATTATGTCTGCCAGGGCGAACTGCCGACTGAAATTATTTGAAAAGTCAGGTTTAGACTTGGGCATCTTTAGCGGCTTTAAATTGTTTTAAAAATTACAGTAACTCATTTATTATTTTGTTAAAAGGAACTGAATTTCTATAGAATTAATTGGAATGATAAAATGTTGAAGTGTAACTTGCAGTTAATGTACTTGTTGTTTTGTAATGATTCCTACGACAGGCTGGTGTGGAGGACCCCAACTTTGCCCACCATTTGCTGATAGAGTTGACAAGAGCCTTCCTTGCTTATGCAGATAATGTTCGAGCTCAGGACTCAGCTGCTTATGCCATTCAGGTATGGGAGCAGCTGCTTTTCTATGCAAACTTGGGAGAGAGGTTTGTGTTGAATAATAACAAGGCAGATTGTTTTTAGAGAGAGAAAATTAACCAACTACTTTCAGAAATTATTTTACAGAAGGGGCAAAGTAGAGTTTATACAAACTAAGGCGGAGGGAAGAAATATAAATTATAACCTAAGCAATAAAAAACATAGCTAATGATTAGGAGTGAACGAACTTTCATGGTTTATGTGGTTCAGCTACACGCTGCTTTTACCAACTGAGCATTAATATTAAACTATATTAAATAAAATGACCTGGATTTCCTTGTTACTGGAAACTGGCATCTAGTTGGTGATTTGGAGCAGAGTTGTTGTAAATGGTATGGAGTTGAGATGCATGACTCGGTATAATTTGCTGGACTTTCTGAAATTTGCGATTGACATTTCTCCAGCTGGATGCTTGAATATGACCAATGTTAGAGTTACATTTTGCAAGAGAAGATGCCACTTTGCAGATATTGTAGATGGATCCCATCAAGAGGTATATCTGTTGGGGCCAGTTGGGTGAAGAGCTACTTTTGTTTCAGTGGGCCAACTGGGAACTGTAATTGTCATCATCTCAGCTGGTACCAGTATGATCAAATAATAGCTCTCGGAAACCGAAGCTGGTGGAAATACAGGTACTTTGCTTAGTAAGGAATTACTTTAACATTTCATAGATTCTGGCAGTGCGTCTTAAGTGTGGCACCATCTTGCTAAAGGTTAATAAAATTGAACTTTCAGGAACTGCTACAGATATACAAATGTAAAGAAGGGAAGACTGATTGTCCAGGACGCAGGTTGTGGAGGAGCTTTCCAGAGCATGTGCAAGAAATCCTGGAACCACATCTAAACACCAGGTCTGCAGTATTCTCTTGGCACTTTTCCGAGCAATTTCGCTGAACTGAAGGCGTGCTTTGTTCACTGTTGCAGTTGTTAGATGTTGTTGCTCAGCAAGGGAAACTGGGAAAAAACCTCACCTGTACAGACCAAATGTGTTTCTAAAGGAAACTGCCCTCCATAAATTAATGTCTCTTTTTTTTTCCTTCTCCTGAGAGTTCCAGGTTAATCTTTTCACCAGCCAGTTGTGATTCTGGAATTGATTTTGTAAGAATAGAATTGAATGCACATTGAGCTATTTAGAAAATACTTTGCAATACATTCAGTATTCTGTAATGTTTGTTTAGCATTGTGGTTCTATATCTTTTAAGATAAATTGCACTGTAAGTGTGATTTTAAAATTTAAATACTGTAACGGTATTATTTTCTTTTTGAAACCCCATGGGAATGCTGAGCCCAATAACAGTTGCTAAGTTAATTTTTATATATGTGTATGTATTGGTGGAATCCAAAGGTGAATGTCCATTTCATTTGAATGGAATATAACTACTGCTTTCACTTGAGTGAAATATCTGCCCTTTGTGATATTGCTGCTCTGTCATTCACCGTCACAATGAGACTTAATGGGGTGGGGGCGGGGGGGAAACAGAAACAGCTGTGCAAAGGTAGTACAAAAGAAAATGCACAATCAGGATTTGAATTCAAACTGCTGTTTCATTTGTGAAAAGAAAGGCTATAGTAAGCTATATTGTCCATACTCACGAAATACAAGTGAAATAAAAGTCAGGACTGTACTCCAGATTGTTTTTTTTTTTCCATCGTTCATTTAGCTTCTGATCCAATTTTTTTTGCACTTTCATCTCGGTAGTCATTCATTCGCACGTAGTCTTTCTTCAGCTTCAACAGACCACTCTGGAATTTGTGACACTAGTTGGTGCTATTATTCTCTGTCATAAAAGGTGCTGAGGCAATCTGTTTCCAGGCCCCCTCTCAATGTAAATTTATAGGTAGCCACCAGGTGAAGTTTGCATGTGGCTCAGGTTTACTTGCCTTGTGATACTTTTTCTCTGTCTTTGTGAGGAATCCCTTTTATTTTTTGCTCACTGCCTGCAGCCAAGACCCATTTAAAAAAAAATTTAACTAATCAAGAAGTGTTTTAAGTAATAAAATAAATTGTGTGTCAATAGCTTCTAAAAAGGTTTCACAGTAAGGTTGTGATTGAGAATTAATGTATGGTTTTGCAGATATTGAGATACTTAGGCTTTAGTGAATATATTTAAACAAAAGGCAATTGTTTTTCTCTTAAAAGGTATAAAAGTTCTCAGAAGACTTGCAATTGGGTCAGCATTAAGAAGCCATTTTATCTTAGTAAACATGACAGAAATTTTGCTGAGTGGTCAGCAACGTGGGCAGGATACCTTACAACTAAGGTGAGCATATTGATTAGATTGGAGTAAGAAAAAGCTGTTCAGCGCATTTACCTTGCCTGTTATTTAGATCTACACATAGGACTCATTTATAACACTATGCCATTCGCTCGTGTAATATTTTCTGCAAATGTAGATGCAACAGCCTTCAATATTGCTGAATTAAAGTAAGGAGCAGTTCCAACACAATGTACATGTCCGGACCATCCCTTCATGTTCTGTACATCCACACTTGACTTACATGACATCAAAAGATGTTACTGTCGAAATTAACTTGATTTGTTCCAGTAGGGCCATAAAGTCTTCAAACAGCCTGTGAGATAAGACCCTTAAACTATGGAATCATTATGGGATTAATGACTGCCGATGCATGGTTTGGATGAAAAAAGAGCACTGAGTTTGGAAAATGTTCCTGTTGTAGCCTGTGACCACCCCCCACCTCCGCATCTTGTGTGTTTGATGGCAGCACATTGCAACCCATTTTAACGCTTAAACATGCATAGTAAACTGTTTACCTGCAATGACTGTTCAGTGACTTAATAAATTAATGATTCAAACTTGTACTTGTAGAAAGAGCCCATAAAGATTATCTGAAGTTAGTTCCAGAAATTGTCTTTTTCTTAAAAATTGTCAGTGCATTTAGCTGCAGGTTTGATATTTGTTTAGGTAAATATTCTATTGTATGTTCTTTCAGGTTCGACATGAGCTAGCCGGAAAAGTCTTTGACTGTTGCAGTTTTATTATGAAACATGACTTTAAAGTGACGATCTATCTGCTACCTCATATTCTAGTCTACGTTTTGCTTGGGTGTGATGAAGAGGATCAACGTGAAGTAAGAAGCCAGTAACTATAAGGAATATAGTTAATATACTATTCACAGATGATGCTTTGTGATGATCCCAGCCTGGTTTTGCTTTCCACAAGAACCACACCAATAAAACATTGTATATTAGTCAGCTGGTACTATGTTGAGAAGATTTCAAAGGAAAGATTGGTCATTCTCTGGGAGCTACCCCGAAGTATAAAAATGCAGTGAAGTTTGATCTGGACTAGGTCACCGTTCAATGTCCAGACTTTTGATTGGCTGGGGAAAAACATAAGTACATTACATAATTACATCAGTACATACAAAAAGATTTCAAATCTTAACTTTGAGGAAATGGGTAGCAAAAGATGGGGTAGGATACTGCAAAAAAAAGTTTTATGTTTTTTTTTAAAAAGACAATTAGATGAAAAATAAAACTAGGATGACAAAAGTTGAATTGTTTAAAAATGTATTTTTAATTAAAATCATATTTTAAGTGTTTTAGTCCTGGAGGGTTAGTATTACAAAATAAAAGTTGCTTCTAACATTGTAGCAGGTTTATTACTGAATAGTTGTTTAATGCGGAGTGCAAGATAAAAATTTATGGAACTGTCCAGTGAGAGACTGTTATTTTTATGAACGTATTGGCAGTCTCAGAGTTAAAATGCTGAGCACAAAAAAAACTAATAGTCAATATTGAGTTTAGCATCAATCTGATGAAACCCTTTGCTGAAAGATTTAATCGGTTGAGTTTAGCTGAAAAGGGACTGTAAATGGTTCTTGTGGCGAAACCTTTTTTATTTCTTCTGCAGGTGTATTCAGAGATAATGGCTGTCCTAAAGCATGACGAGGCCTGGGATAGGAGGTTGCAGGACAGTGCATCAGACCTGAGTCAGTTGAGTACACAGACTGTTTTCTCTATGTTGGATCATCTTGCACAGTGGTCCAGGCACAAATTACAGGCTCTTAGCTCTGAGAAAAGTGCAAGCAGATCCAGCAAGGACAGAGGGGGCCCTAATGGTGAGTCTCTAAAAGTACTTCTGATGGTTACTCAAAAGGGTACCTGTGTGAGACATGTCAGTAACTATTTCAAAATGAAAACTGCACCTACCCATTTAAAAGAAAGATTATGATATATAATGATTGTGTTACTTTCTGATGAACAATTGCAGATTATTACTTCATTAACTTGCAGTTGTGCATCAACTTTGAATAGAGCTTTCTGGCTGTTGATGCCCACCTGGCAAAAAAGCAGTGAGGAAATAAAACTGCTTCAACAAAGTCCAAAATATGCAGTAAAAAAATGGATACATGTGAATGATTTTAATGCAGTAATCATGCCAGCTTTTAGAGGGTCTTGCATACGTGACACAAAATAATTATTTGATAAATAATTGGTTATGGAATTTTGAATAAATGAATTCGAATTCCTTAAAATCTTAAGCAGTTGAGTCCAGATTTGCTAGGGGGTGACGTTCTGGTGACGCTATCATAAAGATAAAAGAGATTTTATCAGAGGTGATCTTCAAAAGTTGCAATGGAGTTCTAGGCAATCTGATGCTCTTTTGGAATTTGTTTTTTTTATTTGCTGGGAAGCCGCCGAGAGATTTACAGTTTTGTACAGGCGTTTAGTTCTGAACTAAAAGCTTGTTCCCCAAGGTTTCACCCATTGATTTACTGACCCACAAACACTGTAGGCCTCCTGGAAAGCCGCCAGAAAATACAACCGCCCCGCCCCCATCCCACTGATGGGCAAAAAAATGAAAGTGTAAAAGAAGAACCTTGGCAAAGGAGGCGTTTGACGTTCCGGCATCCATCTGAGCTCTTTTCCACTTGTCAGCCTCCATCTTCGTCTAAAATCTGCCAAGTCCTGGCTGTCTTACATTTGACAGTTGAAGCGTCCTCATGGCTGTTCATGCTGCTGAAGCGCTTTTAGCGACTGCACGCATGGGCATGCTTTGGAGAGGGCGGCAAGAGGAGCGGCGATATCTAAAATAGATGAGCGGGCGTCAACTCGCCGTTGCGCACCGATTGACGTCACGCTCCGACTCATTACAATACTTTCGGCGAGTGCAGGCAACGGCAGCGCTGCCAACCTCCCGAAAATGGCAGCTGCTGCGGGACCCGCCAGCAGCGGGTGAAAGTGTGGCAGCTGCCATTTTTTTCCCCGAAACGGGCGGTAACGGCCGGCAGTAAGACCTCGAATCTTTAGCCCTTGGTTTTTCTCAAAAGTAAGAACTGTTTTGTTCCCAAACTCTCAAAATGAGATAAAGATTCTATTCTAATAATTCAACAAGCTTCACACTACAGTGAATCTCTTTTGTAGCTTCCTTGTTGAGAGCTGAATGTTTGGCATAGGTTTGCGCTTTCACCTTTTAAATCTTTGGCTGAAATTAGTTTAGAATATAGTTGTGAAAGTGCCAAGAGCTATCACTAATTGATGTTACATTCCAATGCTCTTGAATGTTAGTTAAATTCAGTGGCTAGTATCAGCAATATTCTTCCTGCTACTGAGCATGCTTGATGCTGCATCATATGAAATTTCAGTCACATGATCGAATCAGCAAGTATAAATCTATTATATGTCTCTTGCCTTGGGAAGGACAGGAGTGGGTGGGAACAAGATTTTTTTTAAATCATACAACACTGATGGGAGATTAATGATGTCATAAGGACTCTGGTGTGACACCAGAACAGCTATTGTTTCATAATGAAGAGCAACGTTAATGAGCAGCTGCAGTATGTAGACTTGGGTAATCTCACTATTGATCGATGTATGCTCATTTTTTTAAAAAAAATTGGCTAGTGCAGTGAAATTGATTGAAAGACTTGCAAATTCTTTATGCAAATTCTGTGGAAATTACATTGGAGGTGTGCTGTACACTATTTTCTCTTATGTACAAAATACTATTACAATAAAATGCAGTTGCCTACCATGAGGTTGTTTTTGTTTTGTTGCAGTTTCAAGCTCAGGGTACAAGGAGTATAAAAACGTCACCTCTTTTCTGGACCTCATACCCCAGGATGCTCTTGCCGTAGCTTCTTTTCGATCCAAGGCTTATACTCGAGCAGTGATGCACTTTGAGTCCTTCATCACGGAAAAGAAAGAGAACATTCAGCAGCACCTTGGATTTTTGCAGGTCAAAGGAGTAGATAAGTAATCGAAATTTCCAAAATGATCAGTGATTGAGCAATCTGGAAATAAGTCTATTTCATGAAATATCACAGGTTCAAAGAAATCTCTTCTCAACTTATGATTAATGTGTCCTAGCAACAACAAAAATCACCAGTGCAGTAACAGTGAATAAAAGACATGCAAGTTTTTTGTAAAAGTAGCAACTGGACATTAAGGACAATTTTCTTGCTCCAAATACAGAAGCTATATGCAGCAATGCATGAGCCAGATGGAGTAGCTGGGGTCAGTGCAATCCGTAAAGGAGAGCGATCTCTCAGAGAGCAAATACTGGAACACGAGAGCAGTGGACTGCTGAGAGATGCCACAGCTTGCTACGACAGGGCTATTCAGTTGGAACCTGATGAGGTAAATGTCAAAATTAAATCAATCCAAAATAAGTTAATGTAAACTGTGAGGCCCACTTGATCGTTTGATACGAAACTGAAGCCATAATTTTCGTTCAAACATTGATTTGTGAAGACCAATGTTGTTTTAAAAATTTTATATTGAAAATTGATTGTGCTTGTCTCTGTAGCTCGGTAGGTAAATGCACTGCCTGATATGGTACTGAGCCATACAGACTAGCAGGTCAAAGATTTGGGGCTAAAAATTGAGTAGCGCCCCCTTTGGGGCGCTAACTTCGCCGGGGTGCTACTTTTAGCTCCCCGGAAAAATTAGCGCCCCCGTGATGGAAATTGAGTGGTAGCGCCCCAAGAGGGAAGCGGGGCGCTATTGGAAGTGCCCCGCCTCCCTCTTGGGGCGCTGCGCGGGAATATCGTGACGCTGCGTGCTGCAGCGTCACGCGTCTTAGGGCGCTAACGGGAGGCGCAAAGCAACCGAATTTTTCCCCCTTGGTCCCTCATCAGAGCTCAGTTAACTGATGTCAGCCAGAGCACCGGTGGAGTGTCTCCAAGCTAGGTAGGATTAGAAACTGACTAAGGATGCTGCTGGTTAGTGCTCATGGATGGATCGCAGGTGAAGACAGGATCTGGCTCGGCTGTGAGTTCCCCTCTCGTGGTTGAATAGTCTGTGGACATTCGCTGTCTGGATTCATACCCGAGGAATAGCTTTTTTGAACAAGGTACTTAGCGGAGTCATAACGGCACAGAAGGAGGCCATTTGGCCCATCGAATCCGTGCCGGCTCTCTGTAGAGCAACCCAGTCAGTCCCATTCCCCCGCTCTATCCCCGTAGCCCTGCAAGTTTATTTCCCTCAAGTGCCTATCCAGTCTCCCCTTGAAAACATTGAGTGTCTCCGCTTCCACCACTTCCGTCGGCAGCGAGTTCCAGGTCCTCACCGCTCTCTGCATAAAAAAGTTTTTCCTCACGTTCCCCCTGTATCTCTTGCCCAAAACTTTAAATCTTTATCCCCTAGTCCTTGTACCATCAACTAGTGGGAACAGCCTTTCCCCATCTAGCCTATCCAAACCCATCATAATCTTGTACACCTCTATTATATCACCCCTCAACCTCCTTTGCTCTAATGAAAACAAATCCAGCTTCTCCAACCTGTCCTTGTAACTAAGATCCCGCAACTGCTGATGTGAGCAGTAACTCCTCCAATTACTTTCTTTTCCACCCCTTCTGCATCCTTTGTGGGAACGTGCCTGGCCTGTATCCAGCATCTTCACATTGGTAGTATGATAAAAAATAAAGTGCCTCTTTATGTGTGACTTCAATCTATTAAATTTTTGAGGTGTATGTATATATGTGATCATTATAACCTAATGAATGCTTATGAGACTTGTATATGGTTGTTGGAAGGGACAGTTTGAAAGTGGCTTTCTTTTGTCTTGAATCAGATTATTCACTATTACGGATTGATGAAATCTATGCTTGGGCTTGGCCAGTTGTCCACGGTAATCACTCAGGTTAATGGAGTGCTTGCAAGCAGGTATAGTCTATTTTACTTGGCTTTTTAAATCCATTGCTTTTGGAAATAGTTAAAATTGCTGGAATCATTTCATATTACAGTAAACTCTTTCTTATCCGGCACCTATGGGACCAGGATGGTGCCGGTTGATGAAAAATTCTGGATAACAGAGAGGTATACCTACCACGGCAATTTTTAACACAAACAAAAATAAAAACCACCAACGAACTCGGCCACCGCGGGAGACTCTGACTCGGCAAAATGAGTGCTGGATGGATTCGGCAAGATTACCGGTTATCTATTTTGCCGGTTATTAAAGTATTCCGGATGATTAAGTGCCGTTTAAACAAGAGTTTACTGTATTAAGTTACATATTTTTGAGATATTTTCTGGCAATCAAGTCCAGTTGATCACCCAATAAATTTGAAGGGTATGGATAACACTGAGAAAGTAATGCTCTGGCCCCTTGGTTACCCCAGGCTTATACAAACAAGCCAATAGAAATAAAGTAATTATGGAAAGGATATTGTACGGTATTCATTGTGGAGGATGGTTTGGTATCAGAATACTGATTACCTTGTGCTCCTTGAAAATAACTATATTGTGTGCTTATTGTATATGCATCCATAAATGTATTTTAATTTTCTAATTAATTTTGTTCTATTAAAATGCAAATAATGTTCTATTTGAAGCTTCAGGAGTCTGTAGTTGGTTTTAAAATCATAACTTGAAAAAAATGTACAAAAGAAATTATTTTATTTTTCACAGTCTAAGATCAAATTATTAAATGCAGTTGATAGTGCCACTCCTAGACAAATGGAAGAAAGTATAATTTTACATTGGGTACATGGATAAGTGTTGATGAAGGAGGAGCACTTAAACAACTTCTGATTCACAAGTCCTTATGCAAACTTATTACTTCTTTCCTTCAACAAGAAGAGCCATAATCCAGAAATAAAAGTAAACTAAGATTTATTTTATAATTGTGTCCTTAAATTGTTTCATTTTGTTTTATTTTTAGTCATTTATTGTGTTACTCAAATAAAAGGAAATGGGAGCAAGGAATTTTGAACTGAGCAAAGCTAAGCAGCTGGAGAATGGTTTTTAGCTTTGAAAGATTTGCATGAGATTTTATTAAATGAACAACATATTAACTTGTTGTAAAGTCTGTACAATAAATAACAGAAACTAACCGTTTATATGTTTCTTAACTTCATCTGAGAATATATTACATTTAGTTGTTATTCACAGGCCTGAGTGGACCTCTGAATTGAACACGTACAGAGTGGAGGCAGCATGGAAGCTAACACATTGGGACTTGCTACAGAATTATGTGACTACAGGTAATAAATGAGGCAAAATAAAACTAGACTGAAACACACCATGATTATGAATGAAGTATCATAAATGGATGTTAGAATTCCAGCGCAATGTCGAGGTGGGAAGAGGTACTTTTTGGAAATGCTGTTTTAAAGAAATGTTCTACCTTTAGGTCCATTCCACCCCTTATCTCTCCCTCGCACATTGTCATGCACCTTTTCATGGCCAAGAGGATAGGCAAGCATGTCTTTATCAATGCCATTGTATGTGTGTAACTTTGGCTTGTCCTCTTATTTTTTTCTAACCCCACCCCAGCTGAGATTGAAACTGTACTGTGTGGAATGCCGTGGGTTCTAACTAACATCCTGTAACTCCCTAGCACATTAGAGCAGAGACATCATGCGATCTACAGTCCCAACTTTTGAAATCCAGATGTTGTACTGATGGATTTCGAGGACAAAAAATGATTTTTCGATTTGCTTGTACATGATAAAATGTTCTCTATCCACAACCACTTTATATAGCATTGTAGTAAAACCACACTTTGCTACTTTTAAACATTCTGGTCCGCAACATGACTCAAACACACCCTGGAAACCAGAATATACATTGGGCCATGTTTGTGTTCTCTCTAATTTAAAAAGATTTTTTTTTTCTTGCTGTTTCTCTGGAACATTTCTGTCTCTGCTATCTCATTCTAATATTTGTGCATTTTTGATCTAAATGCTATGTAAGAAATGCTCTAGCCATTTTCTGGGCTTCTGTAAAATGTTCAGAATGCAAAAGCATGGCAAGCAACTTCTAATGATAGCGCAGTACATGTCACAGCTGTTGCTTTAAGTTAAGTAATCCTCATTTAAAATATTTCCTTTGGCCCTGCATAATATCAGCTTTAATAAATACTTTCCTTTTAGAGGGGAAATCCTGTACTTGGAGCGTGAGACTTGGACAGCTATTGCTCGTTGCTAAACAGAGCAACACAGAGGGTTTCTATGAACAATTGCAGGTTACCCGAGCAGAACAGATTGTGCCGCTCTCTGCAGCAAGTTTTGAACGAGGGTCCTATCAGCGAGGTTATGAGTACATTGTCAGGTACTGTTGGGATTGATTTCACTTTAGATATTTTTGTTTCACGCATATTAATACATTATTAATTGAGTCATTTTCTTTTACTCAGACTGCATATGCTGTGTGAACTGGAGCACAGTGTCAAAGGACTGCTTCACCAGCAGCCTGGGAGCCATCATAAAGAACATAAGCATCCTCTCAACTGGCAGGCTCGTCTAGAAATGACTCAGAATTCCTTTCGGGCTAAGGAGCCAGTCTTGTCACTGCGCAGAGCATTGCTCAGTGTCAATAAAACGTATGTTGACATATTTTGTTTACAATTTTAGATAGTGAAATATTAATCCAGAAATGGAGCAATTACATTTTGGTGGGAATGTGTTAGGTTAAGAAAGCCTGTCTGAAGTCTGGATCATTCTCTATTACAATAATGTTGCATTTGCATCTACTAATGTTTTACTTAAATTCTTCTTAAGTAGTGCTTCAGGCTGTGTATAAAAAAAGTGTGAAGTTAATTCTGTGAAATGCCACAGAAACCATTAAAAAAAAATGTTGAGACCATACAGGTATTCCTGGACTCGACTGACTCTCCAATTGGGAGCCATACAAAAGCAGTTGACAAGGGACCTTATATTGTTGGCTTTTACAAGTTGGAGATATAACTAATATTTATATTTGAGTCAATTATTGTAAAGGAGTTGTGTGTACATTTCATAAGCTTTATACAAATGTAATGTACATAATGCATTGTACCATAGAGTGGTAGAAATGCCGGTTTGTTGCAAGTTCCGCACATGGTGTATGCTTGGTTTCAGCAGTGCTCTGGAGAGTGGCACTAAGCAAAGCCCAGGCCTCCCACAGTGGGCAAGAAACTATTGTAATACAAATCTTCCCGTGGTACTATTGGAACATTTCAACTAACTTACGTGGCATTAACAGAGGCCTGGAAATTGGTTTATTAATTAGGGAATGGTATGCAGGGAAGGGAAAGAGTTTGCTTTAATATGGGACTAAAGAAAAAGAATTTGAGGTGACTTTTTTTTTTAAAGATAGCAAAATTTGTTTCTTTGAATTGTGTTAAATATTGTTGATAACAGATTTTAATCTATGTGATTGTAAATAGGGCAGACTACAGTGAGCTGGTTGGAGAATGCTGGCTACAAAGTGCCAGAGTTGCCAGGAAAGCAGGTCATCACCAGACTGCGTACAATGCCCTCTTAAATGCAGGAGAGTCCAGATTACCTGAGCTTTACATAGAAAGAGCAAAGTGGCTTTGGTCCAAGGTATGTTTAAGGTTAATAAGGCAGCACCATTTGCAAACTTTGCTTTAGGGGGATAGGGTAGGGAAAGGGGAGGGGAGACCTTGTCTAATGCAGATTGGAGTATCAAAGGAATTCCTAAATATCGGTAACCTCTATTAGTCTAAGGATGTTCCAGAATAGGACTCTGATGGCAAGTAGATAGATGGGGCTTCTGTACACACTATATAAACTCAAATCAAGCATACTGGTTTTAAAATAATAAGCCAATTACAAATTTAATTATATCCCTAAAATCACCACTTTCGGTCCTACCTCAATCCATCAATGCTGAAACCCTCATCTGTACCTTTGCTGCATCCAGACTTGACTGTTCCATTGCTCTCCTGGCCTCCCATCCCCGTAAACTTCAGCTCATCCTTACCTACAGCTAGGGTGAGTGATTTATTGCATTACAGATTGATTTATTTATTTAAAATTGCTTTTTGTGAAGTTGTTTCCATTTTTATAATCTAACAACGATCTACACATGCTGTTTTAATAATCTCAAATAAAATGCAATGATAAAGGAATGCTGGGTATTATCACTCCCTATCTTCAAAACTGATCCTAGAACTGATTTGCTATAAAATCTTATTATGAGGATATGTCCTGCCCTCCTGGTGACAATAGTTTTACACACATTCTCTTATAACTGCAAAAACGGGAATCACTGCTGCTGCTATGTGCGACAGTGGTTAAATTACTATTTTTATCGGCAAAGATTAATTCAGATTTAATTTTTCCATTTAGAAATCCTGCAGTTTTTAATGGAACACCAACCTCAGAAGGAAACCTCTAACTACACCAATATGAATTTTATGATTTTCCATATCAGCGATTCTTAGGGCACCTTCGATTTCTGCTCCTCGTGATCAGTTTTGTGCTGCATAACCATGCCTGCTAGGTACTTGCTTTGCATGAGACCATTACAGCTTGCAAAGAGAGGAGTTTCATTATATAAGTCAGGGTTGGAATGAAGCCCAGGGTCTATGGGTGAAAGGACAGCATGTTTAACTCACTGGGCAGTCTAGATAAGATAAGCTATTTAGATCTATGTTGACTGCACTAATTCCCTTCTGATATAGATAACCATTTAATCCTGTGCAACTAAATTGTTTTACTTTTGCCTCCAGGGGGATGTTCACCAAGCTTTAATTGTCCTGCAGAAAGGTGTTGAGTTGTGTTTTGGAGAAACAGAAGCTGAATTGAGTGATGATAAAAGCTGTTTGATAAAGGGGCAAGCTGTGCTGTTGGTTGGACGGTTTATGGAAGAGACAGCTAATTTTGAAAGCAATGCAGTAATGAAAAAATATAAGGTAACTGAAATATGAAGTGCATCTATGATTGCATTTATACTACAGCTGTAGTGTTGGTGTGAATGGGGTTTTGCTTCACACCAACACTGAATTTGTGGCACAAATCTGAAGCCTGGTCTGACTCGACTCGAGTGAAGTAGAATGAAACTCCTTGGAGCAGGAAGTGGCGCTCCACTTTGCTCTGGAGTCCGGTTGAGCCCAGGCTATGGCCTTGCACTACAATTATCCTACAATTGTAGTCTGAATGCAGTTTAAAATTATCACATAATTCTAAATACTCTAATTGGAAGAACTATCTACAGATGTCGTCTTAAAATTAAAAAGATATCAGAGAGTAGAGTTTTCACACGCTGATCCTCACACAGCAAGTTTCCAATCTCTGCTCGACTGTTAGCGGAGATGCTTTCCTCATGAGAAAGAATAAAAAATAAAGGCGAAACCCTGAGCCACTCTTGCACACCTTGGCTGGCAGACATCTTGCCTGGAGAACGGAGCATGGTGCGAGACAGAAAATATGGATTTTAAAATGGGGGGGAATGGAATATCTACTGTGCATTTAACATTTTAAATTTCGTAGTATAATATTTTAAGAAATTGCTTTTATCATTGTTTGTAGAAATGTTTGAAAGTACAGCCTCATTGAAGAAGATTTTTAAAATAAACAGTACAGGAACATTTTAAGATAACCAGAGCAATGTGCTGCAAAGATTTAATTCTAAAGAATTTGAATTGACTTGGTAGACAGGTCATAAGAAATCACTTTTCTGTTCCATAAAGATGGAATATACGACAACTTTTGTTGTGTGCCTTATTTTTCTTTCAATTACCAAATGACCAATAGTTTGCAAGTGTTTCGTTTTAACTACAGTTGACTATTCTCTTGGTGTATCCTTCAGTTTCTCAAATCAATTTCAACCTTTGCAGGAAGTGACCACTTTGTTACCAGATTGGGAAGATGGACATTTTTACTTGGCGAAGTACTATGACAAATTGATGCCAATGGTGACGGATAACAAGCTAGAAAAGCAGGGAGATTTGATTCGCTACATAGTTCTTCATTTTGGCACGTAGGTTTCTGGATCAAGTGAAGCTTATGTTCTTCAAAATCAAATTGGGAATGTGGAATACAAGAATCTGTTTTTTAGTTGTCGATATAAAGGGTGAGGTTTGCTGGGAATGGAACATTTTTTCCATAACCATATGAAGGGAATCTTGGAGAGCCTGGGTGCAAGCGTTCACCTTTGTGCAGTGATTGTCAGTGTTTGCAGCACCTCAATGCTGTCAAACACTGACAGAACAACTGTCAAACTCCCTGTGGATGTGGTCCCTTTAAGGAAACCAGCTGATGACGCATCATCAAATGAAATCATCAGACCCGCTTCCTGTTAATTGGCAGGCTTAACCAGGCCAAACAAGGGAAAATCACGTCTGCAGAGCGGATGCAGCTGGGAGCGGGACCGGAACCCGGAAACCAGCTGTCCCACCCCCATCCTGCCTCCTCCATTAATTTCGCGGCCCATGTATCAGACATCTGGGGGGAGAAAAATAGTTTCAGCTTACACAGTGATTCTGAAACGAACATTAATACTACAGTAATGAAATTACTCCGACACCAGGAGGGCTCCATAGTTCTAACTGAAATATTCCAAGAAAGGTTAATTCTATATTCAATGTGTTGGTGTATATCTTTTGGTTGCATATTTGAATGAAAAAATAAATTTTGTTTTTATGCTGGTTCGACTTAACTCCTGAATTTGAAAATTTTGGTCTTCAACAGAATACAGTACATGAAAAAGTTTTTTTACCAAAATTTTTTTTTAAGCTCAGCACTGCATATTCGTGCTTCTGAAGCCTGATGGATTAACTATATAGTATTGCTTTTGACATTTTTTTGCTCCCAAATATGGCCAACCTTGCTTTATAATTTCAATTAACTCTAAGGGCTGGATTTTGATACTGGGGTGGGTTGGGGTCGTGTTATCCACCCGACTGCATTTGGATGTGGGAGATTGATGCAATTTTCACCTAATTGGGCAATTGAGTTCCAGCATGTGGGAACCCATGAACCAATTAGTGTTTTCAGTCTGAAAGTCGCCTCTGATGATGTCATCATTGCTGCTGTCTTCAGAGACTGCCTGGCCTTTGCTGTGAGAGGACCTGGATGCAAAATGAGCAGCAGCAGCCTTAAGTCTGCTCCCAGATATTTTTACGCCAGAGAGAGAGAGAATATATGCAGCCAGACTACTACTACTACCTTCATCACATCTCCGTTGTAATAGTGGACCTGCAGCTGATAGTCAGCTATCCAAATGTGCTCCCGCCAGGTTTCACAATCGTGGTTCAGAACAGGCGTGCTTCACGTAGAACAAGGGTTAAAATCACAAAGGCCTTTCAAAATGGCATTATAGAGCCAATTTAGTGCTTGTTAAGGGCCTTAACAGTCTATCCCGTCTCTTAGAGGCGGGACGGAGTCGGGACCAGCAGACACGATTTAATGAAAATTGCGTGGAGGTGGGATGGAGGCGGACTTGTGCCCGCCCGCCAGTTTTCGCAATTTTAACCCCCCACACGCCTCCAAACCCGCCTCCACAGGTCAATGAAAATCCAGCCCTATGAGCGTGGCTAGTATTTGTCGTAATAAAGTCAAAAATAACAATTAATTTTTTGTCTTAATATATTTCAAGAATACTGTGAACTAAATGTTCTCGATGGAACTATATGAAAAAAATCTCTGTATTTTGCAATTTTAACAGTTCTTTCCCACTTTCCCCCCCCCCCCCTCCTATCCTAACGGCACAATCAACTTTTATGTGTGTTCTCTAAAAATGCAAGTTCTGTGAATCCTGAAACCAACCTTATTCACTTTATAAAGAAGAAAGAACTTGCACTTGTCCAGCATCTTTCATGCCCTCAAGTCCTGCCAAAGCACTTCACAGCCAATGAATTACTATTGAAGTGTAGTTATTTTTGTTTTGTAAGCAAATCAAGCAGCCAATTTGTGCACAGCAAGGTCCTACAAACAACCACGAGCAGTTAATTTGTTTTGGCGGTGTGAGTTGAGGGATGAATGTTACCGATGACACTGGGGGGAAAACTCCCAGCTCCTCTTCAACAAAAAAAAAGTGCCAAAGGATCGTTATGCTCACCTGAGAGGGCAAACCTGAGAGTGTTTATCGTCTTAGCACTTCCACATTATGTGCTCAGATGCTGGATGTGGGTGGGGCTTACATTTATAAACTTCTGACTCAAAGATGAGAGTGCTACCAACTGAGCCAAGCAGACACGTAAAACTTTAAAATAGGCACTGAATGTTGTGAAGTTCTTGGTCTCTTTTCACAAAGCTAAGTATTTCTCTACTGAGTCTCATATTTGTTCAACAAAATGAATGTGCAGACCATCAAGGTCAGCAAATAGATAGCTTTTTTGTTTTTGTATGATTCTGCGTATTAACTGACCTCTGGACATAGATTTGTATTAGTAATGTCGACAAGTTTAAAGTAAACAATGTAAGGTTACATGAAATCGTTTAGTTAATATTGCTGCATATGTATAATACATAATACATTTTGAAATTTTAAATGACAGGTCACTGCGTTTTGGAAATCAGTTCATCTACCAGTCCATGCCTAGAATGCTATCGCTGTGGCTAGACTATGGAGCAAAAGCCTACGAATTGGAAAAGGGTAAGAATACTTTAATTTACACTTGGTTTTCTGCCTTGTTAAAGCAAATGTTTTCATAATTTTTAGAACAATTTGAACAAATATTCTTTTCTGTACAGCATCTGGACGTACTGCTGATCGCATTGCCATGAGAACAGATCTTGAAAAAATTAACAAGGTGATAGAGGATCACACTAACCACTTGGCTCCCTACCAGTTCCTGACCGCATTTTCACAGCTGATTTCACGAATATGCCATTTTCATGATGATGTGTTTGCTCGACTGAAGGGCATTATTGTCAAGGTTTTCCTGGCCTATCCCCAGCAGGCTATGTGGATGATGACAGCTGTGTGCAAGGTAATTCGATGATCCCAATGTAGTACTTCAGTGCACAACATTTAAATGAATAATGTTATTTATAATCAGAGTGGTGAGAATGTGGAATTCACTACCACATGGGGTGGTTGAGGTGAATAGCGTAGATGCATTTAGGGGGAAGCTAGATAAGTACCTGAGGGAGAAAGGAATAGCAGGATATGTTGATTGGGTGAGATGAAGTAAGCTGGGAGGAGGCTCGTGTGGAGCATAAATACCAGCATAGACCAGTTGGGCCAAATGGCCTGTTTTTTGCTGTAAAATTCTATGTAATGCTTTAATACAAAAAAATTTCTTCAGTGTAACAACAACTCAACTCCTGAATGCATAACTACATAAAATAGCATTGTACAGATATTATAAATTTACTAGCTTCCTGCTTTTCCAAGAAATACATATGCCGATTTGACCATCCTTATAAATAAACTTAATTTTCACCTAAGAACTTAAATTTACTGGAAGTAACACTTAAAATTTAACAGCTCCTGATATCTTGAGTGTTTTTGGGTTGTATATAATTTCAGTATTATATTTAGCAAATAAAGCCAGTCTTTGCAAAAAATAAGATGATTCACTAGTTTCACTTTTTTCCATGCTGCTAATGAAATAAGCATTGTACAGGAAACTCTTTATTAACCGGGACCGGCGTGGTGCCGGTTTATCGAAAGTACCGGATAACAGAGAGTTATATCTACCGAGGCTATTTTTAACAAAGAAAAATAAATAAATCAAGAAATGTGCAGTATACTTCCGACAGCGCCAGGAGGCCGAGTAGTGGCACTTTTGAAAACTACCCCTACTGACGAAATCGGCGTTCGCGGACTCGGACTCGGACTCGGGATCGGCAACATTGCCGGTTATTTGAGAGGCGTTTTCGGAGTACTCGGCGTTCGCGGAGACTCGACTGCGACTCGGCAACATTGCCGGTTATTTGAGAGGAGTTTTCGGAGGATGATTTTTGCCGGTTAAGCGAGAATTCTGGATATTTGGGTGCCGGATAAACAAAAGTTTCCTGTACGTTACATGACAAACAAAAAAAGTTCATTTTCTTTTGCAGTCATCTTATGCGACACGAGTTGCCAGGTGCAAGGAAATCCTTCAGAAGGCCATTAATGATAAGAGCTGTTTCGGCAAGTTTGTGGAAGATGCCACCCGTCTCACTGAAAAATTGCTGGAACTGTGCAACAAATCGGTACATGCCTTTATATTTAGTGAAATTCATGTATATATTTTATTTCCAAATTTGTTAATCTGTTCCCTTCTTTGACAGAACATCAGCATAGAACTATCTTAAAAATATGTATATATTCATTATCTTTCTTTAAATTTGTGAGTAAAAGTGCCCTATTAATTTCTGTAGTTGTGCTTATTAAAGAGGAAGAGGAATGTGTACGGGATGATGCCTTCAAATCACTTTTTTTCTTCCTCCACCCTCACCCCCCATCCCACCCCCCACACACCTAAAAAGCCTGGTTAGTTTTTAAATTAATGTTTAGGGTCACCTCCCTTGTAGGAGATGGTTTCGATTTCATTTAATTTAATTTTCTATTTTGGGCCTCGGTACTCATGAGGGAACCTCTCAGATGACATCAGAATGTGGCTTCATTAGGGGAAAACTTGCTCTGTGTACACTTGGTTGCTCTTGAGACCTGTAGCTGATCTCAGATGAACAGCTCCCTGGTGAAGGCTAATTTTTTTTTTTAAGAATGGCCTGCTTGGGGAAGTATAGATTGCATTTAAATCAAAAATATCTCCTGCAACTGCAACTAAGGACGCTCAAAAAAAAATATTTTGTTCAGTCAGGAGGAGGGAAGAGACACAAGTATGGACACTGTTACTATTTTGCATCATATGTACTGTTTCTCATCCCCATTGTACATAAGACCTGAACCACACAATGGCTCTTCTCCATCTTTTGCAGGCGTCATGATTGTCCTTGCACACAAAAGAAAAAATATTTGTCCTTAAAATTTGTGTTTCATATTTGAAATAATAGTTATTTTGCAGGCGTTCTTCAAAGGTTTTGCCAGTTTCTCATTGAAATTTTAATTTCCCAAAATGATTGCCATTAGATGGATCTACTATTAAACAGAGACTTGTTGAATCTCCTTATCTTGATCTTTTGTTACTTAGAGAAAGTTAGATTGCGTCCTGCCCGTGCTATGGCCAACTCAGGGTAGTACACAAGATTTTTCACAGCACCATTTCACTTGAGACCCTCCAAATTGTATCTGACGTCAGTTTATATTTAATTTGAGTCTTTAATATTTCTGACGAAAGGTCATCGACCTGAAACGTTAACTCTGTTTCTCTCTTCACAGATGCTGCCTGACCTGCTGAGTGTCTCCAGCATTTTCTGTTTTTATTTCAGATTTCCAGCATCTGCAGTATTTTCTTTTTGTCTTTAATATTTAATCTTGTTCGTTGACATTTGTAACTCCTAAATTTGCTCATTAGAATTTTTGCAAAGAGTAATTGTAAAAATGTTGTTATACTAGAAGGTCCACATTTTTTAAATATGTTGTACAATGTTCAGGATTGTGAAAACAATTTTGGAATGGCTTTTTGTTCAATGTTTCTGCTTGTAGGTGGATGGGAATACCACAACTTTAAGCATGAGCGTCCATTTCAGATCGCTGAAACGGCTGGTGGAAGAACCTGCTTTCAGTGAAATCCTCATTCCTTTGCAATCTGTGATGACTCCTACTCTACCATCAACTCCAGGCACCCATGCAAGCCATGACCCTTTCCCTGGTCACTGGGCCTACATTGCTGGTTTTGATGACATGGTAATGTGTCAAATTACACTTACTTTTTTAGATGCTGTAGTTTCATAATATTAGCCCTCGTCCTGACGATCTTTGTTGCTCCAGGATGCCACGTATCTTCTGCATGAGTGGGGCAATTATCAACAATTAGAATAACATTTCTCTTCTGTATTGCCACATCCCTATTGCATTCCCAGATCCACTCTGGAAGCTTCTTCTGGCATCCAAGCCTTTATGTTGCTATTGGACATCATTGGTAGCTTGCATATTCTTGAAACTTCGCTGTTTCACAAATTTGCAAATGTTTTGTGCACCTGAACATTTCTCCCCTTTTAAGTCTTTTGTTTGGGAACAATTGGTAAAATGGGCCAAACTCATCTATATTGAAAAAACATGCTTTGTACTGTAAACATACAATAATATGCTTTGTTCGGTATGACACCAATCTTCAGTTGTTGTGCTGTGACAGTGTTAGCCTTACTGCCAAGCATTCGAAACACTATACCATGCCATTTCTTCAAATTGTGAAGCCAGTCAGTGCTACCTCAACTATTGACTTGGGCAAACCCAAGCTGTTAGTTAGATTGTCTTGTCTTTCACAAAAGCAAAGGGTTGTTTTTCTTTCCATTTGAGTAAACCACTTTACCAATTGTGGAGATTGACTGTTCCGTATTTGCTTCTTAAGCTTACAATTGATTTTGCATCCAGACTTATTTTTCAGCTACATAGACAGTGTATTTGGTGGTACATTTTACTCTCTCTGCTTCAGGTTTTTTTCCCCATGCCTCTGGAAACATCCTCAGTGATAGCTAACTTGACTGCAATTGCTGCATTCTTTCACTTAATCATTTTTCTCCTCTATTATGCTTGCTGTGATGTCGATGCAAACTTTGATTGGATTGGGTGTGACAAGTCACATGCACTCTACAGCTGGAATCAGATTGGGTATGAATGGTCATATGCACACTGCATTTCACTAACTACCACTGACGTGGATTACAGCATTATCTACAAACAATTAATGTTGTTCAGATGGCGGCGTGCCACTGAATATGCTGGTGACTTTTGGCTTAGCTCTGTTATGATGTAACAATAAAGTAAGGCAGGGAGTGTAGCCAAAAATGCTTTGCTATATCAAGAATTTTTATTCTAAACATCTATAAAGAGACTTTGGCTACCACTTCTGTACTTTGGAATTTTCTTCCTAGGCCCTGTCCCTTGCTACAACTCTCGTTATCCTCAAAAATCTCATCAAAGCATTTCTCTTCAATGCCTGCAGCCACTTCCGGCTTCTGACCTGTTCCCTCTCTCCCACCTTGGATTAGGAGCTAGAAGAATTAGCAGAACCTTGGTTAAAGATGATGTATAAATGCAAGTTGTTGTAGGATAATTAAATCCAACAACAACTTGCATTTATATAGCTCCTTTAACATAGTAAAACGTCCCACGGTGCTTCACAGGAGCGTTATCAGACAAAAATGGACACCGAACCAAAGAAGAACCTGGTCTCCATATTATAAAAAGGATATGGAGACATTGGAGATGGTGCAAAAAAGATTCACAAGGATGATACCAAAATTGAGAGAATATATTTATCAGGAAAGGCTGAACAGGCTGGGGCTCTTTTCTCCAGAAAAAAGAAGGCTGAGGGGTGACCTAATCAAGCTCTTTAAAATTATGAAAGGGTTTGATGAGGTAGACGTAGAGAAGATGTTCCAACTTGTAGGGGAGACCAAAACTAGGGGCCATAAATACAAGATAGTCACCAATAAGTCCAATAAGGAATTCAGGAGAAACTTTTTTTTACCCAAAGAGTGGTAAGAATGTGAAACTCACTACCACAAGGAGTAGTTGAGGCAAATCGCATAGGTGCATTTAAGGGGAAGCTAGATAAGCACATGAAGGAGAAAAGAATAAGAACATAAGAATTAAGAACAGGAGTAGGCCATATGGCCCTTTGAGCTTGCTCCGCTATTCAGAAAGATTATGGCTGATCTTCGACCTCAATTCCACTTTCCCGCCTGATCCCCATATCTCTTGATTCCCCGAGAGTCCAAAAATCAATCTATCTCAGCCTTGAATATCCTCAACGACTCAGCATTCACAGCTCTCTGGGACAGAGAATTCCAAAGATTCACAACCCTCTGAGTGAAGAAATTCCTCCTCATCTCAGTCTTAAATGGCTGTCCCCTTATCCTGAGACTATGATCCCTGGTTCTAGACTCTCCAGCCAGGAGAAACAACCTCTCGGCATCTACCCTGTTAATCCCCCTCAGAATCTTCTATGTTTCACTGAGGTCACCTCTCATTCTTCTAAACTCCAGAGAATATAGGCTCAATCTACTCAATGGATATGAATAGATGGATATGCTGATAGGGTTAGATGAAGAGGGGTTGGGAGGAGGCTCATGTTGAGCATAAACACCGACATTGACCAGTTGGGCCATATGGCTTGTTTCTGTGCTGCAGACTCTCTGTAAATCTATGTAAATGTTGGGAAAGGTGACCAAAAGCTTGGTTGAAGAGGTGAGTTATAAGGAGGGTCTTAAATCTTACGCAATTTGATGCCTAGGGCCTGGGACCCTGTCAAAACTTTGATAGACAAAAAATTTTCATATCAAAATTTGATATATGGTGACTCCACTGTGTTACAGCTTGTTTTGTAAAGATAAGGAATTTTAATTAAGGATATTGAATCCTGCATCTACATGTTTTCATCTTCTCTTGTGTTAGGTCGAGATCCTAGCCTCTCTTCAGAAGCCAAAGAAAATCAATCTTAAGGGTTCCGATGGGAAATCCTACATTATGATGTGTAAACCCAAAGACGACCTCAGGCAGGATTGTCGACTCATGGAATTTAACTCGCTAATTAATAAGGTGTGGTATTTGAAAAGCTGACATGGTTATTGGAAAATTGAAGTAACTTGTATGCTTAAGTTAATACACATTTGGAAATCTTGCTAAGTGTTCAGAGGATAAATTATACATCTGTCCAGTGTTTATCAAATTCTTCCTATGGTGAATGTGTCAACTTTGACGTGGGCTAATCAAGCTGGGTCAAAATACTGGAGCTCCCTCCCTAACAGCACTGTGGGAGTACCTTCACCACATGGACTGCAGCGGTTCAAGAAGGCGGCTCACCACCACCTTCTCGAGGGCAATTAGGGATGGGCAATAAATGCTGGCTTTGCCAGCGACGCCCACATCCCAGGAAAGAATTTTTAAAAATTTGTATTTCATTGTGGATTATTTAATGTTTACAAATAAGGATGTGGTTTGTAGTTGGGGCACATTATACGCTGGATTTTATGGCAGATAGCTTCTGCTTCATATAATACTCAAGTTCTGTATAAGTTGGCTTGTGTAGATTCAATGGTCTTTAAAAAACCCTCCAAATTTACATAAAATAAACAAAGTGCTTGTTTCCCCACCAGGCCTGCTGCTTTGGAGCTCGCTCACTTTCGGGAGTTAGCTGGGGGTGTTAACTGTCGAGTGTAACTGGCCAATGTTGAACAGTGTAGGTTGTAATGTTAGGTCACTCTGCTAGGGCTTTGTTATATTGCTGACACAGAAAAGTTTGAAAATCACTACTTTTATCTAAGATTTCTAACCTGCTACAGCCTACTATTTCAATAGTAACTGGCTGAACAATGACTACAATATTAATAATCACACTATTGTTTGTATTTCATCTATTAATGAGCTTTTTAAAAAGAAATCTAATGAAATTGGACATTTTGACGATTGACAGTGCTTACGAAAAGATGCAGAGTCTCGCCGGAGAGAGCTTCACATCAGAACATATGCAGTCATTCCTCTGAATGAGGAGTGCGGTCTGGTTGAGTGGGTTAACAACACTGCTGGCTTAAGAAACATTCTGAATAAGCTGTACAAAGAAAAAGGTAAGGATTTAACTTATCACAACGGTGTCTTGTTGAAATTCCAATAAATAGATGCTGTTGTCTTCGACATACTGTAATCAATTCAAATGTGCTGTGAGGTACATGGAAAATACAATATTATATTTTGTATTTATACATTTTATAATTGCATTACACAAATGTATATAAATTACAAATTATATATTTAGTATGTTAAAATTAGTTTTTCTGCAAAGGGACACATTTAATGGCAATATAAACTAAATGATCCAATTTTAAAGGGGGTGCAGGAACAGAGAGACCTGGGGGTGTACGTACACAAATCTTTGAAGGTGGCAGGACAAGTTTCGAAGGCTGTTTTAAAAAAAAAAAGCATAAGGGATCCTTGGCTTTATAAACAGAAGCATAGAGTACAAAAGCAAGGACATTGTGCTAAACTTCTTTAAATCACTGGTTAGGCCCCAGCTGGGGTATTCTGTCCAATTCTGGGAACCACACTTTAGGAAGGATGTCAAGGCCTTAGAGAGAGGGTGCAGAAGAGATTTACTCGAAAGGTACCAGGGATGTGGGACTTTAGTTAGATGGAAAGACTGGAGAAGCTGGGGTTGTTCTCCTTGGAGCATAAGGGGAGATTGAATAGAGTTGTTCAAAATCATGAACGGCTTTGATAGAGTAAATAAGGAGAATGTAATTTAATACAGTGTGGGGGTTCAAAACAACAATCCAGTTATGATTTGTTGTTCTGAAGATTGCTGTTCTGATCAGAAATTTAAGAATGCAGTTGAAGACAATGCTTGGAAGGAAAAAGGAGTATAACTTGGCTTAAATGCCAGCACACGGGCATGAACTTTTAAAGGGAAAGTGACCATAGATAATAGCAACCCTTTCCAGTGGGTGACAATAATTCCTATTTGTATGTGTAGGCTTAACTTCTTTCAAAAAGTGAGAAGGATTATACCTATGGCTAGTAATCTAATATTCAGCACAAGACTGTGGATTTGAAAGATTTTGAACGATTTATTATTCTTCACCCCTGGCCTCCCCTTAATTACGCATCCTCTTCCCGACAGCCTGGTCTGCGGAGTTCTGACAGTGCGGTTCTATGATCTGCTGGCTAAGGGAATGATTCAAGGCGAATACCGGTCGCCCACCCATTTCTTTCCTGTCCCTCACCTGCAGTGGAATGTCTCGGTTTAGCATAGCATTCCACTTGGCTGCTTGACAGGCAAGCGTGGAAGTATGAGCTCACCCACTTGAATCTGGTGGGTTAATCTGGTTTTAAGTATTTAATCATTAATTGTAACAGAATTGCAGTGAGCATATTTGACAACGCTCCTCATGATTACCAAACATACTTTAAAATGCCTCTTCAAAATATATCACTAAATTCATCAATCTATATATTTTGAATATTGGTTTTGGTTTTGTTTTTGCTCCTGGTTTTCTAAGTTGTGCATGTGGTTTATTACAGATGTTTACATGATTGGAAAAGAGCTGCGTCAGTGCATGCTGCCAAAGCAAGCACCTTTGGAGGAAAAACTATCTGTATTTAAACAGCAGCTTCTGCCACGTCACCCTGCTGTCTTTCACGAATGGTTCCTCAGGACTTTCCCTGATCCGACTTCATGGTCAGTTTCTTAAGTTTGGTAGCACAATGTTTTGTGGGGATCTGCTTTCCCAAATACAAAGTCAAGGGATTCAGGGAATCTGTGTAGTAATGTTTTCTCTTCCCCACCCCCCTCCCTCCCCCCACTAATCCTCTTTAGGGAGGCTCCTTTCTTGCACTTTATGACTCCATTTGTGGGAGTGGGGTGTGTTGGGTTGGGTTGGAAAAGGGAAATAGATATATAGGGGGAGAAATTCAGTATCGCCCCACTTGGGGCGCAATTATCGGCCGGGCGCAAAGATTAGCGCCTGGTGCTAATTATCGCCACCGACTGCAAACTTGACTTTTATTGCCCCTGGAGGTGATTGGAGCGCTAAATCAGGCGCTTCACACCTGTTTTAAGGCGCAAAGGCCGAGGAGCGAGGCGCTACCTCAGAGCGCTGGCGAAGCTCATGTGATGTCAGTCAGCAATGGAACACACACACAATGGCACCGGCCAGTTCTTAAAGGGGATGGTTGATCTTGCTTTCCATCCACATCCTGCTCATTGCAGCCTTGAATCCCGGCCTGGAGAGACCTGCAGATCAAATCTGCTGGAAAGAACAATGGAGAGTACCAGGGAAAGAGCTTAGAGTGCAGCCTCCACAGTCTCTTCTAAATCGATACAAGGAATGGCAAATCAAAATGAACCTGCAAAGTGCTGCTCAGTACCCAAAACTCCTTCACACAGCGTTGAATCTCTCCAGAAGTCTCTCTCTCTCTCTCTCTCTCAGAATGCGTGGTTCAAAAATGGCACCAACAATAAAAGGCAGGAAGCGGTCGCCTTTAAATAGCGCTCCCCCAGCCCCTTTATGACTGCAAAACGCTCCCCTCAACCTGTCGTTGCTAGTGTCAGGCGGTAAGGCAGGGGGTGCCACTCAATATCTGCTCCGGGACGATACCAGGGTGTTGCGCACTCGACTGACGTCACGATCTGCCGGCGCAGGAGATCGTGGCGGTAGTGTTTAGCGCCGCCGCAAAATGGCTAGTTAATTTCGCGAGCGGCGCAAACATCGCCGCGCCTGGGCGCTAGATGCTTTGCGCCCCATTAGCGCCCTCTTAAGGCGCTAATGGGAGGCGCAACCAACTGAATTTTTCCCCCATAGTGTGATCATTTCAGATTCAGTTACCATAAATGTCTGAGTATTACCAATATGTTTATAAGTGTTAGCTTGGTTATAAGGATCAATCACAGAAGAGGCAAAGGTTAAGACAGCAAGTGTGAGGTCATGAACTATCTATTAATTCCTGTACATCTTTAGTGAGGGTAACAGGATAACTGCCCATTGGATTCAGTAGCTACAAAAATTACTAATTCCTATCAAAGTGCTGTTGGTTGTAAGGTTAATCATTAAGGTTTGATAATGGTAGTTAATTCTTATTTGTGTCAGACACCATACCTATAGTTGATCATAATGCTTTCTGCTGGCTGCATTGTGTTACTTTGAAACTTCAATCTTCCAATTCTTTCCAATTAGGTACAGCAGTAGATCAGCCTACTGTCGTTCTGTTGCTGTGATGTCAATGGTTGGCTACATTCTGGGTTTAGGTGATCGCCATGGAGAAAACATCTTGTTTGATTCTTTAACAGGCGAATGTGTTCATGTGGACTTCAACTGTCTTTTCAATAAGGTAACTGATTATTTTCCAGTATTCATCTTCCAGAGGTGAGCACACATACTCTATTTCATATTTCTAATATTTTAAACCCAAAGTGCACAATTTATATATTTTTGATATAAATAGGTAGGAGCTAAAGAAGTTGACCTGTTGATATTTTCTTTCTATCACTGTTGAGAAGCTTTTCAGTTGTTTTTTTGGCAAAATTTCATTTTCAGTTATCCGTGGCCTACATGGTCAAGCTACTGACCTCTCCATATTTGATCCACCTTCTGGCTGCATAGAGGCTTTGTGGTATATTGTGGATGAGCTAGGAGTTGAAAGGGCAGCAGTATTGGCTTTGTCTTCCCTTTCAGTTAGTGCCCTTTGGGTGGCTAGGTTATTGAAAATCACTCCGTATTGTTGAGGAGGAGTGCATTTCTGCATTAGTAACACCTCCAAATCAGTCTGGTAGAAATAGTGTGGTCCAGGGACGTAAGAAATGCAAAATAAATTGGGAGTTCACCATGATTCATCCTGTCTTCTGTTCTTTGGCTGTCTGTCCTAAAATCTCCTTATGTGGCTCAGTGTCCAATTTTGTTTGATAACGCTCCTGTGACGTGCCTTGGGATGTTTTACTATGTTAAAGGTGCTACCTAAATGCAAGTTGTTGTCTCAAAAGTGATTTGATCATATGCAGCCCACTCATAGTTGTGGTACACTGCTCCAAAAGATTTAGGGTGCCCTGGTCTAGAGTGACTCACCCATCACCTTTCCCACAGAGGGAGCAGTTTATGTCTAAGCCAGTTTCCCATTGTTGTTCTAAAGAAATTTGGTTTGCAAACCTGCATTCTACGTTTCTCTGTGACGATGCTTTTTGGACCACCAACTTGCTGGTTACTCGGCCACTTTCTAAAAATCCTTTCCAGGAAAAGGAATACTGCAGCATTTAATCCAGAATTTTGTCTTTGTCCAGATTTTCTTTCCAACTGTTGCAACTCTGTAGAGAAAACAAAGCTCGTGAATATTCTGTGGTTCAAAAAATGTTAGCGCTTTTTTTAGGGGGAGACCTTTGATGTTCCAGAAGTTGTCCCTTTTCGTCTAACCCACAATATGGCCCATGCCATGGGCCCTATGGGAACAGAAGGTTTGTTCCGCCGAGCCTGTGAAGTGACATTGAGGTTAATGCGTGATCAACGAGAACCTTTAATGAGGTAAAGTATCAGATCTTAGATAAATTAAATTATAGTTAGAATTATTACCTATAATTTTTGACTACTTACATAAGCTTCCATTATAAATATTGATTGTTTTAACTTATTCTGTTTTGTTGGTATACATAGTCAGAGCAAACTTTGTCTTACAGTGTTTTGAAAACTTTTCTGCATGACCCACTGGTGGAGTGGAGCAAACCAATCAAAGGAAGTACGAGAGTACAACCCAATGAAACTGGGGAGGTAATCAATGAAAAGGTCAGTGAAAAAATACTGTCTTCCTTGTGTTGATTTTGAAAAAATGTTGTGTTCTCTGCTGACTTTTTTTCCCTTCCAATCTATCTTCCTTTGCCCTGTCATTCACACATTTTTATCAAATGGGCTCCTAACACTCTGACCTGCAGAAGCCAATGCAAAAGTAGAGTGTTGTTTGATTCTCTGCTGGCTGCAGAGAGGTCTTCTTTTGTTCAGAAAGAGGTAGCTGGGACTTTTAGTTTTTAAATGTGGTGGAACATTTTTACATCCCTCATGTATAATTAGGTTGGATTGTAGGCTGCAGTGTGTACCATCTACAAGATGCACTGCAGCAACTCGTCAAGGCTTCTTCGACAGCACCTCCCAAACCCGTGACCTCTACTACCTAGAAGGACAAGGGCAGCAGGTGCCTGGAAACACTATCACCTGCAAGTTCCCCTCCAAGTTACACACTATCCTGACTTGGAAATATATTGCCGTTCCTTTATTGTCGCTGGGTCAGAATCCTGGAAACCGCTCCCTAACAGCACTGTGGGAGTACCTTCACCACATGGACTGCAGTGGTTCAAGAAGGCGGTTCACCACCACCTTCTCGAGGGCAATTAGGGATGGGCAATAAATGCTGGTCTTGCCAACATCCCAGGGACGAATAATAAAAAAAAAAGAACTCTCATCTGCAGCCTTCAACTTCTATCCATTGCACATTTTCATCCCTTTCTCTATTTTGTTGATACAAATATTGAAAAGAAAGACTTGCATTTATATAGCACCTTTCACGACCACCGGATGTCCCAAAGCGCTTTACAGCCAATGAAGTACTTTCTGAAGTGTAGTCACTGTTGTAATGATTGCTGGTGTTCTTATTGATTCTAAGCTTTCAGGTACACTGCCCTACATATGCTTCCTCCTTTCTACATCCTTATTGTGTTGAAATCAAAATTCATCACACAATCTCCTACTGTAACTCATTCCTTCCCAGGATCTCAAAATTGTGCAATTCCCTATCACCGTCTGTCTTTCCTTCTGCAATCTTCAGGCTTTTAAAAACCCAAACTTGGTGTCAACTAATCACTGCTTCCTGATTTACCTCATCTTTAACACGTTCAACCTTCTTGTTGTTCTGCATTGTGGGCCTTGGCCCTTTTCCTTGACTTCTCAATTTTGTAAAAGCAGGGTCTGATTAGGCTAGACTGAGGGCAGCACTTTGATGTTACTAGAGTAGAACCACAACAAGACTTGCTACACTGAGCAAGAGACAGCTTTGCTCTAAATGTCTGTTGAGCAGCTTTAAAGTATAAAATGTGGTAGCATGAGGTGACAAAGACACCAGTAGAGCTTATTTCCCTTTTATGACATTATTTAGCAATTTGGTGGAAGATACTCCCTTTTTTCAAATGAAAGTAATCACCTTTGGGATTAAAGCACACCAAATATAGTTGGTGCAGTCTGTCGTAGAAGAGGAGTGATCGGAAATTAAAAATTTGGGTAAACCTCAATTGAATTTAAAAACGGAAATAATTATCTTAGTGCTGACTTGTTCTTTTTTAGGCCAAGACCCACGTTCAGGACATAGAAAAGCGGCTGCATGGTGTGATTAAGACGAGAAATAAGGTGAAAGGTTTGCCTTTATCCATTGAAGGCCATGTCCACTACCTTATTCAAGAAGCAACAAATGAAAAACTCTTGTGTCAAATGTACCTGGGCTGGGCTCCATACATGTGAAAGCATTCATAAAAAGCTGTAACTCTGGTACAAGCAAGAAGCAAGATTGACGAGATATGTGGTTTATGGAGTAGCTGCTTGATTTGTGACCTCCTTTATCCCCAGCTCTAAATCACCCACCAAAAGTTGCTAACATTTCAGGAAGCAAGTTTTGTATGACTGCAATACACCTTTTGTAGTAGTGAATTTTTTTTTGTCGAAAACTTACTTCAGGAAGGGAACAACATATTCTCGTCAAAGAGACCACATCAGAACGATCAAAAGGATCTGGAATTCTCCTTCAACTCGAGAAGGCAAGATACAGGACGAACAGAGAACTTTACTGACTTCTGATTAAGTGCAGTGAGAAGCATTCAAACTTCAATAGTAGATCTCAGGAGTTAATTATTTTTTTAATATTGAAATTGGAATTTAAATGCTTTAAAGATAATTTGGTGGAGGAGGTTGGGTTTAACTGGAACAGGAAATCAGATATACAAAAACCTGACAAAGTATGGAGTAGGATACTGTTGATACAGTAAAACATGACTTAAAAAGTGTCCACATTGAAATTTGTGGAGATCCCAGAGATAGTCCAAGAAAAAGCAAATGGATTCCTTATGTGAACTGCTGGAGAAGCCCGAAGGACTGAACGTCAATTACCTCATTGAGGCCAGAGCCCATTGTATACTGTCAACTTGTACTGTATTGTTGAATTTGTATTATAAATTGAATTGTATTGATGCTTTTGGGAAAAAAAACCTCATGCATTGGTGGCTCAGATAATTTATTGGGATCAATATAGTCTTGCATGTTAAGCTATCATTAAGTTACTCCTTTAAGATTGAACAGAGCCAATTTTATAACTGGCAAAACTGTGTGGGATTCTGATGTACAAGGAGGTCCCCTTTCAACTGTACAACCTCACCTGGCTCTGTATTTGAGTGGAGAGCAGACTTTTTCCATATTTGTAAGAGAAGTGAAATCCAACCTCCAGTCAGATGTGTAGCGAAATGATTCACTGAACTTAATAGATGGTGGTTGATGTCGAAGTCAGATTGTTGAATAAAAGATGGCCTGTTGAGAGAGGCTTGTTATTTTGATCTTCAATGTCCTCCTCATGCACACCAGTTTCCACTGGTTTTGGTGTGGATGACACCTACTCATGTTGATTAATATATGTGATGGTTTCTTCTGGCAATTTATGAATATGAAAAGTAAGAAAAATATGCACACTTACTGAATTGTACTTTAATGTAGCTACTTTTTGTGCTTGTTCAAGGTTGGTTGTAGAAACTTTACAACAGAAAAAATAATTTTCCGAAATATTTTTGTACAGGATTATAGTATCTGAAATTTGAGTGTTTCAGACCAGATTTTGTATTTTTTTTTATGTTCACAACCTTCTTGTAATGTGTAAAATAAAGCACGGAATAGATATTGTGTGTTTTTATAATCAGATATTTTCACAGTCTGACCAGATTCAGTTAGCAGAATTGTAACTTTTCCACTAACCATTCATAAGCGAAAAAATATTGTTTGCCAAAAAAGGAGTGTTGTCTGGCACCCTGAACAACAACAACATCTTGTATTTATATAGCGCCTTCAATGTAGCATAACGTCCCAAGGCGCTGCACAGGAGTATTTTAAGACAAAAAACTTGACACTGAGCCACATAAGGAGAAATTAGGGCAGATGACCAAAAGCTTGGTCAAAGAGGTAGGTTTTAAGGAGCGTCTTTTAAAGGAGGAAAGAGAGGTAGCGAGGCGGAGAGGTTTAGGCAGGGAATTCCAGAGCTTAGGGCCTAGGCAACAGAAGGCACGGCCACCAAAGGCTGAGCGATTTATAATAAGGGATGCTCAAGAGGGCAGAATTAGAGGAGCGCAGATATCTCGGTGGCAGGGGCGGGGGGGGGGTCTGAAGGAGACTACAGAGAAAGGGAGGGGCGAGGACATGGAGGGATTTGAAAACAAGGATGAGAATTTTGAAATCAAGGTGCTGCTTAACCGGGAGCCAGTGTACGTCAATGAGCACAGGGGTGATGGGCGAACGGGACTTGGTGCAAGTTAGGACATGGGCAGCCGAGTTTTGGATGACCTCAAGTTTACGTAGGGTAGAATGTGGGAGGCCAGCCAGGAGTGCGTTGGAATAGTCAAGTCTAGAGGTAACAAAGACATGGATGAGGGTTTCAGCAGCAGATGAGCTGAGGCAAGGGCGGAGACAGGCGATGTTATGGAGGTGGAAAAAGACGGTCTTATGCTGCGGATATGTGGTCGGAAGCTCATTTCAGGGTCAAATATGACACCAAGGTTGCGAACATTGTGGTTCAGCCTCAGACAGATGTTAGGGAGAGGGATGGAGTCAGTGGCTAGGGGATGGAGTTTGTGGCGGGGACCAAAAACAATGGCTTCGGTCTTCCCAATATTTAATTGGAGAACATTTCTGCTCATCCAGAACTGTATGTCGGACAAGCAGTCTGACAATTTAGAGACATAAGATCATAAGAAATAGGAGCAGGAGTAGGCCATTTGTCCCCTCAAGCCTGCTCCGCCATTCAATAAGATCATGGCCTCAACTCCACTTTCCTGCCCACTCCCCATAACCCTTGACTCCCCTATAGATTTTTGAACTCTGCTTGATTGTATTATGATTTTCTAAATGTCCTGCTGCTACTTCCTTAATAATGGACTCCAGCATTTTCCCAATGACAGATGTTAGGCTAACTGGTCTATAGTTTCCTGCTTTCTGTCTCCCTCCTTTCTTGAATAGGGGCGTTACATTTGTGGTTTTCCAATTCGCTGGGACCTCTCCAGAATCCAGAGAATTTTGGTACATTACAACCAATGCATCCACTATCTCTGCAGCCACTTCTTTTAAGACCCTCGGATGCAGGCCATCAGGTCCAGGGGACTTGTCTGCACCTTTACTCCCATTAGTTTGCCTAGTACTTTTTCTCTAGTGATAGTGATTGTTCCTCCCTCCCTATAGCTCCTTGATTATGTATTATTATTGGGATGCTTTTTGTGTCTTCTACCGTGAAGACCAATACAAAATATTTGTTCAAAGTCTCTGCCATTTCCCTGTTTCCCATTATTAATTCCCCAGTCTCATCGTCTAAGGGACCAACGTTTACTTTAGCTACTCTCTTCCTTTTTATATACCTGTAGAAGCTCTTACTGTCTGTTTTTATATTTCTTGCTAATTTGCTCTCAATCTTCTCTTTATTATTTTTTTAGTCGTCCTTTGCTGGTTTCTAAAAATTTCCCAATCCTCTTGCCTACCACTAATCTCCGCAACATTGTATGCCTTTGTTTTCAATTTGATACCATCCCTAACTTCCTTAGTTAGTCACGGATGGTTCATCCTTCTCTTAGTCTTTCTTTCTCACTGGAATATATCTTTGCTGAGAGTTATGAAATATCTCCTTAAATGTCTGCCACTGCTTATCTACCGTCTTACCCTTTAATCTATTTTCCCAGTCCACTTTAGCCAACTCTGTCTTCATATCTTTGTAATTGTCTTTATTTAAGTTCAGAACACTAGTTTGAGACTCAAGTTTCTCATCCTCAAATTGAATTTGAAATTTGAACTTGCTATGATCACTCTTCCGTAGAGGATCCTTTACTATGAGATCATTAATTAATCCTATCTCATTACACAATACCAGATCTAAAATAGCCTGCTCCCTGGTTGGTTCCACAACGTAGTATTCTAAGAAACCATCTCGAATACACTCTATGAACTCGTCCTCAAGGCTACCTTTGCCAATTTGATTTGTCCAATCAATATGAAGATTAAAATCGCCCATGATTATTGCAGTACCTTTCTTACAAGCCTCCATAGTTTCTTGATTTATACTCTGTCCTACAGTGCAGCTACTGTTAGGGGGCCTATAGACTACTCCCACCAGTGACTTCTTTCCCTTATTATTTCTTATCTCCACCCAAACTGATTCTACATCTTGATCTTCTGAGCCAATATCATTTCTCACCACTGCACTGATCTCATCCTTTATTAACAGAGCTACCCCACCTCCTTTTCCTTTCTGCCTATCCTTCCAAAATGTCAAATACCCCTGAATATTCAGTTCCCAGCCTTGGTCACCTTGCAACCACGTCTCTGTAATGGCTATCAGATCATACCCATTTATTTCTATTTGTGCTGTCAACTCATCTATCTTGTTACGAATGCTGCGTGCATTCAGATAAAGAGCTTTTAATTTTGTGTTTATACTATTTTTCCCTACTCTGACTCTACTTTCTGGTGCACTCTTATATTTATATGCTCTGTCCCTTCCTGTCACACTCTGGTTATCATTACCCCTATTGCTACCCTGCACTATTGCCTTCTCCTTTCTCTTTGACTTTTTAAATTTCCCCTCAACTGAACCCTCCTCCCCCCCACTATTTAGTTTAAAGCCCTATCTACAGCCCTAGGTATTCGATTCGCCAGGACACTGGTCCCAACATGGTTCAAGTGAAGCCCGTCCCAACGGAACAGCTCCCTCTTTCCCCAGTACTGGTCCCAGTGCCCCATGAATCGAAACCCATTTCTCCCACACCAATCTTTGAGCCACGCATTCATCTCTCTGATCTTATTTACCCTATGCCAATTTGCACGTGGCTCAGGTAGTAATCCAGAGATTATTGCCTTTGTGGTTCTGCTTTTTAATTTAGCCCCTAGCTGCTCATGCTCCCTCAGCAGAACCTCTTTTTGTCCTACCTATGTCACTGGTACCTACATGGACCACGACAGCTGGATCTTTCCCTTCCCACTCCAAGTTCCTCTTCAGCCCAGAGGAGATGTCCTTAACTCTGGCACCGGGCAGGCAACGTAACCTTTGGGACTCACACTCTTGGCTGCAGAGAACAGTATCTATCCCCCTAACTATACTGTCCCCTACCACTACATTTCTTTTTACTCCCCCAGCTTAAATGGCCCCCTGTACCACGGTGCTGTGGTCAGTTTGCTCATCCTCCCTGCAGTCCCTGCTCTCGTCCACACAGGGAGCAAGAACCTTGTACCTGTTGGACAAGTGCAAGGACTGAGGCTCCTCCAATGCTACCTTCTGGATCCCCATACCTGCCTCACTCATAGTCACACACTCCTGTCCCTGACAACAGACCAAATTTGAATTATTTAACCTAAGGGGTGTGACTGCCTCCTGGAACACAGTGTCCAGGTAACTCTCCCCCTCCCTGATGTATCGCAGTGTCCTAAGTTCCTCGAGCTGCCAACACTTACTGCAGATGTGGTCACTGTGGATCACACTGGTGTCCACCAGCTCCCACATGCTACAGCTGCAACACATCACCTGCCCTGCCATCTCTATTGTAATTTATTTAACTAATTAGGTTTTCAAGTTTTGAAATATCAATTATCTATGTATAGTTTTTAATCTGTAATCACATCTTAATTTATACCAATGCCCAAGTTTAGAAAAAAAGAGACTCACCAACCAATCACATACCTGCTTTCCTGTGACGTCACACTTTGATTTTTTTTTTCCCCCCCCTCACAGGTCCGTTCGCTCTGCTCCCACTCTCGGCGCTGGTCTCGGGCGCTCCTTTTTAAGTTCGCCGCTGCTCCCGCTCTGGTCTCGGACGCTCCTTTTTAAGTTCGCCACTGTTCCCATTCTGGACGCTGGTGTCGGGCGTTCCTTTTTAAGTTCCCAGCTAGCTCCTGCTCTCAGCGCTCCGTTTTAAGTTCGTCGCTGCTCTCATGGAGGGGTTGAGAGAAGAGGAAGTGAGGTAGAGCTGGGCGTCGTCAGCGTACATGTGGAAACTGACGCGGTGTTTTCGGATGATGTCAAGGGACAACATGTAGATGAGAAATAGGAGGGGGCCAAGGATAGATCCTTGGGAGACACCAGAGGTAGCAATGTGGGAGCGGGAAGAGAGGCCATTGCAGGTGATTCTCTGGCTACGATTAGATAAATAAGAATGGATCCAGGCGAGTGCAGTCCCATCCAGCTGGACAACGGTGGAGAGGCGTTTGAGAAGGATGGAGTGGTCAACCGTGTCAAAGGCTGCAGACAAGTCAAGAAGAACGAGAAGGGATAGTTTACCTTTGTCACAGTCACAAAGGATGTCATTTGTGACTTTGATGAGAGCCGTTTTGGTACTGTGGCAAGGGTGGAAACCTGATTGGAGGGATTCAAACATGGAATTGCGAGAAAGATGGGCACGGATTTGGGAGGCGACAACTCGTTCAAGGACTTTGGAGAGGAAAAGGAGGCTGGAGATGGGGCGGTAGTTTGCAAGGACGGAGAGGTCAAGGGTTGTTTTTTTGAGAGGGGGACAGTACCTGAGGAGAGAGAACCGTTAACAATGTCAGCTAACATGGGAGCCAGAAAAGGAAGTTGGGTGGTCAGCAGTTTGGTGGGAATAGGGTCGAGGGAGCAAGAGGTGGGTCTCATGGGCAAGATGAGTGCGGAGAGGTCATGAGGGAGATCGGAGAGAAACTGGAGAAAGATGTGAGTTCAGGGCTAGGGCAGGGGGAAACCTTTGAGGAAGTTTGGCCCGGTGGGCTAGGGGAAGGAAGGGAAGTGGCAGAGGCAGCTGAACGGATGGTCTCAATCTTAAAAACAAAGAAGTCCATGAGCTCCTCCCACTTGTTATCGGAGGTGAGGGTGGAAGAGACAGGGGAGAGGGGTTTAAGAAGACGGTTAGCAGTAGAGAATAGGAGCCAGGGTTTATCTTTGCATTCCAGAATGATTCTGGAATAGTGAGCAATTTTGGCAGATGAGAGCAGGACCCGATAATGCTTTATGTGGTCCAGCCAGATCTGGCGGTGAATGGCTAAACCAGTTGTCCACCCTATCCGTTCAAGTCTGTGTCCCTTGGACTTAAGGGAGCGAAGATGGGAGCCGTACCAGGGGGAATGGCCAGGGTGAGAGAGAGTAATTGTTTAAGTAGGGACTAGGGCATCAAAGGTGGTGGTGATGGTGTGGTTGAGCAGATCGGTAGCTGCAGAAATGTCATGGTGAATGGAGGGCCAAAGGCTGGACAGTTGGGATTTCATAAGTGCAGTTGTGAGAGAGTTGGGAGAGAGTTTTTTCCAGGGGTGGACAAAAGGAAGTAGGGTTGCGGGGGGTGGAAGGGGGATGTGGGTGGAGAGCAATACGAGGAAGTGGTCAGAGATGGCCTTATATGCGATTGACACGATGGGAGTAGCGAGGCCACAAGAAATGGCAAGGTCGAAGGGGTGGCCGTGAATATGGGAATATGGGTTGGGGAGTTTACATGGAGGGAGAGATTAAGGGAGGATAGGAGGCTAGTGAACTCAGAGGAGAGAGAGCATGATGAATTGAGATGAAGGTTAAAATCACCGAAGATGATAAGTCGTTTGGTGCAGAAGCTGAAGGATGAGAGCAGTGAAGATATCGCAGTAATAAAATTTTTATGGTACTTGGGTACCATCCACCACTTCGCACGGAATCAAGACACCCGCGTGTTGTTCTCAGTTAGCTGCCACCATATCTGAGTTAGAGATGGGCTGACATAGTATGTTTGAAAAAGTGAGAGAATGCTTCATAACCATGGTAGAGTGCACAGATTTTATGGAATCCCTGTAGCCACTGAAGAATATCTATTGCTCCATTATTGAGGATTTGTCAGTTATTCTGAGTACAGATGAAGTACAGGGAAAGCACTTTCTATCTGTTAAGAAGGAACCCAAGATATTGGATACTTGGAACAGGAGAGTATACTTCAAGGGGCATTTTACAAATGAACAACAACTTGCATTTTTATAGCGTATTTAACATAAAACGTCCCAAGGCACTTCACAGGAGCGTTATCTGACAAAATTTGACAATAAGCCACATAAGGAGATATTCGGACAAGTGACAAGAGAGAGGTTTTAAAGAGCGTCTTAAAGGAGGAAAGAGAGGTGTAAAGGTTTAGGGAGGGAATTCCAGAGTTTAGGTCCGAGGCAGCTGAAAGCATAGCCACCAATGGTGGAGCGATTAAAAGTGGCGATGCACAAGAGGCCAGAATTGGAGGACCACAGAGATCTCGGAGAGGTTTAGGGAGGGACTTACAGAGCTTGGGGCCGAGGCAGCTGAAGGCACGGCCGCCAATGGTGGCAAAGGCAATCAGGGATGCATAAGAGGTCAGAATTGGAGGAATGCAGTGTTCTCGGAGGGTTGTAGGGCTGGAGGAGGTTACAGAGATAAGGAGGGGCAAGGCCATGGAGCGATTTGAACACAATGGTAAGAATTTTAAATTTGAGTTGTTGCTGGACCGGGAGCCAATGTAGGTCAGCAAGAACAGGGGTGATAGGTTGGCGGGACTTGGTGCAAGTTTGGATACAGGCAGCATAGTTGGATGAGCTGAAGTTTACGGAAGGTTGGAGGCCGGCCAGGAGAGCATTGGAATAGTCGAGTCTGGAGGTAACAAAAGCCTGGATGAGGGTTTCAGCAGCAGATGGGCTGAGGCAGTGGTGGAGGTGGAAGTCTTGGTGATGGAGAGGATATGTGGTCGGTAGCTCAGCTGTGTCAAATAATACGCCAAGGATGCGAACAGTCTGGTCGAATCGCGTGTAATTTATCCAACAGCAAGTGGCTCAGATTTTAATATTTGTAAGGATGGCCTATGCCCTTGATGAATAGCATTTGTGGTTAATACTTGGCAAAACCTGTTGCCAAACTGCTTCAGAAGATGGAATGTGTTCTGCTACCTAAGTCATCTGGTTCCTTACACATTCCTGGTTGCATATCTCGTCTTCAGGCAAAGCTTTCAGGGCTCACTTGTGAAAAATAAAAACTGGTTGGGTGGGGTGGTGGCAGTGGATGGAATGAAGAAATGCTGGAATGTTTTATAAAACAAAACCTAAAGCCTCTAACCAGAATGGCCCTTGAAAGTCAACCAGCTTTGAAAGTGGCAGGCCACGCAACCACTTAAGGCAAAACAAGTTTCTATTCGGCGTTAAAGAAACTTATGCTTGGGTATAAACAGCACAGAACAAGGAACCTAGCAGGCCACTATGAAGAACCTGAACGCAACGCTCCGAGAGTCTTCGCTGCAACACGCCAGGAGTGATCATTTCCTGTTTCTGGTTCAACTGCTATTAGGGAACAGATTCTAATATCTTTAAAGGTGTGAGACCTCACTTTTGTCAACCATTCAAAGAAATTGAGTATTTTGGATTAAAGATTTTTTAATCAGAGCAAGTGCTATTGGGCCTTAAGAAATTTTAAGATCTTACTCCTGATAGTTCTCAGGACTGTGGGAGATCGTCAACCCATTTGGTTATCAATCTTTTGAGCGTGTGGAAGGCTTAACACAGTTCTATACAGATTGAACACTACATGCTCCAAAAGAGACAAAATTCAACATCAAGTACTTACATGAATATAAAGGTTAAAATACTGGAACAATATGCAGGGAGTCAGTTAAGTATTGATGCAGCAATATCCTTTGTCAGGTTTTCTTAAAAACACACCAGTGTAGTCATGTGTCTTGTCAGGAGCCCATTACAACAGCTATTTTCATCTTTTAAACACTTGAAACCGTTCTGGCCCAGGTATTCAATGAATCAGTCTTTTAAGTGTTCCCTGCCAGTGACTGTGTTTAGCATTTGTATTTCACCTCCTTAAACCAGATACAGTACTAGTTACAGACCTGTATCCTTGAGCACAGATTGTAACATTTTTGGCTTCTTGTATGGAAAAGCTATTCCCCTCGAATGGGTGTGAAGCAAATAGAATTATTACATGGATAATATGTGCAGATTTTTCAGTGCTGTTATGGCATGCAGTGAATTGACTGAACTGTTACAGCAATCTCCCCTGATGAAGAACCACCTGTGAAAGGATAGGGCAGACTTTGTTTTGTAAGCTTAATTGGCAGCTTTAAAGGGCTGCAAAATGAGTTGAATTATCTCTCTCCACAGATGCTACCTGACCTGCTGAGTATTTCCAGCATTTTCTGTTTATATTTCAGATTTCCAGCATCCGCAGTATTTTGCCTTTTGGATATAATAACGTTTGCTGAACTGGCAAACACTAAGGGGGAGAAATTCAGTATCGCCCCATTTGGGGCGCACTTATCGGCCGGGCGCAAAGATTAGCGCCTGGCGCTAATTATCGCCTCCGACTGCAAACTTGATTTTTATCGACCCTGGAGGTGATTGGAGCGATAAATCAGGCGCTTCACACCTGTCTTAAGGCGCAAAGGCCGAGGAGCGAGGCGCTACCTCAGAGCGCTGGCAAAGCTCATGTAATGTCAGTCAGCAATGGAACACACACACAATGGCACGGGCCAGTTCTTAAAGGGGAGGGTTGATCTTGCTTTCCATCCACATCCTGCTCATTGCAGCCTTGAATCTCGGCCTGGAGAGACCTGTACATCAAATCTGCTGGAAAGAACAATGGAGAGGCCCAGGGAAAGAGCTCAGAGTGCAACTCCCACAGTCTCTTCTCAATCGATACAAGGGCAAATCAAAATGAACCTGCAAAGTGCTGCTCAGTACCCAAAACTCCTTCACACAGCGTTGAATCTCTCCAGAAGTCTCTCTCTCTCTCTCTCAGAATGCGTGGTTCAAAAATGTCACCAACAATAAAAGGCTGGAAGCGGTCACCTTTAAATAGCGCTCCCCCAGACCCTTCCTGACTGCAAAACGCTCCCCTCAACCTATCGTTGCTAGCGGCAGGCGGTAAGGCAGGGGGCGCCACTCAATATCTACTCCGGAGCGCTGTGCACTCGACTGACGTCACGATCTGCCGGCGCAGGAGATCGTGGCGGTAGTGTTTAGCGCCGCCGCAAAATGTCTAGTTAATTTCGCGAGTGGCGCAAACATCGCTGCGCCCGGGCGCTAGTTGCTTTGCGCCCCATTAGCGCCCTCTTAAGGCGCTAACAGGAGGCGCAACCAACTGAATTTTTCCCCCTTATAGTCTTAATTACTACCTTCGTTTGATATGGTGGAGACTGATCTGCAGTGGTTATTCTCTGCCCATCTTTTGGACTCCTGTCCATGTCTGAACCTGGGCAAATTGATCCTTTAAAATGGCTACTAAATTTGCAGACAACCATGAGTCTCTGGCTATGGTAAAATATGAGAAGTCGCACAACACCAGGTTATAGTCCAACAGATTTATTTAAAATTACAAGCTTTTGGAGCTGTCGCCCCTTCCTCAGGTAAAGTTACAATGAGTGAATCTACAATATTTCACAGTATATAAACACAGAAACTGCAGAGATACAATCTTTCAGGGAAGGTGTCCTTACATCAAAGACACACCAAGAGCACAGCCAAGACAATGAGATGTGTCACAGGGGGTCCAACGTGTCAAATCCTGCTGTCTGCAGTGTTTTTTTTTTGGACACCTACGGACACTGAAAGACGCCCTCGTAAGAACGGGATATGACGCTTGACTCGTCGATCGACAGTTCCGACGGGCCACAGCGAAAAACCGCATAGACCTCCTCAGAAGGCGAACACGGGACACAACCAACAGAGTACCCTACGTCGTCCAGTACTTCCCCGGAGCGGAGAAACTACGCCATGTTCTTCGCAGCCTTCAACATGTCATCGATGACGACGAACACCTTGCTAAGGCCATCCCCACGCCTCCACTACTCGCCTTCAAGCAGCTGCCTAACCTCAAAAGTACCATCGTTCGCAGCAAATTACCCAGCTGTCAGGAGAACAGCGACCACGACACCACACAACCCTGCCACGGCAACCTCTGCAAGACATGCCAGATCATGAACACAGATACCGTCATCACACGTGAGGACACTACCCACCAGGTACATGGTACATACTCATGTGACTCGGCCAACGTTGTCTACCTGATACGTTGCAGGAAAGGATGCCCCAGAGCATGGTACATCGGCGAGACCATGCAGACACTGAGACAACGTATGAACGGACACCGCGCAACAATCGCCAGGCAGGATTGTTGCCTCCCAGTCGGGGAACACTTCAGCAGTCAAGGTCATTCAGCCTCGGATCTGCGGGTTAGCGTTCTCCAAGGCGGCCTTCGAGACACACGACAACGCAAAATCATCGAGCAGAAACTGATAGCCAAGTTCCGCACCCATGAGGACGGCCTCAATAGGGATATTGGGTTCATGTCATGCTACAGAACGTGACTTGACATCGTTGTCTGTCTTTCCAGTTTTTTATAAAAAAACACAAAAAAAACAAACACAAAAAAAAACACTGCAGACAGCAGGATTTGACACGTTGGACCCCCTGTGACACATCTCATTGTCTTGGCTGTGCTCTTGGTGTGTCTTTGATGTAAGGACACCTTCCCTGAAAGATTGTATCTCTGCAGTTTCTGTGTTTATATACTGTGAAATATTGTAGATTCACTCATTGTAACTTTACCTGAGGAAGGGGCGACAGCTCCGAAAGCTTGTAATTTTAAATAAATCTGTCGGACTATAACCTGGTGTTGTGTGACTTCTCATTTTTGTCCACCCCAGTCCAACGCCGGCATCTCCGCATTATGGTAAAATAGTTCACAATAATCTGATTCTGGCTGTCGGCAAGTTTCTAGAATGGCTGATGTGGGGAGAAATAAAACAAACTTATTTATTGAGTCAACATATTCGACTCTTGCACAACTGAATAGGGAATCACATTTATATACAGTAAGCAAACACCTTTCCTAATGTTTAAATGTAGAGCATCATCTGGAAATCCTTGGGGGTGGGGGCAGAGGGAGAGTATTCACTAAAGCATCCTACTTACTCATACTGGAGAGGTTCTTGGCTGTAACTACCAAGGGTTCTGATCAGATTACTAAACTGATATATTCCAGTTAATTACAATCTGCCTTGTCCCCAGCTTCATCTCATGGGATAGTGAATTGGGTATTTAAGTTTCACACATAACATGTATAAGATTAGCCTCACAAGGCTATATTAAAAATATATATATCAAATATTAACGATTCTACATAAAAGAAATTACATAAAATTCCATAAGAATTCAAATAAGGTGAAGCTATAACTGAAGGGTAGGTAGATTTGTTTTTACTCTGGCAGTGGTTCATGGCATGTTCCTTTTGAGCTCTAGTAACCAACATAACAAAAACAGATTATCTGGTCATTATCACATTGCTGTTTGTGGGAGCTTGCTGTGCGCAAATTGGCTGCCGCATTTCCCACATTACAACAGTGACTACACTTCAAAAAAGTACAGCATTGAGACGTCCGGTGGTCGTGAAAGGCGCTATATAAATGCAAGTCTTTCTTTCTAGTATTTGTAGATATCTAGAAGGCAGTTATGATATACTTAACATATATGACCTTTAATAGTTGAGGGGGAGAAAATAATTTATCTTTGCTCATTTTTGTTTACATTACACACATGCTTGTTAAGTCTTGCTGATTTCAGATTAGTCAATTTTTATAACCTTTTCTATTTAAAAATGCACATATACAATCCTGTTATTTTCAATGGATTTGAAATCTGTGTCACTTTTTTGTCAAAACAAATCTCATTGTTTTGAATAGCCTGGCCTTGGCAATACTGCATCTGGCAACGGGTCACTTCTTGAAATGTTAACCTATAATTTCTTTTTCAGACACTGAAGGACCTGCCTTGGATTTCAAGCATTTTTTTTTGTTTTATTTCAGATTGCCAACATTCCTAACTTTTCTTATCTCCAATTTTTAAGGTTACATTCACTGCAGCAGACAACTTTTTTCTCCTTCTGAAACTATCAACAGTTAATGTATTGCTTAAGTCCAAATTATTTGTGTATGTGGTGAACAACAGTGGTCCCAGCTCATTTCCCACTTTATGCCAGTCCGAGAAACTTCCCTTAACCCCTACTATGTTTTCTATTAGCCATCTTTCAATCCTTTCTGCTAGCTGGCCCCTAACTCCACACGCCCTGACCTTTGTCATGAGTCTCTTATGTGACAGCTTATCAAATGCCTTCTGAAAGTCCATGTACACCACATTCACTGTCTTGCCCTTGTCTATTCTTTCTGTTGTTTCTACAAAGAATTCAATAAGGTTGGTTAAACATGATCTCAATTTTAGAGATCCACGCTGATTATTTATTATATTCTCCATCTCTAGATGTTTTGTTATCTTTTAGCAAAGATTCTAGTATCTTTCCTACCACTGGCATTGAGCTGACTGGTCTGTAGTTCCCTGGGTTCTATCTCCCTTTCTGAAGATAGGAATTACATTTGCTGTTTTGCTGTTTGTCAGTTCTCCAGAACTATTCCTTCCTCTATTGATTTTTTATATATGGATACGACTGCCTTTGCTATCTCCTCCCTAATTTCTAATCCATCTGGACCCTGATCTTGTCCTCCTTAAGTGTGGCTAGTTTGTTTAATTTTTTTTCTACATTAACTGTTGTAATATCCCTCTTGAATTCTTCTACTGTTGTCATTTCCTCTTTGTTAGACTCTTCAATGAAAAATGAGGCAATGTATTCAGTATCCTTGCCATTTCAGTTTCATCTCCTGTGAGTTTATCTTGCTCATCCACTAGTCGTCCTATCCCTATCTTAATTCTCCTTTTGTTACTTATGTGCCTATAGAGCACTTTACTATTTATTTTTGTGTTCTTTGACTTCCTAATTGTCTTTTTAAACTCTTTCCCAAGCTCATCATATTGGCCCAGAATTTGCTGGAGTGAGGCATCTCACAGCATGCCTTATTCCTTAGACTTCTTCCTGCACCCTTCAGCTCAAAGAATTTTAGCCCACTAAGTTGCGAGCTGATAACAGGCAACAGGGCATCTGGGACCTTGGTGAACAATGGAACCAACAGTTTATCTCCTTAAAATTTAGATTGAAGGATTGAGAAATAAACAGAGGAAGGACTGAGAAGGATTGTGAATTAGATTGGGTGAATTTAATGTCAAATAAGGTACAGAAAGAGAAATAAAGAGAGGGAAGGAAAGATTGGATTAATGAAAGAGAAGAGACAGAAAGGAAAAGTAAGAAATAAAATTTTAAAATTGACATTTTAAAATCTCCAACAACAATTTACAACCTGAAGGAATGAGATGCCACACTTTTAATTGTTCTTTCTTTATCACAGGTTGGTGCCTGTTTAAAGTTAAGCACATGCCCCCTTTTTAAAGGGGCACAACAAATAAAGACTGTAAATTAACATAAATTTACAAGGAACCTTAACAAATCAAATTAAAATTTTGTTCCCAGGGGTGATTATGCACTCCAGTCCCTCCGGTGCCCAGCAGTCGTGGAAGGCCTCGAGCGTGCCGGTGAACACCGCGTGCTCCATCTCCAGGGACACCCACTTTTAATTGTTCACTTTCTGGGCAAGAGGGGTTGATTGGCAGTCATTAACAATTATCATGTTGTGAAAAGGGTACTTACTCTGTTAATTACTAGACTTAGCTTTCCGTGGGGCAATTAATGTGCAAATGCAGCAACTTCATGATAATCAGGGGAAGGTTTCGCAAACAGCGGGGCAACATAAATCGGCCAGCAACTTTTGGTGATTTGCATTTCATGAGTATCTTCTTTGTCACATCTGCTGGCCGATTTACACATTAATAATGGCATGCATCGTTCACACACTGTTATTTTTCCAGCAAATTCTGGGCCATTTTCTTTTGTGATCCTCTCCTTTATTATTTACATACTTTGCATATGCCTTTTTCTTTAGGTTCAATTTTATCCTCACATCTTTATCAAGCCATAGAGTCTCATTCTTGGCTAGTTGGTTCTTAATTTTAATGGAATATATTTCTCTTGAACTCTATTGGACTTCCCTTTAAATAGTGCCCACTGTTGTTCTACTTCTTCATTTGTCAATATTTTTCTTCAATAAAAACAGAAAATGCTGGAAACAGTCAGCAGGTCAGGTAGCATCTGGAGAGAGAAATAGTCAACGTTTCAGGTCGATAACCTTTCATCAGAACGCAAATATTTTTCTCCGGTTTACCTTCCTTAGTTAGCAAGCATCCTCATTCATAAGAACATAAGAAATAGGAACAGGAGTATGCCATTTGTCCCTTCGAGCCTGCTCCGCCATTCAATAAGATCATGGCTGATCTTCTACCTCATCTCCACTTTCCTGAACTATCCCATATCCCTTGAATTCTTTAATATTCAAAAATCTATCGATCTCTGTCTTGAATATACGCAACGACTTAGCCTCCACAGCCCTCTGGGGTAGAGAATTCCAAAGATTCACCACCCTCCGAGTTGGCTCATCTCCAATCTATAACTTTGGTCGTTGTACTATCTCTATTGATCATTATTATTATATTCCATCCAAGTATCAAGTTAAAGAAAAAAATCTTTACATCGAACTTTGTTTCCTGACAGAATCAGAATGATACAGCACAGAAGGAAGCCATTTGGCCCAGCGTGCCTGTGCTGGCTCTTTGAAAGAGCTATCCAATTAATCCCACTCCCCTGCTTTTTCGCCATAGTCCCACTCCAGAGACTTGAGCACAAAAATCTGGCTGACACTCCAGTGCAGTACTGAGGGAGTTCTGCACTGTTGGAGGTGCCATGTTTCGGAGGAGACGTTAAACCGAGGCTCCGTCTGCCCTCTCAAGTGGATGTTAAAGATCCCATGACACTATTTCGAAGAAGAACAGGTGAGTTGTCCCCGGTGTCCTGGCCAATATTTATCCCTCAATCAACATCACTAAAACAGATTATGTGGTCATTATCACTTTGCTGTTTGTGGGAGCTTGCTGTGCACAAATTGGCTGTCGGGTTTCCCTCATTACAACAATGACTACACTTCAAAAGTACTTCATTGGCTGTAAAGCGCTTCCTGAAGTCCGGCGGCCCTGAAAGGCGCGGTATAAAAAAAAATGCCAGTCTTTTCTTTTTCACAGCCCTGCAAAAAAAATTCCCCTTCAAGTATTTATCCAAATCCCTTTTGAAAGTTATTGCTCAATCTGCTTCCTTTCAGGCAGTGTAGTGCATTCCAGTTCACAACAACTCGCTGCGTAATGAAAAAAAAATATGTTTCCTCATGTGGCCTCTGGGTTCTTTTGGCAAATCACCACGACAAAATATAGATAGGAGAGAGAGAGAGGGAGGGTGTTTGTGTGTGTGTCTCCTCTAAACCAGAGCCACAACACAGGGGGGTGGCAGCCCGGACTCAGATAAAAGTGACACCGTTCCATCCAGAAACTATTTTTTTAAAAAAGTGTGAGAGGAAGGGGGCGGGAAATAAAAGGAAGGGGGGAGAGAGAAGAAGAAGAAGAAGAAAAAAAAAAGTGAAGAACAATAAACATTTTTAAAACAAAATATCAAAAAAAATAGACGGGCCTTTCGGAGCGGTGAGGTCGGTCGGGCGGTCGGGCCTGTTTGTTGCTGGCGGTTGGAGTTACGTCACCCTGACAGGCCGCTTCCGTAGGCCCCGAGCCCAGAGAGCGAGAGCGAGAGGGAGGAAGGTGGCGCTCGCGCTCGCGCTCGGCACTCGGCACTCGGCTCACCGTCTCCAGCCTCTCTCTCCCCGCCCCCCGGCCCACCACCACCACCAGCTAGCCAGCCGAGAGTTCAACTTTTATCTCTCTCTTCCCCCCCCATTCTTGAGTTGTTTTTTTTTTCGCAGCGACGATGGGCGTCCCCAAGTTTTACCGCTGGATCAGCGAGCGCTACCCGTGCCTGAGCCAAGTGGTGAAGGAGCATCAGGTAAGGGTGGGAAAAAAAAAAGATGGGCCCTCCTGCCGTGTCCTCACCGGGCCTCCCTGGAAACAACCCGCTTCCGCGACAACTGCCATCGCCAGGCCCCCCCCCCCCCGCCTTGCAGCCTTTCCTTCTCCTCCAACATTTCTGGGCTTTGCCTCGAATGAGTGTCGTGTCAGCACTTTATTCATATTATTATTTAAAAATAAGGGAATGGGAGCCGAGTGTTTGTTTGATTGGGGGGGCTTTTAATATTCTTTTCATCTTGAGCTGGTCACCCCTACCTGTAAATTTCTCCAAAGTAAATAGAAATTAAAAATTCAGAGAAGTGTTGTTAATTAATGTTGCTGAAGTGGCTTGTTTAGGACAGCCAACTACGGTACAATGTCAGTGATACTACCTTCCAAACTGTCAGAATTTAAATATAGACTCTCCAATTGAGTGTTACTTTCATAATTTAATATTTCTTTCTCCTGTTCCCTCTGATCTGTTTTCTTCCGAGGTGCTGCTGGGGGCTGTTCTTTCATTTTTGTTCCAACATTAGGTTTTAAGAATTATAATACAATACTGAAAATGATCAGTCTTGTCTTCCTGTAATGTTACGTACTTTGTCTCTGTCGTTTTTTTGTGTGTATGTAGCTTAGATGTTTCTTGATTCGCCCTGAATTGGATTGACTTACTAGCAAATGATCTGAACTGCACGATACTGTTTACTAATGTTTGAAATATATATAGTCGTCTCGATCTATGCAGAAAACCCAAATGTCTTGCCAACCTCAGTTAAAGGTAGTTATGTACTGACCCTAACACATTAGTTATGTGACTTGTACATGTTTCCAATAACAAAAAAGCAACTTTTTAATAACCCAAGAAAATGAACTAATGCTTTGTGATGTCATTTTGTCATTGTGATCTCGTGCTAGTGAATGTTCATCTTGATTTCATTGCTACTGGTGTTTATGGTGAATAAGACATGTCATAGTGTCTGACCGATTTGTTCATTTTGTTTGTGGTTATTCACCCAGAGGTGCTTTAGGCCTGGTGCATGATGTAAATTATATCTGATTTGTTGGGAATAGTAGTTGATGGGCCAAACAGCCTTTTCTCGTTCAATGGCCAGGAATTTGCGGTTGGGATGACGGAGAACTGGCAGCTTTTGAAACTGACCACAATTTTGGGATTTGGCGCACGTGCATGCGGAAATCCCGAAGTTGCAGTCAGTCATTGACAGCTCCGAAACAGGCTGCGCTGTTTGGCAATCTGTGTAATCAGCCAAATCATTGAAACTGATGAAAACTTCAGCTGTTCTGCAGTAAGTACGCTGCTAAATTCCCTGCTAAAAGTTAGACCCAAAGGGATTTGGTGTAACTGGGGTTTTGACAGCGTTATTACTACTAAACAAAAGTTAAGGGCCTGGAAAGCTAATTTTAATTTTGTGCAATGTGAAATTTTTCCATTCGAATAAAAATTTAAATTTTTAAGAAACCTTTCAAAAAAATGTTTTTTAATTTGTCCATCTTTATTTCAGGTTTGCCTTTTCCTCATGTGAGAGTCCCAATCTTTCTTGTGCTCTCTCTAACTATTTTAAAAAGTTAGAATTTTAAGAGCTTACTGTTCGCTGTCTGTGAGAATTATGCCTTTTGATTGGCTGCTTAGACAACCTGTTGACATCACAGCAGTTCGCAGAAGGGGATCCCCACTATACCTCATTGATTTGAATTGAAGGTCGGAAAACCCGGCTTTGCTTCGCTTTGCTGCTGACCGCAAATTCCGGACATGATCTTTTTTTACCTCCTAATTTATTTATGAAGGAGAGCGATGTTGGCATTGGGGAAAGCAACACTTTCCCATTTCAGGAGCTCTGTATCTGTTATTCCCAGGTTAAGTTTAGCAGAGCTGGCATTTACTATTTTATGTTCAAAATTTTAATTATCAAAACTGCCTTTAGGAACAAAAAATACTTTTATGTAATCTCTGCACTTTCTGTAAGTTTGATTAAAACACCAGTGGTGTAGGAGACGCAATTTTAACCACAACTTTTTCATGATGTCAAATCTGATGCAAGACTGAAATCCTCAGGGATACAAGCTCCACTTAATATATATTAACACATTCCAGTGATCTATAGAGAATGTACCTGTAACTTAATGCACCTGTAACTTATTCCAATCAGTCGTGCTGGTGAGTTTATAATCCCGAAAGTACGTTTACCCATAAATTTTAGTATCACAGCAAAGCAACTTCTGCTTTGCTGTAACGTGTGGAAGCAGGGAGTCAGTGATCTGTCTCCCCTTGTAATGAGAATGGCAGTTGAGGGTCTGAAACCTGAACTGTAGTATCCAAAACCCAACATAAACAAGTCTTTAGCAGTTCAGGTCTCACTCATGCATTCATTCTGCCATGGAGTACCTTTCAAAAGTCATGATTTAATCTTTGTAATATGCCTCTCCTACCACATAAAAAAATTCTTTGACCCTTTCAGTATTAAATGTTAAGCTTTCCTTATGAATGAACCTGGTTCTCTGCATAATGATGTTATACTGCTGAAGTTAATGACCTCCCAACAAAACCAGGCTTCCCAATGAGGAAATGAAATGGTTCTGGAGGAGCCACTGTGAATTGGTTGTCCAGAACTACAGCGAACTTGAGAGTAGTTTTGGTTGCCGTATGTTTTGTGGAGCATAATTGTATCCTTAATGCTACTTGGCTATATACTGTATGGTATTGCTCTCCTATCATGTATTCCCTTGATTTGAGGGAAAGCTTCCCAATTCAAGTACTCATTTGTCAGCATTGGGTGCTCCCAGGTCAGTTTTTGCACAGCCAGCATTTAATACTTCATTTTGTATATTAATTGAAGCACTGTGCATTAGACCGCACTTTGGACTGTACAAAACAAATTGGATCACGGAAAGGGCGGAAAGACAGCTAATGAGTCAGAATGATAAACTTCTCCTTGGAGCAGAGAAGGCTAAGAAGAGATTTGGTGGAGGTGTTTAAAATCATGAAGGGATTAGATAAATAAAGAGAAACTGTTTCAAATTGCTGAAGGGTTGATAATGAGAGGGCAAAAATTTAAGGTGATTGGCAAAAGAACCAGAGGCGGCATGAGGAAAAACTTTTTTACGCAGTGAGTGGTTTGGATTTGGAATGTACTGCTTAATAGGATGGTGGATACAGATTCAATAGTAGCCTTCAAAAGGGAATTGGATAAATACTTGAAGGAGCAAAAGTTGCAGGGGTATGGGGAAAGAGCGGGCGAGTGGGACTAACTGGATTGCCCTTCAAAAGAGCAAGCACAGATTCGATGGGCCGAATGGCCTCCTTCTGTGCTGTACTATTCTACTCTAAGAACATAAGAAATAGGAGCACGAGTAGACCATTCGGCCCCTCGAGCCTGCTCTGCCATTCAATAAGATTATGGCGGATCTTCTACCTCATCTCCACCTTCCCGCACTATCCCCATATCCCTTGATTCCCTTAATATCCCAAAATCTTTCGATCTCTGTCTTGAATATACTCAACACTGAGCCTCCACAGCCCTCTGGGGTAGAGAATTCCAAAGATTCACCACCCTCTGAGTGAAGAAATTTCTCCTCATTTCAGTCCTAAATGGCCGACCCCTTATTCTGAGACTGTGACCCCTGGTTCTAGACTCCCCAGCCAGGGGAAACATCCTCCCTGACCCTGTCGAGCCCTGTAAGAATTTTGTATGTTTCAATGAGATCACCTCTCATTCTTCCAAACTCCAGAGAATATAGGCCGAGTCTACTCAATCTCTCCTCATAGGACAATCCCCCCCATCCCAGGAATCAGTCTGGTGAACCTATGTTAAAATTGACAGTTAAAGCAAGAAAGCTTCTGATAATTTAAAATATTTTTACAAAATGTTTTTAAGTTTGATTCAAACATCAATGGTGTATACAATTAATTCATGTTAAATCTGATGCAAGACACTGAAATCATGATGTTAAATCTGATTCAAGACTGTGAAATCTTAGCTGAGAGATTAACTATGTCGTCAATTGTTGCTTGTTTCAGAATGAAAGAACAACAACAAATTCCATTTATCTAGCGTCTTTAATGTAGTAAAACATCCTGAGACATTTCACAGGAGCGTAATCAGCCAAAAAATTTGACACAGAGCCAAAGAAGGAGATATTGGGACAGATTGGTCACTGATGTTGGTTATAAGCATCTTTCTAAAGGAGGGTAGGGAGGGAGAGAGGTTTAGGGAGGTAATTCCAGAGCTTAGGGCCTAGATAATTGAAGACAAGGCCACCAATTGTGGGGCAAGGAAGTTGGGGATGCACAAGAGGCCAGAATTGGAGGAACGCAGAGTTCTCGGAGGGTTGGAGGTTACAGATATAAAGAGGGGCGAGGCCATGGAGCAATTTGAACACAAGGATAAGAATATCAAAGTTGAGGCGTTGATGGACCAGGAGCCAATGTAGGTCAGTGAGCACAGGGGTAATGGGTGAACGGGACTTGGTGCGAGTTAAGATACAGTCAGCAGAACCTTGAATGAGCCCGGAATTTGTGGTGGGTAACAACAGCGAACGACCAGCATGTAATCGGGGAAATCAGTGAAACTGATGAAAACTTCGGCTCTTCCGCAGTAATAACACTGTTAAATACCCCAATGAAAGTTAGACCCTTTTGGATTAGGTGTAACTGGGGTTTTAACAGTGTATTGACTGCTAAACAAAGGTTATGGCCCTGAAAAACTAATTTTAATTTTCTGGAATGTCAAATTTATCCATTTTAATAAAAATTAAAATTTTTAAGAAACTTGAAATTATTTTTTTATATAGAAGTTTGTTCATCTTTATTTCAGGTTTACCTTTTCCCCAGGTGAGAGCCCCAATCTTTGTTTTGCTCTCTAACATTTTTAAAAAGTTAGAATCAAAGGAACTTACTCACTTTCTGGTTCTTGGTCTGTGAGAATTCTGCATTGTGATTGGCTGCTTAGACAGCTTGTTGACGTCACAGCAACTTGCACTTTGGGATTCCCGCTATACCACGCTGATTTCAACTGCTCGTTGGAAAAGCCAAACTTCTCGCCACAAAGATCGCGAGATCTTTGTGGGAAGCTTACTTCAGGGCCGACGGCAAACACTTTTGCTTCGCCGTTGACCGCAAATTACGGGCCGATGGTGTTGGTCTTCCCAATGTTTAATTGGAGGAAATTTCTGCTCCATCCAGTACTGGATTTCGGACAAACAGTCTGACAACACTGAGATAGTGGAGAATCAACATTGTTTGCGTAGATCAAGGATATCTAAGCTTTTCTCTTTTTAGGCCACGTAGGTGCCTACCATGGAACTCTTGTAGGGCCACAAATAAAGTTTAAATGAATATCTCCATTTTTTTGCATATGTCTCGAGTTCCTGATACTAACTAATCTTGGTGTTTTGATTAGGATTTATCTACCAATGAGGCAATAGTGCTGAAAGCAGCCCTTTCCAAACCTCCAGACAAAATTCAAACAGAAGAACCCAGCAAATAAGATACACGTGCAAATTACATTAGCTTGCCTGGGCTTCATTGGCTGAATTGCAATGACTGATATTGCAGGTCAGACACCCCTCTGAACTTGGACTTAAAATGCTTTGTTTGGAGGATGTAGAAGGTGTTACACTGCGCCTAATAAAATATGTCCTGCCCTGCTACGTTCCATTGAAAAGTTCTCTGTAACTTTTTCTTGGTGATAATGCTGTTGGCATAACAGGACTTTTGAATGTAATGTGATAGTGACGATTGGTGATGCTGCAGCTCCATGCTCAGGTCATCAGGTGGCGCTGTAGCACCTTCAGTTTCTCAAATTCCAGTGTGTCAGTCACCTTGGTATTCCTGAGTAAGGCAGGTAAGCTTTCAGTTTCTTAACTTTTAATCTATATATAGGCCCGGAATTTGTGGTCAGCAGCGAAGCGAAGGCGTTCGCTGCTGGCCCCGAAGTACGCTTCGCACAAGGATCTCTCAATCCCTGTGTCGAGAGCTTCCAGTTTTCCGACATTCAATTCAACGGACTGTAGTGGGGATTCCCTTGTGCGAACTGCTGTGACGTCAACAAACTGTCTAAGCAGCAAATTGAAAGGCAAATTCTCAGACGGCGAACAAGGAAGTGAGTAAGCTCTTAAAACTAACTTTTTAAAATAGTTACAGAGAGCAAAAGAAAGATGGGGCTCTCGCATGGGGGAAAAGGCAAACCTGAAATAAAGATGGACAAACTTAAAAAAAATGTAAGGACTTTTTTGAAAAGTTTCTTAACATTTTTAATTTTCTATTAAAATGGACAAATTTCTCACTGCACAAAATTAAAATTAGTTTTCCAGGCCCTTAACATTTGTTTAGCAATAATAACGCTGTCAAAACCCCAGTTACACACAATCCCTTTGGGTCAAACTTTTAGAGCTGCAGTTTTCATCAGTTTCAATGATTTGGTTGATTACACTGATTGCCGGCTCGGGGCGCGGGGGTGGAGGTTGGGTGGCGGTGGCACAGCACAGCCTGTTTCGGAGCTGTCAATGACTGACTGCAACTGCGGGATTTCTGCGTGCGCTAAATCCCGAAGTTGTAGTCAGTTTCAAAGGCAGAATGACGGCGCACGTTGCCAGTGCGCCGTCATCCCGACTGCAAATTCCGGGCCGTAATTTTTTTTTTAATTGCCCACTTCCAGCTGATACTGCAGCTCAAAAGTCTGATCTTTGCCCATGGCCCAAATGGTGCACGGCTGCTTGAAGTGGGTACCTCCTGCAGCTCTGAAAACTGCTTAACCTCCCCCAAGTGAAATAAATGGACTATGTCTCTGTCGTGGGAGGGAGATGTCGCTTTTAGCCAAGGCTCAGGTTCCCGACATCACTGATATCTGCAACTATGCTGGCATTATGTTCACCCGCATTGGCTCATGTGCCCATCACCTCTTGATGCGGCCTTCTTGTGCACCACCCTCCTGCTAACCAACAATGCGTTTGCCCATGGCTCGATGCCGATATCTGCAACTCCACCCCTCTATTCCCCCAACTTCCCGGCTTCACAGCAGCCCAGGCCACAGTACTGGTTATACCCGCTGGCTCCATGTGCCCTGACCCTGCCCCTCGCCTCCCCCTCCCCTCTCCTCCCTCCCCCCTCCTCCCTCCCTCTCCTCCCTCCCTCCCCCCCTCTCCTCCCTCCCTCCCCCCCTCTCCTCCCTCCCTCCCCCCTCTCCTCCCTCCCTCCCCCCCTCTCCTCCCTCCCTCCCCCCCTCTCCTCCCTCCCTCCCCCCCTCTCCTCCCTCCCTCCCCCCCTCTCCTCCCTCCCTCCCCCCCTCTCCTCCCTCCCTCCCCCCCTCTCCTCCCTCCCTCCTCCCCCCCTCTCCTCCCTCCCTCCCCCCCTCTCCTCCCTCCCTCCCCCCCTCTCCTCCCTCCCTCCCCCCCTCTCCCCCCCTCTCCTCCCTCCCTCCCCCCGTCTCCTCCCTCCCTCCCCCCCCTCTCCTCCCTCCCTCCCCCCCCTCTCCTCCCCCCCTCTCCTCCCCCCCTCTCCTCCCCCCCTCTCCTCCCCCCCTCTCCTCCCCCCCTCTCCTCCCCCCCTCTCCTCCCCCCCTCTCCTCCCCCCCTCTCCTCCCCCCCTCTCCTCCCCCCCTCTCCTCCCCCCCTCTCCTCCCCCCTCTCCTCCCCCCCTCTCCTCCCCCCCTCTCCTCCCCCCCTCTCCTCCCCCCCTCTCCTCCCCCCCTCTCCTCCCCCCCTCTCCTCCCCCCCTCTCCTCCCCCCCCTCTCCTCCCCCCCTCTCCTCCCCCCCTCTCCTCCCCCCCTCTCCTCCCCCCCTCTCCTCCCCCCCTCTCCTCCCCCCCTCTCCTCCCCCCCTCTCCTCCCCCCCTCTCCTCCCCCCCTCTCCTCCCCCCCTCTCCTCCCCCCCTCTCCTCCCCCCCTCTCCTCCCCCCCTCTCCTCCCCCCCTCTCCTCCCCCCCTCTCCTCCCCCCCTCTCCTCCCCCCCTCTCCTCCCCCCCTCTCCTCCCCCCCTCTCCTCCCCCCCTCTCCTCCCCCCCTCTCCTCCCCCCCTCTCCTCCCCCCCTCTCCTCTCCTCCCTTCCCCCCCCCCCCTCTCCTCCCTTTCCCCCCCCCTCTCCTCCCTCCCCCCCTCTCCTCTCCTCCCTCCCTCCCCCCTCTCCTCCCTCCCTCCCTCCCCCCTCTCCTCCCTTTCTCCTCCCCCCCCCCTTAGCTTCTAAATCTTTAATGTAATTTCAGCATATTTGTTGAAGATATTGTAGGCTTGTAACACTCAAGTGAGTTGGCTGAAAGTCATAAGCTGCCAGGGTGAAGCTTAACAGGGTTACATAATTGGCTGTTCCAAAAAAAGTTGTTTGAACATGCTCACAAACATTTATTTATAATCTGTACAGATTAGTTTGTACTTTGTACTATTGCCGCTGTTCATTTTTTTTACTTCCATTGCTGCTATTATGGGTGCTGTTTTGCTGAGTTTTTTATTTATTGGGAAATTGTCCAGCTTTTTGTTCTTCCTCCCCATCTCTCTTAGGCATTAACAGATTCATGGATAGTGATTGCCTTTTAGTATCTTATTCAAGTGGCCGATCTTCATGTGTGAGCGTAAACAGTGATTGTTGGTAAACTGTTCAGCCATGAATCCTGACGGTTTTCTGCTCCCTGACCCAGAGTGCTGAGGTCAGTTGTATCTCTCCTATTGCCATTCTGCCCAAGATCAGCTAACTCAGCACAGTCAGAGAATTTCAACCGAGTTCTTTCTGGTTTGTATGGCTGAGCTAGCTGTATGTTGTCCTCACACAATGAGCCGTTGGGAAGCTGGCTGTGTGGTTTTGCTCAATGGCAGCATGTATACCGACTGACGGGAAGAGAGCACTTTATCTCTCTACAGAGAGTACCTGATCATGGTTACCGGTCATAATCTGCTTGCTCTTTCGATGGTACTTGTAAGCCAGTTGAGTTTTGATCTTTTGATTTTCATTTTTTGTCCTTTTTCTAAATGAATATATATATATATATTTTCTGTCTGCATGCATGTCCTGTCAGATGCTTCTATTATAACTTCCTGTGTCCACAGTTATAATGGATGGACGCTGCCTATGTTAACTTGCCATGCATAATGATGTCCTCCTGCCAGTGGAGTGCCACCGCTGGTGGGAGGGTGTAATTACAACATGTCATTTACTTATACGATAGCAAAATACTGCGGATGCTGGAAATCTGAAATAACAACAGAAAACGCTGGAAAAACTCAGCAGGCCAGGCAGCATCCGTGGAAGGAGAAAGAGAGTTAACGTTTCAGGTCAATGACCTTTCGACGAAAGGTCATCGACCTGAAACGTTAAATGACCTTTCGTCGAAAGGTCATTGACCTGAAACGTTAACTCTCTTTCTCCTTCCACGGATGCTGCCTGGCCTGCTGAGTTTTTCCAGCGTTTTCTGTTGTTATGTCATTTACTTAGTTTGCAGTGTAAATGTGGATATAAGAATTTATAATGGAAGAAGTTGACAGGAGGTGCGTGCAGATGTAAGGCTTTTAATATATTGTATATAGACAGATGTGTTATTCTGCACAAAACTTCCAGGCAGACCTAATGCATGAAATACCAACCCAGCAGAAATTCACTGTCATTAAAAAGCAAGCATGTCTGACACTGAACCTGTATTCAGTCTGATCAGGGTATTTACACCTCTCTGTGGCAACAGGATTGCCATAGAATTACCATTTATGAAAATTAGATAATTAATAATGTAGCACCACTTTAAATTTAATCCTAAACCAAATTGCTTGATGATTGGGGAACAACTGTCCTTCCTTTGACGCTTGGGTATACGATTGATTGTCTGTTGACCATCACTGTGAAGCCTTGGCTTGTGTTGACCTGGTATTTATACACAGACACTACGAACAGCGGTTGCATGTTGTGGCTAATTCAAAAATCCCACTGCTGTTAAACTAAAATAGGCAACCTGAATGCTGGCCAGTTAACTGCCTGGATAGGCAATGGCAAACATTCAAAGACCGCATGGATGAACTACAGAATTTGTTCATCCCAGTTTGGCATAAGAATAAAACAAAAAAGGTGACTCAACCGTGGCTAACAAGGGAAATTAGGGATAGTATAAGATCCAAGGAGAGGACATATAAATTGGCCAGAAAAAGCAGTAAACCTGAGGATTGGGAGCAGTTTAGGATTCAACAAAGGAGGACAAAAGGATTAATTAAGCAGTGGAAAATAGAATATGAGAGGAAGCTTGCAGGGAACATAAAAACTGACTGTAAAAGCTTTTATAGATATGTGAAGAGAAAAAGATTGGTGAAGTCAAGCGTAGGTCCCTTGCAGTCAGAATCAGGGGAACTTATAATGGGGAACAAAGAAATGGCAGACCAATTAAATGGCAGACCAATTAAATACATATTTTGGTTCTGTCTTCACAAAGGAGGACACAAATAACCTCCCAGAGATGTCGGGGAACATAGGGTCTGATGAAAGGGAGGAACTGAAAGAAATCAGTATTTGTAGGAAAATGGTGTTAGGGAAATTGGCGGGATTGAAGGTCGATAAATCCCCAGGGCCTGATAATCTACATCCTAGGGTACTTAAGGAAGTGGCCCTAGAAATAGTAGATGCATTGCTGATTATCTTCCAACATTCGATGGAATCTGGAACAATACCCATGGATTGCAAGGTAGCTAATGTTACCCCACTATTCAAAAAAGGTGGTAGAGAGAAAACGGGGAATTACAGACCGGGAAGCCTGACATCGTAGTGGGGAAAATGCTAGAGTCCATTATAAAAGATGTAATAGCTGAGCACTTGGAAAACAGTGACAGGATCGGACAAAGTCAACATGGATTTACAAAAGGTAAATCGTGCTTGACTAATCTACTGGAATTTTTTGAGGATGTAACTGGTAAAATAGATAAGGGAGAACCAGTGGATGTGGTGTATTTGGACTTTCAAAAGGCTTTCGATAAGGTCCCGCATAAGAGATTAGCGTGTAAAGTTAAGGCACATGGGATTGGGGGCAAGGTATTGACTTGGATAGAGAACTGGTTGGCAGACAGGAAGCAAAGAGTTGGAATAAACGAGTCTTTTTCCGAGTGGCAGGCAGTGACTAGTTGGGTACTGCAGGGATCGGTCCTTGGACCCCAGCTATTCACAATATATATTAATGATCTAGACGAGGGAACTAGATGTAATATCTCCAAGTTTGCAGATGACACAAAGCTGGGTGGGCGTGTGTGCTGTGAGGAGGGTGCCGAGAAACTCCAGGATGATTTGGACAGGTTGGGTGACTGGGCAGAAGCATGGCAGATGCAATATAACGTGGATAAATGCGAGGTTATCCACTTTGGTGTCAAAAACAGGAAGGCAGATTATTATCTGAACGGCAATAGATTGGGAGAAGGGGAAGTGCAACGAGACCTGGGTGTCCTTGTGCACCAGTCGCTGAAGGTAAGCATGCAGGTGCAGCAGGCGGTGAAGAAGGCAAATGGTATGTTGGCCTTCGTAGCGAGAGGGTTTGAGTACAGGAGCAAGGATGTCTTGCTGCAGTTGTACAGGGCCTTGGTGAGACCACATCTTGAGTATTGTGTGCAGTTTTGGTCGCCTTATCTGAGGAAGGAGGTTCTTGTCATGGAAGGAGTTCAGCGAAGATTCACCAGGCTGATACCTGGGATGGCAGGAATGACGTATGAAGAGAGATTGGGTCGATGGGCTTATACTCGCTGGAGTTTAGAAGAATGAGAGGGGATCTCATTGAAACTTATAAAATTCTGACAGGACTGGACAGACTAGATGCAGGAAGGATGTTCCCGATGGTTGGGGAGTCCAGAACCAGGGGTCACAGTCTAAGGATAGGGGTAAGCCATTTAGGACAGAAATGAGGAGGAATTTCTTCACCCAGAGAGTGGTGAACCTGTGGAATTCTCTACCACAGAAGGCAGTAGAGGCCAATTCATTAAATATATTCAAGAAGGAGTTGGATATATTTCTTAAGGCTAAGGGGATCAAGGGATATGGGGAGAAAGCAGGGACAGGGTTCTGAATTTGGATGATCAGCCATGATTGCATCGAATGGCGGAGCAGGCTAGAGGGGCCGAATGGCCTACTCCTGCTCCTATCTTCTATGTTTCTATGATCTTCCTGGCCTATGCAGCTTGGATTCACACCATGTAGTGTATTGAGCGAATAGTTGTAATTTTATGTCCTGTTCATTAAACGTTTCCTGTTGAATGCGTAAGAGTTTTACCAAAGCCTTGTCACAAATGGTAAACTTTAGAGGACTATTACTTAAAGGTTAATTGTATAGTATAGAAAGTAATGAAATATTACTAAAATAGGACAACATATTGATTTTTGATCAGTTATATTTTTATTAAAAGTCAGCTGTTAGTGGAATACTGTGCTGCCAGTTTGAGATAGGAAACTTTTGTTAATTACAGTCGTTAATCTTGCCCTATTCACTCATTACACGCTTTTCTGCACTCAATTTTGCAGATTCCGGAATTTGACAATCTCTATCTGGATATGAATGGAATTATCCATCAATGTTCTCACCCAAATGATGAAGATGTGCACTTTCGAATCTCTGAGGAAAAAATAATTGCTGATATTTTCCACTATGTGGAAGTTCTATTTCGCATCATTAAGCCAAAAAAGACCTTCTTCATGGCAGTTGATGGTGTGGCTCCAAGAGCAAAAATGAATCAACAACGTGGCAGACGTTTTAGGTAAGAAAATTGTTCGGTAGGGAGTTTAAAAATGGTCAAGGCACTTGCGAGCGGCTCAGCAAGTTCATCCAGTAAGTAAGTACCTGAGTCACATCGCCCAGGAATGTCCAGTCAGTCGGTTTGGCATTAATGGGCACTAATTAACCCTGGGCTAGGGAATGGAAACTTGTCTGGAGTTTTTCCTTCGAGTTAATCTCCAGCAAGCACTGCTAGAAACTACATCTGTGAACACTGAATGAGGACAAGATTGGGCTCAGCTGTGATGCCTCCTGTGGTCAAGTAGAATGCCAACATTCAATGTATAGGGTCCCGTATGAATAGTGGCCACTTGTATTCGGTACTAGAGGATGACTGGCACTGTGGAACTGTACCCCAGCAAGGAGCTAATTAATGCCTTCAGGAGAGAAGAAACCTCAGGAAAGATATATTGACCTTGAAAGGGATACAGCTCAAATTCAGCTGAATTATACCAGGGCTTAAAGGGTTATATTGTGATGGCAGGTTGCATAAACTTTGCTTTTATTCCCTTGAGTTTAAAAGGTCTTGAGGGGTGATCTGATTAAGGTATTCAGTAGGGGAGATACAGAGAAACTATTTCTTCTGGTGGGGGGAAAATCCAGAACAAGGGGGCACCATCTTAAATTTAGAGCAAGGATCTTTAGGGTCAAATCAGGTACTTTTTTACACAAAGGTTAGAACAAATCTGGAACTCACTCCCCCAAAAGGCTGTGGATGCTGGGTCAATTGAAATTTTAGACTTTCAGATTGATAGATTTGTGTTCGGGTATCAAGGGATATGGAACAAAGGTGGGTAAATGGAGTTGAGGTACAGATCAGTCATGATCTAATTCGATGGTGGAACAGGCTTGAGCACTGAATGACCTACATCTGTTACTATGTAAAATGAATTTGAAAGGCATTTTCAGGGAGCATTGATTGGTTGAATATTGATTTGTATGTTTCTGTATGATCATCCTGGAAAGCAAAGCTCACCCCATGCTCCTTTACTCCACTACCAACCTTCTCCTTAAACCCCTCATCCCTGTCCTCTCCACCCTCCCCTCCAACAAGTACAAGGAGCTCAAGGACTTCTTTGTCCCTAAATTGAGACCTTCTGCTCAGCTGCCTCTGCCGCACCCCCATTTCCCTTGCACACCAAGCAAAACCTCCTCCAAGGTGCCCCTCTGCCATGGTCCGAAACCCACATCTTTTTCTAAGTTCTCTTCAATCTTCCCCTCCCATGCCCTCTTAGCTTATCTTGTCCATCAGACCCACCTCTGCTCTCTTGATCCCATTCCCTCTAAACTGCTGACTGCCCAAATTCCCTTCCTCACCCCATGCTAGCTGACATTGTAAATGGTTCAATCTCCTCGGGTACTGTCCCCTTCCTTTTCAAAACCACCATTATCACAACCCTTCAAAAAACCCACCTCCCATCCCTCTGTCTATGGAAACTATCACCCCATCTCCAAGCTCCCTTTCCTCTTCAAACCCCTTGAACATGTTGTCGCCTCCTAAATCTGTGACTATCTCTCTTCCCGCAGCTCCATGTTTGAATCTCTCCAATTGGGTTTCTGCCCCATCACAACACTAGAACGGCCCTAATCAAAGCCACAAATTATATCCTCTGTGACTGTGGTGCATTTTCTCTCCTCATCATTCTCGATTTCTCTTCAGCCTTTGACACAGTTGAAATTGAGATGTGTGTGCATTGCATGCATGACATAATTGCAGCATGCAATGTGTGTGCTGATGTCATGGATGCAATGCATGTCATTGCTGGACTCGAGTTTTAGGTACGAAAGTAACTGGGCAATTTCAGTTTTTGGAGGCAGTTTTGGGAAAAAATTGATTTTTACCAATATATTCAAAAAATACTGAATTCGTGGTGGAAACTTTAAAAAAAAAAACAATTTATGAAGGATTAGTAAAAATTTCAAGTCTGAACTTAGACAGTAAGTGATAGGTTAATTGGCTTTTCGGGGACATTGCAGATGAGTCCAATCCTGATATTCCTTTACGTACATGCATTGACTTTTTTTCTCCTTTTTTGCGATTTTACTGGTGTAAAATAATGCTCAATTTAATTTCTTTTTCAGTTTCTATGTCAAATCAATATCGCACAAAAGCTGAGTGTCAGCTTTGGCTCAGTTGGTAGCACTCTCGCCTCTGAGTCAGAAGATTGTGGATTCACGTCCCACTCCAGAGACTTGAACACAATATCTAGGCTGACACACCAGTGCAGCACTGAGGGAGTGCCGCGCTGTCGGAGGTGTCCTCTTTCAGATGAGACATTAAACCAATAGCCTGCTCACCGATGCTGAGTTTGGGTTCTGCCAGGACCACTCTGCTCAAGACCTCATTACAGCTTTGGTCCAAACATGGACAAAAGAGCTGAATTCCAGAGGTGAGGTGCGAGTGACTGCCCTTGACATCAAGGCAGCATTTGACTGAGTGTGTCATCAAGGAGCCCTAGTAAAATTGAAGTCAATGGAAATTAGGGGGAAAACTATCCACTAGTTGGAGTCATACCTTGCACAAAGGAAGATGGTTGTGGTTCTCAGCCCCAGGACATCTCTACAGGAGCTCTTCAAGGCAGTGTCCTAGGCCCAACCATCTTCAGCTGCTTCATCAATGACCTTCCCTCCATCATAAGGTCAGAAGTGGGGATGTTCGCTGAAGATTACTCAGTGTTCAGTTCCAACCATCTTCCTTTGTGCTAGGTATGACTCCAGTTGGAATTCAGCTGTTTTGTCCATATTTGGACCACGGCTGTAATGAGGTCTGGAGCCGAGTGGTCCTGGCGGAACCCAAATTGACAATCGGTGAGCAGGTTATTGGTGAGTAAGTGCCGCTTGATAGCACTGTCGACGACACCTTCCATCACTGTGCTGATGATTGAGAGTAGACTGATGGGGTGGTAATTGGCCGGATTGGATTTGTCCTGCTTTTTGTGGACAGGACATAACCTGGGCAGTTTTCCACATTGTAGGTCAGATGCCAATGTACTGGAACAGCGTGGCTAGAGGAGCGGCTATTTCTGGAGCACAAGTCTTCAGCATGACAGCCGGGATGTTGTCAGGGTCCATAGCCTTTGCTGTATCCAGTGTGCTCAGCCGTTTCTTGATATCACGTGGAGTGAATCGAATTGGCTGAAGACTGGCTTCTGTGATGGTGCGGACCCTAGGAGGAGGCCGAGATGGATCATCCACTTGGCACTTCTGGCTGAAGATGGTTGCAAATGCTTCAGCCTTGTCTTTTGCACTCGCATGCTGGGCTCTGCCATCATTGAGGTTGGGGATATTCATGGAGCCTCCTCCTCTCGTTAGTTGTCTAATTGCCCACCACCATTCACAACTGGATGTGGCAGGACTGCAGAGCTTTGATCTGATCTGTTGATTGTGGAATCGCTTAGCTCTGTCTATAGCATGCTGCTTCCGCTGTTTAGCATGCATGTAGTCCTTTGTTGCAGCTTCCCCAGGTTGGCACCTCATTTTAGGTACGCCTGATGTTGCTCCTGGCATACTCTTCTGCACTCCTCATTGAACCAGGGTTGGTCCCCTGGCTTGATGGTAATGGTAGAGTGAGGGATATGCTGGGCCATGAGGTTGCAGATTGTGGTGGAATACAATTCTGCTGATTCCGATACCCCACAGCGCCTCACGGGTGCCCACTTTTGAGCTGCTAGATCTTTTCCATTTAGCACAGGTGCTCGTGCCACACAACACGATGGAGGGTGTCCTCTGTGAAAACGGGACTTCGTCTCCACAAGGACTGTGCGGTGGTCACTGCTACCAATGCCGTCATGGACAGATGTGTCTGCGACAGGTAGATGGGTGAGGACGAGGTCAAGTAGGTTTTTCCTTCGTGTTGGTTCTCTCTCCACCTGCCACAGGCCCAGTCTGGCAGCTTCAGGACCCAGTCAGTAGTGGTGCTACTGAGCCACTCTTGGTGATGGACATTGAAGTCCCCCACCCAGAGTACATTCTGTGCCTTTGCTACTCTCAGTGCTTCTTCCAAGTAGTGTTCAACATGGAGTACTGATTTATCAGCTGAGGGAGGGCAGTAGGTGGTAATCAGCAGAAAGTTTCTGTGCCCATGCTTGACCTGAAGCCATAAGAATTCATGGTATCCAGAGTCAATGTTGAGGACTCCCAGGGCCACTCCCTCCCAAATACCACTGTTCTGCCACCTCTGGAGGGTCTGTCCTGCCGGCGGTGATAGAGGAGTCTGGGACGTTTGCTGAAAGGTATGATTCTGTGGGTATGACTATGTTAGGCTGTTGCTTGACCAGTCTGTGGACAGCTCTCCCAATTTTGGCACATGTCCCCAGATGTTAGTGGTGAGGAGGACTTTGCAGAGTCGACTGGGCTGGGTGTGCCATTGTCGTGTCCGAAACCAGTGCCGAGGTCGATGCCGGGTGGTCCATCCAGTTTCATTCTTATTGTTTTTCGTAGCGGTTTGTTACAACTAAGTGGCTAGGCCCTTTCAAAGGGCAGTTAACAGTCAACCACATTGTTGTGGGTCTGCAGTCACATATAGGCCAGACCAGGTAAGGACGGCAGATTTCCTTCCCTAAAGGACATTAGTTTTTACGACAATCCGGTAGTTTCACGGTCACCATTACTGCTACTAGCTTTTTATTCCAGATTTATTTAAATAACTGAATTTAAATTCACCAGCTGCCGTGGTGGGATTTGATCTCCTGTCTCTGGATCAGTGGTCCAGGCCTCTGGAGTATGAGTCCAGTAATGTAACCACTATGCTACTGTTCCTTTTTACCGTTCCTACATTACAACAGTGACTACGCTTCAAAAAGTACTTCATTGGCTGTAAAATGCTTTGGGACGTCCGGTGATCGTGAAAGGCGCTATATAAATGCAAGTCTTTTTTCTTTCTTTGTAATTGTCATTCAGAATGACAAAAGCCTATCTGGCTTACAGGTTGATTAGGTTCATGGATAGAAACTGAAGAGACTTTTTTTGTCTTACTCTTGGCTTTAAGCCAAGAGTATGTTCCTCTAAGCAAGAGGGCATTATTTTTCCTACATGACTGCTGAGAACCTTTTGTAAAACCACAGAGTTCTTTACTTTAGAAGCTGAATGTAATGACCATTGTACCATAGAGATTTTAGTGTAATCATGCAAAACCTCGCATTCCAGGTTTTTGGGTGTCATAGCAGGACTGAAGCATTTTTTTGTTGCCAATCAGTTGATTTGTTATTGAGATTCCTTACTTTGCACTTCATCTTTTTACTGATCATGGAAGATTTGAAAGAAGTTTGAGTGAGAGAGTGTAATAATTAGGTAGTAATGGCCTGTATTTTCCAATCGCAGGCCTCCCGCGAGCGGAGGACTGCGATCTGGAAAAATCTGCGCCCTTACTTGAGGGCTCCCGGGACGCGCACGCTTCCGCTCCTGGGCTTCACCAAACTTGAAGTGCGCAGGGCCCACGTATACCAGAGGCGCATGTAGTTTCGCAGCGTCCCTGAGATCATGGGGAGCCGATCACAGAAGGGAATCTCCCTTCATACATTTGACAGGAAGACCTGTCAAATATATGAATGGAGATTAATGAAAAAACATAGTAACACTTTAAATAAATTTTTTAAAAATCACACATTTTTAAAATGACTTGAAATTAGAATAATTTAGAATAAGTATTTTAAACAAAAATTTAACTTTTTGAAAAAAATAATTAGATTTTTACGGGGCTAAAAATAAACTCACCTTTTTTTAAAAAGTATTTTTAAATGATAAATCAGTGGGAAAAAAAAATTTTTGTTTTACTTTTCTCAACTCTTATCCTGGTAAAAGCAGGCCTTATGCCCGCTTTTACCAGGCGTAAGAATTGTGAGGGTTTTCTGCGGGCGGAGGGTCTCCAAAAAGTGGAACTATCCGCCCGCAGAGGCCCTTCTCCAGTGCAGCCGGAGGATCTGTCAAGACCATTCTTGACAGATCGGAAATGCCGGTTTTCAGCGCATGCCTGAAACCGGCATTTCCGATGTCCCTACGGGTGGGTATACAGCATGTGAGTATAATTGCCGTTAAGATAAACACTGGGTCAGTTCAAAGGTCAGTTAAGAGGCTGCAGGACATTTGGCTGTGCTTTTTCATTTCTACGTGACAGAAATTTGAGCATGATGTATCAGATGTACTTTTATAAAATTACAAGTAGATCCCTCAGAGTGTTGCTTATGGTGAATTGGAGGATGTGCTATTTTATGCTACGTAATGTACAATATATTATCTGTGTCATTGACCTATGGTGATTGAATTCAAAATGCAACTCTGTTTTCTAATAAACTCAAGGAAAGACTTTCTCTGTCTCCTTTTTCCCTCTGTCTGTCTGTCTCTCCTTTTTCCCCACTGTCTGTCTCTTTTTCCATCTGTCTGTCTATCCGTCTCTCCCTTTTCCCTCTGTTTGTCTCTCCCTTTTCTCTCTGTCTCTCCTTTTTTCCTCTGCCTCTTTCACTTCCCCGCTGGACCTATCTGCAGCTGCCAGCCGGCCAACATTCATGTGGCTCAAAATCGGCGAGCTGCCTCAGGGCACCCATTTGGGCCAGTCTGCTGCTAGAAAATTGGCTCAGCAAACCCATGGAATCTCCGTCTCCAATTCATAACACTTCTAACGACGTGGTCTAAATGGAAGCAGACCAACCGATTACCAGTGAGCAGATTCTTCGCATAAAAAACGTTTTAAAGTCTTTACATTGCCACCCTGTTGAATGTATTTGTCGAATCGTTGGATAAAATGACCACACCACTTCCTAGGAACTGGCAATAAGTTGTTATTGCTTAGAATGTTTTTGCTTTCTTAATAAAAGCAGAGCAAAGAATTTTAAGCCACTTAATGGGTCATGGTGGGGAATGTGGTGAAAGAATTTTTTTTCAGTCGTGGGGCAGAAGGCATGGAGGCATATTAAGTGGTGAAATGTGGCAGGAGCAAGTGGGGTGGAAAGCATGGTGGGAGCGTGAAAGAGAGGGATAGCATGGACGCTTGTGCAGGCGAGAGCTGCAAGAAACAGCAGAGGAGCACAGGTGCCCATGGGTTCGGGAGCAAGGAGTCAATGAGGCTGCTGCCATTGGGTGAAGCAGGTTATTGAGATCAGAAAAAGCAGCAAGTTTTAAAAATTATATTTGGTGCACTCGAGTGTGATGGATATGTGCTAAACTTCCATATTTGTTTATGGGGGAAGGGGAAACTTGCCAGTCATCCCTAATGACTACACTTATTCTTTCTCGTTTATGAAAGTGTATATCTTCTGTTCAAAATGATTCATTGTGTTACAACAATTTTCTTTAAATGTAGATCAGCAAAGGAAGCAGAAGAGAAAATTAAAAAAGCCTTAGAAAAAGGAGAAGACCTTCCAACAGAAGCCAGATTTGACTCCAACTGTATCACCCCAGGTAATGCCCAGTTATAACATCATCTTCAAACTAAACAAATCTATTGCGGATTACAAATTATTGAATAGAATAAGATAGTGGCATAAATTTATTTCCTGTAAATAGTTAAGCTCTTACATTTGTGGTTCAGAATTTATTTCCAGAATCCAGGAAGTCAAATTTTCCCATGATTTGAATATCTGTCAAACCCAGATTCCGGAAACTTGGCAACCTCGTTCATCTTTTGTGGTACCAAAGATACTTTACTGGATTGATTTCCCAGCCGCGTTGAGTTTCTGATCTCATCTGAGGCAGCAATCGGGACAGGGAGACTGCACAGGAAGATAAAAATCAGTCTTGAGTTTCCTGTCCTGATGCTAATCGACGAGGAGTATTTTGGGTTTGAATTGATGCCTTCTATGGTACAATAGCCCACCAGCAGAATGTCACGGCTCACATATAAACAAAAAAACCTTTTTGGAAAGGCATTAATGGGTTGTGGATGCCCAAGAAACCGCATTTCTGTATGAGTTAGCGCATTTCTTTAAAATAGATTTTTAAGTCATTCATATGCAACATTAGTTCCAGCACAAAAACTTTGGTGTCTTCTAAATGCTCCAGGAGTGGGGAAACCTCGTAACATATTAAGCTACCAACTAATATGCAACATTGTAACCTTTAATGGGAGCTGAAACTGCCAGGAGATTTATTAACAGGTAGTCTATTCAAAAAGCAAAGTACTGCAGATTCTGGAAATATGAAACAAATCAATTCTAGGTTTGTTTTCTAATGCAAAGCTTCACCACACCCAGAAGCATCTACAGAACAATAGAGTTTATTTTGGGAAAGAAATCTTGCATTAACTTGAAAAGACATGGAACAAGCACTGAAATTCATTTTCAATGACAGTGCTAATTGCTCGCAGTCCGTTTTGGGGGAAAAAAAAGGTCTTGATACCCTTTTCCCATTGCATGTATTCTTAAGTCCGTGTGTTTGGTGTCACTTAAGAATTCTTAAAATCTTCTTAGTCCAGTTGGAAGTTAGTTCATTAAAACTATATAGCAAGCCATTTTTAGTTTTTAAAGGTAGGAATTTAAGGTCTTGGATGAGCCCCAAACTCTCACTTGGACAATGAAATAGGGGAGGGGGGAGCCTAATCCTGGTATTTGCAGAAGTATTATGTGTTGTGTCAAATGTTCATACCTCAATTTGCGATAAACACAATAAACCTAATTTGTCAATACAATTCATCTTTCACAGTATCAAAGTAGAATTCTACTGTTGGGTTCTCCATTGGCTGTCATTAATATTTAAGGTCAGCGACTCTCATTCATACAACCTGTACAGGAACAGCAGCAGAGCACTTCTCTTTTTGTTTTGAAGGGTCGGGGACGGGGGAAGAGAGCGAATTAACTGAGCTTTAATACTCCGGAATGATTTCTAAAACTCCACCCTTGTTGCAGGGCAGAGGCATTTTTGAGAATCTGTTTTTTGAGATTTTTTTTGTGCTGTGCCTGTTTAGACAAAATAGGATTTTTCATTTCTTGTATGTTCTGTTTTTGTTTCAGGCACTGCTTTTATGGCCAGGTTACATGAGCAGCTAAAATATTTTGTAAACATGAAGATTTCAACTGACAAATCCTGGGAAGGTGTGACTGTGTACCTGTCAGGTCATGAGGTAATTAAATACTAAGCAGCCCAAAATTGTCCCTTTCCTCAAATTGAAATTCCGAGTGGATGGGGAAAAAACACTTTCTAAATTGATATTAAAGTAGACTGTCAAATGTTAATTTCTGAAGGAATCCTGCTGGAGGCCATTGTTACTTAAAAAAATTAGTAATCAGAAAATACAAACTAGAAAATTATATTGGAAAAGATGAGCAAATATATGCAGTAGATTTACTTGTCATTACTATCAAAATGCCCTGGGGTCTTCTATTTATTCTACATTTGTTACCAATTGGAATCTAGTTTACCAATTTGGCCAGCACATTTTAACCCCTGTATAATATAATTTGTGTCAATGCAAGATATTGTGTTACCATGCTTCATGCAAGTAGTTTCATTGTATTCAGAACTATATTTATTCATGATACTTGGATTTCTTGGCATAAAATGTTAATCTAATTTCACTAATATATAAGTAGATGCTCATATGTGTCGAGTTTTATATTTTTGGTACATTTTTGTGCTCAATACTGTAAGGAATGTCACTGGTAGGGAATGGTACACTTTTCCATTTTCAACGCCCACAGTCCTAAAGTGCCCCTGTGTCGCAGGGTTGCATGCAGAGTAAAGTTTTTTCTGCACTGCTCTAATAATGTCCTTAACCACAACCTCCGAAAAGCATCTCTTACTGTACCAGCATGAACCTTGTGGCCTCGAGACTGTCAATTTGTGTTTAAAAGAGCAATGTTTTGTTCTGGAGCCATGCCTAATAGGAGAAACTGAATTAAGACTAGCCAGAGTTGTTTTGTGTGAAACCATTACAGCCATTAGAGCAGGAGTGTACCAACTTTTTGTCGTTGTGGGACTTGGGTCTATACTATGAAGCTTTGTGGGCCATACTACTGTTTCCATTAATTTGGATGTATCTCAAGGTGCAGATATTAACAGATTTTGTTGTTTTAATTTAGGATCGATACGCCAATGAGGCTATTACACTAACTAGCTCTATGTAAACCTCCAGTCCAAGAAATTGAAACAGGAGAAACTAGCGAATAAGGAATTGCAGCACAAATAGAACTGAGTTGTCTCAACTTCATGGGCCAGTTGCCTGGGCTCGGGGGTTGCATGTAATCCATGGGCTCTAGTTGGCACACTCCTGCACGAGAGAGAGACTTTTATCCTTTCAGTTGATGCTGGATCTGGAGATGGAAAGACAGCATTTCAACACTCTGATACCAAGTCCTTCGGTCTTTGGTAGTTAAGCTGTTGGATTTTAATCGGACAGCTTTTTTCAACAGCTAGTGATGGTAACAAATAGAAATACAGTATGTGACTGTTCAAATACATGTTTCTGTATTATGATATCTTTTTATTTTCATTGCTAGACCCCAGGGGAGGGCGAACACAAAATCATGGAATTTATTAGAGCTGAATCAAGAAAACCTGATCATGATCCCAATACGAGACACTGTCTATATGGATTGGACGCTGATTTAGTATGTATTAAGTAATGCACGAGAAAAAAATCATATTTTATCTTGTGATAGCAATACACATTAAAAATCTTTGGTGTCCCCCCTTCTCTCTTCCCCCCTCCCCCTTCTCTCTTTCCGCCCCCCTCCCCCTTCTCTCTTTCCCCCCCTCCCCCTTCTCTCTTCCCCCCCCCTCCCCCTTCTCTCTTCCCCCCCCCCTCCCCCTTCTCTCTTCCCCCCCCCCCCTCCCCCTTCTCTCTTCTCCCCCCCCTCCCCCTTCTCTCTTCCCCCCCCCCTCCCCCTTCTCTCTTCCCCCCCTTCTCTCTTCCCCCCCCTCCCCCTTCTCTCTTCCCCCCCTTCTCTCTTCCCCCCCCTCCCCCTTCTCTCTTCCCCCCTTCTCTCTTCCCCCCCCTCCCCCTTCTCTCTTCCCCCCCTCCCCCTTCTCTCTTCCCCCCCTCCCCCTTCTCTCTTTCCCCCCTCCCCCTTCTCTCTTTCCCCCCTCCCCCTTCTCTCTTTCCCCCCTCCCCCTTCTCTCTCTTCCCCCCTTCTCTCTTCCCCCCCTTCTCTCTTCCCCCCCTCCCCCTTCTCTCTTCCCCCCTCCCCCTTCTCTCTTCCCCCCTCCCCCTTCTCTCTTCCCCCCTCCCCCTTCTCTCTTCCCCCCTCCCCCTTCTCTCTTCCCCCCTTCTCTCTTCCCCCCTTCTCTCTTCCCCCCCTTCCCCCCTTCTCTCTTCCCCCCCTTCTCTCTTTCCCCCTTCTCTCTTCCCCCCTCCCCCTTCTCTCTTCCCCCCTTCTCTCTTCCCCCCTTCCCCCCCTCCTCTCTTCCCCCCTTCCCCCCTTCTCTCTTCCCCCCTTCCCCCCCTTCTCTCTTCCCCCCTTCCCCCCCTTCTCTCTCCCCCCCCCTTCTCTCTTCCCCCCCCCCCCCCCTTCTCTCTTCCCCCCTCCCCCTTCTCTCTTCCCCCCCTCCCCCCTTCTCTCTTCCCCCCCTCCCCCTTCTCTCTTCCCCCCCTCCCCCTTCTCTCTTCCCCCCCTCCCCCTTCTCTCTTCCCCCCTCCCCCTTCTCTCTTCCCCCCTCCCCCTTCTCTCTTCCCCCCCCCTCCCCCTTCTCTCTTCCCCCACCCCCCCTTCTCTCTTCCCCCCCCTCCCCCTTCTCTCTTCCCCCCCCCTCCCCCTTCTCTCTTCCCCCCCCCTCCCCCTTCTCTCTTCCCCCCCTCCCCCTTCTCTCTTCCCCCCTCCCCCTTCTCTCTTCCCCCCTCCCCCTTCTCTCTTCCCCCCCTCCCCCTTCTCTCTTCCCCCCCTCCCCCTTCTCTCTTCCCCCCCTCCCCCTTCTCTCTTCCCCCCCTCCCCCTTCTCTCTTCCCCCCCTCCCCCTTCTCTCTTCCCCCCCTTCTCTCTTCCCCCCCCCCCCTTCTCTCTTCCCCCCCCCCCCTTCTCTCTTCCCCCCCCCCCCTTCTCTCTTCCCCCCCCCCCCTTCTCTCTTCCCCCCCTCCCCCTTCTCTCTTCCCCCCCTCCCCCTTCTCTCTTCCCCCCCTCCCCCTTCTCTCTTCCCCCCTCCCTTCTCTCTTCCCCCCCCTCCCCCTTCTCTCTTCCCCCCCCTCCCCCTTCTCTCTTCCCCCCTCCCCCTTCTCTCTTCCCCCCTCCCCCTTCTCTCTTCCCCCCTCCCCCTTCTCTCTTCCCCCCCTCCCCCTTCTCTCTTCCCCCCCTCCCCCTTCTCTCTTCCCCCCCTCCCCCTTCTCTCTTCCCCCCCTCCCCCTTCTCTCTTCCCCCCCTCCCCCTTCTCTCTTCCCCCCCTCCCCCTTCTCTCTTCCCCCCCTCCCCCTTCTCTCTTCCCCCCCTCCCCCTTCTCTCTTCCCCCCCTCCCCCTTCTCTCTTCCCCCCTCCCCCTTCTCTCTTCCCCCCCTCCCCCTTCTCTCTTCCCCCCCTCCCCCTTCTCTCTTCCCCCCCTCCCCCTTCTCTCTTCCCCCCCTCCCCCTTCTCTCTTCCCCCCCCTCCCCCTTCTCTCTTCCCCCCCTCCCCCTTCTCTCTTCCCCCCCTCCCCCTTCTCTCTTCCCCCCCTCCCCCTTCTCTCTTCCCCCCCTCCCCCTTCTCTCTTCCCCCCCTCCCCCTTCTCTCTTCCCCCCCTCCCCCTTCTCTCTTCCCCCCCTCCCCCTTCTCTCTTCCCCCCCTCCCCCTTCTCTCTTCCCCCCCCTCCCCCTTCTCTCTTCCCCCCCTCCCCCTTCTCTCTTCCCCCCCTCCCCCTTCTCTCTTCCCCCCCTCCCCCTTCTCTCTTCCCCCCCTCCCCCTTCTCTCTTCCCCCCCCCCCCCTTCTCTCTTCCCCCCCTCCCCCTTCTCTCTTCCCCCCCTCCCCCTTCTCTCTTCCCCCCCTCCCCCTTCTCTCTTCCCCCCCTCCCCCTTCTCTCTTCCCCCCCTCCCCCTTCTCTCTTCCCCCCTCCCCCTTCTCTCTTCCCCCCCTCCCCCTTCTCTCTTCCCCCCCTCCCCCTTCTCTCTTCCCCCCCTCCCCTTCTCTCTTCCCCCCCTCCCCCTTCTCTCTTCCCCCCCTCCCCCTTCTCTCTTCCCCCCCTCCCCCTTCTCTCTTCCCCCCCTCCCCCTTCTCTCTTCCCCCCCCTCCCCCTTCTCTCTTCCCCCCCTCCCCCTTCTCTCTTCCCCCCCTCCCCCTTCTCTCTTCCCCCCCTCCCCCTTCTCTCTTCCCCCCCTCCCCCTTCTCTCTTCCCCCCCTCCCCCTTCTCTCTTCCCCCCCTCCCCCTTCTCTCTTCCCCCCCTCCCCCTTCTCTCTTCCCCCCCTCCCCCTTCTCTCTTCCCCCCCTCCCCCTTCTCTCTTCCCCCCCTCCCCCTTCTCTCTTCCCCCCCTCCCCCTTCTCTCTTCCCCCCCTCCCCCTTCTCTCTTCCCCCCTCCCCCTTCTCTCTTCCCCCCCTCCCCCTTCTCTCTTCCCCCCCTCCCCCTTCTCTCTTCCCCCCCCTCCCCCTTCTCTCTTCCCCCCCTCCCCCTTCTCTCTTTCCCCCCCCTCCCCCTTCTCTCTTTCCCCCCCTCCCCCTTCTCTCTTTCCCCCCTCCCCCTCTTTTTCTTGTTGCTTTAATTTCTCCCTAGTTGGAAATCTCCTTACCACCCACCATATAGCTGAACAAACTCCTTACCACCCACCATATAGCTGAACAAACTCCTTACCACCCACCATATAGCTGAACAAATCAGTCATAGTGATATATCACTTTATGGTTGGAAGCATCTGGTCTCCAGTTGGTACCTACCCACAGTGAGCCAGTGGGTGGTAAAGCTGGTACTCCACTGTTACCTCATCACAACTTACAGATCAATAACTATATTGTACTATTATTACATTTAAATACTGTTGAATAGTTTTTATTTTATATAAAAAAAATACAAAATCATTGTATGTGACTCTTGTTGATGCAGTTCTTTTTAAGAACGCATGATTAAATGCTTTGTGTTTTTGCAAAATTTCACTGATCAGAGTAAGTGCTTTCATTATGGTTACAAGTAGTCTTTTTAAAAAAAAGTAATTCACTCTCCAGTGTACAACTAAATTACTGATCTTTGTGTTTGATGTAGATTATGCTTGGATTAACAAGCCATGAACCAAATTTTTCCCTTTTGAGGGAAGAAGTTCGATTTGGTGGCAGGAAATCTCAGAAAAGGTAGGGTCTTTGTACTTTTGAATAGTGTTCTTCGGGCTTTAAATCAAAGTTTTTTATTCCTCTCTTAGGAATGCATAATTTCACCCATCTTTCTTCCTGGGCGTTTCCTTTGCCAGCTCAAATTACTTCACCGAGCTTGTTTAATACTCTAACCACAGAGCTGTGCAATAGTGCTCTGTGCTCACCAGCCCTTTCCTTCCTGAGAAGACAATCTTTGGATTCTGCTGGATATCTTCCTACTACTGCATGGCTAAAATAGAAAAACTTACATTGTTCTTCATATTCTTGATGTTTCAGTAGCTAGATTATTCTTTCTTATGTTAATTTTTGATGCACAAATATCTGCTAATCATAGTTATGTTTGTTGCAGGATTGCTGCAGTTGAAGAAACTACGTTTCACTTATTGCACCTGTCCCTAATGAGAGAGTATATTGACTATGAGTTTTCATCTGTACGGGTCAGTATTTGGATTGGGATTTGTTTCTAAAGACGATACTGAATTGCCACATAACCGTAAATGGTATAAAAGGCGATACTGCAGCAGTTAGTTTCTCTTTGGTCTCCCTTCTTTATCAGCTTTTATGCTGTCAAACCGTTGGTCAGAGATTGGTTCGGTGGAGGCAGTGCGTGAAGTGCCCCTTTCTGGTGGCATCAGGAATTTAGTTTGCTGCCCACAACCTCTGTTGCCTGCAGCCTCTGTCTGTTGCCTGATACCTTCAGAAAGGAGCTTCTACAAAATATCTACACAGGTTAACTCTGAGCAGGACCTTGATCGCAAAGTATAGGAACAAAACTGAACTGAGACACAGGAGTATGTAAGTAGGTATCTCTATTTCCCAATTAGACGCAGGAAGAACCGGTGCATTAATGATCCAGTCCACCGTCTCTAACTTAAAATGTGATAAAATGAGAATACCTCATGATATTAAGTCTTTTTTTAAACTTGGGAATATTTATCTGTACATACCCTTACGACTTCTTCCAAGGCTTCTGCCAGTGCTACTCTGCGACTGTCTATTACAGGGTGCACAAAGCTGACTTAGGTTGACTTGGAACCTACAAAGTGCATTGGGTCCATTTTGTTTCTTCTGTGGGTGGCAGTCGAACTCATTATGTAAAGAATTGTAATTCCAATAGTCTGGGGTAGTGGGGAGTTCATTGTCCATTATTTAATGAGTGATAACTCACAAGTGAAGAAATCGTTTTGATCATTCACGACCATGTGAAAACCAAAGCAGCTGTTCAATGAGTACAAGGTTTGTTTTGTGTTTTGCCGCATGTGTCAAAGAAAACAACTTTGAATGAATTTTCCACTGCAAAGCTTTTTTTATCCCCTCTTCCTGTGAGAGCAACACTTTTTTGCATCACCCGTTTCATGCATTATTCACAGCTGAAAGGGCAAACTGCCTATTTCAAGCCCCCCTCCCCTCCCCCAAGGTATGTCTGCAGCCAACTGCTTGGAGATGTGTGAGACTGACCTTGGGATAACTCCCTCCAACTTTATTTCTCCCCTTCATCACTCAGCACCTTGCTGCTCTGGCTGGTTCTGAGCTTTCTAGTTGTATTCAAGAATTGGCAATGATGGTGATTATCCTGCTCAGGCCAATAGTAGGAGACAGACCCATTGAGATCATAGAATGGTACACCACTGAAGGAGTCCATGCGGCCCTTCGACTCTGTGCTGGCTCTTTTGAAGAGCAATCCAGTTAGTCCCACTCCCCCACTCTTTCCCCATATCCCTGCAGCTTTTTCTCTTTCAAGTATTTATCCAATTCCCCTTTGAAGGCCACCACCCTATTAGGCAGTGGATACAGTTTTCCTCCTGATACCTCTGGTTCTTTTGCCAATCACCTTAAATCTGTGCCCCCTTGTTATTGACCCAGCAGCCATTGGAAACAGTTTATTTTTATTTACTCTATCTAAATCTTTCATGATTTTAAACCTCTATCAAATCTCTTGGCCTTCTCTGCTCCAAGGAGCACAACCCCAGCTTCTCTAGTTTATTCACGTAATTGTATTCCCTCATCCCTGGAACCATTCTAGTAAAATTCTCTGTACCCTCTCAATCCTTCATGTCCTTCCTAAAGTGTGGTGCCCAGAATTGGACACAATACTCCAGCTGGGGCCGAATTAGTAATTTATATAGGTATAGCATTCCTCTGAGTCAGAAGGTTGTGGGTTCAAGACCCACTCCAGGGACTTGAGCACATAAAGCTAGGCTGACACTCCAGTGTAGTGCTGAGGGAGTGCTGCATTGTCGGAGGTGCCATCTTTCAAATGAGACATTAAACCAAGGCCCCGTCTGCTTTCTCAAGTGGACGTAAAAGATCCCATGGCACTATTTCGAAGAAGAGCAGGAGAGTTATCCCCGGTGTCCTGGCCAATATTTATCCCCCAACATAACAAAAACAGATTATCTGGTCATTATCACATTGCTGTTTGTGGGAGCTTGCTGTGTGCAAATTGGTTGCTGCGTTTCCCACATTACAACAGTGACTCCACTTCAAAAGTACTTCATTGACTGTAAAGTGCTTTGAGACCTCTGGTGGTCGTGAAATGCCCTATATAAATGCAAGTCTTTCTTTCTTTTGTACTCTATGCCTCTATTTATAAAGCCCAGGATCCCATATGCTTTATTAACTGCTTGGTTAACCTGTCCTGCCACCTTCAAAGATTTGTGCACAAGCACCCCCAGATCTCTCTGTTCTTGCACCCACTTTAAAATTGTACCATTTAGTGTGTATGGTCTTTCCTCATTCTTCCTACCAAAATGTGTCACCTCCCACTTCTGTGTTGAATTTCATCTGCCATGTGTCCACCCATTCCACCAGCTTGTCTCTGTCTTCTTGAAGTCTATTACTGTTTACCACACTTCCAAGTTTCGTATCATCTGCAAATTTTGAAATTGTGCCCTCTACCCCCAAAACCAAGTCATTAATGTATATCAAAAACAAGTGATCCTAGTACTGAACCTTGGGGAATGCCACTGTATACCTCCCTCTCGTCTGGAAAAAAACAGCCATGTTTGCTGATGGTGCTTCTACCAGAGGAACTGTTACAATTTTGGGTATCTTTTTTAAGAATTTGTTTACCCCCTCTAGTTCAACAGTTCTGCTAAGCAGACCGTTAAATTTTGTTTTCTAAATAATCTCCCTTGTAGAGTTGTGACCTAAGGATTAGCAGTTGCCCTGCTGCAGTAATGAGCCAGTGGATTAAACCTAATACTGTGCTACACTGCCACATTCACTTTGGAACTTCAATCAGACTTAAATAAAATGCTTGTTCTTGATCTCAATTAACAGGACAAGATTTGCTTTGAATATGACCTTGAACGAATAATTGATGACTGGATATTGATGGGGTTCCTTGTTGGTAATGATTTTATTCCTCATCTACCTCATTTACACATCAATCATGATGCATTGCCTTTGCTATACAAGACGTACACTGAGGTCCTGCCAACCCTTGGAGGTGAGTGCATGAAACAAAATACTCTCTGTAGTAAATTAACTCTCTGTGGTTTATTCCAGCATGATTTCAAACTCATTGTTTCATAGACAAATAAGTGATTTGCAGTGAAATTGTAATTTTCTTTTGATCAGGGTATATTAATGAAGGCGGAACTTTAAATTTGGAACACTTTGAGAAGTATCTTGTAAAACTGTCAGAGGTAAGCATAGATTGTTTCCATCATTTGAAAGTTTTATTTGAACTGTTTTTGCAGTTCACATAAATGTAGCTTAATTTAGACTGAAGACTTTTTTTGAATTGGTCTGTTGAAAGAAAAAGCCAAGAATATATTCAGCCTTGTCACTAAGATTTCAGTGATATGTAATGGCAGATGTGTGTAATTTGCAGTTGGGTCTACTTCTCCTCCTGTTTTAAAAAAAAATAAAACACATTGAACACAAATTCCAGTTTCTGTGTTTCCAAACTTGGCTTGTATCTGGAGAGCGTTATTAGAGCTAACAACATACTGGTGTTTACAGGTCATGTGGTTATTGCGCTCAGCAAACAGTTAGTAGTCTTAAGAGCTTTTAAATTGCTTATGGTCATTAGTACTTTTTCTGTGTATGCCCATCTACACTTCTTTATAACGTTAAAATGTTAAAAAAATTCTTGTCTCACTTTTCCCATCCAAAGAGGTGAAGTGAGAGTTGACCTGTTCCAAAAGCCTTTGTCAGTCTTGCATCAGCCTTTAGGAAATGAACAAGAACTTCATGGAGAATGATGTGTTCCACCCACCCATTTTTCATCTCCATATGGGAAGGGTCTGATATATACTTCCACTCCCCCAACTCCTGAAAATATAGCCAAAATCAGGTATCATGGGTGGGAACCTTTTATCTCCTACTCTATGGTATGACACTAGCTGCAACTTTGACTGACTTGGTAAAAGGGCCTGCATGCCTCCATGGTTGAAAAACTACATCGGTAGACGCCAGACAAATTGAAGTTGTTCATTGTCCAAATATAATTTGTCTAACTTGCTTAAGGGGCTCAGATTGAGAGCTTTGGAAATCATGAACCCACAGACCTTACTACAGCAGTGTTTGGTGCTGTACCATAAGATGAAAAGTTCCAAAGTATGGCATCTGTCTTTCCTTTGGCGCAACAAACTGAGAGTGAAAGTAGCTTGGTGCAAATGACTTTCAGTTAATCCTATTCCCTGATTTAGCAGCACCATCTTTGAGCCTTTTATCAATGACATTCTATTTTTTTTCTACCTTTAGTCAGCGATTATTTGTTTGGGTATTTTTAATTATAAGTCATAAATGATTGAAAACTGAATCTTTTTTCCAGTTCTGACGAAAGGTCTTCGACCTGAAACGTTAACTCTGTTTCTCTCTCCACGCATGCTGCCTGGCCTGCTGAGTTTTTCCAGCGTTTTCTGTTATTTCGGATTTCCAGCATCTGCAGTATTTTGCTATTGAATCTTAAGTGATGCCAGTTCAAACTTTTCTCCCACCTTTTCAAATACAAACAAGTTCAGATGCATTGAAAGTGATTACTTGCTAAACAAGCGCATTAAGCCACTAAAAAACACTGGTATGCTTTCTGGTATCTTGTGCAAATTGATCTTTCTGCATTCTCAGGAGACAGCTGGGTAATTTCAGGAGATGCCTCTCAATTTATAGAGTTGCCTGAACCATACTAGATTAAGTTTATATGTATCAGTTGGTGAAAATTTTCATCAATTCAGTAGTATTTGGGTGGCTTTTTTTGCTTTGTTGAAGTGTTTGCCTGATTAAACGTGATATTATTTGATTGCAGTTTGATCGTGAACATTTCAGTGAAGTTTTTGTTGACCTAAAGTGGTTTGAAAGTAAAGTGGGTAAAAAGTACCTAAATGAGGCAGCAGGCATTGCAGCAGAGGAAGCAAAACGTCGTAAAAAGAAAAACAAGGTATGTATCATCTTGTTGTTCTTCAAATACTCTTTACAACTGAATGTAGGGTTAACTTTTTAAATTAATGTTATATTGCAAAAAAAATGCAATAGTTTAAACCAACAGTGCTCACCGAATCTCGGAAGTGCTCAAGTAATTCAGTCTAATTGAAGTATGGAATTAGTAAAGGTCAACTGGCCAGTCAAGCCTGCTCCTTCCACAGACTAGGTACAATTTATCCTACCACATGCATTTCATCTCCTGAGAAATTCTTCCCGATCCCCAGAAATTATCAAGCAAAACTCCAGAAGATCTGTCCATCCTTGCATTGCTGTGTTCAAGCTTGGCATGATATGCTCTATAGTGTTTTCCCGTCACCCTCTTCCGACTCACAGCATGGAAACCTGTGCTCCACTGACTGTTTAGTTGTCTCAGTCAAGTGACGCAGCATGAGGGGGGTTTGCTAATCGTATTGATGCACTGAGTCATAGAATAAACTGATTTAAGTTCAAGACCAACATGTGCCTGAAACTTACTCCCAAGTAATTGAGTAAACATAAGATAAATACTGTGCAGGAGTAGTTAAGGTATCAATGTTTGTGTGTTTCTCCCCATCTTTCCTAGGTCATTAAACTGCCTGCAGTATGATGACTGTGGTTTAAATGATTCAGCAGGAAAATATACATTGGTCTCATCTGAATTTGTTTACAAATCTGTTCATTTTTACCAATAATGAGTTCAAACATTCCATTGTTACCATGGTTCTTATTTGAGAGTCATCTTATTGAGGTTTAAAATTATTTACTGACTCAAAGTTCAGGAAAAACATTGGTTATAATGTAGATATCCCATGTAAATATTTTTTAGAAAGCCACAGTTTATACCTCCACCTCTAACCGTTTGGGTGTGATTTTAGTTAGATCTGATATAGATTGCTATGTAATGTCTTATGATAGGGAAGTTAATCTCTGGAGAAGGAGGGGGAATGGAATTAGTGGCATTAGTTCAGTCCAGTGTTCTGTTGACTGGTTGTGGAGGAGCTCTGTCTCTATTAAAGGAGAAGTTTGTAAGAGTGCTGCCTTTTTTTGAGGGAGCTTTATTGGGAGAGGAAAACATTTTATGCAATTTTTTTATCTACAGGTTCGAGATGATTTGTGTTTAGCTGTATTAGATGAAGGTGGAAATGAGACAGGAGCCTGTTCAAACTGCAGTACTGAATTCAATCACAAAGGTAGGCATAAGCCATGCATAAACATTTTAACACTCTGAAACCATTGCCAGTTATTCTAATAACAGTTCATTCTTTGGATCTCAGTAAAACATTAAATTTCAGTGTTATTTTTGAATTTGCTTGCATCAATAAAGTCACAGCTAATTGAAGTAAATTTTAAAATGCATTATTTTTTCTAGCTAATGTTTAGACATGACAACTCTTGTCACACAAGTATATTCAGTTTTTGCAGTCAGTATAATGGACTGAAACTGATTTACATGGCCACATTTCATTCCATTTCTGCACTTTCATCGGTAACTTAAACATAGTATATTTCAACTATTTCAGATCTGTGGGATGATGACAATAACGATGACAATGAGGACGAGGATGATTTGTTTGAGACAGAATTCAGGCAATACAAGAGAGTCTATTACATGACTAAGATGGGTGTAGAAGTTGTCTCTGAGTAAGTGAATTTTGTTTTCTACTCTTAAACTGAACTAGCGTTTAATCACTTGATTATATTATTACGAATGAGAAAGGTTTCCCAAATAGATGGTGACGGTTTTAAATTAAAAGGCAGACCATTTGTTGGAGCACTGAGTTGACTTACGATAGCAGGAGCTTTCCACTCGGGAGGGAACAGAGAACATGTGTGGTACAGTGTTTTGGAAAACGAGTACATGGGTTGCTGGTTTATCTGCCAAGGAGTGGATTTGAGTGTTCTCGGAGAAGGGGAGGGGACCGCCAGCTGACCCCCCTAACCCAGAATTCTAGTAGAAACGATTCAAAATATTTGAGTTTAGCCTTGAGGTACAAGCCCTGAAATTACGAGACTCTGCTCTCTGCATCGTGTCTTGCTCTGGCTACAGAAATGCAACACGGAGAATAGGGCACACTGAGCTCTGACCCAGTTGTCCACACTGGAAGCAGAGTTTCACAATTTCAAAGCCATGATCTTTGCATTTTGTCAATCAAGAAACCTGAGCTGGTATTTGTATGAACTCTCAACCTCTGGGTTGCTAGTCCAGTACCCTAACCACTATGTTACTGTACCCTATGCATGCACGCCATCAGTTGAGAAAAGGATTGAGCCTGGCGCCTTTTGGACAAATAGGCTGCTGCCACTCACTGTTGAAGCTCGCACAGGAAGAGTTGCAGAGTTGCCACTTGGGCAAGGTACTGGAGAGCATCCAACAGAGGGGAAAAAACATGTATCTGTTGAAAAATCTGATTTGGGAATATGGAGAAACTAGTGCCGCCCACCAACTCTTGTTAGGTTGAATAGCAGTAGTTAGAAGTTTTTAATGTTTGTTTTGTTTGGCAAAATTTGATTTTTTTTTCTTCTTCCCAATAGTGAATTTCTTGCTCAACAGGCAGAATGTTATGTTCAAGCAATACAATGGATTTTGCACTATTATTATCATGGTGTACAGTCCTGGAGCTGGTAGGTTTTTGCATGGAGATATTTGAATACAAGTTTTGTGACTGTGGCAGTATTGCTGTATCTCTTTCTTGCCTGTTTTTATTTAAACATGGTTATGTAGTTTCTGTTAAATATTTTATAGAATGTAGAGATTTGTTCTTGGATGTGGGATAAACCACTTAAATTTGTGTTGTTAAATGAACACTAGATGCTTGGAAGAGGAACCTTAAGAGATTGCAAAGAGAGTTTCGAATGAATGTAATGAACTGAAATTTGTTTTACCGATCTTTTCATCTGAACTCTTAATGAAAATGTGCTCACTGCCTTATAATCGCTCCCAAGTGTGACGCAGCTCGGAATGAGAAAAGGTCATTTGGCCCATTTAATATCACTCCTTCCACAGTTCATGATTAACTACCTCAATTATGGATTCCATATCCTCATTGCCCCAAGATCTCTTTATTCTCTTATCCCTTTGTGAATTAAACAGATTTGTTGCAGCTCATTTTTTTTTATATAATGTAATAAAAGTCAGTAGTAGAGCTTGAATTCTCAACCTTCTGACTTTGAGGCGAGAGTGCTGCCAACTGAGAAACATAGAAACATAGAAACATAGAATCTAGGAGCAGGAGTAGGCCATTCGGCCCGTCGAGCCTGCTCCGCCATTCAATACGATCATGGCTGATCATCCAAATCCAGTACCCTGTCCCTGCTTTAATCCCCACAGTACACATATCCCACCCTACCCCCGTAACCCCACGTATTTAATTCCCCCTAACATATCCCATCCTATCCCCATAACCCCACATATTTAATCCCCCCTAACACTAAGGGTCAATTTATCATAGCCAAATCAACCTAACCCACACATTTTTGGACATAAGATAAGTTGCTACTTGTTCAATCAGGTAACTTTGCAAATTGGAATGTGTAAATCAGTTATAGGCTCCAACTCTGAAGCACACAGTATTTTAATGTTGTATTAAAGTGTGATAACTGCATGCTCTGAAAAATATTTTTAATATTTTAAACAATACCAGATGACATGGATGTACATTAGTTTCATTTTGGTTTCAGCTGATAGTCGTGAGGCCCTCTCTGTTTTTGGGCACTTCACTGTAAATGAGAGACATAAATTCTTTATGCATCACATAACATGCTAATCTTTTTATAAAAAAAAATAATACTCTGGCCATATTCAGATGAAATAAAAGCCTTAGATTTTTTCCAAAGCTCTCCGTGATGTGGCATGATGCCGAATCTTCTCTGCATTTGTACAGTTAGATATTGAAATAGGACGTTCGTGGCCCAGCTTCCGCTCCCAGCTTGGTGGGCAGCAGGGTTCTTTTCTGCAGCTGGTGCCAGATTGTGAATTGTCGCGTAATGTTTCACCACCTAACCTTGCAAGTGCAGAGAAAATGGCTGTTGGGGAGACAAACCATTCCATGGTGACTTTTAAAAAAAAAAACATTTTTTATAACTGCATGGGTGTCATTTTCATTAAAGTCATTGGACAGCTTTATTTGAAATAATTTGTTCCAATGTAGAAGTGTAGCTTTTCAAATTTACCAGCTTATTTTGAGTCGCCCTTTCAATGATGAATTAAAATATCATTTCAAGTGAAACCATAAAGGTTGGTGAGTTTATTTACAAAAAAATTCAAAGTGCAATATACATGATTTAAATGTTCTGTTTCACTGTTTAGGTACTATCCTTTTCATTATGCACCTTATCTATCAGACATTCGTAATATCAGTAAATTGAAGATAACATTGGATATGGGGAGACCATTCAAGCCATTTGAGCAGCTTCTGGCTGTTCTACCAGCAGCTAGCAAAGAGCTTCTACCCAACTGCTACCAGGTAAGTTGAGTTGACTCTTAGGTCGGAATTTTCTGAGTTAAGAGCGGGTGGGTTGGAGGCATGCTGGGAAGTGAAAGTTGAAAAAATGTGAACCCCGCCCTCAACCCGCCTCCAACCTGCCCACTTTCACCTTTCACTCAGGTGGGAGGGGGGGTGCGGGCTGCCAAGAGGCGAGTTGGCAATTTAAATATTATAATGAGGCCTGAAGACTCTACTTTAGCCTGCTTTGCAGATTTTACTGCAGGCAACCGGATTCCCGGCTTGGGTTCCCGTGGCTGCAACACCTTCAGCCTCGGACATGCTTGTCCGGAGACAGCGTGCTTCCCTCCTGCACCCCCCCCCCCCCCTCCCAACTCCCCCACCATCACCCCAACCACCCAGTTCGGGATCTCCCCACCCCACCCCCCCTGACAAACCCCCCCCGAATTGGACTACCACCCCATGACCTGGACTCCTTCCCCGCCACCCCCAACATCTTGGGCCTAGAATTTACCTGTTACTGCGGTCTCCTTCTCAGAACCCGCCCCTGACGTCTCCCATCTTCTCTCTCTCCTCTCTTTCTTTCTCCTCTTCTTTCTCTTTCTCCCCTCCTCTCTTTTTCTCCCCTTCTCCCTCTCTTTTTCTCCCCTTATAGAGTCATACAGCACAGAAAGAGGCCCTTCGGCCCATCGTGTCCGCGCCGGCCATCAAGCCCACTGTCTTCTAATCCCTTTTTCAGCAATTGGTCCGTAGCCTTGTATGCTAATGCGTTGCAAAGTGCTTATCTAAATGCTTCTTGAATGTTGTGAGGGTTCCTGCCTCTACCACCCTTTCAGGCAGTGAGTTCCAGATTCCAACCACCCTCTGGGTGAAAAAGTTTTTCCTCCAAATCCCCTCTAAACCTCCTGCCCTTACCTTGAAACTATGCCCCCTGGTTATTGACCCCTCTGCTAAGGGGAAAAGTTCCTTTCTATCTACCCTATCTATGCCCCTCATAATTTTGTACACCTCAATCAGGTCCCCCCTCAGCCTTCTCTGCTCTAAGGAAAACAACCCCAGCCTGTCCAGTCTCTCTTCATAGCTGAAGCGCTCCAGCCCAGGTTACATCCTGGTGAATCTCCTCTGCACCCTCTCCAATGCAATCGCATCCTTCCTATAGTGTGGCGACCAGAACTGCACACAGTATTCCAGCTGTGGCCTAACTAGCGTTTTGTACAGCTCCATCATAACCTCCCTGCTCTTGCCTTCATTAACCGAGGCATAGAATATAAGTATCCCATATGCCTTTTTAACCACCTTATCTACCTGTCCTGCTGCCTTCAGGGATCTATGTACATGCACACCAAGGTTCCTCTGTCCTTCCTAGGGTCCTACCATTCATTGTGTATTCCCTTGCCTTGTTAGTCCTCCCAAAATGCATCACCTCACACTTTTCAGGGTTAAATTCCATTTGCCACTGTTCTGCCCATCTGACCAACCCGTCTATATTGTCCTGTAGCCTGAGGCTTCCCTCCTCGCTATTTACCACTCCACCAATTTTCGTGTCATCTGCAAACTTACTGATCATACCTCCTACATTCATATCTAAATCATTAATGTACACTACAAACAGCAAAGGACCCAGCACCGATCCCTGCGGTACACCACTGGACACAGGCTTCCAGTCACAAAAACAACCTTCGACCATCACCCTCTGCCTCCTGCCACTAAGCCAATTTTGGATCCAATGTGCCAAATTGCCCTGGATCCCATGGGCTCTTACCTCCTTGACCAGTCTTCCATACGGGACATTGTCAAAAGCCTTACTGAAGTCCATGTAGACTACATCAACTGCACTACCACACACCTAGTCACCCCCTCAAAATTCAATCAAATTGGTTAGACATGATCTCCCCCCCGACAAAGCCATGCTGACTATCCTTGATTAATCCTTGCCTCTCCAAGTGGAGACTAATTCTGTCCCTCAGAATTTTTTCCAATAATTTCCCTACCACTGATGTTAGGCTCACTGGCCTGTAATTCCCTGGTTTAACCCTACTACCCTTCTTGAATAATGGTACTACGTTAGCTGTCCTCCCTCCCCTGTGGCCAGAGAGGTTCTGAAAATGTGTGTCCGAGCCCCTGCAATCTCCTCCCTTGCCTCACACAGCAGCCTGGAATACATCTCGTCTGGGCCTGGGGATTTATCCACTTTTAAGCCCGCTAAAACCGCTAGTACCTCCTCCCTCTCAATACTAATATGTTCAAGTATATCACAATCCCCCTGCTTGATTTCTATGCCTACTTCGTCCTTCTCCATAGTGAACACAGATGCAAAATATTCATTTAAAACCTCACCTACATCTTCTGGCTCTACACACAGATTGCCACTTTGGTCCCTAATGGGCCCTACTCTTTCCTTGGTTATCCTCTTGCCCTTAATATACTAATAAAACACCGTGGGATTTTCCTTTATTTTGCCTGCCAGTGTTTTTTCATGCCCCCTCTTCGCTCTCCTAATTTCTCCCCTTCTCCCTCTTTTTTCCTCCCCTTCTCCCTCTCTTTCGCTCATGTATGCCTTCTAGCTGTAACATAGTCACAGATCTGTGAAAAGATAACCTGCCTGGCTTCTTGCCAGGGATTGCAGTGAAAGAATCTTGTGTGAGAGCAGGATAGAAGAAAAATTAGTATGTAATGGTAGAAACCATATCTTTAAGTTTGAGAAGTATGATTGTAGCTACTTGATGTTTATTGTTACATTCTCAGTTTTTAATGACCGATGAAGAATCTCCAATCATTGAGTACTATCCTCCAGATTTCAAAACTGACCTTAACGGCAAGCAGCAGGAGTGGGAAGCTGTTGTTCTGATTCCATTTATTGATGAGGTAAGTACTTTTTAGTGTTACCACTTTGTTTTTCAAGTGTTTATATTTGTAAAAGAGAACCAACTGTAAATTATTTTAATCCCTAAATCTGACAAATTTGTAAACCACTTGAGTTGTAACAGTCTTGCTTTTGGTTTGAAAATATTAAAAGATTTGTTTTTGTTGCTCCTTACCTGCCTGTAAAACAGTGGTTGGAGCTTGTAGTTCAATATGTACTTGTATATGACTTTTTTTTTTGTTTGGGGTAACTTAGAGAAAGTAGTGTGTGGGGTGGGGGGGGGCGGGCGGTGGTGTGTGTTTAAGGAGACAGATCACGTTCTATTGAGAGCATGTGTGGGAAATCACCCCCTCACTTCGGAGTTTATAATGGATATCTCAAAGCCCTATTATCTCTGTCCAGTATCATTTTACCACTTCCTATAGCATTTCATCCATTTGTAAATGTGTAACAAAACTAAATATTTTCCAACCTTTTCAGAAACTGTTACTGGCAGCTATGGAACCATGTAATAGGTCTCTCTCAGAAGAGGAGAGACAGCGCAATAGGCATAGTGGATGTGTCATGTTTTGGTGTGATAAAGAAATTGAATTTAAATATTCATCGCCATGGCCAGAAAAATTTCCAGATGTGGTGCAATGTCATGCAAGGTAATGAGACTTTGCACAATATCAAGTTTTAAATTGTTCCCTGAAGGATTGTTCTACAATTTAAACAACTGCTACTACTGCTAATATTACATTTTTAATTTACTACTATTGGTATTTTCTTTCAGACATGAAGAGATTCCCTTGGAGGCATGGAGAGTAGATCTCAGTTACACAGTAAAGCCTGTCACTGATAAGGGTTCTCTGTACTTCTGTGGGTTTCCAACTCTGAAGCATATTAAGCATAAGGTAAGTTTTCCCTGTGATGGTAAATTTCTGTTAATTGCACAACTTGCTTGCTGCAATTGTATTTGTGAATCAGGAGCAGGAATAGACTCACCGGCATTGTTGTATGCATGAAACAGTTTGTTGTAGGCATGGAGAGATTGCATCATTTTAAAGGCAAGTTATTGGATCACCACCCTGTGGATGATTGTAGGTTTGTTCCCCTGCCCCCGATCCACTTAATCCAATCGTAGCCACTATGCTTGGAGACTGAGTGGACCCCTGGGCTTTTTGCTACGGGGGGCGGAAAATCAAAGGGAAAGACATGAACGTATATGTAACTTTTCTCCGAAACAGTTCTGCTACTCTTGGCAGGACATATATTGTTTAAATGTGAGCAGTCGCACGACACCAGGTTATAGTCCAACAGCTTTATTTGAAATCACAAGCTTTCGGAGCGCTGCTCTTCGTCAGGTGAAGTGAAGCGATGCAGCGCTCCGAAAGCTTGTGATTTCAAATAAAGCTGTTGGACTATAACCTGGTGTTGTGCGACTTCTCACATTTGTCCACCCCAGTCCAACACCGGCATCTCCACATCATATATTGTTTAGAGTGGGCTTGAAACATGTGCATCTATACAACTGGGTCCTGTTTCCATGGCTGTGTGCTGTACTTTGATAGCTGTGATAAGAATATTGTGTTTGCCACTCACCAGATCTTACAAGAGTAAGAATTAAGGGAGCATAGCTATTACACTTTTGGTTAATGCCCTCATCTTTGACTTTTTCCGGATCTTGGTTGTGCCATTTGCAAGTCCTAAGAAGAAACTAGGTCCTTTGCAGGCAGACAGAAAATTGGTAGAGCAGTCACCTTGCTTTTGTGCAGCTCCTGGCAAGTGAGCCAAGGAGGAAGTTACTACCCATTCTTTCTGTTAGGAAATGCGTGTTGCATTGGAAGAACTTAAAAGAAGGGTAAACAAATACATTTTTAAGAACACTTGCTCTCCTGATGGTTCACCAAGTTTATCTAGTCCGTAACTGAGCCATACAGACCAGGACGATTCCAGGTTTGATGTCTGGTCTGTACTGAGATAGCTGCACTTCGCCAGAGTGGCAGTAAAGGTGCTGCAATTTGCCTCTTGTGTCCCTGGGTAGCGAGGGAAATTTGGCCACATCCCTCTTTCTGATCAGTATCCAGTGAGCACTGCTGAATAGTCTCTGCAGTCAAATGGCCTGCTGACGCCCACTGTCGAGGATTACACATGAACAATGGACATTTGGATGAGGTACTAGAAGCTGATCAGCACCCATGGAATCTTGCCGCAGCAAAAGGCTTTTTAAAAAAAAAAATTCTTGTATTAATTCAAAGACGGTTCCTGATTTATGTAGTTACTGGTTTATGCAATGTCAATCAATCACACTAGCCTGATCTGGACTGCAGTGAAGTGCATTACTGAGATTAATGAGATGGCCAGATATTTTGTTGGGGGGTCGGGGGGTGAACTTGATGACTGACATTGATGGAAACCCAACACTAGTTAAGAGTCTTCAGACCAAATGAAATCCACACAAGTAGATTTTCTGTTTGTCTGATATGGGGTGTATCTCACTCCACTCGCCCAAGTCCAATGAGCATAAATGCAGGCTGAGAGATCCCCAAGTGTGTACAAGGGTACTGATGAAGTTTAGCTAGCTAAAACTGCACCATCTACTAGCAAGAGTACTGCTATCTTGCTGCTCGTCAAGCCAACCCATGTTCATTATACATTGACTTAGAGGGTTATATGGAGCTGAATGAAAAGAGTCTTACTTAGTGATAGGTTCCATTGGTGAAACAGGGTGGCTAGGCACTCCAACGATGCTCTAGAGTATTGTGAATCTGCTTGCCTTGGATATCTGATTGTAACGTCTACCACAGAGGATTAGAATCATAGAATGTTGCAGCACAGCCATTTGGATCATCAAGTCTGCATTTGCGTCTTTCTCAACATGAACCAGCTAGTTTAAACCCATTCTCCTGATTGTTCCCCATACCTTTTAATATTCCTTTTGACTGATGGTTCTGAATCTTCATCTTATATAGAAACATAGAAAAATAGGAGCAGGAGTAGGCCATTCGAGCCTGCTCCTCCGCCATTCAATATGATCATGGCTGATCCTCTATCTCAATACCATATTCCCGCTCTCTCCCCATACCCCTTGATGCCCTTTGTGTCTAGAAATCTATCTATCTCCTTCTTAAATATATTCAGTGACTTGGCCTCCACAGCCTTCTGTGGTAGAGAATTCCACAGGTTCACCACCCTCTGAGTGAAGACATTTCTCCTCATCTCAGTCCTAAATGTCCTACCCCGTATCCTGAGACTGTGACTCCTCGTTCTAGACCCCCCAGCCAGGGGAAACATCCTCCCTGCATCCAGTCTGTCTAGCCCTGCCAGAAGTTTATATGTTTCAATGAGATCCCCTCTCATTCTTCTAAACTCTAGTGAATACAGGCCTAGTCGACCCAATCTCTCATATGACAGTCCTGCCATCCCAGGAATCAGTCTGGTGAACCTTCGCTGAACTCCCTCTATGGCAAGTATATCCTTTCTTGGGTAAGGAGACCAAAACTGCACACAGTACTCCAGGTCTGGTCTCACCAAGGCCCTGTATAACTGTAGTAAGACATCCTTGCTCCTGTACTCTCATCCTCTTGCAATGAAGGCCAGCATACCATTTGCCTTCCTAACTGCTTGCTGCACCTGCATGTTTGCTTTCAGTGACGTGTACAAGGACACCCAGGTCCCTTTGTACATCAACATTTCCCAATCTATCACCATTTAAATAATACTCTGCATTTCTGTTTTTCCTACCGAAGTGGATAAATGTTATACTGCATCTGCCATGTATTTGCCCACTCACTCAACTTGTTTAAATTGCCTTGAAGCCTCTTTACCTCCTCCTCACAATCCCACCTAGTTTTGTGTCATCAGCAAACTTGGAAATATTACATTTGGTTCCCTCATCCAAATCATTGATATATATTGTGAATAGCTGGGGCCCAAGCACTGATCCCTGCGGTACTCCACTAGTCACCGCCTGCCACCCCGAAAAAGACCCATTTATTCCTACTCTGTTTCCTGTCTGTTAACCAATTTTCAATCCATGCCAGTATTTTTTTTTTGGCTCCATGCCAGTATATTACCCCCAATCCCATGTGCTTTAATTTTGCACACTAACCTCTTATGTGGGACTTTATCAAAGGCCTTCTGAAAATCCAAATACACCACATCCACTGGTTCTCCCTTATCTATTCTACCAGTTACATCCTCAAAAAACTCTAGTAGGTTTGTCAAACACGATTTCCCTTTCATAAATCCATGTTGACTTTGTCTAATCCCGTTGATATTTTCTAAGTGTCCTGTTTTCACATCCTTTATAATAGACTCTAGCATTTTCCCTACTACTGATGTTCGGCTGATGTCTGTAGCTCCCCCTTTTCTCTCTCCCTCCTTTTTGACATAGTGGGGTTACATTTGCCACCCTCCAATCTGCAGGAACTGTTCCATAATCTATAGAATTTTGAAAGGTGACGACCAATGCATCCACTATTTCCATGGCTACCTCTTTTAGTACTCTGGGATGTAGATTATCAGGCCCTGGGGATTTATCGGCTTTCAGTCCCATTAATTTCTCCAGCTCTTATTTTTACTGATACTAATTTCCTTTAATTCCTCCTGCTCACTAGACCCTTGGTTCCCTAGCATTTCTGGGAAGTTATTTGTGTCCTCTTCCGTGAAGACAGAATCAAAGTATTTGTTTAATTGCTCAGCCATTTCCTTGTTCCCCATTATAAATTCTCCTGTTTCTGACTGTGAGGGACCTACATTTGTCTTCACTAATCTTTTTCTTTTTACATACTTGTAGAAGCTTTTACAGTCCTCTTTTATGTTCCTTGCATGTTTACTCTCATTCTATTTTTCCCCTCTTAATCAATCTCTTGGTCCTTTTTTGCTGAATTCTAAACTGTTCCCAATCCTCAGGCTTGCTACTTTTTCTGGCAACTTTATATGACTCCTCTTTGGATCTAATACTATCCTTAATTTCTTTTGTTAGCCATGGTTGGGCCGCTTTTCCTTTTGTGTTTTTGCACCAGAAAGGAATGTATAACTGTTGCAATTCATGCATTCATTCCTTAAATGTTAGCCATTGCCTATCCACCGTCATGCCTTTTAATGAAGCTCCCCAATCTATCATAGCCAACTCACTCCTCATACCTTCGTAGTTTCCTTTGTTTAGATTTGGGACCCTAGTTTCAGATTGGACTACTTCACTTTCCATCTTAATGAAGAATTCTATCATGTTATGGTCACTCTTCCCTAATGGACCCCGCACAACAAGATTATTAGTTAACCCCTTCTCATTGCACAATACCCAATCTAGGATAGCCTGCTCCCTAGTTGGCTCCTCAACGTACTGGTCTAAAAAACCATCTCATACACACTCCAGGAATTCATCCTCCACAGTATTATTGCAAATTTGGTTTGGCCAGTCTAAATGTAGATTAAAGTCACCCATGATTACTGTAGTACCCTTGTTACATGCATCTCTAATTTCCTGTTTGATGCCATCCCCTGCATTACCACTACTGTTTGGAGGCCTATAGACAACTCCCACCAATGTTTTCTGCCTCTTGGTGCGTCTTGGCTCCACCCAGACTGATTCTACATCTTGATTTTCTGAGCCAATATCCTTTCTCACTATTGCTCTGATTTCATCCTTTACTAACAATGCCACCCCACCTCCTTTTCCTGTTTGCCTGTCCTTCCTAAATATCGAATTCAGCTCCCAGACTTGGTCACCCTGCAGCCATGTCTCCGTAATCGCAATTATATCGTATCCGTTTACATCTATTTGCGCTGTTAATTCGTCTACCTTATTACGAATGCTTCATGCATTCAGATACAGTGCCTTCAGATTTGCCTTTTTAACATTTTTAGACATCTTAACATTTTTTTGTACTATGGCCCTATTTGCCTTATTACCATTTTTTTCTTACCTGGACCCTATTTGTTAGTGCACTTTTTTGTTTGTACGCTCTGTCCCTTCCTGACACAATCTGTTTATCCTTACCCCAATCACTTTCCTGCACTGCTTCCTTGTCTTTTCTCTTTAGCATTCTAGATTTCTTTCCACCAGGACCGCTCCCCCCACTCCCTTATTTAGTTTAAAGCCCTATCTACCTCCCTAGTGGCTTTGATTGGAGCCACTTCAACCCCACTTACCTCTCAACAGGATAGTCACTAGTTACTCAATTGTCTAATGTTACAGTTCATACATGTATAGAGAATGGGTGACTGGATGGGGGCCAGTCAAGAGTGTAGCTATGCCCTGGACATAAACAAGGCTGCAGTTACCTGATTAGAGGAAGCTGTATGGAATCAAGTGGTACTGTCATGAGGAAAAAGCCAGAGTAAATGGAAGTGAGCTTTTCTTTTACACCTTATATTTCCTTTAACAGAAACCTGTACAAATGAACCCTGCATGTTTTAATTTTTGTTCTTGCAGTTCTACTTGAGGAAGAGTGGGGTTCAAGTCTTTCAACAGCCAAGCCGCGGAGAGAATATGCTTTTGGAACTATTGCTCAAAGAGGAGGAGGAGGAAGTATGTACTGGGTCATATGGAGTATAGCAAAACTGTAATATAACTTGTATTAGGTTTAGTTTTCCTTTTTTAAAATCAGATCCAAAGAAACATTGAAACTTTCTAATGTCCTTTTTGAAAACAACATTTTGTTTTGACTTGCAAAATGTTTGAATCAGATAATTAAAAAAAAAATGAGCTGTCACTTAAATGATATTGCTCATGATTAAAAATTAAATGCCAATTCATTCACCTGCTTTACTTCAAAGCTAACTTTTGCAACATTATATTTGATCTTTCTGATGTTTTTGGTGTCAAATTTCAGTCAAGTCTTTTTGCATCATGCAAGGCATAAGGTTTCCTCTTGCTGTCATTGCTGAAATGTTACATTGAAAGGAGGTAATCCAATATTTAAAAGCCATGTATTTAAGACTAATTTATAAATGACCTTTCCCTTTCAGAATGTGGATGATGTTGCTAATCAGGTGCTCGGAAAGCCTATATTTTTGAATTGGCCTCATCTTGAGGAAGCTCGGGTTGTTGCAGTGTCAGATCGAGAAACAAAGTAAGTGCTGAATAAAATGCTTTGAGCTACAGTTTGCACAATAGCATGGGAGTGCATTTAATGTTGTAGCTTGGTTTGTGTTCACACTTTGAATCTTGCACCATAAAATCCCCCTTATGTGTACTTTTTTTTCCCTCTCCCAAGAGTCTTTATCAGTTGCTGAGTGAGTTGGTTGTGTTTTGTTGACAGTATGATAGGCAAGTTCTTGGTCACGATTCTCTGTACGGTTCCCTGGTCATGCCATTTGGCACCAAAGTCAAGCAGAATGTAGGTTTCTTAGAAAGTCAGTCATCTATCATAGTCTTGTGTATCTGCGAGTCACTTATCTCACTGCCTTGAGTGATATTGACTGTTGCCTGGGAGTAGAACATTTGACCATTCTGTAACCAGGCAGTGGGAGAGGAAGCAAACAATTTCCCATTTTGGTACTTTACTACTCAAAAGGTGCTTTATAGGAGAGCAAAATTAATATGTTGGCTCCCCAATTGTACTTCGTTAAAACCAACTCCCTTATCTTGACTAAAGAATGGTAGATAAGAACATAAGAAATAGGAGCAGGAGTAGGCCAATCGGCCCCTCGAGCCTGCTCCGCCATTCAATAAGATCATGGCTGATCTGATCCTAACCGCCAATCTACTATCTATCACAGAACCATCTCCTGCATCTAACAGAATTGCACACACGAAATAGGAGCAGAATCAGGCTACACGGTCCCTGGGCCCGCTCCACTACCCACAGGGCCATGACCGATCCGAACCTAGACTCATGTCCAAATTCCTGCCCGCTCCCCGTAACCCTTAATGCCCTTTACTTCTAGGAAACTGTCTATTTCTGTTTTAAATTTAATTAATGTTGTAGCTTCTACAGCTTTTTGTGGCAGCATATTCCATGGACCTACCACCCTCTGAGTGAAGTAGTTCCTCCTCATCTCAGTTTTGAAAGAGCAGCCCCTTATTCTAAGACTATGTCCCCTAGTTCTAGTCTCACCCGTCATCGGGAACATCCTCCCCGCATCCACCCGATCCAACCCCTTCACAATCTTATATGTTTCAATAAGATCGCCTCTCATTCTTCTGAACTCCAATGAGTAGAGTCCCAATCTACCCAACCTCTCCTCATATGACCACCCCCTCATCCCCGGGATTAACCGAGTGAACCTTTTTTGCACTGCCTCGAGAGCAAGGATGTCTTTCCTTAAGTAAGGACACCAAAACTGTATGCAGTATTCCAGGTGCGGTCTCACCAATACCTTGTACAACTGAAGCAATACCTCCCTATTTTTATATTCTATCCCCCTAGCAATGAAAGCCAACATTCCATTTGCCTTCTTAATCACTTGCTGCACCTGCATACTAACCTTTTGAGTTTCGTGCACCAGGACCCCCAGATCCCTTTGCACTTCAGTACTCTCCAGTTTCTTGCCATTAAGATAATAAATTGCTCTAGGATTTTTCCTGCCAAAGTGCATCACCTCACACTTTCCAGTGTTGTATTCCATCTGCCAAATCTCTGCCCACTTACTTAGCCTGTCTATGTCCCCTTGCAGGTTTTTTATGTCCTCCTCACTCACTACTTTCCCTCCCATCTTTGTATCATCTGCAAATTTTGATATGTTACACTTGGTCCCTTCCTCCAAATCGTTAATATAGATTGTAAAGAGTTGGGGACCCAGCACTGACCCCTGTGGAACACCACTAGTTACTGATTGCCAGTCTGAGAATGAACCATTTATCCCAACTCTTTGCTTTCTGTTGGATAGCCAATCCTCTATCCATGCCAGAATATTACCCCCAATCCCGTGATTTTTTACCTTAAGCAATAATCTTTTGTGTGGCACCTTGTCAAATGCCTTTTGGAAGTCTAAATACACTACGTCCACTGGTTCCCCTTTATCCACTCTATATGTTACTTCCTCAAAGAACTCCAGCAAATTTGTCAAACATGACTTCCCCTTCGTAAAACCATGCTGACTTTGTCCTATTAAATTATGATTATCCAAATGTCCTGTTACTGTTTCCTTAATAATGGACTCCAAAATTTTACCTACCACAGATGTTAGGCTAACCGGTCTATAGTTACCAGCCTTCTGTCTACTGCCCTTTTTAAATAAGGGTGTTACATTAGCAGTTTTCCAGTCTGCCGGGACCTCAGCGGAATCCAGGGAGTTTTGAAAAATTATTACCAATGCATCTACAATCCCTACCGCCACTTCCTTCAAGACTCTAGGATGTAAGCCATCAGGTCCAGGTGATTTATCCGCCTTGAGTCCCATTATTTTACCGAGTACCACTTCCTTAGTGATTTTGATCGTGTTTAGCTCCTCTCCCCCTATAGCCCCCTGTTTGTCCAGTGTTGGGATATTCTTAGTGTCCTCTACTGTAAAGACTGATACAAAATATTCATTCAGTGTTTTTGCCATCTCCATATTTCCCAACATTAATTTCCCGGTCTCATCCTCTAAGGGACCAACATTTACTTTAGCCACCCTTTTTCTTTTTATATAACTATAAAAACTCTTACTATCTGTTTTTATATTTTTTGCTAATTTACTTTCATAATCTATCTTCCCTTTCTTAATCAATCTTTTTGTTATTTTTTGCTGCCTTTTAAAGTTTTCCCAATCCTCTGTCCTCCCACTAGATTTCGCTACCTTATATGCCCTTGTTTTTAGTCGAATACTATCCTTAATTTCTTTACTTAGCCACGGATGACTGTCCTTTCTTTTACACCCTTTTCTTTTCAGTGGAATATATTTTTTTTGGAAGTTGTAAAATAACTCCTTGAATGTACACCACTGATCATGTGTCGTCTTACCCTTTAATCTATTTTCCCAATCCACTCTACTCAATTCCGCTCGCATACCTTCATAGTCTCCTTTATTCAAGCTTAGCACGATCTACCTTTTTTGTAAATTTATGCCACCAGGGTAAGGGAGCCAGTTCTGATTCCACAGGTGCCAACAGCACTCCCAATACGCCACCCATTGGGTTGTGTGGCATTTCAAAATGTTTAATAATTAGAATGGGAGCTCAATTTTGCAGTTTATTGATGAGAGCAAAGTTGGTTTGGGATTGAAATTCTCTGGCAGATTTCTAGACCTTTGGGAATTCTAAGAACGGAACCAAAATCAATGCACACATCAGCCGAATGTTTAAATATATTTTTTTTAAATGCACAAAGTTTGAAAAGCTAACATGAGGGTCCAGTCTCTTGTTTCTCCATTTGTAGATGGGTAGTTTGAGGTGAATTTGTTACATCGAAATTCAAAAATCCAAATACTTCAAGGCAGCATGATAGAATAGCAACTGGTCACTAACTTTACAACCGCTTGGAAGAGCAATTCAACAACAACAACAAAAATCAACTAACTCCCCCCTGCTAAGATTTGTCTCGCTCGTGCTGTGGTTCATTTATTTATCCTTTCCTCCTTCGAATATTGGGCAGTCAAACATTGGCCGGATGAAACTGAGCTGCATATACAGCTGGTCCACTTCTGAGCATTGGTGCCGCTTCCAAGCTTCTTGGATCATTGCTGTAGCGCATGGTAACGAGTTTCCTCGCAAATTTTTGCTTTGGATCAGCGCTCGATGATCGGGGCAAATAACGGTCTTGCTTGTGGAGATTGTTGCCAATAACATTATTGCAGCAAATTCTCACACTATGTATGGATGTTTGCAAGCTACTTGCTATTTGCTTGGGAGAGGAGGCATTACAGCCAACCCTGACATCCACATGTGCACACTTTGCAGCAGAAGACTCCACTGAATTAGGGGTCAAATCTGTGACCATCATGGTCTATAAACTTAGTATTGCACCATTTAATGATTTCCCTACTGAGTCATTGGGGTCCAGTTGGTTCTGTTCTTTTGAAGTCGATATTATTTATTGGCCCTGCATTTGCGTCGGAGACGTACGCCTCCAAACCGAAAAAAAAATCCGAATGTACCTGGTGTCTCCGGAGCTTCGGACTCTTCGGGTCCTGGGCCTCTATGCGTACGCCTGCGTAAAGGCCCCCGGATCCCAGGGGTGCAGGCGGTTCGCAAGCGTCCCTGGGATCACGTGGGCCCGGTCAACCAATCAAAAAGGGGGGTTCCTATACAAAAACAAAATACTGCGGTTGCTGGAAATCTGAAATAAAAACAGAAAATGCTGGAAACACTCAGCAGGCCAGGCAGCATCTGTAGAGGGAGAAACCGAGTTAACGTTTCAGGTCGATGACCCTTTGTCAGAACTGGAAAAAGTTGGAGATGTAACAGGTTTTTAAGCAAGTGTAGGGGGAGGGGAGGAAAGGAAAGAACAGAAGGGAAGGTCTGTGATAGGATGGAAGGCAGGAGAGATTAAGAGACAAAAGGGATGATGGTGCAAGGCAAAAGGAGATGATAATGGGACAAGTTAAGAACAAAAGATGACTCTAGATGAAGTGTAAATGGCAATAGCAGGATGATCAACAGCTGCCATGTGAGAGAGAAAAAAAGATAGGAGCAGAGGTTATGGTCTGAAATTGTTGAACTCGATATTGAGTCCAGAAGGCTGTAAAGTGCCTAATCAAAAGATGAGGCGCTGTTCCTTGAGCTTACGTTGAGCTTCATTGGAACAGTGTAAGAGGCCGAGGACGGAGAGGTCAGAGTGGAGTGGAGCACCTGGTAAAAGCATTTATTTGAACCCACCACCCACATCTGCATCTACCCTGTCAAGCCCTGTAAGAATTTTGTATGTTTCAATGAGATCACCTCTCATTCTTCTAAACTCCAGAGAATATAGGCCTAGACTACTCAATCTGCCCTCATAGGACAATCCCCCCATCCCAGGAACCAGTCTGGTGAACCTTTGTTGCACTCGCTCTATGGCAAGTATATCCTTCCTTAGGTAAGGAGACCAACCCTGGTGTGGTCTCACCAGGACCCTATATAATTGCAGTAAGACGTCTTTACTCTTATACTCAAATCCTCTTGTAATAAAGGCCAACACACTATTTGCTTTCCTAATTGCTTGCTGTACCTGCATGTAAGCTTTCAGTGATTTGTGTACAAGGACACCCAGGTCCCTCTGAACAACATTTCCCAATCTCTCACCATTTAAAAAAATACTCTGCTTTTCTATTTTTCCTACCAAAGTGGATAACTTCACATTTCTCCACATTATATTCCATTTGCCATGTTCTTGCCCACTCACTTAGCTTGTCTATATCCCCTTGAAGCCTCTTTGCATCCTTCTCACAACTTACTTTCCCACCTAGCTTTGTATCATCCGCAAACTTGGATATGTTACATTTGATCCCCTCATCCAAATCATTGATATAGATTGTGAATAGCTGAGGCCCAAGCACTAATCCTTGCGGTACCCCACTAGTTACAACCTGCCAACCCAAAAATTACCCATTTATTCCTACTCTCTGTTTTCTGTCCGTTAAGTAATCCTCAATCCATGCTAGTATATTACCCCCAATCCCATGAGCCCTAATTTTGTTCAATAACCTCTTGTGTGGCACCTTATCGAATGCCTTCTGAAATTCCAAATATAACACATCCACTGGTTCCCCCTTACCTATTCTGCGAGTTACAACCTCAAAAAACACTAACAAATAGCCCAGCTCTGCGTCAGCGAGTGTTTTTGCGAAGGATCTGTGAATGCGAAACTTGACATCACAAGTTCCGGGTTTTCGCGCATGCTGAAACCCGGAACTTGCGGGGCCATTCTGAGCACTTGCGATAGCGTACGCCGTCATCGGCCCCGTAAAATCCGGCCCATTACTAATTGAAAGAAAAGAAAGACAGACTTGCATTTATATAGCGCCTTTCACAATCACCGGATGTCTCAAAGTGCTTTACAGCCAATGAAGTACTTTTGAAGTGGAGTTACTGTTGTAATGTAGGAAGTGGAAAGCAAGGTCCCACAAACAGCAATGTGATAATGACCAGATAATCTGTTTTTGTTAAGTTGGTTGAGGGATAAATATTGGCCAGGACACCGGGGATAACTCCCCTGCTCCTCTTCGAAATAGTGCCATGGGATCTTTTGCGTCCACCTGAGAGAGCAGACGGGGCCTCGGTTTAACGTCTCATCCGAAAGACGGCACCTCCGACAGTGCAGCTCTCCCTAAGCGCAGCACTGGAGTATCAGCCTAGCTTTGAGCTCAAGTCCCCTGGAGTGGGTCTTGAACCCACAACCTTCTGACTCAGGCGAGTGTGCTACCCACTGAGCCACAGCTATCACTGTGCAATTGTTATGCATTAGGTCATCAATGTTAGTGTAACTCAAACAAGGTTAGTAAATTGAGGAATTTATTCTTTGTGCTAACTTTGTATAATTGAATGTGAATTGATTTGGAACATGCCTGTTTTATTTGACTGTGATTTATAGATTTTATTTAGAAGAACCTGCAGGAGTACAGAAGGTATATACTGGGAAAACTCCACCACCCGTTAAAGTAGTTTACCTTGGAGATGCAGAACAAAACGCGTGGAACAGAGAAGTACATAATATAACCGAATTGTAAGTAAATATATACATGTCAGATACTTATTTCATATTAATATTTAAAGTCAAGTATTGAGTGGTAAAGTTTACAAAGAGGAAAAATGTAACCCAGATAAGGGTAAACATTACCATTAAGAATTAAATAAGTAGAATTTCCCCCCATTCTCATTATCCTTTTCCACGTTTTTCTTGCTTTCACTTCCTCCTCCCCCTTCCCAGGTTGTCCAGTCATAGGGCTAAAAGTTCAGTTGCTTAGCGCCCGTTGTTTGGGCGCTGCGGGTGCCGAATTGGCGCTCAAATGATGTCTGAGCAGCGCACGCACACTTCTGGTGCGGGCTGCACCGGACGCCATTTTGGTGTGGGCGTTGGTGCTGGGAGCTGTAAGTATGCAGAGTAGGCAGATTGTGACATCAATCAGTGTGTAACGCTGATTTGCACCCAGCGCTGCCATTTTCGACCTCAACGCTGGATCTAACGCCCTCTCATAACATTGTACAGCTGAACATGTGTTTAGCAGCAGGAAGGACCCCGCGCCAGCGCTACTTAAAGGGATTATCACCTGCTTATATGTTAGTTGATGATTGATTTCTACTAGCTGTTGTTGAGTTTGTGGAAGTGTTTGGTGCTTTCTAGACTTCTTTAAAGTTGCCTAAAGTCTAAAAGGAGTGGTGTAGCACGTGCTCAAGCACTTGTTAACTGACTTGCAAGGGGTCTGCTCGGACCAGTTGCTCCCAGGCATGGGTGCAGTAGTTTGAATCCCCCTTGGCCTGCAGCATGATGGGGAGAATTAGCAGAGGCGACACAGAGCAGGACAAGCTGCTGGAAGAGGCAGAAGGAGGAGCGGGGGCGAAGGACTTTCAGCAGGAGGCCATATCCACCCAGGGTCTTCAGGGAGCAATTCTCCTACTTCAACCTCAGCGACAGTGCGTGCGAAGTCTCCGTTTTGCTAAGGAGGTGCTCACTCGGATCTGTCAACCTGCTCCAGGCAGATCTGCAGCCTCAGTCCAGGGCGAGGATGGCATTGCCAGTGGCTGTAAAGGTGACCGTGGCATTCAACTTCTTCGTGCCGGGCTCCTCCCAGGCTGGAGCATGTGACATCTGTAACATCTCCCAGTTCGCCGTCTGCTCCTGTATAAGGGAGGACGTGTGAGGCTCTGTAGGCAAGGAGAGCTGAATACATTTCATTCTCTCTTGCCAGAGAGAACCAGGCGGAGCGAGCACGTGGCTTCGCCAGGATAGCAGGCTTCCCCGGGTACCATTAACTGCACGCACGTCGCTTTGCGGGCACTGCATCTCAATTCTGAGATGTACCACAACTGGAAGGAATTCCACTCCCTCAATGTCCAGTTGGTGTGTGACCATACTCAGCACATCGTGCAATTCAATGTTCGGTATCCTGGCAGCAACCATGATGCCTTCGTTCTGCGGCAATCTGCTGTACCATCAGAGTTTGAGCCACCACAACAAACCAGAGGGTGGCTCTGGGCGACGAGGGTTATCCGCTGCCCATCTGCCTCATGACTCCGGTGCGCAACCCACGCGCACATGGGCAGCATGCATATAACGAAAGCCATGCTGCCACACGGAATCTGATAGAGCAGACCATTGGCATCCTTAAACAACCCTTCCGCTACCTGGACTGCTCTGCAGGAGCCCTGCAATACTCACCAGCGCGTGTCGAGATTTGTCGTGGTCTGCCGCATGCTCCACAACCTCGCCATCATGAGGGCACAGCCTTTGCCACTAGGCATACGGCGACTGGAGGAGGAGGCAACCCAGATGGCTCCTTGCTGTCTGTGATTGACTGATCTGACTGCGATACCAGTGAACACAACCCCAATTTCCCATTCACCAATAGTCCCACACCTTGCCTTCCCTCTGTTACTGACCACAGTGTCCTCTTGGCCACAATGCTATAATAAAAGCCACCACAAAACAAACATTCCAAACCAATTTTATGAATCAAACCATTACAATATTTCATTCAAAAGTCAACTAATCACCCTTGTGCGTCCCCTTAGTGCCTGTCTTCAGTGTGCCTTTGCCTGTCCTAGTACTCCTATGCAATGCTACCCATGCAGCATGGTTGGTTGGAAGGCAGCTGACTTTCAGTGGGGGAGACTGCAGGATGGCCTTTCAGGATGACCTCGAGCAGCTCTGGGCCTAGTCGGCTCGGCTTCGGACTGCATCACCTCGGCATAGGCAGCAGCAGTCTGGGCTGGCTGGCTGACGGGTAACAGTAAGGGCCCTGGCGGAGCAGCAGTGGTGGGAGGACGAATGCTGACTTCCTGAGGGAGGACAGCAGGTTCGTCCTCACAGAGCCACTGCCACTCCCCTGGGGCGGTGCCTCAGCAAGCCTACTAATCTGCTGGAGGACAGATTGCTGGACTGCTGTGACACCCTGCAAGCCCCTTTCAACACTAGTAAACCCAGCCATGATGGCAGCAAGCTGAGCTTGTATGACTTCAGTCTGAGCTTCCATTGCAGCACTCAGACATTGGGTGGCTGCTGATTGTGCTGCAATGGAAGCTGAGACATCGGCCATCAGATGCTGCATGATGGTTGGGTCCAAAAGTGCGCCAATGGATCTGCCCACCCCTTCCACGCTGGAAAGGATGGGCTCCAAGCTCTGCGCAAAGCCCTGTGAAGTTTGGAGCTGGACTCCTTGACAACCTTGACATTGCATTGAGGCTTTCTGGCAGGCCTGCCAATGCACCAAGCATTTTGTTATGCATACCCATCAGCCGCCTTCTGTAGGCCACCCCATCGAAGTCCTCATCTGAGTCCTGTGCAGCAGAATTCGTGTGTGACCTCGCCCTCTGGGGAGCTGGCACCTGCGCTACCCTTTCCCCCTGTCCAGGCTGCAACACACTTGTGCCCGGTGACTCACCGCGTACAGATTCCACCTCTAAGCTAAGCTCAAGTCCGCCCAGTGCCAGTATCTGACCTGGTGGCTGAGTGTCAGATCGAGTGACGGTGTTTCTTCTTCATCACTCTCTCTTCCTCTTCTTGCACCACTGCCTGGATCTCTGAAATGAGAAAAGCACAAGGGTAGGGTTGTGGTGGGGGCGGGATAAGCAAGAGGTCCATGCTTACACTATCCGGTCCCCCCTCAGACTTCTCTGCTCTAAGGAAAACAACCCCAGCCTGTCCAGTCTCTCTTCATAGCTGAAGCGCTCCAGCCCAGGTAACATCCTGGTGAATCTCCTCTGCACCCTCTCCAATGCAATCACATCCTTCCTATAGTGTGACGACCAGAACTGCACACACAGTATTCCAGCTGTGGCCTAACTAGCGTTTTGTACAGCTCCATCATAACCTCCCTGCTCTTATATTCTATGCCTCGGTTAATGAAGGCAAGTATCCCATATGCCTATTTAACCACCTTATCTACCTGTCCTGCTGCCTTAAGGGATCTGTGTACATGCCCACCAAGGTTCCTCTGTCCTTCCTAGGGTCCTACCATTCATTGTGTATTCCCTTGCCTTTAGTCCTCCCAAAATGCATCACCTCACACTTTTCAGGGTTAAATTCCATTTGCCACTGTTCTGCCCATCTGACCAACCCGTCTATATTGTCCTGTAGCCTGAGGCTTCCCTCCTCGCTATTTACCACTCCACCAATTTTCGTGTCATCTGCGAACTTACTGATCATACCTCCTACATTCATATCTAAATCATTAATGTACACTACAAACAGCAAAGGACCCAGCACCGATCCTGCAGTACACCACTGGACACAGGCTTCCAGTCACAAAAACAACCTTCGACCATCACCCTCTGCCTCCTGCCACTAAGCCAATTTTGGATCCAATGTGCCAAATTGCCCATGATCCCATGGGCTCTTACCTTCTTGACCAGTCTTCCATGCGGGACTTTGTCAAAAGCCTTACTGAAGTCCATGTAGACTACATCAACTGCACTACCACACACCTAGTCACCCCCTCTCAAAATTCAATCAAATTGGTTAGACATGATCTCCCCCTGACAAAGCCATGCTGACTATCCTTGATTAATCCCTGCCTCTCCAAGTGGAGACTAATTCTGTCCCTCAGAATTTTTTCCAATAATTTCCCTACCACTGATGTTAGGCTCACTGGCCTGTAATTCCCTGGTTTGTCCCTACTACCCTTCTTGAATAATGGTTAGCTGTTCTCCAGTCCTCTGGCACCTCCCCTGTGACGACCTCCCCTGTGGCCAGAGAGGTTCTGAAAATTTGTGTCCGAGCCCCTGCAATCTCCTCCCTTGCCTCACACAGCAGCCTGGGATACATCTCGTCTGGGCCTGGGGATTTATCCACTTTTAAGCCCGCTAAAACTGCTAGTACCTCCTCCCTCTCGATACTAATTTGTTCAAGTATATCACAATCCCCCTGCCTGATTTCTATGCCTTCTCCATAGTAAACACAGATGCAAAATATTCATTTAAAACCTCACCTACATCTTCTGACTCTACACACTTTGCCACTTTGGTCCCTAATGGGCCCTACTCTTTCCCTGGTTATCCTCTTGCCCTTAATATACTTCTAAAACACCTTGGGATTTTCCTTTATTTTGCCCGCCAGTGTTTTTTCATGCCCCCTCTTCGCTCTCCTAATTTCTTTTTTAAGTACCCCCCTGCACCTTCTATACTCCTCTAGGGCTTCCACTGTTTTTAGTCCTTTGTATCTGCCAAAAGCCTCCCTTTTTTTCCTAATCCATTCTCGTATATCCCTTGACATCCAGGGTTCCCTGGGCTTGTTGGTCCCACCCTTGACCTTTACGGGAACATGTTGGCGTTGTACTCTCTCTCTTTCCTTTCTGAAAGACTCCCACTGCTCTGATGTGGATTTTCCTACAAGTAGCTCATCCCAGTCCACTTTGGCCAGATCCTGCCTTATCATATTAAAATCGGCCTTCCCCCAATTTAGAACCTTTATTTCCGGTCCATCTTTGTCCTTTTCCATGACTACCTTAAATCTCACCGAATTATGGTTACTGTCACCAAAATGCTCTCCTACTGACACTTCTACCACTTGCCTGGCTACATTCCCTAGAATTAGGTCCAGTGCCGCCCCCTCTCTTGTAGGACTTTCTATATGCTGGCTCAAAAAGCTCTCCTGGATGCACTTTAAGAATTCCGCACCCTCTAAGCCTTTCACACTCTGACTATCCCAGTTAATATTGGGGAAGTTGAAATCCCCTACTATTATTACCCTATTATTTCTACACTTCTCTGAGATTTGCCTACATATCTGTTCCGCTATCTCCCCCTGACTGGGGGCCTATAGTACACTCCCAGCAAAGTGCTTGCCCCCTTTTTGTTTTTAAGTTCTACCCATATGACCTCATTAGAGGAACCTGCTAAGATATCATCCCTCCTTACAGCAGTAATTGACTCCTTGATTAATATTGCGACACCCCCTCCTCTTTTACACCACCCTCTGTCTCGCCTGAAGATTCTATACCCCGGAATATTGAGCTGCCAGTCCTGCCCCTCCCTCAACCATGTCTCTGTGATAGCAACAATATCATACTCCCATGTGTTCATCAACACCTTCAATTCATCTGCCTTACTCGCAAGACTCCTTGCATTAAAATAAATGCCAACCAGTCTTGCCATACTCCCTTGTGCCGTTACATATTTGCTCTGCCTTCCAGGCTGTCTTGTTTTTTCCCCTATATTTGGCTGTGCATCACCCTCTACTATAGCTCCACTCTGTATCCCATCCCCCTGCCAAGTTTGTTTAAACCCCCCCCACCAATACTAGCAAACCTCCCCGCAAGGATGTTGGTCCCATTCCGGTTCAGGTGCAACCTGTCCGACTTGTTGGGTGTGAGGCTTGCAGCAGTGTCAAGTGTGTGAGGGTGATGTGAAGCTGTGAATGTGAGGTATGAGTTGTGATTGATAGAGATTGTTGGTTGGTGAGTAATGGGGGTGTGGTGAATTGAGCAGTGTGTGAGGCTAGTGGTGCAGTTTGTGGGATATGGCATTTGAAGATGAATTCACTGACCATGACCATTCGTATGAGGTCATTAAACTTCTTCCTGCACAGCATCCAGGTCCTCGGGGCAACATTGCTTGCATTGACAGCGATGGCTATCTGCTCGCATTCCCTTCTCAGTGTGTGTCTGAAGGGCCTTGTGGCCTCCTGTGGATGCAGGACATCTCTCCTCCTGCACCAGGACTTTGATTGCTGCATTCGAAAATGGGCGCCCTCTGTCTGCCATGTTGCGCCATCTTCACTCTTCCTGTAGGTCACACACACTCCTCTGTAATGACTTCCAGTACCTGCTGTAGCCAGAATGCACCTCTGCTTTAAGAGGTGCAGGCTGGCTTTAGCGCTGGGCTGCACGCCACTATCATTATAATTAGCAGGCAGCACCAAGATTGTGTGCTGCCTGCATTACATTAAACGGGTGCAGGTTAATCGTGCATCGCGATCCTTGCGCCCGTTTTCGGGCCTGATCCAGTTTTTAGCCCATAGTGTTTAACGTTTGAAAGGCCCAGTCCTCCCTTAAGCTTGGGGATTGTAGTCATCTGAGGCACTGTTGTGGCTGTTTGTGTGGCCAGGGAAAACCACTGTGCACTGTCGAGATCAGGCTGGAACCGCAGTAGGCAGCTTGGGCATTTTAGTGTTTTCCAGCTGTAAGCAGAATGTAGCGGTAGCAGGATAGTAGTATTGTGGACTTGGAAGCTGTTTATAGCCTGAAAGTTAGCATAATTAGTTCATGTGTTGATAGGATGAGATGAAGTAAGGTGGGAGGATTGCTCGTGCGGAGCATAAATTCTGTCATGGACCTGTTGGGCCGAATGGCCTGTTTCTGTGCTGTAAAATTCTGTTGTATGTACAGGATACAGAATTCTCATGGCTCTTTGTCTCCACCAGCAGGAGCTGGGTGGCACTACAGCTGTTTATAAAGGGCACATAAACAAAATGTATAAAGCTCATTGAAGTAATGGTGGCTTCAGTACTGCGTATATATTTTAATACAGCAGAGAAGATTCATCTGAGGAAAATGATGCACAATATCTCATGCGTGATAAAATCTACTGTTGTGAAGATTCTAAGCGTACTTTTTCTACCACTTTCGTGTTTCCTCCCATTATAATGGGATAAACAGAAAAAAGCTGAATTGGAACAATTGTGTTTAAAACTTTGCTTGGAATGTGAGCTCGTTACAATGATTTTTTTAAAAAAAATAGCTTTTGAATAGCCAAGTAAACAATGCTCTAACTATAAGACTTACTACGTAACTGTATGCACCACAGTGCCTTGTGTACATTAATGTCTTCTCCATATTGCAGCAACACTGCAGTATGGGGGAGATTGGTATATTAGATTTTTTTTCTTGTAGGGCCTCTTTCCAAACCAGCTAAATTTATCTTCGATTTTTGAAGATTTTAAAATTCATTTAAAAAAAAAACTTTTCAGTTTCCAGAAAAGGAAAGGAATCCTCATCAGTGAAACGTCGGTGCTTGTATATGCACAGCTCCTCACTGGTCGGCGATACGTATTTGGCCATAATGGTGAAGTTACCTTGGAGAAGGAATGGTCAAAGCAAGTGCTACCATTTGCTCACCATACCACTGTGAAGGTAAGAGTCCGGAAATAGAGAGCACAGTGTTGCTAACCAAGTAATATCATGATTTGTATGTCAGTATATTGTTTTAATGCCCAGTTTTGGTTTTATTGATTTTTTAAATATCTTTAATTTTTTTAATGCCTGGTTTTTCACAAAAGATTGTAATTCTGATTGTCGATTGTAAAAGTTGTGAAGTATCTGATAGCGATTTAGTTGGACATGTTTTAAGTTATTTTTAAAAAATCTTTTTCAGAACCTTAAATCATTTGATTCCAGTTTCTCTCAATTCAGTTCGTTGGATGAACTGTTCCCACCCAGAATTAAAGTCTTCATGATGGGGACTCCCTACTATGGCTGCATGGGAGAGGTTCGTTAATTTTGAGACAGAAGTTCTAAAATTTATGTGGGTTCTAGGTAGTAGTGATTAAAATTTTGTCCATGTTTGAGAAGTAAAATTGCCCACCAATTGTTTTGTGAAAGTGCTCTGATCCATGCTTGCTAGTTGTTTTCTTACAAAACATCATTGGTTTCTTCCCTCAATGCCTCAGTGGGCTTACAGAGTGAGTAGCTGAGCCACAAAAACCAGCACAGTCCCATGTTCAGTCATCAATCTTTGATCTTGGCTGGAATAATGGCATAGGTGCTACAGAAAACATCTCTAGTTTAGCAGGGGTAGGGGACATTTGACTGGTGTTCCCGATCACTGTCTTGGAGCTCCATGTGTGTGGACAGTGAGTGGGGAAAGCAGTATGATCAGCTGTGATGTCCCCGGTTTACAAATAGCCTGCTGATACTCATTGCAGAACTCGTGCGTTCTTGGGCAAGTTATTGAAGTGTAACCTGTACCCATGGGACCATATCTCAGCAATGGGTTCCAACCATAATTAACTACTCTATTGTTAAGCACTTAAGTATTGTACTCTGCATTTGTTTTACTTGCTTTTGGGAAAATTGAAGTTTGTTCCTGAGCAAGCAGATAGAAAGACTTTGTAGGACCTTATCACAAACATCTCAAAGCACTTCAAATACAATGAATTAAATTTGAAGTGCAGTGACTTGTGTAGGCAAATACGACTGCGCTATTTGGCATAGCAAGATCCCACAAAGAACAGTCAGATGAACGCCCAGTTTATCTATTTTTGTTGGTGTTGATTGAAGGAGAACTGTTGTACAGGATACTGGAAGAACTTCTTCTTGTTCTTCAGATTGTGCTGAGGAATCTTTAACATTCAGCTGAGCAGGAAGTTGTAGCTCAGTTTAATGTCTCATCTGAAGGATGGCACCTCTGACAGTACAGCACTTCCACAGTACTACTGTGTGTAAGCAATAGATCTTGAGCTCCACAATCTTTTGACTCTGAGACAAGAATGCTAGCAACAAAGCCAAACTGACATTCTGCTTTGAACATGAGTGAACGTAGTATTCAGTTCCATGTCAGTTTGGCAAAGTGGTAGGACTCTCGCCTGAGTCAAAAGATTGTTGTTCAAGACTCAAATGCATAATCAAGGCTGACACTTCATTGCAGTACTGAGGGACTGCTACGTTGTTGGAGATCCTAAGTTTCAAATGAGCCATTAAACTGAGGCCTTGACTGCCTTTTCAGGTGGACATAAAATTTCCATGATACTATTCAAAGGAGAGCTGGGGAGTTCTCTGGCATCCTGGTCAACATAGCCCTCAACCAACACTACCAAAACAGATTTAACTGATTATTTCTTACATTGCTGTTTGTGGGACCTTGCTGTGCATAAATTGGCTGCTCCGTTTGTCTACGTAACAGTTGACTATACTTCGGGTAGTAATTAATTTGATATGAACCGCTTTTAGTTGTTCTCGGGGTGTGAAAATGCAAGTTCTATTTTCTTCTATGTCAGACACCAATTATATCCATTTTCCCACATGCGTCTATTCTTAAGCCAGTTAACTAAAATACATTAGGCCAAAAATGCACTTGTAATATATCCTGTGTTGAAGAAAATTAAAATTACACTTGAGGATATAGCTTGAGTATCTTAATAGGTTCAAGACTCTTCTGATGTTATCAAAGATGGGAGAATCCGTGTGGTTTTCAATGTTCCATGTGAGCCACAGCTAGATGGCATTATACAAAACCAGCATGTAAGTACGAAATGTTAATTTGCACAGTGTTAATATTGCACAGAATTCCATCTATTATCACCTATGGCATATATTTTTGCAACCTTCATTTTTGAACAGGAATTTCTACACAACTGTAGCAACCTAATGACACACCAGTTAAAATGTAAGCTTATTCTCCATAATGTGATTTAACTGCTTAATTGATCCCAGTTCTGATTCTCAGTCATCTATTGTGTTGTCAACTTAAAAGTTGTATAGTTCCAACATAAGCATACACAGATGCCCATGTCTAGTCCACACAGTGAATATCCGATTTCCTCTTGCATATAGCTAACAACCAATCACCTTTGCCCCCTTCCCAGACCAGAAGACCGCAACGAGATCTCCTATACCCATCTCACCTGAGTCTTCCTCCCTAACTTCCACTGAAGCAACTTCAGAAGGAAGTTAGCACAACTGTATTCTTATCCCTCCTGCCCTCTGGATCCATGATTTTCATTGCAGTTTCTCCCCATTAACGTAGAAGCAAGAAAGTCAATTCCATTAAGTATCTAGTAATGCTGGCCTTGGGCCTACCCTTCAATCATTTCCTTGATTTATCCAACCCATTCCTTCACTTTGAAGAGTGACACCTTATTTCAAAACTATACATAATGGAAAATTATTTTAACTGATTCTATTTTGAGCCAGCAATATTTGTATTGAGCACTTTTTGAATTTTTGTGTGATTGTTTCAGAAATATTCTACAAAATATAACCCTGGATACGTCTTGGCCAGCCGCCTTGGAGTTACTGGGTACCTTGTGTCAAGGTTAACGGGGAGTTTGTTTATTGGAAGAGGATCAAAGAAAAAGTAAGCATGCCTTTATTGATATTTCCAATGCTACTACTGTTTTGAGTGTTTTTTCTGTTGCCACAAAGTATTTTTTGACTCCGTTTGACATGGACATAATATTGATGATGGGGACATTGGCCGTTTCCTCACTGGGAGAGTGGAAAATTGGATAAATAATCACAGGCTCTCGCTGTACACTCATGAATGCCTGATTCAAGAGTTGCATTGCTAAACGCCTGCTAGTAGCTCAGCTCTCCACTCTTTTTGACTGGGGGGCGTGGGTGAAAGAGCTACAAGTTTTTTTTTTAAACTAACTTTTTAAAACTGTTGTAAAGAAATCATAATTTTTTTTTAACTGGGCTGATGATGATGATCTGAACTTTATTTTAATCATTGGTTGTCTGACTAACTTTTGTGTAATATCAAAATTGCAATGTTGAGTTACAGGAACTGTATCACAAAATTGAGGGCAGGCCAATCGATTTTTAAAAGGAATGCGACAGATAGCATCCTATACACAGTTGACCTATTTTCAATTTCCTGTTGCAGCACCTATGCAAATACAATATTGGTCTTCAGAATGTTCAGAGACAGAATTGAATAGTATGTTTTATTAGCTCAGATTTTTTTATTGCAAGTGACAGAGGATGAGTGAAGGACATTATTGAGAGGAAAACTTGTGCCACCTGTATCAGATTGATGATGGTAATAATTTTGAACTGCTGTAATATGTTCATACAAGAACTGTAATGCAATGGGTAGGGAAGGAGTGAGAATGGAATTTATTACTTGCATTAGTGTATGAAGATCAGTAACTAGTCATCCATATTTTCTGCATTTAAAAAGTACCATTGCTGTCATCTCAGGCTGATAACTGTGCAGGTTTCCCTGTGCAGGGCTTGACTGGCTGAATGGCGGCCTCCTGTGCTGTAACCATTCTATGATTCTATGTTGGGCATGCTGAGTGAAGGTATCCTGAGTTAAACAAGGATATCCTCAGCATGTTCTATGAAAGAATGATAGGGAGGCAGTTGAAACACCGGATTCTTCACAATTGTGATTTTGAAGAAGTTGCATCACCCTGACTCTTTATTTTCTATAGCAAGAGTTGCTGTAAAAAAAAAACTCAACTGGATTTATAAATGTGTACTGCTAATTGAATCTTAAGGGAACCTGTAGGTAGGAATTGCAGTATATAAACATTATTTTGGTTTAATAATTCTAAAAACTCCACTTTGCCAGTCCTCTTGGAGAACAGAAAATGAATGTGGGGCTGAATCTGAAGTTTAATAAAAAGAATGAAGAAGTTCCTGGTTACACAAAGAAAGTTGGGAATGAGTGGCTTTATTCCTCTGCAGTTGAACTGATTCTGAGTGAATATCTAGAAAGGTAAATTATTATTTTATTGTGTATATATTTCAACTTTTTAATTATTAATTGTGACATCTAACCTTGTTTATCTGGGACAAAATGTTTTTTATAATTGAAGATGGGATTTTGGGCACCTGAATAGTTCCAGTCCCACATTGTTGGCCTTTCAAGATTGAATCCAATCCTCAACTTCTAAAATTTGATTGTTGACATGAGGCAGGATTCAATAGTTCTTAAGTACTCTACTCAATGGAGTGTTTGGTCCATAGTAATGCGCCTGTATATGTCCCTGACTGATTTTCATGTTGGGAGCATCAATGTAACAAATCATCTTATCAGGAGTATGGAGTGCCACTACAACTGGCTAATATTATGCTGAAACCTCTAATGCTCAAACAAATTTCTAATTAACACTGGATGCAAAAGATCCCATGGCACCATTTGAAGAAGAGCACGTGACTTCCTGGTGTCCTGGCCAATATTTTTCCCTCAACCAACATCACTAAAACAGATTGGCCCAGAAATTAAACACGGAGCGTTCCTGCGGGGGTAAGGCTTCCCCGCGATATCTCACTGCGCGCCTACCTTTTCCCTCCGGGCTCACACGAACTTTAGTTTCAAGGCTGCAGCTGTGCAGTGTGTGCGTATCCCAGAGACGGAGTTAGTTCGTGCGAGCTCTGGGATCACGTGATTCAGTTAGAGCCAATGGCAGCACACCATCTTTCATTCATAGTTTTGACAGCAAGGGCTGTCAAAGCTATGAATCTATACCCCCCCAAAAGAACAGCTAAACCTCAATTAAATTTTTTAAAAAAGCCATCACATTAATAAAATAAGTATAGTTAAATAAATTAACCACTTTAAACAAAAAATTAAATTTTTGAAAAAATTTAAAATCTTTTTAAAAGTTATAAAAATAAACTTACCTTTCTTTAAAGTCTCTAAAAAAGATAAACCTGTTGAAATTTTTTTTAAATAATACTTAATTAACTACTTACCTTGTTAAAAGAGGGTCTTACACCTCCTTTCTTTATGTGCAAAATCTTCCATGCTTACCTGCGCGTTCAAAGCACTAAGTGCACTGCATGCGCGCAGCCTGTAGCGCGCACGCGGTTCACCTAGGAACCGCCCCCTTTTGAGTTCACGAAGTGCCGGTTTCCCGCGCATTCGCAGTGCATGCTGGAAACCGGCAATTGGAGACCTAAAACGCGAGAGTACACAGTGCGTACTCTCGCGTATTAGGTCTAATTTTCGGGCCATTATCTGGTCATTATCTCATTGCTGTTTGTGGGACCTTGCTGTGTGCTTATTGGCTGCGTGTTTCCTACGCAGTGACTCCACTTCAAAAGTACTTTTCCTTTGTTTTTATGAATACCCAGTGATCTTCGGCTGAAATTGGAAAGGCACATTTGGAATTTTGGACGTTAGTATGCCCTATCATTCCAACACAAAAGTATCCACCAGATGGCCAAATTTTAGGCAGTTCTCTTTATGATAACTGGGACATTAGACTGATGATTAACATTAAAAGAACGAAGGGGGAAATTAGAAGATTTTTTTTCACTGAGTTATTAACTCAGATGTTTCTGTGCTGTAAATACTATGGGGGAGAAATTCGGTTGCTTTGCGCCTCCTGTTAGCGCCCTAGCAACTAGCGCCCGGGTGCGGCGATGTTTGCGCCACTCACGAAATTGACCAGACATTTTGCGGCGGCGCTAAACACTACCGCCACGATCTCCTGCGCCCGCAGATCGTGACGTCAGTCAAGCGTGCAGCGCCCCGGACCGGATATTGAGTGGCGCCACCTGCCTTACCGCCTGCCGCTAGCAATGACAGGTTGAGGGGAACGTTTTGCAGTCGGCAAGGGACTGGGGGCGAGCTATTAAAAGGTGACCGCTTCCTGACTTTTTTTGTCGGCGACATTTTTGCACCACGCATTCAGAGAGAGAGAGACACTTCTGGAGAGATTCAATGCTGTGTGAAGGAGTTTTGGGTACTGAGCGGCACTTTGCAGGTTCATTTTGAGTTGTCCGTCCTTGCATCGATTTAGAAGAGACTATGGGGGCTGCACTCTGAGCTCTTTCCCTGGGCCTCTCCATTGTTCTTTCCAGCAGAATTGATGTACAGGTCTCTCCAGGCCGAGATGCAAGGTGTGGATGGAGAGCAAGATCGACCCTCCCCTTTAAGAACTGGCCGACGCCAGTGTGTCTGTGTTCCATTGCTGACTGACATCACATGAGCTTCGCCAGCGCTCTGAGTTAGCACCTCTCTCCTTTGCGTTAGTGCCTTGAGAGGTGTGTAGTGCCTGATTTAGCACTCCAATCACCTCCAGGGGCGATAGAAGCCAAGTTTGCAGTCGGAGGCGATAATTAGTGCCAGGCGCTAAACTTTGCGCTCGGACGATAATTGCGCCCCAAACGGGGTGATACCGAATTTCTCCCCCTATGTAATTAGAATGCTTTACTACAAGTGGCTATTGAGGCACAGATGATGTGATTTAAAATTGAATTGGATAAGTATTTGAAAAGGAAGTATATAAAAGTATATAGGGAGAAGGCAGAGAAATATAAGTAAAGTAGATAGCTCCAATTGAACAGCTAAGACCAAAAAATCCATAATGATCCGAATTTCAGCAGCCTCCTGTGCTACTTTCTGAGATTCTATGGTTTCTTCCCTCAGACTTTTTCTGGTTGTTAAAACCAGCTGTATATTGAATAAATTTTAAATTGTAATAGCAAAGAGTATTATTTAAACCAGACGTAAACTGTGTTGTTTTGCTTTTTAGATTCCCAGAATTAATAAGCTACATTGCTAAAAACAGCCAAGAGGATCTTTACTACGAGGACAACATTTGGTCTGGAGAGGATGCAAATGGGTGAGATTATTTTACTTTGAGCTGTACAAATATATATTTAATATTGCGTTAGCTGTAAATAAACAGTGGTTTTTGATACTTTTCACATTAATCTTTCAGGTGCTTTAAACATGATCTTTGGGGCAGATTTAATTAAGGGTTTCATTATCTTAACCACTAAAATTTCCAATATCCTCACCTCATGAAAGTGCTGATTCATGCTAAGGCATACCAAAAATGGTGGGGAACCAAGGGTCTAATGAGGGTGAGGAACTTAACATAATTAATATAAGTAGAGAAAAAGTACTAGAGAAACTAATGGAACTAAAAGCTGACAAATCCCCTGGACCTGACGGCCTACATCCTAGGATTCTAAAAGAGGTGGCTGAAGAGATAATGGTTGCATTGGTTTTGATCTTCCAAAATTCCCTAGATTCTAGAACGGTCCCAGCGGATTGGAAGGTCGCAAATGTAACACCGCTATTCAAGAAAGGAGGGAGAGAGAAAAAGGGGAACTACAGGCCAGTTAGTCTGACATCAGTCGTCAGGAAAATGCTGGAATCCATTGTTAAGGAAGTGGTATCCGGGCACTTGGAAAATCATAACATGATTAGGCAGAGTCAACATGGTTTTATGAAAGGGAAATCGTGTTTGACACATTTATTAGAGTTTTTTGAGGATGTAACTAGCAGGGTAAATAAAGGGGAACCAGTGGATGTAGTATATTTGGATTTCCAAAAGGCATTCGATAAGGTGCCACATAAAAGATTATTACACAAGATTACTATATGGGGGTAATATAGTAGCATGGATAGAGGATTGGTTAACGGACAGAAAACAGAGTAGGGATAAACGGATCTTTTTCAGGTTGACAGGCTGTAACTAGTCGGGTGCCGCAAGAATCGGTGTTGGGGCCTCAGCTATTTACAATCTATATTAATGACCCAGATGAAGGGACCGAGTGTAATGTATCCAAGTTTGCTGATGATACAAAGCCAGGTGGAACAGTAAGCTGTGAGGAGAACACAAGGAGTCTGCAAAGGGATATAGATAGACTAAGTGAGTGAGCAGTAAGGTGGCAGATGGAGTATAATGTGGGGAAATGTGAGGTTATTCACTTTGGTAGGAAGAATAGAAAAACAGAATATTTTTTAAATGGTCAGAAACGTTCAAATGTTGGTGTTCGGAGAGATTTGGGTGTCCTCGTGCAAGAAACACAGAAAGCTAGCATGCAGGTACAGCAAGCAATAAGGAAGGCAAATGGCATGTTGGCCTTTATTGCAAGGGGGTTGGAGTATAAGAGTAAGGAGATCTTGCTACAATTGTACAGGGCCTTGGTGAGACCACACCTGTGCACAGTTTTGGTCTCCTTATCTAAGGAAGGATGTACTTGCCTTGGAGGAGGTACAACAAAGGTTCACTAGATTGATTCCTGGGATGAGAGGGCTGTCCTATGAGTAGTGATTGTGTAGAATGGGCCTATACTCTCTGGAGTTTAAAAGAATGAGAGGTGATCTCATTGAAACATACAAGATTCTGAAGGGGATTGACAGGGTAGATGCTGAGAGGTTGTTTCCCCTGGCTGGAGTGTCTAGAACTAGGGGGCATAGTCTCAGGATAAGGGGTAGGCCATTTAAGGCCGAGATGAGGAGGAATTTCTTCACTCAGTGGGTTGGGAATCTTTGGAATTCTCTGCCCCAGAGGGCTGTGAATGCTGAGTCTTTGAGTATATTCAAGGCTGAGATAGATAGAATTTTGGACTCTCGGGGAATCAAGGGATATGGAGATTGGGCGGGAAAGCAGAGTTGAGGTCGATGATCAGCCATGATATTGAATGGCGGAGCAGGCTCGAGGGGCCGTATGGCCTACTCCTGCTCCTATTTCTTATGTTCTTATGTATGGTTCCATAGGAACAAGAGTAGGCCATTTAGCTCCTCGAGCCAGTTCCGCCATTCAATGAGATCATGGCTGATCTGTGACCTAATGCCATATACCCGCCTTTGCCCCATATCCCTTAATACCTTTGGTTAACAAAAATCCATCAGTCTCCAATTTGAAAATCAGCAATTCACCTAGCATCAACTGCTGCTTGCAGAAGAGAGTTCCAAACTTCTACCACCCTTTGCATTTAGAATTGTTTGCTAACTTCACTCCTGAAAGTTCCACAGGAATGTTGGTGTCCCCTCGATACTTCATCTAAGTGTCCGTTCTTCATGTGTGAGCCTAAGCTGTCGATATCAAAGCTATTCAACATATAAGGCATCAAAGCACCCAAGCTCTTTCCAGCATGGGTTGCTGGATAGTAATCAGGAATGGATACGCAAGCTGATTTTAAAAAAATGTTGCCCCTCTCAGATTGAATGTTGAGACCAATTGTAAGTCCAACTGAGATCAAATTAACTCAGCATAGACCATGGATGAAACCTGCATCTTCCTAGTCTGTCGGTTTAGTAATGCACTGAATAATGCTTTTATACTGTGCATAAAGCTAAATATGCAACTTTAAAAAAAAAAAAAATTGTATTTAAATTTGGAACAGTCCTGAAAAGGTCCAAGAAATTGGAGCCTGGCTGAAGATGCATCCTGTCAGTAGTTTGTCGAGAGCATCATGTGACTTGAACCTACTGGATACCGCAATTGTTGAAAAGATTGAAGAGGAGGTAGAAAGCTGCAAGGTATTTCCTTTTTCTATTGCAAAACATAAATAGATCAATAATCTCCAATTTGTTTTTATGCCCTCAATCCTTTCTTCCTTTTGTTCTGTTAAAAAAAAAATGTTTCCTCTTGCTGAGTCTGTTGACTCGTATTGGTGTATGATTCAATGAGTGTCCGCTACCCTCCTCTATATCTCAAGTAGCTACTCTTCATGTATGAATGTTGACAGGTTGCTGAGCCTGATCCTGTTCTCATCTGGTCTCTGCCCGTTCATGCATTCCACAGGGTCCCTGGATAGTGATTAAGAACAAGAAGCCTGTTTGATTTCCATTTTTTCCCTGCCAATTGTCACAACCTGTTTGTTGCCCCAGTTAAATAAGCACAAGACGGGAACTGAACCTAAAGCTGCCTGATCTGTATGGCTACATTATACACTGTCTTTACAAACAAGCGTTGGGAGAATCCAATCAGAATTTCTGTAGGTCTTTTTAGTTTCCCCCACCCATCCCACCTTCTGCAAGAAAAGATTCCTCTACTCACAAACCAATGCCTGATCAAGAAGGGAGGCAGGGGACCTGTTCCCAGTTCTGTCTGCCTGTGCTGCTGTCAAACCAACTGCTAAGAGATGCACCTAATAATTTAAAATAAATGTTCCTTTCCCTCTCGCTCCCAGATGACATGGCTAAATTCAGCTACTCAATTACGACTAATTGTCTGGGGAGGACTTTCCCACTCCCTCCTTCCCCAAGGCACACCATTTTATATAGTGCCTTAGCTCACTACTGCACTTCGCTATCTGTTATATGTAATTCTTGTCCATAATCCTATTATTAAAATGAATATGCAATAACCTATTCCTTTTAACAAAAACAATAATGCACAATTTCTTTTTAAATGTTGGATTTTATGGAATGAGTACTTTTTGGAAAATAAATCAAGTGGTACTAGTATATATATTTTAAATGGAACAGTATTGCCCATCTGGCGAAGGTCTTAAGTTTAATGTCACTTTCATCATTATTCTTCTTAGCAAAGAAGAAGTAACAAGAAAGTAAGAGTGACTGTGAAACCACATCTGTTATACAGGGTAAGTTGAATTATTCTGTTTAATCAAAATATACTGTAAGTCTGAAAAGACTGAAAGATGTTCTAGGAGTGTTTTTGCATATGACATGATTTTTAGCCTTTTGCAAACTTAATATCTCCGTGTCCGTAAGTAGTTGTACCACTGAACAGTGAAGGGTCTTCAAACCAAAATCCAGACTTTCCTTCCAATTGTTTACTTTCCTCACTGGGGGAGAGATTTCTTTTGTCTGCTATTATTAATAAAGTAACAAGTGTGAAGATCACATGAATGTTTGTTTGTACTATAAGTACTGAACAAAGAAAATCCTCCCCTCACTGAGTAAAATTTTGCCAAGCATCCGAAAGATGGGATATCTATCTGAAGCAAGGGGGAAAAACAGGCAAGACTAATTCTACCAGTTGTTGACGTATCATTAATGACTGTGGAGAAGTATTTGTTCAACATGGCTGGAAAAGCTTCCAATATTATCCTACAGCTCAACCTCACAGGTAGGTACACAGTTGTGTTTCCTTTGGCTAATTTCCTGTTTTGTTGTTTGCACTGCATACCAGCCTAAGTGGACAGTGTGTGGCCAAGTGTCCTCTTAAAACTAAGCACCAAAAAGACAGTGTGATGACTTCTGGGCTGAACTGATATGTGCAGAAAGGATATTAGCAGTGATGCTGTTTAAAAGTTTTAGACATCTCTCTAAATGCAAGTTCAACACATGTTGTACTGTATGAGTGAGATAATATATAGCCACTGTAAAACTAGTGACAAAACAACATTGGCACTTTGAGCTAAAAGCAGAATACTCCAGATGAAATGAAAGAATAAATGCTGGAAACACGCGATCAGGCAGCATCTGTGGAAAGAAACACTTTGAGCTTAATTGACTTTATTGATATGGCTTGCAAAAACTTCAATCTCCATTCATAAGGAGGTTAGTGAGGCAATAATGGAACAACATTACTCACTAATAATTAATTGAGAACTCATGCAGTGTCTTGCTCCAGATCTATTGGTGCATATGGCCCAACAAGCTCTGCTATGGATTGCTGAGATGGAGATCTCTGGTCAGAATTTCCCACATAGTGACCATCTAATCTCAATCGTGCCAACATGGGAAGTTACTGAGTGAAGGCAGGAAAACAAATTAGATGATCAGTCCCCATAGGTTATTTGCATGACCAGCTATATTGGAGCATTGGTGGAGGCCTGTGATTGGGTCTTCAGCCCATTCTCTCGGATGGAGCAGCCACATAACAGGATGCAGAAATCAGGAGGACAATTCTGTGTCCCTCTTCATCTGCTGTTCCCCCTTTATCTTCGTCTTTGCCCCTCCTTTTTAAGTCTGTTTTCCTCCATGCTCAAATTGCATCTGATGCCTGCCAGCGAGCTGTGGATAAGTTTAGGGATTCAGTGCTGTTTCCTCTAATTGAGGTAAGCAAGAGTGTTTAGAGGTGGGTCTCCAATATCCATACTGCCTCCAAAAATGAAAGGGCTGTGCAACTCTTAACTGGGTTACGACTGTCTGGTTTTCTGTTACTGGAGAGTAAGAGAGTTGAAGAGAACAGCACTGAATCTCAGCACCACCAACAAGCCTATTGCAAGTGAGAGGGAGGTAGGAAGAGATTCGCAGGTATATTGCAAGTACACTTGGGTTAGAAGGAACAATATTGCACCTGGAATAGATTCAGATCATGGTGGATGGCTTAAAATCTAGATGATGACCAAAACAGGAGTTTGTGAAAGCTTTGGAATAGAACTAAAAAGTTGGAGTCTTATAGAACTTTTGGAGGTCTGGAGCTTTGCTGCATTCCTAAATAAAATGTGCTGAAACTGCTTTTCCTTTTTATAAATTAAATTACATTTTAAACACCTGAGTATTTTCAAGGTTTTTTTTTCTTTCTAAGTTTTTATTTCCCTACACAGCCTCTGGAGCAGCAACATGGTATAGTCCCAGACAAAGATGCAGAGTACCTTTTATTTGATCGTGTTGTGAATGTGAGGGAGGACTTCTCTGTTCCTGTTGGTCTTCGAGGAACCATCATAGGAATGAAAGGAGGTGAAGTTTTAAAGAGCATAATATTTAGAGACGGTTAAGTGCCATGGGTTCAGATGGGGAGAACTTAAATCTTGACCTATTGTAACTGACCACTTCTTGTGGCTTTTTAGACTCGCCTGTTCACTTGCTTGTGATCTGTTACAAGTTCAGTTTGGTAAGGCCAGAAACTGCTTTTCTTCACTTTAGTCTGTCTGTGATTATGGGAGCCCTGTGTCTCATGATTCTTGGGATCAAGTACCATTCTAAGACTGATTTTCTTTGTGGGGACTCTGTCTCGTGTTTCAAATCATTTTTATATGCGTTTACATTTGAAAGTTTTTTTTCAAACTTTTTTTAAGTTCATAATTGTATTTAGTAAATGGCTTATGCAAGGTACCTGGAACTACTTTTTGGCCGAGCTATATGGAGAATCCATTGATCCAGTAATTGGGAATCCTTTATTATTTATTTGTCTTTTTTACATCTCTCTCTTTGTACTTTCCTTTTATTTTCTTTCTCATTTCTTATTATTTTCATTATGTCTACTTCATACCTGGTTTAGTGTGTATTGCTTCTGTTCTAATAGAGAAAGAATTCATCCAAAAGCACGCTTAAGCATTCTTAACGTGGTATCTCACAGATTCTCTCACGTTTCATAGGATTACATAGGATATACTGCACAGAAACAGGCCATTCGGCCCAACCAGTCCATGTCGGCGTTTATGCTCCACTCTAGCCTCCTCCCGACTTTCCTCGTCTAACTCTTATCAGCATAACCCTCTAGTCCCTTCTCCCTCATATGCTTATCTAGCCTCCCCTTGAATGCATCTATACTATTCGCTTCGACCATTCCCTGTGGTAGTGAGTTCCACGTTCTCACCACTCTCTGGGTGAAGAGGTTTCTTCTGAATTCCCTATTTGATTTCTTGGTGACTATCTTATATTGATGGCCTCTAGTTTTGCTCTTCCCCCACAAGTGGAAATGCGCTCTGTCTCTATCTACTCTATCAAAACCTTTCATAATTTTAAAGACCTCTATTAGGCCACCCCTCAGCCTTCTCTTTTCAAGAGAAAAGAGACCCAACCTGTTCATCCTTTCCTGATAGGTATACCCTCGCATTTCTGGTATCATCCTTGTAAATCTTTTTTGCACTCCAGTGCTTCTATATCCTTTTTATAATATGAAGACCAGAATTGTACACAGTACTCCAAGTGTGGTCTAACCTAGGTTCGATGAAAGTTTAGCATAACTTTACTACTTTTCAATTCTATCCCTCCAGAAATAAACCCGAGTGCTTGGTTTGCTTTTTTTATGGCCTTGTTGACCTGTGTCGCTACTTTTAGTGATTTGTGTATTTGTACTCGAGATCCCTCTCCCTTTCCTCATATCTTTCTCCATTTTATTTCCCACATCAAACTGCTGTTCCCGCCACCTATTCCCACTCCATGCCAGCAGCATTTAAACTTCTGCTAGCTCTTGCATAACGGTCAGATTGCTGCAAATATTGCTTTTCAGCATCCTGCACAAATTTATTCTTCAAATTCTTACCTTCTGGAATTATCTACCCAGCTTCCTGTTTTTATTCATATAGGTGAATGTATAACTGATCCAGTTAGGGGCTATGTTTAATTTCTACAATTCAAATCAAATGAATTTTGTAGAATTATTTTCTTCTCCAGACTCATTATAATAACATATGCAATAACATTCATTTAAAATCTCTCTTATTTTGGGAAACTGAAACTGCTGTCCCTTTTCCTGTCAACCATTTTTAGGTAGTGCATTGATTGAATTAGCACTGTTTTTAATTAAAAATAAATAAATAATGGGAATAAAGGTGATTTTAATAGCAACGGTTTTAATCGACCAATCTTTATCAAAATGCCTGATTTCTGCCGCCCTCCCCCCCCCCCCCCCCTGTTTTTGTGCATTGTAAAGGTCAAGAGTATATGAACTTCTGTAAGCCTTATCTTGAACAAGTTATATTCAAAACCGTCCTCATTTTGGACTAGAACTGTAAACTATATCGTCTTCTCATTTACTGAATAGTTAAAGTGAAGGCAATCTAGTCCTTTATTGCTAGATTCTTAATGTACTCGTTGAGGGAATGCCACTGTTCTTTTCAATAATACTTTGAACTTGTCTTCTCCATTGTGTAGCTGAGAGAGAATCTGATGAATTTTATGAAGTATTATTTGATGAAGAATTTCCAGGCGGACTTACTATAAGGTTTGTGACGTAAGAAAACTACTAGGCACTTGGTCTAAGTGTTAAACAAAGCTTTAATCAACTGTTTTACAACATGGAGGTCCAGTTGTGTCCTTCTCTAGTTCCGGTTAAGAATGTCCTGCGCAAGCTGGGCCCGTGCCCGAGTATTTATACTCTCCCTGGACAGCGCCACCCGCAGGCCACTCAGTATTATTTCATAAGTCATGAATGACCGATTCATGTCAGTTTGTATATACTAAAACAGTTGGCTACTTCTCTTTAGGGTAAATACTTGAATTTACTGTATTCGTTATACAAATTCATGGGTTTTACTAACAAAGATTAATTTCTTTAACTGAAAAAAATTAGTGAAAATCAATCTTGGTTGCCTCTGTGCTGAATGGAAAGATCATTTAACATGGACTACTTATGGTTTGTTCTGTTTTTTTATTTATGGGGCGTGGGAGATGCTCGCATCACTGCATTCATTGCCTAAGAATATTAATACTGTAAGAAATTTGCCAGATGTCTCGATGTGAATTTGCTTGATTCAGGTTTGACACCACTAACAGCGCTACATTTGTCTTTAGATGCTCTCCTGGCCGAGGTTATAGACTCCCGAAGTGTGCCTTAATCAACCTCAGTCATGGTAGCCGCTTGGAGTTTGGAGGCCAGAAAGCAGCAGCATTATTAAAACCACAGCCGGCACCTATACCTCAACATGCTACGTACTCTTCCTCACAGTCTAGTGCTCAGAAAGTGTCGACAGGAGGCCTGAACCACTCCCCACGCTCCCTATTTGTACCTACACAGGTAAAGTAACGTAACTGTTAATGAACCGATTAAACAAAAACTGCAGATGCTGGAAATCTGAAAAAGAATAGAAAATGCTGGCAGCACTCAACAGGTCAGGCATTATCTGTGGAGAAACAGATGAGTTAACATCTCCAAGTGTGAACGCTTCGTCACAGGTATTGACAAGCACTTTGATGAAGAATCTGCACGCAAAACATTAACTTGCCCGTTCTTTCGACAAATGGTCTGACCTGCTTGACTGTTTCCTGCCTTTTCTGTTTTTGTTAATTAACTGAACTGATTCTCTAGATCTGCTGAGCCTGCTGGTCTTGCGTGAGTACAACTTCATTACCATAATAGGAGAAATCTAATTTCAATGGCTAAGTGATACGTTGCCATGCTTTGCCACAAATTGGTAAGAGTCTAGTTTGATCCTAATACATAGATATTTTACATAGAATTAACAGTACCGAAACAGGCCATTTGGCTCAACTGGTCAATGCTGGTGCTTATGCTGCACACGAGCCTCCTCCCGTTGATGATGGGAGCCCACAGATGGATGGAAAGAGAAGACTGTTGCTCATATTGCTGCAGCCCCTGCTGCCTCTTATGTGACAGTTTTTCTTCACCTATCTTGGGCACTACACATGACTAGCTGATGAAGCTGCAAATGAACAGAAATGCTGTGCATGTAGATGACTTTATGCTTGTCCAAATGTCATATTTTTCTGACTTAATTTTTTTGTGATTTTCTGATGGAGAATTAAAGTGATTTTCTGATGGAGAATTAAAGTAATAGGTACTGGTTGGGGGTATAATTGTAAAAAGCCCAGGTTTTCAGTGTTTCCCACATACCTATGTTCTGCTCGGGTGTCTGAATTGATTTGGCCATCATAGCAAAGAGTGAAATAACAACAGAAAACGCTGGAAAAACTCAGCAGGCCAGGCAGCATCCGTGGAGAGAGAAAGAGAGTTGACGTTTCAGGTCGATGACCTTTCATCAGAACTGGGAAGAGCTGGAAATCAAATAGATTTAAGGCCAGGGTAAAGCTGGGAAAAGGGGGAGGGGATAAAGGAACAAAGGAGGAGATGAAGAGACGTTAAGAGACATTAAGAGATATGCGAGGCTAGAGGTGGTGTTAATGTGACAGATTAAGGCTGAATGAAGTGTGAAATCCACTGGCAGAATGAAGGACAGCTGCCAGCTTCAAGGAGGAAAAAAAAGGTGGGGGGGACAAATAAAAGGGTGGATAAAATAAAATATAAATGTGATTGGAGCTGAGGTTATGATCTAAAATTGTTGAACTCGATATTGAGTCCAGAGGGCTGTAGCGTGCCTAAACGAAAGATGAGGTGCTGTTCCTCGAGCTTACGCTGAGCTTCCGTGGAACAGTGTAATAGGCCGAGGACGGTGAGGTCAGAGTGGGAGTGAAGCGGTGAATTAAAGTGACAGGCCACCGGGAGCTCGGGGTCCCCCTTACGGACTGAACGGAGGTGTTCCGCAAAGCGGTCACCCAATCTGCGTTTGGTCTCCCCAATGTAGAGGAGTCCACATCGTGAGCAGCGAATACAGTATACTAAATTGCAGGAAGTACAAGTAAATCGCTGTTTCACCTGGAAGGGGTGTTTGGGGCCCTGGACAGTGGGAAGAGGGGAGGTATAAGGGCATGTGTTGCATCTCCTGCGCGTGCACGGGAAGGTGCCGGGCGAAGGGGAAGGGGTGCTGGGGGTGGTAGAGGAGTGGACTAGGGTGTCGCGGAGGGAGCGGTCCCTGCGGAATGCTGAAAGGGGAGGTGAGGGGAAGATGTGTTTGGTGGTGGGATCACGCTGGAGGTGGCGGACACTGTTCCACGGAAGCTCAGCGTAAGCTCGAGGAACAGCACCTCATCTTTCGTTTAGGCACGCTACAGCCCTCTGGACTCAATATCGAGTTCAACAATTTTAGATCATAACCTCAGCTCCAATCACATTTATATTTTATTTTATCCACCCTTTTATTTGTCCCCCCCACCTTTTTTTTCCTCCTTGAAGCTGGCAGCTGTCCTTCATTCTGCCAGTGGATTTCACACTTCATTCAGCCTTAATCTGTCACATTAACACCACCTCTAGCCTCGCATATCTCTTAATGTCTCTTAATGTCTCTTCATCTCCTCCTTTGTTCCTTTATCCCCTCCCCCTTTTCCCAGCTTTACCCTGGCCTTAAATCTATTTGATTTCCAGCTCTTCCCAGTTCTGATGAAAGGTCATCGACCTGAAACGTCAACTCTCTTTCTCTCTCCACGGATGCTGCCTGGCCTGCTGAGTTTTTCCAGCGTTTTCTGTTGTTATTTCGGATTTCCAGCATCCGCAGTATTTTGCTATCGTAATAGCAAAGAGTGAGGTGGGTCTGCCTCAATTTGGCGTCTGTAGCGATGCAGCATTGTGTCAAGTCACCTTGTAATATACTACACCATTTGTGTCTCAAGGATCATGGTTTTATATAGTAAATTAGACTTCGGTTACTGTAAATTAGTCCTGAGATCCTCATCATGAGTTCCCAGTTCTGGGAGTCACCAAGATGAAGTATGGAAACACCACATTATGTTGAATTGGTTTGAAATGTTGTTCTGTTGGTGTAGAAATACATATTCCAAATTTGGGTGTGTTCATTTTATCAAAAATAATATTTTATGGGATGCTGTACACCTGTGAATTTTATCATTTAGCAGCTGAATGGAAGACAACCATATCTCAGGGCAGAAAATCAGAGCAATCAAATCAACCATCAGAAAGCAAATGGCCCTTCTGGCTTTCATCGAAATGATGAGCACCAGCGTAAAGGAGGATCTGCTAAACCGGTAGGAAAGATGTTAACTACTTAAACCCATTATTTGGTAGTGCATGAATATTTTTTTTTAAAGTAATAGTGAATTCTGTACTCCTCGTGCTTCTCTTCCTTTACCCCTCCTGCATGCACACATACAGGAACAGAAAATGTTCTGCATTTGCCTAGATAGTGATTATGGAACATTTTTGCTGTGTATTAGCTGATGCACTGGTGTGAAATAGCCACTTCCCAAATTGGCAGTCCATATCTCTCTGGTGGCTGTAAGTGTACCAGTGAATTGAGCTTTACCATTCTCCTCCAGTTGCCACTAGATGCGAGTTCCTAGCATCAAATAGCCAATCATTTGGTACTTATTGGTGAACTCACTCAAGGTCACAGTGATGGCTATGAGAAATGTCACTCTGGTGTGGTAGAAGGTAACACAACTGACTTCAGAAATATTCATTTTATAGTGGTTAACCCTATTTGCTTATTGAACATTGCCAGCAGATTCAACAGATTCTTATTACAATCAGTTGCTAGGTACTGTTGAATATAGAATGGAATTCCAAAATGAGCACTTTTTTTAATTTTCCTTATGGCAACTGATTTACTACTTGAGCTGAACTCTCTTTTATTGATATTGTAGGGCCAGTTGAAACCTGATGATGAATTCTCCAATGTATGGCAGTCCTTGCAGAGCAATTTTGGAATTTCTCCCCTCCCCATACAGAGCAATTCTCGCACTGCAGATTTAGCCTGCAAACCCTCTTCAGTTTGGCAAGAAAAGGTAAGCATAATTCTAATGTCAGTTTCAAATTAGCAATGTTTGGCATATTTTAACTACAGTTCATTCACTATGCCTTCAGAAGAGGTTTAAAACAATGTTAAAGTAAACCGTCGAAGTAACAAGCCACTTTCGCTGCATTTTTGCATGCCAATTAAAGAGTGTACTCTGTTTCATTATAAAGACTGTAGCATGTTTAATATTTCTGATATCCTGGGTAAAATACCTCCTGTAGATTTGTTGAAAAGTAAGCTCGAGGTTCATAAAATCCAATGCATCGGACAGATTGTAATTTTTTTTTTTTAAATAGTCACATTAACCATTTTAAGCTGACTGGCAAAAGATCCCTCACGCATAGTGCATGAAGATGTGATGTGCATTGAACTGTAGAGTGTTTTATTTTGGGCTAAGTGTGTACACACTTTACTTTCACTCTTTTCTACCTTTCAAGGCTGTGTCTGGGTCAGCATCCGTTTCAGGGTTTCAGTCCCAAAATCCCAATTCGACAGAAAACAAAATGCAACCATTCAAAACAGATGGGCAGCAAAAACAGAGATGGGTACCATCAGAACAACTGGCATGTGCCAGGAAAGGTAACCATTGGAAATGCACTGCAAGTAAAACAATGTGGTTATGGGTAAATTGTTAACTATGCCAGAAATTATTGGCAGCTCACAACTATTTTGGAAATTAACCAGTTTCAATCAGTGCTGATAATGAGATTAAATCTATTTCCTGTGGTAAATTTAAAAAGTTCTGTTGCAAGTGTTCCGTTTTTTAATTTGATACCATTTCATGAATAAAGGATAGTAAAGGGACTGCTTTCAAAGAGTCATAGGGGGAGAAATTCGGTATCGCCCCGTTTGGGGCGCAATTATCGTCCGGGCGCAAAGTTTAGCGCCTGGCGCTAATTATCGCCTCCCACTGCAAACTTGGCTTCTATCGCTGCTGAAGGTGATTGGAGCGCTAAATCAGGCACTACATACCTCTCTAAGGTGCTAACGCCGAGGAGCGAGGAGCTACCTCAAAGCGCTGGCGAAGCTCATGTGATGTCAGTCAGCAATGGAACACAGACACACTGGCGCCGGCCAGTTCTTAAAGGGGAGGGTTGATCTTGCTTTCCATCCACATCCTGCTCATTGGAGCCTTGAATCTCGGCCTGGAGAGACCTGTACATCAAATCTGCTGGAAAGAACAATGAAGAGGCCCAGGGAAAGAGCTCAGAGTACAGCCCCCATAATCTCTTCTAAATCGATGCAAGGAAGGTCAAATCAAAATGAACCTGCAAAGTGCTGCTCAGTACCCAAAACTCCTTCACACAGCGTTGAATCTCTCCAGAAGTCTCTCTCTTTCTCTCTCTCTCTCCGAATGCGTGGTGCAAAATTGTCGCCGACAAAAAAAGGCAGGAAGCGGTCGCCTTTAAATAGCGCTCCCCCAGTCCCTTCCCGACTGCAAAACGTTCCCTTCAACCTGTCGTTGCTAGCGGTAAGGCAGGGGGCGCCACTCAATATCCGGTCCGGGGCGTTGCACGCTCGACTGACGTCACGATCTGCGGGCGCAGGAGATCGTGGTGGTAGTGTTTAGCACCACCGTAAAATGTCTGGTCAATTTCGCGAGCGGTGCAAACATCGCCGCGCACGGGCGCTAACGGGAGGCGCAAAGGAACCGAATTTTTCCCCCCACAGAATTTGAAATTTCTAGCTCTATACTGATGGTTAGCAGGGATTACTTTTCTTCAAGTTGATTAGAAGTGCTAATCCAGTACATGAAGTCCACAGTATTGTGGAGAAGAACTACATCTGTTCTGGCCCTGTTTGAGCAACCAAGTTTGAGGAAGAAGGTGATTATAGTGGGTGTGTCACACTATAAGACATGTGAGGAAAGGGATGGAATTAAGTATAGGATTTAACCTCCCACCCTTCACCATGGTTTATGTTTTTGGAATTATCTGTTCATCTTTTGTCATACAAATTTTGACCAGATTTTTTCATAACCGATTTGTTTTTTCATTATGTACATTGTTTCTTTCTAAATTGTGCATAGTTCCCTGAAATCAACAAATCTAATATTGGTTATAAAACAGAAAAATGCTGGAAACATTCAGCAGGTCAGGCAACATCTGTGGAGAGAGAAACCGAGTTAACGTTTCAGGTCGGTGACCTTTTATCAGAGCTCTAATATTGCTGATGGTCTTTGATTGAACACTGAATATGAGGCATTTGAAGGAAAATCTTAGATAAGGTGAAATTTTACGAGTAAGCAAAATTTTTAAACTCAATTCTGTTTTGTTTATTTAAATTTTACGTTTTGCATGTCATTGTGCTGGAGGTAGACATTGTATTGAATTAAAATACTCTTGTAAAAGTGATGACTAATGAATAGAGAATTGACATGGGCATGTGGCTTTCATATGTTCTGAACAGGTAGTTTTTATTCCAAGTTATTTGTGTGTAATACATTTTTAAAAGTAATGTTTGAGATTTTAACAAATGTATTATATTTTAGTACTATATACAGTATGCAGTGAATGGAAAAATTTGCCTATATCGCAAAGAAAATGGGCCCTTCTGTGTTTGATAAAGGAAGCATCTTATTAAGGGGTCCAGTGATGAGTCCAAAAGTATATCTTGCAAGCCTCCTGATCTATCCAGGAGTATCCCACATCAGCTGTATCAACAGTGTTACAGAGAAACTCCTGACTTCCTGACTGTACTATTCCATCATGTTGTCTAGAGCGATCAGAGGTGATCTGCGATACTTCCAGATGACTTCTAAAGTTATATCATAGAAAGGCAGCTTGTGGTGGCAGTCTCATACCAGTTGGCACAAGTTTAAAAATCATTAACTTCTGGGCTGCTGGAGCCTATTTCACTTTACCAGCTTTTCCAGTTTCCATTTCTACCTGCCATACCTCCTCAGCTATTCACACGTTCTCAAGAGTGTGTCGCCACTGCAGGAAAGCAGGATATGTGGTGGCCTCCTGCGCTGCAGTCATCTGTAGGAACTGTAGACTGTAGACAGGAAAGCCACCAGGTGCTCCGGTTTCCTCCCACAGTCCAAAAATGTGCGGGTTAGGTTGATTTGGCTATGATAAATTGACCCTTAGTGTTAGGGGGGGATTAAAAATATGTGGGGTTACGGGGATAGGATGGGATATGTTAGGGGGAATTAAATACGTGGGGTTACGGGGATAGGGTGGGATATGTGTCGGTGTAGGCTCGATGGGGATTCTGTGTGAGAGAGCAGGGACAGGGTACTGGATTTGGATGATCAGCCATGATCGTATTGAATGGTGGAGCAGGCTCGACGGACCGAATGGCCTACTCCTGCTCCTAGTTTCTATGTTTCTATGTAAGCTGCATTCTGGACTGCGAGGCAAGTTATCTCTACAGGGCCTGCACAAAACTTAGCTTTTCCTGCGTATAGTGTCTCTCAAATTTCTCTCATTATGCTTCCTATTGTCAATCAACTCCTGTTTTTCCGTTTAACCACTTTACAAGTCATTCTACTTCATCATGTGTTTTCCCCTCCTCCTTCCCTTTATTCTTATTAAATGCTGTTTATCTGTATTTTTTTCCACAGTTCTGAAGGTTCTACACTTGAACCATTAACTTATCTGTTCTCTCCGCAGATACTGATTGACCTGTTGTGTTTCTAGCATTTTATACTACTACTTATCTGTTTAGCTATTCAATTTTTAATATCACAGCATTCATTGCAAATAAACTGGCTCATGTTGTCTGTGTGCCAGAACGCTTTGTATGTAGTTTGTATTTCTGAAAATTAAAACTCATTATCTTGCATCTTCTAGCAAAAGAGGACAACTCTGAAAGTTTCAAGGCAAGAACTCGTGGACCTGAAAACTCTGGCCAATTACAGCCGTCACTTTCCAAACTGCAAAGTAAACAGGTATATATGTATTTTAGAATTGTAACTTGGGGATTTTGATATACAGGTTGAGCGTCCCGAATCCAGGCAACCTCGGGACCGAGGCCGAGACGGTTTTCGGGTTTTTCCGGACTTGGAAGTCCGGAAACGCCCTGAACCCAGGTTGCGATATTTCCGGACTTCGGACATCAGAAACACGTTCCGAGTCCGGAAATGCCTGGGCCCAGGTTGCGATATTTCCGGTTTCTGGTAAGCCTCCCTCAGGGTGTCCGGATTCCAGAACATTTTATGGATTCCAGACGACCCTGCCACCAATCGTCCTGGAGTCCGGATTCCAGAACATTCCGGATTCCGGAACTCCGGATTTTGGACGCTCAACCTGTACTAAAGTCTGGATATAGCACATGTACATTCCAACATTTATAAGACCAAAATCTGAAGGGATAGTACACTGTACATTACACAAGACAATCGTTGTCTGTGCAACCTGGTGTCTCCTTTTACTTTTGTTGAAATTAGCAAAAGGAGGAAAATATAACCCTTTGCCCACATTTTTCTAGCAGGGGAGGGCATAAATCATGGCCCTTGAATTGTTCAGTCAGTCAAGGATTTTTAATTAGGCATACTGTATTTGAGTTTACAAGCACAAAGGAAGCATGAAATACTTGTGAAACGTTACAGGTGTGTACTGGGAATAGTAAACCATGTATGAAAATTCTAAGAAGGAATGAAGAGGCAAATGAACAGAAGCCTGCAGTGGTAAATTGTCAGCCGTCTGCATCAATACAAGGGAATAATTCCTCCACAAAGGTAAGCAGTCCGCATTCAACATCAAGCGTATAGATGTTCGGAGGCATTATCCCATGGTTGGGTGGCGAGGGTGGATGTTTAGGTTTTTTGAACTGGGGAGGGTATAAGTAACTCGGGTGAATGATTATTTGGAATTTTATTATTTCAATAAAAGTAGTAGGATTGGAATATTGGGTGTTTTAGTCAGCTGGAAACTGAACTTTTGATTTCCAGGACCAGGATTTGAATCGAAAAATGTTGTGATGTATCTCCAACAGTAGCATAAGCAGAGGCTTGGGCACAAGTTGGTTACTTGCTCTCTGGGCCAAAGAAGGCACTGAAGGTTAAGAGTGAGAAACTAAAATGGGTTGGGAGGGTAGCAAGAAAGAGAAATAACTATTCATTTGTTACTATATTATTATTTATAGTTGATCTCCTGTAGCATTGCACAGGGGGAGTTTAAGACCAAGTGTGTTCTTTGGCAGAAGTTGTGTTACAGGGCAGAGGATGATTTAACTAGGGTCATTCTGTGCTTAGGATAGATAGAGAGAAGCTATTTCCTCTGGTGAGCTGAGTCCAGAACAAGGGGGGATTATATTAAATATAGAACTAGGCCGTTCAGGGGTAATGTCAGAAAGCAATTCTTCACACACAGGGTAGTGGAAATCTGGAACTCTCCCTCCCTCCCCCGCCCCCTCCAAAAAAAAAAAGGCTGTTGAAGGCTAGGTCAATTGAAAATGTAATAACTGGGATTGCTAGATTTTTGTTCGGTAACGGTATTAAGGGATATGGAACCAAGGCGGGCAAATTGAGTGAAGATACCGATCAGCTATGATCAAATTGAATGGCGGAACAGGCTAGAGGAGCTGAATGGCTTACTCCTGTTCCTTATCCAGTTGACTGGAAGTGAATGCAGGTGTAAGATTTTTAATATAGGTAGATAAGAGAGAAAGGAAATTTACTTCCAATTGAATTGTGCACCCAACTAAGTATGAACGGTACACTAATGTGGTCAGCTGGTGCAATGATGTTGCTCTCCTGTGACCTGAACAACAGAAGCACCAAATGTAAAAGCATCTGTGGATGTATCTGACAAATGAGATCAAGTGCTTTTAAAATGGATGTTCTTTTTCTTTCTGTGTCTCTCTTTCTCTCTCTCCGCCCCCCCCCCCCCCCCCCCCCGCCCCTGCCCTCCAGCTTTCCTGTCTGTATGTATGGGGGCTTGCACTTGGTACTTACTAGTCTTTAAACTTTAATTCTTCTGATCACCTTAATTTGCATACATGTGTGTATTTTGTCACTACAAAAACAGTAACAACTTGTATTTATATAGGTGCCTTTAATGTAGTAAACGTCCCAAGGCACTTAACAGGAGCATTATGAAACAAAATTTGACACCAAGCCCCACATTAGGGTAGATGACCAAAAGCTTGGACAAAGAGGTAGGTTTTAAGGAGGGTCTTAAAGGAGAATAGAGGAGCGGAGAAGTTTAGGGAGGGAATTTGATAGCTTAGGGCCTTGGCACCTGAAGGCACGGCCACCAATGGTTGAGCGATTAAAATCAGGGATGTGAAGAGGCCAGAATTGGAGGAACGCAGATATCTCGGAAGGCTTAGGGCTGGAGGAGATTACAGATATAGGAAGGGGCGAGGCCATGGAGGGATTTGAAAACAAGGATGAGAATTTTAAAATCGAGGCGTTGCTCACAGCGTATGTCTTTCTATTATGTATGTCTTCTCATTTTGGCTTGGCTATAAAGTTACTTGTTCAAGATGACCATCAAAAGGTTTTCTGTTTCAAGACGAGTTTGATTTTTGTTTTTCAAGAGCCCTGGTAGGCTGAGCTGTCCTTCGGGATCTTTTCATACAATTTTTTTCCATTCTAGTGCTGGTTGTTTTGTGATATTGTCCTCCTCCTTCACACTTCTATAATGAAAATTTGTTGTTTGCAGGCTAAGCTAGTCTCATAATGATTTAACTCTCACCATGTTTGCATTTCCTTTTTTTAAATTTTCGATATAGATTTTAAACATTTCAGAGTTTTTTTACATTTGCAATTCATTTGTATTGCTTTTAGAATTTCTAGCTATTCTTTGTAGTTCTGCAGTTTTACTTTAATTTGTATTTAATGTTCTTGTACAATGTATCAACAGGTACCATCTGAATTTGAGGAACTGTTAGTTTCATTAAAAGCACCTAGTGAACAGGCGGGAAAAGATGCACAAGGCTCACAGTCCAAAGAAAGCCAGGGAATCACGGGAGAACCTCTATCCCCACAGTCTTTTGCAATGGTATGAATTGTCAATTTCTGAGCTTAAGAGTTGGATATTTTTTGTTAATATTTTAAAGCCACAGCATTTTAAAGCCGCGAAATTTAAAAGAGGAAAAAAAACTGTGATAACTGCTGTATTTGGGCATCTATGAGAAAAGAAATTGGTGAATCCATGGCATTAATTTCTCCATCCTGTTCTTTCTGATGAGTTATGGTTATTAGTCAAATTATGCAACAATTATTGGTAGTGTGGAGCATGGTTATGATGTTTAGCTGCAAATATTGAGCAGTCTCATAAGATTCAGGAACTGGAGTAGGCTATACAGCCACTCAAGCCTGCTCCTCCATTCAGTAGGATCATGGCTGATCTTCGACCTCAACGCCACTTTCCCCTGCCCGATCTCCATATCCCTTGATTCCCTAAGAGTCCAAAAATCTATCTTATCTCCGCCTTGACTGTATTCAATGATTCAGCAGTCTCTTTAGGGCAATTCCTCAAGAAATCTCTGGAGAAAGTGATCCAAACAGGCACATCTAGACAATTATAGCAGCTTGTAAATTTGAGGTTGCTGAGAGATTAATTCTACCTGCTTGTAAGTTAGGCGCCAGGTCAGAAGAATTCGGCATTGGCTTTCTGCCAATTCTTTTTTAATTAAGATTATTTTGCATCTGTACAGTGCCAGACACTTGCTAGACGCAAGGCATTATTTATTTATATGGTGCATCCAGCACATGATTTGTCCATCACAATTCAGGCATCAATCCTTACTGTAAGCAAATCGCACATGATCAGCTCATATTTTATCATAAAACTGGAACATCCCAATCGGCCAGTAGTAATCAGAAATGAAAAGCAGCAGTGAGGATTTTTTTTAAAGAAAATCAGTAACAGCAACATTAAAAAAAAAATTGAACTAATCAAATCACAAAATATTATCTGTCTTGGTTTCTCTACTATACTGAGTACTTCCTACTGGAAGTAAGACTGTAGCATAATAAGTAAATGAAAAATTATACAATTTACAAGAAAATTATTACACTTACTTATACAATAACATTTTCTGTGTTAGAAATGCTTCCATCTGTGTTTTCTGTCAAAGGCCTGTGACTATGCAAGAAGCCTTGCGTTCACAGGGGTAGCAAGTTGGAGTTTTCAACATGCGCTTAGAGGCAATTTCTAGAACCTGCTTGATTCACTAGGCTATTCACAGCATATCTGCTATTTATAAATCCCACTTCTTCAATGAAAAATGACTTGAGAATGAAAACCACCAGGGAAACTATTTCTTTACAGGTAATGGTAATTACATTTTTTATATAAGAAAGTGTTGGGTGAACCAAATTGGGTGTAGAGCTATACAAAGCCCTGGTTAGATCACACCTGGAATTCTGTGTTCAGTTCTGGGCACCACACCGTAGGAACGATATATTAGCCCTGGGGGGAGTGCAGTGTAGATGTACCAGAATGATACCTGGACTCCCAAGGGTTAAACTAAGAGGAGAGATTACACAAACTAGGGTTATATTCCCTGGAATTTAGAAGGTTAAGGGGTGATTTAATCTCAGTTTTCAAGATATTAAGGGGAACTGATAGGTTAGATAGAGAGAAACTATTTCCGCTGGTTGGAGAGTCTAGGACTTGGGGGCATAGTCTAAAAATTAGAGCCAGGCCTTTCAGGAGTGAAGTTAGGAAACACTTCTACACGCAAAGGGTGGTAGAAGTTTGGAACTCTCTTCCGCAAACCGCAATTGATGCTCGGTCAATTGTTAATTTTAAATCGGAGATTGATATATTTTTGTTAACCAAAGGTATTAAGGGATATTGGGCAAAGATTAGGTCACAGATCAGCCATGATCTATGTTATTGAATGGCCGAATGGGCTCGAGGGGCTAAATGGCCCCGTTATGTTCCTAGTGGCCAATGATGCTAACCAACAGGCAATAATCCAAATGTTTCTGAACAGGCTAGGTTAATCACCGGTGAGGTGAAGATGGAGTTCAACACTGATAAGTGTGAAGTCATGAAATTGGTTAGAAGAAGTGAAAATGTGGATTTCATATTAAATGGTAACGTGCTTGAGGTAATCACTCAGCAAAGAGTTCTGGGGGTTTTACTGGATGTGTCATTTAAACCGTCAGCTCATTGCTTACATGGGGATGAAGAGAGCAAATAAAATGTTGTATTTATAACTGAGGGAATTAATTATATGTCTTAGGAGGTGATCTTGAAGTTGTACCTGGTCTTGGTGAAGCTGTTTCTGGAGTATTGTTTTGTTTTAGTCTCTGTATAATAGGAAAGATGTATAATTATTGGAGCGAGTCAAAGGATGTCTACAAAGCTGATTCTTAAACTTAAGAGGATTGATTTATGAGGAAAGATTGTCTACCCTGGGACTTTACTCACTGGAGAAAAGAAAAATGGGGGGCGGGGGGGGGGAATAGATAGAGATCTTTAAGATTTTCACAGATATGGAGAATTTAGTACTAGGGTGTCAAAGGAAAATAGGAAATTTAGGCAACTTGTTTTTTAAAGTAAGAGTGTGATAAAGTTATGGAACAGATTACCAGCAGGGAATGGTGGAATGTGAATGATTTTCAAAAAGGACTGCATGAATTACTATTGGAAAATCTTATAGAGGCCTTTGTTACAAAATCAATGTGGAATTTGACGGGAGGTTTGGAAAGGTAGGCAAGACAGACCAATGGCCTCCTCCCAAAACGTTATTATACTAAAATGAGAAGTCGCACAACACCAGGTTATAGTCCAACAGATTTATTTAATTTTACAAGCTTTCGGAGCTGTCGCTCCTTCGTCAGGTAAGTTAGCAATGAGAGAATCTCCCAGAATTCACAATTTAAACCCAGACAAAATCTATTCACATTATTCGCTACAACAAAGAGCACAGCCAAGACAATGAGATGTGTCCCAGGGGGTCCAACGTGTCAAACCACCTGCTGGCTGCATATCCTGTCAATTTGTGTTCTTGTGTTAGCCTTTTTAAAAAAAAAACAAAAAAAAACACCTGGGAAGACCGGCCATGATGTCAAGTCACGTTCTGTATCGTGACATGAACCCGATATCGCGATTGAGGCCATCCTCATGAGTGCGGAACTTGGCTATCAGTTTCTGCTCTATGATTTTGCGCTGTCGTGTATCTCGAAGGCCGCCTTGGAGAACGCTTACCCGCAGATCCGAGGCTGAATGCCCCTGGCTGCTGAAGTGTTCCCCGACTGGGAGGCAACCCTCCTGCCTGGCGATTGTTGCGCGGTGTCCGTTCATACGTTGTCTCAGTGTCTGCATGGTCTCGCCGATGTACCATGCTCTGGAGCATCCTTTACTGCAACGTATCAGGTAGACAACGTTAAATTATACTAAGTTACTATCTTGCGTTACTTCAACTTTTTCTGAAGTAACTTGGAAACAAAACCGCGTCTACATGCACTAGCTGATCTCCTTCAACTACATTTATTCAGCAAAGTAAGCGAGCCAAACACCGATACAGCCGAGGAGAGAATCAGCAGGTGAGGAATAAATTGTAGCAGGTCTTTTGGTTTTATAATGTATTCCAAAATATTACAGCAGCTGTATCTGTTGTGCTTATATACATAATAGTTGCTTTGAGCTCTGAGATATAAACAGTAGCAATGTCTGGGTGGACTGTACTATTATTAAAGTTGAAGGGAGGGTCTGAAATAAAGTGCCAAATTTAAAATATTTTGCAAAAAGGGTACTATGGTAGAGATAATTGAATAAGATTCAAATCGGGAAAGATTAAACCAAAGTTTTATATATTATCTGGCCTTCATAATAAAAGTCATACCCTCAACAGGTGGACACTAAAAGTAAAAAAGCTGCTTCTTCTTGCATTCAAAAATGTATTAATATATTTGTGGTATGCGAGGATGCATTTATTTTATCTACCGGCACTGGGTGAGGATTGAACCAATCAAAAAATTAATTTTACCGTCTTTGGGAAGACCTCTTGCAAACTTGCCTGAAATCTTGTACTGATATATCCACTACCCACCCTTGAAACAGTATAACCTCCAACTTAACATGAGCAATGACACGGAGGATCCACTAATAAATAAATTGTACGTTGAAGTCTTTTGTTGAAACAAATCAGTGGCAGAGCGGACCCTATCAAAGTTGATGGCCCCTATCAACCAAAACCCCACCAGGCTAATAAATTCCACATGTTAGGACTACTTTTTTTAAATATCATTTGAAATTGAAGAGAATATATATTACAAACCATCTTCATGTAGAAAAAGCCTGCTGAAAATGTGACCTTTTTTTCTACATGTTAAGCCAGGGAGCTCAAAACTGAATTGGGTTTGTGTTATGTTTTGGCTTGATTTGCAAAAGGTTTGAGACAATTAATGCCAAATATAGGTGCTAGATTGCTGGGATTTTGCATCACTGAGTTGATGCTATCAATTGGTTCCACATTTTCCAACAATCTCTGATGATTCAAACTGAGGTTTCTGAGAGTGAATGAACAGTGTTTTAAGCAACAACATGTCGTTGTGAGGGAACCAGTTTAATGTTGATTACTGTGTAATAGATGCAGAGTATTTTCAGGCCACTGTGAGAAACAGAATATAATGTCTGCAAACCACCATCAGAAATTTATCTCTGATTATCCATCTATAGTTGAAAATATTCTTGTGCAGTCTTCATCCACATTTAAGTACTTGGGCATTCTAATCTAGTTATATCTAAATACTGCTCTGCTCCTGCTATGAAGCCTTCTGTTTGTTATGAGTTAATAATTTGGACTTTTCCTTCGTGTATTGATCTTGTGGATGCAGGAACTGCTATTTAGAATTAATTTTAAAATATTTTTTCTGATTAATATCATAAATATTTTAAATTTTGCTAATAGAAAGGAACACAGATGTTGAAGGAAATTCTGAAGATAGATGGTGCAAGTTCAGCCCCTGAGAAAGAAACTAATGTATCCTCTAATGTAAAGCAAGAAAGCTCTCTAACTTCCCCTGCCCATCCTGAGAAACCAGGATATCCATCCCACCAACGTCCAATAAAAAAACTTGGTAAGTAATAAATGTCATTTGAACTGGTGCATTGGAACCCTTTTAACATGTGTCCTGTTAAAGATCAAGTCCACAAAGAGGATGGCGGTGTCTGGGGGGTGCTGTTCTAGTAACTGCAAAACTATTACCGAATTAGCAATGGACTCCCAACGAAAAGACCTGAATTTGAATCCCAGTCTCGACCAGCATTTGTACTTGTTGAGTTTACTTGTCTCAGGAGATGAGCAATCTTGCCCGGGAATATGGGGTCCCGCTTTGCCATCAATATATACAGACAGAAAGTGGTGCGATGTCACTTTGTGCCTATGATTCTAGTCTCTGCTGTGAAATGCATCAAGCAGAGGCCATGCACTTCCTTATAGGGCAGTAAACATAGTGGAAGACTCAACCGTGGGCCATTTATGTGCATCTCTTGTTGACCAGTTCCAGGAAAATGTTAGTGGTGGTCTATGAATCTGTTGTACACACCTACAGTCATGAAAAATGAGTGCGAAGGAGAAAATAGCTTAAAAGACGGTGACCAAAACAATGTAGCATTACCTAATAGGGCATGAAACCATTTGGAGAAACTTTTATTTCCCCAGCTAACTTTCTCCCTCCTCTTTCCTGGTGATGTTGACTCCATGCTGAGGTATGGTTCCACTGGTGCTGGATGCCTTCTGGTACCTTGCCCAAGTACCCATTATTAATATGGGAGCCTTGATGGTGACAGTGAATGATGACAGGCTATCTGAATGCAGAGTAAAGCCTATCCTGCTCTTAACCTGTCATCCTCACACCTGCTCTTAACCTGTCATCCTCATACATCCATTTGAAGCAGGCATCACTGGATAGTAATTAGGCATGGCAACCCATTTGTACCATCAAGCCGATTCCTTTCACAGGCCATGTGCAGTCATCAACACTATCCAATCCATTTAACCGCCTGAAGAGAGATTCTGCAGAGCTTTTCTTGCCCCACAAAAGTAAATCGAGTAAAACTCATGTAATTTACAAATTGAACTGGTGTCAGATCTGTACAATTATTCTTAAGATTCTCTCCCTATAAGTAGCTGCTAATATTAGAGTGAACTTGCCATCCCCAAGAATCAGTTATCAGTGATTGGCTCCAACCATTTTATTTTTTTATCAATTTCTGTTTACATTAGATGAGGAATTTACTGTGATTGTGTCAAGGTGAGGTAGCTGAATTACCATAATCGACATAAGTGGCTGAAGTTACTCATTGGATTTTGCTGATGATAGAGTCATAGAGTTATACAGCACGGATAGAGGCCCTTCGGCCCATCGTGTCCGCGCCGGCCATCAAGCCCTGTCTAATCTAATCCCATATTCCAACATTTGGTCCGTAGCCTTGTATGCTATGGCATTTCAAGTGCTCATCCAAATGCTTCTTGAATGTTGTGAGGGTTCCTGCCTCCACAACCCTTTCAGGCAGTGAGTTCCAGACTCCAACCACCCTCTGGGTGAAAAAGTTCTTTCTCAAATCCCTTCTAAACCTCCCGCCCTTTACCTTGAATCTATGCCCCCTTGTTATAGACCCCTCTACTAAGGGAAAAAGCTCCTTAGTATCCATCCTATCTATGCCCCTCATAATTTTGTACACCTCAATCATGTCCCCCCTCAGCCTCCTCTGCTCCAAGGAAAACAAACCCAATCTGCCCAGTCTCTCTTCATAGCTGAAGCACTCCAGCCCGGGTAACATTCTGGTGAATCTCCTCTGCACCCTCTCCAAAGCGATCACATCCTTCCTGTAGTGTGGCGACCAGAACTGCACACAGTATTCCAGATGTGGCCTAACCAGTGTTTTATACAGCTCCATCATAACCTCCTTGCTCTTATATTCTATGCCTCGGCTAATGAATGCAAGTATCCCATATGCCTTTTTTACCACCTTATCCACCTGTTCCGCCGCCTTCAGGGATCTGTGTACTTGCACACCAAGATCCCTCTGACCCTCCGTCTTGCCGAGGGTCTTACCATTCATTGTGTATTCCCTTGCCTTGTTAGTCCCTCCAAAGTGCATCACCTCGCACTTTTCCGGATTAAATTCCATTTGCCACTGTTCCGCCCATCTGACCAACCCATCTATATCGTCCTGCAGACTGAGGCTACCCTCCTCGCTATTTACCACCCTACCAATTTTTGTATCATCCGCGAACTTACTGATCATACCTTTTACATTCATATCCAAGTCGTTAATGTAGACCACAAACAGCAAGGGACCCAGCACCGATCCCTGTGGTACCCCACTGGCCACAGGCTTCCAGTCACAAAAACAACCTTCGACCATCACCCTCTGCCTTCTGCCACTGAGCCAGTTTTGTATCCAATGTGCCAAGGCACCCTGGATTCCATGGGCTCTTACCTTCTTGACCAGTCTCCTGTGCGGGACTTTATCGAAGGCCTTACTGAAATCCATGTATACCACATCCACTGCGTTACCCTCATCCACACACCTAGTCACCCCCTCAAAAAATTCAATCAAATTAGTCAGACATGATCTTCCCTTGACAAAGCCATGTTGGCTAACCCTGATTAATCCTTGCCTCTCCAAGTGGAGACTGATTTTGTCCCTCAGAATTTTTTCCAATAATTTTCCTACTACTGATGTTAGGCTCACTGGCCTGTAGTTCCCCGGTTTTTCCCTACTCCCTTTCTTGAATAATGGTACTACATTAGCGGTTCTCCAGTCCTCTGGCACATCCCCTGTGGCCAGAGAGGTTCTGAATATATGTGTTAGAGCCCCCGCAATCTCCTCCTTTCCCTCACACAGCAGCCTGGGATACATTTCGTCCGGACCTGGGGATTTATCCATTTTTAGACCTGCTAAAACCGCCAATACCTCCTCCCTCTCGATGTTAAAATGTTCGAGTATATCACAGTCCCCCTGCCCTAATTTTATGTCTGCATCGTCCTTCTCCATAGTGAAAACAGATGCAAAAAATTAATTTAGAACCCCACCTACATCTTCCGGCTCCACACACAGATTGCCACTTTTGTCCCTAATGGGCCCTATTTTTTCCCTAGTTATCCTCTTACCCTTAATATACTTAGAAAACATCTTAGGATTTTCCTTTATTTTGCTCGCCAGTGTTATTTCATGGCCCCTCTTTGATCTCCTAATTTCTTTTTTAAGTATCCCCCTGCACTTTTTGTACTCCTCTAGTGCTTCCTCCGTCTTTAGCATTTTGTATCTGCCAAAAGCCCTCCTTTTTTTTCCTGATCCATTCTCGTATATCCCCTGACATCCAAGGTTCCCTGCGGTTTTTGGAACCACCCTTGACCTTTACGGGAACATGCTGCCATTGTATGATCTCAATCTCCCTTCTGAAAGAATCCCATTGCTCCGATGCGGATTTTCCTACAAGCAGCTGATCCCAGTCCCTTTTGGCCAGATCCTGCATTATCCTATTAAAATCGGCCTTCCCCCAATTTAGAACCTTTATTTCCGGCCCATCCCTGTCCTTTTCCATGACCACCTTAAATCTCACCGTATTATGGTCACTGTCACCAAAGTGCTCACCTACTAGCACTTCTTCCACTTGGCCGGCCACATTCCCTAGAATTAGGTCCAGTACCGCCCCCTCTCTTGTAGGACTTTCTACATGCTGGCTCAAAAAGCTCTCCTGGATGCACTTTAAGAATTTCACACCCTCTAAGCCTTTCACACTCTGACTATCCCAGTTAATATTGGGGAAGTTGAAATCCCCCATTATTATTACCCTATTATTTGCACATTTCTCTGAGATTTGCCTACATATCTGTTCCTCTATCTCCCCCTGACTGTTTGGGGGCCTATAGTACGCTCCCAGCAAAGTGCTTGCCCCCTTTTTGTTTTTAAGCTCCACCCATATAGCCTCATTGGAGGAACCTGCTAATATATCATCCCTCCTTATGGCAGTAATTGATTCCTTAATTAATATTGCGACACCCCCTCCTCTTATACCTCCCCCTCTGTCTCGCCTGAAGATTCTGTACCCCGGAATATTGAGCTGCCAGTCTTGCCCCTCCCTCAACCATGTCTCCGTGATAGCAACAATATCATACTCCCATGTGTTTATCAACACCTTCAGTTCATCCACCTTATTCGCTAGACTCCTTGCATTAAAATAGATGCCTTCCAGCCTTGCTCTTACATGTTTGCCCTGTCTTCCAAGCTGACTTGTTTTTTTCTCTATATTTGACTGTACATCACCCCCTATTGTAGCTCCACTCTGTATCCCATCCCCCTGCCAAGTTAGTTAAGCTACTTTCATTTTTTTGGGTTCTGTGACTCCAAGCCAGTCCCTCTGTCATATTAGTACTTTGTTAAAAGAAATGTTTTTTTTTTTAATGTATACATATATTTGTCTAACTTTGACTGCTTTTTAAAAAGTGTGCTGAGTGACCATGGTGTACCATTAGTATCAACCATTATACATTGTAGAATTTTCTGTTTAATTCCTACTGGCAAAATTCTTATGTTTATGTATATGTTTTACAGAAAATAGCTTAAAATGTACCCTTCTTGTGTGAAATTTCTTTTTTTCTAGCTGCGCAAATCAACAAACCTCAGGGGTCACTGGGTGGAGAAATCTCAGGACATTATCGGGGACAACAGCAGCCTCCTTTATCCACCCCAGTGTCAGAGTTGTTCGTCATTTGTGCCAGAGTTGGTCTACCACATCCAGATTTCTCCTTTATCAAAACCCCACAGGTTGGAACATATTTGAATTGTTACTTAAACTTAACAGTTTAATGCTCGCTGATCAGCAACATGCTAGTGGATGTCTGGTTCTGCTGATCAGCGTGCTAAATACTAGTAATCTTTTGCTGACCAAAGGTAAATTTGATATCAGCATCACTGTTTCAGTTTTTAGTCTTTGAATTGGTTTGGTTGATGTTGAAGAATTTACTTGTTGCATTTCTCTCCAGTAGCTGAAATATAATTACGGTAATTAAGATTAGATTGCTGGACATACATTTGTCCAAGTTTCTGCCATGCAAGTTGGTAACTTTCCAAGGACACTGATTATGTTTGTCATCTTTCCAAATCTCCCTTACTACAAGCTTTTATTGAAAGTTACAATTCATTCCACAGTCCACTGAAATCAAATACTCCTATCACTCAAACTTGGGCTGTGTACACAATAGGCAAACATGTCTGTATTGATTTGTTTTTGTTGATGCTGATCCTGCCCCTCTTGATCCCAGTTGCTGGATGGTCATCTGTGAACTAGTCTCATGCAAAGTAGTTAAGATTTGAGCCATCTTACAGTTGTAGAAAATGGGCCAGTTACCCTGTAAAAACATTGATATTTTGGAAACATCCCAAATATATTTTGTCTTTTTTAGAAATGTCTTTATTGAAAATTTTACTGTGAGGCATTGTTCCCATTACCTTGTATGCAAGTTTCAAAATATTTCCAGATTTCTGTTGTCCCTAAGCTTGGCTTTCAAGATTCAGATCTATAATTGTAACTCATTTTAACTCATTTTATCAGTTTTGAGAACAGTATTTCATGTTGCAAGAATGTATTTTGTCACAAGAATTTGTCAGTGAAGGAATGTTTCATTATTTTGAGAATTCTTGGCGTTTGAACCCATGGCCTTTTCACTCGGAGGCAGGAGTGCTACCACTGAGCCAAGCCTGACGCCTAGTACTGCATGTGGGCTAGCCAAGAGTAAATACCACTGCTGCTGATTAAACAAATTGGGTATCTTTAATTCTTTCCTGTAGAAAGTACCATTGATTCTTGTGCCCATAATTAGCAAATGTACTATTTATTTTGACTAAAGATTACTGTTGGCTTAGATTTAGATCGACTTTTTAAAAAGGTAATTTTAAGCTTGAAGGCTGCTGCAGTTACTTAGATACTGGCAACATTAAAGCACATTGGAATAACATTGATCAAGTAGATTCAGTACCTAGTGATCTGAACAAGATACTCACAATAGGAGAATTTGTGAGAGGATACTGACCTGTACTCTGCACTGCTAGTTTTTAGCAATGGTGCCTAAAGTTTATATGTCATACATAGAGTTATAACGGCACAGAAGGAGGCCATTCGGCCCATCGAGTCCATGCCGGCTCTCTGTGGAGCAATCCAGTCAGTCCCATTCCCCCGCACTATCCCCGTAGCCCTGCAAGTTTATTTCCTTCAAGTGCATATAAAGTCTCCCCTTGAAAACATTGAGTGTCTCCGCTTCCACCACTTACGTCGCTGCGTAAAAAAGTTTTTCCTCACATCCCCCTGTATCTCTTGCCCAAAACCTTAAATCTGTGTCCCCTAGTCCTTGTACCATCAACTAGTGGGAACAGCCTTTTCCCGTCTAGCCTATTCAAACCCGTCATAATCTTGTACGCCGCTATCAAATCACCCCTCAACCTCCTTTGCTCTAATGAAAACAAATCCAGCTTCTCCAACCTGTACCTTGTAGCTAAGATCCCCCCATCCCCGGAACCATTCTAATAAATCTCCTCTGCACCCTCTCAAGGGCCTTCACGTCCTTCCTAAAGTGTGGTGACCAGAACTGGACGCAATACTCCAGTTGTGGCCTAACCAGCGCTTTATAAAGGTTCAGCATAACTTCTTTACTTTTGTACTCAATACCTCTAGTTATGAAGCCCAAGATCCCATATGCTTTGCTAACCACTCTCTCAATATGTCCTGTCACCTTCAGGGACCGATACACACTAACTCCCAGGTCCCTCTGTCCCTGCACACTCTTTAAAACTGTGCCATTAAGTGTATATTGCCTCTCCCTGTTCCTTCTACCAAAATGTATCACCTCACACTTCTCTATTAAATTCCATCTGCCACTTGTCTGCCCATTCTGCTAGCCTTTCTATGTCCTGCTGTAGTCAATTGGTATCATCCTCACTGTTAGCCACACCCCCAGGTTTGGTGTCATTGGCAAATTTAGAAATTCTACTCTCTTCCAATATCCAGGTCCTTTATGTATCTCAAAAAGCAGTGGCCCCAGCACTGACCCCTGGGGAACATCACTGTCTACCATCCTCCAGTCTGAAAAACAGCCATTTACCACAACTCGCTATTTTCTATCCTTAAGCCAATTCCTTATCCAAGCTGCCACTGACCCACCTATTCCATGAGTGTCAATTTGTTAACCAGCCTTCTATGTGGTACTTTGTCAAACACCTTCCTAAAATCCATGTCAACAACATCCATTGCATTCCCTTCATCAATCCTCCGTTACATCGTCAAAAAATTCAATTAGATTAGTCAAACACGATCTGCCTTTTACAAATCCGTGTTGGCTCTCCTTAATTAACTCAAACCTCTCCAAATGTCCGTTAATTTTTTCCTTGATTATTGTTTCTAAAACTTTACCCACCACTGATGTTAAGCTGACCGGCCTGTAGTTACTAGGATTGCCCTTGCACCCTTTCTTGAACTATGGAGGGTGATTTTTGCCAATGGGGGTGCGTTGGAGGCGGGACTGCTGCTTGTTGGGTTTTAGTCCCGCCTCCATCGACTTGTGGCCAACCCACGCTATTTTCCCTTGATTGACCTTGTTAAGCCCGCCCAGCGGGCTTAGCAGGCCAATTAAGGGGAAGCCGGTTACAGAGAACGTCAGCGTATGACGTTTCATCTGTCAAATTTTTGGCAGATGAATTGTCATCGTTTGACATCTGGACCAGGCGACATATCCACTCTAAGCATACCCAGCCTTTCTAGTACATCCTGTCTATCAGTTTTCACCCTTTCCATTGCTTCTACCTTTTCCACTTCTACCGATATTTTGTCAGCATCCACCTCCTCAGTAAACACCGATACAAAGTACTCATTGAGTATTCTAGCCTTGCCCTGCGCCTCTAAGCATATATCACCACCTTTGTCCCATATAGAATCATAGAATAGTACAGCACAGAAGGAGGCCATTCGGCCCATTGAGTCTGCGCCGGCTCTTTCAAAGAGCAATCCAGTTAGTCCCACTCCCCCGCTCTTTCCCCATATCCCTGCAATTTTTTCTCCTTCAAGTATTTATCCAATTCTCTTTTTAAGGCTACTATTGAATTTGTTTCCACCACCCTATCAGACAGTGCATTCCAAATCCTAACCACTCGTTGCGTACAAATGTTTTTCCTCATTTGCCACCCACCTTAAATCTGTGCCCTCTTGTTATCGACCCTTCAGCCATTGAAAACAGTTTTTCTTTATTTACTCTATCTAACTCCTTCATGATTTTAAACACCTCTATCAAATCTCCTCTTAGTCTTCTCTGCTCCAAGGAGAACAACCCCAGCTTCTCTAGTATATCCGCGTAACTGTTATCCCTCATCCCTGGAACTATTCTAGTAAATCTCTTCTGTACCCTCTCCAAAGCCTTCATGTCCTTCCTAAAAGTGTGGTGCCCAGAATTGGACACACTACTCCAGCTGGGGCCGAAACCAGTGTTTTGTATAGGTTCAGCATAACTTCCTGGCTTTTGTACTCTGTGCCTCTATTTATAAAGCCCAGGATCCCATATGCTTTATTAACCGCTTTGTTAACCTGTCCTGCCACCGTCAAAGATTTGTGCACAAGCACCCCCAGGTGTTTCTGTTCTTGCACCCCCTTCAAAATTGTACCATTTAGTGTGTAAGGTCTCTCCTCATTCTTCTTGCCAAAGTGCATCACCTCACACTTCTCTGCATTGAATTTCATCTGCCATGTGTCTGCCCATTCCACCAGCCCCTCTGTTTTCTTGAAGTCTATTACTGTCTTCCTCACTGTTTACTACACTTCCAAGTTTTGTGTCAGCTGCAAATTTTAAAATTGTGCCCTGTACCCTCCACTCCAAGTCATTAATATATATCAAAAGCAGCAGTGGTCCTAGTACTGAACCTTGGGGAAGGCCACTGTATACCTCCCTCCAGTCCAAAAACAGCCATTCACCACAACTCTGTTTTCTATCCCTTAAACAATTTTGTATCCATGCTGCTACTGCCCCTTTAATTCCATGGGCTTCAATTTTTCTAACAAGCCGAGTATGTGGTACTTTATCAAACGCCTTTGAAAGTCCATATACGCAACATCAACTGCACTACCCTCATCCACCCTCTCTGTTACCTCATCCAAAAACACAACCAAGTTAGTCAAACACGATTTGCCCTCAACAAATCCATGCTGGCTCTCCTTTATTAGTCCATGCTTGTCCAAATGGCTGTTAATTTTCTCCCGGATTATTGTTTCTAAAAGCTTCTTCACCAGTGAAGTTAAACTGACTGGCCTGTAATTGCCAGGTTTATCCTTCTCCCCTTTTTTTGAACAAGGGTGTAGCATTTGCAATCCTCCATTCCTTTGGCACCACTCCTGTATCTAAGGAGGATTGGAAGATTGTGGCCAGCACCTCCACAATTTCTACCCTTGCTTCCCTCCGCAACCTAGGATGCATCCCATCCGGACTGGGTGACTTATCCACTTTAATTACCACCAGACTATCTAGTACCTCTTTATTTTTATATCATCCAGTATCCCAGCAACCTCCTCATTTACCATAGCTTTGGCAAAGTCCTCTTCCTTGGTGAACACCGATGCAAAGTACTCATTTAGTACCTCAGCCATGCCTTCTGCTTCCACCAATAGTTCTCCATTTTGGTCCCTAATTGGCCCCACTGCTTCTCTGACAGCCTTTTTACTGTTGATATGCCTATAGAAGACTTTTAGATTCCCTTTTATGCTGGTCACAAATGTAAAAGTCCTTCATTAGCCGGAATTGAACCCGGGTCAAACCTGGCAGGCGAGAATTCTACCCCTGAATCGCCAATGCCCACACGGCCTCTGCCTGCATGTGTCCAGTTGGAAACCTGTCTGAAAGGATATGATACTGAATTATTCATTTTAACTGTTATAGAATTTAAACTGTGTTTCAGTTGAGGATGGGGCAAAGCAGTAAACATTACTTTTAATAATCCTGAAACACAACAATCAAATGTGCTGCATGCAGAAAGATATTAGACATAACATTTTATAATGTGCAGAATTAGAAGTTTGAGGGAAAAAATGGAATGCATTTTGGAAAATTGTAAAGATGCCTGTGTAATAATAAACTATTCAAACCTCAATATGCTACATAATCCAAATCGTTTTAGCAGCTAAGTGGTAGTGTGCTTGGTAGTGTTGGTGCTGATCATTGGAGAACAGTGCCCTTCAAATGTGGTGGGAGGTAAGAATCCCTTCTTTGAGCATTTGGTTTACTGTGATGCAAAGTAATTTACCTACAAGTTTACAAAGTAGTCATAAATCGTGAATTGGAAGAGAAAATTAATGCTTTTATACTTAAAATTTAACTGCTTCACAAATACTAAAGGCGAATATAGTTTATTCTCCCACTCTCCCAATGAGGTAGTGCTGGTATTGAAATGCTTTCAGTTAGTGGGAAATCAAATACAAAGAGGGTACTTAGTGTTCTCAAAATAATTGGCTCCCAACAATGTACTGTAGTAATTTATAATGTGTTTTTTCTATATCTGGTTATGCTTTTTCAACTCTATTTATTTAGAGAGTAACAATGTCTTTTAATTGCTACCATGTATCCATTATTCTATATGTAATTCAACCATTGGTTATTAATAACGAAATGTTCTTGTTTTCACTAGGGCCTGACAGTTTGCCAAGTGAAGTTAGCTAATGGTTTGCTAGTGCATGGACCTCAGTGCCAGTCAGACAGTGAAGCCCAGGAAAAAGCTGCAGCGTTTGCATTACAGCGACTGGTACAAAAACATCCTCTGCTTTTTTTAACTTGATAATGTGACGGCTAAGAATCCAACCTATTTAAATCTCGTCTTTTAGAAAGAAACATACCTTTTGCTGTCTAATTTTAGATGAGGTATTTACTTGATATTTTAATTTTTGTTCACTCAGAATGCCACAGGACAAAATATTCCCCTCCCTCCAAATGTGTTTCCCAGTTATCAACCAGTTACAGGAACTGTACCACCTCGAGCCATTCCACCATCCTTTGGTCAGACCTCTGGTAAGAAATGCCTGAATTTATACCAATTAAAAATCTTAGTGTTCACTGATTTATTGTAGTTATTGCTTTTTAGTTTTGAGTAACCCATAGTACAGAAATACTTACGACATCCATGTCTATTTAAAAAAAAAGGTAATGTGGGCCATGAGAATTTATGAAATACTGCCAAAATCTAGAACTGTTTACCTTCCTGTAATGTTAAAACTGTTTTATTCTCAATGTGCTTCTCAGCTATTTTCTCTAATTTTTGAAATGCTTTTGCACATGTAGAATTATTCAACTCCTGCTTTTCTTCCATGTTCTGCCTTGTCTGCTGTATTGAAGTTTGTAGATGCTTTGAGGTTTGTTGATTGAATTTTTTGAGGAGGTAACAAGGAGGGTAGATGAGGGTAGTGCGTTTGATGTAGTGTATATGGACTTTAGCAAGGCTTTTGATAAGGTTCCACATGGCAGATTGGTCACTAAGTTAAAAGCCCATGGGATCCAGGGCAAAGTGTCAAGTTGGATTCAAAACTGGCTCGGAGGCAGGAAGCAGAGGGTAATGGTTGATGGGTGTTTTTGTGACTGGAAGGCTGTTTCCAGTGGGATTCCGCAGGGCTCAGTACTAGGTCCCTTGCTTTTTGTGGTATATATCAATGATCTAGACTTGAATATAGGGGGTATGATTAAGAAGTTTTCAGATGATACTAAAATCAGCTGTGTGGTTGATACTGAAGAAGGAAGCTGTAGACTGCAGGAAGATATCAATAAATTGGTCAGGTGGGCAGAACAGTGGCAAATGGAATTCAATCCGGAGAAGTGTGAGGTAATGCATTTGGGGAGGGCTAACAAGGAAAGGGAATACACATTAAATGGGAGGACACTGAGTAGTGTAGAGGAACAAAGGGACCTTGGAGTGCATGTCCACAGATCCCTGAAGGTAGCAGGCCAGGTAGATAAGGTAGTTAAGAAGGCATACGGAATGCTTGCCTTTATTAGCCGTGGCATAGAATACAAGAGCAGGGGGGTTATGCTTCAACTGTATAAAACACTAGTTAGGCCTCAACTAGAGTACTGCGTGCAGTTCTGGTCACCACATTACAGGAAAGATGTGATTGCACTAGAGACGGTACAGAGGAGATTTACAAGGATGTTGCTGGGAGTAGAGAATCTTAGCTATGAGGAAAGACTGGATAGGCTGGGTCTGTTTTCCTTGGAACAGAGGAGGCTGAGGGGAGACCTTATTGAGGTGTATAAAATTATGAGGGGCCTAGATAAAGTGGATAGAAAGGACCTATTCCCTTAGCAGAGGGGTCAAAAACCAGGGGGCACTTATTTAAAGTAATTGGTGGAAGATTTAGAGGGGATTTGAGGGGAAATTTCTTCACCCAGAGGGTTTTGTGGGGTCTGGAACTCACTGCCTGAAAGGGTGGTAGAGGCAGAAACCCTAACCACATTTAAAAAGTACTTGGATGTGCTCTTGGGATGCTCTAACCTGCAGGGCTACGGACCTAGAGCTGGGAAGTGGGATTAGGCTGGATAGCTCTTTGTGGGCCGGCGCGGACACGATGGGCCGAAATGGCCTCCTTCCGTGCTGTAACTTTCTATGATTCTATGCTGAGTTTAACAGATCATTAAACATAAACGTGTGTTTTTTTTTTAAATGATGCATTATATTTTATGATTAGCTTAATCCAAGAAAAGCTGTCTTTCAAGAGAGAGGTTAAGGGGCAGTCTAATATAGTGGGTCATACAGGAATGCACTATATGGTGATTAGACGCAGGCTGGTCTTTTCTACCACCTAACTTTCCCTAAGTCATGGTTTTGTCCAGGGAAGGGGGAATTTTCAAACTTTAATGCAGAAGACCAAACACAGCAAGGAGAGGAAGAGGGAGTGACTGAACTCCGCTTTGCTGAGTGGGAAATGACATGAAATGGAAATCAGAACTGTTGAAAATTAAACAAGGAATTAATGTTGGAGGAAGGGAAAGGTCCAAGATATTGTTTTTAAATGTTTCCAAATGTTAAACAATCTTACAATATTTGAATGTATTTCAAACCTCAGGTGGCATGATGCCTGCAGCTCCTCATGGGTATGGTCCTGTGCCTTGGACAACTTTGATTCCTCCCCAGCTATACAATAACTTCCAGATCCCATATTCAGGGAACATCTGTCCTGGAGGAGTACTTATTGGTACTCACAATCAATTTGTGCCTTTGCAGGTAAGTTGCCTTCATGCTTTTAAAAAAAAAATTGCAGTCTTTGGAGTAGGGAAGAGCTGAAAGAAAGACTTGCATTTATATAGCGCCTTTCACGACCACCGGACGTCCCAAAGTGCTTTACAGCCAATGAAGTACTTTTTGAAGTGTAGTCACTATTGCAATGTAGGAAACGTGGCAGCCAATTTGCGCACAGCAAGCTCCCACAAACACCAATGTGATAATGAGCAGATAATCTGTTTTTGTTATGTTGATTGAGAGATAAATATTGGTCAGGACACTGCTCTTCAAAATAGTGCCATGGGATCTTTTACGTCCACCTGAGAGAGCAGACGGGACCTCGGTTTAACGTCTCATCCGAAAGACGGCACCTCCGACAGTGCAGTGCTCTCTCAGCACTGCACTGGAGTGTCGGCCTAGATTTTTGTGCTCCAGTCTCGAGTGGGACTTGAACCCACAACCTTCTGACTCAGGCGAGTGTGCTACCAACTGAGCCACTGGCTGACACACCAAGAGATATTTTGAAACTTGGGAGCGATCACAGATGAACAGACTAAGCATAGTAATATTCTCCTTTTTCTACTTTATACCTGAATATCTTAAGTTTTGATAAACCATCTTGTTTAATTCATGTACTCCTACTTGACGCAATAGGACCCCGATTTACATACATGGTTGAGGCTCCTGTCTGATTTAGGCCGGCATATCATCCACACCAAGTTGGTGGTAAAATCTCCTTGGAGTGGAACAGGTAATTGATCTCCTTTTAACTGGCCCCCACCCGGTTTCTGTTGGGTGGAGGGTGGGGGAAATGGGAGTTAAAATACTCCCCATGTATCAGATTTCATTTTACAGTGATGCTTCAGGTTTTTTTAAAAACAAAAAACTTGCATTTATATAATGCCTTATCACATCTCTCGGGACATCCTGGAGCACTTCAGCTTGCAACAAATTACATCTTACAGTACTGTTATTATGTAGATGAGCATGGCAGCCAATCTGTGAACAACAAGGAGATCAATGGTTAGTTAATTTTTTTTGACGGTGTTTGAGGGAAGAATGTTGGCCAGAAGGAAGAACTCCCTTCTTGAAATAGTGCAATGGGATCTTTAACGTTCACCTGAACAGGAAGACAGGGCCTCGCTTTAGCATTTCATCCAAAAGGCAGCACCTTTGTTGATACTGTGCTCCCTTGGTACTGTACTGAATTGTCAACCTAGATTATGTGCTTAAGGCCTAGAGTGGGACTTGAAGCTGCAACCTTCACAACTTGGAATCAAGGATACTACCAACTGACCCTGTGTTCCAAAAAGAGTGGTATAAGAATTCTGGACTATTTTTATTTAAAAAAATATATATTATAAACACCCTATAGTTATTCTAATTTAAAAGGAAAAGTCTAATTGTCACCTATTTTATGATTTCAAATCAGTGGTCCTAAAGTGCAAAATTGGGGGTGGGAGTCTGCCCAATAATGTTTGGTAACATTTTGTAAGTTTCTGCTTGGAGCTCCAAGAGTATATGCAAAATAGGATATAAACTACTAAAATGTGACTAATAAAATCCATTTGATCGTGTCAGTGGTTAATATCCTGGGCCAACTTCAAATGTTTTTAAATAGCAGTATAGTAATGAAGTTCATCTAACATCTCCTTTCTGAAGGTTGTACTGAGCATCCTTGTGGTATGTCGAGATGTGGATTGTGCTGACCTTTTAGGAATCTTCGAATGTAATTTCCTATATACATCTTTCCAGCCAAGATCCATTTACTCCATTTTGGAAAGTTGATGTGTAGTGTTCATTGTACTTGCAACTGGTATGAGTAAATGGTTTCCTTATTTCTCTTGGGGTATGAAATGTTGCTTTCCTGAGAAGAAATATATGTGGTTAGCTTGGCTCAGTAATTCACTCTTGTTTCAGAGTCAGAAGTTTGTGGGTTTGAGCTTCTCTCCACCTTCATATCATCTAGCTGACACTTCAGTGCAGTACTGAGGGAATGCTGCATTGTCATAGATGCCATCTTTCAGATTAGGCATTAGATTGAGGAACCATCATACCTGTGGTTGTAAAAGACTCGTGGCGAAGAAGAGCAGGATAGTTCTTCCCGTGTCCTGGCTAACAATCATCCCTCAATTAACACCACCAAAACAGGTTAATTGGTCACTCACATTTGCTTTTTGTGGGACTGCGCTGCACAAATTGGAAGCCACAATTGGTGACAAAAACGTGAGTACACTTCAAAAGTAGTACATTGTTAAGCCATTTGGATATCCTAATGACATGAAAGGAGTTAAATAAATACCAGTCACACACACCCTCTCTCTCTCTCTCTCTCTCTCTGTCACACCCCAAATATAAAAGGGCAAGTCACCTGTGTCTTGCTGCAGTTCTGATATCTAACACCTTAATGGCATCATCTTGTATGATTCTCCCAATTGGTAACCTGGGTTTGATTTGTGAGTATTGCTTCCATACGAAGAGTAAAGACCCTACAAGGTAAGTAGTTTTATTTTTTTGTCACTGTGAACATTTTGTTGTATAGTATTACCATGGATTTTTCTTATTTAAAAGGTCACTAAGAGGAGGACAACCTTCAATAAGACTTATGATGACAAGGAATTCAGTCATTCTATTCAGCAAAAGCTGAATCAACCAGTAACTACAATGGAATTTTCTAATGCAACATCATTTGGGTATCCTGCTGCTGGCACTTCAAGAAACTGTTTTCAGCCTGGTCGAACGCCTCTTGAACCCCAGGACAAAACAATTGTACAGAGCCCCATTCAACCCCAAGGGCAGCAACAGCCAACGGCAGGTTCTTCTGGTAAACGCAAGCACAGGAAACTAGCAGTCAATTTTGGAGCATCTCGACTGCCCCAGTAGTTAAGGTGAATCAAATTACGTTGTTTCTGAAATTTAATTTCATATGGCAGTTTTTTTTCTAAATAGTCTTGACATTCAATGTTGCATTTTTCTTCATGTATTCATTCAGTGATGTGCTTTCCTAAATTTTCAAAATATGCTAATTAATATTGTCAGTAGGCTGAAACTGTCCCCACTGAAAGCCGATGGGCTCATAGATTCTTTTGCCATAGAAGAGATGGTGCTCTTTATCACACGCATTTAAATTGAATGTATTTTTTGGGATCTTCCCATCCATCAGTCTAATTTAAATCAGGTCAATGAAAGATAAGTGCTGCAAAAATTAATTTCCATGCCAGCTTCTGGTAAAGGCCATAAAACACTGCAGTTTCTGTTGATCTGAATTATATTTATTTTCTATTTGCAATAACAGCTCAAGTATCCTACTCTGCCTTCAGAGGTTTGCAGTTTGGTTGAAATATAGAAGTAATGTATCTGATTTTTTTTAAATCATCTGCTGTGTCCGTACTTCAGCACAACCTCCAATAAACACTTGACTAGTCTGGTAAGGTTTGTACAAAAGATTTCATCGTACCACGGACCATTTCCTAATTTTTGAATTATTCAGTCACCCAGTATTTTGAGTTCCTATCTTGGGAGGCTCATTAGAACTGTAACATGATGTGCTGTTCGTAATCCTTCACGATCCATACCATCAAGAAGACCTGGTGTTTTCACAGTAAAAGGACAAATTGTTGGACTAGCCATCATCCATGCTACTCTTGTGAACCTCCTACTATCTGGCTCAAGTGTGATATTGCCAAGAAGGCAGATAGACAACATACTTCCTGGTCTGCAAGAGCGATAAACATTAAAATCCATTAAAATGGGGATTAAAAGAGAGCATAATAAAAAGTAAAAACTATGTAATTTTTAAAAAATAGTACAGACTATATTAATTGCGTACAACACTTGATTCTGTCATAATTGTCTGGGGATGGATATCTCACTTTTGGGTGCAAATTATGTATTCTACACCAAAATATTTAATGTTGCCTACATGCTATGGATTGAGCACTGTGGAAATAAAACTCCCACAATTGCAAAAGCACTGACATCACTTGGCTTCTCGCCATTTTTTCAGCCACAAGCAATCTTACAAATCAATGTGAAATTCATAACGCTCATCTCAAATGATTCACCCAGAGCTCCGTGTGATAGGACTTTCATTCCCACTTGTGAGGCTGATCATAACTTACTTGTACTATTGTTGGTGAGTAATATGGAAGCCTCATTTATGGGAAGAGTAGCCAAATTTTATGATTTTTAATGAATAATGTTTTCATGTTATGTGAGTTACAAAAATTGTAATAGTTTTTCTTTAAAATAAATTGGTTTTGGATTTGGCTTGAAAATTTGTTTTGGATTTGGTTTGAGACGTAACCTTGAGTCTTTTCTGCCCTTTCCTCTGGAGTTCAGAAGAATGAGGGGGGATCTTATAGAGACGTTTAAAATCCTGACTGGTTTAGACAAATTAGATGCGGGCAGAATGTTTCCAATGTTAGGGAAAACTAAAACCAGGGGTCACAGTCGAAGGATAAAGGGGAAGCCATTTAAGACTGAGATGAGGAGGAACTTCTTCACCCAGAGAGTGGTGAATCTGTGGAATTCTCTACCACAGAAGGTTGTTGAGGCCAGTTCGCTAAATATATTCAAAAGGGAGTTAGATATAATACTCACAACTAGGGGGATCAAGGGGTATGGCGAGAAAGCAGGAATGGGGTACTGAGGTAGCATGTTCAGCCATGAACGCATTGAATGGCGGTGCAGGCTCGAAGGACCAAATGGTCTACTCCTGCACCTATTTTCTATGTTTCTATGTTTCATTGTCAATGGGCAGAAACTCTAGCCCTACATTTAATTGTTTCCATTTTGTAGTCTGCACCTTGATGCAAAACGTTTTGAGTTTATTTTGAATTAATTTAGTTTTTGGGCAGGGTGTTGTGGCTCAAACTGCGGAATATAAGTCTGTACAGTATTCTGAAACTTGCTAAAGATCCGCTTTTAAAAATAGAACTTTTGTAGCTCTTGCTTACCTTGGCAAATTGCTCTTTGTTTTACATAGCAAAACACTCTGTGAAATCGTGAACAGATTTCTTTAGGCGTCATCTGGATAAAATTATTTGTTTAGCTTATTAAGCCAGTGATGGAAAATGGCCCACAATCTGTCTGTAAAAAGCAGTTCCAAGTAACCAGTGTTAGTGGATGGACTCCTCAGGGTTCCCAGTAGATTGTCACTGTTAACGTATTTTGCTAAACAAAATGCTTCAAAATATTTTTTTAGAAATATAAATTGAGGCAATATTACTATTAATGGTTAATTGCTTCTACAGATAGATTCCTCAAGCTGACCATCTCTTATGACAACAAAGCACTCATGCTCCCTGTGCCATAATAGGGCTTTTTCTTTTGTGTTCCTTCCCCTTTCCTTATATACACACACATGTAACGAAACCAGTAAAAGACTAGGACAATGTCCATACTTTATGTTGTACTGAAAAATATTGATCCAAGGTATTGCGCTGTGCATTGATATCACATTGTTTCTTACCTAGTCTTTGCTTTGTCTTTTTTCTGTCTCTCTTGTATGAGTGGCATTGCTTAATTTTCAAATAAGCTGGACAGCAGTTGTTGAGTCCTGTTATCTTGCACTTCATGTAGGAGAGATTGGTGGAATTCAGTCTTTATGATCCATAAGTTTAGATACTTCATTCACCTAAATGATCTGGAAAGTTTTATTTTAATACCCATTTTGTCAAAACAGTAAATGTCTCTTGTATTTTGGGGGTTTACATTGCTAAAACATGGTACCTGTGCTTTGAAATGTTGAAATATTTTCAAGAAATATCCTTTCTAGCTGTACTGAAATGGGTTAAATACTGTAATTGAAAGCTTGTTAACTGAATTTTAATTGTGATTCATTTTTCAAAAGGTATTCCAGATCAATTTCTAATGTCATCTGATGCCCTATATTTGTCCACATCTGCCGATACCTTGTGAATTGCCATCAGTCATCCACGGAACATCTGTCTCCCCTAAATGCAATATCCCATCTCAACGTGTGTGACCATGTTTGTTTTTATAAATTTCATGTAAATTTTAATTTTTATTCAATACAATTAATTATGTTCATCGCACAGTTAAAATACCAAAAGCTTGATGTGTACATGTAAAGCAACGTATTTTATACGACTAAAGAAAAATTCAACTTCTGGTGTAGATGTTGTAGAAAGTGCTTTAAGATTGTTTTATAGAAACCGGAAAATTTCAAAAATGATTTACTGCCTGATTTGTAGGTTCTATGCATTTACTTGTAATTTTTTTGTTTTAGAATACTTCAAGCATTTTATCTACTTGTGACACAAAAACCTTTTAATGTTTATCAATGTTAAAATTGTATTGCTTTTATGAGTGCTCTTAATGTTGTATTAAAGCCTTTCCATATGGATCACACTGGTTTAAAAAAAAATGTACAGTGAAAGGAAGGTGATGGTGGCACATTAATCATATTTATTGACGAATGTGGACTTTTTACATTTTATGTATTAAACAATGGAGAATTTACTGGCTAATAACACAGTACAATTCAATGTTGCACTTTCTGCTGACGTGTATAGGCAAGCTCAATATTACAAATAAAGCATTTTGTTACAAGTGTTCAAAATGTGATGCTGCTTTGTTGTATCGTTTCATAATTTGTAACAATGCAGAGGAAAGGACGATAAAATCAAGATTGTTTCCAAGTATTTTACCATGTTCCTCAATTTCATGTTCAGTGGCTCAGTGCATGGAAATTTTATCTGAACCCTGTTTGTGCATTTACTTATTGTGCAGTGTGTAATTTAACCCAGGAAACTAATACATGTGTAGTGCTCTGCCAGGAAGTTTGGTACAAATTCTGTGAGACTATTTTACAAAATGGTTTTATAATTATTTTTACAAACTCTGTGGTCCATCTACTGTCTCTCTCTCTCTCTCTCTCTATCTCTCTTCCTCCGCCATCCCGCCCTCCCATTAGTAATTTCCAATCTTTAGCAGTTGAAAAGGTGGAAAACACACGGCCACTTTGGCACCTTGCCTAGCAGCCAGTTTGAGTGGTGTAAACAATGACTTGAGAATATTGTATTGTCTACCCTCTTGGTTGAAGAAAGGTACAATGGACCTAAGGAGATGAAGGAAAGTTAACTTGCCAGTTGAAGTGGGAACATTTTTCCCCTTTTCAAACAACTTATGGGATAAACTATTTCTGCAGCTAAAGCTCTGAATTCCGTTACTGAATTGCTCCCCAGTCCTGGATTGTGTATGTCTTATTTTCCCCCATCCCCAATTGAGGGGGCCACAACCAATGTTCCCCCTAATTTTTTTTTTTGCCCATTCGCAGTTTCGCGCATGCACGAAATTTAACATTGGAAAAGCCATTCTGGGCTGCGCGGGACCGGTGGAGAGCTGTGCAGCCACGTGGCCGTGCAGTCTAGAGGAAACGTTGGCCATAACCTTAAAATTAGAGTTGGCCATTCAGGGATGATGTCAGAAAGCACTCCTTCACACAAAGGGTAGTGGAAATCAGGAACTCTCTTTTACCCCCAATAAACTGTAGAGGCTAGGTCAATTTAAAATTTCAAAACTGAGATTGATAGATTTTTGTTAGGCAAAGGTATTAAGGGTTAAGGAACGATGGTGGGTTGATACAGATCAGCCATGATCTAATTGGTGGAACAGGCTTGAAGGGCTGAAGGGCCTACTCATAGAAACATAGAAGATAGGAGCAGGAGTAGGCCATTCGGCCCCTCGAGCCTGCTCCGCCATTCGATGAGATCATGGCTGATCATCCAAACTCAGTACCCTGTACCTGCCTTCTCCCCATATCCCTTGATACCTTTAGCTTTAAGAAATATATCTAACTCATTCTTGAATATATTTAATGACTTGGCCTCAACTACCTTCTGTGGTAGAGAATTCCACAGGTTCACCACTCTCTGGGTGAAGAAATTCTTCCTCATTTCTGTCCTAAATGGCTTACCCGTTATCCTTAGATTATGACCCCTGGTTCTGGACTCTCCGACCATCGGGAACATTCTTCCTGCATCTAGTTTGTCCAGACCTGTCAGAATTTTATATGTTTCGATGAGATCCCCTCTCATTCTTCTATACTCCAGTGAGTATAAGCCCAATCGACCCAATCTCTCCTCATATGTCATTCCTGCCATCCCAGGTATCAGCCTTGTGAATCTTCGCTGAACTCCTTCCATGGCAAGAACATCCTTCCTCAGATAAGGCGACCAAAACTGCACACAGTACTCAAGGTGTGGTCTCACCAAGGCCCTGTACAACTGCAGCAGGACATCCCTGTTCCTATACTCAAACCCTTTCGCTATGAAGGCCAACATACCATTTGCCTTCTTCACCGCCTGCTGCACCTGCATGCTTACTTTCAGCGACTGGTGCACAAGGACACCCAGGTCTCGTTGCACTTCCCCTTCTCCCAATCTATTGCCATTCAGATAATAGTCTGCCTTTCTGTTTTTGACACCAAAGTGGATAACCTCACACTTATCCACGTTATATTGCATCTGCCACGCTTCTGCCCACTCACCCAACCTGTCCAGATCATCCTGGAGTTTCTCGGTATCCTCCTCGCTGCACACACTCCCACCCAGCTTTGTGTCATCTGCAAACTTGGAGATATTACATTTAATTCCCTTATCTGGATCATTAATGTATATTGTGAATAGCTGGGGTCCAAGGACCGATCCCTGCGGTACCCCACTAGTCACTGCTTGCCACTCGGAAAAAGACCCATTAATTCCTACTCTCTGCTTTCTGTCCGCCAACCAGTTCTCTATCCAAGTCAATACCTTGCCCCTAATCCCATGTGCCTTAACTTTACCCGCTAATCTCTTATGCGGGACCTTATCGAAAGCCTTTTGAAAGTCCAAATACAAACCTCTACTGGTTCTCCCTTATCTATTTTCCCAGTTACATCCTCAAAAAATTCCAGTAGATTAGTCAAGCACGATTTACCTTTTGTAAATCCATGTTGACTTTGTCCGATCCTGTCACTGTTTTTCAAATGCTCAGCTATTACATCCTTTATAATGGACTCCAGCATTTTCCCCACTACCGATGTCAGGCTTACCGGTCTGTAATTCCCCGCTTTCTCTCTACCACCCTTTTTGAATAGTGGGGTAACATTAGCTACCCTCCAATCCATGGGTACAGTTCCAGATTCCATCGAATGTTGGAAGATGATCAGCAATGCATCTACTATTTCTAGGGCCACTTCCTTAAGTACCCTAGATGTAGATTATCAGGCCCTGGGGATTTATCGGCCTTCAATCCCGTCAATTTCCCTAACACCATTTCCCTGCAAATACTGATTTCTTTCAGTTCCTCCCTTTCATCAGACCGTATGTTCTCCAACATCTCTGGGAGGTTATTTGTGTCCTCCTTTGTGAAGACAGAACCAAAATATGCATTTAATTGGGCTGCCATTTCTTTGTTCCCCATTATAACTTCCCCATTATAACTTCCCCCGCTTCTGACTGCAAGGGACCTACACTTGATTTCACTAATCTTTTTCTCTTCACATATCTATAAAAGCTCTTACAGTCAGTTTTTATGTTCCCAGCAAGCTTACTTTCATATTCTATTTTCCCCTTCTTAATTAATCTCTTTGTCCTCCTTTGTTGAATCCTAAACTGTTCCCAATCCTCAGGGCTACCGCTTTTTCTGGCCAATTTATATGCCCTCTCCTTGGATCTTATGCTATCCCTAATTTCCCTTGTTAGCCACGGTTGAGTCACCCTTTTTGTTTTATTCTTATGCCACACTGGGATGTACAAATTCTGTAGTTCATCCATGCAGTCTTTGAATGTTTGCCATTGCCTATCCACCGTCAACCCCTTGAGTGACATTCCCCAATCAATCCTACCCAATTCGCGCCTCATACCATCGTAGTTTCCTTTATTTAAATTCAGGACCCTAATCTCTGATTCAACTACTTCACTCTCCATCCTAATGAAGAATTCATCATATTATGATCACTCTGACCCAAGGGGCATCGTACAACAAGATTGCTAATTAATCCTTTCTCGTTACATAATACCAAGTCTAAGATGGCCTGATCTCTGGTTGGTTCCTCGACATATTGTTCCAGAAAACCATCTCATAAACATTCTAGGAATTCCTCCTCCACAGTATTTTTACTAATTTGGTTAGCCCAATCTATATGTAAATTAAAGTCACCCATGATGACTGCTGTGCCCTTACTGCATGCTTCTCTAATTTCCCTTTTAATGCCGTCCCCAACCTCCGTATTACTGTTTGGAGGTCTATCTCCCACTCCCACTAACGTTTTCTGCCCCTTGTTATTTCTTAGTTCTACCCATACAGATTCTGCATCATCAGAGCTAATATCCTTCCTTTCAATTGTGTTAATCCCCTCTTTAACCAGCAATGCTACCCCACCTCCCTTTCTTTTTTGCCTATCTTTCCTAAATATTGAATAACCCTGGATGTTGAGTTCCCAGCCTTGGCCACCCTGGAGCCATGTTTCTGTAATCCCAATCAAATCGTATTCATTTACCTCTTTGCGCAGCTAATTCATCCACCTTGTTCCGAATGCTCCTTGCATTAAGACACAAAGCCTTCAGGCTTGTTTTTTTAACGCTCTCAGACCTATATGAATTATTATTTACTGTGACCATGTTTGATTTAAACCATTGAGTTCTTTGCCTTCTACTTTTGTTTTTCTCCTTCCTGTCTTTTGCTTTGATCCTTGTTTCCCTTTCCTCTGTCTCCCTGCTCAGGTTCCCAACCACCTGCCACTTTAGTTTAAACCTTCCCCAACAGCACCAGCAAACACTCCCCCTAGGACATCGGTCCCGGCCCTGTCCAGGTGCAGACCGTCCCGTTTGTACTGGTCCCACCTCCCCCAGAACCGGTTCCAATGTCCAAGGAATTTCCTGTTCCTATGTTCAATTAAATAGCTGGTAATATAATTTCAGACACAATTCTCTTGTCAACAGGATTTAAAAGACTGAGTAATGCTACGATACCCTGCATTTTAGTGAGAATGGACAGTCATTGTGCATTCTAGCCAAGCTATAGGGTCAAGGCAGGCTATAGCGTGGAAGCTGCAGTTTTTATGGCATTTTTCGACATTTGAACTTCATGTTAAATGATCATCTTTTCTGCCACAAGAGATTAAAATTAAACCTGCATCTAATGACTAGGGTAGGTGATTAACACTGCTGAGAAGCTCCTAAATTATATTTTCAATATCTCCAAGATTATTGTGCAAAATTGTGGTTCAAGGACAGTAAATCGCACTAATTTTAGATTTTTTCCCAACATTCCAGTGTTATGACTCATGCCACTTTATAGTGTACTTTGTACTCCTGACGGTTGCATGTTGCAAGTTTGATCAGTGGGCCAATTAAGTTTTTTAAAAAAGCGTATGTTTTACTGTCCAGCTTTCAACTCTATTAATTACAGGGCAGCCACTGTTTAATCTACACTGTCCAGTACGAAACCAAGTGTGTAGCTACTTTACAGGAATCTCACAGGTGACATTGTGGTGTTTTGCCTTTCTATCTTTGGGATCAGAATGTCATATCTGCCTGTACTGGTATTTGTCTTGATGGAGGAAAAAACCAGAGAATCCTACAACTTGGATTGTGAAGAGGGAAAAATGACGACTGATATAAAGTGCTTAGGATGAAGGGACCGAGTGCAATGTATCCAAGTTTGCTGATGATACAAAGCTAGGTGGGAAAGTAAGCTGTGAGGAGGACACAAAGAGCCTGCAAAGGGATATAGACAGGTTGAGTGGGCAATAAGGTGGCAAATGGAGTATAATGTGGGGAAATAGGTTATTCACTTTGGTAGGAAGAATAGAAAACAGAATATTTTTTAAATGATGAGAAACTATTAAATGTTGGTGTTCAAAGAGATTTAGGTGTCCTGATACAGGAAATACAAAGTTAGCATGCAGGTATAGCAAGCAGTTAGGAAGGCAAATGGCATGTTGGCCTTTAGTGCAAGGGGGTTGGCGTACAAGAGTAAGGAAGTCTTACTACAATTGTACAGGGCTTTGGTGAGACCACACCTGGAGTACTGTGCACAGTTTTGGTCTCCTTATCTGAGAAAGGCCATACATGCCTTCGAGGCAGTGCAACGAAGGTTCACTAGATTGATCCCTGGGATGAGAGAGTTGTCCTATGAGGAGCGATTGAGTAGATTTAGCCTATACTCTCTGGATTTTAGAAGAATAAGCGGTGATCTCATTGAAACATAAGATTCTGAGGGGGATTGACCGGGTAGATGCTGGGAGGTTGTTTCTCCTGGCTGGAGAGTCTAGAACTAGGGGGCATAGTCTCAGGATAAGGGGTTGGCCATTTAAGACTGAGATGAGGATTGAAAGGGCTGTGGATGCTGAGTCGTTGAGTACATTCAAGGCTGAGATAGATAGACTTTTGGACTCTAGGGGAATCAAGGGTTATGGGGATGGGGCAGGAAAGTGGAGTTGAGGTCGAAGATCAGCCATGATCTTATTGAATGGCGGAGCTGGCTCGAAGGGCTGTACGGCCTACTCCTGCTCCTAATTCTTGTGTTCTATTCCCAGGCATTACACAGTTGTAAGGCAAACCAACGCAGGAGTAGGGAAATTAGTGGAAGTGGCTAAACCTGTTGGTTTCGGAGGCTTTTTGAAGATGGGAAGAAATGTAGCAAAGTACAGGGGTTTAGGAAGAATACCAGTGTAGGAGTAAAATAGCTGAAGTTGGTGTCATCAATGGTCGAGTCTAGGGAAAATAGGAACGTGAGTAGGCCATTCCGCCCCTCGAGCCTCTTCAATTCAATTCAATTAGATCTTGGCTGGTCTGTATATTAACTCCATCTACCTGCCTTGGTTCCATAACCCTTGCCTAAAAAAATCTATCACTCAGCTTTGACATTTTCAATTGACCCAGCCTTAACAGCTTTTTGGGGGAGTTCCAGATTTCCACTACCGGTTGTGTGAAGAAGTGCTTTCTGACATCACCCCTGAATGGCCTAGCTCTAATTTTAAGGTTATGCACCCTTGTTCTAGCCTTCTCACCAGAGGAAATAGTTTATCTACAATATCAACTCCAAACACCTCAATTAGCTCACCCTTAATCTTCTATATTCAAGGGAATATAAACCTAGTTTATGCAATATGTCCTCATAATTTAACCCTTTTAATCCCTTTCGGATGAGACGTTAAACTGAGGCCCCGTCTGCTCGCTCGGGTGGACGTAAAAGATCGCTACAGAACATTTTGGAGGGGGAGGGCGAACAGCCAGTTGTCGTGGTGCACATAGGCATCAACGATATAGGTAAAAAAACAGGATGAGGTCCTAAAAGCAGAATATCGGTAGTTAGGAGGTAAATTTAAAAATAGGACTTCAAAGGTAGTAAGCTCAGGATTGCTACCAGTGCCACGTGCGAGTCAGAGTAGAAATAGGAGGATATTTCAAATGAATACGTGGCTAGAGGAATCGGGCAAGGGGGAGGGATTCAAATTCCTTGGACATTGGGACCGGTTCTGGGGGAGGTGGGACCAGTACAAACGTACAGTCTGCACCTGGGCAGGGCCGGGACCGATGTCCTAGGGGGAGTGTTTGCTGGTGCTGTTGGGGAAGGTTTAAACTAAAGTGGCAGGGGGTTGGGAACCTGAGCAGGGAGACAGAGGAAAGGGAAACAAGGATAAAAGCAAAAGACAAGAAGGAGAAAAACAAAAGTAGAAGGCAAAGAACTCAATGGTTTAAATCAAACATGGTCACAGTAAATAATAATTCATATAGGTCTGAGAGCGTTAAAAAAACAAGCCTGAAGGCTTTGTGTCTTAATGCAAGGAGCATTCGGAACAAGGTGGATGAATTAGCTGCGCAAATAGAGGTAAATGAATACGATTTGATTGGGATTACAGAAACATGGCTCCAGGGTGGCCAAGGCTGGGAACTCAACATCCAGGGTTATTCAATATTTAGGAAAGATAGGCAAAAAAGAAAGGGAGGTGGGGTAGCATTGCTGGTTAAAGAGGGGATTAACACAATTGAAAGGAAGGATATTAGCTCTGATGATGCGGAATCTGTATGGGTAGAACTGAGAAATAACAAGGGGCAGAAAACGTTAGTGGGAGTGCTATATAGACCTCCAAACAGTAATACGGAGGTTGGGGATGGCATTAAAAGGGAAATTAGAGAAGCATGCAGTAAGGGCACAGCAGTCATCATGGGTGACTTTAATTTACATATAGATTGGGCTAACCAAATTAGTAAAAATACTGTGGAGGAGGAATTCCTAGAATGTTTACGGGATGGTTTTCTGGAACAATATGTCGAAGAACCAACCAGAGATCAGGCCATCTTAGACTTGGTATTATGTAACGAGAAAGGATTAATTAGCAATCTTGTTGTACGATGCCCCTTGGGTCAGAGTGATCATAATATGATGAATTCTTCATTAGGATGGAGAGTGAAGTAGTTGAATCAGAGACTAGGATCCTGAATTTAAATAAAGGAAACTACGATGGTGAGGCGCGAATTGGGTAGGATTGATTGGGGAATGTCACTCAAGGGGTTGACGGTGGATAGGCAATGGCAAACATTCAAAGACTGCATGGATGAACTACAGAATTTGTTCATCCCAGTGTGGCATAAGAATAAAACAAAAAGGGTGACTCAACCATGGCTAACAAGGGAAATTAGGGATAGCATAAGATCCAAGGAGAGGGCATATAAATTGGCCAGAAAAAGCGGTAGCCCTGAGGATTGGGAACAGTTTAGGATTCAACAAAGGAGGACAAAGGGATTAATTAAGAAGGGGAAAATAGAATATGAAAGTAAGCTTGCTGGGAACATAAAAACTGACTGTAAGAGCTTTTATAGATATGTGAAGAGAAAAAGATTAGTGAAATCAAGTGTAGGTCCCTTGCAATCAGAAGCGGGGGAAGTAATAATGGGGAACAAAGAAATGGCAGACCAATTAAATGCATATTTTGGTTCTGTCTTCACAAAGGAGGACACAAATAACCTCCCAGAGATGTTGGAGAACATACGGTCTGATGAAAGGGAGGAACTGAAAGAAATCAGTATTTGCAGGGAAATGGTGTTAGGGAAATTGACGGGATTGAAGGCCGATAAATCCCTTGGACTGATAATCTACAACCTAGGGTACTTAAGGAAGTGGCCCTAGAAATAGTACATGCATTGCTGATCATCTTCCAACATTCGATGGAATCTGGAACTGTACCCATGGATTGGAGGGTAGCTAATGTTACCCCACTATTCAAAAAGGGTGGTAGAGAGAAAGTGGGGAATTACAGACCGGTAAGCCTGACATCGGTAGTGGAGAAAATGCTGGAGTCCATTGTAAAGGATGTAATAGCTGAGCACTTGAAAAACAGTGACAGGATCGGACAAAGCCAACATGGATTTACAAAAGGTGAATCGTGCTTGACTAATCTACTGGAATTTTTTGAGGGTGTAACTGGGAAAATAGATAAGGGAGAACCAGTAGATGTGGTGTATTTGGACTTTCAAAAGGCTATCGATAAGGTCCCGCATAAGAGATTAGCGTGTAAAGTTAAGGCACATGGGATTGGGGGCAAGGTATTGACTTGGATAGAGAACTGGTTGGCGGACAGAAAGCAGAGAGTAGGAATTAATGGGTCTTTTTCCGAGTGGCAAGCAGTGACTAGTGGGGTACCGCAGGGATCGGTCCTTGGACCCCAGGCTATTCACAATATACATTAATGATCTAGCTAAGGGAACTAAATGCAATATCTCCAAGTTTGCAGATGACACAAAGCTGGGTGGGCGTGTGTGCTGCGAGGAGGATACCGCGAAACTCCAGGATGATTTGGAAAGGTTGGGTGAGTGGGCAGATGCAATATAACGTGGATAAATGCGAGGTTATCCACTTTGGTGTCAAAAACAGAAAGGCAGACTATTATCTGAATGGCAATAGATTGGGAGAAGGGGAAGTGCAACGAGACCTGGGTGTCCTTGTGCACCAGTCGCTGAAAGTAAGCATGCAGGTACAGTAGGCGGTGAAGAAGGCAAATGGTATATTGGCCTTCATAGCGAAAGGGTTTGAGTATAGGAACAGGGATGTCCTGCTGCAGTTGTACAGGGCCTTGGTGAGACCACACCTTGAGTACTGTGTGCAGTTTTGGTCACCTTATCTGAGGAAGGATGTTCTTGCCATGGAAGGAGTTCAGCAAAGATTCACAAGGCTGATACCTGGGATGGCAGGAATGACATATGAGGAGAGATTGGGTCGATTGGGCTTATACTCGCTGGAGTATAGAAGAATGAGAGGGGATCTCATCAAAACATATAAAATTCTGACAGGTCTGGACAAACTAGATGCAGGAAGAATGTTCCCGATGGTCGGAGAGTCCAGAACCAGGGGTCATAATCTAAGGATAACGGGTAAGCCATTTAGGACAGAAATGAGGAAGAATTTCTTCACCCAGAGAGTGGTGAACCTGTGGAATTCTCTACCACAGAAGGTAGTTGAGGCCAAGTCATTAAATATATTCAAGAATGAGTTAGATATATTTCTTAAAGCTAAAGGTATCAAGGGATATGGGGAGAAGGCAGGTACAGGGTACTGAGTTTGGATGATCAGCCATGATCTCATCGAATGGCGGAGCAGGCTCGAGGGGCCGAATGGCCTACTCCTGCTCCTATCTTCTATGTTTCTATGATCCCATGGCACTATTTCGAAGAAGAGCAGGGGAGTTATCCCCGGTGTCCTGGCCAATATTTATCTCTCAATCAACATAACAAAAACAGATTATCTGGTCACTATCCCATTGCTGTTTGTGGGAGCTTGCTGTGTGCAAATTGGCTGCTGCGTTTCCCACATTACAACAGTGACTACACTTCAAAACGACTTAATTGGCTGTAAAGCACTTTGGGATGTCCGGTGGTCGTGAAAGGCGCTATATAAATGCAAGTCTTTTTTAGCCTGGCTCGGGGGGCGGGGAAGGAGGGAGGATGTGCAGTAGATCAGAGGTGAAAAGTAGAGGCTGCAAGTCGGGCCATTGAGCCAGAGGAGTTTTCAGAGATGTGATGGCCTGAGGCTATCTGGAGATTTGTAGATGAGGATTAAAATTTTGAAATAACAGAAAATGCTGGAAACACTCAGGAGGTCAGGCAGCATCCGTGGCGAGAGAAACAGAATTTTGAAGTTGATTGAGGGTCAGAAAATACATGGGTGATGGTAGGCGAGTGGGACTTCCTGCAAGATAGGATTCAGGCGATGAAGTCCTGGATGAGTTGGAATTAATTACAGCTCAAATCCTCGGGAGGCTAGCCTTGTAAAAACTGACTGCAGGTGCCAAAAGATGAGGGTTTCTGCAGCAGTGGGTGCATAGGATATACAGCACAGAAACAGGCCATTCAGCCCAACCACTTTATGCCGGCATTTATGCTCTACTTGAGTCTCCTCCCGTCTTTCCTCATCTAACTCTTATCAGCATTACCCTCTATTCCCTTCTCTCTCTTAAGAACATAAGAACATAGAGCAGGAGTAGGCCATACGACCCTTCGGGCCTGCTCCGCCATTCAATAGGATCATGGCTGATCCGAACCCAGACTCACGTCCACTTCCCTGCCCGCTCCCCATAACCCTTAATTCCCTTATCAGCTAGGAAACTGTCTATCTCTGTTTTAAATTTATTTAATGTCGCAGCTTCCACAGCTCTCTGAGGTAGCAAATTCCATAGATTTACTACCCTCTGAGTGAAGAAGTTTCTCCTCATCTCAGTTTTGAAACGGCAGCCCCTTATTCTAAGATTATGCCCCCTAGTTCTAGTCTCAGCCATCAGTGGAAACATCCTCCCCGCATCCATCCAATCAAGCCCTCTCACAATCTTATATGTTTCGATAAGATCGCCTCTCATTCTTCTGTATTCCAATGAGTAGAGGCCCAACCTACTCAACCTTTCCTTGTAAGTCAACCCCCTCATATGCTTATCTAGCCTCCCCTTAAATGCATCTATACTATTCACTTCAACCACTCCCTGTGGTAGCGAGTTCCACGTTCTCATCACTCTCTGGCGAAAGAAGTTTCTTCTGAATTCCCTATTTGATTTTTTAGTGACTATCTTATATTGATGGTCTCTAGTTTTGCTCTTCCCCACAAGCGGAAACACTCTCTCTGTGTCTATGCTATAAAAACCTTTTGTGATTTTGAAGACCTCTAATAGATCACCCCTCGGCCTTCTCTTTCCCACAGCCTGTTCATTCTTTCCTGATGGGTAAAACATCCTTTCCTGATCGGTATAACAAAGAATACATTTGCATCACTTCGTTATTGAATGCCAGCTGGTGACTGACCCCTGCTGTGTATGTTCTTGGTGTAGGGGTGACGCCAGCGACATGGGGGGTGGGGATTTTTTTTTTGCTATGCCTGGGTTGCACTGCAGAGATAATTGCTCCGCGGCCAAAGGAATAAAGCACGAGTCATCGGTGCACAGAATCTGCGTGGGGGTTAAAATAAAAGCGTGGCACCGCCCCTTTAAGATGGGCTGATGTGTGACGCGGCACGTCACAGGCGGGGCGAGACGAGGTCAATGACCGGGAGAAACAATAAAGCGCAGGGCGATCTGGGCAGTCCCGCCTGAGTGACCAGTCCCAGCTCCAATACAGACCCTGATCCTGGAAATGGCAGGCTGAAGGCTTCTCGTCATGCTTTTGAAGTGCCAGGCAGCCTTAAAATCCATTTGCTCTGGGGAGGCCCTGGGAAGAAGAATGCGAGTGTTTCATTTGGTTACATGTGCAACTTCCTGGGATACAAAGTAACGATTGGAGTTGGACCTGCGGCTGCTTCCTGGTATTTGGGCGCGTTTGGTTTTTAAGCCCTGCCCCTGAAGTGTTTTCTCTCTGCTCATTTACACTGCTGGCTTTCCCCCCCCCCCCCACTTGTTGATGCGGTAGCTTCATGGCACCACACGGCCTGTGACTCCTGTGGGTCGGAAGGGTCCCCAACACTTTGCCACCGCCCAGCTATGGGTTCTGTCAAGAATGGTGTTCGGCGCAATGACACCTACGTCCTGGCCGTTGATGTTGGCTCCACGTCCATCAGGTGCCACGTGTATGACCCAACTGCCAAGATCAAAGGTTTCAGCAGCAGGCCGGTAAGATCCACCTCAGCGGGAACGTCCCAAAGTGTGTGTGTTTGTGTGTCGAGGCTAAATCTGGCATCTCACAAACACTAACTCAGGGTCATAGACTCTGGGAAATGTTTGCACTCACTGTTTATTTAACCTGAATCTGTGTATATTTTTTTGTGTGTGTGTGTTTGCGCGCACTAACGTCATCTACGGGACAGGAAAAGTAGGCTAAAGGTTCCGGGGAACGTGTGTAGAATAGAATTGGCTTGCTGTGACTTAGCCGAAGAGTCATTTAAAAAAAGACTTGCATTTATACAGCGCCTTTCACGACCTCCGGACGTCCCAAAGCGCTTTACAGCCCATGAAGTACTATTTTTTTTGAAGTGTAGTCACTGTTGCAATGTAGGAAACCCCCCAGCCAATTTGCACACAGTAAGCTCCCACAAACAGCAATGTGATAATGTCTGGATAGTCTGTTTTTTAGTGATGTTGGTTGAGGGATAAATATTGGTCAGGACAACTGGGAGAGCTACCCTGCTCTTTGAAATAATTGAGAGGTCGCACAACACCAGGTTATAGTCCAACAGTTTTATTTTAAATCACAAGCTTTCGGAGTTAAAACTCCTTCGTCGGGTGAAGTGAGGAGATACAGAATCGTCAAAGCATACGGCATCTCCGCATCATGACTTTGAAATAATGCCATGGGATCTTTTAGCCAAAGTGCCTGAATAAAGCCAATTCTCTTTCTATTACTTGAAATTCTGAGGTGTTGTGGCGATGACATTTTGTGACGCTGTGCAGTTGTAATTGGAGCCAACTTTATAATGCTAACCTGAATAAGTTAATTCAAATTTTATTATATGGAATGCAGGGACCTCGATCAGTGTTTTGCAGATCATGTTCTGTGATCCTGTCATTTAGTTGGGTTGGTGGCGGGGGGGACCAGAGGACCAGCAGCAGACTTGGCTATCAGCAATGCTGAAGTACCTTGGTGGGATACCTGCACCTGTTCATTTTGTAAACTACATACAACCATGTCAATTTGTGCTCAATCTTTGCAGTTGTCTGATAATGTCAGGGCATGGGAATTGGCATGTCAAATGTAATACAATCTTTGATTAATTGCAACAATGTAGGTAATAGTCTGCAGCTGTCAGTGTAACATTTCCTGGTTATGTGTCAACAGTTGCTTTAAAGTCCAACTGATAACTGTGTAAATGTAATAACGGGCAGCAAATCAAAGTACTTAAAGGACCAATGGTGGCAATTATGATGAGTATGGTAGACATTTGGCTGAATAGATGGAATCATTTACTGTACCATTATTAGCTGTACCAAAAGCTAATATGTGCATAAATTTAAATTTTTTTAAATAAAAAAGGAAAACGCTGGAAGTACACACCTGTTCCGTCAGCATCTGTAAAGAGAAAAGACGAGAAAAAAAGAACTTCCGTTTGCATAGTGCTTTTTGCGTTAGCCGTGGCTCAGTTGGTAGCACACGCACCTCCCTGAGTCAGAAGGTCATGAGTTCAATTCCCACTCCAGAGACTTGAGCGCAGAATCCAGGTTGACACTTAATGCAGTACTGAGTGTTGGAATGCCGTCTTTCAGATGAGACGTTAAACCGAGGCCCCCTCTGCCTTCTCAGATGGACATAAAAGATCCCATGGCACAATTTGATTAAGAGCAAGGGAGTTCTTCTGGTGCCCTAGCCAACATTTATCCCTCAACCAACATCCAAAAAAAAATGATCTGGTCATTTATTTCATTGCTGTTTCTGGGAGCTTGCTGTGTGCAAATTAGCTGCTGTGTTTCCTACATTACAATAGTGACTACACTTTAAAGAACCTCATTGGCTATAAAATGTTTTGTGACATCTGGAAGTCATGAAAGGTGGCAAATAAATGCAAGCTTTTTCTATGACCTCAGAATATCCCAAAGCACTTCATAGCAATGAAGTACTTTTGGAAAGTGTGGTCACAGTTGTAATGTAGGGAAATGTTCTGAGTGTAAGGCCCTTGTGCTTTTTTTGTCAGTGAGAGGTTTCCACGAGTGTCATACATATCACCATGTTCAAATTTTCAATTCAAGCTAATGAGAAATTTACACTTACCCGTGGTTTCTATTTGTTCAATTATAGCAAATGCATTCTTTGCAGAAAGGACACATCCTACTTACCCAAATCCAGAGAGCTTAGGCACAAGTTTGAAGTGGCTAAGTGGTTTCACAAGTACTGCTGGTGTTTAACCTGCTAAAACCATTACACTTACCAGTATGGACTAACAATAAGCTTCCTGCTGCTTGCCTAGCTAGGACCTTACTATTCACTGGGGTATTCACTTGGAAGGTTATCTGGAGCAGAATAGGAGGAATCCCAGCCCCAGTAATTGGTCGTCTCCTCCAGGTTCCATTGACTAACCAACCTGGCTTATTAATCATTAACAGTGCTGTGGATTTCTGCAGACTTGCCTGATTCAGGTATCGGGTCATCCACAGAGGATTGAATTAGTTTTGAGCTTCCACAGTCAAACATGTTATCTTGGAGCCAACTTGATCATAAAGAAACGCTATTATGAGTATCGGCATATCCTGAGAAGTTCAGTCTCCCTGTGCTGGCCTCTTGTCCTTTTAAGTTTTCAGCTTTGAAACAAAGCATTGTTTCAAACATAATGCAAGTAGAAATAATGCTACTCCTGAGAAATAGAAGGATACAGTTCAGGAGAAACCGGGACCCAGAGACTGTGAGCTTGGGTATAATTGAATCTAGAGATCACAAAAGCATATGGTTTTCAGCAGCGGAAGAGACAAAGTAGAGGCGGATGCAAACAATGCTGTGCATGTGGCAGTAGGGCAGTCTTGATGGTGGAAAAGATGTGGGCTTTGAAGCTCATAGTTTGTCACGGTCTGCTTCAGCCTGAGCGATGGTCAAGGAGGGGGATTGAATCAGTGGCAAGGGAGCAGAGCTTGTGGCAAGGCCGTAAACAATAGCTTTGGTTTCCCCAATGTAAGTTGAAGGAAGTTGTGGCTTGATGGTATGTTGGACAGCCAGTTTGACAGCACTCGTGGTAGGGCTGTGAGTGATCAGCATACATCTGGAAGGTAACCCCATGCCTGTGGATAATGTCACTGAGTTGCAACAGGTAGATGAGGGAGGGGGCCATAAATGGATTCTTGAGGTGATGGTGCAGGAGGTGGGGCTGGCTGGAAGGCAAGCTGTCACTGGAGAGGCGCTGGTTACATTTGGATACATAGGAGTGGAACCATGCAAGGGCAGTTCCAAGGAGCTGGACAATGGAGCTTGGCATGGCCCACTGTCTCGAACACTGCAGAGAGGTTGCAGAGGACAAGGAAAGCACTACAGTTGCAGTCAGCAGGGATGTCTTTTGTGACTTTACCCAGGGCTGTCTTTGTGCTACGAGGAGGCTGGAAATCAGACGGGAGGGATTTGAACAGGAAGTTTCAAGAGATATACGCACAGAGCTGGAAGTTAATGACAAGTTTGAGAACCTAGACCAGTTAGGTTGAATGGTCTGTTCCTGTGCTGTAGAAAAGAAAGAGAGACTTGCATTTCTATAGCGCCTTTCATGACCACCAGACATCCCAAAGTGCTTTACAGCCAATGAAGTAAGTGTAGTCACTGTTGTAATGTAGGAAACACAGCAGCCAATTTGCACACAACAAGCGTCCACAACTGATCTGATGATCTGTTTTAGTGATGTTGATTGAGGGATAAATATTGGCCAGGACACCGGGGAAAACTCTCCTGCTCTTTGAAATAGTGCCATGGGATCTTCTACGTCCACCTGAGAGCAGACGGGGCCTTGGTTTAACGTCTCATCCAAAAGACGGCACCTCCGACAGTGCAGCGCTCCCTCAGCAGTGTCAGCCTAGATTTTTGTACTCCAGCCTCTGGACTGGGACTTGAACCCACAACCTTCTGACTCAGGCGAGAGTGCTACCAACTGAGCCGCATCTGACACTGTAAAATTTACGTAACCTTAGTGAGGAAAGGCAGGTTGGAGAATGATGGGTCCAATGTGAGTTTTTTGATGGAGGGGTGATGACAGCGGTTTTGAAAGGGAGAGGGGCGATGCTTGAGGAAAGAGAACCATTTACAATGTTAGCTAGCAGGAGGGGAAATTGAAAGTTGAGTTGAGGGGGGTGGGGGGATGGAGGATTCGAGGAGGTGCGTGCTGGGTGTCATGGAGGAAATGATCAAGGAGAGGGTGTGAGGGGAAATGAGGAAAAAGCGCAGAGTGACTGAAGCGGAACTAAAGTGGATGCAGGACTGGGGGGAGGTCAGGAGCGGGGAAGGGTTGGGGGGTGGGGGACAGGAAGGGGAAATAGGTAGTGGCAGTCGCACAAATGGTCTTGGTCTTGGTGAGGAAGAAATCTGTGAGGTCTTCGCACTAGGTGTTGGTAGGGCAAAAGGATTTGAAGAAGCTGCGGAGAAAAGGAGCCTCGGCTCGTTCTTTCCCTCCAGGATAATCATTTTGTCAACTAAGATGAGGAAAACAGTTGATGACCCAAATTGTTCTAAAATTATTTTTGTCAACTAAATTAAAATAAACTTGGGTTTATTATGAAGACCAAAATTTGAAATAGAATGAAGACTTGTCTTTTTACAAGCCTTATAATGTCTCAAAATTGCAAAGCATTTCAATTCCTTTCTTTTGTCTGTTTTCATTTTCCCTCTTTCTATTTCTGTGCTGAATATGGTCAGCAGGGATCAAGTATTGTCATGGAATAGAGTGCACAATGGCAAAGACAAAGTAACTCCTGATCCTTTTTCTTTGTGTCAGTGGCTTACTCCTTGTTTGTGCCTAATAAGGAAATGGTGAACCCCAGTTGACCATTTATTACTACATCTTTCCCACACTTTGAAGGTACTTCATGATTGTAAAGCACTTTGCGATGTTTTGAGGTTGTGAAAGGCGCAACATAAATGCAATTCTTTCTTATCACTCTGATATCCGGGCAGTTGAAGACTGTGCAATCTGCCATAGAGAACAAGTACACCTCGCATTTTTACCAGCAAGGTGAAGATGTTCAAGTTTGTCGTTCATAGTGAAGGCCGTGAAGAGAAAATTAATTTGGATGGAGGTCCAGTTCATAGAAAAGGAAGGAGATGAAAGAATATGTCCTCAGAATTGTTGTACAGTAGCTTATTGCAGATCTTCTGAGTGGCTGCCCAGATAGTGTTTACATCTGAGGGTACTCTGCCAGTTACTAAGCACATAACTGCAGGAAGGGAGTCCATACCTTTAGCAACTTGGCTGATTTTGATTGAGAGCTCATTGGAAGGAGGAGCTCCATGAACATCTCCATCCTCAACAATGGTGGAGTCCAGCACGTGAGTGCAAGAGACAAGTCTGAACCGTTCGCAACCACCTTCAACCAGAAGTGCCGAGTGGATGATCCTTCTCTGCCTCCACCTGAGGTCCCCACCATCACAGGTGCCAGTCTTCAGCCAATTCGATTCACTCCATCTGATATCAAGAAACGGCTGAGCTCACTGGATACAGCAAAGGCTGTGGGCCTCAACAACATCCCGGCTGGAGTGCTGAAGACTAGGGCTCCAGAACTAGCCGAATAGGCTGAAGACTGGCATCTGTGATGGTGGGGACCTCAGGATGAGGCCGAGATGGATCATTACAGCCTTGGTCCAAACATGGAAAAAAAAAAGAGCTGAATTCCAGAGGTGAGGTGAGAGTGACTGCCCTTGACATCAAGGCAGCATTTGACCAATTGTGGTACCAAGAAGCCCTAGTAAAACTGAAGGCAATGGAAATCAGGGGGTGAAACTCTTCACTGCCTGGAGTCATACCTAGCAAAAAGGAAGGTGGTTGTTGGAGGCCAATCATGTCAGCTCCAGGACATCGCTGCAAGAGTTCCTCAGGGCAGTGTCCTAGGCCCAACCATCTTCAGCTGCTTCATCAATGACCTTCCCTCCATCATAAGGTCAGAAGTGGGGATGTTCGCTGATGACTGCAGTGTTCAGTTCCATTTGCAATTCCTCAGAAAATGAAGCAGTCCATGCCTTCAAGCAGAAAGACCTGGACAACGTCCAGGCTTTGGCCGATAAGTGGCAGGTAACATTCACGTCACACAAGTGCCAGGCAATGACCATCTCTGACAAGAGAGAATCTATTCACCTCCCTTTTTATATTCAATGGCATTACCATTGTTGAATCCCTCACCATCAACATCCGGGGGGTCAGCATTGACTAGAAACTTAACTGGACCAGCCACATAAATATTGTGGCTACAAGAGTAGGTCAGAGGCTAGGTATTCTGTGGCGAGTGTCTCTCCTCCTGACTCCCCAAAGCCTTTCCACCATCTACAAGGCACAAGTAAGGAGTGTGATGGAATACTCTCCACTTGCCTGGATGAGCATAGCTCCAACAACACTCAATAAGCTCAACACCATCCAGGACAAAGCAGCCCACTTGATTGGCACCCCATCCACCACCTTAACATTCACTCCCTCCACCACCGGCATACCGTGGCTGCAGTGTGTACCATCTACAAGATGCACTGCAGTAACTTGCCAAGGCTTCTTTGGCATGACCTCTACTACCTAGAAGGATAAGGGCAGCAGGCGCATGGGAACACCACCACCTCCAAGCTCCCCTCCAAGTTACACACCATCCTGACTTGGAAATATATCACTGTTCCTTTGTCGTCGCGGGGTCAAAATCCTGGAACTCCCTAACAGCACTGTGGGAGTACCTTCACCACACGGACTGCAGCGGTTTAAGAAGGCGGCTCACCACCACCTTCTCAAGGGCAATTAGGGATGGACAATAAATGCTGGCCTTGCCAGCGACACCCAAATCCCATGAATAAATTAAAAAAAAAAATCATCCTTGATATTAAAGTCTGTTTGGAGCAGCAAAGTCCAAAGTGTGTTGGAGGCTGCCACCTTCCTTAACAACCTCACGTACAAATCACATACTTCAGGTTCCGCTGGTGCACTGCAGTATGGTGTATCTGTTGCGGGATTTTGAGTGGTCCCTATTTCTGCAGAAATTCTTGTTTAAAAATGCAACCATATATTCCTTTTTATATTTGAAGATCACTGCCTAAATAGTCTTGACTGGTTCACAGGACATCAACACCTTAAATGTTAATAAAGAACTTGCATATATATAGCGCCTTTCATATCCTCAGGATATCCCTAAGCACTTCATAGCCAATGAATTAGATTTGAAGCATAATCGCTGTTGTTACAATTTGTGAACGCCAATGTTCCACAAACAGCAAATGAGATAATTGATCAGTTCACCTCTTTTGGTGAAATTGATTGCGGGATGACTGTCTGCCAGGACATCAGGCAAACTCCCTGCTTTTTCGTTCAGTACTGTCACTGGATCTTTTATGTCCCAACTCAAGAGGCAGCCTCGTTTCAACGCCTCATCAAAAGACAAGCTCCGACAATGCAGCACGCCCTCAGTACTGCACTGAAGTTTCAGCTTGGATTATGTGCTCAAGTCCTGGAGTGGGCTTTGTCGGAAGGCCATAGTCACAAGAGTGCTACAGTAGAGCCAAACTGACGTGTTAGCTTCTTGAACAATTAAGGTTATATTGCTTAATTCGACATTGATTGATGGTTGAAAAGTTAATATTGCCATTCAGCCCACTCTTTTTTTCCAAGGCAGTATATGACCTTGATGGCAGTAATGAGCTTAATAATACAAAAGCAAAATACTGCGGCTGCTGCAAATCTGAAATAAAAATAGAAAATGCTGGAAATGCTCAGCAGGTCAGGCAGCATCTGTGGAGAGAGAAACAGAGTTAATGGCCGGGATCTTAGCTGAAGAGGCGCGTTGGGGGCGGGACTGCTGCCTTTCGGGTTCTAGTCCCGCCCCCAGTGACGTCCGACGCACAGACGCTATTTTGCGTCAATTGGCCTTGTTAAGCCCACCCTGCGGGCTTGCTGGCCAATTAAGAGAAAGCCGGTGTCAGATGACGTCAGTTGATGATGCGTCATCTGCCAGCTTTCTTAAAGGGGCCACCGCTATTTCTTTTTGACATAATTTTTTCAGTGTTTGACAGCATTGAGGTGCTGCAAACACTGACAATCACTGTACAAAGGTGAGCCCTTGCACCCAAGTTCTCCAGTGACTCTCTCCTTAGGCTAAAACAGATGGCAGTTGCAGGTGAGGTTACAGAAGCGATCTGTCACTGGTGAGAGGTTCTCCCAATGAAGTGGGACCACAAACACTTCAAAGCTTGTCACATACAGAAAATTCTAAACACATTAAAAATGACTTTCCCAACATTTTCTTACCTCTGCAACTCACCAGTGTCCCATTGGATCCTTCACACCACTTCTGCAGCTGTCATCAATACACAAACACTACAGTAGACCCACGGCACGCCACACTTACCCTGGCGGGGTTTCCCAACGTCGGGAAGCCCGCAGTAGAAGTGTCAAAATTGGAAAAAGCCTTTTAACTGCCTGTTAACTACCTGTTAACAAGCAGTTAAGTGGCTATAATCTTCTTCCCGCCGCTAGGAGTCGGGTCCCTGCGCAAATCGGGGACCCAACACTCGAAGGTTGATTGGAAGCAGGTTCGGGACCCGCTGCCAATCTTTTTGATTTTGCCAGCAGTCCCGCCTCCAAACCCAACCCTTGCGTGCTGGCAAAATCGCCCCCTAAGTTTCAGGTTGATGCCCTTTTCGTTAGAACTAATGAGCTTACTATTTTATTTCAGTTGAACAAGAGACAAGGTTGGAGAGGAGGGAATGAAGGAAATTAGCTGCATTAGGGGATTGAAGAAAAAAGTCTTGGGAGGAATGAGAATTTTCAAAATTTACCTTAAAACATATTTTAAGTCCTTTTTTATTTTAGCTGTAAAACTGGAATTGAGTGCTACTTTGTAAGGTTAGGTCTTGAATAATTAGCTGTACACTAGTGGGCATGTTTTCATTTAAAAAAAATTAGAATTATTGAACTTGCGCGCACGTGGGTGGTTTTAACTTCATGGTATTTAATACATTTGCATAACACATTCCACAGAGAAAAATAAGAGTAGAATTATTTTCAAATGTGGTTGGGTGCAGCTCTCTGCACTGCTTTGCAAGATCATTGGAATAGTTTTAGGCTCTGATTCAAAATGAGGTTGAAGTCCTACTCCCACGGGAGTTTTAGTTTCAAAGAATGATAACCCTATTCACAAACACAAAGCTGCTTGGAATCTTCGATCGAGATTAGGGGCGTTTTTGAAACGGTCACCTGGGGTTCAGTCATGTAGGAGATCAGGATTGATAATCCGGTCAAGGCAGTATTACTGCAAGGTTGCAGTTATCAAGTGGTGACGTTTTATGACCTTGTGTAATGAGGGATAACCTCTTAATTCTGACCAGTGAGTGCTTATGAAATACTGTGCTAATTATGCAGTCAGTTTAAAGATTGCGCAGTGATTCACTGAGATTGTATTTACTGTAACCAGCTCTTATCTCATTGTGATTTAGAGATATTAAGTATATTTGCTGAACTCCTTCCATGGCAAGAACATCCTTCCTCAGATAAGGCGACCAAAACTGCACACAGTACTCAAGGTGTGGTCTCACCAAGGCCCTGTACAACTGCAGCAGGACATCCCTGTTCCTATACTCAAACCCTTTCGCTATGAAGGCCAACATACCATTTGCCTTCTTCACCGCCAACTGTACCTGCATGCTTACTTTCAGCGACTGGTGCACAAGGACACCCAGGTCTCGTTGCACTTCCCCTTCTCCCAATCTATTGCCATTCAGATAATAGTCTGCCTTTCTGTTTTTGACACCAAAGTGGATAACCTCGTACTTATCCACGTTATATTGCATCTGCCAGGCTTCTGCCCACTCACCCAACCTGTCCACTGTCCAGATCATCCTGGAGTTTCTCGGTATCCTCCTCGCAGCGCACACTCCCACCCAGCTTTGTGTCATCTGCAAACTTGGAGATATTACATTTAGTTCCCTTATCTAGATCATTAATGTATATTGTGAATAGCTGGGGTCCAAGGACCGATCCCTGCGGTACCCCACTAATCACTGCTTGCCACTCGGAAAAAGACCCATTAATTCCTACTCTCTGCTTTCTGTCTGCCAACCAGTTCTCTATCCAAGTCAATACCTTGCCCCTAATCCCATGTGCCTTAACTTTACCCGCTAATCTCTTATGCGGGACCTTATCGAAAGCCTTTTGAAAGTTCAAATACACCACATCTACTGGCTCTCCCTTATCTATTTTCCCAGTTACATCCTCAAAAAATTCCAGTAGATTAGTCAAGCACGATTTACCTTTTGTAAATCCATGTTGACTTTGTCCGATCCTGTCACTGTTTTTCAAGTGCTCAGCTATTACATCCTTTTATAATGGACTCTCGCATTTTCCCCACTACCGATGTCAGGCTTACCGGTCTGTAATTCCCCGCTTTCTCTCTACCACCCTTTTTGAATAGTGGGGTAACATTAGCTTCCCTCCAATCCATGGGTACAGTTCCAGATTCCATTGAATGTTGGAAGATGATCAGCAATGCATGTACTATTTCTAGGGCCACTTCCTTAAGTACACTAGGATGTAGATTATCAGGCCCTGGGGATTTATTGGCCTTCAATCCCGTCAATTTCCCTAACACTATTTCCCTACAAATACTGATTTCTTTCAGTTCCTCCCTTTATCAGACTGTATGTTCTCCAACATCTCTGGGAGGTTATTTGTGTCCTCCTTTGTGAAGACAGAACCAAAATATGCATTTAATTGGTCTGCCATTTCTTTGTTCCCCATTATTACTTCCCCTGCTTCTGACTGCAAGGGACCTACACTTGATTTCACTAATCTTTTTCTCTTCACATATCTATAAAAGCTCTTACAGTCAGTTTTTATGTTCCCAGCAAGCTTACTTTCATATTCTATTTTCCCCTTCTTAATTAATCCCTTTGTCCTCCTTTGTTGAATCCTAAACTGCTCCCAATCCTCAGGGTTACTGCTTTTTCTGGCCAATTTATATGCCCTCTCCTTGAATCTTATGCTATCCCTAATTTCCCTTGTTAGCCACGGCTGAGTCACCCTTTTTGTTTTATTCTTATGCCACACTGGGATGAACAAATTCTGTAGTTCATCCATGCAGTCTTTGAATGTTTGCCATTGCCTATCCACCGTCAACCCCTTGAGTGACATTCCCCAATCAATCCTACCCAATTTGCACCTCATACCATCATAGTTTCCTTTATTTTAATTCAGGACCCTAGTCTCTGATTCAACTACTTCACTCTCCATCCTAATGAAGAATTCTATCATATTATGATCACTCTGACCCAAGGGGCCTCGTACAACAAGATTGCTAATTAATCCTTTCTCGTTACATAATACCCAGTCTAAGATGGCCTGATCTCTGGTTGGTTCCTCGACATATTGTTCCAGAAAACCATCTCGTAAACATTCTAGGAATTCCTCCTCCACAGTATTTTTACTAATTTGGTTAGCCCAGTCTATATGTAAATTAAAGTCACCCATGATGACTGCTGTGCCCTTACTGCATGCTTCTCTAATTTCCCTTTTAATGCTGTCCCCAACCTCCGTATTACTGTTTGGAGGTCTATATACCACTCCCACTAACATTTTCTGCCCCTTGTTATTTCTCAGGTCTACCCATACAGATTCTGCATCATCAGAGCTAATATCCTTCCTTTCAATTGTGTTAATCCCCTCCTTTAACCAGCAATGCTACCCCACCTCCCTTTTTTGCCTATCTTTCCTAGATATTGAATAACCCTGGATGTTGAGTTCCCAGCCTTGGCCACCCTGGAGCCATGTTTCTGTAATCCCAATCAAATCGTATTCATTTACCTCTATTTGCGCAGCTAATTCATCCACCTTGTTCCGAATGCTCCTTGCATTAAGACACAAAGCCTTCAGGCTTGTTTTTTTAACGCCCTCAGACCAATATGAATTATTATTTACTGTGACCATGTTTGATTTAAACCATTGAGTTCTTTGCCTTCTACTTTTGTTTTTCTCCTTCCTGTCTTTAGCTTTTATTCTTATTTCCCTTTCCTCTGTCTCCCTGCTCAGGTTCCCAACCCCCTGCCACTTTAGTTTAAACCCTCCCCAACAGCACTAGCAAACACTCCCCCTAGGACATCGGTCCCGGCCCTGCCCAGGTGCAGACCGTCCTGTTTGTACTGGTCCCACCTCCCCCAGAACCGGTTCCAATGTCCAAGGAATTTGAATCCCTCCCCCTTGCACCATTCCTCTGGCCACGTATTCATTTGAAATATCCTCCTATTTCTACTCTGACTAGCACGTGGCACTGGTAGCAATCCTGAGATTACTACCTTTTGAGGTCCTATTTTTAATTTACCTCCTAACTCCCTATATTCTGCTTTTTAGGACCTCATCCCGTTTTTTACCGATATCGTTGATGCCTATGTGCACCACGACAACTGGCTGTTCACCCTCCCCCTCCAAAATGTTCTGTAGCCACTCTGAGACGTCCTTGATCCTTGCACCAGGGAGGCAACACACCATCCTGGAGTCTCGTTTGCAGCCGCAGAAACGCCTATCTATTCCCCTTACAATTGCATCCCCTATCACTATAGCTCTTCCACACTTTTTCCTCCCAGCCTGTGCAGCAGAGCCACCCATGGATGCGAGTACTGAAGGCGCAAGGCTTGTTTTGGGGTCTGGGGAAATGTTCCTTGCTCTGAAAATTTACATTTCTTCTCCCTCCCGCCCCCCCCCCCCCCCCTCCCATTTTTACTTGGTATATATTCCAACATTTTGAGGTGTACTGTCATTATGCCTTGCAATCCAAAAATACAGGAAACTTTTGTTTATCCGGCACCCAAATATCCGGAATTCTCGCTTAACCGGCAAAAATCATCCTCCGAAAACTCCTCAAATAACCGGCGATGTTGCCGAGTCGCAGTCGAGTCTCCGCGAACGCCGAGTACTCCGAAAACTCCTCTCAAATAACCGGCAATGTTGCCAATCCCGAGTCCGAGTCTGCGAACGCCGATTTAGTCAGTTGGGGTAGTTTTCAAAAGTACCCAAATACTGTATACTGCACATTTCTTGATTTATTTATTTTTCTTTGTTAAAAATAGCCTCGGTAGATATAACTCTCCGTTATCCGGTACTTTCGATAAACCGGCACCACGCTGGTCCCGTCGGTGCCGGTTAATAGAGTTTCCTGTATAATGTATCTTGGAGAGGTTACAGAGATATTAAGATAAAGTGCTTGCATAAATTTCAATACAACTCCTTCCACTGGGAATTTAACCCCAGGTACACAATTGTTAGTTTGTGAACTGAGGTTTTACAATATGCACCAGCACCAACTGGTAGTTCAGAAAGGCCAACCCATGTGATAGATGGGGGTGTATTAAAATGGATTGGCAAACGGGGGTTAGTTGATAGACTACAATGAGTAGTACAGCATGATCTAGTTACCAGTGGAGTGCCACAAGATTCAGTGTTGGGGACACTGTTGTTTATATTTTCTATAAATGATTTAGAGGAAGGAATTCTGTCTAAATTTGCAGATGATACGAAATTGGGAGCAGTGGTAAATGATGAATATCAATGCTAACAAAAATAGAAGCGTCTCGACAAGCTCGAACAGTGGGTGGCGAAATGGCAGATGCAATTTAATAAAGACAAAGACAAAGGCAAAGTTCTGAGTTTGGCAGAGGGAAGGTTGATGTGGATTGTGTGCGAATTGGGAATGGATTTGAGGTATCGGAACAGGAGCGAGCTCTTGGTGTTTAAGTGACGAGGTTACTAAAATCATCACCACAGTGCTCCCAGGGAGTTTTAAGGGAGCACACAAACTTGTTCTGTGACTGTACTAACAGATTAGCGTTGACCAACTTTTCAGAGAAATTACTGCTTCTGACTTAAAGTAATGGTCGCTTGGTTACTAGTAACCAATCAGATGCGAGAAAGTGGATGGACATAGTTTTTTTATTAGTATAGGTTAAAAAAGAAAGAATTGCATTTCTGTAGCACCTTTCAGGACCTCCCAAAGCACACTATAGCCAATTAAGTACTTTTTTTGAAGTGTTGTCACTGCTGTAATGTAGGAAACGCGGCAGACAATTTGCACACAGCAAGATCCCACAAACAGCAATGTAATACTGCCCAGATAATCTCTTTTTTTTAGTGATGTTGGTTGAGGGATAAACATTGGCCAGGACATTGGGGAGAACGCTCCTGCTCTCTTTGAATAGTATTGAGAGGTTGCACAACACCAGGTTATAGTCCAACAGTTTTATTTGAAATCACAAGCTTTCGGAGCTATCGATTGCCCCTTCCTCAGGTGAAGTAAATAGATACAGAATCGCCAAAGCATATATAGATAGAGAACAAAGCATGTGTACCTTACAATTGCAGACCACTAAATTAAATCATCCTGACTATCTGCCGAGGTGTGATAAAGTTAATCAAGTCAGCCAGGAAGGTACCACATCAAAGACATAGCAAGATACAACTGAGACAATGAGGTGTAGTCGCAGGGGTTCTAACGTGTCAAAAGCTGCCGTCTGTATGTAAAACGAAAAGCTTTAAAATTTTTACTTTTTTACTGGGAAAATTTTTACTTTTTTACTGGGAATCACATCTGTGAACAAGCCAACGACGACTCGAGTCCGGATCACGTCCTGTATCGTGACATAAACCCAAGATCCCGGTTGAGACCGTCTTCATGAGTGTGGAACTTGGCTATCAGTTTCTGCTCGCTGATTTTGCGTTGTTGTGTGTTTCTAAGGTTGCCTTGGAGAACGCTTACCCGCAGATCCGAGGCTGAATGTCCTTGACTGCTGAAGTGTTCCCCGACTGGGAGGTAACAATCCTGCCTGGCGATTGTTGCGTGGTGCTCGTTCATACGTTGTCTCAGTGTCTGCATGGTCTCGCCGATGTACCGTGCATTCTTTCCTGCAACGTATGAGGTAGACAACGTTGGCCGAGTCACATGAGTATGTACCATGTACCTGGTGGTTAGTGTCCTCACGTGTGATGGTGGTATCTGTGTTGATGATCTGGCATGTCTTGCAGAGTTTGCCGTGGCAGGGTTGTGTGGTGTCGTGGTCGCTCTTTGAATAGTGCCATGGGATCCTTTTCGTCTGCCTGACAGGATAGACGGGGCCTTGGTTTAACATCTCATCTGAAAGATGGTACCTCCGACTGTGCAGCACTCCCTCAGTGCCGTACTAGAGTGTCAACCCGGATTATGTACTCAAATTTCTGGAGTGGAACCTACAATCTTCCGACTCTGAAGCGAGAGTGCTACCACTGAGCTAAGACTGGCTCTTTACTGATACAAATATTACTGAATTGCAGTTCTATGTTCGTGTATCACCATTGGAAATGAATAATAGTGCATTCACACAAGGTTAGTGTTGGTGCAAAGCAGTTCTGGCTTTGCACAGATGTTAAACCTGTGAAGTGTAAATCTGGTGTCATACCCTGAACTGAGCCTGAGGTGCAGCACAGTGAAACTAGCTTCTCAGGAAGTCTCCTTGCTCTTGGTCCCAGCATCAGGTCAGGCCCTGATCCCAGATCCAGGCTGTTTTTAACACCATTACAGTTAGTGCGACTGCACCTATGGATTACTTCATTCTAAATACCCAGCTGTTAACAATTGCTAGTATTAAGATGTCAAAAATGGAAAATAGCTGGTTTGTATGTGTATGTGTGAGATATATCTAAATTGTTGAAACTTGTTTATCACACTTATTCCTTTGTTACTGTGAAGAATAGTTTTTTTTTTACAAATAGTCTTTCATAGTTTATGATGACTGTCTGTGAAGTCTTTGGTACTGTCTGCACTGCTGTGTGCTATGTTGTGATCATAAAGTAATCAATGCCATGAGAATATTTAAAAAAAAAAAGAACCTCTTTCCTCAGTTTGACTGTTGCCATTTATTTTTCCAACAGATAAAGATGTTGTATCCCAAACCTGGTTGGGTTGAGGTGAATCCAGAAGCAATGTTTGACCAGTTTGTTGTTGTTGTGAAGGAGGCAGTTGAAGGTAAGGGTAAAGTTTTCAGTCGAGTAACCCTTGTTGGAAGTTCCAAAAAAAACCTCATTGATTTGTGTATATTATATGTGCAATGTTTTCTCTGGTTCACGCACCAGTGTGGCTCGGCAAGCAAGCAACCTGCTTTCTGAACTCTCAATACTGGCTTTTAGGAAGCTCCAAGACTGTGCTGCCTTTATTCCCTATAGTGAAGTATATATTTTTTTTAAATATTCGTTCTTGGGATGTGGGTGTCGCTGGCGAGGCCAGCATTTATTGCCCATCCCTAATTGTCCTTGAGGTGGTGGTGGTGAGCCGCCGCCTTGAACCGCTGCAGTCTGTGTGGTGAAGGTACTCCCACAGTGTTGTTGGGGAGGGAGTTCCAGGATTTTGACCCAGCGACGATGAAGGATCAGCGATATACTTCTAAGTCAGGATGATATGTGACTTGGAGGGAAACTTGGAGGTGGTGGTGTTCCCATGCATCTGCTGCCCTTGTCCTTCTAGGTGGAAGAGGTCGCGGGTTTGGGAGGTACTACCGAAGAAGCCTTGGCGAATTGCTGCAGTGCATCTTGTAGATGGTACACACTGCAGCCACGGTACGCCGGTGGTGGAGGGAGTGAATGTTTAAGGTGGTGGATGGGGTGCCAATCAAGCGGGCTGCTTTGTCCTGGATGGTGTTGAGCTTCTTGAATGTTGTTGGAGCTGCACTCATCCAGGCAAGTGGAGAGTATTCCATCACACTCCTCACTTGTGCCTTGTAGCTGATGGAAAGGCTTTGGGGAGTCACGAGGTGAGTCACTCGCTGCAGAATACCTAGCCTCTGACCTGCTCTTGTAGCCCAGTGTTTATGTAGCTGGTTCAGTTAAGTTTCTGGTCAATGGTGACCCTCAGGATGTTGTTGGTGGGGGATCTGGTGATAATGCCATTGAATGTCAAGGGGTGGTGGTTAGACTCTCCCTTGTTGGAGAGGGTTATTGCCTGGCACCTGTGGCACGAATGTTACTTGCCACTTAGCCCAAGCCTGAATGTTGTCCAGGTCTTGCTGCATGTGCGTGTGGGCTGCTTCATATGTCTCTGGCAATGACCCCTGATGGCCTGGGTAAGGCCAGGAGCTCACCATGTGGAGGAATCTATGTTGAGCTCCTTGGCTATGATTCCATGTGCAGCTCCAGTATACAGCCTGCTCCAGTATAGTTTACACATTGGTGAGATAGCTGAAAGGAATTACTCATAGTCTCCCTTGAAATGAGGGTTGAATGTTCAGTTAAGTTGAAGGAACTTTCAACAGGTTCTGATGTGAATATTGGTCATGATTTGTAAAGGCAAGTATAATTGTGCAATACCTGATCCTTTTAGGGCAGATTTACTCTACACGTTGATGCAACATGAAACTGCTGTGCACAACTGTTAACTTGTAGTGTTAAAGCACCTATAAGAGAATATAACTACACAATACTATTTAATGCTGCAGTTACAAAGACCGGTCTTTGTAATGAGCAGCTTCACAATCTTTGTTCCATACAATCATTTCCTGTTTCTGTCTAATTGAGGAACAGATGCTTTTGTAAAATTTCGAGAGCAAATGACTCGGGGCTTTAGATTGTGTAATCAGAACTGTTCAAGCTTTGAGTGTCTTTGGTATGCGGCCGTTTGGCTCACAAACCATGTAAAACCTGTATGGAATCAATCTGATCCAATAGTACACTATCTCTCTCAATGCCTGAAGTTCTTAAATTACATTTAAGTACATAATGCTGATTAGTTTCAATGATCCCCTTAAACAGTAAAAATACATTGCAGCTTTATTGAAATATATTGGGTTTTCCTTTTTAATTTCCTTAACCAGGATGATTTGCTTAGAACAGATCTTGCAATATAGCTCAAACCTTCTAATTTTCCCTTTTTCTCACTCAACTTGAATTGCACACATTGTGATGGAGGGAGGAAATTTTCCTTCCTAAAAATAAGGGTTTTAAATTGGTTTTGAATTTAGAGAAGTCATTTCAACCACCCACCACAGTACTTGGTCTCATTTTAGGTTAACTGGAGAACACTTGAATCTGTGCATAAATCCTGAGAACAGTTGACTCTGTCAAATTGTGAAACAATTCACAGATGAATGAGCCCATTTGACTCATCCAGCTCATCCTTCCATATCAAGCGATGGTTCCCTTTACCATCTGTCCCTTGAGCTACTCCAGAGTTTTTTGCCTTTTACTACCCAACCTGGAAGACAATTCCACGTATTGGTCCCTTTTTGCAGGTTTGCATAATGTTTCCTGACATCATCCTAAAAATGCCTCGTATATCAGTTTGTACCCCTGTCTCCTTGCCCTGCTTATGTTCAGAATGTGGATGCTTGCATGTTTTAAGCAAATGTGTTTTTTGTTTTGGGGATTGGAATGTATTTGGAAGTCATAATACTGAATGTTCTTGGAAAATTCACAATTTGTTTTTCAAATGGCACTACACTAAATGCCTATTTTGATTCCCACATGGCAGTGTGGCAATCTTGGTATGTTACTAACATACATTTTCTGGGAACAAAATACTATTGGGAACAGGAGGTGAAAAAATAATAAAAGGTTGATTGAGCAAAGTTGGGACATCTTTATAGCTGGAGTTGTAGTGATTTTTGATTAACATATATAACTACTTAAAATATCTTAACTATCAAAATAGGATATTGGTTTTCTTTTTATTAACCTTTCAATTATATAATCTCAAATTACACCATGCAGATATTGACATACAACTGGTTTGTATGAAATTCCTTTGTTCAGCTATTTGAATGGTTTAATGTCTCTGTTGAAAATAGTAGACAAAGGAATTTCATATGAATGAGTTAGTGTAATTTCAAGGCTAAAATCGGCTTGTTGCTGCACTGGTACGTAACATGTATTCAGGTCATTTCCTTTCTAACTAGTGAACTATTCATATTGACAGCTGAACTTCTTTGGCACTCTGGGTTTCATCAACTGCTTTTGAAACCAATTCTCATTTAGGTTGAAATTTAAAAATTGCTTGTTTCAAAGCTCTTTCTGTATTGGTATACTTTAACTTCACAGGTCTCTCTTTATTATTCAGTTTTCCTTCTGTAGCCCAGAACTGTTTTTAAGAACATAACATAAGAATTTGGAGCAGGAGTAGGCCATACGGCCCCTCGAGCCATTCAGTAAGATCATGGCTGATCTTCGACCTCAACTCCACTTTCCACCCGCTCCCCATATCCCTTGATTCCCATAGTCCAAAAATCTATCTCTCAGCCTTGAATATACTCAGCGATTCAGCATCCACAGCCCTTTGGGGTAGAGAATTCCAAAGATTCACAACCCTCTTGAGTGAAGAAATTCCTCCTCATCTCAGTCTTACATGGCCGTCCCCTTATCCTGTTTTTATTTGTTGCCTCCGCCTCCCCAAAATATCCAAGGACTAAAATTCCTGAAGGTGGTGAGATAGGACTTCCAGCTGCTGATCTGCCCTACCCTGATCCTGTCTGAAATCCAGGGACCGGGTCATTTGTGTGAAGGGGGAAGTCAACCACCCCCTTCATGATGATGCTTCTTGGGCATCCAACTCACTCGGCCCATGGATTTGAGTGGCACTTTACTGCTCAATCGGGGGGTGGGGGGTGCGTGGGAGGCTCAGCCGAAGATGGTTGATTTTTCTTTTTAAAAGTGCAATTTCACTGTTGCCACTTTCTCCTCCCTCACAGCCAGAATTTATTACCATTGGTTAAAAGGGCTGGAAACCAACTGGAACTGGGTCCTACCCCAAATTTCAGCACCCTGTGTATGCCCCAGTAGCACAATCCCAGGGCCAATAACTTGGGGCCTCCCACTTTGAACAACCACTGCCTCAGTTTAGCCGTCGATCAAAACTTCAACGACATTTTAGCTTGCTGTGCTAAAACATTGGCAGCGCTCAAGCACTGGATAAAATGACCCTTGTTCATTGTGTTTCTAGTTTCAGGATTGCATATGAAGCAGATGGTATCTCTTGGCATTTCAACGCAGAGAGCAACATTTGTCACTTGGGACAAGTAAGTATTTGAAGAGAATAACATGCCTGCTGTAAGTTTAGAATACACTATGGACCCAAGTTCAGATCTGTAATTGCCACATAAGAAATTCTGTTTTTTGGTTGAGCTATTGCAGGAGTTATGGAATGTAGGGAAGAAAAAAATATACAGTGAGCCACGCTCACTTTTATTTTCCCTAATTGTTTACTTCCAGAGAGTTTACTCTGTCATGTAATACCAGAGAAGTAGAGAGGCCTTTTTTTTTCTCAGAATAATTTGATGCAGTGCTTTTAGAACAATGATCACCTTGTTTCATAACGATTTACAAAACCGGCTTATAATTGTGCTACAGGTCAGAACTGAAACATCACTTTCAGGCTCTTGCATGCCAGCTCAGAACCTCCATGGGTCAGGGAAAACTGGGAGATATTAGAAGTGACATTTAGCAACAAAAAGTGATCCAGATTGCAAAACAATTTAAGCATGAAGCTGTGTTTTGCTATTCAATGAGAAATATCAAAATAGGCTCTGCTTTTAAACCAATATGTGTGAAATTTGACTGTTCTGGGTTAGCACGATATTTAGAAGGGGTATAGTAGTGCTGGTCTGTTTGGTGCCTACTAAATGCCATTGACTGCCAGTTGAATACATTGCATTTATTTTACCCAGTAATTTGATTTTATAATGAGCGTATAGGTACATGCATAGTTGCATTGCAGCCATCTGGGTTGGGTGGAAGAAGAGTGGATTACGGCTATGCAGAGCAGACTGTGGCTTTAACAATGTGGACAGTGTGGCTGTTCCAGCATCTGTGCAAGGCCCATTGCCATAATATATACAGAACAGTAATTTTTTTTCTGCCCTTGGAGTTTTGCATGTGGATGCTATATATTCATAATGTAATCATAGGCACAGGAGTAAGCTATTCAGCCCCTTGAGCCTGCTCTGTCATTCAGTTAGATCATGGCTGATCTGTACCTGAACTCCATTTTACCAGCCTTGGCTTCATACCCCTTACCTAACAAAAGTCTATTGATCTCTGTCATGGAAGCTCTAATTGTCCAAATATCCACACCCTTTTGGGGGAAGAGTTTCAGATTTCTGCTACCCACTGTATGAAGTGCTTCCTGATTTCCCTCCTAAATACCCAACTCTAATTTTAAGCTTATGTCCCCTCGTTCTTGATTCCCACACCAGAGGAAATATTTGCTCTGTATCTACCCTATCGAATCTTTTCAACATTTTAAACACCTCGATCAGATCACCACTCAAGGGATTACAAGCCAGTTTCTGCAACCAGTGCTCCTAGTTTAACTCTAAGGCCCAGTATCATTCTGATGCAGCTATGTAGAAGTTGTGCTGCCTGGTTTTATCCCATTGAAAATAATGGATGCCATGGAGAGTAATAAAGAAATACTTTACATTTATACAACACCATATCACAGCATCACAGCATCTGAAAGTGCTTCACACTGAATTACTTTTGGTATGCAGTGACTGTTATGTAGGCAAATTTCCACAAACAGCAATGAGATGAATGACCAGTTAATCAATTTTTTTTTTTAAAGAGATATTGGTTGAGGGACGAATGTTAGCCGTGACACCGAGAGCTCCCTGTTCAAATTATACCATGGGATCTTTAACATCTCGCTGAACAGGGAGCCAGGCCGAGAGTTGACTTTTCAAGGACAGGACCTCCTTGAGAGTGCAGCACTTCCGCAGTAACGGACTAGACAGTCAGTATAGATTACCTGCTCAAGTCCCAATAAGGGACTTGAACCTCCAACATTCCGATCCGGAGGCGACGATGCTATCAACTGAGCCAAGGTGACATGCAGAGCTAGACACCTTGTTTCATCGTCAGTATTTTTAATGGAAGATTTCCTCATGAAGCTTGTGTTTAAATTTTTATTTTGGTGGTGATGTGTGAATTTTTCAGCTTGTAAAGCAAGCGAATACGTTTCTTCAGTTATGCATGAATATCTTGCCTGCAATTAAGGCATGAAGGGTAATTGTCCAGATAGCTCATGTAGCTGCCAGTCTAAGTTAATGATGCCTTATTTTGTATTTCACATTAATGTAAGTTCTGAATGTTGCCAGATAGGGATTGTATACATCATTCATATCTGAGATTCTATAGTAGCTGAGACAGAACAGCGATGTTAATTTGCAGATGTTTAATCAAATGCAGTTGATTTCATAATTAAGCTATAAGGAGTGATTTTTCGAGGGTTTGGTACAACTAGCACCTGAACAGTCAGTTCTAGTGCTGGGTGCAGTTTGTGGGGGGGAAAACTGCCCCCAGAAAGACCTGACACTACCATTTCCTGGTGCTGTCTATAGTAAGGGACAGATTGGTATTGTCAGAAAGGGGCTCTCTTTTTTGCCTGATCATTAAAAGTGGTTTGTCGTATGCAAAAATTGTTGCAGAATGCTGTTACTCCTTTTTGCCCGCCGATGGGATTCTGCGTTGGGTGAGGTGGCTGATTTGGAGGCATATGAGGAGCAACAGTTGCAATTATTTATTATGCCAACAAGTAGCACATGATTAAACACCAAAATTGCTAACTGCTTTCCAAATCCTCTGGTATCTCAATGCGTTTAACAGAAAGGGAGGATTATAGTGTCAATATTCACTTCCTGTTGCTGGAAACACAGCTGCTGCTAATTTTGTCAAAAGCCCCATTTTTTGGCAAACTGTATTCTGAAGCCCCTGTGCTGTCCTTTTATGAATAATTTTACTTTTATGTATCATTGGGAAATTTTAGTTAAACTCCGTGTTTGAAGGGCAGATGATTGTAAACCACAAGCCTCCTATTACGCCATATCCTTTTAACTAGCCGTGGGCCTCTAAAGCCTGATGTGCACCTGAACTTCCTGCCAGCTGAGGATATTTCATCAGTTCTCTGCGTCTACATGTACTTGAGGTTTACCCCCACCCTGTTATGCTGATGAGGGTCAGCAGGAAATCCTGGCACTATTTCTCTTCTCTGGTTGCAGCACATTTCTGGTGCGCTGTGCTCATATTTTCGCCCAAATAGCACCTGACCAGAAAATTGACTCTTTGTTCTTTGTGCCAATCCCTGGTATTGTAAAATATGAGCCATTCTATGATCTAGCCCTGGAAGCCACGCTCGCAGGGAGTGTGGATCAGAGAATTCGGGGCAACTGTATTGTGGCCTTGACTCCATCCTGTGCTCCCTGCAAGCTTTAATTTCACTCCCTAGTTTTTAATGGGATTGCATGTAGTGATGGGAGTATTATCAACACGCTTACCATTCAGCAATGAGTTTCTTAAATTAGCTGTGGAAAATATGAGTTCTTTACACATTTACAACATATTGCGGTAGAGCTGCTTGTGATATTTCACCATAGGAATTGAAATTTTCAGTGGGGTCTTTGGAACTGTGTTATATTCTCCATCCATATGTCCCGTATCTGTCTTGCAGGACAACAGGAAGACCGTTTCATAACTTTATCTGCTGGCAGGACCTTCGAGCAGCTGACCTTGTCAGATCGTGGAACAAATCATTGTTACTTTGGGTAACCTAGTCAATTTATAATTCTTGGGAGCTGCTAGATGAGTGAGCTATATTTTGAAGGTCATAATGAAGGTCACTGGGACAAGGCACGATAGAAGTTGAAACTCATTTTGATGAAAACCATTGATTATGCCAATTTTGATTTGCATATTTCATAATCCAGCACATGATATAATTTTGAAACTCTGTTCTGCGTTTAAAATAATCTAAATGTTACTGCACAACTTGTAAAATGACTTGGGACACAAAATGGTCTATAGAAACCACAAAGTTGTTGTTTCAGGTCACATTTTTCTTGTTATCTTTCTTTTCCTTCTCCTGAAGGGAGTACCTCATACTGCAGTATGGTTTACAGGCCAAGTGGTTATTCATGTGAGACGTACTGAGAGCATTGGCAGGCTAGTTTGTCGTGCGTGAGCATCGCAAGCCAGCTCAATCTGTCCTCGTCCAATGTTCACACATGGACATTATCCATCAGTGAATCTAGGGGTTGTTTTCTTTCTTTGTCCCTTCGATACATCCTAGTTCTGGGATATTGAAGCTAATGGCAGTGTACCCAACTACTAAGCTGCAGCTGAGATCAACCCTATCATTTTAAAGGGCACGACAGTAATGCGACACACTGGTGCAGCAATACGCTGCAGGACGATAGCTTATCAGTTCACCCTATTATTGTCCATATGCTAGATTCCTGACCTCAGGCTGTTTGTCAGCTGGAGGCGAAACCATTTCATGGATGGAGATGGGAGAAAGGAAGGAAGAAGGGAGCTTCACTCTTGTGCTTTCATATACCCACAGTGCCATTAGTACGAGCTTGGGACGAGGTCAAGGAATGACTTGGAAACATAGAAACTAGGAGCAGGAGTAGGCCATTCGGCCCGTCGAGCCTGCTCCACCATTCAGTACGATCATGGCTGATCATCCAAATCCAGTACCCTGTCCCTGCTTTCTCACACAGAATCCCCACAGTACAGATAGAGGCCATCTCGACCCATCGAGCCTGCACCGACACATATCCCATCCTATCCCTATAACCCCACATATTTAATCCCCCCTAACACTAAGGGTCAATTTATCATTGCCAAATCAACCTAACCCGCACATTTTTGGACTGTGGGAGGAAACCGGAGCACCCGGAGGAAACCCACGCAGACACGGGGAGAATGTGCAAACTCCACACAGACAGTCACCCGAGGCCAGATTCGAACCCGGGTCCCTGGCGCTGTGAGGCACCAGTGCTAACCACTGTGCCACCGACTTGTTCTAGGGGGGGAACCTAAAAGAATGGTGATTGGAAAAAAACAACTCCCAAAATGGAGGAAAACCGATGGAAATTAAAATTCCATTGTTTTCAGTGATATTAAAAAATTCTACAATTTTAGTTGTTTGCTCAAAAGATGTGTTCAATGAATAACTATATCAAATCAGGATGGTAAAACAACCCAAGGCATTCACAAACTTTAAAAACAAATTATCATGCGCCCTTTCCATGTCAGTCTGCCATTTCTCCGGGTGCATTGGCTAAGGAGTGTCGTTACTGCATCCATGGAGGTGTTGTATTATCCTCATGACTGATGAGAGTAAAAAGATCTTTATGAAAAGTGAGTGAGAGCTTAAGTCATAAAAGGAATGAGTCACAGGACCTTTCCTTATGTACAAAGCTAACTCCACTTTTTCATACCTACTTTTACCCACCCGCCCTTCTCTCCTTCTCCATTGCCTTGTAGCAGAAAGAAGATCCCAAAGGTTACTATTAACAAAGGTTTATTTGATTTGGAGACTGAAATAGTTCATCTTGCCGTCCTCTGATCTTCTGCTAGAAGAAAACTGCTTGTTGTAACTAAGGTTTACAATGATGAAGCTTCTCAGTACAAGTACATGCAATAGACTCGATTGATGTTATCTGTGGCACTCCCTGTTCTTTTCATTAGGTAATTAGAGGCCAGTTCATTGTTTTGTAGTGCAATTGATGCCTGAGTTTAGTACAAAAATTAAGATGTTTGCAGTTAGAATTGTACTTCAGTTTGTTTCAGGGTTTTAATTTTGAGAAAGTTGTGATCAACAGCCCACGAATTATAGAAATTTACGACACAGAAGGAGGCCATTCGGCCCATCATGTCTGTGCCGGCCGAAAAAGAGCTATCCAGCCTAATCCCACTTTCCAACTCTTGGTCCGTAGTCCTGTAGGTTACGGCACTTCAAGTGCATATCCAAGTACTTTTTCAATGTGATGAGGGTTTCTGCCTCTACCACCCTTTCAGGCAGTGAGTTCCAGACCCCCACCACCCTCTGGGTGAAAGAAGTTCTCTCAACTCCCCTCTAAACCTCCTACCAATTACTTTCAATCTATACCCCCTAGTTATTGACCTCTCTGCTAAGGGAAATAGGTCCTTCCTATCCACTCTATCTAGGCCCCTCAATTTTATACACCTCAATTAAGTCTCCCCTCTGCCTCCACTGTTCCAAAGAAAACAACCTCAGGCCTATTCAATCTTTCCTCATAGCTAAAATTCTCCAGTCTTGGCAACATCCTCATAAATCTCCTCTGCACCCTCTCTAGTGCAATCACATCCTTCCTGTAATGTGGTGACCAGAACTGTACACCGTACTCTAGCTGTGGCCTAACTAGTGTTCTATGTAGTTCTAGCATAACCTCCCTGATCTTCTATTCTATGCCTCGGCTAATAAAGGAAAGTATTCCGCATGCCTTCTTAACCACCTTATCCACCTGTCCTGCTACCTTCTGGGATCTGTGGACATGCACTCCAAGGTCTCTCTGATCCTCTGCACTTCTCAGTGTCCTACCATTTATTGTGTATTCCCTTTCCTTGTTAGCCCTCCCCAAATGCATTACCTCACACTTCTCCGGATTGAATTCCATTTGCCACTGTTCTGCCCACCTGACCAGTCCATTGATATCTTCCTGTAGTCTACGGCTTTCTTCCTCACTATCAACCACATGGTATAGTGTGTGGGAAAAGTTGTGGTTTGAAAAGCTTTCTTGTAGATCTTGTGTAATTTGGGTTTCCCCCCATCATCTTCCCCTCAAATGCTATGTGGAAATTCACCTCAGAGCCTCACGTCCTGCTCAATTTCTTAATGGAATCCAGTAAAAACAATTTGCTTCAGAAGGCTATTCAATAACGTTCTTGTTTCATGTTCATGTGCATTTGGAATATTCACTGGTTTTTTGGCAACTTTTTCTAAATAGGGCGGGCAGGGGTTGGGGAGGGGGAATCCCTCCAATTTGAGCTATATTTGCTGATGGGAATAGGAACAAGAAATCGGCAAGACTCACTCCAGAAAACTCCACTTCTTTAGCCCAGTGTTTGGATCAGACCCAGGGATTTAACTGTAGCTCTAGTCTGAAACAATATGGCATAAAATTCATTAATACATCTGACCATGAGCCTGTGAATTGCACATTTTTGCAGAATAATTGATTATTCTTCCTTGCTTTCAATGCAGATGGTTCATCGATCCAGTGGATTGCTCCATTTTCTAACCAGGCAGAAACGCTTCTTAGCAGCAAGTGTGATCCATTTCTCCACGCAGCACGTGTCCCTTCGTTTAGCCTGGGTTCTCCAAAATATAAAACGGGTAAGAAAATGAACAATTTTTATGTTGGAATGCTGAGAGGACTCGCTCAGAGCGGCTACACTGTGTCTATAGTGGTTTATGGGAAATATTTTGCTTTGATGTCGTTTATTTTTAAATTGAAAACCCCAGGCAAAGAATCGAGGCCCATTGTGCCCAACACCATTCGTGTTGAAAATGGGGAGATGAGGAGGCAAACCAAGTGGTAGTGATTGGGTATTAATAGAAAGAACTTTCATTTATGTAGCGCCTTTCACGACCTCAGGACATCCCAAAGCATTTTACAGGGAATAAAGTACTTTTGAAGTGTAGTCACTTTTTTGTAATGTTGTAAATTACATGGATGCTTCAAAGCCACACACACACATTGCCATTTCCACCTTATCTAGCTTACAGTTTATGTCTGAAAACGACATTTTTCTTTTCCATGTATGCGTTCAAGCATCATTTTTAGTAATTTATCACTTTAACTGTTTGCAGGCAGAGCTAAGACTTGACATACCCTTACTATGTTGGGCACTGTCACCTTGCTGCTGTTTCTTCCTTCCTTTGATCTTGTATCAGCTTGTGATCAATCTGATGCAGTCCATTTGGTAGTTCTTTATTCTGCATGTATTCTTTTAACCCCTTTGTTACGCCAACATAATCCTTCTGGGCATTTAGTGAAGATGTGCACACTTTCACTCCTACAATTTTGCATTTTCCCTCTTGCATGAGCAAATCAAAAGAGCAGCTTACTTTCCTATGATTTTAGCTTGTGGAGTTGTTAGTGTAACTAACAGGATGGTGTAGCCTTAACTGATTGAGAAATCCACTCATGAGCTATCCCTACACTCGCTCTGGAACTTCCTCCAGGTCTGTGCCCCAGCCACCATCCTCCGCTCTTCTAACACTGGCCTACTGTGCGTACCCACCTCCTTCTGCTCCACCGCTGGTAGCCATCGTATACTCTCCTCTTTGGAATTCTTTTCATAGTCACCTCCCCTGCTACTACATCTCAGCATTTTCAAAGCCATCCTCAAAATTCACCTCTGACCAAACCTCCGTCAGCTCCCCTAACAACTCTAGGCGCCTGTTTCTCCTCCCAAACCCTCTGTGTATCTTTGCTGTATTAGAACTGCTACACAAGTTATTGCATGCAGAAGAGAGAGGGGAAGGAGAGACTTGCAGAAATAGTTGGAGCCAAACCAATGACCAATGAAATTGAGAGCTACATAGAGAGTGGAGGGTGAACAGAGAGACTGTTGGGCAAAAAAATGTTTTTTTTTTCCTATGAATGATGCCATGGGTAAATTAACTGGTATAATTTAAAACTGGTAGTTGCCATTCCTTTTTATAGTGAGGTTGGTGCCTTGGCTTTTCTATTGTTTAGTACCAAGTTTAGTCAACTTATTGCAAACCCTACATAACCTATGTTGTCAGGAAGTACCAATGTAATTTCCTTTTTTCTTATCAATCCATTGTGGTGCAATTCTGGTATCTGCAATATCTTCATTCTGGTGGGGTGGAAGAATTAACTCTTGCATACTGCCGATGTCAAATGCAGACAATTCTTCAGAAACCATGATTATAAAATCTAGTCTTATTTATACAATAAGACCAGTTTTAACCTCTTGAGGGTGTGAGTGGTTTTTTTGGGTGGGGGGAGGGAGGGGTAGAGCAGAGAAGGAAATATCCACTGTGATCCAGAGTGTAACCTACCCAAAAATAATATAACTGAGACAATTGTATTGGACAATATTTGATGAGGCAACTGCTGAATCCAATTAGTTTCAGTTTTAACGCACAAAACACAGTTCAGTACTTGGTATCTCTCTTTTTAATTTAAATGTGGAGAAAAAGAAACTCCATTTTCCATGTGGGTGTCTTGCACTTGTTGGGAGAAGAGTTAATTATAGAGTGTGTTGGTGGTCTTTCACAAGATCTAGATATAGATGAAGAAGGCCATTAATCACCTCTTGAATCATCCGTCCAGAAAGATTCTACAGTCTCTCTTCCCCCTCCCTGCTGTGCACACCATTTCTTAAATTATTCTGGGGTATCGCATGTACTGCCCTGCACAAAGTCCATTCCATGTGTTGATCATTCTATATAAGGAAGAACCTCCTGATATCAGTCCAAAATTTGTCTTTTACTAATTTGAACCTGTGTCCCCTTGTCCTGTCATGATTTATTTTGAAGTAGTGTTCTGGATCTGCTTTTTCTATAGTGTTTACTATCTTCCATACCTTTTTTATAAAATCATTTCTTGGGCAGCTGCTTGCAAGGCTGGAAGGGCCAGGTTGCTGTAACCTTTCCTCATAACTGTCCTTTTGATGCTAAGGACCCGTCTTGTGGCTTTTCTGAATTCCCTGGTGGCTTATAAGAATAAGAACATAAGAAATAGGAGCAGGAGTAGGCCAATCGGCCCTTCGAGCCTGCTCCGCCATTCAATAAGATCATGGCTGATCTGATCCTCACCTCAAATCTAAAGAACACAAGAAGTAGGAGCAGGACCCGGCCCCTGGGCCCGCTACGCCACCCACAGGGCCTTGACCGATCCGAACTCAGCCTCATGTCCCATTTCCTGCCCGCTCCCCGTAACCCCTAATTCCCTTTACTTCTGGGAAACTGTCTATTTCTGTTTTAAATTTATTTAATGATGTAGCTTCCTGGGGCAGCAAATTCCACAGACTGTCTATTTCTGTTTTAAATTTATTTAATGATGTAGCTTCCTGGGGCAGCAAATTCCACAGACCTACTACCCTCTGAGTGAAGAAGTTTCTCCTCATCTCAGTTTTGAAAGAGCAGCCCCTTATTCTAAGATTATGCCTCCTAGTTCTAGTTTCACCCATCCTTGGGAACATCCTTACCGCATCCACCCGATCAAGCCCCTTCACAATCTTATATGTTTCAATAAGATCGCCTCTCATTCTTCTGAACTCCAATGAGTAGAGTCCCAATCTACTCAACCTCTCCTCGTATGTCCACCCCCTCATCCCGGGGATTAACCGAGTGAACCTTCTTTGTACTGCCTCAAGAGCAAGTATGTCTCTTCTTAAGTATGGACACCAAAACTGTGTGCAGTATTCCAGATGCGGTCTCACCAATACCTTATATAACTGCAGCAATACCTCCCTGTTTTTATAATCTATCCCCCTAGCAATTAAGTGTCTCCCTTGTGTCTTAGTGTCCAGAATTGGGCACCGTCCTCGAGGTGTGGTCTGACCAAAGCATTGTACTGTGTGGCTTTCCCTTACTTGTACTTTACTGTTTTGATTATGTAATCCTGACTTCTGGTCCGCAGTGATTGGAGTCAATTAAAATCTTTAGATCTGTTCATTGCACTGTTTGCTGCCAGTAGTCAAAACTTGATCAAAAAGATGTTTTATGGTAACTAGGAAAATGTCACACTCTAAACAATTTTTTAGATGAAACTGTGTCCTGAGTAAGTTTATGAATGAATGTGCAGCTCTCTGGTGGCACAAATAGGTACTGCAACTGCTCAATTTGTGCACTGTCCTGCAAATTCTACCCAGCAACAGAAAAGCCTGTTCAGAATGGAACAAGGAAAGGCCGTTCAGCCTATCAAATCTGTTCCCTCATTGGTGACCTGAGCTGCACTCTTGCAATTTGCTGATGGTGGCAACCAGTCAACGGCAACGCCTCCAAGAAGATAAAGCTGTGAATTAAAAAAAAAAAAATCAAATTATAGAATCGATCTGTAAACCACCTGATTTAATTACAGATTTAAATAAATTTAGTGCTGGAGAAGCTGGAGCTCTCAGGGTTGGGGGGGGGGGGGGGGGGGGGTGGGGGAAATAATTTAATCCAAACCCTGTAATTACCTTTTCTGCAGGCCCTAATTTGCCCTTCACTGCTCTATGGGGACAGTGTCCCTTTAAGAACATGTCTCATGAGCATTGCAATCCATACTTGTTCTGCAGTCCACAGGTACCACCATCCAAATCCAGTCACCGGGAGTGGCGCTCCCATCATCTGCATTAATGTGACACTGTCAAAGTTATTTAAAGTTATTTGAATATTTTTGTTTAAAACATTCTACATAGGTTGTTTAGTTCTTTTAGCTACAACTTCTGATTTATTTCTTTCAGTCCTATTAAATCAACCTTTTGAGTCCCTTCAAGCCTTAGCATCATGTATAATTCTGGTAATTGAGCATTTTCTGTTGGAGCTGTCTTCCACTTGAATCAACGCTTGTCTTTGTGGTCCGTACTGGCACCAGGCTTGGGTTCAGCTTCTTGCACAGCCAGTGTGTGTGCCTTTGTTATCTCCCACAGAGTGCAGCTTCAGAATAGCTCCTCTCCATCTCTCCAGATGACATATATTGAGAGAGACCGAAGCAATAGAAGATTATCCCTTTACGACCGAATGGCTTTGTTTTATGTCGAACTTCAATGTGCAGTTATCGACTCTTCAGTAATGGGTCCCCAAGATAAATGTAAAAGCGAGCACAAGTACTCCAGGTCATGACATTACAATATACATGGAGACCAAAACCAAAGCACTGGTCCCATTTTGCTTTGGCTTTTGAGCAAGCAAAGTCAACAGCATTAATTGTAGTCTCAGCCGAACTTTACTTTTTGTAATCTCTGTTTGTCTGCTTTGGCCGAGTGTTTAGTAATGTCATGGTATGTTCTGATTCAGATAATACTTTGGAGTACTAAGAATTATGAAACATAGAAACATAGAAGGCAGGAGCAGGCCATTCAGCCCCTCGAGCCTGCTCCGCCATTCAATGAGATCATGGCTGATCATCCAAACTCAGTACCCTGTCCCTGCCTTCTCCCCATATCCCTTGATCCCTTTAGCTTTAAGAAATATATCTAACTCCTTCTTGAATATATTTAATGAATTGGCCTCAACTGCCTTCTGTGGTGGAGAATTCCACAGGTTCACCACTCTCTGGGTGAAGAAATTCCTCCTCATCTCAGTCCTAAATGGCTTACCCCTTATCCTTAGACTGTGACCCCTGGTTCTGGACTCTCCGGCCATCGGGAACATCCTTCCTGCATCTAGTCTGTCTAGTCCTGTTCGAAGGAGGGGGAACAGAGTACAGCTTCGATTTCCTCCAGGGCAGTAGTGCTGGCAAAATTGGGTTGAGCAGGACTACTCCCCATTGCAATGACCCCTACCCATTTTCCTGGGTCAGAATCAGGTATGCATGCTGGGAAATCTCCTGGCAGTATCTCTGTTCTGCAGAAGGAGCCTGCCTCAGTTGTATCGAGCCTTAGCGAGAAAACTCTGGGAAAGCCTATGGTGACGCAGCAGGAAACTGAAGAGCAAGAGTTAACGGGGAGAGAACCCCTTAAAGATATCCCATACATATTTTTTAACTTTTTAAAACTGGCTCCAAATGTGGCAGCGGCAGCAGCAGAAGGGGATAATTGTAGGTGTTCCCATGTACTCCCACCCCAGTATTGGTCTTGCTAAGGGTCGGCACTACTGCAGTGAGACGACAAGGAAATCGGACCATCATTTAAATGTGTTGTTAGTCGGAGGATCGGGAGCTGACATCCCCGCTGGGGGGAGGGGAATTTCGCACCCATCTTTTCTGTTGCACCACCTCCAAATGGGTGGCTTGCTGAAGGAAATTCCAGCCCAAAGCCTTTCAACATAAACTTTGTTGTCCCTCCTGGACAAATAATTTAAGTTTTAGTACTCATTCTACCTAAACTTCAATCCCTATTGCAGGTTTTAAATCGGTCTTTTCATGGGATTACATCTGTGCCATTGTGAAATAAAGGGAAAGGTGTGTCTGTTTTCCTTTGGATCTGATCAGAGTGAATGAACTGCATTGTCTGTTGGAGAGGCTGTCTTAAGGATTCTTCAGTGAAGTGTGGGGCGTTTTCTCCAAAAGAGAGAGAGCAGATAGCTGCGTACGAATTCTGGGGTTGTCGATACATATACAGAAGTCCCAGATCTGCCTAAAATAACTTTCCTCCTCTGCTGGATAATATTGTCCAGATGGTGTAGCTACTCCCCTCAAAGTCTGCTGTTAATCTTAAGATGGAAGTGTAGACTGCATCCTACTCTGTTCCAGCGTGGCTACCTATAGTGGGAAAACCGCTGAGGGGTACAAGTTGTGGAGATAATTGAGCATTTCATGAAGTGCCAATAGAATGGCTAGCTTCTCCTTTGGTGACAGAGGCTTCCACATATGTGAACGTCAAGAAAAAACTTAAAAGCTGTCTGATACTCCCATCAGCAGTAACAGGGTGTGGACAGGTGTGGTTGCATTGCTTCAGTTGCTAGCAGTAAAGAGATTCTGGTGTTTTTCAAAGGCAACGTACCTCATACTGTCTCTCATTTTATGTTTTTTTTTATATAAAGGCATTGGTCTCCTCAGTGAAAGAACTTTAAATTCAACTTTCAGGGGTAATTCCAGGGTATTTCAGCACCATGGTTTCTCACCAATGTTTGTCTGTCTGGTGTTTTCTGTATTTGTGAATCATTTTGATGAGGTGCATTCTACAGTCTATGATCTGGTTGGTCCTTTCTGAAGACAGGAGCTTATGTAATTTGGCATGATGAAAGTCCTCTGTGCTTACTAACCCATGAAAGGAAGAGAAGGGCCAATATTGCAAGAGTGTTTTTTTTTGTTGAAGCTATGACATTGCTATATATTCTACTATAGGCATCTCCTTACAGGTTCAAGATGCTGTTGCTGAAGAAAACTGCTGTTTCGGTACCATTGATACATGGTTGCTTTACAAACTGACAAAAGGTAAGGTTGGCCTTGAAGGCAAAAACGTTAGATTACCTTAACCTAAAGGGCATTGAAGCAGCAAATTCAAAACCATTAAAACTACCTACGGCCAAAATTATGAATTGAGCAACCTTCTGTGGGTTTGTACACAATCTGCATAATTAATGGTGGTTTATCCTGCACAAATCTGTAGGCCGTGGGAAAGTGTCTGCACTGTACCGTGTGAAGTATTGTGATTGGCTCAAATTTCACACACCTTAAAGCAACCAATAAAAAAATGCTTAACAGTTACCAGACCACATAGAGCACTTCAATATATCTCAAAATATACCACTCATCCTGAAAATTGTTTGTTAAAGTCCTTTGGGCAGCTATGTTGGCTTCTTACTTGGCCCACTATAAGCATCTAAAAATAAAATTTATGATCTAATCAAGTTTTGAGCATAAAAAGAGCATTGCGGAAAAAAATCTTATTCTATCTTCCAATACTTCCAATAACTATTCTGCACAGACTCTTCCCCTTTTCCACACTCCTTGCCTCTCCCCTTCTACAGGACCTTTATTTATAGGCTAGCTGACATTCTGGCTGTTGAAGTTGTGATTTTTCTGCCACTGGATGGTGCCTAGTTATTGTATAAACATGAAGTGTAGCCAAATCTAGTGACCTAGCATTTTACTGTACAAACTTCAGCCGTTGTTAGACAGTGTGAAAAGGATATTTTCTTGATGGCTTTTAGTTTGTCATTAGTGAATGTAGCAATGGTGATAAATTTGAAAGTGACCTAGGAGTCTTAGTAGGCTTGATGTTCAACATGTCCAACCAATGCAGGGCAGCAATCAACAGAGCAAAGAGAATGCTGAGTTACATAGCCAAAACAGAATACAAGTCCGAGGAAGTCGTAATCCTGCTGTACAACGCTCTGGTCAGACTGCACCTTGAGCACTATGTCCCGTTCTGGTTGCTGAGAAATAAAGGAGACAGCCAAACGCTGGAGGCAGTGCACAGATGAGCCAAGAGGCTAACCCCTAGTCTGAGGAGTGTGAGCTGTGAGAATTGGGGTTTTCTGCCTGGAAAGGAGGCATCTGAGAGGTAATCCCATAGAGGTATAGAAGATTTTTTTTTAAGGGAATGGAGAAGTTTAATCCAGAATTCTACTTTAAATTAAACTAATCAAGTAGGACTGGTTCAAACTAGTAAAATGTAAATTCAGGACTCCTCAAAGTTCTTGTATAAAGAGGTGATCCGCACTTGGAATGGAATTCCAAGAAAAGTAGTGGAGGTGAAAATCCTGGAATTATTTAAGAAACAATTAGCTGCAGCAGTGGGGGAGTGTACGGTCTTTCTGGATGGTTTAAGATGGGCCAAATGGCCTTCCTCAACTGTTTAATATGTGCTTAGTATTTTAATTTCAGTTAATTCTACATTACCTGTGTTCCTTTAAATTTAGGTGCTGTTTTTGCTACAGATTATTCAAATGCAAGTACGACAGCGATGTTTGACCCTTATCAGGTATCTTGATTCCTGTTCTAATTTTGCACAGTTAATTTTCATTCATGAGAGCCGTTTCTATTTTGAATACAATTTAGAATTTTACTGCTTTCAATTATATGGTATTTTTCTTGAACCTTTTGAACAAACCAAGTCTAATTTATGGCAGCAATGTTTACAACTCATTAGTGCCATGCAAAACTTAGTGGTTAATGTTTATCATTTTAGTTGTGTTGGAGTACATTCCTCGCAAACCTTCTCTCACTGCCTTTGTCGATTCTCCCTCCAGTAAAGGATACCAGGTAAGAATCTTGAGTTTCAAGATCATTGTCATTATTGTATTGCTAATACACTGCAATGTAATTAAAACAATTGCCTGGCATTGAATGGATGATGCAAATCTGAAGCACCTCCCAGGAGACTTGTGGCTGAAGTGAAATAAAGATGTTGTAAATTGTGCAATTTACAAGGTAATGAGGAACAAAGGGTAATGGTGATAATGCTAATTGGGCAGATGTTGCTATCAAAGTACACCAGGTATGAGCTGGAGATTTGTACTGCATTATCTTAATGAGGGTTTGGTAAGTAGAATGTCGTGAGTGTGAGAAGAGATAAAATTGAAGAGTTTTAAAGACTTCACAATTAGGCAGATTTACTAAAATACCAGCGAGACTCATGTGTTCTGGTGCTTAAAAAATAACAAATGTGATTACAAAATGGTGAGCTATTTTAAAATGAATAAGGTGGGTCAGGACAACAGGCTATGATTATTGACCATTATGTGTTTGAACTAATCTGACACTGTTGTTGACTAGACTAATCAAGCAGTGGAACACATTTGATTCTAAAATGTGGGATGCACAAGCTGAATAATACAACATAAGATACTCTTTTATGAATAATTTAATGCATTCTAATATCTGGTCTCACTTTTTGTACTTGTACCCTGTAGCGACTTGCTTACATTCTCATTATATAAAAACAGGATCTTGACTATTTTAACTGATTACAGTTAAGGCTACATTTAGAAACTTGTATCTCTATAGATGTCCTTCTCTCTAAAGGATTCAGAAGCCAACTTATGAGCAGAGGGTAACTGAAGTGAGCCTTTTCACTGGAAAGAAATTCGAGATGGGACATGATCCATGTATTTAGAATGCTCAACGGAATGGGTAATGGGAACGTAAGCAAGGAATTTAACTCTGACTACAAGGGTATACGTACAAAACTGAGACTAAAGATTATAATGCATTTATTAATCTCTGTCCAGTATCCACATCATGTAAGTACTTGGAGGAAGAATGTCTGGCTCATCTCTTCATATTGTTGGATCCTGATATTTCTCCATACCTTTCTAGTTAGTAGCAAAAGAGGAGAAATAGAATCTTTCTGGTTGTCGACTCGTGTTATCTGTAGATAGACATTCTTATATTTGTGATCACTGATTTGAAGACCTTAGATGGACGTATATGTCGTACTACCATTCCGCCACTACAGTGGAATACCAATCCAGTACAATCAGCAAAGGAGACAAAGGGCAAGTTTAGGTTTTGTTCCCATTCACTTCAAATGAAACTAGGGAGTGGAGTACAATATTTGGATCCAGTCTTATGAACTCTGCCTCAATGCCAAATCCCTTGGTATATATCAGGTGCTGCCACTTGATGTGGTCAAATGCTTTTCTATATTCATGGATAAAGACATTGTTAGACCAGGTGTTTCTGCTGCTGTATGTGGAGAAGAGGTTGAGAAAGATGCCGGAATGATACCTGGTTACCTACACTGCCTACAGCATGGATGCCAGAATCTTTGCTAAGGCTTTGTAATTAGTCTACATTTAGCACAGGTGGAGTGTTAGAGATCCATTAATTATGGGCACTTTTTTTTTTAAAAAAACCCAGAAGTTTAAGCTCTCCAATGTTTCAGGAAAAGATTTGTTTTGTTGGATGTCAGCAAGTATTTGGTGTAAAATGTCGAACTTTTGTGAGAAGAATCAACTGTATATATCATCTAGAGCTGGGGCTTACCAATAGATATTGCCTATTCTATCTTCATTGTCATAATGAACTTCTAACTTTACTTTCTCAGCCGTATCTGTTTTCTGTAAGTGCAGTCCTTACAGCGATTCTTGTAATTCTGGTCTTTTAATCCTTCTAAGCTACATAATTTTTTTTCTAAACTCCTTAAATCTGTTCAACTTTTAGAAGTTCCTTTGTCCGCACCCTGTCACCATATTATATCATTATTGCTGTTACTGCCTGTGCTTCTTTCAGCTGCTTTGTTACATTCATGCAGCCCACATCCACGATCTTTCCTTTATCTGAGCTTTCTGTTATTTCTGCAAAGAATTCTAGAAGCTTGGCCAAACACGACCTGTCTCTTAGAAAGCCATGCTGACTGGCCTTTCCCAACTGCTTAGTAAATTCATTCTGTATTGTAGTAGTTTACCAACAACTGAAATAAGACTGACTTGCCTATAACTTCCTGGTTTATCCACCTCTCCTTTTGTTGAAAGGGAGGAATTGCATTTCCCAAAATCCAGTCCTCTGGCAAAATTCTCCTTTCTCTAACATTTTGGAAAATTTTACCAAGTTTCCAGTATTTCTTCCCTAGTCTTCCCCGGTTGTAAACTATCGTATCAATAATTTGTCTGTCTCAAGTTTGAGTAACCTCTTTAATACTTTTCTCTTTAAATAGCAACCTGCACTGACTGTTCAACACCCACCTCCTAGTGGTTCTACAATCCTAATATCCACCTCTGTGAAAACAGAGGTAAACTACTTACTTAGTACCTCTCATTCCCTCACTCTCCATGACCAGCTTGCCTATTCATCTCTAAGACCTACCCTGACCATGTCCATCAAGTTACTGCTTATGTGTCCATAAAAAGCCATTCTATTGCCCTTTATGTTTTGGGATGATTTTCTTTACTATTCCCCATAGCTTTTCTAATCTCTCTTGTAGATTTCCTAGATTCTTTATATTTGCCATCGTTTTAATTTTTATTAACTGCTCTTTAAGCATTAAATACCTTTTTTTGTTTTAAATTTGATCTAAAATCCATAGAAACTTAGCCTTTGATGATCTCCCTTTTTTCCATATTGGATTATTCTTGATTCGGTTTCCTATTTAAATATTACTGCTGCCGATCTATGGTTCTGTTTGCTAATATTTTCTTCCATTTAATCTGGTCTCTTGTGCTTGACTTTTTTTTCGTCTTTTCTATTCTTACACTGAATCTAATTATATTACGGTTACTGTTTCCCAAATGCCCCCCTACTTAAAAGTTTGTTTACTTGTTCCATTTCATCAACCAGAACCAGCCCACCTAATGCTTCCCTCCTTGTTGCATTACTGACTACAAAAATATCTAATTGCGGAAGGTGAAGGTAGTGGAGAAATTAAATTAAAAAATTTTTTTTTACAAAATGCTGGTAGAAGTGAGAATATAGATGTGGTAGAGAAGGACGTGGCACAATTGTTGGAGAAAATTGTAGAAGGTTCCCCCTCCTGCCCTGCCCTAGCCATGAACTCATATCTTTCTCTAGTTTCTCTCCTATCACCCCTAATACTGTTTCAAAGCTCATCTTGTCTATGAGATCGACCTCCTGCTCTCTTGACCCCATTCCCACTAAACTGCGGACCACCCAACTTCCCATGCTAGCTGATTTTGTAAACTGCTCCTGGTCCACCAATGCCTCAATATTAATATTTTCATCCTCATTTTCAAAATCCCCCTCTGGCTTCATCGCTCCTCCAGCCCTATAACTGTCCAAGAACTCTGTTTTCTTCCAACTCTGGCCTCTTGTGCATTCCCCACTCCCTTTGCCCCACCATTGGCAACCATGCCTTCAGCTGTCTAGTCCCCAAGATCTGGAATTCCTTCCCTTCACCTCCGGGTCTCTCCGGTGCGGAGATGCCGGTGTTGGACTGGGGTGGACAAGAGAGAGAAGTGGCACAACACCAAGTTATAGTCGAACAGTTTTATTTGAAATCACAAGCTTTCGGAGCTGCTGCCCCTTCGTCAGGTGAACCTGACGAAGGGGCAGCAGCTCCGAAAGCTTGTGATTTCAAATAAAACTGTTCGACTATAACTTGGTGTTGTGCCACTTCTCTCTCTCTCAAGACATTCGTTAAAACTTATCTTTGACCAAGCTTTTAGTCATCTGTCCTAAGATCTCTCTCTCTGGCTTGGTGTCAGTTTTTTGTCGTCTTATGTTAAAGGCACTATATAAATTCAAGTTGTTGTTGTAGTAGAAAAGGAATTGGTTCTGAAAAACATAGCAGAACTCAAGGTGGATAAGCCAACAGATCCTGATGGTATACACCTTGAGCTGTTGAAAGAAGTCAGAGGAGATAGCAGAGGCTCTAGTCACAATTTTTAAATCGTGGGACTGGAGTCTGCTAGCCTTTTTTTGGCATCGTTAGCCCTAATGTTCTCCTGCTTCCTTTCAGTTTAGTTTTAATCTTATTTATCCATGGAATTCTCTAGTTTGCTTTATAGAAATATATTTATTTTTGTACTCTAAGAATCTCTTACACACACTCAAACCTCCCTCTGGCTGTTTGCTATCTTATTCATTTTCTTCTCGTCCTTCTTCTGATCTGTTTTGTTTTATTTTATCTTTCTTGCACTTTGTCCCTTTTTTAGTCTTCTTTCTGCTTCCTCATCTTGTCATTTTCCCTTATCTCTGCCATTTTAGTTTAAACCCTCCTTCACAGTACCAGTTAGTCTCCAGCAAGGATATTGGTCCCAGCCTTGCTTAGGTAAAGCCTGTGTTGGCCACTCCTGCTCCAGCAGTCGTAAGGAACTAATGAGAGCAGCCCGCTGAGGAGAAAATCAGTGGCCCAAGTTTAACTTGTATGGCTCCCATTATTTTTTTTATCACAGTTTATGTCAGTGGTTCTGAGGTGCAATAGAATGTTTGGCTGTATAAATCCAAGGAAGTGATGATGCCACTTTATAAAATACTGGGGTGAACCACACATGTTGTACTATCCCACTTCGTTCACTATTTATAAAAAGGTGTAGAAGTAGAAAGGATTCTGAAGATCATCACAGTTGATTGTTAACCCATGAAACAAGGTTCAAGGAACGCACCATTTGTCTATGGGAAAAGATTTAAGGGGGAGACAGCGACTAGCAAATAGCTTTTTTTAAAGAGGCGGGTGTAAAGAAGTATTTTTATGTAAAACCAAGATGGGAGAATCTTTATGCTGATTGGAAAAAAATTTAACTTCCCTTTTGCCTCTTTGTAGCTCCATGATCGTCACTTCACTGAATGTAATGTTATCCATTAACAGATTAATGAAAATAGCCCAGACATGAATTTACGCAAACATAACTACTGCATTAAAAATAGTGCACCACGGAAATTACATTTACAACCATCTTCTTTCTTCCAACCTAGGATTCCACATTTCAATCAATAAAATATTTTCAAGTAAATTTCAGTAACAATTTTTGACTTGATATTCAAACTCTATTATGCATTTGAAAAAATATGATCAGATTATAAAACACTGGTTCAGCTTTAACTGGAGTATTGTGTCTAATTCTGGGCACCGCACTTTAGGAAGGATGTGAAGGCCTTCGAGAGGCTGCAGAAAAGATTTACAAGAATGATTCCAGGGATGAGGGACTTCAGTTACGTGGATTGACTGGAGAAGCTGGGGTTGTTCTCCTTAGAGCAAAATGAGGGGTCCAGACAGAGTAGAGGGAGAAACCGTTCTCATTGGCGGAAGGGTCGAGAACCAGAGGACTCAGGTTTAAGGTGATTGGCAGAAGAATCAAAGGCGACATGAGGTTAAACTTTTTTACGCAGCGAGTGGTTAGGATCTGGAATGCACTGCCTGAAAGGATGGTGGAGGCAGATTCAATCGTGGCTTTCAAAAGGGAATTGGAGAAGTACCTGAAGGAAAAAAATTTGCAGGGCTATGGGGAAAGGGCGGGGGAGTGGGATGAGCTGAAGTGCTCAGAGCTGGCACGGGCTTGACTGGCCAAATGGCTTCCTTCTGTGCTGTAACCATTCTATGAACTCAATTAAATTAATGTTCATTTTCCCCCAATATTTTAGTTGCAACTTTGGTTACACTGATGGAAGTATATTCGGTATCCCTATTCAAATAACGGCCTTGGTGAGTATTGAGGTATATGTAATCTGAAATAATTTTCCAATATTGTGTGTAACTTGTATAATATAATTGTCAAAGGAAAGTGTTCTGGATACTTGGAAGTTCATTCTGACTGTAGTTTTCCAAATCAGTGTGTAAATTTGCAAATTTGTGCATTCTAATATTTGCTTTCTGATCAGCAGCTACTACACTTATTTACTGAGCCTTAACATGGTTATCTTGTATAGTGCTCATTACAACTGACCGCACAAACTAACAAAATTAGTGGATTATATATACATTGCAAAAATTAGATTTTACATTATTTGAAGAACATCTATGAAAAATGATGGTCACTGGTTTAAATTTTTAATAAGTTGTGAAAATCATTAATGATTTAGAAAGAGGTTTTTATATTTTGTCAAATGTTTTGCTTAACAAATGCTTTCTTGGAAACTGCAGATAGTATATTGGAGTGTCAATTGAGAGAGTTAATTGACATTACATGCAATCACATTTTGAGCCACTATCCCATTGAGTAACTCTTCCTGTCTCTGGATTGGAGGGGGGAAGGGGGTCTGGTTAGGAAGAGGAGGAGATCAGAGATGATCCCGGGAAGGATTCTTCTCCCAGTGCTTAGTCCCACTTATACTAAGTGACCCATGGAGTGGAATTTGATGATATCCGTGGTGAGATTTGAGTTTTTCCCCATTCTCCCAACTGAATCTAATGGAACATGGGAGGATTGTGAAAGGGTTAAAGTGCCAAGTTGAGAAATAGATTTGGCAAGCAATTGCACTTCAGTATAGGTGTGTCTAATTGTTTTGCCCTCTGTACAGGCAGCTGATCAACAGGCAGCCATGTTTGGAGAATGCTGCTTTGAACCAGGAGATGTGAAGCTCACAATGGGAACAGGCACTTTCATGTCCATCAACACTGGAACCAAGCCTCATACTTCTATAACAGGTACAGGAATATAGTTTAATCACTGTTGCACAGTGTAGATTCACTCAATAAACTTGTAATCATCATGAAGCAATTGTTAATCCTTCAGTATGTAAGTCATTGTGCCACAAATGTATGGAGCAACCTAACCATCACTGTCTGAGTTTCATTTAAACATTGTTCACATTACTCTGGGATAACCTTGCACTGTACATGCGCATGAAAAATGTCGTGACAGTGTAAGGAGGTGGTGCTGTGTATAATGTTTAGTTGCCACATTGTATGAAGCCCCAGGATCTGGAATAAATCCATTTTGTTTTCCAGCAGCTAAAACCTGCACTTGTTGCTCCACACATTGAACTTCTCATTACCAAAACTGGGATTGAAGTCTGGGGGTTTTCTACAAGATTAAGTTCAATTAGCCAGATCCTTTCGGGTACCTGTATATATTCTATTCATAAAACTGGCTAGTTCAGGGATTTATTTTCTTTTGCAGATCCCTGAGAATTTAGGGTATTGTGCCAAAAAGCACCAACTTGTTCCAGTCAACATGCCTGCAGGGAGATATCAACATACAGGGATGCCTTTATTTGAACAAGCGTATGAGAAACACAGTAAAATTAACATTGTTAGTTTCTCTGCTGCCTCAGCGAGGCGGGAAAAAAATTACATGGCATGTACAGCACAAAACAGGCCGTTTGGCCCAACTGGTTCACACCAGTGTTGGTGCTCCACACGAGCCTTCTCCCACCTTGCTTCATCTAACCCTATCGGCATACCTTCTATTCCTTGCTCCCTCATGTGTTTATCTGTCTTCCCCTTAAAAGCATCTATGCTATTCGTCTCAACTACTTCTCGTGGTAGCAAGTTCCACATTCTTTGTGTAAAGAAGTTTCTCCTGAATTCCTTATTGGATTTATTAATGACTATCTATCTTATATTTATGGACCCTAGTTTTGGTCTCCCTCATAGGGTAGACGTTGAGATGTTTCCCCCTTATCAAAATGTGTCTCAATCTTAAAGGCCTATCTTGGGTCACTCCTCAGCCTTCTCTTTTCCATAGAAAAGAGACCCAGCCTGTTCAATTCTTCCAGATAGCTATAACCTCTCAGTTCTGGTATCATTCTTGTAAATCTTTTTTGCACCTTCTCCAGTGCCTCTATATCCTTTTTAAAATATAGAGAGCAGAACTGTACACAGTACTCTGGTCCAACCAAGGTTCTATACAAGTTTAACATAACTTCTGTACTTTTCAATTCTATCACTCTAGACATGAACCCCAGTGCTTTGTTTGCTTTTTTATGGCCTTATTAACCTGTGTCACTACTTTTAGTATTTGTGTATCTTTACCCCATAGATCCCATTGCTCCTCCACCCGATTAGATTTTTATTTTCCAAGGAGTATGTGGCCTCCTTATTCTTCCTACCAAAATGCACCGCCTCACTCTATTGAAATTCATTTGCCAATTACACACCCTTTCTGCAAGTTTATTAAAATCGTCTTGTATTTTGTCGCAGTCCTCCTCAGTATTAACTATACTCCCCAATTTGGTGTCGTCCACAAATTCTGAAATTTTACTTCCGATTTTCAAGTCCAAATCGCTTATGTAAATGTTGAACAGCTGTGGTCCCAGTACTGATCCTTGTGGAACACCACTTCCCATCTTTTGCCAATCTGAGTAACTACCCTTAACCCCTACTGTCTCTTTCTTTTCTGTTTTGTAGCCAGCTTGCCATCCGTTCTGCTACTTGTCCCAACTCCACATGCTGTGACCTTGGTATGCTCTTTAGCTCGTATGGTTAAAACCATTGGCTGCCTAAACCATCCACATCACAAATGTAACCAAAAGCAAATCCGAATATTAGTTGGTGTTTTTGACAGCACCGAGAATTTACTCCCAGCTAGGCAACGGGATGTGGGCGTCCTTGCCAGCGATGCCCACATCCCATAAACGAATTTAAAAAATGGTTGTACATTAAGCTCTTTGGCACTCATGCAATACATTACCTACATCAAAACAAACTAATTGCTTCCACTGGTTAGCACAGTACATCTGCACTGACGGATGAAAGGTGTTAAAATGGCCTAAAATGCAATAGTCCATTCAGATCATTGATGCTTAGGATTGTTACATTAAAATGCTAGTTCTAAACATGACTTGCCATATTTGCTTTGGTTTCACTAAATATACTAACGAAACTGCATCATTTGAAATGGTCGACACATAAAATAAGCTGAAGAAATTTAGTCTCAGCCAGCCGGGTGTTGCTGGATGGTCATTGTCACCAAATGGTGGACAGCAAGACTGTAGGAGGTTGTCATGTAGGGTTGTGCAAAGCTCTAGCTAGATTTGAAGATCAGGATGAGATTATCAAATTCACTACGGAAGGGGCAGGGAGCCAGTATAGATCAGCGAGGATAGGAGAGATAATCCAATGGAACTTAAATGTGGGATAGGATATGAGCCACTGAATTTTGATCAAGTAGAGTTTATGGAAAGCTGCCTAGGAGAGGTTTGGAGAAATTAATGAGGTTGGTGGCAGTGGTCAGGGTGAAGTCGGGTCAGAAGCAACCAATGCTGTAGAGATGGAAATGGGCAATCTCTGATGGAAAGCATGTGGTGTTTGAAGATCAGCTCTGGGTCCAACAGGATGCCAAACATTTACACAGCCTGATTTAGCCTGATTCAGCCTATCTGGCCTTATCTGCAACCCCTCACCCTAGAAACCCCCCAGCCATTCTCAAAAGCATTCAGCTGCCTCCGCCCTACTCCTTGAAATTCCTTCTCTGTCAAACAATCATTTATATAAAAAAGTGCAAAGTAATTATTAATTACAAAAGAAAAATTCAATAGTTGGATTCGGTTTGAGTGAGTGACTGGGGAGAGAGACTGAGTCACTGGCAAGGAAGCAGAGTTCATGATGGGAGCCAAAATCAACAGTTTTGGTCTTCCCAGTGTTCATTTGAAGGAAAGTTTTACTCTTCTGTGATAAACTTTTAATCAGTGATGAGCAAGGGAAGTGGTAGCGGGGTTGAGCTGGGTGTTGTCAGCATACATATGGAAGCTGATTTAGTGCCTATGGTTGATGTCACTGAGGAGCAACATGTGGACGAGGAAGGAACCAAGGATAGATTTGTTTGGTATTCTGAAGATGACTTTGGGGGTGGAAAGAAAAGCCATTGCTGGAGATGTACTGGTTGTGTTGAGCAGGGTTAAAATGGAACTAGGCAAGGCCAGTTCCATGGAATTGGACAACAGCGAGATGATGGAGCAGGGTGATGCAGTTAATAGGCTTGAATGCCAAGGTCGGGTTGAGGAGAAGGACGGATAATGCACAATGATCACAGTTACAGAGAATGTCATTTGTGACGTTGGCCATGGCAGTCTTGGTGCTGTAAGCTGGGTGGAAGCTGGACTTAAGGGATTTGAATAGGGAGTTTTAGGAAAAGTTGGTATGGAACTGGGAGGTGACGAAATGATCTTCGATAAGAAAGGGAGGTATCGGTGTGCTGCACAGTGTAAGGGCGAGACAATGGTTCTTTCCTACAGTTCCTTATATAGTGAGTTCTTGATCTTGCCTGAACTATTGAAGGAGCCATTTTGTAGAGGTGAACTGTTCCTCTACAGGGCAAAAGGAAATGTTTGAGGCTGCCTTCAATAGTTCCATGCTGTTAGCTCAGGATTAGTGTAGATAGGGGCTTGGGAGCAGGGCTGCAGAATTGTGTGTTGTACAGTGGAACCTAAAAAGTGAAGAGGGGAAAGTGGAAGGGGATGAAAGATTTTAATGTGTTTTTCCTCCTCACCCTTTAGCAATTATGTTTTTTTTAAGTTTGACATGTTACAAATTTAATTGGGCAAAAAGATTTAATTGTGATCCATATCTATTTTGTACAAGTTTGTGAATAAGCTAAAATATGTGTATGCTACATTACCTAATGTAGAATTATGACTAATTCTAACATAGTTTTATGTTGTCATAGCCATGGCTAACATCGGTTGCATTCATACAAATGGTAGCCATTGTGGGCGAACATTAACATTACCATGAGAGCTGAACATACTCTTATGACTCTCTACTAGTGGTGCTTGGAGTTGGTGGCCATACTGGCTATCCAAGCAAAATGTGAATGTGGAACGCATCAGATTGCTAAATGTACAGAAGTTGAATCATGCTTTCTAATGTTGTATTTTATCAATGCAGGCCTTTATCCATTGGTTGGCTGGAAAATTGGATCTGAAATTACATATATTGCAGAAGGAAATGCTGCTGATACGGGTAAAGTGATCCAGTGGGCACAGCAACTGGGTAAGTAGGTTTATCCACCCTTTTATTTGTTCCCCCCCACCTTTTTTTTCCTCCTAGAAGCTGGCAGCTGTCCTTCATTCTGCCAGTGGATTTCACACTTCATTCAGCCTTAATCTGTCATATTAACACCACCTCTAGCCTTGCATATCTCTTAATGTCTCTTCATCTCCACCTTTGTTCCTTTATCCCCTCCCCCTTTTCCCAGCTTTACCCTGGCCTTAAATCTATTTGATTTCCGGCTCTTCCCAGTTCTGATGAAAGGTCATTGACCTGAAACGTTAACTCTCTTTCTCTCTCCACGGATGCTGCCTGGCCTGCTGAGTTTTTCCAGCGTTTTCTGTTGTTGTTAAGTAGGTTTATTGCTGTGGTGCACTTTTTTCCTGTCTTTGGAAGGCATAGTTGCTCTCCTTAAATTGAAGTCACATTTTTTTATACATAACCTTTTTAATGTTTGTTTGTACTTGGTTGTTTGAACAATGTCTACCAGATCAATAAAAAGGTTAACTACCTTTTTAAAAAGTGATAGTTCTTGCATCATCTTTCTATTTCCAAGATTTGTTTTGTGAATGCATTTTTGTGTGTCTCAAATTAAGGAATGCATGTTCTGGGTAATGGAACTCCATCCTTCCTTCATTTCCCAGTTTGTCATCCACTGATCGAGCATTCCCATTTCAGGTATTGCAAGAGTTAAATGCAGGACTAGGATCCCTTCCTACAGCTGCAACAATTTTGTTCAACCGAAAGAAAGAACATGTTTGCAATTATATTCTTAATTCTGAGGATGCCCCAAAGCACTTTACAACCAATGGATTACTTCTGAAGTGCAGTCACTGTTATGCAGACATATTTGGCAACCTAATTGTGCACAAGTTCCGACAAACAACAAACCAATAACCAGATAATCTGTCCTTAGTGGTTGAGGGAGGACAGTTAGCTCAGACATTGTGAGAACTCCCTTCTCCTCTTCAAATAGCACTATGGGATCTTTTACATCCAAATGAACAGGCAGATGGGGCTTCAGTTTATCGTCTCATCTGAAAGACCAAACCACTGATAATGCAGCACCCCATCAGTACTCTGCTGATTGTGTTCAAAGCTGTAGTGGGGCTTGAACCCCACAACTTTTTGACTGAGGTGACTGCTACCAAGTGAGCCAAATTGATACTTGGAAGAGCACGACTACTGCATTTTGACCCTCGTATTCTAGACCCCTCCACCATTGTTTCTACTCTACCTCTACAAAATTACCCCGTTTCAATGAAAACAGCCCCAATTTTTCAAGTCCTACATTGTAATTGTATGTCTTTATACCAGGCATCATCCTAGTGAATCTGCACTGTCTCTATTGCCTTTTCTATACTGTGAAGCCTAAAACTGCACACGGTTCTCCAGCTATTGTCTTAAAGGTTTTATTTAGGTTCATTGTTACATCTCGACTTTTATATTCTATTCCTCTAGCCATAAAACCCGTTATTGCATTAACTTTTTTACGGCTTTATCGACTTGAGGTGCTGCTTTTAAATTTTTTGTATCCCAACCCCCAAATGTCTCTGCTCTTCCACATCACACAGCCTTCCCTCATTCAAAGTATAGTTAATACTTTTTCTTTTTCTTACCAGAATGTGTCACTTTACACTTACTAACATTGAATTCCATCTGCACTCTTTTGCACATTCCACCATCTTTATCAATATCCTATTGCAGCTTTTTTTGTCCTCAGAATTATTTATTATGCTCCCTATTTTAGTATCATCTGCAAATTTGAACACTACTCCATCTCTAGCCCTGTATCTAATTCTCAGTGAACAGATGTGTTCTCCGAACAGAACCCTGTGGGACACCGCTAACCACTTCCAACCACTGAGAAACTGTCCTAACCTTGCTCTCTGTTTCCTCCCGTCTAACCAGTTTTTAATCCAATTTGCTACCCTACCCTATTTCGATACTCAATCTCCTCCAATATCCTGCGTAGTACCTTATCAAAGGCTTTCTGAAAGTCCACGTACACCATATTCACTTCTCCATTCATCATATCTGCCACCTCCTTAAAGAACTCTTATCGGGTTTGTCCGGCATGATCTTGGTTTCTGAAATTCACATTGGCTGCTTCTAATTATTTTCTCCTCTTCTAGATATTTAGTAATTCCATCTTTATTAAAGATTTTAAACAAGCTCTCCTGTAGTTATCTGGGTTAGCTTTGTCTTTTTTTTAATGGGTATTATATTGGGCCACTGCCAGGCCTCTGGTATAGAATCATAGAAACTTACAGCACAGAAGGAGGCCATTCGACCTGTCGTGCCTGTGCTTGCTCTTTGAAAGGGCAGTCATGCTTAGTCCCACATCCCCGCTTTTTGTCCGTAACCTTGTAAGTTCCTCATCCTCGAGTACCTGTCCAGCTTCCTTTTTAAAATTATTGATGGAATCAACTTCCATCAACTCGGTTCCTGCCAACTCTGAATGGAAAAGATTTATCTCCATCTCCCCTAGATCTTTTTTGCCAATGATTTGAATTTTTGACCTCTGGTTATTGACCCACTCACCAGAGGGAATAGTTTTTCTGTATCTCCTCTATCCAAAACCTCTCATCATCTTGAAAACCTCTATTAGGTCACCTCTTAACCTTCTCTGTTCCAAGAAGAACAGTCCTAACTTTTCCAACCTCTCCTCATACCTGAAGTCCCTCATCCCTGGTAACATCCTGGTAAACCTCCTCTGTACCCCTTCCACGTCCTTTACATCTTTCCTGAAGTGTGGTGCCCAGAATTGTCCACAATACTCCAGCTGAGGCCTAACCAGTGATTTATAAAGTTCTAGCATTATCTCTTTGCTTTTATATTCTATTCCTCTATTTATAAACCCAAGCAACCCATATGCTTTTTTAACCACCTTATCGACTTGCCCTGCCACCTTTTAAGGATTTGTGTATATGGATACCAAGGTCTCTCTGCTCATCTACACTTTTCAAAATAGTGCCATTTATAATATACTGTCTTTCCATATTTGTCCTCCCAAAGTGCATCACTTCACATTCTCCGCATTGAACTCCATCTGCCCGCGCAGCAATAGAACACTGAAATATCATTTCTAGGGCCTCTGCTATTTATTCCCCCATTTTCCTCAAGATCCTTGGATGTATCCAGTCTGGTCCAGCACTTTGTCTTCCTTTAGCTTAATTAATTTCTCTAATACTTTCATAACATAAAACAGGAGCAGGCCATTCAGCCCCTTGAGCCTGCTCCGCCATTTAATGAGACCATGGCTGATCCAATTTTGGTCTCAACTCCACTTTCCTGCCCGCTCCCCATAACTCTTGACTCCCCTGTTGCTCAAAAATCTGTCTATCTCAGCCTTGAATATATTCAATGACTCAGCTTCCACAGCTCTCTGGGGTAAAGAATTCCAAAGATTCACAACCCTCAGAAGAAATTTCCTTTTTATTTATTATATCTCCTCTTGCTTGGAACCATTTCATAATTTACCTCCCTTCTCTTCTCTCCCCCCCCCCCCCCCCCCCCCCCCCCCCAATATCCTTCTAGGAACATGAGTAGGGCATTCAGCCCCTTGAGCTTAATTAGATCATGGCTGCTCTGTACCTCAACTCATATCTTTTGATACCCTTACCTAACAAAACTCTCTATCTCCGCTTTGAAAGCTGCAATTGCCCCCACACCCTGTTGTCCTTGTGCTATCTGAGTAAGACTATTACATTTTGACTTTTTTTTGTTCTGGGACTGTAAAGAGTCTGCCCACTTCATTTCATTTTGTGACCAACAAAGGGAAGCATCTTTTTCCAGTCACTCAGGACTGGATGAAATGGCAATGTTTTTAACCTACTGTACCACACAATCCACCCTCCTTGATTTAGGCCTTCATATCTTTCCAGGTTTATTCTCTGATGTTGCTGAAACTGAAAAGATGGTGCAGGAAGTGCAAAATTCAGATGGTGTATTCTTTGTCCCATCATTCAGTGGATTACAGGTAAATGTGCACAACAGATAAGTTGTACCTTCTTTGCTACAACAATTCCTAAATGCTTGTGATTAATTTAATTAAATACAATTAACACCTTGTATTAGAATTTTCTTTTGGGTGAGTATGGCACTTTTTTTTTTTAAGTAATGGCTGATCTCAGAAGGGTAATCATCTTTACACTGCTTCTGAGGCAAGCAATGAAAATACAATGTTTAGCTCCTTAGCTTTGACACCTGATTCCCTCAAAATTTCATTGCATTTAGTGGAACAACAGGCATTACTGCAAACCCAAACTGAGCCCACAAACATCATGTTTTAGCACCGCTCCCTGAAACAGTGCAAAGATGGTTGCCTTGACTAAGAGCCCAGTCATTGTTTGCTGAATTTAAAAATTCCCATCCTAAACATCTGAACTGGAGCACTGAGCAGAGCAAAAAGCACGCCTACCTCGAACTATGGCTATGCTTAAATGGTCCAAATGGCTACAACTATGTTCACATGTTCATATGTTTAACTGTATTCCTGGGGATATGCAAAAAAAAAATGCTGCTTCTTCACTTGGATGCTTTCTGTCATTTTTGCAGACAGGAATTTCTGCTGTTCAGCATTAGAGGAACGATTGCTTGGGAAGCTTAGAATTGTCCTAATGGCCTTGATGCCATCACTTTCTGACCTCCATAATGGCAATTTATTTCTCATCCCTTCATAGTTTGCCTTACTTAAATTTAAAATCTTGTCACACTCGCTTCTCCCTCTCGGTCCTAATAGCGAATTCAGTCATATAATGGTCACTATTTGCAAGATCTTCCCTTGCCTTCAGATAGTTAACTAATTCTGGATCGTTACTCATCACCATGTCTAGTATGGCCCATGGCCCATTCCCATGTCAGTTCTAAAACCTATTTTTCTAGAGAACTGTCCCGAATACTTTCTAGAAATTCATTGCCTTTCTGACTTGAGCTGTCCTGCTTCTCCAAGATGTGGAGATGCCGGTGTTGGACTGGGGTGGACAAATGTGGGAAGTCGCACAACACCAGGTTATAGTCCAACAGTTTTATTTGATATCACAAGCTTTCGGAGCGCTGCTCCTTCGTCACCTGACAAAGGAGCAGCGCTCCGAAAGCTTGTGATTTCAAATAAAACTGTTGGACTATAACCTGGTGTTGTGCGACTTCCCACGTCTGCTTCTCCAAGTCTGTGAAAATTAAAATCTCCCATTTATAATGTGGTTTCTGCTACATGATTCCCTGATCTGTGTTTACACACCCCCACTCCGCACTACATCGCTACTGTCCAGAAGTCTGTAGACGACTCCCACCAATCTTTCATCCTTCACCGTTCCTTAGTTCTACCCATAGTATTTCCACTGCCTGATCGCCCTTACTGAAAAAACCCTTCTTTCGACTGCTGTAATTGTGTATTTTTATCAATATTACTAATCCTGCTCCTTTCCCAATTTTCCTGTCCTTTCTAAAGATTCTATAGCCTGGAATATTTAGCTCTCTGTGCTGCCCAGCTTGTAGACAAGTCTCTCTAATGGCTACTACATCATGCCCTTTAAGCTGAATTTATGCTTCTATCGTCTGCTTTAGTTCAAATGCCAAGTGCATTCGTGTACAGAACTCTTATTTACAGAACTCTTATTTGCATAACTGTCCCCACCCTGCCCATATCCCCTGATGGTGTTTTTCCCACACTTTTTGACTTACCACTTTTTTTATTGCTGGTGCTCTGTACATTGCTATACAGGTAATTTGATCTGTTTTTATTTTTCACCACTCCTGCAAGTCATTGTTACTTCTAGAGTTGTACCCCTCCATATTCAATTTTAATAGGGAGGAAGGAAGGAAGGGCCCAGTATATAATGCACAACCTCCATCTCCTATCAATGTTTTGAGGATCATTTCCTCGGAAGGTGATTTCCCCCCAACTCTGTGCCAATGCTATTCGGAAGTTGACTGGTCAGAATTCTGCAGAAGTTGACTGGTCAGAATTCTGCAAGAGTGGACAAGGCTAACTTGCATGATTTTTGCCTTCCTCAACCCTTCGTTTCCTTTGTTTGATTAGCGTAGCCAAGACTAGATATTAACATGAGTGAACCCATGTTCTAACACACTGCGATGCAGTACATTGATGCGCCAGCATACTGCCTGCCCTGCACTGCTTTTATTTAAAACTGCAATAGTTTCAACTTGATTAGTGCAATGCAATTAACAATGGCAACCAATGTTTGTAGTAATTTTCTCTTTATTCTGGGAGCGATTTAAATCTTCAATTACACAAACCCATGAAAGTTCTAGTATTTTTATTAATGTGTAGGATATTGAACATACTGGCATTATGGTAAACAAAAGTTAAGTTCCTTCAAGTTACACTTTAAATTGTAGCTACTTAGCTAATAATCTGTACAATAGGCTGGCATGGTGGCGCAGCACTTTGGAGGTCTATTGCCCTGTAGTATGAAGTGGTAGGATGTGGGTTCATGCTTGCAAACCCTTGCACAGCGGGTTCTTTTTCTCAGCTGTTCGCTCCTGGGAATCTGCAGTGAAGGTTGTGAATTTCTCCACGTGGAGAAAAGGAAGCAGAGGGAAAGTCGGAACCGGAATCAAACGTCGAAGCTTCCCAGTCTGTGGCAGTCGGTATTTACAATGTCATGGGAATACCATCACCTCCACGTTCCTCTCTATCTCTCACACCATGTGACTTGGACATGTATCACTGTTCCCTCATCCTCATTGGGTCAAAATCCTGGAATTCACCGCCATTGTAGGAGCACCAACACCAGAAAGACTGCAGTGGTTCAAGTAGAAGGCCCACTTTCTCAGATCAACTCGGGATTGGTAATAAATGTGGCCTTGTTGGTGTTCCCTGCATCCTGAGAACACACAGAGCATTTATGACCAGTTAATTTTAGTTAGTGGTTTAGGTGCCTCTTAAAACAAGCCCACTGAGGGGTTTTGTTTTAAACTTTTTGTCTCTCGTCCATTCATCTTCGGGAGGAAATGCCCTCTGAATTTGTAATGTCACTTCTGCCTCAATGTGCTGATGCAAAGTATTGCCAGAAATACATTCATTCACTGGTGTGGAACAGTACTTTGTAATACTAAATGCAATGCACAAAACAGTGTCCGAACGGACTAAAAGACATTATGGGCTAGATTTTACCAGCCCTGAGGAGGCGAGTTTGGAGGTGGGACTGCTGGGAAAGTCAAAGAATGGGAGTGGGACCCGAACCCGCCTCCAACCAATCTTCCCGGGAGTCAGGTCCCCGAACAGCGCAGGGACCCGACTCTTAGCGGCGGGAAGAGGATTATAGCCACTTAACTGCCAGTTAACAGGCAGTTAAGAGGCTTTTTCCAATTTTTGGACTTCTGCTGCGGGCTTCCCAACGTCGGGGAACCCCGCCAGTGTAAGTGAGGCGTGCTGTGGGTCTGTTATGTTGGTGTATAGATGACAGCTGCAGGAGTGGTGTAAAGGATGCAATGGGTCACTGGTGAGTATCAGAGGTAAGGAAATGTTGAAAGTCATTTTTAATGTGTTTAGATTTTTCTGTAGGTGACAAGCTTTGAAGTGTTTGTGTGGCCTCACCTCAATGGGAGAAGTGACTGATTGCTTCTGTACCCTCACCTGCAGCTGCCATCTGTTTTATCCTGAGGAGAGAGTCACTGGAGAGCCTGGGTTCAAGGGCTCACCTGTGTACAGTGTTTGACAGCACCTCAATGCTGTTACAATTTATAATGAAGTTCAGAATCAAAGGATCATTTATTTACTAAATGTAGTCTTCACATCAAAGAGCTAACGTTTCTTCGCAATGGTGAATTTTAGTCCTCCGTGGGATAATACAACTAGTTAATATTTGACTTGTTTTTAAGCTACAGTTTTGAGTTGCAAAAGATGAGAATAAGAAAAGTTGCAAAAGTTCTTCCCAGTTGCAGTGCATTTCAGCAGCAGCCCTATGTTAAATGGTACAAACATTTTGTGGGTGTGCTACAGACAGTTTTGTTTCATTTCAGCTGGTTCAATTTCACATCTGATGTGAAATTGAGATCAGTTTCATATGTTAACTGTAAGTGAGTTTATGTTTGTGTCAATTTGTAATTTAGGCAGAGTATTAAAATATTTAGAGCCACTTGGCGCTCTCAATTTTAACTCCTGATTTAGGGGATTATTTTTTACAAGTCTATTTGATATTGATTATGTGCAGTGGAGTGTATCTAATTCCATAGGTTTGTAGGTTTCATTACAGTGCTAGCTTTGTTGCAAGTCTACTGGACCTAGTTTTCAAATTTTTTATTCCCTCTCTTACTTTCCCACTTTGGAAGAAGTGAATCTTGCTGAGGACATTTCTAAAAATGCCAAGCTCTGATACTTTACCCAAATGACCATTTGTCCTGCATGAGCATAGACAGTATCAGTTTGCTACTTGATGTTTGGGGGCGTAACAACCATCTTGTTTAATATTCACATGTATGCACGTCAGCAGAGGAACTGGATATTGAGCAGGAGCAAGAACCCTACTGTACTTTTCTTTTCTTTTCCCTTCCTTGCTAGCATGTGAACACTGAGCCTATTGTGCCGGCCCAAATGTTGCCTAGGCTGAGCTGAGCTAGCTTGACACAGACCAATAATCAAATCTGGGGCCTACCTGGTTTTGCGTAGCTCAGTGCCACTTCAAGTAACGTATTTACCCACTAAATGATTGAGGGGGCATTGCATTGCAGTTTATACTGTCACTAAAACATATACTTCATTGTAATTCACACAACTAACTATGAACTGAATGCTGAGAACTATTTAATAATTTGCAAATTGTGTAAAAATGAAATAGTCTTAATTCTCTTAAGACACCATATACATAAGAGTGCATGACATTTTAAGCTGACCCACCCTGTAAATTATAGGAATGACCACCTTTACAAAAAGACATAATTTTCCTCCTTTCTTTTTATGCTGCCTCTCACTGTCCTCTGTAAGTCTGTTTTTTTTAAAGATTTGATAAATCAAAATACTTTATGTACACCGTGTCGAACTATTTATTTCTGTTAATGAGATAAAAATGTTTTTCTTGTCAGGCGCCTTTAAATGATCCGAATGCTTGTGCGTCATTTATGGGACTGAAACCTTCAACAACCAAAGTTCATCTAGTACGAGCAATACTGGAGTCCATAGCCTTCAGGTGTGTGGAAAAGAAGCTGTATATGTATTCGTTTGAATATCCTAAAATATGCCCTTCAGTGAGGGAAATAGTACTATTTTGGTGTCCAGCCAATCTGCTCTATTTAGGCTATAGCGTATATTAGCAGAATTTAGAAAAGATGTTAGACTTTTACTAGTTATTCACTGAAATCAAGTCTGTAGGTGGAAATTTAGTTATCGTGTTTTGAATAGATCTTTGTGTTTTCCATGGTGTTGGGTTTTATTTTTGCAAGTTCTCAGTTACAGACATGCCCAAGTATCATGGTTAGGCGATGACATTAATTTCCAAACGAAAGAACTGTAAGCTTGAACCCATCTTCTTTGGCCGAATATTGCCAGTTCATGGTCAGTGTACTTGCTGAAGCATTGCATTACTGTGAACTACATTTCTGGGAAGAGAAACGGTTGGCAAGGCAGGAGCAGTCCAATAGATGTATGCATCTAGCTGCCACCCAACTGAGCACCAGTGCTGGTTATGGAGAGTTCCTGTGGCTCGAACTGCCATGCTTTCTGAGCAAGGATTGTGGAATACCTTTTTTAAAAGAGGAAGAAAATAGGGAAAAGTAAAAATAAAATCTGACCAGTAACACCATGTAAGCACACAATACAGATATTAAAATAAATGCTCTTCAATAAGATTACCATGACTCCTTCCTTGGGAGGGTGTCTATGTGACTGTACTTTTTTTAGGTTGCCTGTGCATCATACTCTGCCAGAAGCCAGGTTAGTGACCTATTCTTCGAGTTCTGCCATTGCCACTCAAGCTACCCACGAGATAGGGTGACTCACTGTGATCCATTATCTTCCTCCCACATAAGTCCCAGGGGAGGATTGGCAATTGTAGGGGTGAACACATGTTTATCCACTTTTGTAGATCATTTGCTACAATCTTGGGTTTTTACATCACTGTTTTCTCTTGATGGTTTTGCAGCAGTTCGTGCAAGCAGGTCTTGTCCTCTGCGATCTTTAAGTTTCTGAATCTTTCACTTTTAGATCTGAGGATTAAAAGTTTCCCTACGTGTAATAATCTGGTTTACTCAATTTAACCGTCTCGTGCTATGTTGCCACAGTCATTAGGACGAGCAGTTTTATAGATCACAACATCTAATGTCATTGTCGAGATATGAAACATAAAACATTCAGCAAATATGAAGAGTAGAATGTCAAACAAATGCAACTGCTCCTCAGTTGTTAACACTCGCAGTGCAGTGTGATCACGTTAGCCACCACAGCCCTCTGAATCACAGGAAATTTGAATCTGCTAATGTGTGCTGCTGATAACTCGCAGCGAATGCACATTGTGCCTCTTGATCTCATGAGCAGCAGAAACCATCTGAACTCGTACTAAAATAAAAATGAGCAAAATCCATAAATTTGCAACAATTGTATTCGTACTTCTCTCCCTCCTTGTCTTTTTGTATTTCACTAATATTTTTGACTTTTTTTGTTTTATGCAGGAACAAACAACTTTATGACACAATGCAGAAAGAAATCCACATTCCGATTACATACATCAGGTATATTCCATTCACTATCAGAACATTGGTTTACAGTATGTATTTTGCACTATTGCAATGCTACAGTTTATAATTAACCAGTGAAAATTTCAGATAGCAATGGAGAAAGTTTCCAGCTTTTGCTTTTAAAATGTTGAACAGATTATGCTTTTTGCTGGTATGGTCTTTAGCTGAATTTTACCTGACAAAAGATGGATTCTGTTACTTGTTTGTGTCCTTTTGTGCTGATGATCTGTTCTGTTTTATTGTGTATAGGGCAGACGGTGGTATGTGCAACAATCAGTTTATCATGCAGCTTACCACAGATCTGCTTATCTGTGATATTGAGAAACCTAAACGTGTGGATATGTCCAGTCTAGGGGCAGCCTTTTTAGCCGGTCTTGCAATTGGTATGTCAAAAATAATGAACTTTTTAATATTCTATTTCTTTATATAAAGTGTCAATTATTTTCAGAAATCAAACTTTTATTTGTATTATGGTCTGTTGTGCATCCATAATGTGACAGCAAAGTTTGACTGATACTGTATTTGATTAGAGGAATTCCTTTCTTGCCACTTGAGAAACTAATGTAATTCTTATGGGTAAGCATCTTCTCACTCCCTTTAAACTTATCGATTTAAATGCTTCCCTGCCTCCCTCTCTCTCCTCCCCATTTTTAAACTATTGCCTTTCTTCACTATCATTGTGTCTTTTCTAAGTCATGTACCAATCTGTTGCTAAGTGGGTAGGTAGGCATGTTTTTTCCAGGTTTCTACCAATGTAACTCGAGACTCAAAGTGCATGAGAATCACTTGGAATAACTCAACTGATTTTTTTTATTCCTATGAGAATGCACTTAATCTTTACTCTATATTTACTCCCTTGAGACAAAAATCAGAGATTGACTGTGGGGAATCATGGGCACAAATCAATGGACCTGAAATTGCGGTCGGAGGCTTCCTGCAGGCGAATGCCTCCAAACCGCAAGGAAAATCCGTACTTGCCTGGTGGTCCCGGACCTACGAAGACTCGCGCTCCTGGGCCTGCAGGCATATGCCTGCGTAAAGGCCCCCGTATCCCAGGGGTGCATGTGGTTCGCAAGAGTCCCTGGGATCACGTGGGCCGGCCCAACCAATCAAAAAGGAGATTCCCATTATGCTTATGGGATTCCATTTACTTGCGGAATCCCCATAAGCATAATAGGAATCACATAAAAATACATTTTCACACAACCTAAATAAAAATAAATCGTCACGTTTAAAATTAATTAAAATACAATTTAAACATTTAAAACAGAAATTAAATTTTTTGAAAAATAAATTTAAACATTTTTAAAGGGGCCAAAAATAACCTAAACTAATTTTAGAGGTTTTTGAAATTTTAAATGATTGATTTAAAATTTATTTTAATATTTATTTAAACCCTTACGCTGGCAAAAGAACGTCTTAGGCCTGCTTTTACCAGGCATAAGAGTTTCGTGGGCATTCACTGTGTAGTAGTTGGACAAGTAGCCCAACCTTGCGCCAGCGAATGTCCATTTCCTTCGGATTCGTACGATTTGCCAAGCTGAAACTTGACCTCGCAAGCTCCGGATTTTCGTGCGTGCACATCGCATGCGGAAACCTGGAACCTGCGGGACACTTACGACCGCGTATGCTGTGTGTACATGGTCATAGGCCCTGGAAAATCTGGGCCAATGTCTTGCTACTCTGATGCAAATGCTTGGAAGATCCATGTACTGCACTGCCTGTGGTTTTGCGTCTTTAGTAATAAAGCACAAAGATTTCTGTTGGTAAAAATATTTAATTCTGTTGCAGGATACTGGGACAGCAGAGAAGAATTGAAGACGATTAGATCTGTGGAAAAGATTTTCAAACCACAAGCTGTGTTACGTCACTATAAACCCACCATAGATAACTGGGAATTGGCTGTAAGACGATCCATGCACTGGTACAATAAGACAAAGCCGGAGTGAATTTTTACTTGAATAAAAGATGGCACTGACACGTTTTCTTCTATAAATGTTCCAAGTACACTTTTGTAATCAACGCCCTTAGATAAGGCTCACAATGATAAATCTGAAGGGAGAACATGGAATAGTGTGCAGTCCTATTTCTGTTTTGTTAGTAGATATAGTTGTGAAAACACTTCCTAGTATAAAACCATTTGTGCCTGCAACAATAGGTCAAAATTTTGAAATAATTTAGGTTTCGAGGTCTTCTAAATTTTCAAATCTGGTGCCGCACCATTTGTCATAGCAAGTTAGCTTGCATCTAAGTGGCTCAGTCAAGATGGTGAAATGCATTCCAAACCAGTGATAGCTGAGCAGGAGTGACTGGCATTGCTGACCCTTGAACCTTTGACCATTTGATTGAAAGTCAGGTGCTCTACCTCCTGTGCATGTAGGCTTCTTTGATCATTGTAACTTCTGGTACAGAAGAATATTCTGAAGATATTAGTGGTAGATTTTCAACTTGCAGCCTGGACATGAGACTGGCATTGCAGAATGGCCGCCTGTTGGAGAAATCGCAAAATTATAATTTCCAATGGAAAGGAAAAATGTGTTGCTTCTATAGTGGCTGGCCGATTACAACAGTGACTACACTTCACAAGTACTTCATTTGGCTGTAAAGCGCTTTGAGTCCTGAGATTGTGAAAGGTGCTATCTAAATGCAAATCTTTCCTTTTTTCTTTTTGTTGGGCAACAAGTCAAATGTCTACCTCAAGTATTTTGATCTGGAACAAATAATTACATGCTTTATTATCTGAACTATAAAATCTATATAGAAATTGCCAATGTGTGCCTTAGTAGACTTTTTATTGTAATTGCTTGTATAGAGATGGAGGTTTAGCTTCCATTTTTTATGTCAAATTGTAAAATGTTTTAGATTAAGCTGATCAAAAAAAGTATTATGGAAGCTTAAATGATTTGCCACAGATGGTGCACTACTTAGGAAATTAATGATACCTGATTTTTAAAAGAAAAATATTGTCTTTTTTGTTTGAGTTACATTCACATTTGTAAAAATATGTCCACTTTTGAACTGGTTAAGTCATCTTCAAAACAGTTGAACTCTAATTACTTATGAAGTAGGCATTGTAATGGACTTAAGTTATGACTACTCCATTTTATAGTTTAATTTTCTTGGGGTTATGAAACTTATTTGAAGCAATAACTTAACCATTTGCTCTTGTTCCTGTTACACTAACTGAAATCTGCTTTTTCAGTACATGGCCAGTAGCCCACAGAAGGTGGCTTTCGTCTATTTAGTCAGTACATTCGAGTTAATTTTGTGCTGTCTCTCCATTGGGATCCTATATATAGTTCCAGTAATAGCAGCAGAGTAGTAAATTGTGCTGTTCCATGGAATGGTAGGGCATAGACTTCCAATACTATTCCTATTGTGCTGCATTGTTGATCTCATTCCATTGGGGGATGCTCAGTGAAAATTAAGTAATTCTGCCTAAAATGAAAGATTAGAGGACTCCTCATTCTGGGCTGCTCTTGTGCACCATCAGCAGAGGCCTGTGAACAACTTGCCCAATTGGCTTCTGTTGGGGAGAAAATGTATAATTTTTCTTTTTAGGGCCTCTGCACCACTCATTTTAAGAAGTAGAAAGGATAATTTTCAGATTCCAACAACTAAATTAAAGTGAAATGTGTTTATCCGAGTCAATGCACAATGGTTAAAAATAAACGGCTCTAACTACAACAGTGGTGTTCTCTCTCAGGTCTTTCTCATTGTTATGTTCTGAAGCTGCTAATTAGGTGCAGGAATGTAGAATATGCTCTCAAATCATCTGGAAATGACACCAACAGCCTACTGTTCCCATTCATGATGCTGCTGTACAGTAAATAAGGTCCAAAATAAATGCATCAAAGCTGCTACTCCAATTTTTAAACATAAAATGCTTGCAGTAGGAGTAAAAGACACCAATGTCTCCAGCTTAGAAGATTTCAAACCTTTTTTAAAAAATATGTATATTTGTCTATGTTCATTAAAATTAATGTCCATGTTCAATTGCACACCTAATTCAAACATGGAACAAAAAGTTTCAGAAACTGAATCTAAACTGTGATCAGTTGATGTTCTACAATTGCGCTGTATAGCAAACATTGAGTTTGACAGTTTTTAATTTAAAAGCAAGAATGTCGCTTGTTGGGATCCACCATAAGCCACTATCAAAACCGTATGCAATCTAATCTGTGGATTATTTTTTTTGTCAAACAAGAATGTTATTTACTACCATTATTGTTTAATAAATAATGCTATCTGCCCAGCCATTTTTTTGTTTAATAGACATTGTGTGGATAAAAGGCTATGTTGGTTAGATATTTTCAAGAATTAAAAGAATTATTAAAACTTCAAGTACCATATTAATGTTGTGTATCTGTGTCATTCCATCATTGGGATTTGAAGTTTGGAATTATCAATTGTGTTTTTTGTGGGAAGGTAAAAGATTAGGGCACAAATATTGACAGCAATTAAGTACTCTATGTAAACTAGACATGCTCATACATTAGGAGCTAGTCACAAACAGGTAGCAGCTGCTACAGAATGCAAAGGATCAAAGAGTCATGAAGGTTTGGAGATAGCGGAATGAAGACAATGATGATACTTTCAAGATGGTAAGTTTTTTTGCAGCTGGGGGGAAAAAAAATTTTAAGTGTGTAATTCACCATTTTTCACGTGTTTATTTTTGATTTTTGATCCAGGGCGAAGTTTTGTAAAGATGACTTAATTCAACCTCCACATATAAAAAGGACATTGCCATCATCATGAATGGTTAAATTACCTGCCACATTGTCCATTTTATTAAAATTTCATGCTGTCCTGTAATTGTTCCCATTCTGCTGCATATTAGGATTTTTATGGGGCTGCACCCTTTGTTCTTGTCATTTACAGCAAATCTCTTTTGCCTTGAACATTGCAAAAAGTTTGCAGCACTGGTTATCTGTTGAACAATGCTGATCAATACTTTTAGATACATAGATTGAAAGTAATTGGTAGAAGGATTAAAGGGGAGTTGAGAACTTTTTTTCACCCAGAGGGTGGTTGGGGGTCTGGAACTCACTGCCTGAAAGGGTGGTAGAGGGAGAAACTCATTGCATTTAAAAGGTACTTGGATATGCACTTGAATTGCCGTAACCTACAGGGCTACGGACCAAGAGCTGGAAAGTGGGATTAGGCTGGATAGCTCTTTTTTTGGCTGGCACAGACACGATTGGTCAAATGGTCTCCTGTGCTGTAAAGTTCTATCTGATGATTTGATTTACAGTCTGAGTTCATAGAGAGGAAGTTCTTTCAAAATTTCTGGTTTATTTCATAGTTCTGTCTGCAAAGTTCTTGCACCATGCTTCACTGACCCATTTTTGAGTAGAAGCCCACTGATTTATTTACCCTATGTGTAGAATTGCAGCAAGTAAGGAGGCCATTTGTCTGATCATGTCTGTGCCAGCTCTTTGAAAGAGCTATCCAATTATTCCCACTCCTCTGCTCTTTGCCTGTAGCCTTGCAAATTTCTCCCTTTTCAGGTATATATCTAAATCCTTATTAAAAGTTACAATTGAATCTGCTTCCACCACCTTTTCGTAGTGCATTCCAGATCATCATAACTCACTGCGGGGAAAAAAAACCAACTAATTCTCTCCCTTCTCCCCCCTCCCCCCCCCCCCCCCCCCCTCCTGGATTTTTTGCCGATTTATCTTAAATCTGTGTCCTCACAGTTTCTCCCCATCTACTCTTATCAAAATCCCTCATGATTTTGAATACCTCTATCAAATCTCCCCTTAACCTTCTCTGTTCTAAGGAGAACAATCTGATTCACTTCCCCCCCCCCCCGCCCCCCCCACTCGCAGATGAAATAATAATGGCTTCCTAAAAGGCATCGATCCCTCTTTATAACAGAAAAAGATCCTTTAAATCACCACAAGCTTCAATGCTTGGACGAGCTTTTGTAGCCAGGGTCCCCATGTAGCGAAGGTGGAAGATATAATTTGAAAAATTTCAGAACGTGAAACTGAAGTAATGACAATTTTCTAGTGACTTTCTGCTGATGGACAAGGTGGTGTGTGGGGGTAAAATGGGTGAAGAATGAAAGGTGTTGCAGCACTTCTTTCCTTACTAAGACCAGAGTTCAAATCCAGCTTTCTCCAATCATTATTCAAGGGTCATTAGCGGAAAAGGTAAACCTTCCCAACCGTAATACGGTGTACGATTTTTCATTCGGTGAATGCCAATTCAAAGCTTTCTCCAATTCAGTACAGGCCAGGCATCAAACTTGGGACCATCCTGGTCTTACGGCTCAGTGGCACCTAGTGTAATGCCTTTACCCATTGATCCATCAGAAGAGTTCCAGTGTACTAATCTACTTCTCCATTGTGTAGAGCTCCTGTTTTAAGTTATGAAATGTTTCCCTCCCCAATCATTTTAATGCTGAATATATTGATTCTAGCTAGGTATTTATAGACAGTACAGTTTTAGACTTTTTGTTACTGAATTTAGATATGCAGCTATTTGGCTGAATGCACTATGGTACAAATTCCCTCTTTAAAATCTGCAGGTGATCGAAATCTTGAAGAATTATTCTGATCAAAATGAAATTTGGCAAACTAGTTATAGATTTAACTGCATAATGATGGCTGGTTAATGAATTGTACACATATAAAGTCTTTTTGCCAGTTTTGCATAAAGCAGAATAGTAAGCAATTCAGTTGTATATTTGTAACTTATCCACTGACTATTTTGTATATAATTAGAAAATCATCTTGCTGATTTATCATGGACAAATGGTAGACTATCTACTAGGGTAATCTTTACTCTAGGTAATGAAGCCCAATAGATAATTTGAGAATTACTAGTAACTTCTATAACATTAAATAGTACCAGTATAAGGTACTGCATATTAGACTCATGACTAAGGTCAGAACATGTGGAGTCAGGGGCCAAGTAGCAGAATGGATAGCAAGCTGGCTACAAAACAGAAAACAGCTAGTCCCACTCCTTGCCCTTTCCCTGTATTTTGTCGCAGTCCTCCTGGCTACGGGAAGACATTAACAAATTTGCAGAATTGGGCATGTAATTGGCAAATGAACTTCAATACAGATAAGTGCGAGGTAATACATTTTGGCAGGAAGAATGAGGCCACATACTGCTCGGAAAATGTCTCTTACTGGGGTAGAGGAACCGAGGGATCTGGGGGTACAGATACACATCACTAAATATAGAAAAGAGAAGACTGAGGGGTCTTGGGCCTCAACTATTCATAATCTACTACATCAATGATTTGGGTGAGGGGACCAAATGTAATATATCTAAGTTTGCTGATACAAAGCTGGGTGGGAATGTAAGTTATGAGGTGGCTTCAAGGGGATATAGACAGGTTAAGTGAGTGGGCAAGAACATGGCAAATGGAATATAATGTGGAGAAATGTGAAGTTATCCACTTTGGTAGGGAAAATAGAAAAGCAGAGTATTTTTTAAATGGTGAGAGATTGGGAAATGTTGGTGTTCAGAGGGATCTGGGTGTCCTTGTCTACAAATCACTGAAAGTTAACATACAGTTACAGCAAGCAATTAGGAAAGCAAATGGTATGTTGGCCTTCATTACAAGAGGATTTGAGTATAAGAGTAAAGATGTCTTACTGCAATTTTATATAGGGCCCTGGTAAGACCACACCTGGAGTATTGTGTACAACTTTGGTCTCCTTACCTAAGGAAGGATATACTTGCCATAGAGGGAGTGGGATGGGGGGAATTGTCTTAGGAGAGATTGAGTAGACTAGGCCTATATTCTGTAGAGTTTAGAAGAATGAGAGGTGATCTCATTGAAACATACAAAATTCTTGCAGGGCTTGACAGGGTAGATGCAGAGAGGATATTTCCCCTGGCTGGGGAGTCTAGAACCAGGGGTCACAGTCTCAGAATAAGGGGTCGGCCATTTAGGACTGAGAGGAGGAGAAATGTCTTCACTCAAAGGGTGGTGAATCTTTGGAATTCGCTACCCTAGAGGGCTGTGGAGGCTCAGTCGTTGAGTATATTCAAGACAGAGATCGATAGATTTTTGGATATTAAGGGAATCAAGGGATATGGGGTTAGTGCAGGAAAGTGAAGTTGAGGTAGAAGATCAGCCATGATCTTATTGAATGGGGGAGCAGGCTCGGAGGGCCAAATGGCCGCCTACTCCTCCTATTTCTTATGTTATTATCTCGCTACCACAGGAAGTAGTTGAGGCGACTAGCAAAGATGTATTCAAGGGGAAGCTAGATAAGCACATGAGCGAGAAAGGAATAGAAGGATATATTGATGGAGTTAGATGAAGAGGGATGGGCGGAGGCCTGTGTGGAGCATGAACATTGGCATAGACCTGTTGGACCAAATGGCCTGTTTTTGTAATAAGAGTAATAGAATGGTAGTTGTAAAATGTATTTGCCTTTCTTAAGGCCACAATGAACTTAAGCAGATTTTCAAGAAGCTAAGGTGGACCTGGAGTAGGAGAGATTGAAGAAGATAAAGAGCACCTTGACAACAGGAAGGATGTGAAAGGAATCAGACCTTGGATGTCAGAGAATGGAGAATCTGACTGAGCTGCTGAGGATAAAACTTAATGTCAATCATAATAGAACAAATAGAGCATATGATGGTCAATTACCAAGCCCAAAAATCCTTTTCTTTTTTCACTGTTCAGTGGATGTAAAGAAGGGAACAGAGGGGAGAGGGCCTGTGGATTAATTATATGTTCAAGTTTATAGTTTCGGGCAATTTGCAGGTGTGAATTTGAATTATCCTGCTGGCTAATGGTATTTGTGTACAATTGGGAACTATTGTGGAAGTTCTTCCCATTTGCTGTTGAGCAGTAATCCATTCTAGCTCCAGGTTTTCGTTGCTGTACCTTTTTGTCCATTCTGTTTTGATGTCTCACTGTCACCCCCCCCCCCCCCCCCCCGAATTGTTTCATTTCCCTTGTTTTTTTTCCCTTTGTGCAACAATGCTGCGTCTGACTCTATTCTGGCTGTTGCTGTTTTTCTCGTACCTGTACTGTGCCAATATACCCTGACTGCATTCATGCTATGCTCTCTCTTCATTCCATTGCCCTAACGGTAGCTGGGCACCACACTTATTTGTACCTGTTCTTGCCCCCCTTTCGTGGCTGGATCTGTACAGTTCCAACATACCTTGACCCTGACTTTATTCATCCTGTTATCCTGGGACTGTACCTATATACCTGTTGTTCCTTCGCCCGTCCTGTGTACTGATTCTGTGCCCTCCCATCCCCTACCTCTGCTTTAATCCCCTCTTTACCCTGCTGGTTGCATTTGGCCTCAGCCCTGAATCACACTGGAGTGCTTCATCACAACCGGTAATAGAATTTTAATTTAATTTATGAAGGTTCCTTTTAATTTGTTTAAGTTACAGTCCTTATTGGTTGTGCCCCTTTAAAAAATAAATGGGCATATGCTGAACTTTAAATTGGCAACTGCCAGTAATAAGAGTCAGCCCTGAATCATAATGCCCCCCTCCCCTTTTCTTTCTCCCCCCCGCTGTGCTTTGCTCAGACTTGCTCCCTTTGCCCTGAGGATAGCCCTGGGCCGGCGCGCGGCTCCTTTGTATCCATTCGGGCCGCGCTGTAACTATTTGTTTACAGCCCAGAACCGCCAGTGGCCAATTGGGTGCTCGCCCCGAGGCTCGGCCGGCCAATGGTTGCGGGGGCTGCTGTCGTGACGCGCGCGGGGCCGTCCAATGGGGAGCGGGAGCGCGCGAGCGGCGGCCGGGAGGCGGGAGCGCGCGAGCGGCGGCTGGATGTTGTTACATTGAAGGTCCCTCATTTTGTGTTTGTTTTATTTTCTGTTTTGTTTTATTTTGTAACATTTAGTTTGGCGGCTGGTCACTTGTTTACTCGATAACGTTTCCGTTGAAGTAACACATTGAATAATTGGGACCTTTTTATGGAAGGAGTTTTTTTTGGGAAAAAAAACATTTTATTTATTGTACAAATGTTGGAAATGAGTGCTTTTAAGAGCAAAAGTTTGTTTCTTTTTTGACATCGTCGTTCGGCGTTTCCTTTTTGTTCTTTTCCCCCTTAATCCTGAAATCCCACTAACTGAGGATAAGTGTGGAGTGTCTTGAGTTTTGTTTGAAGGCTCCAGAGTCCTGTCGCTTTTGCTCAGGGTCTTCAGCAGGAGCCGATGACAGATTGTGCCAGCTGACTGCTGCTAACTTCTCGGCCAGTTACTGGAGCAGATAAAAAGATGGTGAGTGGCTGCTGCAGTTTATCTACACGAGAGCCTGGGTGGGGAGGACGTACGCTCAGGAGGATGCATACAGCCTGGAGCAGAGATATGGGCACGCAGTATTTGCAAGGCCGTGCACTTAGAGAAATTGGGATAATTATTAATCTGTCTCTTTTTTATTTTTTTGCTACCTCCTCCCCCGGTGGTGGTCGAAGTGCATTGTTGGACGTGTACATTGCTGGTTTATTCTTGACATTAAATGCACCTAAAGTGTCTGTCTCTCTGTCACCTCACCCCAGGTTAATAGTTTTCTGAAAAATTGTGCATTAATTTTTCGTGTATTGTATTTCTGGGTTGGGATGTTAAAAGTGTTGAACAGATAGTTACAGAAATAACTACTGTAACAGCCAAAGTAAGAACTTTTGTATGCGATACTTGAGGTGTCAGTACTTTACTTGAGGAGGTAGCAGTTTATAACTTCATTTGCCTGTTATTTTCAGTCTTAAGTTGTACTGCAGCATTGGTGAACTTTTTTTTTTAAACAGGAAAACATTTTTGACAATTTGGTCTGTAGTGGAACAAACTTGCTTTATGACGTGAGTGGCAATAATTTTTTAAAATTGTATGTTAATATTTCAGTCCATGGAAAACAGCACAATGATATTTACGGAGCTGCATTCTAAGAATTATGCCAGAACTGCAGCTGTTGCTCCCCCCTCTCCTTAAAAAAACAATGTAATAGATATATTTATACATAGTTGGTATATCTGTTTGTAGTTCTATGATGCAACTTGCTCCTTTTGCTGGCTTTGAAAAATTAAGAAAATGCTTTATTTTAAACTGACCATTGCAAGTATGTGAAATTCATTATTAAATACTTTTTGTTAGTTGGCCCAAGTTAAGCTTGCTGGTGAATTATCCAGTTTTGCTGACTCTTGGGGTCTTATTTTATGGCGAGGCCATGAGTATCCTCTTGTGGAGATTGGCTGGAATCATCCAGCATTTGAGATTTAATCAGTTGCTTTTTCTGTCAGAATATTGTAGATCTGTTGATTGTCATTCTGAAATGGAACATGCAGAGTAAATTGAAAGGATGGAGAAAAGGAGATCACTAAATGTGGTTTAACCTATTTTACTTTTTGAAATTATTCCAGTACAGAATTTCAGTATTAACATTTTGTGCCTCTTTGTCTTCAAATGGATCTAGTACATTACAATAAAGTCAAACTCCAGATAAAGTACTAGTTTATTGTGAACTCATTGGTGTTTGAGTGTTCTGGATATTTGGTGGGATTAGGGAAGCATTAGTGATGAGTACATTTGCAGTGATTAAATTCAGCTTTATTTAATTTTTAACCCTAACATCATGGAAAAAAGATGTGCCTCAACTGACAGGCATTGTTTAAAATTGTGTTTATCTGGTGAATATATACGACAAGGCTGAGGTTACTGAATTGGACTCTGAACTTGGCAGATGGTAGGAGGAAGGGAGGTTTGGCATATTCAAGAATGCTGCTGGGAGTGGCTTCCACCCACTTTTGCATCATTAAGGCCACTGGAGAACTGTCAATTACAATACCTGAGCCCAACAGCTGTCATGACTAATGCAATTGGGGATTAGCGACTTCTTCGTCTGATGAGTCAAGGCAGACTATCCACTAATATTTTTATAACCTCACAATGTGACGTCCTTGGATGATCATGGAACTCTGGTCAGCAAATTATACATGAGAAATTACCAGTACAGCAGAGAGAGTACAAGATTCATTTAAAACCAGGATTTACACAACTTGTAAAGAAGCTGGTTTAAAAAAAAAAAAATCTATGCTCTGAAGCCACGCACGGGACCCTGACTTCCTTTCCTGTTCCAATTTTCTCCCTCCCCTTTCCTCAAAGTGTTAACTTCCTTGTAGGTTGTAGTTCCATTGGTGATGGTTGCCCTCTGGTCACTCTCCAAAGTGTCCCTTTTTCATGCATGAAACTTGACCATGAGTGCAGGAAGGCTATCCAACGGTGAAAGCTATCGCAATCATACCAGATCCTGACTCCACCTATTGTCCAATGCACATACTATCCATAGGCATCTCTGTGTAACGAGTGGGAACACGGACAATTTTATACTCTCCAACCCAGGGACTCTGTTCCCATTTGTAATGCCTCTGTTGCTGGCCTCACTGAAATCAGCTAACTCAGCATAACTCTAGCATTGAACCTGGGACCATTCTCTCTTTGTCTCGTATGTGGATTGCCTCTTACCTATTTGGATGGGTATGGTATTGAGGGGCAATAATCTTGGAATTCCTTACATGGATATTATTTTAAAAATTGAAATAAGTGTCTCTTTTTAGGATAGTTTTATGTGCTAGTTGTCTTGGTGAGAGGACTTTGACATTGTTATCTACTATGGTACACAGTTTTGCATGCTATATTTGAACTTCACTTGATGAGCAACTTCCTGCTTCAATTTTATTTTAAAATTGGGTCTACCGGAAAGTATATACTTACCAGTGTATTGTGCGCATGTTCATAAATGTTTTTCTTAGGATCTTAAAAAAAAAATACTCTAGCATAAGGCACTGAAATGGTCTTGTGAGGATTACTTTTCAAAACATTTGCAGGGATATGGTAAATTGACCCATATTCTTTCAAAAAAAATTAATAAGTAAAACATCCTACCTTTGGACCATCTGAGCCTTCTGGAGTGACGGGTACAATAGGGAGAGCATCATTTCGGCATTGTACCAGGTACTGCCTGCCTGGCAAACAGATTCAGTCAGGAGATAGGTTGAAACAAACAGGTGCAGTCATCACAATCAACCCATGTACACATGGTGAGAAAGGGTAGCAGGAACTGGTTCTAAACTTATAAGATATTTTTATCTGGCAGTTTGATGGGATGACTGTATTAGTGATTGTTCTACCAAAAAATTGAAATTAAGGCCATCAGATATTTGTCAGGTGAAACTGGGCACAAGTTATAACTGAGTAGGGGAATGATGGTGGGTTTTTTCCCTGCGTTTTAGGTATTATTAGTATTGTATACAGTTTTCTTTGGTTCACAATATAACACTGTCAGCCACTGATAACATCAACATAATGTTTTGCACAGGTGCTAATGGCACAGTCCAGCTTACCACTGTTATTCTCATCAGTCGAATGTCCGTGTTGGTGCACTGCGTAGAATGCAATCACAAAGAGATTGGACCAATGAAAGAGATTTATATTATGATGGAATGACCAAAAGGCTCCATAGGGACACCCCTGTCACTGGTGTAGCTGTATTATTTAGTGTTGTGAAGGAAATGCTTCATTTGGCGACATGATAGTGATTTCAGCTTTCACAAAAGACAAGAAATATAGAAGAGGAGGATGATTTCAAGGCAAGCCAAGTGGTGGTAAAGGGTATAAACAAATGTGAAAATTCAGCCAGAGATCCCTAAACAACATTTTTAGAGTTGAGTATACACCTTCGAATACATCCATGGAGGTTTGCCTGGCAATAAAGAGGCAAAACCAAGCTTATCTCACATACTGTGCATCACTGACCTGACATTTAATCATTAGTCTTGAGGAAAGTTGACTTGGTTGGTACTCTGGAAGTTTGAAAACCTAGATCCAGCTTATTGGTTGTTGGGAGGTAGACTGACCACTTACTACTGGTTAGTATACTTCAAACTTCAAAAAGTTAAATGGATAAACCCAGAGTACACAATCAGTTACCAACTGCATAATTTTTGCAGTCACCACTGGGCACTGGTTACGGATCATGGGCCGATACAGCCCCAGCAGCTGGTAATTTTTTTCAAAAACTTTGTGCATCACAATTTTTGTGGTTGTAAAAGCTAGATTCCAACACAGTCTTCACTGACCAGGTGCACCCCACTAGCTGTTGGATTGTGTTTGGAATGGCACGCTCTGACCACATGAATCCAAACATTATTTCCAAATGAAGGCGTAATCCTCCTCAGAAACCATTGATTGGCCCCAGCTTCAACTGGTTGAACTTATGCTTGGGGAAACTTGACATCGACTTGATGAGATTGAATGGACTTAAACATAAAAACATCAAAAAGAGGAGCCGGCTCCGCATTTAGATAAGATCATGGCTGATCTTTGACTGCAACTCCACCTTCCCGCACTATCCCCATATCTCTTGTGATTCCCTTACCTACCCACAGGATGCAGTATCAAGGGAGGCCCAAGCTTTTGCAGAATACATCTTAGAACTGATGTATGATGATATCACCTTTGATGCCCGAGATGCTAAATTACTTAGCTAAATGGAGATGATTTCTGATTGCCTTTAGCTCCTCAGCTGACTGATGATACTCAGTAGACAAGAAGGTTGTGATGATGTATTTTGTATGTAGCAAGTGAGCTCAGCAAGGATGTTGCAGGTAACAATAACTCTTTGCATTTATATAGCTCTCTTAACATGGTGTCAGTTTGGCTTTGTTGACACTCATCTCCAAGTGAGAATGTTGTTGGGGTTCAAGCCCTACTGTAGATTTGAGTGAATAATCTAGTGTGGAACTGAAGGAGTGCTGCATTGTTGGAGGTGCCATCTTTTGGATGAGATTTTACACTATTTTGAAGAATGAGAGAGAACCTGGCTGGTGTCTTGGCCAACATTCCTCTCACAACCCGCACCACCAAAAAACAGATTGTCTGGTCATTCATTCACTTGCAGTTTATGGGACTTTACTATATGCAAATTGGTTGCTGCATTTACCTACATGATGACAGTGATCTGTTGACTGTAAAACTCTTTGGGACATCCTAAGGTTGTGCTAAGTTGCCATATAAATACAAGTTTGTTCATTTGGAAATACATCCAGGTACTTCATGGCCATGGAATGGACACTGAACAGCAGTAGGGGAAGAATGCTCACCGAGGTTGTGCATGTTCAGGTTCAATCTGAGGGATGAACTCTGAAGCTAGAGTGTAGATTATGTGGTAAGAACTGAATAGGAGTGGCTTTGATTTTGCTGATAAGTTAGATAAAGTTCTGACTCATCCATACCAATATTGGAGAAGCAGTCAGACAGTACAATGATGGTTAGAGTCTGGGTGATGGTGGAGAGCTCGAGCTGGGTGTTGTCAACATACATAAGGAAACAGACCCCTTGCCTACAGATGATGTTGCTGAAAGTAGCTTGTGGAATGGAATTAGATGGAACCTTAGGCACTCTTGAGGTGACTGTGCAGAGGTAGGAGAGAAACCATTGTACTAGATGTGCTGGCTATTTTGGGATAGGTAGGAGTGGAACCAAACAAGGGCCATTGATGTGGATCCCATGGAGATGGATCACAGAAGAGTGACAGTGGAGGAGGATGGAGTGGTCAAGTATGTAGAGCGTGAGGAGGGTAACTTGCCATAATCACAGTCACAAAGGATGTTGTTTGTGACTTTAACTAGGTGGTATTGATGCTTTAGACAAGATAGAAACCATAGATGCCATTCAGCCTGTGCTGGCTCTCCGAGCTGTCCACTTAGTCCCATTCCCCTGCCCTTTCCCAATACTGTTAATTTTTTTCTTTTTCAAATATTTATTCGCTTCCCTTTTGAAAGCTATTACGGGGTTTTGCATCTACCGCTGTTTCTGGACAGGCATTTCATGTCCTAACAGCCCTCTGTGTGAAAATAAATTCCTCATAGGCAGCCCTTCCTTTTGTTCCTTTGGTGATGATCTTAATTTACCCCCTCTAGTGTTGACTCACCGATCATAGTTTTGCCAATTTACCTTTATCAGAAACTGAGAATTTTGAATACCTAGATCAGATGTCGTCTTAACTTTCTTTGTTCTAATGAAAGAAGCCTCAGTTTCCCTATCTCTCCTCATGACTAAAGCCTCTGAATCCTGGTATCATCTTAGTTAATCTCTTCTGCACCCTCACCATGGCCTGGGTATCCTTCCTAAAGTACGGCTCCCAAACTGAAGGGATTCGGATAGAGTGCGGTGGGGCAGCTAAGCATGGAGCTGGGTGTCGGCCCAAGGACCTTGGAGAGGAAAGGAAGGTGGGTGGTAGTTGATGAGTATGGAGGGGTTAAGCATCAGCTTTTTGAGCAGGATAATAATGATGGAGTTTTGAAGGACAGAAACAGTACCTGAGGAAAGTGAGCCATTTACGATGTGGGTTAGGGCAAAGTAATTGTTTGGTCACGAGTTAGGTTGGGATAGGGTCAAGGGCTCAGGATGTGAGTTTCATAGAGGAGATGAGCTTTATAAAGGCTGGGGAAGGAGATGGAGATGAAACCAGTAAGCTGTTGAGTAGATCAACAGTGGTAGCAATGTCGTAGCACATGGAGGGCCTGGAGAGGAAGTTGGCAATTGAGGAGTTTGTGAGGATGTAACTTTTTAAGAGGTGGCTGTGGAGTTGATGTGCAGGAAGAGGCTGAATGAAAAGGGTCCAGCAAAATTAGAGGGGAGGGGCGGGGCAGGGCAGCGTGGGGGTAGATGATTAGTTGCTCGATACAGAATCTAAGTGAAATGGGGAGGGAGGGAATGTCAGTGAGGATGTTGGGGTCTTGGAAGGGTGGTAGACAGTAAGGACGTTGAAGGAGAGGTGTAAGGGAAAGTAGAGGGCGAGCTGCTCAAAAGAGTAAAGGAACACTATCAGCTGGCAATTTGACTGCAGCAGCCATCACTGCGAAGACCAATCCCGTCCACACAATATCAATATCTTGTGATTGCTGATTTCTCCCGTGTCTATACCACTGCAGCGCTGACAGCAGCTTTCTCAGCGTAGACCAGGGTTTGAACTCAAGACCTTCCTGGTGTGTATTGCTCAGTTGTTCACTGTTTTAACTAGAATCATAGAATGGTTACAGAAGGAGGCCATTTGGCCCGTCGAGCCCGTGCCAGCTCTCTGCAAGAGCACTTCAGCTAGTCCCACTCCCCCGCCCTTTCCCCGTAGCCCTGCAAATTATTTTCCTTTAGGTACTTATCCAACTCCCTTTTGAAAGCCACGATTGAGTCTGCCTCCACCACCCTTTCAGGCAGTGCATTCCAGATCCTAACCACTTGCTGTGTAAAAAAGATTTTCCTCACGTCGCCTTTGGTTCTTCTGCTAATCACCTTAAATCTGTGTCCTCTGGTTCTCGACCCTTCTGCCAATGAGAACAGTTTCTATCTACTCTGTCCAGACCCCTCATGATTTTGAACACCTCTATCAAATCTCCTCTCAACCTTCTCTGCTCTAAGGAGAACAAACCCAGCTTCTCTAGTCTATCCACGTAACTGAAGTCCCTCATCCTTGGAATCATTCTCGTAAATCTTTTCTGCACCCTCTCTAAGGCCTTCACATCCTTCCTAAAGTGCAGTGCCCAGAATTGGACACAGTACTCCAGTTGAGGCTGAACCGGTGTTTTATAAAGGTTCATCATAACTTCCTTGCTTTTGTACTCTCTGCCTCACACCTCGGCAGATAGTCAGGATGATTTAATTTAGTTGTCTGCAATTGTAAGGTACACATGCATTGTTCTCTATCTATATATGCTTTGTCGAGTCTGTATTTCTTTACTACTTCACCTGAGGAAGGGGCGATCGATAGCTCCGAAAGCTTGTGATTTCAAATAAAACTGTTGGACTATAACCTGGTGTTGTGCGACCTCTCTATTTATGAAGCCCAGGATCCCCTATGCGTTTTTAACCGCTTTCTCAACCTGCTCTGCCACCTTCAATGATTTATGCACATATACCCCCAGGTCTCTCTGTTCATGCACCCACTATTGAGGGATTCTCAGTGCAACTCTTTGTGCTGCCTTTTTAATCCGCACAGGGCAGTGAAAGACAAAAGCTACAAACCAATAGAAAAGGTTAAAAATAGCTGTTGATTAATGTAGAGTTTCAGAGATTAGAAGCAATTAACAAAGAATATTTTGGACATTTTGCCAGATTGTGATTGATGTCGGGTTCTCCATATGCCAGTGGAATATTAACATATAAACAGTCAAAATGCATTCAGGTGAGAAGCACCCCACTTGCAAGTTCCACAAACATGTTAGTAAAGGAAATGTTATTGTTAGATGAAGCGAAGTTTTAAAGCCACAGGTTGCACTGGGCTCCTCGTGAATTCTTGTCACGCAATGCAAAATGCACCTGTGCTGTTAACTGGGTTTAACTGTTTGCTTGAGAGCTTCTGGTACTATAGCATTTAAATATAATGTTTTGACAGTGACTATTGGTAATACAATTAAATAGTGGCCACTGGGGAGAGGTGCCCGAGAACGGTTGTCAGCCATGGTATTGCATCCCAGCAAAGAGTATCAGAATCATAGATCATAGAATAGTACAGCACAGAAGGAGGCCATTCGGCCCATCGAGTCTGCTTTTTTGAAGAGCAATCCAGTTAGTCCCACTCCGCCGCTCTCTCCCCACATCCCTGCAATTTGTTTCTCCAAGTATTTATCCAATTCTATTTTGAAGGCTACTATTGACTCTGTATCCACCACCCTATCAGGCAGTGCATTCCAAATCCTAACCACACGTTGCGTAAAAAGGTTTTTCCTCACGTCGCCTCTGGTTCTTTTGCCAATCACCTTAAACCTGTGTCCTCTGGTTATTGAACCTTCAGCCATTGGAACCAGTTTCTCTTCATTTACTCTATCTAAACCCTTCATGATTTTAAACACCTCTATCAAATCTCCTCTTAGCCTTCTCTGCTCTAAGGAAAACAACCCCACTCCCTGTAAGTCACATGTTTTTATTCCCTGTAACAGTTTTCCTGTCACACTTTCCCCATAACACCCCAACCATTGTAAAACCGAAAGAAAGACTTGCATTTATATAGCGCCTTTCACGACCACCGGTCGTCCTAAAGTGCTTTACATGCAGTACTTTTTGAAGTGGAGTCACTGTTATAATGTGGGAAACGTGGCAGCCAATTTACGGACAGCAAGCTCCCACAAACAGCAATGTGATAATAACCCGATAATCTGTTTTTTTTTAGTGTTGTTGATTGAGGGATAAATATTGGCCAGGACACCGGGGATAACTCCCCTGCTCTTCTTCGAAATAGTGCCCTGGGATCTTTTACGTCCACCCAAGAAAGCAGATGGGACCTTGGTTTAACGTCTCATTCGAAAGACAGCACCTCCGACAGTGCAGCACTCCCTCTGTACTGCACTGGAGTGTCAGCCTAGAATTTTGTGCTCAAGTCTCTGGAGTGGGATTTAAACCCACAACCTTCTGACTCAGAGGTGAGGGGGGAAATTGATGAGGGGAGGAAAAAACTTAATGCACCATTTCAGAATGTGCAGTGGGAGTGCTGAAATGCAGTTGTAGTAAAACGTTGGTGGTACAGAATGGTGAAAATCCAAACTGCTCAGCAATGTGCTTTAGGTTTGGATTTATAGTTGCTCAGATTTTGTGGGGATAAAAATGAAGATTTTCATCTCATTCTGGACCCAAGTATCCTGAAATTAATATGGAAGAACTTCAAGATAATAACAGTACTGTAGATAATTCAGGCAGTGTATCTGGGAAACTGGCTGGCAGCTCGGGATGTGTTTTAGTGACTAGGCACAACTGTTTGAGAAATATGATATTGTAGCATTAATTAACTAATGACCACTTTGGGGAAAGGTGCCCATTGCCCCTGGAATCGTACCCCAACAAGGAGTAACACATTCAGGAGAGGAGGGGAATACAAGTTGATGTATTCTTGGGAGCATCGTAGGAAGTGTTCTATATAAAGTGCCTTGCTTTAAGAAGGATATCAAGGGGATGGAGAGGGTGCAGGAAAGATTCACTAAGATGATACCAAAGTTGAGGGGCTTTCGTAATATGGAGAGACTAGAGAAACTGGGTCTTTTTCATTTAGAATAAAGAAGGTTAAGAGGAGGTTTGATCGAGTTGCTGATTATTATGAAGGGTTTTGATGGGGTCAGTAGGGAAAAAGGATTTCCACTAGCTGGTAAGTTGGTAACTAGAAGGAGTAATTTTAAGTTAATTACCAAAAAAACAATGAAGGGAGAGGTTAAGAGAACATTTTTATTCTGAGGGTTGTTGGAACAAGGAATGCTCTACCAGAAACAGAAGTGGAAGCAGAATCCATAATTGCTTTTAAGAGAAGTGGATAAATAGTTGAAAAACAAAAATTTAAAGCGTATGGGGAAAGGGCAGGGGAATGGGACTAAGTGGATTGCTCTTTCAGAGCGCTCGTACAGATGCGATGGGTCAAATGGTCTCCTTCTGTGCTACATGACTGTGAAACCTGTTTTTTTTTAAAAAGCACAGTACTGGCAGAACCAATACTCTCACTACTACATACACCTCAAATTAATTGTGTTCATCGGTAATCAGTCATCCTTTCCGGTAAGGTGCAAACTGCTCTGTTCAGTCTAATGTAGCTATGTCATTACCAATTGTAGTACTTATTTCTTTGTTAAAATTAGCTAAATGAATGTGATCAGTAGCTGACCCTCCACTGAATAGTAGCCTTAATGAGGTGCTCTGTTTAGCCCAGTGTTGTCCAATATGTGGCCAATTGGGAATCCAGATGTGGCTAACTGCAGTTCTCATTAGTAAATAAAGACTCAGTAATCGGCCCAGTCATTGGGCATGTGATCTCAATACTCCTATTCGCATGGTGTATTCACGTGTACTTTACCGACAAACACACAAAAAGGTTAAAGTAGTAAGACAAAAAGCAGATTGTGTGTGTATTTTGATTGTTGTGAGTGCTTTACATACTTTGGTTACTGAATGGTGATGGATGTTTGTTTAGTAAATATAGAATCGTGAAGTACATTGACCTGCATTGTGTGAATGCACATAAGGTGTTTTCTACTAAAATTAGTGCATGTGGCTAAACTGGTGTCGCCGTAGCCACACCTGTGGCTCGTCAGCAATATCTATTGGATAACACTGACTTTGCCCCATTAACTGCAAGCACTAAATTTTAATGACCATTTCAAATTGAAAAACAATGAAAAATATGCTGTCAATTTGGGAGCCAATTGAAAACAGCAGTGCATCCAAAATATGAGAGCTGTATTGCTAACTGCCTGAACACACACATCAGGATATTCCTTGCACTATCGACCAAGCTTGGATTCTGTCCCATTTTACAGAAATCGTATACCCGTTGAATTTTATTTTTACACTTCTCTAACTTTAGACGCTGAACATTCTTAAAGGTGTGTTTTTCCATCATGCTTTTGGATCAGAGGCCACAATCCTAATATACGTGTAATGAATGTTAAGTCCAGTTGTTAACTACCGTCTTATAAATAAGAGATGGCAGAGGAGTGAATGAGAGATGACTTTTTTTTGTTGAGTTAAGAAATGTTCTTCCTTGACCTGACCCTGGAAGCATCCATACTGCTGGTATTTCAGTATCCTCAGTTGGGGTTCAGTGACTGCAGCTAAGTGCCAACTCTTATTGAAGACAATGCGGTCACTCCAAGTTGCACAAAGAAGGCATCATTGTGCCACATGGACTGCAGCGGTTCAAGAAGCTGGCTCACCACCACCTTCTCGAGGGCAACTAGGGATGGGCAATAAATGCTGGCCTTGCCAGCGACGCCCAGATTCCATAAGCGAATAAAAAAAAAAGTTCCAGGGGAAAGCCAAGACTCCGTTTTCATGAATCTGAAACTAGCCTGTACTACCAACAACAACAACCAGCATTTATATAGCGCTTTTAACGTAGTAAAATGTCCCAAGGTGCTACACGTACACAGTCTATTCCTCTTAATTCAAAGGCGGTTAATTCAAATCGCTGCATAATCAAATTTTGTTTTCTTGCAAAAGCTGCTTCTGAATTATCAGGGATAGACTGTAATACGGTTCATTTAAAACAAATTGGATAGATATTTGAAAAAGAATAATATAAGAACATAAGAAATAGGAGCTGGAGTCGGCCATTTGGCCCTTCAAGCCTGCTCCGCCATTCAATAAGATCATAGCTGATCATCTACCTCAACTCTACTTTCCTGCACTACCCCCATATCCTTTAATTCCCTTCGTTCTCAAAAGTTTATCATTCTCTGTCTTGATATACTCAACGACTGAGCATCCATAGCCCTCTGGGGTAGAGAATTCCAAAGATTCACAACCCTTTGAGTGAAGAAATTTCTCCTCATCTCAGTCTTAAATGGCCGACCCCTTATTCTGTGACTCTTTGTTTCAATTCGATCACCTCTCATTCTTCTAAACTCTAAGGAATATAGGCCTAGTCTATTCAATCTCTACTCATAGGGCAATCCCCTCATCCCAGGAACCAGTCTAGTGAACCTTTGCTGCACTCCCTCTAAGGCAAGTATGTCTTTCCTTAGGTAAGGAGACCAGAACTGTACACAGTCCTTCAGGTGTGGCCTCACCAATGCCCTGTATAATTGTAGTAAGACTTCTTTACTCTTATACTCTAATCCCTTTGTAACAAAAGCTAACATACCATTTGCTTTCCTAATTGCTTGCTGTACCTGCATGTTAACTTTCTGTGAGTCATGTACAAGGACACCCAGGTCCCTCTGAGTGCAAACATTTTCCAGTCTCTCTCCATTCAAAAAATATTCTGCTTTTTTGTTTTTCCTACCAAAGTGGATAACTTCACACTTCCTCACATTGTATTCCATTTGCCATGTTCCTGCCCACTCAGTCAACCTGTCTATATCATCATAGAATCATAGAAATTTACAGCACAGAAGGAGGCCATTCAGCCCATCTTGTCTGTGCCAGGCCGACAATGAGCTATCCACCCTAATCCCACTTTCTAGCACTTGGTTCGTAGCCTTGTAGGTTATGGCACTTCAAGTGAATATCCAAGTACTTTCTAAATGTGATGAGGGTCTCTGCTTCTACCACCCTTTCAGGCAGTGAGTTCCAGACCCCCACCACCCTCTGGGTGAAAAAATTTCTCCTCAAATCTGCTCTCAAGCTCCGACCATTTACATTAAATCTATGCCCCCTGGTTATTGACCCTTCTGCTAAGGGAAATAGGTCCTTCCTATCCACTCTATCTAGGCCCCTCATAATTTTATACACCTCACTCCCACAAACACTCCCCCCTCAGCCTCCTCTGTTACAAAGAAAACAACCCCAGCCTATCCAATCTTTCCTCATAGCTAAACTTCCCCAGCCCAGGCAACATCCTCGTAAATCTCCTCTGCACCCTCTCTAGTGCAATCACATCCTTCCTGTAATGTGATCACATTGTCTTCAATAAGAGTTGGCACCTAGCTGCAGCCACTAAACCCCAACTGAGGATACTGAAATACCAGCAGTGTTGGAAAAAAGTTAATCTTAAAAGGTGAAAGTTTGTGGGAGTGTTTTTTCTGCGGTGTACTTTTCTATTTTATCCTTTCAAAAAAATCTATGAAACCATAGAAAGTCCAGCACAGGAGGCAGCCATTCAGCCGATCGCACCTGTGTCCGTTCCAGCTCTTCAACTAGAGCTACCCACTCTAATCCCACTTCCTGCTCTCTCCTATTCTTTTATATTTTCCAGAATTTCCTAGATTCTAGGACAGTCCCCAAGGATTGGAAGGTAGCAAACATAACCCCGCTATTCAAGAAAGGAGGAAGAGAAAAAATGGGGAACTATAGGCCAGTTAGCCTGACATCAGTAGTAGGCAAAATGCTCGAATCTATTATTAGGGACGTGGTAACAGGGCACTTAGAAAATCATAATATGATTAGGCAGTAAGTATGGTGTGATGGATTGAGTGACAGAAAAAAATGGTGGTTAGTGATTGCTTTAATAGTTTAGTGTGATGGGAGACGTTAAATGGCACCTGTTTGGGGGGAAAAACATGCTTTAGATACGAGCAGTTACAGCCCTCTTAGTCAATCTCATTAGTAGCCAGATGTTTGACTATGTGGTAAGGAGGAGGAGGAAAGATGTTCAGGGCAGATCGGGCTAATGATCTGTATTGTAGGATTATCTCAAATGGCCATTGCATTGTCATAGAGTGGAAGTTTGTGCTCAGTAGTGGTTCCTTAATTTTTTTTTAAAAGAGCAAACGTGTTAGACACACCTATTGAAGTAGTTTATTGGGTAGGTGTTGGGTTAGATAGTCTCTAGGTCTGGATTTAAATCTGGCATAGACTGAAAATAAAAGTTTCCTTCCTACGAGGAAGACTTGATTCATTTCCTATTGGGCTTAGGCCACAGCAGAAAACCACCCCTAATTTGGCATTAATTGACAAATTAGCACTATCACTCAGAACACAGGCTGCCCACTCAGGCTGTAGGAAGTGGGAAATGTCAACTGGTGCAGTAAGGGTCGATGTTCTGAAGTTGAGGTGGCGGCACATTGTCGGGACAGAACAGAGCTCTTTTTAAAAACATTAAAAAAAAAAGTAGTTAACTGGATTACTGTAATATAACAAGTTAGTTACTGAAGGCTTGAGATATATATATATATATATATATATATATATATATATATATATATATATATATATATATATATATATATATAATGTAGTGTATTGTGAGTAGGTGAGTGCAAACATTACAAACAGCTTTGCATTTTTCTGCTTGGCACAGCTCGGATCGGGACTTGAGCAAATTGCCCTGGCTGACTGAATAGTGTACAGGCAGAAAATAATATAAACAGTTAAAAATTGGGAAGGGATAGTAAATAAGAAATGGCTAACTCTGTGGAACAGACAGTTTCTCAAAACAAGGGAAAACTTGAATGCAGATCGACCTTTTTTTCTTTATTCATTCACGGGATGTGGGCGTCGCTGGCAAGGCCAGCATTTATTGCCCATCCCGAGTTGCCCTTGTGAGCCACCTTTTTGAACCGCTGCACCATGTGGTGAAGGTACTCCCACATTTCTGTTAGGGAGTTCCAGGATTTTGACCCAATGACAATGACAGAACGGCGATATATTTCCAAATCAGGATGGTGTATGACTTGGAGGGGAACTTGGAGGTGGTGGTGTTCCCATGCGCCTGCTGTCCTTGTCCTTCTAGGTGGTAGAGGTCGCGGGTTTGGGAGGTGCTGCCGAAGAAGCCTTGGCGAGTTGCTGCAGTGCATCTTGTAGATGGTACACACTGCAGACACGGTACGCCGGTGGTGGAGGGAGTGAATGTTTAAGGTGCTGGATGGGGTGCCAATCAAGCGGGCTGCTTTGTCCTGGATGGTATCGAGCTTCTTGAGTGTTGTTGGAGCTGCACTCATCCAGGCAAGTGGAGAGTATTCCATCACACTCCTGACATGCGCCTTGTAGATGGTGGAAAGGCTTTGGGGAGTCAGGAGGTGAGTCACTCGCCGCAGAATACCCAGCCTCTGACCTCTTGTAGCCACAGTATTTATGTGTATTTAACCTGAACAGTTCCTCTGCATGCTGTGACTATTTAGTTTAGGAGTGGGGAAAGTCGTATGCTCGATATTTCGCTCTGGGAAATACTCGATTGGGATTTGGAGGGGGGTGGGGAGAGAAAAGTTAATTTTGTATGTTGTTCTAAATTTATGATGTGGAGATGCCGGCGTTGGACTGGGGTGGACAAATGTGAGAAGTCGCACAACACCAGGTTATAGTCCAACAGCTTTATTTGAAATCACAAGCTTTCGGAGCACTGCTCCTTCACCTGACGAAGGAGCAGCGCTCCGAAAGCTTGTGATTTCAAATAAAGCTGCTGGACTATAACCTGGTGTTGTGTGACTTCTCAGATAGTTCGAAATTTAGACATTGTGACCCATATGAAGATATTTTGTATTAAAATCCCAAATTCTTTTACTTTGCTGTTTCTTTTGAGCTCTCTTTATGCTCAAGAAGTAAGGTTCCTAACCTTCATAGTTAAAGAATATTAATAGTGAAAGTGTATCACTGATGATTCATTTCCTCTTCCTCTAAGCCCTCATTTTCCTTGCACATGCACCAGATGCTACTTTGTTTTATATGTTAAAAATTAGTGTAGGGAATGCAGCTTTACTTTAAAAGAGAAGTGGAAAACAGCCAGTTGTGTAAATCTGTCAAGGGAAGTACTGAACTGGATGTGCATTCTGTAATCACTAGCAACTGTTGCAGTGGAATGCGAGTTGGGCAGTAAGAGGACACTGTCTAAATTTTTGTCTCCTTGCTTTGAGAAAGCAAAAAAAAAATAAAAAATTCTTGGGGTGTGAATAAAGCTCTGCTGAGATCATTGGAAGCTGATATGTATGTGCTTTGTTCAGTGGTGGGATTGAGGCAAAGGCCCGAGCTTACCGAGTAATGACAACAGGTGGCACGCCTGCTGTCGAGCACTTGAGAGGAAAGGTGATGGAGATCAGGAGTACCAGAGCTGTGTGTATTTTCTTTTCTGATGAGACCTGCCTTTTTGATCAGATTTCTTTTAAAATGTAAAGTGTGCTGATGCCGACGTTTTGAACCGGCAGCACTTCCTCTACTGGTACTTTGTAAGAAAAACGGTGCTTCTGAGCCCTCGACTTGCTTCGACACGTTTTCAGCCTACAGCAACTTGTTGCAGGTCACCGTGTCAGTGAAAAATAGCTCTCATTGCGCACCGATTAATGCCAGAGCATGCAAGTGCAAGGAATGAACCTTGTAGCATTTACTGCTGTATATTGGCGATTGAACAGTTGTTAAAAAGATTGTGTCGGAGAGGGGGGAAGGGGGGCGGGGGAAATGACAGAATACCTCTAAAATGTAAACTGAAATCTCTCTCTCTTGCTTCATTTTTCCCATTTAAAAGAAGAATCCCTTTAGGTACACTGTACCATAGACTTATTCCCTGAGCTTAGCTTGGCAGGCAGCCTTCTCCAGACCTCTGGTCATTGGGATATATCCAAGAACGACACGAGTTAACTTCTCCTCTATTCTATTTATAATCTCTTTTCTTTAGAGAAGCAGCTTTTTGGTGCCCCCTCAGGTGCAAATCTGTCTGACACCTGCTATTTGTGGCCCAGTGCACTGGTACACTAAATGTGGCGTGCTGCTAGGCTGCACCTTTTATCATCCAGGCAGGCACAGTCTGTGTGGTGGCGCAATGTTATTACTCCATCAACCCTGGTTATTGAAAACCCACGGGATAAACAGAATTGCATTTTTTATCTTCCCAACACCTACCTTTTCCAGCAGAAGATAAAATTGAAGTGTCAATTTAATTACTGGCTAACAACTTGGCTTCTGCTGAATCTGTTTTGAAGGAAAGCTTGTCGTTGGAGTTTAACTAGTGTCATTTGCTTGTGTTTGCAAACTGTGACTGAGTTTTGCTCGGGGACGGGAGGAGGTCATTAGAGAAAGATATACAGCACTACTCTTTGGTAGCTTCCCTTTCTTCCCATTACGCCCCAGTGATGAGATGCAGTCCACCCCCCTGTGGATTTTCAGCCCAGTAATTTTGATTGGCTTTTTGTTGGACTGCATTCTGTACAGCAAATGTCACATTAAAAACCACTGATGCAAACTAATAATGCAACCCTGTATTAGAATCATTGATTTGTAAATCAACGTTCATTATTGAGCCCACTTTCTGCAGAAGGCCAGGCCTCATATTCCAGCTTCATTGACCATCTGCTCATTTTTTTTTCCTGATTCAGGAGAGATAATGGCAGATGGTGAGGTCAGAAAGTTCACGTTCCTTGGTTACACAGTGTGTGTTGTTCATAAAAATGTGTGGTGGTTGCCTATTGCCCCCAGCATCTCCATGAGGTTATGAGAACAGCAGTGATTTTGGTGCTGTCTGTCCCCGATAGAATATTCCGGGTCAGTGGCAATAACTCATTTTATTTGCTAATAACCCATCATAATGAGAACCGTAGCGTAATGAATGAATGTTGTCCGCGCGCGCACAATATCGAACAACGCTTGATGCAAAATGGTCTAAAATGTGAGCTTTGTTTTCCGTTTGAGGTTCCACATACTGTATCGAGTGGCGCAGCGCCACTTGTAACGTTTGATAGAAAGTTACCCACAGTTTTAGTACCTTGTCTCTGGCTGTATTGTTTTATTTATACTCTGAGGCTGAAGCAGAATGACGTAAATGTTCAAGCTAAATCTGTCTAGCACTGTAACAATTTTCGTTTTGCATTGCCCAGCCTATTGTTTGAGCTGTGCATTAATATTCCAGAAAGGTGGTGGCGGGGTGTGGAGAAAGAAGAGTAATAATTGTTTTTCTTCTTCCTATCCTTCCCGCAGAGTGGGGCTTTAGTGGTTAAAAAATTAGTTCATGGGATCTGGCAAGGCCAGCATTTATTGCCCATCCCTAATTGCCTTGAGAAGGTGGTGGTGAGCCGCCGCCTTGAACCGCTGCAGTCCATGTGGTGAAGGTCCTCTCACGGTGCTGTTAGGGAGGGAGTTCCAGGATTTTGACCCAGCGACGATGAAGGAACGGCGATAAACTTCCAAGTCAGGATGGTGTGTGACTTGGAGGGGAACTTGGAGGTGGTGGTGTTCCCATGCGCCTGCTGCCCTTGTCCTTCTAGGTGGAAGAGGTCGCAGGTTTGGGAGGTGCTGCCGAAGAAGCCTTGGCGAGTTGCTGCAGTGTATCTTGCAGATGGTACACGTTGCAGTCACGGTACGCCGGTGGTGGAGGGAGTGAATGTTTAAGGTGGTGGATGGGGTGCCAATCAAGCGGGCTGTTTTGTCCTGGATGGTGTTGAGCTTCTTGAGTGTTGTTGGAGCTGCACTCATCCAGGCAAGTGGAGAGTATTCCATCACACTCCTTACTTGCGCCTTGTAGATGGTGGAAAGGCTTTGGGGAGTCAGGAGGTGAGTCACTCGCCGCAGAATACCTAGCCTCTGACCTGCTCTTGTAGCCACTGTATTTATGTAGCTGGTCCAGTTAAGTTTCTGGTCAATGGTGACTCCCAGGATGTTGATGGTGGGGGATTCGGCGATGGTAATGCCATTGAATGTCAAGGGGCGGTGGTTAGACTCTCGCTTGTTGGAGATAGTCATTGCCTGGCACTTGTGTGGTGCGAATGTTACCTGCCACTTATCAGCCCAAGCCTGAATGATGTCCAGGTCTTATTGCATGTGGGCATGGACTGCTTCATTATCTGAGGAGTTGCGAATGGCAGTGAACATTGTGCAGTCATCAGCGAACAGCCCCATTTCTGACCTTATGTTGGAGGGAAGGTCATTGATGAAGCAGTTGAAGATAGTTGGGCCTAGGACACTGCCCTGAGGAACTCCTGCAGCGATGTCCTGGGGCTGTGATGATTGACCTCCACCCACCACAACCATCTTCCTTTGTGCTCGGTATGACTCCAGCCAGTGGAGAGTTTCCCCCCCCCGATTCCCATTGACTTCAGTTTTACTCGGGTTCCTTGGTGCCACACTCGGTCAAATGCTGTCTTGATGTCAAGGGCAGTCACTCTCACCTCACCTCTGGAATTCAGCTCCTTTGTCCATGTTTGGCCAAGGCTGTAATGAGGTCTGAAGCGAGTGGTCCTGGTGGAACTCAAACTAGGCATCAATGAGCAGGTTATTGGTGAGTAAGTGCCGCTTGATTGCACTGTCGATGACACCTTCCATCACTTTGCTGATGATTGAGAGTAGACTGATGGGGGCGGTAATTGGCCGGATTGGATTTGAATGGTTGGGAATGAGGGAAGGGAAGGACCATTGAAACAAACCTTTCCCCTCATTCTGCAGGGTTGCCAGTCACTGGTACAGAGAGAACACTGGTGCGAAAATAAGCAGGAGGTGCTATGGAGATGTATAAATTTAGCATCAGCTATATTCAATTCAGTGTCATCTTTTACTGTTTCATTAAAAATGGTTCAGTTGGCAAGAATAACATTGGGCAGTTGAAGTTCTTAAGATGAATTAGAGCTGTGATGTACAAGATGCACAAAACTATTGCAAAGGTTTTGTTTAAGTTAAGAAATCAAGCTTGAAGGTCAAGACCCATAGTGCAGGATTAAACAGAGAAGTCTAAATAAATCAGGAAATAGTGATTGACAACTGCAAGCTTCGGATGTGAGACCCTGGAAATTGTTTGGGAGCCGTGAGCTGCTCTATAGCTTAAAGGTCCTGTGAAGAATGAGCTCGAATACATAGAATATACAGCACAGAAACAGGCCATTCGGCCCAACCAGTCCATGCTCCACTTGCGCCTCCTCCCATCTTTTCCTCATCTAACTATCAACAGAACCCTCTATTCCCTTCTCCCCCATATGCATATCTAGCTTCCCCTTAAATGCAGCTGTACCATTCGCCTCAACTACTCCCTGTGGTAGCGAGTTCCACATTCTCGCCACTCTCTGGGTAATTTTACCAACCAACCATTTCATGAAAAAGTACTTCAGAAAGTTAGAACTTGTATTACAGCCAATAGAAAATAGTCCCGCATCGGTGTCCTATCTAGTTCCCATTTTAACCAGCAATATTTGTATCCAGTATAGTAGCAATAAAAAAAATTGTTCCAATGTAAAAATAATCTGACTTTTCCCTCCGTTTGTTATTTCAACACAAAAAAGAAAATATTAAAAATACCTAATGGACTCTGTCAATCTGTACAGGTGCTATCCTCTCCAGGAGAAATTTCACCCTTTCCAAAAACTGATTTGTCGACGGTTTGTTTAGGGTTGCTTAGTTTTCGGGTGATTTCACGCTGTACAAAAAGAAATAAATTGTTACTCAAATAGCGAGAAACAGTGTACTTGGAAATTCGCAAACCATTCTAATATACCATATTAATTTCAGCAATTACTGATACTATAGATAACTGGGATGAATCATGATTTCAGCAGAGTGGGAATGTGGGGAGGAGGAAGCGCTTGTAGGACAGTGTATGCAATGCCTACAAGGAATAAGAGGGGAAAATTCGAGGAGCTTTGATCCTAGAAGTATCGATGAAATTGACAAAGACAAGAAAAGTTGAGAGAGGAGGGATGTGAGAGGAATGCTAGAAGAGCCACCCAGGATATGTTGATAGTGTAAAATTGCTCTGCTACATTCTCGCCACTCTCTGTCCCCCACCCCTTCGCCCATTTCCTAGTGCGTGGATCTGGTGGCCTAAAAAGCACCTGCATTCTAGGAAAAAAACATTCCCTTCAGGCAGCTTGATGGCTGCTTTCTCCCTCCAGGCTTGCTGCACAAAGTCCCTGTTTTACATTTAGTGCAGCTCACTGAGGCCCATGTTTAGATGACTCGGAGACTGGGAATACAGCTGGAGTTATGGCATCTCCAAGGCAGATGGAAGTTCTATCCTGCTGTAAAACACACAATAATTACTGAGGAAGGCCATTCGGCCCTTCTTAGTTCACCTATATAGAAAGGCCCTACATTTCCGCCTCTTCCCCCCCCACCCCACCACCACCACCTCCATTGGAAAATCCAGGCCAGTAACTGTTAAACTTGCAAGAGACATGAAGAAACTGTGAAGAACTGAAAGAAACCAGATGACCATTCCCCTATTAAAAGGTGTGGAGAAGAAACAAGATGAAATTATTCAGGTATTGCACTGTAAGAGGGATTGAGGTTGTGAACGCTGAGTGGGGGTGTGATCTGCAAGACGTTGAGAAATATGGAGTGGAATTGTCAGCAAAAGAATCAAAAAGGTTAGATAGTGAGTGAGAAGATCATTGATATGAATAAGGAATAGAGTGGGAGAAATGACGAGATCTAGGCAATTGGAAAAAGAGTACAAGGATGAGCCATCAGCCACAACACAGATAATGATCTAAAAGGAGAGTAAATATCCATCATCATAGCTTTGAAGGGAGGCCATATGATGGTAACTTGTGTATGGTGCCCAACCCTGTCAAATGTTAGAAGTAAGAAGTGCCAGACCATATTTTACAAATATTTGGGGTCACCGAAGCGCTTCAGATAAAAGAGTGAGGAAAAACGTACAAAGTCTTTGCTAAGACATGTTAGGAATCTTAAACAGTACAATCCAGTAGTGCAACAAATACAAAGGTAATTCAGTGATCCTGTGCTCCCAGTGGGAGTGTGCATTGGAAATAGGGATACAACACTAGTGCCAGTTCTCCGATTCCTGCTTCCTTTATGCGCGGGATTGCTAAATTCACTCTGTAGCTAGAAAATTAATCGAATATCAATTGTTTTGCATCAAAACTGGTCCAAAACATTTGAGTGAAGAAGTGCAATCACTATATTAATGATGTATATTTATATTGGAGAATTTACCAAATTACTTCAGTAAGAGTTAGGTAAGCTACAATCAGGGGTCGATGTGGTTTACAGGGAAATAATTATACGAAAAGCTAGTCCTGCATAGATGTATATGTAGCAGTTCTGATGTCTCCCTAGTCCTACTTTCATCCTCCTCCTCCTGTATGTTCCTTTCTTTCTGAGTTGTGTTAGGTTTTAGAAGATTTTTTAAATTGTTTTTCCACCTATTATTTTATGCCAGCTCTTGAGCTACTTTTTCAGGTCTAGGTAGGGTTTTGCACTCATCAATGGACAATCAACAGGTTTCCTTTTGATTTTTTTTCTGATTATCCTGCTTTAATCTTTCCCTTTTCATTTGTATACTTTTTAATTCTTCTTCCTCCTTTCCGACATTCCATCCCCAGCATGTTGAAATCAAGACTCTGAGCATAGGCCGTGAAATGACTCAGTTGAATAATAGTGTATAAATGCTTCGTGCATTAGTCTCGGCTTCCTTTGTCTACTGGCTAATACCTTTACTAAAAATACAGCCAAAGAATTTCATACAATTTATTCAGCATTAATTTGTTATTATCCCACAATATAATTTCATGACCTTGCTCTCCTACTATAACACATTCTTTCCTTTGGTCACTTATGTTTTTGTGTCTTTTCTAACCTTCTTACTCCAGATTTTTCAGCTTTTAAAAATTCATTCATGGGATGTGGGCGTCACTGGCAAGGCCAGCATTTATTGCCCATCCCTAGTTGCCTTTGAGAAGTTGCTGGTGAGCCGCCGCCTTGAACTGCTGCAGTCCGTGCGGTGAAGGTACTCCCACAGTGCTGTTAGGGAGGGAGTTCCAGGATTTTGACCCAGCGACGCTGAAGGAACGGCCGATATATTTCCAAGTCAGGATGGTGTGTAACTTCGAGGGGTACTTGGAAGCGATGGTGTTCCCATGCACCTGCTGCCCTTGTCCTTCTAGGTGGAAGAGGTCGTGGGTTTGGGAGGTGCTGCCGAAGAAGCCTTGGCGAGTTGCTGCAGTGCATCTTGTAGATGGTACACACTGCAGCCACGGTACGCCGGTGGTGGAGGGAGTGAATGTTTAAGGTGGTGGATGGGGTGCCAATCAAGCGGGCTGCTTTGTCCTGGATGGTGTCGAGCTTCTTGAGTGTTGGAGCTGCACCCGTCCAGGCAAGTGGCGTGTATTCCATCACACTCCTGGCTTGTGCCTTGTAAATGGTGGAAAGGCTTTGGGGAGTCAGGAGGTGAGACACTCGCTGCAGATTTCTACTGTAAATATGTATGTACTACATTACTGTTAATTTATCTGCTTGTTCACGTTTTGTTAAATAAGTTTGTTTCATAGTCTGAAACTAAAATTCAGTCCAGTGTGATACTCTACCGCTTATTGAAGAAAGGAGTGATAGCCTGTGGAGCCATAGGATAATTTCAGTAGCTAAAATAATTAATGTAAAAGGTTGTTCAGTTTGTTATCCTGGGCATATTACCAAAAGCTTACCTACACATTAAGTGAAGGTACTCTTGAACGAGCAGGAAGTTAGAACGCACCTATGAAGGCGATCTAAGATATAGTAGCTGGACGACATTCAGGCTTGAGCTAATAAGTGGCAGGTAACATTCGCGTCACACAAGTGCCAGGCAATCACTATCTCCAACAAGCGAGCGTCTAACCACCGGCTCTTGACATTCAACGGCATTACTATCGCCGAATCCCCCCATCAATATCCTGGGGATCACCATTGACCAGAAACTTAACTGGACCAGCCGCATAAATACTGTGGCAACAAGAGCAGGTCAGAGGCTGGGCATTCTGCGGCGAGTGTCTCATCTCTTGACTCCCCAAAGCCTTTCCACCATCTACAAGGCACAAGTCAGGAGTGTGATGGAATACTCATCCCATCCAGCACCTTAAACATTCATTCCCTCCACCACCGGCGTACCGTGGCTGCAGTGTGTACCATCTACAAGATGCACTGCAGCAACTCGCCAAGGCTTCTTCGGCAGCACCTCCCAAACCCGCAACCTCTACCACCTAGAAGGACAAGGCCAGTGGGCGCATGGGAACACCACCACCTCCAAGTTCCCCTCCAAGTCACACACCATCCTGACGTGGAAGTATATCGCCGTTCCTTCATCGTCGCTGGGTCAAAATCCTGGAACTCCCTCCCTAACTGCACTGTGGGAGTACCTTCACCACACGGACTGCAGTGGTTCAAGAAGGCGGCTCACCACCACCTTCTCGAGGGCAACTAGGGATGGGCAATAAATGCTGGCCTTGCCAGCGACGCCCACATCCCATGAAAGAATTTTAAAAAATGCTGCCTCACCTGCTGAGTATTGCCAGCACTTTCTATTTTTATTTTATATACATGGTGTTTCTTTTCTCCTCGTATTTCTTGCCACTGTGGTAGCCTAAACTATATCTTTTGGAAGTTCAAACTGACTCTCTCTGACTCCAAAAGCTACAGCTTCTTAAGTATTTCTGAAGACAGTTACCAGGTCTTCCTGGATTTGAATAACTGTTGAGCAAATTCAAAAATAACTGGCTGTCATACACTTACCTGAACACATCAGTTTGTGTTTGTTCAAACGAAGCTTGACTCCTCCCTCAAGCTTCACAGACAAATAATGCAGCTTACAATATTTGTTTCAAGTTACACTTGGGATAAGATTGTGACTGGCTAGATTTTTGTTAAACTCCTTATGATTAGTGACTCAGTTAAAAGAAATAACATACATGTAATTACATAGAATTTACAGCAAAGAAACAGGCCATTCGGGCCAACTGGTCTATGCCGGTGTTTATGCTCCATGCGCGCCTCCTCCCACCCTACTTCAGCTAACCCTATCTGCATATCCCTCTATTCTTTTCTCCCTCGTGCTTATCCAGCTTCCCCTTAAAGGCATCTATGCAATTCGCCTCAACTGTTCCATGTGGTAGAAAGTTCCACATTCTGACCACTCTTTGGGTAAACAAGCTTCACCTGAATTCTTTCTTGGATTATTGGAGACTATCTTATATTTATGGCCCCGAGTTTTGGACTCCTGCACAAGTGGAAACATCTTCTCTACTTCTCCCCTATCAAACCCCTTCAGAATTTTCAAGACCTCTATCAGGTCACCCCTCAGCCTTCTCTTTTTTTCTCAAGAAAAGAGCCCTAGCCCGTTCAGTCTTTCCTGATGGTTATAACCTTTCCGTTTTGGTATCCTCCTTGTAAATCTTTTTTGCATTTTCTCCAGTGCCTCTATATCCTTTTCGTAATATGGAGACCTCGCTAAAGGAAGACTGGTACGCTAGTATGGTGGTTCGGTTCCTGAACTAGTAATCCTCAACCAATAAACAACAAGAAGAAAACTGAAGTAAACATTTTACAAATGACGACGGAGAATAATAGACAGGCATTGGATTTCAATCTCAACGACAACTTGCATTTATTTCACGCCTTTAACATAGTAAAGCGTTCCAAGGCACTTCACAGGAGCGTTATCAAACAAAATTTGATACCGAGCCACATGAGATATTGGGACGGATGACAAAAAGCTTGGTCAAAGAGGTAAGTTTTAAGGAGCCTCTTAAAGGAGGAGAGGTACAGAGGCCGGAGAGGCTTAGGGAGGGAATTCTAGAGTTGGATTGAATTGTGAGATTAAAATTGCCACACATCTATTGTCCTGTATGTTGCTTTTATGGGTGTGAAGCTTCTCTGTGGCAGCATGGAATATATAATAGCTGTAGGTTGGGGAAACAGCTGCTACTTGGCTTAAAATGTGTACCGTTGCAGGGATTTTTTTTATTGCTGTGATCCAAAAGGAATTACATGGACTTTGTTGATATAATTTTGCAGTAAGAAATATAGAGATGGTAGTTGTTTTGCTTTTTTTCCCCAATAGTGAGGACTGATGTTAAAACTATTATGAATTGGTTATCTGTTCACACTTTAAACTTTGTACAGTGGTGCCCAGGTGCACAAAGCCAACTTTTAGATCAATTCCACTATAGATTTAAAAAAAAATGTTGCCACCTGCTTACTGCTAATATTGGGATGGTTATTTTGACAGTAATCCTACCTTTTTGGTAGCTTTTAATTTACTTCGAATTAAACCGAGCAGTAATGGATTAGCACACTGAGATTAGAATGAAAACGGAAGCACTAATTATTTTTTTTAAATTTGTTTATGGGATGTGGGCGTCGCTGGCAAGGCCAACATTTATTGCCCATCCCTAATTGCCCTTGAGAAGGTGGTGGTGAGCTGCCCTCTTGAACTGCTGCAGTCTGTGTGGTGAAGGTGCTCCCACAGTGCTGTTAGGGAGGGAGTTCCAGGATTTTGACCCAGCGATGATGAAGGATCGGTGATATACTTGTAAGTCAGGATGGTGTGTGTGACTTGGAGGGGAACTTGGAGGTGGTGGTGTTCCCATGCGCCTGCTGCTGTTGTCCTTCTAGGTGGAAGAGGTCGCGGGTTTGGGAGGTGCTGCCGAAGAAGCCTTGGCGAGTTGCTACAGTGCATCTTGTAGATGGTACACACTGCAGCCATAGTACGCCGGTGGTGGAGGGAGTGATTGATTGGCACCCCATCCACCACCTTAAACAAACGGGCTGCTTTGTCCTGGATGGTGTCGAGCTTCTTGAGTGTTGTTGGAGCTGCACTCATCCAGGCAAGTGGAGAGTATTCCATCACGCTCCTTACTTGTACCTTGTCGATGGTGGAAAGGCTTTGGGGAGTCAGGAGGTGAGACACATGCCGCAGAATACTGAGCCTCTGACCTGCTCTTGTTGCCACAGTATTTATGTGGCTGGTCCAGTTAAGTTTCTGGTCAATGGTGACCCCCCCAGGATGTTGATGGTGGAGGATTCGGCGATGGTAATGCCATTGAATATCAAGGGGAGGTGGTTAGACTCTCGCTTGTTGGGGATAGTCATTGCCTGGCACTTGTGTGACGCAAATGTTACCTGCCACTTATCAGCCCAAGCCTGAACGCGTTCAGGCCTTGTTGCATGCGGGCATGGACTGCTTCATTATCCGAGGAGTTGCGAATGGCGCTGAACACTGTGCAGTCATCAGCGAACATCCCCATTTCTGACCTTATGTTGGAGGGAAGGTCATTGATGAAGCAGCTGAAGATGGTTGGGCCTAGGACACTGCCCTGAGGAACTCCTGCAGCAATGTCCTGGGGCTGTGATGATTGACCTTCAACCACCACAACCATCTTCCTTTGTGCTAGGTATGACACCAGCCAGTGGAGCATTTCCCCCCCCCCCGATTCCCATTGACTTTAGTTTTACTCGGGCTCCTTGATACCACACTCGGTCAAATGCTGCCTTGATGTCAAGGGCAATCACTCTCTCCTCACCTCCTGGAATTCAGCTCCTTTGTCCATGTTAAGAACATAAGAAATAGGAGCAAGAGTTGGCCCTTCGAGCCTGCTCTGCCATTCAATGAGATCATGGCTGATCTTCTGCCTCAACTCCATTCAACAGCCCTATCGCCATATCCCTTGATGCCTTTACTAGCCAGAAATCTATCGACTTCTGTTTTGAATATACTCAATGACTGCGCCTCCACAGCCCTCTGGGGTAGAGAATTCCAAAGATTCACCACCCTCTGTGTGAAGAAATTTCTTCTCATCTCAGTCCTGAATGGCCTACCCTTTACCCTGAGGCTGTGGCCCCTGGTTATAGACAGCATCTATCCTATCAAGCCCTGTAATAATTTTGTATGCTTCAATGAGATCCCCTCTCATTCTTCTGAATTCAAGAGAATACAGGCCTAGTTTACTCGATCTCTTCATACGATAGTCCCGCCATCCCAGGAATCAATCTCGTGTACCTTCGTTGCACTCCCTCTATGGCAAGTATATCCTTCCTTGGGTAAGGAGACCAAAATTGTACACAGTACTCCAGATGAGGTCAGGAGCCGAGTGGTCTTGGCGAAACCCAAACTGGGCATCAGTGAGCAGGTTATTGGTGAGTAAGTGCCGCTTGATAGCACTGTCGATTACACCTTCCATCACTTTGTTGATGATTGAGAGTAGACTGATGGGGGCGGTAATTGGCTGGATTGGATTTGTCCTGCTTTTTGTGGACAGGACATACCTGGGCAGTTTTCCACATTGTCGGATAGATGCCAGTGTTGTAGCTGTACTGGAACAGCTTGGCTAGAGGCGCGGCTAGTTCTGGAGCACAAGCCTTCAGCACGATAGCCGGGATGTTGTCGGGGCCCATAGCCTTTGCTGTATCCAGTGCGCTCAGCCGTTTCTTCATATCACGTGGAGTGAATCGAATTGGCTGAAGACTGGCTTCTGTGATGGGGACCTCAGGATGAGCTTGACAAATATAAGGAAACCTGCGTGTTTTTTTTACATTTTTTGAAATGTAGGACACATTTGAAGTAGGAATTAATACCTCTCATGTTGGGTTAATGCTTAGTCACAAATTTCTTATGTACGTATGACTTCAAAATAGGACTGGTCTGTTTTGGAGGAATTCTAAAAGCAAGGTTGCTGTTATTCTGTTGCTATTGAAGTGTATATTTTTGCCTGGCGTATATGTCTACTTCTGCATTGAACACATTATGGTACTTTTTATTTCCTTCTATCTTTCTACCTTTTTGCTGAAGCCCCAGATTTGCAACGCCACACTTAAAGTTTCGCCTGTTACTACTGCGGTACAAGTCTGACCTAGCAAGGTTGGAAGGATGACTGTTCCCATAGTGCTGCATGAATTCATAGAATGGTTATAGCACAAAAGGAGGCCATTCGGCTCGTCAAGCCCGTGCCGGCTCTCTGCAAGAGCACTTCAGCTAGTCCCACTCCCCCGCCCCTTCCCTGTAGCCCTGCAAATTTTTTTCCTTCAGGTACTTATCCAATTCCCTTTTGAAAGCCACGAATTGAATCTGCCTCCACCACCCTTTCAGGCAGTGCATTCCAGATCATAACCGCTCGCTGCGTTAAAAAGTTTTTCCTCATGTTGCCTTTGATTCTTCTGCCAATCACCTTAAATCTGTGTCCTCTGGTTCTCAACCCTTCCGCCAATGGGAACAATTTCTCTCTATCTACTCTGTCTAGACCCCTCATGATTTTGAACACCTCTATCAAATCTCCTCTCAACCTTGTCTGCTCGAAGGAGAACAACCCCAGCTTCTCCAGTCTATCCATGCAACAGAAGTTCCTCATCCCTGGAACCACTCTTGTAAATATTTTCTGCACCCTCTCTAAGGCCTTTACACCCTTCCTAAATTGCAGTGCCCAGAATTGGATGCAATACTCCAGTTGAGGCCTAACCAGTGTTTTATAAAGGTTCATCATAACTTCCTTACTTTTGTACTCTATGCCTCTATTTATAAAGGTCATGATGCGGAGATGCCGGTGTTGGACTGGGGTGGACAAAATTGAGAGGTCGCACAACACCAGGTTATAGTCCAACAGTTTTATTTGAAATCACAAGCTTTCGGAGCTATCGATAGCTCCGAAAGCTTGTGATTTCAAATAAAACTGTTGGACTATAACCTGGTGTTGTGCGACCTCTCAATTCTATTTATAAAGCCCAGGTTCCCGTATGCTTTTTTAACTTTCTCAACCTGCCCTGCCACCTTCAACGATTTGTGCACATATACCCCCATGTCTCTCTGTTCATGCACCCCTTTTAGAATTGTACCCTTTAGTTTATATTGCCTCTCCTCGTTCTTCCTACCAAAATGTATCACTTCAAACAAATTTCATCTGCCACGTGTCTGCCCATTCCACTATACTCCTCACTGTTCACTATACTTCCAAGTTTTGTGTCATCTGCAAATTTTGAAATTGTGCCCTGTACACCCTGTACACTAAGTCATTAATATATATCAAGAAAAGCACCGACCCCTGGGGAACCCCACTGTATACCTTCCTCCAGTCCGATAAACAACCGTTCACCACTACTCTCTGTTTCCTGTCACTTAGCTAATTTCGTATCCATGCTGCCACTGTCCCTTGTATTCCATGAGCTTCAACTTTGTTGGCAAGCCTATTATGTGACACTTTATCAAACGCCTTTTAAGTCCATGTACACCACATCAACCGCATTGCCCTCATCAACCCTCTCTATTACCTCATCAGAAAACTCAATCAAGTTAGTTAAACACGATTTGCCTTTAACAAATCCGTGCTGGCTTTCCTTAATTAATCCACACTTGTCCAAGTGACTGTTAATTTTGTCCCGGATTATTGTTTCTAAAAGCTTCCCCACTACCGAGGTTCAACTGACTGGCCTGTGGTTGCTGGGTTTATCTTTACACCCTTGTTCAAAAAAGGGTGTAAACATTTGCAATTCTCCAGTCCTCTGGCACCACCCCTGTATCTAAGGAGTATTGGAAGATTATGGCCAGTACTTCCGCAATTTCCACCTTTACTTCCTTCAGCATCCTAGGATGCATCCCATCTGGTCCTGGTTACTTATTTACTTTAAGTACAGCCAGCCTTTCTAGTAACTCCTCTTTATCAATTTTTATCACATCCAGTATCTCAACTACATCCTCTTTCACTATGACTTTGGCAGCATCTTCTTCCTTGGTAAAGACAGATGCCAAGTACTCATTTAGTACCTCAGCCATGCCCTCTGCCTCCATTTTGGTCCCTAATTGGCCCCACCCCTCCTCTTACTATCCGTTTACTATTTATATGCCTATAGAAGACTTTTGGATTCCCTTTTATGTTAGCTGCCAATCTATTCTCATACTCTTTCTTTGCCAATTGGATGAGGACATACAGGTTCAAAGGTGCCTTAGGAAGTATATTCGCTGCCAATACTACCCAAGGATCTGTGTTTGGAGACCACACCAATCCTTCCTGGGTATGGTAGAGGAGACCTGTTTCACTGCAAAAGCGATGACTAATCTACGTCATCTGCTGTGTTCTGACTTACTGATGGCCTCAACAGGTTGGATGGCTCTTCCCACTATAGCCTTAAGCTTCTATGCAACAGGATCCTTACAGGCCACTTTAGGGGATATCTGACCGGTAAACCAGTCTGAAGTACACTCTTGTATAAAGCAAGTGACTGATATGTTTCTGAGGAAATACTTAGTAGATATCAGACAAAGAGCAATGTCCACCTCCATTTAAGAGGTGAATGATGTACTGGTTCAGAAGGAGTACAAGCTTATCTGTTTGCACAGAAATAGGGATAAAAAAAAAAATGAGAGGCAGCAACAATTTTCAGCCATTGCTGTCCTTCAAGTTCTTGAGTGTCATCGACTGCATTCATGAAGATAATGCTACTCCACGGTCAATACGATGGTGTACATCAACGGCAAGGCTTTCCTTCAGTCACTATAGGGGATGCACAACAAAGGATTTTGTATTTGAATATAAAATGTCTATGATGAACGCACAGCCACTTCATTCTTGGCCAGTCATCTATGACTGTAACATTTGAGTGTGATAACTGGCTGCTTGACTGGATGGGGGATTTGGACAATGGTATGAAGTGTGGTTGTGACCCCCAGTGCATAATCCATAGAGTACAGCAAGACAGAGCTAGAGCCAGAGACACAAGACAGCTTGCTCTGTCATTGAGCTAATATTTTCGTGTTCCTTCATCAGTTCAGAGAAAACTTCCTTCACAGTTGACCGTATCCTCTCTCCAAGATGTTTAGCCTTTACCACACCTCATCGCACCCCACCCAGTATTACCCACTCACTGAGCCATCGGGATGGGATGCCCTACAAATGCCATTGTAATTTTGTGTGTGGAGCCATTGTCATTTCAGAACTTGAGGTTTCTGTTATAACACACAGCACCTATGCAAGTGACTCATGCTCGATATACACCCTTACATAGACTTTATTTCTAGTGACGGTTTAGATTTTTACATAGTTCCTGGAAAGATCTCTGCAGTGCAGTGTAAAAGATTAATCAGATTAAGTCTCTCTCTTCCTATTTTAGCAGCTGTGTTTGTAGCAGTGTTAAATCCCAAGCTGGTAATGCCCTAAACTTGTACTTCACAAAGCTATTCAGTTGGTTTGATTATTAAAGCCAAACCTTATCTCCAACAGGACATCCTGCTGCTGTAAAAGAAGCTGCGTGCTAAAAATATCACTTTTGCTTGCATCTGAGGGTTTTGGAGAACTTCGAACCTAGAGCACCTGATTTGGTGCGGGTACAATGGCAAAACATGTAAGTAACAGTGCATCTGTAAAACAGTGGGCTCTTGTTTCGTTGTAGATGTGTCAGGATAGATGAAGAATTAATGGCCCGTAATTTGCGGTCAGCGGCGAAGCAAAGGCATTCGCCGCTGGCCTCGAAGTAAGCTCTGCACAAAGATCTCGCGATCTCTGTGGCGAGAGGTTCGGCTTTTCCGACGTGTAATTGAAATCAGCGCAAGTTAATGGGGATTCCCAGCGAAGAGCTGCTGTGACGTCAGCAAGCTGTCTGAGCAGCCATTCAAAACGCAGAATTCTCACAGACGGCAAGCTAGGAAGTGGATAAGCTCCTTTTGATTCTAACTTTTTAATGTTAGAGAGAGCAAAACAAAGATTGGGGCTCTCACATGGGGAAAAGGCAAATGTGAAATAAAGATGAACAAACTTTTAAAAAAAATATATATTTTTTTTAAGTTTCTTAAATTTTTATTTTTATTAAAATGGGTAAATTTGACACTCCACAAAATTAAAATGAGTTTTTCAGGGCCATAACCTTTATTTAGCAGTCAATATGTTGTTAAAACCCCAGTTACACCTAATCCAAAAGGGTCTAACTTTTAATGGGGTATTTAACAATGGTGCATCAGGGAGGGGGAGAGTTACCTGGACTCTTTGTTCCAGGAGGCAGTCACACCCTTTAGGTTAAGTACTTTAGAGTTTGTCAGTGTCAGGGACAGGAGGGTGTGACTGCGAGTCAGACAGGTATGGGGACCCAGGACGTAGTCATGGAGGAGCCTCAGCCCTTGTCCAACAGGTACGAGGTACTTGCTGTCTGGATGAGGAAAACGACTGCAGGGAGGATGGGCAAACTGACCACGGCACCGTGGTATGGGGGCCATCCAAGTGTTGGGAGAAGGAAGGAAGGAAGGAAGGAAGGAATGTGGTAGTGGTAGGAGACAATATAGTCAGGGGCATAGATACTGTTTTCTGCAGCCGTGAAAGAGAGTCCCAAAGGCTGTATTGCCTGCCTCGCGACTGGAGAAGAACTTGGAGGGGGAGGATCCAGTTCTCGTGGTCCATGTAGGAACCAGTGACATAGGTAGAACTAAGAATGAGGTTCTGCTGAGGGAGTTTGAGGAGCTAGGGTCTAAATTAATGAGCAGAACCTCAAGGGTAATAATCTCTGGATTGCTAATTGAGCCACTTGCAAATTGGCATAGGGTTAAGCAGATCAGAGAGTTAAATGCGTGTCTCCAAAGAGTGAAGGGGTTTTGATTCATGGGGCACTGGCAACAGTACTGGGGAAAGAGGGAGCTGTTCCGTCAGGACGGGCTCCACTTAAACTGGGACCAGCGCCCTGGCAAATCGAATAACTAGGGCTGTAGATAGGGCATTAAACTAAAAAAAAAGGGGGGGGGGGTCATGTGAGGGGAAATTTAGAAATCTAAAGAGAAAGGTCAAGGCAATAGAGCAGTGTAGTGATTTGGGTAAAAATAAGCAGAGTGTGACAGGAAGGGACAGAGAGTTTAACAGTAGCAGTGCAGCAGAGAATAAGGTCAAAGCAGGGAATAATGGTCAAAAGTTAAATTAAAGGCTCTTTATCTGAATGCAGGAAGCATTTGTAATAAGATAGACAAACTAGTGGCACAAACAGAGATGAATGGGTTTGATCTAATAGTCATTACAGAGACATGGTTGCAAGGTGACCAGGTTGGGGACTAAATGTTCCAGCGCACTTGAAGTTTCGAAAAGACAGGCAGAATGGAAAAGGTGGGGGGTAGCACTGATAATAAAGGATGACATAAGGACAGTAGCGAAAAAGGATCTTGGCTCGCAAGATCGGGAAGTAGAATCAGTATGGGTGGAGATAAGGAATAACAAGGGGCAGAAAACACTGGTGGGAGTAGTTTATAGACCCCCTAACAGTAGCTATACCGTTGAACAGAATATTAATCAAGAAATAGTAGGAGCTTGTAACAAAGGTAATACAATAATTGTGGGGGACTTAATCTTCATATAGACTGGACAAATCAAATTGGCAAAGGTAGTCTGGAGGACGAGTTCATGGAATGCATTCGGGATAGTTTCCTGGAACAATACGTCATGGAACCAACAAGGGAACAGGCTATTTTAGATCTTGTATTGTGTAATGAGACAGGGTTAATTAGCAGTCTCATAGTAAAGGATCCTCTGGGACAGAATGATTATAATATGATAGAATTTCACATTAAGTTTGAGAGTGACTTGCCTAAGTCCGAAACTAGAGTCTTAAACTTAAATAAAGCAAATTACATAGGTATGAGGGGCGAGTTGGCTAAGGTAGATTGGAAAAATAGATTAACAGGTATGGCGGTAGATAAGCAGTGGCTAGCATTCAAAGAAATATCTCATAATTCTCAACAAAAATACATTCCATTGAGAAACAAAAACTCCACGGGAAAAGTGATCAACTAAAAAAGAAAAAAGAAAGACTTGCATTTATATAGCGCCTTTCACGACCACCAGACGTCTACAAAGCACTTTAAAGTACTTTTGGAGTGTAGTCACTGTTGTAATGTGGGACATGCGGCAGCCAATTTGCGCACAGCAAGCTCCCACAAACAGCAATGTGATAATGACCAGATAATCTACTTTTGTTATGTGGATTGAGAGATAAATATTGGCCAGGACACCGGGGATAACTCCCCTGCTCTTCTTTGAAATAGTACCTTGGGATCTTTTACATCCACCTGAGAGAGCAGACAGGGCCTCGGTTTAACATCTCATCCGAAAGATGGCACCTCCGACAGTGCAGCACTCCCTCAGCACTGCACTGGAGTGTCAGCCTAGCTTTATGTGCTCAAGTCCCTGGAGTGGGACTTGAACCCACAATCTTCTGACTCAGAGGCGAGTGTGCTACCCACTGAGCCACGGCTGACACTGATGCTATCCTTAATTAAAGAAATTAAGGATAGCATTAGATTGAAAGAAGAAGCTTCTAATGTTGCGAAGAATAGTAGTAAGCCTGAGGATTGAGAGAGTTTCAGAAACCAGCAAAGGATGACCAAAAAATTGATAAGGGGAAAAAATAGAATATGAGAGAAAGCTAGCAAGAAATATAAAAACAGATTGCAAGAGCTTCTACAAGTATGTGAAAAGGAAGTGTAAGACGTGCGGAAATCGCCTCTCGCCCCGTCCAACAGTTTACAAAGTTCAGACCCTTCGACAGACAACACAAAACCCAATGAATCTGTGAAAAACTTCTTTTACTTAAAAATCAGCAAGAGATTACAAGTAAGCATCCAACAGTTATGTAGCATATAACAATTCCTGACTATATCTTGGCATACACAGAACTATCCCTTTACTTTAAGCTCAAGTGATAATAAGCAAAACACCACATATGTACTAATACCAGCGATTGGTCAATTCCGCGATGACTAGACGTATGATTTCTGACAACTGACCAGGTTGTCCAGCTGCAGCCTCGAGTGTCTTGAAACAGCACCTCTAAACCCCAAAATTTGGCAACCCTCCCACTGCGTACGTGTCCCTAACTATATGGCATAATGGTCATTAGTTGTTTCTCAGACACTCTTGTCACCAGTCCGTTAAACATCCATGGGCCTTCAAGGCCGGTTACATTCCATAGTCTGTAGCTGTTTCTGTTTTTTTTGCAATGGCTTCACAGTTCAATAGCTACTAGCTTCTTCTCCACAAAACTTTTTGAAGGTCTGTTTCCCTTACCTGTTGAAAGACAGTTGGAAGCCTTTCACTTTTTTTTAGCAGAAAGTCTCTGTTCCGGTTCGAGGCCTCTTTAATACCAGTTTTTCGCACAAGTTCCCATAGGAACCTCTCAACCTCTCAAAGCATGCTGGTATTTGGTCAACTTTTTATGTTTGGTCAAGTTACATCAAAATTGACAGCAAATGGCGTATTCGTACAGAAGACAGTAGCAAAAGTAAACGTTGGTCCCTTAGAGGCTGAGACAGGAGAAATTATTATGGGGGATAAGGAAATGTCAGAAACATTGAACAAATATTTTGTATCTGTCTTCACAATAGAAGACACAAATAGCATACCAAAAATGGTGGGGAACCAAGGGTCTAATGAGGGTGAGGAACTTAACATAATTAATATAAGTAGAGAAAAAGTACTAGAGAAACTAATGGGACTAAAAGCCGACAATCCCCTGGACCTGATGGCCTACATCAGAGGTGGCTGCAGTATTAGTGGATGCATTGGTTCTGACCTTCCAAAATTCCCTAGATTCTAGAACGGTCCCAGCGGATTGGAAGGTAGCAAATGTAACACTGCTATTCAAGAAAGGAGGGAGAGAGAAAACAGGGAACTACAGGCCAGTTAGCCTGACCTCAGTCGTCAGAAAAATGCTGGAATCCATTGTTAAGGAAGTGGTATCAGGGCACTTAGAAAATCATAACATGATTAGGCAGAGTCAACATGGTTTTGTGAAAGGGAAATCGTGTTTGACACATTTATTAGAGTTTTTTGAGGATGTAACTAGCAGGGTAGATAAAGGGGAACCAGTGGATGTAGTATATTTGGATTTCCAAAAGGCATTTGATAAGGTGCCACATAAAATGTTATTACATCAGATAAGGGCTCATGGGGTTGGGGTTAATATAGTAGCATGGATTGGTTAACGGACAGAAAACAGAGAGTAGGGATAAACTGGTCTTTTTCAGGTTGGCAGGCTGTAACTAGTGGGGTGCCGCAAGGATCAGTGCTGGGGCCTCAGCTAGTTACAATCTATATTAATGACCTAGATGAAGGGACCGAGTATAACGTATCCAAGTTTGCTGACGATACAAAGCTAGATGGGACAGTAAGCTGTGAGGAGAACACAAAGAGTCTGCAAAGGGATATAGATAGACTAAGTGAGTGGGCAGTAAGGTGGCAGATGGAGTATAATGTCGGGAAATGTGAGGTTATTCACTTTGGTAGGAAGAATAGAAAAACAATATTTTTTAAATGGTGAGAAACTTTTAAATGCTGGTGTTCAGAGAGATTTGGGTGTCCTCATGCAAGAAACACAAAAAGCTAGCATGCAGGTACAGCAAGCAATAAGGAAGTCAAATGGCATGTTGGCCTTTATTGCAAGGGGCTTGAAGTATAAGAGTAAAGAAGTCTTGCTACAATTGTACAGGGCCTTGGTGAGACCATACCTGGAGTACTGTGCACAGTTTTGGTCTCCTTATCTAAGGAAGGATATACTTGCCTTGGAGGCGGTGCAACGAAGGTTCACTAGATTGATTCCTGGGATGAGAGGGATGTCATATGAGGAGAGATTATGTAGAATGGGCCTATACACTCTGGAGTTTAGAAGAATGAGAGGTGATCTCATTGAAACATACAAGATTCTGAAGGGGATTGACAGGGTAGATGCTGAGAGGTTGTTTCCCCTGGCTGGAATGTCTAGAATAGGGGGCATAGTGTCGGGATAAGGGGTAGGCCATTTAAGACTGAGATGAGGAGGAATTTCATCACTCGGAGGGTTGTGAATCTTTGGAATTCTCTGCCCCAGAGGACTGTGGATGCTGAGTCTTTGAGTATATTCAAGACTGAGATAGATAGATTTTTGCACTCTCGGGGAATCAAGGGATATGGAGATCGGGCGGGAAAGTGGAGTCGAGGTGGATGATCAGCCATGATCTTATTGAATGGTGGAGCAGGCTCGAGGGGCCGTACGGCCTACTCCTGCTCCTATTTCTTCTGTTCTTATTACTGCAGAAGAGCTGAAGTTTTCATCAGTTTTCATGATTTGACAGATTCGCAGCCTGTGGAGAAGCAGTGAATGACAGACCGCAACTTCAGGATTTCCACGTTAGGCTGCGCATGCCCCAAATCCTGAAGTTACGGTCAGTTTCAAAGGCGAAATGACGGCGAACACTGCCAGTTCACTGTCATCAGGATCGCAAATTCCGGGCCATCGTTTTGAATCATCTCCTTGGACCAATTGTTTTATGTGGCAGAAAAATCCATCAACCGGTTTTTAAGATCAGTTTTCATCAGGAGTTATGATGGTGTGTTTCATATGAACTCCTTCTCTGGTAACATTTTATGCAACAGTTACTTGTTAAAATGTAACTTCCTGAATAAAGTTTTCAACTTTTAGGTTTAGCTAGGGCCACAGTTCCACCCTAAATGCAGTTGTACTCGCCTTGTACAACTCTCATTAAGCCAAACTTCCCTTGGTCATGGCAGAAACTGCATTATAATGGTTTGCTTAGATTTTTAGGGGAAAAAATTCAGTTGGTTGCACCTCCCGTTAGCGCCGTAAGAGGGCGCTAATGGGGTGCAAAGCAACTGGCGCCCAGGCGCGGCGATGTTTGCGCCGATTGCGCAATTAACTAGACATTTTGCGGCGGCGCTAAACACTACCGCCACGATCTCCTGCGCCGGCAGATCGTGACGTCAGTCGAGTGCGCTGCGCCCCGGAGCGGATATTGAGTGGCGCCCCCTGCCTTACCGCCTGCCGCTAGCAATGACAGGTTGAGGGGAGCGTTTTGCAGTCTGGAAGGGACTGGGGGAGCGCTATTTAAAGGCGACCGCTTCCTGCCTTTTTTTGTTGGTGACATTTTTGAACCACGCATTCAGAGAGAGAGACTTCTGGAGAGATTCAACGCTGTGTGAAGGAGTTTTGGGTACTGAGCAGCACTTTGCAGGTTCATTTTGATTTGCCCTTCCTTGTATCGATTTAGAAGAGACTGTGGGGGTTGCACTCTGAGCTCTTTCCCTGGGCCTCTCCATTGTTCTTTCAAGCAGATTTGATGTACAGGTCTCTCCAGGCTGAGATTCAAGGCTCCAATGAGCAGGATGTGGATGGAAAGCAAGATCAATCCTCCCCTTTAAGAACTGCCCGGCGCCATTGTGTCTCTGTTCCATTGCTGACTGACATCACATGAGCTTCGCCAGCGCTCTGAGTTAGCGCCTCGCTCATCGGCCTTTGCGCCTTAAGACAGATGTGTAGCGCCTGATTTAGCGCTCCAATCACCTCCAGGGGCGATAAAAGTCAAGTTTGCAGTCGGAGGCGATAGTTAGCGCCAGGCGCTAATCTTTGCGCCCGGCCGATAAATGCGCCCCAAATGGGGCGATACTGAATTTCTCCCCCTTAATGTCTTATCAGAGGAAAAAAATCTTGTCTAAACTTGATATGTTTTGCACGCTTACAAAATTTAACAGATTATTTATTATTTGACCTCCTTTTGATTTTTGTTTTCTTTCTCCTCTTCTCTCCCCCCCCCCCCCCCCCCCCACCCCACCCCTCCCTCGTCCACAGCCACATAATATTCCCCAATAAAAGGCAGGCAACTTACTCCTAGGTCTTCATCAATGCCCCAGTGTAACCAATTATTAAGAAATATTCATCCTTTTCTTCTTCCTATTTCACCTTTTTTTTCTCCCCAACCTGCTATTGCTTTATGTAAGATTGGGAATTCATTGTGTGAATTTGCTTGACTTTGCTAAATAACAGATAATGATACGTTTTTCTTTCTTGTTTTGCCCTGTGCAGGCAATTCTTTTTCCAACCCTTTCATTTTATTTTATCCCCTACTGCCATTACATTACATCATTGTGGAAAAAGCAAGGCTCCCAAGCTTCTGCCAGTGGCAACCACATGACTGGGAAATGTGCCAGAATTCCTGGGTTGACTTGCCCTCTATTTTTGGTTCCCTGTGCAAAGGGAAACATTTCATCTGTGCTGAATTACTCCTTCCTTCCCTCCACACTTCACTCCATTGGGAACCATGGTGACAAAATTCTGCCATTCTATGCGGTCCTTTGATGGACCAAAGCATTGTAGCAACAGACCATTCAGTGTTATTTTTTACCAAATTACTCTATTGAATGGAGTTAGGTCACAGATCAGCCATGATCTCATTGAATGGCGGAATAGGCTCGGGGAATAAATAGCCTGCGCCTGTTGCTATGAATTACACACACATACTGAGAATGACATGATTTCTTTGGCAGCACCTTCCAAACCTACAATCTCCACTTAGAAGAACAAGGGTTGCAGGTGCATGGGGACACCTCCAAGTTTCCCTTCAAGTCACACAACATCCTGATCTATTTCACTGCTTCTTCATTGTTTTACTATATTAAAGATGCGATATAAATGCAAGTTGTTGTATACTCTTTTGTTAGAAGAGTTTGCTCTTGTCATTCCTGCTGTGAGTCCAATAAATGATGTACCCGTTACATAATTTCCAATAGTGGAAAGTTTTTTTTAAATTCAAATTTTTCAACATCGATTAAGAAAGAAATAATTTGCATATAGGGCCTTTCACAACCTCAGGATATCCCAAAGCACTTCACAGTCAACGAAGTGCTGTTGAAGTGTAGTCACTGTTGTAATGTATGGTAACGTGGCAGACCATTTGCGCACAGCAAGGTCCCAAAAACAGCAATGAGATAATGACCAAATAATCTGTTTTAGTGATGTTGGCTGAGCGATTAAATATTGGCGAGTACACAGAGAGAACTCCCCTGCTACTCTTCGAATAGTACCACGGGATGTTTTATGTCAAACCTGAGAGAACTGACGGGACGTTGGTTTAATGTCTCATCCGAAAGATCGTCTCGAGCTCTGACAGTGTAACGCTCCCAATTTACAATGGAAAGGGTTTGATCCATGGTCTGATTTTTAGTTGCTTGAACTCCGCTAACGTGTCAGTAGGAGTGCTAGACTTGGCCTGGTACCCTTGAGGTGAGGAGAGGATAAATAAGACAAGGGTTCCTGTGTCTGATCACTTTTTCCTGTAACTCCTGCTGTAAAGCATGTGTGTCTAGATATTGGAAGAGGATGGGATTGGGTTCAGCTATGATCTCATCAGTTGAATAGCCTACTGATGCTTTCTATATAGGCTCGTGCATGGAGAATGGCCTCCTGGGCAAGGAGCACTGCTGGTGCCCATCAAACTGTGGCGGAGCAGGTGTCGCTGACTTTGAAGAAAAAAGGGAGAAAGTTGGGAAAAACACAAAGAAGTGAAGGATACTGCGATAATTCTTTTGCAATGAGCTACAGTGTCTTTATTTTTAATTTGTATATATCCATTCTTTTTAATCTATTCATTATTTTAATGTTTCCTTGATAATTCTGATTCTTGAGCCTTGGTATGAAACAAGGCAGGATGCTTGACCACGATCTCTCATTATATTTAAATGTTTTTTGTGTCTCTCGCAAATTTACTGGTCACTGATAATTGCAGAAGTTTATTACACACAGCTCAGCAGGTTATTTCTATTAGTTAATTTCTGAAGATCATCTCATTCACACAGTGTTGCACATTTGGGGAATTATAGCTGCTTGGCTCATTGCACCTGTGCTGGTGCTAGCTGTTCAAAGGAAATGTTATTTGAAACAAAAGAAATATTTAAACTAAAGTCCTAAGTTATTGTTCTGCGTGCATCTTGTTCAATTAGGCTTGTGCCAGAGAATCCGTTAATATTTTTGCTGTGAGCGTCAGTTCAGTGGGATTTGCACTCAAGGTTAACCACAGCTTAAGTTCCGACACTTGTGATTCAGTTAACTATAAAAAAAAACCAAGCTGGATTTGTAAGGCTTGTTGGCATCTTTCTTTACAGAAACATTGTTAAGTCAGACCTTACTAAAAATTAAGACCTATTACTCAGGCATGTATTCCCCCATCCATCTACTCATATATAATGTTTTTCTTTGTAGTTTTCTATCTATTCGCCTGGCCCCAGCACCATCTCTTACTGAGAAGAAGGGTAGACCTCTGTCAATATTGCTCTTTAGCTAGCTACTTAAGTACTACCTGCCAAACAATTAAAAAAAAATTGTAATAAAAATCCACACACTCTCCCTTGTTCCCGGCAGAGAAATGATTGACCTCTGCTTAGTGCAGCTCACAGACCATTTAGCTATGGGGGAACAGTTGTTATGAACTTGCATCTTACTCCATGATATGATGGGTTTGAGGAACTATAAACTATACATCCTTAAGACTCATGTCTTTTTAACACCAAGCTGAATCCAGCTGCATCCAGACATGTCTTCAGTTGCTCACACCTGCCTACCAGCATATATTTCTCTTTCTTCTTAATTTGTTTTTTTTTATATAATTTGGTATTGTGTCGAAGATTTCAGTTTCTGAAGCAGTAACTATGTATCTTTTTGCAGTGTGGTAATTTCTGAGGTTTGCAGGTTAAGCCTATGAGTAGATGTATGCAATGGGGTTAGGTAACTTTCCTCTCTTGTAATTTGCACTAGACTAAGTACTTCTGTTGGTTGCTGTAATGGAAAGATATATATTTGCAAAGGCAATTCACCATATTGGACATTCAAAGTTTGAGGATGTTTAACTCACAGCATGAATAGCGTTGTAGAATATGGAAGTTTATAGTTGGGTAAAACCTTTTGTTTGCTGCAGAGCAAAATATATATTATATGATGAAGATAATGGGTATGAATGCCAAGCTTGGTCTAATATATTGTAAACTGGTGATGCAAATCTGGAGAAATATTTTTTGTTCAAGGATTAGCTGTACTGCTTATTTAATATGTTGTGTTTTAAACTCTTGGATTGCGAGCTGCAATTTCCTTGCTTTTTTTCCCAGCCCCCCCATCCCCAAAAAAGTAAACACGAAGCATGTGTTTTATTTATTGCACCATGACCTACAAAACTGCACATTTTGTACAGCTCAATTTTTTTTTAACAGTATATTTCAAATTAACCATTTGGGCAGCACGATGTTCCAATATGTTGTATCATATGCGGTTGGGCATTGTTTTATGCTGCACCCTCTAAATTTGAGCTCATCCGTAACCTAACTCGCGCCAAGTCCTGTTCACCCATCACCCCTGAGCGCGCTGACTGACATTGGCTCCCGGTCCGACAACGCCTCAATTTTAAAATTCTCATCCTTGTTTTCAAATCCCTCCATGGCCTGTTCCCTCCCTGTCTCTGTAACCTCCTCCAGCCCTACAACCTGCCGAGATCTTTGCGCTCTTCCAACTCTTGGGCATCCGTTCAGCGCTCCACCATTGGCGGCCGTGCCTTCAGCTGCCTCGGACCTAAGCTCTGGAATTCCCTCCCTAAACCCCCCCCCTCCTCGGTTAAGACGCTCCTTAAAACCTACCTCTTTTGGTCATCTCCGTATGTGGTTCAGTGTCCATTTTTGTTTGGGAACACTCCTGTGAAGTGCCTTGGGATGTTTTACTTCGTTAAAGGCGCTATATAAATGCAAGTTGTTGTTGTAGGAGCCACCGACAACAAATGTTAAATCATGTACCTTGGGATGTACTTCATTCGTTGTACAAGTTGTTCCATTTTTCAGATTGCTGACCATTACAGTGTTAGTAGAAAATCAATAATTCATGAAATAGCCTGGCCATTCCTAACTTTATGCTATTCCACCCCCACCCCTCCCTTTAGGCTGCAATAATTAACACAAATGGAGAACTGAAAGGATACACAGACCAGAACCTTTTTCCAGTGAAGGGTGAGTAGAAATTGAATACATAAAAGCACAATTTATGTGAACTAAAATCGAATACTCAGCAAATCGCCTCACTTATCAACATGAATCAACTAGAATTCTAATTTGCAGTACACATCTGTCATATATAAGTAATCAGCTTGAGAGGAGGTGTTTTAGGGAGTTTTACATCTGGAACTGATTCTGGGTTCAGTTCTCGGGGATATCGCCTTCAGTAGAGATGAGTTTCTATTTGGAAGCAAATTGAGAACTGGATTCCATTAACTTAGAGTTTTATACTTTAGAATATTAAGGACTCTGATGATGTCTGAAATCTGGATCAGTACTTCAATCTGTGCAGGCCAATTTAGTGGAATCGTTCCAAATATATCAGTAAGCATCTCCTTAAATATGTGCGCCTTTTTCTTTTACAGCCTATGCGTGGATGCGCATGCTGTATGCAGGCGAATTGCAGACATTGCATGTATGTGCATGTGTTCAAACTTTATTTTATTCTTTTCTTCGAGTCACTCGTCTACTGCCAGTTTATACTACTGACAACTATCCTCCGTCGCACTGATGAGACCTTTTTCTACAGATGGAGAGAGCAGGGCAGTAGGATTAGTGTTGCATTGCTCTAGCAAAGAGCTGCCGCATTATGATGGGCCAAAGAGCCTCCTCCTATGGTATGTGTCAGGCAGGAGCCGACAGCAAGTCTGGAGAACGCAGTATACTAATGCAGCATAATACTATGTTACAATTGTTCTGTGTGGCTATTCTCCATTATGTTATAGCTGTACTCGCACTGACGAATGAATGGTTGGTTGAATTTGCATGAGTGGGAAATTATCCTAGCAGGCAGGAATTGAGTTAATATGGTTACAGCTGAAACCCCTCCATTCTACCCTAAATTCCCCATATTTCAGCACTCACTAGCTGTGCTAATCTGGCCCTTATAAGTTACTCTATACTCTATATAGGTCATTAAATACATTTAAGGTGGAGATAGACAGATTTTTGCAAGATAAGGGAGTGAAGGGTTATGGGGAGCCGGCAGGGAAGTGGCTTTGAGCCCAAGGTCAGCCATGATTTTATTGAATGGCGGAGCAGGCTCGAGGGGCCAAGTGGCCTATTCCTGCTCCTATTTCTTATGTTCTCTCATTCTAACTGTAAGTATGAGTTGACAGCAAAGCTGACTCTGTACATACAGAGATCCTAAGATTTTATTTCTTCTGCTTGCCCCTTTTCCACAAAGGACTGTTGCTGTGAAGGAGAGCAGAGCAAGGCCCCAAGGATTCAATCGCCAAGCGCCTCCGTTGATTTAACAGGGATCAGTAACCTTTTCATTCCTAGATGCTGATCTACAGCAGTTTGTCATTTTCCAAACCTCATATCAGCTGAGTAACCCGAGAACAGGTTGTCCGTTATCACCACTTGCTCTCAGCATTTAATTTCAGAGTAATGTTAAGGTGTTAGAATTATCCCTCTGCTCTGAGCGCGTTTATAAAAAAAAATAATAACTCCAGCTACCATCCTCCAGAAATGGCTCAACTCTTGCTATCAGCAAAGCTGGAGACTAGCTTTTGTTTTGCCCATCAGCGGGAGAGCTATTTATGGTTTTTTTTAAGTACACAATGTGGCCCAAACTTACTGCCTTGGACCAGATGACTACACTGCTGGTGGCAAACACATTTTCAAGTGTGAAACAGTTATCAATTAGGCGGTGGGAAATAACCTAAATGGTGAGCCTTGCCCAAGGTTTTTGTCTGTGTGAGCTGCAGAGATCCCTATCATAGAGCCTCTCAGCCCTCAAGGCTTTAAATCCATGTTCCCATTAATTGGCACATATCTCAATTTTGCAGGTCCAACAGATCGCAATGTTCTTATTAGGATTTGTCCGCCAACTGAGGCAAAAGTGCTAAAAGTAGCCAATTCCCAGAGTCCAGGACATCAAAATTGAAACAAGTCAAACCACCAAATAAGAATTAACTGCAATTGGCACTAAGTTGCCTGGGCTTTCGGGGGCTGGAACAGCAGGGTTCGGGGGCTGCAGGTGACTCGAGGGCTACAGTTTGGGCACCATGCCTCGTACCTACTCGGAGAGAGACATGCGTCCGAGGTCCTGCACTGCTTGCTTCATATTTAGGTCTAAAATCAGTACTAAACTCATTGCTCATGGAGGGGAATTTTTGTAAGAGATCTACATTAGGATATGTTTTTTGGCCTAGTTTACAATGAATGTTTTAGAAGCTGCACCACCTTTTACTCCTGTTAATAGTACTAACATCTTGAATCTAAATAGGGGCTAAAGAATAGAAACATCTTGATGGAGAAGGGTCAGTAAATTGAGGCAGGAAACTGAAGGTCTTCTGAGTCATCTGCCATGATCACAGCAGTCAGAATTCTAGTATGTGCCTGCTAATGGTACGGTTATGACTCAACCATTTGAGCTTTCATGCAAAATACCCAACTAACTCTTTAACAGAGTATGTGGTTAAGTTAGCATCTTAATAAATATCCATTTTGTTCATCTTTTGTATCACTCATGATTTTTTTATGTTTGGTAATAGCTGACAGTGAGTTACAATGTTATAATTAAATTGAGCAGCTCTGATGACCTCCTTAACAATGAGAAAGAAGTTCAGCTGGAAGTCTCTGATTGAATTACTGCCATAAATTCACTGCTTAAGTTCAGTGTTAAGTAGCAACTTTGCTCAGTTAGTGTCACACTCACCTCGGTGTCAGAAGTTTGTGCATTCAAGCCTCGGACCAGGAGTTGGTGCTCATAATCTAAACTGAGACTCCATTGTGAGAGGTGTGGTCCTTCAGATGAGACATTTAAAAATTGAGTAACGCCCCATTTGGGGCGCTAACTTCGCTGCCCGGAAAAATTAGCGTCCCCCGCACCGGAACTTCAGTGGTTGCACCCCAAGAGGGAAGTGGGGTGCTACTGGAAGCGCCCTGCATCCCTCTTGGGGCGCTGCGAGTCAATATCGTGGCGCTATGTGCCGCGGTACTGCAGGCCTTCCTCCCCTTCTTAAAGGGGAGGGGCCTTGCGCAGTGCGACCCGGGGTCCAGCTGGGCACCCGGGGATCGGGAGTGCCGGCAAAAGAGCACGGCACTCGAAGTGCTGGGCTCTAGGAGCGCAGCCGGCACTCCGCGGGGTGGGGGGGGCGTTCAGGAGGCCGGAGAGAGGAGTGCTGGCAGGCGGCCAGCAACAAAAATGGCCGCCCCGCACCTCGCCTTTAAATTGCGCCTCCCCGGCCGCAGGTAGGCCCCCCTGGCCCCATCGGACATGGCGTCCGGCGGTAAGTCAGGGGGCGCCCCCGAAGATCGGCCGGGGCGCTGCGCACGGCGATGACGTCATCGCCGTCGGCACAGCGCCGCCGCTAACCTCCTGCTGAATTTCGCGGGAGGCGTGGGCGGTGCCAATTTTTCCCCCATTAAGCCCAGGCCCTGCCTGCTTGTTAGTGGTTCAGGTGGATGTTCAGGATCCCATTGCACTATAGGAGGAAGAACCTAGATTCCTATTGGTGCCTCAGCTGGTTTCCCGCAGTGTCTTGACCAACATTTCTCCCTCAACCCATACTACCACAAAACATGTCATTGCTGTTGATGAGATTTTTTGATGTTTATAAAATTCCTACTGCATTCACCTGCATAACAGTCACCGCAGCTTAAAGTAATTCGTTGTGGTTTGAACAATAGAGGCAGTATGATATTGGATAATATGGGTCTTTGATCGTGAAATGGGACTTAAAGGGGGTACACCTCAAAAGAATAGGCACTATCAATTATTTTACTTCATAAATCAATAAACTCTTCAGTTTATTAGTTATAATGACAGGAAATCTCTGTGGGTATGGACTTTACCAGTAGGTATACATTTCTCAACACCTATGATGAAGATAAAGGTGGAGGGTAATCGAGAGTAACACCACTGCCTGGTGAAGCATTGGTTTACCCAAGAGAAATCAAGAGATGCCATCGATGAGAAGAAGCAAATTGTGGTTGTAGGGGATTCTATGGTTAGGGCAACGACAGCAGTCTAAAATAGTAAGCTCGGGGGGGTGGGGGGAGTTACGGAGAGATGTACCTTAAGATTGAAGATAGATTAAAGAAAAGGATAGTGAAAGAAAGAAATAAGTGTCTACAAATGTTCGCATATAGAAAGAAAGAAAGAACTTGCATTTGTATGTGCCTTTCACAAGCTCCGGGCACCCCAAAGCTCTTCACAGCCGATGAAGTACTTTTTAAGTGTAGTCACTGTTGTAATTTAGGGAAACAAGTCTCTGGAGTGGGACTTGAACACACGACCTTCTGACTGAGGTGAGAATGCTACCATTCCACCAAGGCTGACACACTGACATTAGTGCAAGAGAAGTGATACTGAAATTTGCTGATGACAATTAGAGGGCATGGCAATGTTTCAGGAGAACCTAGGCAGGGTAGTGCAGTGGGCAGAAGGTGGGAGCTGCAGATAAATGGGAAAAAATAATAGTGTAAGTAAGTATATGCTAAGTATAATTGAAGAGCTAGCACCAGCACAGACGTGATGAGTTGACTAACCTCCTTCTGTGCTATAATTTCTGTGATAAGCCTGGTCTGTGACACTAGACTTGGGTATCTAGAACATCATAGTGGTTAGCATGTCCAAGCTTCCCTGTATACGTTGTTCTACTATGCTGAAGTCAGATGCCCATCACACAGTTGACAAACTCCGAGACTTGGGACAATAGCTGTAGGATGTTGCTACCCTGGAACATCTGCCTGATTGGGTTGCAGATAGGTAAACATCGGTTGCTGAAGTTCTACCGGTCTAACTGATCGAATCAGCATTTGATGGAGTATGGTGTGTGTCCATTGCTTTAGTCAGCAGGATGATGATGATAAAACACTCATTTTATGGTGAGTTGTACTATTTGCGAGGCATTCCTTTTTGCCTGCTGTTTACCTTACCTGCTGTTGTCTTAACAACTAACTTGTTGTGAATAGCCACTTTGGGGGGCGGGAAGGAAGGTAAGTAGAGTCTCTTTGGGAGTCGAGTTGGCGGTGGAATTTTGGAACCAAGTCAACCTCCTGTGGCAGATTTGGTAATCTGATACCCGAGCCAGACAGGTGTGCAGTACTCCAAGCCACTGTTTGAATAGCAAGCCTGACCCACTAAATGAACCAGAGGGGTAGACTTGTCGCTGAGGGTTGGAATTCTTTCCACTTGGTTCTAGATAAGCTATAAGCCAATGGCCTATTGGGTAGGGGAGCCAGCTGGACAAACAGAAGAAAATGTACCAGTGCTCTTTTCTGGTAGGTTACATGGTTAAACTCCAACAGTACCCATGTACACTCTCTTGGGAGTCCCTAAGCCAAGCTGTGTAAATTGTCAGGATCGCAACAAGAACAAAAACAACAACAACAACTTGCATTTATATAGCACCTTTTAACGTAGTAAAACGTCCCAAGGTGCTTCACCAGAGCATTATCAAACAAAATTTGATACCGAGCCACACAAGGAGAAATTCCGGCAGATGACCCAAAGCTTGGTCAAAGAGGTAGTTTTAAGGAGCATCTTACAGGAGGAAAGAGAGGTGGAGAGGTTTAGGGAGGGAGTTCCAGAGCTTAGGGCCGAGGTAGCTGAAAGCATGGCCAGCAAAGGTGGAGCGATTAAAATCGCGGATGCGCAAGAGGCCAGAATTGGTGGAGCGCAGAGATCTCGGAGAGTTGTAGGGCTGGAGGAGGTTACAGAGATCGGGAGGGGCGCGGCCATGGAGTGATTTGAAAACAAGGATGACTATTTTAAAACTGAGGCTTTGCTGGACCGGTAGCCAATGTGAGCATAGGGATGATGAGTGAACTAGACTTGGTGCGAGTTAAGGGCAGTAGAGTTTTGGATGAGCTCAAGTTTACATAGAGTGGAAGATGGGAGGCCAGACAAGAGAGCATTGGAATAGTCAAGTCGAGACGTAACAAAGGCATGGATGAGGGTTTCAGCGCAGATGAACTGAGGCAGAAGCAGAGGTGGGCGATGTTACGGAGGTGGAAGTAGGCTGTCTTTGGTGATGGAGCGAATGTGGGGTCGGAAGCTCATCTCCGGGTCAAATACGACTCCAAGGTTGCGAAATGTCTGGTTCAGCCTCAGACAGTTGCCATGGAGAGGGATGGAATCGGTGGCCAGGGAATGGAGTTGGGGACTGAAGACAATGGCTTCGGTCTTCCCAATATTTAGTTGGTGGGACTTTCTGCTCAGCCAGTACTGGATGTCGGACAAGCAGCGTGACAAATCAGAGGCAGTGGAGGGGTCGAGAGAGGTGGTGGTGAGGTAGAGCTAGATGTCATCAGCGTACTTGTGGAACCTGACGTGTTTTCTGATGATGTTGCTGAGGGGCAGGTGAGGAATAGGAGGGGGCCAAGGATAAATTCATGGCGGGGGCGGGGGCTCCAGAGGTAACGGTGTGGGAGCGGGAAGAAAAGCCATTGCAGATGATTCTCTGGCTACAACAGGATAGAAAGGAATGAAACCAGACGAGGGCAGTCCCACCCAGCTGGCTGACGGAGGAGAGGCGTTGGGAGGAGGATGATGTGGTCAACTGTGTCAGAGGCTGCAGACAGGTCGAGAAGTCTGTGCCCCTTGGCCTTAAGGGAGCGGAGATGAGGGCCGTACCAAAGGGAACAACCAGGGTGAGAGGGTAATGATTTTAATGGGAACAAGTTAATCAAAGGTGGAGGTGAGGGTGTGATTGAACCTTGATAAGTAGGTTGCGTCCCTGCAGGAGGAGAGTGTGTATCTATATCGAACAGTTCTCAGTAGCTTGGTTAGAGTTTATTAAACATGGTGATGGGTTTCCTTGCACCCAGCTGGCCAAAAATATGATTAGGAGTCCACCATGTTGGTATTCAACATGGAGTGGGTGGACATGAGTTTACTCCTTCGATTTGCCACAGAGAGTTCCTGATCTCAGCTGGGCTGTTGTCAGCCGAGAACTTTGAACAGTTTCAGAAGAGGCCTGGTATCAGTAGGTGCTAATAAAATTGCTGGATCACTGGTGAAGAGAAGGAGGATTTGGGGAGTCAGATTAGTAGCAGTCATGTGTTTTTCCACTACGATCTTCCTGTTGGTGAAATTGCCGCACTCTATAAGCAAGAGGGAAAGCCCGCTATTTATAAAGCTGCACATTACTATAAATTGTAAAGTCTTCCCTTCCCATGCATCCTTTATGGATTTAATCCATAAGTAGATGTATTGCATATGAAATAATAGCTGAGGCACAGCAGATGTGTTACAGGGTTGACTGTTGGCATTCTAAGCTGTGAAAGAGAATTGTGCAAGCATTTCACAGTCATCCGAGCCCAGAAACTATTCTACACCTTGCATGCTCACAATCATTTTTATTGTTTAGGATAGTTTGAAACATTTGTCTTTTCATTACATCTAGTAAATTACCTTTGTCAAAATATGTGGACAGCGCAACATACGTCACATAAAAATCGTAGTATGATGAATGCTAACTGCAAATCGTGCAACTGCAAAATGGGTTCATAGTGCACGATTCTTTTTTTTCTAAATCTCATGCAACCCATCCCTTGCAACTGAACTGAATTGCAGGTGATCAGATTCTTAGATAAAAGAATAATGTAAAAGAAGGAAACCAACTCCACATTTAAGAGTGCCTCTAGTGTCCTCCAAGTGCTCCAATTTTTCTTCTCCTTTCCTGAAGAGAAATAATGAGCAAGCTTTATAAGAGCGCCTCATTACACCTTTCAGAAATATCCCTAAGTCGTCATCAAAGAACTAAATTGTACAGTTGCTTCGATTATTTGGGTAAGCACTGTAGCCATTTTGCACGCAGCAAGATCTCACGAATAGCAAGATGATGATAAAGCCAGTTAATCTGTTTTTGGCAGTGTTGTTTAAGGGAGAACTATTGGCAGGACAGAAGGAATTTTACTGCTAACTTAGCAAAGCTGGCACTCCTAAAGGAAGGCACTGATCCCCACTGGGGTATGGTTCCTTAGATGCCAGCTCCCTCCGGAGCTCTGTCCAACTAGCCCGTATTCATGCGTTAGCCTAGAGAATGAGTGTGATGGCAGTATTTTCAAGTGCCCAATTTCCCCCCCCCCCCCCCTCCTCATGACCGACAGCGCACACAAGCACATGCAGTCAGGACCAGGGACTCTAGCTGCAGCAATGCCACGGGAATTTGTAGTTTCCCTACTGAGATGAACTTACAAGGCACAGATCAGGGATTGAACCAAGGGCATTCTGTATGGCTGAGTTATCTTTTTTTTTAAGGAAAAATCTGAAGTCTTTTTAGATTGCCCACTGCTCTCCTGTGAGATCTGATAAAAGTTATAGCAGCAGATGTGTAATTCAGTTAAATAAATAAATAAATAAAAATTGCCATACATCTTCCCTAAGTAAGAGATTGATTGGGTTGAGGACCTGCTCCAAGGCTGCGAGAATGAATCAAGGCAACTGGTCCTCTGGTTTCTGATTCCAGTTGGGAGGCACTTGGCCCTGTCTTAACAATTCCCCATTTTTTGAAACCAGGAATTTGAGTTATGGTGATTCATGGACAGAAATCCGTGCGTTATGTCTCTAGGCTTCCACAATATGGCCCTACATATTTTTAATTTGGTTTCACATCAATGGAAACATCATAAAATTTGACACAGTGGGTTTGTAATCAGCGCTATACTTGATGCTAAGGTGTCAGAAGGTTGTGAGTTCAAGTCCCACTCCAGGGACTTGAGCGCAAAAATCTAGGCTGACACTCCAGTGCAGTACCGAGGGAGTGTTGCACTGACGGAGGTGCCGTCTTTCAGGTGGGAAGTTAAACCAAGGCCCCGTCTGCTCTCTCAGGTGGACGTAAAAGATCCCATGGCACTATTTCGAAGAAGAGCAGGGGAGTTATCCCCGGTGTCCTGGCCAATATTTATCCCTTAACCAACATCACGAAAGCAGAGTCAATATCACCTTGCTGTTTGCGGGGGCTTGCTGGGCGCAAATTGGCTGCTGCGTTTCCTACATTACAACAGTGACTGCATTTCAAAAAATAATTTCATTGGCTGTAAAGTGCTTTGGGACGTCCGGTGGTCGTGAAAGGCACTATATAAGTCTCCTAACTTGAGGAAGGACATTCTTGCTATTGAGGGAGTGCAACAAAGGTTCACTAGATTGATTCCTGGGATGGCCAGACTGACATATCAAGAAAGACTGGATCAACTGAACTTGTATCCTCTGGAGTTCAGAAGAATGAGGGGGGATCTTATAGAGACGTTTAAAATCCTGACTGGTTTAGACAAATGTCTGTCTTTCTTTCTTTCTTTCTTTCTTTCTTTAAGTCATGACGCTATTGGTGTTATTAAGCTTTCTTTTGTGTTGCTCTTGCATTTCTTACAGTTGCTAAATTACATTTATCTTAACCGTTGCTAAAAAAATTTAACGTAGCTACAGTATTAGTGATCTACAAGGGTGTTTTTTGGTTTGCCTGTACTGAATCTGCCCCATTTGTGTGCATTAGCTCTAAAATTACAAATGCAGTTTTGAAGGAACTGCACATGCATGATTCTCACTGGTGCAAAGTTGGAGGAAGGTGCCTTAAAGCCAGAAATATGGAAACTGCATTGTTGGCTTGTATGAATGAATTGAGTGATCAGCTTTTCCATAGCAAACCTAACCCAAGTTTATATTTGCTGCCACTGGTTGGAAGTATCCAGTTAGATCCCTCCCAAGCAGCATTTTGGTGCCTCAAAAAGCACTAGCCCCACCTTGCTTACTTTACATGGAGGCAACCATGTTAAATAAATGGGGTATCAGACTTTGTGAACCTGGCTACTTCAAAACAGAATTTGTTTCAGCCAGACCGAGCAAACGACTCCCTGTATTTTACCGTTTCTACATAAACTGTAAGAGTATTGGTTGATTTTTTTTAATACAAGAGCAGGCTTTTTAACTATTTATCTACTCTTTTGGCTGAAATTCATCATGGTAATAGATTTGTGAAATGTAACACATGTCTTGAGTATATTTTCACAAGGTCTAATTTGTTAGTGAATTAAGTTGTCAGTCCTGATATAGCTATTTCTGTATTCTACCCTTATGCAATTCTGATGTACTATGCCATCCAGTCCAGCTGGGCCTTTACCCCAAAAGAATTCTCATTCCATTTCCCATCACAGTTCTTTTCTTTTATTCATTCACTGGATGTGGGTGCCTCTAGCAAGGCCAGCATTTATTGCCCATCCCCAAGTGCCCTTGAGAAGGTGGTGGTGAGTCGCTGCCTTGAACTGCTACAGTCCGTGTGGTGAAGGTACTCCCATAGTGTTGCCGGGGAGTATAATAAACTTTAAATGTTTAAATGCCACAGAACTGTAATGGAAGAAAAGCAAATTTTGTGTTATAGAAAACATAAGCAATGTAGAACATGGAAAGGTAACGGGCCTTTTAACTATTTATCTGTTGATTTGGCTGAATTCCATCTTGGTGATCATTCTTTGCTATATTGTGTGTGCAGTGCGTAAGTTAACAGTATTACAGCTAACACCGTTTAAGTGAATATCTGAGAAACGGCTATTTTTGATGTGTTCTATGCTTATCAAAGCAGTCGGTTTTGAATTTTGCTTTGAGCTCCTGTAACTAACAGCAGAACTTGTTTGGGTACTTTTGACAAGCAAGAGCAGATCCCAGTTTAGCATAAAAATATAAGAAAGGATGAGATTGTAATTCACTGTATCTTAGTGGACAATTCTCTCTGGCGCTTTCTTTATTTTGGCATGCTTTGAGATGTAAAAAGAATAATCAGGAGCTGTTCTTTTTCTTTCTTTTGTGTCTCTTCAATTTTCTTCCCATTAATATATGATCTATTTTTCAAAGAAGTGCAAGGAGTTCGCCTGGTGTCCTGGCCGACATTCATAGGAGTAGGAGGAGGCCATTCAATGAGATCATGGCTGATCATAGAATCATAGAAAGTTACAGCACGGAAGGAAGCCACTTCGGCCCATCGTGTCCGCGCTGGCCAACAAAGAGCTATCCAGCCTAATCCCACTTCCCAGCTCTTGGTCCGTAGCCCTGCAGGTCAGAGCATCCCAAGTGCACATCCAAGAACTTTTTAAATGTGGTTAGGGTTCCTGCCTCTACCACCCTTTCAGGCAGTGAGTTCCAGACCCCCACAACCCTCTGGGTGAAGAAATTTCCCCTCAAATCCCCTCTAAACCTTCCACCAATTACTTGAAATAAGTGCCCCCTGGTTTTTGACCCCTCTGCTAAGGGAAATAGGTCCTTTCTATCCACTTTATCTATGCCCCTCATAATTTTATACACCTCAATAAGGTCTCCCCTCAGCCTCCTCTGTTCCAAGGAAAACAGACCCAGCCTATCCAGTCTTTTCTCATAGCTAAGATTCTCTACTCCCGGCAACATCCTTGTAAATCTCCTCTGTACCCTCTCTAGTGCAATCACATCTTTCCTGTAATGTGGTGACCAGAACTGCACGCAGTACTCTAGTTGAGGCCTAACTAGTGTTTTATACAGTTGAAGCATAAACCCCCTGCTCTTGTATTCTATGCCACGGCTAATAAAGGCAAGCATTCCGTATGCCTTCTTAACCACCTTATCTACCTGGCCTGCTACCTTCAGGGATCTGTGGACATGCACTCCAAGGTCCCTTTGTTCCTCTACACTACTCGGTGTCCTACCATTTAATGTGTATTCCCTTTCCTTGTTAGCGCTCTCCAAATGCATTACCTCACACTTCTGATTGAATTCCATTTGCCACTGTTCTGCCCACCTGACCAATTTATTGATGCCTTCCTGCAGTCTACAGCTCCCTTCTTCAGTATCAACCACACAGCCGATTTTAGTACCATCTGCAAACTTCTTAATCATACCCTCTATATTCAAGTCTAGATCGTTGATATATACCACAAAAAGCAAGGGACCCAGTACTGAACCCTGTGGAACCCCACTGGAAACAGCCTTCCAGTCACAAAAACACCCATCAACCATTGCCCTCTGTTTCCTGTCTCCGAGCCAGTTTTGAATCCAACTTGACACTTTGACTTGTATCCCATGGGCTTTTAACTTTGTGACCAGTCTGCCTTGTGGAACCTTATCAAAAGCCTTGCTAAAGTCCATATACACTACATCAAACGCACTACCCTCATCTACCCTCCTTGTTACCTCCTCAAAGAATTCAATCAAGTTGGTCAGACACGACCTAACTCCATATACCCGCCTTAGGCCCATATCCCTTAATACCTCTGGTTAACAGAAAGCTATCAACCTCAGATTTAAAATTAACAATTGATCTAGCATCAATTGCCATTTGTGGAACAGCATTCCAAACTTCTACTGCCCTTTGTGTGTAGAAGTGTTTCCTAATTTCACTCCTGAAAGGTCTGGCTCTAATTTTTAGACTATGCCTCCTGGTCCTAGAATCCCCAACCAGTGGAAATAGTTTCTCTCTATCTACCCTATCTGTTCCCCTTAATATCTTGGAAACTTCAATCAGATCACCTCTTAACCTTCTAAATTCTAGGGAATACAATCCTAATTTGTCTAATCTCTCCTCATAACTCAACCAATACAAGCAAAACAGATTAACGGGTCATTTTTCACATAGCTGTGCACAAAACAAGAGTTGCTGTACTCTACAAGTAATCCACTGGCTGTGAAGTGGTTTGGGATGTCCTGAGGGTGTGTAAATGTATGTCTGTGCAAGATCTTTCATCTCTCTCTCTCTCTTTTCCGCCCCCCCCCCCCCCCCCCCCCCCCGGCTCCTCTCCTGATGATACTACTGGAGTAGATTTCCACATATGGTGCCACGTCCCCCTGTATCCTGTCCAAGCGCCCATTCTTCATGCAAAAGCCAAGACAATTATCTTTTTAACGCAGGTCTTGCCAAATTTTACTGTGTTCGACTTCACTTTTGATTGAATTAAATGATTGTCTTATGTGGAGGGACCCTTCAACTAAGGCTTGCTTGTCCAAGAAAGGCTGCTGAAAGTTAAGGCTGTGGAAGTACATTTTATTTCGTGCTTCAACTTGTGCCATGGAGTGGTGGTACAGTGCTTGGGTATGCACTCAGAATTCCTGATCTTGTGTAGGCAGGCATTGATGGAAGGTGATAAACAGAGGATAGGCAATTTTGCCCAAGTTATCCAGGCTGATTTTGCTTATGTTTGAATGGCCATCTCAATTGACAAGAGTGGTAGAAATCTGGAAACAGCTTGCCTGGCCATCCTCTTGGTTGGGAAATATAGCATAATGTAGGGAAGACCTAAAAGGGGGGGGTGAAAATAAAATGTGCACTTAAGGAAGTGGCCCTAGAAATAGTAGATGCATTGCTGGTCATCTTTCAAAATTCTATAGACTCTGGAACAGTTCCCATGGATTGGAGGGTAGCTAATTTAACCCCACTATTTAAAAAAGGTGGTAGAGAAAAAACGGGGAATACTAGACCAGTAAGCCTGACATCGGTAGTGGGCAAAATGCTAGAGTCCATTATAAAAGATGTAATAGCAGAGCACTTGGAAAACAGTGACAGGATCGGACAAAGTCAACATGGATTTACAAAAGGTAAATCATGCTTGACTAAACTACTGGAATTTTTTGAGGATGTAACTGGTAGAATAGATAAGGGAGAACCAGTGGATGTGGTGTATTTGGACTTTCAGAAGGCTTTCGATAAGGTCCCGCATAAGAGATTAGCGTGCAAAGTTAAAGCACATGGGATTGGGGGTAAGGTACTGATTTGGATAGAGAACTAGTTGGCAGACAGGAAGCAAAGAGTTGGAATAAACGGGTTTTTTTCCCGAGTGGCAGGCAATGACTAGTGGGGTACCGCAGGGATCGGTGCTAGGACCCCAGCTATTCACAATATATATTAATGATCTAGACGAGGGAACTAGATGTAATATCTCCAAGTTTGCAGACGACACAAAGCTGGGTGGGCGTGTGTGCTGTGAGGAGGATGCAGAGAAACTCCAGTATGATTTGGACAGGTTGGGTGATTGGGCAGATGCATGGCAGATGCAGTATAATGTGGATAAATGCGAGGTTATCCACTTTGGTGGCAAAAACAGGAAGACAGATTATTATCTGAATGGCAATAGATTGGGAAAAGGGGAAGTGCAACGAGATCTGGGAGTCCTTGTGCACCAGTCGCTGAAGGTAAGCATGCAGGTGCAGCAGGCGGTTAAGAAGGCAAATGGTATGTTGGCCTTCATAGCGAGAGGATTCGAGTACAGGAGCAAGGATGTCTTGCTGCAGTTGTACAAGGCCTTGGTGAGACCACACCTTGAGTATTGTGTGCAGTTTTGGTCGCCTTATCTGAGGAAGGATGTTCTTGCCATGGAGGGAGTGCAGCGAAGGTTTACCAGACTGATACCTGGGATGGCAGGAATGACGTATGAAGAGAGATTGGGTCGATTAGGCTTATATTTGCTAGAGTTTAGAAGAATGAGAGGGGATCTCATTGAAACTTATAAAATTCTAACAGGACTAGACAGACTAGATGCAGGAAGGATGTTCCCGATGGCGGGGGAGTCCAGAACCAGAGGTCACAGTCTAAGGATAAGGGGTAAGCCATTTAGGACTGAGATGAGGAGGAATTTCTTCACCCAGAGAGTGGTGAACCTGTGGAATTCTCTACCACAGAAGGCAGTTGAGGCCAATTCATGAATATATTCAAGAAGGAGATAGATATATTTCTTAAGGCTAAAGGGATCAAGGGATATGGGGAGAAAGCAGGGACAGGGTACTGAATTTGGATGATCAGCCATGATCTCTCAAAATGGCGGAGCAGGCTCGAGGGGCCGAATGCCCTACTCCTGCTCCTATCTTCTATGCTTTTGCAGCTAACTTCAACTGTTTGTTGATGTTCAGTAGTCTCACATATGGCATTATGCTTTTTTTAAAACTGTGGCCAATCCTTGATACAGTGGCCAGGGTTCCCTTGAGGTGATCCAAAACTTGGCTGCCCGTGTCCTAACTCGCACCAAGTCCCGTTCACCCATCACCCCTGTGCTCGCCGACCTACATTGGCTCCCAGTTAAGCAACGTCTTGATTTCAAAATTCTCATCCTTGTTTTCAAATCCCTCCATGGCCTCGCCCCTCCCTATCTCTGTAATCTCCTTCAGCCCCACAACAACCCCCCCGAGATAGCTGTGCTCCTCTAATTCTGGCCTCTTGAGCATCCCTGATTATAATCACTCAACCATTGGTGGCCGTGTCTTCTGTTGCCTAGGGCCTAAGCTCTGGAATTCCCTGCCTAAACCTCTCCGCCTCTCTTTCCTCCTTTAAGACGCTCCTTAAAACCTACCTCTTTGACCAAGCTTTTGGTCACCTGCCCTAATTTCTCATTGTGTGGCTCGGTGTCAATTTTTTTGTCTTTTAATACTCCTGTGAAGCGCCTTGGGACATTTTACTACGTTAAAGGTGCTATATAAATACAAGTTGTTGTTGCTTCTCTGCTCGTGTGCAGATCAGCCTGTGGATTTTTTCCCCTTGTTCATTTAAATGGATAGGAAGATCGAAGCTTGGTGAGTGCACAGTGGAAAACCGCACCTGGTGTTTTCTACTTCCATTAGTTTTTAATGTGAGTATGTCTTTTTCTTTTTATATCCCATCCCCTTTCTCAGAGGGAAGCGCCAGAGTTTGGAAGTGCTGTGAACAGACAAGCTACAAAAAGTGCTTCTCCATTAAGTAAAAATAATCAGGTTTTACATTTGGTTTGTACAACTGATGGGCTTCAAACCTTGTCCCTTGAAAAACTGGAGTCTCTTTGTTGTACATGCTGTAAGTAATAAGCTACTTGTTGCTCCAAAGCATACAATGAAATGTAACACAAAAAAATCTCATTGCTTTACGATGGAAATCCTTACACTGAGGTTAGGCTACAGATCTGCAAAAACTGTGTACACCCTTTCCTTCCACCCCAGAAATACTGTGAGGCACTCAAACAAGTTTTGTTTTGTGAGTTCAGGTATTTCTAGGTTACCAACTAATTCATATCTGTCAGAATCTTTGTTTAATGTCTAGTTAGAAATGCTGAGGCTACAGTTCTGATACTTGTGCGGGGTGTGGTGCAAACAGGATGTTTTATGTTGTTTCTCTATGAAGAAGAGTGTTTTCTGGCAGAATTTGGTATATCAGGAAAGTGTTCCAGTGAGGGGTGTGACCTGGAGAAGGTGCTTCTCGTTTCTGTATTAGTAAGCAATGCACAAACACTTCAGTCTACAAATGGAGTGAATTAATTTGGCCCCATCATCCCTGCTGAGCTGACAGACAGGAATTTAGTAGTAGTAGCAGCAAAAACACTTCAGAAAAATTGTATATGCTTGTATTTGTGTAGTACCTTATCACCTTGCAACGCCTTGGAGTTTCACACATAATTAATTACTTTTGAAGTGAAGTGAGTGTTATTATAAAACCTCGAAACCAAGATAGAGTCCATGTTCTCAGCCTGTGCTCAGGACACAGCAGACCAGCTACGAGACACCGCCAAACAGACGAGGCAACGGAACTACGCTGCCTACATGCACGCCAAGAACAGGAAGCTTGAGAAACTCGGCATCACCACCAGCAGCAACCAAGCCTCCCCCGGTACCACGGTTGCAACCACAGGGAAGTCCATCGTCAACTTGTCCGACCACACCCTTCAACCAGATGAAATCGAAGTTCTCAGCCGAGGGCTCATTTTCTGCCCCACCACCAAAATGGACCCCATTGGTCTCGCGGCAGACACAGAGGAATTCATCAGGAGAATGAGGCTCCGGGAATTCTTCCACGAATCCCAAGATGTCAGCAGTGAACCCAATGAGACAATCAATGATCCGGAACAGCAGACCGAGGGACCCGCAGTGCAGCAACCGAAGAAGAAAGAGTCAAATTGGACCCCTCCGGAGGGTCGATGCCCTAAGCTTGACATGTATGCTCAAGCTGTCAGGAGATGCATCAACGCCAGATTCATCAGCCGCACTCAAGACAGTCCAGAATGTCACCCGAGCACAACGCAACGCCATCCACGCTCTCAAGACCAACCGCAACATCGTCATCAAACCAGCGGACAAAGGAGGAGCCATCGTCATACAGAACAGAATGGACTATTGCAAAGAAGCATACCGACAACTGGACAACCAGGAACACTACAGACAGTTACCCGCAGATCCGACCAAAGAACACACCCGCCAACTCAATAGACTGATCAAGACCTTCAATCCAGACCTTCAAAGCATCCTACACGCTCTCAGCCCACGTACTCCCCGCGTGGGAGACTTCTCCTGCCTCCCAAAGATACACAAAGCCAACACACCCAGACGTCCTATCGTATCAGGTAACGGAACCCTGTGTGAGAACCTCTCTGGATACGTCGAGGGCATCCTGAGGGCCAACGTTGTCTACCTCATATGTTGCAGGAAAGGATGCCCCGGAGCATGGTACATCGGCGAGACCATGCAGACACTGCGACAACGTATGAACGGACACCGCGCAACAATCGCCAGGCAGGAGTGTTCCCTCCCAGTCGGGGAACACTTCAGCAGTCAAGGACATTCAGCCTCCGATCTTCGGGTAAGCGTTCTCCAAGGCGGCCTGCGAGACACACGACAACGCAAAATCATCGAGCAGAAACTGATAGCCAAGTTCCGCACCCATGAGGACGGCCTCAACCGGGATCTTGGGTTCATGTCACGCTACATGTAACCCCACCTGACATAGAGTCATCCAGACTCGAGTCGTCGTCGGCTTGTTCTCTACACGGATGCAGCCGGACCTGCTGTGATTTCCAGCAAAAAAAGTTTTTTGTTTTCCATACAGACCCCAGCATCTGCCACCATTGTCTTGGATGTAATGTTTTCCTGACTGACCTGTTTGGACACCATCCACACCTTTGATTGCCGTGATATCTCTCTGCCGAAGTGTGATAAAGGGCAGTTAGAAAGATTAACTGTAATCATCTGGCAGTGTTCTCTGACTATTTATGCTGTGCCTATATGCATCTCTTCACTTCACCTGACGAAGGAGCAGCGCTCCGAAAGCTTGTGATTTCAAATAAAGCTGTTGGACTATAACCTGGTGTTGTGTGACTCCTCACATTATAAAAGCAAGCATGGGAGCCATTATTTACCAGCAATGTTCTGCAATGAGAAAGATTGCATTGGAAAATGTTCAAGGTAAATAAACAAACAAGAAAGAGTAAGAGAGAATTAGTATGGGTAATGAGCAGAGAACTGCTTGTAGGAGAAGAGATCATTTTGAGAACAGTGCCACGGAGAGATCAACACTTACTTTCACGCAGATGCTTATCGATTTGTTAATCTCTGCCATATGTCTTGCTTGATAAGGAAACTATCATCAATTATCTAAACTTATAACTTGCAACTTTGTATGTGTGAAGCATGATGCCTACATTTATCTCCATAAAATTATCATTACAAGATTACATGCTATGATTGAACTCCCGTCCAACCAGTTCACTCTTCAATATACTGGGGCTGATTTTCAACTGCCACGCGCTTATTTCTCGCAGTGGGTGGGGTGGGGGGCACCCCAGCTGCCCTTTGGACACCTAACTCCCCCAAAGATGCAATTTTTAGGTGGGATTGTAAATGGGCGACAATATGCTCACTTAAAACAGGCGGGAGGCTGCTTACATATGCAAATCGGGGCCTTATGCCAATTAGAGGACAGCCCCTTTGCCGTTCTCGGGTACAAATGGGCGGCTTGTGTGCCAAGCACACTCTGCCCATTTATAGCAGGCGGTGAGAGACCTAACCAATAGTCCTTAAAGGGACTGCTTGAGGTCGCTCCAGAAACAGCCTGGAATTTTTGTGGGACCTGGAAGAGCAGGAATATTGCGGTTGCTGGGTAGGCCCCGCTGGTGTGCCTCCCTCTCCTCTCTTTTACTACTGACTTCCAGCTCACTTGCCCATGGAGCCACTGGATTTTCCCATTCGCCACCCCCACCCCCAGGTGTGGTAAGGTGCCCACTAGTGCTCGTTCGACACTCAACAGCACGCCGAATTTATGCTGTTGAGGCCCAAACTCAAAAAATGGTTCGGACCTCCCAAAGCTGGCTTCGGGCAGGCGGCGCAGTCACTCTACCAACTTCACTCCCATTTTCCGTGGAAGTTTAAAAATTGTCCCCACTGATTACAAATAAATTAGGTAAGGGTTTGATTGAAGTGATTTAAGCATAATTAGTGTTAAGTAAAGTGTGTTTAAATGAAAGTCAGCAGGCTAAAGTAGTATCTCTAGTGTAAAAATTGCAACTAAAACACTACCAGTTTACAATACAAAAGCTACAACAATTGCATGAGAATAGAGAGATGCCAATTGTGGTACACTGACCTCTGCCCAGGATGTGATCAGCTAACCAATGCAGACCAGGAATATTCCAGTTTGTATAACTAGTACCATTCTGTGCAGTGTTTCTACCCGTTAAGACTAATTTTCTGCAACTTGATGGCTCTCAAGTGCTGACAGAAGTTGTGAAGATCATAATGAGCAAGCAAAACTGTAGAACATTCATAAATTATTGCTCCAGCAGTTTAAAACAAAGTCGGATGTTTAACCTACTTGTGTTGAACACTATATTGTTTGATGTAAATATTTGAGTACATCAAATTGAGTACTGGTGCATATCTCCTCATTTTGAAATGAAACGGTGTTTAACATATTTGTACAAAGTGACTGGATGGAAAGATTTCAGTTGACAAAAACGTTTATAATGAAGGCATCATTGGTGAATCTTGGAAAGAAATTGAAAGTGAGCAAGATGGAGTGGACGCCACTGGAAACCTGCAATGTCATCTCTTATCCAAGTAGATGACACAACCAAAAAAGCCTGGACTATATCACTGTACTTGAAGGGTCCTCCACAAGGTTCCCATGAAGAAGATGAAGGTGTTCTTGCCTGTATCTGGAAAACACAACAGATATACAAGCCACAACAAGTTATCACCTTAATTACCATCCGCCACATACTTTTTGAAGTAACAGGAAGCACAGAGCACCCCAATGACTCAGGTACTAAAAATATTTCCTCGTGCTTTGCAAATCAGCTATGAATAACGGTGCATTGGCAATGCATAGTTTAGATCACACTCTGCACGTTGGCTAAGTACACATAGCAGCTCTTCTGTCAAACTGCTCAGTACACTTGGAACAGGAGTAGGCCATTCCAGACTCTCGAGCCTATTCCGCTATTCAATTAGATCATAGCTGATCTGTATCTCAACTCCATTTACCAGCCTTTGTTCCATATTACCTGATACCATTACCTAACAAAAATTTTATCGATCTCAGTCTTGAAAATTTCAATTAACCCAGCATCCACAGCCTTTTGGGGGGGAGGGGCGGGAGAGGTTCCAAATTTCCACTACCCTTTGTGTGAAAAAGTGTTTCCCAATTTCACTTCTAAATAGCCTAGCTCTAATTATTCTGGATTTCCCCATATCACAGAATGATGTGGCCCAGAAGCAGGCCATTCGGCCCATCGTGCCTATGCTGGCTCTTTGAAAGAGCTATCCAATGAGTCCCACTCCCCTGCTCTTTCCCCGTGGCCCTGTAAATTTTCTCTTCAAGTAGTTATCCAATTCCTTTTTTAATGTTACTATTAAATCTGCTTCCACCACCCTTGCAGGCAGTGCATTCCAGATCACAACAACCCGCTGCGTTAAATAAAAAAAGTCCTCATGTCGCCTCTGGTTCTATTGCCGATTACCTTAAATCTGTGTCCTCTAGTTACTGACCTTTCTGCCACTGGAAACAGTTTCTTCTTATTTACTCTCTCAAAACGTTCATGATTTTGCACACCTCTATCAAATCTCCTCTTAACCTTCTCCGCTCTAAGGAGTAGAACTCTAGTCTCTCCACATAACTGAAGACCCTCATCCCTGGTACCATTCTAGTAAATCTGTTTTGCACCCTCTCTGAAGGCCTTGACATCCTTCCTAAAGTGTGGTGCCCAGAATTGGCCACAATACTCCAACTGGAGCCTAACCAGTACTCTATCTCTATCTCTTTTATAAAGCAAAGGATCCCGTATAGCTCCCGGTCAATTACCAGCCCATGTCACAAGGTTACCTTCAATTCCATGTGCTTTCATTTTTGCTAATAATCTCTTCTATGGAAACTTAGCAACTGCCTTCTGGAGGTCCATATAGGCAATATCCATAGATGCTACCCTATCCACCATGTTAGTGGCTTCCTTAAAAAAAAAAACTGGTTTAGTCAGACATGACCAATCCTTCACAAATCCATGCTTACTCTCGTTGTTCAGTTCATACTTGTCAAAGACAAAGTTTTCCCCCATTTCTCCAGACCTACTGCATTTTAACTTTCTTTGTCCCTTTTTCTTTCCTTTCTTTGTTTATTGCTTTTTTTCATTATCTAATTCACTTCACTAAAAACATCAATGTTAATGCATTGGTACACTTGAAAATTAGTGCCTTGGGCATAAAGACCATCTCTGATCACTTCCTTGTATCGCTCTCCACCCATATCTCCCTTCCAACCATACTTCCTCTATGTCCGCCCCTGGAAAAAAAGTCTCTCCCAATTCACTTATAACTGCCCTTTCAAAATCTCAACTGTCTAGCGTTTGGCCCTCCATTCACTACGATATTTCTGCAGCTACTGATCTGCTCAACCACACCCTCACCTCCATCTTTGATGCTCTCATCCCCATTAAAACCATTTATCTCTTTCACCCCGGCCATTGCCCCTGGTACGGCCCTCATCTCTGCTCCCTTAAGTCCAAGGGACGCAGACTTAAACGTCTATGGCAGACAACTGGTTTAGCCATTCATCGCCAGATCTGGCTGGACCACAGAAAGCACTATTGGGTCCTACTCTCGTCTGCCAAAACTGCTGACTATTCCAGGATCATCCTAGAAAGCAAAGATAACCCCCGGCTTCTTTTCTCTACTGGAAACTGTATTCTTAAATCCCTCTCCCCTGCCTCCTCAACCCTAGCCACCAACAAGTGCGAGGAGCTCATGAACTTCTTTGTCACTAAGATTGAGACCGTCCATTCAGCTGCCTCTGCCGCCTCCCTCCCTCCCTTCCCATGGTTCACCAGGCCAAACTTCCTCTAAGGTTCCGCCCTCCCCTAGCCCTGAACTCTCATCTTTCTCTAGTTTCTCTCCTCTCTCATATCTCCCCTCATGCCTCCTCAAGCTCATTTTGTCCATGAGACCCACCTCCTGCTCCCTCGACCCTATTCCCACTAAACTGCCACCCAACTTTCCTTCCTGTCCCCCATGTTAGCTGATATTGTTAACGGTTCTCTCTCCTCGGGTACTGTTGTCCTCCCCTTCAAATCTGCTGTCATCACCCCCTCCTCAAATAACCAACCCTTGACCCCCCCTCTGTCCTTGCAAACTACCACCCCATCTCCAACCTCCCTTTCCTCTCAACTCCTTGAATGCACTGTCACCGCCCAAATCCGTGCCCATCTTTCCCAGAACTCCATGTTTGAATCCCTCCAATTAGGATTCCGCCCCCGCCACAGTACCGAAATGGCTCTTATCAAAGTCACAAATGACATTGTGGGCGGCACGGTGGCATAGTGGTTAGCACTGGTGCCTCACAGCGCCAGTAACCCGGGTTCGAATCCGGCCTCGGGTGACTGTCTGTGTGGAGTTTGCACATTCTCCCCGTGTCTGCGTGGGTTTTCTCCGGGTGCTCCGGTTTCCTCCCACAGTCCAAAAATGTGTGGGTTAGGTTGATTTGGCTATGATAAATTGACCCTTAGTGTTAGGGGGGGATTAAATATGTGGGGTTACGGGGATAGGATGGGATATGTTAGGGGGAATTAAATACGTGGGGTTACGGGGACAGGGTGGGATATGTGTCGATGGGGATTCTGTGGGGGAAAGCAGGGACAGGGTACTGGATTTGGATGATCAGCCATGATCGTATTGAATGGTGGAGCAGGCTCGACGGGCCGAATGGCCTACTCCTGCTCCTAGTTTCTATGTTTCTATGTTTCTATGACATCCTATGTGCCTGTGACCATGGTAAACTCACACTCCTTATCCTTCTCGACCTGTCTGCAGCCTTTGACATGGTTGACCACTCCATCTCCTCCATCGCCCAGCTGCGTGGGACTGCACTCGCCGGGTTCCATTCTTATCTATCCAGTTGTAGCCAGAGACTCACCTACAATGGCTTCTCTTTCTGCTCCCGCACCGTTACCTCTGGTGTCACGCAAGGATCTATCCTTGGCCCCTTCATATTTCTCATCTACATGCTACCCCTCAGCGACATTATCTGAAAACACATCAGGTTCCACATGTTCGCTGGCGACACCCAGCTCTACCTCATCACCACCTCTCTCGACCCCCCCTGCACTGTCTCAATTGTCAGACTGCTTGTCCAACATCCAGTACTGGATTAGCAAAAGTTTCCTCCAACTAAATATTGGGAAGACCGAAGCCATTGTCTTCGGCCCCCGCTGCAAACTCCGTTTCCTAGCCACCAACTCCATCCATCTCCCCAGCAACTGTCTGAGGCTTACCCAGACTGTTCGCAAACTTAGTGTCGTATTTGACCCTGAGATGAGCTTCCGACCGCCTATCCGCACCATCAGTAAGACCGTCTATTTCCACATCGCCTGATTCTGCTCCTGCCTCAGCTCATCTGCTGCTAAAACCCTCATTCATGCCTTTGTTGCCTCTAGACTTGACCATTCCAACACAATCCTGGCCGGCCGGCCTTCCATCTTCCACCCTCCATAAAATTAAGCTCATCCAAAACCCTGCCGCCCGTATCCTAATTCACACCAAGTCCCATTCACCCATCACCCCTGTGCTCACTGACCTACATCCCGGTTAAGCAACACCTTGATTTTAGAATTCTCATCCTTGTTTGAAAATCCCTCCATGACCTCGTTCAAAGACTTGAGAGGAAAGTGAAGTTGGAGATGGGGCGGGAGTTTACAAGGACAGAGGGGTCAAGGGTTGGATTTTGAGGAGAGGGGTGATGACGGCAGATTTGAAGGGGAGGGGGACAGTACCTGAGGAGAGATAACCATTAACAATATCCGCTAACATGGGGGCCAGGAAGGGAAGTTGGATGGTCAGCAGTTTAGTGGGAAATGGGTCGAGGGAGCAAAAAGTAGGTCTCATGGACAAGATGAGCTCGGAGAGGGCATGAGGGGAGATAGGCCTATCCCTGTAACCTCCTCCAGCCGTACAACCCTCCGAGATATCTGTGCTCCTCCAATTCTGGCCTCTTGCGCATCCCCGATTTTAATCGCTCCACCATTGGCAGCCGTGCCTTCAGCTGCCTAAACTCTGGAATTACCTCCCTAAACCTCTCCGCCTCTACCTCTCTTTCCTCCTTTAAGACGCTCTATAAAACCTACCTCTTTGACCATTGGTCATCTGCTCTAATATCCTCTTATGTGGCTCGTTGTGAAATTTTGTTTGCTAACGCTCCTGTGAAGCGCCTTGGGATGTTTTACTACGTTAAAGGCGCTATATAAATACAAGTCGTTGTAGAAAAGTTTGCTGACCCAAGGGGCAGATTGAAGTAAAGAAAACCCGAAGTGGTAAAGATTTCATGTTTGGGTTTGTTTCTTCTTGCAATGCACTTTCCAACACTCTCTCAACTGCCTCAACTTAGGATAAGGAGGCTAGTTTTGCTCAATGTATTTGTCAAATCCTAGCACGTAGAAAAATATTTAGGTTGGAACCTCTCTTCAAAATCTCACTATTAACATGGAGAAAATTACACCTGCGGTGGGCAATATGTGCTGAGTATTTTGCTGCATTTACTGCAGGCCTAAAAGAAACATTAAAGAATATGGAGATGAGAGTTGAATTAGGTTAGATGGCTCGTGTGAAGAAAACCACTGGCGCAAACTTGATGAGCCAAGATGCTTCTCTAAGTGAAGGACTGCATCTTAAATTGAACAATAGCATAGCTGTTAAAGTATATATTTTCTGGCCTTCCTGATGACTTGCATGGTGCTAAGTCGTATAGAACAGATAAGGGTTGGAGGTTCACTTAAACTGTCATTGGTCTCTCTGTCCCTTGGCGAGGGAGGGGGAGAAAGTCATCCAGATTCCTACAGACCAGAAGCTTTGCAAATCCTGATTGGTTGTTGCTGGAAGGTTCATGTGTGAGGACACCAGGTGAGATTGTTGCTCCCCCCCCCCCCCCCCCCCTCCGCCAACTCTGTTAAATCATTAATTGACACTCAAGTGTGTAGACTCAAAAAAGAGTGGCTGCTTAGGCAAAGTACCCATGGGCTGCAAGTGTTCATGGATTACTATTTTCAGAAGATGGAGAAAAAAAAAACATACTTTTGAGTTGAAAGCATTAAATAATATTTTAGTTCAATGACAAAGGCATAATGCAATTTATAGCGTGTCAGGGACCACCAATAGGAAAAGGAAAATGTCACTGGGTTGGCAACATACAAAATGTGCTAGTACTATAGTTACCCTCTATTCCCAGGCAGCAGTGAGGCTTCCAATATAGGGCCAATTAATGTAAAATAAGGGCAGGTTTGTGCTATGGACGCAGATCAAGTAAGAACTGGGCTGAAAGTATTTAATGTTAAAGTCTCTTGTACCTGGCACAGGGGAGAGAAGAAACTGATTTAAAAAGTGCTGTAAACTGCAAGGTGCAGGAAGAATTTGCTTTCTTTTAGATGCTCCTTTCTGGTCGACTTATCAATACTCAAAAAAAAAATCAATGCAGGCAAGCAATGTCTTATTGTTATTCAATATAATTGCTTCAGTGAATAACAATCAGTATAACTAGTTGGTAATGGGCACTTGTCACTTAAGCTACATCAGCACTTGCCGAATGCACCAGGAAGAGGGCCATGCACTGGACTTTTACAACAACCTGCATTGCATCAAGATATTCATGAGGTTAGACCAGCTCAACTGGATCATTGGTTCACAAACATTTCAAACTGTCATGAGTATGAGGATAAATTCCACATCTTTTCAAGCCCGCTAAGCATGGAGGCATGGTAGTGAACTGCAATTAAAAAAAAACGCCCTAAGCAAGTCATAGAGTCATACAGCATAGAAAGAGGCCCATCGTGTCCGCGCCGACCATCAAGCCCTATCTATTCTAATCCCATTTTCCAGCACTTGATCCGTAGCCTTGTATGCTATGGCATTTCAAGTGCTCATCTAAATGCTTCTTGAATGTTGTGAGGGTTCCTGCCTCTACCACCCTTTCAGGCAGTGAGTTCCAGATTCCAACCACCCTCTGGGTGAAAAAGTAGTTTGTGTTTTGCCACTGGCACAAATCACTGAAATGAAATGGCGGAGATTAACCATTTTGAGTACTGAATGTCTTTTGAACTTGCACGTTTGTTAACTGACAAAAATGATTTTCCTTACCTAGACCAAAGTTTGGGACTTTGGTTTGGAGCCATTTCAGTGCTGTGGGGGAGGTTACAGAGATCGGGAGTGATGGGACCATGAAGGGATTTAAATGCAAGAATAAGAATTTTAAATTTGAGCTGTTGGGGAACCAGGAGCTAATGTAGCGAGGGCAGGGGTGATGGGCAAGTAGGACGTTGGTGCAGGATAGGATACAGACAGAGAGTTTTGGATGAGCTGCTGTTTATGAAGGGTGGAGAATGGGAGGCCAGGAGAGCATTGGAGTAATCGAGTCTGGAGGTGACAGCGAGATGAATGAGGGCTTCAGCAGCTGAGGTGGGGTGGAGGCCGATGGGCGTTGTTTGTAATGTCGAGGATTAGGGGTCGGAAACTTCGATTGGGGTCAAATAAGATGCTGAGTTGCAAAATGCCAGGTTCAGCCTGAGACAGCGGCCAGGGAGGGAGGGAAGTCGGTGGCAATGCTGCAGAAATGGTGGCTTTGGTCTTCCCAATGATTAGCTGGAGGAAATTATGTATCATCCAAGGGTGGACTTTCTGCAGATGGTGTCAGACCTGGAAGGTGACCACCCATTCAACAACTTTGGAGAGAAAAGCGAGGTTGGCAATGGGGCAGTCGTTAGTGAGGACAGAGGGGTTGAGGGTGATTGCTGCCAACGAAATGAATTGGTTGCGCGGTTTCAGTGCTTTTTTGGTTGTTCGCTCACTGAAAAGAAAATATTGTCGCCATCACAAAAAATGCAGCAGAAGATCCATGAAAGTTTTTATGGTTCCGAGTTGGGGGGGGGGGGGAACTTTTGGGTGAAACAATACTGTGAAGCCATTTGCAGTGACTGACTGTCAAATGCATCTCTTCGTTGCTCCGTGAAGAAGCTGTCACAGTCATATCGGAAGTGCTTATTCTGTATAGGTTTTGTTTACTTTTTAATTGGGATGAAACTTTATAAAACAACAAGAACGCCGTGTCGTCTGGAGAAAGTTTGGAGGCTTGGCTTGAAAAAATTGAATCAATGTTAAAGGATCCCAAGTGCGAAGTGAACAGTGAATGTTTGCTGGTAAGTGGGCGGAGCTCACGCTCCAAACAAATAAATAAATCTCCGCAACCCTCCCCCCGCCAAATTATTATACATTAATACTTAAGCCAACCCGCGATATTATTGTACATTATTATTAAACCAACCCAGAGCTCCACAGATTTATGCGTTATTACGATATTATACATTCATAATTAAACCACCACAGATTTATGCGCAGAACGTTTCTGCGCAGCTTCCAGTCACTGGCAGCAGCTTCCAGTTCGTTGGCAGCAGTCACTTTTTTTTTTAAGGAGGGGTTGATGAAGAAAAGGAAGTGATAGTCACTGAAGATAGGGAAGCATTTACAATGTCAGTTTGCAGGGGGCCAGGAAGGGAAGTTGGGCAGTCAGGAGTTTAGTTGGAATGGGGTCAAGGGAGCAGGAGCTCAGTCTCATAGATGAGATGAGATAGGGAGAAATATGGAGGTTCCTGATAGTTTGTCATGGATAAAAACCAACACGGACTGGCTGGCCTGAACGGCCTGTTTACTTGTACTTTTTATGTAATCCCTCAGAACTGCTCTGTACCATCTTAGATTATGTGAACCCGCAATCCTGACTCACAGACAAGACTATTATCAACTGATCCAAGCTGATACACTGGGTAAATAATCTGCAAGCACTTACCATTGACTATTTCACTTAAAGAAGGGTTACTTGGGCAAGATACTGGAGAGTTGTTGGCTCTGTGGAGCTGCCCCAGCAGTGTTCAGCACCTTCCAGAGAGTAGATGAGAAAATTGAGAGAAAAATAGTTGTGCTATAGTAAAATAAATATGGACTGCAGCTTCCAGGTTATATTTAAAAGTTGTGTTTTCTTTTATTTTGTCTGAGAAGTTTGCACACTTGGGACATGATCTGATAGAATATGCTATAATACACATTTCACAATACTGGCAGGAACATGCTATGAGGACTGTACATTGTTGCGCTGTTCTATAATAGGGCCAGGGGTGCTCAGTGACTGGGAGATCAACTCTAGTGAGGGGAAAGGGAGGTGTTTCAATAGGCTAAGGCAGCAACAACTCCCTCTGTGTACTGTGTAGAATGCTAAGTCCTGTCACCTTAGCAGGTTGCCCTAGGGTTGATGCAGTTGAGGGGCTTGTTTTGGGAGGGAAGCTGGCTCATAAAGTGGGCCCATATCTCCTGGTGTGTTCTCTGCTCCATACTCAGCCCATACGTTCATTTTTATGACGGGCAAATATCCCACATATGCTTAGATCACATGTTGGGTTGTGCCACAACAGAGAATCCATCTCCTTGCAGCCAAGAGCAAGATCTGCAAAAAGCTTGTGAGTGACCATAGGGATGATTAGGCTTGTCATAGTTTTAGTGACCTCCAGCACCTCTGTCCAGAAGGCCTGGTGGGTGGGGCAAGACCAGAATGTGTGTATAAGTGTGCCCTTGTGATCACAGTTTCTCCAGCAGTCATCTGCCAGGGTCTTAGGAATTTCCTAAGTATGGAAGTGGTGCAGTATATGCAGTGAAAGATTGAATTGGGCCTCTCTCATTCTGCAACAGGTGGGGGTCGAGGGTCAATCTCATGGCCTCCTTCTTATCCTCCCCTGAGTGTAAATGGCCTTGGTCGTGCCGCCAGGTGTCACGAGGATTTTCTATGCTGTCTGCTGCAGAGGCAGACAGTGGCTGGACCTGGGGGTAGTGGAAGCGGTTGAGTGTGGTGATATGAAATTTGTCAACCAGCTGCTGGAAGGACGTGATTTGCCACAGGTGGATCAGTTTGCCCAACTTCCATAGAAACATAGAAGATAGGAGCAGGGGTAGGCCATTCAGCCCCTCTAGCCTGCTCCGCCATTCAATGCGATCATGGCTGATCATCCAAATTCAGAACCCTGTCCCTGCTTTCTCCCCATATCCCTTGATCCCTTTAGCCTTAAGAAATATATCCAACTCCTTCTTGAATCTATTTAATGAATTGGCCTCTACTGCCTTCTGTGGTAGAGAATTCCACAGGTTCACTACTCTCTGAGTGAAGAAATTCCTCCTCATTTCTGTCCTAAATGGCTTACCCCTTATCCTTAGACTGTGACCCCTGGTTCTGGACTCCCCAACCATCGGGAACATCCTTTCTGCATCTAGTCTGTCCAGTCCTTTCAGAATTTTATAAGTTTCAATGAGATCCCCTCTCATTCTTCTAAACTCCAGCGAGTACAAGCCCAATCGACCCAATCTCTCCTCATAAGTCATTCCTGCCATCCCAGGTATCAGTCTGGTAAATCTTCGCTGCACTCCCTCCATGGCAAGAACATCCTTCCTCAGATAAGGCGACCAAAACTGCACACAGTACTCAAGGTGTGGTCTCACCAAGGCCCTGTACAACTGCAGCAAGACATCCTTGTTCCTGTACTCAAACCCTCTGGCTACGAAGGCCAACATACCATTTGCCTTCTTAACCGCCTGCTGCACCTGCATGCTTACCTTCAGCAACTGGTGCACAAGGACACCCAGGTCTCGTTGCACTTCCCCTTCTCCCAATCTATTGCCATTCAGATAATAATCTGCCTTCCTGTTTTTGCCACCAAAGTGCATAACCTCGCATTTATCCACGTTATATTGCATCTGCCATGCTTCTGCCCAATCACCCAACCTGTCCAAATCATCCTGGAGTTTCTCGGCATCCTCCTCACAGCACACACGCCCACCCAGCTTTGTGTCGTCTGCAAACTTGGAGATATTACATCCTGATGTTCTTATGCCATGCTTTGAAACTGCTGGCATAGAGATCCTCAGGGAGGTTTCACAGTAAGAGTGACCGGCCCACTGGCCCCTTTAGTGTAGCGCAGGCTTCCCTCCGGATTGTCATGGGTACTATCAGATGCAGATTCCGAGCAGCTACTGTTTTGGGGGTGAGGCTTGGAACTGCTGTGCCAATGTGAAAATGGGTAGTATCTGGCACATTCATCTTTCTGTTGCTCACTCTTCCCAGCAACGAAATGGGCAGACTGTTCCACCTATTCACGTAGACCTATATTTTGGAAAGGAGGGTAAGAAATTTATTTCTGCCTAGGTATTCAAAGCCTGTCTTTGTGCAGGAAAAGGGATACGCCTTTTGTATTTGTGCTGGGGTATCCAGAGCAAAAGCTTTACCCTCAGTGTTAAATTAATTGAGTTTCTGGCCTGAGAGTTGGCCGAATTCTTTGCTAGTCTGTAAGATGCTGGGAAGAGAGGATTGGTGACACATAGCAGGATGTGGCGGATGAAGGGTTGGGAGTAAAGGACTTTGATCTGCTTGAATGTGCCTCCAAAGGTCACTTGCTCAGCACAGCGAGTATGAATCTTGACTATACCTGTTCAAAATCCCTTTGTATATCCAACAATAGCATCAGGGCAGGAGCATATGTGCTGTTGCAGTGGTGCAGAATATTGAACAATGTGGTGCTCTCCACCGAGAGGCGTCCTTGGATGAAGCTGATTTGGTCTAAGTGGACTAGAAGCCAGTATGTTATTATCTCAATTTAGGAGGGATATTGGCCTGTAGGATTCACAAGCATTGGGGTCCTTGCCCTTTCTATGCTTGAGGGTAATTGTGGCTGATTTCAAGGATTCTGGGAGTGACCACTTCCAGTATGTAGTGGAATAGCTTCGTCGACATAGGAGTCAGTTCAGGGAGTAAGGGTTTTTAAAAATTCATTTATGGGATGTGGGCGTCGCTGGCAAGGCCAGCATTTATTGCCCATCCCTAATTGCCCTTGAGAAGGTGGTGGTGAGCCGCCGCCTTGAACCGCTGCAGTCCGTGTGCTGAAGGTACTCCCACAGTGCTGTTAGGTAGGGAGTTCCAGGATTTTGACGATGAAGGAACGGCGATATACTTCTAAGTCAGGGTGGCGTGTGACTTGGAGGGGAACTTGGTGGTGGTGGTGGTGTTCCCATGCGCCTGCTGCCCTTGTCCTTCTAGGTGAAAGAGGTCGCGGGTTTGGGAGGTGCTGCCGAAGAAGCCTTGGCGAGTTGCTGCAGTACATCGTGTAGATGGTACACACTGCAGACACGGTACGCCGGTGGTGAAGGGAGTGAATGTTGAAGGTGGTGGATGGGGTGCCAATCAAGCGGGCTGTTTTGTCCTGGATGGTGTCGAGCTTCTTGAGTGTTGTTGGAGCTGCACTCATCAGGCAAGTGGAGAGTATTCCATCACACTCCTTACTTGTACCTTGTAGATGGTAGAAAGGCTTTGGGGAGTCAAGAGGTGAGACACTCGCCGCAGAATACCTAGCCTCTGACCTGCTCTTGTTGTCACAGTATTTATGTGGCTGGTCCAGTTAAGTTTCTGGTCAATGGTGACCCCCAGGTCATGATGGTGGGGGATTCGGCGATGGTAATGCCATTGAATGACAAGGGGTGGTGGTTAGAGATAGTCTTGTTGGAGATAGTCATTGCCTGGCACTTCTGTGGCGCAAATGTTACCTGTCACTTATCGGCCCAAGCCTGAACGTCGTCCAGGTCTTGTTGCATGCGGGCATGGACTGCTTTTATTTGAGGAGTTGTGAATTGCACTGAACACTGTGCAGTCGTCAGCGAACATCCCCATTTCTGTTGGAGGGAAGGTCATTGATGAAGCAGCTGAAGATGGTTGGGCCTAGGATACTACCCTGAGGAACTCCTGCAGCAATGTCCTGGGGCTGTGATGATTGACCTTCAATCACCATAACCATCTTCCTTTGTGCTAGGTATGACTCCAGCCAGTGGAGAGTTCCCCCCCCCCCCCTGCCCCGATTCCCATTGACTTCAGTTTTACTAGGGCTCTTTCATGCCACACTTGGTCAAATGCTGCCTTGATATCGAGGGCAGTCACTCTCGCCTCACCTCTGGAATTCAGCTTTGTCCGTGTTTGGACCAAGGCTGTAATGAGGTCGGGAGCAGAGTGGTCTTGGCGGAACACAAACTGGGCATCAGTGAGCAGGTTATTGGTGAGTAAGTGCCGCTTGATAGAACTTTCGATGACACCTTCCATCATTTTGCTGATGATTGAAAGTAGACTGATGGGGCGGTAATTGGCCGGATTGGATTTGTCCTGCTTTTTGTGGACAGGACATACCTGGACAGTTTTCCACATTGCCGGATAGATGCCAGTGTTGTAGCTGTACTGGAACAGCTTCGCTAGAGGCGCGGCTAGTTCTGGAGCACAAGTCTTCAGCGCGACAGCCGGGATGTTGTCAGGGCCCATAGCCTTTGCTGTATCCAGTGCACTCAGCCGTTTCTTGATATCACGTGGAGTGAATCGAATTGGCTGAAGACTGGCTTCTCTTATGGTGGGGACCTCAGGAGTAGGCCGATATGGATCATCCACTCGGCACTTCTGGCTGAAGATGGTTGCTGAGCTCCACCATCATTGAGGATGGGGATATTTATGGAGCCTCCTCCTCCAGTTAGTTGTTTAATGGTCCACCACCATTCACGACTGGATGTGGCAGGACTGCAGAGCTTTGATCTGATCCGTTGATTGTGGGATCACTTAGCCCTGTCTATAGCATGCTGCTTCTGCTTTTTAGCATGCATGTAGTCCTGTGTTGCAGCTTCCCCAGGTTGGCACCTCATTTTTAGGTATGCCTGGTGCTGCTCCTGGCATATTCTACACTCCTTATTGAACCAGGGTTGGTCCCCTGGCTTGATGGTAATGGTAGAGTGAGGGATATGCCGGGCCATGAGTTTACAGATTGTGGTGGAATACAATTCTGCTGCTGCTGATGGCCCACAGCACCTCATGGATGCCCAGTTTTGAGCTGCTAGATCTGTTCTGAATCTATCCCATTTAGCACAGTGGTAGTGCCACACAACACGATGGAGGGTGTCCTCAGTGTGAAGACAGGACTTCGTCTCCACAATGACTGTGCGGTGGTCACTGCTACCAATACAGTCAAGGACAGATGCATCTGCGACAGGTAGATTGGTGAGGACGATGTCAAGTACGTTTTTCCCCTCGTGTTGGTTCTCTCACCACCTGTCGCAGGCCCAGACTGGCAGCTATGTCCTTCAGGACTTGGCCAGCTTGGTCAGTAGTGGTGCTACCGAGCCACTCCTGGTGATGGACATTGAAGTCCCCCACCCAGTGTACATTCTGTGCCCCTGCTACTCTCCGTGCTTCTTCCAAGTGGTGTTTTATAGAACTCCGGTCAAAGTCCCCTGCTCCCACCCTTCATCCTCCATGAAACATAATGCTACACTTCATCCACACTCTTTCCCCAGGAACCAAAGCCACAGCCATGAGAGTGGATTTCTGTTTCCAAGCAATGCAGGCTGGTTGAAATAGAACACACAGATGTTCTGTGGCAGTAAGATGGGTTTTTTGCAGAAAGGCCACATTTGCACATTATATCCTCTGGTACATACAAAAGTATTTTCCTTTTTATTAAATAATTGAATGCCCTGACATTTAGGAATATTATTTTAATGTTAGGCATATTGGGATTCACAGAGCTTATTGTGGTTGGCCCAGTTTGGGCTGGCCCATCAGAATGGGCTGTGGATTTCAGGCTCCAAGTTAAACCATTGCTTCTGGGGATACTAAAATGAGTTTGGTTATGTAAATAATTCCACCACCTGCACACCTTTGGGACAACAGTTTATTTCCTCCCCTTTAATCTTTAGATTTTTATTTTGGTGACCCAGGGTCAAGCCTTAAAATCCATACTTCCCCATTTTTTTTTTTTTTACTGTGCCTAATAAATGACTGATTGGATATTTAATAGGAGAACCCGCTGCATTATTTGATTTTTGATATTGTTCGTTATTCTGGGCCTTCTCCTTTTTGGAGCATCTGCTCTCTGTGGTGTTGCTCCTCAGGTAGGGGGTCAGCAGGCTGCCTACTCCCAGCCCGGTGCCTTTGCTACTCTGCCAAAACCTATGGCCTACCACAGCACTATTTTGATTCATTATATTCACCCATTATAGATGCTGTACCCATGTAACATTTTTTGATATTACTCCCTTTATATAGTTAATATGTGTGTGTGTGTATATATATATATATATATATCTTTTTAACAAATGTGCGGATATAAAGTTTTCTTGTTGTGTATTGGTTTTCTTTTTAGGCTTTCTGTAGCAAAAGGGTAAAAAAAATAAGCTTTGATAAAGCAAATGTAGTCTTAGCATCAAAAATGCATGTAGTAATCTTAATTTTTTTTTTACAAAAATAAGTTTTCTAATATTGCTTTTTGTGAAGTGCTTACTTCCTGAGTGATTTTTTTTAAAAAGCCATGAATATAAGCCTGATTACCTGTTTCCAGTTTGAACACACATAGAGTTGTCCTGTACTGCTGAGTATCCTGTGTACTAGGCAGACTTAAATAGCTGATATAAGAATCACAGATGTGCCTCTTATTTTCCTTCCCAACTGTTGGCCTTTCACAGACAGTACCATTGACGTATTCACCAAATCGGATTTTAAAGTGGTATGTATTTTTTTAAATAATGCCCATGGATGTATAGGAGGTGCTTTAACCCTGTGAGATTGGGCTAACCTGTAGTTGATTGGTATAGCCTGGTACAGTCTCAAGTTTCCATTGAATGCTAACAAAGACTGTTGAGTGTTCTGTTGGTACTGCAGTGAGAGCATGCTTTCTGAGTCAAGGTAAAAGAGAGAGCTTCTATCATTTATAATTACTACAGCCTTCTTCGTGTAATAAATGTCTGCATTCCTATTTTTTGTTATACTCCGGGACCCTGGAGTCGTAAATAGCTTATTGTCCTAGTTGCAAAGCATACTGGAAGTTTCAGTTAAGCAAAGTACATAGTGTGGAGAGGGGGAGGGGCAAAGTTAAGGCTGCTTGCAACAGAAATTATTAAGAGTGGAAATTATTTTCATCAACTCAACAGGGTACTTTTATACCGTACTAATCATCTGTCTGTTACTGTACATAATGAAATGTTGATTTTAGTTGATTTTAAAAACACATGTACAGAACATGATCACGGTAACAAAGGTGCACTGAGTAAAGTGCATTAATAAGTTTCAGTTTCTATACATTATATGTTTAAAAAAAAAATCTAGCACATACTTTAAAAACGCTAGCACGTACTGTTCCTAGAATAGCCTACTGCTATGCTGGTGTTTTTCTTTTGTTGTAGAGAATCTAATGCACTGGAATGGTAGTTGGTGGTCAGCTGTATTCTAATGAAGTTGAGCCATTGTTTGTCCATAAAGGGGCTGGTGCATTCCAGTGCCGTATGGTTTATCATCAGGCTGCGTGTGTGTGTGTGGGTGGCACCATTTGGTATCCGCCACCTGGGCTCTAGATTGGCAAATAAAATACTTACTGGTTCTTTCTTTTCTCTCTCTCTCTCTCTCTCTCTCTCCTCCTCCCCCACCTAACATATTTTGAACTGCATAAATCTGTGGCTACTGTAACCAAAATAGTGTCAATAATTTGATCATGTCGGAAGCAGCAAACTCAACCAGTGCTTCACTTGGACGGTTTGTGTATGAGCACTTAATGCCGCAAAAAAAATATGCAGCAAAGACAGAATTTAATTGCAATGTTAGGTATCCATACATAATGTATGCGGCTTCATTATATTTTAAATATAAGTTATGTTAACTACCTGAACTTGGAGAAAACTTTGTATGCGAGTTCTTTCCTTTCTTCCCACCATCCCCCTCCTCCCCCTTTGACATTTTTTAAAATCTTTCATCTTATTTCATTTGCACCTTCCCCCTCCCCAAAAGAGTGGTGAACTCCTCAATTTGCAGGCGTGTGTCAATGCTGGATTCTGTCCAGCTGTAAGGAAGTGCGCGGGAACAACCAGCATTGCCTCACCTCCCCTCATCTCGTCTCGACAAAATCTCTCTACCCCTGTGGGGAAGTACCTCGATCCGGAACATTCAGAGTGGAAAAATTGCAGGCACAAGCATGGTACACCAACATTCTCTGCGTTAGGGCCTTCTAACCACAGGTTTAGATGACGTCAGAACAGATGTGATTTATCTTTAGTTATAAATAAATTCAAGTTAGAGGTTTTGGATGTTTTATTTTGATTGACTTTTTTACTGCTATGCATTTTAATGTTTTATCTGTTGAAATTATTTGTGGTACCACAGTTTGCCTAAGAACCGCCTCCCCCCAATTAGGAAGGACAAAAATCAGCCAGGGATCTTGCTACTGGTTGCTATGCAGTGACTCCTGCTGGAAAGTGTGGATATTGGGTGAGAGCACAATCCGGCTCCGCTATGATGCCTCCACAGTCGAATAGCCTGCCGGAACACTCTTTAAACTCATGCAAGAATAAATGAGCACTTAGGCAAGGCACTTGGAAGAGCTGCTGGCACTTGCGGAGAGAAGGGGAGAATTGAAAAAAATAACAAAATGGTGACCCTTGCTTAGAAACGAGGGGGGGCGATTTCGCCAATGGGGGTGTGTTGGAGGCGGGACTGCTGCTTGTCGGGTCGATGTCCCGCCTCCATCGATTTGTGACCAACCCACGCTGTTTTCCCTTGATTGACCTTGTTAAGCCCGCCCAGCAGGCTTAGCAGACCAATTAAGGGAAAGCCGGTTACAGAGAACGTCAACGTATGACGTTTCATCTGTCAAAAATTTTGACAGATGAATTGTCATCGTTTGATAGCTTTGTGAAGCTGTCAGACAGTGACATTCTCTGTAGTTTGATGAGTTCTTGAATTCAAGACTCATCAAACCTCTTTCTTTAACAGAAATTAGATGGTTGTTGCATTGGAGAATGCAACAGCCATCTGTCATCTCTGCCGCAGAGGTGCGAGACTCTCCGCATACCCAACTCTTGAAGCCTGCAGGGAGAAACAAAGGTACCTCACATACTCACCTCTCCACACTTGCACCCATCACTTACCTTCACAGCGCACTTTTGCACCCCGCAGACCCACTGCTCGCCTCGGTGACCCTGGCGGGGTTCGCAGCCTTCGGGAAGCCCGCACTTCTGTGGGTGAAATGGGGATAATCCTCTTATCTGCCTGTTAGCTACCTGTTAACAGGCAGTTAAGTGGCTGTAATCCCCTTCCCGCCTCCAAGGAGAAGGGACCTGGCGCGGGTCGGCTACCCGCCCCCAAATTCTGCCATTTTCCCGGCAGTCCCGCCTCCATACCCGCCTCCCCAGGGCTGGCAAGATCGCGCCCATGGATACAGTAGATCATGTACAAATATTGACTCTAGTAATTCTTGGTAATTTTGTTAACACTGTTTTGTGAGCAAATCAGGGACACTGCAAACTCGCAACTGTTACCAGCAAAACACAAAAACCATCTAATCGTCAAAAGATAGTATATATTGTGAATGAAAGGATAAAATACATGGGCACTAGTCATTTATCTCATTGCTGTTTGTGGGACCTTGCTGTGTTCAAATTGGCTGTTTAATTTGTCCATAAAACAACAAAGACTACATTGCTAAAGTAATTCACTGTGTGTGAAGTGCTTTGGGATGTCCTGAGGTTATGAATTGCGCTGTTTAAATGCAAGTCCATTTCTTAATTCAATTTATGTTCTTATGGTTTACATTGCCATCTCAATCCTTGATTAGAAAATAGCCTTCCAGTTGCTGTCCAGGTAACCATTATCCTAACTGAAATGCCTTTAGGAAAGCAAAATTCAGGAAATGCATTGCCTGCCACATGTTAATGGTAGGTAAGGAACTAATAATTTGAAAGGTTTACAAGTTACGGACATTGGGCAGAGCAGGCCGCAGTCTCAGACGTTATTTACACTAAACATATGTGTTGTTCAAATGACCAAGCCTTCATACACTTTTGAGTTTCTGTTAATTGTGCTTGAACTATGCTCCCATGTCATAATCCAACATTTTAGGTACATCACATCTGCCCCTCCCCTTCTTTCCTGTAAATGTTTCTGGATTAAAAACCGTTTCCCCCCCCCCCCCCCCCTCCCTCCCTTTGTTTGTTTGCACATTTGTGCCAACAGGGAGAAACATTGATCGAAGATTATTTATTAACTTACTGTTTTCTCTCTCTCTTCGCATTTTGTTTCATTTTCATATCTGATTTTTTTAAACTCTCTTTTTTTAATTTCCTATCCTAAACGCTGTGTCCTGGACATTGATGTAATGAGTGACTTGCGCACTTGTGATGCCATGATACGGCCACCTAGTTTGGAGTGTATCTTCTCGGAGAGGCCCAGCAGCTATTTGCTTTGCTGGAATCGTTGAAAGCCTGAGGAAATGGATCTTAGTGGGCAATTCTTCACAAATCACTTTACGTGCCCAGAGTTCCTTTTAGAATACAGAAATTGCTGTGAAGAGGCAAGCAGTGGAAAATACAATGGTTGAATTAGCAGCAAGCATTTAGTGACCGTCTGCTATTTTCTTGTCCTTGTATGCATGCAGATGACCTCTACTGTTGCTCTTCTGTCGAGTAGCAGCTTGGCTCAGTTGCTGGCATTCTCATCTCTGAGTCAGAAAGTTGAGAGTTCAACCCCCGCTGTGTATTTGAACACACAGAGTCATAACGGCACGGAAGGAGGCCATTCGGCCCATCGAGTCCGTGCCGGCTCTCTGTAGAGCAATCCAGTCAGTCCCATTCCCCCGCTCTATCCCCGTAGCCCTGTAAGTTTATTTCCCTCAAGTGCCTATCCAGTCTTCCCTTGAAAACATTGGGTGTCTCCGCTTCCACCATATTCTCGGCTTGCACTTCAGGTTAGTAGTGATGCATTTTCAGTTGAGATGTTAAACCGAGGACCTGTCTGCCTGCTCAAGTGGATGGAAAAGATCTTGTGCAACTCATGTAGACGGATACATTTTGGCCAGTACACCGGGAGAACTCTTTTCCGAATATTGCTGTGGAACCGTTTACGTCCACCTGAGAGAACACATCTCATTAAATGGTACCTTCAACAGTGTAGCACTCCCTCAGCAGTGCACTGAAGTGTCGGCATGGGTTATGCTCTCATGTATCTGGAGTGGGTCATAAACCTGCGACCATGATCTCATCGAATGGCGGAGCAGGCTCGAGGGGCCGAATGGCCTACTCCTGCTCCTATCTTCTATGTTTCTGACGCTGAGTGCCAAGGCTGACGCTTAGTGATTCCTCCTCGAGTATGCCATCTGTAAAGCTTTCCTCTTTTTGAATTTTTTTTGCTGCTTCCTGTAAAGACTTCTAATAATTAAAAATATTGTTGGTGATTAGTCTGTGAATTGTTTTGTTTTGCTTCCCGTATCCTAACTCGCACCAAGTCCAGTTCACCCATCACCCCTGTGCTCGCTGACCTACATTGGCTCCCAGTCCAGCACTGCCTCAATTTAAAAATTCTCATCCTTGTTTTCAAATCCCTTCATGATGTTGCCCCATTCTATCTCTGTAACCTCCTATTTCTGTAACCACCTCCAACCCTCCGAGATCTCTGCGCTCCTCCAATTCTGGCTTGTTGAGCATCCCCGATAGCTGTCTGGGCCCCTCGCCTCTGGAATACCTTCCCTAAGCCTCTCCGCCTCTCTAGCTCGCTCTCCTTTTAAGATGCTCCATAAAACCTCCCTCTTTTGACCAAGCTTTTGGTCACCTGTCCTAATATCTCCTTATGTGGCTTGTTGTCAAATTTTGTCTGATAACGCTCCTGTGAAGCGCCCTGGGGCATTTTACTATGTTAAAGGCGCTGTATAAATGCAAGTTGTTGAAGTCGTAGCTCATCTGCACTGTGTCTGTCTGCATCAGATGCTTGTGCTCGCTATATAGGCCCCTCAATACACAATACTGTTGATGCTTAACAAGATGAATTGGCAGCTTTTAGAAATTGCCTTATTAAGCCTTAATATTGCAGCATTTGTTTTCTGAAACTAGTGCCAAACATATTAATGTAACTTGTCCCTTCTGCTATTGAAAACTGATTAGTCTTTGGGCGAGTGCCATCCTGTGTGCCACTGTCCATAGTCTGCTTTCTGAAAAGTCCCATTAGCAGTGCCTCTGTATTGACTGCTGTTGTTACCCTTGGTACTGACAGGCTTATTGCGACAGGTGGTAGCTTTTCTTGCTTCCTGGGCATTCCAGCAAAGGCAGCTGCTACAGCAGGCAACAGCTTTGCTGATCAGCGCCAGTACATGTTCGCCACCTGTGCTGGCATTAGAGCCGCAGGATTTGATACTTAGAGCACTACTGTCAGAGCAGGTGTTCCTCCTCAAGAGTTAGGAGTGTATGGTTCCTTTGGAAGGGATTTCATTTCTTTTATGAACTCGGCCCCATGGAACTCGGTATAAAATTTCTGGCATAAGCTTGGTAAATTATCTGATTTCACATCTGACAAACAAGCTGATCGATGCCGCAGGACTTTGATCCCAAAACTCTTGTGTCCTAAAAGTAAATTGAAGGCTAGAAAGGGAAAGGGAAACCATTTCTCCTCACCTCTTGATTGTGCTATTGAAAAATCTGGAATATTGGAGGCAGTGGACACTTTTTGGAAACTGTTTACAAATATATGTTGGTGCCGTAACCAAGCCGTGGAGTGAATTCAGAAGCTCTTGTTATTGGGCTGTAAAGATGGGCTGTGCGCTGATGGCCTCTTTCCAGTCTATGATGGAGAAAAAATTTCAGAGGAAGGTCTGAGTAGTTGTTTTCCAGCAATGGACACTTTTTGAAAATCAGTTGCAAAGTACGACGATGAACATTGTCGGCCTTTTTTTGTTTTGATCGAGGATTTAAGATACTTCTTCAATTCAACATTGAGTTTGAATGACATCATGGGGCGGTATGGGGGGAGGTGTTGTATTGGTTTGATGGAGACACTGGCGCCGACTGTGAAGGAAGCTCATTGTCATGAGCAGAAACGATAGAGATTTAATGAGTTGTAAATTCAGAGATGATTTGGCAGCGACTGTTTACGTTCATTCAGTTCCTTCACACTGATGAGCTAAATAACCCAGATGATGTCATGAGTACGTGCTGTTTAAAAATGATCACCACATAGAATTCCAATGGACAGGGGAATTTTCTTTTTTTTTTATGGAAAGTTTAGGACCAGAACCAGCAGCATTATTTAACCATTTCACTACTCAGTTCCTGGAAAGTTTCTAATGAATAACTGACCTGTTGTAGCTATATTTGAAAAATAACTAAAATAATCCTAATAAGAATTGCTATGATTGGAAGATTTTTAAAATGTGAACTGCTTTTCGGCCCCTCCCAATATCATTCTTCACGTGATAGCTACCTGGAGCATAAGTGAATTAAACACTAATACAAAAGCAAAATACTGCAGATGCTGGAAATCTGAAATAAAAACTGAAAATACTCAGCAGGTCAGGCAGCATCTGTGGAGTGAGAAACAGAGTTAACGTTTCAGGTCGATGACCCTTCGTCAGAACTGGAAAAAGTTAGAGATGTAACAGATTTTTAAGCAAGTGCAGGGGCAGGGAAATGGGGGAAGGGAGGAAAGAACAGAAGGGAAGGTCTGTGATAGGATGGAAGGCAGGAGAGATTAAAAGACAAAAGGGATGATGGTGCAAGGGAAAAGGAGATGGTAATGGGACAGGTTAAGAAACAAAAAATGAGTCTGGATGAGGTGTAAATGGGAATGGCAGAATCATCAACAGCTGCCATGTGGAAAAAAAAAGGGGGCAGAGGTTATGGTCTGAAATTGTTGAACTCGATGTCGAGTCCAGAAGGCTGTAAAGTGCCTAATCGAAAGATGAGATGCTGTTCCTTGAGCTTACGTTGAGCTTCGTTGGAACAGTGTAAGAGGCCGAGGACGGAGAGGTCAGAGTGGGAATGGAGCGGCGGATAATTCAAGTGACAGGCGACCGGAAGCTCGGGATCACGCTTACGGACTGAACGGAGGTGTTCTGCAAAGCGGTCACCCAATCTGCATTTGGTCTCCCCAATGTAGAAGAGACCGCATCGTGAGCAGCGAATACAGTATACTAAATTGCAATAAGTACAAGTGAATCGTTGTTTCACCTGGAAGGAGTATTTGGGGCCCTGGACAGTGGGAAGCGATGACCCTTTCAGATTTCCAGCATCTGCAGTATTTTGCTTTTGTATTCATGTTAAATTCACTGCCACTTCTCTTCTCGGAATGCCCACCTTGAAGAGATTCTGCTCTTCTCTCCGACGGGATTTTCGTTTGTCTCTTTTACCTTGTTCATCTTCATTGCTTTCTGTTTCCCTTCTCGTGTTTGATCAGGTATCTACCAAAACTCGCTTTCACAGCCACATATCTTTCCTCAACAACTGTCTCCGGCTCCGACTTACTCCACGTGGATTCCAACTAAAATTCCACCCTTCATGTTTTGGATCCACCCAGGATTACAGAAATCTCCGAGATATTCAGCGTTCCTCGAACCACTGCTCTCGCCGCATCTTGAGATCCACGCTCAACGCCATGCGCCGCCACATGCACACTCTCGACCTCTCTCTTCAGCAGCACCGACTCACTCTATCTCAAAGCTGTCGTGGTCCGCAGTTCCATTTCATCCTTCGCCTCATCCGGCGCTTTCAGGTGTCAAGGATTGTAAGCTTCAACAACTCTTGGACACCAACGCCCGTCTGGAACCTTCTTCCCCTTCACTTTCCTCTGACCCCATCCCTTCTTCCAATCTCACACCCTGCCGTGTTTTCACTATCCTCTCTGACCTTCCCCTCCCTGACCCCGAATGATCAGTCCTTCGCAAAGGCCTGAGCTTCATCCCCTTACGCCCCCACCTCAATGAATTTTGAGCTTGGCACGACACTGAGCTCTTTTTCTGTCGCCTTCGTCTCCGTGCCCACTTCTTTGTCCAGGAGTCTTCCTCCCGCACAGCTGACCCTTTCTCCCATTTTCAGAATTCTCGTTCTACCTGGACCCCTCTCTCTGGCCTCTTACCCTCTCTAGATCTTTTCATTGCGAACTGCCGGCATGACGTCGGCCGTCTCACTTTCTCTGCTCCCCTCCCTCACTCCAACCTACCTCCCTCTGAATTTGCAGCACTCCATTCTCAGATCCAACCCCAACATTGTCATTAAACCTGCTGACAAGAGTGGCTCTGTTGTTTGGCGAACCGACTTCTACCAAGCGAAGGCTGAATTCCAACTCTCCGACGCCTCCTCCTACCTCCCCCTGGACCATGACCCCACTACCAAACATCAAGCCATCATTTCCAAGACTGTCACTGACCTCCATGGCAGCCAACCTCATAGTTCTCCAACCCCACACAGCCCGCTTCTACCTCCTTCCCAAGATCCACTCCCTAACTAGGCTGCCTTGGTAGACCCATCGTTTCAGTCTGTCCTTGCCCCACGGAACTTATTTCTTCCTATCTCGACTCTTATTTTTTTCTCCCCTTGTCCAGTCTCTTCCCACTTACATTCGCGACTCTTCCGACGCCCTCCGCTACTTTAACAGTTTCCAGTTTCCTGGCCCCAACCGTCTCCTTTTGGCTATGGGCATCCAATCCCTCTCCACCTCCATCCCCCCACCAGGACGGCCTGAGGGCGCTCTCCTTCCTTGAACAGAGGCCCAACCAGTCCCCATCCGCCACCACCCTCCTCCGCCTGGCTGAACTTGTTCTCACATTGAACAACTTCTCCTTTGACTCCACTCACTTCCTCCAAATTAAAGGTGTTGCTATGGGAACCCGCATGGGCCCTAGCTATGCCTGCCTTTTTGTGGGATATGTGGAACATTCTTTGTTCCAGTCCTACTCGGCACCCCTCCCTCACCTCTTTTTCTGGTACATTGATGACTATCAGTGCCGTTTCCTGCTCTCGCCCTGAACTAGAACATTTCATTCACTTTGCTCCCAATTTCCACCCTTCCCTCACCTTCACATGGTCCATCTCCGACTCTTCCCTTCCCTTCCTCGACTTCTCTGTCAAACATTCACTATAAGCCCACTGACTCCCACAGCTACCTGGGCTACACTTCCTCCCACCCCGTTTCCTGTAAGGACTCTATTCCATTCTCCCAGTTTCTCCGTCTCCATCGCATCTGCTCTGACAATGCCACCTTCCATACCAGTGCTTCCGATATGTCTTCCTTTTTACTCAACCAAGGATTCCCCTCTACAGTGGTTGACATGGCCCTCGACCGTGTCCGTTCTATTTCCCGCACTTCTGCTCTCACCCCTTCCCCTCCCTCCCAGAACCACGATAGGGTTCCCCTTGTCCTCACCTTTCACCCCACCAGCCTCCACATTCAATGTATCATCCTCCGCCATTTCCACCACCAAACACATCTTCCGCTCCCCTCCCCTTTCAGCATTCCGAAGGGACTGCTCCCTCCGCGACACCCTGGTCCACTCCTCAATCATCCCCAACACCCCTTCCCCTTCCCCCGGCATCTTCAGATTTCCAGCATCCGCAGTATTTTGCTTTTGTATTCATGATTAGTTCCCTTGCTTTCGACCCAATTTCAGCCATGTGAACACTCAGGCGGATATTACCCACTATCGAACCAAACCATCTGCTGAGAGTTCACCCCATCCAGAAACATTATCAAAGAGCAGCCCTTCTGCCCCATGGAAGCTGTAGTTTCAGGCTCTCATTTTCTGTTGTCAGTCTCACTATCCTAGGTAACCTATTTTTCCCAGGACACAGTATGCCTTTGTTAAAAGGGGCTGCCTCTGATCAATGTGCTCCCATAATAGCAACTTTACCTGCTTTCTCCCCCTGTAACACAAGCATCAATTTGGCAGCAGAAATATACTTTACGCCCTTGTTCCAATTATTTCTTCTGCAAGGTGGACCTACCCTTTGTATATCAGGTTATCAAGGGTTGAGCCCACTTTTTATAGGAAATAATCCCCAAATTGAGTGGGCAGAGTTACCTACAGGACGGTTAGGGAGCCAGTGCTAAGTGAAATCTAACAAAGAAGCTGAACACAATACAGAACAAGCACATTTTTCTGTAATACAAAATAAATGCACAAAACAGTACAAGAGTGTCACAGACAACTGAGTCTCCTTGCTATCTCTATTTTTCTTGCCTGTTTTCTTGCCTTTCTCCTGACAGAGTTGAGTACTGATTAGGGTACGATTCCATGGGTGCTGTTTGTGCTCCTGTACCTCAGCCAAGTGGTCATTATTCACGTATGAGCGATGAAAGAAAGACTTGAAGAAAGACTTGCATTTGTATCGCGCCTTTCACGACCACCGGACGTCCCAAAGCGCTTTGCAGCCAATGAAGTACTTTTGAAGTGTAGTCACTGTTGTAATGAAGGTGAGTGTTGGCTGACTATTTTACCATAGAATCATAGAAATGTATAGCAAAGAAGGAGGCCATTCGGCCCGTCGTGCTTCTGCTGGCTCTTTGAAAGAGCAGTTGTGCTTAGTCCCATATCCCCTGCTTTTTGTCCATAACCCTGTAAATTCCTCATCCTCAAGTTCAAGAAACATTGAAATGAACTAAAGGTATAGTTGAGAACAGATATGTCAGTAAATGTGTGCTTTGATGCCTTGAAATGTGTACTGTACATTTCTGGGCTACCAATATATGTTTATCAGCTCCTGTGAGATATGCTTGCCCGAGGTGTACACACAGTTTTGTGAATTAAGCCATGCTGAGGCGAGCAACAAATCCTATCCTCAAAACTCAAAGGCCAGAAAGTTAACTTTCTGAATAGTCCTGCTCAACATGGAACTGCAAGGAAACCACATCCTAGACTTTTCTTAATGGTTGGGGAGAATAATTCATTTCTTTTTCTCACTGTTTACTTATTCTGGCTTCTGTTATTTGAAACCCAGGGAACAGAACCCAAACATTAGACAGTGCGGCACCTGTCCTCCCACCATCATCTCCAAACAACGATTCAAAGTTTCTCTGAAACCAGCTACAGGCCATGGATTATACTTTCCCCACTTTTTAAAAAGCGTAAAACTGAGCAAGCCATCATCTCACTGTTTTAGATCGCTCCCTATATCTTTTTCATAGACTCTACTGCATAAAAACAGGCCATTCGGCCCAACTGGTCTATGCCAGTGTTTATGCTCTACATGAGCCTCATCTCACCCTATCAGCATATCCTTCTATTCCTTTCTCCCTCATGTACTTATCTAGCTTCCCCTTCAATGAATCAGCTTCCCCTTAAATGCATCATTTATCTTTTCTAAAGTTTTTTTCATTGTTTAACAAATAAACAATTTCCAAAACTTTCAATTTGGAAGGGATCAGTAGAGATGAGTTATATGTTTTATCTCAATATCAGAAACCCTAATTATATGGAGGGAAAACATGTTATTCTGAGGTCTTGTGTCAATTATCATCACTAACCCAATATTCCGTGAGGTTTTTTGTGTTACTCTTGACACTCAAAGAAATGCTGCACCATTTGCTGTCATTGGCCAGCAGCAGAAAAGAAACATTGATATTGAGGTAATCATTCTGTAAGAAATACTGAATGGGTGGTAGCAGACTACAGGCAGTCATTCAATCTCAGGGTTAAGACAGCTAGACCATGAAGTCTATGACATCATGTGAGCCCCTCCATTGGATTGTTGCCTTGCAAGCCACTCTTAGCCACCTCGTATCCTCTGTATAATTTGGATTTAACAATGTTCTGGTAGAAGACAATACATCTGAAGTGTTTTTTGAATGATTTTTTTTTCTAAAACCCAATTTAGTTCAGCACTAGCTAGAATTGTGCTACCGCAAAGAAATATTCATGATTTTCTGTCTTTTGGTTTTGCAACTTTTTAACTTAAAAGAAAATGTTCCAAGGAAAATGACAGTGATTTGTAACATTTATATGCACAAGAGCAAGGATACAGTTTAATAGCCGTAAGCATGTTTCCAAAATTCGAAGAACCTCAAAGCTGTATAAGCTCAGCCTTGCCTGCATTTACAGGAAAAAGTTGCTAACTAAACCTCATTTGATAATAGAAGAAAGAAAACTGCAAAGCTGAAAATACACAGCACAGATTAGTTGCTGGCTGTTCTGACGAAGGCTCCCTATCCAAAATGTTAACCTGTCTTTCCTCTTTTCAAATGCTGACAGACCTACTGTGTATTCCAGCATTTTCTGTTCTCATTGATACTATGTTGAACCCCCTGTTCCTGAGATTATGCCCGGGGCGGATTTGGTGGGGGGACGGAATAAAGGTTCAGCGCCACTTGCATAATGGTTAAAATATATGGATCACCAATCCCTCAAACCAAGGCACAAACACTCATCTGACTATAATCTCTGCTTCTGCCCCCAATTCTCTAGTTTTTCTGAAAGACATAGAAGTACATGGAAGTTACGACAAGAAAACTGACTGTTCAGCCCAACCTGTCCGCGTCAGTGTTTACCAATCCATGTGAGCAAGTAGTTCTAATCACATTTACTGTACCTAGCCTGTTCCTGTATCCCTTCAACCTCTTTCATGCACCTATCTGATCTAATCTTAAATGTTGACCGGTTTTGCCTCACCCACTAACCCTGGAAGTGAATTCCACAACCTCAAATCCCTGTGAAGAAGTTTCTTCTGCTCTCTGTTCCAAATCTCTTGCATCTGGCCCCTCAGTTACTGAAAGCACTCTGCTTCTATCTACCGTGTCTGATCCTTTCATAATTTTAAACACTTCTATCAAATAGCCCTGTAATCTGCATTGTTCTAACAAAAAAATAGACCTAATGTTTCAACTCTTCACACTTGTATTTTCTCATAACAGGCAACATCATAGTTAATCTGCATTGCACTCTAAAGCCTCAATATCCTTCCAAAATGTGGAAACCAATACTGCACACAGTACCCTATAACTGAGGCCACAGTAAGGTTTTATAGACGTTTGGCAAAGTTGACTTGTCTAGGTGTGTCTATTTTCAGTCAAATGAGACGTCGTTCTTTTTGTTTCAAACTGTTTATTTTGGAAGGTTTTGCACATACAGCCCAAAAAACCCAATGAACAGCCAATGTACAGAACAGAGCAAAAGGCAATGATTGCAACCTAGGTTCAAGAGAACAATGCAGCCATGATTTATCAAACACGGCATGTAACAGATGGACAGCAGATTAAACATCACAACAGCTCGCACAGTAGCCTAGCGAGTTTACTCAGTGAGTAGCTGAGCTATGCATACCAAGAAGGTCCTGCATTCAATCCCTGATCTGGGCTGAATTAGTTGATCTTCCTTTGGGGGTTCCACAATTGACCCATAGATGTCTCTGGCTTGAAGAGGGGAAAATCATCCAGGGTTCTGGCACAGAAATGGGGGAAATGTTGTTCCCTTAGAAGATTATGAGTGTCCAGAAGACTTGAGGAAAACTTGGTGGCATTGTGGTTCCCAGAATAAAGATTGATTTGGGCCAATGGTTGGAACCACACCAGGTCCACTTCCGCTGGGGTTGGCATAGAACACTGAAAGCTGGAACAGGTTCAACACCCAGTCAGCAACCAAACTTCCAAAAAGGAGCAGATTTGGAGGAGAGGAAAGTAAAACAAGGAAAGTTGGGGTAGAAGTTGAGGAAGGAAGTTGGCCTCGGGAGAGGCGGCAAACCCGAAGAGCCAGGCCCTACTATGGAGTCCTGAAAACTTCCGCCTTCAACTGGGCCAGCCAATTCACAAGAATCCTGCGGCCATTAGATTATGAGCATGCCCTGTGCAGGAAAGTGAGCCACATTCTTTCTGACATAAGAAAACTACTAGGCACTTGGTCTAAGTGTTAAACAAAGCTTTAATCAACTGTTTTACAACATGGAGATCTAGTTATCCTTCACTAGTTCCTGTTAAAGAATGTCCTGAGCAAGCTGGGCCCATGCCCGAGTATTTATACTCTCCCTGGACAGCGCCACCAGCAGGCCGCCCAGTATTATGTCATAAGTCATTTCCCATGAATGACAAGATTCATGTCACTTTCCTTATGATTTTCACAGATAAAGTAAGAGCTTACATTTATCTAGTACCTTATCATATCCTAAAGCACTTCTCACCCATTAAAGTGGGCGGAAAATCGCAGGCTGGCGCGCACAGAAGCAGAGAAACACAGTACCATTGTGCAATAAAAGACATATATATTTAAATGGCTTGTTTAAACCAAGTCTATTTTTAGTCTACATATGGCTTCAGGCTTTCCGATGTAAATTATACAAAAGAATGCAGTATGAATTTGAACCATCAATATGGTGATATGTGGGCAAGTATTCTGTGGTTCACGTATGCAGTGTTGCTGTACAGTATAACCCAAGCATAAATCCTGTACACGACTTAATCCTGGGTTCTAATGAACCCAGGTTTTGTAGAGGTGCTACACGACTGACCAGTTCAATAGTATTGTTTTGGGATCTTGCTGTAATCAGAACAAAATTGGTTCCAAATTATAAAGTTCCACTTTGCCTGATAAACTAAAGTTACGAGCAACAGTTTTCTCAGTATTAGAAGTGTTACCAGCTTTTATAAACTTCAGTAGTAGTCTCACCTTTTGATACTTACTCTTTCTTCAGCTTATAACAACACCCTATAGTTGTGCAGAAATGACTTTTTTTTTCTAACCTGACACAGTGGAGTTATTGTAAAACCAAGATATTTAGTTTTTCCACACTGGAAGTTGACTTTCGAACCTCGAGCTGCTGATCTCGGCTGTTTATCCCAGAGTTCTCTGGCTCTGAGCAGAGGTCAGTGGGATGGGTGCACGAACTTGCATTTGTGAAATTGATCTCGGATGTGAAGGCTTGGAATACTTTCGCAACTAATCTAACCGAGCAGGCTTGCTTTTGTTTTGAACAGGTGGACTTATTTTGGATATGTCGAAAACGTGACAGCTATAAAGTACGGTAGCTTTCATTACTTTCCGTCAGAGCACACCGATCAATGTTTTAAATGGATTTTCATTTTTATTTTCCTCCTTGTTCCGTTCTTGCTAAGAATTTTTGGACGGGGAGATTGTTGTAGTGTAGGTCAGGGAAGTATGTAGTTAAAAATAAAACCCACACAAAGCTCACATGGATTGTTACATTGAAGCCATGCGCTGCTTTCTTGTAGCTGGGACCCTGGATTATTCTTCTGTGTATTCTACACTACATCTGAGACTTGGGAAATCATTTTAGAAATCATCATAGAAACATAGAAAATAGGTGCAGGAGTAGACCATTCGGTCCTTCGAGCCTGCACCGCCATTCAATGCGTTCATGGCTGAACATGCTACCTCAGTACCCCATTCCTGCTTTCTCGCCATACCCCTTGATCCCCCTAGTTGTGAGTATTATATCTAACTCCCTTTTGAATATATTTAGCGAACTGGCCTCAACAACCTTCTGTGGTAGAGAATTCCACAGATTCACCACTCTCTGGGTGAAGAAGTTCCTCCTCATCTCAGTCTTAAATGGCTTCCCCTTTATCCTTAGACTGTGACCCCTGGTTTTAGTTTTCCCTAACATTGGAAACATTCTGCCCGCATCTAATTTGTCTAAACCAGTCAGGATTTTAAACGTCTCTATAAGATCCCCCCTCATTCTTCTGAACTCCAGAGGATACAAGTTCAGTTGATCCAGTCTTTCTTGATATGTCAGTCTGGCCATCCCAGGAATCAATCTAGTGAACCTTCGTTGCACTCCCTCAATAGCAAGAATGTCCTTCCTCAAGTTAGGAGACCAAAACTGCACACAATACTCCAGGTGTGGCCTCACCAAGACCCTGTACAACTGTAGCATCACCTCCCTACTCCTGTACTCAAATTCCCTTGCTATGAAGGCCATCAGAAGAAGGTTGTCTTCTGGTGTGCTTTCCCATGGGACAGTAAGATGTGGCCTTCCCCCCAATCATTCCCCAAATACTGCATTCTAAATTTCTGCCAAGCTGTTGATTGATTGTTTTGATGTATTGAGGGAAGGGAAATCTGCATGTTAAACCTCAGTTATTGGTTACAGAGTCGTAATTACAGAGGCTAAGAGGCAAATCCCTCCTCAAAGTTGGAGAATTGATTTGTGGGGAAGTAATTTAACTTGTTTTTGAAATGGGGATTAAAAATACAGATTTTTGTGTTATGATTCATTTGAAATAATTTCTGACATTTTTAAGTAAAAGGAGCAATCACATGGGAGACCACCTAAACAGTGAGCTGTGCAAGTAATGATTATTCTTAAGTGCTGTAACATTTAATTTACTGAATCAAAGGTTAAATTGAACGCTATAAGGGGCATCTGTCCCGATTGTTGATTCATATCAGTACCTGGGGATTCTGGTGTATGACAACTTCAGCTTGAATATAGTTCCTTGGGACTGCATTGAGAAGGGGCAAAGGGCTCTTTTACCATCACTGAAGTAAGACTAGAAAGTCCTAATTCAGATAAAGCTTGTGGCATACAAGACTTGCATTCAAACAGATTTCCTTCATAGTTCAGAATGCCTAGCCATGTGATGCAAGATTTTGATTCAACCCACATGCGAGATCCAGGATCAAGTATTCAGTTGCCATTGTGGGGAAAAGGTGGTCGAGCCTACTTGAAGGGGTGGGCAACATTAGCAGAATGTCTCTGTGCAAGAGCCCCTCGTGACGACCTGGCTTAAGCACTGTGGCTAAGTAGCATTGGACTTGATTTTTAGAACTTCAGACTGGCTGGCACATTGCAAGCTGTCCTGCATTGGTCTTTGCGCCACTCTGAATTTGTTGCACAGTCGATGAAGAAACTCTTGGGGGTTTTTAAGGAGCGTCTTAAAGGATGATCCATAATGGACTGAGTAATCCGACGGCTGAGCAAGACAATTCTCCAGGCACTGTTAATAATTGACCAGGTAGCCTGGCTCCTTTTAATGTGATCTGGAGGGATGGGGCCTATCACTGGGGGCTCAGACTTCTTCCACTCTGTCTCAGATTATGCTGCAAGTCCAATGTCCAAACTTTAAGGTGGTCCTAACTATGCTGTCAGTGAACTGCTTACTAATACTCCATGCTGGTAAATTGCATGGTTTTAGCTCGTTAAAATCCAGCATCACTCCTGCATATATTTGCGGGGTCCCCAAGCTTTGGTTCTTGCTGACCTGCACCTGAGATCTCGGAACTTGGGTAAGTGGGCTGTGTCTCTCTGTGGAGAGAGTGTCCATTCTATAATTGGCAAACCAAATCTACTGTTGTGTTGGGTCTCTCAGTTGCTTGGTTTGGAAACTTTTAATCTTGGTTTCAATGCGCGTTAGACGAATAAAACTGATAATATTGTGATTTTAACATACTTCTAATCACAAATGGATTTACCAGCGTAGGAACTTTGTTGGCAGAATATGTGTGTGTGTGTGAGAGTGAGTATATCTGCAAGTACCTGTGAGAATCGGCTTGAGATAAACCATAAAACAGCTGATGGCAGCTTCATTGTACTCCTCGCTCTGTAATACAACTGATGTAAGAAGACCCATTGGAGGTGGGTTCCAACATGAGGTCGGAGTCTATGAATACATCACTTACCACAATTCTTAGCAAGAAGCAAATATGAGGCAGCCCAGGTGGTTTAAATAAATTAACCGAATGCTGTGATCAGAGGAAGAAGAAGCCACTGATAATATTCAGGGAAACTAATGGAGAGAACAGTGAGTGAGGAAATAGGATTTACTGGAGTTCAGTTTTCCCCATTTTAGCAATTTGATTTTTGCATTTATAAATATTGATTGAGCCTGATCATCAATGGATTTCACTGCATGTTAGCTCTCCGTTGTTGCTTTAGTTCCAGAAATGATTTTAGTTTTCGACTTGTCTCTGAACCTGGAGTTCCAGTCTTCATTTTATTTACAGTCTTTGGAAGACCTTTAGCTCTCGTTTTTAGTCTATTCTTTTGTTCCCAATTTTTAGTCATATTTTAGTTTTATTCCTGGGAGAAAAGTGTCAAGTTTAGCTTTTGCTTCCTGTATTTTTCTTATTTTTTTAAAAATTGATGTTTGAGAAAATAAACATAGATTGTTGTTTTTGCTACTGACTCAGCTCACAAGGCCAAAAGGAATGTTAAGGAACAATAAATTGGTGCTTGAATGACAACTAGGACAACAATTGGTCCATTTCAATTTCCAAAATCTGTTCCAGAAGTTGTGGTCTATGTTGCTTCAGCTTTAGAAATGAGATTGAAGTTGAAAAAAATTGACTCTCTTACTGCTCATTTAATCAACTGAAACAGCTTGTTATCCAACTTGTATTGAAAACACATATTTCAAAAATTGTGTGAAATGGAGATTAAGTGCCTGGGACCATTGGCCCATAGAGAATAAATATCCGTGCTGGCGATGATGTGCATGAGTAAGTTTATTGCATCCCCAACACCAGTGATTTACATTCTGCAAATCACTGGGCCTAGTTGTGTATTTTATTTAAGTAATATGCACTCCAGTTAGTTTTTAAATTTGGGGTTTTCTTGCTGTTTTTGGAGACTCTGGCAGTGTGTGGTCATACAAATGTAACCGACGTTCATGAAATATTTTTGATGTATTTGAACACATCGTTTATTGGCGGCTGATGTATCACAAAAGATGGCTCTGCTCTAGCCCATGGGAACTATAAGCTGCCAAGTTAAATCACAGGTCCGGAGATCACATATATTGTTTTTGCACATTCGCTAGTCTGTATCAGAAGTCTCAATTGTCCCTGAATTTCCAAGATGTTTTCCGTAGTTCCCTGATTGTTCTGCATCCTGGCCTAGCCTAGATTTGTCACTGATTCTAACTAACCTTGACGGAAATAGAAACATAGAAACATAGAAAATAGGTACAGGAGTAGACCATTCGGTCCTTTGAGCCTGCACCGCCATTCAATGCGTTCATGGCTGAAATGTTTCACGCATCAAGAACTTGAATTTATATAGCGCCTTTAAGATAGAAAATAGTCTCCGGGCTCTTCACAGAGATGTAATCAGCCAAATAGACGCCAAGCCAAAGAAGGAGATAGTAGGAGGGATGACCAAAAGCTTGGCTAAAGGTGTGGCATTTTAAGACGGTCTTAAAGGAGGGGGAGAGGCGGAGTGGTTCAGGCAGTGGTGGAACTTGGTTTGCCCGACGGGGTGGGGGTGGTCGAACTCAAGATTTGCCTAACTGGGCAGGGAGGGAACCGTGCTGGGAACTGGGGAATACTGACATACCTAGTCTGAAGGCCGAGCCAGGAATTGCACAGACCTGCAGGCCTAGCCTGGTAGTCAAAGACAGGTGTTGGAGCTTCCTGGGAGCAAAATGGTCTTCCAAAGCTGTCTTAGCCAACCACAAAATGATTGGGGTGGGGGGGAGGTTATGACCTTCCTCCCCCCACTAGTTCAGCCAGAGTTTAAAGAGGGAATTCCAGAGTGCAGGGCCTAAACGACTGAAGGTACGGCTGACAGTGCTGTGCGAAGGGAGGGGGAAAGCATGAGAGGCCAGTGTTCTGGGCGTGATTTTTGTAGGGTTGGCGGAGGTTATAGCGATTGGGAGGAGCAAGGCCCTGGAGGGATTCAAATAAGAGGATGACCATTTTAAATTGGAGGCATTCGAGGTCCAGGAGCCAGCAAGGTCAGGGGTGATGGATGAGCAGGACTTGGTTGGGGATGGGGATGCAGAATATAGGATGAGAGGCTGATCAGTAGAGCGTTAGAATAGTCGAGTCTGGAGGTGACAAAGGCATGGATATGTATTTCAGCAGACGGGTTGAGGCAGGAGCAGAGGTGGGCAATGTTACAGGGATGGGAGACGACCCCATATCTTACGATGATGTTGCCAAGGGGCAGGATGTAGATAAGGAAGATGTGGGGGCCCAAGGTAAATCCTTCAGGGGCTCCAGAAATAATGGTGCAGGGGCTGGAAGAGAAACCACTGCTGGAGAAGCTCTGGCTACAATTGGTAGGTAATAGTGGAACCAAGTGAGGGCAGTCCCACTGAGCTGGGCAACGGAGGAGAAGCGGTAGAGGAGGATGGTGTGGTTGACCGTGTCAAAGGTTGCAGAAAGGAGAAGGAGGGCAAATGCACCGCAATCACAGAGGATGTCATTTGTGACTTTGATTTGGGTCATTGCAGTACTGTGGCAGGGATGGAAACCTGATCGAAGAGATTCAGATATGGAGTTGTGGGAAAGGTGGGCACAAATTTGTGAGGCAACAACATTTTCAAGGACTTTGGAGAGGAAAGAGAGGTTGGAGATGGAGTGGCAGAGGAGAGTGAAGTGCAATAGTGCTTGATGTGGTCCAGCCAGACCTGGTGATGGATGGTTAAACCACTTGTGTACCAGATACGCTCAAGTCTGCAACCCTTGGACTTGAGGGAGCGAAGATGGGGGCCATACCAGGGGGAGCGGCCAGGATGGGAGACAGTAAAGGTTTTACTGTGGCTAAGACCATCAAAGGTAGAAGTGAGGGAGTGGTTGAGCAGATAGATATGCAGATGTATTTAGGCGAATGAAAAGCCAAAGGCTAGGTAGTTTGGCAGCTTGAAAGTAGGTAGAGTGGGTGGTGCGCAGTATATGGAAGTGGTTAGAAATGGGTCTTGACTGTGATTGAGACTATAGTAGTTGAGAGGCTACGTGAGATGGCAAATTTGTTGGAGTGGCCGTGAATATGGGTAGGCGAGTTTGTGTGGAGGGGAGAGTTTTAGGTAGGACAGGAGGACAGTGAAATCGGAGGTGAGAGGGCAAGGTGAGTTCAGATGGAGATTGAAATCACCAGAGATGAGGAGTGGCTCAATCTAGTGGCTGCGGGAAGAAAGGAGGGAGGATATCTCAGTGAGAAACTCTGGATCAGGCTTGGGGAGACAGCAGAGAACGAGGATTTTAAAGAGGGGTGAAAGGGGTGGAACAAGGTGCTTGAAGGAGATGGTGCCAGAGGTGAAGGGAGAGACCAGGGTGTGATTTGGTGATGAGGACCACACTGCCACCATGCTACAAACATGCCTTGGTTGTGCACATGGAATGTTTTTGATATTGGTGGGAGGACGAATACCTGTGGCAGTACCTCCCAAAATTTCAAAAGTTTGGAGTGTTTCTCTAAATTATGGAATGGAGCTGAAGTCCAGAATTTCTTGTAATAAGCCAGGAAGGGAAGTTGGGTGTATAAAACAAAACCCAGAAGGTTCTGTAGAAACAGACAGACAGAAGGTGAAGTGCTGGTGTAGTTGCTGACTTGTAAAATTGTTACCACTTATTATTAAAACCTTCTGTTCTATATAAAGAGCCATGTTTGGAGCTCTGTCTGGAAACAGTTGAAGGCCCTGTGGTCTGGTACTTTATGTTGGTCTTCATCTGACCTTCACATTTGCTTTTGGGCCCATGTATAAAGTTGCTGTTTTCTACATCTGCTTCAAGTGTAGTTCAGTCTTTGACAGGTTGGAGAGAGGGAAAGAAAGAGTCTTTATTAATTATCTTCTACACGCCCACCGTTGGAGCAAAGCCTATCTTGATAGGTTCTAGGGGAAACCTTGAAAGTGTCATCATGATGTTGCAGATAGATGGTGCTGAGCATGATCTTGTGTCATGTGAAGCCCAAAGACCTGCCACAACACAGCGGTTCAATTTTTGTCCAGCTAAAAGTTGCAATTGTTGCTCCTCAAGTAAGATTCATCATTGTCTGAATTGGGACAACTTCTTCAGTCCGACTGCAAGAGTATGTTAGATTAGACAAACACCAGAATGTCACTATATTCTCAGCAGTGGGCAGTCTGGGTTTGATTTCAGGCCATCAGCCTACGCTGATTGGTACCAATTGCCGAACATCCAAGAAAATGCCAACGTACAACCTTCCCCCAAGTCACTTACAAACTTATGCAAAATAAAGTAAAATAAAATTGCTGGTCTGTTTACAAGGGAGAAAAAAAAGCAAAGCTATACTCTTTAGACCATATGGTAATGCCATTAGCCAATCAAATGCTTCCTAAATGGCCATATGGAGAACAAATAAAGCAGGCAACATAAACAGACTGTTAGCATATGGTGGAGGCACTGGAGTGTGTCCACATCTGGGCTGCAGTGAAAAGACCTGGTACACCCTTTGGCACTGATATATTGCCCGCATCAAAACTAACTTAAGTGCCTCAGTAGTTGGATCAGCATGACTGCACCACCATCTGCCAAAGGCTTTATTTTTTAATTTATTTTGGTATATCTATTTCAGCACAATGTGAGCTTTGAAGTATGTGGGAAAGGAGAGTAATTTGGACCAAAATGCATTTCGATTTGCGAGTCCAGTAATACGGAAGGGTGTTTCATTGCTGAAACTTTCAACACGTGGGCACCAGTTAGATCTGTGAACTTGTCTTGAATTTCTCTGATTACAGTAGGAAATGTAAAAAACTAGCGGTTGGAAGTTTCTAGCGATTGGTTTGCTATATGCTGTAAAATCTGAGCAGATTTCATGATTTCCCCCCCCCCCCCCCCCTTCCAAACAAAAGTGGCCTTTTCAGTGGCTGCAAGTGACCTTGTTGAAAGCTAATTATTTTCATCGAAATGAATGCGAAACAGAGTGCACTGCACTGGTGGCAGTAGGAGGTCACCAAGATATTGTATACACGTTAACTCCAAGGACCCTTTCAAGTGACTGGGAAAGCTACTAAAACTATTGCGACTGCAGAAGCTTTGTTGTTAACATGCTGATGGATAACGCAGAAGGAATTTCTACAATTTTTCTGGAATTTCATTTGAATCCGATTCATAACACTAATTGCTTTGAATATTCCGAGTGAAAGGGACACTGTCGATATGTTGGGGGTTTTGACGACAAGCTTAAGAGTCTTGGATGAGATGCTCAAAAACCTCAGCTAAGAGTTATGTTGACCTTTTGAGGTGAGATACAGCTGCACAAGGGTTTTACAATTTTTGATTTCTTTTAAATATTTCTATCGAGTGACAGGACAACAGTATCATAATTTGCAGGCTAGCAGATTGAGCTCCTCTAACTCCCAGTCCACTAACATCGACATGTGGAAGACGTGGAAGCTTTTTAGGCGCCTCTCGGGGCTGATTTTAAAAGTCCCATTTTCCTGCTTCCTCCTCACAGATACAAAAAGGGTAACAGCTCTCGCATGTTTTATTGGGAAAGTATTGCGCGGGTTCCTACTCGCCTTCTGAAACATTGTTTCTTTATTATCTATAAAAACGATTGCAAGCAGAGCGTTCTGTCTGTGTGTGTGTGTGTGTGTGTGTGCTCCTGCTGTGATCATCCAGGTTCTTGCATTGAGCAGGAATATGAACGTTTTACAGGATTTCCATTTACGTAAATCCTTAGAACAAGGCTGTGCCTGACTTTGAAAATGCAATATTGGGGAGACCAAATGCAGATTGGGTGACCGCTTTGCGGAACACCTCCGTTCAGTCCGTAAGGGTGACCCCCGGGCTTCCGGTCGCCTGTCACTCCCGCTCCACTCCCACTCTGACCTCTCTGTCATCGGCTTCTTACACTTAGGCACTTTACAGCCTTCTGGACTCAACATCGAGTTCAACAATTTCAGACTATAACCCCTGCCCCCATTTTTCAGGCGGCTGTTGATGATTCTGCCATCCCCATTTGCAACATTTAATCTCTCCTGCCTCCTACCCTAGCACAGACTGTTCCTTCAATTCCTTCCTCCCCTCCCTTCCCCCCTTTCCCTGCCTCAGCACCTGCTTAAAACCTGTTACATCTCTAACTTTTTCCAGTTCTGATGAAGGGTCACAGACCTGAAACATTGACTCTGTTTCTCTCTCCACGGATGCTGCCTGGCCTGCTGAGTGCTTCCAGCATTTTCTGCTGTTATTTTTGAAAATACACTGCTGCCAATACGATGTGCACTCGCTGCAATATTAAATTTTAAGTCTAGAAGTATGTTTGTTTCATTACAGTAAGCCAAGGTCTCGCCTCCATGTAATTCTGTACAGCGGGCAAGATTGTCACAGCGAGTGTATCAAACTGAAAGGGTCCAGTAGGCCACCAAATTTGATTTGCTTTGGGAGAAATGTAGATATTCGATTATCTCTGCTCTTTCAAATAATCAGGATCGAGTGCAAACCAATCTGGTGGGTATATTGCGTTTAATCGGAGTTTAAGACGGAATATAACACACCATATACAGCAAAAACATATGACCGTAACAAGCAGCTGGTACCGGTCCCGATCGGACAGACGGCTGGCGTGTGCGAACAGCTCTCCTTCTTGTCTCATCTCTCTCTCTCTCCTTGAACTACCCAAGAGTGTTAGACTAGGGTCAGCATGGGTCCACTCTCTGAAGAGTGTTAGACCATCGATTCACTCTTGGGAGCTCTTCACTCCACCGTCTGCGCCAAGGGCTTTTCAGGTCTTGCTTTGATTCTCTCTTTTAGGAGTGGACCTGATGTAGAACATGGACAGGACCATTGAACCTGTAAGGGTTCCTCTTAAACCAAGGTGCCCAATGGTGTGTCGAGTTCTTTGTCTTAACTTGCCGATGAAAGCCCTTCCCTAAGGGGGTATCCTGCTTTTGCTCACATGTCTTTCCTGTTTCCACATTCTGAAGGCCCATCCATCTGAATTCCACTTATCTCTCCTTATCCTCCCAAGTTTGGAGTCAGACATGCCTTTCTCGGCCTCCAGATGTTCGTAGCTACATTGTTATCAGTTATTTATGTTCCAGCTGTTCATGCAGCTTTAGCTGTGCAAAACTATTTCATTCCATTATCAGACTATTGTACCATGGAATGAATCACTAAATTCCCAAAGATATCCTCTATTCTATTCTCATACACTGGTTAACTTACGCATTTTAAAGCAGCTTTGTTAAACAAAGTCAAAATCCTAACTTCGCATTATAATATGGTTATTAGCAGTAATGGAAGAAACATAGGCGTTGGGCCTTAGTTTGTTCAAATTAAAGATACATTAAACAAAGTTGAAATCCTAACTTACAGACAGCAGATAGCTAGCCTGGGAAGCAAGGTCATATGTGACTTGCCACGTGCAGAATGTTATAACGTCCGTCGGGAACCAAAAACATAAGCAAATTCTAAGCATCTATCCAGCTATTCTAATACTAGTCTGAGGAGACACTTTTGTCTCAAGTTCTAATACAATCATCTAAACACAGTATTATTCGCGTCACAATTTCATTCACATAACCATATACATTTTAGATACCCTAATTTCTAACAGAAGCCTGCAGTAAACAATGTTTTTTCTCTCTTCTCAGGTTTTCATCCCTGATGCCCTGAGGGTGTTAACTCATCGTGGAACATAGTTCCACTGTCTCTGGGCACCTCATCCAAGTGACCATTATTCATGTGTAATCCTAGACACTGAATGCAGCCATTGGTATTCAACCATGGAAGGGCATCATAGCCAAGCTTAATCCTGTCCTGACCAAGGCCCATGCATGTACACTTTACAACTGGGGGCGAGGGGGGGGGGAATTTCACTGGATAATGAACAAGAAAGAGCGAGAATAGTCCAGAGGTGCTAATGCCAATTTTAGTGCTTTGCTGTCTACCCAGTTGAGATTAGTTAACTCAGCATTGACCAGAAATAAAACTTGGCATCTTATTGTCTGTATAGCTCAATTGAACATTGCCTTTACCAACCCAGTCCTTTAAGAGAGGTGGCAGGTTTCGCTGCTTTTAATAAACATTCAACTCCTAACCAGAAAGTTAAAACTTTGGCATCAGTGTGTAAGGCATATTATTAAAGTGTTATGTCACGTGAAAATCAGACATTGTTGGCTCTTAGAATTTGTGTGCTTTAAAATTCTGGTGTTTAATTGCATCATATGAGTCTTAATTTCTGCCTGCTGATAATTATTTGCCTTTGAAAATTGCATGGCCTGGATAATTGTGTCATCCCAGCTAGCAGAGAATACATGCTAGTGATCGGTTTCCAGGATGATGGAAAACTGAAAATAAAAGTACTTGGGAACGAAGGAGCTCGAGTAGGCCAGTCAGCCCCACAAGCCTGTTCTGACATTCAGTTAGATCATGGATGGTCTGTACCTCAATTCTATTTATGCGACTTTGCTCCATGTCCCTTCACATCCTTACCTAACAAACATAAATCGATCTCAGTCTTGACAATTTTAATTGACCCAATATCCACAGCCTTTTGGGGGAGAGAATTCCAAATTTCCACTACCCTTTATGTGAGAAAGTGCTTACTGACTCCTAAATGGCCTAGCTCTAATTTTAAGATTATGCCCCCGTGTTCTGGATTTCCCCGCCATTCTCTGTATCTAGCCTATTGAATTCCTTTATCATTTTAAAGACCTTGATTAGATCACTCCTCAACTTTCTATACTAAAGGGAATACAAACCAAGTTTATGCAACCTGTTCTTTTAATTTAACTCCTTAAACCCTGGTATCATTTTGATGAATCTGCGCTGTACTTCCTCCAAGGCCTTTCCTGAGGTTCAGTGCCCAAAACTGAACGTAGTATTCCAGATGGAATCTGACCAAGGCTCTGTACAACTGGAACATCACTTCCTGACTTTAATATTTCTAACCTCCTTGAGCTAAAGGCCAATATACTAATCGGCCTTTTTGATTACTTTTTGTACCTGTGCACTAGCTTTTTAGTGATTTGTGTACATGGACTCCTAAATCACTTTGCTCCCCCACAGCTCCTAGTCTCTCACCATTTAAGAAAATATTCTGATTTGTCTTTCTCAGATCCAAAGTGGGCAACATCACACTTAGTCTGTCTTAAGTACCTTTGTAACTTCCTGCTCCCAGCTACACAACTTACTGTGTCTTCTAAATTAGTGTCATCTGCAAACTTGATCCAAGTCATTAACATGTATACGGTGAAAAGCTGATGGCACACTGCATTGCTACAGCTGCAGCCAAATTTCGCTGTCCTTTCTAAAGACCCTATAGCCTAGAATATTTGGCTCCCAATCATGCCCAGCTTGTAGCCAGGTCTCTGTAATGGCTACTACATCATACACATTAAGCTGAATTTGTACTTCTAACTCACTTGTTTTATTTCTCATGCCATTTTCATTTGTGTACAGAGCTCTTAGTTGAGTAACTGTCCCCACCCTCAAACTTTTTGACTTGCTGTGTGGCTTTTCCCCTCTGGGTTTGAAGTTACTCATTCGTTGGAAAAGCTAAGGCCCCAGTACAGACCCCTGGGGAACTCCACTAGTCACATCAACCCCCAAACAGAAAACATTGCCTTTATCTCTACTCCCTCTCCTACCTTTGAACCAATTACCAACCCATATCACAAGGTTACCTCCAATTACGTGCGCTTTCACTTTTGCTAATTATCTCCTGTGTGGAACATTATAGATGCCTTCTGAAAGCCCATATAGACAACATTCAAATACACTTCCCCTATCCACCATGCTCAAACCTAATATCAAATTCAGTCATATTATGGTCACTTTGCAAGATGTTCTCTTACCGTCAGATTGTTAACTGATTCTGACTAATTTGTTACTCATCACTAAATCCAGTATGGCCTGTTAGTCATCACTAAATCTAGTATGGCCTGCTCCCTTGTCAGTTCTAAAACACACCGTTCAAGAAAACTGTCCCAAATACATTCTAAAAATTCATTGCTTTGCTAGTGCAGTGGATCTGCTTCTCCCATTCTATGTGAATATTAAAATCTCTCATTACAACCGCATTGTTTTTGCTACATGCTTCCCCGACCTCCGCATTTTTACATCCCCTCATTACAGGAAACTTTTGTTTATCCGGCACCCAAATATCCGGAATTCTCGCTTAACCGGCAAAAATCATCCTCCGAAAACTCCTCTCAAATAACCGGCAATGTTGCCGAGTCGTAGTCGAGTCTCCGCGAACGCTGAGTACTCCGAAAACTCCTCTCAAATAACCGGCAATGTTGCCGATCCCGAGTCCGAGTCCGAGTCCGCGAACGCCGATTTAGTCAGTAGGGGTAGTTTTCAAAAGTGCCACTACTCGGCCTCCTGGCGCTGTCGCAAGTCCGAAACACTGCAGTAGCAGGAGTTGATTCTCCCGCGCTGCCTGGAGTCTCTTCTGATCGGCCATTTTGCTGTGTGTCTCCCACGCTGCTGGTACTGTAGTCTCTTCTGATACACCATTTTGCTGTGTGTCTCCCACGCTGCTGGTACTGTAGTCTCTTCTGATATACCATTTTGCTGTGTGTCTGCCACACTGCTGGTAGTCTCTTCCTAGCCACCATTGTTCTGTGTGTCTTTCCATCTTCATCGGCAATTATCTCCTCCATCTTGCATTATGGAATTCCCAAAAGCTGGTCCAAGCAAAAGGAAGAGAGTGGTCTTAACTTTAAAACAGAAAATCGAGATATGCCAACGACTAGAAAGGGGAGAGAAGCGTATCAACATTATGAATGAATTCAAAATCGGTTCGTCAACAATCTACGACATCAAATCGCAGAAGGATATGCTGCTCAAGTTTTATTCAAGCTCGGAGACATGCAAGAGTGTAGAGAAACGGCGTACGCTTCGTAAGCCTAAGCTTGAAGAGCTGGATACCGTGCTTTATGAATGGTTTTCTCTTAAGCGTTCAGAGGGTGTTCCAATTTCCGGACCCATGCTAATCGAGAAAGCGAAGGATTTCTATGTAAGGATGGAGCTCACTGACAAGTGTGCTTTCTCCGATGGGTGGCTAACGTGCTTCAAGTTACGGCACGGGATACGACGACTCGATATTTCCGGGGAGAAGAAATCAGCTGATCACGACGCCGCAGAAGAATACTGCGATTATTTCAATCGGATTGTGCAGCAACATGATTTGTCGCCAGCACAGATATACAATGCCGATGAAACTGGCTTGTTTTGGAGGTTTTTGCCAGAATCAACGCTTGCTGGGGCTAGTGAGCTAATGCTTCAGGTTACAAGAAAAATAAAGATCGTGTAACCGTGCTAACATGTGCGAACGCTGCTGGATCACACCGGGTTAAACTTCTTGTTATCGGGAAGTATAAAAATCCCCATGCATTTAAAAATGTGAGGCACTTACCTGTTGAGTACAAAGCTCAAAAAAATGCTTGGATGGATAAGGAAATCTTCTCTGATTGGTTCCATCATATTTTTGTTCCATCTGTGAGGGAACATTTCCGCAAAATAGGGAAACCTGAAGATAGCAAATGCATTTTATTGCTTGATAATTGCAGAACCCATCCGCATGAATCCCAGTTGGTTTCGGGAAATATTTTCACCATTTATTTGCCACCAAATGTAACTTCTCTCATCCAACCCATGGACCAGGGCGTTATCCAAAATCTGAAGTGTCATTACAAGAAAGACTTCCTACGTAAACTGATAAGCCAAGATGACAATATTCAAGAATTGCAGAAGGAATACAATATTAAAGATGCCATCTATAATGTTGCATGTTCCTGGAAATTGGTGAAAGGTCACACTCTGAGGCAAGCCTGGTGCAAATTGTGGCCTTCTGTAATGTTTGCTGAAGGTTCTTCTTCAGAGGAGGAATTTAATGGGTTCAGTGTTCGTCCCAAGAAGAGTACAATAATGGAAATGGCTGGAATGGTGAAAAATGCAGGCCCAGCAAACCCTCTGCGTCACCTCAGTGAAAGTGATATCGAGCAGTGGGTTGATGCAGATAGAGAAGTTGGTGTTGTGCATATGCTAAGTGATGATGAAATAATTGAGAATGTTTTGAATCCAAAGAAAGAAAAGGAAAGTGAGATGGAAAGTGAAGAGGATGAGATTTCTGAAGAAGAGAAGATTTCTTGGGCTAAAGCTGCAGAAGGATTTTCTTCAATCCTCAAATTTGCTGAAAGGCAGAATTGCTACTCTGCACAAGAAGTTATGCAACTCCATATTCTGCATTCCACCTTTCTACAGAAAAGGCAAGAGTCCACTAAGCAAACCGACATCCGCAACATGTTTAAGAAAGCTTCCAAAAGAGTCGCAGCAGCGGAAGTGCCTGAAGAATCTGTGGCATCGGTGGAACTGCGTGATCCTGATGACCCAGCTGGCACGGATATTTCTGATGAACCAGATGACTCGGAATAAGTGTACAGTCAACTACAGTACTGTAGACAGTCGTTTATAAGTTTTGTTTTACTGTTAAGTAATTAAAGAGTTATGGATTACCCTCAACTGGCAGTACTGTACTTAATCAAGCATCTTCCACTATCCATTTAACACAACATTCTGTAGGTGAGTACCCAAATACTGTATACTGCACATTTCTTGATTTATTTATTTTTCTTTGTTAAAAATAGCCTTGGTAGATATAACTCTCCGTTATCCGGTACTTTCGATAAACCGGCACCACGCCGGTCCCGTCGGTGCCGGTTAATAAAGAGTTTCCTGTACATCACTATTATCAGGTCTGTAGCCAACTCCTCCCAGAGTCTTGCATCCTTTGCTGTTCCTCAACTCTACCCATAATGTTTCCACTGCCTGATCACCCTTACTGAAATCTTTGTACTGTTGAAATTGTGTCTTTTATCATTATAGGTACTACTTCTTTCCCAAATTTCCCCGTCCTTTCTAAAGATCCTATAGCCTAGAATATTTAGCTCCCAATCATGCCCAGCTTGTAGCCAGGTCTCTGTAATGGCTGCTACATCAAACCCATTAAGCTGAATTTGTACTTTTAACTCACTTGTTTTATTTCTTATGCCATGTGCATTTGTGTACAGAACTCTTATCTGGGTAACTGCCCCCCACCCTGCTGGTATTTTTCTCAAACTTCTTGATTTGCTGTGTGGCTTGAAGTTATCATTCATTAAGAGTTGAAATGCTGTGTTCAGCTGTAGGAATGCAGTGTGCCATCAAGTGGCACAAGCTTTGGAACAAGTCACCCATGTCTGCTCTCTCAGCCAAGGAACAGTGTGTGGCGATATAGAAACTAAAACCGGGGGAAAGTGTAAATTAAATACAAATTGGGCTTTGATGTTGTCCAAATTAAAAGTGTGGATACAAGTAAAAAGAAAAAGACCTACAAATGCTGGAAATCTTAAATAAAACCAAAAAATGCCCACAATGAAAGCTCCTTTAAGAACACTGGTACTGATGCCCTGTCAAGAATATTCATCAAGGGCACCAGATTAACCCTTCACCTTAACTCTTTTACCACCCAATTTCTGCCTAGGAGTTAATGAAAGCTAAATTTGACTCGCTGAACTGTCTTACAGTCAACCAGTTTGGTTTATATTAGCATCTAGAGTACCAACGTCCCATCAGGATCCTCACAACCTATGAGTGAATGAATTAAACCTTTCTTGCCAATTATCGTAGAAGTCAGGGAACAGTCATAAACTAACACGTGTTTATCAAGCCTGGAATCATAGTCAGCGCAGTGTGAACTCAAACATTGAGTTAGGCAAATAATTAGTAGATATGGTTAATTGACAAAATAAATAAAAGGGGCTACTGTCACAGTAACTCAGCATTAACTGCTTGATGATTATAAATTTACAGTAGCGATCAGTGTTTGAGATTGATATGAATTGCTGAGATTAATTTAGGATTAGACTCCTTAGCTGACTGACAAGTTAACATCAGTAGATAGCCAGTCTGCTGAATAGATTAAAGTCTGTATGCTTGTAGTTGGCAATGTTTCCAGAACTTGTACGACCTCGTCCTTATGAGCTGGTGCGAATGAGCTGGTTGCCTCATTTTTCTTTGAGAGGATGGTGTTATCCTCCTGAGAAGTTAAAGTGATGAACTTTTGTCTGTGGAGGTGCTATGTATTCCTGTGCTGGTAGCTGTGTCTGGACCAACTGGCTTAAATTTCACCACGCTTAGTTTCAGAGAAACCTGTACATCTAAGTGACACACTTATGTCTGCCTGTATCTGGCTGGTATAGCCGTACAATCTTAACTTCTGTAACCTCACGCTCTCTGTCGGAGGTGCACTTTCCGATTTTACCCTTCCACATACACCAGACACAGAATTCCTAAACCTTCTACTAAAAAGACTACTGCAAGAAATTCTAAAAAGAGCTAGAACTAAACTTAAGGACCGAAGAAGTTTAGTGTTAAAAACACTACCATATATCCATAATTTTCAAAGAAACCTCTCAATTCCATTGACCAATCTAAGTGGCACACATGTTAGAAGAGTTCGGCCCTTCTGGTGTCAATCACTTCACATAGGCCTGTTGGCACCTTTGGTGACCTCCAAATAAATGAAGCGCTGGCACCGAGACCTGTGTTGGTCGTTCCTTTGCTCCTTAGCTACTCCGGTCAGCAAAGAGTTGCGCACAAGCTCAAATGAGGCAGGACATCTTTATCTCTCCCATAATGAGTCTGTGGTCTTGTTGGCTTGTTTTCTATTCCTGTCAAGGAATGTTTTGTTTATATAAGTCTCCATGGTTTAATTAGCTTTCCTAGTATTCCGACTGATTGCTAACTCCATTTTGAGGATGCATTTAAGGCAATTATTATGGCATATCGCCTACGCGTTCATCAGTATCTTTAAAGAGGAAGCAACAGGTCAAGGTTTAGGGGTGTAGACCTGTCAGCAGGATCTAAATCCAAAATTCTTTAGAGTCCAACTGACCCACTGTGCATTTCCAGTATTTTCTAGTTTTATTTCAGCCTCAGGTATAATCCTATCTCAAATAAAAAATATATCAAAAGTTGTCTGTAGAAGTTGACGTATGGATGGATTTGATATGAAAACAATTCTGTCAAGAATCCATCGTAATCATTAATTATTGATTAACGTATTGTTGGTTTGGTTGTTTGTTTCCAGGTAGTATATCCATGGTTGCAGCATCAGTTTCCAACATCGTCTCCCAAACCAAGATCTTACCCAAAACCTTAGGCCTAGCAAACGTGAATGTTGCACCCCAAATGGTGAGTATAGTACATCTTCACCCTTCAGTGGATTCATAACTAATTTCCATCGTCTATCAGCCAGTGATGAATATAGTGTAATATGCTCATGTGTTCATGGCACCTGAAATACATCATCTTTAAAAGTCCAGAAAAGAATGTGTTTTGCAGATTGGAATAAGCTACAGTGTGTTTTGTCTTCAGTTTCAAATGCTCATACAAAGAGAGGAAAACTAGTATACAGGACTTTAAAATCTACAGGCAGAGGAACAATAAAATACTTTTTTAATGTTTTTGGAAATTATAATGCCATGTTACTGTACTTTTAATATTTGAGTATTTTCCTTCAGTTGAACAACTTGGAAAAACACCAGTTCTAATGTGAACTCTTCAGGATAATGATAAAATAATAATTTTTATTGCAAGTGCAGGTTTGGAACATAATACGTCATCGCCGGTGAGAGACATGAGTGAGCTGCCTTGTCTTGTTTTCCTTTTGAGAATGTAGATCTTGAAGACTGTAACACGCAACTCAGGATGACTGTAGTAGAGTGAGAATTTGTCTCCTGTTTTACTCCGCAAGTTGAATTCCTGATCTTGGATCAAGTCTTGAGGGGGAACGGCATTATACCAAATGGAGGCTCTATTCTAGCCCTAAAAGACTGAATGGAAGCAAGTTAGGTCACGCTAACGGATCACAGAGCACACTGACAGAACCTGGGGTGCCTTTGGTAAGGGAATTTAGAACTCAAAATATGGAGCGAGGAAAAAAATTCCAATCTTGCGGCAGGGGATAAACGTACTAGACAAGAACCTGTCTTAAAGTTTTCATTCCAACCCCAAAAATATTGAACTTTGAATATAACCTTGGTAGAGGCCAAAACAATGGCTTTAGTCTTCCCAATGTTCAATTGAAGGGAATTCAGACTCATCCATGTCTTACTGTCGGACAAGGCAAGTGCTGGGAGTGGTAAAAGCTGCATATTGTCAGTGTACATATAGAAACTAACCTCGTATCTGGATACGGTTGCATAGGGGCAGCATATGGTTGAGGAGGGTGGGGGGGGGGGGGAAAGGATGAGTGGGAGTTGGGAGGTGATGACATATTAATTGACCACAGAGTTCCTTAAAGAATAAAGGGAGGCAAGTGATGTGGTGGTAATTGTAGAGGGTAAATTGTAGTCTTTTTGAGGAAGAAGTGATGACTGGGGTCTTGAAAGGTAGTGGGACAGTGCCAGAGTAAAATGTGCCATTGACAATGTTGACAAGTAAGGGAGCAAGGCAGGGCAATTGATAAATAGTCAGGACCTAAATGGAGAGAAAAACAAAAGAGCACAAGGTGGATCTCATGGAAGGGATGAGATTGGAGAGGGTGGGGACGGTGAGGTGGAGAGAAGTTACAGAGTGACCTGGGCTAGGGTGAGTGAAGGGCTGGAAGGTGGTCGGGGGGCAGTGAGGAGAAGAGGTAGAGGCTGTGGTGGTTGAAGCAGCTGTGCAGGTGGCCTCTTCCTGTAGATGAAGAACTCCATGAGCTCTTCACATTTGAGGAATGGGGGCACAGGGTTTTAGGAGGTAGCTTATTGTGGGGGCAAAACTGAACTGGGTATTTTTCATGCTCTCCAGAATGTTTCTGGGATAGTAGATTTTTACCATGGAGTGGGAGGTACAATAATGCATGACATGGTTGGATGACAAGACCAGTCATGCATCAGATGTGCTTAAATCTGCGGCCCCTGTTCTTTAGGGTGAGAACTGTGTCAGGAGAATCAGAAGGGTTGGGAGATGATGAGTGCCTTTCTGCGGTCAAGAGCATTGAAGGCAAAAATGAGGGAACTGTTGAGCAGGTCAACAGCAGCAATGATGTTATGGTTGAGGGCCAAAAGAGAGGGATTTGGAAGTTTGAGCGTGAATTGGGGTGGGAGATGGAAGACAACTTTTTTGTGGGGGTAACAGACTAGGGCAGTGGAATTGGAAGTAGATAGAGCGATGCGAATGGTAAAGGAGACAAGGAAATGATCAGAGATAGCCATGTGATGATTAAAACCTTGAAGCTGGCAGGGCCACATGAGATGGTGAGGTCGAAATGTTAGCCTTAAGTATGTGGAAAAGTGAACTTGAATGATGGCAGGAAGTTACAGGTGAGGGGAATTTAGAGGAGTCACTTGTCGTATAGGCTCAAGGAGGAGATCTTGGTGAGGAAGTTGTAATTGGATTTGGGAGGGTGTTAACGGATGATAATTTTGAATGAGGTCAGAGATGGATTTGGGTGAGGTGCTCAAAGGAGGAAAAGATGCCTTGAGTTATATAAGCGGAGACCCAGGTGGGACTTGGCAGTGAGAGCTACATTTGGTTTGGGCACGGTATGTGATGCAACATGTAGCAAGGCTTCAGTGGGAGGAAGGAGTTGTTGCATGTGTCCCAGGTTTCAGTCGGGGCCAAGATTTCAATAGATTCATCCACAATGATATTTCAGCTGGCGAGGGGCTTATTCACAAGGAAACGATCAATCCAGAGCAGGACAGTAGATGATGATTTGTCTGCAGGGTCAGAGAAAGGGACGATGAGAAGATCTGTGAGGTTACCCACCCACCCACCCCCCACAGGGATAGTTCCTAGGCACGGAAGATGATGCAGTCATGAATGTTGCTCTGAGATGGCCAGCAACTAGTACTGTGACGGGTGTGACGGAGAATACCGAAGGAGAAGCAGAGGGAAGATGTGGGTTCGTCCAGGGAGAATTCTAGCCTGGAGCGGCTGGGCAGTGACATCAAAGGGAAAGGGGTTGGGGGAGTGAAAAGGGGTATGGGCCGCAGATACTGGGAAAACTGGAATAGGAGCCAGGAGTTGGCTGCAAATGGAGTGAGGTGGCCGGGGAGGGTGGGGTGAGGTAAAATGTTTTCTGGTCTATAGCAACAGAAATAATGTGCGAGCAAGTTTAAAAAAAATACCTACAGAAAAATATAGAAATGTAATGACAGATGAATAGAATTGACGGGGTCAAACTGTCCCCAGTTTGAAAACCAATGTCCCTGGAGGTTAATATAAGCTAAAGGCTCTGTTTTCACTTACAAATACCAGACAAAACATAGAAACATAGAATCTAGGAGCAGGAGTAGGCCATTCGGCCCGTCGAGCCTGCTCCACCATTCAATACGATCATGGCTGATCATCCAAATCCAGTACCCTGTCCCTGCTTTAATCCCCACAGTACACATATCCCACCCTACCCCCGTAACCCCACGTATTTAATTCCCCCTAACATATCCCATCCTATCCCCATAACCCCACATATTTAATCCCCCCCTAACACTAAGGGTCAATTTATCATAGCCAAATCAACCTAACCCGCACATTTTTGGACTGTGGGAGGAAACCGGAGCACCCGGAGGAAACCCACGCAGACACGGGGAGAATGTGCAAACTCCACACAGACAGTCACCCGAGGTCAGATTCGAACCCGGGTCCCTGGCGCTGTGAGGCACCAGTGCTAACCACTATGCCACCGTGTTGCCCAAAAGAGGATCACAATGGTCTAATATTTTTTTCCCCTTGGTTACTGTTGGGTCGCGTCGCTGTGCACCCAGTGATTTACAGAGGCACGCAGTTGCCTGCAGAGGTAACCTTGCAATAGCTGTGTTGTGTGTGAGAATCGGACGTTGGAATCTTACAAATTTCATGTCCTGGCACAATAAAGCCAACTTCCATTCAGTCAGGTCTGCCATTCACGTTGTTAATGTCAATCTCAACATGACATAGCTAAAATAACAATGAACTGAGAACATTCATTTCTGTATTGAATGGCACACTTGAATGATTTATGATTGGTAGAAGCTGAAGTTTATATTTTCTCCAGCAGATGGCAGCAAAACTTCTTTCAAGCATTTGCAAACAGTTTATCATAATCCAGCTAACTAGCAGATTTGCTGCTTTGAACTATTTTGACATTTCAATCATTTAATTATTTAGGTTCGTATTTTTGCAGAACATGCTGGAAATGCTTCGTAATTTACCAGTTTAAACTAACTTAACATTTGACATTTATCTGATCGATAAGTTAATATTTTTAAAATTCAAGCTCGTACTGAAATTGATATCGGCACAGAATTGAGAATTGTTTAAGGATAGAATGGAAAGCAGGCCCACTACTCCTTCTCTATGAAAAGCTATCCTGTGAGAAAAGGTACAGTGATATGAGCAAGCCATATGGCTACGTGCCACAGAGAAGCACACAAAAGTACAAGGAAATGCTTTCTTGGAAGATGGTACCAGGGCCGTAACTAAGCTTTCGAAGCTTTGTTTGTTGTTCTGAGCTACGGATTTCATGCTGGCTCTCCTGTTTTCCTCTGAGCTTGTGTCTCTTCTCCTGCCTGAATTAGCCTCTTCTGGCTTCCAAGATACATTTCCGTCAAAATGGCGACCAAAGCAGGGCTGAGGTCAAGTGGATGAAAATCGAAAGCAGGAATTTAAAAAAAAAAGACGACTTTAATACCTCTAGATTGTTGAATTACTACTTGGTTGTCTTGAATATTGTGTTTCTTGCATGAAATGCTGCTGCTGTCCACTGCTCTGTTTTAAAAACATGGAACATTTACATTATGATGCTATATGCAAACACTAATATGGCGCCTTAGTACTTGAAGAATGCGTCAGCAGATTTGAAGCATATTTCATTAAAAAAAATCTTCTCATTGTTAGATAATAGCTACTTTTTTTTTTGAAACTGGATTTGCTCAAAACCCTCTCCGACGGATGAATGAAAGGGGGCACGTTATGTGTCACCTCAATAACAAATCAAATTCTGAGTATTTCATCAAAGTTGACAAATGATTTCCTCTCCTCCGCGGAGCTCCTTATGAATATTGTGCCGCGAGCAGCTAAGTCCGCACAGATCAGGGATTCGGCTTGGGACCTTCTTGGTCTGTATAGCTTGGCTATCTATTCACTGGATAAACGGTGAAGATTAGGGGTGTCTGAACATTTCAGTAACTTAAAAAAAAAAATGTCATTAAATTTTCACCATTTTGGGAGGTGTTCAGACTTGAGACTCTCTTCTCATTTTGGTAACTGAAAACTGTGTTTGCCTACAAGCTTTATTTTCATTTAAACTATGTTTTTTAATTTTTCAAGTTTGCACAGCAAAGAACAAAAACGCAATTAAACAATCCAGTACATATAGACGCAACAAAGGTTGAAGAAGTTCATGACACAAGAATTAAGCAGGACAGCAACAGCACACCAGCTCAATTTGGCCCCCATAGAAATCCTAGTTGTCTTAAAACATGCCACAAAACTCCAGCAACCTGCATTATTGTATAGTCTAATAATATAATGAGACTTAATTTGCAGTATTATTCAATCTGCAATTTCTCGAGCTTTTAAGTATAACTCTACAGAATCTGTTACAAGATTTTTACATGGGGTGGGGGGGGGTGCTGAATCTAAATCTTCGATTTATATGATGGTAGTTGATTTTAAGCATCTACTGTTGCTCTACTTATGTCATCATTCAGCATCCTGTATACACTTTAGAAGTATAGTCTAAATTTGATGAGTTGGAAACACCCCTGCTACACCCACACATGAAAATGCCGTAATGATATTGCCGTTAGGTGGTGGCATATTATGGTAGAAAACATTGTAGTACAATTCATGTAATTTTTAAAAAAATACAGCATTGAAACGTGATTTGTGTCTCTATTCAAAGGGTTATTGGTTTTAACTACTCAGGAAAGGTAGATTGGGAAAATGCAGTTATGAAAGCAAAAGGCCCTGTGTGGAGCAGGATGATGCTCTTCAGTTCAGATGTTTCTTCTGTTGAATTTTCTGTTATCTACAGACCGATTAACTTGAGCTTTCTCATATGGTGTCAAAATGAGAATGATTTGATCAATCAAAATAGAGGCTTCATAAATAAAGGCATAGAGTACAAAAGCAAGGAAGTTATGATGAACCTTTATAAAACACTGGTTCGGCCTCAACTGGAGTATTGTGTCCAATTCTGGGCACTGCACTTTAGGAAGGATGTGAAGGCCTTAGAGAGGGTGCAAGAAAAGATTTACAAGAATGGTTCCTGGGATGAGGGACTTCAGTTTACGTGGATAGACTGGAGAAGCTGGGATTGTTCTCCTTAGAGCAGAGAAGGTTGAGAGGAGATTTGATAGAGGTGTTCCAAATCATGAGGGGTCTGGACAGAGTAGATAGAGAGAAACTGTTCCCATTGGCGGAAGGGTTGAGAACCAGAGGACACAGATTTAAGGTGATTGGCAGAAGAACCAAAGGCGACATGAGGAAAAACATTTTTATGCAGCGATTGGTTAGGATCTGAAATGCACTGCCTGAAAGGGTGGTGGAGGCAGACTCAATCATGGCTTTCAAAAGGGAGTTGGATAAGTACCTGAAGGAAAAAAACTTTGCAGGGTTACGGGGAAGGAGCGGGGGAGTGGGATTAGCTGAAGTGCTCTTGCAGAGAGCTGGCACAGGCTCGATGGGCTGAATGGCCTCCTTCTGTGCTGTAACCATTCTATGATTCTATCAATCCCCTGAATAAACCATGATCCTATTTCTGCACTCATTTTTCGCAGGAGTTTCTTTTAATTGATTCTTCTGAAATATAAAAGCAAAAAAGAAAGACTTGCATTTATATAGCGCCGTTCACGACCACCGGATGTCCCAAAGCGATTTACAGCCAATTAATTACTTTTTGAAGTGTAGTCACTGTTGTGATGTAGGAAACACGGCAGCCAAATTGCACACAGCAAGCTCCCACAAACAGCAACATGATAATGACCAGGTAATCTGTTTTAGTGGTGTTGACTGAGGAATAAATATTGGCCAGGACACCAGGGAGAACTCCCCTGCTCTTCTTCAAAATAGTGCCATAGGATCTTTTACGTCCACCTGAGAGGGCAGACAGGGCCTCGGTTTAATGTCTCATCTGAAAGACGGCACCGCCGACATTGCAGCACTCCCTCAGCACTGCACTGGAGTGTCAGCCTAGATTTAGTGCTCAAGTCTCTGGAGTGGGGCTTGAACCCACAACCTTCTGACTCTGAGGTGAGAGTGTTGCACACACAGCCACTGTTGACACACAATGGGGAGAATACAGCTTTTAGGTACAGATTTATTGTTGATGCAACTGAAACATAATTCGGCACAATATAAGGACATATCTTTAAATGCTTTTAAAACTGTATGGCTGTTTTAATTTGAAATGTGTATATATTGTGTTTGTGTTTTTTCGCATAGCTCCAATCCCCTCTGCATCCAGCATATTTGGGAGACAGTTGCGTCGTCACTTGCCTGATCAAATTCATTGCTCACGAGTGATTGGATTGAGTATCCTCTGCAGCAGAGGCATTTCTTCTGTAAGAGCAGCTGAACGCCAGTATTTTTACTGTTATCCTGCAAGGCCACTCACCTTGATGCAAAGCTTGAAATTTTTCTTTGGCCTTCCTGCTTTCTTTGAAGACTGGAGCTGCAAACCAGATTTTATAGGAATTCAATAATTCTGCTTCCCACATAAGTATAATAAATTGACTCGGGTTCTGATTGAATATTAAAATTGTATGATGCAGCCAGGAATCCATTCATGCAGCGATTTCATGGAAAGCTTATGCAGTAGCTTTTTGCTGTCACTAGGTGTCCATCTTTCTAAACGCAGTCTAGTATGCAGCATAGTGCTCACAAATCACTAAGACCCAGTACTGCTTTTCTTTGCAGCAGTTACTACTTCTTCCCCCCCCCCCAAAAAAAATTACTTTTTTACTCTCAACATGCATTCTTCATAAATATTATTTCCAAATTTGAGACTACTGCGTATAAAGAAAGGCTTGCATTTATATAGCACCTTTCACGACCACCGGACGTCCCAAAGCACTTTACAGCCAATGAAGTACTTTTTTTTTGAAGTGTAGTTACTGTTGTGATGTAGGAAACGCGGCAGCCAATTTCTGTACCGCAAACTCCCACAAACAGCAATGTGATGAAAATGACCAGATAATCTGTTTGTTATGTTGATTGAGGGATAAGTATTGGCCAGGACACCGGGGATAACTCCACTGCTCTTCTTCGAAACAGTGCCATATGGGATCTTTTATGTCCACCTGAGAGAACGGGCGGGGCCTCGGTTTAACGTCTTATCCGAAAGACGGCACCGCCGACAGTGCAGCACTCCCTCATCACTGCACTGCAATGTCAGCCTAGATTTTTGTGCTCAAGCCCCTGAAGTGGAACTTGAAGCCACAACCTTTTGACTGAGAGACGAGGGTGCTACCCACTGAGACACGGCTGACGCACGGTTTTATTTTTGTTGCTCCTCCTGAAGTCTCCCTTTGCCACACACTGTAATTCAGGCAGTAGACTAGGCTGCAGTAATATTGTTCAGGTTGACCAATTGTCTAATCTTCCCCCTTCTTCCTTAGTGGTAAGTGCTTGGCACAAACACTGTTCTGGTACAGTTAAGTTCAGGAACTCGCTGTGCAAGCCCATTTCCGACAACTCTACGACACAGTGTAGTAGTATTTAAATGCACTCCACATGTGCCACTCTAGTTTGCTGTGCTTTGTTATTGCTTATCAAATTGAAGAATGTCAGAGCTGGGAGCAAATTGCACTAATGAGTACAATGTGTCACTACTGAGTGCTCTCAGGATGCGGTGTAGCACACATTAGAGACAGTGGAAAATTCTATCTCCTTAGACCCAACAATATACATTAACCCCAATAGAGGAGGACACTCTACTGGGCATCCGTATGACCTTTTAAGTTCCCACATAAGCCATCGCTGTGGCTTCACCATTTATGCTCAAAACTGCATTCAGAACCAACATACCTTCAGTTATAATGGCACGGTTTTCACAGACTGGCATCTGTGAGCCAGACCCCAATGTTTGCGTGCGAAATTCATACTCCGTTATGCCAGTGGCAGACTCGTAGTCCCATTTTGTCATGGGTCTTTGAGTTTGCTGTCAGAATAACAGCCGTATTTGACAACATAAACATCAGGAGCTAGCTCACGAGTGCCAGTTTACCAGAATTAAAACTGTGCCACTGTAGAAGCTGTTTAACTGCATTATACTGGGTAGAGGGAATGGTTTTGTTAACTGGAAGGAGGAAAAATGTATTTACAGAACAAACGAATATGGCCATCAGGGCTTAATGGGCTAACTTATGAGGAAAGGTTGCATAACTGTCTTATATTCCCTTGATATAGAATATTGAGGAGTGATCTAATTGAGGTGTTTAAAATGATAAAAGGATTTGATAGGGTAGATAAAGAGAAACTATTTCCTCTGGTGTTAAGTTACGAGGAGAGATTACACAAACTAGGGTTGTATTCCCTGGAATTTAGAAGGTTAAGGGGTGACTTGATTGAAGTTTTCAAGATATTAAGGGGAACAGATAGGGTAGATAGAGCGAAACTATTTCCTCTGGTTGGAGATTCTAGGACTAGGGGGCATAGTCTAAAAATTAGAGCCAGACCTTTCAGGAGTGAAATTAGGAAACACTTCTACCACTCTTTGTGTGTAGAAGTTTGGAACTCTCTTCCGTACATGATAATTGATTCTAGATCAGTTGTTAATTTTAAATCTGAGATTGCTAGGTTTTTGATAACCAAAGGTATTGAGGGATATGGGCCAAAGGCAGGTATATGGAGTTAGGTCGCAGATCAGCCATGATCTCATTGAATGGCAGAACAGGCTCAAGGGGCTAAATGGCCTACTCTTGTTCCTATGGGGGAAATCCAGAACAAGGGGGCATAATCTTAAAATTAGATCCAGGACATTTAGGAGTGAAATCAGGAAGCACTTCTGCACACAAAGGATAGCAGAAATCTGGAACACTCTTCCCCCAAAGGGCTGTGGATGCTGGGTCCATTGGAGCTTTCAAGACTGAGATCGACAGCTTTTTGTTAGGCAAGAGTATTAAGGGGCATGGAGCAATGGTGGGTAAATGGGGTTGAGGTACAGATCAGTCATGATCTGATTGAATGGTGGAACAGGCTGAATGGCCTATTCCTGTTCCTATGTTCGTAATTCCCACCTCAGTATCTGTCCCACCAGCATTTTAATGGTTTCATTTTGTAATAAAAGCTACAGTATGCACTTGTTTAGTACCTTGTGCTGTCTGACATACTGTTACAGATTGTTACTTGCTTACTTTTATTATGATGTGGAGATGTCAGTGTTGGACTGGGGTGGACAAATGTGAGAAGTCGCACAACACCAGGTTATAGTCCAACAGTTTTATTTGAAATCACAAGCTTTCGGAGCGCTGCATCTCTTCACTTCACCTGACGAAGGAGCAGCGCTCTGAAAGCTTGTGATTTCAAATAAAACTGTTGGACTATAAACCTGGTGTTGTGCGACTTCATACTTTTATTATGGTAGAATTCTGTATATACTGTTTAACAGCTACTAATTACTTTTCCCTTTGTGCTTGTCATTGACAGATCATAAGCACACCACAGCGACTGAGCAACACTGGGAGTGTTCTGATTGGAAGTCCATACACCCCCACGCCAACGATGGTTACTCAGAGTCACATAACGGACCCTTCTGGCTGGGTCGCAGGGTAAGCTATCACTTTTTGTTGAAAACTACATTCCTAGTCGAGAAACAAAACTGAAAAAGTGTCTGCCAAAAATTAAATATGCAGCCAACCCTCTTGCTAACAAATAAGTTACAATCTGGAGATGATTTTTGGCGAATAATGTAGACTTAATGGTTGGGTGTGAAGCATCTTTGTCATCTTAAATCATAAAAATGAGAAGTCGCACAACACCAGGTTATAGTCCAACAGATTTATTTAAAATTACAAGCTTTCGGAGCTGTCGCCCCATCGTCAGGTATGTACCTTTACCTGAGGAAGGGGCGACAGCTCCGAAAGCTTGTAATTTTAAATAAAGCTGTTGGACTATAACCTGGTGTTGTGCGACTTCTCATTTTTGTCCACCCCAGTCCAACACCGGCATCTCCACATCATCTTAAATCATGAGAAGTCGCACAACACCAGGTTATAGTCCAACAGATTTATTTAATTCCACATCATGATCTTAAATCATGTAATGGGACAAAGTGATCTCTGATTTGCTTGGTAAAAGTGCTCTGATGTTAAACTGAGAGTGCTATGTTACTTGAGGAGGTGCTGGACGTGAAGATAGCTCTGCTGCTGGTCAGAGAGGAAGGCATTTGGTGGCGGGGAATGCAACTGCTTGGAGTTCATTTATCACAGTGCACTGGGAGAATACCTTCTGCAGGGGCACACTGGCATTATCTCGAGGTTGAAGTCCTTCAAGAAAAATATTTCATTAATACTATAGTGGATGCCCGATTTAGCAAGCTTTAAAATGTGCCCCTTGACTGTTGTGCAAAATTGATGATGTACTTTATATACAGGACTGTTTATCACAAGATTTTTCCCCCCACGCCCTACCACCCTCCCAGCCAAGTGTCCACTGGAATGCAAATGCTCCAAGAGCAGTGTTGTCCAATAGAAATAGCTGACTAACCATGAGTGGCTGCAGTGACGCCGTTTTAGCCACTTTTGCGGTGTTTTTAGTAGAAAACACCTCGCAGGCAATGCAGGTAAATGTATGTCACACATGCGTTTTTGCATAATAACCACCTACCACCTTTCAGTAGCCAAGGAAATAAACAATGATCAAAACGCACTTGCGCACTTTGCTTTCTGTCTTACCATTTTACCAACAAATGCACCAAGCAGTTAAAGTACGCGTGCATACGCCTGTGTGGATGTGAGTATTGAAATCATACACTCAGTGACTGTGTCTGTTGCTCATTTTTTATTTACTACTCAGAAATGCAATTAGCCAAGCTATGTTGATAGGTTGAGATGAAGTGAGGTGGGAGATTGATCACTAGATTGATTCCTGGGATGAGAGGGTTGTCGTATGAGGAGAGATTGAATAGAATGGGCCTGTATTCTCTGGAGTTTAGAAGAATGAGGGGTGATCTCATTGGAAAAGTATAAAATTCTTAGAAGGATTGACTGGGTGGATGCTGAGAAGCTGTTTTCCCTGGCTGGAGAGTGTAGAACTAGGGGTCATAGTCTCAGGATAATGGGTCGGCCATTTAGGACTGAGATGAGGAAAAATTTCTTCACTCAGAGGGTTGTGAATCTTTGGAATTCTCTACCCCAGAGGGCTGTGGATGTTCAATCTTTGAGTATATTCAATAATGAGATCGATGAGTTTTTGGACACTAAGGGAATCGAGGGATATAGGGATTGGGCGGGAAAGTAGAGTTGAGATAGAAGTTCAGCCATGATCTTATTGAATGGTGGAGCAGGCTCGAGGGACTGTATGGCCTACTCCTGCTCCTATTTCTTTTGGGAGGAGGCTCGTGTGGAGCATAAACACCGACATAGACCTGTTGGGCTGAATAGCTTGTGCTGTAAAATTCTATGTAGCCACATCTGGATTCCCCAGTAGCCACATGTGGCTAATGTGTTGGACAACACAGTCCTAGAGTGCAGTCCCAACTGATCAGCATGTCGCCAGCACTCTGGGATAAATTTTGGAATCATTCTAAATTGCACAGCTGTTAAAGGTTTAGCACCAACAGTTCTGTGCCATTTTCCAAGATGCAGTTCCAGCACATGAACAACAAAAAGAAAAAGAAAGACTTGCATTTATATAGCGCCTTTCACGACCCAAAGCGCTTTACAGCCAATGAAGTACTTTTGAAGTGTATAGTCACTGTTGTAATGTAAGAAACGCGGCAAGCTCCCACAAACAGCAATGTGATAATGACCAGAGAATCTCTTTTTTTAGTAATGTTGATTGAGGGATAAATATTGGCCAGGACACCGGGGATAACTCCCTTGGACTTCGCAATAGTTGTGTCCACCTGAGAGAGCAGACGGGACCTCTGTTTAACGTCTCATCCGAAAGACAGCACCTCCGACAGTGCAGCACTCCCTCAGTACCGCACTGGAGTGTTGGCCTAGATTTCTGTGCTCAAGTCTCTGGAGTGGGACTTGAACCCACCACCTTCCGACACAGAGACGAGACTGCTACCAGCTGACACACAACAATCAAGTACATAGGGTGAAAGATTTAATTCCCTAGCAGCTTGCAACAGAATGGATATCTAAGAAAGGAGTCCCAAAATGCCTCGCCCCTGGGGGCGCAAAACTATCTGAGTGGGGTGGACGGTGCACCACTGATTTATATAAAACCAGAACGAGTGCAAGATACTAACTTCTCTTTCACCCATCCCCTGGGTTAGTCAAGGACATTGCTGCTATTGTCGGAAATTTGGGTTTTCCACCTAGAAGTAGGAATGGAAATGTGATAAAGAAGCTTCTGATTTTCCTTTGTTCCTTGGTACAGGCAAGCAGCGGGGGTGGGGGGAGTTGCCGCCAGGACACAGTGAGGAGGCAGGTTGGCAAAGTCACTTATCCAGCAAAGTGTTTTTTGACTCTTTGTTGACATTAGCAGTGGGAGAGATGAGGCCAAATAATACCTAGTCAGTTCTCTACTGCCAATGAATACAGCTGCTTTTATATTACTCTAGTGTTTCTGGCTCATGACCCAATAAAGAAACAAGACTTTCAATGTGAGGATCACTTTCAATGTGAGGAGGTATTACAAAAGCAGCTAATGTTTGTTCTTTGAACAAGCGCAACCATGATTACAAAATGGAATTTCCTCCTGTACCACAAGCAGTATTACCAGTAACTACTCCCACTATTGTCTTGTCACTTGTCAACGTAACAATAACCATTACACGTGCTCAACATAAACAAAAAGTACAACCATAATATTCTCTTTCTCTTCATTGTATAGCAACCCACAAGCACATGACCACACCATAGCACTGCAGTAGTTTTACTTTAATAGGAACATTTGCAAACAGCAATACTTTGTTACTGTTTAGTGTATTTTTAAAGCATATTTTACTAAATGTATGGTACAAACATAACGCAATGGAATCTCGTAGTTTGCCATCTGTTATATCACCAAGCCCTGGTGTGTATCCCATTTGGCTTGTGATTGTATGTTAAGTATAAACTGGACTTCCACTTAATGTGAAGCATTCTGAGCATCAGTGATCTCATTAAATGTGTCACCAACTTGTTTCTATGAAGCTAATCATATTATGTGCATCTGTGATCTCATCGCTATTAACGAGTCTCTTTGAATATGACCATATCTGTGGCATTTTAAATATTAAAATGCATTGACATTGTATGTCTCAGTTTTCTGCTTTTTGCTTTGCCCCTTTTGAATTGTTACTTTTTAAAGAGAGCATTGCAGTGTTAATTGCAATCCAAGTACTTACTAGTCAGTACTGGCCAGAATTATGTTCACAGCTGCCCCTCAGTAGTTTAATATAAATAAATACACTTCCCGGCATGGTGTGTAGCAAGAAAGTCCTAGATTCCAATTCCTAATTTGTGCTGAATTTCTAGGTTTCAGCTGGTGGGGGTGCTGCATTTTGCTGTCTCTGTCTGTAGGCATGGAATGGGAGAGTTGGTTAGAGTTCCTCCTTCTGATTGTTATCCAGTGATGCTGCGATTTTTTTTTTCCCCATGTGGATGTTGGGTGAGAATGTGAGGCTACCACGACCAAATAGCCCACCGACAGCCACCGTTCATCTTCCCACGTGAACAATGGGTGAGGTACTGGAGGTTGCCGGCACCTCTATTGACAAGAGGGAAAGGGGAGAAACCAGGATTTATTTTTTTAAAGAAGCATTTTCTGACCTGGCATTCATAGTCACTAATTAAAATTATCTGTATAATTGTTGAAGACAATTGTTGATTTGTGTTGGTTTAAATATTTCCACTGTTCGGTAACTGGAGGCTAGATTTTGTTTTCATGCAGAGGGTTGCTCAAAGGTGGAATGCCCTACCGAAGCAGAATCCTGTTATAGATTTTAAAAGGGAAGTGAATCAATATTTGAAATAGCAAAATTTTAATTGGTGTGGGGAAAGGGCAGTGGAATGGGAGTAAGTGCAATGTTCTTTCCGAGAGCTGGCACAGGCACAATGGCCTCATTCTGTACTGTAAAATTCTGTGATTCTAGCAATCGCTCTTCATTTTTTTTTTTGTGTTGGCCTTCAAAGCCAGAGCTTTAATAATCTTGCATCTAACTGGTGCTCGATGTGACTCATACTACATGTGGCCTAAGACTCAATACTACGTGTGGTGCAGTTGTTGAATTCAGGAGATAGAAAAGTGTTCCATTCCACAGCACTGATGTTCCCTCATTTTGGCCTCAGAATTCTCTCTCTCTCTCTCTCTCTCGCTCGCATGCACGCGCATACACACTTGCGCACACCAGCCCACCCAAGCGAAGTGCTCTCATAACTGTTATTTTTAGAAACTTGAGACTTGATGTAGTCCGTGCAATAATCCGCTGTTGCATTTCAGTCTTGGCAACACCACGAGGAGGAACTGAGCATAAGCTGGCACCTGGAGGGAAACCCCAGAGCAGAGAGACCTTGGGGGTCTCTGATGCACTTCCATTTGGCAGAGGCCAGGGGGGTAGCTCACCCATCCACCTTTGCAGTAAGGAATGGGCATAGGGAAGGAAAATAAATTGAAAAGGGGAATGAAAGAAGATTGTCTTTTATGGATGGTTTGGTTTTAATTTTCTGGTTCACTTCAAGCAGTAAATGTTGCTAGCTAAAATAACAGACTGTAACTGGTGGTTCAGAGAAACCCCTTTTACTTGATTGCACTAACTTCCATTTGCGAGGTTTACAAACTGAAAGTAACGGTCCTGTTTGGGAAAATTTCAACGGCAACTCTTTTAAGATTTGCATATTATGGTTAATTATTCAAATTCAGCCGTTGGCATTTAAACATAAACCTGAAATGGTTCTGTGAAAGCTCTGAGCCATTCCTTAAATTAAATTTTGAAAGGAAAGACAAGGGGTCTACCTTCTGTGAAACGTCCTCTTTCACTTTGCTCTTAAAATAAGCTACCACATTATCCTCTACCAGTTAGAAAACATCCTTGTTTTAGTAGCAATCAACTATTTTGCACCCTGTCTGAATTGCTTCAATGATGCAGGTTACTGGGATGGGCAATCCATGTGCATTTTGGACCAGCTTGGAGGTCTGTAGTTATAATGGTGCAGTGTTGAAAGTTAAAGTTATTAGATATTTCAGTGCAATATTGGGTCGCTTGGAACATAAATACTGGCACGTACCCGTTGGGCCGAATGGCATATTTGTGTGCTGTAAATACTATGTAGTATTATCTTGTCATTTTGGAAAGAAGAAAGGGAAGAGGAAGAGAGAATGTTAGAAGTTTGGTGCAGTTGGCAAAAATATTAATTTGGTAGTTATAATTGTCCTTTGTTGGGACTTGTTGGCTTTTCGGTGCTAATCTCCAAGATCACTATTATTAATTGTATGGTTATAAAATATCAAAAGATATGGGGAAACAGCAAGGAAATGGGATTAGAATAGATAGCTCCAATGTGGAACTAGCATCTGCACAGGAACCGAGAGCCAAATGACCACATTCTGTGCTGAAATTTCTATGACTCCGTTTCTGATGCTCTCATTTTACTTGAGAAACTTGAGAAAAGAACAATCAGCAAAATCAGTTTGTCCAATGTTCCCATTAATTTGCATAAATCATAAGCTGCAGATACTAACAGAGCTTGGTGTTTTGATTTAAGATTTTGCCACCAATGAGGCAACAGCATCAGGAGCAGCATTTCCAAATCTCCAGGCCCACGAAATTCAAACAGAACAAATTGGCAAGTAAGAAATATAAGAGCTAATAGAGCTGGGTTTAATGGAACCGATTGACTCGGCTCAAGAGCTGGAAATCACCCACAGGCTATAGTTTGAATATTCCTACCCTAGAGAACTCTAGGGCGAAACCCCCCAAAAAAAGCAGTCATCAGTGACGATCCTTCATAGGCGGTGCTATGCTTGCTCTTGAGTCCCAGTGGTAGCTTCCTAAGACCATGAATGACTGTGGGAAAGGGGGCATGGAGTTGTTAATCTTGCGACAGACCAATTGCCTTACTGTCGTAGAAATTAATTTGTACTAAATTTAAATACGTTTTAATACTTATAATGTCACTGGAGTGAAGTCTCTTTTTCCTAATTCATCTGCACAAATTCTACAAGATGTACCTTTTAAAAAAAAAAAAAATCCCCAAAACTGCAATCTCTCAAGTGCTTTAATTTCTTTTAAAAAGCTATAGGTAGATATATAATTCTAGGATTTCTTGTATGTGAGTAAGTAAACGTTTATGGAAACTAAAAATACTTGTCTGCTGTACTGTAAGAACCACTGTAAAAAGCCAGCTAAAGCAGCCTCTATTTTTAGTGTACAATAGAGTTTTACAGGCTATTTTTATATATTCTATTACGAAAGCTATCCCCTTTTCCTTAAATTTCGAATTGGCTTTTTCTTCCTTGCAGGAGCAGAAAACGTACCCATGAATTTATTGAATCTGATTTTTCAGACAAGTAAGTACATCTTGGCATTTTAAATGATCTTCATCTTTTCTGATGATTAGTTCCCCATGTGAGTGGAAAAATTATTATGTAAACCAATTTTCTCTTTTTGGAGGAAGCAGTCTCTCGTGCATGGTGGTGCCTTGTCCGTTTTGATTTATTTTCTGTGACTAAAAATAGCTTTTCTTTCAGAGGGCTGTAACCTTGTTGCACATCAGCGCTAGAATAGCTGTCATGGAACGAGTCTCCGGAGAACAGGGCATCTGCTCTTTCTCTTTGCGCAGGCTCTGCTCACTTTCATTACAGGAGGTTCTCCTGCAAAATAAGCTGCAGCGTCCATGTATGCTTGGAAAAGGTGTCCATATTTAAATTGTTAAGCTTTTGAAAGCAATGTATTAGCTGTGAATTTGTCTTCAATCTCAGATTTATCATATATACGTGTGTGCCTGTGTGTATATTTTTCATGTGTGAAAGTAATAATGTCTATAATTAAATTTTATACTAGCAGTTGCTGCTATATGTCTTTATCCTTTTTAAAATATATTTTTTTAAAGATTGGAAGAAAGTCATTTTTTTTGTTACTGATATGGTAACGAATTACTTCAACCACAAATAAAAGGCTTATAGTATAAGTAGTTATTTTCTGTCATTTTTAACTAGTTGTGTGGCATATAACCTGATTTAAGGAAAGCCTTGTTTAACAGATCCTCAACACAGCTGCTTTCTTCATAAACCATTCTCACTCTAAACAGCAATGGTAATGGTAAAGCCAATGGTAATTTTATTACAACACGTCATTTGTATATTGCAGTGCCACGAAGTGGAAGGGGGGTGGGGGCGGTAGGTAGTGTTGGTAATTTCAGTTTCTTACTTGAATTGATAATGATAAGTCACATCTTCTATAATCGATGCATGTGGTTTTTATTTTGTATTTCAGTAGTTGTTTTTCCCAGCTCAGTTGTTTTTTTCCAGCTCGGTTTGCCCATAAATCTGCATATTCAGGATTTAGTGATCTAACATTGTAAATCATAGTGAAAATTTCTGAGATGCTTCACCAAAACAAATTCTAAATATTTACAGATTAATCGTTTCTGTGGCATATGTCGCTTTTAAAACAAAACCAAAGTAATTTTGCAGGAGGGCCCTTCAAAGCCGTTCAACTCCAGCGATGCAGCAGCTCACAGCCTAGTAGCCACCACAAGAGATAATGTAGTTTTCATGCATCCACAGACTTGACTCCTGAACATTGTAGCTTATTCATAGTCACAAATGAAAGCTATCTTGCTGTAAAAGTGGATCATTTGGCTCCCTTTTATGGTATAATAATTAGAGATAAATGGAACTCTTTTGGGTGGTTTTATTTATTCTGCATGCAGAATGAGTGATTCATAAGTAAATTTGCAATGGTAAAGTGTGCCTACTGATTGCATTTTGTTTACTAGAGTCCTATTGTTATTTGCTTGATATTTCCTGTTTTATGTTTCAGTATTCCACTTTCACTGGTATCTTATTAGGAAACCTTTTATGTTACCACATAATGATGCCTTCATCAAATACTATTTGAACGCGTTATTCCTTTTCATGAACGGTAGCCTACAAAGACTTGTTTTAAACCCCCTTCCTTCTCTAGGTAAACTGTAAAAGATGAATGGATATAGATTGGTCGCTCACAGGCTCATACTGTCACTATTGATAGTGTATTTCTTGGAAATCTTTTGAAAATGTCCAGTGACATAATTTGGCCTGCCACTCATGTGGACATTGATGCCTCTATCTATCTGCTTCACAACTGCCTTGCCTCCACTTTCCATGCCCTTTTTCTCACCAGATCTCAGATTGCCTCCCAGTCTCATTGTTCCATCTGGTGCAATAAACATCTCCGTGTACTAATGTCCATGAGCTGCAAACCAGAGCACACAGGCCTGGCAGTCCATTATTGGATCTTGGTCGAGCAGCACCACCACTCCCTCTCCAGCCAACTTCTACTATGCCAGTCATCCTAAAAAGCAAAAACAACCCCCAAACCTCTCCACCACACACTGCATCCTCTAACTTCTCTCCTCCCCCCTCCCGTGCCTTCTGTTCTCCCCTCTGGTACTAAACGTGAAAAGCATAGATTTCTTTGTGTCCAGAATAAAGACTGTAGCATAGATGTTTCTGTCTCGTACACCCTCATCCCTAACACTCAACAACAACTCTTGTATTTATATAGCGCCTTTAACGTAGCAAAGGTTCCCAAACTCCATCCAGCCCATCAGCCAATTCAATCCCCACCCCTTTGCACTCTATCCTCCCCTACATCTCCCTCTCCTAGATCTCCCCCCTACCACCTCCACGTTATCATCAAACCTATCTCCTTCATGAAGCCACCATCTGCTCCCTCAACGCCTCCCCTCCATGACCCAGCTTCTTACTACGCCCTGCATTGTAGACTCCTGACTACGGTCAGGGCATGTGGAGTCAGGACAGGTTTTTTTTAAATATTCGTTCCTGGGATGTGGGTGTTGCTGGCGAGGCCAGCATTTATTGCCCATCCCTAATTGCCCTTGAGAAGGTGGTGGTAGCAGAGTGGATAGCAAGCTGGCTACAAAACAGAAAACAGAGAGTAGGGGGTTAAGGGTAGCTACACAGACTGGCAAAAAAAGGGGAAATGGTGTTCCACAGAGGTTGGTGGTGGGATCAATGTTGTTCACAACTTACATTAATGATTTGGAATCGGAAGTACAATTTCAAAATTTGCAGACGATACCAAATTGGGAGGTGTAGTTAATACAAACGAAAGAAAGAAAGACTTGCATTTATACAGCGCCTTTCACGACCACCAGATGTCTCAAAGCGCTTTACAGCTAATGAAGTACTTTTGAAGTGGAGTCACTCTTGTAATGTAGGAAATGAAGAATGCGACAAAATACAGGAAGACATTAATAAACTTGCAGGATGGATGTGTAATTGGCAAATGAATTTCAATATAGCCAAGTGTGAGGTGGTGCATTTTGGTAGGAAGAATAAGGAGGCCACATACTGCTTGGATAATAAGAGTGTGAATGGGGTGGAGGAGCAAAGGGATCTGGGGGTACAGATACACAAATCACTAAAGGTAGCGACACAGGTTAATGAGGCCATTAAAAAAAAAAAGCAAACCAAGCACTGGGGTTCATTTCTAGAGGGAAAAAATTGAAAAGCAGGAAAGTTATGTTAAACTTGTATCGAACCTTGGTTAGACCACACTTGGAGTACTGTGCACAGTTCTGGTCTCCATATTATAAAAAGGATGGCGAGGCATTGGTGAAGGTGCAAAAAAGATTTACAAGGATGATACCGGAACGGAGGGGATATACTTATCAGAAAAGGCTGAACAGGCTGGGGCTCTTTTCTCTAGAAAAGACTGAGGGGTGACCTGATCGAGATCTTTAAGGTTATGAAAGGGTTTGATAGGGTAGACATAGAGAAGATGTTTCCACTTGCAGGTGAGACCAAAACTAGGGGCCATAAATATAAGATAGTCACTAATAAATCCAATAGGGAATTCAGGAGAAACTGCTTTACCCAGAGAGTGGTTAGAATGTGGAACTTGCTACCACGAGAAGTAGTTGAGGTGACTAGCATAGATGCATTTAAGGGAAAGTTAGGTAAACAAATGAGGGAGAAAGGAATAGAAGGATATGTTGATGGTGTTAGATGAAGAAGGATGGGAGGATGCTCATGTGGAGCATAAACACCAGCATGGACCTGTTGGGCCGAAGGGCCTGGTTCTATGCTGTAAATACAATGTCACTTCAACCTTTCCTTGTACTCTGGCACTGTCTCAATCCTGTTCAAAACCTACGATCGCCACTTTATTAAAACACTCTACCTTCCCTATGTACAGGTCTGTCTCCAACCTATCGACTGGCCTTTAAAGGCGTGCCATTGCCATCCAACTACGTGCTTATTACCCTTATCACCACTCCCTGTTCAAGCTCTGCTTATGTACAGTAAAGAGACTGCCCTGATCAGTTTCCTTTTGCATGTCTGGGGAGGGTGAAGAGATGGCAGCCCTAGCTACCCAGTCTAGAAAGGAAGGTGAATTACTTTGAGTGACAGGACAAGGCTGCCCACTCACAACACTCAGGTGAAGGCTTTGCATAAGCCAAGAAAAAAATTAGATACTCTCCTCAACCACTTCAAGTATGAACAATAATGTGAGCAATGGTGACAAGTCAAGGCAAACGTCTAACCAATTCCCTAAAGCATCTGCAAGCAAGGGGCCACCCCATCAATCTGAACCAGCGACAGTGCTGTAACTTATAGGTCAGTAGCTCCAGAATTCATCATATTGAAGAAGGGCTGTACAAATCCGCAGCAGCACTGATGACATATGTTTATAACTGGCAGCCCTAAAACATCCCTCAACCAAAATAGATGGAATAAACAAGCTGGCCTCCCCTATTCCCTCGGTTAAGTAACTTTAGCAGTTCAGGCTTTGGAGATTGCTAAAGTACATTCCTAGATGAGTACGTAGCAGAATTCTGTTTTTTTTTTAAATAACCCTCTCCACTGCACAAAGCACTGCCAATATACAGACAACAGCCGGTACATTCCTGAGCATGGGATGGAATGCAAATATCTATAGTTTTGATAGAATGATCAACCCTGCAGTTTTCCCCATTGCTCCTTCCCTTCCTTTACTGTGATGCAACCACCTAGTGTTGCACATTTGAAATCAGGAGCTCAGTATACTGGGAATTGCAGGTGGCAGACCGAAATACCATGCCTCTGTGGCACAGCATTCCTGAGATCGCTGCTCAAACAATGCATTGTTTGGGGATTGTAGCTCTCAATAAAAGGTAATGAGAAACATTGTTTTGTGCCATGAAAACGATTACATGACAACACAACGTAACAAGATTAATTGCAGCTTAAAGCATTTTTGAAAAATGTAATTGGTGTTGCACTTTAGGCTATTAAGACTGACATTAAAGTTTTATCTATTTTTAGCCATTTTAGCCGCCCCTTGTTTTTATTCTCTACCACATTTAGACCCAACCTGAGGCACCTCAGTAGCTTATGCAATAATGCAGGCTTCCTTTTGATGAAAATACCAAGGATGATGTTCAGATTCATTTCCCTTTGTACTGTGCCCCTGTTCCAGCCACGCCATGCAGTGATGCATTTTTTGTTTTCCTTCTGTTTTTCCTCCCTGAATGAGGCTGAAATTAAAAATCGAACTGCCATTTATGCTTTAGCCAGTCACCAGTTTGCCATGCCCCGAAAGTGCACCTGACCAATATCTTTCTTCCTTGAATAGAAAGTTATTAAATATTAATATCCGCGAAGATGGAATTTTACTTCATTACAGTGATACACTGGCTGCACTGAGAGGTTGCACTCGCCGATTGCCTCATACGTCATTATGACAGTGGCAATTCAGCAAATCCTCTGGGGCATTAACAAATGCAATTAAGATTTCAGCATTCTTTTCTGTTAATGCTCATAACATACAAGCAAGCTTTATTTTCCCCTTGGAAACTAATCTTCTCGTGTCATAGCTTTATTTTCTTTTTTTAAGGAAATACAATGTTTTCTTCCCTTTAATAAAAAAAAAATGATCTGGGAAACGACCCGGAGCATTTTCCATCCTGGGTAGGTTAATGCTAGGCGTCGCCATTTTACTGCCTTGTTTCATTCATTAGTTTATACTGTTGTAGGTCGAGATGTCCAGAACTAATTCCTTTTGGAAGCTGAATGGTTTTCCTTGCCACCTAGCAACTACTGCAGTCCATCCAACTTACTATGCAGGGATTTTCTGCTAGAGCTGCTTACTAAAGTAACTCATTTCTTTCACTAAGAAAACAGCTTAAAGAGACTGCCCTGTTTTGTTGAATGGAGCAATGTCAGAATCTTGAAATGCGATCACTGCCTTTCACAGTGTAGCAGGTTCATGTTTTCACACAGTATTTTGGCAAACTTTATTTTTTTTAAAAAAGTAAATATCAGTTACCCACTTAAGAGATTGTTTTTAATCCATATATGTATTGGGGCCTTTTTTTTCATTGATTACCTTAGTTCCTGGCGATGTTTTTTTTTTCCCCCTTAGCTACACTGTGCTCCTTGTGATAGTGGAGGGCTTGTACTCTGTTGCCTTGCAATCTGATTCACTTATCACCCAAGAAATTCTTCAGAATCAAAAGCTGAGCACTGATGCCTTGCTTTTGCAGAAGCTGAGATGGAGCTTACTTGAATAGCACGCCCACCATAGCTGTAACTGCAGAGTTTTTTGGCTGCATGATCTGCAAGCTACCTAATCAAATAGACAGTGATTTCACTGTGTTTTCTAGTCACTTTCCGTAAGTGCCTAGTGTCATATCTTCATTTAAGTCACTTGCTGCACTGTAATTTAATAGTTGTCTCTCTTATGTACCAGTGTATATATATTTTTAACTTTCCTCCTCATCTTGTGTATAAAGTAAGATTATTATTCGGGTACTGTCTACTTGATCTGCATTATATGTACAACTGGCCAGTTTTGTGTGAGTTGCAAAGAAAGTGGCAGTAGTGATGCTAATGTGCCCTATCACAACTTCTTATAATTTTTATTTATCTTTTTTAAAAATTGTCTGTTGTGGGCTGAAAATGAACCACACAGTGTTATATTAAAAGCAAATGAGGGGGAAAAAACAATTTGCTTTAATGCGCCAAGTTTTGGGTCAGTTCTCATCGGAAAGGTAAATTAATGATTAACAGATTTGGTTACAAAGGTGACAATTTTCATACATTTCAATTCGCTTTTAAATAATTCCGTTGCGTAGCAATAATTAAACACACATTATTGCTTTAGTCTTTCCATACAATGTGATTAACACTTTTTAGTTTTACTTGTATTGCTCAGAAAAACAGGATGACATTTCTGAGGAAGTAATAATAAAACTACAGGTAAAACGTTTATACGTAGCAGATCAGACAAAGGTTTAATAATAAAAGCGTCTTTAATAGCAAAGGAGGTGGTCATAGATTCTGTGTAACTACAATCCTTTCCATTTATAAAGTCAGGATAATGAATTATTCAGATACGTAGCGAAGGTGAAATGGGATGACATTTTCTTGCAGCAAAGGGAAAGCTTATGTGTGTTCAGTGAGACCATTTAGAAAAGTGGATAGCACAATATTATAACGGGAGGCAGATCAGAATCTAGTTAATATTCTTGTTGTTTCTGCTGACATACCCAAGATAGAACCGTGAATTCTTCTTTCTCAGTTAAGGTATTATAACCAGTCAGTGATTCCAATTTTTGTTCTCCAAATTTTCACCTTAATGTGCCTATTCAGCCCTGATTTTTACCTGCCCATTTTGCATCAAATAAAAATATGCTTCTAAAACATCTTCAAGACAGAAAATAACCGGAGACTTCCTCCTTAACTTCCGACTACTTGTTGTTCCACATTTGGTGCTGTTATGTACATTCCTTGAAGAAAAAAATCAGAAGGTGTATATAAGGTTAGGTTGTCTTGGCAGCCAAGGACCTTTTATCTTGAGCGTAATGATTCAGACAATGCACTCTGGTTTCTCGCCATTTGAGGTTAACAAAAAAAAAAATCAACTAATTGCACCCCTGTTTGCTGCTACACAAAAGTGGATCTGTTTCTCTTTGTGGGAAACAATGTGGGAGTAAGGCTCGTTATAAATTGTGGGCCATGACGTAAATTACTGTCAGTTTGTTCGTTCCGTTTTGTACAGCTACAGTCAGTGAAGTACGTTGGCACATTTGCTTATAACCTGACATGCATATATAAAGAATCCGTCGGTGCCAACTGAGTAGGGAACAAATCAGTGCTCTTTAACTGTTTGTTTATAGCAAATGTACATTTTTATTTTATTTATTTTTACTGTATGCCATAACTGTGGAGAATACTGTTGTTTTAGTAAACTCTTTTACATAATTGATTTAGCTTGTTACAAAAATTCCAAGTGTATGGTAGAAGAGGAAATGTAACAGTGGCTCGGAGGTTAGTTGATGGACGTGAAACAAAAGTACAGGTTTTGGAAAATAGCGAGGATGACAATAAAATCTCAAGAAAGCCAAGACAGGTTAGCAGAATTGGGCAGCCTGGTGACAGATTTCATTTAATGCAGACAAATATGAGGTAATGCATTTTAAAAGGAAAAACCTGCTTTTAGAAAGTGCCTTTCACATTCTCGGATCGTTCCAATGAAGTACTTTTGAAGTGTAGTCACCTGTTGTTTTGTCGGCAGATGCAGCAGCCAATTTCCTCGCAGCAAGGTCCCAAAAACAGCCGTCGAGGGGCATGATCAGTTAATCTGGTTTTTTGGTTGTGTTGATTTGGGAGGTGGGCTGGAATAATGCCATGGGATCTTTTACATCTGCCTGAACGGGGCTTCAGTTTCACATCTACTCTGAAGGATGGCACCTCTGACAATGCAGCAGCTGTGGCTCCGTGGATAGCACACTCGCCTCTAGAGTCAGAAGGTTGTGGGTTCAAGTCCCACTCCAGGGACTTGAGCACATAAAGCTAGGCTGACACTCCAGTGCAGTGCTGAGGGAGTGCTGCACTGTCGGAGGTGCCGTCTTTCGGATGAGACGTTAAACCGAGGCCCCGTCTGCTTTCTCAGGTGGACGTAAAAGATCCCACGACACTATTTCGAAGAAGAGTAGGGGAGTTATCCCCGGTGTCCTGGGGCCAATATTATCCCTCAACCAACATAACAAAAAAACAGATTATCTGGTCATTATCACATTGCTGTTTGTGGGAGCTTGCTGAGTGCTAATTGGCTGCCGCGTTTCCCACATTACAACAGTGACTCCACTTCAAAAGTACTTCATTGGCTGTGAAGCGCTTTAAGACGTCCAGTGGTCTTGAAAGGCGCTATATAAATGCAAGTCTGTCTTTATTTCCGCAGTACTGCACTGAAATGTCAGCTGAGACCAGGAATAGAAATAATAAATTCAATAGAGAAAAAAAATGAAAGATGTGGCGGCACGTCGAGAGACCAAGGATGCAAAAACGTATTTCCTTGAAAATATGAGTGCAGTTAGGTAATGCTAATAAAAAGGGTAATAGTACTGCAGGTGTTATAAATACATGAGATAGTAAGATTTTTGACTTCACGCGTACTCGTTCTTAGTTGTGCGCGTAAAATAAACATAACAAGGCACTGTGTAAACAAAGTCTAAAACCTGCTTTTTTTTTTGTTTTAGCAAAAGAAGCAAAAAAGGAGAAAAGAATGGAAAGGGCCTACGACACTTTTCAATGAAAGTGTGTGAGAAGGTGCAGCGGAAAGGAACAACTTCGTACAATGAAGTGGCCGATGAGTTGGTGGCTGAGTTCAGTAATTCCAATAACCACATGTCTTCAGATTCTGTAAGTGGGATAATTCTTTGTACCAAGTCAAACCCCATTATGATAAATTCAGTTAATAATCTCTCAAAGAAGTGATTCCTCATCATTTGTTTAACCTTCACATACAGGGACACTGTACCTTTAAGAAATTTGTAACCTTTTGCGGCATTTTGGTCAGCTGATCTGCATACATTCGTACATCTACATATATAATCTATCTCATTCTGAGCAGAACCCCGCACTTAGTGCTTTTTCTCCTGTTGTCCGTATGTACAGTAAAAAGCTGGTTTACGATTTATTGCACTGTAAAACAGTGTGATCTGTAATATAAATGTTCCTCACTAATCCTGCAAATATTTTTAAAAATCTATATTCAAATTTATGCGAGGGTCACGTTGCATTGGTGCCACTCTTCCCTATCCAATCGCAGCCAAAGCATCTCCAGCAATGGCTTCTATACCTGCATCCTGCATCGTTACCTCTGGAGTCCCCCAAGGATCTGTCCTTGTCTCCCTCCTCCTCATCTACATGCTGCCTCGAAGACATGGCGTCAGGTTCCACATGTACGCTGACGACTCCCAGTTCTAACTCTCCACCGCCTCTCTAAACCCCTCCACTGCCTCTGATGAGCTGCAATTTCCGCCAGTTAAATATTGGGAAGACCAAAGCCATTATCTTCAGCCCCTGCCACAAACTCCGTACCCTCACCTCCGATTCCATCCCCCTCCCCGGCCACTGACTCAGGTTGAAGTTGACTGTTCGCAACCTCAGCGTCCTATTGGCCCTAAGCTGAGCTTCCGACCCCCATATCCTCTTCATCACAAAGACTGCCTGCTACCACCTCTCTAACAGGAGCAAGGATGTCTTACTACAGTTATACAGGGCCTTGGTGAGACCACACTTGGCGTACTGTGTGCAGTTTTGGTCTCCTTACCTAAGAAAGAATATACTTGCCATAGAGGGAGTGCAGCGAAGGTTCACCAGACTGATTCCTGGGATGGCAGGACTGTCGTATGAGGAGAGATTGGGTCGACTAGGCCTGTACTCACTAGAGTTTAGAAGAATGAGAGGGGATCTCATTGAAACGTATAAAATTCTGACAGGGCTAGACAGACTGGATGTTTCCCCTGGCTGGGGGGTCTAGAACAAGGGGTCACAGTCTCAGGATACGGGGTAGGACATTTAGGACTGAGATGAGGAGAAATTTCTTCATTCAGAGGGTGGTGAACCTGTGGAATTCTCTACCACAGAAGGCTGTGGAGGCCAAGTCACTGAATATATTTAAGAAGGAGATAGATAGATTTCTAGACACAAGGGGCATCAAGGGGTATGGGGAGAGAGCAGGAATATGGTATTGAGATAGAGGATCAGCCATGATATTGAATGGCGGAGCAGGCTCGAAGGGCCGAATGGCCTACTCCTGCTGCTATGTTTCTATGTAACATCGCCCACGACCGCACTTGCCTCAGCCCATCTACTGCCGAAACCGTCATCCATGCTTTTGTCGCTTCCAGATTCAACTATTCCAATGCTCTCCTGACCGGCCTCCATAAACTTCAGCTCGTCCAAAGCTCTGCTGCCTCTATCCTAATTTGCGCTAAGTCCCGCTCACGCATCACCCCGGTGCTCGCTGACTTACTTTGGGTCCTAGTCCACCAATGCCTTGATTTTGAAGTTCTCATCCTCGTGTTCAAATTCCTCCATAGCCTCGCCCCTTCCTATTGTTGTGACCTCCCGCAGCCCTACAATCCTGTCAAGAACTCTGCGGTCCTAAAATATAAATGCAAGTTCTTTTTGTAACAGGCTTTGCAAGAACAGCTGGGTTTATTTATCTCCCACTGTTGCACGCCTCATCCCTAAAGGCCCAGCTAGCCATGTGGTACATCACAAGAGTCCAGCCTCCCTGTCACAGAACACGTCCGCTAAAAACTTGAAGCGCCTTTTATAGGGGTCCTCCGATTAGTGAAATCATACTTTTAAAAAAAAATAATGAATTTGATTCACAGATTTTCAATTAAATTGGAGGTTTAAAAGAGAAATTACCATTTCTTGATCGAATTGGTAATAATATTGTTAAAAGTTGAAATATGGAGCAGCATAATAAAACTTTGGAACTATGGGCTAAAAATTGAGTCGCGCCCCATTTGGGGCGCTAACCTCGCCGGGGCGCTACTTTTAGCGCCCCGAAAAAATTAGCGGCCCCGCGCCGGAACTTCAGTGGTTGCGCCCCAAGAGGGAAGCGGGGCGCCACTGGAAGCACCCCGCATCCCTCTTGGGGCGCTGCGAGGGAATATCCTGGCGCTACGTGCCGCAGCGCCACGTGCTGCGGCACGTCGCGCCGCGGTATTGCAGGCCTTCCTCCCCTTCTTAAAGGGGAGGGACCCTGCGCAGCGCGAACCGGGGCCCAGCTGGGCCCCCAGGGATCGGGAGTGCCGGCAAAAGAGCTCGGCACTCAAGAGAAGTGCCGGGCTCTTGGAGCGCAGCCGGCACTTCACGGTGGGGGGGCTTCACGGGGGCCGGGGACAGCAACGGGGGCAGGTGCTGGCAGGCGGCCAGCAACAAAAATGGCCGCCTGCCACCTCCCCTTTAAATATCGCCGCCCCGGCCGCACGTACGCCTCCCTGAACCCGTCGGACATAGCGTCTGGCGGTAAATCAGGGGGCGCGACTGAAGATCGCGGCTGGAGCGCGAGCGGGGTGCTGCGCACGGCGATGACGTCATCGCCGGCGGCGCAGCGCCACAGGGCACTACCGGCTGGCGCCGCCGCTAACCTCCCGCTGAATTTTGCGGGAGGCGTGGGCGGCGCTGCGCCCGGGCGTTAGCTGCTTTACGCTCCATTAGCGCCCTCTTAAGGCGCTAACGGGAGGCGCAAGCAGCTGAATTTTTCCCCCTATGTCTTTTAGCTGTTCCAAACTCATGAGTAGACTTGAAGAAATTTTCGTAATTAAAGTTATTTTTTTGCACCTCCCTTTTCAGCAGGCATACGATCAAAAGAACATTCGGCGCCGTGTTTATGATGCACTTAATGTGCTGATGGCCATGAACATAATTTCTAAGGAGAAGAAAGAAATCCGATGGATTGGGCTTCCCACAAACTCTGCTCAGGAATTTCAGAATCTTGAGGTGAGGTTATCTTAAATTGTGCTGAAACTTAATCTTGTATCTTCTAGAAATATTACCATATGATGTGAGTATGCTAGCAGTCTGGCAAGTCAAACCGTTAAGAACCTGGACAGTTGAATCCGACCAGACTGAAAATTGGTTTAGATTATCCTAGAAAGGCAAATTTTGTAGCTTGTTAAGTCTTAGTTGACAATTTTTCACCTGACTTTTTGGTTCAATTATATTTTTAGTATAAGCCGTGGCTCAGTTGGTAGCACTCGCCTCTGAGTCAGAAGGTCGTGGACTCCACAGACTTGAGCACATAATCTATGCTGCTAGTTCAGTTCAGTGCAGTGCATTACTGAGGGAGTGCTGTACTGTTGGAGGTGCCGTCTTTCGGAAAAGCCGTTAAACCAAGGCCCCGTTTGCTCTCTCAGGTGGATGTAAAAGATCCCATGGCACTATTTCATAGAAGAGCTGGGGAGTTCTCCTGGTTAATATTTATCCCCCGACCAACATCACTAAAACAGAGGATCAGGACATTATTTCATTGTTGTTTTTGGGGTCTTGTTGTGCTGCAATTGGCTGCTGTGTTTCCTACATTACAACAGTGACTACACTTCAGAGTACCTCTGGCTAGAAAGTGGTTTGGGATGTCCTGATATCATGAAAAGCGTGATATAAATGCAAGTTCTTTATTTCTTTCTTGTGCTTCGGATGTTTCTTCTAGCCCAGAATGCTTGCTTACCTTAGTTTTAATTCATTAGCTTTTGCTTTTTCCCTCTCCCATTCTACTTTTTATTTTTCCCTCTCTCTGGTTGATGTACATTATTCCAAACCCAAGAATCCAGGCAGCCTACTTGCTGCCAAACCAATTCCATTGTTGATCTTTCATTAGCTGCTAAGGAAGTACAGGAGAATAGCCTGGCTTGACTCCCTCTTTGACTCTAACTTCTCTGTGTAAAGTGTCAGCCCTCCACTTGCTTGGCCCCTGATTGCTGAAACTGAAAACTGCTTGTGTGGGGAATTGTGGGCATGATCCTGTGTCTTACCATTCCATTGCACAGTTTGTCGGCACAAATTGTACTGTTTCACTAGGCTGCCTTTGAGGCCTGCCTTTAATTGTTAGCACCGTCTGTGCTGGGAAGAATTTTGTTATGATAGCTAATCCTTTAGGAACACAGGAAAGTACAGGATGGAAAAGGATTCTGCAGTCCATCTTGCTGGTCCCAAAAACTAATACCTCTTAATTGCCCACGCTCTCATATCTATCCAATTCTCCTTTAAATTTTTCCATGTTGTCTGCCTCCCTGGCCAGTCCATTCCACACATTCACCACTCTCTACGTAAAGTCGCTAAATTAAAGCTGTCTGTGCATCTTCCCTTTTTTAAATTGTGAGCCTATGTCCTCTGATAGCTTCGTAATTTGTTCAACTTTGTTGTTACCGGTGCCACCATTTGATTTTATACAAAGGAGGTGCAGCTAATCCATAATGTTCCCCAAGAGTGGAACTATCCTATAACCTATAGTGATTGCCGAACAGTTTCATTCTTGCATGGATTATGGATAAACCTGAATTTCATTTGTGCAAAACTGACTTTCAACTTTAAGAGGTAGTAGTAGACAAAATTGGATCATGGAAGTGCTCAACTAAGGCTAGATTAAAACAAAAACACCAACCTATATGCCAACTGTCCCAAGTTTCACGCAGTCAGTGGCCGCAGAGTTCATTTTGTCCACATCTGAGATTTAATAATCAGTATGGAACCACCCAATGTAAATTTCTTGTGCTCTACCACGCTGGTCCATCAGAGCTTCGTATTAATGCGCACGCACTGAACTGCTCCATTACCTGATCGGTTCTCTTCTGCATATTTTGGAGCTAGTCTGCCAGGATCTTATACACCGTATGGAACAGACACCAGTCAATCGTGCAGTTACAGCGCCCCACACATCTGTCAGTCAGCATCAGCACTGTAGCATCATTATTGCTACTAATAATAATCACATTATAAAAGAAAATGTCATTAACAGCATTGCCGGTTATTCATTGAAAATTGAGTGTCCTTATGTGTCAAAGGAAATAGTTACATTAATCTCAACCGGTGCAGTGAGGAACATGAGAGGTTATCCGCTTATATTCCAACTTTAAAAATAAGATATAAAACTCAATATACATCATTTATTTTTCCTTTATACCTGCTCAGTGATGGTTCTCCCATCTATTTGGGGTCGTCTTGAATAAAAATCCAACGTCAACCCTTTAATTAAAATTCAGTTTCAATTGCCATTTGTCATTCTTGCCAATGCAGCTGAAGAAAAAGATTGGGACAGTTGGATTTGCAATCCGTAAAATCGGAACACATGCAGCTAGATACTGGGGTACCTGACATAGATACACACACCAGCCACGCTCATCTCATGCCAACAATAAACATTTGGCTGCACTGTCTGCTTAATCCAGGCTTGAAGCTGTTGGTCAGCTTTTGCTAGTTTTTATAAGTTGGTATGGATGCATGAAAAAGATAACATGAGTACTGTAGGGGGTGGTGGTTTGTGTCAGCTTCACCTCTGACTTCTGAGCGGTTCGAATCGCTCCCACTCCCTTGGTTCTAGACCTTGGACTTATTTGGGGGTTGTGACAAAAAGTGCAGCAGACAACTGGTTTTGATGCAAGAACTTTGATCTTTATTCAAGAAAGTAAAACGCAACACAAAACACTCTTAACACTCTAATAAAATGGGGAACACTTCGGTACAAACGAGGGAAATCACATTAGAAGAATACCTCACCCCTCCCAATCCCACTTCACTAGCTAAGTTGGGCTGTAGAGGACCAGGGATAATGCTCACCAAACGAATCCTTGACAGTTGAGCTGGTTCGCGGTTTCGGAGTTTGCTGGATTGGATCAGGTGAGTACCCACTTTTCCTTGGTTAGAGGTAGGGTTTAGAGTCTTTTTAAGTAAAAAGTTTCGTAAGGCCCTTGTTGCCGCGAGGTGTCCGATGGTCACTGAGGTGGTCGCTCTGGTCTCTTCTTGCATGTCGGCCTGCTTCTGGAGCTGCTGGCCTTCTTTGTTGAACTTCTTTCTGTTGCCCCCTCGCCTTGTTGAACTGTCTTCTTCAGAGCTGTGGAACTGCCTTCTTGCAGAACTGTGGAACTGCTTGCTGAACTCCCTGCTGCTTGCTGTAACTGTGTAACTGCTCCACCCTTGAACTTGTAGAGAACTTGTTGTAACTGCTGAACTGTGTACCTGTACTGGAGAACTCGAACTTGAACTGTTGAGAACGGGCCTTTAATTATACCCATTGAAGCTTCCTTATCTGCAAGCCAAATCACATTGTTAGATTTTGGAGGGCTCGTCAACAGTAACTGGTTTGTAAATGTGTGAAGTGGTTTCGGGATAGCTCCATCCTGTCGATCTGTTGTTTAATTGTAGTTGAATGTCCTCATGTTTTGGGTTTCTTGACTGGGCCTAGGATTTCTATAGAGTAAGCCAAAGTGATCTATTTTATACATGTCTTTAATGGGCTCTCTAAATTTGGGTGGAGACTGTTTTTCCTCCGGTATTGTTAGGATGTTAATGTCTGCTCGGGGCTGATTTAATTCCAAGCGAGGTCATGCGGTTTCCCAGACCGTTCCCATTAACTCCAATATCCAAACAGTTTTTACAGAGGTTGATCCCACCTTTCTTTACAACCTTTTCTCCCTTACAAGTCCAGACATGTCTTTTAAAAGTGCCAAATCTTGGTTTTTGCTCAAAAGTTCTTCGGTTAGGCCCAATGCACTTCACCACCCTGTAATAGCTAGAAAAAGAGTCCAAAGTCTTTTTCCTTAGGGTTTTTCTTAGAGTTAGGGGGCTCTGTGAATTTTGAGAATCTTACAGTACGCATAAAAGCATCCTAATCAAATATGAGAAAAAGATTCAGCCAGGAAATATAATAAAAGGAAAATAAAGCAAGACAGACAAAAAAAGAGAAAGCATTTACTTTACACATTGGATGTCAATATCTACCACTGTGAAATCTAGGGACAGCCCTGGACTCCAGAATCCTGTTGATTTTGGGGGGTGGGGTTTCATTCCCATACCTAACTCAGCTGTATTTTTCCTGTCAACTTGGGAAAATTGGTACCATCAACGCTACTTAGCTGCCCCCCCCTCCCCCCCCCCGGCCTGTGGTAGTTCTAATGCTTAGAGACAAGAATGAGGAATGAGCATAGCTTCAATCTTCATTCAGGCAAGGAGAGGTGAGGCTGCAAAGGGATTTGAACCAGGATATAATTTTAAAATTGATGCGCTGAGCAGCAGAAAACCAGTGGCGGTCAGCAAAAGTTGGGGTGTTGGGTGAGCGGGTTTTTTGTGCAGGATAGGATTCAGGTAGCAGAATCCTGGATGAGTTGGAGCTTGAGAGCCTAGTAATGAGACCGTTGGGAAAGGTCAGGTCTGGATGTGACAAAGGCATGGATGAGGGTCTCTGGCAGTGGGAGTAAGGTAGGGATGAACAAGGTCAATCTATCAGTTTCACAGCCTGGAGACACTTAAAGCAAATTGTATTGTTTCTACCACTACCCTCGGTGAGATCAACTAACTTGGCACAGAAAAGTGATTGAATCTGGGACATTGAAGCATGACCAGTTTGCACAGATGCACAACATTTAATAGGTTTCAATTTATTTTCCTTTTTTCTGTTGTGTATTTTTTTCCCCCCTTTTCAGTGCAAATCACAAACTCGCATCATAAAACATCACTTATGGAAATAACTAGTTAGTCGCCATATGGAGAGCTGCTCCTGGACAGGAATACCGTACTTAAAAACAGCAGGTTGTGTTCAAGAACTGATTACAAATACTTCACAAGTACACCTCGAAAGGGTACATTTGAAACGTGTCCTAGAAATTGTTAATTATCAGCTTAACAAGTCGGTTCTTGGTTCTCCTATGTACATGTTAGACATCTGCAGCACAGCTCTTACTACACCAACTGGTGTGGGAGGGAATCTATAGCTGGCAAATGGTGGGGGGGAAAAAAGAGCAGTGTTAAGAATTTAAACTGGATTCTGAATAAGCATCAGTGAACATAAATAAGACAGGGAAAATCCCATCAAAAGTCTGAAGTATGGGAATTGTCATTGGGATGTGTTGGCTGCATCAGTTCCAGTGTTCTCTTAGAGGGCTAATTGGGAAGGAGGACCCAGCGGAGCAGTTAAACTCTACTGCAGTTTGGATTGATCCTCTTGTTTTACTTTCTGGTGCGTGTTCCATTAATTCAAATCCTGGTTACCTAACAGTAAAGTTTCAGTCGCTGACGACAGTTGAGAACACTATCCAGAATGTAGCAGTAAATAGAATTATCTGTGTTAATAATGTGTAAACAAATCATGGCAAAACCCTTAAACTAGCAGTGTTGCTATTTTTAAATTGTGAATCAGTAATTGCAAGTTAGAGTACATTTTTAAAATCTCGGATGAGCAGAATAATTCTCAGGAAACATAAGCAGCCAGCAGCTATTTCAAGTATTTCCAACTAAGCCTATATGATCTCCTAAACGTTCAAAAATAAATGTTAAGAATTACTGTGTGAAAACTGGATCCAGAAGTATTTGCTGAGTTATGTTGATATGAGATTTTTTTTCGCCCACATGTTACTGCTCATAAATTCACTCACATGGGTAATGGCTGGGACTTTGAAATATTAATGTGACATTTTGTTTGAGTTGCACTAACAAGTTTGCTCCCTCGGTATATTATTGAAATAGTGGGGGAAGAAAATGTTGCAATACTTAGAGGATAAGAATTCTCATTCTCTGAAATATAGTCAATTTAATGTGCTAGATTCCCACCCTCCTCCTCTCACAAATCTAATGTAGATAAAAGGGAGTCCCACATGTATGGACCATCTAGTTTAAAAGAATCATCTGGAAGACAGCTAATCCAATTGTGGAGACTACCATCTGTACTGCATTTATCAGGCTTCCGTGGGATGTAATTCCTCAAATCCTTTCAATTTCTAAAGCTAACATCAAAACACTTTTGGAATGAAATGTTCCCAAGGAAATTCTCTGCTGGACAGTATGGAAGAGAATGCTACCACATACCTCAAATTGTTGACTGTAGGTCTTCAGTTACCACGTTGTTTTGGCACCGGAGTCCCATTCAGAGGAGGTAATGGTCCCTTTGTCTTTTATGCAACTTCAGTGGTTTGATATGCATATATAGTAGCGGTCATCATCTTGTTAATGATGATGAGTCTTGGGCATAGAACATCGAACGTCAGTGTCAAGACAAAGCGTTTTTAATTCATCACGAGGGAGCTGATCTTATTTTTGAGGCTACCACCTGCAACACATTCCTAGGTCTCATTTCTTGTTGCCGATTGATTGGACTGTGAGCCAGATCAAGTATACAGTGGGTTTGATCTTCTTGGGGAGCTCGCTCTAAATTGCCTGATAGTATGCCTTAACTCTAACCTCTGAATAGCACTGCTTACTGTACTGGCATCACATTACAATTTCTTTCAGCAGCCTCGCCAAGTAAGATTGTCTAATTAGTTCCAAATTTTAGGCAGTTCTGTGCCAACCGGGACTGGTTGAGAGTGCCAAAGCCATTTCACTTAATACTCTTACAGCTGTTGATGAGAGGGGGACTTTCACTGTATCAATCTGGACTAGATTCAAACTGAGGCTCATGGGATAATGGCAAGGTGTTCTCAACCACTGCCACCCAGTCGCCTGTTACTTTGTTTTCTCATGGTAGCAGTTTAATTTTCAGGTGGAAAAACAGAGACGGATAGAACGAATTAAACAAAAGAGGGCTCAGCTTGAAGAATTGATACTGCAGGTAACAAACACATCTGCGTTCATATAAAACCTATTTAGTTGTTTGTCTGAATAATTACACCAGTGGCTCTTACGTTTGTATTTGAAGTGCAATTAAGCGTTTGAACCCTTAAGTCAGAATAAAGATGAAGAGAGTAAATTAACATAGACAGGTTGTTGTGAGTAGTTATGTATCACATGAAGTAGATCTAACTGGAATAATGCATGAATGTGGAAGTTACATTACACGAATTTGGCAATTGTGATGCAGTACAGCTATACATACTTAAACCTCTAATTTGTTGGCTGCTAAAAATAGGACTATAATTATCTGTTGAGAGAAAAATCCAGTAATTTACTTACATTAATAATATGGAGTTTGTAATTGCTTATGTTTATATCTCCTTGGCCCATTCGCTAAGTTCCCCCACCACGTTCTTAACACATGTTCCACGACTGAGGGTGTGGGCAGGGGACCGGTTCTCAGCCTTATGTCAATGTTGCTTTTGAGCCACCCAGGAGAACATGTTTTCAAAATAAAAGTTACCTATTCAACTTTTTTTTTTCATTCTTTCTTGGTCCGTTCCATCCTCCTCCCCAAGATGTGGCTTGCCTCCACTCTTTGTCTTTCCCCAGATGGCACTTCTGAAATTTGGAACCTGCCGTATGACGTTCGGCTCAAATCATCAGTGTATTACCCTCCTTAAAACCCAAGCATTTGGTCATCCCTACTAATATTTCCTTTGTTCGCTTGCCGTCCATTTTCTTCCCCCTTGCACCTCTGTGAAGTACCATGGGATGTTTTTCTATGTTAAAGGTGCTATTTAAATGCTAGCTGTTATCATTCTTTTGATTCTATTATGGCATTTTATTACGAGGGGATTTGAATAGTTCAGTTTGCTACTATAACTAAACATTTTTAAAAAATATTTAAAAGGCAATATCCAGTTCACTGGTGCATTTTGCAACTATTCCAATTCAATAGCACCAAATGGGATTCATTTCACCACCTTCAGCTTCATAACAAACCAGTATTTGGGAGCCTGTCAAATATTGCACTACAGCAAGAACCTGATCTAACAAACTCCCCTTCATTGCTTTGAAGAGTATTTCAACAATGAAAAAGTGATATTGAAGACTTGCTTGTTCTCACTCTTACTGTATACCTTTGTTTTTTTTTCCAAAAAGTTAGGCAAAGTCATCCTTTTATAATTCAATTTAATGCTTCCAAGATATTTATTGCTGTCCAGAGCACAATTGCTGACTTTCATTTCCGTCATTTTTGCTGAAAATTGGGTTGCCTATTCTTTTAAAATCTTTTGTGCAAATATTTTTCTTCCTGTTTTAGACATTGCAACATGACCATACCTAACCAACCTGCTCCCAAACCTCTGGTAATGCTGTTATTGGAGCCAGCCAGCTGGGTTATGAAGGGTTTTAATAGTGTGAATAGGGAAAGACTATTTCCTCTCGTTGGGGAGTCCATGTTGAGGGGTATCCCTTTAAAATTGTCACTAAGAGAGTGAAAATGGGGTAGAAAAAAAATCTTTATGTAGAGCGTTGTTGGAGCATGGAATGATTTGCCCAGGGAGTGGTTGAGGCAGAGACCATTGCATGTTTTACGTGACAATTGGATAAATATTTCAAGCATAGGAAGATGCAGGGCTATGGGGTGGGGGGGGCGGAAGAGCAGAGCAATAGGTATAGTCTTGATGTGGCAAATGGCCTACTTCTGTGCTATGGTTCTATGACTTGTCACTCTGGGAGAAATTCCTGACTTCTGTTTGATACTTCCCTTCTCCCCCTTCCCCATCCAGAAACAAATTTAGATTGCAATCTCACCATGTCGAAACTAGATGGGAGACTTGCATCCGGAGACAACTGGGTAAAACCCACTGTACAATTGTATCAACTTGACTTGCTCAATCTAATATATTTAAATTATCTCATCAACTGCTGTGTTCATAAAAATAATGAGATATTGGAATATCTAAAACACTTGGACAAAGCAGTTTTAATTGATTGGCTGTGTAATGAATCACTAATTTCCAGCGTTGTTCTAATTAATGCTTTTCATGCGTCAGCCATATGAATGCGCACCAGGTTGTCTTTGTAAACCGCACATTCATTGAGCTACCTGTGTTCCTCCCTTCCCTTCCTTTTTGATCTATCGTAATAACCATTTTGTGTAGTTTCCCTTTGATTGGTTTTCTTTTTTTTTTAATTTACCTTTTCATATTCTAAAGGACAGTTTTTGTTTTGACTCTGATATTTTTTAACTCCTGCCACTTTTTACCTAGTTCATTTATTTTTATTCTGTGGTTTAAAATTTGAAGCTTTTTTTTTCTGTTTCCTACTTACAGCAAATAGCATTCAAAAATCTAGTACAGAGGAATCGACAATCAGAACAGCAGACACAGAGTCCCCCTGCACCAAACTCTACTATTCAGTTGCCTTTCATCATAGTCAACACCAGTAAAAGGACTGTCATCGATTGCAGCATCTCCAGTGATAAGTGAGTATCCATGTTATATAGGATGCTTTAGTCTTGAGTTCAGTTTAACCTACTTAACATTTAACCTGTTTGTTCTTATTACCTAACTTGCCTTACATGCCACATTGTTTACAGCATATGTTGGAATGAAACAATAAATAGTTTCCTATGTGCAAACTAAGACTGAGGAGCTGCATAACAAGATCATAGATACGCTACATACTGTTCATTAGATAGGAGGATTTTTTGAATTGAGAAACTTATTCCCATAGTTCAGGATATCACCAAGAATAGGAGACAAGACAGGCTAAATCAAGAAGTACTGATTAGGTCACACCAAACCTGGGTTTTAGAAGTCTGTAGCTTGTAAGAGAAAGAGGATTCTGTAGATGAGGAGGAGTTCCACAGTATCATTTGTTGCTAGTGAGTGATGGCGGGTACTTTGATAGAGAAAATGATGTCCGAAGTTATTCTATCCCATCTATGATGTGACCACGTTAATCCTTACACTTCAACATCTTGATTGGCCAAAAAGAGGCTCTTTGGTTTAAAAAGAACTCCCATCAAAAGCCACTTTTTTGGGAATGTGGAACTCCGGAGGCAGAAGAAAACAGTTAAGCAAAAAAGTTTAAAATTGGTTGTTTTTCAGAAAAAAAAAGTTCAATCAGAAGAATAGTTTATATTAGAAATAATAATAAAATAGAAGAGAGATTGGGTGAAAGGGGAAGACAGGACATGCAAAAGGAAAGTGTTAAAATGCATTTATTTAAAATTATGTTTTAAGTATTTATGTTGGTTATATATTTTTATCTTTAAAAATTAAGCTGTTTCTCACATTTGATTATTGATGTAATATTATGGTATTCGTGAGCATCACTGCGTGTGTCAGTTGAGAACTTTAGAAAAAAAGCAAGTCTCGGCAGACCTGGAATTTCCATGGACCTGCATCCGCCTAATGGTCGCTATGACTACCTTGGCATTGTGGTGTTCCATTAATGTCTTGAGTAATCTTTGACGGAATTGCATCAAACTCAATAAGTAGACAGATGTTACCCAAGGTTTACTAATTTGCAATGGTTGATATAAATAGAAACATACAAAAATGACGGGCAGGAAAAGACCAGCTGGTCCATCAAGCCTGTCCCACATTCATGATGCCTGTAGCATCATGACTAGACAGCTCATACCTCCCTGGCCACCACCCCCCGCCCCCAGCTGTGTAATCTCCTAGCCAATGTTCTCTTTAAACTGCGCGGTTGCGCAGCGCTCTGGAGCCCCTGCACAGCCAGCTCACCGGCTTTTAAATGGGACAAAACGTGCATGTGCGGTATTTTGAATGGGCCGCACACCCAAAAAAACTAAAGGGAACATTGCTCCTGGGAGAGGCAAAAGAAAGGCCCATAAGGAGGGAGAAAACTCTTGGGAAGTTCTTCTTCGACGCCCTCAGGTGATCAAAACCAGTCCAAGAGATCACACAAACCACACGCACGTTAACTGTTAATCCACTTACGACTAAAGACATTCTTTTAACCTGATCATGTGGAAATCTTTGGTATGCTATATTCTCTTGTATATTACAGTACAAAAACAAATATTAATGAAAACTGAATTGTTGTGATTTTGTAGCTAACTGTTCTATATATTTCATTTTTAATTATTTAACTTTTGAAAACTATCTCAGGTTTGAATATCTATTCAACTTTGACAACACCTTTGAGATTCATGATGATATTGAAGTACTGAAACGCATGGGAATGTCCTTTGGCTTGGAATCCGGTAAATGTACTCCAGAAAACCTGAAAACTGCGAACTCATTGGTGCCGAAAGTTTTGCAGCCCTATGTTGCAGGTTAGTAGCACCAAGGGATGATTTTTAGCTACCATTGTGCAGTTTTAATAGCTTGCAGGGTTATCATATCCCTTATATTTGTCTTGCAAACTACCCCAATCCACAGTTGGGGTGACTTTATGCAAAGCAACTGCCAATTTTCATATCAATTTAGTCTTGTTACAACTTTTTAATAACCTCTGGGCTGATATTGTGCACTTTCGCCACATACTATTAGCAACAAGTACTTCCAATTCATGTACGACGTATTTAGATGCAGATTAAAATTCCTCTTTACTCTGCTCCAGCAAGGTGCCTTAATTCCAACCTCAGATGGTCACCCTTTACTATACTGAGTCTTTCCATTACATATATCAGTTGTTTTTCTGGCCTCCCGATCTGTCTGCAGAATTGTTGTCTGTTTTCTGTTGTGATCCTTGCTTACTAGGAAATAGTTCAAACTACTCCACACTGGTTCACTTAGACCTATTGGAGAGAGGAGACTTTGATCAGCCTGGGCTTAATTCGCTAATCGGGAAATATGTTGAAAATATAATGGCCCAGAAATTCCATTCGCAGCCCTCCTGCGGGCGGAGGGCTGCGATCCGGAAAGATCTGCGCCTGGACCGGCGGGCTCCCGGGAGGCGCAGAATTCCGTTGCTGTGCCTCTTCAAACTGCCGGTGTGCAGGGCACGCGTATCCCAGGGGCGCAGGTAGTTCGCAGCGTCCCTGGGGTCACGTGGGCCATGGGGAGCCAATCAGAGCAGGGAATCTCCATTCATAGATTTGACAGGAAGACCTGTCAAATCTTTGAATAGAGATCAGCCCCAAAACATAAGTAAAACTTCAAATAAATTTTTTTTTTAAATCACATTTTTAAAATGACTATAAATTACATAAATTAACTATTTTAAACAAAAATTTAAATTTTTGAAAAAAATAATTAAAGTTTTTAACGGGGCTAAAAATGAACTTACCTTTCTTTAAAGTATTTTAAAATGATAAATCAGTGGAAAATTTTTTTTTTACTTACTTAAACTTGGTAAAAGCAGGCCTTGCGCCTGCTTTTCTAGGCGCAGCTGTTCCCGACATACCTGGACTGATAAAACTGAAAAAAACGGAAGTTTCTGACGTACGCGCTGCCTATCCGGCACAGGCGTTTGTCCAGTCAAGCCCTTTCTGCAGAGAACGGAAGTTCCGGTTTCCAGCGCATGCGTAACACCGGCACTTCCGTTGGCCCTACGGGAGAGTACACAGCGCGTACACACCCGTAGGGAACGGAATTTCTAGGCCTATATATTTTAGCTAATGGCAGAATCATCTTTCCAAACAAAATCTTGAAGGTTAACCAGGTAGTCACTCACTTCTGTCTCTTCCTGAAATGGAAAGAATCACACTTTGTTCTCCAAGGTGTAACAACTCCTTAAAAATATTAAAATGTTATAATCATAAAAATAACTAGTATTGTAAATAAATGTTGTAGAAGAAGGTAAAATCTAAAAAAAAATCTAATCGTGGTGCGGTGTATAACTGATGTTCCTTTCATAAGTGATTCGGCCAGCCCACTCTCAAATATAATTTTCTCAAATCACACACCCACATATGTTCTCATATAAAATTCCTTGTTCATACAGGAAGATCCTGTTTAATTTATCATTCTAATGGCCCAGATTTTGCGTTAGAAATAAAGGCGAGGCTATCGTCATCAGTGTAAATCGGACAGCAACTTCAGGCGACCGCACATGCGCAGTTAAACGTGGAAATCAGGATGTTGCTGTCCGAGTTGCCCTGCCCCCCAGAGCTCTCCCACTAGCTGTTTCACATAATGGTTATAGTTTAATATGTTAGTGGAAATAATTGGCTTACAGGAAAGGGAGTTTTGCTTTTGGTCTTGAAAGATTCAAGAGAAGGTTATGTGTCTAGAATTGTTTTGCAAAAAAGAAAGAAGTTGCATTTATATAGTGCCTTTCACGGCCTTGGGACATCCTAAAATGCTTCACAGTCAACAAATTTATTGAACTGCATTCGCTATTGTTGTGAAGACGAACGCGGCAGCCAGTTTGCGCACAGCAAGATTACTTGAACAGCAAATGAGTGAATGACCAGATAATCGAGGTTGAACAAGGAATATTGAACGTAAGAACATAAGAAATAGGAGTAGGCCATACCGCCCCTCAAGCCTGCTCCACCATTCAATAAGATCATGGCTGATCTTCAACCTCAACTTCACTTAATGGACCAGGATACCAGGAGTATTCCCTGCTGTTCTTTGAAGAATGCTATGGGATCTTTTACATCCATCCACCTCACAGGCAGACAGGGCCTCAATTTAAGATCTCACCCAAAAGGTAAATAGAGCACCCCATTAACTTAATTAGTTGATTAGTCCAACCTTTGGATTGTCAGTTTAGAATATTTATTTAAGTCCCTTTTGGAATTTCCCTCCATCCAGAATCAAAATCTACCCCAAGCAGTTGTGATTGTGAAAAATTTGCAGCCGAGCAGGGGAGTTCTCCCCAGTGTCCTGGCCAACATTTCTCTCTCTCAACCAATGTCACTAAAGCAGATAATTTGCTCATCAATCTCATTGCTGTTTGTGGGATCTTGCTGTGCATAAATTGGCTTCTGCATTTCCCTCCATTACAACAGTGACTACACTTCAAAAGCACTCCATCGGCTGTGAAGCGCTTTGGGACATCCTGAGGTTGTGAAAGGCGCTATATCAATGCATGTTTCTTTCTTCAGTTATATTCTATTAATAAACGGACAAATTTAATGCTGTTCTTGGACGTAAAGAATTGTGCGTTGAGTGAATGAAAAGTGTGACCCTGCTGAGGGCATACAGCCATCGGGTGTGTAGAGGCAAAGAACTCCTAGTTAAATCGAATCCTGTCGGACCTATTGTCCATGTCCATGGGGAAATCACGTTTTTAAAAATACGCCTGTAATAATTGAGCAACTATTAAAAGTATTATTCTCTCCCCCCCTCCCCCCAAAAGGATTGGTAAACAAAGGTACTGCAATAGTAAATTCGGTTGTGGCATTGTCAGCTTCAATAGTCATCTGCCTTTAAATAGATCTCATCACTGCTGCTGTGAATGCTCTTTTTAAGCTCGCCTGGCTCATACTGCATCAATGCGTTGAGGCAATTCTTTTCCCTTGAATTGTAATGGCACCCCATTTATTGCCTTTTGAGCCCGTTTGCAAATTTGAATAGGCTTATCCAACTCCTAACCCGTCGCCCCTTTTTCTCACACGCCACTGCTGAAATGCAGTATTCCTGATATATATTTTACGGCTGATGAGAGGATATATAATTATCATCTGTATCACCTCTCACAGTTAGTTTATTTTGTTAACACTGCATGTATTTCACTAGAATTTTATACTTTTTTGCGGGGGAAGGGTTAAAGAGTCCCTGAGCATATAATTGCCAGCTAGAAAAAGGAGATACCAAGAGAAATTCAAAGCTTTGTTGAAAACCCTTTTGTTCCATTAAGGTAGGGGGTCAAGAAAGAGAGGATATTTAGTTCCAGCAGCTCTGGTAGTTACCATGGTAACTCTTAGTAACCCATTCCCAATTGACATTCAGAGAACGTTCTTTAAGGTTCTGTTCTTTCCTTCTGAATTTATTATCATTTATTCAGTGCCTGCTGCAAGCCACTGGACTCAGTTTTTTGCTTAGTGCTTTTGTAGGAAAAATTCATTGAAGCTGTTTTAATAGACCTGTGAGAAAACCAGCATAACCACATAAAAGAACAAATGTTCTACGGGCATGTTAGATCCAGCACTAATATTCTAGGAAGCCCTTATGCATTTTGTTATCATGACTTGCAGGTTAATTAGGATTTGGAACAGTTCACAAAAATTGAGCAAGTTCTGTTGTGATGTAAACAGGGTGTTAACTTCTGCAAATGTAAAACGATCAAGAGCGTACTTAATATTGCAGAGCCATTTCCAGTGGAACTCTGTTCCAAAATGTGTGAAAGGCTAGTCTTCTGAATTCATCCCCTTTACTTTGTGGTGTGGATTGAGAGCATGGCAGCATCACCGAAGTAATTCAATTGCCCATGCGCAGGATCATGCATCAGCCGTTATCATAGAATCTTGCAGCACCGAAGGAGACCATTCAGCCCATCATGCCTGTGCCGGCTTTTTGGAAGAGTTGTCTGATTAATCACACTTCCCCCCCCACCCCCTGCTCTTTTCCCATAGCCCTGCAGATTTTTCCTTTCAAGTATATATCCGGTTCCCTTTTGAACGTTACTGATGAATAATCTTGCACAATGTTCCCTGTAAGCCGCGTTTTGTTCTGCGTGGCCTGTTTCTTTTAATGCGCGGTCCCTTTAAATTTCTGCACCTGCGCGGTATTTACAATGTAGAAGCCAGTAAGCGGCCTGCGCGGGACCTTTGTGATTACTGCGTGGCCGCGCACCTTAGATGGAACATTGTTCTTACGCTACCCTTTCAGGCAATGTGTTTCAGATCATCACAACTCGCTGCATTAAAAATATTCTCCTCATAGCCCCTCTGGTTCTTTTGCCAATTACCTTAATTACCTCTATTAAATCTCCCCATAAACTTCTCTGCTCTAAGGAGAACAATCCCAGCTTTGCTAGTCTCTCCATATAACTTTAGTCCCTCAACCCTGGTATCATTCTGGTAAATCTCCTCTGCACCCACACCAAGGCCTTGACATCCTTCCTAAAGTATGGTGCCCAGAATTGGATACAGTACTCTAACTGAGACCTAACCAGTGATTTATAAAGATTTAGCAGAACCTAGTTGTTCAGAAGTCAAACCATTTGCAAATATGATATGAGGGGGAAGGAAGTAGTGCATACGGAACAATAATGTTATATATTTTTTTTAAGGCATTCCTGGTCTATAGGACTTACCCCCGACTGGCCATATTTACTGTTGGTGGTGTATTTCACAAGAAATTGCTGTTAGTTAGTCATGGAGGGAGTGCAGCGAAGATTTACCAGACTGATACCTGGGATGGCAGGAATGACGTATGAAGAGAGATTGGGTCGATTAGGCTTATATTCGCTAGAGTTTAGAAGAATGAGAGGGGATCTCATTGAAACTTATAAAATTCTAACAGGAGTAGATGCAGGAAGGATGTTCCCGATGGCGGGGGAGTCCAGAACCAGAGGTCACAGTCTAAGGATAAGGGGTAAGCCATTTAGGACTGAGATGAGGAGGAATTTCTTCACCCAGAGAGTGGTGAACCTGTGGAATTCTCTACCACAGAAGGCAGTTGAGTCCAATTCATTAAATATATTCAAGAAGGAGATAGATATATTTCTTAAGGCTAAAAGGATATGGGGAGAAAGCAGGGACAGGGTACTGAATTTGGATGATCAGCCATGATCTCATTAAATGGTGGAGCAGGCTCGAGGGGCCGAATGGCCTACTCCTGCTCCTAGCTTCTATGCTTCTTAATTCAAATTATTAAATAATTCAATATTTTTAGCACAAAAAATGACTGACTAATCAGGAGTAAACTGTATACCTGTTATGCCTTTGGACTGAAATGCCAATTCCCAGCTGAAGCATTACTTAGGTGAAAATAGTGTTCAATGTTGTCCACTGATACTGTAAAACTCAGGCTACAGTATACACAGAATTGCTGGAAAGGCTTCACCTTGTTTGATGGTTTTATTTTTAAAATGAGTCATAGTGTTTTAGTGAGCCCATGATTCCCCAATCCAAGGGCACTTGTTGGAAGTTGTTGGCTTGAGGCTGGATTGTCTCCACAGGATGTGAGTGGAAATCAGAGGGTGAATCATCCCCTGCCGACTTTTCATGCACTTTTATACTGTCAGAGTGTTGTCATTAGGATTTCAGTAAACCATAATAATCGGCTTGTGAAATTGTCATGCCATGTCTACGTCAACTATAAAAACAGCGGGGTACAATTTTATTCTTTAAAATAATTTTATCCATCCAAACTTTATGTTCTGTCTGGCGCGAGCATCTTGAGCTCTTAAACATTAAGGGGAGGACTGGTGGTGTTGAGTCTGTCACTGGTTGTGGTAGTGGTGTGAGGAATTTGAGGTGATGAATGAAGAGAATCACACACTAAGGGCATTGGCACAGCATTAACGTTTATTGGCTGGCGCAGTCTTTCCTGTAACTATTTATGTCTATATGATCATTAAAGTAAGTGCCAAGTTGCATTGGCAGGGCCCTGGGAGCAGGTAACCAGTTCAGTGTCTCAGAAATTATGCATTGCATCATGCCCACATTTGCAAAAGTGCCCTGAATGTGTGCCACAATTGCTTTATCCTTTACTTTGTGCATTGTACCACAAACTCTGTCCCTTCTCCAACTCTCAGTTGTATAGCCCTCAATTGCAGTTGACACATGCAGTTTTTAAAACAGATCTACATTCTTAGAATGCCACAATTATTAGAGAAAGAGATTAACAACCCCGTAAGATATTTTAGAAACTAAAATGTGTGTAAATTACAGTCAGAGTGCTGTTTCTACCAAAGTCCAGTTTGCACCTGCCTGGGTTGGAGCTACGATGCGACTGATGTTTCTTTTGGCAGTCCCTCCCTCCCCCAATAAGTACTATTTCCTGAAAGAGAGAGATGTGGAACAGGTGTGTTACACCCAGACTTCTGGCAGTGCCACTCCAATCAGCTGCCAGGTGGCAACAGCAGCCAGAGTTCACTTCTCTCACTCTGCACCTCGTCTAACTGCCCAGCCCAAATGAAAACTTAGTATGTGGAAAATTGGACTCAGTCGCATAGTGGATATACGTACCTAGTGTGGCGCATCTCAGGGCCATCTTTGGATGTTTCAAGTTGTAGTACAGTGCACTGTTACTGAGTGGTCAGAGATGTAGGACTGGATTTTCATGGGGAAGGCAGGTTGGGGGCGGGGGGGGGGGTACCGATGCGGGCGGGAAACCCAGGAGAACTGGTTTCCCGCAGGCCCTGTCGACTTTGCATCTGAAGCCTCGGTTTACCGCCCGCAGCCAGCCAGATTGAGAGGCTGGCTGGCTGGCTGGCTGCGAGTGGGTAGGCCTGCGGCACTAGGCCGCACAGAAGAGGGAGGGTGGGATTGTGTGCGGGTCGGTGCCGGCCTCGTTGGGGGTCGTGGGGGAGGGAACATAGGAACAGGAGTAGGCCATTGAGCCCCTCGAGCCTGTTCCGCCATTCAATGAGATCATGGCTGATCTGTGATCTAACTCCATATACCCGCCTTTGGCCCATATCCCTTAATACCTTTGGTTAACAAAAAGCTATCAATCTCAGATTTAAAATTAACAATTGATCTCGCATCAATTGCCATTTGTAGAAGAGCGTTCCAAACTTCTACCCCCTTGTGTGTAGAAGTGTTTCCTAATTTCACTCCTGAAAGGTCTGGCTCTAATTTTTAGACAATCCCCCCCTAGTCCTAGAATCCCCAACCAGCGGAAATAGTTTCTCTCTATCTTCCCTATCTGTTCCCCTTTAATCTCCTGAAAACTTCGATCAGATCACCCCTTAACCTTCTAAATTCCAGGGAATACAACCCTAGTTTGTGTAATCTCTCCTCGTAACTTAACCCTTGAAGTCCGGGTATAATTCTGGTAAACCTATGCTGCACTCCCTCCAAGGCCAATATATCCTTCCTAAGGTGTGGTGCCCAGAACTGCTCAAAGTACTCCAGGTGTGGTCTAAGCATGGTTTTGTACAGCTACAGCATAACTTCTACCCCGTTGTATTCTAGTCCTCTAGATATAAAGGCCAGCATTCCATTAGCCTTTTTGATTATTTTCTGTGCCTGAACATGACATTTTAAAGATCTATGTACCTGGACCCCCAAGTCTCTTTGGACCTCCACTGTTTTTAGCCTTTCACCATTTAGGAAAGTACCTTGTTCTATCGTTTTTAGGTCCAAAGTGGATGACCTCACATTTGCTTACATTGAAACCCATTTGCCACAGTTTTGCCCATTCACTTAATCTATCAATATCCCTTTGAAGGGAAGATGATCACGGCCATCAAGGGATCGGGGGGGAGGTCGGTGGGAGAGGGAAGATGACCGCGGCCATCAAGGGACCTGGTTGGGGGGGGGGGGGGGGGCCGAGGGAAGATAATCACGGCCATCAAGGAGTTGGGGGAGGAAGATCAAGGCCAGCCTGAGGACCATCGTGGGGGGGGGGGGGGGAGGGAAGACAACATCACATCGAGGCCGGCCACCGGAGGATTGTGGTGGGGGTTGGTCTGAGAAGGCGATCGGCGGCCCAATGAGGGGGTCTCTGATCGTGGGGGGGGGGTTAGGCAGGGACCCTGGAACCAGGAGGCAGGTATAAAGACACATCCCTCCTGGATCCAGCATTCCCCTCTTGCTATAACTGCCGGGTTTCACAACAAATTGTGTGAAACCCGTCCACATGCAGTTAAAAACAGAATGGTGGTTAAAAAAAGAGGCTTCCAACCTCATTCTAATATTTAAATTGATGTCCTGCCTCCTGGGAGCGGGTTGGTTTCCTGCCCCCCCCATCCCGCCTCCGTTAAAATCGGAAGTGGGTGGGTTGGAGGCGGGTTCAGGTCGGGAATCCCATTTTTAGCAATTTAACTACCCCCATGCTCCAAACCCACCTGTTTGTTTGGGTTAAAATTCCCCCCATAATCTTGCTCACACTTCCCCACCCAGTGAGTCCCAGATCTCAGCGAAGCCCAGGGGAGGTCCCAAATGAAGGCTAGGAACTTTTGAAAAGGAAGGGAGGGAATATTAGAGAACAAGAAGTAAACTCAGATTGTTCTTGTGCTTCTCCTATTGATAGGTTATAGAATGACATTGGCAGAGGGCTTGAAATTACTTAGTTTTATGTTATGATTTTTTTTTTAAAAGAGAAAGAAATTAACTTGTGAAAACTAAAATATCTTGAGATGCAGTTACCCTGCAAGTTTAGCATCCGTTCAAAGCAATTTCAGCTTTGTGCCACACTAAACTGGCAGTGTGAATCCAGAGTACATAAGAACATAAGAAATAGGTGCAGGAGTAGGTCATTTGGCCCCTCGAGCCTGCTCCGCCATTCAATAAGATCATGGCTGATCTTCTACCTCAACTCCACTTTCCTGCACTATTCCTTGATTCCCTTAATATCCAAAAATCTATCAATCTCTGCCTTGAATATACTCGAACGACTGAGCCTGCACAGCCCTCCGAATTCCAAAGATTCACCACCCTCTGAGTGAAGAAATTTCTCCTCATCTCAGTCCAAAATGGCCGACCCCTTCGTCTGAGACTTTGACCCCTAGTTCTAGACTCCCCAGCCAGGGGAAACGTCCTCCCTGCATCTACCCTGTCAAGTCTTGTAAGAATGTTGTATGTTTCAATGAGATCACCTCTCATTCTTCTAAACTCTAGAGAATATAGGCCTAGTCTACTCAATCTCTCCTCATAGGACAATCCCCTCATCCCAGGAACCAGTCTGGTGAACCTTCGTTGCACTCCCTCTATGGCAAGTATAGCCTTCCTTAGGTAAGGAGACCAAAACTGTACACAATACTCCAGGTGTGGTCTCACCAGGGCCCTATATAATTGCAGTAAGACGTCTTTACTCTTGTACTCCAATCCTCTTGTAATAAAGGCCAACATACCATTTGCTTGCTGTAAGGGCCCAACGTGACTCCGAAGCAAAGTGGAATGAGACTTCTTGAGACGGTATTTTCATGCTACTTTGACTTGCGGCTGCCTGGAGTTAATTCCAGTGTGGTCTCTGACATGATTTTAAAAATGCTCAGGAGGTCTGTTGAACTAACCGGGCACTTGGTAAATCCAATTAACCTCAATTCAATATTTATAGACAGAGATTCTCCCACTGTGCTCTCTAAATATTTAAATTTGTAACTGCAGGGTGAGTGCTCTGCCCACACCTGTATCCAGGCATGGGAACAGCCCGCTCCTGGGCAAGGCTATTGCAGTTTTAGCTAGGCAATGTGAAGGCAGTTCCAAATTACAGTCTCAGATTGGTAGCTGCAGTGTAAATACACCCTTAAAGAGAACCATGTTTATACCTATTATCTGCTGTGGAACCTGGTGTCAGCCTTGGCTCAGTTGTTGCACTCTTTCCTCTGACTCAGAAGCCCCACTCCAGAGACTTGAGCACGTAATCTAGACTGACACTTCAGTGCAGTACAGAAGGGAGTGTTGCATTGTCTGAGGTGCCGTCTTTCAGATGAGACATAAACATATACCCCTTTCTGCCTGCCTGTAAAAGATCCCATGGCATTATTTGAAGAAGATTAGAGGGGTTCTTCTTGTGTCCTGGCTAACATTTTTCTTCGGTAGCACCTCCCAAACCTGTGATCTCCATCGCCTGGAAGGATAAGGTGCATGGGAACACCATCACCTTCAAGTTCGCCTCCAAGTCACACACCATCCTGACTTGGACATATATCAGCGTTCCTTCATCGTCATTGGGTTAAAATGCTGGAATTTCCTACCTAACAGCATTGTGAGAGTACCTTCACCACGCAGACTGCAGTGGTTCAAATAGAAAGCTCACCACCACCTTCTCAAGTGCAACTAGGGATAGGCAATAAACATTTGCTTTGCCAGCGACGCCCACATCCCAAGAATCAATCATTTAAAAAAATTAGCCCTCACCCAACACCAATAAAAGTAGATTATCTGGTAATTCATCTCATTGCTGTTTCTGGGATCTGGCTGTGTGCAAATTGGCTGCTGTATTCAGCTTACATTACAATAGTGACTACACTTCAAAAGTGCTACATTGGCTGTGAAGTTGCTTTGGGATGTCCAGAGGCCATGAAAGGCACTATGTAAATGCAAGTCCTTTCTTTTCATCAGCATACCATGGTGGAATGAAATGAAGCCTGCCAACCACAGAGCTTGCATTGATTACTCTTGTGTTGATTTTTGCAGTGCAGGCATTGATGCACTGGTTTACGCGGCATGTACTGCATATTTCTTGATTTAGAATTGTGACTTCTTTTTCTGATAGAAATGGCCGAAGGATCATCCTGGGCAAACAGGGAAGTGCCTTCAGATCTAATGCAGACTGCCTCAGCTTTATCAGCAACTGGCTCTATTTCTCAATCAAGGTAAAATGACTTATAAGTTAAACTGTGAATAAATTGGAAGTGTTCAAATGCAAAGTTAATTGGGAGCACTTATTAGACTATGGGAAATTTCTGGCTTACCTGTCGCAACCCCCCACCCCCCCGTGCTAACTTCTACAAGTCTTTCTGTACTTTTGGCAGTCAGCAGTTATGAGTCATTTGTCCTTATTACAATCTCTTTTGAGTGTACATTGTTGAAATGCTACCAAATATACAACCAAAGAAAGCATTTAACTTGTCGCCCAGGTGTAAAACTGGCAAATTATTGAGGTTTATTATTGGTGTGCTGTTATGAGTGTTCAGTTTCTCATTTCTAACCAACAGTATAAACACCGGATTATCATTGGATGTAGAAGTTGCCTTAGCAACTGGACAGCTTCATGCTCCAGAGAGTCGCCACTCAAGCAGCGTTGCATCACACTATGAATCACGAGGTGAGACGCCATGCTCATTTAATGATGACGATGAAGATGATGACGATGATGAAGATGACTGCTCCTCCCTTGTTGAAGGAGAGTAATGAGAGTGCTGGCATACTTCTCGAGCTGCTCACGTGTGCATTTTATTAAGCTGTACTGTACTATGTTTCACCATCTACTCTTGTCATCTTTATGACTGACCCTTGCAGACTGAAAGCTGAGGGGGAGAGAAATAAACAGCAATTCTGTGTGAATGTACAGAATCCTGTGATGCAGCTTCTAGTCTGTTGCTACACATTATCAGATCCAGTTAATAAAAAAAAAAATGATCCAAAGCTGATTGGCTGGCACAGTTTTAATAGCTGCTATTTTTTTTTGTTCTGGTTTGTTTTTGCTTCCACTCTCCCCCTTTACTCCTCCTGTCTTTTGGAAGCCTGTGAGGTAGACAACCTGGTTGTTTCAGTGTTGGTGTTATAAATGTATATTGTGCTTGTATGAGTGACTTTTGGATTTAGGGTAAGTTGCAGTAAAACAGATTGTTTTGGTTACTTTACAATTTTTACATAGTGAGAGTAGTAGCGTGATTGAAGTCCATTGAGGTTTTGGATACCTGGCTAGGAAATATCTAGAACCAATAACATACACTTCCTATCTAAAATCATGGGTTTACCCAGTTCTAAAGCAAGGGAGTTCCAAAGAAATACCTAGCTCTGATGTTGATGGAAGCTAATATATGACATTTATTTAGAAAGAATTTTTCTTTCTAAAAAATGTAACGAGTAATATTCATTTTGTAGTCTTAAATTCACCTGTGTGAATGATTTTTTTTGACTGTTGAGCAACAAATCAAATGTAACATTCCTGAGCAATGACATCCTTCCAGAGACTGAGGAGAATGAGTCCAAACTGCTGATCAAGCCACTTACTTCATACAAAAAAAAGATCAGCAACATAATGTAACACTTACGCTCCTCCAGTGGCACACTGAATTTATCCATACAGATTAGGATGGTGCCAGGTTCGATCCCCAGAATGAGCTAATCTTAGGCTGCAGTTGACCTTCAGCCAGCCTGGATTAGAGAGTGGATTGGCCAGGGTTCCTGGTCTCGATCACTGTGCAGCACTTTCCACTCGCCCGTACTTGTTTGGAGGTCGGGCGAGGGCAGGATCAGCCTAGAAGTCATGTGTCCCTGTAGTCAAATAGTCCACCAACACTCAGTTATCAAAGGTCGCGTGTGAATAATGATCACCTGGTTGAGGTACCAGGGAGTGACTCGGGGCCGTGGAACTGTGGCTGGGCAAGGAGACAACATTTTCAGGAGAGGAGGGGAAAGGAGAAAAATTATATTTAAAAAAAAAAAAATCACTTCTGTTTTGATTTTCAACTTTTGTACATTGACTTTTTTTTATAATATCTTGGCAAATGCTGTCATCTATTTCCCTTTCCATTGTATTTCCTGATATAATTTTTACTGTTTTTGATCAGCCCCTAACTCCATTCTTTTATAAAGGGGTAATATCAGATAAAAATGTAAGCTATGTGTAGAGCGACAGACAGAATAGTTACTGAAATTCAATAATTTATGACCATGCTTTTACACACCAACCTCTCCTTTCAAAGTCTGTCCATCTGCAGATGTAAACCTTTTAAGAACTCATTGGGGGTGAAATTGATCATGGGCAGTAGTGAAAAACGGGCGATAGCGACTGGGCAGCCCGCTTTACACCCCAATTTTCTTTTCTATTGTCTTCGAATCAGGCGGGGTGTGTGACGAGCTGCCAATTTGTTATCGCCCATTTGGGGCTACCGTCCAAGACCAATTTCACCCCCATTGTGTTTTTGTAAATAATTAGCCATGTTATTAATTTTTCATTCAAGTTTTATATCCACTTTGTAGAAATATGTTCACTGTGTATGTGTGTGATATATATATATATATATATATATATATATAAAACATTCTTCTGTTGTGCTGCAAGTGGGATGTTAAGGTATACCTTTTGGTATGGTTTTAAACAAGGGCATCATTGTTGAATGTGCTGATGATCATACCTGCATGGCCTTTGGTGATGGTGCAGCGACCTGCTTCCTGTGTTATCAGGGCAGAATATTTTCACAATGAACTAAAAAAAAATTTGTATTGTAGAACATGGAATAAAATAATTTAAAGACAATCATGTGGGGACTGACTGAACTTCTTCAAACGTGTAAAGCTTCTGCATGTTTAGCTATAATGCATATTGAGAAATTATGTTGAAAATTGCTTTCACGTGAACAAGTAATGTTCTACTCTGTTTACAAATAAACTTATAATGAACAACAGTCGGGCTGGTGTTACAGCATCTGGTGTAGCGGCATGGTCTGAGAGGATGCAGGTGCAGTCGCCCTTTGCTTTGCTCCCAGCTGAGCTGGATCAGGCAGAGATTGCAGCGTAACCTTACAGAAGGGAAGAGCAAATCTGATGGACGGGGGTTGTCATTATTGAATCGCCATGACATCTCCTTTATTTGTAACATTCCCCTTCCCCCTCCTCCCACTCTCCCCTTCCCCCTCCTTCCACTCTCCCCCCTCCTCCCACTCTCCCCTTCCCCCTCCTTCCACTCTCCCCCTCCTCCCACTCTCCCCCTCCTCCCCCCCACTTCTCATTCTCTCTCCCCCTCCCCCCCCCTTTGCCACACTTTCCTCCTCCCCTTGACTCAGATTAAGTGATGCCACAGAAAATCTGTAAGTTCTTTCAAATAGGTGTAGAATTTTGATACACCTAGTGCACAAGGGAAATCTCCCCCCCCCCCTCCCCCGTATTCTCGAATAAGATCTATTATTTTGGAGTTTGTCCGAAGTTTGAAATGAATTGCAGTTTTCAGTGTGATGTGCAAAATTTCTTGACATCTTCTTTCGTACGGTAGTAGCAAAAAACAAATTAAATATCAATATCTAAGTCAGATATCCAGGCCAAAGCTTCCAGTGTAACAGCGTGGGTATCTTGTAGGCTGCCTGCGAATTTTCTCTGAGGGCAGTGCGCAATGATGTGCTCCAGGGTCTGATTAGAAGCTCCACAGTTGCATGATGGGGATGCTTTAATCTTCCATCTATGGAGAAGGTGGCAGCATCCAACATGACCAGTTCTGAGACGGTTGATGGTTGTCCACTGTTTGCGAGGAAGGTTTGATCCTTCAGATTGTACTGTGGGGTCCTCTAAGGAATCCATTTGGTATGTCGCAGTTCTTCCAAGCATTTGTCCATCGATCATCAAGGCTGAGGGGAGATCGCTGAAGGACTTCGACGACGGTCCAAAATGGCCTTCTAGATTTGAGACAGGTAGGTTGGTCAAGTCTGCCTGGTTCGGCATGTCTTTGCTGGTGTAGCAGTTGTATTCTCTGGAGACTGCATATTCGTGGCGTAGGTGTGGTGGTGCGATGTTTGCAAGCATGGGCAGCCAGGGTGTTGGTGTCGTTAAAAGCGTATCGGAGATAATTCTCATAGTAGAGTTCAGCTGGACATCAACAGAGTTGACATACGGACTTGATAGCCATGCCGGAGAGCAGTACTCCGCTGTAGAGTACACCAGGACGAGTGCTGCCATACAGGGTTGCAGCGTCTGCTCCCCGTGTGGATCTGGCGAGTTTCTGCATCAGGTTGACCCTACTCTGTAGTTTATCCCAAGGTTCTGGGGATGCTATCTATGCGACAGGGTGCGATCGCGCGTGACTCCTAAATAGGAGGGGGTTTTGGCATGGTTTACCTCTGCACCGCAAAAGGAGACTTTCAGAGCTCGGTCTGCCTGATGGGTGTTGAGGTGGAATGTTGAAGTGACGTGAAATGGATCTTTACAGGCATGTAAAAGTAGTAAAATTGATAGGATGCTGCGTGACATGATTCAGTCTGTTTTATGATGAGTGCTCATTTAAATGTTCTGCTACCCCTACACAGCTCAGCAATAACGAAGCACTTAGTGTAACATATCCATTGGACAATCTATTTCATTGTCATAGGCATCCCTAATAACTGTAGTAGACTAATTTGTCTGTTGCTACAACTGTGAGCTCTGTAATTCCAAGTGAGTTTCACAATGTATGACTGGTTGACTGCATTAGACCAGTAAAATGGCCAAAGGAAAAGGGCAGAAAGGGTATTTTGAAGAGGTAATTTAAGACCAATATTTTTGGATGTCAGTTTCATTTTGCATTATTCTCCACCTGTGCTTGTAACTTTTTTTCCTCTTGGGTACCATGTCACATGCTATTGCCTATAAGTGGGTGTGTTGTTTCTGTTATAACTTGCACAGTCAGGTTCTGATGGGCATGAACAGGTCACAATTCATAGAGTCATAGTTATACAGCACAGAAAGAGGCCCTTCGGCCCATCGTGTCCGCGCCGGCCATCAAGCCCTGTCTATTCTAATCCCATTTTCCAGCACTTGGTCCGTAGCCTTGTATGCTATGGTGTTTCAAGTGCTCATCTAAATGCTTCTTGAATGTTGTGAGGGTTCCTGCCTCTACCACCCTTTCAGGCAGTGAGTTCCAGATTCCAACCACCCTCTGGGTGAAAAAGTTTTTCCTCAAATCCCCTCTAAACTTCCTGCCCCTTACCTTGAAACGATGCCCCCTGGTTATTGACCCCTCTACTAAGGGGAAAAGTTCCTTTCTATCTACCCTATCTATGCCCTTCATAATTTTGTACCCCTCAATCAGGTCCCCCCTCAGCCTTCTCTGCTCTAAGGAAAACAACCCCAGCCTGTCCAGTCTCTCTTCATAGCTGAAGCGCTCCAGCCCAGGTAACATCCTGGTGAATTTCCTCTGCACCCTCTCCAATGCAATCACATCCTTCCTATAGTGTGGCGACCAGAACTTCGCACAGTATTCCAGCTGTGGCCTAACTAGCGTTTTGTACAGCTCCATCATAACCTCCCTGCTCTTGCCTTCATTAGCCAAGGAATAGAATATAAGTATCCCATATGCCTTTTTAACCACCTGTGCTTGTAACTTACCTGTCCTGCTGCCTTCAGGGATCTATGTACATGCACACCAAGGTCCCTCTGATCCTCTGTCCTTCCTAGGGTCCTACCTTTCATTGTGTATTCCCTTGCCTTGTTAGTCCTCCCAAAATGCATCACCTCACACTTTTCAGGGTTAAATTCCATTTGCCACTGTTCTGCCCATCTAACCAACCCGTCTATATTGTCCTGTAGCCTGAGGCTTCCCTCCTCGCTATTTACCACTCCACCAATTTTCGTGTCATCTGCGAACTTACTGATCATACCTCCTACATTCATATCTAAATCATTAATGTACACTACAAACAGCAAAGGACCCAGCACCGATCCCTGCGGTACACCACTGGACACAGGTTTCCAGTCACAAAAACAAACTTCGACCATCACCCTCTGCCTCCTGCCACTAAGCCAATTTTGGATCCAATGTGCCAAATTGCCCTGGATCCCATGGGCTCTTATCTTCTTGACCAGTCTCCCATGTGGGACTTTGTCAAAAGCCTTACTGACGTCCATGTAGACTACATCAACTGCACTACCCTCATCCACACACCTAGTCATCCCCTCGAAAAATTCAATCAAATTGGTTAGACATGATCTCCCCCTGACAAAGCCATGCTGACTATCTTTGATTAATCCTTGCCTCTCCAAGTGGAGACTAATTCAGTCCCTCAGAATTTTTTCCAATAATTTCCCTACCACTGATGTTAGGCTCACTGGCCTGTAATTCCCTGGTTTATCCCTACTACCCTTCTTGAATAATGGTACTACGTTAGCTGTCCTCCAGTCCTCTGGCACCTCCCCTGTGGCCAGAGAGGCTCTGAAAATTTGTGTCAGAGCCCCTGCAATCTCCTCCCTTGCCTCACACAGCAGCCTGGGATACATCTCGTCTGGGCCTGGGGATTTATCCACTTTTAAGCCCGCTAAAACCGCTAGTACCTCCTCCCTCTCAATACTAATTTGTTCAAGTATATCACAATCCCCCTGCCTGATTTCTATGCCTACATCGTCCTTCTCCATAGTGAACACAGATGCAAAATATTCATTTAAAACCTCACCCACATCTTCCGGCTCTACACACACATTGCCACTTTGGTCCCTAATGGGCCCTACTCTTTCCCTGGTTATCCTCTTGCCCTTAATATACTTATAAAACACCTTGGGGTTTTCCTTTATTTTGCCCGCCAGTGTTTTTTCATGCCTCCTCTTCGCTCTCCTAATTTCTTTTTTAAGTACCCCTCTGCACTTTCTATACTCCTCTAGGGCTTCCTCTGTTTTTAGTCCTTTGTATCTGCCAAAAGCCTCCCTTTTTTTCCTAATCCATTCTTGTATATTCCTTGACATCCCTGGGCTTGTTGGTCCCACCCTTGACCTTTACGGGAACATGTTGGCGTTGTACTCTCTCTCTTTCCTTTTTGAAAGACTCCCACTGCTCTGATGTGGATTTTCCTACAAGTAGCTCATCCCAGTCCACTTTGGCCAGATCCTGCCTTATCATATTAAAATCGGCCTTCCCCCAATTTAGAACCTTTATTTCCGGTCCATCTTTGTCCTTTTCCATGACTACCTTAAATCTCACCGAATTATGGTCACTGTCACCAAAATGCTCTCCTACTGACACTTCTACCACTTGCCCGGCTACATTCCCTAGAATTAGGTCCAGTACCGCCCCCTCTCGTCGGACTTTCTTCATGTAGACTGAAACCAAATTCAGAGTTTCAAGGTCACATGGCAGGTGAGTGTGAGGAAAAACAAAACATTGCTGTAGCTAAGAGTCGTCTTCTGAGGCTGAGATCAAGACATGTTGTTGGGACAGTATAGAGGGAGCTTTACTCTGCATCTGGCCATGCAATACCTGTGCTGGAACTGTTTGATGCTGACACCTGGTACACAAAATTGGATAGTTGTTCCATTTTCCAATACCTACCAGGCCAAATATTGATTAAGGAAGATGTTCTCAGGTTAATGGAGTGGGCAAATAGATGGCAAATATAGTTCAATGTAGAGAAGTTGTATGTTTTAAGAAAAAGTATAATGAAAGGAAGTATATCCTTTAAAAGTACAGAGGAACAGAGGTCTTAGGGGTGCAGAAATAATAGATTTTCAAAAGTAAGTCAGATAGAAAAGGCCATGAAAAGGCAAATGAGGTTCTGGTTTTTATGCATAGCGATATTGAATATAAAAGCAAGAAAGCAATGTTGAATTTGTACAAGACATTGGTTGGGCCACAGTTGAAGTTTGTATGCTGATGAAAGGTCATTGACCTTCAATGTTAATCCTACGCTTCTTGCTGCCTGACCTGCTGAGTGTTTCCAGCATTTTCTGTTTTTATTTCAGATTTCCAACTTCTGCAGTATTTTTTCTTTTGTTTTACCTGAATGTGTTGTTGCCTTTCAGCTGTGTGCTCATTGCTGCTGCAACTCTGTTTGCATACCTTCAGCCCAGTTTCTGCCCTGCCCACAGCATCCAGACTGCCCTAGTCAAAGACTGTGACTGTGACACGATGGCCCGTATTTTCCGATCGGAGGCTTCCTGCGTGCGGATGCCTCCGATCTGGAGAAAAAAATCTATGCCCTTACCTGAGGGCTCTGGAGGTCCGGACATTTCCGCTTCTGGGCCTCTCCTGGTGCGCGCAGAGGTACAGGTATCCCAGGGGCGCAGGCAGTTCGCAAGCATCCCTGGGATCACGTGGGCCATGGGGAACCAATGGATGAAGGGAATCCCCTTTCATACTTTTGACACTTCTCTCAGCTTAGACCCGTCAAAAGTATGAATGGGGATCACTCAAAAAACACACAAACATTAAATAATTTTTTTTAAAATCACGTTTTTAAAATTAGTTAAAATTACATTAAATTAAATATTTTAAACAAATTTAATTTTTTGAAAAAATAATTTGTTTTTTATGGGGCTAAAAATAAACTAACTTTTTTTTAAAAAGTATTTTAAAATTATAAATGAGTGGGGGGAAAAAATTCTTTTTACTTTTTTAAACTCTTATGCTGGTAAAAGCAGGCCTTACGCCTGCTTTTACCAGGCGTAAGATTTTTAAAGGTTTTCAGCGGGCGGAGGTTATGCAGAAAGCGGAACTCTCTGCCCACAGAGGCCCTTCTCCAGGGCAGGTGTGCGATCTGTCAAGAGGATTCTTGACAGATCGGAAGTGCCGGTTTTCAGCGCATGCGCTTCGCATGCCTCAAACCGGCACTTGCGAGGCCCCTATGGGTGTGTACACAGTTCGTGCACACCCGTAAGGATCGGAAAATACGGGCCTTTATCTGTCATTGACATCTCTGCAGTATTCATGCCATCCTCCTCCCATCATCTCTCTACTGTGGTCCACCTCAGTGGAACTGCCCTTGCATGGTTCCACTTCTATCTGTCCCACTGTAGCCAGTGCATCGCCAGGAATGGCGCTTCCTCCAGCTCCCATGTGGTCAGTTCTGGAGTTTTCCAAGAATTCGTCCTTTGCCCCCTCGTCATCTACATACTGCGCCTCAGTAACATTAACCAGTAACATGGTGTTGGTGAAAAATTAATTCACTCGAGTCTGTCTTAAAAGCAAAAGATCACAGTTTATTATTCAGAGCGCTCCGGGAGAATTCAGAGCGCTCTGGGAGAAGCGTCACAGCCTGCGGTCTCATGACCCGCTTCTCAATCTAACAATGGCAGCCACGCTCCTTTATACACTTCCAAAAGCCAAAAAATACAAACATCAGCACAGTCATTACATCATAAGCGACTCGTATGGTCTCTAAAAACAACTTGTTTTAGAATCTTACAATGTTAGCGAAACTCATCTTTACTTCTGCTTTTTGTTAGCCATCTGCGCTGCGAGGTTTCATTCTTACAAATATCTATACTGCAGCCTAAGCAAGTGGTCTTTATCTAATTATACCCCTGTCTCCATGCCTTCGGGAGACACTTTGACCTTTACTATAGTCCTTTAAGCAGTTCAACTAATCTTAAACATTACAACTGATTTGCTCTTACATTATTACAATTACATTTTTTAACTCTTACACATGGCATCAGCTTCTATATGTATGCTGATGAGACCCAGCTCCACTTTTCCACTACCTTCTTTGACCTTATGGCCAACTCCTTGCTGACATAGTTGTGAATAGGCCACATTTTCCCACAATAGAACAACAGGAAGATGTAAGCCATTTTTTTCAGCCCCTGCCAAAAACTGAATATCCTTGCCACCATTCCACTTCCTGTTTGACCCAGAGCTGAGTTTCAAACCCTATATTTTAGCCATCTCCAAGATTCATTAACCGACTCCATCCTCCCTACCTTACTCCCACTGCTGACCAAAGCCTTATCCATACCTTTATCACCTCTACACTTGATTTCCTCAACGTTATCTTTGCTGGCCTCCTGACTTCCAAAACTCCACCTCCTGCACAAGCTTTGTTCATCCATCACCCCCCGACCCCTTAGTCGCTGATCTACATTGGCTCCCGATCCCCTAATGAATCAAATTTAACATCCTCATCCTTGTCTACAAGGCCATTCACAGCCTTTCTCCACCTTATCCCTGTAGCCTTCTCCAGTCTGACGTACCCTCCTAGGTCCACTGACACTGGCCTGCTATGTATTCTTCCCCTCCCGCTGCTCCAACTTTAGTGCCAGAGCCTTCAGCTGTCTCCACCCTATTCTTTGAACGTTCTCCCCAAACCCCTCCACCAAACTCCCCATTGTTAAAAGTCTTAAAACACATTGCTATACTTTGGGATTTCTTTACTTTTTAAATTCTAGATATTTTTGGTTTCTATGTTTCAGATTACTCTTGCAGAGGAGCCCCAGATCCCTGCGTCCCAGAGAGTACATTTTCACTTGCCCAGATATCTTAAGTAAATGTGTGGCATGCCCAGGGAATGGATAGAGAATCCTCTTCAGTTTATTTCATTCACTAGCTTTAACCTGTGCTTTCTGATGATCCTCGCTGGCTTTGGACGTCAGCAGAATAACACTACACAAGACTTTGACTTGAGCTTTGACTGCCAACTCATTTTTAAATAGTAAAAGATCAAGCTAGCAGTAGCAGTAACACAACATAGATTTTTATTCAAGTCGTGAAACTCAGCTAGCTTTGCGTGTAGCAGAAAATAAATAATTCATAACTGCTGTGCTAAACTTTGATATAAGTAATTTTCATGGAAAATGTTTCTCTTCCTTCTCTCACTGTCTGCAGACACTACCTGGCCTAACTATCTCTCTTTGAAGGTTACACTTCACAAGAGAAACTGTCACAGAGATGCACCATCTCCTGCTGGATGACTTGCAAACAACCTCTGGAACAGGGATAACTCTTCCTGTAGAAATGAAGGTTTCACAGCCTGAAGCTTTCATGCTACCAGAGCCTTCCAAGCTGCACCAGGGGACATCTGCCACATCAGGCAGTCAAATAAGTGTTAAACACAATGTTTGCAAGAAGCAATTGCTTCATCATTTTCTCTGTGGAAAGCTGACATCAGTTGGACAGAGTACAGAACTTTCATAGGGTGGCAGGATTCCCTCAAGTACAGGGTATTGTAAATGGCACTCATGTGGGCATCTAAACTCCCCGTGTCAACCCCATGGCCTACATGAACAGAAAATGTTTGTACTCAATGTTCTGCTGGTATCTAACCATTAATTGTATCCAGGAAGTAGCCTTGGTAGGCGGTAGCCCACAATGCCTGAATTTTAGAAGAAGCTTTTTGGGGTGGGGTGGGGAATGGCTCTTCGGAGACACTTGGGCTAATCCATGGCTGCTGACCCCACTGAGAAACCAACCAACAGCTGGGGAGTGCCTTGGGCTGGAAAATTAATTTGTTTGCTGTTTTTCAGCCACCACCTCCACTGGCAAGAAAAGTGTACCGTCTGGCTTTGACACAATGAAACTGTATCTGCAAAAGGACAATAGTTGTTGCTTTAAATGGTGCTTTCCAGACTTTTTACGGAAGTTCTCAATTTAGGTTTGTACCCTGCTTGATGAGCCCCACTACAACATGGTTCAAATGTGAGATCATCACTTACCTTTACCTTCCTCCTAATACCAGCAAACTCCATTTGCAGCCACATATAAGGGATCTGAGTAACTGAATTGATTTGTTCATTGACCTCCCACTCCACTCCGCTTGCATCTCTTATTTTGACTGACTGGCCCAACCTCCTTTGTTGCCCCTCCTGCACCGTGAACCTCCAATTCTTCAACATCATAGGTAACAGTGTTGCCTACTTATCTCCACAGTGATCATTAGTCCATTTTTCTGCCGCCACCGCTTCCTATTTAATGGCGAGCTGGGGATTTGCTCGATCTTACGCTACCCCTGTACCTGGCACCAGCCAGTGTGCTATAAACCAAGCTTTTCATCAGCAGAGAAGTTTCTTTCACAACATTCAGTCCAGTTCGCCACCTATGCTGCTGACATAGGTGAGGTTGCACGATGGGCAAGCTCAGCCCCATTTTTTTCAAAATCTGGACTAGTGTGTTTAAAATACACACTGCATCTGTAAAACAGTTGGGGAACAACACTTTTACCTTCCCCTCCCATTTTCCTTATCTTGAAGGTAGTAGCATGTGCTGGTTTTCAGATCCATGGATGCTAGCAGTCCTCTGGTATATGCCCAAATATCTATTGTTTTACGTGTGAAACTAAACACTGCCCGTCAACAGATAATTCAGCCAACGGAGGTAACTATCATAACTGTCTGATCCTGTCTTCATTCGCACACATACATTTTCAGAAGTGCTCGCTGGAAGATATTTTTTTTATTCATGGGATGTGGGAGTCGCTGGCAAGGCCAGCATTTATTGCCCATCCCTAATTGCCCTTGAGAAGGTGGTGGTGAGCTGCCTCCTTGAACTGCAGCAGTCCGTGTGGTGAAGGTACTCCCACATTTCTGTTAGGGAGGGAGTTCCAGGATTTTGACCCAGCAACGATGAAGGAACGCCGATATATTTCCAAGTCAGGATGGTGTGTGACTTGGAGGGCAACTTGGAAGTGATGGTGTTCCCATGCGCCTGTTGCCCTTGTCCTTCTAGGTGGTAGAGGTCGCGGGTTTGGGAGGTGCTGCCGAAGAAGCTTTGGCGAGTTGCTGCAGTGCATTTTGTAGATGGTACACACTGCAGTCATGGTACGCTGGTGGTGGAGGGAGTGAATGTTTTAAGGTGCTGGATGGGGTGCCAATCAAGCGGGCTGCTTTGTCCTGGATGGTGTCGAGCTTCTTGAGTGTTGTTGGAGCTGCACTCATCCAGGTAAGTGGAGAGTATTCCATCACACTCCTGACTCGTGCCTTGTAGATGGTGGAAAGGCTTTGGGGAGTCAGGAGGTGAGTCACTCGTCGTAGAATACCCAGCCTCTGACCTACTCTTGTAGCCACAGTGTTTATGTGGCTGGTCCTAGTCATTGGATAGAAATCAGGAACAGGAATTTTGCTTTTTTCCTTTCCCTGGCTGGCAGATGTTAAGGCCAATTTTTGAACCTTTTGCCCGCCCTTTTGCCCTTGCCTCACACCCTTCCCAATCCCACCCTGCTCGAGATTGGCTAACTCAGTAGAGTCTGAAAATGGGGCCATTTTGCTTTGTCTGGTTCAGTCCTAAACCATATGCTGCATTTACCAGCTAAGCCACCAGGGAGCTGCTTGTGTGGTTTATGATATCTGAACACATCCTTTGCACTGAAATCTTGTAATAAATTCCCAGACATCTGTTGATCTCTCATAGTGATGTGCTTATGCATCATTAACTATTCATGGCCAGTGCAGACACCTTCTGTCAGTTATGCTAAAGACTATTTTATTATGAGTACAGTATTTGAACACAATTTATACTGTTCTAGGAAAGAGAAAATAAATACTTACATTGTTGAAATTTCTCAAAGTACTTTGCACAATTAATTGTAATGTAAGCAAATGAGGTTTTTCAAGCTGCACTTCAGTGTTTGGTATCTAATAATAAACTTTGCACACAGTTTCTCCTACAGGTAGACATCGCTCCAGACAGTAAAATTAACTGGAATCATATATAGAACATCACTTGTTGAACCAGGGTTGCTGGAACATGCACCGTACTGAAAACCGCACTATGCTTCAAGTGTCAACCTGTATTTTAGGCATTGACCACATTGCATACTGTGAAGGTTGATTTTTCTCCCCCCCCCCCCCTAGTTATCACATTAGCTATGTAATTTGCCTAATTCACTTAAATATTACATTAGTTACCTGACCGCATCATTGGGAAATTTGGTATTGCAATACTTTCCTCTGTATTTATGAAGAGAGTAACCAACATTGGATCCAGAACAGGTCGCTACAGACATTTACTGGTTATTGTTCCTCCAATGAAACTTTTTACCATTGATATGATTTCTATTGCCAAGCCAGCTCTCAATCCCGCTAGCTAATTAACCACTAATTCCTGGCCCCCTAACCTTCTTTAACAGTTGCACATGAAAGCCTTAATCAAATGCTTTTGAAATTCCAAGTTGTATCCCTGTCTGTTAATTCAGTTATCTATGTTGAATGCTGGCTAAAAATACCCACAAAATAATGTTCCAGTGATGCGGTTTGAAAAGGTGGGTTACCAGATAGTATGGCCTGTAGTTGTACGTGGCTTTTATTAAGGACGTTTCTTCCTGAACAAATGTGGCAGAGCTCAATTTCCAGCTCTGTCAGCCACTTACTCACCATAATTCTCTCTAAGCAGATTGTTCCACTGCTTAAAAAAAAAATCAATACAGAATGCCTAAGATGCCAATATAAAAGAAATCGAAAAAGTCTCACAGGTGAGCAAATGTCTGCGTTTGCATAAAGTAGGATAAAAAGTCACTGAACATTTACTGTATGCTAATGATGACCGCAAGATGTGACACACATAATCCCACCTAAACTCAAATGCAATGACTGGTGGTCTATCTGGCTTCTTTTCTGCTCAAATGCTGCCAGTGCAGCTTGTATAGAGAGGGGCAGCCGATAAAGAATATAGTCACCAGAATAACTACCATATCACCCATACTAAAGAAACGAGCTACACGGCCCGTTCAAAATACTGCGCAGGCACGGTTTTTCTGTTTAATAGCCGGAAAGCCAGCTGCACGGGACCCTGGCGCGCCGCGCAGCTTAACGGGAACATTGCTGGCAGGGAAGTATCTTTTTTTAATTAATATTTGCAGTACTCAGCATTAATGTAGTTAGTAATAGAAAGACTTGCATTTATATAGCACCTTTCACGACCACCAGACATCTCAAAGCACTTTACAGCCAATGAAGTACTTTTGAAGTGGAGTCACTGTTGTAATGTGGGAAACGCGGCAGCCAATTTGCGCACAGTATCTGTAAGGGGTTCGGTTCGGGGTGCTTGTGCGGGGTTAGGCCTTTGTTGCCTAATACTATTGCTTGCTCTGGTCTCCGGCCAGCCTTGTTGCAATAAGCACCTGTGAGTGGTTCGACCCACTCGCCCTTACGGTTCTAACACTGGACTTAGGTGCGAGAGCAGTAATGCAGAGAAAACTCAGATAGACCCGGTTGAATAGTACGAAATGGAAATCTTTATTGCATAACGTCCAAAATCATGAAGTACATGTCATAGGCACAAATTAATGACAGTACAAGTATACATACATTCATAAAACTTAGTCTAGGGTAATGAGGAACGCACGGCACATCGTAAAAAGGGGAACACATTATATTTATCCTTAATAAAACCACCCTCCCCTATTAATACCTACACTAATCTAGATTTGTAGGATCGAGGAAACATGCTCACCACTCGTGATACTTCGGAGAATTTTAAACGAGGCACTCGGCTTGTTTTGCTGCAACACCTGACTGTCACGTGTTGGAAGGGGTCTCTGTACCCCACTTGTTTATCTTCTCTGCTCCGGCTAGCAGGCTGGGCTCCCCGTTGTCATGAAGAACTCGACAGTGCTCGGGCCCGGCTGTAGAACTCAAAGAAAAGTCTTTCTGGACCGACACCAGTTAGCCGGTAAAATTCAAAGAAGAATCTTCCTGTATTGACACCGGTTGTCGATAGAATTCGAAAGAGAGTCTTCCACTGGTTCGGCAGCAACCTGATAGAGTTCAAAAATGATCTTTATATTTACGGGCGCGGTCGGGGTTTACTGACCGCGGCGGCACGTGAATTCTTCTTCTTCTCTTCTCATCTCGTCTCGTCAGGCCTTCGGGTCCAGAACACCGTTTACCGACCCTCGGGATGGTGCACCCGGTCACTGGCCTTCGTCGAGGCGACTCGTTCCAAAGTTCAAACGAATCAGCCCCGGGAGGATCAGAGGAATAAGAGAGTTCAGCAGCCAGCAGCGAGATAAGAGACCGATGGACATTTGTTCACTATAGTTATAGTGCTGTGTTCCCTTATCTCCTGCCCAAATCTTAATGTTCATCCTTTGTAAAATCTTGGCGCTCAAAATTCCCAGTATGGGGTGATTCTTGTTTGTAATGGGTTTCGGTAGCACCTTAAACTGGCCAACTACCCGTTAATGTTTTTCCCATTGTCGAACCGGCTAGGAGCCTCCCTGGCGGGGTTTTGGGGGCCTCCGAATACTTGTGTAAGTACCCGAGAATGGCTCTCTCATTGTAGAGCCGTGGGGAATTTGCGTATTGATGTATCTGGATGGGCCTTCGATTGCCCATTACAATGGTCCTTACTTGTGCATGGAAAATGATTCCAGCACTTATATCTTTGCTATTGTGTCGAATGCAGATAGGTTGCATCCTGTCTTTATCAGTGTTTGCTGCGTATTAACCAATCTTATACTGAAATGTTTATTCGAACGCCATCTTGTCTGCCCACTGAAAATTCTGGAAGCTTGTGCCACGAGGCGCGGCGGCCATTTTACAGGCTTCTGTGTCCTGTTTAATCATGACAGCATTTCGTTGAAATAAAACTGATGAAACGAATCTGCTTTATCTCGTTATTTCGAATCGCGATAATTGCGAATTTTACAGTCCCTCCTGTTGATGCGAATAACTCCGCTTATCGTATCAATTAAAAGTGGTGGTGAGCAAAATTATCCTGATTCTTCACATCCAAACACTCCCTTAACTTAAACTATCTAGGGTCTCCATGCCGTCCTCATTTCCCAGGGAAAATTACATTATCTAACTTGGACAAAACCGTAGGCAGTATTGCCTTTTAAACTTACATCGCGTATACGTCTTCCAGGTGCAACAGGCCGATGCCTCTCGTACCACCTGTATATGTATTTTATTATACAAGGAAAAAAAAATAATCAAACAACCATTTTAAAAATACAAAAGTTAAAAATAAGCAAAACAACTCTTTTAAAATACAAAGTTCCAAACTTGGTTACATATCTTCATAACTAACAATCAATTATAAAAACACACATGGTAAAATGGAGCGGCGTCATCCTGGCCGTTTACGCGGCGCTTTCCTCGTGCACGCGCACGTAACGTTCTCTCCACTCTCCTGTGTTCTCCTGCTTTGTGAGGCACTTGCCTCTTTTGCAGTGCACGACCAATAGGTACACTACAATTATTACTTGGCACACAACTAAAATGTGGGAGGCTATCCTAATCCATGAAGGCACTTCAATATTGGTGAACAGATCCCACCACGGTGGGATTACTATGTCGAGAATTTCTGTCCCTATCTCGACAGTCTTTTGTTCTAGGGTGTAAAAATGTTTTTGCGATACCGCGACGGCTTTCAAAAGCTTGGTGAGGTGTTCAGGGAGAGGGGGAATGATGTATCCGAAATGCGCGACGAATCGCTGCAAGTCGGTGAAATTCTCTTTTACTGTTAGATGAACAGTGGATGGTTCAGGGATCGGGACAATTCGCTGCTGTGCCACTTGAACTTCAGCCCTGGGTTTAAAACAGAAACTGCTGTCACTCACCGGACACCGGCTGCGGTTTCCATGCTGGTAGTGTTGCGCTGCAGTGGTAACGCAATATGTTCCACCCCCTATGTATGCCACCTGCGGAGGCACATGATCTTGTGTCATTGCCTCCATGGTGCAATTCATGGTCTTGGCGCCAGCCGTTCTGAACCCGCATTGTGGTGTTAAAAAGGCATTCAAGTGCTGGGGACACAGGATTATGTGTGCTCCCCGGCCACGACAACCCGAGAGATCGGTACCTGTCATCGTTTGCTCCCAGCGGATGACGTAAGGTGGGACCGCTGCGTAGCGAATGTGGGCTCCCCCCTGAATGACACCAATGTTCTCTACCCGATACACCGGGGCGGGCTTTGCTGTGTCGCCCAAGACCGGCATACGTAATACTATACCCATGATGGTATGGTTTGACCGTCCACAGTCCACGGGGACTGGGTATGCCTCTGAGGCTAGCCTGAGCTGGCACGGGCTTAATGCGTTCTGAAAAGGGTGGAACGCCTGCAGGTGTTTGTTACTTATCCAGGACGGGACCAAACCTTGTTTTAAATCCTCCAAATTACTGCGGCCCTCGCCCAGTAACCACGCCCCGTATAGTACGCACACCTCGTTCTGCGCAGCTTGATCGGATGCATTCCGATCTTCCCTAATCAGGGCATTTACCGTTCTCGCATGCTTCTCCAGCTCTGCTATAATTTCCTTTAAGTGTAACGTCATGGCCTGGTCCTCATGTAACTCAGACCCTACTACCTTATTTTCGCTTGTGAGGATGCTTTTTAATTGTGTTTTTAAACCATTGATCTGGGTCTGCAGCTCCACGTTGTCTAGAGCATTGACCACAGATGTTCCTGTATTAGAAGCGGTGAACATATCGTTCACAATACCCCTTCTTTGTCTCCCCACCTGACCCAAAACTTCGTGTGGTGTGGTGTACAAGCTTGTCTTGTCAATTTCTGCAAAATCAAACTCGTAGAATTGTCTAAACATGTTTGTCAACAGGACCTGGTACAATTGTTCCGTTTCTTTGGGGCACCACTCTGGCAACCGCACCTCGGTGAGATTTAAAATCACCGAGGCCACCGCGTAATGTACCTCCTGAAATAGTATCTGGTCTGTTGGGACCAATACCAAACCATTCCCGGGCCCCTTAGTGGTTTTAGGGCACCCTTCCTCCTGAGCCAAAACCACCGGAATCGTGGGCGGGGCCTTGCGTGGGCGCGTGATGAGTTCAGTGGCGTTTACCGGGATCGGGGAGTATGGAGCTCCGCACCCCCTGGTGCTGACATCCCACCTCATCGCTTTCCCGTTATCCTGCCACTGGTTTACGAAAAATATGGATATACCCTTGGGGCAAACGTACTTCGATCCCCACATACAAACATATATTCCCTCATCCGGTGCCCACCATTTGTCCCAACAGACTTTCAATTGTCCGTTAGTCCCCGTAATTGTCCGATGGGTATTGTTACCCAATCGCTCCCACTCAACCGAGGAATTTCTCATATTCTTGCTCAATTTCCGTAACCACCACCATCGGCTCAATGGGACCTTCCCATTGCATGTCAAACAAATCCTTTTGCCGACGGTGACGCTGATTCTGGGTGCAATGATCCTCACTCTGGGGCACAGTAAAGAAGTCTCTTTGTAGGCAAATCCCGATGCACTGGAGTATTCCGTTGAATTTGTTCCCAGCCATCCCGGCCACCTCAGCCTTTCGCTTCCCGGTCCCATCCGTCGCGATGGGGCCCGTGTCCCCGGAGCAACCAAACACAATGACATCCTTGGTGAGGCCCCGATAGGCCAATCCATATCCGATCGTTGCGAGCACTATCAGAATCCTTTCCATCTTTCCTGGTTCCTGTGATCAGGTAAAATGATGTAGCCAGCCTCCCCAGATTCTCTGGCTTTTGTGAAGGGTGAGCGGGTCCCTTGACCTCATCTCACGTATAACGACATGTATGCTGGATAGACTTTAACTATTCCTATCTCTAAACTCCCATCATTTATCTTTTACTTTTAAAATTAAACTACCACCTTACCAAACTTCCAAAACTTAAACTTAAACTTATAAACTTATCCTAAACTTAAACTGTACAGCGCCGCCCGTTCCCAGGGCGGCCTACCTAAATTCTGCGAAGGCTGCCACGAGCTTTTCCCAACGGTGGGAGGGCACTGACCCCTTCCTTTGATCTGCCGCAGCCTGTCGCTGCTGCGCTGGGACTGGGATCTCCCTGGGCTGCCTTGACCTTGAACTTACGCCTGGGGGTGTACGGGGGACTTGACCACGCCTTCCTGGGCTGGGGTGTCTGACCTGACCTACGGAGGGCTACATTGGACAAGGTTTCCAGGGCCGACGGACCGGGTACCGAGACTTCCACTGTCACGACCTGTGGTCCTACCACAGCCGCTGGCTCCGTCTCCCCTGGCTCCGCCTCCCTGAACTCGGGATTTGCAGTTTCTGGTACCACCCTACTTGGCCCAGTATGTGGTCCTCCACTCGCAATCCCTACCTCCCCCAAGGGCAAGACTTCCAGGGCTGACGGACCGGGTTCCGAGACTTCCACCGTCACAACCTGTGGTCCTACCACAGCCGCTGGCTCCGTCTCCCCTAGCTCCGCCCCCCTGGGCTCGGGACCTGCAGTTTCTGATTCCACCCTGTGTGGATCTCCACTCGCAATCCCTATCTCCCCTAAGCTTGAGTCGAGGACGAACCTTTCGTCCTCCGATCTCAGCACCTCTCCGATCGGGTCACTATCTTGGTCGAGCTCCTCGAGCTCTTCCTCATCGGAATCCCAACCCCAAGAAAAGATCTTACACTTTCCTAGAATGTCCTCTCCCCTCACGCAGGCTGCTTTACCGGTCTGTGTGCCCTGCGGTCCTACCCGGGGCTGCGAGTCCCCACTCGCAGGTTTGGCCCCTGTGGTTGGCCCCTGTGCACCCGGCTTATACAGCTTGCACTGGTTAATGTGGAACCACTTCGTGCGCCGAGGTACCTTTACGGCGTATACCATGGGACTCGCCTTATCTACAATACTGTAGGGCCCCATATACAGTGGTTCCAGACTCCCTACTCTGGCATAGTTCCTGACCATGACCTGGTCTCCTACTTCCCACTCCTGCTTCTTGCGGGGTTCCAGCAACAGGCGATTGCCCTGATGCTGTTTTCCCATGTTCCCAGCCGCCTGCTCGTAAACCTGCTTCAGGCGCTCCAAGAGGGTCTGGACAAACTTGTCCCTTTTCACCTCTTGGAGCTGACCCTCAGTGAGCACCGGCGCTAGTACATGGGTGGGGGTTCGCATGATCCTCCCAGTCATGACCTCGTACGGGGAATACCCCGTACTTTTTGACTGACTGGCCCGGATCCCCATGAGGACTAGAGGCAGAACCTCCGCCCATTTTTGGGGCGAGTTCATAGTCTCTTTCCTCAGCTTCTCCTTCAGGGTCCGGTTCATGCGTTCAACAATCCCGGATGACTGGGGATTGTGCGCTACGTGCCACTTCCCTTCAATGCCCAAAAGCATGAGGGTGTTCTGCATCACCTGGCCGGTGAAATGACTCCCTTGGTCTGACTCCACGAAACGGGGGAGTTCCCACCGCGAGAACACTTCCCGGACCAAGATTTTTGCGGTACCCAGCGCCGTAGCTGTTCTACAGGGGAAGGCTTCTACCCATTTGGAAAACACATCCACCAAGACGAGGCAGTATTTGTAGCCTCCCTGGGTGGTGGGCAGGGGCCCTATGTAATCGATCTGTATCGACTGCCATGGTCCCTCCACCCTCCTGATGTGCCCCATGTGCACTTTCCTTTTCTGGGGGTCTGGGTTGTTTGCGGCGCACACGAGACAGTTTGCACAGAACTCGCGGACCTGCTCCCTGAGTCCCGGCCACCATCCCGCCTGCTCTACCCGTTGCCAGGTAACCTCGGGCCCGGGGTGTCCTGCCCCCGGCCCCTCATGAGCCAACTGGAGGAATTCCCTCCTGTGCTGCTGCGGCACAACCCACTGCTCCTCGCGGAACAGCATGCCTTCTTTAACGGAGAGGGTTGCCGTACTGTACGGGCCCTCTACCTGCTTGCCCTCAGTAATGGTTCTGAGAACTGCTTTTAGGGCGGGATCCTGGTTTTGGACAGCCTTAAGGTCTAGGGGCAGTGCTATCCTGGTGTTCCCGGGATTCCCGTCCCTGCCTTGGATCGCTGCCACGGGTCCGGGCCCATAGGGGTCCCAGAAAATGCCGTTACGGGCACCCTCCCTGGCTAGCGCATCCGCCTGCTGGTTGCCCTCCCCGCGGGGCTCTGTGGAGGAGTGAGCCTTCACCTTATGGATGAAAATCTCCCCTTCCTCCCCTACTGCTGTTAGGATCTTTTCCAGCAAGGGCTTCACCGTTAAAGGTCACCCGTCCGCGGAGGTGTATCCACGGCGGGACCAAATGGCCAGGTATTCCGTACACGAATTGCACGTAAACATACTGTCCGAACAAATCGTGTATGGGGTTGGGAAAATTTCTGGGTGGGTAACGACGTACGCCACCGCAGACAGCTCAGCCTGCTGCGCGCTCATGGTGCTGGGGAGCTTAATTGCCAGGGCAAGGTCTGCCGCAGGGTCATAAACTCCACACTCTGTGAGTCGTTCGCCAGCGGACACTGTGCTGGAACCATCAACATAAATCTCGCGACCTGTGGGATGTATCCCGGCCAGTAAACCTATGTTGACCTCCCACACCCCTTCCACCGAACACCGGTGGGCTGTTCCGGGGTATACCAAATTGGCCGCAAGCCTGGGCTCGCAAAGACCTTTAACTCTAAGATCCATCTGGGAAAGGAGAAGGGTCCAGCGCGCAATTCGAGCGCTGCTTACGGTCCCATCCTTAATCCTCCCATCTAGAAGCATCTTAGTTGGTGTGTGATGGGTGAGGAGAGTGATGGGAGAGAGCCCTGTGAAGATCGCTGATCTTTTCACAGCCCAATGCGTGGCTAACAGATGCCTTTCGCAATTGGAGAAACTCCTCTCCACATCCGTTAACACCCTGGACGAATAGACAACCGGCCTCAGCTTGCCGTGACGCTCTTGGAGCAGCACGGCGCTCAAGCTGTCCCCGCTGGCAGCTACCTCCAGGAAAAACTCCTTCCCCCCATCTATGGCCCCTAAAGCTGGCGCGGTCTGCAAATCCCTTTTTAACTTCTCGAATGCTGCCTGACAACCCTCGTCCCAAGACCACTCCACTCCCTTATGGAGGAGTCGGAGCAGCGGAGCTGCTGTGGCCGCATAGTCCTCGATGAAGTCTCTACAGTAACCAGAAAGGACCTCACACCCGTTATGGTGTTGGGAATCGGTAACTCCTGCACCGACTCCCTCCTAGCCTTATCTTTGGCTCTTTCCCCAGCGCGAATGGTCAGACCCAGGAATTTTACTTCCTGCTGACCGATGCGTGCTTTCTTAGGGTTCACTTTAAAACCCTTTCTCGCTAGCAGCTCCAATAACTCGGCTAGCAGTGGTCCATGCTCCTCCCTTGAGTCCGTGAACAGGAGCAAATCATCCACGTACTGCACTATCTGATTGGGCTGACTAAACTCCTTTAAACTTCCTGCCATACACTGATGGAAAATACTGGGGCTGTTGTGGAAACCCTGTGGCAAACAGTTCTATGTGTACTGTTGTCCTTTGAAAGTAAAGGCAAACTTGTACTGGTCCTCTCGCCGCAGCGGGATGGACCAAAAACCGTTCGAGATATCCAGCACCGTGAACGTGGTCGCGGATGCTGGGATACTCCCTATTAGGTCAGCAACTGCTGCTACTGTGGGCGCGCAGGCGGGGATGTTACTGTTAAGGACTCTGTAGTCCACCGTGGCCCTCCACGAATTATCCGGCTTCCTCACCGGCCATAATGGGGAGTTCACGTGTGTGGCTATCGGCCTCAACACGCCCTGCTGCACCAAGGAGGACATTGCTGTCTCCATATCGGGTTCTGCTTCTTTGGGGAAGTTATACTGCTTTTGGGGCCGGGTCATGGGGTCCCCGTCTACGCTGACCTCAAACCCGGTAACCCTCCCACAATCGTGCTTGTGGGTTGCAAACGCGTGCATATTATCTGACACGTACGTTTGCATGTCCGTTGGGACATCCGCGACCATAAGCCCGAGGTCGTAACCTCCGGATGGCTTCATGGTACACAGGGCCCCTTTACCTTCCTTCCCCGGGATTACCACTACCTGGCCTTTTCCACCCTTGGCTCCCCGAGACAGTGATTCCTAAGGTCCACGAGGATCCCGTGTTCCGATAGGAGATCCGATCCGAGGATACCTCTGCCACCCCCCTCTTGCCATTTCATCAGTATGCATTTCCATGTGGTGTGGAGTGCTCCTAAATGAATGGAGAGCGGAATGGAGAACGCGCCAGCCTGCTCTTTTCCCGTGAACCCCGCTAATGTGTATGGGACCTTGGTAGACAGTGGTGAGTCAAAGGGGCTATCCGTATGAATCACGGTGCATGAAGCTCCCGTGTCCAACAAATAACTACCCTTCTGCTTCTCTACCTCCATCTCCACCAGGGGTCTTTTCCACGCATCATAGCTGAGCGGACACAGGTAGACTGGCTGCGCGGGCTCTAGTCATTGGGTACCGGTGGACGGGGTTGTGGCCTCTGTGAGGCCGGTAGCGACTGCCACCCTTCCTTGCGAAATCATTAGGGTCCGCATGGCTCCCAACATTGATTCTATCGCATCGGGATGGATAGGCACACCAGCTCCTCTCTCAGAGACAGGCGCTTGGGTTCGGGCTGCGGGATTTTTATCCCTGGAGTCCTTCCAGGGGTTCCTGCAGTTTTTACGCCAGTGACCTGTCTTTCCGCACCCGTAACAAACACCACTGGTTTGTGGGGCGCGGTTTCCCTCCTGATGCCACTCCTTTTGAGCCGGGGCTGCGGGCCGTGCCTCATGCACCTTTCCCTTAAGGGGACGCGCTCCCGTGCTCCTAGTGTTCCGATACCCTATCGTGAGTCGATTTAGGACCGACTCCTCTGTTGTGGCGGGGTTAGTGGGATCAAACCACGCTTTGGCCTGCTCCCTGACAGCTGGCAAACTGTTGGCTACTAAACACCTGAGCCAATGAGTTAAACCAGCACCGTCCAGATAATCGCGCCCTAGCGCACCTGGGCAGCTACGCTGGTATACTGGCCACAGCCTGTCGGCGAAAGCCTTCGGGGGTTCTCCCTCCATCTCAACTGTCTGACCCAATCTTACGAACGGACCTTCGTCGTCCGCCCCCAACACTTCTAGGACCTCGTCCCTTAACCTCTCATAGCTATTATTTCCCCTCTTGCTCTTGTCTGAGAGACACTGAAGGATCGAGCTATCTAACGAGAACAGCAACATTTTAGTCTTTTCCGCATCGTCGCAGCCATTAATTGCTGCGGTCTGTTCTACCTCCCTGAAGTGTACGGAAGGGTCGGTCGTCTGACTCAGACAGCTTCCGTACATGACTAATCATCGCTCTCAGCTGGTGTGAGCTGTGAGGCAACACAAGCTGGTTCAGGACATCCCCGTGCTCCCCATTTTCTCCGTTCGGGCCCCTCTTGTGACCTGTAAGCGGACACAACGGTCCCGGCTTCGACACTACCTCTGGGGATTGTCCTACCTCGGGGACCTCCTCTTCTATTTCCACCACTTCCCTCCTTACCCAGGTTGCCGAATAGCTGGGTGGCGCGGAGGGTGCAGTGGCAAATACCTCCTCTGCTTTGTCTGGTAGGGATTTGGGGAATTCCCTACCCACCTGTGGCTGGTGTGCTGACGGGCTGATGAGGCACACCATGCCGTTTGCCTTATTCAGGGCCTCTCTTAGGTTCCCTATCTCCTTCTGGCAAACACTGTGGTCGGCTCCCTCATGCTTATCTTCGAGGGCCATCTTATATGCCGCCCTAACTCCCTTCAAGCTTTCTTCTTGGGCTCTTATCTGGTTAGCTAGGCGGGCTCACCGTTCTTTAATCCTACCCTCGTTTAACTTCGCTTCCGTGACCTGACACTCTAGGTAATCTATTTTAGCCTCATGGTGGTTGGCTACTATCTGGCGTTCCTGATGTAACGCATTCAAGGATGCGATGAGTTTTTGTCCTCCCGTGACCTTTTCCTCCATCTCAACTTCCAATTCCCTGTTCTGAGCTGCCTGTGCTACAATGACCTGGTCCGAAAGTTTGACTTACTTCTTGTAGCACATCAGCCAGACCGCTTTCTCTACCGACTTCTTATGCTCTTTACTGTCTGTCCATTTGATGGCTGCGTCTAGCGGACGCTTATCCATCAGTAGGTCACTTATCCACCTTTTGGTCAAGTTAACCTTCCCAAACACATAGTCGGCTACCCTCTCATCCATCACATTTCGCCTATTCACACCAGGGTCTAAAACATTACTCTCTCGCTGCCAATGTCCCTTCGTGGTCGCCATTATCTGTAAGGGGTTCGGTTCGGGGTGCTTGTGCGGGGTTAGGCCTTCGTTGCCTAATACTATTGCTTGCTCTGGTCTCCGGCCAGCCTTGTTGCAATAAGCACCTGTGAGTGGTTCGACCCACTCGCCCTTACGGTTCTAACACTGGACTTAGGTGCGAGAGCAGTAATGCAGAGAAAACTCAGATAGATCCGGTTGAATAGTACGAAATGGAAATCTTTATTGCATAATGTCCAAAATCATGAAGTACATGTCATAGGCACAAATTAATGACAGTACAAGTATACATACATTCATAAAACTTGGTCTAGGGTAATGAGGAACGCACAGCACATCGTAAAAAGGGGAACACATTATATTTATCCTTAATAAAACCACCCTCCCCTATTAATACCTACACTAATCTAGATTTGTAGGATCGAGGAAACATGCTCACCACTCGTGATACTTCGGAGAATTTTAAACGAGGCACTCGGCTTGTTTTGCTGCAACACCTGACTGTCACGTGTTGGAAGGGGTCTCTGTACCCCACTTGTTTATCTTCTCTGCTCCGGCTAGCAGGCTGGGCTCCCCGTTGTCATGAAGAACTCGACAGTGCTCGGGCCCGGCTGTAGAACTCAAAGAAAAGTCTTTCTGGACCGACACCAGTTAGCCGGTAAAATTCAAAGAAGAGTCTTCCTGTATTGACACCGGTTGTCGATAGAATTCGAAAGAGAGTCTTCCACTGGTTCGGCAGCAACCTGATAGAGTTCAAAAATGGTCTTTATATTTACGGGCGCGGTCGGGGTTTACTGACCGCGGCGGCACGTGAATTCTTCTTCTTCTCTTCTCATCTCGTCTCGTCAGGCCTTCGGGTCCAGAACACCGTTTACCGACCCTCGGGATGGTGCACCCGGTCACTGGCCTTCGTCGAGGCGACTCGTTCCAAAGTTCAAACGAATCAGCCCCGGGAGGATCAGAGGAATAAGAGAGTTCAGCAGCCAGCAGCGAGATAAGAGACCGATGGACATTTGTTCACTATAGTTATAGTGCTGTGTTCCCTTATCTCCCGCCCAAATCTTAATGTTCATCCTTTGTAAAATCTTGGCGCTCAAAATTCCCAGTATGGGGTGATTCTTGTTTGTAATGGGTTTCGGTAGCACCTTAAACTGGCCAACTACCCGTTAATGTTTTTCGCATTGTCGAACCGGCTAGGAGCCTCCCTGGCGGGGTTTTGGGGGCCTCCGAATACTTGTGTAAGTACCCGAGAATGGCTCTCTCATTGTAGAGCCGTGGGGAATTTGCGTATTGATGTATCTGGATGGGCCTTCGATTGCCCATTACAATGGTCCTTACTTGTGCATGGAAAATGATTCCAGCACTTATATCTTTGCTATTGTGTCGAATGCAGACAGGTTGCATCCTGTCTTTATCAGTGTTTGCTGCGTATTAACCAATCTTATACTGAAATGTTTATTCGAACGCCATCTTGTCTGCCCACTGAAAATTCTGGAAGCTTCTGCCACGAGGCGCGGCGGCCATTTTACAGGCTTCTGTGTCCTGTTTAATCATGACAGCATTTCGTTGAAATAAAACTGATGAAACGAATCTGCTTTATCTCGTTATTTCGAATCGCGATAATTGCGAATTTTACACAAGCTCCCACAAACAGCAATGTGATAATGACCAGATAATCTGTTTTTGTTATGTTGGTTGAGGGATAAATATTGGCCAGGTTCACCGGGGATAAGTCCCCTACTCTTCTTCAAAATAGTGCCATGGGACCTTTTACGTGCACCTGACAGAGCAGGCGGGGCCTCGGTTTAACGTCTCATCTGAGAGACGGCACCTCTGAGGGTGCAGCACTCCCTCAGCACTGCACTGAAGCGTCAGTCCTAGCTTTGTGTGCTCAAAGTCCCTGGAGTAGGACTTGAACCCACAACCTTCTGACTCAGAGGCAAGTGTGCTACCAACTGAGCCACAGCTGACACCTAGATTTGGATTTGGGGTCCAGCACTGCTACAATCACCTCATACTCACCTGAGAAGACAGTGCCAAAAATGCACATGGGAATGGGCTGTGAAATTTCAGATGCATTGCCTATCCATAACTGGATTACAGAAATGTAAAATTAAATTTTAGCCTTGGTTATAATAAGTGAGATACCAACTACAATTTGTATGAGCCTTCCCTGGAATATGAGAAAATTATAAGAAGTTTCTGCAGCTCCACAGGAAGCAGAAGAGCTAGATTTGGTTTTGGCTCTTGACCCCCCCTAATGTACAGCAACATTAAAAGTTCATTATTTCTTTTGATGTTAGAAAAGTTTATTGCTCCACTAGGTCAGCTGACGGGTTTGTCCATGTTAATTTTTTTGGCACCACTTCATAATTATGGCTGTGGTAGCAGTAATTTTAATGTCTGATTGACCTGACAATATCCTGTTGTGATATGATTGCATCAAAGAGTAGGGCGTGTTTTTAAAGCTTCTTACTCTAAAATTAAGGGAAGCTGTATAATATGCCCAGGAATGGGTATAAAAAGAAAACAGCTAGAATAAACAGAGGCAGTTCATCATGTTTAAGGGATATAGTACAGAAAGCTTCACGTAGAATACTTTGCAATTTTACAACATAGGTCAGTGTTTGGTTTTGGAGGTGGAGGGACATCTTTGCACTATTGCCACAATCTACCAATCTTGGTGGTACTTGAATTGTTGGTACTTGTATTGTTGGAGAGACTGACACCCAAGATGGCCAGACCATGGATGAAGATGGCCCAGCAGGTACAGTATAAGGTTACATGCTTGGGTGGTGTCCAACCCTATTCCCACACATTACTCCTTTGCACCAACTGAAAAATTGCTTGTTTAGAAATTGTTTCTTGCTGTTATTGTTTGCTAGTCCACACCGTATTTATTGTGTGACAAATCTCACAGTGACTTGGTGGGAGGACCAAACGATTATGGAAAGAAATGTTCAGGTGCAGTCCTGGAATTTAAAATTCTTGCTCATAAAAACCAGTACTGTTTGAATGAACATTTGTAAACAAAGGTTAGCTAAACACAAACGGCACCTCAACACCACATATGGTCTCTTCCCAATGAAAGAAAAGAAATGTGCAGCTTTTCTCCTCCAATAGCAATCAGCTGTTGGAACCCTTGCTGGTTTTTCAGTCCTTAACTCCAAGCCACTCAGCTGTTCTGGATGAGTTCTGCTAATTCAGCACAGAACAGGCTTGATCCAGGGTCATTCTTGGTCTGTGTGACTCAATAATTCCCTGGATAACTTTGCTGTGCCACTGCGAAAGAGGAATTTTCAATACAGCAACAGATATATGTTTTAAACCGGTTTTCATGCAGTTTTGATTGTGACATGGGGATGTTGCAGTGATAAGTAGCTTAATCTCGTCCGATGCATCACCTCATGGCAGGTTATGCTGCCTATCACAAGCTCTGCAAAGATTTTATTTTAGTACAGCACAACTTATTATTTGGATTTTAAAAGATTAACTTAAAACTATTGATTTGATTTTTGGGAATAGAGTCCCAAAATCCCATGGCAGTGGTTCAATAATAATCTGTTAAAGATGTTGTTGATTGGAAGTTAAAAAAATGTTTAAGGGTTTCTGGCCATCAATCAAGGCAATTTTGAGGTCACCATCTGTGAGACCTTAGACTGCTCATAGGGAGATTATAATTAACTTTTGGGAGAGGGAAAGGAAAACTCGAGGGATAAGGCCAAATAGTTCATTGGTCATATAAAGGCCGCACAGTGAGGCTTGAGAACCGAAGAGGATGCATAACATCCTAATTCTGACAAAAAAAAAATCTGTAAGCTCACAGTCTTAACCAGGACAATTGGAGTTACATGGATACTTTCCAAGAATCATGTCAAAAGAATGGAAGTTATTTTATCACTTCTTACCATGAGCAGCCTAGGCTTACTCATGTGGCAAGTGGAAAAGGTCATGAAATGAAGATGATTTTCATTTAAAAATTGGTAAAGAATGTGCAAAAAATGTCTTCATTGGTCAAGAGCCACCTGGAGCTTTAAACAAAATATATATTTCAAGGTTTAGGTCAGATCTGTCCAATACGCAAGCCACATGTGGCTAATTAGGAATCCAGATGTGGCTAATTGCATTTCTGATTGTGTATGTTGGACATGTGATCTCAATATTCATATTTGCTCAGTGTATGCATGTGTTTGTTGGTAAAATGGCAAGACTAAAAGCACAGTGTGCAATTGTTGTGAATGCTTTACTTTCTTCATTGGTGAATGGTGGTAGATGTTAAGTAAATATAAGGAAGTACACTTACCTGTATTATGAGAGTGTATACAAGGCGTTTGCTACTACAATAAATGCATGTGGCTAAAATGGTGTCACTGTAGCCACACCTGTGGTTCGTCAGCAATTTCTATTGGACAAAACTGGTTTAGATTAACTGCTGCTTTAAAGGTTTCTGCTCAAGAGACAAGACAATGTTTATTTTCTCAACACCAATCCACACCCAAAAAAAGTTTAAAATCCAGTTTTATTTTCTCTTTTCTTCATACAGGTTTTAAGGCATCTGCACGAAAGACATAATTCTGCAAAGGTTATAAAATCATTTATGGTCAGCCTGGGGTATCATTTGATCTTGCTTCCTAAATTTTCCATTCTTATTCTACGTGAAAGTTAACCTGTGTTAAATCCATTAAATATGTACACAGCAACAGCACATTAAGCTTTAGACATTCACTTGGGGCAAAAATCACAGCACAGAAGGACAAAGACCGCCATTACTCAAAGTTATAAGTAGAGCTATTTACAGGTCCCTTATTATGGCATGATGTCTTAATATGTGCGTAAACTGGTCCAACAGGGGGTTGGGCAGGGGCAAGGCAGGCAGCTATGTATTTAGGATTTGTTTTAACACTTGATATCTGGAAGCACAACATGATGCTACCATAAAATGCCATCTAGCTCATATCCCCCTTCAAAGTGGTCACACATCTACAATGGCAGGTCCAGCGCATTATAACAAAACAAGACAACAAAGTAGTCATCGTGCAAGCTCTCCCATTCATGCTATTCTGTTACGTGAACTCTGAAAGCTACCCGACCCAAGAACCGGTCGCGATCATCATCATTCTTCAGATTGGTACCAGTTATCTTGCACTCGATCATTAAATCCTTGTTGGTATCATTGGTACCCAACAGTAGTTTTACAGCAACCAGAGGCTGCGAGTAGTTAACCTACAAGGAAGGACAAAAACAAAGATCAGGCACTTGTATCTTTTAATGCCACCTCTTCTAGCGAACGTCTGAGCATTTTCCACTAGATCGGAGCTGGAGGATTGATTTCCCCAACTTCACATCGGAAGCTAGCTGGCTACTTTTCAATTATCATTACTGGCTTTACATGACAAAACAAATTTTCACTTGGCTAATTTCACAGCAACATGAAAACTATCACAGCAACATTGTAAAGTCAGCTCTGCACATGTATAGGACGATAAGAGTAGGCCATTCATTTAGATCATGGCTGATCTGTACCTCAACTCCATTTACCTGTCTTTGCTCCATATCCCTCAAAACCCTTATCTAACAAAATCTATCGATAGCCTTGAAAATTTCAATTGATCCAGCATGCACAACCTTTTGGGCAAGAGACTAGCAATCAGATGATTACATTCATATAGACCAACCTAACGAAAACAACCTCAAACACAGGGGAGCATGGAAATGTAGCATTAACATTAAAACAAACTTACGTGGGCTTTTTTGCCATAATATGGATAGTACATTTTATCAAATGATCCAAAGTATTGTATATCCACTTGCGGTTCTTTCTGCATAAAGACAAAAAAAAATGTTTACAATCCCTCATGTTACAGTTGGATACTATTGCCTAACTGATCAGAGGTTCTAGCAGGCACATGAAGTACATGTTAATTGAAAAAAAATACAAACTATAGATTTAGTAACACATCCATTATTTTGTGCAAATATTTAAATGTTGTGAATTGAAGACCTGTGCAGTGTGGTGAAGTGAATTCATGTGATATGCTGCGCCGTGAAGCAGAATGATGAATGAATCCCCAATGAGTTAGTTACCAGTTTTGGCTGGTCAGTCAGGCAAAGGGAGGAAAAACAAAACTAGACATCAAGTAACATATAGTATCCCCTAATGATCACTCACAAATAAAAAAGTAAAAACTTTTTTTTTTTTAAAAACAAAACTCCTAAAAAGCAACAAACTCGCTGCAAGAGCTATGCTTCGACAATTACAACTAAAGCCGATACACATTACGAGATTACCTCCCATTGGGTGTCTACATTGGTGCAACTGGAGTAGAGAGGAGAAAATTAAAATGTGCAACCACCTTGCCACTCCCTTCAATACTCTACTTCACATCACTACTGTTTAAAGCTCTAAATTTAAGGTTCCCTTATTGTAATATGCATAGAATGCATATACTTAGAATTAATACACATATCAAAAGTAATGTCTCCAAAATCCCAAATTGGAATTTTTTCCTTCAAACTCTCATGTTTAGAACTACCAGCATTATTGGAAATTTCTACATAGCTAATGTTGCTAAACAGAACACTACTGAGTTTGCAAAAAAGTGTTCGAACACAGAAGATAGTATAAACATCAGGGTTCTGAAATTCAGAGAGTAAAAAAGCAGGAGAGGCATATTTAAAAGTAGTGCGTCGAAACTGAATGGTATAGAATCCAAAACTATTTAAGCAAAAGTTAATCTGAATCCTAGGACACAGGTAACATATTTGTACATAGAGTGCACAGACTTAGACACCAAACTTTACAGTTTAGTAACAGATTGTAAAAGACAACATTTAGCACAATCCTATAAACAATCTGTTCCACATTTCTCATGCAACACTGCTTAAAAGGAGGTTAAATTAGTCAGAAGGAATTCATCTGCTGCTACCTGTTTTTTTGTTTTTATATAAAAGGTCAGATTTCTCCCCTATACCGCACCCCATTCCTGAACCAAATGGGTTGATAAAGCAACGAATTTCAGTAGGGCCACAAGCAATTTTTTTTAAAAAAGCAATTCAAAATTTTAATCTTAATTTTGGTTCTAATCGCTATTTTATTGATACAATTACTCCATCCGTCTCTTTCAAGTTTATTATTGATGCTATCTTCCAAAAATCAACCCGGCATAAAAACCTATTTCTGTTTTCCCATTGAGGGATTCGTACAAGCACTTAGCTAAGTATATTGTATGTATACGCTCACAAGTCAGAACCAGCTGATCACGTGGCCACCGAAGATTAGCACATGGACAGAAGAGCCCTGGCTCTGCTCTGGAGGACCTCGGGAAGTGTAAATCTTACGCTGATTTTTGTCAGCAAACACGAGCAGGCCGTAACAGCAGGTGAAGAATGCTAACTGTCAGCATGAAACACTGATGGTTGTTATGGGTCAGTTGATACTTCCCTCGGACAACACTGTGGAGCCTGGGAGTTCACCACTTTTGGTATCAGAGGAAATCTAATCCACATCCTACCAGAGTATTAGTTCACAGCCCCATAATGCATTGAAACTACCCTGTGCAAATATTATTGTGCAAATGAGCTGTGCATTCATATGGTCTGAATTTTTTTTTCAAGTCTTTTCTCATCGAGTGGCAAGGTGCACCATTACACACTACCATGGTGTGCTGAGGATTGGGTCTGAACTGCGATTTCACTCCACCCATCACCCCCCCGCCACCCACAAAACAACTGAGTTCCTAATCTTAATTATAAAGTTATGTGTTGTGGAGAAATTATTTCACTCCATTCTGTATCATAGTTACAAGCAAACAGTTTATTAATGTTCAAAGATCTTTGGGAGAAGATGTCATAAACCCCTTGGCTTAGTGACTACGTCTTCTCGAAATTACAGCGGTATGAGATTCCTTTTATACATTAATCATCCAATCACATAGCCTTAGCAACAGATTTCTAATTATAATAATATGTACGTTAGGTTCAAATGTTACTTCCCTACCGAAACTACAAGCATAGCGGTTTGCCTCATATTTGTCCATTCGGACTAGCCAGTCATGCGGTGATTGTGTAATCGTTGTACTATTATTGCCTTGGTGGCCTCCTTGGTGGGCCTCAATGTTGACCACAGACAGCGAAACCATTTTTAAGAAACCATTTTCTATTTACGAATTTACTTCTTATGGCACATTCTTTAATTTTACATTTCTTATTAAAATCCTATAATAAATTTACTCTTACATATAAAAGTGCCAAGCCAAGGCCAAGCATCTCCCCAGAGAGTAATGTAAAATGAAAGTCACCAATCTCACTGACCAGCTCAAGCAGCAGGAGCAAAGGAATATTAAAGTAACTTCGAAAAGCAGAGCTCACATTTTTGTAGAAAAAAGTCCTATAAGCACAAAGTCTGTGATTAACGTACATTAAAAAATTAATCAGCAAAAGGATGAACGCATTAATCGCAGAAATTAACTGTGATTAATTGACGGCCCTAATTTCTAATCCTTTTACAGTTCTCTAATCAGTATCAGGTGGTGTGGATTGATTCTGAAGGATGCCTTGTCTCATCCATCAGAAATGCCATGTAGGGGAAAATTACAAAAGAAAACAAGCTTTTCTCTGCATTATAGCACAAGATACTTCTCGGAACACAGCCTGTACCGTGAACAATATTTTTCTCTGCACGCCTTTATCCATCCCCTTCCTGACCCTGAAAACTTCAATTAGGTCATCTCAAAGTCTCATTTCTAAGAAAATAAGTCCTACTTTGATGTTTCCCACATAACAAATGTTTAATAATCAGAATAATTTTGCTCACCTCTTTACCCTTTCAAGGGCAATAATATTGTTCATCAGATTAGGTGACCAGAAATGCACGCACATACTCCAGATACAATATAACCAACACCTTATCTCCCACTTACTAATCCAATTATGGAGCAACATACTTCACCTGTATTTTGCAATTCTTTACCTCACCCCTTGATCTTCAATGTGGAATGTTGTCAAAAGCTCTTGAAAATATAAGTATATAAAATCCTCATCTTAGAAAACAAACTTGTGGTCACCCATTAGATCCCTTAAAAATCAATGCAATAGTTTTTTCTACAATTGCTGAAGTTACTGTCTGCATCTAGATTTGTCCATTGACTCTTTAATAATGAATGAAGTTGAACACTCTGCAATCCTCAGGAATCTCTCCTGAATTTAGTGAACTTAAAGATATCAGATAAAACTTCACTAAATGTCTGTTATCTCAGGCTTGTAGATTAGACCAGTTACTGAACCCTTTTATAAGCATTTATTCACTTGTTATCCAATTCACACTACCTAGGCCTGGTTTGCTAATCCAAAAAAGAAATTCTGACTTGGGTAGTTTTTCCTCCTGAAAGTCAGTAAAAAGTAATATGGTAACCTAAATTAACTCTTCAACGTCCAAATTCTAGCTTCACATCATCATTGCAATGGTAAATCAAGATTAAATATTAAGTCACTATGTATATTATTTGAAAAACTCTTCCATTATTGGAGATTACCTTATGAAGATTTCTGAAAATTAGTCTTATTGTGTTACTTGAGGCTCAAACATGTACAGAAACCCAATGACTATGCTTAATGTCTCCACACCAAACTATGAAAAATCCGCTAAGTTTGTTTGCCTGATAATGTGTAGACACACTTACCGATAAAGACACACTCTACTTACCCAAGCCCAGGAAACTTAGGCCCAGGCCGACAAGAGCAAAAGCTTAGGGAATCCCAAGGTGTGCATCGTAGTACTATTGAAGTTTAACTAGCTACACAACAATGCAACTTACCGGCACAAATCACCAGAAATCTTCCCACTGCTTGTCCACCCGAGATCTCCCCACCCATTAGAGCATTGTTTAGAAGTCTTATTTGAAGCCAAATGGAGAAAAACACCTGCCTCCGGTGCTGCGTCAATCCCTTTAGGTTCCAACAGTCAGATTGGCTGATCAAGCTTTTTTTTGAGAAACTTTAGCAGGAGGAAAAGATCCATATTGCAGGAAACAACCAAGATTGAAAACAGAAGAGGAGCTAAATCAAGTAAAGTACGTTTTGGCACTGCCAAAATGTAGACTATAGTGCTGGAATGCTTTGTTGCTTTACAATTATGGATCCCATCTCTGCTGACTTAGAACACCATCAACCATTCGATCCTCCTCAAAAATCTCTTGTCCACATTCTACAGCACTGCTTGCACATGGCATCATCCTACCTATGCAATGCCTCCAATGGCTTTCATGTATGGTAATGACACCCAGCTCATTCCACTGGCCTCAGGCTTGTTGCTACTCTCTCCAAATGCCGATCCAACAGCAAGGCCCGAATGAGCCACAACTCCCACCAGCTACATCCCGGATGAGCCAAAGCTTTTTGGCTCCCACAAACACTTATGGCCTCGTCACTTCCCTCTCTTTAAACTACAGCTCATCCAGCTTGCATTCTCACCCACATCTCTATTACCCCATCCTTGCCAAGTTTCACTGGCTCCCTGTGCCCCAGATAATTGATTAAGCTTCTCATCTTGTGCGTCACTCCTCCTTACCTCCACAATCTCGTTCAGCCTTGTATACCCTAATGCACTCTCTACCCATCTAACATAGGCCTACGCATTTGTCATTTCCTCCACTCCATCAACAGCCACCACGCCCCACCCACCTCAAAAGCCTTCTCAAGACCCTTCCCTTTGACAATGCTTTTGTCTTTTTCGCTTTCTACTCCATACGCACCCAATGTCCACTGCTCTGTAAAGCATTCCAGGATGTCTCCAAATGAGTGCAAGAAAACAGAAGGAGTCATTGTTGAGGGAAGGAAAGAGTTATACAATTTTGAGATTGTGTAGGTAGAATTAGGTTCCTTGTGCCAATTTAACTTTGTGGCTTTAAATTTGTAGAGATTTACACAGAAAATCATAAAACATCAAACCATTCAGACCATAAGAATGTTTTAAATAATGTGAAAATTTGCAAAACTGTTCTGTTGCCTCATCATGTACCTTCATAATTCAAGCAGAATTTTAATCTAGAACATTTGCCTGCATTTGCTAAACTGAACAATTTCAATGTTACAGCATACGATAACAATGCCACACAAAGAAAATCAAAACATGCTGAATGAAATACGTTGTTTTGAAAGTTGGGTATATGGAATGCTTGACCCGCATTTGTTGCAGCTTTCAAAGCAACATTAACATTTTCACTGAATTTTAGACCCCTGAATGTATACAGTGCTTGCATCTTACCAAGAAATTTACTCGGTTGCAAGTTTGCAGCATGAAAGTAAAATGAATATGAATACAGAAAACAAAAATAAAACTATGATTCAATTCAGTAAATATAAACTCAAATTTTATAAATAAAATTCCAGTTCCCAAATATAAGCAATTGTGCTGCTCAAAGTTCAGCAACTGTAGGTCACAAGATTAAAGAACCTCATCAGTACACTTGAGACAAATAATACGCAAGACTGTGGGAAACTGACGGAGTTGTTGCTGAGCCTAACTATGCTAGGGGGACAGAACTTCTACATGAAAGAGAGAGTTTGAGTACTTGCCTGCAATGAGGCACCTCACCCACCATCAGCGCATATTGGAAAATCGCAGGCACTACTTATGGGAGGACATGGAAAATCCACTCTTAAATGTCTTTCATCCATCACATCCGAAAGTGCAAGATCTATATCCGACCGTTTCAAATACCATTCCATAAACAATACATCACAACGGAATAATTTTTGCAAAATGTATGTTTTAAAAAGCCAGTCATTTCCTGCTGAGGAAGGAGCCAGAGATTTACAAGTCGTTCCCTATCTGAAGATAAACTTCCTTAAATAACACCAATTTGTCTCTAATTGATCTTGAGATGTGCCACTTTACAGCCATGGGGCTGCTATCGCTACTCTAGCAGCAGACATCTTTGCTCAAAGTTTAGCAATTGTAGGTCATCGAAGAAATGGCTACTAAGACAAACATTTCCCTCGTTATACAATACATTGTCCATTACATTGTATAATAATCCCGTCATTATAAAACAGTGTATTCTCCAATATACCTTTCTATGGAGCTAGAAGGAGTGGGAGTACTCCCCTACCCCAACTCCCTTCTGGGACTTACCCACTGGTGAGGCAGGTAGCCTGATATTGGTATCGCACGTGGGGCAAGCTGCCCGTGGAGGCACAACCAGTGCCAGCAACTCACCCAGATTATGCAGATGAGGCCCAAAGACAATTTCTATTGATCCTCAGGGTTTTTGCTTTGAGCACGCGCCGCACCGAGTTTGGGTCCAAAAACGGGTCCAGACTAAAAACAGAAGTGCTTATCAGTGTTGCACTGAATGCTGGCCCTGGCTGGAGTTGAGGTATTCCGTGAAGTTATGGAAAAAGATCCCTCAGACCCAGTGGACTCTCTGGCCTTTATAAATGCGGAGACTCATACTACAGCACAAGCTCCACCTGTAAACCAAGGTTTTACAGCAAGCACTTGGAGACACCCTCCCAAAACACCTTTATACCACTCTTTCAACTAAACACAGAACACAAACAGCCAGTGACTTTGAGCCATATCTTGGGGTACCCTAGCTATCTGACCGAGACCGTGATCTTGTTTGGTTTAGTGATAGCATCTCTCCGACAACCTCCAAGACCGATAAGGTCAAGAGCAGAGATATTGTGGGGACACCATTACTTTGAAGTTCCCCTCCGGATATGGACATATATTGCCATTCCTTCATCATCGCTGGGTCATATCCTGGAATTTCCTACCTAACACCATCACAAGAGCTGCATTGATTCAAGGAGAAAGTACTGAGCAATGCCATCCTTCTCTCCAAGATAATTTTCCAGCCAAGCTGTTAAAATGAGATCAGTTGAAATTTGGAGCATGCTGTACATATCTGAAATTTGTTAGAACTGACTGGTGCTAGGAAGTCAAGCTGATGAGTAGCAAGAACCTATGGCAGGATGCACCAGCCTTGAAACCAAGCCTTGACAGAGTGTTATGGAACAGAAAAATAATTCCAAAAAATCAGTCAATCCGATAACTATACAAAAGGTGAAAATGCAATTCTCTACATGAAGATTTGAAGAGGACAGTAAACTACCAAGAATGCAAGTTAATTATGGAAGAATCATCGTAAAAACAAGAAATCTTCCGAGTGCCTAGCAACAGAATAAACTACTGCCATATCAGTCTAGGCCTTATATGCAACGGGGAACTGAAATGAGTACATACCTGTTGGACTACTATGTGGCACCAAAATATCAAATTGACGATGTATTGGTGTTCTCTCCCACCCCTCACTTTTTGGATGACTTTTTTTTATATGCAAGCTGAATTTCTATCCTCAGATTTTTGACAAACCCATCCAAGCTTCAAATTATAGGATATTTTTATTTCCAAAACTTAGCATTACAATTCTTAGAAACTGGATTATACACAGTTAATTTCTATTCTTTACAATTTTACATTAGCTTCCTACATTGCACTAATTTCTCAACTTAAAGGAAGGGAAGGGTGATGAAGGCATTTTCTTTTCATAGTACTGCCCCAACTTGGTCTTACATAAATATAGCAAGAAAATTATAAAATATCAAATCTGCTCCCCCACAGAAACATATTGGCCCTGAAATTGCGGTGTGTATGACAGCGTACTCTGAGTATGCCGTTGTACTCCCTTTGAAATCCACCGCAAGTTCAGGATTTCCACACGCGCAAAATCCGGAACTTGCGGCCTGTCAACGTACGCGTTGGCAGGCCATCCGCACGGGCCACGAAAATGCAATCGCTGGTGCAGAGTTGGGCTATATGCCCACCGACTGGGCAGCGATTGCGCATGGAAGTCTTGCGGTTGATGCAAGCAGGCACAAGGCCTGTTTGCATCAGCGTAAGGGGATATCTAAGCCATTAATTAAACATTTTCATATCGTAAATTATGCACATACACTGTATGAAATGAGTTAATGCAAATATTGGCCCGGATTACAGTTTTAATGATGTATAAAATTATCAAAAAATTAAATTTTTAGTGAGGTTGGTGGAATGAAGGTAATTACAAATAAAATTCCAATTCTGTAAACTGTATAATGATTAGATTTTGGGATTCCATTGCATCTCATTAGGGGATTCCCTTTGTAAATAATTAAAATGGAATTCTGCTTTGTGATTGGACGACCAGGCCCACGTGATCTCAGGTACGCTTCCGCACCACCTGGGATCTGTGGGCCATTACGCTGCCCTCCGCCTCGAGGCCCGAGACCGCAAGTTCTTGCAGCCTCGCCACCAGCAGGTAGTTTTGTAATTCTTTTGCGGGTCGGAGGCCTACTCTGGAAGTACGCCTCCGACCGCAATTCCTAGCCCACTAGTTCAGCTCTCCTTTCCATTCGGCGACTCCAGCGATGTCAGTTATTTGGAGGGGTTGCAAGCGTAATGGAGATGCTCCACTAAATGGGGACCAGCAGTTTAGACTAACCTGGAGCAGGTGGACTTTGGAAAAAGCACTACTGGCTACTATTGCTATAAATGTTGCTGCTGGCACTTTTTCCAATGTCCAGCAGCTTCGGTAGCTCCCAATTTGGTCTAAACTGCCTGTCCTCACGGTAGTAAATGGAGCACTCTGAGGTGCATGTAATGGAGGTCCCTGGAATGGTTGAGCCAGCGCACACTGCAGTACCAAATCCAAAATAATATCTTCCATGAAATCCAAGTACTATGAGATCCAGGCAACTCACAAGAGAAGTCACTGGACCAACTTTGAGAAGCAGACCTGAAATGTCTGGTCAGCTTTTGGTCAGAAAAATGTGACTTAAAAAAGTAATTAAAAAAATAAAATAAACGCACTGGGGATACTTAGTACAGAAACTACTCAATTTAGATCTTCCTTCTCAAGAGAATTTTATCAAGTTGTGGATGAAAAGTGCACCCTAGTTCTATAACTCACATGGTATAAAATATATTCCAAGTAAAATTTTTCAACACAAAGTATCTTGAAGATGGTGGCCAAAAAACTTTCCCCAGTTGGAAAATAAGGAAGGCGAGAAGCTGGGTGGATGACGACCGATAACCACTGCTCCGATTTTTTTTGGACAGCAGGTGTTAGTAATGGTTCTGCTGTTGCCATTTACAGCTCCTCTAGACCAATCTTTTGTTTTTTTATTTGTCCCATTACCACCCCTTTTTGCCTTGCACCATCATCCTTTTTGACATTTAATCACTCCTGCCTTCCACCCTATCATAGACCTTCCCTTTTGTTCTTCCCTCCTCCCCCACCCCCTTCCCTGCCTCTACTTGCTTAAAACCATGGACCTGAACCGTTAACTCTGTTTCTCTCTCCACAGATGCTGTCTGACCGGCTAAGTATTTCCAGCATTTTCTGTTTTTTATTATTGGATGATGAATGAGTTCTGAGCACTTTCCGACCTGGAGGGAAACAGGTAGAAAATGCACTTTAGGCTGTTGACATCTTCTATTGACCACCCCCTCAAGCACAGAATTAGCTGAATCACACAAGGGCGATGGCCAAGAGACCTAAACAAGGTTTTTTTTGGTGGGGGGGGGGGGGTTGGAGTAGGATAATAGAAAGAAAACCGTATAGTCAACGCATGTAGGAAAGAACACACTTGTACTTTGAAAATTAGACACCATTTCAATCATTCTTAATGGCGAGACATAATTTTATTTACCAATTGATCTCCCATGGTATTCCTTATAGGGTGACAAAGTGTCTCTTCCTGTGTCTCCCACTTTAATTCTTTGCATTTATTGGTCTTCCACTGTCTTTCTTTTTCTGATCCCTCATACACTCTGGTCATCTCCAGCTCTACAAGTGTTTCTCACTCTTTATGCAAGTCTCTCCTCAATTCTATCTCCTTTCCTGTATATCTCTTACTCTGTTTGCCTCTCATATGCTGCCTTTCATTAAAGAAGTCTCTACTGGCCTTTCTCGGGTGTCTGGTATCTTACATGCTTCTGCACCCTTTCTGTACCTCTCTCACTTTCCTTTTACTCTCACCTGTCACGGAGACCTGGAGGCAGACTCGGGAGCTCGAAATCTTTGATAACCGCAGAAAGGATCTTGACTCTTTGGTCGTGGGACCTGAAGCATATCGGGTGTGCGATGAGTAGGTAGGTCAGGGGTGGAGAGTGGGAGCTGGTACTTGGGGATCAAGCTTGGGCTCGGAGGAATTGGGAAACTGGGACTCAACTACAGAGCAATAGTTTGACCAGGAGTGCACAGACTGATAACCACATAAGCAATATTGCATTAATGGTCAAATAGTTAGGATGGATTAAAGCAGATCTGCGGGACATAATGGACAACTATAGAAAAGAAAAATCTTTAGTTATATATAAATATCAAAGATATTTTATTCCATTATATAAACACCCAAATATGAAATTATATTAATACCTAATTATAATTGTATAAATACCTAATATTTAAATTTATAATTATATCCAGTGAATCAAAGATTTCATTATAAATTTAGACAGAACAACCAATAGAATATTAAATCATACATAAATTAGCAATAAATTAGAATTCCTATAAAATCAATATATAAATAGCCAAATACTTAACAATATTGTAAACACAAACCATTTCAGGACTGAAGGTAAGACTGCAGAGCAGAGGCTGCGTCTGGTCCTGGACAATGCAGAGACTGAACAGTCTTCAGCTTGTGGTCATGCTAGGAGGGGAGGGAGGGGAGCTTTGGGTCAGGCAGATCAGAAAGGAAGAACATAATAAATTAAAAAGCTAAAAAATAAAAAGTGAAATAATTTTTTTTTAAATAGGAAGGGTTAATAATAGATCATGGAAAGTATGGGTAGAAGAGCAAAATAATTTATAAAAATGGCAATTTTGCAGAGATCTGACAGGCTTGTGGGATATTTTCAGAAATTAAGATAACATTTCCTCTTGTCATCACCGCTACTTTTCTGCACAGCGGCAATGCCAGCTGCTCAATTTGGTCGACTAGTGTTGCTAACACAGGTAAAGTTTAAGATCTGAAAGTTCCTTTCATACATTTAGTCCTATAAAAAGGTGAAGATGATTTGACTGGATTTGAGGGGGGCGGAGCAGGGCGGTGGATGAGAGAGAACCACCATACGATGCTTACCACTGCAATTAGCCAAGTCCTAAAAAGAATCACCCACAATTAAGAAAATATTTAGCAAAAACAGAATCCAATACAGAAAAGTGGTGTATAACTAACCTTGGTTGAACAGTTTACAAGAGGATTGTTTCCTGCACCAGCCTTTAATCCAATTATCTAGGGGGGGGGAAATCGTAAGATTTAGTTTCAAAACCAGCAAGTTGAAGCATTTTCAAACAGATATTTCCTGAGGCATACTTACTCTATTCATTTTAACAAGGACACATGGTTTTCCCTCATTATAGCCAAAAGTGCCATTGTTTGCTCCAGAACAGTCACCAAGCATTGTGCGGTTAAACTGACATGCCTTTTTCACCAATATACCATCAGGCTGCGTGAGGTACTTTCCAGGGTGACAAAAAATATTTTTTCGTGCTTGCATCAAATCATCGTAAGCTATTAAAAAAAATGTATTTCAACAAGAATGAGTTAAGCACGCAAAGAACACTGGAAAATATTCAAATTAACCAATACTCACGTTTTAGAAAGCCATCAAGAGCAGCTACATATTTTTCATAAGACTTAGCATCAGATTTGTTAAATACAATTTCCAGGGCAGATCCTACTTTTGGCCTAATCATAAGACCTACAAATAAAGGAAACAGATTGCAATAAGTATATCTATTTGGACATTAAAGAACATATTAAAAATGTTTCAAATATCCAGCTACATTCCTTTCTCCCATTCTAGGCAAACGTTTGACCCATTGTGTTTCACAAATCCTTACGGTTTAGCCAAATGAAGATTCATTAACTACTACATTAACAGACAAAGTCCTGCACTGCAAACCCACTGGTACATACACACTTTGCAAAAGAAATGCATCAATATTGTAAAAATTATTATTGCAGAAAAATGCAGAAAGCAGGCACATGCAGGCTGGGATAATCTTCAAATACATATTTTAGTACACGTACACACAATGCGTGTGCATGTATTATCCAGTGTTTGTAGTTTACAGTTACAAGAGAAGGTTATTATGAGTAAGCACCAGTACGGATATCCAAAATTTTTCCACTGGTCTGGAGTAAAGTTAATTTGCCTACACCAAGTAGATCCCTGCCATTCTTTGAAGTTCAGCCTCTACACAAATTCTCCATCCACAAGCAGGGGATTCACTTTCAGTGGTGTTGACCCTTTAAGTTTCACACTTTCAAATCAGGTCACCATCCCCACATCCTGCTGACAGTCCAGCCTCACTAATTGCAATCCCAATTCTTTGTTCAACAAAATATTAGATAAAATCAGAGTCTAGCTAAAAGTTCTAAAACATTCCAATCTACTTTTGGAGCAAACACATTCACTCAACTAGTGACAATTAACAATAATCACTTGCATTATGAAATATAAAACAGTTAAGCGTGTTCTATAATTTATATATCTATATATAATATACACAAAAACAAAGTAAGCCACAAGTTTTAGCCATACCAGGTCAGAAAGAGAGGGGTTGCCAGGACAGAGCTTTTTATATGAAGTCTGTACTTAAAAGATGGCAAATGCTACAAACAGTAGGCAATTAATATTCATTCAATCAACCTCAATGTTGAATCAGGAAACATACCACAGATGTACAAATACTGTAGGTGAGGAATTAAAATTTGTTGGAGACATTAGGAAAATAAAACTGAAAGAGTGGCAAAGGTTTTTTGTACTGTCTGCATAGTAATGCCCAGTGTAAATCGACCATAGGGCATCTCCTCTTGAAACCATGAGAGTAGATAAAACTTCAGTCCACCAATTTCCTGAGACATCTGACAATGAAAGTAATTTTGGGCACGAATGAGAGGTGAGGCTGCTGAACAGCCCTATCCTCAATCCAGATTAAGTATTGTCCAATAAATTGGGTTTGCCGTATCTGCATGCTAATGCACGGGTCAAAGCAGCAGTTTTGAAGGCAAACCGCTTCAGTTTACAAGAACCTATAGGCTCAAAGCGTGACAGTTTATTCAGAACTAAACTTAAGTCTGTTAAAACAACTTGGAGCTATGAAATAGTAGCCAACTTTTCTTATGCAGAACACTATGACCTTATCTCATTTGCCAGAGGGTGGTAGGCTGAAATGGCAGCAACATGGACTCTGAAAGCCTCTTTTACTAGCATATGCAGTTGACAATTTCTGGCACACTGCTTCCAAACAGCTTGAAGCAGTGTTCCGGACATCAGTGGATGAAGTGCTTCCAATTGGCGTTATGCACTTTTAATATGAACACTTTCCTGGAGGATAACCGAGCCCACACTGACTGCTGGAATCGTATTCTGACTGCGTATCTCAGGGTTATCCTGTCAAATCACTCATGCTCAACACATTTGACCTTCTACCAAAGACTAGGCACATCATGCCATTAATCACAACTAGCCAGTCATCCCAATCTAAGTAGACATCAAATTCTTCTTGCATGAACAAAGCTGCTACTACGACCACCACCATCAAGTAGCAGTTGGCGAAGACACTAAGTCAGTATCAGATCAGACGACTACCCAATCTGAAGACCATTTGGATGATCTGTCTTAAATTTCTCCTTATGGATTAAGGCATTAAAAGTGCAGAGATTCAAGGTAGACAAAATTCCCTACACGTTTCAGGACTACAAAATAATGGAATAGAAACTGAATTTTCCTGGCCTAGAGTGATCTCTTCAATAGCTCCAGTCACTAGCAGCTTGTGTACAGAATAGAGTACACAAACCTTTGTACAATGCCAAGAATTTTGGAGAGGTTCCTTAAAGTTGAAAGAGCTTTCTCATAGTCTCTACCAGCTATGCATCCAAAGAAACAATGGTCCAATTACTACAGAAGTCAGATGCAAACCCCTTCCAAATGAACATCTGATGGAATGGTGGCAGGCAGGACAGGATGAGTCACTGGAAGCAGCAGCAGCAGCAGGCTCTCTCTGGCTGAGCCTTGCTGGCCCTACTTAAAAAACATTTGCTCCCGAGCTACAACTTCCTTGGGAACAAAAAGGGCAATTGTCTGGAATTGCCTCGAGTCAGTGTTGCCTGACTAAGCTGAACCTGGGTAGAACAGTTGTCTTGCTGCTGCTTTTTAACAGTTTTCCCAGAGTGAACGAACTTGTTTAATGAAAAATTCTCATCCAAGAACAGGAGTTTCATTAGATAATGTTGAAAGCCCTGGGCTGCATGATCTTTTGGCAAATTGTGAAAGTTAATTTTTCTCCTTTCTCCTCTCCCTAATATGGGCTACTAACTTCCAATTAGTAAGACAGCAAAGGACTTTGAACTAAATTATTCTTCGAGGAAGATGCTCTGACAAAGAAATAGAAAGATTTGCATTTATATAGCACCTTTACGACCTCAGGACATCCTAAAGCGCTGTACAACCAATTGAGTACTTTTGAGGTGCAGTCACTGTTTAATGTAGGATAACAGTTTATCTGTTGAGGACTCGGTTTTTGTTTTGCCAGAAACTACTGACAATTTACTCAGACTGGCAAAAGGTGGGTGGTCGTGTTCCACAAGGATCAGTGCTGGGACCACTGTTGTTCACTACTTACATAAACAATTTGGATTCAGGAATCAGAAGTACAATTTCAAAATTTGCAGAGGACACCAAATTGGGGGTATGGTTAATACAGAGGAGGACTGCAACAAAATACAGGAAGACATCAATAAACTTGCAGAATGGGCATATAATTGGCAAATGAACTCCAATATAGGCAAGTGAGAGGTGGTACATTTGGTAGGAAGAATAAGGAGGCCACATACTCCTTGGAAAATAAGTGTCTAACTGGAGTAGAGGAGCTGAGCGATCTGGGGGTAGATACATAAATAACTAAAAGTAGCGACGCAGCTTAATAAGGTCATTAAAAAAAAGCAAAGCACTGGGGTTCATTTCTAGAGAGACAGAATTGAAAAGCAGAGAAGTTATGGTACAACTTGTATAGAACCTTGGTTAGACTACGTGAGTACTGTGAACAGTCCTGGTCTCCATATTATAGAAAGGATATAGAAGCACTGGAGAAGGTGCAAAAAAGATTTACTAGGACGATACCAGAACTGAGAGGTTGTACCTATCTGGAATGATTGAACAGGCTGGGCTCTTCTCTAGAAAAGAGAAGACTGAGGGGTGACCTGATAGAGGTCTAAAAGATTATGAAAGGGTTTGATAGGGTAGACGTAAAGATGTTTCCACTTGCAGGAGAGACCAGAACCAGGGGCCAGAAATACAAGATAGTCACTAATAAATCCACTAGGGATTTCAGGAGAAACTTCTTTATCCAGAGAGTGGTTAGAATGTGGAACTCACTACCACAAGGAGTAGTTGAGGCGACTAGCAAAGATGCATTTAAGGGGAAGCCAGATAAACACGAGGGAGAAAGAAATAGAAGGATATGTTGATGGGGTTAGATGTAGAAGGGTAGGAGGAGGCTCGTGTGGAGCATAAACACCGGCATGGACCTGTTGGGCCAAATGGCCTGTTTCACTGCTGTAAATACCAGGTAATTTCATTTCCTCTAGGACAGGAATTCTCTTCATTCAGAATTAGTTAGGCAGGAAAATCAGCCCATCTATCATTTTCTTTCAGTAATAAGTAGTCTCAACTGGCTGATGCATGTTATTAGCCCTAAATTGACTGTACCTACTTAAAATCTAGTATTAACCTAACTCCCAATCACTCAGTCTGTTGGCAAATATGACCACTTGGTTTGTACCCAGACAATATTTCACTGGCATCTCGAAGAACACAAATTGTAAGATTTGATTAACGAAGTGAAAACTGCATCAAAAGAGACAAGGCGTATAGAAAGAGAAAAACAGATTAGAAAGATGACAGAACGAATTAAATTGCAAAACGGACAGAAGGTTATTTGAATTGCATGTGCATTAATGCATAAAGTATTGTGAATAAAGTTGGAGAGCTAGAGGCACAAATTACAATGAGAGAGCCTGATATAAAAGCATTAACAGAAACATGGCTTAGGCTAGGGTATCATTGGAAGCTAACAATCCTGGTTGCAAAATATTCAGGAGGACGAGGGTAGGAAAAATGGAGGAAGTGTGGCATTGTTAATCAAAGTTACCATTACCACACTAGTACATAGTGTAAAAGCTGAATCTATTTGGTTAGAGTTAAGGAATAAGGAGAGTACTGTTACTCTAATGGGAGTATATTATAAGCTACTAAACAGTGAAAAGGAGATGGAGACCATGACTTAAGTAGACAAATTAGGAGCAAAATGCAGGAATAAGTCTAGAATAATGAGTAACTTTAATTATCCAAAAGTAGACTGAAGTGAGAATAAGGTAACTGGCAAAGAAGGGGAGGTGTGTCTACAATGTGCCCAGATAAAAAGGGAACGAGCCTCGATAAACTGGAACCAAAACTTGGCCACTAAGACAGTGCACAAGCTATTGGAACCATTCAAACACAAGAGGAGAGTAGGGTACAGACTAGACATATTCACACAAGAAGTAAAGTGGCACAGCAAAAGCTAGAGTTCTTTTAAGTGGGTAGAACCTAGACTTTTTATTTGACTAAAGTGGGGCATGTGACAAATTTAGGGCTAATAACATAAAAGAAAATTCAAGCAGAGTGTAGAAAACAGAGGGGAAGCATAAAAAAAGTGTGGTTAAGAGGAGGTAGCAAGACAAAAGGGAAATAGTAAAGGATTTATATAAGCACATAAAAAGTAAAGGATAGTTAAAGGGTAGGATTAAAAAGGAAATATTATGGAGAATGAAGATAGATATTAAGTAAGTACTATGCCACTGTTTTCATGGAAGATTGTGGTAGTGGGAATGAAAGGGAGGAGGTGGACCAGTTAGGTAGGGTAACTATAGATAAGGAAGTAGTACAGAAAAATAAATTGGTAAAACTCAAAAGTGGAAAAGGCAACAGGCCCCAATGGCATGCATCCCAGAATGCTGAAAGAAGTCAGTGAGGAAATAGCAGAGGCTCTAAACATAATCTTTCAAACATCCTTAGATATTAAAGAAGTCTCAGAGAGCTAGAGTTGCCAATTTAACACCTCTGGTCAAAAAGGGAGAAAGAGATACACCAGATAACTACAGACCAATCCTCTCAACATCAGTAGTGCATAAAGTTCTAGCGGCTATTATATGGGGTAAAATTAATATTTACCCAGAAAGACAATTGGTCAATTTAAGATGGCCAACATAAGAAATAGGAGCAGGAGTGGGCCATTTGGCCCTTCGAGCCTGCTCCGCCATTCAATAAGATCACGTAGAAAGAAAGTTGTGTCTGATAAAGCAAATGTCTCGGATGTTGCATATATGGATTTTAAAATGACATTTGATAAGGTGCTGCATAAGAGGCTTGTTGATAAAATTACCACATACACCATTAAAGGGAGTATAGACACATGGATAGGAAGTTGGTTAAAGGGCAGAAAACAGTAGTGATTAATGGTGTTTTTCAGACCTAGGAATGTAAACAGTGATGTACCCTAGGATCAATGGTGGGACCATTGGTATTTTTATTTTATAACTATGACTTGGGTCTAGGAAGCACAATTTCAGAATTTGCAGACAAAAATAGGACTTCAGGAGAACAGATAGGTTAGCAGATAGATGTCAGATGAAACTTAATGCAAAATAATGCAAAGTGATATTTTGAGAGGAAGAATAAAAGGAGGGGAGAGGACATATACACTAAATATAAAACTTTAAAAGGAGTAGAACAGCAGAGATACTAAGGGCTTCAGAAAAAAAATCTTTAGTATTTGAAATACAGATTGCACCTCTATAAGCATAAACTGGAGAGTCAGTTCGGATACTCTGATCGTCACTGATTTACTTACTGAATATGCTATTTCACTGAATATGCTATTTCACTCCTGGGGAATATGAAGGTTAATGGACCAATGGATATTTTGTGAACTCTTATTACTCTAAGTAACAGGTTTATATTAAAATATACATCGTCACTGAATGCTCAGTGAAATCCTTCAAACTAAATTGTGAAGTCATTTTAATTATTTTTAAAAACTAGGGGCTTGACAAAATATAACTGTCAAAAGCAAAGCATCAAATTCTTCACTTATATATAGTGAATCAATATGAAGACTATTGTATAATTGTGGAAAGATACCGTAACTCATTACTTGTAGCACATTTATTGCCATACACAAGGGATTATCACAATTTATTTTGGAATACCAAGCTGGAACTTCGGCAACTTACTGCTTTGTCTTTTTCTTCTATGGGTGTGTGTGGGGGCAGAAAGAGAGGAGAAAACGAAGAGGACAGCAAAGTGCCTACTCTTACAAAGCAAGTAAAAGCTGAACTACTCTCTGGAATGATGTTAGACTAATCAATAGATAAATCAACAGGACCAATGGTAGAACAGCACGTTAGAAAAACAAGAAAGAAAGAAAAGAAAGACTTGCATTTATATAGCACCTTTCACGACCACCGGACATCTCAAAGCGCTTTACAGCCAATGAAGTACTTTTGAAGTGGAGTCACTGTTGTAATGTGGGAAACGCGGCAGCCAATTTGCGCACAGCAAGGTCCCACAAACAGCAATGTGATAATGACCAGATAATCTGTTTTTATTATGTTGATTGAGGGATAAATATTGGCCAGGACACCAGGGAGAACCCCCTGCTCTTCTTTGAAATAGTGCCATGGGATCTTTTACGTCCACCTGACAGAGCAGATGGGGCCTCGGTTTAACGTCTCATCTGAAAGACGGCACCTCTGAGGGTGCAGCACTCCCTCAGCACTGCACTGGAGTGTCAGCCTAGCTTTATGTGCGCAAGTCTCTGGAGTGGGACTTGAACCTACAACCTTCTGACTCAAGAGGCGAGAGCCACAGCTGACACCAATGTGCAGGTAGTTATGTTTGATCGCCCTCTCTGCTGAGTTCCTGATCTCAAGCACCCTTCTTTGTGGGGAGGGGAGGAGGAAAAAATAGGGGCAACCCATTATCTGGCTCAGGCATAATGGGCCGATTGGCCTCCTTCTGTGCTGGACCATTCTATATGTCCCCACCTGTACACAAGGTCACCACTTCGACACTTTGTTTTCAAAGTAACCAGGTACTTACCCCATTAATTTTCTTTCCTATGTGTCCCAATGACTTGGGAAAGTCTATTGATAAGCTACATGGTTTCTATTATGCAAACTAATTTGAGCCGCCGTAGTTTTCAGTGGATACATTCAGTATATATTTTGCTTGCCGCAAGCTCTAAAAAGATTATACACTTAAAAAGGAGCCCTATAACAATCACATTTTCTTCCTGTATTTATATTGCAACTATCATATTCTCAGGGCATTCCAAACTGCTTCACAGTCAATTAATTACTTTTGAATTGTAGTCACTATTTTGTAGGCTAATGTGGTAGCTAGTTTGCACACAGCAAGGTCCTACAAACAGCAAATTAGACGAATGACCTGATCATTTGTTTTGGTGTCGTTGGCTGCGGGATCTATGCTAGCCAGAATGTGATGCTTTTCTTTGAATACTGCCATGGGATCTTGTGTGTCCATTTGGACAGAATGGCGCCTTGGTTTAATGTCTCATTCAAAAGACGGCACCTCTGACAATGCAGCACCCCGCCCCCCCCAGTACTGCACTGAAGTGTCAGCCTAGATTATGTATTTAAATCCTAGAGTAGACTTTAACCTACAATCTTCTCGGTTAGAGGTAAGTGCACTGCTACTAATCCAAGCTGACTTTTGTAAAATGCAATTGTGAAAGTTTTTTTTTAAGAACAAAAATTATATCTATTGTTCAGTTCAGTATTGAAAAACGTGATTATCGACAAGCATTCTTCAAAAGATTACCAATATGGAACAGTTACCTGGACTGGAAACTCTGTCACGATACTTGGGTGTGTAGTCATCCAGCATCTGAAGCATAACCCACATGGTGAAGCTGAACATACCAGCTAGGAAGCCATAAAAGACCAGATAGAACAGAAAAATCAAAGCTGTACAGAAAGGAATAAAAAAAGTTAGTTTGAATTTCCAAATGCCTTTCATCCCCCCATATTCATTTTACAGCTCACACATTATCCTGCATGTAGGAGTGCATGAGTGGCTGAAAAACTGCTCATTATTTCTAACTTACCAGTGAACCGGACAACATATAAAGTGCTTTTTCACAGAGCACCACAACTGCAAACCACAGAATTGCAACAGTGGGTACTGTGTTTTGGAGTGGGGACCGGGAAGAAGGAGGGGTGAGGAAAGACAATAGATAAGAATTTGGAATCGGTACCATTGAATAAATGCTTAAATTCAAGTGCACATTTCAAATAATGAGATGAGGAACCAAAATAAAAGTGGAAATAAAACAAGCAGTTAGAACCAAAGAAGTTTACAGCACAGAAGGCCATTCAACCCATCATCTCTGTGCTGACTCCTCCAAAACTAACCCCACTGCCCTGCTTTCTCCCCAAAGCCCTGTACTTTCCACAACTTTAAATATTTCTCCAATATTCCCTTAAAAGATGCAATGGTCTTTGTGTCAGCTACTCTGTGGTTCCAACAACCCTCTACATGAAGGAAATTTTCCTAACATCTCTCTTCACTCTCAGTAACAATTTTAAATTTTTCATTAACTCAACTGAGAGGATATAGTCTTTCCCCATTCATTCTATCAAAACTGGTCATCATTTTTTTTTAAACCTCTAAAATATCCTCTTAGCCTTCTCTGCTTCAGTGGAAATAGTCCCATTATCTCAAATCTCTCATAACAGTGGCCTAAAATAGTATTACTTCTTTACACGTATATTCTATGCCCCCATTTATAAAACTCAAAATGCTGTTGGCTTGATTTATCTGCACCTGCACTTTCAGGGAATTAAGTATTTGAACCCCTTGGTGTCTCTATTCATTCATACTCTTCAGTGTCTTTCCATTGAGTGTTTGCTCCCATTCCTCGTTTTACCTCCCAAAATGTATTACCTCATGTATCCATTTTAAATATTATCTTCCACTGTCTTCCTGTTCTGCTAGTCTTTCTATGTCTACCATATACCCCCACCCTGCCACCCACACCCCCACCAAAAGAAAAATATATTCAAGGAAGTTATGGATTTAAAGTTGTAAAAGCAGGGCACGTACTGTATTGTACAAACTACCAGGCTCGCCAATGACTATGCTTAATTGACTAATTGAGGAGAATGAAAATGCGAAGAGCCTGATCCAAATACCAGTCATGATGGATGTACAAGGGATTCAGAAATTAGAATCAGGAATGCAACCGTTTTGAGAGACAATCACAAGATTACAGAACTTCAGTATAAAAAAATGCACACACCAGTTTGTAGACAAGAGAGAGTGGTATCAAAAGGCAAAAAGCGCCGGATCTTCTGGATACCTTACGAGTCTCACTACAGAATTTTCTAGTGTTTCCATCTGCAGAAGGTTGGTAGGCCAAATGAGCAAAGTCAACCAAGAACTTGGTTTAAGATTTTGTTCAATAAAAGATTAAGAAGGTTTAAGATCAGTTTCAGTAATCAAATGCAACTATTCACTAAACCACAAAACAATTTATTCCACTTTGCCTTGGTGGGAGGAATAGCAAGAGGTTGATGGCCACTCAGCTCTCAATAAGCTATTGTTTGCTTATATGGCGTAATAGAACGAATATTGCTCCCTTTGCCTGAAAATCACTTTTGCAGAAGTCTCAATCAAATCCACAGAAAAATATTCTCTCCCGGGAGGATGAAAAGAGTGGCTAAAGCTCAGCAATCTGGAGTCCAAGAAAAAAAACCTTGCTTTCCTCCCCCCATTACATATTGCATTCTCATTATAGTTGCATTGCAGCTTACAGCTGAAGAAACGTGTATCTTGTTATATTCATACCAGTGATGCATTTATTCCATGGAAGTGGTAAATGAACTCTTCTGGTATTACCACTCCATATATTCACTATAGAAATCTCTACCCTTCAGTTCTCACAGTCTGGAGTAGTCATGCCAAAATCCACTATAATCCCATTTCTTAAAACTACTACAAATGTTTATGTGGACAATTTTTCTTACATAATGGCATAAAACTCTTACATGATAACAAAATGGTTCCTTACATTATTCAACAGCTGCTAAACATTTTGGACACACCACTGAAAAGTAATAAATTGAGCTTTATAGAGCACTTGTTTATTGAGATTGGAGTTTATGCCCAGTTGTGATCTCCATACGGACAAGATGATGAGGGGACCAGAAAAGATCCAAAGAGAAGCAACCCGGGGCTTAGATAATTTAACTACAAGGAAAGATTCTCAGTTTGAAAAATATAAATTTGGGACCCATGTTAAACAATAATATAAAAGGTGTTGATGCAAAGAAAGCCAGGAGGTTGTTTCTACAGGAACTGGAGATCACTATTATAAGTTTAGGAAATCATGAGCTTGATGCAACTTAAAGCTCAAAATTAGAGTTGTGAATTTATTGAATAAAAATGTCACCACACATCACAAATGCAGGATCCACAGAATCTTTGGAGGAGAAAAATCAACATATTCCTTGCGAGACAAAAAATATACTTGTAGGATTAAAAAGAGTAAAAACCCTAAATAACCGCAACCAAAGTAAATAAAAACAGCACAATAAAATTCCCTTTCAGAGCTTCTTCTATCAAAGTATTAGATCATAAAGTTTAAATACTTCACAAATACCAATTTCACACTGTTGTATGTACTTTGAATTTATTTTCCATCAGAAAACAGTTTACATTAGGATTTTTCTGCAAATTAGTTTATACACTAAACTCAACAGATAATTTTGTATAAAAGGTATCTTTACATCTAACGAGTCAATCTCTTGTGGCATTACATACGGGGAGTCAAAACCAAGAATTGTCTTCAGGTGAAGTAGGGTTAGAGGATGTGGATAATTGAACCAGTGCAGATTTCAGTTATCATTTTAAAGTTATAAATAATAATTTGATTTTATATTATGGTTGAATAGCAAAATGCACACTATTAGGATGCAGAGAAAGAGAGTTGACTGCAGCATTGGCGTTTCTCTGCAGTGGAGGCTCAGGACCTACGAGATGCAAAACTGAGGCACTACAGTGCCACCACTGGTGGGAGTGTGTAATTACAGTTTTACAATTTTTATGGGCAGTTTCCATTATAAATGTGGAATTCGGAATTTATAATGGAAAAAGTTGACACAAAAGTAATAGGATGCAAAGTTATCATAGATAGATATGGTAATGGATTGGAACATTAAGATACTTCAAATATAATCTTTTTAATTGTTAGCAAAATTTGAAGTGAATCCAATTTGATCAACGTTTTTATTTTCTAGCGCTTGGCCATGTATTGTTAGAAGCAAATTACAATGAAGTATTTAGACTTGATCTAAAGCTATTGTGCTGTTAATCACTTTTGGCAAACGTTATATTGGCTATTTCTTGTTTGTTTTGTTAGAATAAGCATAGAAGAAAAACAAATTTTGAATGATTTCTGCAGTACTCTACTTTAATTGAACACACAATTCAGAATAGTGAAATACTGAAGCAATACAATGGGAATAGTTTACCCATTAATTTATGTGATATTTAGGAACATTATATACTGGAGTAATGTAGAACCAGTAGACATGTTTGTTTGCAGGCAAGACGAGAGCTCCCCTTACCAACATCCAAATGTCAGTTAAATTTTAACATTAAAAGAGATCACTGGATATTCAACAACAAAGATGTTTTAAAAACAACCTGCATTTATATAGTGCCTTTAACGTAGTAAAACATCCCAAGGCGCTTCACAGGAGCGTAATCAGAAAAACTGATACTGAGCCAAAGGAGGAGATATTAGGACAGATGACAAACAGCTTGGTCAAAAAGTAAGGTTTTAAGGAGTGCATTAAAGGAGGAGAAAATTCCAGAGCTTAGGGCCTAGACGGTTGAAAACATGGCCACCAATGGTGGGGCGAATGAAGGTGGGGGGGGGGGGGGGGGGGAAATGCACAAGAGGCCAGAGTTGGAGAAACGCAGAGTTCTCTGAGGGCTGTAGGAAGTTACTGAGATAGGGATGGGTGAGGCCATGAAGGGATTTGAACACGAGGATGAAAATTTTTTAAATCAAGGCTTTGCTGGACTGTGAGCCAATGCAGATCAAGGAGCACAGGGGTGATAGGTAAACGGGACTTGGAGCGAGTTGGGATACAGGCAGCAGAATTTTGGATGAGCTCAAGTTTATGGAGGGTAGAAGATTAGACCTGGTCAGGAGAACATTGGAATAGTCGAATCTGGAGATAACAAAAAGGATGGTCGTGGGTTTTAGCAGCAGATGGGCTGAGGCAGGCGCAGAGACCAATGATATTAGAGAGGTGGAAGTAGGCGGTCTTGATGATGGAGAGAATATGGGTTCAGAATCTCAGCTCAGGATCAAATAGGTCACAAAATGTCTGGTTCAGCCTGAGACACAGGGCAGGGAGGGGGATGGAACCGGTGGCTAGGGAATGGAGTTTGTGTTGGGGGTGCAAAGACAATGGCTTTAGCTTTCCCAGTGTTTATTTGGAGGAAATTTCGGCTCATTTAAGACTGGATGTTGGACAAGCAGTCTGACAACACAGAGGCAGTGGAGGAGTTGAGAGAGGTGATGGTAAGGTAGAGCTGGATGTTGTCAGCATATATGTGAAACCTGATTGTGTCTTCAGATAATGTCATCAAGAGGCAGATGTGAAATAGAAGGGGTAAAAGGATAACACATTGGGTGACTCCAGAGGTAACAGTACAGTGGCAGGAAGAGAAGCCATTGCAGCAGATTCTCTGGCTATGACTGGATAGGTAAGAATGGGACCAGGCGAGGGCAGTCCCACTCAGCTGGACAATGGAAAAGAGGCATTGGAGGAGGATGGTATGGTCAACTGTATCAAAGGCTACAGGTCAAGAAGGATGAGGAGGGATAGTGCGCCATGGTCACAGTCATAGAGGATGTCGTTTGTGACTTTTATTAGGAATATTTCAGTGCTGTGGCAGGGGCAGAAATCTGATTGGAGGCGCTCAAACATGGAGTTGCGGGATTTGAGAGGCAACATCACGTTCAAGGGCTTTGAAGAGGAAAGGGAGGTTGGAGATGGGAATGGTAATTTGGCCAGGAAGAGAAGTTGAGTGGTCAGCAGTTTAGTGGAAATAGAGTCAAGAGAGCAGGAGGTGGGTTTCATGGATAACAGTTAATTCATAATGTATTACAAGGATTTAACAATCTCAAAAAGGTATTCATGCCTCAATAAGCCACTTGATTAAGATAGCTATTCAGTCTCTTGTAATATATTATAAATCTGTCCAGAATGTGTACTGTAGATTTGTAACTGGGAAAGAACAATTTTAATGAGTATTAGTAGTCCAATAAAATTGGTTAAAGCTGCCTTATAAGGTGTCCTTGAGTACTGTGCCCAGTTCTGGTCACCAAAATAGAAGACATTTGAGACTGTGCAGAGAAGAGCCAAGAGACTGATCATAGCAAAAGAGGAATGAGTTAAGAGTCAAGAAACTTTCAGCCTTGAAAGAAGATAACCAAGAGATGACCTTATAAGAGCTATAAAGATAGTAAGTAGTATAGAAAAGATAAATATGGAACACTATTTCAAAACAAACAGAGTAGGACAAGAGGGAACATGTTTAAACTATAAAAACCAGATTTAGGACTGATATCAGGATGTTTTTCTTCACACAAAGATTCAACAACACATAGAATTGACTCCTACCTAGGGTAGTGGAGGCAAAACCCCTGGAAGCACAAACATTTGGAAGCTGTGTTGCAATGGAGTGGTAGGAAATTATACAATCTTTCTGTATGGATAAGTCAAGATGTGCCAAATGGCCTTCCTCATCTGTATCCACTCGGCTATTTTGCATATCGCTGGAAATATATTTCCACGTGCATTGTTTAACAACAAAAACAACTTTCATTTATATAGTGCCTTTAAAGTAGTAAAACGTCCCAAGGCGCTTTACAGGAGCGTTATCAAACAAAATTTGACACAACCACAAAAGGAGACATTAGGGCAGATGGGTCAAAGAGGTAGGTTTTAAGGAGCATCTTAAAGGAGGAAAGAGAGGTGGAGAGTGGGGAAAGGTTTAGGGAGGGAATTCCAGAGCTTAGGGCCTTGGCAGCTGAAGGCATGGCCGCCAACGGTGGAGCGAATAAAATCGGGGCTGCTCAAGAGGCCAAAATTGGTGGAGCGCGGAGATCTCCGGGTGGGGGGTTGTAGAGCTGGTGGAGATTATAGCGATAGGGAGGGGCGAGGCCATGGGGGGGATTTGAAAACAAGGAAGAGAATTTTAAAAGCAAGGCGTTGCTTAACCTGGAGCCAAAGTAGGTCAGCGAGCACAGGGGTGATGTGTGCATGGGACTTGGTGTGAGTTAGGACATGGGCAGCAGAGTCTTGGATGACCTCAAGTTTACGGAGGGTAGAATGTAGAAGCCAGGAGTGCTTTGGAATAGTTAAGCCTAGAGGTAACAAAGGCATGGATGAGGGTTTCAGCAGCAGATGAGCTGAGGCAGGCATGGAGTTGGGCGACGTTACAGAGGTGGAAATAGGCAGTCTTAGTGATGGCGTGGATATGTGGCCGGAAGCTCATCTTGGGATCAAATATGACACCAAGGTTGTGAACAGTTTGGTTCAGCCTTTGTTTAAAACAAATTTTTTATCAAGATAATACTAAAATCAGGGTTATGATACAGACTGATGGGAAGAACAGTGTTGTTGGAGCACCATCACCACATGGACTACACTGGTTCAAGAAGACAGCCCACCACCACCGTCTCATGAGCAACGAGGTATGGGTGATAAATACTAGCCTTGCCAGTGTTCACCATATCCTGAGAATTTTAAAAATATATGTTTTACAAGGTTATACAACTGGTGTGTCATATACAATCCAACAGACAATGTAAAAGGATAATCAGCTCCTTTGACTCATATCACACATGTTGTGCAACTATTGGTAATGACTATTCACTGTCCAATGCCAATATTGGCATCCATTTCAAATGGAATCTCCAACTGAGGAAAGGGCAGTAAACACTGAACAGATTAAATGGGAAGGCAAGTATTATGATTAAATATTTATCCTCAGGTCATCCCAGATATTGATTTTATTATAATTATTTAGCCACTGAAAGGTCAGATTCCTTACCATAGGTATGGTTCGCCTGAGTGTAGTTCAACTCCACATACAAAGCTCCCGCACTTCCTGCTCCTCAGTTCTCCTTCAGACCAGGTGCTGCTTGGAGTATATTATTTAAAATTAAGAGTTTCAGTATTCACATTCTCATTCAGTGCTTGGGTATCTCTACTTCCACTGGCTATCCAGAACTGAGGATAGAGTCCACATTAGGAGCTTACAAAACAGGACTCTGTGGGGGAAGCACCTATTAAATAACGGTGCAAACATTTTTAGAGTGACATTCATTGATGCTGTCCCACCCCCCCTCCCCCAATAGATAATTTCCTTTGTTTTGTGGAGTTGATCAAGTGAAGAACAAGCCCTTTAGAGGGCTCTTCTGTGCAGTATTTCATACAGGAAACATCTTCTATGGAGCCTCGGTTTCATGATCTAAATAGTAATGTTAACATGTTGGTGACAACATAAGCCAATGGGACACTCAGTCCGGCTGTGTGTTGTAGTCCAAGTGATCAGTTAGTTTCAGAAACTGCATTCCCCCCCCAACTCGGTTTTCAAAAACACTTTTTTTTCCCCTCTCCCCACCTGAAAACAAAATGAGAACAAACACACTTGAAATCAGTCAAAAAAAGCAAATCTGTAGTCAGGAAAAAAGGAAGATCACACTATCAATGTTATTAGCAGATGTTCTTGATAAAGCACGGATTTCTTCACATAATCTCACGGCACCTGCGTCACAGTTTAGATAAAAATGAAGGACACAAAAAGATTTACTGAGAAGCCCCATGAATGGAAATATTTGAAAATTTATTTTAAAACAGTTAAAACTATCTGGATTCATGGTTTTGAATGGTGTCATCCTTTGGTTTCTTGTAGGTACTGCTCAGGCAAAATTGTTAAACAAACAATGAAATACATTTAAGAAAAAACAGACAAGATAATCTTTCTCTGCATAGATCATAAAAAATGGGTAGTCAAGCAAATTTTTTTTAATACATATTCTATATGAATAAAATGGCTAAAATTCACACTCTTTCGCTACAGACACTTGAAGGCTAATTGAGAGAATTGCCCTCGCTCTCACAAACAAAATTGGGTTAACCCAAACAGAAGTCTTCAATTACCTAGTGCGCCTAGCAAAATTTCCTCTCAAGATTTTCCTCCCCTTCCAAAATATGGACAATGTACTGAAGTAGAAATTGCCAAAGTCAGAGTTTCTGTAACCTCCCAGACCAAAATAGAGCACAATGACATATACAGAAAACAAAACCGTTAAATTTACAGCTAGAGTACTATCGATTTTGTGCAAAATTTGGAATTATTAAATCGTTTGAATTATCAAATCATTTAAATTATGCAACTTAAGTAACACAGCAAAGTGGAAATTTAGTGCTAAAACATCAGTTAATTTGAATTAAGCAACTTGGAATTAAAAGTAGACTGTATCAGTCTAGCAGTTCTGCAGACCTTTACCTAGCTTCCCTTCTCCAGTTATTCATCCGCAGGGATTCCTTTTCTGTGAGAGCTGGATTGGTACAGTTTTCCTCTCTGATGAAGATCACAGCTCCCTTCCAAAAAGATTACTTCAAGGTTCCAAAGGTGCAATTAAAAACCGACGCAAAGCCGACATATTAAGTAGATATTGATTTATATAAAATGTTGCAGCTGAATAGGTGAATCCCAGCATTAAATCAGAAATGGCGAGATTTCCTATCCGATATGATGTTTTCCAATCAAAAATAAAAAAAAGTTAAAATACTGACATTTATTTTGCACCCCGCTCTCTCTCGCATTTACAGCAATGAACAACACAATCACAGCCAGTGGAAATTTCCTCCATGGTCAGCGCCTCGCCGAGGGCTATTTGAACATTAAAATCTTGCGGCAACAATACAAAAAAAAAGGGGAAACCTGTTGGAAATGTACAGCCAGTCAATCAGATCAAACATTAGGAGTTTGCTCACGTTAACACTTCTGAGCACGGTGATTGACGGTCACCGCATAATGCGCAGGTTTCCTCCCAATTACCATCCCCGCCTGTACACCCCCACCCCCCTCAAAAAAAAATCATTGCCACACTAGCAACACCTTCCCTTAAATAAATAATTTAATGTCCCCCCTCCCCATATTATTTATTTCCCCCGGCCTCATCAATGCTGCTTCTAGCCAGGCATCGGGTGCGGCTGTGTATGTATGTATGTGTGAGAGAGAGAGAAACTCCCAATCACTCTCTCTCCCCTATTCTGTCTTCAGTCCCTGCGGGGAAGGGGCCTGCCGACCGCAACCCTTTGCTGAGATCGGGATCGCAGCATTGCGGGCACTGCGTTTGCAAATGCATCACCTCCTCTCTCTCTCTCTCTCGAAAGCCGCGTACGTGAGCTAAAAAAAAAGAGCTTCTCGCCCATCACCGAACCTTAAATATAATGCGCTGGAAAAACTCAGCAGGCGAGGCAGCATCCGCAGGGAGAGAAACAGAGCAGTTCTGACGAAAGGTCATCGACCTGAAACGTTAACTCTGCTTCTCTCTCTACGGATGCTGCCTCGCCTGCTGAGTTTTTCCAGCGTTTTCTGTTGTTATTTCGGATTTCCAGCATCTGCATGTATTTTGCTATCTTAAATATAATGCACCCGTCAAACCTGACTGCAAAAATCACACACACACACTGGAAGGAGCTGCTGCATTTACAACACAATCAAACTGCAGCCCTAGGAATAATGGTAGATCTTTTAAAAAAATGCATTTTTTTTTATCTGCACCGCTTTGCAGAGAACAGTGCGTCTCGTGCTCCCTCCTTGGCTCCTTACCCCAGCTGCTGGCTGTCCTGCCCATAAACTGCCCGGTCCCCGGGTTGTAGATGAACTTCTTCCAGCTTCCCTCCTCGAAATCCTTCTTCTCGTCCTTATCAGCCATGGTGTAAAGATAAAATGAGGGGTGGGAGCAAAGAGTTCGTTAAAGGAGTCTGATTCTTTTTATTTTTGGACGGTGGTGATCTTCGCTCTCTCTCTCTCGCTCGCTCTTTGCCTCCTGATGCCACTTCTGCTGCCGTCGCCCTGCGATGCTGCAGTGAACAGCCGCAGCGGCTGCCCCGCGGCTATAAGGCACAGCGAGCAGGCGCGTTGCGCAGAGCCAGGCGAGGCGAGGCGAGCGGGGGCCAGTGCGCGCGCGCTCGGCCAGGGCGAGACGCGCCGCAGCGACCGTGCACGCGCCAGGGGGCTCGTGGCCGCGCGCCATGCGCAACGGGGCGAGGCGGGCGCGCGCAGTCGAGCATGCGCGATGCGCCAGAAGAACAGAAGGAGGGAGAGAGTGTATTTGGAACGCCGGCAGACTGGGGTAGTCATTATGTAGCTATTTGGAAAATGTTACAATGTGTGTGTGTATGTGTGCGCAATTGGCCTTTCCGATGGAGGAATATACAGGTAACTTGATGCATAAATAGAGATGCAGAGTAGATGGGGGGAAAGACATGGAGCAGTTGTGAAAAGTGCATACATCACCTACTTTAGCGGGCGGGGGAGGGGAGATTGAATCGCGAGCACGCGCGCTGCACCATAGCCACAGCGGAGAGATAAGTGCTTGCGCACCCACCTGCAGTTGGAAGGAAGGGGGATGATCGGAAGCACCGACTGTGGCATAACGAAGCCTATGAATTACTTATGTCTGTTGCTATGCCATTGCAGAGAAGATGTGCCCTATAAGTTGTCACCTGGTAAGGTTTATGGGGATGGGTATTTAAAAAACATCTAGCATCCCGATGGTTTTGTCACAACAGGCACATATGTGAAACACACACAGCGACAATGTCCTAAAATATTGTGGTGTTCATGCTATGTGGATGCCACCCTTGTGAGTGCCCTAGTTTCCACACAGTATAAAGGGCAAGCCACAGAATGCTAGTGCAGTTTATCCCCGGGCATGTTGAATTGCCTCCTCAGCACTTCAATAACAACAACTGGCATTTTAATAGACCTCCCACAACTTGTACATCTCAGTGCTTTACCAAAAAAAAGATGGACACCCAGCAGAGAAATAGAGGGAAAATCAGAAGTACAAAAGCATGGTCAAAGATCAAGGATTCTAAGGAGGCTTTTGAAACCAGAGCGGGAGGTAGGTAGCAAGGTGGATGGAGTGTTGGAGGACAAGGGCCAAGTGACTGAAAGAATGGTCACTAATGATGGAACGGAGAGAGAAACAAACAAGGAGTAATCTGCTGTTAGAGTAGAGGATGGATATAGGGTGTACAGCTGGAGGAGATTGCAAAGATAGGGTGGAGGTGGTCATTAGGGGAATTTGAACAAGATGATTTTATAATGGATCTGTTGAGGTATGGGAAGCCAGTGGAGCTTAGCATTTTTTAAATATTCATTTATGGGATGTGGGTGTTGCTGGCAAGGCCAGCATTTATTGCCCATCCCTAATTGCCCTTGAGAAGGTGGTGGTGAGCCGCCTTCTTGAACCACTGCAGTCCATGTAGTGAAGGTACTCCCACAGTGCTGTTGGGTAGGGAGTTCCAGGATTTTGACCCAGCAACAATGAAGGATCGGCGATATACTTCTAAGTCAGGCTGGTGTGTGACTTGGAGGGGAACTTGGAGGTGGTGGTGTTCCCATGCGTCTGCTGCCCTTATCCTTCTAGGTGGAAGAGGTCGTGGGTTTGGGAGGTGCTGCCAAGTTGCTGCAGTGCATCTTGTAGATGGTACACACTGCAGCCACGGTACACCGGTGGTGGAGGGTGGTGGTCGATGGGGTGCCAATCAAGCGGGCTGCTTTGTCCTGGATGGTGTTGAGCTTCTTGAGTGTTGTTGGAGCTGCACTCATCCAGGCAAGTGAAGACTATTCCATCACACTCCTTACTTGTGCCTTGTAGATGGTAGAAAGGCTTTGGGGAGTCAGGAGGTGAGACACTCGCCACAGAATACCTAGCCTCTGACCTGCTCTTGTTGCCACAGTATGTGGCTGGTCCAGTTAAGTTTCTGGTCAATGGTGACCCCCAGGATGTTGATGGTGGGGGATTCGGCGATGATAATGCCATTGAATGTCAAGGGGAGGTGGTTAGACTCTCGCTTGTTGGAGATAGTCATTGCCTGGCACTTCTGTGGCGCGAATGTTACCTGCCACTTATCAGCCCAAGCCTGAACGGCGTTCAGGTCTTGTTGTATATGGGCATGGACTGCTTTATTATCTGAGCATGGACAGTCATGAAAGAATGCAGAAGAGGACAAGGGTCAAGGTACTCTGGATAAATTGTAGTTTGTAGAGGCTGGAGGCTAGCAAAGGAGAGTAGAGACCAACAAAGAATAAATTAATTCGAAATGGACACAGACTAGGGTCTTGACAGCAATAGGAGAGAGGTAGGGAGAGATGGTGGGAATTTTTTGGAGTTGAAAGAAAACAGTTTTAGTAATGAATTGGATGTGAAGAAGGAATTCAGGTTAGGTTGAAGACTATTCCAAACTATACTGACATTGAACTAGAAGAAGTTAAATCTCTTTCAGTGTTAATGATGGATAGGTAGTTGGAGAGGGCAGCAACAGCATTGGAGGTGGAGAGGTAAAGCTGGGTGTCATCAGTATATATGTGGAAGCTGGCTCTATTTTTTACTTGCTAATATTTAAACTTGGTTTAGTTGGTAGCATTCTTGCCTTTCAATTAGAAGATTGTGAGTTAATGTCCCACTCTAGGACTCAGCACATAATCTAGGCTGATACTTCAGTGCAATACTGAGCGAGTGTTGGAAGTATTGTCTTACAGATAAGATATTAAGCCAAGGCTCTGTCTGCCTATTTAAATTGGCATGAAAGGTGGCACCGTTGGAAGAAGAGCAGGGAGTTGTGGCCAATATTTCTCCCCCAACCAGCAAATTAACTGGTCATTAACTCAAATACATTACACACTTCAGCTTTGCCTCATAGTATTTTTTTCACTTTAAAGTAAAAATTGATCTCTAGTTTATATATTGAAGGACTTTCACCTTCATTGATGGTTACAACATTTGCTTTAGATGCTTCTTGTTGCATGATAACTTCTCAAATTGTCAAATGTGCCTTGGGTCCTCAACCCATGCAAAGCGAGACTAGCTCCAACTTCTGGAGTCTCTCCTCCTTGAAAGAGTTAGAAAAAAGCCTCTGCAGGGAAACATATTCTTGTGTCATCAATTACAGGAAACTTTCATTTATCCGGCATCGACGGGACCGGCGTGGTGCCGGTTTATCGAAAGTACTGGATAATGGAGAGTTATATCTACCGAGGCTATTTTTAACAAAGAGACTCCAGGCAGCGCGGGAGAATCAACTCCTGCTACTGCAGTGTATCGGACTTCCGACAGCGCCAGGAGGCCGAGTAGTGGCACTTTTGAAAAGTACCCCTACTGACTAAATCGGCATTTGCGGACTCGGACTCGGACTCGGGATCGGCAACATTGCCGGTTATTTGAGAGGAGTTTTCGGAGCACTCGGCATTCGCGGAGACTCGACTGCGACTCGGCAACATTGCCGGTTATTTGAGAGGAGTTTTCGGAGGATGATTTTTGCCGGTTAAGCGAGAATTCCGGATATTTGGGTGCCGGATAAACGAAAGTTTCCTGTAGTATTGGTTACCACTGATGACAACAGTCCCAGAAATCTTGTACTACATTTTCTGTGACTGATATGTTGCATCAATCTCACTCATAGTGGTCCGTAATGAGATTAGACCCTATTGTGTGCCTCTTTTATCTAAATCAGTGCACTTATACACCCTGAGCAGCAGACTGTTGCCTTATACATTTGGGCTAGTGCTGGGGAAATGCTTACCATCCATGGATTCAGCACCAACAAGTACTATATCCTACTTGAGGGGGAAAAGAAGATCTCTTGATACTGACCAGAATCAGGGACATGGATGGAGGGGGAAGGAAGCAGCACTGGAGTATATAAATATTAGCCCAATATTGATACATCTCAAAATAAATTAATTAAGAGCCTTTTGTTAATGACAAAATCTATATAGGAACAGGTCATATTAACACTGACTTTTCCTCAGTGGCTTCATTTTTGTTTTGTTGAACGGCAACAGTGAAGTGTTAGAATCGTGAATCTCACTGCCAGTTGGATTATCAAACAGTTTTGAGTCTTTATTTTTGGGTAGAACATTGACTGTAGTACTGCAGCCAAGCTGAAATCTGATTTGCTTTTTTATGAGCATTTTGGCACATAATTTGTTAGCATATTGGCCTTTTGCAGATCAAACAACTTCAAGTGAGAGAATATAATCTTTACTTGAGTCACAATTAGCTTCACCTACAGTATGTTTACCTTTTGTTCTGATTTCAAAGTTCTGGACACCTGACTGAGAAATGGTTTAGTTCTGTACATTTTTTTCCTTATTCATTCACAGGATGTGGGCATCGCTGGCAACCCCAGCATTTATTGCCCATCACTGAGTGGCTTGCTTGGCCATTTCAGAGAGGCAGTTAAGAGTCAACCACATTGCTGTGGGACTGGAGTCACATATAGGCCAGACCAGGTAAGGACAGCAGATTTCCTTCCCTAAAGGACATTAGTGAACCAGATGGGTTTTTACGACAATCCGGTAGTTTCATCGTCACCATTACTGATACTAGCTTTTTATTCCAGATTTATTTATGAACTGAATTTTAATTCCCCAGCTGTCACGGTGGGATTCAAACTCGTGTCTCCAGATCATTAGTCCAGGCCTCTGGATTACTAGTCCAGTAACATAACCACTATGCTACCGTACCCTACCGTGATCTAATTGAATGACGGAACCAGCTCGAGGGGCTGAATGGCCTACTCCTGTTCCTATGTGCTACTTCCAACCACAAGAAGGACAGGTTTCTTTCTAGCACAATGTTTTCCCTAATATTTACAATCTATTTCAGGAGCTTTCGAAGAAGAGCAGGGGAGTTATCCCCGGTGTCCTGGCCAATATTTATCCCTCAACCATCATAACAAAAACAGATTATCTGGTCATTATCACATTGCTGTTTGTGGGAGCTTGCTGTGCACAATTTGGCTGCCGCGTTTCCCACATTACAACAGTGACTCCACTTCAAAAAGTACTTCATTGACTATAAAGCGCATTGAGACGTCCGGTGGTCGTGAAAGGCGCTATATAAATGCAAGACTTTCTTTCCAAAATGGTGTTGAAAAGGTCGTCCGCAGATTTGATTTCCTGAATTTCTTATAGGCTGTATAAGTCTTTTCAGCAACAAAAATTCTATCTTGCTATGAATAACCTCTATATCAGATGTTGGCAGACCTGCTGTGTATTTGCAGCATTTTTTCAACATTTACAATTTTTAACTTTTTGTCCTCTATTAGTCTTGTCTTCATTTGTCTGAAATGGCGGACCATCTTTTAAAACATTTTGAGATTCAGAGTAAATTACTTCAAATTCTGACGACATGAAGCATTTCTTAATAAGTTCAGTTGGTAACAAAGTAGAAAAGGCACAAGAGGTTACAAAGTCTGCTCTTTATTGCCATTCATATTAACTCTGCTACATGCAGCTGTCAATCAAACACTATCAGGTCAGAGGGAACAGTCAGGGGAATTTCCTGTGCTTAACTAGGGATACAAATGTTGCACCAATATAAATAGCTGATGGCCATGAGAGTTCCATAATTGGAAGTGGCGGGATTCTTCCCTAATCCGAAGACTAGAAATTGGAGAATGTCACATCAGAAAACAGGAAGGAAAAGATTGTGCAAAACCACAAAGCCTGCAGCTGAACTGGAGATGAACCTAAATTGACATCTGTAAAGTTTTTTTTTTAATTCTCGGGATGTGGGCGTCGCTGACAAGGCTGGCATTTATTGAGTGGCTTGCTAGGCCACTTCTGAGGGCAGTTAGCACATTGGTGTGGGACAGGAGTCACATACAGGCCAGACCAGGTAAGGATGGCAGCTTTCCTTCCCTAAAGGGCATTCGTGTACCAGTTGAGTTTTTAATGACCATCTGACAGCTTCATGATCACTTTTATTGATATCAGTTTTTGATTTCCAGATTTTGAAAATCTGAATTCAAATTCTCAAACTGTCATGGTGGGATTTGCACTCGCATTCTCTGGATTATTAGTCCAGGCTTCTGGATTACTAGTCCAATAACATAAACACTACGTTACTGTACCCCTATTGAGTATAGAAAACTTGGAGAGTGTTGCACTGGCTGATTTGAGAGACACTGCCACTGAATCTGGTATGGTCTTGATAAATTGTATGGTGTCTGCATGTACATGTATGATTGTGTTAAATGACAGACATTGTGTCATTAAATATTATCAAAGCATATGTCAGGCCATATGTAGTACATAAGTTTCTGTCAATAACCCTGTTTTACTCACTGCTAATGTGATTTTGAAAGTCTTGGTAAACAGTTCTTTACAGATGAATCTGAACTATTTGGAGTGACAGTGCACACTACACATCACAGAGCATACAGCACAAATATCACATCGGTAAGCACCAGCAGTGAGGATCAGGCACCTACATTATGTGACTCATGGCACTGTATGCTCATTCAGTGGCAATGAAGGGAGTAGCATTCTATGTTCAGGATGATAAATTCAAGAGATTTTAGTTAGGTTGCAGATGTCATAGATCTTGTGCATGTGGAGGAACAGGAGGTTGAAGAAATCCTTCTTGAAGTAATCTGCATTTGAGAAGTGGTAGGACACGTGTAAAGCCAATATTCGGTTCCAGGATGTAATAAGTTGGACATTTTTGAAGGCTCTGTCTCCAAGGCACATATTGTGCTGTAACAGAATGACTGCACTCGAATCCGCCATACAGGGACTGGCAATCAATGTAATGGCTGCAGCAAATCCTCACTGACTCATGGAAAATAGGTAAAATTGCACCCTGTGCAAACTATGACTATCTCAGGAATAAGACTAGCTCTCCAGGCAGTCCGCAGGCATGGCTAGCTGATTTTGGAGAGGGATTGCATTGTTGCTAAAGGATAGTTTGACAGAGGTGAAGAATGTCTTTAGGCTAGTCTCAACTAAATCAATGATCATATTCAGCATCTTTCAAATTAAATTGTGCAAAAGACCAAGAAAGAATGGATGGATGTTGTCTCTCGGATTAGTGAACTGTCATGACACAGAGGCCATATTATGCATTCATAGATATTCACCACCCCACTCCCAAGAAAATATTGTACACAGTTCTGAGACTGCAGGCGAGTTTCTCCTAGTGTACTGCCAACATTTATCTCTCAACCAATACCTAAAACACTTGACTGGTCATTTAGTTCATTGCTGTTTGTGGGACCTTGCTTTGCACAAATTGGCTGCCGTGTTTCCTACATTATAACAGTGACTATACTTCAAAAGGTACTTCATTGGCTGTAAGGTACTTTGGGACAGCCTGAGGTTGTGAAAGGCACTACATAAATATAAGTTCTTTCTTTCATAAGTTGTTCTGTGGCTCAGTATCATGCTGGGTAATACATTTTTATTAATTTATTTCAGAAGAGAAGCTGTAAACATTTTTTTTTTGAGTATTTCACCTTGTTACATAGAATTGTACAGAAATTACAAAACGTAACCAGTCTGTGTTGGTATTTATCCCCCAAATGGACAGCAGTCCTAATCACATAGTGCCTGCCTTGTTCTCGTATCCCTTTATTTCCCTTCCTTCAACCACCTATCTAACTAATAAATATTGACATGGTCTCTGCTTTAATCACTAACGCTGACAGTGCATTGTGCAGGCTCACAACCTTCTGTGTAAAAAAGGTTCTCCTGCTTTCTGTCGTAAACATCTTGCATTTAATCTTGTATCTATGTCGTCAATCACTAAAAACAGTCGTCTTCTATCTACTCTGTCCCATGCCTTAACAATTTTAAACACCCATGTCAAATCACCCCTCAATCTCCTTTGTTCTAATGAAAACAACCCCAATTTTTCAAGTCTTCAGATTTGTAATTCCTCATACTCGACAGCATCCTAATAAATCTGCACTGTACCCTCTATATTGCCTCAACATTTTACCTATAGTGCAGAGCCCAAAACTGCACGCAGTACACCAACTGTCTTACTAAGGTTTTATTTAGATTCACCATTACATCTCAACTTTTATATTCTCTACCTATTGCCATAAAGCCCAGTATTCCATTAGATATTTTAATGGTCTTTTCCACTTGAGATGCTGCTTTTAATGTCTTGTGAATCTGGACTCTCAAATCCCTCTGTTCTTCCACATCACCTAGCTTTCCCCTGTTGAAAGTATAATAATTATTTTTATTTTTTAACAAAATGTACCACCTTGTAAGTTGATTGTAAAGTCAGCTATCAAAGATACAGTCACCTGCGCTATGAACTGTCTCATTATATGATTGCTAGTATAAAATATCAATAAAAAGAGAAATATCTTGCTAGAACGTGGCAGTGCTCAGAAACAGGGAAGTATTTATTACTTGTCAGAAAAAGGTAATTGATAATGAATACTGACAACCCATTTTAATACTTTATTAAAATAACCAATACATTTGGCAGATAATTCCAGATTTACTTAAGTTCTTAATTTTGTTTTGCAGTATATACAAAAATAGCTACAGATTTCAAAGTCATTGGGTGAAAAATTGAGTCGCGCCCCCTTTGGGGCGCTACTTTTAGTGCCCTGGAAAAATTAGCGCCCCCGTGACCGAAATTGAGTTGTAGCGCCCCAAGAGGGAAGCGGGGTGCTACTGGAAGCGCCCCGCCTCCCTCTTGGGGTGCTGCGAGGGAATATTGCGGCGCTATGTCCCGCGGTATTGCAGGCCTTCCTCCCCTTTTTAAAGGGGAGGGGCCTTGCGCAGCGCGACCCTGGGCCCCCGGGGATCGGGAGTGCCGGCAAAAGAGCCCGGCACTCAAAAGAAGTGCTGGGCTCATGGAGCGCAGCCAGCACTCCGTGGGGGGGGGGGGGGGGGGACTGGTAAGGAGGCCGGGGACGGGAGCACAGGCAGGTGCTGGCAGGCGGCCAGCAACAAAAATGGCCGCCCGGCACCTCGCCTTTAAATAGCGCCTCCCCGGCCGCAGGTAGGGCGCTAGTTGCTTTGCACCCCGTTAGCGCCCCCTTAGGGCGCTAACGGGAGGCACAAAGCAACCGTTTTCCCCCCCATTAACTATAGTATAAAGGCAAACAATTAATTCATATACATTTGTAAAGCTTTTTTTCTTGTAACATGTATGCTGAACATAGATTATTTATTATCAAACCTTCTGTAATTTACACAATTGTTAATTTTACACACAAATTATTTGTATCGAATCTTTGCTCAGTAGCTTACCAATAATCAAATGAAATCCTACATAAAAGTTGAAATTGTAAATGGGGCCATATAAATGCTCAAAGTAATACCCAGAGGATGTGAATGCAATGCACCTGCAACAGATGAGGTCAAGTGTGGAGGAGTCTACTATCAGTATATGTGCAGTGGTCAAATATAGATTTGTAGGACTATGTCTAACAAGGAGCATGTGGCAACTGCAAGGGCATCTACAGTGGAGTCCCCTGATGAAGGCCCTAAGACCTGTTTAACATCTCATGAATGATCAGATTGTTACCGTAAAGGCCTTGAGTGTCATTGTAGAATGGTCTCGTTCCTCTGGCTGCATCAAGAGTAGAATCAGATAGAGAGAACCATGAGGCAGGGCTTTACTGATAACATTGGTGCCATCATGTTGACCAATGGCTGTGATGCAGTGCCCAGAAGCAGGGGCATGGCTGAAATGGGCATGAATGATGGTGCTGTTTCTTAGGATGACAACACATCTGGACCCTCCTGCCAACCCATTCCAGTGACTACAGATGTGGTAGAAAGGGTCAGACTGCCCCAGCTGCTGTGGAGATGTTGGAGCCAGTAGCTAGACATCTAAGGACTCAGTTCATGGAGATAGAGGGCTAATTCGATACTAAGTGGCTCTCACCGACACAAAGCAGCCAGCTACCTCTCTTACTCCTTCCACTGAGGAAGCACCTAGAAGGAGCAATAGATTTGGTTCAAATCATGTATTATCACTGAGCCGAAGCATTTGAGGTATAATGCACTAGGGACAAGCGTATTACATTTTAGGGAAATAAATATCTGGTTGCACTAAAGTTTAGCTATTTAGTGTTCTGGATATGGTGTTGGATACTGTATCAACAGTTGTTGATCAGCCATGCCCCTGCTTCTGGGCACTGCATCACAGCCACTGGTCAACATGATGGCACCAATGTTATCAGTAAAGCCCTGCCTCACGGTTTTCTCTATCTGATTCTACTCTCGATGCAGCCAGAGGAATGAGACCATTGGTAGTTTATTTGCAGTTTCAGACTGTGTATATGAAGGTATATTTAATCATGGAATGTTAAAGATGTGGAGAGGACTGTTGCTGCACTGGGTGAATGGGATACTCATCTTTGAGAACCTATTATATGGCTCCAGCAGACTACAAAAGAACTTCTGGATGTTCCTGCTCACCTTCTTTATTTCCTTGCTGCTTTTGGTTGTCCTTGTCCTCCGGATGTGCAAAAATGTTGTCACACACAGCAGGCAATGGTAGTCAAGAGATATTGGCCAGGCTGCATTGAGGAACGTTCCTTGATCTGTCAAGCCATTCAAACGCAACTTCACCATACTTATGGTACGTTCTATAATGATTCTGGTTGCTATGTGCACCTCATTGTACCTGTAGCATTTGTGGTTTATAAATGAAGCTTTTAAAGCCACATGGGTGCTATTAATTACATCTTGGACTTTAAGGAATCCTGCCCTTTGCAAAATGTGCATGTGCCTCTCATGCTGTTGTTGGTTGTCCACGGGAAATTTGATGAATTTGTTTGCTTTGTCAAACAGGGCATCAGTTAGTTGCTTGATACATCTGTGCAATGCCGATTGGCTGATGTTGCTGATGTCCCTACTGGCAACCTAGAATGAGCCTAAGGTATAAAAGTTGTGTTGTGGTGACCTTAAGAGTTACTGATGGAGTTTGACTGAAAGTTAGGTTCCAGTATGCAACACAACTCTTATCACAGCCTCACTGATGAATTTTGGTGTTTAAAAACTGACTAATCCATGTAAATTCACCTCTACCCAGTATATTCAGGTTCTAGGGTAGCAGCAAGTGCAGGCTAGTCTGTCTTTGATTCAATCTCACCTACCTGGTACTCTTCTTTTCTCCCACCCCACCCCTACTTCTTCCAAAAAACACAGAGAAAGGTATTCCGATTGGAATGTCCATGGTCCAAATTTTAATGGTGTGAAATTAAAGTGACCGTGCCAAAATCCTTGGCACAAATATTATGAAGTAAGGGGGGGGATCCAAAAAAAGACAGCCTACAAATTTAAACAACAAGAAAACTGTTATACATCAGGCTCCAAAAATAAAAATCCAAATTGCTCTATTCTAGTTTAAATTCTCACTCTTTTCAAGACAGCAAGCACATATTATAGGGTGTCAGCAATACTGAGTGCATTCCTAGTGTGGAACTAAACATTGAACTCTCATATTAAAATGAAGCTCCTGCTCATCCCTCCATCAACCAAGTCCCACCCAACCACAAATGCACAGAACGTGGATTATAGCAGTGTAAAATTCGCAATTATCGCGATTCGAAATAACGAGATAAAGCAGATTCGTTTCATCAGATTTATTTCAACGAAATGCTGTCATGATTAAACAGGACACAGAAGCCTGTAAAATGGCCGCCGCGCCTCGTGGCAGAAGCTTCCAGAATTTTCAGTGGGCAGACAAGATGGCGTTCGAATAAACATTTCAGTATAAGATTGGTTAATACGCAGCAAACACTGATAAAGACAGGATGCAACCTGTCTGCATTCGACACAATAGCAAGAGATAAGTGCTGGAATCGTTTTCCATGCACAAGTAAGGACCATTGTACTGGGCAATCGAAGGCCCATCCAGATACATCAATACGCAAATTCCCCACGGCTCTACAATGAGAGAGCCATTCTCGGGTGATCAAGTCAGTATTCGAGGAGGCCCCAAAACCAGTCAGGGAGGCTCCTAGCCGGCTCGACAATGGGGAAAACATTAACGGATAGTTGGCCAGTTTAAGGTGCTACCGAAACCCATTAAAGGAAAGAATCGCCCCATGCTGGGAGTTTTGTGCACCAGTATTACACAAAGGACAAACATTAAGATTTGAGCGGGAGATAAGGGAACCCAGCACTATAACTATAGTGAACAAATGTCCATCGGTCTCTTGACTCGCTTATTCGCTTGAACCGACCCTTATCTCTGCGGACTCTTGACTCGGGCTGAACTCTTGATTCGACTATTATTCTCTTATCTGGCTGATGACTGCTGAACTCTTATTCGCTTGCCGCTTCATGGACTCGCTTGACTGGTGAGCTTTTGACTGTCTCTCTCGACTTCTACAACCGTGTCCGAGTTCTGTCGAGTTCGTCATGACAACAGGGAGTCGGGCCTGCCTGCCGCAGCAGCGAAGATAAACAAGTGGGGTACAGAGACCCCTCCAAACACGTGACAGTCAGGTGCTGCAGCGAAACGAGCCGAGTGCCTCAGTTTAAAATTCTCCGAAGTATCACGAGTGGTGAGCATGTTTCCCGATCCTACAAATCTAGATTAGTGTAGGTATTGATAGGGGAGGGTGGTTTTATTAAGGATAAATATAATGTGTTCCCCTTTTTACGATGTGCTGTGCGTTCCTCATTACCCTAGACCAAGTTTTATGAATGTATGTATACTTGTACTGTCATTAATTTGTGCCTATGACATGTACTTCATGATTTTGGACGTTATGCAATAAAGATTTCCATTTCATACTATTCAACCGGGTCTATTTGAGTTTTCTCTGCATTACTGCTCTCGCACCTAAGTCCAGTGTTAGAACCGTAAGGGCGAGTGGGTCAAACCACTCACAGGTGCTTATTGCAACAAGGCTGGCCGGAGACCAGAGCAAGCAATAGTATTAGGCAACGAAGGCCTAACCCCGCACAAGCACCCTGAACCGAACCCCTTACAGCAGAGATCCTGTAAGCGCAATCTCTGCTCCTGACTTCAGAGCCCCTTGCTGTATGGTGTGAATGATGGAAAATCGCCTTGTATCTTTTAAAGTACAGTCACATGATTACATAAAATTACTTATATTTTTAAAATTATTTTTTATTACTCTAGTTGCTACAATGCTAGAGCAGTGTGTCCAATAGAAATCACTAAACAGCCACAGGTGTGGCAATGGTGAAACTACTTTAACCACATGCACTCATTTTAGTAGAAGACGCCATATACTGTATACATTCGCACAATGCAGGTAAAGGCATCTCACGTGTCTATTTACTTAACAAACATCTACCACCATTCAGTAACCAAGGAAGTAAAGCATTCACAATAGTCTGCAGTAGTTCAAGAAGGCGGCTCACCACCACCTTCTCGAGGGCAATTAGGGATGGGCAATAAATGCTGGCCTTGCCAGCGACGCCCACATTCCAGGAATGAATAATAATTTTTTTTTTAAAAACACTAATACAAAAGCAAAATACTGCGGATGCTGGAAATCTGAAATAAAAACAGAAAATGCTGGAAATACTCAGCAGGTCAGGCAGCATCTGTGGAGACAGAAGCAGAGTTAACGTTTCAGGTCAATGACCTTTCATCAGAACTGCTGACGAAAGGTCAGCAAGATTCGTCAGAATCAAAAAAAACACTTGCACACTTTGCTTTTTGTCTTACCATTTTAACAACAAATACACAAAAAGGTTAAAGTACACATGTGTGAATATGAGTATTGGGCATCTCAATGACTTTATGTCCATTGCTCATTTTTTATTTACTAATCAGAAATGCAATTCACCAGTTCGCCACATGTGACTAGTGGCTAACGTAGTGGACAACACTGTGGTGGAGCACCAGATTTTCATCTGGAAGACCCAAGGTTGAATCCTAGCTGTGGTAATCATTTTTACTCAGTGTTCCGAAACGCACTAGTTTTGTCAATCTCTATCACATAATCTATTAGAGAGAGAGGTAAGATTGCTCAAAGGAATGAAGTCCTTTCATGCACCTGACGAAGGAGCAGCCGCTCCGAAAGCTTGTGATTTCAAATAAAACTGTTGGACTATAACCTGGTGTTGTGTGACTTCTCACTTATGTACAACACACCCATACCTATGGTAGGAATGAGAACCAAATCAAGTTCAGAACCTAAAAAAGATCCAAATTAGGTCCTTTGGCGTTATCCTTCAAATACCTGAAATTTGGCCAAATTTGATTTTTTTTCCCAGATTTGTTTATCCATCACAGAAATTGGCAACATGCATGCTCAGAAGGACAAAATGTATCTCTGTACATGTCCATCTCTATTGAGTGTTTCTTGCCATTTACTCCCTGTATTTTGAGAGGTGGCTACAACAATACTAGTTGCCAGTTTTTAGAAAAATTATTTTTTGTTACTCTGCAACTACATTGCCAGGTGTATATATATTTCCACTTTCCCTAAAAGCCAAGTGAGGTGTTTAGTTGCTGTGTGTTATCTTTTTTTTCCACTGGGAACCGATGTCAGCATCTGTATCTGTATGTGTTATTGGACAAGGGAGAGAAGCAAATTCTGATCCCTACTTCCTGGCAGTCTGGAGAGGGTAGGGGTGCAGCAAAACATGGACAAGTTTGATGAAATATTTGCCCTTTCACAGAATTGTACATATACCCGATTTAGCCTCCTCAGTGCCATTTGACTCGCGCCTGGCAGGGTCATTGAGTTCATCAAATAGACCACATTCAATCATTTCTTCCTGCCAGGGGATGGTGATCGCACCTGTCGAAAATTTATTGTAGAACTGTTTATCCGTGCCAGTGATTTCAATACCTTTGACCTCCGAGAAGTCAGCAATGTCTCCAACATCCTTACAGTACACCGTACTGGGGTCTGGCACAAAAGGAGGATTGATAAGTCCAGCTTCTAACCGTTGAAAGTTGATAGATTTGAAGAAACTGTGTTTTCTAGGGTCATCATTTTCTCCCCTAAAATGAAAACATGGTACTAAATATATGATATATGATTAGCCTAAATTTTCAGTTGGTGTTATACAAATCAAGCATCAAGGTCAGTTTCAGAAAAAACTAATGTGAAGTCATTATATGCCCTTTTATGGTATACTTTTATCAATAAGCATTTCATTTCCTTTACCTCTGCTAAGGAAGAGTTTGGAGATTTGACTGAGTAACAAAAAAGTCGTAATTGACAGAGAGATCAGATTTTTAAATCTTCAAACCCATCATTTAGTCCAGAATTACAAAAGAAAATCTGGAAAAGATGTGCGATATGAAAACCATGTTAAAACACACACCTTTTACTTTATGCACACTTGAGTACTGGAAGTGTCCAGTCATCATACCCAATCTTCCAGTCAAATTCATTACTTTAGATATTGGAGGAATGTTCTAGGAAAATTCATGAAAACTTATTGTCACTTTGCCTAATTATCTAACAGTCCCTTGTAGAGGTAAAAAATAGAATTAGGTACTTTAATCCACCAATGGCTGTGCCTTGTATGAAGGTGATTGCAGCCATTAAACCTGGTTGAAAAGGGGATAAAGATCTGCCTTGTGAGAGTCAGGCTATGAGGACATGAACAAGGGACCATTTACTCCTTAGTAATCTGTCCCCGGTGATTGACTATTTTAGATAATACTGTATAGCCTATATACATATAACAGACATTATGACAACATGTGAGGGGTAACATTGGTCTTTGGTGATGGCACAAAATCAGCAATAGCTAATTGGCAGCCCATTTTCCATTGAAAAGAAATTCAGGCAGGATGTAGAATGTGCTGCTGATTTACGATCATCCATTTTGTGCTATCGCCGAAGACCAGTTTTACCCCCGTGATGGTTACAGAGCTATAATTTAAATTGCTGAATAAGATACACAAGACAGAATTCCAAAAAGTGATGCATAAAAGTAGTGGTAATTTTTGGCAAAACTAGTGCAGCAAATTGCAAATTTGCATGCCCAATTGAGTGCCATGAAATTAAAACCCTCCCAAGCTGACAAAGGGGAAGGTTTGGGGCGAAATTCTCCACTTCTCGGCAGGGTAGTGGATGGGTGGGACTTGCGACACTGCTGTATTTTCCTGGGTCAGTGTTCATTTACTATGTACGTTGGACTCCTGATGGATCCCTGCTACCTATAGGAAGGAACACTGCTGCAGAAGAATATCTAATTTTTTTTAAGGCCACAGCCAAGACCCATATAAATGGAGTGGAGGCCACTCTAAGGCCCCCTTTCCATGCACTGACTTGAGGGAATAAACCATGGCTGCCTGGGATCTACTGATGCATTTCTCTTGGGATTGACAGAGATGGTGGTGGCAAGAAGGAAGATTGTCTGAGAATCCAGGCTCCACTTTTACAGGGAAAAGCAGAAATCCAGCAGACTAGGAGAATTATAAAAAGCAACAAAGGGAATGTGAAAAAAAACTTGCAAGGAATATCAAAACTAATAGCAAAAGTTTTTATAAATATATTAAAAGAAAGAGTGGTAAGGGGAATTGTGGGCCCATCAAAGACAAAAGTAATTGATACTATAAATCATAGAAATTTACAGCACGGAAGGAGGCCATTTCGGCCCATCGTGTCCACGCCGGCTGACAAAGAGCTATCCAGCCTAATCCCACTTTCCAGCTCTTGGTCCATAGCCCTGTAGGTTACGGCACTTCAAGTGCACATCCAAGCACTTTTTAAATGTGGTGAGGGTTTCTGCCTTTACCACCCTTTCAGGCAGTGAGTTCCAGACCCCCACCACCCTCTGAGTGAAGACATTTCCCCTCAAATCCCCATTAAACCTCCTACCAATTACTTTAAATCTATGCCCCCTGGTTGTTGACCCCTCTGCTAAGGGAAATAGGTCCTTCCTATCCACTCTATCTAGGCCCCTCATAATTTTATACACCTCAATAAGGTCTCCCTTAGCCTCCTCTGTTCCAAAGAAAACAAATACAGCCTATCCAATCTTTCCTCATAGCTAAAATTCTCTACTCCAGGCAACATCCTCGTAAATCTCCTCTGTACCCTCTCTAGTGCAATCACATCTTTCCTGTAATGTGGTGACCAGAACTGTACACAGTACTCTAGCTGTGGCCTAACTAGTGTTTTATACAGTTCAAGCATAACCTCCCTGCTCTTGTATTCTATGCCACAGCTAATAAAGGCAAGTATGCCTTATGCCTTCTTAACCACCTTATCTACTTGGCCTGCTACCTTCAGGGATCTGTGAACTTGCACTCCAAGGTCCCTTTGTTCCTCTACACTTCTCAGTGTCCTACCATTTAATCTGTATTCCCTTGCCTTGTTAGCCCTCCCCAAATTCATTACCTCACTTCTCCGGATTGAATTCCATTTGCCACTGTTCTGCCCACCTGACCAGTTCATTGATATCTTCCTGCAGTCTACAGCTTTCTTCTTCATTATCAACCACACAGCCGATTTTAGTATCATCTGCAAATTTCTTAATCATACCCCCTACATTCAAGTCTAAATCATTGATACATACCACAAAAAGCAAGGGACCTAGTACTGAGCCCTGCAGAACCCCACTGGAAACAGCCTTCCAGTCACAAAAACACCCATCAACCATTACCCTTTGCTTCCTGCCTCTGAGCCAATTTTGGATCAAACTTGCCACTTTGCCCTGGATCCTATGGGCTTTTACTTTCGTGACCAGTCTGCCATGTGGGACCTTATCAAAAGCCTTGCTAAAATCCATATACATTACATCAAATGCACTACCCTCGTCGACCTTCCTTGTTACCTCCTCAAAAAATTCAATCAAGTTAGTCAGACACGACCTTCCCTTAACAAATCCATGTTGACTGTTCTTGATTAATCCGTGACTTTCTAAATTAAGATTTGTCCTGTCCCTCAGAACTTTTTCCAATAATTTTCCCACCACCGAGGTTAGGCTGACTGGCCTGTAATTACTCAGGTCTATCCTTTTCTCCCTTTTTAAACAAAGGTACAACGTTAGCAGTCCTCCGGCACCTCACCTGTAGCCAGAGAGGATTGGAAAATGATGGTCAGAGCCTCTGTTATTTCCTCTTTTGCTTCTCTTAACAGCCTGGGATACATTTCATCCGGGCCTGGGGATTTATCCACTTTCAAAGCTGCTAAGCCCCTTAACACTTCCTCTCTCACTATGTTTATTTCATCTAATATTTCACACTCCTCCTCCCTGATTGCAGTGTCTGCATCGCCCCTCTCTTTTGTGAAAACAGACGCAAAGTATTCATTAAGAACCATACCCACATCTTCCACCTCCACACACAGATTATGGTCTCTAATAGGCCCTATTCTTTCTTTAGTTATCCTCTTGCTCTTAATGTATTTATAAAATATCTTTGGGTTTTCCTTGATTTTACTTGCCAAAATTTTGTCATGCTCCCTCTTTGCTTTCCTAATTTCCTTTTTAATTGCACCCCTGCACTTTTTATACTCCTCTAGAGTTTCTGCAGTATTGAGCCCTCAGTATCTGTCATAAGCCTCCCTTTTTTTCTTTATCCTACCCTGAATGTCTCTTGACATCCAGGGGGCTCTAGATTTGTTAGTCCCACCCTTTTTCTTTAAGGGAACATACTTGCTCTGAACCCTCAGGATCTCCTCCTTGAATGCCTCCCGCTGAACTGACACTGATTTACCTTCAAGTAGCTGTTTCCAGTCCACTTTGGCTAAATCCCATCTCAGCTTAGCAAAATTGGCTTTTCCCCAATTGAGAACTTTTATTCCTGGTCTATCCTTGTCCTTTTCCATAACTACCCTAAATCTAACTGAATTATGATCACTAGCACCAAAATGCTCTTCCACCTGCCCAGCTTAATTCCCTAAAACTAAGTCCAGAAATGCCCCCTCCCTTGTTGGGCTTGTTACATACTGGCTAAAAAAGTTCTCCTGAATGCATTTTAGGAATTCTGCACCCTCTAATTTTACACTAATTTTATCCCAGTTTATATTAGGGTAGTTGAAATCCCCTACTATTACTGCCCTATAGTTTTTGCACTTCTCAGAAACTTGCCTACATATTTGCTCTTCTATCTCCCTCTGACTGTTTGGGGGTCTATAGTACACTCCCAGCAGTGTGATCGCCCCTTTTTTGTTCTTCAATTCAACTCATATGGCCTCATTTGATGATCCTTCTAACATATCATCCCTCCTCACAGCTGTAATTGTTTCTTTAATCAATACTGCGACCCCTCCTCCTTTTTTTACCCCCTCTCTATCCCGTCTGAAAACCCTGTAACCAGGAATGTTGAGCTGCCATACCTGCCCTTCTTTCAGCCACGTCTCAGTAATAGCTATAATATCATACTCCCAAGTGTCTATCTGTGCTCTCAGATCACCTGCCTTACTCCCTATACTCCTTACATTGAAGTATATACCATTTAGCACTGCCAAACTCCCTTGTTCTCTTTTTTCTAGCCCTTGCTTCCTCTGTCTTCCAAATTCACTTTCTACTTTTCTGCTTTCTAATTTCAGCTTTGCGTCTCTCCCCTCGTGGGGGAATCTAGAACTAGGTGGCATAATTTCAGAAGAAGGGGGCACCCTTTTAAATCGGAAATGAGGAGGAATTTCTTCTCTCAGAGGGTCGTGAATCTTTGGAATTCTCTTCCCCAGAGAGCTGTGGAGGCTGGGTCATTGAATATATTTACGGTGGAGATAGACAGTATTTTGAACGATAAGTGAGTCAAGGGTTATGGGGAGCGGGCGGGGAAGTGGAGTTGAGGCCAAGATCAGATCGGCCATGATCTTGTTGAGTGGCGGGGCAGGCTCGAGGGGCCAAATGACCTATTCCTGTTCCCACGTCTTATGTTATTATGTAACCTGCAGGGCTATGGACCAAGAGCTGGAAAGTGGGATTAGGCTGGATAGCTCTTTTTCGGCCGGCACAGACACGATGGGCCCAATGGCCTCCTTCTGTGCCGTAAACTTCTATGATTATATGAATCTATTCTCAGGTTCCCATCCCCCTGCCAAGCTAGTTTAAATTGATGATAAGGAAATGGCAGTCTTGTTAAATGAATACATTGGGCTCGATTTTGCCAGGCCCGAGGAGGCGGGATTGGAGGCGTGTGAGTTGTTAAAATCGCCTAAAATGGCGGGCGGGCCTGATCCCACCTCCGAGCAATTTTCCCAAAAGCGTGTTTTCTGACCCCCTTTCCATCCAGCCTCCAAGAGGCGGGATAGGCCCTTAAGGCCCTTAACAACCGCTTAATACCCTCTATAATCCCATTTTGAGAGGCCTTTCCGATTTTTAGTCATTCCCCCCATCCCTCACGCCTCCTCTGGAACATGCCAGGTAATGCTGGCGGCCTCACAAGTGGATTGCTTATGAACAGCTGCAGCTCCACCATTACAAAGGAGTTTTCACCAATGATCATTTGCAGGTGGCAGAACTTTGTTGTTTCAGGTCTGGGGGAACTTTTAGCAGGCATACTGAGTGTTGTGGAAGTTTGGAGCCTGACACCCATCTCCAGTGTGACCTCCTGGGAAACCCCTCTGCCCACCTTGACTAGGCGCTTCCTCAACTGAGGCATATACCAGAAGCATGGCGACCATTTAATTCCTTTCCTCCTGGACATCAGATTCGAATGAAGACCAGTCGCGGCAGCAGCAGAACCATGAGCAACAGCAGCACCAACAGCAGGAGCATCAACAGGAGCGCTAAGCTGCTAGTCACCCACTTGAAGATGCACAGGCCAGAAGTCGCCAGAGCGCGACCATATTGCTGCCCGGGATGCAAGGGACGCACTCATGTTGGTCACATTTGCTTAGCCTGTACAAAAACACTTTTGCCTCGCACCTTCTTACCAGAGCATCGACAATGGACAAGAACCTGCGGATTCCTATCACTCTGACCACCATATTGACAATTGCAAGTCGCTCTAAGCCCTCAATGTGGAAGTCCCATTTGCGAAAGGACACAGGCCACAACTTCAACAGTTTGCCATCAGAATTTTTTATCACAACTAGCAACTGGTGGCATTTCAAAAATAAACACAGCATAACACCCAAGTGACTACCCTTGTGACTACTTGTGCATTATCTTCCTCTTACACGTGCTCCTACGTGGTGCTTCCCCTGTGGCTTCAGCAGATGTGGAGGCCCCTTGCTCACTTTCTTGCTGCTCCTGTCTCGACACCTTTGGCGGCCGTCCTCTGGGGTTGCGAACCTGTGAGGGCTCGGCAACAGTCTGCTGCTCCTGCGGCTGTGCAGGGGATGAGACGCCCATCTCAGTTGGGTGAGGACTCTGGTGGGGCTCTGACCGAGGGCTTTGCAGTGGCATGGTTGTTTGAGCGCTTGGAGAGGAGCCCCAACTTGTTGTCTGCCACCAACATCCCTCTCATGGGTCAGCCCCACTTCAAAGCTAGCAAGTGGCTTGACAGCACCTTGCTGCACTTCAGGGGGGCCATGAGGACCCGTTTCTGCACTGGAAGTCCTACTCCAGAGGACTTCCATGAAGGTCTGGTTTCTATGCTCAGTAGCTGACCATCGCTCCTCAAGAGATGCCAGTCTATTCTGAACAATGACCATGTTTTCTACACTCTGGCGACTTAGCTCCTCCATGGCCATAGCCATCCTCTCCTCTCCTCTACTGTAGCCATCCTTTCCACGGAGGTTGCCATTCTTTCCGTGGTGATGCGTTCATGCGCCAATGCCTCCATAAAGGCTCTGCTCATGTTCGCGATGGACTCCTCCATTCGCTCGACACTCGCAGCGACCCTGGAGACAAAACCTGCCAGAGACTCCTGCACCTGTTCCTGGAGTTCTAGCACCGCTCTCGTTCTGGATGGACCCGGAGGCACAGGGTCGACATGCAGCTGAGCCGAGCTGGCAGAGTCCTGCGCCCTCCGACGAGGACTCTCCACTGCTGTCCCTGTCTCCACCATCTGCTGATGCTCACTTGTGAGCTGTGATACACCAGGTGCCAACACTACTCTATCTTGCAAAGGTCCCACCGAGATGTGAGTGTCTGTGCTGGTGCTGGGTGCGCTGAATTCTGCTGAGGCTGCGCCCTCAGAGGTTGCAGCTTCCTCTGAGGAGTCTGGAAGCTCAGGCTCTTCCACCTGGACAGTGGGGACGGGGGCTTTCGATGGTCCTGTGGGGGAGTAAAGGAAAGAGTTCGAGATGTGAGGTCAAGGTTACATGAACATTGAATAGTGCAGATGATCATAAGTCAATCTGTTAGAGCATCAGATTCATTATCAGTGACTCATGCAATGTCAATGAGAGAGATGCCAAACTACTCTGTCACCAGCTTGCTGCGATGCGCCCATCTGTCCGTCCCCCACTTGGGAATCCTCCTCGATCCTGGCAATTTCCAGGGCCGCCTCTTCCCAGGTGGTGAGCTGGGCTACTGAGGGTGGCCCTCCTCTTGTCATGGCTCTTTCCCTCTTATTGTGGGCTCTCTTTTCCTGCAATGAGTGACTCAAGTGGAGTTTGAGTGAGAATGAAGGAGTGAGTGTAGATAATCCATAGCATAGATGCTTAGAAGGATACAAAGGACCATCCCTGTGTGTTGAAAGTTGTTGTTGTCATGGCATCACAGTGATAGGGAGTGTGAGGGCTGCATGGTCGAATAGTTCAGTGAATGTGACCTTCGAGAGAGAGGGAATGGGTAAGGGTGCAGGCATGTAAGTGTCAAGTGGCATGTGGAGGAAGAGGTTGGCAAAGCAGAGTGCTGGTGAGGAGAGGCGATGGGGATCAGATTAAGGGTGATGGGAAAGTCATACTCACTTTTCCTGTGTGGAGAAGATCATGAAACCTCTTCCTGCATTGCAGCTTTTGTCTGCTGGGGTGGCTTTTTTCTCCCTGAGGAAGGGAACAGCACCTCCTTATTACATCTGGCTCCGTGCACCAGAGCTTGGAGGGAGGGCTCATCAAACCGAGGTGCACACTTTTGCTTGATCGTGGACATTGTCGGGAAATCAACACCTTCATACAATTTGCAGAGCATTTGCAGTCTCCAGAGGAAGCAAGGCTGCTTGCAGGTCTTAAACCCAGCAGCATTGATGACGTCATCGGAGGCGACTTTCTGTATGAAAAGACTCATTGGGCCAGGTGTTCCCACACGCAGGAAATTAATTGCCCAATTAGGGGAAAATCCCACTTTTTCAGCACTTCACGTAGGAGTCGGGGTCCTGACACGATTTCCACCTGACATGCCCCAGCCCGCCCACACTGACAAAATCCAGCCCATTGTATCTGTTTTCACAATAGAGGAAGAGGACCAAATACCAGCGGTACTACGGAACCTAAAAGTAAGTCAAGGGGATGAACTTATTAAACTAATATAAGTAAGAAAATGGTAATGGAGAAAATAATAGGACTTAAGATAGACAAATTTTTAGGACTTGATGGTTTCCAACCTAGTGTATTAAAAGAAACAGATAGGGAAATTGCAGATGTGGTAGTTACAATTTTCCAAAGCTTTAGATTAGGGAATTGTGTGGTTGGATGGGAAAATTAAAAATGTCACTTCATTGTTTAAGAAAGGAGGAAGGGAGAAACCAGGAAACTAAAGACCTGTCAGTTTAACGTCACTCGTTCCTTCATTGTCAATGGGCCAAAATTCTGGAACTACCTGTTTAACAGCATTGTGGGAGTACCTTCATCACATGGACTGTTGTGGTTCAAGAAGTAGGTCCAATACCACCTTCTCAAGGGCAACTAAGGATGGGCAATAAATGCTGGCTTTGTCAATAATGACCACATCGCAAGAATGAATTTTTAAAAAACTTGTAGGGAAGTTACTGGAATCTTATCATCAGAGACAGAGGGCACGATTTTCCCATTGGAGGCAGGTTTCGGTTTGGGTGGGTTCCAAACCCGCCTCCACTGTCAGGTGGGAACATTTGCAATTTTCCCCTAATTGACCAGTTGATTTCAGAGGTGTGGGTTCCCTGGGCCAATTAGTCTTTTGGGACCGAAACTCGCCTCTGCTGAAGTCACTTATCCAGCTTCATTTAAGGGCTGCTTGCTGCCTTGGCTCATTCCACTGGTTTTTGGTCGATGCTGCACCACCTCCAAACTTTTATTTCATTGAAGAATGGCCAGCTCCAAGGCAAGAGCCTCCCCGAGGTTCTCGGATGGCACTGGGTATCCTGGTTGAGGGGGAGCGCGCTAGCAGGGAGGTGCTCTTCCCCTCATCTGGGAGGAAGAAGCCTCCCAAAGAAACGAAGGCTGTGGGGTCCAGCTGGCAAGGGATATATCCTCCAGATCTGTGTGCAGCAGGACATGGCTGCAGTGCTGTAAAAGATTCAATGACCTTGTAAGATCAGGCAAAGTGAGTATACCATCAGCTTGACCCTCCTTCTGCTCCCCTTCTCCTCTCATCACCAGCACTCTGCATTGTCAACCTCCTCCTCCACATCCCACTTTACCCTTGCACCCATCACCATCCCTCTCACGCTATGAACCCAATCACTTCACTATTCGACTATGCTGCCCTCACACTCTCTTTCAATGTTATGCAATGACAATGACTAACAACGCACAGGGAGGGCCCTTGGACATGGAACCTCACTCCATCTTTGTCTCCTTCTAAGCATCTATGCTCTGGACTCTCTACACTCACTCCATCATTCTCACTCCAACTCCACTTGTCTCCCTCACTGCAGGAAAAGAGAGCCCACAATAGAAGGGAAAGGGTGAAGACAGGAGGAGGGCCACCTTCCTTCGCCCTTCTCACCCAGGCTGAAGAGGCAGCCCTGGACATCGCCGGCGTGTGGGTGGAAGTGGGGGACGGACAGACGGGTGATGCAGACCAAGCTGGTGACAGAATAGTTTTGCGTCTCTCTCATTTACACTGAGTGACTGAAATGGCTGCTGGTGTACATTATTAGAATGCCACTTGAGCATCTGCACTATTGCATGTGCATGCCACACTTCCGTGAAATGTCTAACCCATGCCTTTACTCCCCCACAGGACCATCCACAGAGCCCCCCCACCCCCCACTGTCGACGAGGAAGAGGCTGAGCAGCAAGACTCCTCAGGTGAACCTGCAACCTCTGAGGGCGCAGCGTCAGCAGATGTAAGCGCACCCAGCACCAGTGCAGATACGCACACCTTGGTGGGACCTTCGGGACATAGAGTAGTGTTGTCACCGTGTGTATCACATCTCACAGGTGAGCATCAGCAAGTGGTGGAGACAGGGACAGCAGTGGAGAGTTCTTGTCGGAGGTCGCAGGACTCTCCTAGCTTTGCTCCGCTGCATGTGGACCCTCCAGAAGGAGAGCGGTGATGGAACTCCAGGAGCAGGTGCAGGAGTCTCTGACAGGTTTTGTCTCCAGGGTCACTGTGAGTGTGGAGAGGATGGAGGAGTCCAACTCTAACATGAGCAGTGCCTTTGTGGAGGCAATGGCGCATCAACGCACCACCACAGAAAGGATGGCTACCTCCGTGGTTACGATGGCTACCTCTCTTGAAAGGGTATCTACGGTAAAGGAGAGGATGGCTACGACCATGGAGGACCTAAGTCGCCAGAGTAGGACTGTCAATGCAGATATGGGTCCCCATGGCCCCCCTGATGTGCAGCAAGGTGCTCTCAAGCCACTTGTAAGTGCAGAGGTGTACCTGACCCATAAGAGGGAAGTTGGTGGCAGAGAACAAGGAAGCGGTGGCTCCTCTCCAAGCGCTCACACTTCCATGCCACTGCGTAGCCCTCGGTCAGAGCTCCACCAGATTCCGCACCCAACTGAGATGGGCGTCTCAGCCCCTGCACTGCCACAGGATGAGCAGACGTTTGGTGAGCCCTCACAGGCTCGGAAACTCAGAGGACGCCCGCCAAAGGTGTCGAAGCAGGAGCAGCATGAAAGTGAGCCACAGGGGGAGCACGCGTAAGAGAAAAATAAAGCACCATTAGTCACAGGGGTAGGCACTTGGGTGATTGTGTCTGTTTGTTGATGAAATGCCATCCCTGTGTGAATGTATTAAAATTAGGTGATGGCAAACTGTTGGCATGATAGCATCTGTTATTTCGGCTTAAGCAGCTCCACATTGCGGGCTCCGCAACATTTGCGTGGTCAGGTTGGTGGTCAGAGTGAAAGGAGGCCAGAGAGTCATGTCCATTGTCTATCATGTGTTAAGAAGGAGCCAAGCACATGTGCCACAATGGGCAACCTATGCAAATCTGTCCAGGTTGAGTGCATCCCTTGCATCACGGGCAGCCATGTGCTCGCGTGCTGCTGCTGGTAGATGCGCCGCCGCTCGGTCCTCCTCCTCCTCCTCATCCTCATCTGAGGAGGCTATGAACTGAGCCACTTGCTCATCAGGAAGCTGCAAGCCATGATGCTGTGCCATGTTGTGCAGTGCACAGCAGACCACGACCATTCTGGAGACACTGGCTGCTGAATACTGCAGGGCTCCACCTGATCTGTCAAGGCATCGGAATCGCATCTTCAGCAAGCCAATGGTTTGCTCGATGATGGACCTGGTCGAAATGTGGCTGGCGTTGTAGCGCTCCTTAGCCTCATTAGCTGGCCTCCTGATCGGCGTCATTAGCCACTTCTTCAGGGGGTAGCCCTTGTCACCAAGGAGCCATCCGTTAAGTTGGTTTGGCAGATTGAAGAGCGGAGGAACACTAGAGTTCCGCAGGATGAACGAGTCATGGCAATTACCACAGAACTTGGCGCAAACATGCAAAATCTCCTTCTTGTGGTTATACACCAGCTGTATGTTGAGGGAGTGGAAGTCCTTGCGGTTGACAAAGATAGCTGGGTTGTGATGGGGTGCCGTAAGGGCCATGTGTGCAGTCTATGACGCCCTGCACCATTGGCAAGCCTGCTATATTTGCAAAGCCAACTGAACGCGCGGTTACACTTGCTTGATCCCTTGAGAAGTGGATGTAATTGTGCGCCTTTGCGAAAAGGGCATCGGTAACCTGCGTGATGCAACTGTGAGCGGCCGACTGGGAGATGCCGCTGATGTCTGCTGATGATCCCTGGAAGGAGCCTGAGGCAAAAAAGTTGAGTGTGGTGGTGACTTTGACAGCCACTGGTAAGGGGTGTTTACCTGCTCCTCTGAGCTCCAGGTGTTGGTGCAGCAGTGCGCAGATGTTTCCGACAACCTCTCGCGAAATTCTCAGCCTCCTTTGGCACTGCTGCTCACTCATGTTGAGGTAGCTCATCCTCTGTCTATAAACCCTGAGAGGGGGGTATCTCCTGCGGTGATGTGCTGCCATGCGCTGGTGCCTTCTGCCCTGTGCAGCATCAGGTGGGTGAGCAGGAGGTTGGCACTCCTGATGCTGTTGCTGCTGAGCTGCCTGGTTCTGCTGCTGCTGTGGCTGGTCCTCATCCGAATCTGGGGTCCATGATGAAAGGAAATAAATGGTTCCCATGCTGCTGGCAGATACCTCCGTTGGGGAAGCGCTCAGTCCAAGCGGGGAGAGGGTTTTCTAAGGAGGTCCCACAGTTGAGAGATAGAAGCTGCAGCACCTCCGACTTCGGTAGGCCTGCTAAAAGTGCTGAAAGACCTGTGGAACAAAAGTTCTGCCACCTGCAACTGCTCCCTGATGAAAGCTCCGTTTTAATGGTGGAGCTGCAGCTGTGAGGAGGCCACCCGCCAGGATCAGCTGGCGTGGTTTAGGAGGGTCGTGCAACACGCGCAAAATGTGGCAAAATAATAAAGGCCTGTCAAAATAGGATTATAGAGTCCCTTAACGACTATTTAAGCGTCTTAACTACCTGTCCCGACTGATAGAGGCAGGACCGAATCGCACCCATCAAATCCGCCTCTGGCAAAATTGCTTGGAGGCGGGTTCTGAATCCGCGCTCACTTTTTGCGTTTTTCCCAACTGTCCCACTTCCTCGGGGCTGGGAAAATCGCGGCCAGAGTAACTGAACACTGGAACAAGTATGAGCTGATCAAAGAGAGCTAGCATGGATTTGTGAAAGGTAGATCATGTCTGACTAAGCTAGTTGAATTTTTTGAGGAGGTCACTAACATAGTGGGCAGGGGAGTGTCTATGGAGGTTGCCTATATGGACTTCCAGAAGGCATTTGATAATATTCCGCACAAGAGGTTATTTGCAAAAATAAAATTGCATGAAATTGGGGGTAACCTTGTGATATGGGTTGGGAGGGACTTAGGAGATAGAGACTATGGATGAAGAGAATGTACTCTGATTAGCAGGATGTGACAAGTGGTGTTCCCCAGGGATCTGTACTGGGGCCTCAGCTTTTTACCAGGGAGTTGTAGATCCAAGTTTGCAGATTACACTAAATTAAGAGGCATAGTAAGTTGCGTAGATGGGAGCAGGAAGTTGCAAAGGGACATTGACATATTAAGTGAGTGGGCAAAACTGTGGCAGATTGAGTTCAGTGTGGGGAAGTGTGACGTTAGCTGTTTTGGATCTGAGAAAGAAAAATGGGAATATTTTCTTAATGCCAAGAGACTAGAAACAGAGGAGGAGGAAAGGGATGTGGGTGTCCAAGTACACAAATCGCTAAAAGCTAGTGCACAGATACAAAAAGTAGTCAAACAGGCTAATGGCTTTTTATCTCAAGGGGACTGGAATACAAGGGGAGCTAGTTATGCTTCAGTTGTACAGAGCATTGGTCAGACCTAATCTGGAGTACTGCGTTCAGTTTTGGGCACCGCACCTCAGGAAGGATATATTGGCCTTGGAGATGGTACAGCGCAGATTCACCAGGGATTAAAGAGTTAAATTATGAGGTCAGGTTCCATAAACTTGGCTTGTATTCCCTTGAGTTGAGAGGGTTGAATGATGATCTAATTGAGGTGCTTAAAATGATTAAAGGATTCACTAGGGTAGATACAGAGAAGCTATTTCCTTTGTTTTGGGAATGCAAAACAAATCTTAAAATTAGAGATAGGCCATTCGGGAGTGAAAGCAGGAAGTACATTTTCCGCACAAAGGGTAGCGGAATTCTGGAGTTCTCTCCCCAAAGGGCTGTGGATGCTGGGTCAATTGAAATTTTCAAGACTGTGATTGTCAGATTTTTTATTAGGCAAGGATGTGGATCAAAGATGGGTAAATGGATTTGAGGTACATATTAGCCATGATCTAATTGATTGGTGGAACAGGCTCAAAGAGCTGAATGGCCTACTCCAGTTCCTATGGGGAAGGAGTGGTCACCCTGGCGGGGGCAGGTGGGGGGAGATTGAGGTCCAGACAAGACTGTGGTGGTCGATATCACCGACTGTTCCACCGCATTTTCCAATTTCAGGCAAGGATAATGAAGGAAAGTTGTGTGAATTAAAACAGTAAATTATGGCACTATGTATAATTAAAAATAATGGATGAATTAGATCAGAGGATGGGAAATGGAAGATTGATTTGCAAACACTGTAAATGCTGCCATTGATTTAAATTCTTGAATTTACAGTGCCCACTTCATAGTGAAATACGTCTCTAAATGATAGTATTTAAGCAATTTTTTACATCTCAATGTTGATATGAAAAAGAGGTTTTGTTATTAACACCCTCCATTATATCAGTGACTCTGGCATACAAAAGAGTATTTTAATGGGAAAGAATAGCATTATGCAATATTAATGATATTGTTGCAGATGGACACAATGGAAAGTACTCTGACTCACCTAGCTACAGGAAATGGACATGTGCCTCATTTCTAGTTTTAATTGTATTTCAGAGTATGTAGTACAGTACTGATTTATGTATTTAAAGCTGCTTACCTGCAGCCCAAACGTTCTTCTAAGTTCTTTGCCAAAAACAGTCCGCAAATGTCTTTTGACTCTTCTGTGAAGTTGGGGTGCCCATATTTCACTTCATCTTCCAGTGTTCTCCTTTTTACTTCATCTTTACTGACCTTTTCTTTATAATCCTTGAAAGGTGTTCGGCCTGTAATCATTTGGTAAATGCTGCATCCCAGAGCAAACCAATCCACAGAGTATTTGTAATTTTCTTCTTTTAAGATCTCTGGCGCCATATAACCATTAGTTCCAGCCTGCAGTAAAAAATACAAAGAACATTTATAAGTACATAAGTAAATGCAAAAGCATCCCTACATGTCTAAAAATGTTAAAAAAAACAAATCTGAAGGCACTGTATCTGAATGCTAGAAGCATTCGTAATAAGGTAGACGAATTAACATTGCAAATAGATGTTAACGGATACGGTATAATTGCAATTACGGAGACATGGCTGCAGGGTGACTAAGGCTGGGAGCTGAATATCCAAGGATATTCGATATTTAGGAAGGACAGGCAAAAAGGAAAATGAGGTGGGGTGGCGTTGTTAATAAAGGACAAAATCAGAGCAATAGTGAGAAAGGATATTGGCTCAGAAAATCAAGATGTAGAATCAGTCTGGGTGGAGCTAAGAAGCACCAAGGGGCAGAAAACATGGGTGGGAGTTGTCTATAGGCCTTCAAACAGTAGTGCTAATGTAGGGGACGGCATCAAACAGGAAATTAGAGATGCATGTAATAAGGGCACTACAGTAATCATGGGTGACTTTAATTTACATATAGACTGGCCAAACCAAATTAGCAATAATACTGTGGAGGATGAATTCCTGGATTGCATACGAGATGGTTTTTTAGACCAGTACGTTGAGGAGCCAACTAGGGAACAGGCTATCCTAGATTGGGTATTGTGCAATGAGAAGGGGTTCATTAATAATCTTGTTGTGCGGGGTCCTTTAGGGAAGAGTGACCATAACATGATAGAATTCTTCATTAAGATGGAAAGTGAAGTAGTCCAATCCGAAACTAGGGTCCTAAATCTAAACAAAGGAAACTACGAAGTTATGAGGGTTGAGTTGGCTTTGATAGATTGGGGAGCTTCATTAAAAGGCATGATGATGGATAGGCAATGACTAACATTTAAGGAATGAATGCATGAATTGCAACAGTTATACATTCCTTTCTGGCGTAAAAACACAAAAGGAAAAGCGGCCCAACCATGGCTAACAAAAGAAATTAAGGATAGTATTAGATCCAAAGAGGAGTCATATAAAGTTGCCAGAAAAAGTAGCAAGCCTGAGGATTGGGAACAGTTTAGAATTCAGCAAAAAAGGACCAAGCGATTGATTAAGAGGGGAAAAATAGAATATGAGAGTAAACTTGCAAGGAACATAAAAGAGGACTGTAAAAGCTTCTACAAGTATGTAAAAAGAAAAAGATTAGTGAAGACAAATGTAGGTCCCTCACAGTCAGAAACGGGAGAATTTATAATGGGGCACAAGGAAATGGTGGAGCAATTAAACAAATACTTTGGTTCAGTCTTCACAGAAGAGGACACAAATAACTTCCCAGATATACTAGGGAACCAAGGGTCTAGTGAGCAGGAGGAACTAAAGGAAATTAGTATTAGTAAAAAAAATAGTGCTGGAGAAATTAATGGGACTGAAAGCTAATAAATCCCCAGGGCCTGATAATCTGCATCCCAGAGTACTAAAAGAGGTAGCCATGGAAATAGTGGCTGCATTGGTTGTCACCTTCCAAAATTCTATAGATTATGGAACAGTTCCTGCAGATTGGAGGGTGGCAAATGTAACCCCGCTATTTAAAAAAGGAGGGAGAGAGAAAACAGGGAACTACAGACTGGTTAGCCTAACATCAGTAGTAGGGAAAATGCTAGAGTCTACTATAAAGGATGTGATAACAGGATACATAGAAAATATCAATGGGATTAGACAGAGTCAACATGGATTTATGAAAGGGAAATCGTGTTTGACAAACCTATTGGAGTTTTTTGAGGATGTAACTAGTAGAATAGAAAAGGGAGAACCAGTGGATGTGGTGTATTTGGATTTTCAGAAGGCCTTTGATAAAGTCCCACATAAGAGGTTAGTGTGCAAAATTAAAGCACATGGGATTGGGGGTAATATACTGGCATGGATTGAAAATTGGTTAACAGACAGGAAACAGAGAGTAGGAATAAATGGGTCTTTTTCGGGGTGGCAGGCGGTGACTAGTGGGGTACCGCAGGGATCAGTGCTTGGGCCCCAGCTATTCACAATATATATCAATGATTTGGATGAGGGAACCAAATGTAATATTTCCAAGTTTGCTGACGACACGAAACTAGGTGGGATTGTGAGTTGTGAGGAGGATGCAAAGAGGCTTCAAGGCAATTTAGACACATTGAGTGAGTGGGCAAATACATGGCAGATGCAGTATAACATGGATAAATGTGAAGTTATCCACTTCGGTAGGAAAAACAGAAAGGTAGAATATTATTTAAATGGTGATAGATTGGGAAATTCTGATGTACAAAGGGACCTAGTACACCAGTCACTGAAAGCAAACATGCAGGTGCAGCAAGCAGTTAGGAAGGCAAATGGTATGTTGGCCTTCATTACAAGGGGATTTGAGTACAGGAGCAAGGATGTCTTACTACAGTTATACAGGGCCTTGGTGAGACCACACCTGGAGTACTGTGTGCAGTTTTGGTCTCCTTACCTAAGAAAGGATATACTTGCCATCGAGGGAGTGCAGCGAAGGTTCACCAGACTGATTCCTGGGATGGCAGGACTGTCGTATGAGGAGAAATTGGGTCAAGTAGGCCTGTATTCACTAGAGTTTAGAAGAATGAGAGGGGATCTCATTGAAACATATAAAATTCTGACAGGGCTAGACAGACTGGATGGAGGGAGGATGTTTTCTCTGGCTGAGGGGTCGAGAACGAGGGGTCTCAGTCTCAGGATACGGGGTAGGACATTTAGGACTGAGATGAGGAGAAATTTCTTCACCCTGAGGGTGGTGAACCTGTGGAATTCTCTACCACAGAAGGCTGTGGAGGCCAAGTCACTGAATATATTTAAGAAGGAGATAGAAAGATTTCTAGACACAAAAGGCATCAAGTGGTATGGGGAGAGAGGGGGAATATGGTATTGAGATAGAGGATCAACCATGATCATATTGAATGGCGGAGCAGGCTCGAAGGGCCGAATGGCCTACTCCTGCTCCTATTTTTCTATGGTTCTATGTTTACACTATTAAACTAATTAAAATTTATTTGCCATATATTCCCAACGAAATTGTTTATCTACCAATAACTGGGTACCATAGGTCTTTGCGTAATGTGAGATGCAATCTTTGTGTAATCCAGGTGCAATGGAAGTGCATCAATGTTGTGCACGGAAATGTCTGAATTAATGTACAATTATTGTTAGGCAGTGATCACAATACTGTAATGTAATAAGAAGGTTCATATGGCATTATGATGTGAAAGATTGAAGTTGAAGCAGTTTATAAACCATATTTAGACTTTGAGAGTAAATTCAGTAATCAGAGTGCAATTTAGGACTGGAACAGTAAACATGAGTCATGGATGCAACTAGATGGAGCAGAAATCAGCCTACTTTTTAAAATTCCAAAATATTGCTGTTATTATCTGTTAAGATAAAATGGACTAGCATTAATTTGCATTGGTGCTTATTTTGCAAAGCTCATTTATTGGAAAGTGAAACTTGCAGTAATTAATGTTTATATTCTCTCTCTTTACTCAATTTTTAACTTTATATCATTCTTTTTATTTGTTTTGCTATCTTTTCTTTCCCATTTTATTTGATCTTTTTCATTTTTATTTCTTTTTTCCTTTCTCTAACTTTACTGTCAATTTCCCCTTATCCTTTCTCTCTGTTGACTTATGCTGGAAACAGTGCCGGAGCACTGGTACCCCCCCCACGATCTTGCCCAAATGACCATTCTTCTATTAACTCAGAGATTCAGTGATCTTCTTCTTAGGCAGTCCCTCGGAACCGAGGATGACTTGCTTCCACATTAAAAATGAGTTCTCAGGTGACTGATGAGTCCAATGCGAGACCTACAGTCTCTGTCACAGGTGAGGCAGACGGTGGTTGAAGGGGCACTTTCTCCTCCACTTTGTGCGGTCTTGGGCCAGGGATTCCCAGGTGTCGGTGGGGATGTTGCACTTTTTCAAGGAGGCTTTGAGGGTGTCCTTGAAGCGTTTCCTCTGCCCACCTGGGGCTCTCTTGCTGTGTCGGAGCTCCGAGTAGAGCACTTGTTTTGGGAGTCTCGTATCGGGCATGTGGACGATGTGACCCGTCCACCGGAGCTGATCGAGCGTGGTCAAAGCTTCGATGCTGGGGATGTTGGCCTGAGTGAGGACACTGACGTTGGTGCACCTATCCTGCCAATGGATTTGCAGGATCTTGCGGAGGCAGCGTTGGTGGTACCTCTCCAGTGTTTTGAGGTGCCTGATGTACATGGTCCATGTCTCTGAGGCATACAGCAGGGCGGGAATCACTGCTGCTCTGTAGACCATGAGCTTAGTGCCGGGTTTGAGGTCCTGGTCTTCAAACACTCTCTTCCTCAGGTGACCGAAGGCTGCACTGGCACACTGAAGGCGGTGTTGGACTTCGTCATCGACGTCTGCCCTTGTTGACAGTAGGCTCCCGAGGTATGGAAAGTGGTCCACGTTGTCCAAGGCCTTGTCGTGGATTTTGATAATCGGGGGGCAGTACTGTGTGGCGGGGGCAGGTTGGTAGAGGACCTTTGTCTTACGGATGTTTAGTGTAAGGCCCATGCTCTCGTACGCTTCAGTGAAGGTGTTGACGATGGTTTGGAGTTCGACCTCAGAGTGAGCACAGACGCAAGCGTCATCTGCATACTGTAATGAGTTATTCAACCATGTGGCCCCTCTTAACTGAGCCCCGTCCTCATCTAACATGCACACAACTGCACTGCCAATATGGATTGCTAGAAAACAGTCAGCATGAGGAACCCTGGCTGATTTTTTTTTCTCCTTTACTAGGCTAGGGTCACAGATTACTCAGTGCTGTCCTGGCTGAGATATGTCAACAAAGACTAGAGATCAAAAGTAACAGAACATAATGCCACTGGGGGAGATTAAAATTTATTTCTGTGTTTTCGCATTTCTCATTATTCTTTTGTTTCTTTTACTGCGTACTTTGCTTTCTGATTCTCTTTTATTTTATTTTCATGTCTCCGTGTACTCCTGGTTCTAGTGTCATTACAGTGGTTTTGCCATTCTTCATCTTCTTGCCCTGCCAGCTCAACAGCATGGACAGGTTGCAATTGCAGATCTAATATCACAGCATCTTTATTTCTCTCTCCCACTTTTCTAAAAAGTCTTTAGCTTTTCATGAGCCATGCATTTGTCATTCCCAACTGAGGAGATGAGCAGATGACAGTGTTTCTGAGCTCTCCCAATATTGCTATTTACTAAAAACCAGACGAGGATGGGTATCGGCAGTTTCCTGGAATGTAATCTCAGGCTTCGTTAATCACAGCTACTGCCTGAAGTGCAATTTCTGCGGTCTCATTAATGTATAAACCACTCAAACTTCACTTTTTGATTTATGACGCCATTACAATCTCTCCATTATTGTAGCCTTGTTACACACTTCCACCTAACTATTATAATTCCCATGTTTTAAATTAAGTGACCAATTTAATAATATTTTAGATCTTACCCAAGAGTTACAAATTAATGTTGCACATTATTAATGTTACACAGTTATTAATAGGGAAGTTTATTTTTCATTTTTTTGTCTGCTGTTTTGCATATGCCATTTGAAACCAAGGATACTTGTGTTTACACAAGTATAGAGGCTTAAATGGGATTAAGAGGATTTTCTGAGATGAAGACAATGATGTATTCTAAAAATAATTAAGTTAATTGCAGTAATTTTCCATATTGAAATTAAACTATGACTTGAGTTCCCGATATCAGTGGCGGTGAATCAAGCAAGAACGTTCTGTAACTTTATATCTTTAAATATATTTATTGAAAAGCTCAATCAAGGTATGCATTTGATTACAGTATTTATAAAATTCTTGACAGTTATTTTTAAAATTAGATTCAACACAATAGTAATTTACAAAGAGTGTTGAAACCGTGAAATTGGTCGATACTTTGTAAGACAAATGTTAATAATTAATTCAGTATTATTACAGTATTGATAGGGAGGGCAGAGGACATGAACTGACATTGCGGTCACTCAAAAATGAGTAAATGTTGCATTTGTAGCATTAATGATCCGGATTTTGCAATCGGCGGTGAACGAACGCCGCTCGCCATTCATTATGCTTACAGCTACCCACAGACTTTTAGTGGACTTTTGCACAGCAACTTACGGTAATTGGAAAGCCTTTTCAGTGTGGCATCTTCTACAGGGCACCTGGGACCTGTGTGAACAGGGCAAGCAACAGCGTGCCTCTTCAACCAATCAAGTTGAAGAATCCTCACTGAGACTCAATGTAAAATCATGTACAGAAAGCAAAATAAAGAGAAGGAAAGAAAGGCTGGATTAAGAGAGAGAGATAAAAGAGACAGAAAGAAAAAGTAAAAACGAATGTTCATGTTCAGTGCCAAAGAGGTTGTTTGGTAATAATTAAGTCTTATCACGCTGTTAAAAATTCACTTGCACGTGAATGGACAAGCCCATACTTTTTCTGGTGTGTTTAGTGGGTATCTAGTGGGTAAGTACCACAACTTCACGTGTTTTAATGCCAAATCTATCGGCGAGGTACTGGTATAGCGCAACTTGCGGAGGAGCAGGGCAAATGTGACAGCAACTTCCTGATTTACTGCACATGTGTGGATGCCGGAAGTAGCTGTCCGATTTACTCCTATTCCTACCGCAAAATCCGGGCCAATGTGATTTTTACAGCAGAATTACACTGAAGAAGTCAGATTAAATCCAGCAATATAATTAGTGAATTCCTCTTATCTGCTGACATAACAATTAAATAAGGGCTTTATTGGCATATTTGTGATTGGATTTTACTTGATACCATTACGAGATTTATATATTTCTAAACCACAATAATTTTGTAGGGGCCTGTGTGTCTACAGTGCGTGTTCGTACTTACTGTCTGGCTAATGACTTTGCCCTCTTCAACTCTGACTGCAAGCCCCAAATCTGAGAGCCTGCAGTTGCCATTGTCATCCAGTAAGACGTTCTCAGGTTTCATGTCACGGTACACAATATTCAGAGAGTGAAGGTGCAAGATTCCACAGGTAATCTGGGCTGTGTAATATATTGTACGGTTCATTTCGATTCCTTTTTCTCCAATGTTGTAAATATGAAATTTCAGATCTCCTCCATTCATCAAGGTCATGACCAAGCAGAGGTGGTTCTTGGTTTGATAAGCATAGGCTAGATTGACAATAAATGGGCTGTTCACCTTTTCCAAGATCTCCTTCTCAAGGAGGGCCATTTCCTCCCCATGTTTCTTTTTCAGTCGCTTCTTGTCTAACTGTTTACAGGCATACATTTTGCCACTTATTTTCACTTGTATAGCACATACCTAAACAAGGCAAAGTTTGACACTCTTAATTAAAATAATAATACATCTTAATCCATTTATTTTAAACTTTAGACAATACTTGTGTAAATCCAAAAGGTTAAACAATACTTCTGCCAACAAATAAAAATAGTGTTTGCTGTACGTTTTTTCATCTGATTGAATATATCTAAATGCTAAGATGCTTTGTTAAATTACTAGGAAGATAATTATTTTGAAACAAATTACTCTATAAATGTTTTTTTCAAGATTTTAAGTTTTACAAAATAGAGATCTTACCTCTCCAAATCCCCCTTTGCCTAAAACTCTGAATTGATAAAAGTACTTTTCAGTTATAGGCTGCCGTTCAAAGGTTTTCCACTGCAAGAACTTGTCAAAAAATGGACTGTTTTGAAAGTCTTGGAAAGGCTGTCCCATGAGGAACTTTTTAGTTTCTGATTCAACCATAGCCAGGAGTTCCTCAAAGTCCTTTTCTGCTGCATTTGTACACTTATCAGCCAGTTCTTGGCTGAGGAAGGAGAGATAATTTTTGGAATCAGGTTTCAGAAATTTAGTCACAATGTTCTGTTGCAGGTTGTCCTTTACCCCATTTTCAGCTAGATAAAAGTTGGTAACTTCATTTACAAAATCAACAGCAACTTGATATTCTTGGACTGTTGCTGTAAACAGATGAAACAACTTCTTGCCAATTGGTTGCTTTTCACACATACTCTCGTATTCAATATCGATATTTTGCTTCGTTGAGAGACAATGCACACGACTTGGTAGAGTCAAACTTTTTCGTCTCTTTCGCATTTCCTTGATATCTCCATCCACACTTTTCCTGGCTTGCAGGTAAACCGTGTTGGCAATTAGGTTATCGAGTGCTCCCATATCACACATGTTGTTTTGTTTTGTAGATCCTCACTAGGTGTGAAAACGTCTGATAGTTTGCCTGCACCTTGTGTAGCTATGAACAAACTGAGTTTTTGTACCATTAAATACCTCACGGATTTCCCTAAGTACCTTTAGGTGTCCTATTCAGGGATTATGATGCATAAGAGGTTTCTATCTTAAGTAGATTTCAACTTTCTATGTTTAGTTGTCAGTGACATTTATGAAATGCAGTTGATAACATATTTAAATAGGTGGTCAGCTACAATTGACTTCAGTCGCTTTCATAACTTGTCCTTTCACCTTACAAAATATTTTACTGATAAATATTTGAACTGTAGCATGAATTTTTGAAAACTGATCCTGTTCACAACAAATTAATTTTCTGTTATGTTATCAACTGTTAACACTGACAACTAAACATAGAAAGTTGAAATCTACTTAAGATAGAAACCTCTTATGCATCATAATCCCTGAATAGAACACCGAAAGGTACTTAGGGAAATCCGTGAGGTATTAATGGAACTTAAATTTTAAGTAACCAAAGAAAAATGACCTAGGTATAAATTTTGGAAACTTGCAAACGGAAGTATAGGTGTGTGTCATGTAGCTTCTTCACATGTTACAAGGACGTGGCTTAGAAAAAGGTAATTCTATCACGAGGTTATTGTAATTGTAGCTAAGGCCCATGCTCATGTTCTATGGGAGCTGTCGATTAAGGTTGATAGAAACATCAGCAGTCTTTAGTGATGTATTCATTTAAGCAAATAATGCGAGATCATAGAAACTTACAGCACAGAAGGAGGCCATTTGGCCCATCATGCCTGTGCTTGCTCTTTGAAAGAGCAGTCGTGCTTAGTCCCACATACCGGCTTTTTGACCTTCACCCTGTAAGTTCCTCAACCTCAGTACCTGTCCAACTCCCTTTTAAAATTATTTATGGAATCAGCTTCCACCACCTTTTCAGGTAGAGCGTTTCAGATCCCGGCAACTCTCTGAGTCAATACATTTCTCCTCACCTTCCCTCTAGATCTTTTGCCAATGATTTTAAATCTAAGACCTCTGGTTATTGACCCACTCACCAGAGTTTTTCTACTCTATCAAAACCTTTCATCATCTTAAAACTCTAGTAGGTCACCTCTTAACCTTCTCTGTTCCAAGGAGAACAGTCCTAACTTCTTCAAAATCTCCTCATAACTGAAGTCCCTCCCTGGTAACATCCTGGTAAACCTCCTCTGCACCCTTTCTAAGACCTTTACATCTTTCCTGAAGTGTGGTGCCCAGAATTGTCCACAATACCCCAGCTGAGGCCTAACCAGTGATTTATAAAGTTCTAGCATGATCTCTTTGCTTTTATATTCTATTCCTCTATTTATAAACCCAAGTAACCCAAATGCTGTTTTAACCACCTTATCAACTTGCCCTGCCACCTTTAAGGATTTGTGTCTATGGACACCAAGATCTCTCTGCTCATCTATACTTTTCAAAATCATACCATTTATAGTATACCGTCTTTCCATATTAATCCTCCCAAATTGCATCACTTCACACTTCTCCGCATTGAACTTCATCTGCCATGTATCCACCCATTTCACCATCCTGTCTATGTCATCCTGAAACCTCTAACTATCCTCATCACTATCTACTACTTTGCCAAGTTTTGTTTCATCTGTAAACTTTATAATGCTGCTCCCTACACCCAAGTCTAGGTCGTTAATAAAAATTGAAAAGAGTAATGGACCCAAAACTGATCCTTCGGGAACACCACTACAAACCACCTCCCAGTCTGAAAAACATCCATCCACCACCACCCTCTGCTTCCTGTCACTGAGACAATTTTGTATCCATACCGCCACTTTCCCCTTAATTCCATGGGCTTCCATCTTCTTAATAAGCCTCCTGTGTGGCATTTTGTCAAATGCCTTCCAAAAGTCCATAGATATATCTACTACACTACCTTGATCAACCTTTTCTGTTACCTCATCAAAGAATTCAATCAAGTTAGTCAAGACACGATTTGCCTTTAACAATCCATGCTCTCCTTGATTAACCCATGCCTCTCCAAATGAAAGTTTATTATGTCCCTGATTATGGTTTCCAATAACTTCCCCACCACTGATATTTGTCTGGCTGGCCTATAGTTTCTTGGTTTATCCCTCTCCCCTAACTTGAATAGAGATATTGAATATTTTACTGCAGTTCGTTCATGAAATAAGTATAAGGAAATAGTGCGACTGAAATTAACTATGTGTTACAAAATTTAAGTAGATATTACAAAAATATTTTTAAACGTTATTTTAAAAGAGAACAGTATATGAGTGCAATTATACTGTAGCTAGCAATTTCAGACATTGAATTTTAAATGTATACAGCCTGGGTAGGAGGGTCAGTACTTTCAAGAGTTTTAAATAACCTCTGGGTAAAGTTTATAAAGTATCTAACAGGACAACAGACCCCCTAAGCACTTTGTAAATGGATTTCACACCATAAGAACATAAGACGTAGGAACAGGAGTAGGTCATTTGGCTCCTCAATCCTGCTCCGCCATTCAATAAGATCATGGCTGATCTGATCTTGGCCTCAACTTCACTTCCCTGCCCGCTCCCAATAACCCTTGACTCCCTTACCTTTCAAAAATCTGTCTATCTCCACCTTAAATATATTCAATGACCCAGCCTCCACAGCTCTCTGGGGAGGAGAATTCCAAAGATTCACGACCCTCTGAGAGAAGAAATTCCTCCTAATTTCCGATTTAAAAGGGTGCCCCCTTATTCTGAAATTATGCCCCCTAGTTCTAGATTACCCCACGAGGGGAAACATCCTCTCTGCATCTACCCTGTCAAGCCCCTTCAGAATCTTATATGTTTCAATAAGATCCCCTCTCATTCTTCTAAACTCCAATGAGTATAGGCCCAACCTGCTCAACCTTTCTTCATAAGACAACCCCTTCATCTCCGGAATCAACCTCGTGAACCTTCTCTGAACTGCCTCCAATGCAAGTATATCCTTCCTTAAATAAGGAGACCAAAACTGTACGCAGTACTCCAGGTGTGGTCTCACCACCGCCCTGTACAGTTGTAACAGGACTTCCCTACTTTTATACTCCATTCTCTTTGCAATAAAGGCCAACACTCCATTTGCCTTCCTAATTACTTACTGTACCTGCATGCTAACTTTTTGTGATTCATGTACAAGGACCCCCAGATCCCTCTGTACCTCAGCATTTTGTAATCTCGCCCCATTTAAATAATAATTTGCTTTTTTATTTTACCTACCAAAATGGATAACCTCACATTTTCCCACATTAAACTCCATCTGCCAGATTTTTGCCCACTCACTTAGCCTATCTATATCCCTTTGGAGATTCTTTGCGTCCTCCACACAATTTGCTTTCCCACCTATCTTTGTATCATCAGCAAATTTGGCTACATTACACTCAGTCCCTTCATCCAAGTCATTAATATAGATTGTAAATAGTTGAGGCCCCAGCACTGATCCCTGCGGCACCCCACTAGATACAGTTTGCCAACCTGAAAATGACCCATTTATCGAATGCCTTCTGGAAATCCAAATACATGACATCTACTGGTTCCCCTTTATCCACCCTGCTCGTTACATTCTCAAAGAACTCCAGCAAATTTGTCAAACATGATTTCCCTTTCATAAAACCATGCTGACTCTGCTTGACTATATTATGATTTTCTAAATGTCCTGCTACCACTTCCTTAATGATGGACTCCAGCATTTTCCCAATGACAGATGTAGAGGGTGGTGTGGTAGGGTCAGCTTCACCTCTGACTCAGTGAGCGGTTCGAATCGCTCCCATGCCCCTGGTTCTAGACCTTGGACTTATTTGGGGGTTGTGAACAAAGATGCAGTAGACAACAGGTTTTGATGAAAGAGTTTTGACTTTTATTCAAGAAAGTAAAACACAACGCAAACACTCTTAACACTCTAAAGGTGGGGAACACTTCGGTACACGCGAGGGAAATAACATTAGAGGAATACTTCACCCCTCCCAATCCCACTTCACTAGCTAGGTTGGACTCTGGAGAACCAGGGTTAATGCTCACCAAATGAATCCTTGACAGTTGAGAGTTAGGGTTTAGAGTCTTTTGAGTAAAAGGTTTCGTAAGGCCCTTGTTGCCGCGAGGTGTCCGATGGTCACTGAGGCGGTTGCTCTGGTCTCTTCTTGCATGTTGGCCTATTTCTGGAGCTGTTGGCTTTCTTTGTTGAACTGCTTTCTGTTTAAACTGTCTTCTTCCGAGCTGTGGAACTGCCTTCTTGCAGAACTGTGGAAACTGCCTTCTGCCTGCTTGTTGAACTTGAACTGTTTTACTGGAGAGCTCCCTTCTTACTGAACTGTCTTCTTTAACTGCCCAACTTGCTTGTCCTGAACTCTGTAATTCCAGCACTGACTTCTGCTGAAAAACAGGCTTTCAAATTGAACTGCAGAACTGCCTTCTGTTGAACTTGAACTGTTGTTACTGCTTTTTTTTGTACTGCTTGATGGGCCTTCAATTATACTAAATTGAAGTGGCCTTATCAAAACCAAATCAAATCCCGGTCATTGTAAGACCTCGTTAACAGTAACGACTTTACTAGCATGTTAACTGGTTTTGTAAATGTGTGAAGTGGTTTCAGGATAGCTCCATCCTGTCGATCTGTTGTTTAATCGGAGTTTGAATTGTCCTCATGTATTGGGTTTCTTGACTGGGCCAAGGACTTCGATCAAATATTTGCTTTATGCATGTCTTTAATGGGTTCTGTAATCGGTTTGATGGGACCTGTTGTTTTGGGTGGGACTGTCTCCTCCTAGGGTCTGTTGTCAAAATGTTAATGCTTGCTGGGGCTTGAGTGAGGTCATCCCGATTCCCCAGACAATGCAATTTAACTGCAATACCCAAAACTGCTTTTGCAGAGGTCGACCCCAACTTCCTTCACAGCCTTTTCTCCCTTTACAGGCCCAGACATGCTTTTAAAATGCCAAAACTTGGTTTTTGGTCTTACAGTCTCTTATGTTAGGCCCAAATGCATTTTTATCACTCTGAGGTAGCTCCAAAGTCCTTTTTCCTAAGGTTTTGGGGATCTGCAAATTTTGAAAACCTTACACAGATGTTCGGCTAACTGGCCTATAGTTTCCTGCTTTCTGTCTCCCTCCTTTCTTAAATAGGGATGTTACATTTGCGGTTTTCCAATCCGCTGGGACCTCTCCAGAATCCAGGGAATTTTGGTAGATTACAACCACTATCTCTGCAGCCACCTCTTTTAAGACTCTAGGATGCAGGCCATCGGGTCCAGGGGACTTGTCCACCTTTAGTCCCACTAGTTTGCCTAGTACTTTCTCTCTAGTGATAGTGATTGTTTTAAGTTCCCTCCCCATCCCAATAGCCCCTTGATTATTCATTATTGGGATACTTTTAGTGTCTTCTACTGTGAAGACCGATACAAAATATTTGTTCAAAGTCTCCGCCATTTCCCTGTTTCCCATTATTAATTCCCCAGACTCATCCTCTAGGGGACCAGCGTTTACTTTAGCTACTCTCTTTCTTTTTATATACCTGTAAAAGCTCTTACTGTCTGTTTTTATATTTCTTGCTAGCTTACTCTCATAAGCTATCTTCTCTCTCTTTTAGTCGTCCTTTGCTGGTTTTAAAAAATTTCCCAATCCTCTGGCCTTTCACTATTCTTCGCAACATTGCATGCTTTTGTTTTCAATTTGATACCATCCTTTTCTTCCTTAGTTAACCACGGATGGTTCATCCTTCTCTTAGAGTCTTTCTTGCTCACTGGAATATACCTTTCCTGAGAATTATGAAATACCTCCTTAAATGTTTGCCACTGCTTTTCTACAGTCTTACCCTGTAATATATTTTCCCAGTCCACTTTAACCAAGTCTGCCTTCATACCTTTGTTATTACCTTTGTTTAAGTTCAGGACACTAGTTTGAGACCTAGCTTTCTCACCCTCAAACTGAATTTGAAATTCTACCATGCTATGATCACTCTTCCCAAGAGGATCGTTCACTTCGAGATCATTAATTAATCCAGCCTCGTTACACATTACCAGATCTAAAATAGTCTTCTCCCTGGTTGGTTCCACAACATATTGTTCCAATAAACCATCTTGTATACACTCTAAGAACTCTTCCTCAAGTCTACCTTTGCTAATTTGCTTTGTCCAATCAATATGAAGATTAAAATCTCCCATGATTATAGTCGTACCTTTCTTACAAGCCTCTATTATTTCTTGATTTATACTGTCCTACAGTGTGGCTATAGTTTGGGAGCCTGTAGACCACTCCCATCAGTGACTTCTTACCCTTATTATTTCTTATCTCCACCCAAACTGATTCAAGGGTCTAGTGAGAAGGAGGAATTAAAGGAAATTAGTATTAGTAAAAATATAGTGCTGGAGAAATTAATGGGACTGAAAGCTGATAAATCCCCAGGGCCTGATAATCTGCATCCCAGAGTACTAAAAGAGGTAGCCATGGAAATAGTGGATGCATTGGTTGTCATCTTCCAAAATTCTATAGATTATGGAACAGTTCTGGCAGATTGGAGGGTGGCAAATGTAACCCCACTATTTAAAAAAGGAGGGAGAGAGAAAACAGAGAACTACAGACCGGTTAGCCTAACATCAGTAGTAGGGAAATTGTTAGAGTCTATTATAAAGGATGTGATAACAGGACACTTAGAAAATATCAACGGGATTAGACAAAGTCACTCTTTGTTCCAGTCCTACTCGGGTCCCCTCCCTCACCTCTTTTTCCGGTACATTGATGACTGTATCGGTGCCGTTTCCTGCTCTCGCCCTGAACTAGAACATTTCATTCACTATGCTTCCAATTTCCACCCTTCCCTCACCTTCACATGGTCCATCTCCGACTCTTCCCTTCCCTTCCTCGACTTCTCCATCTCCATCTCTGGGGATAGGTTATTGACTAACATTCACTACAAGCCCACCGACTCCCACAGCTACCTGGACTACACTTCCTCCCACCCCGCCTCCTGTAAGGACTCTATTCCATTCTCCCAGTTTCTCCGTCTCCGCCGCATCTGCTCTGATGATGCCACCTTCCATACCAGTGCTTCCGACATGTCTTCCTTTTTCCTCAACCGAGGATTCCCCTCTACCGTGGTCGACATGGCCCTCGACCGTGTCCGTTCTATCTCCCGCACATCTGCCCTCACCCCTGCCCCTCCCTCCCGGAACCACGATAGGGTTCCCCTTGTCCTCACCTTACACCCCACCAGCCTCCACATTCAACGGATCATCCTCCGCCATTTCCGCCACCTCCAGTGTGATCCCACCACCAAACACATCTTCCCCTCACCTCCCCTTTCAGCATTCCGTAGGGACCGCTCCCTCCGCGACACCCTAGTCCACTCCTCTACCACCCCCAGCACCCCTTCCCCTTCGCCCGGCACCTTCCCGTGCACGCGCAGGAGATGCAACACATGCCCTTATACCTCCCCTCTTCCCACTGTCCAGGGCCCCAAACACCCCTTCCAGGTGAAACAGCGATTTACTTGTACTTCCTGCAATTTAGTATACTGTATTCGCTGCTCACGATGTGGACTCCTCTACATTGGGGAGACCAAACGCAGATTGGGTGACCGCTTTGCGGAACACCTCCGTTCAGTCCGTAAGGGGGACCCCGAGCTCCCGGTGGCCTGTCACTTTAATTCACCGCTTCACTCCCACTTTGACCTCACCGTCCTCGGCCTATTACACTGTTCCACGGAAGCTCAGCGTAAGCTCGAGGAACAGCACCTCATCTTTCGTTTAGGCACGCTACAGCCCTCTGGACTCAATATCGAGTTCAACAATTTTAGATCATAACCTCAGCTCCAATCACATTTATATTTTATTTTATCCACCCTTTTATTTGTCCCCCCCCACCTTTTTTCTTCCTCCTAGAAGCTGGCAGCTGTCCTTCATTCTGCCAGTGGATTTCACACTTCATTCAGCCTTAATCTGTCACATTAACACCACCTCTAGCCTTGCATATTTCTTAATGTCTCTTAATGTCTCTTCATCTCCCCCTTTGTTCCTTTATCCCCTCCCCCTTTTCCCAGCTTTACCCTGGCCTTAAATCTATTTGATTTCCGGCTCTTCCCAGTTCTGATGAAAGGTCATCGACCTGAAACGTTAACTCTCTTTCTCTCTCCACGGATGCTGCCTGGCCTGCTGAGTTTTTTCAGCGTTTTCTGTTGTTATTTTAGACAAAGTCAACATGGATTTATGAAAGGGAAATCATGTTTGACAAACCTACTGGAGTTTTTTGAGGATGTAACTAGTAGAATAGAAAAGGGAGAACCAGTGGATGTGGTGTATTTGGATTTTCAGAAGGCCTTTGATAAAGTCCCACATAAGAGGTTAGTGTGCAAAATTAAAGCACATGGGATTGGGGGTAATATACTGTCATGGATTGAAAATTGGTTAACAGACAGGAAACAGAGTGTAGGAATAAATGGGTCTTTTTCGGGGTGGGGTGCCGCAGGGATCAGTGCTTGGGCCCCAGCTATTCACAATATATATCAATGATTTGGATGAGGGAACCAAATGTAATATTTCCAAGTTTGCTGATGACACGAAACTAGGTGGGATTGTGAGTTGTGAGGAGGATGCAAAGAGGCTTCAAGGCGATTTAGACAAGTTGAGTGAGTGGGCAAATACATGGCAGATGCAGTATAACGTGGATAAATGTGAAGTTATCCACTTCGGTAGGAAAAACAGAAAGGTAGAGTATTATTTAAATGGTGCTAGATTGGGAAATGCTGATGTACAAAGGGATCTAGATGTCCTTGTACACCAGTCACGGAAAGCAAACATGCAGGTGCAGCAAGCAGTTAGGAAGGCAAATGGTATGTTGGCCTTCATTGCAGGAGGATTTGAGTACAGGAGCAAGGATGTCTTACTACAGTTGTACAGGGCCTTGGTGAGACCACACCTGGAGTACTGTGTGCAGTTTTGGTCTCCTTACCTAAGAAAGGATATAATTGCCATAGAGGGAGTGCAGCGAAGGTTGACCAGACTGATTCCTGGGATAGCAGGACTGTCGTATGAGGAGAGATTGGGTCGACTAGGCCTGTACTCACTAGAGTTTAGAAGAACGAGAAGAGATCTCATTGAAACGTATAAAATTCTGACAGGGCTAGACAGACTGGATGCAGGGAGGATGTTTTCCCTGGCTGGGGGGTCTAGAACGAGGGGTCACAGTCTCAGGATACGGGGTAGGACATTTAGGACTGAGATGAGGAGAAATTTCTTCACTCAGAGGGTGGTGAACCTGTGGAATTCTCTACCACAGAAGGCTGTGGAGGCCAAGTCACTGAATATATTTAAGAAGGAGTTAGATAGATTTCTAGACACAAAAGGCATCAAGGGGTATGGGGAGAGAGCAGGAATATGGTATTGAGATAGAGGATCAGCCATGATCATATTGAATGGCGGAGCAGGCTCGAAGGGCCGAATAGCCTACTCCTGCTCCTATTTTTCTATGTTTCTACGTCTTGATCTTCTAGGCCAATATCATTTCTCATCCCTTATTAACAGAGCTACACCACCTCCTTTCCTCCTTTTCCTTTCTGCCTATCCTTACGAAATGGTAAATACCCCTGAATATTCAGTTCCCAGCCTTGGTCACTTTGCAACCACGTCTCTGTAATGGCTATCAGATCATACCCATTTATTTCTATTTGTGCTGACAACTCATCTATCATATTACGAATGCTGCATGCGTTCAGATATAGAGCTTTTAATCTTGTCTTTTTACCATTTTTCCCTACTCTGACCCCTCTTTCTGATGCACTCTTATGTGTATACGCTCTATCCCTATTCACACTCTGGTTATCATTACACCTATCGCTACCCTGCACTTTTGCCTTCTCATTTTTCTTTGACTTTTTAAATTTCTGCTTGGCGTATCCCTCCCCCCCCCCCCCCCCCCCAACAATCTACAGCCCTAGTTATTCGATTCACCAGGACACTGGTCCCAGCCTGGTTGAAATGAAGCCCGTCCCAACGGAACAGCTCCCTCTTATAAGAACATAATAAACAGGAGCAGGAATAGGCCACTTTGCCCCTCGAGCCTGCTCCGCCATTCAATAAGATCATGGCTGATCTTGGGCTCCAAACCACTTCCCTGCCCGCTCCCCATAACCCTTCACTCCCTTATCTTGCAAAAATCTGTCTATCTCCACCTTAAATGTATTTAATGACCCAGCCTCCACAGCTCTCTGGGGCAGAGAATTCCACAGATTTACGACCCTCTGAGAGAAGAAATTCCTTCTCATCTCAGTTCTAAAAGGGCAACCCATTATTTTGAAACTATGCCCCCGAGTTCTAGATTTCCCCACGAGGGGAAACATCCTCTGTGGATCTACCTTGTCGAGCCCCCTCAGTATCTTATATGTTTCAATAAGATCACCTCTCATTCTTCTAAATTCCAATGAGTATAGGGCCAACCTGCTCAACCTTTCCTCATAAGTCAACTCCCTCATCTCTGGAGTTAACCTAGTGAATCGTCTCTGAACTGCCTCCAATGCAAGTATATCCTTCCTTAAATAAGGAGACCAAAACTGTACGCAGTACTCAAGGTGTGGTCTCACCAATACCCTGTACAGTTGTAGCAGGACTTTCCTGCTTTTATACTCCAACCCCCTTGAAATAAAGGCCAACATTCCATTTGCCTTTTTGATTACTTGCTGTACCTGCATGCTAACTTTTTGTGTTTCATGCACAAGGACGCCCAGGTCCCTCTGAATTGTAGCATTTTGTAATCTCTCTCCATTTAAATAATAATTTGCTTTTTTTATTTTTCCTGCCAAAGTGGATAACCTCGCACTTTCCCATATTATACTCTATCTGCCAAATGTTTGCCCACTCACTTAGCCTATCTATATCCCTTTGCAGATTCTTTGAATCCTCTGCACAACTTGCAGTACTGATGCCAGTGCCCCAGGAATCGAAACCCATTTCTCCCACACCAATCTTTGAGACACTCATTCATCTCTTTGATCTTATTTACCCTATGCCAATTTGCACGTGGCTCAGGTAGTATTCCAGAGATTATTACCTTTGTGGTTCTGCTTTTTAATTTAGCCCCTAGCTGCTCATACTCTCTCAGCAGAACCTCTTTCTTTGTCCTACCTATGTCGTTGGTACCTACATGGACGACGACAACTGGATCTTTCCCCTCCCACTCTAAGGGGGTGATTTTCTCAATGGGGAGCTTTTGAAGGCGGGACTCCCACTTGTCGGGTTTCAGTCCCGCCTCCATCAACTTCTGGCCAACCCATGCTATTTTCCCTTGATTGACCTTGTTAAGCCCGCCAATTAAGGGAAAGCCGGTTGCAGAGAATGTCAACGTATGACGTTTCATCTGTCAAAAAATTTTCACAGCTCTGTGAAGCTGTCAAACAGTGACATTCTCTCTAGTTTGATGAGGTCTTGAATTCAAGACCTCATCAAACTTCTTTCTTTTGCAGAAATGCGATGGTTGTTGCATTGGAGAATGCAACGGCCATCTGTCATCTCCAACGCGGAGGTGCGAGACTCTCCGCATACACACCAACTGAAGCCTGCAGGAAGAAACAAAGAAACACTTTTACTAACACTTTGCACTTAACTCAGATACTCACCTCTCCACACTTGCACCCTTCACTTACCTTCACACCACACTTTTGCACCCCCACCCGACCGCCGCAGACCCACTACTCGCCTCGTTGACCTGGTGGGTTTCGGAGTCTTCGGGAAGCCCACACTTGTGAGGGCAAAAAGGGGATAATCCTATTTTCTGCCTGTTAACTACCTGTTAACAGGCAGTTAATAGGCTTTAATCCCTTCCCACCTCCAAGGAGACGGGACCCGGCGCGGGACGGCTACCCGCCTCCTGGCAAGATGGCATGGGGGTGGGTTGGGCACCCGCCCCCAAATTCTGCCATTTTCCCGGCAGTCCCGCCTCCCCAGGGCTGGCAAGATTGTGCCCTAAGCTCCTCTCCAGCCCAGAGGAGATGTCTTTTACCCTGATACCGGGCAGGCAACACAGCCTTCGGGACTCACGCTCTTGGCTGCAGAGAACAGTGTCTATCCCCCGAACTATACTCTCCCCTACCACAACCACACTTCATTTTGCTCCCCCCACTTGAATGGCTCCCTGTACCATGGTGCTGTGGTCAGTTTACTCATCCTCCCTGCAGTCCCTGCTCTCGTCCACACAGGGAGTAAGAACCTCGTAACTGTTGGACAAGAGCAAGGGCTGAGGCTCCTCCACCACTACCTCCTGGGCCCCTATACCTGCCTCGCTTGTAGTCACACCCACATGTCCCTGACCACGGACCAAATTTGAATTAATTAATCTAAGGGGTGTGATTGCCTCCTGGAACACAGCGTCCAGGTAACTCTCCCCTTCCCTGATGTGTCTCAGTGTTTGAAGCTCGGACTCCAGTTCATCAACACGGAGCCAAAGTTCCTCGAGCAACCAACACTTACTGCAAATGTGGTCGCCGTGGACCTCAATGGTGTCCACCAGCTCCCACATGTTGCAGCAGTAACACATTGCCTGCCCTGCCATCTCTAATGTATTTAATTAAGTGTTTAAGTTTTGAACGTTTAATTTTTAATCCCAGCTCTTAATTTAAACCAATGCCCAAGAAAACAGAGAAATATTGACCAACCAATCACTTCCCTGCTTTCCTGTGATGTCACTCCTTGTTTTTGTTTTCGCTGCCTCTGCTCTCGGGCCTTGCTCTGCCGCGCTGTTTATTTGTTCCGCCTCCGCTCTCGCTCCCGCTCAGGTTCGTTGCCTCTGCCTTTTCCCTGTGATGTCACCTTTTATTTTTCTCCAAATGCGGTTGGGGGGGTTTCACAGAGCCGAACTCCCGCTGGTTCTCTGTTCCCCTCTCGTGCAGATTTTTAACTCCTGCTCTCCTGGAGCCTGACAAAGATAGAAAAAGAAGAAAGGAGCACCTCCCTCCCCTCCCCTCCTCACCTCCCTCCCTTACTCACCAAACTCACAGGCTTACACTCTGTTCCAAGCTGCACTCCATGACAACTGCTCTCTAGCCTTCCTTAGTTATACTACTGAGATTTATGAGTCAGCTCTCTGGCAGTTGCAGATCCAGATTAGACCAGTTAATTAACTAACTAGCCCCGTAATGGAATTATACTCCATGCAATGTGAAACCCAAGTTGTGTGAAAGAGTGTTCAGTATCCTCTAAAGCTATACTGGTACTTTAACAAAATGAAAACCACTTCACAGTGGTACCAAAATTGCAGTATACATTTACCAACAATATTTATTTATTTTTTATTCGTTCATGGGATGTGGGCATCGCTGGCAAGGCCAGCATTTATTGCCCATCACTCGTTGCCCTTGAGAAGGTGATGGTGAGCCGCCTTCTTGAACCGCTGCAGTCCGTGTGGTGAAGGTACTCCCACAGTGCTGTTAGGCAGGAAGTTTCAGGATTTTGACCCAGCGACGATGAAGGAACGGCGATATACTTCCAAATCAGGATGGTGTGTGACTTGGATGAGAACTTGGATGTGGTGGTGTTCCCATGCGCCTGCTGCCCTTGTCCTAGGTGGTAGAGATCATGGGTTTGGGAGGTGCTGCCGAAGAAGCCTTGGCGAGTTGCTGCAGTGCATCTTGTAGATGTTCCACACTGTAGCCACGGTACGCCGGTGGTGGAGGGAGTGAATGTTTAAGGTGGTGGAAGGGGTGCCAATCAAGTGGGCTGCTTTGTCTTGGATGGTGTCGAGCTTCTTAAGTGTTGTTGGAGCTGCACTCATCCAGGCAAGTGGAGACTATTCCATCACACTCCTGACTTGTGCCTGGTAGATGGTGGAAAGGCTTTGGGGAGTCAGGAGGTGAGACACTCGGAATACCCATCCTCTGACCTGCTCTTGTTGCAACAGTATTTATGTGGCTGGTCCAGTTAAGTTTCTGGTCAATGGTGACCCTCAGGATGTTGATGGTGGGGGATTCTGCAATGGTAATGCTGTTAATTGTCAAGGGGCAGTGGTTAGACGCTCGCTTGTTGGAGATAGTCATTGCCTGGCACTTCTGTGGTGCGAATGTAGCTAATGTAACCCCACTATTTAAAAAAGGTGGTAGAGAAAAAACAGGGAATTATAGACCGGTAAGCCTGACATCGGTAGTGGGCAAAATGCTAGAGTCCATTATAAAAGATGTAATAGCAGAGCACTTGGAAAACAGTGACAGGATCTGACAAAGTCAACATGGATTTACAAAAGGGAAATCATGCCTGACTAATCTACTGGAATTTTTTTGAGGATGTAACTGGTAGAATAGATAAGGGAGAACCAGTGGATGTGGTATATTTGGATTTCAGAAGGCTTTCAATAAGGTCCCGCATAAGAGATTAGCGTGCAAAGTTAAAGCACATGGGATTGGGGGTAAGGTACTGATTTGGATAGAGAACTGGTTGGCAGACAGGAAGCAAAGAGTTGGAATAAACGGGTCTTTGTCCGAGTGGCAGGCAGTGACTAGTGGGGTACCGCAGGGATCGGTGCTAGGACCCCAGCTATTCACAATATATATAAATGATCTAGACGAGGGAACTAGATGTAATATCTCCAAGTTTGCAGACGACACAATGCTGGGTGGGTGTGTGTGCTGTGAGGAGGATGCAGAGAAACTCCAGTATGATTTGGACAGGTTGGGTGATTGGGCAGATGCATGGCAGATGCAGTATAATGTGGATAAATGCGAGGTTATCCACTTTGGTGGCAAAAACAGGAAGACAGATTATTATCTGAACGGCAATAGATTGGGAAAAGGGGAAGTGCAACGAGATCTGGGAGTCCTTGTGCACCAGTTGCTGAAGGTAAGCATGCAGGTGCAGCAGGCGGTTAAGAAGTCAAATGGTATGTTGGCCTTCATGGCGAGAGGATTCGAGTGTAGGAGCAAGGATCTCTTGCTGCAGTTGTACAAGGCCTTGGTGAGACCACACCTTGAGTATTGTGTGCAGTTTTGGTCGCCTTATCTGAGGAAGGATGTTCTTGCCATGGAGGGAGTGCAGCGAAGATTTACCAGACTGATACCTGGGATGGCAGGAATGACATATGAAGAGAGATTGGGTTGATTAGGCTTATATTTGCTAGAGTTTCGAAGAATGAGAGGGGATCTCATTGAAACTTATAAAATTCTAACAGGACTAGACAGACTAGATGCAGGAAGGATGTTCCCGATGGCGGGGGAGTCCAGAACTAGAGGTCACAGTCTAAGGATAAGGGGTAAGCCATTTAGGACTGAGATGAGGAGGAATTTCTTCACCCAGAGAGTGGTAAACCTGTGGAATTCTCTGCCACAGAAGGCAGTTGAGGCCAATTCATTAAATATATTCAAGAAGGAGATAGATATATTTCTTAAGGCTAAAGGGATCAAGGGATATGGGGAGAAAGCAGGGACAGGGTACTGAATTTGGATGATCAGCCATGATCTCATTAAATGGCGGAGCAGGCTCGAGGGGCCGAATGGCCTACTCCTGCTCCTATCTTCTATGCTTCTATGCGAATGCTACCTGCCACTTATCAGCCCAAGCCTGAATGTTGTCCAGGTCTTGCTGCATGTGGGCATGGATTGCTTCATTATCTGAGGAGTTGCGAATGGCACTGAACACTGTGCAGTCATCAGCGAACATCCCCACTTCTAACCTTATGATGGAGGGAAGGTCATTGATGAAGCAGCTGAAGATGGTTGGGCCTAGGGCACTGCCCTGAGAAACTCCTGCAGTGATGTCCTGGGGCTGTGATGATTGACTTCCAACCACCACAACCATCTTCCTTTGTGCTAGGTATGACTCCAGCCAGTGGAGAGTTTTCCCCCGATTCCCATTGACTTCAGTTTTACTCGGGCTCCTTCATGCCACACTCGGTCAAGGGCAGTCACTCTCACCTCACCTCTGGAATTCAGCTCTTTTGTCCATGTTTGGACCAAGGCTGTAATGAGGTCTGGAGCGGAGTGGTACTGGCGGAACCCAAACTGGGCATCGGTGAGCAGGTTATTGGTGAGTAAGTGCTGCATGATAGCACTGTCGCGACAGCTTTCATCATTTGCTGATGATTGAGAGTAGACTGATGGGGTGGTAATTGGCCGGATTCGATTTGTCCTGCTTTTTGTGGACAGGACATAACTGGGCAGTTTTCCACATTGTCGGATAGATGCCAAGCGTTATAGCTGTACTGGAACAGCTTGGCTGGAGGCGCGGCTAGTTCTGGAGCACAAGTCTTCAGCACGACAGCCGGGATGTTGTCGGGGCCCACAGCCTTTGCTGTATCCAGTGCGCTCAGCCATTTCTTGATATCACGTGGATTGAATCGAATTGGCTGAAGACTGGTTTCTGTGATGGTGGGGACCTCAGGAGGAGGCCGATATGGATCATCCACTCGGCCCTTCTGGCTGAAGATGGTTGCAAACACTTCAGCCTTGTCTTTTGCACTCACGTGCTGGGCTCCACCATCATTGAGGATGGGGATATTCATGGAGCCTCCTCCTCCCGTTAGTTGTTTAATGGTCCACCACCACTCATGAATGGTTGTGGCAGGGCTGCAGAGCTTTGATCTGATACGTTGATTGTGGGATCACTTAGCCCTGTCTATAGCATGCTGCTTCCGCTTTTTAGTATGCATGTAGTCCTGTGTTGCAGCTTACCCAGGTTGGCACTGCATTTTTAGGTACGCCTGGTGCTGCTCCTGGCATGCTCTTCTGCACTCCTTATTGAGAACTTGTGCATGATACAAAGAGATATAAACAGCCTTGGAAAAAGTAGAATTATAATGAAAAGCTGCTATAGATTTCAACATGACTGCATTAATAATTGACTAAAGGAAGCAAAAACACACGGAAAATGAAATCAATTTTAAGACATTTATGATCTCCTATTACTGCCCCCTCTCTGGTATTCATTTGAGGTTCTCTGATATTTTCGCAGTGGCATTAATCCATTTATTACAATTTTATTACTCTGTACCAACCAGTGATTTTTGAACACCTGTTACATTTTGTATGATTTTTTAAAATCTTTAAAATTGTTAATGTTGCCAGACCCAATCCTCTACACATTTACCCCCTCAGCCTCCCTTTTAAAATATATTCTCACTTTCTCTGTCTCATGCCTTGCAGAGTCTCACAGCTGCGGCAGGCAATCTTCCCTTGGTCCTCTGCCAATGTTACGTTTGAATGGCTGATTGGGTATGCCCAAAAGTGTCCCATGGTGACTCACATTACAATTTCCTCTCCTTCCCTTTGAGGAATTACCTACTCACTGGTTGGCACCTCCTCCTGACAGCGTGACCAAAATTCTCAAGTGCGGAATCATTGGCACTAAGCCGTATCCAGCCATTCTGTGCACCGCATATTGAAGCAACAATGTCTGACTGCTTTTACATGCGTATTGCAGCAATCAAAGGAAATTGAATAACTGATAAAGAACCCAGTCTTCAATCCAGCTTAAACTGATGGGATGAAAATCTCCTTCCTCTAAGGCTGCCAACCAGCTGGGCTGGACCATCCAGTTTTTCTGTCGGCCATTTGGAAATTTCTAAAATGTAAATCAGGCAACAATAGTATGCATTTAGAGTAAAAGTCCATTTTCCACTTACACCTGTGACTTATGACGTGAAGGTATTAGTTATTAAACTTGTCCATTTAAAAAAAAAAATCAGTAGTAGGCCAAACATTAGAACTCAAGCCATGATTCTAGCTTTTTTTTTAAACTGCCAGGCCTCCTATCCGGTTTTACCCTTCACAAAAGGCGACAACCCTAACTTTCTCAGATAGCTCTTGGTCCTGAGTGAAATAGTTTGACCACTCTGCAGAATAAAACTGCAGATAATTGATTAAAAATAATAGATCTCCCATCCATGACATTGCTCACAGGTAGTCATGTACCTGGAGCATACTTACTGTGGTAACACAATACAGCTTCCTGTGACTCGAACTTTATTGCATCACTTCCTGTGATTAGTCCAGGATAAATACTGGACTGATCAGTTGGATCCTGGAGAGGCATAGAGTAAGACCTCTTTTGTGTGTAGCACCTTTTTAGTTGATTAAAGCTTACTTTAAGTTCACCACGCGTAAGGCTCATTCTTACGACAATTTAATCAACTTTGAAAAACTTCGCACTCAAACTTTTTGGACGAACTCGGAACTAAGGATCCAGGGAATCACCCATCATGGAAAACATCCTTAAACCATCGCGTCTTGACTTGGACCCAAACACCCCAGCAGCCGGTAAGGTGTGGAAACACTGGTATCGCACGTTTGACAATTTTCTTGAATATTGCAAGGCTGATGATGACTCAAAGTTGCGGATACTCATCAACTGTGTCACCCCGAATGTATTTCAGTATGTCGAGGAATGGGGCAGTTACGAGGAGGCAATTCGGACGCTTAAGAGACTATATACTAAGACACCGAATGAGGTCTATGCCAGACATCTACTAGCTACAGCCCAACAAGGGCCGGAGGAATCCATTGATAAATTCCTCCAAGAGCTTCGCAGACTTAGTATGGACTGTAACTTTCAGGCGGCCTCAGCTGAGCTGTACCGTGAAGAAATGATCCGTGATGCTTTCATCTGCGGGCTTGCCTCCCCATTTATACGCCAGCGTCTACTGGAAAGTAAGACACTTGGGGGTAAAAATTCAGTTGGTTGCGCCTCCTGTTAGCGCCTTAAGAGGGCGCTAATGGGGCGCAAAGCCGCTAACGCCCGGGCGCAGCGATGTTTGCGCCGCTCGAGAACTTAACTTGAGATTGTGCGGCGGCGCTAAAACTTACCGCTGCGACCACCTGTGCGCGCAGATTGTGACGTCATTCCATGGTGCAACGCCCTTGTGGCGCCCCGGAGCAGAAATTGAGTGGCGCCCCCTGCCTTACCGCCTGGCGCATCCAACGACCAGAAGACTGGAACGCTATCAATCGCTGTGGGGCTGGGGGCGGCGCTATTTAAAGGGGGCCTCTTCCTGTCTTTTATTGTTGGTGGCATCTTTGAACTACGCATTCTGAGAGAGAGAGGGAGAGACTTCTGGAGAGATTCAACGTTGTGGGAAGGAGTTTTGGGTACTGAGCAGCACTTTGCAGGTTCATTTTGATTTGCCATTCCTTGTATCGATTTAGCAGAGACTGTGGGAGCTGCACTCTGAGCTCTTTGCCTGGTACTCTCCATTGTTCTTTCCAGCACATTTGATGTGCAAGTCTCTCCAGGCCGAGATTCAAGGCTGCAATGAACAGGATGTGGATGGAAAGCAAGATTAACCATCCCCTTTAAGAACTGGCCCGTGCCATTGTGTGTGTGTTCCATTGCTGACTGACATTACATGAGCTTCGCCAGCGCTCTGAGGTAGCGCCTCACTCCTTGGCCTTTGCGCCTTAAGACAGGTGTGCAGCGCCTGCTTTAGCGCTCCACTCACCTCCCGGGGCGGTAAAAGTGAAGTTTCCAGTCAGTGCCGATAATTAGCGCCAGGCGCTAATATTTGCGTCCAGACGATATTTGCGCCCCAAATGGGGCGCGACCTAATTTCTACCCCTTGAGCTTCAGAGAGCTTATGACATGGCTTGCTCTCTAGATCTGGCAAAAAGAAATGCAGACCTTTATACAGTGCCCAGACCTCGGTCTACTGCCTTAACTACAGTCAGGCAATTTAAGAGGCCACAGGTGAACTCTATTAGGGAGGTCTTTATCCCTGACGATCAATCTGATGACTTCACTGATGAAGAGGATGATGACCCCACTGTGGCAGCCTCTTGGCAATCTAAGAAATGCTTCTTTTGTGGTGATGAGTTTCACCCTCGGAAATTCTGCCCTGCTCGCAATGCGTTTTGCAGTCATTGCAACAAAAAGGGTCATTTTGCAAAGGTTTGCCTATCAAGAGCCTCTACGAGGGCTTATCAAGCTAAGTCCTACTGAACTGCCCCGGTAAGGGCCTATCAAGATGTTCCGGCTAACATCTATCGTGCTTCCTCTCGGGTTTCCTCTCGAAGAAACACACCTAGAGTTTCAGCCACTCTTTGTGCAACGACACCAATTACAGCTGCTTGTCCTCAGAACCTATTTCATGCAGCTACAAAAGCATCAATTAATGGACATACTTTAGATGCCTTAATTGACTCAGGTAGCACTGATAGTTTCATTAGGGAACAGATTGTTGCAGAGTTAAAGCTACATGTTTTCCCATCGGACCAGGCAGTTGCGATGGCTCAGTCATCACTTAATACCAGAATTTCTGGCTTTTGTATGGTTGAAATAACACTTAATGGTCACAGGGATCCCTCCACCCGGCTTTCGGTGCTCAAGGATTTATGTAGTGATCTTATCTTAGGGCTGGATTTTCAAAAGCAGCATAAGAAGCTCACCATTGAGTTCGGCGGATCCAAACCTGAACACACTATTTCTAATATACGACCTCGATTACCATTCTGTGCATTGTCAGCAGCTTCACTGGATGAACCCTCACTGTTTACCAGTATCCCTCCTCAATGCAAACCGATTATAACAAAGTCACGACGTTTCAGTCAGGAAGACCAGTCTTTTATTGCGGCTGAGATTTCTCGGCTTTTAGCAGAGGATATCATCGAGCCTTGTTCGTCGCCATGGTGCGCCCAGGTCGTTATTGTTAAGAACCCTCTACAACCTCACAAGAAACGGCTGTGCATTGACTATTCACAGACCATCAATCAATATACGGACTTGGACGCATACCCATTGCCGCGCATCGATGATATGGTTAATAAACTGGCTGAGTACACGGTGTTCTCAACATATGATCTGAAAAGTGCCTATCATCAGGTACCCTTGAAGGTCTCAGACAAGCAGTATACGGCCTTTGAAGCCAATGGACGGCTGTATCAATTTCGTCGCCTCCCCTTTGGGGTCACTAATGGAGTGGCTGTCTTCCAGCGAGCAATGGATGACCTGGTCAAACAGGAAGACTTGAAGGATACGTTTCCTTATCTGGACAATATTACTGTCGCAGGTCGCAATCAGCGGGAACATAACGCCAATCTCCAACGATTTTGGGATGCACTCCAGCACCGTAATTTGACATTAAATGCGGCTAAATCCATTGAGTCACAACCAACCATCAACATCCTTGGCTATTGTGTGGGCAATGGCATCATTAAACCTGACCCTGAAAGGCTTCGCCCACTCCAAGAACTCCCGCCACCTAAGAATCCGGCCTCCTTGCGCCGGGCCCTCGGCCTGTTTGCATACTATGCTAAATGGATTCCTAACTTCTCGGACCGAATCCAACCTCTACTGAAGGCCAGCACATTCCCACTAGACACAGCGGCTGTTGCAGCCTTTAACCTCCTGAAAAAACAGTTGGAGAAAGCGGCTCTTCACTCCATCGATGAGAGTCTTCCTTTTGTTGTTGAGTGTGATGCCTCGGAGGTGGCGATCTTGGCCACTCTGAATCAGGAAGGTCGTCCGGTGGCATTTTTGTCCAGGACTTTTCAAGGGGCTGAGCTACATTATCCTCCAGTCGAGAAAGAAGCTACAGCCATCATAGAGGCAGTACGGAAGTGGAGTCATCTCCTAGCTCGCCAGCACTTTACCTTAATCACGGACCAGCGATCGGTCGCCTTCATGCTCGATAATCGAAAACGGACCAAAATTAAAAATAATAAAATCCAGCTTTGGCGGCTGGAATTGGCCTCTTTTGGTTACACCATCCACTATCGACCTGGCAAGGAGAATGTGGCTCCGGATACCCTCACACGAGCATTCTGCTCCGCCATGGCACCCTCTACGCTCGTAGACATCCATGATGGGTTGTGTCATCCGGGCGTTACTCGCATGCTACACTTCGTGCGGTCCCGAAATCTCCCATTCTCTACCGGGGATGTAAAGAAGATGTGCTCGGACTGCAGAGTCTGTGCGGAATTGAAACCTCAGTTTTTCCGCCCCTCGGGTGGTATACTCATACATGCGACCCAGCCAATGCAACGGCTTAGCATCGATTTTAAGGGGCCGTTGCCCTCTTCAACTCGCAACACTTATCTGTTGACCATGGTCGATGAGTATTCCCGTTTTCCGTTTGCCTTTCCCTGCCCCAATATGCTGACGACCACGGTTATCAGCTGCCTTGAGCAGGTATTTGCTTTCTGTGGCATGGCATCCTATGTTCATTCGGATCGGGGCCCTTCTTTTATGTCAGGAGAACTCAAGGCCTATCTCTCGGAACGGGGTATTGCTGCCAGCAGAACGACGCCTTATCATCCGGTCGGGAATGGGCAAGTCGAGCGTTTTAACGCTATCATCTGGAATGCGGTACGTCTGGCTTTGAGATCTTGGGGCCTACCCAACCAGCAATGGGAAGCAGTACTTCCAGACGCATTACACTCCACACGGTCCCTCCTTTCGACCGCCACAAATACGACGCCTCATGAACGGTTCTTCCGATTTCAGCGTCGCTCATCCTATGGGATATCTCTCCCATCGTGGCTGACTACACCGGGACCAGTGCTACTCCGAAGATATGTCCGGGCGTCTAAGAATGACCCCCTGGTAGATGAAGTTGAGCTCACTGACGTCAACCCTACCTACGCCTATATTCGGTATCCTGACGGTCGGGAATCTACCGTGTCATTGCGGGATCTGGCTCCCTGCCCGCCGAAACATAGAGGGACACCAGGGGATGATATTGTACCAGGCACATCTCTGGGCTCGCCAGGTGCCTCTCATCACGATCTGGATCTGACGCCGGCTGGTACCTCACTCCAGCGTGCCGACCTGGGGCAGACTGACTATGAGCCCGTCGGGGCTCGCACGCGCAGCCACGATCCACCCCGTACCGTACGCTCGGAAACGGATCTGCCACAGCCCTGCCCGACACCCGTTCGGGCACCAGTACACAGTCAGGATCGTCCTGACCCCTCACAGAGCGGGCTGGATCACTCGGACTCTGGTCCATGGCCCGCGGCGGGTAAACGGGCTAGGGGCCCTCTACCGCTACGAGAACCCAAACGGGTGCGGCTCTCCCTCGTCCAGCGGCTACGAAATGGAGGGAGCATCCCGGCCTCCTAATCTTTTGGGGGGGGAGAATGTGGTAACACAATACAGCTTCCTGTGACTCGAACTTTATTGCATCACTTCCTGTGATTAGTCCAGGATAAATACTGGACTGATCAGTTGGATCCTGGAGAGGCATAGAGTAAGACCTCTTTTGTATGTAGCACCTTTTTAGTTGATTAAAGCTTACTTTAAGTTCACCACACGTAAGGCTCATTCTTACGACACTTACCATGGCCCTTCTACAGCCTAAATCCAATAGTGTTTCGCCACTCACTAATACGGTAAACTTACTGAAGCAATATAACACAATGGGCCGGATTTTGCGGTAAAAATAACAGTGAGGCTAACAGCGGTCACCGTTATTAACGTATAAATCGCACAGCAACTTCCAGCGACCGCACATGCGCAGTTAAATGCGTAAATAAGGAAGTTGCTGTCCAAGATGACCTGCTCCTCCAGATGCTGCGTGATATTGGTATCTTGCCGAGAGATTCACAATTGAAATATGTGGAATGGCATGAAGTTGCTATACTTACCTGTTAAATACGCACTAAACTCACCAGAAAATGTTAGGGCTTGTCCATTCCAGTGCAAGTACCCTTTTAATGGCGTGATAAATCTTAATTACTACCAAACAACCTCTCTGGCATTGAAAATTAACTTTTACAAGTGTGGAGTCTCATTCCTTCAGATTTTAATTATTGTTGGAGATTTTTAAAAAACCATTTAAATAAAATTTGATTTATTTTTACTTTTTCCTTCTGTCTCTTTTATCTCTCTTAATCCAGTATTTCTTTTCCTCTTTATTTCATTTTCTGAACCTGATTTGACATTGAATTAAATATTCTAACTGACTTCCTGGTTCAGACTCTGCGCTCTTCATTAATGATTCTTCAATCTGATTGGTTAAGGAGATACACAGTTACTTGCCCTCACAAAGGTCCCAGATGCTGTGTAGAGGGCGCCGCACTTTTTCGATAGTTGGCTGACAGGAACTTCCAGTGCAAAAGCCCATAAAAGTATGGGCAAGTTCAAGTGTAACGAATGGTGCCTATCTGGTCCAATACTGATACAAGATAAAAGTATTACACACTTTACTAATACTGAAAGATACAGGGTTTCACTAGTATAATATTTCTAATACTGGCCCAGATTTTCCTTCAATGGCAGGATCGACGATGTACATCTTAAATTTCACCATCTAACATGCCCATTTCACCACTGATAATGTTCTCCATATTTTCCTTCATTTCTAATTAGAATCGGCTGCAGCGAACATGATGGCAAATCATGAGCAACGAAGCGAATAGTCAATTTATTGATGCTGCCACTAACGGTGCAGTTTCTTTGTCACTGTGTTTACAATTTAGCCCGGTGATAACTTTAAACGAGTCCTGCCAATTAGAGATAACATGGGAATTGGCTTTTCCAAATTGTTCTAAAGAAGTTTAGAAAGTTCTGTTTCTGTAAAACAAATAAAATATAGATGCGTTCATACAATAGATCAGTACAATGAAACCCAATTCTTACCCTTATTTTAATTGATTATGTGATCTGGCTGGTCAGTGGAATTGGTGGGGATGCCTAATGTAACACTTAAAAAATAAATCCTCGGTGGGAGGGGCAAGAGAAGAGAATTGTTCTTTCTCTTTGTGGGGAGGAGTTTTTTTTGTCGTAAAATACTCCTGTGCAGCGCCTTGGGATGTTTTACTACGTTAAAGGCGCTATATAAATACACGTCGTTGTTGTTGTTGTTGAGGGAGGGGCCGGCTAAGTGCAGGATCCAGTGTTCACATTAGTGCTGTTTGGTGATACTTCAACATTGGCGCAATTGCTTTAATGACCGCCCTGGAGTTCCGACAGGCGGGTATCATTGGTGCAACGGCCAACTTCTTCACCATGCCACCTACAATGATAAGCTTGCCGTTGATAACTTCAGCCATGATTTCAAAAGTACCTTTTCTACAGTAGAGGGTATGGTTTTTTAAAAAGGCGATTCCCGATGCATTTACACTTCCATTCAGTTAGCAATTCAGCCATTTAAATGCGTACACACTGTTGAACCCTCTTTGCGCCACCTGATTTGGGGGCATCATGGATCGTCATTTCCTGCTGGTTTAATGGAGCTTAGGCTTGTTTAAGCCAGTTGAAGAGTTTCTGTCACTTGATGGAAGTTTATTGTGAATGAAGAGGATAACTGGCACTTCAAAATTTCTGATGGCGGTGGAAGGTACAGCAGCCTTTTGCGTAATGTTGGGGGGAATCCCACTTTGTGAAGTCGGTCACATAACGTTATGCTCACAGCACCACCTATAGTTGCAATACCATTAACATTTTTTAATGTGTGTGTAAATAAAGCACAATGTTTGTGTAATATGTATGAAGTATTGAACATAATTTGAATGTATCTTATATATAAATCATACAATAAAAGTATTTTGAGAATGTTATATTTGTGATGGTGTCACTGAAATGAAAGTGTAAGGTTCAAAAAGTGATGGTTGGAGGTTGTAGTTTGAGGAGTAATATTTCAGTGTTGGGCAGGTATGAAATATTAAGGAAACACGAGGAAACCGGTTTTGCATAGGTTTATAATGGTGACTGCAAAAGGGGTTGTAGTGGGAGGTAGGTAGTAAAAGTTACATAGAATTACATAGATTATACAGCACAGAAACAGGTAATTCGGTCCAACTAGTCTGTGCTGGTGTTTATAATCCACACTAGTCTCCTCCCATTCCAGCTACCTCATCTCAGCCTTTCAGCATATCTTTCTATTCCCTTTTCTCTGATGTACCTGTCTAGTTTTCATTTGAATGCATCTAAGCTATTTCCCTCAACCACTTCCTGTGGCAACGAGTTCCACATTCTAAGCTTTCTCTGAGTAAAAAAAAATCTCCTTAATTCCTTACTGGATTTATTAGTAACTCTCTTGTATTTATCGTAGAATCATAGAATGGTTAAAGCACAGAAGGAGGCCATTCGGCCTGTCGAGCCCATGCCGGCTCTCTGCAAGAGCACTCTCCCGCCCGTTCCCTGTAGCCCTACAAATATTTTTCTTTCAGGTACTTAACCAATTCCATTTTGAAAGCCACGATTGAATCTGTCTCCACCACCCTTTCAGGCAGTGCATTCCAGGTCATAACCACGCGCTGCGTAAAAAAAGGTTTTTCCTCATGTCGCCTTCGGTTCTTCTGCCAGTCACCTTAAATCTGTGTCCTCTGGTTCTCGACCAGAAACAAGCCCCTAGTTTTGGATTCTCCTACAAGGTGAAACATTCTCTCCACATCTACCCTGTTCAATCCATTCATAATTTTAAAGACTTCTATCAGGTCACCTCTAAGTCTTCTCTTTTCTAAAGGTGAAAGCCCCAACCTGTTCGACCGTGCTGAAAAGTTTGAGAAGGAAGGTTGGTGTTCAGGAGAATTTGGTGTTGGTGATATCAGGAGCAGAACTTAGAAACACAAAGCACAAGCAGTAAGGCGAAAAAAACACCAATATGAGGAGCTGCACTGAAAAATACAGAAACAATCGGCAATGGTACCAAAAAGGAGAAATACCAGGAGCATAGGGAGAAACAAAATAAAAACAGTAGGAGGGTGATTCAGTGAAATATACAAACACCATAACTGGGACTAAAACTGAAACATTAGATTAAGAAAACACAAAAAATACTAACTAGAAGGTAGGGAGTGGGGGAGGGACTGTAACATAAGCTGCAAGAGGCAATTTAAGATACATGAGCCCCGATTTTAGCCCCCCCCCCCCCCCCCCCCACAGCCAACAAGAGCGGGGCGTGCATGAGGTTAAAATCCTAGCAGCAAGGTACTCGCCTCACCCGACTGACACCCGCTTGCGGGCCTGACATTATTGACACTCGGTTCGGGTGAGAGTTGGGCCTGGTTGGGGGGGGGAGGGGGGGGGTTAAAATCGGGGACATGTGCAGCTCCTCATATTGGTGTTTTTTTCGTCTTACGATGAAGACTACAAAAAACACAAATGTGAGGAGCAGCATTAAAACAAAATACAGAATCACTGGGAGTAGCACTTTAAAAATTCACGCAGAGAAGACTACAGAAAAAACAAACCGTAGGAGTGTGAATTAAAAAATCCAGAGTGAGAGTAAAACAAAATGTAATGTTGAGGTGACAAATCCAGACAGTACTGCAGGGAGGATTTAGGATTTAGGATTATGGGTGGGTAGAGAGATCTGACCAGTGCTTGAAGAAGGTTTCAGGTCATGGCAGGGAGGATGGAGTCAGACAGCAGGCATTTCTCTTCACTACCTGCTTTGAACCACACCGACATGCCCCAATTTAAAATTGGGTCGAGCCCGGCTCGCCGACATGAGACTCGAGCCATTTTAAATCCCAGGCTTCATTTAAATACACCAGGCCCAACTCTCACCCGAACCGAGTGTCAATAATGTCAGGCCCGCAAGCAGGTGTCAGTCGGGTGAGGCGAGTACCTTGCTGCTAGGATTTTAACCCCACGCATGCCCCGTTCTTGTTGGCTGTTGTGGGGTGGGGGTGGGTTAAATTCGGGGCTCATGTATCTTAAATTGCCTCTTGCAGCTTATGTTACAGTCCCTCCCCCACTCCCTACCTTCTAGTTTGTATTTTTTGTGTTATGCTCCTTCCCCTGTACCCCTTACTCCTCCTTCTCTGCTATTGCCTCACTCCCTTCATTTCTCCTACCTTTTAACATTGCCACTAAATATTCTTCACAGCAAGGCATCAGCTTTTCCCCTTTTGTAGTGCTCTCCCTCATCTGTCACCTCATATCGTCCAATCTAATATTTTTATGACCCGAGTCCTTTAATCCCCTGTCTGCATGAAGCCCCTCGCTGCTTTGTGTTTCCTATTCTCCCTCCTACCTACTTCCCATCTGCTGCTCATTGCTTCTCTGACTGGCCTCCAGCCCCCCACAATCCCACTCTTCCCTCCTCCCTATGTAGCTGTCCCCCATTCCTCTATGTAACTGGCCCATTCCCCGCTCTGTGGCTGACCCACATTCTTTCTCTGCAATTGCCTCGAGCCGGCAGCCTGTTCCAGAGGTCCACTATTCTCTGGGAAAAGAACCACCTCCTGACATCTAACCTCAGTCTGGCCTTATACAACTTAAAATTGTGACCCCAGTCCTCCCTAACCTATTTACTTTGAACAAACTGTCAACTGGAACACAATCTATTCCCGTCATCATCTTATAAACTTCAATCAGCTCACCCCTAAGTCTACGCTTCTCTAAGTGTGTTTTTTTGCCTCTCCCTGGAGATCACCTGGTTTTTGGGTGGGGTGAAGAGTGTATATATTGTGATACACAAGGTATCATAATTGTGTGGGACATGCTGGATAGACCAAAGGATCTTTTCCTGTCCGTTATTGTTCGCATGTTCCCGCCCTCTTTTGTGATGGCCCCCCCATTCCCTTACTATATCTGCCCCCTAAATGCCTCTTAGCCCCTGTGTGGCTGCCCAGATCCCCTCCTGCCCCTCCCATCGCCCTCTCAACTCCCTTCTCTGCTTGTCCCTCATCCATCTTTTTGTATATAATTTTTTTTTTAAAACAGCAAAGCTTAGCCTCAGTTTTCTTCCCTGCACAACCTTTGCCTGTCATCCTGGATCCAGCCCCACATCTGAGGTCAAAGGTTTAATTCCTACTTTTTATGTCATATATGGCCTCTAGACAAGGGAACTAGATGTAATATCTCCAAGTTTGCAGACGACACAAAACTGGGTGGGCGTGTGTGCTGCGAGGAGGATGCCGAGAAACTCCAGTATGATTTCGACAGGTTGGGTGATTGGGCAGAAGCATGGCAGATGCAATATAACGTGGATAAATGCGAGGTTATCCACTTTGGTGTCAAAAACAGAAAGGCAGATTATTATCTGAACGGCAATAGATTGGGAGAAGGGGAAGTGCAACGAGACCTGGGTGTCCTTGTGCACCAGTCGCTGAAGGTAAGCATGCAGGTGCAGCAGGCGGTTAAGAAGGCAAATGGTATGTTGGCCTTCATAGCGAGAGGGTTTGAGTACAGGAACAAGGATGTCTTGCTGCAGTTGTACAGGGCCTTGGTGAGACCACACCTTGAGTACTGTGTGCAGTTTTGGTCGCCTTATCTGAGGAAGGATGTTCTTGCCATGGAAGGAGTTCAGCGAAGATTCACAAGGCTGATACCTGGGATGGCAGGAATGACGTATGAAGAAAGATTGGGTCGATTGGGCTTATACTCGCTGGAGTTTAGAAGAATGAGAGGGGATCTCATTGAAACTTATAAAATTCTGACAGGACAGGACAAACTAGATGCAGGAAGGATGTTCCCGATGGTCGGGGAGTCCAGAACCAGGGATCACAGTCTAAGGATAAGGGGTAAGCCATTTAGGACAGAAATGAGGAGGAATTTCTTCACCCAGAGAGTGGTGAACCTGTGGAATTCTCTGCCACAGAAGGCAGTAGAGGCCAATTCATTAAATAGATTCAAGAAGGAGTTGATATATTTCTTAAGGCTAAAGGGATCAAGGGATATGGGGAGAAAGCAGGGACAGGGTACTGAATTTGGATGATCAGCCATGATCGCATTGAATGGCAGAGCAGGCTAGAGGGGCCGAATGGCCTACTCCTGCTCCTATCTTCTATGATTCTATGATTCAAGCGTTCCTTTCCCCAACCCACTCATTTGCATAATTCCAGCTCTGGGTATCAATCCAAGTTTCAGGAGTGGGGCGCCACGGTAATAGGTAATAAGTAAAAAAAAAAAAGAGGCCATTTGTTTTCACTGTAAAAGCAACGATCTCAATCTTGTTCCTGGCTGACATTTAAAGTGAGGCAAATATTTTTGTCCTGAATGAGGTAATCTCTCCAGCAGCTGCAGGGACTCAGATTGGGTTTGTCCAGGCATGATTTGTGAGGGGAGATGGGGCCTGGAAATCAAGAGTTCAGGTGCACAGAGGAAGTTCTTTGGGTAATGAGGGAGAATATGTGTGGCAGCCCTGAATGGCCTTAGAGTAGGCTGCAAACCAGGACACCATCGGCGAGCGACGGGGTGAAAGGCCACAGATGGGAAGACAGGAAACTGTGAAAGCAGCTTACAATCAAAGCCTGGGAGGGTGGACGCACACATCTCTCTCTTAGGCAGTCCCTCGGAACCGAGGATGACTTGCTTCCCCATTAAAAATGAGTTCTCAGGTGACTGATGAGTCCAATGCGGGACCTATAGTCTCAGTCACAGGTGGGGCAGACGGTGGTTGAAGGGGCAGGTGGGTGGGGTGCTTGGGTTGACGTGCGCTCCTTGCGCTGCTTGCACTTGCTCCTGGCGAAGAGACTCGAGGTGTTCGGCACCTTCCCGGATGCTTCTCCTCCAGTTTGTGCAGTCTTGAGCCAGGGATTCCCAGGTGTCGGTGGGGATGTTGCACTTTTTCAAGGAGGCTTTGAGGGTGTCCTTGAAGTGTTTCCTCAGCCCAGGAGGAAACTGCCCTCTGCAAAGGAAACGCACACATAGATTGAGCACTACAGTAGTTTTGGAAGCTCCGTTTATCTATACTGTAATGTTTTGTACGTTTGTTCCACTTGCGCTTTTCTTGGGTGCTTGGTAACACGATTTTTTTTCAGGCAAGGAATGGTTTTGCACTAATGTGGGTTCAGTAGGGGGACTCCCTGTAATGTTAGATGCTGCACCATTGTAATAAATTAGTCACCTAATGTTACATTTAGAGTGCAGTGCATTTGGAATCTTGAGACGACTCACGATTTTTAATATATCATTAGATATAACTTTACAGCATAGAAGGAGGCCATTTGCCCCTCGTGCCTGAAAGAGCTGTCCGCTTAGTCCCATTTCCCTCCCTTTTCCTCTTACTCATTATCTTAATATTTATCCACTTCCACTTTAAAAATTAATATGGATTCTACTGCCATCACTGTTTCTGGTAGAGCATGCCATGTCCTAACATTATTTGCATAAGAGCATTCTCCTAACCTCTGCCTTCAGTCTTGTGGTGGTCATAGAATCATCGAAATTTACAGCACAGAAGGAGGCCATTCGGCCCATTGTCCGTGCCAGCCGACAAAGAGCTATCCACCCTAATCCCACTTTCCAGCACTTGGTTCGTAGTCTTGTAGGTTATGGCACTTCAAGTGAATATCCAAGTACTTTTTAAATGTGATGAGGGTTTCTGCCTCTACCATCCTTTCAGGCAGTGAGTTCCAGACCCCCACCACCCTCTGGGTGAAAACATTTCTCCTCAACTCCCCTCTCAACCTCTGACCAATTACTTTAAATCTATGCCCCTTGGTTATTGACCCTTCTGCTAAGGGAAATAGGTCCTTCCTATCCACTCCATCTAGGCTCCTCATAATTTTATACACCTCAATTAGGTCTCTCCTCAGCCTCCTCTGTTCCAAAGAAAACAACCCCAGCCTATCCAATCTTTCCTCATAACTAAAATTCCCTAGCCCAGGCAACATCCTTGTAAATCTCCTCTGCACCCCCTCTAGTACAATCACACCCTTCCTGCAATGTGGTGACCAAAACTGCACGCAGTATTCTAGCTGCGGTGAACTTAAATTTATAAGAACATAAGAAATAGGAGCAGGAGTAGGCCATTTGGCCCCTCGAGCCTGCTCCGCCATTCAATAAGATCATGGCTGATCTGATCTTGGCCTCAACTCCACTTTCCTGCCTGCTCCCCATAACCCTTGACTCCCTTATCGTTCAAAAATCTGTCTATCTCCACCTTAAATATATTCAATGACCCAGCCTCCACAGCTCTCTGGGGTAGAGAATTCCAAAGATTCACCACCCTCTGAGAGAAGAAATTCCTCCTCATCTCCGTTTTAAATGGGCGACCCCTTATTCTGAAACTATGCCCCCTAGTTCTAGATTCCCCCATGAGCGGAAACATCCTCTCTGCATCTACCCTGTCAAGCCCCCTCAGAATCTTATACACTTCAATAAGATCACCTCTCACTCTTCTAAACTCCAATGAGTATAGGCCCAACCTGCTCAACCTTTCTTCATAAGACAATCCCTTCATCTCAGGAATCAACCTAGTGAACCTTCTCTGAAACTGCCTCCAATGCAAATGTATCCCTCCTTAAATAAGGAGACCAAAACTGTACGCAGTACTCCAGGTGTGGTCTCACCAACGACCTGTACAGTTGTAGCAAGACTTCCCTACTTTTATACTCCATCCCCCTTGCAATAAAGGCCAACATTCCATTTGCCTTCCTAATTACTTGCTGTACCTGCATGCTAACTTTTTGTGATTCATGTACAAGGACCCCCAGATCCCTCTGTACCGCAGCATTTTGTAGTCTTTCTCCATTTAAATAATAATTTGCTTTTTTATTTTTCCTACCAAAGTGGATTCCCTCACATTTTCCCACATTATACTCCATCTGCCAAATTTTTGCCCACTCACTTAACCTATCTATATCCCTTTGCAGATTCTTCGTGTCCTCTTCACAACTTGCTTTCCCACCCATCTTTGTATCATCAGCAAATTTGGTTACATTACACTCGGTCCCTTCATCCAAGTCATTAAAATAGATTGTAAACAGCTGAGGCCCCAGCACTGCTCTCTGTGGCACCCCACTAGTTACAGTTTGCCAACCTGAAAATGACCCATTTATCCCGACTCTCTGTTTTCTGTTCGTTAGCCAATCCTCTATCCATGCTAATATATTATCCCCAACCCCATGAGCTCTTATCTTGTGCAGTAACCTTTTATGTGGCACCTTATCGAATGCCTTCTGGAAATCCAAATACACTACATCTACTGGTTCACCTTTATCCACCCTGCTCATTACATCCTGAAAGAATGTCAAACATGATTTCCCTTTCATAAAACCATGCTGACTCTGCTTGACTGTATTATGATTTTCTAAATGTCCTGCTACTACTTCCTTAATAATAGACTCCAGCATTTTCCCAACGACAGATGTTAGGCTAACTGATCTATAGTTTCCTGCTTTCTGTCTCCCTCCTTTCTTGAATAGGGGTGTTACATTTGCAGTTTTCCAATCCGCTGGGACCTCTCCAGAATCTAGGGAATTTTGGTAGATTACAACCAATGCATCCAATATCTCTGCAGCCACTTCTTTTAAGACCCTAGGATGCAGGCTATCAGGTCCAGGGGACTTGTCCACCTTTAGTCCCATAAGTTTGCCTAGTACTTTTTCTCTAGTGATAGTGATTGTTTTAAGTTACCCCCTCCCTATAGCCCCTTGATTATCAATTATTATTGGGATGCTTTTAGTGTCTTCTACCGTGAAGACCGATACAAAATATTTGTTCAAAGTCTCTGCCATTTCCCTGTTTCCCATTATTAATTCCCCAGTCTCATCCTCTAAGGGACCAACATTTACTTTAGTTACTCTCTTCCTTTTTATATACCTGTAGAAGCTCTTACTGTCTGTTTTTATATTTCTTGCTAGTTTACTCTCATAAGCTATCTTCTCTCTCTTTATTATGTTTTTAGTTGTCCTTTGCTGGTTTCTAAAAATTTCCCAATCCTCTCGCCCACCACTAATCTTCGCATCATTGTATGCCTTTGTTTTCAATTTGATACCATCCGTAACTTCCTTAATTAGCCACGGATGGTTCATTCTTCTCTTAGAGTCTTTCTTTCTCACTGGAATATATCTTTGCTGAGAGTTATGAAATATCTGCTTAAATGTCTGCCACTGCTTATCTACCGTCTTACCCTTTAATCTATTTTCCCAGTCCACTTTAGCCAACTCTGTCTTCATACCTTTGTAATTGCCTTTATTTAAGTTCAGGACACTAGTTTGAGACCCAAGTTTCTCACCCTCAAACTGAATTTGAAATTCTAACATGCTATGATCACTCTTCCCTAGAGGATCCTTTACTATGAGATCATTAATTAATCCTATCTCATTACACATTACCAGATCTAAAATAGCCTGCTCCCTGGTTGGTTCCACAACGTATTGTTCTAAGAAACCATCCCGCATACACTCTATGAATTCTTCCTCAAGGCTACCTTTGCCAATTTGATTTGTCCAATCTATATGAAGATTAAAATCACCCATGATTATTGCAGTACCTTTCTTACAAGCCTCCATTATTTCTTGATTAATACTCTGTCTTACAATGTAGCTACTGTTAGGGGGCCTATAGACTACTCTCACCAGTGGCTTCTTTCCCTTATTATTTCTTATCTCCACCCAAACTGATTCTAGATCTTGATCGTCTGAGCCAATATAATTTCTCACCACTGCACTGATCTCATCCTTTATTAATAGAGCTACCCCACTTCCTTTTCCTTTCTGCCTTTCTTCCGAAATGTCAAATACCCCTGAATATTCAGTTCCCAGCCTTGGTCACCTTGCAATCACGTCTCTGTAATGGCTATCAGATCATACCATAAGAACATAAGAACATAAGAAATAGGAGCAGGAGTAGGCCATTTGGCCCTTCGAGCCTGCTCCGCCATTCAATGAGATCATGGCTGATCTTTTGCCTCAACTCCATTCACCGGCCCTATCGCCATAACCCTTGATGCCCTTACTAGTCAGAAATCTATCGACTTCTGTTTTGAATATACCCAATGACTGAGCCTCCACAGCCCTCTGGGGTAGAGAATTCCAAAGATTCACCACCCTCTGTGTGAAGAAATTTCTTCTCATCTCAGTCCTGAATGGCCTACCCTTTATCTTGAGGCTGTGGCCCCTGGTTCTAGACTCACTAGCCAAGGGAAACATTCTCCCAGCATCCAACCTATCAAGCCCTGTAATAATTTTGTATGCTTCAATGAGATCCCCTCTCATTCTTCTGAATTCAAGAGAATACAGGCCTACTTTACTCAATCTCTTCTCATACGACAGTCCCGCCATCCAGGAATCAATCTCGTGAACCTTCGTTGCGCTCCCTCTATGGCAAGTATATCCTTCCTTAGGTAAGGAGACCAAAATTGCACACAGTACTCCAGGTGTGGTCTCACCAAGACCCTATGTAATTGGAGTAAGACTTCTTTACTCCTGTACTCAAATCCTCTTGTAATGAAGGCCAGCATACCATTTGCCTTCCTAATGGCTTGCTGAACCTGCACATTCACTTTCAGTGACTCATGTACAAGGACACCCAGGTCCCTTTGAACATCTGCATTCCCCAATCTTTCACCATTTAGGAAATACTCTGCCTTTCTGTTTTTTCTACCAAAGTGGATAACTTCACATTTATCCACATTATATTCCATCTGCCATGTTCTCGCCCACTCACTGAGCCTGTCGAGATCCCCTTGAAGCCTCTTCACATCCTCTTCGCAACTGACACTGCCACCTAGCTTTGTATCATCAGCAAATTTGGAAATGTTACATTTAGTCCCCTCATCCAAATCATTGATATAGATTGTGAATAGCTGGGGCCCAAGCACCGATCCTTGTGGTACCCCACTAGTCACAGCCTGCCATCCTGAAAAAGACCCATTTATCCCTACTCTTTGTTTTCTGTCTGTTAACCAATTCTCAATCCATGCTAGTATATTACCCCCAATTCCATGTGCCCTAATTTTGTTCACCAACCTCTTGTGTGGGACCTTATCGAAGGCCTTCTGAAAATCCAGATACACCACATCTACCGGTTCCCCTTTGTCTACTCCACTAGTTACATCCTCAAAGAACTCCAATAGGTTTGTCAAACAGGATTTCCTTTGATAAATCCATGTTGACTCTGCCCAATCTTACTATTAGTTTCTAAGTGCCCAGTTTATAATAGATTCCAGCATTTTTCCAACTACTGATGTGAGGCTAACAGGTCTGTAGTTCCCCATTTTCTCTCTCCCTCCTTTCTTAAATAGCGGGGTTACATTTGCTATCCTCCAATCTGCAGGAACCATTCCAGAATCTATAGAATTTTGGAAGATGACAACCAATGCGTCCACTATTCCAATGGCCACCTCTTTCAAAACCCTAGGATGTAGGTCATCCGGTCCTTGGGATTTGTCGACTTTTAGTCCCATTAATTTTGCTAGTACTGTTTTATTTACTAATAATAATTCCTTTAAGTTCCTCATTCTCGTCACACCCTTGGTTTTATCGTATTTCTGGGAGGTTTTTTGTGTCTTCCTCCGTGAAGACAGAAACAAAGTATTTATTTAATTTCTCTGCCATTTCCTCATTCCCCATTATAAATTCTCCCGTCTCTGACTGTAAAGGACCTACATTTACCTTCGCCAGTCTTTTCCTTTTCACATACCTATAGAAGCTTTACAATCCGTTTTTATATTTTTCGCTAGTTTGTGCTCATATTCCATTTTCCCTTTCTTTATCAATTTCTTGGTCCCCCTTTGCTGATTTCTAAAAAGATCCCAATCCCGAGGATGACCGCTTTTTCTGGCAACTTTATAAGCTTCCTCCTTTGACTTAATACTAGCTTTAATTTCTTTTGTTAGCCATGGTTGGATCACTTTTCCTTTTGTGTTTTTATGCCCTAGAGGAATATATGTTTGTTGCAAAATATGCATTATTTCCTTGAATGTTAGCCATTGTATGTCCACCTTTGTTGTGGAGTATTTTAAACCAACACAAGGTTTTCGGATCGATAATCAAGTTAGAAACATAGAAAATAGGTGCAGGAGTAGACCATTCGGTCCTTCGAGCCTGCACCGCCATTCAATGCGTTCATGGCTGAACATGCTACCTCAGTACCCCATTCCTGCTTTCTCGCCATACCCCTTGATCCCCCTAGTTGTGAGTATTATATCTAACTCCCTTTTGAATATATTTAGCGAACTGGCCTCAACAACCTTCTGTGGTAGAGAATTCCACAGATTCACCACTCTCTGGGTGAAGAAGTTCCTCCTCATCTCAGTCTTAAATGGCTTCCCCTTTATCCTTAGACTGTGACCCCTGGTTTTAGTTTTCCCTAACATTGGAAACATTCTGCCCGCATCTAATTTGTCTAAACCAGTCAGGATTTTAAACGTCTCTATAAGATCCCCCCTCATTCTTCTGAACTCCAGAGGATACAAGTTCAGTTGATCCAGTCTTTCTTGATATGTCAGTCTGGCCATCCCAGGAATCAATCTAGTGAACCTTCGTTGCACTCCCTCAATAGCAAGAATGTCCTTCCTCAAGTTAGGAGACCAAAACTGCACACAATACTCCAGGTGTGGCCTCACCAAAGCCCTGTACAACTGTAGCATCACCTCCCTTGTCTTTATTACACCGGTGGGGAGACAGCCTACTCTGTCTTAGCCAGACTTCTCATCTCTATGGTTTAGTTTGTTGATAATGCTTGCATGGTCCTCTATAACCTTGATTCCCTCGAGTAATTTCCTTATCGTATGTCCTCCCAACTCTGATCCTTGTCGAACCAAACCAGTTTCCTTCTCTAAAATCTGTTGTATTACCCCTTGTAGTCGTTCCACACTACTTTGGACTCCTTGTATATCTAGGGCATTAATGAATGATGTCCCCGTGTTTATTCCCGTGAGTATATCGGTTCCTAAGCTCCTCTCAATCCTTTGGTGGAATGCAGCATGTCCCCTGAAACTAGTGGCCCCTGTCGCATCAGCAGCTTGGTTAATTACATTCTTTATCATATATGCATACAATTCTCTAGTTTTAGTAAACCTTTCACAATATCCTGGCCATTCTAACATGGTTAAGTTCATTAGTACCGGTACAATTTCGTGTCTCACGTTATCATACAATTGTTCTCCGTCAGTAAATAATACTAGTCCATTCATAGGTCCAGGTTTCATATCTGGACATTGTAGCATCCTCGTTCGCTTGTCTCTTCTTTCTGTGTATTGGGAGCCGTGGATGAGACTCCGAATGTGATTGTTCCATTAAAACATGGTGCTTCCTCATCATGTACTTGTCGTGTAATGTGGGATGTCCCTTCGCTTATTTCGTGATGCACACGATTCCCAGCAATCATCCCACCTTCATGGTGAAGTTTCCCTGTAAATTAAGCAGAAGCCTGGTCGTCACCAGAGGTTAGTTTATCTCCGGTGTTTATTCCATTGTTCCTGTGGGATTTAAGATCAGATGGGTTATTGTTGTACCGTTTTAGTTGAGTCCAATGTTTCCATCTCCCTTTTCTCCTCATATCTATACATGCGCACGTATCGCTGGTCATGATAACCTCAAATGGTCCGGTCCATCTAGGTGAGAATCCCGATCTCTCTGGCAATATTTTAACAAATACCTGCTCGCCCACCTTGGGTAGGGGCTCCGAGGCCCCCTGCTTTTGTGTATTTTTATCTCTGATGTCTTGTTGTTCTTTAACTTCTTGTTTGAGCTCTTTCAATTGATTATCCAATATTTGTACGTATTTCCTAATTTTATCTTTTAAGGGTCCTAGTCCCTCACTACCAGATACTACTCATTCCGGCAGACACATTGCTCGTCCAGTCATGAGTTCATATGGTGTCAGTCCGGTCACCCTGTTTGGGGTGGCTCTCAGCCTCATCAGGATACACGGAAGGACATCCACCCATCCCTGTCCGGTTTCGGCTATGGCCTTACTTAAGGCTGTTTTCAGGGTTCTGTTCATTCTCTCTACCATGCCTGAGCTTTGCGGATGATAGGGGATATGGAACTTCTGTCTTACTCCCAGTAACTTACAAGCTTCTTTCATCACCTTTCCCGTAAAGTGGGTACCTTGATCTGAATCTATTTGCAACGGGACCTCCCATCTCGGTATCACGTCGTATACAAATATTCGGGCCACAGTCTGAGCACTACAGTCTCTGGTAGGGAATGCTTCCACCCACCTTGTAAACTAGTCTATGATCACTAAACAGTATTTCTTCCCTCTACTGTTAGGTAGGAGTCCAGTAAAGTTTATCTGGAGGTTTTCCCAGGGGCTTTTGGGTCATGGCTGGTGGACCATTCTAACCTTTATGGGCCTACCTGGGTTGTGCTGTCACAGATGATGCAGCGTCTGCAGTATCTTGCCACGTCTTGTCCCATTCCACTCTACCACCAATCTATACTTAGCCTACCTATCATGCCATTCCGCCCCCTGTGGTCTGGCTCATGGTATATTTTCAACAAATTCTCCTGAATACAGCGAGGGGCTACCACCCTGTGATCCTTTTTCCATATTCCATCTCTACCTTTGGCTGCGCCTCTCTTTGTCCACTGCTCCTGCTCCTCCATTTCAGTCTCCTCTTGGATTCTTTTAATGTTCACTTCCTCTGCTGTTATTCTACCTGCTGCTATTGGTGTAGGCATCTCTGTGTCTGCTGCTGCTCTTGCTGCCTGATCAGCTAGCATATTTCCTTTTTGTTGCTCGCTCACTATCTTGCGGTGCGCCTTTATTTTAATCACTGCTACCTCTTCTGCTCCTTTTACCGCTTCTACTAGGTCTCTCACTACTTCCTCATGCTGTATTTGTCCTCCTCCGGAGGTTACATATCCTCTCCTATTCCACACTATCATATAATCATGTACTACCCCAAACGCATATCTACTGTCTGTATATATATTTACTCGTTTTCCTTTTGCCAATTTCAATGCTTCCGTGAGAGCCACTAGTTCTGCTACCTGCACTGAGGTTCCTCCTTCAAGCCCTCCCTTTGCAACTGTTTCTCCGTTCTCGGATACTACTGCCCAACCGTGTGTGGCTCCCCATTTATATATCGGCGAGATCCGTCTACATGAAAGGTGTTTTTGGGATTTTCAAGGGGCGATTCTGATACGGTTCCTCTGACCTCTTCTTCAATTACTAACTGACACTCGTGTGCCTCACCCTCTGATAGCATTCCCTCTGCGGGGTTGACTCTATGTTCCCTTATAATCTGGACTGATCTGTCCTTGGGTATCAATACTGCTTTCCAAGCCGCCCTCCTTCTGTCTGATACAGCCTTCATTTTACCTGTGTCTAGCAGGTCCACACAAATTTACACCAACCAGAATTTCACTGTGGCCACAATAAAAGTCTGGTTTTAATAGGTTAATTAACCTCATAACTCCAATCCAATCCAGATCAATTTTTTTTTAAACTAACCAGTATCACTTGAAAAAGAAAGAAACCATAGCTTCATTTTCTTCCAGGCACATTGGCAACTGTGACTTCAAGGCTGAAGCTCATCTTTTGTAAAACAATTAACAAACTTAAAACAACACACGCTTGTCCATCATTCAAGACAAGTCTTCAAAGGGTTAAACAGCTTTTAGCTCTCGGTACAAAAGAGTGGGTGGAGCTAAAACAAACACAACAGACATTTCTTTCAAAGACAGAAAACTTCCACACTTTTAACACACACTTTCACACAAACTGAGATTCCAGCATTCCTTTTAAGATTCCTTTCACTCAGCAAATCCTGTATTTTACTTGTTTTGGACAGAAACTGATAGCATCTGTGTGGATAAAACTTTAATTTTTTCCTTATTCCCTTTCTTAAATTACTGGTACTTGGGTACAATTTTGGCACCCATTTTTGGTCCAAATTCGAGTACGTCTACTCAACTTATAATATGCGCGAGCCACTAAAATGATGGCCTTTTCTTCCTTTAATTTTGTTTCTTTAGCCCACCATTCTCTTTATTTTACCGGTGGGTCGTTCGGTTGCCAATCATTTTTAACCATTTTGTCTGATATTAGCTCTGATGATGTGGAATCTGTATGGGTAGAGCTGAGAAATACCAAGGGGCAGAAAACATTAGTGGGAGTTGTATACAGACCCCCAAACAGTAATGCTGAGGTTGGGGATGGCATTAAACGAGAAATTAGAGACGCGTGCAATAAGGGCACAGCAGTCATCATGGGTGACTTCAATCTACATATAGATTGGGCTAACCAAGTTAGTAACAATACTGTGGAGGAGGATGTAACTGGTAGAATAGATAAGGGAGAACCAGTAGATGTGGTGTATTTGGACTTTCAGAAGGCTTTTGATAAGGTCCCGCATAAGAGATTGGCATGCAAAGTTAAAGCACATGGGATTGGGGATAAGGTACTGACTTGGATAGAGAACTGGTTGGCAGACAGGAAGCAAAGAGTTGGAATAAACGGGTCTTTTTCTGAGTGGCAGGCAGTGACTAGTGGGGTACCGCAGGGATCAGTGCTAGGACCCCAGCTATTCACAATATATATTAATGATCTAGACGAGGGAACTAGATGTAATATCTCCAAGTTTGCAGACGACACAAACCTGGGTGGGTGTGGATGCTGTGAGGAGGATGCAGAGAAACTCCAGTATGATTTGGACAGGTTGGGTGATTGGGCAGATGCATGGCAGATGCAGTATAATGTGGATAAATGCGAGGTTATCCACTTTGGTGGCAAAAACAGGAAGACAGATTATTATCTGAACGGCAATAGATTGGGAAAAGGGGAAGTGCAACGAGATCTGGGAGTCCTTGTGCACCAGTCGCTGAAGGTAAGCATGCAGGTGCAGCAGGCGGTTAAGAAGGCAAATGGTATGTTGGCCTTCATAGCGAGAGGATTCGAGTACAGGAGCAAGGATGTCTTGCTGCAGTTGTACAAGGCCTTGGTGAGACCACACCTTGAGTATTGTGTGCAGTTTTGGTCGCCTTATCTGAGGAAGGATGTTCTTGCCATGGAGGGAGTGCAGCGAAGATTTACCAGACTGATACCTGGGATGGCAGGAATGACGTATGAAGAGAGATTGGGTCGATTAGGCTTATATTCGCTAGAGTTTCGAAGAATGAGAGGGGATCTCATTGAAACTTATAAAATTCTAACAGGACTAGACAGACTAGATGCAGGAAGGATGTTCCCGATGGCGGGGGAGTCCAGAACCAGAGGTCACAGTCGAAGGACAAGGGGTAAGCCATTTAGGACTGAAATGAGGAGTAATTTCTTCACCCAGAGAGTGATGAACCTGTGGAATTCTCTGCCACAGAAGGCAGTTGAGGCCAATTCATTAAATATATTCAAGAAGGAGTTAGATATATTTCTTAAGGCTAAAGGGACCAAGCTATATGGGGAGAAAGCAGGGACAGGGTACTGAATTTGGATGATCAGCCATGATCGCATTGAATGGCGGAGCAGGCTCGAGGGGCCGAATGGCCTACTCCTGCTCCTATCTTCTATGTTTCTATGTCAATTAATCTTCTATTTTTGTCCGCTAAATAGCGTGTCAGAGACCCCACCGGACCCCACTCGAGTTTTTCACTTCCCATGGTTAATTGTTGTCAGCGGTACGTCCCTTACTTTTCTCTCGCAGAGTGAGACGGTACTTGCAACTGCAGTTGTCAGAGGTTCCTCTCTTGCTTACTCTCGTAGAGTGAGACGGTACTTGCAACAATTTTGTTCGGGTAATTTGTTGTCAGAGGTATGCTTAGCACCACTTGCAACTGGAGTTGTCAGAGGTATGCTTAAACTTTCTGCACTACTTGCAACTGGAGTTGTCAGAGGTATGCTTTAGACTTTTACTCCAAAGTTAACGCACTACTTGCAACTCATACCACGCCTATACTTCCGCGTGTTTCACCCTAACCCCAAGACCGCTTGACTTATCGATTCAAACCTTTTAGTTCTTTGATTCCAAAGGGGGCGGAGGACACGAGACGGTGTTGCCTTGCCCTAACTGTACATGGTATTTAAAAGTACTCATGTTTTTGGCTCAGCTTCACTCGCCCGTGCCTCCTGTCCGTGTGGATCCTGTTCGTGACGCCAATTGTTGTGGAGTATTTTAAACCAACACTCGACACAAGGTTTTCGGATCGATAATCAAGTTGTCTTTATTACACCGGTGGGGAGACAGTCTGCTCGGTCTTAGCCAGACTTCTCCAAATTGTTACAGCAAACACTACATTTTTATACATTACAATACACATGTCCAGCTCATTCAAAATTCATTCCTGCCACCTGATTGGACCTTGGCCCGCATGCATCTTCACTGATTGGTTGCCTATGCCGCGTTACATTAAAGTACCGCCTTTATTATTGGAAAAGTATGGGCTGGATTTTGTCTTGGGGTCGGGTTGGGGTCGTGTAATCCGCATTTCGTGTTTCCCCCCCGACTCCAGATTAATGTGGATGAATGATGCAATTTTCACTTAATTGGGCAATTGAGTTCCAGCATGTGGGAACCCATGAACTAATTAGTGTTTTCAGTCTGAAAGTCGCCTCTGATGATGTCATCATTGCTGACTGCCTAGTCTGAGAGACTGTTGGTGAGAGAGGACCTGCCTGGCTTGCTTTTGATGTGAGTGGACCTAGATGCAAAATATGGGGGGGGGGCGCGTGGGGGAAAGAGAGAGAGTGAGTTTTTGCATCCAAGTCCGCCAGGCAGTCTCTGAACACATTCAAAGCAGCGATGACTTTCAGACCTAATACTACTACTACCTTCATCACATCTCCGTTGTAATAGTGGACCTGCAGCTGATAGTCAGCTGTCCACTTGTGCTCCCGCCAGGTTTCACTGGAGTGTTTCACACCAGGCGTACTTCACGTCAGAAAAGGGTTAAACTAGCTAAAACGTTTCAAAATGGCATTACAGAGCCAATTTAGAGCTTGTTAAGGGCTTTAATGGCCTCTCCCGCCTCTTGGAGGCGGAACAGAGTCGGGAACCCCGCGACTGATTTTGTCAAAATTGCGTGGAGGCGGGATGGAGTCGGGATGGGGTCGGAAACCCCGACCCCGCAAATTTAACCCCCCACACGCCTCCAAACCCGACTCCATGGGTCATTCAAAATCCAGCCCAATATGTCCGTTATCCCACGAGCTGTTGTTGCCAAATGGGGTCTCACCAACATTGTACTTCCGACTCATTGTCCTGCTTTCCTGCCACTCTAGGCCTCTTTACTTCCAACTCATTATCCTGCTTTCCTGCCGCTCTAGGCCTCTTTACTTCCAACTCATTGTTTTACTTTCCTGCCAGAACAGAACTTACATCCTCTAGGCCTCTTATGGTTCAACATCCGGCTAGGTTATCTCAACTGCCAGCTCAGCAACTTAGAAAACGCTTACTACTGCAAAGGCCTATTAGATTATTGTCTTTATTACAACTGCCAGCAATGTCAGTTTAACTCTTTCCCCACTGCAACCTTGATACCTTTTAGTGTAGTCTCTCAATCCACCATGGCCAACTTGTCCCTCATACCCTTGTAGTTTCCTCTGTTTAGATTGAAGACCTTAGTTTCAGATTGGACTACATCACTCTCAAACTTAATGTAAAATTCAATCATATTATGGTCACTTGTCCCTAAAGGCCCCGTTACCACAAGATTATTGATTAGCCCTTTCTCATTACACAGTACCAGATCCAGAATAGCCTGTTCCCTGGTTGGTTCCTCCACATACTGATCCAGGAAACCATCTCTCATGCATTCCAAGAATTCGTCTTCCACACCATTAGTGGTAATTTGATTTACCCAGTCAATATGTAGATTAAAGTCCCCCATGATTACCGTATTGCCCTTGTTACATGCACTTCTAATCTCTTGATTGATACTGTGCCCTACATTACCATTACTGTTTGGTGGCCTATACACAACTCCTACCTATGTTTTCCACCCTTCGCTGTTTCTTAGCTCCACCCAAACTGATTCCAGTTCTACATCACGATCTGCCAAGCCAAGATCTTTTATCTGTACCGTACCGATCTCATCCCTTATTAACAGCGCTACGCCACCTCCTTTTCCTTTTTGTCTGTCCTTCCTAAATGTTGAGTACCCTGGAACATTCAGTTCCCAGCTTTGGTTACCCTGCAACCATGTCTCTGTAATGGCAATTACATCATACCCATTTACTTCTATTAGTGCCATTAATTCATCCACCTTGTTGCGAATGCTACGTGCATTGAGATAAAGTGCCTTCAACTTTGCCTGTTTAATATTTTTCTGCACTTTGACCCTCTTTACTGTTGGCCTTTGTTTCTGCTCCCTACTAGTTTTGCTGACTACTTTTCTAACTTGCACTTCCAGCTTTGTTTCTCTCCGTTCTGGGCCCACACTTAGGTTCCCAGCCCCCTGACAAACTAGTTTAAACCCTTCCCAACACTAGCAAATCTGCCTGAGAGGATGTTGGTCCCATTTCTGCCGAGGTGTAACCCGTCCAGCTTGTACAGGTCCCACCTTCCCCAGAATCGGTCCCAATGCCTCAGGAATTTAAATCCCTCCCTCCTACACCATCTCTCCAGCCACGCATTCATCTGGTCTATTCTCCTATTTCTGCTCTCGCTAGCATGTGGCACTGGGAGTAATCCTGAGATTACTACCTTTGAGGTCCTGCTTTTTAATTTATTTCCTAGCTCCCTATATTCTGCTTGCAGGACCTCGTCCCTCTTTCTACCTATGTCGTTGGTACCGATATGGACCACGACCTCTGGCTGTTCACCCTCCCCCTTCAGAATGTCCTGCAGCCGCTCAGTGACATCCTTGACCCTGGCACCAGGGAGGCAACATACCTGCGGCCACAGAAACGTCTATCTGTTCCCCTTACGATAGAATCCCCTATCACTATTGCTCTCCCACTCTTTTTCTTCCCCTCCTGTGCAGCTGAGCCACTCGTAGTGCCACGGACTTGGCTCTTGCTGCATTCCCCTGAGAAACCATCTCCCCCAGCAGTATCCAAAACAGAAAATCTGTTGGAGAGGGAGATGGACCCAGGGGACTCCTGCACTACCTTCCTAGTTCTTTTACTCTGTCTGGCGGTCACCCATTCCCTGTCTGCCTGTGCACTCTTTACCTGCGGTGTGACCACCTTGTTAAACATGCTATCCACGAAGATCTCAGCCTCGCGGATGCTCCACAGTGACTCCAGCCACAGCTCCAGCTCCGAAACGCAGATTTCGAGTAGCTGCAGCTGGGGACACTTCTTGCACACGTGTTCGCCCTGGACACCGAAAGTGTCCCTGACTTCCCACATAGAACAGGAGGAGCACTCCACGCTGCCGAGCTGCCCTGCCATGTCCTACCCTTAATTTACTCCCTTTAAATTAAAGAATATTAAATTCACTAGGGACCTTACTTCACTTTAACCAGTACTTACTCTAAACTAGAGACCTTACTTTTACTTTAACGACTGGACTGTAGAAATACTCACCAGGTCCTACTTACCAATCAGCTCCTTCCCTTGTGCCGACATCACTTTTAATCTCTGACGTCACTTTTGAATGTTGCCTGTTGAGGTCCGCTCTCGTTGCTTCTCCCAATAGCTTGGTCTGGGCCTCAAGCCTCGGGCTTTATTTCCTCGCTCCTCCTTCGCCTGTTCCCTCACAGGTCGGTCCGCTCTCGCTGCTGCTCCCAATAGCTCGGTCTGGGCCTCGAGCCTCGGGCTTTATTTCCTCGCTCCTCCTTCGCCTGTTCCCTCACAGGTCGGTCCGCTCTCGCTGCGGCTCCCATTTATTTCTATTTGTGCGGTCAACTCATCTATCTTGTTATGAATGCTGCGTGCATTCATATAAAGCGCTTTTAATTTTGTCCTTTTACCATTTTTCCCTACTCTGCCTCTACTTTCTGATGCACTCTTATGTTTATACACTCTGTCCCTTCCTGTCACACTCTGGTTATCATTACCCCTATCGCTACCCTGCATTATTGCCTTCTCCTTTCTCTTTGACTTTTTACATTTCCCCTCACCTGAACCCCCCCCCCCCCCCACTATTTAGTTTAAAGCCCTATCTACATCCCTAATTATTCGATTCACCAGGACACTGGTCCCAGCATGGTTCAAGTGAAGCCCGTCCCAACAGAACAACTCCTTCTTTCCCCAGTACTGGTGCCAGTGCCCCATGAATCGAAACCCATTTCTCCCACACCAATCTTTGAGCCACGCATTCATCTCTCTGATCTTATTTACCCTATGCCAATTTGCTCGTGGCTCAGGTAGTAATCCAGAGATTATTACCTTTGTGGTTCTGCTTTTAATTTAGTCCCTAGCTGCTCATACTCCCTCAGCAGAACCTCTTTCTTTGTCCTACCTATGTCATTGGTACCTACGTGGACCACGGCAACTGGATCTTTCCCCTCCCACTCCAAGTTCCTCTCCAGCCCCGAGGAGATGTCCTTAACCGTGGCACCGGGCAGGCAACACAGCCTTCGGGACTCACGCTCTCGGCTGCAGAGAACAGTATCTATCCCCCTAACTATACTGTCCCCTACCACTACAACATTTCTTTTTACTCCCCCAACTTGAATGGCCACCTGTACCATGGTGCCATGGTCAGTTTGCTCATCCTCCCTGCAGTCCCTGCTCTCATCCACACAGGGAGTAAGAACCTCGTACCTGTTGGACAAGTGCAAGGGCTGAGGCTCCTCCAATGCTACCTTGTGGATTCCCATACCTGCCTCACTCATAGTCACACCCTCCTGTCCCTGACCACGGACCAAATTTGAATTATTTAACCTAAGGGGTGTGACTGCCTCCTGGAACACAGCGTCCAGGTAACTCTCCCCCTCCCTGATGTATCGCAGTGTCTGAAGCTCGGACTCCAGCTCATCAACTCTGAGCCGAAGTTCCTCGACCTGTCAACACTTACTGCAGATGTGGTCACTGTGGATCACATTGGTGTCCACCAGCTCCCACATGCTACAGCTGCAACACATCGCCTGCCTTGCCACCTCGATTGTATTTTTTTTAAGTAATTAGCTTTTCAAGTTTTGAAATTTAAATTATCTATGTATAGTTTTTAATCTGTAATCACGGCTCTTAATTTAAACCAATGCCCAAGTTTAGAAAAAAGAGAGAAATAGAGAAATGCTCACCAACCAATCACTTACCTGCTTTCCTGTTACGTCACATTTTGATTTTTTTTTCCCCCTCTCAGGTCCGTTGTTGTTTTCCTTTTATCCCCAGCGCTGGTCCCGCTCTCGCTGTGCTCTCGGACATCGGGTCGCTGATCCCGCTCTCGCTGTGCTCTCGAGCCTCGGGTCACTGGCCCCGCTCTCGCTGTGCACTCACTAATCAATGGAAATAGCATTTCCTATTTACTTCAGCAAAACCCTTCATATGTTTGAACACTTCTATTTGATCTCTTGCCAGCGGTGGCTCAGCTGGTAGCACTCTCACCTCTGAGTCAGAAGGTTGTGGGTTCAAGTCCCAGTCCAGAGATTTGAGCACAAAAATCTATGCTGACACTCCAGTATCTACTGAGGGAGTGCTGCACTGTCGGAGGTGACGATTTTCAGATGAAATGTTAAACTGAGGCCCCGTCTGCTCTCTCAAGTGGACGTAAAAGATCCCATGGCACTATTTCGAAGAACAGCAGGGGAGTTATTCCCGGTGTCCTGGGGCCAATATTTATCCCTCAACCAACATCACTAAAACAGATTATCTGGTCATTATCACTTTGCTGTTTGTGGGAGCTTGTTGTGCGCAAATTGGCTGCCACTTTTCCAACATTACAACAGTGACTACACTTCAAAAGTACTTCATTGGCTGTAAAGCGCTTTGGGTCGTCCTGAGGTCATGAAAGGCACAATATAAGCATAAGTCTTTCTTTCTTAACCTTCTTTGTTCTAAAGAAAAAAAGCCAGTTTCTTTAGTTGTTCTTCATAACTAAAGCCTCTCACCCCCATTACCATCTTACTGAATCTCTACTGTACCCTCGAAATGGCCTTGACATTCTTCCTAAAGTAGAACTGGATACAATATTCTAGCCACCCTAACCAATGAGCCTGCACGCACCCCTGAAATAAGCACCGACCTCTTGTTTCACTGTAAGAGTTGCCACAGGATGTCCAATTTCACCCCACAATTTGGATTGCCTATTATAGCATCCTTCTTAATGTCAAAACACATTTTCACATTCACCAGTAACACAGAGTTAGCTGTAATGATACTACGAATTTACATATAATCATTCATTCTTAATTTGTTTTCATGTTTCATTCAAATATTTACAAACATTTTGATGCAGATTTCTGACCAATGTAGTTTTGAAAATCCATTCTTTAAACAACTGCAAGCAGTTTTCTTCTAATTTCTCGGGGAGGGGGGGGGGGGGGGGTGTTTAAAACAAAAGATTAAAAATCTTCTTAAAGAACAACATGCATAACCAGCCTTCTGCTGAATCTACAAAAAGTGATGATTCAAACATACTATATATGCTTTGTTTTATCTCATAAGAACCAAGATGCTCTCAGTCTTAGTCTGTCCAACCTTTATGTAAAAATCGCAGTTAAGCTTACATTGGAAAACAATCCTATAAGATGCTTATATATTATCAGAAAAACTACCACCAGTGAAAAGACAGCAACACTGCAATCATTGCATAAACTTACAAATCCTTAACTGTTCACTAATATGAGCTCACAACTCTTAAGTTGTGTTGCTATCTCTCAAAGAATATTTGCTATGAGGAATATTAGTTAGTACGTGAAGAAGCTGTCAGAAACAGACAGTGCATGGTACTTGAGATGAAACTAGGTTACGTTGAAAGGATAATCCTCTAAAATCCTACTGGATTATGCGTAGGGCCTCTTTAATTTCAATTTAGAACTGAAAAATACTTCAGAAAAAACGTGCTATTAACATCAGAGGAATATCTAATTAGTGTGATACATGGGTGCAATCCTGTGAATAGCAGTTCTAACTGGCGTTGTACTTCTTTCATATGCAATTAATCAGGCTGATGGACATCAAGGGTTGCAAATTAGGTTATTACCATTGAGAGGCAACTGGTGAGCCAAGTACAGAAAGATGAGCTGCTGCTGAATTAAAAGTGTATGCTTGTTGCAAATTTAGGTCTGCAGATACCTTCTTGGTTCAGTGGCATTAATCAATCCCACAGGTAGTGTAAGCATCTTCATTTTAATCAGAGTTGACTCCACACACTACCCTATATCTAGTTGCATGATGACATAACCCTGGGGTGTAAGAATAGTTCCCCCTTTTGACCTGAACCGGATATTCGGGTCTTTTGCACGTGCCCTCACATGCCTCTTCAAACTTTATGAAGGTGTAACCAGAAAACACTCGACAAGACACAGCCTGATACAAAATAATAACTGCTTTATACAAAATAAAGAATGCACCACGTTACCTCCTGCCCTCCCCCCACCCTCATCAGTGGGTCATCTTTGACTTAAACAAGGTGACCTCTAACTATCCTCCAGCACTTCTAACCACCTAGTCTCGGCAAAAGCCCTTGTGGCTTTTGATTTAAAAACCTGACTGGTCCCTTGGCTTTTGCAGGTCCTGACTGCCTACGTCTCGGTCTATTTTTTTTGTTTGCCCCAGTTCAGGAGCAAAAATGAGACACCCCTACCTTACCAAGCACCTGAGACCAGAGAGTTCCCAATACAATAGGTGTGAGGTCTTAATTAATCGCCAGATTAAGCTTATGAATTGTTTATTGTTTATAGTCTTTGGTGATAACAACTCTATTAGCATATTAACAACTTATTAGCCTTTTGTGGAAGCACAACATTTTTCCCCAACTCCTTTCTGTGGAAAAATGATCAAAAAATCACAAAATATGGCAGTGCCTTTAAAAAAAAATAAACTGAGCCATGTGAAACTAGTTGAGCCATTTTTCTCAATTCAGCAGTGTCAAGTCAGTCCAAAATATATCCTGGGCAGGATCTGGCTTCCAAGGAGCACTATACACTGCACGGACACTAAATATTCAATTTGGACAGGTGCACTTCTTCAAGATCCTACTTCCGGCAGGTAACTTCACTTTAATTTAACATGGAACTGTTAATGAGTTGGTCACACCGCAGGTAAAGGCTGCACAGGCAGGAAGGGAATGGGTGACCACCAGGCAGCGTAGTAGGCGCAGGCAGGTAGTGCAGGGGTCCATGTGGCCATCCCCCTCTCAAACAGATATACCGCTTTGGATACTGTTGAGGAGGATGGCTTATCGGGGGAAGGCAGCAGCAACAAACTTCCTGGCACCATGGGTGGTTCTGCTGCACAGGACGGGAGGAAAAAGAGCGGTAGAGCTATAATGATAGGGGATTCCATTGTAAGGGGAATAGATAGGCGTTTCTGTGGCCGCAAACGAGACTCCAGGATGGTATGTTGCCTCCCTGGTGCAAGGGTCAAGGATGTCTTGGAGCGGCTGCAGGGCATTCTGGAGGGGGAGGGTGAACAGCCAGTTGTCATGGTGCATATAGGTACCAACGATATAGGTAAAAAACGGGATGAGGTCCTATAAGCTGAATATAGGGAGTTAGGAGGTAAATAAAAAATAGGACCTCAAAGGTAGTAATCTCAGGATTGCTACCAGTGTCACGTACTAGTCAGAGTAGAAATAGAAGGATATTTCAGATGAATACGTGGCTAGAAGAATGGTGCAAGGGGGAGGGATTCAAATTTCTGGGACATTGGAACTGGTTCTGGGGGAGGTGGGACCAGTACAAACTGGACGGTTTGCACCTGGGCAGGACCGGGACCGATGTCCTAGGGGGAGTGTTTGCTAGTGCTGTTGGGGAGGGTTTAAACTAAAATGGCAGGGGGTTGGGAACCTGTGCAGGGAGACAGAGGAAAGGGAAGCAAGGATAGAAGCAAAAGACAGGAAGGAGAAAAGCAAAAGTGGAAGTCAGAGAAATCAAGGGTGTAAATCAAACATGGCCACAGTAAACAATAATTCTAAAAGGTCTAAGAGTGTTAAAAAAACAAGCCTGAAGGCTTTGTGTCTTAATGCGAGGAGCATTCGTAATAAGGTGGATGAATTAGCTGCGCAAATAGATGTAAACGGATATGATATAATTGGGATTATGGAGACATGGCTCCAGGGTGACCAAGGCTGGGAATTCAACATCCAGGGGTATTCAATATTCAGGAAGGACTGGCAAAAAGGAAAAGGAGTTGGGGTAGCATTGCTGGTTAAAGAGGAGATTAACACAATAGTAAGGAAGGATATTAGCTCTGATTATGTGGAATCTGTATGGGTAGAGCTGAGAAATACCATGGGGCAGAAAACATTAGTGGGAGTTGTATACAGACCCCCAAACAGTAATGCTGAGGTTGGGGATGGCATTAAATGGGAAATTAGAGATGCGTGCAATAAGGGCACAGCAGTTATCATGGGTGACTTTAATCTACATATAGATTGGGCTAACCAAATTAGTAACAATACCGTGGAAGAGGAATTCCTAGAGTGTATACGGGATGGTTTCCTGGACCAATATGTCGAGGAACCAACTAGAGATCAAGCCATCTTAGACTGGGTATTATGTAATGAGAAAGGATTAATTAGCAATCTTGTTGTGCGAGGCCCCTTGGGGAGGAGCGATCATAATATGATAGAATTCTTCATTAAGATGGAGAGTGAAGTAGTAGTTGACTCAGAGACTAGGGTACTGAATTTAAATAAAGGAAACTACGATGGTATGAGGCGCGAGTTGGCTAGGATGGATTGGGGAATATTACTTAAAGGGTTGACGGTGGATAGGCAATGGCAAACATTTAAAGATCGCATGGATGAACTACAGAATTTGTTCATCCCGGTTTGGCATAAAAATAAAACAAAAAAGGTGACTCAACCGTGGCTAACAAGGGAAATTAGGGATAGCATAAGATCCAAGGAGAGGACATATAAATTGGCTAGAAAAAGCAGCAAACCTGAGGATTGGGAGCAGTTTAGGATTCAGCAAAGGAGGACAAAGGGATTAATTAAGAGGGGGAAAATAGAGTATGAGAGTAAGCTTGCAGGGAACATAAAAACTGACTGTAAAAGCTTCTATAGATATGTGAAGAGAAAAAGATTGGTGAAGTCAAGCGTAGGTCCCTTGCAGTCAGTATCAGGGTAATTTATAATGGGGAACAAAAAAATGGCAGACCAATTAAATATATACTTTGGTTCTGTCTTCACAAAGGAGGACACAAATAACCTCCCAGAGATGTCGGGGAACATAGGGTCTAATGAGAGGGAGGAACTGAATGAAATCAGTATTTGTAGGGAAATGGTGTTAGGGAAATTGATGGGATTGAAGGCCGATAAATCCCCAGGGCCTGATAATCTACATCCTAGGGTACTTAAGGAAGTGGCCCTAGAAATAATACATGCATTGCTGGTCATCTTCCAAAATTCTATAGACTCTGGAACAGTTCCCATGGATTGGAGGGTAGCTAATGTAACCCCACTATTTAAAAAAGGTGGTAGAGAGAAAACGGGGAATTATGGATCGGTAAGCCTGACATCGGTAGTTGGGAAAATGCTAGAGTCCATTATAAAAGATGTAATAGCAGAGCACTTGGAAAACAGTGACAGGATCGGACAAAGTCAACATGGATTTACAAAAGGTAAATCATGCTTGGTAATCTACTGGAATTTTTTGAGGATGTAACTGGTAGAATAGATAAGGGAGAACCAGTGGATGTGGTGTATTTGGACTTTCAGAAGGCTTTCAATAAGGTCCCGCATAAGAGATTAGCGTGCAAAGTTAAAGCACATGGGATTGGGGGTAAGGTACTGACTTGGATAGAGAACTGGTTGGCAGACAGGAAGCAGAGAGTTGGAATAAACGGGTCTTTTTCCAAGTGGCAGGCAGTGACTAGTGGGGTACCGCAGGGATCGGTGCTAGGACCCCAGTTATTCACAATATATATTAATGATCTAGACGAGGGAACTAGATGTAATATCTCCAAGTTTGCAGATGACACAATGCTGGATGGGCGTGTGTGCTGTGAGGAGGATGCAGAGAAACTCCAGTATGATTTGGACAGGTTGGGTGATTGGGCAGATGCATGGCAGATGCAGTATAATGTGGATAAATGCGAGGTTATCCACTTTGGTGGCAAAAACAGGAAGGCAGATTATTATCTGAACGGCAATAGATTGGGAAAAGGGGAAGTGCAACGAGACCTGGGTGTCCTTGTGCACCAGTCCCCGAAGGTAAGCATGCAAGTGCAGCAGGCGGTTAAGAAGGCAAATGGTATGTTGGCCTTCATAGTGAGAGGATTCGAGTACAGGAGCAAGGATGTCTTGCTGCAGTTGTACAGCGAAGATTCACCAGACTGATACCTGGGATGGCAGGAATGACGTATGAAGAGAGAATGGGTCAATTAGGCTTATATTCGCTAGAGTTTAGAAGAATGAGAGGGGATCTCATTGAAACTTATAAAATTCTAACAGGACTAGACAGACTAGATGCAGGAAGGCTGTTCCCGATGGCGGGGGAGTCCAGAACCAGGGGCCACAGTCTAAGGATAAGGGGTAAGCCATTTAGGACTGAGATGAGGATATGACAGTCCTCTCATCCCAGGAATCAATCTAGTGAACCTTCGTTGCACCGCCTCCAAGGCAAGTATATCCTTCCTTAGATAAGGAGACCAAAACTGTGCACAGTACCCCAGGTGTGGTCTCACCAAGGCCCTGTACAATTGTAGCAAGACTTTCTACTCCAACCCCCTTGCAATAAAGGCCAACATGCCATTTGCCTTCCTTATTGCTTGCTGTACCTGCATGCTAGCTTTCTGTGTTTCTTGCACGAGGACACCCAAATCTCTCCGAACACCAACATTTGAACGTTTCTGACCATTTAAAAAATATTCTGTTTTTCTATTCTTCCTACCAAAGTGAATAACCTCACATTTCCCTACATTATACTCCATCTGCCACCTTACTGCCCACTCACTTAGTCTATCTATATCCCTTTGCAGACTCTTTGTGTTCTCCTCACAGCTTACTGTCCCACCTGGCTTTGTATCATCAGCAAACTTGGATACATTACACTCGGTCCCTTCATCTGGGTCATTAATATAGATTGTAAATAGCTGAGGCCCCAACACTGATCCTTGCGGCACCCCACTAGTTACAGCCTGCCAACCTGAAAAAGATCCGTTTATCCCTACTCTCTGTTTTCTGTCCGTTAACCAATCCTCTATCCATGCTACTATATTACCCCCAACCCCATGAGCCCGAATTTTGTGTATTAACCTTTTATATGTGGCACCTTATCGAATGCCTTTTGGAAATCCAAATATACTACATCCACTGGTTCCCCTTTATCTACCCTGCTAGTTACATCCTCAAAAAACTCTAATAAATTTGTCAAACACGATTTCCCTTTCATAAAACCATGTTGACTCTGCCTAATCATGTTATGATTTTCTAAGTGACTTGATACCACTTCCTTTACAATGGATTCCAGCATTTTCCTGACGACTGATGTCAGGCTAACTGGCCTATAGTTCCCTGTTTTTTCTCTCCCTCCTTTCTTGAACAGCAGTGTTACATTTGCGACCTTCCAATCCGCTGTGACCATTCCAGAATCGAGGGAATTTTGGAAGATCAAAACCAATGCATCCACTATCTCTTCAGCCACCTCTTTTAGAACCCGTTTAGGCCATCAGGTCCAGGGGATTTGTTGGATTTTAGTCCCATTAGTTTCTCTAGTACTTTTTCTCTTATATTCATTATGTTAAGTTCCTCACCCTTATTAGACCCTTGGTTCCCCACCATTTTTGGTATGCTTTTTGTGTCTTCTACTGTGAAGACAGATATAAAATATTTGTTTAACGTTTCTGCCATTTCCTTATTCCCCAGAATAATTTCTCACTTCTCAGCCTCTAAGGGACCAACGTTTACTTTTGCTACTCTTTTCCTTTTTATATACTTGTAGAAACTTACAATCTGCTTTTATATTTCTTGCTAGTTTTTTCTCATTCTATTTTTTTCCTTTTTATCAATTTTTTGGTAAACCTTTGCTGGTTTCTGAAACTCTCCCAATCCTCAGGCTTACCATTATTCTTTGCAACATTATAAGCTTCTTATTTCAATGTAATGCTATCCTTAACTTCTTTAGTTAGCCATGGTTGGATCACTTTTCCCCTGGAGTTTTTGTTTCTCAATGAAATGTATTTTTGTTGAGAATTATGAGATATTTCTTTAAATGCTAGCTTATCTACCGCCATACCTTTTCATCTATTTTTCCAATCTACCTTAGCCAACTCGCCCCTCATACCTATGTAATTTGCTTTATTTAAGTTTAAGACTCTAGTTTCGGACTTAGGCAAGTCACTCTCAAAATTAATGTGAAATTCTATCATATTATGATCACTCTGCCCCAGAGGATCCTTTACCATGAGATTGCTAATTAACCCTGTCTCATTACTATTACAATACAAGATCTAAAATAGCCTGTTCCATGACGTTATACTATAATGGATAATAAAGAAATGGCAGACTTGCTTAATGAAGATATTTTATAGTAGAGGAAGAAGACAAGGGAACCTAAAAATAAGTCAAGGGGAGGAACTTAATATAAGTAAGAAAATGGAATGGAGAAAAAAATGGGACTTGAGATAGAAATCAGTTAACTACAGTTTAAGGCCAGTTGTAGCAGGTTACTGAAATCTATCATCAGGCTGGGTCAATTGAAATTTTCAAGACTGAGATTGATATATTTTTATTAGGTAAGGGTATCAAGAGATATGGATCAAAGGCAGGTAAATGGAGTTGAGGTATAGATCAGTCATGATCTAACTGAATGGTGGAACAGGATCAAGGGGTTGAATGGACTACTCCTGTTCCTATGTTTCTCTAAGTACCATACAGAGATCGTATCAATTGTCCACTTTCCTCAAATAGGGGAGAGAAGACCCCCAGCATACTTATGCACAATAGTTTGGAGAAAGTAAGTGGGACGGTGCTATAGTTTCTGCCTTTTAATCAAACCCTAGATTATTAAACATCGACAGTAAAATACTGCACAGCACCACCCGTAGCTGACATAACCCAGGTCACCAGTCTAGCGAATAGGCTGTTTGCTCCAGTTTCTATTACAGTTCCAAGTCACAATATTTTGCCCAGCTTTATACTCTGTAGATCTCCGTGAAGTTGTCTTTACATAACTAATAAAATATATTAACGATAGAAAGTGCTCGGGGAATACATTGTGGTATTAATCTTGATACAACCACTAATTTAAAACAACTGTATTCTGCATGGGAAAACAATATCTACACTATTCAACAAATTCTTTTACTTTCATTGTGAAATGAAATCAAAAAATATTGAATGTTACATTCTTAGCTCTAGAAGCTTCCAAATTTGTTACACAGTAGCTGAAGTTCATGCAACTGTTATTATTTAGCTGATTATTCACTTATACAAGCTGATTACCTGCCAGACACAGAACAGGTGCATAGTAATCCGTCATGCTGCATTAGTATAAAGACGACTGGAATCCTATTATCAGACACCAGCTGCTTACTACATGTTGCTGTGAACTAATGAGGAAAATGTTTATCAGAAATACAACTTGTACACAGAAGCAGTTTTATATTCCAAACTACCCATTTAATCAATAGAGTGAAAGATAAATAAATTATTCCATTTTTATTGATCAAAGGCGGGGGGTGGGGGGGGAGATCCAACCCTAGTTCGGCCTTTTTCCAGTGAGTTTAAGTTAAAATGTTGTGAAAAAGAATTGTGACACTTGCATCAATATTAACATCCAAATTGTGGTGTCCTATTTTCCCTCAGCAAACTATGAAAGGCTAATTTGCTGTCAGCAGTTGTTGCTGTCCTCCTGTGCAGATGGTTCTAGTGCTGTGGAAGAGGTCAGGAGATAATGTATAAGACTCAATAATATGTACCTAAGTGACCCATAAAGGCAAAATGCTTGGGTTCCCCTGAAGCAGATGTTTGTAAAAAGTGATGCACTCTGGGGAGAATAAATTATCAGACTATCTGTCCGTGTTTATTTTTTTTCCCCTGAAGATTTCAACCCTATAAAAGTGGATTGAGAAACGTTAGCAAAATGTAGGTAAAATGTCATTTGTTGTTGTTAAGGCCAATAATGGGAAAGCTGGTCAAAATTGATGGTACAGTGGAGGATCACTGAAAGGGGAATAGTCTGACGAGAGGTCATCGACCTCTGAAATATTAGCTGTTTCTCTTTCCACAGATGCTGCCTGACCTGCTGAGTGTTTCCAGCATTTTCTGTTTTTATTTCAGATTTCCAGCATCCGCAGTATTTTACTTTTGGAATATCAACACCCATTTAGAACTGGTAGCAATGAGTTTAAGGAAACACTCACCTTTCAAACAAACCCTTTTATCTTTTTCTTATTAATTAACTACACAGCCGGAAAGTTGAAACCACCTATTGGGGAGCACAATATATGGATTTTAATAGCCAACTGGGACTTGTACGTAAGTCTGAAAGGGGGAAAAAAAATTACTCCATCCATTAATGAGTTAATGCTGGAAATACACAGCAGATCCATCAGCATTTGTAAGAAAAAATGGGTTAACCTCTCCGATCTCTTTATAGACGCCAATAGATTTGCTATGTACTTCCAGTATTTTCTGTTTATTAAAATTTTAAATGAAAAAATTAATTTACTCCTTGGCTGCGTTTGAAAGCTTCAGCTGAATCCTGTATCTAAACTTGAGGGTCAGACTATTACTTACACAACATAATATCCTAACACTTATTGCCCAGCTCAGTGTACAAATAACCTACATGTGATTCTTTATCCCAACAAATAATAGTGAATAGAATATTGTCGCTTCATACAGATATTAATTATTCATTATTAGTTCTGTTCCTGCTCTAGAAACTCTTATCACATTCTGCGATATGACCGTGGTTAATTTTATAGACTGTGCTGAATATATATTTGCAGTGCAAGATCTCTATGTGGAGAATGCTGATTGGCTGAATATCTGCAAAGAAATGTCCTGGTTTCTCCCCTACAATGATTTAATTTGTACGGTTGAATGTTTGGGTAGGCAGACGTCCCGATTTTAACTCCAGGTGGATTCCTCGCTCAGGCCTGAGTTAAAATTACAGTCGGGTCTCAATTATGTCATCAGGCCACAACATGCCTATGTAACGAAGGACCCTGTTGGCTCCGGGCGCGTGTCCTTGCTGCCTGATCAGGAGAACAGGTTAAAATTGCAGATGTTGCGATCGTGGCTGCTTTCGGACAGGTAAGAGCCAGGGCGATTGTAACTGCCCACCTGCCAGGTTTCTGCTGAGCGAGTAGGGTTAAAATCGCCCCCATGTAAGATGCAATAGCAATGAATCTTTGGCAGGACAGGTTTTCTGGCTGCCCCTTTGCAGCGCCCCCATCACAATCATATACTCCCCTCCCTAAAGAACACTTTATCCATTTGGAATTATTTTAAAGTTTTTTTGAGGAAGGATAATTGAAGCTTCATTCATTAGTATTAAAAAGTCTTCGAGAAGCTTTTATTGTATATTATTCTGTTTTAGCCTATCCAATGATGCACATTTTGTTGCTATGTTTGTGGTTAATTTATAAAGCTGCAAATGAATAAATGTTGCGATTAAAGATTTGATGGAGGGGCAGTTATGAAAGCTCATTTGACAGACAGAACCCTAGTTAGTGAAGGCATTCACCTTTCCAGTGAGCCTGTTGGGATCGTCACTCTATCACACACTGACTGTGCTTGCTGGTAGGCAAGAATAGTGGCAGACTTCTACAGGTTCACTCGGTGAGTCCGTGATATAATCCAGATAAGTGTCAGTTTAAATGGTTTGTTTGTTACGTCTAATCACAGTAACTGAACCTTGAGATTATTTAAATGAGTGCCGAGCTGGACAACAAATTGAATCCATGTGGTGACCCAATATTCACCTTTGCGACTAGCTTGTAAAGGAAAGCAAATATACCATGAGGAACACACCTTTTGTTTCTAAATACAACATTCTCAGGAGCCAAGGTTAAAATACTTTCGATGAATATAGTAATTGGGAGAGTAGCCTGAAACAGGAAGCCAAAAATATCTCGAGTAAAAACAAAAGGGTGAAAAGGTTAACATCTTGGATACATTTTTGGCAGACAGGGTTATTGAAGGATATCAGAGGTAAAGTGGGGTAAGTAGTCTGTAACTGTTGGAGCAGGCCCACTGGATGCAGATGGTCGTTTCCACTTCTGTATAGTCCTGTGTTCATAAAGAAACTGAGACGTGAGGCAGGGCATGGAGGAGGTTATTTTAAGTATGTCCAGTGATGCATCACGAGTAACCACGGTCTCCTGGAGTTTGCTCGATTGTCTTAAGCATGTCAGCCGTGGCTTAGTTGGTAACACCCTTGCCTCTGAGTCAGAAGGTTGTGGGTTCAAGTCCCACTCCAGAGACTTGAGAACAAAAATCTAGGCTGGCAGTCCAGTGCAGTGCTGTCAGAGGTCCCGTTTTTCGGCCGAGACGTTAAACCGAGGCCGTCTGCCCTCTCAGGTGGATGTAAAAGATCCCACAGCACTATTTCGCAGGGGAGTTATCCCCAGTGTGCTGGCCAATATTTATCCCTCAATCAACATCACTAAAACAGATTTTCTGATTCATTAACACATTGCTGTTTGTGGGAGCTTGCTGTGCGCAAATTGGCTACCGTGTTTCCTACATTACAATAATGACTACACTTCAAAAAGCACTTCATTGACTGTAAAGCACTTGGGGACATCCTGAAGGGCACTGTAAGTCTTTCTTTTCTTTTTAAGAGAGAAAGTGAAGAATCTTCCAGTACAAAAGCAAACTACTGCAGGTGCTGGAAATCTGAAATAAGAACAGAAAATGCTGGAAATACTCAGCAGGTCAGGCCACTTCTTTTCTTGCCTTCCCTAGGAGTTGGGTGAGTGGTGTGTGAGGTTAGACTGTCTAATGTCTACAGTGAGTATGGATGGATCTCATGGTCTTTATTTTTGGACACTAAGGGAATCAAGGAATATGAGGATAGGGCGGGAAAGTGGAATTGAAGTAGAACAACAGCCATGATCTTATTGAATGACGGAGCAGGCTCGAGGGGCTGTATGCTCCTATTTCTTATGTTCTTATATACGTACATTACCTCCAGCCTCCAACACAAGGCTGTGAATGCCGATTCAGACCTAGCCACTGTTCCTCAATTCAACAGGTGCAAGTTTGTGAACTCACTCTTCAACGATATGGCTTATGCTGGCAGACTATCAATCTGCAGAGGTTTGGAAATGATTAGACTTGATGGTCTGATTTAAGTTTTTGATCCTTGAATAAAACTTAAGAAACGTATTTTTAAAACAACATACTTTGTTTGAAATTCAATTTCTTTTAACCATTTAAAAAAAAAATTCTCCCTCTTCTTGTCTCTATAATATCTCTCCCCCCCCCCCCCAATTCTCTGGTTCATATCATGCTACAGAACGTGACTCGACATCGTTGTCTGTCTTTCCAGTTTTAAAAAAACACAAAAAAAACCCAAAAAAGTTAAAAGCTCAACTGCAGACGGCAGGATTTGACACGTTGGACCCCCTGTGACCCATCTCATTGTCTTAGCTGTACTCTGATGTGTCTTTGATGTAATGCCTCCCTAAAAGATTGTATCTCTGCAGACAAATTGCTTTCTGTGTTTATATACTGTGTAATAGATTCCCTCATTGTACCTTTACCTGACGAAGGGGCAACAGCCCCGAAAGCTCGTAATTTTAAATAAAACTCTAAGGGGTAAAAATTCACTTGGTTGCGCCACCCGTTAGCGCCTTAAGAGGGCGCTAATGGGGCGCAAAGCCGCTAACGCCCGGGCGCAGCGATGTTTGCGCCGCTCGAGAACTTAACTTGAGATTGTGCAGGCGGCGCTAAAACTTACCGCTGCGACCACCTGCGCGCGCAGATTGTGACGTCATTCAATGGTGCAACGCCCTTGGGGCGCCCCGCAGCGGAAATTGAGTGGCGCCCCCTGCCTTACCGCCTGGCGCTTCCAACGACCGGAAGACTGGAACGCTATCAATCGCTGTGGGGCTGGGGGGGGGGCGCTATTTAAAGGGGGCCTCTTCCTGTCTTTTATTGTTGGTGGCATTTTTGAACTACGCATTCTGAGAGAGGGAGAGACTTCTGGAGAGATTCAACGCTGTGTGAAGGAGTTTTGGGTACTGAGCAGCACTTTGCAGTTTCATTTTGATTTGCCATTCCTTGTATCGATTTAGCAGAGACCGTGGGAGCTGCACTCTGAGCTCTTTGCCTGGTGCTCTCCATTGTTCTTTCCAGCACATTTGATGTGCAAGTCTCTCCAGGCCGAGATTCAAGGCAGCAATGAACAGGATGTGGATGGAAAGCAAGATTAACCATCCCCTTTAAGAACTGGCCCGTGCCATTGTGTGTGTGTTCCATTGCTGACTGACATTACATGAGCTTCGCCAGCGCTCCGAGTTAGCGCCTCACTGCTCGGCCTTTGCGCCTTAAGAGAGGTGTGCAGCGCCTGCTTTAGCGCTCCACTCACCTCCCGGGGCGGTAAAAGTGAAGTTTCCCGTCAGTGCCGATAATTAGCGCCAGGCGCTAATATTTGCGTCCGGACGATATTTGCGCCCCAAATGGGGCGCGACCTAATTTCTACCCCTAAGACTATAACCTGGTGTTGTGCGACTTCTCATTTTTGTCCACCCCAGTCCAACACCGGCATCTCCGCATCATTCTCTGGTTGAGAGGGCTTCCAGACTTCTGTCAGTAATGCTGTGGAGCTGGATGGGAAGAGTGCGCGCGAGAGTGACCAAAGGAGGCTCGTCCACTCAAAGTGCCTAATCTGTGTCAATACCTATATCTCCCAAGAGTATAGCTAGGAGGGGGTGTGGCATTTACCCATCAAGGGAACTTTTCCTGAGCGTTACAGCAAAGATTGAGAACTCAGCACATGGACTGCGAACATTAACTTCAGCTGCTAAAATAATCTTCATGGAGGTTCAATTTAAAAACGATAAACAAAAGGTAAGACACTCACTACTTCTAAAACAAGAAAAACGCACGTATTTTAATTTCTAACCGTACAATCAAATGCTACAGATATTTTTTGGGGGAAATTGTACAATATCCACAGTAACTCACACAATCAAAGCTACACCCGGTTAAAGAAACAAAAAAGGTAGGAAAACATTTATTTCTCTCCAGCTTTTTAATAAATATATACGAGGCAACAAGACACCCAATGGTATATGATTCATTAAATTTAACACAGGCTGATCGTCTTTGTATAAAAAGACTGAGGTGAAGGAGAGGCCACTGTTATGGTGCTCGCTTCACAAGAACAGCAAACAATACTCCACCGGATCAAACACATCAACAACCATGAAGACGGTAGTGAAAGGATGCACCACTATTTTCATTTGCCTATTCTCTGCACCACCCAGTCCTGCTGGCAAAGCGGGCAGCGGTTGTTCTGTTTTACCCACAGCGACATGCAGCAGTTGTGGAAGGAGTGGTTGCATTCTCCCCAAACCACTGTAAAGTAAGAATTTAAAAAAGTCAGCGCTTCCAAACATCAAAAAACACAAATGAAATTCTCTTATATACACAAATATACAAAAGTGAATTATATAACTTGTATTTATATAGCACCTTTAACGTAGTAAAACGTCCCAAGGCGCTTCACAGAAAGATACTAGGCTTCTCTCATTCTGCCATTTGAATTACTCTTGTCCAACACCCCTGTGAAATCGGGACTCCACTATGATCCATCCCATCCTACGGCACAAAAGGGTGAGAGAGAGTTCTTGCTACACAATTCAGAGATAAACGTTCGCTACCTATCTTCAGGCAAATCTTCTATTTCCATAGACCATCTGCAGTGATTATTTTCCATTTGTTAAGACTCCCAGTTATGCAGACTGCTGCTTTCTATACACTGCTTTGCAGATACTTCCTAGCAACAATTTTGCTCTTTCCCCACTGGTTTTCTTAAGAGCAAGAGACCAGCACCACAGAACAAGCATTGATATGGCAACTGAGCCAATGGAAGTTCTCCATCAACCGAAATTAAGTGATCTGAATCCTTAAGTAGGTGTTCAATCACAGGCTGAATCTAGCCTCTGTCAAAATCTTGCTGTGTAACTTGAGTTTCTCAGTGTCCATTCCCGTGTGGGGGTTGGCTGCTGCTCCAGACTTGAGCCTATCACTTCTATTTCCCTTTTTTCTTCTTTTCTCTTTCCCCAAACCTCTCCGCCTTTAAGATGCTCCTTATAACCTACCTCTTCACCTGTCCTAATATCTCCTTATGTGGCTCAGTGTGAAATTTTGTTTGATAAAGCTCCTGTGAAGTGCCTTGGGATGTTTTTACTACGATAAAGGCGCAATATAAATGCAAGTTATTGCTGTCGTTGCTTCCCAACTTCATCTGGCTTTGGAAAACAATGGCTCCATGTTTAAATTTGCTCCAGCTGAGTCACATATGAATGATGTGAGTGTTATTTTAATGAAAAGTGCTCACCTCTGGAAAAAAAAACCATTGGCAGGAAACCACTAATCTGCTGGTGGGGAATGAAACAGACAGCGCTGCTAGCTCTTTCAGATGTATTGCTTAGCTCCCCGCTGATAAAGAATCTGTGCTACTGCAGGTTCCGGCTGAAGGTGGGCTTGCTGTGCACCCGCGGAGATGGCAAGCAGCGCTCTCTGGCTGTCTGTTTCATACTTCACGGGCAGAGCAGCTGTTTCTGCTGTTTAGATTTTCAGAGGAGGTGCTTTTCACATCAGCTGTACTACAGTTGGGCATCGTATCATTTTTAATTTGGAATTAACTGCATCTAAAAATTTAAATTGCTTAAGTGCCCGCACCTTTTTTCTGGTGAGTCTTGCGCTCAAGAAACAAAGGGTTTATAGACCCGTATCATTTAAAAAAAAGTTTTTAAAAAATGTAATTTTTTTATCATATTGGAGAAATTTGACACTCCGCAAATATAAAAATTAGTTTTTCAGGGCCAGAACGTTTGTTTAGCAGTCAATACACTGTTAAACTTCAGTTACACCTACTCCAACAAGGCTTAACATTTAATGGGGTATTTAACAGCGATATTAGCGTGGAAAAGCCCAAGTTTTGTCACTTTCACTGATTACATGGATTGCCGGCTATGGGGGGTGGGGGTGGGCACAGCGCAGCCAGTGTCGGAGCAGTGAATGATTGACCGCAACTTCAGGATTTCCATGTTTAGATGCGCACGCGCTACATCCTGAAGTTGCGGTCAGTTTCAGAGGGGTAATGAGGGCGAACGCTGCCAGTTTGCTGCCATTGCCCACCGCAAGTTCCGGCCCCGTGTGCTGTGTGTGACGTTCAGAGTTTTTCTTCAATTAATAAAACTGAACTCACAGATTTGCAAAATGGTGAACATCGGAACAACTTGTTACAAAAACTTACCAACACAGTCTTCTTGTTTATTTTCAGCTTGACACCGAAGGCAGGCATCTAAACAAAGAAAGGAACAATCATTTTGACAATGCTGTAGAAGTTAGGGATTTGGAGGGATCTGGAAACCAAATCAATGTTCCAGGGCAGTTGACTGCTGCACTGTGAAACACTGTAACCTAGATGTTCTCCTTTTGCAGAATTGGGGTGCACCTTTGACGTGGTGGGGCTGTCCTTCCCTCTCCCAGGCCCAGGTCATCCTAGAGGTGCGAGGTGGGGAATTTTGATGATATAGTGACTGGGTCTTCAACATAACAGGACCAAGTTTCACGCTCGGAGAGGTGGGTGGAGATTTCACTGTGATAGGGTAGAAGAGGCCCAGAGCTGGATTTTGGTTTCAGTGGAGGGTGGTCAATACAGCTGGGCTGGTATTTAACTCTTAGTTGGGTGGGGGGGGGGGGGGGGGGGGGGGCGGGCGGTGGAGGGTGTAATGGGCAACAAATAGATCAAGGCCACGTTTTAGGCTCAGTGCCGGGGTATTCAGTTTCAATGGGGCAGCATCCTAGTGAATGTGCACTGTACCCTCGCTATTGCTTCAACAGTCTCCCTATGGTGTGGTCCCCAGAAATGCACACAGTACTCCAACTGTGGTCATATGAAGGTTTCATCTCCTATCTCCCTTTTCTCTCTAAGCTTCTTGAACATTGTGTCACCTCCCAGCTCTATGTCCATCTCTCCTGAAAATACCCGTCCGTTTGTATCTCTCCAGTCTGGCTTCCACCCTTCTCACAGCATTGAAATGGCATCCTCTGCAACTGTGGTGCATTATTCCTTCTTGTCCTTTCCAGTATTCAGTATGGTTGACCGTGCCATCCTTCTCCAACTTCTCTCTTCAGCCACCCAGCAGTGGGTGAATGTCCTTGCATGCAACCAGTGCATCACCATCAATAGCTTCTCTTACTTCCCCTCACCTCTAGGTCCCTATGAATGTACGCGTAGTCCTCTTCTCTTTCTTTTCACCTTGGTAAAATCATCTGCAGCTGTATACCGTTGATACCCAAGTCTAGCTCACCACCGTCTCTCGATTGCCTCCATGCTGTCATGCCGCTTGTCTGACATTGTTTTAGATGAGTTACAACTTCGTCCAGCTCAACATTGAGAAGGTTGAAGCCATTTTCCTTGCTTCACCCCCCGCCCCCCCCCCAAACAACTCACCACTGATTCCACTTCCCTCCCTGGCCACTCTCAGGCTGAACCAAACAGTTCGCAAGAGGTGAGAGCGACTGCCCTTGATATCAAGGCAGCATTCGACCGAGTGTGGAGCTAAGGAGCCCCAGTAAAACTGAAGTCAATGGGTACCAGGGGGAAACTCTCCAGTGGCTGGCACAAAGGAAGATGGCTGTGGTTGTTGGAAGCCAATTATCTCGGCCCCAGGACACAGCGGCTGGAGTTCCTTAGGACAGTGTCTTTGGCCCAACTATCTTCAGCTGCTTCATCAATGATCTTCAGTCCATCATGAGGTCAGAAATGGGGCTGTTCGCTGATGATTGCAGTGTTCAGTTTCATTCGCAACTCCTCAGATAATGAAGCAGTGCCCTATATCCCCTGCTGAACATCTGTTCCTATAACTCTGGTTTTCTAGGGATATAGGAACAGGAGTAGGCCATTCAGCCCCTCAAGCCTGCACCGCCATTCAACTCCATTTACCCATCTTTGCTCCATATCCTTTGATACATTTACCTAACAAAGATCTCTCTATCTCAACAACAACAAGCATTTATATAGCACCTTTAACGTAGTAAAACGTCCCAAGGCACTTCACATGAGCGTTATCAAACAAAAATTTGACACCGTGCCACATAAGGAGATATGAGGACAGGTGACCAAAAGCTTGATCAAAGAGGTAGGTTTTAAGGAGTGTCTTAAAGGAGGAGAGGGAGAGGTTTGGGGAGGGAATTCCGGAGCTTAGGGCCTAGTCAGTTGAAAGCACGGCTGCCAATTGTGGAGTGATTAAAATCGGGGATGCACAAAGTTCAAGAATTGGAGGAACGCAGAGATCTCGGAGGGCTGTAGGAGGTTACAGAGATAGGGAGGGGCGAGGTCATGGAGGGATTTGAATACCAAGATGAGAATTTTGAAATCGAGGTGTTGCCAGACCGGGAGCCAATGTAGGTCAGTGAGCACAGGGGTGATGGGTGAACAGGACTTGGTGCGAGTTAGGACACGGGCTGCAAAGTTTTGAATGAGCTCAAGTTTATGGAGTGCGGAAGAGCATTGGAATCGTCAAGTCTAGAGGTAGCAAATGTATGGATGAGGGTTTCAGCAGCAGATGAGTTGATGCAGGGTACGAGATTGGCGATGTTACGGAGGTGGAAGTAGGCGGTCTTTGTGATGGAACAGATATGGGGTCAGAAGCTCATCTCAGGGTGAAATACGACACCAATGTTGAGAATGGTCTGGTTCAGCCTCAGACAGTTGCCAGGGAGAGGGATGGAGTCGGTGGCAAGGGAACGGAGTTTGTGGTGGGGACCAAGACAATGGGTCTGAAATTACGGTGCTTTCAACAAGCCTTCAGAAAGGCCCTGCAAGTTCCAGGTTTCAGCATGTGCTGCGCCTGCGTGTAAACCCGGAACTTGCGATGTCAAGTTTCGCTTGGACAGATCCTTCGCATCCGCTCCAAAATCACTTCCGCTGGCGCAGAGTTGGGCTATTTGCCCAACTACTGCCCGCGAAACCCTTACGCCTGGTAAAAGCAGGCGTAAGGCCGAAAATAAACTTTTAATGATGATTAAAACATACACGTACATTTAAAATTAGTTTCGGTAAATTTTGCCCCGTTTTAAAATGTTTAAATTTATTTTTCAAAAAATCAAATTTTAATTTAAATGCTTAATTAAAGGGTCTTTTAATTAATTTTGAACATGTGATCATTTATTTTTATTTAAGTGGTGTGAGTTCTTATTTATTTGGGGATTTCGAATATGTTTACGGGGATTCCGTACGTAAATGGAATCCCCATAAGCATCATAGGAATCCCCCTTTTTGATTGGTTGACCGGGCCCACGTGATCCCAGGGACGCTTGCGAACTGCATGCGCTCCGGGATCCGTGGGCCTTTACGCAGGCGAACGTCTGCTGGCCCAGGACCGCAAGAGTCCGAAGCTCCAGAGATACCAGGGACGTTTGGATTTTTTTTTCCCGGTTCGGAGGCATATTCTTCTGGTACGTCTCCGACCGCAAATTCAGAACCTATGGCTTTGGTCTTCCCAATATTTAGTTGGAGGAAATTTCTGCTCATCCTGTACTGGATGTCGGACAAGCAGTCTGACAATTTAGAGACAGTGGAGGGGTCGAGAGAGATGGTGGTGAGCAATGTTCCCTCTAATTTTTTTTGTACTGAGCGGGCCACGAACTCCTTCGAGTGCGACCGTTTCAGCCGTGAGCAAATTTTACTACAACGGCAGCAACAGCAACCACTTAAAAGCATATATACAGTAATGCCATATTGCCACCCCACCATCTCAAATCATGAGATAATCGTACAAGGTTCTATACAAGTTTAACATAACTTCTCTGCTTTTGAATTCTATTCCTCGAGAAATGAATCCCAGTGCTTTTTTAACCTGCATTGCTACTTTTAATGATTTGTGAATCTATACCCCTAGATCCCTTTGCACCTCGACTCCATTTAGTCTCTTATTTTCCAAGGAGTAGACAGCCTCCTTATTCCTCCTACCAAAATGCACCACCTCACACTTATCTATCTATATCGAAATTCATTTGTCATTTACATGCACATTCTCCAACTTTGTTTAGGGCAAAATTAAAATCACTTTCCCGTATTTTTTTCTGGCTTTAAACAATTTTCCGAATTTAAAAAAAAACCTAATTTTTGTTTCTGACAAAGGCCACCTTTGTTGCCCCGGGCGATTTGAATTCTTCAGCAGACAGATGTGCCAATTGAGTTGGCCTGTAGAAGGTGAGGTGCCTCAACATTTCTAAAAATATAAACCCGACGGCCAGAATTCTGATTTTCAAAAGTAAGCTCCAATTTCCCCCACATTTTATGTTAAAGGTTTTTATGAACTTTCATCAGCAACAAGACTAAAACCTGGTGCAATATTAGATTTATTAAAACGTGGCAAATTAAAGTACGTTAAACTTGTGTTATTCACTCTTCTTCCTTGCTTCACCTAATGATTGAAAGCCTGATCTTACAAACCCATCTGCAGTACGATCATTTTATTTTACAAAGTGGATTCACGTACAGCTCAAAATTCCCACAAACTCGTTTCTCATTTCCTCTCCTAAACCATGTCACTGCCATCCGACAGCAACAAAGTCCCTTCTTACTCACCTGTTGCAGGTAAAACTCGGCGACTCACTCACCTGTAACAGATTTAATAAGATGAGGTACACCTGGTTATCTACCGATCTCTCCTGCCGATTTTTAAAGCTTCGTCCAGCCCCATAGCAGTGGCTGGCTGCAGAGCTGGCCCCGCTCTGGAATGGTCCTGCTCCGACTGGCCCCGCTCCGATTTGCCCCCTCGGGGAGCGTGGAGTTTGTATAACACAGGCCCCTGGAACAGTGGTGCCAAAGGAGAAGGAGGGAGACGCTGCCCTCATCACCATGGCAACCGGCTGACCGTGGCTCCTCTACAGCTTCTGCCTGCAGCACCTAGAACTTCCCAGAGAGCGACACAACCAACCCCTCACCCACTCCCTCATGACGTGGCCGCTGCCCCAACTCTTTTGTTACTTTCCAATGTGGATCAGCTCTGAGGTCGCAAGACTCGCAAACGACTCTAATACAATAGCAAAATACTGCGGATGCTGGAAATCCGAAATAACAACAGAAAACGCTGGAAACACTCTGTTCCTTAACCTGTCCCATTACCACCTCCTCTTGCCCTGAATATCTCTCAATGTCTCTTAACCTCTCCTGCTTTCTATCCTATCACTGACCTTCCCTTTTGTTCTTTCATCCCCTCCCCCTAAACGTGCTTTAAAATCTACTCCATTTCCTGCTTTTTTCCAGTTCTGACGAAAGGTCCTTGACCTGAAACGTTAACTCTGTTTCTCTCTCCACGGATGCTGCCTGACCGGCTGAGTTTTTCCAGCGTTTTCTGTTGTTATTTCGCAAACGACTCTGTCTGCATTCCGGGTCATTGTGTATTGGGCCCGGGCCCCTCCCCAGCTGTCTGGCAGTCCAGTTCTCTACGTGACAATTAATTTGAAGTGCGCGCGAGCTCTGGGACGTGTGCGCGACTGCGCACCTTAGAGGGAACAGTGGTGGTGAGGTAAAGCTGTGTGTCGTCAGCATAGTGTGTTTTCGGATATTAAAGCAAAATACTGCGGATGCTGGAAATCTGAAATAAAAACAGAAAATGCTCTCTGGCACCACACCTATAGCCAGAGAGGATTGGAAAATGATGGTCAGAGCCTCTGCTATTTCCTCTCTTACCAGTCTGGGATACATTTCATCCGGGCCTGGGGATTTATCCACTTTCAAAGATGCTAAACCCCTTAATACTTTCTCTTTCACTATGTTTATTTCATCTAATATTTCACACTCCTCCCTGATTGCAATGTCTGCATCGTCCCTCTCTTTTGTGAAAACAGATGCAAAGTATTCATTAAGAACCATACCCATGTCTTCCACTTCCACACACAGGTTACCTTTATGGTCCCTAATGGGCCCTACTCTTACTTTAGTTATCCTCTTGCTCTTAATGTATTTATAAAACATCTTTGGGTGTTCCTTGATTTTACTTGCCAATACTTTTTCATGCTTTCCTAATTTCCTTTTTAATTTCACCCCTGCACTTTCTATACTCCTCTAGGGTTTCTGCAGTATTGAGTCGTTGGCATCTGACATAAGCTTCCCTTTTTTACTTTATCCTACCCTGTATGCCCATCCAGGGAGCTCTAGATTTGTTAGTCCCACCCTTTTTCGTTAAGGGAACATACTTACTCTGAACCCTCACTATCTCTTCCTTGAATGCCTCCCACTGCTCTGACAATGATTTATCTTCAAGTTTCTGTCTCCAGTCCACTTTAGCTAAATCACCTCTTAGCTTAGTAAAATTAGCTTTTCCCCAATTGAGAACTTTTATTCCTAGTCCATCCTTGTCCTTTTCCATAACTACCCTAAATCTAACTGAATTATGATCACTACCACCAATATGCTCTCCCACTGATACCTTTTCCACCTGCCCAGCTTCAGTCCCTAAAACTCGGTCCAGAACCGCCCCCTCTCTTGTTGGGCTTGCTACGTACTGGCTAAAAAAGTTCTCCTGAATGCATTTTAAGAATTCTGCTCCCTCTATGCCTTTCACACTAATTTTATGCCAGTTAATATTAGGGAAGTTGAAATCCCCTACTATTACTGCCCTATTTTTGCACATCTCAGAAATGTGCCTACATATTTGCTCTTCTATCTCCCTCTGACTGTTCGGAGCTCTATGGTATACTCCCAGCAGTGTGATTGCCCCTTGTTTGTTTTTCAGTTCAACCCATATGGCCTCATTTGATGATCCTTCTAACATATCATCCCTCCTCACAGCTGTAATTGATTCTTTAATCAATATTGCGACCCCCCCTCCTTTTTTATCCCCCTCTATCTCGTCTGAAAACCCTATAACCAGGAATGTTGAGCTGCCATTCCTGCCCTTCTTTCAGTAATAGCTATAATATCATACTCCCACGTGTCTATCTGTGCCCTCAGCTCATCTGCTTTATTCCCTAGACTCCTTGCGTTGAAGTATATACCATTTAGCACTGCCAAACTCCCTTGTTGTCTATTTTCTGACCAGAGCTTTATACAACTGTAGCAGAACTTAGTCCTTTTCTCTGCGATCCCCACAGCCTTCAGCCCTAACCTGTCTCTCTTCCGCGGCATTGTCGGTGGCCGGGTGGCCCTGGAGAGGGAGCACGCGGTGTCTGTCGGTACGCTTGACGCCTTTCACGACCGGTGGGCACCGCAGGGTATCGAGGCGATAACCGATATCCAAAACCACATTACGATTTAATTATGTGCAATGTTGCTGTACTGTGCATAGTTATTATTGTTTGTATCATATCGATGGTACGGGTATGGTAGCATAGTGGTTATGTTACTGCAGTAGCAATCCTCTGGACTAATAATGCGGAGGCATGAGTTCAAATCTCACCACGGCAATTTATAGTCAATTAAATAAATCTGGAATAAAAAACTATATAAAATGGTGACCATGAAACTACTGGATTGTCGTAAAAACCCATCTGGTTCACTAATGTCCTTTAGGGAAGGAAATCTGCCGTCCTTACCCGGTCTGGTCTATATGTGACTCCAGACCCACAGCAATGTGGTTGACTCTTAGCTGCCCTCCGAAATGGCCTAGCAAGCCACTCAAGGGCAATTAGGGATGGACAATAAATGCTGCGACAAAGTCAGCACCGTGGGACTACCTTCACCACCTTCTCAAGGGCAATGAGGTGATGGGCAATAAACAGCGATGTCCACAACCCATGAATGAATAATATCTGTGGTGCCCTGGGGCACTTGCTTTAATAGTTTTTATTGCAGTCTGCTGACACTGGGGACACTCAGTGGCTCCCCCTGAGTCCCAGCACCTTGATATAAACCCTCTCCTCACACGCCAGCTACCCGCGGGGACCGGGTTTCCTGGTCTCGCCTCCCTCCCCGGTCCCCGCAGTAATCGAGTCCCGAGGCCCAGCGGCCTGCTCCTTACCCATCACCTGCACCCTGCAGATGGCGCAGGTGTCGCACTCCACGTCCCAGCTCCACATGGCCACGGCGTTCCACTTTTTCAGGGTGAACATCTTGTCTCCAGATTTAGCGCCGGGTCCCACCACATGGTGAAGCGAAGTCGAATCCTCCACCTCCTCGTCCGCCATCAGCGACACTGAAGCACCGCGCACCGGCCGGCAGGGGGCGCAGCGACACTGAACCACCGGGAGCGGCCGGCAGGGGGCGCAATGATACTTGAACCACCGCGCACCGGCCGGCAGGGGGCGCAATGATACTTGAACCACCGCGCACCGGCCGGCAGGGGGCGCGGCGACACTGAACCACCGCGCACCGGCCGGCAGGGGGCGCAGCGACACTGGACCACCGCGCACCGGCCGGCAGGGGGCGCAGTTTCTACCCTGAGTCTCAAAAATCAGAAAAAGTAACATGAAATGAGTCCCTTCATAGAATCATAGGAATTTACGGCACAGAAGGAGGCCATTTGACCCAGTGTGTCTGTGCCGGCTGAAAAAGAGTTATCCAGCCTAATCCCACTTTCTAGCCTTGTAGGTTACAGCACTTCAAGTGCATATCCAAGTACTTTTTAAATGTGGTGGGGGTTTCTGCCTTTATCACCCTTTCAGGCAGTGAGTTCCAGACCCCCACCATCCTCTGGGTGAAAAAAAGTTCTCCTCAACTCCCCTCTAATCCTCCTACCAATTACTTTAAATCTACAAATGGAAGTGCTGGAGAATAAAGGGCAACAGGACAGGGGATGTGAGGGGAAATGGGGAATGTAAAGGAAGGTGGAGATGAGGTAGAAGATCAGCCATAATCTTATTGAATGGCGGAGCAGGCTCGAGGGGCCGAATGGCCTACTCCTTCTCCTAATTCTTATGTTCTATGCCCCCTGTTTATTGACATCTCTGCTAAGGGAAATAGGTCCTTCCAATCAACTCTCTCTAGGCCCCTCATGACTTTATACACCTCAATTAAGTCTTCCATCAGCCTCCTCCGTTCCAAAGAATATAACGCCAGCCTATTCAATCTTTCCTCATAGCTTTCTTTTTGTTTTTTTATATATGTTTGACACTTTGAAGTGTGAAAACTGAAGTATGATGGACTCGAAACAGGATAGATTCATTTAATTTGTCACCTTGTTACATTGTAGAAGGACATCCTATGTGACTGTGACAAAGGTAATCTATCCCTCCTCGTCCTTCTCGATCTGTCTGTAGCCTTTGACACGGTTAACCGCACCATCCTCCTCCAACACCTCTCCACCGTCGTCCAGCTGGGTGGGACTGCACTCGCCTGGTTCCATTCTTATCGATCTAATCGTAGCCAGAGAATCACCTGCTATGGTTTCTCTTCCTGCTCCCGCACCATTACCTCTGGTGTCCCCCAAAAATCTATCCTTGGCCCCCTCCTATTTCTCATCTACATGCTGCCCCTCGGTGACATCATCCAAAAACACAGCGTCAGTTTCCACATGTATGCTGATGACGCACAGCTCGACCTCACCACCACCTCTCTTGACCCCTCCATTGTCTCTAAATTGTCTGACTCCAGTACTGGATGAGCAGTAATTTCCTCCAACTAAATATTGGGAAGACCAAAGCCATTGTCTTCAGTCCACGCCACAAACTCCATTCTCTAGCCAATGACTCCACCCCTCTTCTTGGCAACTGTCTGAGGTTGAACCAGACTGTTTGCAGCCTTGGTGTCATATTTGACCCTGAGATGAGCTTCCGACCACATATCCGCGCCATCACTAAGACCGACTATTTCCACATCCGGAACATGGCCCAATTCTGTCCCTTGCCTCAGCTCACCTGCTGCTGAAACCCTCATCCATGCCTTTGTCACCTCTAGACTTGACTATTCCAACACACTCCTGGCTTCCCACATTCTACCCTCTGTAAACTTGAGCTCATTCAAAGCTCTGCTGCCCGTGTCCTAACTCGCACCAAGTCCTGTTCACCCATCACCCCTGTGCTCGCTGACCTACATTGGGTCCCGGTGAAGCAATGCCTCGATTTTAAAATTCTCATCCTTGTTTTCAAATACCCTCCATGGCCTCGTCCCTTCCTATCTCTGTAACCTCCTCCAGCCCCACAACCAATGTTCCCTGGAAACTGCGCTTTGTTCTGCGCGGCCTGTTTCCTTTAGTGCGCGGCCCCTTTAAATTTCCGCGCATGTGCGGGATTTACAGTAGAGAAGCCGGTTAGCGGCCTGTGCGGGATCTTTCCCATTCCTGCATGGCCACACAGCTTAGAGGGAACCTTGGTTACTAGACTAATAAATATTGCAGTAAAACCTAATGCACTTTCAGTAATTCACAATATGTAGTTCATATGCAGTATTTAATGGTATTGTACTGGTACTAATTCACAGTTCATGCTCATCACAGTTCAGTTGGTAAAGCCAATATGAAACTGAGCCACATAGGCTAAGAAGGTTCATATTTGAATCTCTGGTAAGTTAGCTGATATCAGCAGAGGCAGAATTGTCCTCAGTGCCTCTGGGCTAGAAAGAGGAAAATAATCAGTCAGAGTTTGTGCTCGTGATCACTACCCATTGGCCTCTGCTGGAGCATGCAGACAGGACGAATCTCAGCTCTGATGCTCTTCATCCTGAGTTTATTATACAATATTTTTTATAATAATTAAAAAATATATATGGAGTAATCTAAAATCTGGAAGCATAGTTAAGCAATATGTAATTAGTCAGCAAGATGTGCAATCTGTGAAACCATGACAAATTTTTGAGTTTGTAAAATCACAGATTTTATGGCAATCATTGCTCAGCCTTGAGTTCCAAGTAGCTCATAAGAGCATAGGAGTAGTTAGTTGACTAATCAAGCCTGCTCCTCCCATTGTCCTTATTCAATATAAATATCCCCTGATCCCCAGAGTAATAAATCAAATACCATGACTATTTATCCATTCCACAGGATGCATTCTTTTGTTTGGTGAGATCAGATCTCCACTGTGAGTTCTAGACGGTATGGCTGTGAAATTCGGAGGTGTAGCGCTGGCCGTTAAGGTCAGTTTTGCTGAAAAAATGGCGGCCGCCCGCTTCTGGCACCGGACATGGCGGCTGCCATTTTGGGGAGGTTGTTAGCGCTGCCATTGCCTGCGCACGGTTACCAAATGTAAATATGCAAATCGTGACGTCAATCGCCGTGCAACGCCTGAATTGATGCACAATTGTGATTTTGGACATCGCCACTCTGGATACCGCCCTCTCCAAACCACACATGGAAGAATGTGTGCAGCAGTACTACAGAGACATTGCCAGCGCTTCTTAAAGGGACACACATATCTTTCAGGTAAGTTTCGATTTTAGCTTCTGGACTTTTTTTTAACATTTTATTGGAATAGTGACTTGGTGCAATACATTTAAAAAGTTGTTAAAGTGCGCAGGGAGTGCTGTTGGATGCTTGCAATGCTTTGGATGTTAAAGGAAGGTCTCTGAGAAGACCACTTGCTCCCAGTCCTGGGGGCTCTAGTTGCAGTCGCCCTTGGGCTGCAGCATCACATGGAGATGAAACAGAGGCAACAAAGGGGACAAGCTGCTCACAGAGGGAGGAGGAAGCAGAAGAGGAAAAAGCAGAAGAGGAGGAAGCTGAAGGAAGGAGGCAATCCAGACAGCCCCTTTCTGGCCAGGATATTCGGGATCGAATCATCCACCTGCGGTACCAGTGAACACAACCCCAATTCCCCTTTCAGCATTGGTCCCATACCTTACCCTCCCTCTGTTACTGACCATCACAGCGTCCTCTTGGCCACAATGGTGAAATAAAAGCCACCACAAAGCAAACCTTCCAATCCAACTTTATCCATATATGCATCCAATATTACATCAAAAACTCAACTAATCACCCTTGTGCATTCCCTTAGTGACTGTCTTGCATGTGCCTTTGCCTATCCTAGTGATGTCACGCAGTGCTACCCCAGTGGCTGCAGCATGGCTGGTGGAAGGCTGCTGACTTTCAGTGGGGGACACTGCAGATGGCCTTGCAGGACGACCTCAAAGAGCTGGTGGCTGGGAGTGTGAAACCAAGTGATGGTGTTTCTTCTTCTTCACTCTCCTCTCCCTCTTCTTGGTCAACCACTGGCTGGGTAGGCTGCATTTCTTGTGCATGTGAAATGAGGAAGGCACAAGAGTAGGGTTGTGGTGAGGGAAGGGTGGGAAAGCAAGAGGTGCATGCTTACACCATGTGCAACTTGTACATCTGAAGAGATTGTGGGATGACGGTAAGTGAGATGTGAGAAGGAGGATAACGAATGAGGATACCAGCATCTTGTATTCTTTCAGCCCTGCCGCTGGCCAAGGGCTCAGCCATGCCCCTGCCAAGAATGGCCAGCACTGTCTCCTCCAAGGGGGTGAAGCTAGGTGTGCCTCGGGTTTGGTAGAGATTGTTAGTAGGTAAGTGATAGGGGGGTCATGCATTGAGCAGTATGTGAAGCTAGTGGTACAGTTGTTAGGAGACGGCTTTTGAAGATCCATTCACTGACCTTGTCCACTCGTCTGAAGTCATGAAACTTCTTTGGGCACTGGAGCCAGGTCCTGGGGGCGACACAGCTGGTAGTGATAGGGTAGTGATGGCCTCGGTGATCTGGTCCCACATCCTTCTTTCTGGAGGGCCTCCTGGCCCCCTGTGGGTAGAGGACCACTCTTCCAGTGTTGACCCCCTGCACAAAGTGCTGTGTCCGAGATCCTGGGTGCCCTTTCCCTGGCCTGTTGAGCCATTTGTGTTAGTGCTGAAGCACTTTTACCATTTTTTATGTGCAGAAGGCTGTTCAGCTTTAAGAGCTGCAGACTGCCTAGTTTTGAATGATTTTAATTTTTTTCCAGAAGGCAGTTCACCTTTAAGGGCTAGAGACTGCCTTGAAAACTAGCAGCCTAGCTTTAAGGAAAGGCAGCGTCGCTCCAGCAATGCGACCTTGGGCCCCCTGCTGAGCGCACAGCCCATCAGCAGCGCGATAGTCACTAGGCTGTGTGCTAAAATCATTTAAATTAGCAGGCAGCACCAAATTGACGTGCTGCCTGTGCTTTTTGAATGGGTGCGGGCATATTCCGCATTGTGGTGCCCGTGCCCGTTTTTTTGCGTAATCAAATTTCACGGCCTATTTGTACTATCTTTAGTTGAGGATATTCAGATTTTTTTTTCTGAATGTAATTAACTGAAGAAAAGACATTACTGAACAGTAACACTAACCACTATCTTGATTTTCCTTACATTATTCTTTTCCGGATAGGGATCAATGTTATTAACTTTGTGCAGACCTCTCTCTCTGTTTTTGTCATTTTTTTCCCATATGTCTCTTTACTTTTTATCTCTCCTCTTTTAATAATCTCTGAATGTTTCCCTGTTCTACTTTCATTCTTCCTGTTGATGGATTGCCTCTACTTTAATTATTTTTATAGCTCAGTTGGAATCTCCCTTCCTGGTTCATGTTCCTTGGTGTCTTTCTGTTTCTCTTTGTTCTCTGCACTATCTCACTCTCTCTATTCCTGGAGGTATTTTTATTTCCATCTTATCATCTCACCTTGATCTTTCCCTACTCCTTGCTATGTCTGTCTCCAGTGTTTCTCTGTATCTCAACTATCTTTGGAATCTCACAAGTTGTCTCCCAGTGCTCTGATCTTGCAATCTCTGGATAATAACTGGGTGACAAAATTAAATGTAAAAAAAAATTATGTGTATGGTACAGACATTGTAATATTTTAAGTATTGTAGTATAAATGAAACGAAGAAGGTGAGTACTGAAATGTCTTTCTAGAACATCATTTACCAAAGGTAGTAATGTGATCAGTAATGTCCTTTAGGGAAGGAAATCTGCCACCCTTACCTGGTCTGGCCTATATGTAACTCCAGACCCACAGCAATGTGGCTGACTCTTAACTGCCCTCTGAAATAGCCTAGCAAGTCACTCAAGGGCAATTATGGATTTGCAATAAATGCTGGCCTTGTCAGCGATGCCCACATCCCATCAATGAATAAAAAAATGTCCTATTAAGTTAGTTGACCGTGGACATTAAGGGGATCCAAATCAGTCAGGGGAGAAATGGATGAAAAAATGTTAAATTCTTCAAAATGCATTTTCTTAATTTCCGTGGGGGTCTCCCGATATCACGCCATTCAAGACATTTTTCCAGGGGTTCCACTGATGTCCAGCTGAAGAACTCCCACAGAAATTCCAGGTGTAGATATGAGCTGAGTGCAACAGGACATAGAAAGGCTAGCAGAATGGGCAGACAAGTGGCAGATGGAATGTAATACAGAGAAGTGTTGAAGGGATATTTACTAGTCCTAGCCCCTTTAGGGCTACCCCGGATCAGGCGTATTTCTCAGACATTCACTTTCAACTAAAGTTTGAGGTAGCCGAATCCTAAAGACGCTTAATTGGGTCTAAAGGTCCGGACTATCTCTCCCTAAAGGAAAGGAACAACCCGAGAATGTTACCGTCCTCCAGATAGCGCTTTTAATAAGTTTAGCTAGACTGTAACATTCCAGATATTATGGGGGTTCAGAAAACTCCCCCAGAATTCTGCAACTCCTCACCAAAGAGTGTACAGAGATTGAGTTCACGAGTTTTTGATACAGAAGTCTTATGTGAGACAATTCTAAAAATATATAGATTTATTAAAGAACCGACATGCAATTTACAGTTGGTGAATCAATCGCAACATTAACATTTCCAAAAAGAGAAAACTTACGATCTTATTATCAGCGAATCTTACTTTTAAATCTTAACTTCGCTACAATATTACAGTTCTTAAAGTTCTTATACAGGCAGGATATCCACCAATATCAAATACCTTTGATCCCCGAGGTACAAAGAGTTGGAGACTACAGAGCCGCCTCTGAAGCCGAGAATCGCTTTGCCCGATTAAAGCGAGTCTGTTATCCCATTTGAGAGTTCAATATTTATACCTTTTTCCAGTGGTATTTCCTTTAAGGTTTTCTGCTGATGCAAGCTAATTATCTCTAGTCATTTTTCTGCCGACCTCTGCAACTCTTACTGCCACCTCAGCCAGACTCGTGTCTCATCTCTAGGTGTTCTAAGTTTACCATATAAAAACGGTGTGACGGCAGGTGTTCCTTACTTTATGTCATCTTTACGAGGGCAGATGTTCTTATCTTATGTGCTTCTTTACGAAGTGTAAATTAGAATGCCTTATCCAGGGTGAACCATTGTTTCGTTCCCAAAAGTTCAGCCTGTCGGAGCCCTTCACCTTCTGTTTCAATAAGGTTATTTATTCAGGGTCAACAACTGTCTTATCTCAATAGCTAGAATGCTTTCATAGCTATTTCATAGTTAGGTTTCTAAATTTCCAAACCCAGTTTGTCATGTTTTAATAAGGCCAGAATTCTTTCATAAGATAGTACATTTTTCTGAATAGGTTATATGGCTTATTCCTTCACAGTGTGATGTGATGCATTTTGGCAGAAGGAACAGGGAGAGGCAATATACACTTAATTGCACAGTTTTAAAGAGTGTGCAGGGACAGAGGGACCTGGGAGTTAATGTACATAGTCCCTGAAGGTGGCAGGACATATTGAGAGAGTGGTTAACAAAGCATATGGGATATTGGGCTTCATAAATAGAGGTATTGAGTACAAAAGTAGAGCGGTTATGCTGATCCTTTATAAAGCGGTGGTTAGGCCACAACTGGAGTATTGCGTCCAGTTCTGGTCACCACACTTTAGGAAGGATGTGAAGGCCCTTGAGAGGGTGCAGAGGAGATTTACCAGAATGCTTCCGGGGATGGGGGGATCTTAGCTACAAGGACAGGTTGGAGAAGCTGGATTTGTTTTCATTAGAGCAAAGGAGGTTGAGGGGTGATTTGACAGAGGTGTACAAGATCATGACGGGTTTGGCTAGGCTAGACGGGGAAAGGCTGTTCCCACTAGTTGATGGTACAAGGACTAGGGGACACAGATTTAAGGTTTTGGGCAAGAGATACAGGGGGGATGTGAGGAAAAACCTTTTTACGCAGCGAGTGGTGAGGACCTGGAACTCGCTGCCGACGGAAGTGGTGGAAGCAGAGACGCTCAATGTTTTCAAGGGGAGACTGGATAGGCACTTGAGGGAAATAAACTTGCAGGGCTACGGGGATAGAGCGGGGGAATGGGACTGACTGGATTGCTCTACAGAGAGCCGGCACGGACTCGATGGGCCGAATGGCCTCCTTCTGTGCCGTTATGACTCTATGACTATGAGTGCTGCTTCTGCACCGACATGGGGTTTCAATAGGAACTCGCTGAGCTGTGCCATAGCTGCTGGGAAAAACAAACCCCAGCTTTATGATCCTGGCAAAAATGGGGTTGCGCTGGCCCATTTTTGCATCCATGGTTCACCAGGTGGGCCGCCCGCTCTACTGAACAGACTGCAGACACAGGAAGAGCTTGCCCAGAGAGCTTGGCTTGTAGTGCATTTGGTTGGGAAAAGCCAAATCCAGTGCAGTCACAACTGTTAAAGGGTTGCAGCCTACCATAAGAAGGGAAGTTGTGGTGGGACAGAAACTATGCCTAATTGCTCACAATGGCACAATGGAGACATGTAGGCAACACGTTGACACTGAAGGGTTAGAGGTCCTGTTGCAGCAGATGTCCCAAAAGAGGGTGACTCTATTGGAGGCTATAGGCCACAGTCCCATTAAAGCATTGAGGAAGGTCAGTGACCAAATCAATGCAGTCACCCAGCTCCCTCATACCTGGCTACAAGTGAGGAAGAAGGGTGGGTAAAAGTGAGGACAAAAGTGAGGGTAATTATACTCACATTCTTGTGAGGCCCATCAGTCATGGCACAAACCCTAGTTGGGAACTCCAGCCCCCGCTTGGAGCTACTATTTCAGGCATTGCCTTCTTTCATTGTACCTAATCTGTAAGGTACACTTTCTTGAAGATGAAGGTGACAGCCAAGGATCAGCAAACTGTTGCTAGGGACTCCAGGCTGAGGCAGTCCTATGTTGCTATGGGCTCTCTTAGTGTGGTAACCAGTAAAGGATGCTTAGGATAGCCCTGATCTCCTAAGAGCTGTTGGTGCTTCATCTGCTTAAAAAAAGCATGCACTGTGGACTGTTTCCTGGATAACAGCCATTAGTGTGAACAGTGGGGTTTCTGCGGAATATTGTTTGAGTGCAAACCCTTTCTCTTCATGAAAGTCCTGGGCTTGATTTGAAGAGCCTTGATGCCCGCATGGGCACCATGTATGACTCTTTGTGGTTGAGGAAACCCTGCCATGTGATGAAATCTGAATGTCCTGTCCAGATGATGCATCCTTTGCACAGTAAAAGTGATGACGATGCTATCCCTTGCAAATATAGCAACTGTCACTTCCCTGATACATGTGTGCACAGCAGCCTGGCTAATGTGGCAGCTCCCTCCAGCAGATCTCGCTGGCTGCAGGCCCAGAATACCCGGTTTTAATGGGCAAGGCCACCACTGCGGGCACTGTCTGCACGTGAAGCTCTGCTATGGCTCCAACTGGTGAGTTCCTATTAAAATGGGCTATTGTGGTGTGCTACCTGGGGCATGCTCAAGGACCTGAGCAGGTACTTATAAAGGCAAAACCAATGATTTAATTATTAAAAGAGTGTTCTCATAGATTAAAAGTACAGAAAATGAAATGTCATTATGCGAGCAGTGAATACTAGGCTATCCTCTGAGCAATGTTATCAAGCTTGAATGGGGCTGCTCCTGTCCATGAGAAATACATCAATTGATAATAGGATCAAAGTTAAAAGGAAGGGGGAAAATGAACTTCATAGGATCAGTGAACTAGTGCGATATGTGAAACGTGGTCACTTTTCCTTTTGGATGAAATGATTTCAACAGAAAGAAAAACTATTTCATCCAATTCTAATCAGTTAGAAAATCTCATTTTAGTCATAATAACGGATCAAATGAATGTTAAAAACAATCCTTGAACAGGTACATGTTTTGAGTAATAATGGAGTTACCATATCAGTTGCCAGGCATTTTGAAAGACTTGCATTTATATTGTGCCTCATCATGTCTCTCAGAAACATCTTAAAGCAAATCACGTAAAATAAATTACTTTGAAATATTGTGACTGTTGTTATTTAAGGAAATAACAGGTTGCTGTATTGTTTAGTAAACACTCATGTAATTCTAGGTGCAGTATTCCACCCTGACTCCCACTGTACTAAGTCAACAATTGCAGCATTGCCAACACCCATTATTCTCCAAAGAGAGTCTCAATGTAACATCCAAGCAGGAGTCTCGAGACCTAAAGGAACATCGTCGTATGGATGTTTTCCCTTTGTTTTAAAAAATGTTTTGAATTTCTATGAATATGTGCACATCAAAGTGAAGGATGTTTGTGAGCGGAACATTCTGCCACTTATATCAGGTACTCAGTGGCTAGGTATAAAGTTGGTTAGATATCCAGTAAAGTTCACTCCAAGGTTCTTCAGGAATGTGCATCTTTTTGTCTATGGCATCAGCCTGGCATTTTCATTTCCCATTCAGCCATTGTGACCTGTCTGACTGAGACTGACAATTTGATGGTTATTAAAACACTTTTGTGATCTGGAGTCATGCTGCCTGGTAATTGAAATTCACATAATACCTTAACAACCATCCAAAAGAGGTTTTCATCACTTATATGTGGGCTGGATTTAAGATCAGAGCCAAAATAAAAAGCGCAATGCACCAGTCTGCCATTATTGAATCATAAGAACATAAGAACAAAAGAAATATGAGCAGGAGTAGGCCATAGGGCCCCTCGAGCCTGCTCCGCCATTCAATAAGATCATGGCTGATCATCGACCTCAACTCCACTTTCCCTTCCGATCTCCATATCCCTTGATTCCCCTAGAGTCCAAAAATCTATCTGATCTCAGCCTTGAATATACTCAAAGACTCAGCATCCACAGCCCTCTGGGGCAGAGAATTCCAAAGATTCACAACCTTCTAAGTGAAGAAATTCCTCCTCATTTCGGTCTTAAATGGCCTACCCCTTATCCTGAGACTATGCCCCCTAGTTCTAGACACTCCAGCCAGGAGAAACAACCTCTCAGCATCAACCCTGTCAATCCCCTTCAGAATCTTGTATGTTTCAATGAGATCACCTCTCATTCTTCTAAACTCCAGAGAGTATAGGCTCATTCTACACAATCTCTCATCATAGGACAGCCCTCTCATCCCAGGAATCAATCTAGTGAACCTTCGTTGCACCGCCTCCAAGACAAGTATATCCTTCTTAGATAAGGAGACCAAAACAGGTGTGGTCTCACCAAGGCCCTGTACAATTGTAGCAAGACTTCCTTACTCTAATACTCCAACCCCCTTGCAACAAAGGCCAACATGCCATTTGCCTTCCTTATTGCTTGGTATACCTGCATGCTAGCTTTCTGTGTTTCTTGCACGAGGACACACAAATCTCTCTGAACACCAACATTTAAAAGTTTCTCACCATTTAAAAAATATTCTGTTTTTCTATTCTTCCTACCAAAGTGTATAACCTCACATTTCCCTACATTATACTCCATCTGCCACCTTACTGCCCACTCACTTAGTCTATCTATATCCCTTTGCAGATGGGCTGGATTTTGATACTGGGGCGGGTTGGAGTCGTGTCATCCGCATTTCGTGTTATCCACCCGCCTGCAATTTGATGTGGGAGATTGATGCAATTTTCACCTAATTGGGCAATTGAGTTCCAGCATGTGGGAACCCATGAACCAATTAGTGGTTTCAGTCTGAAAGTCGCCTCTGATGATGTCATCATTGCTGCTGCATTGCAGGTCAGAGACTGCCTGGTCTCAGAGACTGCCTGGCCTTTGCTGTGAGAGGACCTGGATGCAAAATGAGCAGCATCAGAGAGAGCGAGAGAGAGACATTTTTTTTTGCATCCAGGTCCTCTCACAGCAAAGGCCAGGCAGTCTCTGAAGACATTCAATGCAGCAGCATCAGAGGCGACTTTCACACCTAATACTACTACTACCTTCATCACATCTCCGTTGTAATAGTGGACCTGCAGCTGATAGTCAGCTATCCACTTGTGCTCCCGCCAGGTTTCACTGGCGTGTTTCACATCAGGCGTGCTTCACGTCAGAAAAGGGTTAAACTAGCTAAAACGTTTCAAAATGGCATTACAGAGCCAATTTAGGGCTTGTTAAGGGCTTTAATGGCCTCTCCCGCCTCTTGGAGGCGGGACGGAGTCGGGAACACTGCACACGATTTTATCAAAATTGCGTGAAGGCGGGATCAGATCCGCCTGCCACTTTTCGCAATTTTAACCCCCCCACACGCCTCCAAACCCGCCTCCATGGCCCTATGAAAATCCAGCCCTTTGTGTTCTCCTCACAGCTTACTGTCCCACCTAGCTTTGTATCATCAGCAAACTTGGATACATTACACTCGGTCCCTTCATCTAGGTCATTAATATAGATTGTAAATAGCAGAGGTCCCAGCACTGATCCTTGCGACACCCCACTAGTTACAGCTTGCCAACCTGAAAAAGACCCATTTATTCCTACTCTCTGTTTTCTGTCCATTAACCAGATCACTGTGTTGTTATTAAGTATGTCCCTTATGTTGGGATAGCAAGTGTGCGGTGGTATACATCAGAGATTATGATGGGTGGCACCAACACCATCGTCCTCCATAACACCTGTGAGGATTCCTTGCTGGCCAGTCCTCTTATTCTGGACCTAGTGATCCTGACTGAGCTCTGCCAACGGATAACGTTCCAAACTGAATCGGATCCAGAATTCCAAACATTCCACAGTGTCCTCTCGATCCTCAGCTCCCTCTGTAAGGCCTCGGTAGTGCCAGCTGGAAGTCCTGTCACTAACTCGCTTTTCAAGCAAAGGAGCTGCATTGAAAATATAATGAGAGCCTGCCTGGCCCTTCCTCCCGAGAACCACATGCTCCTGGAACTATCATACCTACGTAATTTGCTTTGTTTAGATTTAAGACCCTAATTTCGGATTTAACTAAGTCACTTTCAAACTCAATATAAAATTCTATCATATTATGGTCACTCTTTCCTAAATGCCCCTTTACTACAAGGTTATTAATTAACCCTTTCTCATTGCACAATACTAGATATAAAATAACCTGTTCCCTAGTTGGTTCCTCAACATACTGATCTAGAAAACTATCTTGCATGCATTCCATGAATTCGTCCGACACACTATTACTGCAAATTTGGTTTGCCCAGTCTATATGTAGATTAAAGTCCCCCATGATCACTGTATTACCCTTGTTACGTGCGCCTCTAATTTCCTGATTTATACTCTGCCCTACATTACAACTACTGTTTGGGGGCCTATAAACAACTCCCACCAATGTTTTCTGCCCCTTGCTGTTTCTTAGCTCCACCCGAACTGATTCTACTTCTTGATTTTCGGAGCTAAGATCCTTTCTCTCTACTGTCTTTATCCCATCCTTTATTATCAGGGCTACCCCTCCTCCTTTTCCATTTTGCCTATCCCTTCTAAAAGTTATGTATCCTGGAATATTTAGTTCCCAACCTTGGCCACTTTGCAACTACGTCTCTGCTATTAGATCAAACCTGTTAATTTCTATCTGCGCTATTAATTCATCTATTTTGTTGCGAATGCTTCACGCATTCAGATATAGTGCCTTTAGCTTTGACTTATTTCTCTTTTTCGCTGATGTCACCTTAGTCACTGATGCCTTATTACCTGTTACTCTCTCTGTCCCTTCCTGACCCACTGCTTATTTTTACCCAAAACTCTGCTCTATAGCCTTTACATTTCTCTCGCTGCTTTTAAATTTGCTCTTTCCTGAATCCTCCCGCCCCCCCTTCACTAGTTTAAAGCCCTGTCTACTGCCCTAGTGTGACCCTTCATCAGAACTGACCTGAAACGTTAACTCTGTTTCTCTCTCCACGGATGCTGCCTGACCTGCTGAGTGTTTCCAGCATTTTCTGTTGTTATTTCAGATTGCCAGCATCTGCAGTATTTTGCTATTATATCTAAAATAGCCTGTTCCCTGGTTGGTTCCATGACGTATTGTTCCAAGAAACTATCCCGAATGCATTCCATGAACTCGTCCTCTAGACTACCTTTGCCAATTTGATTTGTCCAGTCTATATGAAGATTAATGTCCCCCACAATTATTGCATTATCTTTGTTACAAGCTCCTACTATTTCTTGATTAATACACTGTCCAACGGTATTGCTACTGTTAGGGGGCCTATATACTACTCCTACCTGTGTTTTCTGCACCTTGTTATTCCTTATCTCCACCCATACTGATTCTACTTCCCGATCTTCTGAGCCGAGATCCTTTCTCTCTACTGTCCTTATGTCATCCTTTATTACCAGGGCTACCCCCACTCCTTTTCCATTCTGCCTGTCTTTTCGAAATGCCAAGTACCCTGGAACATTTAGTTCCCAACCTGGTCACCTTGCAACCATGTCTCTGTAATGGCTATTAGATCAAACCCATTTATCTCTATTTGTGCCATTAGTTTGTCTATCTTGTTACAAATGCTTCGTGCATTCCGATAAAGAGCCTTCAATTTAAATGTTTTACCATTATTCCCTGCTTTGACCTTATTCTCTGCACTGCTACCGTTAAACTCTCTGTCCCTTCCTGTCACACTTATTTTTACCCAAATCGCTTCACTGCTCTATTGCCTTGACCTTTCTCTTTAGATTTCTAAATTTCCCCTCACTTGACCCCTCCTCCCCTTTTTTAGTTTAAAGCCTTATCTACAGCCCTAGTTATTCGATTCGCCAGGACGCTAGTCCCAGCCCAGTTTAAGGGGAGCCCGTCCCGGAACAGCTCCCTCTTTCCCAGTCAAACCCACATTTTCATTTAGTGTAACCTTTAGTATGGGAGAAGGCAACAGCAACCAATATGCTTTAAAATTAGCTTCTTCAAATATTATCATACAAAAGCTTAATGCATCATATGAAATTCCTTTGCCCACTATTTTAACATTAATTATAGGCAGATTAGCATCTCCCTTAATATACCAGACAAGGGAAAATAATATAAATGTCTGCAATAATATTTGAAGAACCTAATTTCTTTGGAGGAGAAATTCATTATAGCCCAGGAATGGGTGCTAACTTCTGAAAAGTTTGAGATTTAGCGCCAGGAGCTAATGAATCTTGTTGCACGCTAAATTAAGTGTTAGCGCTCAAAGAAAGGACTGGAGCATTAAATCAAGCGCTAATGACCTAGCTGAGTGGCGTTAGACTCAAAGCGCTAAGCAATTTCAGGTGCACTCTAATCGTTAGGTGTCATTGCCACAGACTCTTTCCAGTTCTTAAAGGGGAGGTTCATTGATGCTGCAGAACCTCATTCTCAGCATTGCTGGTTCTGCAGCTGTCTCAGCAAGCAGCAGAAGGCCAAGGAGAAGGAACCGGACCACTGAAGGAGGTGTCATTATAGCAGATCAACGGTCCAGGGAGAGAGCTCGCAGATTCTGCGACCAAGAATTGGAGGCGTTGGTCCTCGCTGTGGAGAGACGGAGGGCGGTGCTGTACCCGGCAAGTGGCAGGAGGCCCTTGGCGCAAGTCTTCCGCGCCATGTGGTCGACCTGATCTGAGACTCGAGGTCTGGTTACAGGAGGTGGCAGAGTTTGGTGACCACCTCCTTGCTGAAGTGGAGCCTTCTAATGCACTGCTCCTTGCTTAATTGGAGGTAGGAGAAGTGCTCTCGGAATAACCTCAGAGGGTAAGGCCTCCTGTTGAGAGCCCTGATGGCCCTCCTCCTCCCTCTGGCCACATGTTCCAATCTTTCTCGCTGCCACTGATCCCTCCGCTGTAGATCCTGGAGGGCGAGGTCGACCGCCAGTACATCCCCCATTAATGTAACGATGTGTAGCACTTTGAAATTTTGTCAGAATAAATGTAACAAATTTTTAGTAGCCACAACACTCCTGATACTAAAGAACCTTTAAATGACTGAATTAAACTCTTGCACAATCGCAAACTGACAAGGAAGCAGTGAAACAACACTAATCTGACAGCTGCAACTTATCCCTTTAAATATTGTCCCTGGAGCCGCCATCCGCCTGCTTCATGCCTCCTCTTCCTGTCGTTGTCGGAGCGAGGTGCTAAGGCAGGGGGCGATAATCAATTTGGCAGATCGGGCGCTCAGTGAGCGTTGCACGCTAAAGCCCCAGGTGCTAACTATTAGCGGCGGCGCTAAGGGGCGACTGGATTTGGCGTGCGGCGCTGGATTCGCCTTACCCCGCTGCTACTTCATTAGCGCCCCGTTAGTGCCCCCGCCAGGCGCTAATGGGAGGCGCTAACCAACTGAATTTCTGCCCCTATAAATCTTTTGGGCATGCCCGTTAAAATGAAACAAGGTCTCATTGGTTCATATGTTTGTTCCTCTTACAGAACTTGCCTAAATTTATTTCATTATAAAAATAATCATAAATAATAAAGTTTCAAATGAATATTTAAGGCATTATTGAAGGAGGCCAAATTAGTCCAAGAAACAGTGGCATGCTCAGTAACTTCACAAAGCTTTTATCGTACCCTTTAGAAATCAACTAATGTCTTACAAGCTATCAAAGCTGGAATGAGCTCTCTCATTACTGCCAATTTATATCAAGCGTTCTCAATTATCCTCAACAAAGTAAATTGTCACCGTTAAAAAGTCACAGGGTAGAAATTGGTTTAAGCACATTTTCGGGCGCAGAATGGGCATTGTGCTCGATGCACGTGCCCAATCATGTCGACAAAACTAAGGCCCCCAAATTCTCCCCCCCACCCCCCCCCCCCAATTAATTAAGTTAAAATAGGTTTGCTATCAGTGCTACTCGCGCTGTTCATTGCCAGCTTGCCTAATGTGTGTGGGGTGGTGGGGTGTCAATATTGTACATTGTTGACGTCATTTAAAGGCAGCTTGCACCTCTGAAAGGGAAGGTTCGCTTTGGCTGCAGGCAAACTATAACTGAGGATTGTGGACAATGGCAGGCACAGGAGAAGCTGTGAGGGCCCTCATTTTTTGGATGCTGCGATGGAGGTACTGGCAGCAGGAGGATGGATATCTTCTATCCAACAGGCGGCAGGAAGATATCAAGACAAGGTGCCCGGCACAAGTGGGCAGAGGTGGCAGAGCGGGTCAATGCCAGAGGTATTGCTCCCAAAGACAGGGTTGCAATGCAGGAAACAGTTCAATGACCTCACAAGGATAGCCAAGGTAAACCTTCTATCTGATTATCAGCACTTTTCTCCAATCACTGCAGCACACTGTACTCCACCTCCTTATGCTCTTATTGCAGCCCTCGACGCCTGCTACTCTCCTCACTATTACTTTCTTCAACTCCTCACATCTCTTTCACACACCAGCAATGCTATTCTACCCCGACATGCACATCCTTAAAACTTCTCACTACTCTAATACTGAGACACTTCCTTCTTTCTTGCAGGGCAAGCTCGCACGCAATAACAGGGAGCAGACAGCCACAGGAAGAGGACTATTCTTCATCCATGTGCTGTCCCCAGTTGAAGAACAGGTTATGGACATTGGTGGCAGGGGGCATGTCAGGAGCATAGTGTCTGGCACGGCTGGAGGACAAACTCTGCAGGGTTTTGAACCATCTTCCTCTTCTTCCCGTCTCACTTAATCTAACCTTTACACATTTACAGATGGAACCATTACCCATGCCACTAAATGCTAACTTTTGTCCCTTTCTTACATTTCAGTCCGAGAAGCTCAACACAACCGTCAGGGAGCAGTAGAAGAAGAAGAAGAAGAGGGCAGCACTGCACAACAGGAAGCAGGTCACTCAACCTTACACTTCCTGACACCAGCTCAGAGACTGGCACTGTGCGTAGCTCAGAGGGTAGGCTAGAGGAGTCTGCACGTGGAGATGCACCCAGCACTAGTGTGCAGGAGCAAGGAGAGGGGGATAGAACAGCCCAGCTCCCTCGTAGGAACACTAGAATAGGTAACCGAGCACACAAGACAGTTACTAGGGGTTTGCACAAGGGTGATTTGTAGATAGGCATCAGTCCTGTAACCATTTGTCAAATCAAGAATGGAGTCTTTTGAAGTGGTGAAGTAAAGTAGTCTGTTTTGGTATAGCTGTTGGTCTTCAAAATCTTAGTGATGTAACAGGAACATCCAGAAATTGTACTGTTTGAGAGCATTGACATGGTGGGTGTCAGGGCTGGGTCAAATGAAAGAGGGAGTGTTGGTGCTCTGGGGAGTGTAGGGATGGTTCAGTAGAAGCACTCCTCAATAATTTGCTGCTTTAATGTACTGGCAGTTCACAGGCCGTGTTCTAGGCCGTGCTCTTCCTCCACATCTTCTGGTTCCTCTTCATCTTCCTGCTCCACTTCTTCCTCCTCAGGCAGCTCCGTGGCAACTCTCCTTTGCATAGAAAGATTGTGGAGCATACAGCAAATGATTATGAATCTTGACACTTGCTCTGGGCTGTACTGAAGGACCGACCCAGGATCCGCAGTGGTTTTTTTGTTAGTTTCACCCACTGCAACAGCTTCATTCAGTAATTGCAAGGTTCTTTTGTATCAGGAGTTTTCTGGCAACTAAAACGTAGCTACATTTATTCTTCAAAGATTCAAACTGCTACACTTGGTAACATTAATGGGTGCTGTACTGGCATGCCCCCTCGTCGTCCAGGATCTATGGTGGAGGGAGCGTAGGTAGCTAGAAATACGGCAACATGTGCGTAGAGGGAAGAGGAGGGCCATCAGGGCTCTCACCAGGAGGCCTTACCCTCGAGGGTCTTCCGAGAGCACTTCTCCTACTTGCAATTAAGCGAGGAACAGTGTATTAGAAGGCTTTGCTTCACCAAGGAAGTGGTCACAGAACTCTGCCACCTCCTGCAACCAGACCTCCAGCCTCAGACCAGGGCGACCACGGCTCTCCCAGTGGCAGTCAAGGTCACTGTGGCCCTCAATTTCTTCGCCAGCAGATCCTTCCAGTCTGCAACAGGAGACATAGCTAACATCTCACAGTTCGCCGTCCATCGCTGCATCTGGGAGGTCACTAAGGCTCTCTACAGCAGGAGACGGGACTACATTGGCTTCCCGATCACCAGAGAAGCAGGACGAGCCTGTATGTGGCTTTGCCAGGATAGCGGGCTTCCCCATGGTGCAAGGCGCCATCGACTGCACCCACGTGGCTTTGTGGGTACCACATAACAATCCTGAGATCTTCCATAACCACAAAGGCTACCACTCATAGAAACATAGAAGATAGGAGCAGGAGTAGGCCATTCAGCCCCTCGAGCCTGCTCCGCCATTCGATGAGATCATGGCTGATCATCCAAACTCAGTACCCTGTACCTGCCTTCTCCCCATATCCCTTGATACCTTTAGCTTTATGAAATATATCTAACTCATTCTTGAATATATTTAATGACTTGGCCTCAACTAACTTCTGTGGTAGAGAATTCCACAAGTTCACCACTCTCTGGGTGAAGAAAATCTTCCTCATTTCTGTCCTAAATGGCTTACCCCTTATCCTTAGATTATGACCCCTGGTTCTGGATTCTCCGACCATCGGGAACATTCTTCCTGCATCTAGTTTGTCCAGACCTGTCAGAATTTTATATGTTTCGATGAGATCCCCTCTCATTCTTCTATACTCCAGCGAGTATAAGCCCAATCGACCCAATCTCTCCTCATATGTCATTCCTGCCGTCCCAGGTATCAGCCTTGTGAATCTTCGCTGAACTCCTTCCATGGCAAGAACATTCTTCCTCAGATAAGGCGACCAAAACTGCACACAGTACTCAAGGTGTGGTCTCACCAAGGCCCTGTACAACTGCAGCAGGACATCCCTGTTCCTATACTCAAACCCTTTCGCTATGAAGGCCAACATACCATTTGCCTTCTGCCACTTAATGTGCAGTTGGTGCGCGACCACACACAGCGAATCCTTAATGTCAATGCCCGCTATCCTGGCAGCAGCCACGATGCCTTCGTCCTGCACCAGACCGGTGTCCCAGCGCTCTTCCAGCCACCATGCCAAGCTCGAGGGTGGCTGGTCAGAGACAGGGGCTATCCGCTTTCCACCTGGCTCATGACTCCCCTCCACAACCCCAACACTCCTGCCCAGCATTCATATAATGAGAGCTCCAACAGCCCCTCCCCTTCCCACGGTACCTTCCCGTGCAAGCGCAGGAGATGCAACACCTTGCCCTTCTACCTCCTCCCTTCCCACTGTCCAGGGCCCCAAACACTCCTTCCAGGTGAAACAGCGATTTACTTGTACTTGCAATCTAGTATACTGTATTTGCTGTTCACGATACGGTCTCCTCTACACTGGGGAGACCAAACGCAGATTGGGTGACCGCCTTGCGGAACACCTCCGTTCAGTCCGTAAGGGTGACCCCGAGCTTCCGGTCGCCTGTCACTTTAATTCTCCTGCTCCACTCCCACTTTGACCTCTCTGTCCTCGGCCTCTTACACTGTTCCAATGAAGCCCACTGTAAGCTCGAGGAACAGCACCTCATCTTTCTATTAGGCACTTTACAGCCTTCTGGACTCAACATTGAGTTCAATAATTTCAGACCATAACCTCTGCCCCTATTTTTTCAGGCAGCAGCTGTTGATGATTCTGCCATCCCCATTTGCAACATTTAATCACTCCTGCCTTCCACCCTAGCACAGACTGTCGCTTTTGTTCTTTCCTCCCCTCCCCCTTTTCCCTGCCTCTGCACCTGCTTAAAATCTGTTACATCTCTAACTTTTTCCAGTTCTGACGAAGGGTCATCGACCTGAAACGTTAACTCTGTTTCTCTCTCCACAGATGCTGCCTGACCTGCTGAGTGTTTCCAGCATTTTCTGTTGTTATTTCAGATTTCCAGCATCCGCAATGTTTTGCTATTGTTTCAGGTTAAGACCTCATCTTGGCCACCTCAGAGGCTCTTTAGCGCCTAAAGTATCCAGGGAAAATCGCACCTCCCCCCCTCAATCCTCCAGTCCTCTGGCGACACTCCATGTCTAAGAAGGATTGGAAGATTGTGGCCAGAGCCTCCGCAATTTCCACCCTTACTTCCCTCAGAAACCTAGGATGTATCCTATCCGGACTAGGTGACTTTTCTACTTCGAGCATTGCCAAACTTATATATACTTTTATCCTATCCAATTTCTCTACTACCTCCTCCTTTACTGTTACATTGGCAGCATCCTCTTATTTAGTGAAGATAGATGCAAAGTACTCATTCAGTACCTCAGCCATGTCCTCTGCCTCCACAAGAAGATCTCCTTTGTGGTCCCTACTCGGCCCCACCCTTCCTTTGATTGCCCTTTTACTATTTATATGTTTATAAAATACTTTTGGGTTCCCTTTATGTTACCTGCTAATCTATTCTCATAAGATGTGCAGTTATTAAACAAATTAAGTCTCAATTCATCTCCTAGTTGAATATTACAAGGCCCTGCCCTGGAAGTAAACACTAATTGGCAGAAATTCAATAATCTTATAGGTCACAAGAATGGTGATAGGTGATATTGGAATGTCACACTATGATATTGTAGAAGTCTCTTTCTGAAACCATGATTCAGGGGCATCGTCAGTGGATGGAAGCTCAACGTTACATTGGACGCAGATGTCATACCTGGGTGTTATACTTTGTTGTTGTCATAGGGAACAAAACAGGGAAAACATGTTATTACCAATTACCATCACTATTTAAAAAGCAAAATACTTCAGATGCTTCAAATCTGAAATAAAAACAGAAAATGCTGGAAACACCCAGCAGGTCAGTCAGCACCTGTGGAGAGAGGAAGGATGGGTTAACGTTTCTGGTCAATGACCTATCGTCAGAACCAGAAGAGAAGTGGCAGTGGAAGATCTGATGAAAGGTCATGGACCATCAGTTTTCACATTGCGGACCAAACGGGGGCACAAAAAAGGAGTGTCTAAAGCAATATGGCTAATATTAGAGTGCAATATAACCTCGGGCACGAAATCTGCTTTGGCCAATATGATGTAGTTAACTCCGAAACTGAAGTTCATCTCTGTTTTCACTAATAATCTATGAAGATATAACAACAGTATTAATTTGCCTGTCAATTTGATTGACTTGGTTTCATTCGTATAGACCTGAACTTTCAAACTGAGGCCACTTCACGGTATGCTCTTTCATGCACACATTGGCATTGATGCTACACATAGCAGTTACAGCAATTCATCGCCCAAATATCTCCCTTTACCATTTATAACTGGAAGGTTGGCACCCACAGACCAACAGATTCCAGAAGGCACAGGAATAAAAAATACTACAAGTATCATGCAGATGTGGTAGTCTGAAAAACTGCCAGTAGGTGTTGTACATTCTTCTCACTGTTGTGCTGAGTAACATCTTTCTTTTTAATCTTAGGTTATGGTCATATCTCTCCTTTAACATTAGGAGGAAAAATTGTCTGCATGTTCTATACAGCATTCGGCATCCCCATTATGCTATTAGTCATCACAGATGTTGGAGACAAGCTGGCAGCTTTGCTTTCCAAAGTTTACAACAACGTGAGACAGCGGACAAGAAAGAATATTACTCCACCACCCTCAACAACACCAACAAGATGGTCTTCACTCAAACAGAGCTTCACAAAATCGGAAACAAAAGTCATAAAAAGGTCTATCTCCTTTAAAGGTGGATCACATGTCATCATAACACCGATAAGCATAAAAAGTGTGTTGAACACTCAGTCTTCTGTTAAAAGGAAATCAGAACTGCTGTGAAAAACTGAAATATTTGAAAAATTAATTGTTCCAGAAATCTTTAATCAGAAACCCTTCCACCTTAGCAAGAGAGATCGATGTAGATCATGACCCCAGCTGGATGTAAAGCCAGTTGAAGTTGACCATTTTTTTCCATGTCTGGGACAAGAACTAGACAAATTTGACGTGCCAATCATCATTATCATAAGTTTTGTTATTGTATATCTTTTTGGTGCAGGTATGCTTTCAATTTGGGAAAAATGGAAATATCTTGATTCCTTTTATTTCTATTTTATTACAATTAATTACCACCATTGGCTTCGGAGACTTTGTCCCTGAACATCCTAACTTTTTAATGATAATGTCTATTTTAATTGTTACGGGTATGGCAATCATGTCTATGGCTTTTAAATTAACTCAGAACAGGATAGCTTATTGCTACAGACAAGTAAGTATATGGATCAATGGTGGGAAGCAGAAGAACTTTAAAATGATTTGATGTCCAGGGCAACCAACTATTCTGCTTTGTGGTGAGAGATAATAAAATTGAGTTTCATTAATGATTTTGAATTGCTGAAAAGGTTAAATAATGATTGACTAAACCTGTACATTTTCAGGTTGGAGAATTGAACAAACATATATCAGCAACTAATATATGAACATACAATAGTAAGATGTATTAATATGTACATGAAGTTAAAGAAGTATTTAAGATTATGGAGTTAAACACAGGGGAAAAATTCATCCCCTTAGTGCCTCCCATTAGCTCCAGTAGATGGCACTAATGGGGTGCTAGAGCAGTATCTCTGGGGCGAGGCGAATCCAATGCCGCACGCCAAATCCGGCCCACCCGTAGTGCCGCCGTATCGCTGGGAACGTCAACGCCAGGTAGATTGTCGCGTCAGTGAGTGTGGAACACTCACTGACCGCTCGATTTGCAAAATTGATTCTCGCCACTTACCACACCTCCTGGAGTAAACACCGACAGGGAGAGCTGGCGTGCAGCACCAGGAAGCCGGCTCCAGGGACGTTATTTAAAGGGATCATCAGTAATCACTCACAGCTGTCAGGTTAGTGCAGTTCCAGTGTTTTTTTTGTTAATTTCACCGATTGCAGTTTCATTCAGTAATTTCAAGGTTCTTTTGTATCAGGAGTCTTCTGACAACTAAAAAGTAGCTACATTTATTCTTCAAAGATTCAAACTGCTACACTTGGTAACATTAATGGGGGCTGTACTGGCCCACCAGGATCTACAGCGGAGGAAGCGTAGGCAGCGAGAAATACGGGAACATGTGCACAGAGAGATGAGGAGGGACATCAGGGCTCTCACCAGGAGGCCTTACCCTCCAAGGGTATTCCGAGAGCACTCCTCCTATCTTCAATTAAGAAAGGAGCACTGTATTAGATGGCTCTGCTTCACCAAGGAGGTGGTCACAGAACTCTGCCACCTCCTCCAAATAGACCTCCAGCCTCACACCAGGATGATTTAAACCCCAGATCCCCTTTGCTCACCACATCCCCATCATTCCATCCCTCTGGCAGGCCATATCACAGTGCAAAGCTGAAATGAGAGACACCACAAAAGAATGGGAAGTGAAGTAATAAATTTATTAAAAAGTAGCGGACACATATTTACACAAAAAAATATTTACTTTTCACCCTTGTGCAATCCCTTAGTGCCTCTCGTTACTGTGCCTTTGCCTACTCTAGTGCTCCTATGAAGTGTTGGCCCAGTGGCTGCAGCACGGCTAGTGGAAGGCTGCAGAGTGTCCATGCGGAAGACTTCAGATGGCCTTGCAGGACATCCTCGACCAGCTCAGGACCTGGAAGACCCGGCTGTAGACTGCACCACCTCAGCATGTGCGGCAGCAGTCTGGGCTGGCTGGATGACAGGCAGCAACAATGGCAATGGTGGAGTGGCAATGGTGGTGGGAGCAGGAATGCTGCCATCCTGAGAGGGGACAGCAGGTTCCTGCTCCACTGACCCACTGTCACTCCCCGGGGCAGCACCTCAGCATCCCTAGCAATCTGTTGGAGCACAGATTGCTGGCCTGCTGCGACACTGTGAAAGCCCCGGTTGACGGTGGTAGACCCAGGCACGATGGCAACAGTCAGAGCTTGCGTGGCATCAAGCTGAGACTGCATGAGAGCAGTCTGAGATTGGATGTCACCAAGCATAGACTGCATTACAGCACTAAGAGGTTGCGTGGCTTCTGCCTGTGCTGCAATGGAAGCTACCAGATCACCCATCACACGCGGCATCAGGTCTGGGTCACCATGGTCTCTCTGAGAGTGTACCAACCTTTACAGACTGGAGATGATGGGCTCCATGGTGTGCGCAGAGCCTTGTGCAATGTTGGAGGCGGACTCCTCCACGCTCCTTACCATTACCGAGAGGCTCTCAGGCACCCTTGCCATTGCACCTATCATCTCCGAGTGCATGCCCTTCACCCTTCTTCTAAACACCTCCCCATCGAGGTCCTCATCTGAGTCCTGTGAAGCAGAACTCGCGCGCGAACTCACCCTCTGGGTAGCTGGCCCCTGAGCTACCCTTTCCCCCTGGCCTTGCTGCAGCCCACTCGTCCCCAGAGCCTCACCCTGTGCAGATCCTGCTACTATGCTAGCCTCTAATATTTGAGCTGGTGTCTGCGGCTCTCTACCGTGCCCTCAGGGACAGGCTGCTCAGGTGCTTGCTGATTATCTGAAAGCATAAAGCCACAACAGTCGGGTTAAGGTGAGGGAAGGGGGGCAGGAAGGGAGAAATGCATGCATACAACATGATTAGCTGGAAAGTGGGAAATGCTTGTGGGGTGAGGGGGGAAGTGGGATGTGAGAAGAAGGAATAGGGATGAACATACCGTTGTTGTCCCCAAGGGGGTCAACGTCGCCAGTGGCCACGACACCCACTACCTGGCGCCCAATGATTTGCAGCATTCGATTCTCCAGCGCAGACAGTGGTTGGGTGTCGGCCTGTCCTCCGCCTGTGCACTCCTGCTCCCTCCTGTTGTGCACCACCTTGACCTGCAAGAGAAAGGAAAGTGTGTGAGTGAGTGTGGAGCAATGTGTTTGGGTGATGTGCCAGCCATAGTTGAATAGCTGTCATTGTGTGCAAGGTGTGAGATGTGGGTGTGAGTGTTGGTAGGTAGAGATTGTTGGTGGATGAGTGCTGGGGGTGTGGTGCTTTAGGCAGTGTGTGAAGATTGTCATACAGATGGTGGTATGTAGCATTTGTTGAAGCATTCACTCACTCTGACCACCTGAGTGAGGTCGTTAAATTTCTTCCTTATCTGTGTGTGGGTCCTGGGGACCACAGTGCTACCTGAGACGTGCTGTGCTACCTCCCTCCACATGGTGCGGAAGACTTGTGGCGAGGGCCCTTTGTCACTTGCCGAGTAAAGCACCGCCCTCCCTCTCTCCACAGCGAAAACCAATGCTTCATCAGAGAATCTGCAGGCTCTCTCCCTGGGGCGTGGACCTGCCATGAGCACACCTGGTTCAGTCCTGTGGCTCCTTCTCCTTGTTCTGCTTCTGCTTGCTGAGGCAGCTGCAGAACCAGCAATGCTGAGAATGAGGTGCTGCAGCATCAATGAACCTCCCCTTTAAGTAGTGAAAAAAAGCCTGTGGCAATGATGAGTTGCGATTAGACTGCACCCAATATTGGTCCACCCTCTAAGTGTAACGCCAATGAGCTTGGGTTTTAAGATTTGATTTAGGACTCCACTCATTTTATTGAGCAGTGAGGATGAATTTTGCATGCAGTCTAAAGCATTTGCGCCTGGCGCTAATTCTCCAACTGTTCTACTGACACCACTCATTCCTGAAATCTCCCTTACAAATAAATGGATATTGCAAACATCTTTTTTATTTTAATTGTTATAATTTTATTATATTACTAATTTTGGATAATGTACTTTCTTGTCTATAGACTATGAATTACTGTTTGCAATATTATCGTACAAATGCCTAATGCATATGTATGACAGTCCTCTGTATAGTTATTAAATGGTACTGTTCAGGATAACAGATAACCTTTCTGTAAATTGTTTAAATTACTGAATCTATCCTGGGATTCCCCAGGGATTTTCTCCCATCTTCAAAAGGTGGCAGAACATCACAACATCAAACCTCATTTAGACTTTAACTAACAAGAACAACAACTTGTATTTATATAGCGCCTTTAACGTAGTAAAACGTCCCAAGGCGCTTCACAGGAGTATTATCAGACAAACAATTTGACACCGAGCCACATAAGGAGAAATTAGGGCAGGTGACCAAAAGCTTGGTCAAAGAGGTAGGTTTTAAGGAGCGTCTTAAAGGAGGAAAGAGAGGTAGAGAGGTGGAGAGGTTTAGGCAGGGAATTCCAGAGCTTAGGGCCTAGGCAACAGAAGGCACGGCCACCAATGGTTGAGCGATTATAATCAGAGCTGCTCAAGAGGGCAGAATTAGAGGAGCGCAGATATCTTGGGGGGTTGTGGGACTGAAGGAGATTACAGAGATAGGGAGGGCCAAGACCACAGAGGGATTTGAAAACAAGGATGAGAATTTTGAAATCGAGGCGTTGCTTAACCGGGAGCCAATGTAGGTCAGCGAGCACAGGGGTGATGGGTGAACGGGACTTGGTGCGAGTTAGGATACGGCAGCCGAGTTTTGGATGACCTCAAGTTTACATCGGGTAGAATGTCAGAGGCCAGCCAGGAGTGCGTTGGAATAGTCAAGTCTAGAGGTAACAAAGGCATGGATGAGGGTTTCAGCAGCGGATGAGCTGAGGCAAGGGCGGAGACAGGGCGATGTTACGGAGGTGGAAGTAGGCGGTCTTAGTTATGCCAGGGATATGTGGTCGAAAGCTCATTCAGGGTCAAATATGACACCAAGCTTGTGAACAGTGTGGTTCAGTCTCAGACAGATGTTAGGGAGAGGGATGGAGTCAGTGGCTAGGGAACGGAGTTTGAGGCAGGGACCGAAAACAATGGCTTCAGTCTTCCCAATATTTAATTGGAGAAAATTTCTGCTCATCCAGAACTGGATGTCGGACAAGCAGTCTGACAATTTAGAGACCGTGGAGGGGTCATGAGAAGTGGTAGTGAGGTAGAGCTGGGTGTCATCAGTGTACTTGTGGAAACTGACGCTGTGTTTTCGGATGATGTCGCCAAGGGGCAACGTGTAAATGAGAAATAGGAGGGGGCCAAGGATAGATCCTTGGGGGACACTAGAGGTAACGATGCGGGAGCGGGAAGAGAAGTCATTGCAGGTGATTCTCTGGCTACGATTAGATAGATAAGAATGCAGTCCCACCCAGCTGGACGACGGTGGAGAGGCGTTGGAGAAGGATGGAGTGGTTAACCGTGTCAAAGGCTGCAGACAAGTCAAGAAGGACGAGGAGGGATAGTTTACCTTTGTCACAGTCACAAAGGATGTCATTTGTGACTTTGATGAGAGCCGTTTCGGTACTGTGGCAAGGGTGGAAACCTGATTAGAGGGATTCAAACATGGAGTTGCGGGAAAGATGGGCACGGATTTGGGAGGCGACTACATGTTCAAGGACTTTGGAGAGGAAAGGGAGGTTGGAGATGGGGCAGTAGTTTGCAAGTACAGAGGGGTCAAGACTTGTTTTTTTGAGGAGCGGGGTGATGACGGCAGATTTGAGGGAGAGGGGGACAGTACCTGAGGAGAGAGAACCGTTAACAATGTCAGCTAACATGTGTCGAAGTTTTACATGCCGAGTAAGACTCTTAAAACATCGAATATCTTCAAAGAAGGCTTTTACTAAAGTTTTACTTGTACAAGGGACGGTTCTGACATAGTCAACTGCTATGTCAGAATGCTCCAAAATCTTACAGGATTTGAACATACTTTATACAAAAAAACACAGAACAGGCCACATGACATAGTGTTAAACATACTGATTACTGAGGCACAAACTTATAAGTTATTGCATAGGCTTTCGTTAGAATAACGAGTAGAAATACCTTAAAGATCAGATAACTAGACCTTCGTTGTGGGATCCCTTTGTTCAATCTCGTTCATTCTCTATGTAACTCTAGTCTGTGACTGATGGTTTACCTTATCTCATCCTGAGCTTGTTAGAAACTAATTGATGCCTTGTTTTGCTAAGCTTTTCTTAGATAAGGAGTCCTGAGTTGTCTCCATCCTTGCAACTAATTAGAATGATTTACTTATATAGTGACTCCTACTGTCGGCCATTTTGAATTCCTTTTATTCTTTTCTCAGAAAGCCATTTTGTTTGTGTCTAAAAAGTAAACTGCACTTCTACATTTTCCCCTTTTGTCCTTTCTAGGACAACATAGCTTTCTTCTATCGGTCCTTATACTAAATTAAAATCTAGTCAAGGATACCGACTTCTTTTCTGTTTGTAACCATTCCCGGGATATACCTGTATTGATGGTTGACCTTATCTAAGATCGTCCTTCTTCTCTGTCTATTCTCGGTGTTTGGGCGCATGTTCTTGTAGGGGTTTTAGTTGTGTTTTGGTGACTGTGGCGTACTTTTGTGGTTCATTAGTCTGCTGTTCTCTAACTTTTCCTGCAGCTTATACTAGCCTGCAGTTCGGGTGTCGCTATACACCCTCTAAGGAGATAGGGTACAGCAGCTCATAGAGGAGTTCTAAGTCATGGCCCACACAGTTTATGCCTAACCTGTGGGGTTCTCCTAGGGAACTGCAGCTTATAGAGGAGGACTGATTCATGACCCACACAGTTTATACCTAACCTGTGGGGTTCTCCTAAGGAACTACAGCTGATTCATGACCCACACAGTTTATACCTAACCTGTGGGGTTCTCCTAAGCACAAGTGCTTCTACGTGAGCCTCCAGAGTGCGGACCAAGTGGTATACAAGGTCGACGTCACCGGCAGTTGAAAGGAGTCCTCTCTCTTTCCCTAGCCTGCAGATCCCATTTGGGTGGAAGAATATGTTTACCGAAAGTGGGGAGCATGCAAAAATGTGTATATATATATATATGTATATTTTGTCTAGGTTGTCTAATCCTTAAAATTGTATTTTATTCAATCGCCTCAGTTCCTCCCCGAAGGGACCATACTTTTCTTCTTCGTCATTTCTTTCTTTCTGTAGCATCATACTTACTTCAGGTATGACTACCTTGCCTAACCTATTACAACAACACTTAATCATTGTGACAACCAAAATGATACATGCAATCGCGGCTACTACTACTACTAATCCATGCAATAATACTTGTCCCATTGATCCCAACCATCCCCCTTATATCCAATCAGCCCAGCCGCCTTTGGTCCTGGATTGATGGAGCAGGGCAACCTGTTTCTGAATATGGTCCGCTAAGTTGGTTATATTTTCAGAGCTATCTGGGATATATGTGCAGCATTCTGCTCCGATCATGGCACATGTACCTCCCTGTGCAGCTAGTAGGTAATCTAGTGCCATTCTATTTTGTAGGGCGACGGTTCTCAGGGCTACCATTTCGGCGCTCACCTCCCTCAGGGATTTAACCGTGTCATTAGCTACCCCCTCGATTAATGCTGACAGTAACAGTATTTCTTGGGAAGTAAACGCTATTCCAGCAGGGGGAAACATAGCTCCAACTAACATCTTCCATGTGGGGAGTTCTCTTTTCTTACAGCTATGCTTATGGTGGTCTTTCAATTCCTTTATGTGGTGTATGTATGGTACTACATACCCCAAATAGCATGATCCTGCCCAATTCTCTGGTAGCCAAGGGTATGCTCTGTGACCGCATATGAAGTACGTCCCGTTATAGGCTGTCACTATCTGTCCCGGTTGATCAGGGTTCACGTTGGTGCGGAAAACGGTAAAACCCATCTGATTGTCAGTATTCAATCGTTTAGTCCCATTCCATGGTCTGTTATTAGTCAAATTCATCAAACTGGTAGTATTGAACCACCAGCTTTCCATGGAACTTCCTGCCTCGTACGTAATAAACTTTTGTATGCAACGACTTTTCCCCATATTAACTCTGTTCCCTTTAGTCTGTCCTAGATCGTGTTCCCAGCATATATCCCCGATCGGTCGGCCCTTTCCCGATGTATTGGTAAGGGCTAGAAAAGGAGGTTCTTTCGTATAATCATACGTCGGCTTGTACCATCCCTTAAAATTTTCTAACGAATACCCTCCCCCCTTAAACTCGTTTCTTAGGCTAGACCACTTTTGTTCCCATTTTTTTTCGAAGGTGGATAGGGTGGTATCTTTCTGTTTCGTATGATTTTTATTAATTATCCATTCTGCCATATCTGTGAGGTTCAAGGGTATCGGTCGCAGAGGTATTCCTCCTTTCACATGGGTAGGAATATGGCTACATACCCAACAGGCGTTTATCCCACTTTTTTTGGCATACTTATATGACATATACAAAAAGGTGTTCATATGTAATTCTCGTTTCTTTCGGGGTTCTTTTCTTCTCCCTTGGCAGGCTATACATATCAGTCCGATTAGTAGGTAAAACGTAAATAACAGCTTCATTGTTTAAGTCTTTTCAAATTCAAATTCAACTGTCCTTATCTGATACTTTCTTGCAATGGGATGCGTGGATCCAGGTAGGTCTTTCTTTGACCTTTACAGCTGTATTTATTGTCAAGAGTACTTGATATGGCCCTTCAAAGCGTGGCTGCAGACCGTTCTTCCTCTTAAAGACCTTTATGTAGACGTCATCTCCTGGTTCCAAATTATGGCACTTTCCTTCGGCCGGTTCCGTTTGAGCTTCCTTTATCTGTTGGTGAAAGCTGGAAATACATCTAGTTAATGCAATGCAATAGTTTAGCATATTTTCATCCATTTTATGAATGTCCATTTGTTTAACCGTAAAGGGTGCTGAGAATGGCAGTCTTTGGGGTCTTCCCATAACAATCTCATGTGGCGACAGTCCAGTTGTCCTGTTAGTTGCTGCTCGCATTACCATCAATGCTAAGGGTAACAGTTCAACCCATTTTAGTCCAGTTTCATTGCAAAGTTTAGAAAGTTTATTCTTCAGTACTCCGTTATATCTTTCTACCAGCCCTGCAGATTGTGGATGATAACTGCAGTGAAAATGCTGATTAATCTGCAAGGCTTTACATAGTTCTTTAACGATCATTCCAGTAAAGTGCGATTCATTGTCGCATGAGAGCTGCAAAGGTATTCCAAACCTTGGTATGATTTCTTTTAGCAAACACTTCGCAACTGTTACAGCATCATTCTTTTTACATGGAAAAGCTTCCACCCATCTTGAGAATGTGTCTATAATTACCAACACGTACTTGAATCCTAAACATACAGGTAATTCAATAAAATCCATTTGCAAATTTACAAAAGGGCCTGATGGATTTGGGTGGGAGGCAGACTGTACTTTCTCTGTCTTGCCTGGATTCATTTCCTGGCAAATGGTGCACCTTTCACTAATTTGTTTTGCAATTGCCGAAATACCTGGTGCATACCATGTTTGATTAATATAGTCTGCCATCCCCCCTTTGCCCGCATGCGTGAAAACATGAACGCAGCAGGCAATCCACAGGAGTAGAGATTTCGGGGCTACCATGCGGCCGTCATGGTGAACCCATATCCCTTCAGGCGTTTTAAAGCACGAATCCCTTACCCAACTTAACACTTCATCCGAGTTAGCCTGTGACTGAAAGGTCAAAACATCATTAATAGAAGGTGGGTCATTGTCTGATTTTTGTTGACGCAAAACAAATGCTGAGACTTGTGGCCCTGTATCTGACAGAGCGGCTGATTTAGCAGCTTTATCTGATCGATCGTTACCCAGGAAGATCTGATCCTGACCCCCGGTATGAGCCTGACATTTGATGACTGAAATTTTTGTGGGACACGCTAGGGCTTTTCAAAGGTTGTTAATTTGTTCAGCATTTTTAACAGTTGTTCCTGATGAAGTTAGAAACCCCCTTAATTTCCAGATCTGTCCGTAATCATGAGCAACCCCGAAGGCGTATCTGGAGTCGGTATAGATATTAACGGTTCGACCAGCAGCTAGTATGCAGGCCCTTGTAAGAGCGAAAAGTTCTGCTTGTTGCGCTGAAAAAGACTGAGGTAATGAGAGAGCTTCCACAATTGAATGATCATCTGAAATGGCATACCCAGCCCTAGGTGATCCCCTGTCATCCCTAAGAGCTGACCCGTCCACGTAGTATATTAAGTCACTATTAAAAATAGGAGTTTCAGCTAGATCTGTTCGGGCCTTGGTAGCTAATTGGGTAACCGTCTCACAGCAATGTGGAATTCCGTCTTCTTCTGTTGGCAGCAGCGTGGCTGGCTTCAAAACTGAACACCTTTGAATTAGGAGGTTGGAATTAGATAGCAATGCAACCTCATATTTGCTGCTACGGGCTGATGTCAGATGTTGGGTGGCGTATTTTGTCAGTAGTACTTCAACTGAATGTGGCACAAATAAAACTGTTCGGTGATTAAGTGTGATGCCTTGAGCCAGTTCCACTGCGTAATAGACAGCGGCTAGAAATGGCAAGCACCCAGGCAAACCGCGTGCAACGGGATCTAATTGAGTACTGAAATACGCTAATGGTCTCTGTTTATCCCCATGGATTTGAGTCAGAACAGATTGAGCAAAGCCCGCTTTATGATGGACGAAAAGGTTAAACTGCTTCTGATAGTCTGGTAGCTCTAATGCTGGGGCTGATATAAGGGCTTGTTTAACATTTTCAAAGGCATCTTCAGCCTTTTTGTTCCAGACGAGAGGATCCTCCTCTGTGTGTGCGGAAATATCCAGCAGTGGGCGTACCAGGTCCGAATATCCCACTATCCACTGTCTACAGTATCCTGACATGCCGAGAAAATGTTTCAACTGCTGTTTAGTGGTAGGCAAAGGTGCCTCACAAATGGCTTTAACTCTTTCTTGCATCAAACGGTGGCTATTGCCATGGAGCTCATGTCCCAAATATTGTACTTTCTCTGACACAAACTGCAGCTTAGAACGTGATACTTTATGTCCTTTTGCCACTAAGGCACGTAGCATAATGAGCGAGTCGGTCTGACATGACCGTACATCGGGTGAAACTATCAGTAAATCATCAACATATTGGATAAGTGTGGATCCTCCGGTAAAGTGTATGTCTTCTAAATCACGTTTAAGGCTTTGCGAAAAGATTGTGGGGCTTTCTGTGTAACCCTGCGGGAGTCTTGTCCAAGTGAACTGTGTTCCTTTAAATGTAAAGGCGAAGAGGAACTGTGAATCTTGATGGATAGGGATACTAAAGAAGGCTGAGCATAAGTCAATGACAGTGTAGAATTTCGATCCAGAGGGAATGCTAGTCAGGATTGTGGCAGGATTTGGCACAACTGGGTAAACGGGTAATACTGATTCGCTCACTGCCCTTAGATCCTGCACAAGTCTCCACTTCCCACTCTCTTTCTTCTCAACCGGCAAAATCGGAGTGTTACATTGGCTCTGGGTTGGAACAATTATTCCTTGCTCCAACAAAGAGTTAATGACAGGCTGGATTACACTGTTCCACGGAAGCTCAGCGTAAGCTCGAGGAACAGCACCTCATCTTTCGTTTAGGCACGCTACAGCCCTCTGGACTCAATATCGAGTTCAACAATTTTAGATCATAACCTCAGCTCCAATCACATTTATATTTTATTTTATCCACCCTTTTATTTGTCCCCCCCACCTTTTTTTTCCTCCTAGAAGCTGGCAGCTGTCCTTCATTCTGCCAGTGGATTTCACACTTCATTCAGCCTTAATCTGTCACATTAACACCACCTCTAGCCTTGCATATCTCTTAATGTCTCTTAATGTCTCTTCATCTCCCCCTTTGTTCCTTTATCCCCTCCCCCTTTTCCCAGCTTTACCCTGGCCTTAAATCTATTTGATTTCCGGCTCTTCCCAGTTCTGATGAAAGGTCATCGACCTGAAACGTTAACTCTCTTTCTCTCTCCACGGATGCTGCCTGGCCTGCTGAGTTTTTCCAGCGTTTTCTGTTGTTATTTAGGCTGGATTCCTTGTTCGGCTGCTGTTGAGATCGGGTACTGCGATCTACGGGGCAATCTGACAGATGGTTTTAATGTAACCTTGTATGGCTGAGCAGTTAACATTTTTCCAACCTCGTTTGAATGGCTAGACCATACTTGTGGTGGAATTTGATCGAGTAGTTGCTCTGTTTCCCGTGAGGTAATTGGAGGGGCGCATTCCTGCAAAGGATACATAGTGCATCTATCAGTAGGGATGTACACCTGTAGTCCTTTTTCTGAACAAATTATTGTAGCTTGTATTTTGCACAGCAAATCTCTCCCTAAAAGGTTCATAGGGGCATTGTCTGACAGAAGAAAGGCATGCTGGCCAGAAAAATTGTCTGCTTGTATTTCTAATGGCTGTGACCACGTCATAGTCTGCGAGACGCCGGAAAGTCCTACACATGTAGCGCTCTTCTCTGTACACGGAGTTCCCTTAGCATATTGCTTTGTTAATAGCGAGCTTGTGGCTCCTGTGTGAATAAGAAAAGGAACTCTCTTGCCCTGCATTTCTATGGATAAATATGGCTCATCTCTAGAATTTACTGATACTGGAGGTAATTGTAAAATGTGGGTAACGTTCGGGGCTGTTTCTCTGCGTCATGCTGAATAATTTTGTCCTGGGGGTCCGAATTGCCCCTCCATATATTGATTTCCCCAAGGGTTCCCTGTTGTAAAACCTGCCTGCGGACGAGTGTGAACTTGGGCTTGGGTATTTACATTGTTTTCTGCACCTCTCCAGCCTTGATTTTGCTGGTTGGGGAACGGGCAGTTAGCCTTCCAGTGTCCAATCTGACCACAATTATAACATGGAGAGTTTGTACCTCCTCCATTCCACTGGCCTCTGCCTGTCCCACCCCTATTTCTTCCTCTAAATCTACATTTGTTATACCCTCTGCCTCGTCCTCTGTAATGACCTTGATAATAAATAGTAGTCTGGTCAGTCGGGGCTGCAGAAGCTGCTTGCTCCATTAAGAGGGAAACCTTGTTCTTTTGATCTCTATTTCTCTCCTGAATTTCTTTCAACATTTGTGTTAGTTCAGGAGTTGATTTATGCCTCCAATCTAGGCAGACCAAAGTGAATGGTTCTTTAAGTTCTGTTCTGAGACCATTTACAAGGGCATTGACTAAAGGAACCTGATAATTTTCTTTGGTCATTCCAGAATGCTGTCCCATAATTGCTTCTATCCTTTCTATATAATCCTCAACATCTTCGTCCTTTTTCTGAGTTGTCTCAATTATTTTTGTCCAATTAGTTCTTTTTGGGAATTTAACATGCATTACTCTATAGAATTCAGTCCAGAATGGTTCGTTTGGTAGTGTTTCTGGATTCCAGCCCTGGTTTGTTCTATGATTTTCAATTAATCTGAATCTATCTTCGCCTTCTGTTAAAAGGCGGTATTTGGAATCCTTTAACCAAGCTCTGAGTAGCTGGTCAACGTCCACAATAGTGGGCTGGTGGCAAATAATGATGCTTTTCAGCTCACCAATCGCTTTTTCTAAATCCTCTAAGGGGTCTGGTAGTTCGTGGATTATTGTCCGTAGCTCGGACGCTGTCCATGGGCGATGGACAACAACTGGAGCTCCGTCTTGCATGTGGACGTTGGGGAAACGTCTGAGCGGATTGATATGGTGTGACGTCTGGGATCTAGTATTGGAACTTGGACCTTCGTTCAAGGGGTCGGGCTCTATATTTGCAGCTTGGAGTTGTACTGCATCCTGTTGTTGCTCTGCGTATGCTGGAGGTGCCCTGTACCATCCCTTATCCTCGTCATCACTTGAGTGAGACGTGGGTAAAGGAGGGTAAAGAGAGGTATGAGCGGTAGGCTTCGGGGTTTGTCTTAAAGTCATTTGTCTAACTTCATTTTGTTTAGCCAATTTACCACTGGGCTCTTGCTCTTTTCTCTTATTTTTAATTTCAGATCTACTGGCTTGTATACTACGGTCCTTACGCCTTTCTGCTTCCTTTTTCCAGTCTGAAAAGGCTGACCAATTTACTGACTTTTTACCTTTTCTTTGTGGGTCTCTATTTGTGAGACAGTCCTCCAGACATGTAATTCTATCCACGTTAAAGGTTTCGTCAATGGGGAACGGGTGTCTGCCATTCTTGGTCCATTTAGACCAATGAGGCAAATCCCTTGTGGACATCCAACCACAGTTCTGGAAGATGTAAAAGGCTGGAGTTCCTTTTTCTGGGATCTTACTTTGTGAAGCTCCCATCTTAGTAAAGTTTAGTTATACTAGGCACTCTTCTTCCGAATCACAAATTTCACCCTTTACCCCTTTACGATTATTATTAACCCTTCGGAGCTCCACAAGTGTCAAACAATAACAAGAATTAACAACAATAAAGACAATGATAAGTAACGCAAAAGCCCAAACAGGCAAACAAATCAAGTAATCAGACATTAACCTTATACTTTAAACTAAACAAATAGTCAATTCTCAGTTTGCGTTGTACGCCACTACAAACTGAGTCCTTAACATTTAACTTATGCTTTATACGTAACTTATATTCTAAGTGAAGGCTTCTCTCTAAACCTTCCTGCCGCGAGACTCTTTTCTCCGGCTCAAGGGACCCACCCTTGATACTGCAGTTTTAACCTTTTAGCGCTTTCTCACAACCTGGTACCTTTATTAGTCCGGGACGCAACCCTGCCGACTCTCTTCCTTGCCTTCTTTACCCGATAGTTTTGAGACTTGAGCCGTCAGAATTCTTCTCCTTTTAACGTTAAAATAAAAGAAGCAAAAGTTACAAGATTCAACTCAATTCTAAAACATGATCGCAGTGCTTCCGTCGGAAGAAACAGACTTACACCAATTCAGTATCTAGTGAGAAATCCTTTTAGGTGATAAAACATCACTTTGACCATTTAGGATTTGTCACTAGAAATTCATAGTGTCCTTTGTCCGTGACTTACCGAGAGGTAGCAAGCGATCTCGGCGGGACCTCCAAGAAACTGTCGAAGTTTTACATGCCGAGTAAGACTCTTAAAACATAGAATATCGTCAAAGAAGGCTTTTACTAAAGTTTTACTTGTACAAGGGAAGGTTCTGACATAGTCAACTGCTATGTCAGAATGCTCCAAAATCTTACAGGATTTGAACATACTTTATACAAAAAAACACAGAACAGGCCACATGACATAGTGTTAAACATACTGATTACTGAAGCACAAACTTGTAAGTTATTGCATAGGCTTTCGTTAGAATAACGAGCAGAAATACCTTAAAGATCAGATAACTAGACCTTCGTTGTGGGATCCCTTTGTTCAATCTCGTTTATTCTCTTTGTAACTCTAGTCTGTGGGCAACACGGTGGCATAGTGGTTAGCACTGGTGCCTCACAGCGCCAGGGACCCGGGTTCGAATCTGACCTCGGGTGACTGTCTGTGTAGAGTTTGCACATTCTCCCCGTGTCTGTGTGGGTTTCCTCCGGGTGCTCCGGTTTCCTCCCACAGTCCAAAAATGTGCGGGTTAGGTTGATTTGGCTATGATAAATTGACCCTTAGTGTGTTAGGGGGGGATTAAATATGTGGGGTTATGGGGATAGGATGGGATATGTTAGGGGGAATTAAATACGTGGGGTTACGGGGGTAGGGTGGGATATGTGTACTGTGGGGATTAAAGCAGGGATAGGGTACTGGATTTGGATGATCAGCCATGATCGTATTGAATGGTGGCGCAGGCTCGACGGGCCGAATGGCCTACTCCTGCTCCTAGATTCTATGTTTCTATCTCATCCTGAGCTTGTTAGAAACTAATTGATGTCTTGTTTTGCTAAGCTTTTCTTAGATAAGAAGTCCTGAGTTGTCTCCATCCTTGCAACTAATTAGAATGATTTACTTATATAGTGACTCCTACTGTCGGCCATTTTGAATTCCTTTTATTCTTTTCTCAGAAAGCCATTTTGTTTGTGTCTTAAAAGTAAATTGCACTTCTACACATGGGAGCCAGAAAAGGAAGTCGGGTGGTTAGAAGTTTGGTGGGAATAGAGTCAAGGGAGCAGGAAGTGGGTCTCATGGATAAGATGAGTACGAGAGGTCATGAGGGGAGATTGCAGAGAAACTGGAGAAAGATGTGAGTTCAGGGCTAGGGCAGGGGGGATCCTTAGAGGAAGTTTGGCCCGGTGGGCTAGGGGAAGGAAGGGAAGTGGCAGAGGCAGCTGAACGGATGGTCTCAATCTTAGAGACAAAGAAGTCCATGAGCTCCTCACACTTGTTGTCGGAGGTGAGGGCGGAGGAGACAGGGGAGAGGGGTTTAAGAAGACGGTTAGCAGTGGAGAATAGGAGCCAGGGTTTATCTTTGCATTCCAGAATGATTCTGGAATAGTGAGCAATTTTGGCAGACGAGAGCAGGATCTGATAATGCTTTATGTGGTCCAGCCAGATTTATTCAACAAAAATATTAAATATTAAATATTAAATAAAAGACAAACAAGTTACATATCAGAGCAATATAATAGATATATATTTACAGTAGATATTATGTTAGCCAATTCCGCAAACAAAAACAATAAATGGTTATTATTCTTCTGGTAAACTATTCTTCTGTAGTTATCTCCTATACACATAGTATTAATTTCCACTTGTAGCCTTTCCAATGCAAGAGCTAAATGGCCTGACTAATTCAACAAAACGCCATGATTCAAACTGTTCAACTTATTTAAATACCCCTCAGATCGTTGCTGAGTTATGTTGGATTTAAATAACGTCCAACCATCCAAAAGGTGATGTCATACACATACTGAACAAATAGCGTGATATGTTTCTCGTTGAATGTGGCTTGGCTCCTCCTCAGGTATTTAAAACTACAGCCCTTTGGAGACAACCAACAAATACTCACAACATTTGTATTGAGTTAGGCTAAAGACAGGAATCTGACTGCAACTGGCTTTTTTAATCCTTTGGCCCAGATAATCTGTGGGGGTGTGATCCTTGCAGTTACAGCAGGATTTTGACAGCCACTGAATTCCACCACTGGCCTCGTCAAAGCTTATGGTGCCAGGTGGAGGGGCCTCCAGAAATGGCCTTCAGTGGTGTGCCCACCTTTTAAAGAAATTAATTCTTGGGGTCTGGGCATCGCAAGCAATTCCCCAGCATTTATTGCCCATCCCTAGTTTCCCTTGAGCAGATGGAGGTGAGCCGCCTTCTTGAACCGCTGCAGTCCGTATGATGAAGGTACTCCGACAGCGCTGTTAGGGAGGGAGTTGATCCAGTGACAATGAAGGAACGGTGATATACATCCAAGTCAGGATGGTGTGTGACTTGGAGGGGAACTTGGAGGTGGTGGTGTTCCCATGCGCCTGCTGACCATGTCCTTCTAAGTGGTAGAGGTCGCGGATTTGCGGGGTGCTGTCGAAGATGCTTTGGCAAGTTGCTACAGTGCAGCCTGTAGATAGTACACACTGCAGCCACAGTGCGCCGGTGGTGGAGGGAATGGCTGCTTAAGGTGGTGGATGGGTTGCCGATCAAGCGGGCTGCTTTGTCCTGGATGGTGTCGAGCGCCTTGAGTGTTGTTGCAGCTGCCCTCATCCAGGCAAGTGGAGAGTATTCCATCACACCTGCTAGATACCCTGCAAATGGTAGCAGAGGCTGGTTGGTTTGGGGGAGGGCAGGTGCTGAGTTCCCCCCAGAAGAACAATCTGGCTGTTCCCATAGCCCCTTACAAATGCTGTCACTTCAATAGAAAAAAAAGACTCCCCTAATCTTCAGGGGTGCAGACCCCAACCCCAGCCTGGACCCAATGGTGTGGCCCACAACCATCATTTCCATTGAGTTATGCCTGGTGAGATCAGGTGGTGCTAATACGACGCTGAGTTATCAATGAGGGCAAAGACATTTCAAACTCTCGATCTAGGGAGTCCCCATTCCCCTTACGTCAATGGCCTTGTAAAGGTGGGTAGCTGCTCCACTCCCACAAGGCCATTCAAGAAACTCTGCCTTAAAACTGGGATCTAGAATACCCAGCTCCTGGCCAAGTTTGTGGCTATTCCAGCAAAGCCCCACCGAATGTACGGTGGGAGTCTACTGGAACCGTTGGGGTCCTTATATCTCGTGACGGAGTTAAAGGGAATGCTACCAAGTTAAAACAAAACAAAAATGCTTCAGTTTGCACCCTCCTCACTGAGAACACAGGAGCTGTGAATTTATCCGACAATGAACCAGTATATCTACACAGCAGTACAAAGTGTGAAGTATTTCAGGATATTCTTTGAATTTTGTCATATACAGCCCAATGAAGTAAATCCTTGAAGCAGTAGGAACAGCATATCCTGTGCCAACACTGGGAGAAGATTTCCATACGTGAGCTAGGCAGAACAAAATCGTAAACATGTTGACCTAGAAGCGTCCATTTTCCAGGCGCTAAAAGACCTCCTAAGCCTCCAATATGGCTGGCAGGAAGTGTACGCTCATTATGAGCTGGAGGTGTGCCACCCACCGTATTGGTAAAGGTCAACAAATCAGCATGCAGCACCCATGCCTGAAACAGGTGTTAGACCCCTTGCATATGCAAACAAGTGGCCAAACCCGTTTGAGGCCTCCACTGCAAGATTTGGTTTGCCCTGAGGCAGCCGGCAGTGAGAGCCAGTGATTGCTGGTGAGAGCTGGTTTGAGCCAGAGAGCCGGTTGGAACTGGTTTGAGCTGGTTAGAACCAGTTAGAACCAGATTGAGCTGGTTAGAGATGGTTTGAGCCAGTTAGAACCGGTGACATCCACCTTGAGCCGGTTTTAACCAGTTTGAGCCAATTTGAACTTATTTGAGCTGGTTTGAGCTGATTTGAACCGGTTTGAGTCAGTTTGAGCCGGATTGAGCCGGCTAGAACCAGTGACAGCTGGCTTGAACCGGGATGAACCAGTTTGAACCGGTTTGAGCTGGTGAGAACTGGTTTGAGACGGTGAGAGCCGGTTTGAGCCACTTTGAGCCAGTTTGAACTAGTTTCATCCAGTTAGAGCCAGTAAGAGCTAGTTTGAGCCGGTGAGATCTAGGAAAACCAGGCTTACACGCAGCCTAACAGGCAGTCCTTAAAGTGACCGCCTTTTGGGCTGCAACCAAAAACCTAAGTTTTAAACTTATACTTACCTGAATGTGGAGCCAGGAGGAGCAGGACCCGACCCCACATTCAAAAAATGCAGCCCGCTGCCACTCAAGCAACTGGTTTGTTTTACACATAATATATGAATGAACAGATTACAGTTAATACAGAATTTCAATTATTTTATAACTCTCATAATATAGACAATAACAAAGCACACCATATTCTGCTCACCCTGCAAGCACTGTCAGCCAGTGGCTCAGTGGGTAGCACCCTTGTGTCTGAGTCAGGGAATGGTTGTGGGTTCAAGTCCCACTCCAGAGACTTGAGTGCAAAAATCTAGGCTGATACTCCAGCGCAGTACTGGCTAATATTTATCACACAAACAGATTATCTGGTTATTAACACATTGCTGTTTGTGGGAGCTTGCTGTGGGCCTTGGTCTTTTTCGTCAAGCAATTCCTTTGTTCTTATGTCAATGTTTTGGATGCAGACTCTTCATCTGAACTGGAAACTGTACAAATATTTTTGTCATAAAATTTCCTGTTTAGTCACCTGGGGTGACAAGATATTGTTTTGTAGTAACAGTACAAAACTATCATTAACAAAGCATGGAGTATCCAATCTTTCTGTTTTTCAGAGTCATTTGGTTACATACCATAGAGCTCCTGGGCCACACACGAAGCTTCAGTTAATATTTCTTGGTGCTTAGGATTTATCCACTAATGCGGGTGCAGCATTGAGAAGAGATCGTTCCAAACCTCTGGCCTTGTAAACTCAAACAGGAGGAATGAATGAAGTACAAAATTCAAGCACAAATAGAAACTGAGGGGTGGGGTGAGGGGTGGGGGGGGGCATCGCCGACTTCCACCTGAAACGGGCGGAATGTCGGCGGAGTGGCCGCACTGCCCGCCCGCTGGTGAAAGCGTGACGCCTGGGCCTTATTAACAGGTGCCAAATGGGCCATCCCGCTGCGGCTTGCTGGTTATGGGAGGCCGGGGGGTGGGGGGGAATCGGCCAGCTCCCATTGCTGAACTGTTCGACAGGTCGGGTCTGGGGGAGGAGGCGATCACGGAGGAGGGGGACCTCAAATAGTCTGGCAGCGGGCCAGAGGGTTTTTTTTGGGGGGGGATCAGGAGCAACTTTTCCTGGGCCCACCGAAAGAAAAATCTAAAAGTTTCCTGGGCCATTTTTTTGAGCAGCCTCCGAGCAATCCCTTTAAATTGCATACAGGCCCACGTGAAAATCGCAAGAGGCTGAGCTTGAGCGGCAGTGGAGCGGCCAAGGTGCCTCCCCAATTTTCAATGGCTGGTCACCCGTTCTTCAGCAGGACCCCAGGAGGCCAGAAGTTGAAAATCGCTTTGTGGGATGGAGTTCTGGGCTGTAGGCTCTAGTTTACAAACCCCCAGATGTAGATGAGGGGGAAAAAAATGTGTTTTTTATGATTTCATATTTGCAAAAAAGCTGCAAAGGAATTTCCCAGCTGTGGAATATCACGCATTTTTGCCTCTTCAGAATTTCAATTCACTTCCACCAGGTGGCAGCCAAATGTACATATAAATGTGCCGAGCATTGCAGAGGGAACAGTATAACACAGGTGTACACAACAGCACAGTTGCAGTAAGTTGCAGTATAATGATCAGCTGCCTAATGAAACAGGGACTGGGACTCGCGTCACTCAGAGGAAGCCCGCTCCTGCGAGACTGCACGAGACTCCTGAGCTTGCTGCCACCCAGCTTAGGGGGAACAGAGCCTACAACCCTCCGAGATATCTACACTCCTCTAATTCTGGAGCCTTGAGCATCCCCGATTTTAATTACTCCACCATTGGTGGCCGTGCCTTCAGCTGCCAAGGACCTAAGCTCTGGAATTCCCTCCCTAAACCTCTCCACCTCTCTACCCTCCTTAAAACCTCCCTCTTTGACCAAGCATTTGGTCATCTGCCCTAATATCTCCTTACGTGGCTCTGTGTTAAATTTTGTTTGATAACGCTCCTGTGAAGCGCCTTGGGACATTTTACGATGTTAAAGGCGCTAGATAAATACACATTGTTGTTGCTGGATTGTGTACTCAATTGGAATATTTATGAGGTAGTCCAATGCAGTGGTTCTCAAACAATTTTGGTTGAAGGACCCCTTCTCAAATTGCTTAGTAATCACAGACCACCCATGTAAATTATAATACTATATAACCTTGGCGTTTCTGAAGTAAGTGGATTAAAAGGCCCTGCACTGCGATAGCCTGGAATCAGAACCCAAGTCAACTGCTTAGAAGGTAGTTCGGCTCACCAGTATACCACCATCACTCACTAAAGTAAGCAAGGCCAGAGGCAGGCTATATTCCAGAGGTGGAAGTGGGTGATCGTGGTGGTGGAGAGAATATGGGATTGGAAATATGGTGCTTGCAGAGAGAGATTACAGGTTAGGAAACTACGGGCCCCTGATTTCCTGTCTAGCACTCGCTGTGTGCGCTACTCCTCACTGGGTTTTTGAACGTAATTTGAAGGAGTACCTGTGCAAATTCCCAGCATTCATGCCTGGTATGTGAAGTACATTCAGTCCACCCACAACAAACAACCATTCCAGGTTGCTAACAGGAATTCTGCATTTAAAGGGGAATTTGGGGAAAAATTTGGTTGATTAGCGCCTCCCGTTAGCGCCCTAGGGCGCGGCGATGATTGCGGCACTCGCGAAATTGACCAGACATTTTGTGGCGGCGCTAAACACTACCGCCACGATCTCCTGCGCCCGCAGATCGTGACGTCAGTCGAGCGTGCAACGCCCCGGTAGCGCCCCGGGCCGGATATTGAGTGGCGCCCCCTGCCTTTCCGCCTGCCGCTAGCAACGACAGGTAGAGGGGAACGTTTTGCAGTCGGGAAGGGACTGGGGGAGCGCTATTTAAAGGCGGCCGCTTCCTGCCTTTTTTTGTCGGCGACATTTTTGCACCACGCATTCTGAGAGAGAGAGAGACTTCTGGAGAGATTCAATGCTGTGTGAAGGAGTTTTGGGTACTGAGCAGCACTTTGCAGGTTCATTTTGATTTGACCTTCCTTGCATCGATTTAGAAGAGACTATGGGGGCTGCACTCTAAGCTCTTTCCCTGGGCCTCTCCATTGTTCTTTCCAGCAGAATTGATGTACAGGTCTCTCCAGGCCGAGATTCAAGGCTGCAATGAGCAGGGTGTGGCTGGAGAGCAAGATCGACCTCCCCTTTAAGAACTGGCCGGCACCAGTGCGTCTGTGTTCCATTGCTGACTGACATCACAAGAGTTTCGCCAGCGCTCTGAGGTAGCTCCTCGCTCCTCGGCGTTAGCACCTTAAGACAGGTGTGTAGCGCCTGATTTAGCGCTCAAATCACCTCCAGGGGTGATAGAAGCCAAGTTTGCAGTCGGAGGTGATAATTAGCACCAGGCGCTAAATTTTGCGCCCGGCCGTTAATTGCGCCCCAAACGGGGCGATACCGAATTTCTCCCCAAAATCTTCCACCAACCAGCGCAATCGATCTGTGTAACGGAACGTAATTGTTTATTTCTTTTCCGTTGCATTAAAAAATATTCCTTGATGTATTTAAGAGTGGTAACCTGGTGCGGTTTTATTAATGCAGCTGAAAATGGGTTTATCACAAAAAATAAGTTTTTAATAAGAGTGTCTAGTCCATCACCTATGAGTAACCTGATTTTAAATCGCTGAAAATGACTTAAAAAATTATACAGAACCATTTACTAGTTTCATTGGTGTACACTAGTCAGTTTCTTAGTAAATTAAATATTTTTTAACATGTAAAAAGCTTTTAAAACGTGCCTACTGGTGTCTGTGCGCCTAAAAAACCCAGCTCAATTTGAAGAGCCTCCTCGAACGGCCGCAAACGGGCACAATCGGCGGAAACTCGCCATGCTCGTTATTCCGCTCTGGGGGTGTGGCCAGTTTTGTGGGCGGAGCCAGCTTTCAGTGCAGTATTTGGTTGATTTCAGCTGATGATGCTGATAAAACCAACGCAAACTAGCGGAATTTCCAGGTCACTATTCACAGCACAGCTGCCAGCACCCCCTCCCCTAACCCCCCCCCCCTCTGCCTCCTCCCAACATGCTAAAGACACAGTGCGTTCCAGCTACAATTCTCTGGCACCTCCTGCACCCATCTGGCATCCATTGTGAAAGTTATTACATTTTAAATTAACAGAGACTGAGAAGGTTTTGTTTTGTCTCACCCCTTCATTACTCTAATGCCTATATCTCATCTCCTCTGAATTACTGAAATTGAAATACTGTGTGGGTGATTATTTTAACAGTAAACACAGAATGGGACTGTGCTGAAGTGGTTACTGTAATAGGTATATAAAATAATGAAAGGGCTGGATTGTGTGTCTGGTGATAGATTGTTTAAGTTTGACAGATTGGGGAGGACCAGGGGACAAGCCTTTAAACTGTGCAAAAAGTAGGAATGGACTGGATGTTAGATGTTTCTTTTTTCCCCCAGGTAGTAGTGAGCCTCTGGAATGCATTGCCAGCTGGTGCGGTGGGTGCTGCCTCTCCGCACGCCTTCAAGAGGGAGCTGGACTGGTTCTTGGCTGGGGCAGAGATCTCATTGTATAAAAGCTAAGTGGATTAACAGTTAACGTCCACATGGTCAATGCGATCTCCTGGACTGGTTTTGACGGTCTGAGGGGGGTTGGGGAGGAATTTTCCAGAGGTTTTTTTTAACCTGATTGGTTCTAGGTTTTTTCTGATTTTTTTTTCTTTTTGTTGCCTCTCTCACGCGATTGGATGGCTGCGGGGATGGGTGGGGGGATGGGTGGGGGGATGGGTGGGGGAATGGCTGCGGGGATGGGTGGGGGGCATGGGTGGGGGGATGGCTGCGGGGATGGGTGGGGGGATGGGTGGGGGGATGGCTGCGGGGATGGGTGGGGGGATGGGTGGGGGGCATTGTGGGGGTGGGTGGGGGGATGGCTGCGGGGATGGGTGGGGGGATGGGTGGGGGGATGGCTGCGGGGATGGGTGGGGGGATGGGTGGGGGGATGTGTGGGGGATGGGTGGGGGGATGGGTGGGGGGATGGGTGGGGGGATGGCTGCGGGGATGGGTGGGGGGATGGCTGCGGGGATGGGTGGGGGGATGGGTGGGGGATGGCTGCGGGGATGGGTGGGGGGATGGGTGGGGGGATGGCTGCGGGGATGGGTGGGGGGATGGGTGGGGGGATGGGTGGGGGGCATTGTGGGGGTGGGGGAGGGGGATGTATAGGAAGTGTCTGGTCATGATGCTCCATGTGTCATAAGTGTGGGGCAAGTTTGATGGACCAGCTGGTTCTTTGCTGCCCGTTGTTTTCATATGTTCGGAATCGCTGAATTGTCAAGGGTGGAGAAGGCGAAGCATTTATACCAGAACACGAGAATTAAACCTAATTCAGACAGACTTAAACAAAAAAAGTAGCAGCAAAAAGCAGAAAATGGTGTAAGAAATAAGGGAGATGAGGTAATCGGAGGCAGACGCAGACTGTGAATGCTAAATATTACAGCCACTCCTCGCCTCAAATGGGTCCGTGCTCTTCAGTGAGTGAATAGGCTTCACGTGGCACAAAAAACCCTCAAACTCTTCAAAAGCTGAAATGTTCCACTTTTCCAAATTCTCGATCTGATCCTCATTAATCAGCAATACACAGGCCCCCGAACATCTGCAGGATGTAATCCTGAGCGTTACACTGGATTGTGCCCTTCAGAGTTGACCCTGTCAGATTTTACCCGGTCAGTGCGAGGGCACCTGATTTTCACGGCCAGGCGAGTACACGTGCCACTGCGGACACATCTCCAGTGCCTGCCTGCCTGTCCCACACAGCTGGAAAATCTGCTGCCTGTCCACTAATGGGGTGAGGGGTTGTCCAGGCCCCCAGACATGTCCCCTTTAGTTCCATGTATAAGAAAACCATTCAAGAATATTTAAAAGCAAATCTCACCAGTCTTTAGGGTTCCAGGCTGCTTGCCTGGTCTGGACTCCCCCCGGTGGGATCCACTTCCACCCATCTAGAAGCCGGTACACCTCACTGGGCATTCCGTCTTCCAGTACTACGCTGGGCCCAGCGAGTCAGGGAAGCTGGAACTCCCAGTGTATGGAGTATTTACCCCTGGTTCCACCCGTCCTCAGGACACTTGCCTTGTAAGGGGCAGTGGCTGCGCTACTTATAAGAAAGACTTGAATATCCCGGAAATGGCAGATACCGAGTGGATTCTGCTGGTCTTGTGATGGGAGTTATGCTGGGAGATTGGCAGAGCCCCAGCGGATTTTTAGGGTTACATCTTTACTGAAACTACAATATTTAAAATTTATATTTTAACTTTCATGAAGACTACAATCTGATACATAATACTCCTCCCTGTAAAGGTAAAGGAGCATTAGTTAAATTATTAAATATTTCTGCTGGAAATTTCACATTATATTAGGTTGGATCTACACGGAACCTGATTGCAGCAAAGTTGGAAGTAGTCCAGCGTCACAATTTTTGTTTCAGAGTTGTCTTATGCTGAACAATTCTGAATAAACCTGGAAGGTGCGGGTATATTGACAGCGATTCAGTTCTTTTCCTTGAACAGAAATGCTGCATGCACTCACTGGAGGCATGTACATTGCAGTAGCAGGAGTAGATTCTCCCGCGCTGCCTGGAGTCTCTTCTGATCGGCCATTTTGCTGGGTGTCTCCCACGATGCTGGTAGTCTCTTCTGATCCACCATTTTGCTGTGTGTCTCCCACGCTGCTGGTACTGTAGTCTCTTCTGATACACCATTTTACTGTGTGTCTGCCACACTTCTGGTACTGTAGTCTCTTCTGATACACCATTTTGCTGTGTGTCTGCCACGCTGCTGGTAGTCTCTTCCTAGCCACCATTGTTCTGTGTGTCTTTCCATCTTCATCGGCAATTATCTCCTCCATCTTGCATTATGGAATTCCCAGAAGCTGGTCCAAGCAAAAGGAAGAGAGTGGTCTTAACTTTAAAACAGAAAATCGAGATATGCCAACGACTAGAAAGGGGAGAGAAGCGTATCAACATTATGAATGAATTCAAAATCGGTTCGTCAACAATCTACGACATCAAATCGCAGAAGGATAAGCTGCTCAAGTTTTATTCAAGCTCGGAGACATGCAAGAGTGTAGAGAAACGGCGTACGCTTCGTAAGCCTAAGCTTGAAGAGCTGGATACCGTGCTTTATGAATGGTTTTCTCTTAAGCGTTCAGAGGGTGTTCCAATTTCCGGACCCATGCTAATCGAGAAAGCGAAGGATTTCTACGAAAGGATGGAGCTCACTGACAAGTGTGCTTTCTCCGATGGATGGCTAACGTGCTTCAAGTTACGGCACGGGATACGACGACTCGATATTTCCGGGGAGAAGAAATCAGCTGATCACGAAGCCGCAGAAGAATACTGCGATTATTTCAATCGGATTGTGCAGCAACATGATTTGTCGCCAGCACAGATCTACAATGCCGATGAAACTGGCTTGTTTTGGAGGTTTTTGCCAGAATCAACGCTTGCTGGGGCTAGTGAGGCTAATGCTTCAGGTTACAAGAAAAATAAAGATCGTGTAACCGTGCTAACATGTGCGAACGCCGCTGGATCACACCGGGTTAAACTTCTTGTTATCGGGAAGTATAAAAATCCCCGTGCATTTAAAAATGTGAGGCACTTACCTGTTGAGTACAAAGCTCAAAAAAATGCTTGGTTGGATAAGGAAATCTTCTCCGATTGGTTCCATCATATTTTTGTTCCATCTGTGAAGGAACATTTCCGCAGAATAGGGAAACCTGAAGATAGCAAATGCATTTTATTGCTTGATAATTGCAGAGCCCATCCGCATGAATCCCAGTTGGTTTCGGGAAATATTTTCACCATTTATTTGCCACCAAATGTAACTTCTCTCATCCAACCCATGGACCAGGGCGTTATCCAAAATCTGAAGTGTCATTACAAGAAAGACTTCCTACGTAAACTGCTAAGCCAAGATGAGAATATTCAAGATTTGCAGAAGGAATACAATATTAAAGATGCCATCTATAATGTTGCATGTTCCTGGAAATTGGTGAAAGGTCACACTCTGAGGCAAGCCTGGTGCAAATTGTGGCCTTCTGTAATGTATGCTGAAGGTTCTTCTTCAGAGGAGGAATTTCATGGGTTCAGTGTTCGTCCCAAGAAGAGTACAATAATGGAAATGGCTGGAATGGTGAAAAATGCAGGCCCAGCAAACCCTCTACGTCACCTCAGTGAAAGTGATATCGAGCAGTGGGTTGATGCAGATAGAGAAGTTAGTGTTGTGCATATGCTAAGTGATGATGAAATAATTGAGAATGTTTTGAATCCAAAGAAAGAAAAGGAAAGCGAGATGGAAAGTGAAGAGGATGAGATTTCTGAAGAAGAGAAGATTTCTTGGGCTAAAGCTGCAGAAGGATTTTCTTCAATCCTCAAATTTGCTGAAAGGCAGAATTGCTACTCTGCACAAGAAGTTATGCAACTCCATATTCTGCATTCCACCTTTCTACAGAAAAGGCAAGAGTCCACTAAGCAAACTGACATCCGCAACATGTTTAAGAAAGCTTCCAAAAGAGTCGCAGCAGCGGAAGTGTCTGAAGAATTAATAGATGACATTTATCATTGATCTGTAAAGGTGCAGTAGTGTTTTACTGCCAGAAGATGGTGGTGTTGCACTTTGTAAATGGCTCTAAAGAGCACATTGAGAAAACTTTGTGGATGAATGGATGGAGCCTCCCTCTCCACTTCCCTCATAAGGTGGAATGCACTAATCAACTTAAAATTAATATCTAAACTATCATACATATAAACACACATAATATTGAACCTATAGAACAATATTATACATCTCAATCAATAGTTTTAAATCTTCATCATGGACATGTCAGTTTCCCATAAACACTAATCTTTCTTGCAGCAATGCAAAGTAGGCGCTGCAAATGATCTACAGGGTGTAGTAATGTTTCTGACAGTCCATGGCAGGTTTACTAATTGCTTTTGGTGGGAGCCTTATTTGGGAGATGACGCAATCTCTTGCCCTCTCTCAAAGGGAGAGTCCTACCTTCAAATGTGCAGTTTGTTCTCAGGAGTTGCCACATGACCTCTGCTGCATGCTGCGATTGAATTTGATGTAGGAGGGCTATGACAGAAGAGAGAATCTGTTCTTTCAGTGATGCAACAACGCACTGCATGCTGATTGATCCAAATGAGTTTCCTGTGGGGTGTCCGGAGGTAACCAGTGTGGTAGAAATGAATATGCTGGCCACTTTCCCTTCCACTGAGGCTACCATTCAGATGGTGTTCCATGGCTTTGTTGAGGTGTAGCCTCCTTACACTCTGTTTCTTGCTGAGGTCCAGAAAGCTGAAACAATACTCATGGTGGATTGAAGGGGCTTGACAGGGTAGATGTAGAGAGGATGTTTCCCCTCGTGGGGGAATCTAGAACTAGGGGGCATAATTTCAGAATAAGGGGGCACCCTATTAAATCGGAAATGAGGAGGAATTCCTTCTCTCAGAGGGTCGTGAATCTTTGGAATTCTCTTCCCCAGAGAGCTGTGGAGGCTGGGTCATTGAATATATTTAAGGTGGAGATAGACAGATTTTTGAACGATAAGGGAGTCAAGGGTTATGGGGAGCGGGCAGGGAAGTGAGTTGAGGCCAAGATCAGATCAGCCAATGATCTTATTGAATGGCGGAGCAGGCTCGAGGGGCCAAATGACCTGCTCCTGCGTCTTATGTCTATGTCTTATGTTCGTATGGATTGGGTAGTAACTAGTCCAGAAAGTCCACCTCTAACCTCCTGGGTCATGGTACCCCTACTGTTCCTGTTCCACTTCCACCATGATAGCTAGCATTGCCAGACTTGACGTAACATCCATGCTGCAGACATCATCAAAAGGTTCTCCTGCTCTGCTCACCACTGGGATGCTGCCATCTCCCTCCGGTGCTTTAATATGAGCTCTAAATGAGAGAAGTTTAAAATAATTACTGAGTAAAATTGCACGGTCCACATTAATTATGGTTTAGCAAACAGTTAACAAAAGCATTATTGTCAGCACCGTGTATTAACGTGTGTTTGAAATATTTATTCCCAGGAGCAAGTTTCGGAGAATTGATCAAAATTAATGGCCACTCAGTTACCACCAAACCACAAAATGACAACCCCTTGATGCACAATTAGTGCACGTGCATTCTTTAATGCACAGAGCCAATTAGTGCACGTGCATTCTTTAATGCACAGAGCCAATGAGTGCACATGCATTCTTTAATGCACAGAGCCAATGAGTGCACATGCATTCTTTAATGCACAGAGCCAATTAGTGTACGTGCATTCTTTAATGCACAGAGGCAATTAGTGTACGTGCATTCTTTAATGCACAGAGCCAATGAGTGCACGTGCATTCTTTAATGCACAGAGCCAATTAGTGCACGTGCATTCTTTAATGCACAGAGCCAATTAGTGCACGTGCATTCTTTAATGCACAGAGCCAATTAAGCTGCCTATTGTCAATAAGGATTTTCCAAGTGTGTTTATAGTTCGATTTTTTCCCCCATTTACATGTTTTAGGACCTGGCTTCATCCCATGCCAGGACAATCAGTGGATGGGAAATCTGCTCCCTCTCTGATAAAGGTTCATCTTTGCATTTTTATTGTCTAAATAGATGGCGCAGTCTCGAAGAGAACCTGATTGTACAACATGCTAATGAAATAATCATTTTAGAATATATACCACAGTATGGCTATACTGCAACAGCACTTGGACTTCCATTCATCCAAACCACAAGGTTTTATGTTCTCCCTTCAGTTCTCCGTCTTCCTCTTCAAGTTAACCTGTTTAGAACAGGTTTTGCCTCTCTCAATGGTGTTGTCCAAATGGACTCGCTGTCAGCAGAATTGTTGAGCTTGAGGAGAAGTGCACAATGTTTGTTGGAACCATTTGTTATTCCCTTTGTAGCACCATTTCTTGCGAAGTTGGCAGAAAATTGTGTTTTTAATTGGTGCCATTTTATATATAAAAAAATATTTTAATTGGTGCCATGTCAGGAGAATGAGAAATCCAGCGTGCATAATATTGCCTTTTCACATGCCTCTGCTTTTGGATGAAGTTCAATGTAATTTTGGATGTTTTTGTTAAAAAGGATGTTGCCAGAAGTCAACTGTTTCCATATGGGCTGTAAAAAGAGCGGCTGAGAGGGACTTGAAAAACTGAGTGAAACCAAATAGAACTCATCTCAGATTTTGCAGTGGAAATTAATTAACACTCTTTTGAGAGACATTTTTTTATTTTTAAATAATCATATACAATGCAAATAGTGATTGGGGGTGGGGGGGTGGGGGAGAGAGAGAAGATTTTATTTGTGCATATCTTGGTAAGGATTTGTCCAATTGCTTAAATGAATTTTTAATTTGAAGGTGAATTCTTTCTATTTTTCTTCGAAATGTTTTCCTTGATCTCCCAGACAATAGACCAACTGCAACGAAGAGGCCGGGTGGACAACCTGATCCCAGGCCTCCACTAATGCTGCTTTGAACCTGCCACTGGTAGGCATGTGAGAACAGCCCTGGGATTACCCCTCCTCCCCACCACCAACCCCAAGTTTTCACTTCCTCCCTCTGTGTGAGAAATGCGCTACATTTGCTTGGAAATTCCCGGCAATGATGTGGCTGAGATGGGAAACTCAGGCATGGGGACTGAACGGAAATCTCATCAGCCCATCGCAGAGCACTTTGGTGTCACAACACACGTTCCTAAAATTAGACCTGCAAAATATCACCGTTTTATCAATGCTGCACAGGAAATGTTGAAATGCTTAAACAAAGAGGTTCCAAATCTCCACAGGGTAGCTCTTCTTGCCATAAATGCCAAGATTTGCTTGCCCCTGTCCTCCACTTCTGACTCCACCAAAGTTCACAGGGTCCAGAAAAATCATATAATTTGCCCGCCATCCCCTCCCAACCAAAGCCTTCGAAAAGTATGGCAGGCAGAGGGAGGATTCTTTCCCCAGAAAATTCGCCAAGCTGCTCCCACAGCCTCCGCAAGAAGGGACCCTATATCACCATTCAAAAAAAAACTTGGTATTCTAATCATTGGAGGCCACAATCCCCCCGACCCTGCCATTGGGCTCCCAAACTGCCGGTGGTTTGTCTAACCAGGTGTACCTCACCGACCATACGATGTGCTCCAGTGAAAGACCAAGGGGTGGGAAGTCCTGATTAACAGGGGTAGATTTTAACGATCGGGCGGTTTGGCCAGCAGTGGGCTATTGCGGAGTTCGGGGAAGTCCAGGGAGGCAGCGGCTGACATTATGCTTGTGGAACTCGGAGGAGCACTCCTGCTCCTTCTGGGCCGACAAAGCTAACTTTAAACTTACCGTTTTTGGTTCCCTTCAGCGGTACTGCTGGGCTAACTCGGTGGAACATGCACGCTGCACGCTCCGCCCAGCACTTTCTCTCAATGGCAGTTGGCTTCCTATGCACATCACAGGACTCCAATTTTCATATTAAAGGGGCCTACCGCCTGAAATAGGTGGGGTACTATGGTCATGAAGTGGAAAGCCCGTTTCAGGATGCTGTCGGCTAGATCGGGAGCGGGAACAGGGCAGTAAGTTTTTCCCCACGATTGCCAAAGCGCTAACAGCCTGTTTCTACCTGGTGGTGCCAGTGAAAATCTCTCTCAGAGAGCCCCCATTCCTGTCTCCATTCTGTCCCCACCCCACCCCCCCTTAAGTCAATGGCCTGAAGAGGAGTATTGTCCCACTCACTGAGAAGGCTCACACTTGTTGGCTAAAGTATTGGAAAGGGCGCCATGTCCCTGAAACCATAACCCAGCACGAGCCGCCACCTTTAAAAAAAATTATTCTAAAACATTTTGTGCTCAGGGGAGGTCAGTGCTGGGGAATGGAACTCTTTCCATTTTATGCATCACTGTCAGCATCAAGCGCTCCCAGGACATGTATAATAGAATCAAATGCGGAGTAAAGCTTCCTCTACTCTGCTCCAACAATGCGCCTCAGTCCCAAACTCAGTCCCAGTACGACATTTACAATTTCCCGCACCAGCCATCCCGTGCCCTCTCTGAGTGAGATTGCCAATTCGTGCCAAACTAGAGACAATTTTGTGCTGTAAACTCATGCCCACTAGGAACACATTTCACATCGGCCCCTTACAACGAGTAGATAGAGGAGACTCTCATTCTATCAGTCTAGGCTGGATTTATTCCAAGGTTCCATAAGTTGGAGGCTAGTGTCTCACCCACTGTACCACCCAATTCATCCTTAGTCACCACCTTCAAGAGAGAAGGGGAAAAAAATTTAATTAAAAAATTGACAACAAACATGTTGACTGCGGATAGTAATAAAGATTAGTCCTAATGCAATTTCTAGTACTGATGTAATAAGGACTTCACAATATTGGCACTATTGGATTTACTTAAATTGATGGGATTTGGCCCATAATAATTGGCACAATTGATGTTTTTACTCCACTAGTGATAAGCATCCATCACCGAGTTAAACCCATATTGGGAATTGCAACACGAGAAACGTTTCTTTGGTTTGCTATGTGTTACTGACATCTTAAACATAATGGAGAGATTTCCTATGTTCACGATTTCAAGCAAAATCATAAAAGCATTCTAAAAGAACAGGTTTCTGCTAGAAATAAATATCGGAGGAAATCTTTCTGCTATGTTTATGATATCATTAATAAGTAGTGAAGAAAGGGACGATTCCCCATAGGCATTAAATTAATTAAAAGAAGTGTTAATGCAAAATGTGTTATTTTCTGCCTGGCAGTAAATTAGCATACAAAATACCGACATTCAGGAAATAGGTTCCCTAATTGTCCTTTGGAACAGATACAAATGGACCAAAATTCATTCCACAGTGTTAATGTGAATAGGAGGGACTGAGAGACATAACCCTTTATGATCTTTTTCTATTTTAACCACGACTGCTGAACATTCACTCATTAGTTCCTTATATGTAATTACTTTCTTTGTACAGTTTATTCTTCACTACATGTTCTTGATGTATGCATTTATATATGTGGTTTGAGGTGTCATGCATCATAAAACATTGCTGTTCCAGACACATTTTGTTCTGTGCAGCTCAATACACTGTTCTAGAAAAAATTAAAATGGAACTTAACATAATGTTCTTGATCAACATGACATCATGTAGCATACTGAACTTTACTTCACAAGACTCTTGGGAAGAACATGGGATCATCTGCACCAGTTCCCAATATTCTGACTGCACTGCTCTGGACAAAGCATAGTGCTGATTCAGTTAGGAGGGTGAACTGCAGCATCTCGGAACACAGGAACAGGAATAGGCCATTCAGCCCCTCGAGCCTGTTCTGACACTTAACTCCATCTACCCACCTTCCGTAATTTTAATACTCTTGCCTTTCAAAAATCTAGCAATCTCCATTTTGAAATTTTCAACTGGCCCAGCCTCAACAGCTTTTAGGGGAGAGAGTTCCAGATTTCCACTACTCATTGTGTGAATAATTGCTTCCTGACATCACCCCTGAATGGCCTAGCTCTAATTTTAAGGTAATGCCCCCTTGCTCTGGACTCCCCCCAACAGAGGAAATTGGTTCACTCTATCTACCCTATCAAATTCATTAATCATCTTAAGCACCTTAATTAGATCACCCCTTAATCTTCTATACTCAAGGGAATACAAGCCTAGTCTAAGCAACCCGTCCTCATAATTTAACCTTTCTAGCCCAGGTATCATTCTGGTGAAATAACAGCAGAAAATGCTGGAAACACTCAGCAGGCCAGGCAGTATCCGTGGAGAGAGATACAGAGTTAACGTTTCAGGTCTGGGACCCTTCATCAGAACTGGAAAAAGCTGGAGATGTAACAGATATTAAGCAGGTGCAGAGACAGGGTGGGGGGGGGGGGGGGTTAGGAGGGGAGGAAGGAATTGAAAGAATATACTGTGCTTATGTAAGAGGCAGGAAAGATAAGATGTTGCAAATGGGAATGGCAAAATCATACAGCATGAAAAATGGGGGCAGGGATTATTGTCTGAAATTGTTGAACTCAATGTTGAGTCCGGAAGGCTGCAAAGTGTCTAGTCGAAAGATGAGGTGCTGTTCCTCGAGCTTACGTTGAGCTTCATTGGAACAATGTAATAGGCCGAGGACAGAGAGATCAGAGTGGGAGTGAAGCGGAGAATTAAAGTGACAGGCGACCGGAAGCTCAGGGTCACCCTTACGGACTGAACGGAGGTGTTCCGCAAAGCGGTCGCCCAATCTGCGTTTGGTCTCCCCAATGTAGAGGAGACCACATCGTGAGCAGCGAATACAGTATACTAAATTGCAAGAAGTACAAGTAAATCGCTGTTTCACCTGGAAGGGGTGTTTGGGGCCCTGGACAGTAGGAAGGGAGGAGGTAAAAGGGCATGTGTTGTATCTCCTGCGCTTGCAAGGGAAGGTGCCAGGCGAAGGAGAAGGGCTGTTAGGGGTGATTGAGGAGTGGACCAGGGTGTCGTGGAGGGAGCGGTCCCTTCGGAATGCTGAAAGGGGAGGTGAGGGGAAGATGTGTTTGGTGGTGGGATCACGTTGGAGGTGGCCGAAATGGCGGAGGATGATCTGTTGAATGTGGAGGCTGGTGGGGTGAAAGGTGAGGACAAGGGGAACCCTATCGTGGTTCTGGGAGGGAGGGGAAAGGGTGAGAGCAGAAGTGCGGGAAATGGAACGGACACGGTCAAGGGCCGTGTCAACCACAGTAGAGGGGAATCCTCGGTTGAGGAAAAAGGAAGACATGTCGGAAGCACTAGTATGGAAGGTGGCATCGTCAGAACAGACGCGGCGGAGACGGAGAAACTGGGAGAATGGAATAGAGTCCTTACAGGAAGCGGGGTGGGAGGAAGTGTAGTCCAGGTAGCTGTGGGAGTCAGTCAACTTGTAGTGGATGTTTGTTGAAAGCCGATTGCAAGAAATGGAGACGGAGAAGTCAAGGAAGGGAAGGGAAGAGTCGGAGATGGACCATGTGAAGGTGAGGGAAGGGTGGAAATTGGAAGTAAAGTGAATGAACTTATCTAGTTCAGGGCGAGAGTAGGAAACGGCACCGATACAGTCATCGATGTACCGGAAAAAGAGGTGAGGGAGGGGACCTGAGTAGGACTGGAACAAAGAATGTTCCACATATCCCATGAACAGGCAGGCATAGCTAGGGCCCATGCGGGTTCCCATAGCAACACCTTTAATTTTGAGGAAGTGACTGGAGTCAGAGGAGAAGTTGTTTAGTGTGAGAACAAGTTCAGCCAGGCGGAGGAGGGTGGTGGTGGATGGGGACTGGTTGGGCCTCTTTCAAGGAAGAAACGGAGTGCCCTCAGGCCGTCCTGGTGGGGGATGGAGGTGTAGAGGGATTGGACGTCCAGTGAAAAGGAGACGGTTGGGGCCAGGAAACTGGAAACTGTTAAAGTGACGGAGGGCGTCGGAAGAGTCGCGAATGTAGGTGGGAAGAGACTGGACAAGGGGAGAAAAAATAGAGTCGAGATAGGAAGAGATAAGTTCCGTGAGGCAAGAACAGGCTGAAACGATGGGTCTACCAGGGCAGTCCTGTTTGTGGATCTTGGGAAGGAGGTAGAAGCGGGCTGTGCGGGGTTGGGGGACTATAAGGTTGGCGGCCATGGAGGGAAGATCTCCAGAGGAGATGAGGTCAGTGACAGTCTTGGAAACAATGGCTTGATGTTTGCTAGTGGGGTCATGGTCCAGAGGGAGATAGGAGGAGGTGTCGGAGAGTTGGCGTTCAGCTTCTGCACAGTAGAGGTCGGTTCGCCAAACAACAACAGCACCACCCTTATCAGCAGGTTTAATGACAATGTCAGGGTTGGATCGGAGAGAACCGAGTGCTGCAAGTTCAGAGGGAGGTAGGTTGGAGTGAGTGAGGGGAGCAGAGAAATTGAGACAGCCGATGTCACGTCGGCAATTAGCAATGAAAAGATCTAGAGAGGGTAAGAGGCCAGAGGGAGGGGTCCAAGTAGAGCGAGAATTTAGAAAGCGGGAGAAAGGGTCAGCTGTGCGGGGGGAAGACTCCTGGCCAAAGAAGTGGGCACGGAGACGAAGGCGACGGAAAAAGAGCTCAGCATCGTGCCGAGCTCGAAATTCATTGAGGTGGGGGCGTAAGGGGATGAAGCTCAGGCCTTTGCTGAGGACTGATCGTTCGGGGTCAGAGGGGAAGGTCAGAGGGGATAGTGAAAACACGGCAGGGGGTGAGATTGGAAGAAGGGATGGGATCAGAGGAAAGTGACAGGGAAGAAGGTTCCGGAGGGACGTTGGTGTCCAAGAGTTGATGAAGCTTGCGATCCTTGACATCAGAAAGGAAAAAAAAAGTTTTTTGTTGAAGCGTCGGATGAATTCTGGTGAATCTGCGCTGCACCCCCTCAAGGCCAATATATCCTTCCTAAGGTGTGGTGAAAGCTGAATACAGCTGTACCATATCAATCAGAATCTTCCAAGATATTTTGGGAGACACTATATTGTTCTGGAACAATGTGACATTATGCAGCAGCTGACACCACCTGGTGCAACACAAAGTTCTAGAACAGTACGCAGCACTGTCTGTTATCTGATTCATCCAAAGCATTATCATGTTGTTTAGGAAATAAACATCATTGCATGTTATCCCACTTATCCAGAGCATTATTCTACACTGCGTGACAGGGTGCTCTAGAACCTCGTGTTAGAATGCACAATGTTACACTGTTCTTGAACAGCATGCCATGCTGCATGGTATTGCATTGATTTACAGCAATATGTTGAATTGCATGGTTATCACTTTGATCTAGAATACTTTTCATTATGCAAATTACTAAGCGATGCTGCATTGCATCACACTAGCAAAGGAGTTTTCTAATAATTTGGATTTGTTCTCATGATCATTGTTAGCTCTCGATGACAAAGTTGCAATGAGGGAATAAAGTGCGATTAAATGTGCTGCATTTTTTTAAAACCGAAAGAAAAAGAATGAGCCATATATTAAAATGACTTCGTCCCCCTTTAAGTCCTTCCCCCATCACATTTCTCCACCAAGTGGGTGGGCAGGTAACCTGCTGTAGTGGACAGTGTCTGATTGCTATTGCTCCAGAGTAGTAGAGGGTGGGTAAGCAGTCTGTGCTAAAATCTCTGCTAAAATCTTTTTGAAACCAGCGATTTGGTGGAAGAGTGAGAGTAGCTGGAGAGTAACTCACTTTCTGCTTTCTTCCCTCTATCCCTGCCGGGATACCAATAGTCTCAACTGAATGACAGCGACTGGAAATTCACCGCGTCGGAACTTGCAGCCTACCACCCCCCTGCAGAACACCAGGCTGCACAGTATTGCTACACCTTTAAACAACGTTGCTTAGTGGAAATCTTTTCTCTAAAATAGTGAAATGCACACGTCAGCAGCATTCGTGCAGCTGCGGTGGAATGACCAAGCACACACAACAAATAAATCATTAAAAAACAACGCACAGGTCCAACAATTGGCAAGAGACTTAAGCACAGGGCCTCGCTTGAAAACTAAATATCTCCATATGGTACAATCATTATAGATCTGTGTTCTACTTTCAGTAAAGTCAAATAAATACTTCAGCCCACCTACTACATACAACACAGAGAAAGACTAATTCTCATTTAATACTCCAGACAGTTTTAAGGCTTGGTTATTTTTATAACCAGTGGTACAGCATCTCAGAAGCACAAAGTTTGTCTACTTAAAGTTGTCATGCATGAGGACTGAGTGGCAAAGTCAGTTCGAATGTCATTAAGAGTATACCCAGACTAATGAGATGGAAGTCTTGTCTCGCTGTTGGAGATTAGATGGTGCAGTCAGTTAGAACATTGCGCGAAACTTGAGTGTTCCATTCCCCAGCACTGAGCACCCTCACTCTGATGCACCAACAAAAAAGTTAGAATTAATTTCAATTTTAGCGAATGCTATCTGAAAAAGGAATACAACACTCAAAAGGTAACAAGTGGCCTCAGAAATGCTTGCAGAAGACTGACCTTTATAAATAAAGCCCATCTATGCCAACTAAATGAAAATCACTGGTTTCAAAGAAACAGTCCGAAAATATTGTTCTTACTCAAAGTTTTAGCCATAAGCAATATTATCAAAAGGAACAAAAACCTGGACTCCATAGGCCCATTCTCCATCTCCACTTTTCCTCTAAAACACGCAGTGGATTTACTTTAGAATATAGAAGTGGACAAGGACTTATGCTGGATATCTGGGCCTTGAAATTTGATTGAGCCTGAAAATGGGCGCACAGGGAGTGGCACAGGTGCCAGCTTGCCGTAGGGTGAGATCAAATACTATCTCAGCTGCAGAAGACTCAGATGCTGACTTCGAGAGCCCAGCCTATCAAAGAAGGCAGGTGGTCCTATACCAGGAAATGCTAGGTCCACTGCGCAGCCTGCCAGCGAGCTAGCACACAATGTTGCAGAGCATGAAGGATTGTTCCAATTTGTGTCACGGCTTCGCGCAGAGCATGGACACCATTCTGTCCAACATGGACCGAGTGGACAGCTCCATCAACACCACTGTGGCGCCCACTGTCATGGAGTCTCTCCTGAGCTCTCGCAGTTGCCCTGAAAGCTCAGACGCCTGCCATCTTGGCTTTTTGGGGGGCAACTACTGACAGAGGCTTCCAGACCATCACTGCTCTCCGTTCTCGAGCTGAGCTGTAGGAGCGCTCAGGCTCAGTTCCAGGAGAGTGACCTTGCCTCCATGGAAGAGACACCTGCTGTCCTCTCTCCGAATGACAACAGAAGCGGGGGAAGTTATAATGGGGAACAAAGAAATGGCAGCCCAATTAAATGCATATTTTGGTTCTGTCTTCACAAAGGAGGACACAAATAACCTCCCAGAGATGTTGGAGAACATACGGTCTGATGAAAGGGAGGAACAGTATTTGCAGGGAAATGGTGTTAGGGAAATTGACGGTATTGAAGGCCGATAAATCCCCAGGGCCTGATAATCTACATCCTAGGGTACTTAAGGAAGTGGCCCTAGAAATAGTAGATGCATTGCTGATCATCTTCCAACATTCGAGGGAATCTGGAACTGTACCCATGGATTGGAGGGTAGCTAATGTTACCCCACTATTCAAAAAGGGTGGTAGAGAGAAAGCGGGGAATTACAGACCGGTAAGCCTGACATCGGTAGTGGGGAAAATGCTAGAGTCCATTATAAAGGATGTAATAGCTGAGCATTTGAAAAACAGTGACAGGATCGGACAAAGTCAACATGGATTTACAAAAGGTAAATCGTGCTTGACTAATCTACTGGAATTTTTTGAGGATGTAACTGGGAAAATAGATAAGGGAGAACCAGTAGATGTGCTGTATTTGGACTTTCAAAAGGCTTTCGATAAGGTCCCGCATAAGAGATTAGCGGGTAAAGTTAAGGCACATGGGATTGGGGGCAAGGTATTGACTTGGATAGAGAACTGGTTGGCGGACAGAAAGCAGAGAGTAGGAATTAATGGGTCTTTTTCCGAGTGGCAAGCAGTGACTAGTGGGGTACCGCAGGGATCGGTCCTTGGACCCCAGCTATTCACAATATACATTAATGATCTAGATAAGGGAATTAAATGTAATATCTCCAAGTTTGCAGATGACACAAAGCTGGGTGGGAGTGTGTGCAGCGAGGAGGATAGCGAGAAACTCCAGGATGATCTGGACAGGTTGGGTGAGTGGGCAGAAGCGTGGCAGATGCAATATAACGTGGATAAGTGCGAGGTTATCCACTTTGGTGTCAAAAACAGAAAGGCAGACTATTATCTGAATGGCAATAGATTGGGAGAAGGGGAAGTGCAACGAGACCTGGGTGTCCTTGTGCACCAGTCGCTGAAAGTAAGCATGCAGGTGCAGCAGGCGGTGAAGAAGGCAAATGGTATGTTGGCCTTCATAGCGAAAGGGTTTGAGTATAGGAACAGGGATGTCCTGCTGCAGTTGTACAGGGCCTTGGTGAGACCACACCTTGAGTACTGTGTGCAGTTTTGGTCGCCTTATCTGAGGAAGGATGTTCTTGCCATGGAAGGAGTTCAGCGAAGATTCACAAGGCTGATACCTGGGATGGCAGGAATGACATATGAGGAGAGATTGGGTCGATTGGGCTTATACTCACTGGAGTATAGAAGAATGAGAGGGGATCTCATCGAAACATATAAAATTCTGACAGGTCTGGACAAACTAGATGCAGGAAGAATGTTCCCGATGGTCAGAGAGTCCAGAACCAGGGGTCATAATCTACGGATAACGGGTAAACCATTTAGGACAGAAATGAGGAAGAATTTCTTCACCCAGAGAGTGGTGAACCTGTGGAATTCTCTACCACAGAAGGTAGTTGAGGCGAAGTCATTAAATATATTCAAGGATGAGTTAGATATATTTCTTAAAGCTAAAGGTATCAAGGGATATGGGGAGAAGGCAGGTACAGGGTACTGAGTTTAGATGATCAGCCATGATCTCATCGAATGGCGGAGCAGGCTCGAGGGGCCGAATGGCCTACTCCTGCTCCTATCTTCTATGTTTCTATGTCTGCTCCCCCACCACCCACTCCGCCAGTGCCCTTGTTAGTGCCACATAGAGCCAGACTTCTATGGCCCATGCCAAAATGCTGCAGTCTGCAGCTGGTCCCTCAAAGGCCGATTTGCTCGAGGTTGCCGACCACAGCCACCCCCCTTCCCAAGGTGTAGCCACTGGGGAAACACTTCATAGGAGCATTAGGATAGGCACAAGGGTGATTCATAATTATTTCTGTTAACTTTTAGACATAGATGGAATTGAGCTGTTTGATAAATTGTTTTTTGGTCTGGATTTGGTGTTCATCTTTGTAGTAAAGTGAGGGTAAGACCCATTAACCTGGACTGAAGGAAGACAAGCGGATGGTGGTAGTAAGGATGGTGGTGATAAGGATTGAGGGACTGTTGGTGTATTGGGGATAGGGGGGATGGTTTAGGTGAAGTGCTCTTCAATGAGCTGCTCTCTCAGAAGCTATGACAGCTCAGGGCACTGGTGGTTGATGCCTCTCCTCCTCTTCATGCTCCTCCACCTGCTCCTGCTGCACTTCTCGTTGCCCAGGTGGTGGTAAGGGCTGGTCCCTCATAATGGTAAAGTTGTGGAGTATGCAGTAGATGACCACTAACCTGGATACCTGATGAATCTTTGGAATTCTCTACCCCAGAGGGCTGTGGATGCTCAGTCGTTGAGTATATTCAAGGCTGAGATCGATAGATTTTTGGACTCTAAGGGAATCAAGGGATATGGGGATTGGGTGGAAAAGTGGAGTTGAGGTCGAAGATCAGCCATGATCTTATTGGATGGTGGAGCAGGTTCGAGGGGCTGTATGGCCTACTCCTACTCCTATTTTTTATGTTTTTTTGTTCTTATACCTGCTCAAGAGTGTACTACAAAGCTCCTCCAGAATGGTCCAGGCAGCAGAAGCGCTGCTTGAGTACACCGATTGTTTGCTTGATCAAGGTTCGCGTGATGGCATGGCTCCCGTTGTAGACCAGCTTTGCTGCTGTGCCCGGGTTCCTGACAGAATTCATGAGTCATGTCTGAAAGGGATTTCCCTTGTCGTCAAGTAGCCAGCCTGTAACTTGGCCGACTGGTTGGAATAAAGGCGGCAATGAAAGAGTCATGACTGCTGTCAGGATACCGGGCACAGACCAGCATGAAGCGCTGCCTGTGGTCACAAGCCAGCTGGACATTGAGGGAGTGGAATCCCTTACAATTGATAAAGATGGAAGGCTGGTGATGGGGAACACGCAAGGCCATGTGGTTGCAGTCTATGGCACCTTGCACCCTGGAGATGCCTGCTATGTGGGTGAAGTCTAGTGCTCTCTCGTGCTGCTACATTCTGTCCATGGGGAAGGCGATATAGGCATTCCCCCTGGTGTAGCGCGCCTCAGTGACCTCCCTGATACGGCGGCGGACTGCGAACTGTGAGATGTCGCTGATGTCACCTGCTGCTGCCTGGAAAGAGCCCGTGGCATAAAACATAAGGGCCACAGTGACCCTGACTGCCAGAGGCAGAGCTGTCCATGCCCTGATGTGAGGCTCCAGTTGTGGCTGCAGCAGGTGACATAGCTCGGTGACAGCCTCCTTTGTGAAGTGAAAGTGCCTGAGACATTGCTCATCAGTGAAGTTCACGTAGGAGATGTGCTGCCTGAACACCCGCTGTGGATATGGCCTCCTGCGCAGTGCCCTCCTCCCCACCCTTGTGGCAGCTGCTGCTACTCTCTGCTGTCCTCCAGCTCCGAAGGCAGCCCTATGAGACCACCCATGACTGCAGTCAAACTATTTATGAGGCAGCCAAGAACAGTGCAACATCAGCAAAATTGTGTTCTTTGCAGACAAAGTGAACTTTCCAGAGTGATAAAGCACACCAAAAAACACCCAGAGTTAACCAGCAGCCTGAAATGACAAATCAGCAACTAACCTGCAAGTTCTGCATGATCCCCTTAAATAGCGCTGGTGAGGGGCCCTTCCTGCTGGTTAGTGCCACATGTTGCTGGGCGCGTTCAGCACGTGGCGAGTCAGGCGCTGGGGCAGACCAAAATTGGTACAGGGTCCTATGCTAATTTAAATACAGTATTCATTACTTTAAATACTTTTACCGTGCGCGCCTGACGCCAACGTCCGATCCAATATGGAGGGCGGCGCACTTGCGGCTGGAAATGCATGTGCTTCCTGCCCGCCATATTGGATACTTAGGAAGCCATTTAGCACCTTCAAACTGGCGCAGCGCGATCGATTTTCTAGGCCTTGAAGTTTCATTCAGTAATCGAGGAAGACTGGGCGGGTGGGTACTTATCATATCTTTATTCAACACCAAGGATTAACATGCCATAATTGTGACAGCAGTTGAAGTAATCATTTTATTTCCAAACCAAAATTTGCCTTAAACATCAAGAACCTTGATGGATGTACATCTCCGTGTGGGTGTGTGCGTGCATGTGTGTGTGTATGTGTGCGCATGCAAGAATGCACATGTGTGTACTGGGGAAGGGAATCATTCACTTTTAACTATTCTGCCATTAGGAAAATGAACCTGGCCACCAGATTGCAAAAGTATTTAAAATATGTCATTTTTTCACTTCTCTCGGAAAATGTCCATCATGTGTTCCTGATGAGATCCAGATGTGGACCAAATGAGAAAGCTGACTTCCTCAAGGAATACTTCATCACCAAGACAGTGACTTGGCCGCAGACGACTGAGGTGGGCCAGATGGGACCTAAACCTATTTTCTGATTAAAATGCAAGGCCAATGTACTGGCCTATTTTCAATAAATTGTCAACACATATAATGGGGGACAAAACCTAATACAGATAGATTGCAGTTAGCTTTTGATGGGGCAGCACTTTCCTTCTGAAAGTTGTGTCTGTATTTTATTAGGTTATGAATGTTGTTTTTGAACCAACTCCTCAACACTCCTCCCCCCATATATTTAGTATGTTTTGAGCAAATGTCAGCCTTTCCATCAGGATCCCTTTTAAAGCTGACACATGTTTCCTGAGACTGCCAAGCAGCGCTGGTTCATCCCCCCCTTCCAACCACTACGCTTCGAGGGATTTGGTGTAGACCCATCATGCAGCCCCAAACCAGACCATCAACACCACTGGGCTGCCAGTCATTTTTCCCCTCCTACCCCCCCCTTTCCCCCGGACCAAGTAAGATTATTCAGGATATGTTGTGCAGAGATCACTTTTGTTGTTGATGTGATGGAGGGAGAACACATTTGGATGTTGCACCATAACCTAGCACTCAGAATTAGAATGTAATAAATGGGCTGGTATTTGAGAGATTCATTTTGAGAGGATGCAGGACATAACTAATACAATGTTTGGTTAAATTTTATCCTTTCAGAATGTTTGTCTCTATTTGTACTGTGTGATATTTCGGTCCTTTCCACCCTTTGTTCTATTTTGATCTTAACAAAGGCAGTTGACAAACATTCAGCTTCATCTTGACATTTAAATCTGTTGAAGTTACCTCTTTCATGAGCTGTTAGATATCTGGTCTAATTTTTTAGCAGAATTTTTCTTCTTGAATTATTAATTGTTATGCTACTGTTGACGAATTTGTTAATGTAAATGCAGACCTCCAAATTGTTTGGAACCTACATGCACTAACATTAAAAAGTGTTAAACATGTTTTAAGTTTCATTAAAATCCAGGGTTGAATGATAAGGAATAGATTTATTAAGGTCAAAATTACTGCACATACAGCAGCTCCTGCTAGCTTACAAACTCCATCTCGTAGACTGACTCCAATCTAGTTCTAACTACTTCTGCCTAACTGATACATTGTCAGATACCCGTTGTTAAGGGACTGACAATAAATTCTTATGCTCAAATGGATATTAAATGCTGATTCAGTTTGCTTCCCTCCAGTATCAGTTTGGGTCCTGACTCCAGATTTACAACTTTGCATCGGGACAAAGCAAAAACACTTTCTTGGTGCCGCGGTTGAAGTATAAATGCAGCCTGAGAGTAATTACATTCTCACACTGGGCTTGGGAATAATTGTTAATGAGATCCTGCATCATGGATAATTAAAAGTAGGAGAAAGAAAATGCGAAGGAGATCAACAGCAATCCTTTAAAGATCAAAATTTGTTACAATAACTTTTCCTTTTTATTTGTGCATATTTCTGTTGTAACATATCATCAGAAAAACTGACTTGGAACTCATCTTTAAGAGTTGAATCAAAATGGGGCTAGATTTTTCTATTGCTGTTTGTGTTTTGTTAGAGATAATACCAGCAAAAGATTATTCTGTTTTACTTTGGGCTAAACCCACCGCTTGTTACTGGTGTTAGCAGCAGTCTGCATCTTCTACTTGTTAATGATTGACAGCAGTGTTTACCACGAGAGCTTTAAGAGTCAGTTAATCTCATAATTAAGGGGCAAAGGTGGTAGTAAATCTGCACATTTACTCTTGAATTCCAAGGTCAGGGTCAACCACTAATGCTATTCAGTCCAACCTGAAGTTGGATTTAATAGCACCAAAACATATTCATGTTCTCTCAGAAACCTATAGGAGGATAGAAATACAGAAGCATTTAGAAACAGGAAAGTGCTATTTGACTCAACAAGCATAACCCTTTCTTTGTTTGATCTCAACCGTACCTCCCCAAACCCCTCCCCATAGTGATAAATCTTTATAGTGCTCTGGTCAGACTGCTGCGCCCAGTTGGGGTCGCCAAGAAATGAGAGACATTCAAGCGCTGGAGGCAGTGCGGAGAAGAGCCACAAGGCTGGTGCCCTACGTCAGTGGGGTCTGTGTTATGAGGAAAGACTGGAGACACTTGGGCTTTTCAGCCAAGAAAGTAAACATCCGAGAGGTGATCTTATCGAGGTAAATAAGATTGTTAAGGGTATAGAAAAAGTTAACACAGAATATTACTTTAAATTAAATTGCCACTGAAAGAACTAAGGGACACAAGTTCAAACTAGTAAAAGGAATGATACCAGGAAATTCTTCTTCACACAAAGAGTGATCTATGTGTAGAATTATATAGAATTACATAGATTTTTACAGCACAGAAACAGGCCATTCGGTCCAACAGGTGTTTATGCTCCACACGAGCCTCCTCCCACCTTACTTCATCTCACCCTATCACCATATCCTTCTATTCCTTTCTCTCTCATGTACTTATCTAGCTTCCCCTTAAATGCATCGATGCTAATTGCCTCAACCACTCTACATTCTCACCCCTCTCTGAGTAAAGAATAAACTTCCAGATATAGTAGTAGAGGCAAAAACCCTGGAATCATTTAAGAAACAATTGCATGCTACAATGGGGAATGTTAGGATCTTTCTGGATGGATGACTTAAGATAGGCCAAACGGCCTTCATCATCCGTACTTATCTTCTGCTGGGTCCTGGATCATATATTTCTCAGCAGATTCGGACCTCTTCTTCATAAGATGAGACGACAAGAGCAAAGTAGCTCCCGCTCCGCTGGCATTGCTTCGCCGGAAGTACGGCGGGAAACCCCATGTATGCGTATAAACTGGGTTTCTGCCGCACATGCTGGCAGAGTGGGAGCAGCTACGAGCAATTTGCCCGACCTATGTCTAACGTGTTACTAGAATTCAATTTAGAATCTGGAATACCTCAGTAAGACCTCCCCTGCAGCTTTTCTCCAATATAAACATTTCCAGTTTTTGTAGCCTCATCTCACAGCTCAGGTGCCTAGTCCAAGGCACCAATTTAGTTACTCGTTGCTGTACCCACTCCAATGCCAGGATATCATCACTGTTATATGGTGATCAGACCTATACTCAGTATTCCAGGTGTGTCCCAACCAATGCCTTGTACAAGCTCATTATCACTTCCGAGGACTTATGTTCTATCCCTCTTTTCATAACAGCAGAAGTGAAAATTTATTGTCAACAATAACATGCATTTCAATTGTACTTTCAATGCTAAGTGCTAAAGTTATTTAGACAAACATATTTCCATACATATAATGAGAACTCCAGGTGACTGATGGACAGATTGCATGGAGTAATGTTTTAATCTCGGTAAGCTAAAAAAAATGAGGTTCTTGCTAAGTTTTTTTGAAGTTTAATTCAGAAGCTTGGAAAAAGTTGAAGGAGAGAGAATCCTGCAAGTTGGAACATTAGATTTTGTTCACACTCCAAGAAGAGAGGAGTCCAACAGTGGTTGTTCCAATTTAAAGAAGAATAGTATAGCAGTATAAGTACGCGCAAGGTATTAACTGAAGTTAGAAGATGAAGAAACAGCAATGGAGACTACAAGTGACTCCCTCAGGATATACTCCAGAGGCTAGAGCCAGTGCACCACAGAGAAAGATGCAATTATTTTCACATACCAGTTAAACTTCTACCTAAGATGTTATGGGGGAAAAATTCAGTATCGCCCCGTTTGGGGCGCAATTATCGGCCGGGCGCAAAGATTAGCGCCTGCCGCTAATTATCGCCTCCGACTGCAAACTTGACTTTTATCGCCCCTGGAGGTGATTGAAGTGCTAAATCAGGCGCTACACATCTGTCTTAAGGCGCAAAGGCCGAGGAGCGAGGCGCTAACTCAGAGCGCTGGCGAAGCTCGTGTGATGTCAGTCAGCAATAGAACACAGACACAATGGCGCTGGCCAGTTCTTAAAGGGGAGGGTTGATCTTGCTTTCCATCCACATCCTGCTCATTGCAGCCTTGAATCTCGGCCTGGAGAGACCTGTACATCAAATCTGCTGGAAAGAACAATGGAGAGAACCAGGGAAAGAGCTCAGACTGCAACCCCCACAGTCTCTTCTAAATCGATACAAGGAAGGGAAAATCAAAATGAACCTGCAAAGTGCTGCTCAGTATCCAAAACTCCTTCACACAGCGTTGAATCTCTCCAGAAGTCTCACTCTCTCTCTCTCTCTCAGAATGTGTGGTTCAAAAATGTCGCCAACAAAAAAAGGCAGGAAGCGGTCGCCTTTAAATAGCGCTCCCCAACGTTCCCCTCAACCTGTCATTGCGGTAAGGCAGGAGGCGCCACTCAATATCCGCTCCGGGGCGCTACCGGGGCGTTGCGCACTCGACTGACGTCACGATCTGCTGGCGCAGGAGATCGTGGCGGTAGTGTTTAGCGCCGCCGCAAAATGTCTAGTTAATTTCGCGAGCGGCGCAAACATCGCCGCGCCCGGGCGCTAGTTGCTTTGCGCCCCATTAGCGCCCTCTTAAGGCGCTAACGGGAGGCGCAACCAACTGAATTTTTCCCCCTATATGTTTTATCTGAACATCATTCAAGATATAGACTTCAGCAGGAAGAGCACAATTGCTAACTGTTAGTCACTATCTAAGCTAAAAAGGGCTGACTTTTCCAAGCATGTACTTGTAATCCTCGAAAGTAAGTACTACTAATGTGCTTTATTAAGTTGTGACACATAATTCTGAACCGAGACAAAACAGAAAATGCTCCAAACACTCAACAGGTCAGGCAGCATCATAACAAGAACAAACAAGTCAATGTTCCAGGCTTGCTCCCTTCGTCTGACCAGTCCTGATGAAGGGTGCGAGCCTGAACTGTTTCTTCTCTCCACAGGACTGCCTGACCTGCTGAGTGGTTCCAGTACTTTCTGTTTTTGTTTCAAATTTCCAGCCTCTGCAGCAATATTAATTCTGAACTGAGTTATGCTGGTGTTAAATTGATCATATTTAATGTTGCAATTCCTAAACTAAGAATTACCTGCTTTGCGATGATTAAGTTAACAATTGTCTTTTTCTGCCCATTGCTAGTTGCTCGCAGAAAGTGGTGGTGGGCCTACTCCTTGAACGCCTCTTATCATTGGTCACCTGGAAATAGTGTAATAAAGTGATTATAGTTATAAATCAAACTCTGCCCTGTTCAATTCTTAATATCTTCAGGTGAGCCAAAAGTTTAATTGGACCTGTTCATGTAGAATGACTTAAGAGCCAAATGAAGCATCACACATGAAAACTTGAGAAACTAAACTAAATCTCAATCTATTATGTCTACAGTGAAAAACAACTAAAAACAATATGGTTCTGTATTTATAATACTACGACCACTAAATAGTTCTTCAGGTTTAAAGAAATCCTCCAGCAATCTTTTTTTACAGCTATTTCCTGCAACAAGAGCCACTTCAGCTTCCAAAGACTGGAAGGGCCTGTAGGTCGTTAGAACTTAGTAATTCTGTGGTATGCCATGCAATTGCCAAACATAACTGGACAGAACTTTGAAGAGTAGACTTTGAGCATACAGATATTTTGTGTTAAACAAAGCAGTTACACATATGAGCACTGAATAGGTTCTTGCTCAATTTCTTCTTGATCCTAATTTGCAAAGACGTTACCACAGAAGTGGACTGAAGAATCCATCTGGCGACATCATCATATCCAGCTTTCAACAGCTCCTGTGGCAGACTGGTAAGTCTGCAGATGAAGCTTTGAATCTTTTGTGCTACCATACCACCGACACTGAAAGTTGGATTCCGGCTAGGACCAGCTAGAGTGACGGGTAACCTTCAGCATGTGATAACGTCACCTGCTCCAGATCAACTGGCATCAATTGTCACCACCTGTCAATGGACTAAAGCTGATCCACTACCTGAAACACTGGACAAGGAATTGTTATGCTAATTTGGTCATGTCAAGGTGTGTGGCAAATGGCTGGGATTGCAGTGTAGTCCAATGGCCTGATGTGGGCCATCATCCAAGATAGCTTTACTTCATTGCAGGGCATCCTGGAGAAAGTGGCTGCTGCATTAGCTCCTGAAAACCTGCTCCTGCTTCATGAGAGATTCATGGGAAACAAAACAAGTAGAGCCAATGAGCAGAAGAGAATGAAGATGACTGACAGCAAAAGTATTCTTCAATGTACATCTACTCACTCATTGAGGCTGCTGTTATGGTTCTCTGCCAGAGAATAACAGACTATTCTAAAAAGAGTCCTGCATAAATATTGGAAAGGATGATGAGCATTCCTGTGTGTTAATAAAAGCATTCTTACCTTTTACTTCAAATCATATTAATGTTTGCTTAAGACCCAAGATATTATCATTATTGAAAGTGCAAAGCATTTAGTTTGAAATAAGTATAAATTTTTATTTAGGTATTCTGATCTCTCAAAGGATATATCATTATCTGGAATTAGAAAGATAAGTTTTGTGTTGTCTAAAGAAGAGAGCATTGAATATGATTGAGTAACTTTAACATGCACAGTGCAGTCAACCTGCAGTGGGAGCTTTGATATTAATGTCTCTTTGTTTTATGCAAGGGACATATGAGCAAGCCAATGGAAAAAGACATTAAACTCACAATCATGCTAAAGTTACATTTAACAGCATTACGTACTGGAGTTAGCACGCACCCAAAGAGAGAAAACACGTGATTCGGACTAGAGCAAGAGAAGTATTTTTTCCATTTTGTTCTAGTGCTTTTCCTGGAACTTGTAGCAGCATCATTTGCAAGTAGCAGATACTCCAAACTGGCAAGCAGTCACCTCTGGGTTCTCGGCTGAGATCAGACTTATTGTAGCCAAAGCACAAAAGAAAAACACCAGGGTTGTAGAACACTAATTAAGGCCACCTGTGCTCTTCACTAGCTTTTTACTGCAAATCATACTTTAGAAACACGTTGTGCAATTTGAAGAACTGATTTTTGAAATAAAGAAAACAATTTTACTGTCAAGAATAAGTAAATTTTTTGTAGGGGGGCTTTATGTGAACGACCAACTCTCTACATGTGAATTTATGGCTCTGTGTGCAGAAGGCTTTCCATTGTTAATCCATTGAACAAGGCAGCAGCTGGGAGAAAAATCTTTTCTTTGAAGACTGAGTTGCAAATTGTCTTCAGAGTGCTGATAAGATCATTGGCAGTGCATCAATGTATGCTTAAACCAGAAACAGGGAATTTAATAATCGGTACGGTTACTATCTTTCTCCTTCAAGCACACTGGAAAACAAAAAAAAATTGTTTACAAAATTTAGCTGAATAATTCTACAAGTAGAACCCTGAGACATTGAGCCTATAACCCAATGAAATAAAATGTCTCAAAGTTAGCTTTGGATCTCATTAAGCTAACATTGCAGGTAGGAGATAAGATGTAAGAACACTGGGATCGGTAAACTAAGCCTTGTAAATAATATGAATCGAAGTGTACCAGATGATCCTTAACCCCTTCACCTTAACTCCTCATCAACGTACCGTCTGGAAGTTTACTGTTCCCTTCTAGGGAAGTATTAGAAGTCTGAATTTGGCTTGCTTGAACAATCTTACATCAAGTGATTCAAATTATATTAACATTTACATTGTTAAGCTAACATAAGATGCTGAGGGAATGAGTTAACCTCTTCTTGCCAAAGTCATCAAAGAGGTAGTTAGAGCATGAAATGAAGGACTGACATTTCTTTATTAACACACTTAGGTTAACATCAATTAGCAGCGTCATGGTATTAAACAACAAGAGTACTCAAGGTACTTGGGTAGATATTATTGACCTTCAGAATAATGTTTGAGGTTACAAAGGAAGGTCAAGTGCATCACAGTAACTCAGCATCAGCTGGGCTCTACTTATTACAAGCTGATATTATGCTCAATGTAAAGACTGATATAAAGTCAACAAGGTTAGTTTAGATTAGGGTCTGTGCATAGCTGACAAGTTAACAGCTTTGAATTGTCAGTCTATTAGATATATTAAAAATCTAATTAGTTCAGATTATTGCTGATAAACTCGCTGCTTTAGCAAATATTTCTGGATCTTATACAACTTCATCTATAGTGTAGTAAGAGTGGCGGTCGCACGCCTCTAGAATGCTCAGGACCACCTCTAGGATATCAGCACGGTGAATCTCCATCTGTAATCATCATAGTTCAGTAGTTCAGCTTTTTTCCAATGTCTGTTCTTTCTTGGTAGTACTAACTTTGTTTCTTTTCTCAGAAATGTAACTCTTACATACAAGTGGTACACTGAATTATTTACCTATCTTTGGCTTGCAGAATTCTTATGCTTCTCTATGAAAAAACTTGTAGGGGTAGAAATTAGGTCGCGCCCCATTTGGGGCGCAAATATCGTCCGGACGCAAATATTAGCGCCTGGCGCTAATTATCGGCACTGACAGGAAACTTCACTTTTACCGCCCCGGGAGGTGAGTGGAGCGCTAAAGCAGGCGCTGCACACCTGTCTTAAGGCGCAAAGGCCAAGGAGTGAGGCGCTAACTCAGCGCGCGAGCGCAGCGCAGCTGCTGCCAGTTAGCGAGGGAACACAGACACACTGGCGCCGGACACTTCTTAAAGCGGGGGGGGGGCCACTTGCTCCCCAGCCACACCCTGCTCATTGCAGCCTTGAATCTCAGCCTGGAGAGACATGTGAATCCATTTTGCTGCCAAGCATGGAGAGGGTGAGAGAACGCGCTCATCGCTTCACCGAGCGGGCCTTGGATGCTCTGGTTGACGCAGTGGAGCGCAGACGATGTATGCTGTTCCCTGAGAGTGGCAGGAGGCCTTTGCCACGCGAGTTCAGAAGAGTGTGGAGGGAGGTGGCTCAGAGCGTCTCCTCCAGGAGCATGGTGCCCAGGACCCATACTCAATGCCGCAAAAAGTTCAACGACCTCACTCGGGTCGTCAGGGTGAGTGGCTTTTTCTCAATACCTCTCCATCCCTCCATCTCAACCTCACTCTATGGCCAGAGGGTCTTAAAACCCCAATGCACAACACTCATCCAACACCTATGGCCCTTTCATCAAACACACACACACATTCCACACTTTGCATACAGTAAGGGCTAGTCACCTATGGGAGGCACATCAGGCAACACCATGGCTGTATACAGTAAGGGCTATTCACCTATGGGAGGCACATCAGGCAAGACCATGGCTGTATATTGTAAGGGCTATTCACCTATGGGAGGCACATCAGGCAAGACCATGGCTGTATATTTACTCAGATGCTGTCCTTTTTCTTGCAGGCTAAGCTGGCTCATAATAGGAGACAGCAGCAACGGACAGGTGGAGGGCGGCTTCAGCTGCAACCCCTCAGCGATCTGGAGGAGCGCGTCCACAGGATTGTGGCAAGCCGGGTGATCGGTCCCGTCGCCACTGGAGACGCCGACCCCGTTCTGGACAGCAATGGTAAGGTCATCACCTTTTTGTCCTCTGTCCTTCCACTTGTCCCTCACAACACCAGCCTTTGACACTTTCAATCCAACTTGCTAACTCGCTGCACTTATTCCTCCCTTACTGCCACCCTGTCCTCACGCTAAAGCCACTCTTGTACCTCCCTGCTTTCAGATGGTGATTCACCAGCTGAGGAGACGGGCCCTGAAGCTGCCACTGGGAGTGATGCTGCAGCTGAGGAGGAAGAGGAAGCCAGAGCATCAGTGCCACCCTCTCCCGAGGAAGCCCATGCCCACACTGGGAACACGCCTTCCCCGGAGGGGAGCAGGGGGGAAGGGGCTGATGATGGTGAAGCTCCAGGACCCAGCGGGCTGCAGCAACGCCATGGGGGGAGTAGGGAAGAACGGGGGCCTTCTCCCCAGAGGGAGAGTATGCCAGACACTCCTACTGCAATGGACGCAGAGGAGGAGCGGCTGATTGCAGAAATGAACACCCAGGCGGTGGGCATGCACACTGAGCTCATGGGTGCAGTGGGAAGGGTGCCCGAATGCATTGAGTCACTGGCAAGGAGTGTGGAGCACTTCGCTGTAGCACAGGCGGATGCCACACTAACGCTTAGTGCTGCAATTCAGTCACTGGCTGCCGTGATCCCACCTCTGACTGCTCTCATACAGACTCAGATGGAGGCCACGCGAGCACAGACTGCTGCCAACCTCGATGGTTCGTGCACATGTCCCCGGGGCTGTCACCGCGCCGCAGCAGGCCAGCAATCTGTTCTCCGGCAGATTGCTCCGGATGCTGAAGTGCTGCCCCGTGGGAGTGCCAGTGTGTCGGGCGAGCAGGGAGTTGCTGGCCTCTCTCACGATGACAGCATTCCTGCTGCCAACACTGTCACTTCTCCACTGCACTTGCCACCGCCTGTAGGACAGACTGCTGCCGCCCATGCAGAGTTGGTGCAGTCTGCAGCCGGGCCCTCCAGGCCCAGAAGTGGTCGAGGCCGTCCTTCAGGGGCAATCTGCAGTGTCAGGGTCTGACGAGCAGCAGCCTTCCACCAGCCTTGCTGCAGCCACTGAGGTCCCATTACGGAGGAGCAGTAGGGTTAGAAGGGGGGAAGTGCGCAAGGGAAGGAGATCACCCTCGAAGGGCAAAAAGTAGGAGGTGTGACAAAATGCTGGTCATTTTTTTATTAAAGGCCGAGGTTCATGGCCCAACTTTTGTTTAGTGTTTTGGACATTATCTCCAGGTTGTGAGAACCAGTTATGTTATTGACTGTTTTTTTGTGTTTATTTCTATGAGTTTGTCATGAGGAATTGATACACACAGAGTTTGTGAAATAAATAAGTTTCTGTATTCAAAATATACATGGCTGGTGGTTGGAATTATTGGTGCCTTGGCCGGCTTAGGGGTTGCGTGCTGGGTTGATTCGTGTTTGTAGCAATGGCAGGGGCCCTAGAAGCGGCTTGCTATTAGTCGTTGACGGACGGCCCTTGCAGTTTGACCATTGTGGGCCGCCCTCCTGCCTTGGTGCTGCTGATGATCATCGTCCTCGTCCTCTTCCTCCTCTTCCTCCTCCTCCTCTGGTGGTGCTACAAGGCCTGGTGGCATTGGCTGGGTCCTGAGGATTGCCATGTTGTGCAACATGCAGCACACGACTACGAAGTTCGAAACTTGCTCAGGCGAGTACTGCAGGGCTCCTCCGGAATGGTCCAGACAGCGGAACCGTTGTTTCAGCACGCCGATTGTGCGCTCAATAATGTTCCTGGTTGCTTGATGGCTTTCATTGTACCGCAGCTCAGCAGGGGTGTTTGGCGTACGGAGCGGTGTCATCAGCCAGGTGCTCAATGCGTACCCCTTGTCCCCGAGAAGCCAACCAACTGGCTGATGCGGTGCCTCGAAAACTTCTGCCACAGTAGTCTGGCGCAGGATGAAAGCATCGTGGCAGCTGCCCGGATAGTGGGCATTGACAGCGAGTATCACCTGTCTGTGGTCACAGACCAACTGCACATTCAAGGAATGGAACCCCTTTCTGTTCCTGAATTCCTCTGCATTCTCTCGCGGAGCACGCAAAGCCACATGCGTGCAGTCAATGGCGCCCTGCACCATGGGGAAGCCCGCTACCCTCGCAAAGCCCAGAGCACGGTCACGCTGCTTGTCTGGGGTCATAGGGAAAGAGATGAAGTCTCGTCTCCTTCTGAAGAGGGCATTGGTGACCTGCCGGATGCAGCGATGCAACGCAAACTGGGAGATATTGGCGAGGTCCCCAACAGCAGCTTGGAATGAGCCAGTGGCGTAGAAGTTCAAAGCCACTGTGACCTTCACTGCCACCGACAGAGACGTCCTGGACCTCAGCTGAGGCTGCAGATCTGGCTGCAGCAGGTGGCAGAGCTCAGTGACCACCTCCTTGCTGAATCGCAGCCTTCGTAAACACAGCTCGTCGGACATATGGATGTAGGAGAGCTGTTCACGATATACCCTGGGAGGGTAAGCTCTCCTGTACATGCGCCTGATGGCCCTCCTCCGTCTGGCCATCATTGCCACTCTCTGTCTGCGTCTCGGTATCCTCCGATTCAGCTGGAGCAGGACGACGCCCCCAATCATTGCAGCCCCCATATTCTCTTTGCCAGAAAAGTAATGAGGTACAGCAACTGAAGTAGCAACAAAGTTAGGATGAATAGGCAAAACTACCTCACAAAGCGTTGAGTCAATGTAGAAGTCTCTCTCTCTCTCTCTCCGAATCTCTCTCTCTCTCTCAGAACGAGTGGTGCATAAATGTCGACCACAGAAAAAGACAGGAAGAGGCCCCCTTTAAATAGCGCCCCCCCAGCCCCACACCGATTGATAGCGTTCCAGTCTTCCGGTCGTTGGAAGCGCCAGGCGGTAAGGCAGGGGGCGCCACTCAATTTCCGCTCCGGGGCGCCCCAAGGGCGTTGCACCATGGAATGACGTCATAATCTGCGCGCGCAGGTGGTCGCAGCGGTAAGTTTTAGCGCCGCCGCACAATCTCAAGTTAAGTTCTCGAGCGGCGCAAACATCGCTGCGCCCGGGCGTTAGCGGCTTAACGCCCCATTAGCGCCCTCTTAAGGCGCTAACGGGAGGCGCAACCAAGTGAATTTTTACCCCGTAATCTCTCTCTCAAAAGCCTTCTATTTGCTGATATGCTGCTAGGGTTAGATGAAGTAGGGTGGGAGGAGGCTCGTGTGGAGCATAAATGCTGGCATAGACCAGTTGGGCAGAGTGGCCTGTTTCGGGGCTGTATACTCGATATTTGCATTCTCTGTGGCTTCTCTGATTAACTTCTTGCTGATCTCTCAGCAACTCTTTTCTAGCGTCTTATGTCAGTAACGTTTTTACCTTTGATTTGTCAAAGAAAAACTCTTTTTTCCACCTATTCATACACTGCCCAATTGGAGTGATATAACTTGTGGTAAGGATTCCCATACTTGGTGGCAATATCTCAGATGTGAAATACTTATAATAAGCACATTTTTACTTGAGAAAGCCAGATCTGCCCATTAGTTGCAAACATTTTACCTTGCCTGGTTTTAAATACTTTAAGCATTGATAGTAGCAAGGGCGCTGAATGTGCTCTGGGTGGGGGACTTCAATGTCTATCACCAAGAGTGGCTCAGTAGCACCACTACTGACCGAGCTGGCTGAGTCCTGAAGGATATAGCTGCCAGTCTGGGCCTGCGACAGGTGGTGAGAGAACCAACACGAGGGAAAAACCTACTTGACCTCCTCCTCACCAATCTACCTGTCGCAGATGCATCTGTCCATGACAGTATTGGTAACAGTGACCACCGCACAGTCATTGTGGAGACGAAGTCCCGTCTTCACACTGAGGACACCCTCCATCGTGTTGTGTGGCACTATCACTGTGCTAAATGGGATAGATTCAGAACAGATTTAGCAGCTCAAAACTGGGCATCCATGAGGCGCTGTGGGTCATCAGCAGCAGCAGAATTGTATTCCACCACAATCTGTAACCTCATGGCCCGGCATATCCCTCACTCTACCATTACCATCATGCCAGGGGACCAACCTTGGTTCAATAAGGAGTGTAGAAGAGCATGCCAGGAGCAGCACCAGGCGTACCTAAAAATGAGGTGCCAACCTGGGGAAGCTGCAACACAGGACTACATGCATGCTAAAAAGCAGAAGCAGCATGCTATAGACTGGGCTAAACGATCCCACAATCAACAGATAAGATCAAAGCTCTGCAGTCCTGCCACATCCAGTCGTGAATGGTGGTGGACCACTAAACAACTAACGAGAGGAGGAGGCTCCATGAATATCCCCATCCTTAATGATGGTGGAGCCCAGCACGTGAGTGCAAAAGACAAGGCTGAAGCGTTTGCAACCATCTTCAGCCAGAAGTGCCGAGTGGATGATTCATATGGGCCTCCTCCTGAGGTCCCCACCATTGCAGAAGCCAGTCTTCAGCCAATTCGATTCACTCCACGTGATATCAAGAAACGGCTCAGCGTATTGGATACAGCAAAGGCTATGGGCCCTGACAACATTCCGGCTATCGTGCTGAAGACATGTTCTCCAGAATTAGCCATGCCTCTAGCCAAGCTGTGCCTCTAGCCAGTACATCTACAACACTGGCATCTATCCGACAATGTGGAAAACTGCCCAGGTATGTCCTGTCCACAAAAAGCAGAACAAATCCAATTCGGCCAATTACTGCCCCATCAGTCTACTTTCAATCATCAGCAAAGTGATGGAAGGTGTCATCGACAGTCCTATCAAGCGGCACTTACTCACCAATAACCTGCTCACTGATGCCCAGTTTGGGTTCCGCCAAGACCACTCTGCTCCCAACCTCATTACAGCCTTAGTCCAAACATGGACAAAGGAGCTGAATTCCAAAGGTGAGGTGAGAGTGACTGCCCTTGACATCAAGGCAGCATTTGACCGAGTGTGGCATGAAGGAGCCCGAGTAAAACTGAAGTCAATGGAAATCGGGGTAAAACTCTCCACTGGCTGGAGTCATACCCAGCACAAAGGAAGATGGTTGTGGTGATTGAAGGTCAATCATCACAGCTCCAGGATATCGCTGCAGGAGTTCCTCAGGGCAGTGTCCTAGGCCCAACCATCTTCAGCTGCTTCATCAATGACCTTCCCTCCAACATAAGGTCAGAAATGGGGATGTTCGCTGATGACTGCAGTGTTCAGTGCCATTCACAACTCCTCAGATAATGAAGCAGTCCATGCTCGTATGCAACAAGACCTGGACGACGTTCAGGCTTGGGCCGATAAGTGGCAGGTGGCAGATAAGTGCCAGGCAATGACTATCTCCAACAAGTGAGAGTCTAACCACCGCCCCTTGACATTCAATGGCATTACCATCGCTGAATCCCCCACCATCAACATCCTGTGGGTCACCATTGACCAGAAACTTAACTGGACCAGCCACATAAATACTGTGGCAACAAAAACAGGTCAGAGGCTAGGTATTCTGCGGTGAGTGTCTCACCTCCTGACTCCCCAAAGCCTTTCTATCATCTACAAGGCACAAGTAAGGAGTGTGATGGAATACTCTCCACTTGCCTGGATGAGTGCAGCTCCAACAACACTCAAGAAGCTCGACACCATACAGGACAAAGCAGCCCGCTTGATTGGCACCCCATCCACCACCTTAAACATTCACTCCCTCCACCACCGGTGTACTGTGGCTGCAGTGTGTACCATCTACAAGATGCACTGCAGCAACTCGCCAAGGCTTCTTCGGCAGCACCTCCCAAACCCGCGACCTCTACCACCTAGAAGGACAAGGGCAGCAGGCGCATGGGAACACCACCACCTCCAAGTTCCCCTCCAAGTCACACACCTTCCTGACTTGGAAGTATATCGCCGATCCTTCATTGTCGCTGGGTCAAAATCCTGGAACTCCCTACCTAACAGCGCTGTGGGAGTACCTTCACCACACGGACTGCAGCGGTTCAAGAAAGCGGCTCACCACCACCTTCTCAAGGGCAATTAGGGATGGGCAATAAATGCTGGCCTTGCCAGCGACGCCCACATCCCACAAAACGAATAAAAAAATAATACATGTGGTTAAACAATCTAGATAAGGATTAGGTCACTCCCAGGTTTATTTGTGAAAACTTGCTTCATTTTGTCTGGATTTAAATCATGACACAAGACAGTACAAGATAAGGATGACTTTGCTATTGGTTATCCCAGGCACTTCTTATCTTAACATAACCCTCCATTCAACCTTGACAAGCCTGGATATACCAAGCTCCAGCCACTAATTGGAACCCTATGCTAACTGTGAAATATCCGTTAATTCTCTCAGTAGCCATGGCTCTTAGCATGGACTCTTTCTGTTTTCATAGAGTTTAGCATGAATGGTGCAAACACCAGGGTAGAATTTCCATGCAGTTTCTCCCAATCGCCCATCCTTTCTCTGGGATTTCTGCCAATCTTCTGCTTAAATTACAGTGGGAGATTAGGGAAAAACCCCATGGAAATTCTAACCCACCATTTTAAGAACCATCTGGGCAGTTTTAGGGCACCTTTTCTACAGAGATGAGTTTCTTCCTGAAAGCCATACATTGTAGGCCGCACGTAAGGAGGATGGGGTTGAGATTCTTGTGTGCACTATTTTAACTGAGCAGTTGCTCCACTTAAAATAAATGACTTCATTAAAATATAGTGTGATTATAAATACCTGCCCCCTTATTAATGCGGAGACCCTCACTATATCTATAAACTTGTGCTGCAGTCTGATCAAGGAATCCTCACTGACTACAAATATCTGCATCAGTCTCCTGGTCAGAGTCAAGATCACGAATGCATGAATGTGGAGATGGTCATTGAGGTTATGAATGCCTGCTCCAAACTCTTATGCAGACTTTCACTGCGTGCATATACCCTCCAGCATTAATGTGGATGTACTCACCATGTTATCAAAGTCAGTGACACTCTTATTTGGAAATCCTCTCTCTGCTCCAATCTGAAGTAGAGATCCTGCCTGTCACGATCAATGTCTGCTCCTGTCTCACTGAAGTAGAGATCCTGCCTGTCACGATCAATGTCTGCTCCTGTCTCACTGAAGTAGAGATCCTGCCTGTCACGATCAATGTCTGCTCCTGTCTCACTGAAGTAGAGATCCTGCCTGTCACGATCAATGTCTGCTCCTGTCTCACTGAAGTAGAGATCCTGCCTGTCACGATCAATGTCTGCTCCTGTCTCACTGAAGTAGAGATCCTGCCTGTCACGATCAATGTCTGCTCCTGTCTCACTGAAGTAGAGATCCTGCCTGTCACTATCAATGTCTGCTCCTGTCTCACTGAAGTAGAGATCCTGCCTGTCACTATCAATGTCTGCTCCTGTCTCACTGAAGTAGAGATCCTGCCTGTCACTATCAATGTCTGCTCCTGTCTCACTGAAGGAGTAGCATTGTGACAATGAATATTCTCTTCAGTACTAACTAAGGTTCCTCTTCAGTACTAATGTAGATAGCCGCATTATCTATTATATATTAAATTTAGTACGGAGGGTGCACGTTTCATTGAAAACTCAGTATTGGTGCCTGCAGTACCCGCTATTCTTTTAGGCAGTGTTGTGATAGTTATTTTCAATGTTGGAAGAGTCATGCAGTGTGACACACAATAGCTGCTAATTAACAAATTACTTAATTACTCTATCTATCTATCTATCTATCTTGCTTAACAAGTATTTTGTCCGTCATGCCACACTTCGGTGTCACATGTTTATACATGTGCAATTTTCTTTCGGTTGATTGGTTGAAATTTCATGGGGTAGAGTTTCCGCTTTGGGTGCAATTGGGAAATTGCGCCCAAAATGCACTTGAAATTGTGCTGGTAAGATTAGGCTTTAAGCTTCCGCTAAAAATTATTTGAGTAGCCTGATTTAAAATCACTGAAAATGACTTTAAAAACACTATACTGAACGATTTAATAGTTTCTTTGGTGTACTCTAGTCAGTTTATTAGTAAATGAAATATTTTTGATATGATTTTTTAAAAAATAAATATGCCTACTAGTCCCTGTGCTCCTAAGAAAATGAACGCAATTTGAAGAGCCTTTCCGAACCAGCGCAATCGGCGGAATTTTGAAATTTCGATTGGGGGCGTGGCCAGTTTCAGGGGCAGGGTCTGATCCGGACAAATTGAATATTGAATCAGCATAAAAGATCGCGAAAAACACGAGCGTAATTCAATTACGTTTAAAATTCCCCGATCATTTGCGCTGGTTCGGACGATTCTGCCCAGATTGCACTGATATAACTAGTGCAAACAAGTGGAAAGTCGACCCCCATGCTTATAAAACAGCAAGAAATCACTACTTTACTGAACAGGTAGGAAACATACCAATCAGTAAGTAGCAAACAGCAATGAAAACCAACATTCACAAAGTTCAAAATCTACAAATCAAAAATGAGCAAATAATAGCTAACAATGGGCCAGATCTTGCTGGAAGAATAACGGTGTGTTAATGAGCATTAATGCGCAAATCAGCTAGCAAGTTCAGGGGATTAAGAGATATGCTATGAGTAGTGAATCTCCAGAACTTGCTGATCAATTTATGCTGCACAAACGACATCGCGCCCTTAGCTTCCCCGTTATTTTTAAGAATTTGCTGGATTTGCCATTAATTGCCAATTAAACTCGCCGCAGAAAGTTAGGGCTGGAACACAACAGCGTAAGTAACTTTTATCAACGTGATTATTGTTAATGCAATGCCAATCAACCTCTCTGGCCCAGAAAGGGAACAATTTAAACTGTTCAATCTCATTCATGCATGTAGTTAATTGTTAAGAGATTTTTAAAATGTCAAATTTTAAAATTTTTAATTCTTTTCTTACTTTCCCTTTCTGTCTCTTTTCTCTCTCTCACTTAATCCAGTCTTTCTTTCCTTCTCTTTATTTCTCTTTCTGTACCTGATTTGACTCTAATTCACCCTCTTTTTCTGTCATTCCTCTGATTCTTTGTCAATCCTTAAATCTCATTAAGGAGATACACTGTTGGTCCTGCCTGCCACTAAGGTCCCAGATGCCCTGTTGACATTTCCAGCAAGTTGCGGCGCAAGAATTGTTCGAGCTGAGGGGTACAGATAAAAGTCTAAGGGGGAAAAATTAGGTCGCGCCCCGTTTGGGGCGCAAATATCATCTGGACGCAAATATTAGCGCCTGGCGCTAATTATCGCCACTGACTGGAAACTTCACTTTTACCGCCCCGGGAGGTGAGTGGAGCGCTAAATCAGGCGCTGCACACCTGTCTTAAGGCGCAAAGGCCGAGCAGTGAGGCGCTAACTCAGCGCGCGAGCGCAGCGCAGCTGCTGCCAGTTAGCGAGGGAACACATACACACTGGCGCCGGCCAGTTCTTAAAGCGGGGGGGGGCCAACTTGCTCCCCAGCCACACCCTGCTCATTGCAGCCTTGAATCTCGGCCTGGAGAGACCTGTGAATCCATTTTGCTGCCAAGGATGGAGAGGGTGAGAGAACGAGCTCAGCGCTTCACCGAGCGGGCCTTGGATGCTCTGGTTGACGCAGTGGAGCGCAGAAGATGTATACTCTTCCCTGAGAGTGGCAGGAGGCCTTTGCCACGCGAGTACAGAAGAGTGTGGAGGGAGGTGGCTCAGAGCGTCTCCTCCAGGAGCATGGTGCCCAGGACCCATGTTCAATGCCGCAAAAAGTTCAACGACCTCACTCGGGTCGTCAGGGTGAGTGGCTTTTTCTCAATACCTCTCCATCCCTCCATCTCAACCTCACTCTATGGCCAGAGGGTCTTAAAACCTAAATGCACAACACTCATCCAACACCTATGGCCCTTTCATGAAACACACACACACATTCCACACTTTGCATACAGTAAGGGCTATTCACCTATGGGAGGCCCATCAGGCAAGACCATGGCTGTATATTTACTCAGATGCTGTCCTTTTTCTTGCAGGCCAAGCTGGCGCATAATAGGAGACAGCAGCAACGGACAGGTGGAGGGCGGCCTCAGCTGCAACCCCTCAGCGATCTTGAGGAGCGCGTCCACAGGATTGTGGCAAGCCGGGTGATCGGTCCCGTCGCCACTGGAGACGCCGACCCCGTTCTGGACAGCAATGGTAAGGTCATCACCTTTTTGTCCTCTGTCCTTCCACTTGTCCCTCACAACACCAGCCTTTGACACTTTCAATCCAACTTGCTAACTCGCTGCACTTATTCCTCCCTTACTGCCACCCTGTCCTCACGCTAAAGCCACTCTTGTACCTCCCTGCTTTCAGATGGTGATTCACCAGCTGAGGAGACGGGCCCTGAAGCTGCCACTGGGAGTGATGCTGCAGCCGAGGAGGAAGAGGAAGCCGGAGCATCAGTGCCACCCTCTCCCGAGGAAGCCCATGCCCACACTGGGAACACGCCTTCCCTGGAGGGGAGCAGGGGGGAAGGGTCTGATGAGGGTGAAGCTCCAGGACCCAGCGGGCTGCAGCAACGCCATGGGGGTAGGGAAGAACGGGGGCCTTCTCCCCAGAGGGAGAGTAGGCCAGAGACTCCTACTGCAATGGACGCAGAGGAGGAGCGGCTGATCGCAGAAATGAACACCCAGGCGGTGGGCATGCACACTGAGCTCATGGGTGCAGTGGGAAGGGTGCCCGAATGCATTGAGTCACTGGCAAGGAGTGTGGAGCACTTCGCTGTAGCACAGGCGGATGCCACACTAACGCTTAGTGCTGCAATTCAGTCACTGACTGCCGTGATCCCATCTCTGACTGCTCTCATGCAGACTCAGATTGAGGCCACGCGAGCACTGACTGCTGCCAACCTCGATGGTTCGTTCACATGTCCCCGGGGCTCTCACCGCGCCGCAGCAGGCCAGCAATCTGTGCTCCAGCAGATTGCTCCGGATGCTGAAGTGCTGCCCCGTGGGAGTGCCAGTGTGTCGGGCGAGCAGGGAGTTGCTGTCCTCTCTCACGATGACAGCATTCCTGCTGCCAACACTGTCACTTCTCCACTGCACTTGCCACCGCCTGTAGGACAGACTGCTGCCGCCCATGCAGAGTTGGTGCAGTCTGCAGCCGGGCCCTCCAGGCCCAGAACTGGTCAAGGCCGTCCTTCAGGGGCATCTGCAGTGTCAGGGTCTGACGATAAGCAGCCTTCCACCAGCCTTGCTGCAGCCACTGAGGTCCCATTACGGAGGAGCAGTAGGGTTAGAAGGGGGGAAGTGCGCAAGGGAAGGAGATCACCCTCGAAGGGCAAAAAGTAGGAGGTGTGACAAAATGCTGGTCATTTTTTTATTAAAGGCCGAGGTTCGTGGTCCAACTTTTGTCTAGTGTTTTGGACATTATCTCCAGGTTGTGAGAACCAGTTATGTTAATGACTGTTTTTTTGTGTTTATTTCTATGAGTTTGTCATGAGGAACAGAGTTTGTAAAATAAATAAGTTTTTGTATTCAAAATATACATGTTTGGTGTTTGGAATCATTGGTGCCTTAGCTGGCTTAGGGGTTGCGTGCTGGGTTCATTGATGTTGTTAGCAATGGCAGAAGCCATTTCCACAGCAGGGGCCCTAGAAGCGGCTTGCTATCAGCCGTTGACGGACGGCCCTTGCAGTTTCACCATTGTGGGCTGACTTCCCGCCTTGGTGCTGCTGATGATCATCCTCCTCGTCCTCTTCCTCCTCTTCCTCCTCCTCCTCTGGTGGTGCTCCAAGGCCTGGTGGCATTGGCTGGGTCCTGACGATTGCCATGTTATACAACATGCAGCACACAACTACGAAGTTGGATACTCGCTCAGGCGAGTACTGCAGGGCTCCTCCAGAATGGTCGAGACAGCGGAACCATTGCTTCAGCACGCCGATTGTGCGCTCAATGATGTTCCTGGTAGCTTGATGGCTCTCGTTGTACCGCAGCTCAGCAGGGGTGTTGGGCGTACGGAGCGGTGTCATCAGCCAGGTGCTCAATGGATACCCCTTGTCCCCGAGAAGCCAACCAACTGGCTGATGCGGTGCCTCGAAAAGTTCTGCCACAGTAGTCTGGCGCAGGATGAAAGCATCGTGGCAGCTGCCAGGATAGTGGGCATTGACAGCGAGTATCAGCTGTCTGTGGTCACAGACCAACTGAACATTCAAGGAATGGAACCCCTTTCTGTTCCGGAATTCCTCGGCATTCTCATGTGGAGCACGCAAAGCCACATGCGTGCAGTCAATGGCGCCCTGCACCATGGGGAAGCCCGCTATCCTCGCAAAGCCCAGAGCGCTGTCACGCTGCTTGTCTGGGGTCATGGGGAAAGAGATGAACTCTCGTCTCCTTTTAAAGAGGGCATTTGTGACCTGCCGGATGCAGCAATGCACCGCGAACTGGGAGATATTGGCGAGGTCCCCAGCAGCAGCTTGAAATGAGCCAGTAGCATAGAAGTTGAGAGCCACTGTGACCTTCACTGCCACCGACAGAGACGTCCTGGACCTCAGTTGAGGCTGCAGATCTGGCTGCAGCAGGTGGCAGAGTTCAGTGACCACCTCCTTGCTGAATCGCAGCCTTCGCAAACACAGCTCCTCAGACATATGAATGTAGGAGAGCTGTTCACGATATACCCTGGGAGGGTAAGCTCTCCTGTACATACGCCTGTTGTCTCTCCTCCGTCTGGCCATCATTGCCACTCTCTCTCTGCGTCTCTGTGTCCTCCGATTCAGCTGGAGCAGGACGACGCCCCCAATCAGTGCAGCCCCCATAGTCTCTTTGCAAGCAAAGTTATGAAGGACAGCAACCAAAGTAGCAGCGAAGTTAGGATCAGTAGGCAAAACTACCTCACAAAGCGTTGACTCAATGCAGAAGTCTCTCTTTCTCTCTCTCCGAATCTCTCTCTCTCTCTCAGAACGAGTGGTGCAAAAATGTCAACCACAGAAAAAGACAGGAAGAGGCCCCCTTTAAATAGCGCCCCCCCCAGCCCCACAGCGATTGATAGCGTTCCAGTCTTCCGGTCGTTGGATGCGCCAGGCGGTAAGGCAGGGGGCGCCACTCAATTTCCGCTCCGGGGCGCCACAAGGGCGTTGCACCATGGAATGACGTCACAATCTGCGCGCGCAGGTGGTCGCGGCGGTAAGGTTTAGCGCCGCCGCACAATGTCTAGTTAAGTTCCCGAGCGGCGCAAACATCGCTGCGCCCGGGCACTAGCGGCTTTGCGCCCCATTAGCGCCCTCTTAAGGCGCTAACGGGAGGCGCAACCAACTGAATTTTTACCCCTAAGATCTGGCCCAATGTAAAAGAAGGTGTTGGCATATGGAACTCGGTTAATTCGGCTTCTGAAAGGTGTTCATGTTTAGTTCATTCAATATAGAGCAAAAAAAGGTGGTTGGCATCATTGGAGAGAGAGAAAGAAAAAGATACAGATTTCACTTAGCAACAGCAAGTGTTCAAGACTGAAGTAAGGCCTTGGGATGTTTATAGTATTGCCATACTGTAAACACCCCATCAGATACCATTGCAGCCTACACAAGCTGATGTTGATGTACGAGAAATGTAAACTTGTGTGCGTAAAAATCGGCTGAAGGACAGTGCATTGACTGGAGACTACCAACTAAGGCAAGGCCACTTCCAGTTTGATAAAGAGAATAGTGTATAAAACAAGAAGCTTTGTGTTAAGTTGAGAAAAAAGAGAGAAACCTATATGAGTGCACACCTACACTCAGAACTGCTGACAAAACTCTGTTTGCAAACTGCGTTATACTCTGAAGAAATTATACTCCCTGTTTAGATTGGTTTTTATGTTAAAGTGGAAAAAATAAAGTGATTATAACCATAAGACTGAATTCTTTATCACTCAACTGAACAACAGAAGACTGTTTAAAAACAACAACAAACTGTTGCCATATCAACTCTAAACAAATCACAGTTAACTTCACATAGATTTATTTAAAGGCAATATCTGCTTATTTTTTTGGAGAAAGAGGGAGAGAAAAAGAACAAGAAAAAGAGTCAGAGACATTTGCCTAGAAATTGGCAAGCTTACATGAACTGAGTGCAGGGGATGTTTGCTGCGCTGGAATGGGTAGGCCCGAGGCACACCTGATAGTGGGCCTTGGGCCTCATTTACATTGGACCAGCAAGCTGCAGGTGCCTACTGGGCGTTCCCACGCAGCTCGCCAGTGAAGACAATTTCAATTTCAGGCCACTGTGTCGCAGCGCCGCCGACAGCGACCCTCGAGTAGGTTCTGGGGGTGGGGGGATGCGATCGGGGGGTGGGGGTGGGGTGACCGGGAGAGGGGGTAAAGAGATCAGGAGGGAGGGGATGACCAAGAGAAGGGGGAAACGGTAGGGAGTGAGGGGGGCCGACCTGGAGAGGTGGGAGAAGCAATCTGGAGGGAGAGGGCAGCGATCGGGAGAGAGGGAGGCAGTGATTGGGAGAGGGAGGGGCATAGTGATCGGGAGAAAAAGGGGGGCAGTGAGTGGGAGAGGGAGGGGGGCAGCGATCGGGAAAGGGAGGGGCAGCGATCGGGAGAGGGAGGGGGGCAGCGATCGGGAGAGAGGGAGGCAGTGAGTGGGAGAGGGAGGGGGCAGTGATCGGGAGAGGGAGGGCAGTGATCGGGAGAGGAAGGGGGGCAGTGATCGGGAGAGGGAGGGGGGCAGCGATCGGGAAAGGGAGGGGCAGCGATCGGGAGAGAGGGAGGCAGTGATTGGGAGAGGGAGGGGGCAGTGATCGGGAGAAAAAGGGGGGGCAGTGATCGGGAGAGGGAGGGGGGCAGCGATTGGGAAAGGGAAAGGGGAAAGGGAAAGGGAGGGGCAGCGATCGGGAGAGGGAGGGGGGCAGCGATCGGGAGAGGGAGGAGGCAGTGATCGGGAAAGGGAGGGCAGTGATCGGGAGAAAAAGGGGGGCAGTGAGTGGGAGAGGGAGGGGGGCAGCGATCGGGAAAGGGAGGGGCAGCGATCGGGAGAGAGGGAGGCAGTGATTGGGAGAGGGAGGGGGCAGTGATCGGGAGAAAAAGGGGGGGCAGTGATCGGGAGAGGGAGGGGGGCAGCGATTGGGAAAGGGAGGGGCAGCGATCGGGAGAGGGAGGGGGCAGCGATTGGAGAGGAAGGGGGGCAGCGATCGGGAGAGGGAGGGGGGCAGCGATTGGGAAAGGGAGGGGCAGCGATCGGGAGAGGGAGGAGGCAGTGATCGGGAAAGGGAGGGCAGTGATCGGGAGAGGGAGGGGGCGGTGATTGGGAGAGGGAGGGGGTCAGTGATCGGGAGAGGGAGGGGGTCAGTGATCGGGAGAGGGAGGGGGTCAGTGATCGGGAGAGGCAGGGGGCAGTGATCGGGAGAGGGAGGGGGTGGTGATGGAGAGAGGGAGGGGGCAGTGATCGGGAGAGGGAGGGGGTGGTGATGGAGAGAGGGAGGGGGCTGTGATCGGGAGAGGGAGGGGCAGCGATCGGGAGAGGGAGGGGCAGCGATCGGGAGAGGGAGGAGGCAGTGATCGGGAGAGGGAGGGGACGGTGATTGGGAGAGGGAGGGGGTCAGTGATCGGGAGAGGGAGGGGGCAGTGATCGGGAGAGGGAGGGGGTCAGTGATCGGGAGAGGGAGGGGGCGGTGATCGGGAGAGGGAGGGGTCGGTGATCGGAAGAGGGAGGAGTCGGTCATCAGGAGAGGGAGGGGGCGGTGATCGGGAGAGGGAGGGGGCGGTGATCGGGAGAGGGAGGGGGTGGTGATCGGGAGAGGGAGGGGGCGGTGATCGGGAGAGGGAGGGGCTGTGATCGGGAGAGGGAGGGGGCAGTGACCGGGAGAGGGAGGGGGCGGTGATCGGAGAGGGAGGGGGTGGTGATCGGGAGAGGGAGGGTGTCTGTGATCGGGAGAGGGAGGGGGAAGTGATCGGGAGAGGGAGGGGCAGTGATCGGGAGAGGGAGGGGGCAGTGACCGGGAGAGGGAGGGGGCAGTGACCGGGAGAGGGAGGGGGCAGTGATCGGGAGAGGGAGGGGGCAGTGACCGGGAGAGGGAGGGGGCAGTGATCGGGAGAGGGAGGGGGTGGTGATCGGGAGAGGGAGGGGGCGGTGATCGTCAGAGGGAGGGGCTGTGATCGGGAGATGGAGGGGGCGGTGATCGGGAGAGGGAGGGGTCGGTGATCGGGAGAGGGAGGGGGCGGTGATCGGGAGAAGGAGGGGGCGGTGATCGGGAGAGGGAGGGGGCGGTGATCGGGAGAAGGAGGGGGCGGTGATCGGGAGAAGGAGGGGGCGGTGATCGGGAGAGGGAGGGGGCGGTGATCGGGAGAGGGAGGTTGCAGTGATCGGGTGAGGGAGAGGCAGTGATCGGGAGAGGGAGGGGGCAGCGAGCGGGAGAGGGAGGGGGCAGTGATCGGGAGAGGGAGGGGGCGGTGATCGGGAGAGGGAGGGGGCGGTGATCGGGAGAGGGAGGGGGCGGTGATCGGGAGAGGGAGGGTTTCGGTGATCGGGTGAGGGAGAGGCAGTGATCGGGAGGGGGAGAGGGCGGTGATCGGGAGAGGGAGGGTCTGTGATCGGGAGAGGGAGGGGGAAGTGATCGGGAGAGGAAGGGGGCAGTGATCGGGAGAGGGAGGGGGAAGTGATCGGGAGAGGGAGGGGGCGGTGATCGGGAGAGGGAGGGGCGGTGATCGGGAGAGGGAGGGGGAAGTGATCGGGAGAGGGAGGGGGCGGTGATTGGGAGAGGGAGGGGGCAGTGATCGGGAGAGGAGGGGGCGGTGATCGGGAGAGGGAGGGGGCAGTGATCGGGAGAGGGAGGGGGCAGTGATCGGGGTGAGGGAGAGGCTGTGATCGGGAGAGGGAGGGGGGCAGCGAGCGGGAGAGGGAGAGGGCAGTGATCGGGAGAGGCGAGGGGGCGGGTGATCGGGAGAGGGAGGGGGCGGTGATCGGGAGAGGGAAGGGTTTCGGTGATCGGGTGAGGGAGAGGCGTGATCGGGAGGGGGAGGGGGAGGTGATCGGGAGAGGGAGGGGTTGGTGATCGGGAGAGGGAGGGGGAAGTGATCGGGAGAGGGAGGGGCAGTGATCGGGAGAGGGAGGGGGCAGTGATCGGGAGAGGGAGGGAGGTGGTGATCGGGAGAGGGAGGGGCTGTGATCAGGAGCGGGAGGGGGAAGTGATCAGGGAGAGGGAGGAGGAGGTGATCGGGAGAGGGAGGGGGTGGTGATCAGGAGAGGGAGGGGTCTGTGATCGGGAGAGGGAGGGGGCAGTGATCGGGAGAGGGAGGGGGCGGTGATCGGGAGAGGGAGGGGGTGGTGATCGGGAGAGGGAGGGGGCGGTGATCGGGAGAGGGAGGGTGAAGTGATCGGGAGAGGGAGGGGGAGGTGATCGGGAGAGGGAGGGGGCGGTGATCGGGAGAGGGAGGGTGAAGTGATCGGGAGAGGGAGGGGGAAGTGATCGGGAGAGGGAGGAGGCGGTGATTGGGAGAGGGAGGGGGTGGTGATCGGGAGAGGGAGGAGGAAGTGATCGGGAGAGGGAGGGGGCTGTGATCGGGAGAGGGAGGTGCTGTGATCGGGAGAGGGAGGGGGTGGTGATCGGGAGAGGGAGGGGCAGTGATCGGGAGAGGGAGGGGGTGGTGATCGGGAGAGGGAGGGGGTGGTGATCGGGAGAGGGAGGGGGCAGTGATCGGGAGAGGGAGGGGCAGTGATCGGGAGAGGGAGGGGGTGGTGATCGGGAGAGGGAGGGGGCAGTGATCGGGAGAGGGAGGGGCAGTGATCGGGAGAGGGAGGGGGTGGTGATCGGGAGAGGGAGGGGGCAGTGATCGGGAAAGGGAGGGGCTGTGATCGGGAGAGGGAGGGGCTGTGATCGGGAGAGGGAGGGGGCAGTGATTGGGAGAGGGAGGGGCTGTGATCGGGAGAGGGAGGGGCAGTGATCGGGAGAGGGAGGGGCAGTGATCGGGAGAGGGAGGGGCTGTGATCGGGAGAGGGAGGGGGTGGTGATCGGGAGAGGGAGGGGGCAGTGATCGGGAGAGGGAGGTGCAGTGATCGGGAGAGGGAGGGGGTGGTGATCGGGAGAGGGAGGGGCAGTGATCGGGAGAGGGAGGGGGTGGTGATCGGGAGAGGGAGGGGGCAGTGATCGGGAGAGGGAGGGGGAATGATCGGGAGAGGGGGTTGGTCAATCAGGAAGGAGTGGAGCAGGAGTTGCCAACGGTCTTCAACACTGCAGTGGATCTGGGTGGAGCATTCGGGTAAGCATTAGAACAAAACCACTTTTGGTAGTGGCTTGCGGCGGTTCCTTTATGGACTGCTGGTTAGGCCACATGTAGATCATGTTTTCCTGAACACAACTGGTCCTGTTTCAGGCGCGGGCCCTGGATGCCTCTTTCTCTGCCTTTACCACTTGCGGCTCGTGATGCGCATGTGTATCCTGCCTGCCATATTGGATGCTTATGTGCTCATTTTGCACGTGGAAAACAGATGTGACCCCATCAAATTTCTCGGCCATTCAGTTGCAGTTTTGTGAGAGCCATATTGAAAGAAAAAAAAGAGTGCAACAGAGTGGAAGGCAATCAGAAAGACAGAAAGGAGATAGAAAGAATTTGAGAGTGAGAAACCAACGAAGAGACAGTTAACAGAAGAGGGAGAAACATTTTTTTTACACTTTCTTGTAAGCAATGTCACTGGAGTTCAACCAGTGTTTATAAATATCTGACCCTGTCTAATGTGAAGATCCTCAATATGATTGCTAGTATCTGCTTCAATTTTATGTGGTGAATGACGCTACAACAATGGAATATGTACTTCAGCCTCATACAGAGATCCTCACTGTGAATATCTGCTCCTGTATCAGATACAGAAGGGTCAATATTAACCCTGCCTATTTGCAAGAAAAATGCAAATGAGGGGGGTGGGGGGATGGAGGCCGTTAAAATTCAGTTTGGTAACTTCCAACAACGTTCCCGAACCGTTAACGACGGTCACCATTTTAACTGCTGACCTTCCGGCTTTGGGAAAGATGGCCGTCCCAGCCATTCGGGGGCCTAATTTACATGGTGAAGTCGCGGTCTGATGACATCATTCGGACACGCACACCATTTTAACTGTGGGGCCGACTAAGGGGTGTACAATCCCGGACCCGCCAACGAAAGCTGGCCGCAGGCAGCATCGTGACCAGAAGAGGCCAGGTAAGTTAACATTTTATTACGTTTTAACAGTTTCCTTGTGGTCCAGAAAAAGCAGGACTGCTCCTCCTGGCCCCCACAAGAAGACCTTGGACCTCCCCTGCCCCAGGCTTTCTTCCTCCCCGGACTGCAATCGTTCCCGACATCTCTCTTCCTGACTTACCTTGCCAGGGACCCTTTCCATGGGTATCTGGTGGTGCCCTGCTGCCATGCAATGTACCATTCCCCTCCCCCCCCCCCCCACCCCCACCCCGACCCCACCCCTGCCGCTGGCCTCCACGTCATTCCCAGCAGGAATCAATGCTGGAAAAATGCGAATGAGGTTTGGGAGTTAAAATCTCCCGGGGTCTGACGCTCCGGGGAACCGGATGATCGCCACTTTCTTCGGCCCTCGTACCCCCAATTCCCCGCCCCATGTTAAAATCGACCCCAGAGTCTCACTGTCACTCCAAATGTTTACACACAATCACATTGAAATACCTCAAGTATTTCACAGATTTGCTATGTGAAGATGATAAAGGAAGTTTCACCTGTGGTGAGGAAAACACTGTTGCTGTCACCCAGTGCACAGAGATTATGGGCAGTTACAAAGTTTGTTAACGTAGTGGCTCAAATTCACAGCAATAAAAATAATGACCTTCTACCCAATCCACACCATGTAACAATTTATTGTGTAACTTTACAAGTGCAGGTAACACTGTACTTTCAAAAACAATCACACACTAAAATAATCTTGGTTAACATGCTGTGCTGGCAGACTGCTGCCATTAACATAACAAGTCACTTTATTTTTCTAAAAGGACAATTGACATGTACATGAATTCTTTAGTTGGTTGTCGTTTTGGAGGCCATTATACTGCTTATTGATTTTTGTACTTATTAAGATGATGGCTCATTATTATCTCAGTGCAGCGATGGCTTTCTTCACTGTCAATAACTATCCATTCCATCCATACATCCAAGAACTAGCCTCCTAGCATCTATCTCAATGAGAATGGAAGTTCTAACTAGCTTGGGAACCCAGTTTTTTGTGTTTGAACCCAACATATGGTGTGCAAAGGTACGGGTGGGGAAATCGAATACTAAACGATTTCTGACATAACATGGATTTTATTTCTACTCACGGCTCTCTCAGGACTTACACAGTCACAAAATAACGGGGCGCTCTGTGTCAGAACATAAGAAGGTAGGAACGAGAAGTGACCATCTAGCTCATGAGTTGACATCTTCTTTAAAGGATTTTGTTGGGAATGCAAAGATTTGAAGGCCAGTATTTCGGTAAAATGTTTAAAACTATGGAAGTGTGGGAGCTTGAGAACAGCAGCCTACTGTTGACGTTCCACGTGTGATGTAAACAGCGTCTGCTCTGTATAACCTTTCCTGCTGAACTAAACTCAAGCGAGAAGCTTGTGGCGAGCAATGAGAAACAAAAGTGTAGCAAGGCAGCTGCAGTGAAACATTTGGGAACAGTCTATCTTTTCCTTAAAAATGTATAAAATTAACAATACAATTTTGGAATGCTTGTAAACAAACTTTTTTGTTTGAGTTGGCTAAAGATTTTCAATGTCTTGTTTATTCCTCTGCTTTTAAAAAACAATAACTTCTGGTTAGAGGTTCCCACGTGGCGAGCCTCCACATTTACAATCAAATACTTCCATATGTTTTTCACAGTTGATAATACACAACATTTTTTAAAGATTTAAACATTACATTTTAATACTTACATTTTGAAATATATTTTATAAAAATGGAATATATCTTTACATATACTGTAGCTTATATGTTGGTAGAAATATATGAAGATAGATCCATGCATTTCTTTTTTAATTATTTTCACGTATAAATCTTGCTGGTTTGGTTTTCAATTTGAATACTTTTTTTCCCTTCCCTTTTTCTTAACTGATTTGTCTGTGTGATGCTCCCTCTGAAGTTAAACATCAATCAGTTTAATTCTTCGCTGTAGTGAGGGAGTTAACTGTTCCATTAGTTTCATGAATTTCATTAGGTGAATTAGGAAAGAGCGACCATCAGCAGATGTGTCTAACTCCATTTGGGAGTCAGAGAGCTTCACACTCACAATCGCAGCAGAGCAGTCATTTTAGATCTCAATGCAACTAGTTTAATAATGTGTAATCTTTTAAAAAAAAACTTTTCTCAATATATTTTATCACTTGGCTAATTTGGCAAGCTAACCAACCAAGGGTTCATTGGCGTTTCATCCTCAATTAGTTTCCTCCATTCCTCAAATGGCTCTCATCAATATAGGCCAGACTTCAATGTTGATCCTTAATTAATCAGTTCCCCTTTTCAGCCATCATCTGATGCTGCTGACTCTGCTTCCTCGGAGGAGCTGCTGTTGTGGATTCTCCCGTCGCTCTTCATGCTGGTGAAGGTCTTCTTGAAGGCCTCCATCATGGCATGTGCTAGTTTTTTGGCTTCAAGCTTGCTCCTGCATTCCACTGCATGGCAATCCATCTGGTAGGACAAATCGTCATTGATCTCCCTGTAAAGCCATGCAAAGATGTTAGTGCTGACATTGTGATCCGCTGTGCAGTAGGCGATGCGTGCCACCTGGAAGGTATCCATTTGGACTGTTGCCTCCCTCTTTGCATCCAAATGGTGGAGACGGACTTGGAAAGGGCGTATCTCTAAAATGGCATTGGCTGATGATATGTCTTCATGGTCCAGTGTGTGCTTCTCCCACAACTCAATAACGGACCTTTCGGTGCACCCCGATGTAAACTGCGTCCCCCTCATGACCACTTTTCCTAAGTACCTAACCTGTGAACGAGAAAAGAATAAAATGCAATCACTAGAATGATCAGGTACAGCGGGGTGATAACAGACTCAAAGGTGACATGAACACAACATTTTGAGGGACAATAATTCACATTTTCGAGGTTCACAAGGTACAGCAAAGTCAAATGCAGGCTTGAGGAAAATGAATTACCAGAAGCACACTGGGCACAGTCAATGCATTATTATTGTTATTGTTAAGATGTGGGCTCCAATTTTGATCTCTTTACCACCCTATTTTTCAGCAGGAATGGGGCAGGAAGGAGACCGAAATAAACAAGCTTCCTGCTTGTGGCCCACCCATTGTCATTTTTGAGCAGGCCTTAATTGCTCCTGTCCAACTGGGGTCCTCTGACATACTTAGGGCCTCAATACCATTTTGATGGCAGTTAAGCATGAGTCCCACAGATTGCTGGACAAGCCCACGAAACAGAGCAGGAAATGGCCAGAACCAGCATCCCTTTAAAAGGACTGCTGGAAGGAGCGCTGAGAATAATTAAAAAATAATTTATTTGGCACTTTCTGGGCGGCAGGATGAGTATAATTTCTCTCGCTGCACCTTGCTGCTAGTCCTCCCCCTTTTAATAATGCATGTGTCATCCCCCCCCCCCCCCACCCACCCCCACCATGACCCCATCCTCCCCTTTAATCCCTTGGACAGGGCTGTTTTCTGTGGGTGGCCAGCCAGAATTCCTTACCCCTTCACAAATGGTGAGCTGCCTATCAGCACTCGGAACACGTTGGCAGCTCGCTAGTTGGATGCAAATAAGAACAGACCATCAAAAGGGGCCTTGCTGGCGGCACTGGGCAGGTGTTGCAATCGCTCTCCTCATCACCCCCCTAATGTACGCCGAAGATGAAAATCAACCCTGTAGTGTCTGAATGCTCCAATCTTAATAGGACATGACAACTTGCTCAAATATTTGGGGTCAGAACGATGGTGTACCAAAGGGCAAATATGTCTCGTGTTCCATTGCAACTCAGTCAAATTTTGTCTGATAACGCTCCTGTGAAGCAGCTTGGGAGGTTTGACTATGTTAAAGGTATATAAATGCAAGTTGTTGTTGTTGTTGAGATGACAGAGACCGTGGTCAAAGTCAACGCTCTGCAGGAAAGCACCTCCAGCAATTCAAAGAAAATATATATTTCCCTTTGCTTGTTATTCTTTCTAGCTTTTTCTTTGCCTTTCTCTTTATTTATGTTCTTCCTATTCCCCCACCGCCCCCCCACCCCTTCTCTCGCTGTTGATCTCCAGTCTTCTCTACAAGAACTTTAGTCAAAGGAGATTTGCTCATAAATTGCAGGGTCAATTCTGCTCTTATCACTTTTTAAAATTTGTAAACCGTTACATTTGTACAGGCAGAATTCGGTCTTGCAGGCCTCACATTATGCCTAATGCAAGCCCTTCACGGGAGGGCCAATTTTCCATGCATGTGCTGCTGGTCAGGGGCCTTGCCTGCTGGTCACGCATAAAATACCATGGTAACCTGATGTGACTGAATAGAGTACATAATCACCTCAGATTGGACAATCTTGCAGAGCATCTGGCACCAGCTAAATCATAAAGGTAGGAGCACTTGGTACCAAGTGTACAAGGATACATCTACATGCTGTGAATAACAAGGAGGCTATGAAGAGGGCCCATATAAAGATCCAAGTGGATCTTCACTAAGTCCCAGGAGACCCTGAAGAAAGCCTAGGGGCATAGGTCTTCCAGTCACGGACTTAACCTCACCAACAATCATGATCCAATATGGCGGGATCAAAATATGCAACTCCTTCGCAGCCTTTCCAACATATTTCAGGCACGTTTGGGTTCATACACAAGCACTTTCAGGAGCTGTCACTAAAAGTTGATCAGGCTGGCTGATTTTCCTCTCTATCCTGGGAGAATTGAGGTCAACTGTAGTGATCCCAATGGTGCCTGGGTGAAACCAGTTAACTCAGCACAGACCAGAAATTGAACCTGGTTAGAACATTTATAATCTGTACAGTTTCAGTGCCACATCATACTTACCCATGGAGCCATCACAAGAGGAATCAACATTGCACTTTTAAAAACATAAAGAATAAAATTGCAATTTTAGTAATGTCTAACAGATGGCAGAGATATTTGTCTCATACTGAAAAACACTTGGCAAGCAAATACAAATGTCTCTGGTTGCTGTACTTGCATTTAACTTCACTTAGAGCTTAAGGATAGCTCTGACAGATGCCTGTTGTCTTTATCCTGAACTTTCAGTCAACAAACTAAACCAAACAGATTAATCCTTCAGCTTTTCATTACTGTTCAGACACTGCAGATCCCAAACATGTTATTTTTTTCCCCCAAAATGTGAATGCCTGACATTTTTGTAATTTTATTATCACAGAAATAGTTCAAGCTCTTGCGTCAGAAATATTTGCAGTCTCCATGAAACCAGCCATTTGGAGTTCAGCAGCAGCTCTGTACTTTTTAAACTTCAAATACTTCCTTCCCTGAACAAGTTTCCGCATTGGGTATACTCACTGCTAGCGCTCACATATGTCAATAAATCAGGCTAAGTCAGGGGGAAAAGCATTGCATTCTAATGTGATTTTAAAGTTGCAAAGCATGCAAAAAACAAACAAATCTTTTTATTTGTGGAATTGAACACAAGCTACCACTGGTATAACATAAATCTAATCCACTGTTTCAAAAAATTCTGTAAACTAAATACTTCTCATTCATTTTTTTTTAAAGTGGATTTTCTTTTCATTCTTCTTTTAATACTGTAATGGGTTGGGGACCATGTCTTGTATTGTCCTCTATGCTGCTCTGTGATAACACCAACAAAATAAACTTCCACCCTGAGGTAGGGAGAACCTAGTTCACTGCATGATCACCATATTATTATAGACAAGCCGCATCCATTTTATCCACTCTCGGCAGTGATGGTTACATTCAAAATGTGCCTCAGTGCTTATTATGCTACAGTCATACCTCTAGAGTGCTACACGTTTCATGCCGTGCTCCACAGTCCTGGCACAAAGTTTGCCTTGTCCCTTTGCTACACGCCACCAGTGAATATTCTATATCATCTCCAACAGCTGCATTTTTATAAATACTACACATCCTGGCCATGTGCTATAGATTGTGCAGCACATTGGACCCTGAAGAGGTTAAGAAATATGTCCACAATATCAGAATTACAACCCGCAGTGCAATTCAGTTCTAACAATCGATTTGGACAGCCCTCTGTACAATTCTAATATCCACTTGATCAATACTTGCTGAACCAAGTGATTTCATGCAGCAGTACACTTTGCTGATCGTAGTTAAACAAAATAGATTTTATTGATTTTACTCACTGAGAATCAGCAGTAGAGGGCTACTAACATTAGAAATGACATAACTATGTTAGATAAAATGATACGCAAGATAAAAGCATTAGGCTAAAGTGTTAGAAGTGCAGATGTGTAATTTTCTACTGTTTATTTGCTTGGAGACCTGAGCTGTCTAAATGATAAAAGACATGACAGTTAGCATCAAAGAGTGACTCTTTCCCCATTTCCAAGGCATGTCATTGAGTTGATAGGCACGTCTCCATTTCTTGTCATATTGGCTTAGTAACTTTTTCCTCTTTATTCCCCCAAGTCTCATGGTTGCTTTTGTTGTTCTGGATTTGATTTTAGCATCAAGATAAGTCAATCCAGCTCTAATTGGTATTCCCACGAGCTGTTAAACTCTTCCCTGCTCATGAAACAGTGAAGAAAATCACTTCTGCTGCCCGTGTCCTAACTCGCACCAAGTCCCGTTCACCCATCACCCCTGTGCTCACTGACCTACATTGGCTCCCGGTTAAGCAACGCCTTTGATTTTAAAATTCTCATCCTTGTTTTCAAATCCCTCCATGACCTCGCCCCTCCCTATCTCTGTAATCTCCTCCAGCCCCACAACACCCTGAGATATCTGCGCTCCTCTAATTCTGGCCTTTTGAGCACCCCTGATTTCAATCGCTCCACCATTGGCAGCTGTGCCTTCAGCTGCCTAGGCCCTAAGCTCTGGAATTCCTCCCTAAACCTCTCCACCTCTCTTTCCTCCTTTAAGACGCTCCTTAAAACCAACCTCATCTGCCCTAATATCTCTATGTGGCTCGGTGTCAAATTTTATTTGGTAACGCTCCTATGAAGCACCATGGGATGTTTTACTACATTAAAGGTGCTATATAAATACAAGTTGTTGTTGCTCTATTCTGATCCTTACAAACTGTTGATCACTATACTTTAGGGCCAACACATTACTACTAATGGGATATGGATTTGGAAAGTCAGGTTTGATCCATATGGCTGCATGATCACCGCAAGTGGTGTTGGCAAAACTGGATTCAAGTTTAGTACCCATGATAATTTCTATAATTTGATGTTCTTCTGCAATTAAATATCTCAATTTCAGCAATTTAGCCTCAACTGTAACCTCAGATTCTCGTTGTCGGCCTTATCCACATAGGTGTTCAGGTCATTAGATAAGTATATTGGCTCTACTCTGGAATCATATGTACCTATAAATATTCTGTTGCCTGTCCACAGTAGCTCCCACGTGCAGTGTTAACAATCGGCAGTGATGTGCTGCAGGCTGCACAACGTAGTCTTGGAAGGAGACATAAGCCTGTTTCTGATTTAGAAACAGCAGCAAGCCTAGACTCAGGAGCAGAACTGTTGGAGGAAAACATGGCAGCCAATTTGTGTACAGCAGGGCCCTACAAACAGCAATGAGATAAATGATAAATGAATCTATGTTGATGGTGCTGATTGAGATATGAATCTTGACCAGCACACCAAGAGAATTCAACTAAAACCAGAAAATGCTGGAGAAACTCAGCAGGTCAGGCAGCATCTGTGAAGAGAGAAACAGAGTTAATGTTTCTGAAGAAAGGTCATCGACCTGAAACGTTAACTCTGTTTCTCTCTTCACAGATGCTGCCTGACCAGCTGAGTTTCTCCAGCATTTTCTGTTTTTATTTCAGATTTCCAGCATCTGCAGTATTTTCTTTTTGTAAGAGAATTCAACTGTTCTTCTTCAAATAGTGTCATGGCATCTATTGCATCCACTGAAATAGGCAGACAGGGACTCGGTTCAATGTCTCATCTGACAATGCAGCAATTCTTCAATACTGCAGGAAGTGTCAGCCTAGATTGGGGCTTAAGCCCATGACCCGCTGACTCACAGGCAAGAGTGCTGCCACTGATCCACGCAGTTAGTCACGTATGACCTGCCTTCATTAACCCAAACGTGTTTCAGTCTTGGTTATACAAGTTCATTGTCCTCACACTGTTGGGTACAGAAACTCCAAAGCGAGTTCTCCAATTACATCTGTGACATCCATTGTTTAAACAAAAATATTTAAAACAACCAATAGCAATGGGCAATATCCAAAATGATGTTAAAATTCATAATTCTCTGTAATGGTCTGATTTTTTTTAAAGTACAGATAGCTACACTCTCTCTTTAACAAGACCCTGATAGTGACACTCCCTATTTTAATTTTGTCCTTTTACAACAAACAGTACAAAATGGAGCCTTGACACTTGCGACATTTCAGCAGTTACTGGCCTTGTCCTTGGCTTTCCCAAGATTCATCCACTAAGCACTTCCATATGCTTTTGTACATGTGCTGACAATTACTAGCTGCGTAAAACTTACTTCTGGAATACATTTAGTTTTCTAACCATGAAATAAATGTGGGAAGAATATGGGATTTTTTGAGCAGTGGTTGTATTAATAGTTTCTTGCTGCGCCTACTGCCATTGATCCCACCATTTCCCTATAAAAATAGTTTGGAGCATTCCTTTTTTAAAACAATATCTTAAATGGTACTCTACTACTGAAGCAATTTTGTTGTTTTAGATTTATTGCTATCACAAAAATTGGCCATATGATTAATACATATTTTTAAAAGCACATTCCATACCAGTCACAGTCTAGACCATTAAAGCCCTCCTTTACACCATTGTTTCTCATATAGGAAGCATGTAAACCTGCGTGTTTCTGTGTGTTGGGGGAACACGTCTGCTCATATGAATTCTCTATTCACGAGGAAACCATGAATATAGCTGTGACAATTGAAGCACATTTGTCTACGGTTTAGCTTGGTTTCTTTCATTCTGCTACAGAATCTAAGAGGTTAAAAATTTGCTTCACACAGAAATCATGTCCCAGCTTAATTCAATACATTGGTGCGACAAGGAATTGGTTGCTTTGCGGGCAGTTACTTTAGGGAGGAGCCAAGCCACTCAATTCAGGTACAATCATGCTATGTGATTTGTTCAGATTGGCACCTTTTTGAGCTTAGCAGACAGTTATTAAATTCTGCTTGGCAAAGATTTATCAGCCTGTCTTTGTCACATCACTGAGGTGATCTGGAGCTTTTGAAGTAAGGTTTGGAGTGTATCTGTCTGAAATTTTGAGGAATGTTAACTAGCCAGATACTTCCGCAGCTGATGAAAGGATAAAATTAAAACTACATATAAAAATGAATCAACATTTAGCTGGTGATACTAGTGGCAGGAAAGGTTTGACTTGATAAATATAAGAGAATCATACAACATTTATGACATGAATCTGTCATTCATGACTTATGAAATAATACTGCGTGGCCTGCGGGTGGCGCTGTCCAGGGAGAATATAAATACTCGGGCACGGGCCCAGCTTGCGCAGGACATTCTTAACAGGAACTAGTGAAGGACACAACTAGACCTCCATGTTGTAAAACAGTTGATTAAAGCTTTGTTTAACGCTTAGACCAAGTGCCTAGTAGTTTTCTTACGTCAATCTAATTGGCTCAAGTGTAAATTTTACTATAGTGGGCCAGAAATTCGGCACTTGCCGGGTGACTACGTGCTGTGTACTCACCCGTAAGGCCTCCTGAAGTGCCGGTTTCCTGCATGCACTGCGCATGCGCGGGAAAACCGGAACTTCCGTTCCCCTGAAGGGAGGGGTTCAGAGGTGAACCGCGTGCGCGGGAGAGGCTGCGCGCATGCAGCGAACTTTGTTTTTTTTTCAGGTTTCTCCGGGAAGGTAAGTATGGAAGAAGCTGCGCTTTTAAAAAGGAGGCGCAAGACCCGTTTTTAACAAGGTAAGTGGTTAATTAATTACAATTTAAAACTTTTGTCAACAGGTTTATCTTTTTTAGATACTTTAAAGAAAGGTAAGTTTAGTTTTAGCACTGTTAAAAAGTATTTTAATTTTTTCAAAAATTAAAATTTTTGTTTAAAGTAGTTAATTTATTTAACTTATAGTTATTTTAAAAATGTGATGGTTTTTAAAAAAATTATTTGAAGTTTAGCTGTTGTTTTGGGGCCGATTTCAATTCATAGATTTGACAGGTCTGAATGAAAGATGGTCTGCTGCCATTGGCTCTCCATGGCCCACGTGATCCCAGGGGACGCATCGCACTAACTACGCCCTGGGAAACACAAGCACTGCGCGCCGGCAGCTGCAGGAGGCCCAGGAGCTGAAGTCCCCGTGGGCCCAGAGGTCAACGGCAGGCGCGGTAGGTAGGTGCGCGCGCGATCCTTGCACCCGCGGGAAGCCAGGGAGCCGAATTTCTGGCCCAGTGTATTGCTACTGGATCACTTGGGTACAGTTTGAAGGGTTAGGTACTATGTTATGTATGTATAATGTAAATAACGGCCTAAAGAGGTAGTGCTGTGCCACTATAGAAATAGAGAAAGCATGTCGAACTTAATTTGGGTGGGTGGGGGGGCGCAAAGTTTTCATGGCTAGCTGGAAGCCAGAAAGCTGCCGGAAAACATGTAAATAAAATTATATCTTGCATCTGAGTCCATTCTCAGAAGAATCCGTACTGTATCATGGTGCAGCCGTAGCGTGACAAATGAGAAGTGCAGGAACCCTTGCACATCTAGGAAAATATCACATGGATCATTGGGTCATACACAGTACAATGAACCAATTCCAAATAAACAGCTCGGTTTGGAAATGAATAAAGTTATTAATTCTAACTAAATATTAATACAAAATACACAGCACGTTATAACCATGCATACTTGGTGCTGCATGAAATTATAAGAAAACATTATTGACAAAGCAAATTCCATTTAGTTTATAAAAGTCACTGAGCTGAGTTTAAAGGAATTTCCATGGGGGCCTGTGATAACTGGCTGCGGAAGTACTCTCCGAGTTCTGGTGTCAGCTGCAGACCAGTTTATTTGAAGCCAAATCTTCACATACTGTTTTGGATTAGAGATGAGTATAGTATAGTCATGAATGCAGATCCCACTGTGGCAATTTGTGAAACTAAAATCAATAAATTTGGTAATTTATGGGCTAGCACCAGAAAAATTATATAGAATTTACAGCACAGACACAGGCCATTCAGCCCATTAGGCCTGTGCTGGTGTTTATGCTCCACATGAGCCTCCTCCCACCCGACTTCAAAACGGCCATGAAAGCTGCTGAATTGTCACTAATGCCCTTCAGGGAAGGGAACTTGCCACCTCTACTCAGCCTGGCTTACATGTGACTCAAGTCCACACTATGTGGTTAACTTTTAATGCCAGTTGAAGTGGGCTAGCAAGCCACTCAGTTGTCAGAGCAAGTAGGGTTGGACAATAAATGCAGCCTTGCCAGTGTTGTCCACATTTTGAAAACAATTTTTTAACAAATCCACCTGTGGACTGGAGGCTCATGAAGTTTCATAACCATCGGGGAAGATACATGCCTGATTGACAGCAGAGTGTGTAATTAAGTTTATATGGCTAAAGCCACGCTTTCATTTAGTGTTGTATCACCTTTGTCCAGTTAATTAACGGTTTAACTTCCATGAGGTAATTAGATGCAGCATCATCTCTGAAGTCATGACAAGCATTTTTTTTTATCATTTGTGGGGCAAATTTAATTCTTTTAAGTAGGGAATCCAATTGTTCCTTGCCATTACTCAATAGACATACTAGCAATGCAGATATTGCACAATTATCTCGGCAATAACAGAATTGTACTATGATATTTACTATGGTTTCCTTGATGTGCTGTAACAATGGCAAATAATCAAGCTCTCAAGTGGTTTATCAAGCTGGAAAGAAACTGTTGGTGGTTGGAGCTATCGTGTTTTCCATTACAGACTAAAAGGACATTTTTCAGCTGACTTTTTTCAGATGCTTCTGGTGTTCTTGTACCTGGTTTCATCTTCAAAGTCTTGTATGATTTGTATGTTATGTCTCAGTAGCTTGTCTGCATACCTAAGTATGGTATCTCGCTGCTGCAGTAACTCAGAAGAGAGAGACACACTTCATAAAGGTGTTACATATTATACCTAAATCCTGGATGAATTCAGGAGATTGCAGTCCTGTCAACAGTTCATTGTATGTAGCCCTGTCTCTATATTGTCTCCTTTTGTTTTCTGAGGTGGCAAGGAAATGAGCACAATTGCCTCAAATTTATTCAGCACACACTGATTCCTAACATATGTCCAGTTTTATTTAGCTATAAATCCAGTTTTTCGGCACATTCTCACAATTCCTTTGGTTAAGTGGTGAACAGCTGTAGTTTATCCATAAATGTCTGTAAATGGGTTGAAACTATTCACTTCATTGATAGCATCTCCAACTACTAATTCCATCCTGTGATTTAGATAATGGCATATTACAATGTCTGGATATTTAGCTTGAAGGCACTGACCAACGTCTACTTTCCTACCAAACATTGCATGAGTACTGTCACTGGCAAATACAACTAAATTGCTGTGCAAAGATGGATCAGCAAATCCATGACTATCAAAACATTCAACCAAGCTCTCAATGATAGTTTCTGATTTCTGATCAGGGTTTTCCAATAGATCCAAGAGCATGTGGCGAGAGTCATTTGTTTTCTCAGTATTATATCTAAAATATACCACTAGAACAGTTTTAATGTAGATTCGTCCATTAAAATGCTTACCAGTATTCAGATCATGCTGGACTAGTTGAACTGCAGCAAATAAATGGACTTGATCTCAGAACTGGACTGCACTTGTGTTATAGTGCAACAGATATCAATGACCATATTGCCAAGGAGATGCAAAAGAAAATCTACAATCAGATTAAAGCAACGAGGGAACAGGCTATTTTAGATCTAGTATTGTGCAATGAGAAAGGGTTAATTAATAACCTTGTAGTAAAGGGGCCTTTAGGGAAGAGTGACCATAATATGATAGAATTTTATATTAAGTTCAAAAGTGATTTAGTTAAATCCAAAACTAGGGTCTTAAATCTCAACAAAGCAAACTACGTAGGTATGAGGGGCGAGTTGGCTAAGGTAGATTGAGAAACTACATTAAAAGGTATGACGGTAGACAAGCAATGGCTAGCATTTAAAGAATGAATACATAATTTACAACAAATATACAGTCCTTTAAGGCACAAAAACCCCACAGGAAAAGTGGTCCAACCGTGGCAAACAAGAGAAGTTAAAGATAGTATTAGATCAAAGGAAGAGGCTTATAATGTTGCCAAAAAAGAGCAGTAAGCCTGAGGATTGGGAGGATTTTAGAATTCAGCAAAGGAGGACCAAGAAATTGATAAAGAAAGGGAAAATAGAATGAGAGTAAACTAGCGAGAGACATAAAAACAGACTGTAAAAGCTTCTATAAGTATGTAAAAAGGAAAAGATTAGCGAAAATAAATGTGGGTCCCTTACAGGCTGAGACAGGAGAAATTATAATGGGGAATAAGGAAATGGCAGGAAATTAAACAAATACTTTGGGCTGGATTTTCCCAGCCCTAAGGAGGCGGGTTTAGAGGCGGGGCTGCTGGGAAAATAGGAAAAATTGGGAGCGGGTCCCAACCCCGCTCCCAACCCGCCTCCGAACCATCTTCCCAGGAGGTGGGTCCCCGACTCGCGCAGGGACCCATCTCCTAGCGGCAGGAAGGGGATTAGAGCCAATTAACTGCCTGTTAACAGGTAGTTAACAGACAGTTTAGAGGCTTTCCCCATTTTCAGCCTGCTGATGCAGGCTTCCCGATGACAGGAAGCTCTGCCAGGGTCAGTGAGGCGAGCTGTGGGTCTGCTGCAGTGTAAGTGTGCAAATGACAGCTGCAGAGGTAGTGTGATGGGTGCAATTGTGAACAGGTAAGTATGACAGGTGAGAGAATGTAGTGAGAAATAATTTTATTCTGTTTATATGTATCTGAAGGTGACAAGATTTGATGTTTCTGTGAAGCCTCATCTGATCGGGAGAATTGACAGATGGCTTCTGCAATCTCACATGCAGCTGCCATCTGTTTTCTCCTAAGGAGAGAATCGTTGGTGAGCCTGGGTACAAGGGCTCATCTTTGGACAGTGATTGTCAGTGTTTGAGAACACCTCAATGCTGTCAAACACTGACAATTCATCTGTCAAAAAATTATGGGGCCTGTCCCTTTAACAAAACCGGCATTGACATCATCTGACACCGGCTTTCCCTTAATTGGCCGGCAAGCCCGCAGGGCGGGCTTAACAAAGCCAATCAGGGCAAAATAGCGTTTGTTCATTAGACGTCGCTGGGGGCGGGACTAGAACCCGGAAGGCAGCAGTCCCGCCCCCAACTCGTCTTGGCTGGCAAAATCCAGCCCTTTGTGTCTTCAGGAAGAAGACTCCAAAAACCTCCCGGAAATAGTTGCGATCCAAGGGTCTAGCGAGAATGAAGAACTGAAAGAAATTAGTATTAGTAAAAAAATAGTACTGGAGAAATTAATGGGACTGAAAGATGATAAATCCCCTGGACCTAATGGCCTACATCCGAGGGTTTTGAAAGAGGTGGCTATTGAGATAGTTTTTGCATTGGTTGTCATTTTCCAAAATTCCATAGATTCTAGAACGGTTCCCACGGATTGGAAGGTAGCAAATGTAACCCCACTATTTAAGAAAGGAGAGAGAGAGAAAATGGGGAACTACAGACCAGTTAGCCTGACATCAGTAGTAGGGAAAATGCTAGAATCTATTATTAAGGACGTGGTAACAGAGCACTTAGAAAATAATAATAGGATTAGGCAGAGTCAACACGGATTTATGAAAGGGAAATCATGTTTGACGAATCTGTTAGAGTTTTTTGAGGTTGTAACTAGCAGAATAGATAAGGGGGAACCAGTGGATGTGTATTTGGATTTTCAGAAGGCATTTGATAAGGTGCCACACAAGCGGTTATTAAACAAAATTAGGGCTCATGGGATTGGGGGTAATATACTAGCATGGATTGAGGATTGGTTAACGGACAGAAAACAGAGAGTGGGAATAAGCGGGTCATTTTCAGGTTGTCAGGCTGTAACTAGTGGGGTACCGAAAGGATTAGTGCTTGGGCCTCAGCTATTCACAATTTATATCAATGATTTGGATGAGGGGACCAAATGTAATATATCCAATTTGCCGATGATACAAAGCTAGGTGGGAATGTAAGTTGTGAGGAGGATGCAAAGAAGCTTCAAGGGGATATAGACAGGCTAAGTGAGTGGGCAAGAACATGGCAAATGGAATATAATGTGGAGAAATGTGAAGTTATCCACTTTGGTAGGAAAAATAGAAAAGCAGAGTATTTTTTAAATGGTGAAAGATTGCGAAATATTGGTGTTCAGAGGGACCTGGGTGTCTTGTACACGAATCACTGAAAGTTAACATGCAGGTACAGCAAGCAATTAAGAAAGCAAATGGTATGTTGGCCTTTATTACAAGAGGATTTGAGTATAAGAGTAAAGACGTCTTACTGCAATTATATAGGGCTCTGGTGAGACCACACCTGGAGTATTGTGTACAGTTTTGGTCTCCTTACCTAAGGAAGGATATACTTGCCATAGAGGGAGTGCAATGAAGGTTCACCAGACTGATTCCTGGGATGGGGGGATTGTCCTATGAGGAGAGATTGAGTAGACTAGGCCTATATTCGCTAGAGTTTAGAAGAATGAGAGGTGATCTCATTGAAACATACAAAATTCTTACAGGGCTTGACAGGGTAGATGCAGGGAGGATGTTTCCCCTGGCTGGGGAATCTAGAACCAGGGGTCACAGTCTCAGAATAAGGGGTCGGTAATTTAGGACTGAGATGAGAAGACATTTCTTCACTCAGAGGATGGTGAATCTTTGGAATTCTCTACCCCAGAGGGCTGTGGAGGCTCAGTCGTTGAGTATATTCAAGACAGAGATCAATAGATTTTTGGATATTAAGGGAATCAAGGGATATGGGGATAGTGCAGGAAAGTGGAGATGAGGTCGAAGATCAGCCATGATCTTATTGAATGGCGGAGCAGGCTCGAGGGGCCAAATGGCCGACTCCTGCTCCTATTTCTTATGTTCTTACGTTCAATTCAAGGTAAGATAGCCATTCCCGGCCCGGTGGTAAGCAATGTTCTCCCTAATTTTTTCGGGCTGCGCGGAATTTCACGTTTGAAAAGCCAGTCCCGGGCTGCGCAGCTTAGCGGGAACGTTACTGGTAAGCCATGTGGAAAATCTTTGTGGTCCAGTTCAGATGCTTGCAATCTATCTACAAGTTTCGCCATAATTTCTTTTTTTAATTTTCCTCCAGAAAATTGACTGCTGTCTTGTTGACCATTGAACTTTTGTGTTCTGATAACTTCTTTCTCAGGGATCATAACTGAGAATCTCTTGCATTCAGGCAAGTTGAATTGAAAAGATTGGTGAAGCATCTCTAACTAATGAACCGCACCAGATCCGAGACTCTCACTGCCAGGTTCAGCAAATCTCTGACTGAAAAAACGCACACAAAAGAATGCTAAACAGCGGAATGAGTGGAAATACGGGCTATGTAATGAAATTCAAGGACAGTTCCCACCACCCCTCACAACCAACTATGTTTTCCATTAATAAAACTGATTTAACTGAAAAAAATAGTTGTTTTTCAGGTCAAAATGATCTGGTCTTTTGTTATCAGGTAATAATTGCCTAGTGATCATTTCAAGTTTGCCAGGGCAAAGTGAAAACAAACAGATGCAGTTTGAAAGGTTAAAACGTGCGGATATCAAGAGAATCTGCTGAAACAGTGGAATCTGTGGAAATTCCATGCCTGCAAGCTTCCACTGACCCTGCTCCAAATTCTTTCTATGACTTTTTGAAAGGGGTAATGATGATAAGACTCCGACTTTCAAATTTATATTTCTGATGCGTTTTAGTGAAGGATGTCAGGGCTGGGGGATGGAACACGTTTCTCTTTGGGCACTCGGGTTCAGTTCAAAGCATTCCCATTTCCCATAGCATTCAACCTTATGGCCTTTTCTAATTGAGAGCGACAACTTAATGTCTGGACAGTTTTGTGTCGTCCACAATCAGTAGGAACTGGATTGAGACTGCTCAAACCCATTTCAAGTAGAAGCTGCCAAACACAGGAAACTTTCATCGCGTCAAGCTGAGCTGGATTTGAACCCAGGTTCCAGATGTAAAAGGACAATGTGCTAACTCACTGTGCTTTCCAATCATCTTTCCAGACTTCCAAAAAAAAATGTCCTGATGTTGAGACGGCCTGAAAGATTGGAGCATTAACAGTTGTCCCTGGGTTAGGCAGGGGAAGAAAATCACTCCTGATTGCTATCCAGCAACTCCTGCTAGGAAGTGCGTGTATGACGTCGGGTGAAAACAGGATTGGGCTCAACTGTGATGACCTCCAGGGTTAAATAGCCTACTGAAACGCACAGTCCAGACTCACACTTGAAGAATCACTACTTGGGCAATGTATCAGAGGGGTGTCAATCAATGTTCTCTCTAATTTTCTTTTTCGTGCGCAGTCCCTTTAATTTTGCCGCACGTGCGCGGTATCTTTTCCAACGGCAACAGCTGGTGAGCGGCCTGCGTGGGACCTCCCGATCGATGCATGGCCACGCGCCCACGCACCTTAGGGGGAACATTGGTGTCAATGCCAATAGCAGCTTACTCCAGCACGAATTAACCTTCAGGAGAGGAGGGCGAAAATTGGAAATACAAAATGAAATAAAAGGGGAACCTGATGGTGAGGATCTAGACTGGAATTTCATCCAACATCGGGCCATATAATGACAGAAAATCGCCTCCTTGCCCCTTCCAGCACTGTGGTAAATTTTCCTCTCCCCACACCCAGCAGAGATCTCGGCTGCCCAAACTTCGACTGTCCCACTGAATTTAAATGATAGTGGGGGCCGTGAAGACAGGGAAACGGGTTGATTTGCTGGTATTTGCCATCTGTGCCATCCACCCACCATTTTGATGATCGGGCCTCATTATCCTATCACAAGTGAGCTGCCCACGAGTTTTCCAACGCTACTGGGCAGCTCGACAAAGAGGGGGTCGCCATTTCCGGCAGGCCCATCTTCATAAAAAGAGAGGCAGCATCTCTTAAAGAGAGATGCTCCCTCTCTGAAAACGAGAACAGCGGGTTAGCATTGTAGCACTGTGCGGCCACATTGAGCATCACCAATGTCCCAAGGAATGGCACTACGATTCTCCGATGCAGACCTGGAGATTTTAGTGCAGGAGTTGAGGTCAGGCAAGGACCTCCAGTTGCCCTCAACAGAGACTCGCACTCCCAGGCAAACCCTTGCGGCAGACCCGGAAGGATATCCCTGAGCAGGCCATTGGCACCAGCCTCACCCCCAGGGTCATGGCTTCAGTGCCAGGAGTATTTTAATGCACTCCCCCTGACCGGTCCAAGCAGCTGCAGCACAGCTTCAGTATTCCGAAGACTTGCATAAATTTACAGCTATGTGACAATCAGTGCTTACTTACACATCTTTTGAATGATGCACCAAACTTTAGAGTGTCCCTTTAAATAGCCACAGTTTAGTTCATCTACTGTCCACTTTCCTGAGCGGGTCCTTCACTGAGCGGCTGTCCCGATTTTTCCTGTCAAAATTGCTGCGGGATCCCCAGTCGAAGATTTAAATAGTGATGTCGCTTGATGCAGGTGAACACTCCGCCCTCAACCCGCTTACCTAGGGAAAATTCTGGCCTCTCTGTTCCCAAAGGACACCAGCCAACAAGATCAATCTTCAAACTAATGGTCCAAGGATAATTTGTTAGCTATTCATCAGTCTTATTCATAAGACTAAAACTAGTGTCTAGAGGCCTCGGTTCAAATTTTCCCTTGCACCTCTGGCTTGTCAGTCTAAATCTAGATCAAAATGAAATTCTCCTGTCTCTGATGCCATGTTTATTCCAGCTCCTGTTAGTTGAAAGTCCACACAAAACTAGGCTGAATTCTGACTGCAAATGGCACCAAATGCCCAGCTTTACATAGGCAGGGAAGAAGGCGGCCAATGTGGATAATTTATAGTGGTGGATTACATTGATCTCATTGAGAGGCATAGTCGGTTAACACAACATCTTTTCACCTCTGGAACTTGTGTTAAAATTTAGCTTAAGCTGATGGAATGAAACTTTCCTTTCTATGCTAGCTGTAAAGATCTTAGTCTAAATCCAGTTCCAAGTAGGCATGAATCCACAAAACATAATGAGCATCATTCAGGGCAACTTGGCATTAAATGGCCAGTTACACTCAAAGGCCAAAAGGATGTCTGCTATGGGAAATTGAAAAAAGCCACATTGGTGCGGTAGGTACTGCTCTTCTGAGGGTGGCTTTTAGGCACATCTGACATCCTTCACTTTAATAAACATAAAAGGAAAAAATACATTTTGTCTAAAACAGCCAGTTCTCTCACCGTTCAGCATGCTTGTGAAGTTTACAACCAGACAGAGAAGACTGACCAGTTTCCATGCCTAACAGGCCAGTATTCATTTCAAAATTCTTGAGGGAGCTGGGTTTCGCAATGTATTGCAGCACTGTTCTTTCAGTTCTAGGACTTGAGTTGAAATGTGGCCTAGAGTGGAAAGAGTGTTGCGAAATGATAACTCTCTTTAACAGCTGGTCAGTGTCGAGCAGCCTCTGTTCCCAATGGACACCAGCCAACAAGACCAAACTGCCTTGCAGATATTACACATTCTTTGGACCCTTTTGGCTGTAGAAAGCATGAGAGTGGTAAACTGGGACTCTTCTGAGATTTGAACTGATGCATATTGTCAGAGCAATACAGAAAAAAACCCCAAAGATGATGGAACTGCATAGCAGCTCAGGCAGCATTTGCAAGAGAACATTAGTTTAATGCTTTGGGCGAGATGTTTCAACTGCAGCTCCACTGAAAGCTCCTACCTGAAACATGAACCTATCTTTTTCTTACAGATACTAACTGACCTGCTGTGCTATTTTTGGCTTTTTGAATTTTAGTTCAGGGTTCCGGCAGTGCTGATGTTTTTCCTGTACTGGTGTCAATACAGGAAAGGGTCTGCTTTGTATCCGACCAGCCATTGATATAAAAGTGCTCAATGTATTCATGGGGTTAAAAATATCAGTCTATCACCAGTTGCTTTAAAGGTGCAATGTTACCTCCGCAAGCAAATTTCGGGCAAGCCCAGTTCCTGGAAAAAACAGGGTTGTGAGTTAGTTTTTATTAACAGTATTGGTAGGGTGGACAGTGACATCTTCAATGCTGATCAAATATCATACATACAGTTCACATACAGCTCAGCTTCTTCAATAAGCTCATATACAAAACACTGAGGGGGAAAAATTCAGTATCGCCCTGTTTGGGGCGCAATTATCGGCCGGGCGCAAAGATTAGCGCCTGGCGCTAATTATCGCCTCCGACTGCAAACTTGACTTTTATCGCCCCTGGAGGTGATTGGAGCGCTAAATTAGGCGCTACACATCTGTCTTAAGGCGCAAAGGCCGAGGAGCGAGGCGCTAACTCCGAGCGCTGGCGAAGCTCATGTGATGTCAGTCAGCAATGGAACACAGACACAATGGCCCCGGCCAGTTCTTAAAGGAAGGGTTGACCTTGCTTTCCATCCACATCCTGCTCATTGCAGCCTTGAATCTCAGCCTGGAGAGACCTGTACATCAAATCTGCTGGAAATAACAATGGAGAGACCCAGGGAAAGAGCTCAGACTGCAGCCCCCACAGTCTCTTCTAAATCGATACAAGGATGAGCAAATCAAAATGAACCTGCAAAGTGCTGCTCAGTACCCAAAACTCCTTCACACAGTGTTGAATCTCTCCAGAAGTCTCTCTCTCTCTCTCAGAATGCGTGGTTCAAAAATGTCGCCAACAAAAAAAGGCAGGAAGCGGTCGCCTTTAAATAGCGCTTCCCCAGTCCCTTCCTGACTGCAAAACGCTCCCCTCAACCTGTCGTTGCTAGCGGCAGGCGGTAAGGCAGGGGGCGCCACTCAATATCCGCTCCGGGGCGCTACCGGGGCGTTGCGCACTCGACTGACGTCACGATCTGCCGGCGCAGGAGATCGTGGCGGTACTGTTTAGCGCCGCCGCAAAATGTCTAGTTAATTTCGCGAGCGGCGCAAACATCGCCGTGCCCGGGCGCTAGTTGCTTTGCGCCCCATTAGCGCCCTCTTAAGGCGCTAACGGGAGGTGCAACCAACTGAATTTTTCCCCATGAAAATCTTAGCATCGCTGGTATATGCAAGTACTGTATTCATTTTCTTGATGAGCAGATATAATCAGAATATATATTTACAGCCTATAATTAAATAAAAATATCCTTTGCTTCCTTGTTTTCTCTAATTTAACCAGTTGCTATTTTCCCTATCACTAAGAATTGTGGGGCTTTGTGGGAGGGATGGGGGAGTTATGTCCATCCTGAATAGAAAGCCTACTTGCAGCTCCCAAATCAGTTGTGTCGCTCTACCCTGGCTTACTGTCGCTCAGTGATCACCCTCACTCACAATGCTCGCCGAGCCTTTGCTCTCTGTCCCTCACAGCGCCTTCCCTGAGCTCTTGCTCATCCTCACTTGCAATGCTCGAGTTCTTATTCACAACCATTTGAATCTTCAATTTTTTATGTGCACAATGCTCGCGAGTCCTCACTTACTCTCTTCAGCAACGCACCAGAGTAATGCGGGAATGGAGAGTCCGGACCCAATCCACACACAGCCCAGTAAAATTAGACTACTCTTGTTGGACTCTCAGCTTTAAATGCTGAGTGCTGAAATGATCAATCAGATCTACCCAGAGAGAAAGGCAGTCCCTCGCCACATCACTGCCTTCATCACTCATATTTCATTCAGTGCAATGTTTAGATACAGTAAAGATTTGTAAATACTTTAACCAGATAAACTGAGTCCTGGTCAACTCCATTATCTTAATGTTTGTGTTTACTTAATATTTCACAACCTTACAGTGCTTTGTGAAAAAAAAAATCAATACAATTCAGTAAGAAATTTAGCCAAATAACAGAAGAACAACCAACAGCAACCCTGAGTGATAACTGCACCGTAACCAGGTCTTAGTGCTGTCTGGAGAGTGTTTCACCGCACATCTATCGAGTGATTGGTTCAAAGCATTTGCCCATCGAAAATATTGCCTTGTTTCACCTAGATTCGCATCCAGACCTCCTAGTCCCGGTCGACATGCCAGCTGACAGTGTGTTTAATAAAGAGTTGCTTTTTGGAAACCTGAGCATTGAGAATTGATCATTGGTCTTTCATGTAAAGAGCGTTTGGATAGTCTAAACTGCAGTCAATGGATTGAAAATGCCTTGTACATGGAAAATACTTCATTCGAATTGATCAAAGTGGGTCTTAAATAGGCGCCAGTGAACTGGCAGGGTTTCCTCAAGTTCTGAACTTGTGCTCCAGAACTAGCCGCGCCTCTAGCCAAGCTGTTCCAGTACAGCTACAACACTGTCAACTACCCGACAAAGTGGAAAATTGCCCAGGTATGTTCAGTCCACAAAAAGCAGGACAAATCCAATCTGGCCAATTACCGCCCCATCAGTCTACTCTCAATCATCAGCAAAGTGATGGAAGGTGTCATCGACAGTGCTATCAAGCAGCACTTACTCACCAATAACCTGCTCACCGATGCTCAATTTGGGTTCCGCCAGGACCACTCGGCTCCAGACCTCATTACAGCCTTGGTCCAAACATGGACAAAAGAGCTGGGGTGAGGTGGGAGTGACTGCCCTTGACATCAAGGCAGCATTTGACCGAGTGTGGCATCAAGGAGCCCTAGTAAAATTGAAGTCAATGGGAATCAGGGGGAAAACTCTCCACTGGCTGGAGTCATGCCTAGCACAAAGGAAGATGGTTGTGGTTGTTGGAGGCCAATCACCTCGGTTCCAGAACATCGCTGCAGGAGTTCCTCAGGGCAGTGTCCTAGGCCCAACTATCTTCAGCTGCTTCTTCAATGACCTTCCCTCCATCATAGGGTCAGAAGTGGGATGTTTGCTGATGATTGCACAGTGTTCAGTTCCATTTGCAACTCCTCAGATAATGAAGCAGTCCATGCCCGCATGCTGCAAGACCTTTACAACATTCAGTTTTGGGCTGAAAAGTGGGAAGTAACATTTGTGCCACACAAGTGCCAGGCTATTACCATTTCTAACAAGAGAGAGTCTAACCGCCTCCCCTTGACATTCAACGGTATTACCATTGCCGAATCCCCCACTATCAACATCCTGGGGGGGTCACCATTGACCAGAAACTTAACTGGACCAGCCACATAAATACAGTGGCTACAAGAGCAAGTCAGAGGCTGGGTATTCTGCAGCGAGTATCTCACCTCCTGACTCCCCAAAGCCTTTCCACCATCTACAAGGCACAAGTAAGGAGTGTGATGGAATACTCTCCACTTGCCTGGACGAGTGCAGCTCCAACAACACTCAAGAAGCTCGACACCATCCAGGACAAAGCAGCCCGCTTGATTGGCACCCCATCCACCACTTTAAACATTCACTCCCTCCACCACCGGCGTACCGTGGCTGCAGTATGTACCATCTACAAGATGCACTGCAGCAACTCCCCAAGGCTTTTCAATAGCACCTCCCAATTCTGCGACCTCTACTGCCTAGGACAAGGGCAGCAGGTGCATGGGAACACCACCACCTGCTAGTTTCCTGCCAAGTCACACACCATCCTGACTTGGAAATATTTGCCATTCCTTTATCGTTGCTGGATCAAAATCCTGGAACCCCCTACCAATGTCCCTCTAATTTTTTTTTGTACTGCGCAGGCCACAAACTCCTTTGAGTGCGACCTATTCGTCCGTGAGCAAATTTTACAACAACAGCAACAACTTTTACAACAACGACAGCAACAGCAACCACTTAAAAGCATATATACAGTAATGCCATATTGCCACCCCACCGTCTCAAATCAAGAGACAGTCAGACAAGGTTCGATACAAGTTTAACATAACTTCTCTGTTTTTGAATTCTATTCCTCTAGAAATGAACTCCAGTGCTATATTTGCACTTTTATAGCTTTTTTAACCTGCATTGCTACTTTTAATGATTTGTGAATCTATACCCCTAGATCCCTTTGCACCTCGACTCCATTTAGTCTCTTATTTTCCAAGGAGTAGGCAGCCTCCTTATTCCTCCTACCAAAATGCTCCACTTCACACTTATCTATATTAAAATTCATTTGTCATTTGCATGCCCATTCTGCAAGTTTGTTTACGGTAGAATTAATTAAAAGCTTTAAGTTCGTCATGTACAAACTCTATTTAAAACAAAAAATAACTTGTCAGAAATGACTGGGATGTAAAAGAACTGCATAATAATGCATTAACACTTCACAAACGTCACTCAGTTACACAGTTATGCATCGACAAAGAATCCAAAAGCCCAAGGTGAGCTGGAAGAGGCACATCTATTTGTGCAATTTGTATCAATTTTAAAGTTTTCAACGTATTAGCCCATCCCTCATGTCACTATAGCAATGGCTGCACAAGTAGCAGGAGCAGCGGCTTTCCTATGGCGCTGATGTGCTGTACATCCACATAAGTAATTAGAATATTAATCACAATGCAACCAGACAACCAACATATATAAAGTGCTGTAGTTCTTTAGTTCACAGTATTAAAAAGAACTGAACAAAAACATGTATCCGTATTTTCAACTTCAATCACTTCCATTAATAAAGGTTGTCTTCTTGAACCAGCACAGCCCCCATGTAACATGTCAGAAATGCAGCACTTATTCACAAGTGCAGAAAAACACATACACAATTTGCATCACTGAATTAAAAACAAAAAGCAGGAAAAGCTATGATTTAACAGAAATAAACATTCATCTTTCTTCCTGGACAGGAGAGCCAATCAGACTGACTTGGAAATGTTTACTAATATGTTGACGTAAAGATGTTAATTTACGAATTTTGCTTCTAATGGCCCAGAAATTTGATTCGGAGGCTTGCCGCGGGGGTAAGGATCTTGCGCAATATCACACTCCGCGCCGGCCGTTGTGTTTCGGGCCCACATGAACTTCTGCTCCTGGGCCTCTCCCTGGTGCCGGCGCGCAGTGTGTGCGTGTCCCAGAGGCGCAGTTAGTGCGATGCGACCTCTGGGATCACGTGGGCCAGTTAGAGCCAATGGCAGCACACCATCTTTCATTCATAGATTTGACAGGAGAACTGTCAAATCTATGAATACAACTTGCCCCCAAAAGAACAGCTAAACCTCAAATAAATTTAAAAAAAAAACCATCACATTAATAAAATAACTAAAGTTAAATAAATTAACCACTTTAAACAAAAATTAAATTTTTTGAAAAAATTAAATTCTTTTTAAAAGTTATAAAAATAAACTTACCTTTTTTTAAAGTCTCTAAAAAAGATAAACCTGTTGAAATTTTTTAAAAATAATACTTAATTAACTACTTACCTTGTTAAAAGGGGGTCTTACGCCTCCTTTTTTCATGTGTAAAATCTTCCATACTTACCCTCGCGTTCCAACCTGAAAAAAAACCTTAGTGTGCTGCGTGCGCACAGCCTGTAGTGCGCACGCGGTTCACTTAGGAACCGCCCCCTTCGCCATATCGGAAGTGCTGGTTTCCCGCGCATGCGCAGTGCATGCAGGAAACCGGCACTTCGGGACCGAATACGGGTGAGTACTCAGTGCGTACTCTCCCGTATTCGGCCGAATTTCTGGGCCAATGTTTTTTTCTCAAACATTTTCCCCAATATTAATCTCGGCTCTTATCACGAAAAGTGTTGAATTATTTTAGGTACTTCCCAATTAAGTAGTGGGAAACAAACTTCATTGTACTCTCAATTTTTAATCTCCTATTTCAAATATTTATACCAAATCGAAATTGTACATTATCAGTTTAATCGAAGTATTTTCTGTGCCTTTCTCAATAAACAAATAGTAGTTTCTTCTAAAGTAGCTTCCTGCAATTTTTATACATTATTACATAACTTGTGTTTCTATTAACACTCCACTAAACGTTTAAGAGGAAAATTATATTTACATTATTCCTGGGACTTGTTAGGACTACAGAACGACAGACAAATTAAAATGGTTAACGTTTCAGGTCGATGACCCTTCGAAAGGTCATCGACCGGAAACGTTAACTCCGTTTCTCTCTCCACAGTTGCTGCCTGACCTGCTGAGTATTTCCAGCATTTTCTGTTTTTATTTTGGATTTCCAGCATCCGCAGTATTTTGCTTTTGTGTTAAAATAAAATGGTTTGTGTTTTTCCCCTTTTTTGGTTCTGTTCCTAAACGTCTTAATGATATATTTTTTTAAGTCAATATAAAGTAACATGTAACTCCTACAAATCCTCCCCGCCCTCCCCCTCCTCAACAGCATGGTTGCATGTTTGTGTAAAGCTACTCACTTCAGTCGATCATTCAAAATCAAATATTGAGAAATTTCAATTTTAAAATGTTTTAAGCATTTCAGAACCTCTTTAAAAGCATTTGGACTTCAAGACCTGGTTGAAACTTGTTTAGATGCGGGGAAAATTGATTTTTGTTTCTGTTTCTTCCAAAATCATATTCGAAACTTAGGGGGGAAAGAAAGTGTTTTTAACACTCATTTTTTGTAAAAAGTTCATTAAAAATCTTTAAATTCTTTCAAGTCTTGTTGCAGCTTTGACAGAAGATGTTGCTCTAAGTTTCTCTTTCCCTCTTCAACGCTGTCCTTAAACATACAACAAAAAAAACCTCTAATTCCAAACGGAGCTCAAATAAGAAAGTGAATAAAGTGGTTAAACTTCCTCAGAAGGCGCTGAGGTTATCTATCCCAGCCTTGGCGATGAGTTGGGATCAGTTTTGGAGAAGTTGTTTCCTCTTTTTCTGCTGCCGTTCACTCTGTCTCTCACAGACTCTGAGGTACAAACGGGGTCACAAACTTTTTCCCCTCTTTCATAACATGATTTAAATAACCCTGATAGAATCTTTCAAAAAGGGGACAACACCTGGCAAAATTTAACTGGAACTTATCGCGGGACATTCAACATCACTTTCCCATATTTTTTCCCGGCTTTAGACAATTTTCTGAATTTAAAAAATAAATTCTCATTTTTGTTTCACTGGGGGCCTAAAACTTGTTTGCTTTAGCCTCCTTCCAGCGGCCATTGTACATGTGCTGCACCTCCACCTGTGTTGGTTCAAAGTGCGGCCACCGCTCAGTCCCCGGGAACGGACTACATGCTTCTGGACCCTCACCCCTCTCTCTGTCCCTCTTTCGCTGGCTCTCTCTCTCTGTCCCTTTCTCCCTCTGTTTCTTTCTCTCTGTCCCTCTCTCTCTGTCCCTATCTCTACCCCCAGTCTCTCCCTCTCCCCCCCGTCTCTCTCTCTCTCTCCCCCCAGTCTCTCCCTCTCCCCCCGTCTCTCTCTCTCTCCCCCCAGTCGCTCCCTCTCCCCACAGTCTCTCTCTCTCCCAGTCTCTCTCTCTCCCCCCAGTCTCTCTCTCCCCCCAGTCTCTCTCTCTCTCCCCCAGTCTCTCCCTCTCCCCCCAGTCTCTCCCTCTCCCCCCAGTCTCTCTCTCTCTCTCCCAGTCTCTCTCTCTCTCTCCCAGTCTCTCTCTCTCCCCCCAGTCACTCTCTCTCCCAGTCTCTCTCGCCCCCAGTCTCTCTCTCCCAGTCTCTCTCTCTCCCCCAGTCTCTCTCTCCCAGTCTCTCTCTCTCAGTCTCTCCCTCTCCCTCAGTCTCTCTCTCTCTCTCTCCAGTCCCTCTCTCTCTCTCAGTCTCTCCCTCTCCCCAGTCTCTCTCTCTCTCTCCCCAGTCTCTCTCTCTCTCTCCCAGTCTCTCTCTCTCACCCCCAGTCTCTCCCTCTCCCCAGTCTCTCTCTCTCTCTCCCCAGTCTCTCTCTCTCTCTCCCAGTCACTCGCTCTCTCCCCAGTCTCTCTCTCTCAGTCTCTCCCTCTCCCTCAGTCTCTCTCTCTCTCTCTCCAGTCCCTCTCTCTCTCTCAGTCTCTCCCTCTCCCCAGTCTCTCTCTCTCTCTCCCAGTCTCTCTCTCTCTCCCAGTCTCTCTCTCTCACCCCCAGTCTCTCTCTCTCTCTCTCCCCAGTCTCTCTCTCTCTCCCAGTCTCTCTCTCTCACCCCCAGTCTCTCTCTCTCTCTCCCCCCAGTCTCTCTCTCTCCCCAGTCTCTCTCTCTCCCAGTCTCTCGCTCTCTCCCCAGTCTCTCTCTCTCAGTCTCTCCCTCTCCCTCAGTCTCTCTCTCTCTCTCTCCAGTCCCTCTCTCTCTCTCAGTCTCTCCCTCTCCCCAGTCTCTCTCTCTCTCTCCCCAGTCTCTCTCTCTCTCTCCCAGTCTCTCTCTCTCACCCCCAGTCTCTCTCTCTCTCTCCCCCCAGTCTCTCTCTCTCCCCAGTCTCTCTCTCTCCCAGTCTCTCTCTCTCACCCCCAGTCTCTCTCTCTCACCCCGTCTCTCTCTCTCTCCCCCCAGTCTCTCTCTCTCTCTCCCCCCAGTCTCTCACTCCCCCAGTCTCTCTCTCTCCACCAGTCTCTCTCTCCCCCCAGTCTCCCGCTCTCTCTCCCCCCAGTCTCTCACTCCCCCAGTCTCTCTATCTCTCTCTCCCCCAGTCTCTCTCTCCCACCTCTCTCTCTCTCCCCCAGTCTCTCTCTCTCCCCCAGTCTCTCTCTCTCCCCCAGTCTCTCTCTCTCCCCCAGTCTCTCTCTCTTCCAGTCTCTCTCTCCCCCCAGTCTCTCCCTCTCCCCATGTCTCTCTCTCTCTCTCCCCATCTCTCTCTCCCCCAGTCTCTCCCTCTCCCCACATCTCTCTCTCTCTCCCCCAGTCTCTCTCTCTCTCTCCCCCAGTCTCTCTCTCTCCCCCCCAGTCTCTCTCTCGCTCTCCCCAGTCTCTTCCTCTCTCCCCCAGTCTCTTCCTCTCTCCCCCAGTCTCTCTCTCCCCCCCAGTCTCTCTCTCTCTCTCCCAGTCTCTCTCTCTCTCCCCCAGTCTCTCTCTCTCCCCTCAGTCTCTCTCTCTCTCCCAGTCTCTCTCTCTCTCCCCCAGTCTCTCTCTCTCCCCTCAGTCTCTCTCTCTCCCCCAGTCTCTCTCTCTCCCCTCAGTCTCTCTCTCTCTCTCTCCCAGTCTCTCTCTCTCTCTCCCCCTCATGTCTTTGTTGTATTTTGCTATCGTCTTTGATGTAATGTCTTCCTGACTGACCTGGTTGGATTTGATTGCCGTGATTGTCTCTCTGCCGAGGTGTGATAAAGGGCAGTCAGAAAGATTAACTGTCGTCGTCTGGCATTGTTCTCTGCACAGGCATTGTTCTCTGTCTATATATGCTGTGCCCATTTGTATTTCTTCACTTCACTTGACGAAGGAGCAGCCGCTCCGAAAGCTTGTGATTTCAAATAAAGCTGTTGGACTATAACCTGGTGTTATGCGACTTCTCACTTGTGTCCACCCCAGTCCAACACCGGCATCTCTGCATCATCTCTCTCCCCCAGTCTCTCTCTCCCCCCAGTCTCTCTCTCTCTCCCCCCAGTCTCTCTCTCTCTCTCTCCCCCCCAGTCTCTCTCTCTCTCCCCCGTCTCTCTCTCTCCCCGTCTCTCTCTCTCCCAGTCTCTCTCTCTCCCCGTCTCTCTCTCCCAGTCTCTCTCTCTCCCCGTCTCTCTCTCCCAGTCTCTCTCTCCCCCCGTCTCTCTCTCTCCCAGTCTCTCTCTCTCCCCAGTCTCTCTCTCTCTCTCTCTCTGTCTCTCCCTCTCCCCAGTCTCTCTCTCTCTCTCTCTCTCTCTCTCTCTCTGTCTCTCCCTCTCCCCAGTCTCTCTCTCTTTCCCCCCAGTCTCTCTCCATCTCTCTCTCTCCCTCCAGTCTCTCTCTCTCCCCCCAGTCTCTCTCTCTCTCCCCCCAGTCTCTCTCTCTCCCCCCAGTCTCTTTCTCTCCCCCCGTCTCTCTCCGTCTCTCTCTCTCCTCCCAGTCCCTCTCTCTCCCCCAGTCTCTCTCTCTCCCCCCAGTCTCTCTCTCCCCCCAGTCTCTCTCTCTCTCCCCCCAGTCTCTCTCTCCCCCCAGTCTCTCTCTCTCCCCCCAGTCTCTCTCTCTCCCCCAGTCTCTCTCTCCCCCCCAGTCTCTCTCTCTCCCCCCAGTCTCTCTCTCCCCCCCAGTCTCTCTCTCTCCCCCAGTCTCTCTCCCCCAGTCTCTCTCTCTCCCCCCAGTCTCTCTCTCTCCCCCGTCTCTCTCTCTCCCTCCAGTCTCTCTCCCCTCTCCGATTCCCTCTCTCTCCCCTTTCGATCCTCGATCTTCCCTCCACCAGCCACCAACAGATCCCCTGGCCTCCGCACGAAAGCGTGGCCCAACTGGATACTGCGCGGCTCTGGTATAGCACGAACAGGCACAGAAGGCTGCAAGGGCAAATAATCAGAGTGCGGGGGATTCTCCAGCTGTCCAGCTGAAAGGTCAAAGTTCAAAGGAGGAAACCAAACCCATCCCGGCGTTAAACAGCAACCCATCAACCATCGGAATACACACTTCAAGAACTGCAATGGGGATCGGCTCTGAGGTTGCAAGACTCACAAACGAGTCAGTCTGGATTCCTGGGGCCATTGTGTATTGGGCCCCTCCCCCCCGGGGACATTGTGTATTGGGTCCCTCCCCCGGGGCCATTGTGTATTGGGCCCCTCCCCCCAGGGACATTGTGTATTGGGCCCCTCCCCCCAGGGCCATTGTGTATTGGGCCCCTCCCCCCCCGGGGCCATTGTGTATTGGGCCCCTCCCCCCGGGGGCCATTGTGTATTGGGCCCCTCCCCCGGGGCCATTGTGTATTGGTCCCTCCCCCGGGGCCATTGTGTATTGGGCCCCTCCCCTGGGGCTATTGCGTATTGGGCCCCTCCCCCGGGGCCATTGTGTATTGGCCCCTCCCCCCAGGGCCATTGTGTATTGGGCCCCTCCCCCCAGGGCCATTGTGTATTGGCCCCTCCCCCCAGGGCCATTGTGTATTGGGCCCCTCCCCTGGGGCTATTGTGTATTGGGCCCCTCCCCCGGGGCCATTGTGTATTGGGCCCTCCCCCCGGGGCCATTGTGTATTGGGCCCCTCCCCCCGGGGCCATTGTGTATTGGGCCCCTCCCCCAGGGCCATTGTGTATTGGGCCCCTCCCCCGGGGACATTGTGTATTGGGCCCCTCCCCAGCTCCAGCTACTGTCCAGTTCTCTGCGCAACTTTTCAATTGAAGTGCACGGGAGCTCAGGGATCAGTGCGCACGCGCTCAGCCGCGCACCTTAGGGGGAACAGTGCTCCCTCCCTAACAGCACTGTGGGAGTACCTTCACCACACGGACTGCAGCGGTTCAAGAAGGCGGCTCACCACCACCTTCTCAAGGGATGGGCAATAAATGCTGGCCTTGCCAGCGATGCCCACATGCCTTGAATGAATAAAAAAAAATAAGCTGCATGTCGGTTGAGTATCCAGAAGGAAAATTCAATCTCTTACAATGAATTTTATCAAAATGTTTGTCACAATTTATCCTCAAATATTTTAACACCTGCCATCTGTGAATTCACAAGGTTATGAAATAGGTTTAGATGAAGAAGGTCCTTCGGCCATCTGATCTCATCCTTCAAGAATACCATTCATATCGGCCCGAAAATTAGACCTAATACGCGAGAGTACGCACTGTGTACTCTCGCGTTTTAGGTCTCCAATTGCCGGTTTCCAGCATGCACTGCGCATGCGCGGGAAACCGGCACTTCGTGAACTCAAAAGGGGGCGGTTCCTAGGTGAACCGCGTGCGCACTACAGGCTGCGCGCACGCAGTGCACTTAGTGCTTTGAACGCGCAGGTAAGCATGGAAGATTTTACACATAAAGAAAGGAGGCGTAAGACCCTCTTTTAACAAGGTAAGTAGTTAATTAAGTATTATTTTAAATTTTTTTCAACAGGTTTATCTTTTTTAGAGACTTTAAAGAAAGGTAAGTTTATTTTTATAACTTTTAAAAAGATTTTTAAATTTTTTCAAAAATTTAAATTTTTGTTTAAAGTGGTTAATTTATTTAACTATACTTATTTTATTAATGTGATGTTTTTTTTTTAAATTTAATTGAGGTTTAGCTGTTCTTTTGGGGGTAAGTTGTATTCATAGCTTTGACAGTTCTCCTGTCAAAACTATGAATGAAAGATGGTGTGCTGCCATTGGCTCTAACTGAATCACGTGATCCCAGAGCTCGCACGAACTAACTGCGTCTGTGAGTCACGCACACACTGCACAGCTGCAGCCTTGAAACTAAAGTTCGTGTGGGCCAGGAGGGAAAAGGTAGGCGCGCAGTGAGATATCGCGGGGAAGCCTTACCCCCGCAGGAACGCTCAGTGTTTAATTTCTGGGCCCTTATCTTTCCATTGCAGCACATTCCTATTCCTTAGGTCCAGTTTTCTGGACTCACCCATGCTTCCTGGCAATACTACGTCTACCTTACTAATCCTGATGAAACCTCTGGTACTGCCCTTATCTCTGTCATAAACCAACACACATTCTGCGTGGTCTGACAAGAGTTACGCAATACAATTAGAAAGTGGAACTGGGGAAGGTCATTCAGCCCCTCAAGCCTGTTCTGCCATTCTATTAGATCATGGCTAATCTGTACCACAACTCAATTACTCGCCTATGCTCCATATCCGTTGATACCCTTACCTAACAAAAATGTATTGATCTCAGTTTTGAAAATTTCAATTGTCCCAGCATCCACAGCCTTGTGGCCGAGAGAGTTCCAGGTTTCACACATTTCCTGATTTCACGCCTAAATGGACCAGCTCTCATTTTAAGAATATGAGCCCTTGTTCTGGATTCTCCCCACTGCAGGAAATAGTTTCTTTGTATCTACCCTATTGAATCCCTTTATTATTTTAAACCCCTCATTTAGATCACCCCTCAACCTTCTAAACTCAAGGCAATACAAAGCAAGTTTATGCAACGGGGCCTCATAACTCAACCCTTTAAGCCCTGGTATCATTCTGGTGAATCTGTGCTGTATCCCCTCCAAGGCCGATATATCCTTCCTGAGGTTCAGTGCCCAAAACTGAATGCAGTGCTCCAGATGGGATCTGACCAAGGCTCTGTACAACTGAAGCATCACTTCCTGACACTTGTATTCCAACCTCCTTGAGATGAAGGCCAACATTGCATTAGTCTTTTGGTTATTAAATCCACTAAGTTCCTCCCCTCGATTTATTTTTAGGTTCCCCTGTACCGCTGGTACTTTGTCCTCTTCCTCCACTGTGAAAATGGATACAAAGGGCTGGATTTTCATTGACCCGTGGAGTCGGGTTTGGAGGCGGGCGGGGGGGGTTAAAGTTGCAGATTCGGGGGTCCCGACCCCATCCCGCCCCCAACCTGCCTCCATGCCAGTTTCGCTGGCGGCGGGTACCCGACCTGTGCTGGGACCCGACTCCCCGAGGCGGGAAGGGATTAGTGACAATTAACTGCCTGTTAACAGGTAGTTAACAGGCAGTTTTTTGGCTAATCCCTATTTTGACGGCTGAAATGTGGGCTTCCCGACAGGTGCCAACCACGCCAAGTTATCGGGGCGGACCGTGGGTCTGCAGGGGTTAGAGGGGTCGATATGTCCGGTGGGCAGGTGAGTGATGGGTGCATGTGTGCAGAGGTAAGTGTGTAAGGTAAGTGCAAAGTGTGGGAAAAAGTTTTACTTACCTTAACTTCCTCCTGCAGGTGTCAGCCCTTCAGTTCTCGGGAGTCAGAAATCTCACCGGCACAGAAAGCAGAAAAGCCGTGGTGCTGTCAAAAACTGCAGCCTTCTGTTTTCTGTGCTGGAATGATTTCTAACTCAGCCTGAGAGGAAGGACTCAAGTTAGAAATCATATTGTCAGTGTTTGACAGCTTCACAGAGCTGTCAAACACTGATATTTCATCTGTCAAAAGCTCTTGACAGATGAAATGTCAATCTGTGACGTCACCTGTTGCCGGGTGGCCCTTAATTGGCCTGCTGAGCCCACTAGGCGGGCTCAACAAGGTCAATCAAGGGAAAATACAGTGGGTTGGCCACAACTCGATGGAGGCGGGTCTACAACCCAAAAAATGGGATTCACGACACCAACCCGACCCCAGTATCAAAATCCAGCCCATAGTATTCATTTAACGAGCCTGCCATTTTCTTATTGCCCATTATATTCTCACCTGTGTCTGTTCTTAATGGGTCCACATCCCCATGACCGCACTCTTTCTCTTAGTATATTCATAAAAACATTTGCTGTTAGCTTTAATATCAAACTATGGAGATGTGGTAGCAGAGGGCAGCATGAAGTGGGATACAGGTTCAAATCCCACGCTCTATTGGGATCTCAGCCATTGCAGGTGTGGGGAGATGCTAAGTAAAGGCCAGGCACTGGCAGGCAAAAATCAGGTGGAGACTCTCCATTTAGCTGCTCTCATTTACTTCCTGTTGGCTGACTAAAAGTGACATTCACTACCTCCCCTGCCTGCTTGGAATCAGGAGATGTGTAAGGGGTGGAAAGCACCCAGGACAGGTAAAGAATTAGTGGAAAAATAGGTTGTGTAGCTTCATAAGCGGGTAATAGACTTTTAAATAAAGTCCCATTTGCCTTGAAATTAAATTATTTGCATATTAGTATACAATCAATGCAATTATATGAAATACCTTTGCTGCTTACTTCCAGGGCAATTGTGTTTAATATAAGGCAGTTGTAGCAGAGTTTGAGTTGCTTACTTCATAATGATTAGATTGTGGCTCAGTGGGTAGCACACTCGCCTCTAAGATTAGAAGGTTGTGGGTTCAAGTCCCACTCCAAGGGACTTGAGCTCATAAAGCTAGGCTGACACTCCAGTGCAGTGGTGAGGGAGCGCTGCACTGTCGGAGGTGCCGTCTTTCGGATGAGATGTTAAACTGAGGCCCTGCCTGCTCTCTCAGGTGGACGTAAAAGATCCCATAGCACTATTTCAAAGTAAAAGTAGGGAGTTTTCCCTGGTGTCCTGACCAATATTTATCCCTCAATCAACATAACAAAAGCAGATTATCTGGTCATTATCACAGTGCTGTTTGTGGGAGCTTGCTGAGTGCAAATTGGCTGCCGTGTTTCCCACATTACAGTAATGACTACACTCCAAAAAGTACTTTATTGGCTGTAAAGCGCTTTGAGACATCCAGTGGTCGTGAAAGGCGCTATATAAATGCAAGACTTTCTTTCTTTCGAAGAAAATTGGTACATTGATTTAATTAGCACAATTAAGCTAAAATAATTAGTTTCTTTTATGGTGAAGATAACTTTGACGCAGATGTGAGCCTCAGCATTGAATTAACTACAAGGCAACATGCCTGCCAGCGTGAAGATTGGAGCCACGTCAACTCTCCATGGCCATCTGATACTTGAGCCAGGGCGGTCTGCAGTACTACAAGGCACTGTTAGTGATGTACCAGCCAGTCTGGCTTGTTATTGGGACTGGGAAGGGGGTAAACTCATCACTGGGGACTGGAATTTTCCAATTCAGGCCCAGAGAGCATTGTAAGCCAATAGCCTAATGGGTCTTAGCTGGACAAGCAACAGGAAGCCTAGCAATCTTTTGTGCTAGCATATGAATAACATTTCAAGGCCACAGTTTTTTGACACCTGATTATGCAGAGAGGAGTTTTCGGTATGTTAGTGGCTCACTTGCACACTAGTAAAATGAAAATTAATTTAAAACACTACAAATATTCTTAGATTTCCATAATTTCAGCCAAAAGCAAGCAATGTGATATCATTCAGTGACAGAAATTTATTGTCAGTCCCACTACAGAGGTCAGTGCTGGCTCTCAAACGCCTAGAAATTGCTTTCGAAACATTATTTTGGGTTAACTGTGGGTCACCAAATTTTTTTTGGAAGAATTCTCATTTGCTGTTAACCCCTCAATATTCTTGCTTCAGAAGAAGGTGCAAACATGCAGCAAGCAGGCTGGTCAAAGGACAGCTGCAATCAGTTAGAACAAGGCAGAGTGCAGATGGTATAGTGCACTGTCAGCTCAAAGCTGCTCCAGTAATTTCCTGAGAGATGTGCAGCAGGTCAGAATTGAGCAACATGCCAAACACCTGAATTGAACTGCAATGGAACTGAATATTGGGCACTGCGTACAATGGGTGGCCGATCCAATACCACCCGTTTTGCGCCACTGCCCGAGACGAATTTCTAGGCCACTGTGCCCTTAACCAATGATATTTAAGGATTGAGAAATAAACAGAGGAAGGACTGAGAAGGAGGGTGAATTAGAGTGCATGAATTCAATGTCAAATCAGGTGCAGATGGAGAAATAAAGAGAGGGAACAAAAGATTGGATTACGAGAGAGAGAAAAAGAGACAGAAAGGAAAAGTAAGAATTTTTTTTTAATTTTACATTTTTAAAATCTCCTAAAACGATTCACAGCCTGAAGGAATGAGACGCCACACTTATAATTGTTTACTGGGCAAGCGAGGTTGATTGGCAGTCATTGACAATTATCACATTGGTAAAAGAGTCCTTACGCTGTTAATTACAAGACTTAACTTTCTGTGGTGACTTTAATGAGCAATTAATGTGCAAATTCAGCAACTTCATGATAATCACGTGGAGGTTAAGCATGAGATGCCGTATTTGCGAAGCTAATGGCGGTGCGATGCAAATCGGCCAGCAACCTGTGGCAATTCGCAATTCATGGGGTATCTCTTCCTCGTCACAAGTTGCTGGCTGATTTGCACATTAATAACAGCGAGCGTTGTTCAGACAGTGTTATTTTTCCAGCAAAATCTGGCCCAATGTTTTATACTGAAAGCAATTTCTAGGCTAATCAATGGAAAACATTCACCGCAATACTCATTTTTCCTGCGCAGATCAAATAATAAAACCCATTTTTTCTGGGAGCTAAGTACTGGAGGAGCCTTGTATACATAAATCAGAATTCATTTTGGAGCCCATGAGTTTTTCTCAAACAAGAATTTTGGTCAGTGTTTTTCTGTTCAACTTTTAATCTAGGTACAGTATCTTCAGTAATGCCAATTTTAAATTTACCTTTGTTCGTCCATGAAAATTGAATGCCATCGGGTACAGCAGACCTTGTGGCAGGTGACTTTCTGAGTGTTTTCACAAAACAAAAATGTGAGGAAAACATGGTGGATGTCTCCATTTAACTGATTTATTGGATAACATAAATCCATTGTGGTACAGCTTGAAAGTCTTCAGTGCGCATAACGATCCTCAATATTACAGTTTGATAACTACCAGCAGGAGACAAAACAAACGTGAGTCTTTCTCAACAGCTGTAGATTTGTTTCCTTCTTTAAGCTGCCTGATGGAATTTGCACAAATGGCTACTGAGGGAGCTTTACAAAAAACTAAATAGGGTGGGTTGATGCGACTACTGTATCTGCACGTACAAAGATCAGTTCTGTCACTTGGCACAGTGCAACTCCAGGAAAAAAATACTTTCAATATGAACGTCACCTGTGTTTTAATATTTACCCTTTACCTATGTTGAATATATAAATTGCATATGGTTACACAACGAGTAACCCATTCTCTACTGATTTAAACACAGTATAACTCTTACCCTGCTAAATAAACAGGAACACCACAAAGTTATACAGTGAGTCGTCTTCAACTTGTTGAATAAACAGGAACTCCAATGCAGTTGCAAACCGCATACCCCTTACTCTGCTGGATAATCAAGCATTTTACACAGTTACACATGGAGTGATGCCCATGCATTGAAGATAGAGTAACTCTAATTGCTGAATTTACAGCAACTCCCACACAATTACACATGGAATAACTCCCACATGGTTCTGTATGGAGTGACTCCTACACAATGAACATAGAGCAACTCCCACACAGTAACATATCAAGTAATTCCCACCTGAGAAACTTCAACACAATTACACATGAAATAATTCCCACACCGTTCTATCGGTAGTAGCGCCCACACATTGAATATAGAGTAACTCCCACACAGTTAAAAATGGAATTACTCCCACACATTAAATACAGAGTAACTACTTCCCACATGTTGAATATAAAGTAATTTCCACATGTTGAATATAGAGTAACACCCACAATTACACCTAGAGTAACTCACTCACATTGAATAGACCTTCCACACAGTCACACATGGAGTAACTCCCACATGTTGAATATAGGGTAACTCCCACACAGTCACACATGGAATAACTCCCACATGTTGAATATAGGGTAACTCCCACACAGTCACACATGGAGTAACTCCCACATGTTGATAATAGAGTAACTCCCACACAGTCACACATGGAGTAACTCCCACATGTTGATAATAGAGTAACTCCCACACAGTTACACATGGAGTAACTCCCACATGTTGATAATAGAGTAACTCCCACACAGTCACACATGGAGTAACTCCCACATGTTGATAATAGAGTAACTCCCACACAGTTACCGTATAAATGGTATGACCAGCACGTTCACAGTTGTCTATTGGAGCAACCCTGTTTATATATTACAGACAAATTTTCTGATTTAGAAACATAGAAACATAGAATCTAGGAGCAGGAGTAGGCCATTCGGCCCGTCGAGCCTGCTCCACCATTCAATACGATCATGGCTGATCATTCAAATCCAGTACCCTGTCCCTGCTTTAATCCCCACAGTACACATATCCCACCCTACCCCCGTAACCCCACGTATTTAATTCCCCCTAACATATCTCATCCTATCCCCATAACCCCACATATTTAATCCCCCCCCCCTAACACTAAGGGTCAATTTATCATAGCCAAATCAACCTAACCCACACATTTTTGGACTGTGGGAGGAAACCGGAGTACCCGGAGGAAACCCACGCAGACACGGGGAGAATGTGCAAACTCCACACAGACAGTCACCCGAGGTCAGATTCGAACCCGGGTCTCTGGCGCTGTGAGGCACCAGTGCTAACCACTATGCCACCGTGTTACCCTCCCAGTGGCAACCTCACCCGGGAAGCACACATTAGAATTTCAGGAGCGCATTGAGCATGGCCATTTCTTATTACCCCGTTAGGTACAATGATGTTTGAATGGTAAGCATTAGTCTCAGTTTCTAATATAGTCATGAATATCCTGTGTATAAATCTCCCCACTATAACCACTGGGGATCAGTTAGTTCCCTTACAGCAGACAGGCTTCATGCTGGGAGGTGGATATTGTAAACACTTCAGAAAAGTACAATTATCTTCTACTTCTTCTTCTCTTCTGTCTCTAATGGTACATGGGGCAACCCATTTCTTCCACTGCTTTACATCCAGCAGATCGTGCTCTGGGTAGTTTCCGTTAGGAAGTCCCTTTTTACGTGGACAAGTTGTTAGACTCACAGTTCCCTCCAGGAGTACCACAAATATAAATAGACACAGTTAAGTTTAATTTTTTTTTTTCGATTTCTACAACTGGCAGCATGGTGAGATAACTGGGTGTTTCTTGACATCATTGTGTACAGTGCAAAGTGACTTAATATTGTAAACAGTAAACACATCTATTATGGTATGAATTGTGTAAGTCTCAGTGACAGGTCTTGCACATTCACTCCAGGCAACCGTTCACTTGCACTCAAAACTGCATGGGTCATGCATAAGACAAGTGGTTTGGGAGAGGCAGGTGATTTGCTATCACTCACATCTGCTTAGAAACTTCACTGCCTTAGGGAAATGTATGCAAAATTGTGGTGCTCAGGCAGTAAATCTCATTACATGCAGTTAGGTGTAGAAATCTGCAGATTTATAACGGAACGTCTCACTGTAACATATTGGGCCGAAAATTGATCCCGGGACGCGAGAGTACGCACTGCGTACTCTCGCATATTCCCACTCCAATTGCCGGTTTTCTGCATGCCCTGCGCATGCGCTGAAAACCGGCAATTGCTCTTCTGAAAAGGGGGCGGGTCCTCGGTGTATCGCGTGCGCGCTACAGGCTGCGCGCACGCTGTGCACTTCATGCTTTGGACGCGCAGGTAAGTACTGAAGATTTTAGAAATGTAAAAAGGAGGAGTAAGACCCGCTTTTAAGAAGGTAAGTAGTGAATTAAGTATTTTTTTGAATTTTTTTTAACAGGTATATCTTTTTTAGAGACTTTAAAGACATGTAAGTTTATTTTTATAACTTTTTAAAAGATTTTAAATTTTTTCAAAAATTTAATTTTTTATTTAAAATGGTTAATTTAATTAACTATACTTATTTTATTAATGTGATGGTTTTTTTTTTAAATTTAATTGAGGTTTAGCTGTTATTTTGGGGGGGTGTAAGATTCATAGATTTCACAGCCTGCTGTGAAACTTATGAATGGAAGATGGTGTGCTGCCATTGGCTCTAACTGAGTCACGTGATCCCACAGCTCGCACGAATTCACTACGCCGCTGGGATACGCAAGCACTGCCCAGCTGATCTCTAGAACATGAAGTTCGTGCGAGCTGGATCTGAAAAAGCACAAGCGAGGTGAGAGATCGCGGGAAAGCCTTACCCCCGCGGGAACAGAGCGAGATCAATTTCTGGGCCATTACTTGCCCTAGTTTCACACCTCCATTTCAACTCCTGCCAATGTGGGGTACACACCGGGAAAAAAAGTTTCCCATTTGCTTACTCCGGATACTATACGATTATGACTAGATTTAGCATTTATACAGTGGCACATTTCTGCATATGTACAAGCTGACAATACACTAATATCTGGTACTGTACGATTCATGTATACAGTGTTAAACTCCTGCGCATGTGCCGTACACACTTGGTAAAAGCTGACAATGCGCTTGCATCTGCTATGTAGAATTAGCTTGCAGAATTAAACTTCTGCATGCATACAGCATACCAGGTAAAAACTCACAATTAATTCACATCTAATGCTATCTGCCTGTGAACTGTAAATAGAATAAGCATCAGTTCTTGTGGATGCCATTGCCATTTTATTTATAGACTTGTGTGCTGCACTAATTTTGTGCCATTTTTATATTTTTCAGTACAGATGTGGAAAACACAGACAGAATTGGATAAAATAAGACTTTTTTTATCCACGATAGGCAAACATGACCATTACTGTGTAACATGCAATTAATCTTTCACGGGGGGAGTATGGAGTGCTCCCTTACTGCAGCCAATGATCTGTAGCCATCTGTAACAGATGGTTAGAATTTACTCCAGGATTCCTGCTACATGACCTCATCACCAATCTGACAAAATCTATTATATGGCTGTTTTAAAGACATGGAGGGAAATGAACGTGTATATAGATTGTAATATAAAGGTGTCTACTAGCAATGGAAAAAGCCACTCTTTGATTAATCTGGGTGGAGTGAGGTTGTTACCCTACAGATCTGGCAAGGCTGAAAAACAAGCACTTATTTCTCCACCTCCTATTCTTCCGTGCTTTTATTCCTCTATTTTTCTTCTTTATTTATTCCCGCCCTCCGATTTTTCCAGCTTTATTTCTTCCTCTGCCTTCTTGCAAACATCTTTCATTCTCTGTGGCTCTTCTCTAACCCACTGCTTAGCTCCTTGTCTATTGCAAAAGGTATAATCTAATCCTTTTAGAATCATTTTCTTTTGGTATTTGTTTAGTGGACAGTTCATGTGGGGGGAGTTGATTAAAAATGTCTAAATGGGGACGACTGACAAATGTCTGAAACCATTTTCCAGAGCTGTTCTCTGTGCAGTTGCTTTATTTAATGCTATAAGATTTTCTGTATTGGACACTTGATCAACAGTGATGACTGTTTCAAGACTCACATATATTAATGACACTGAGATATGAATGTTGTCCATCAGCAAGGGGCCTCCATCTCAAGGTTCCAGATAGTTTATTTTGGGAAGAGGGGGGGAGAGGGAAACGAGTTAAACATACAAGTCTGATTTAAAAAGACAGACAAATGTTGAAATAATTTACTGCTGACTGACTTTGGTCCATTGACTTTGGTTCAATACAGATAAGTGTAAGGTGGTACATTTTGGAAGGAAGAATAAGGGGACCACATACTCCTTGGAAAATAAGGGGGAAAAATTCGTTCTCGCCTGGAAAGCAGTCAGTGTTCTCACCAACTGCTGTTAACGGCCGCCCGAAATGGCCGCCGTGCTAAATGAGGTAACTTGGTGTGGGTGGTAGGTGGCGCAGAGCTAACCTTAGGTGCAACGCCGTCCTGGTGGCGTTGCACGAGGGATCCAGGACCAATATTTTGTGCTGGTGCGGTATTGCTGCTTCCCCGAGCGTCTGTGTGTGAGGCTGTGAAGCTCGCAATGTATTGTGGGTAGTGAGAGCTCTGAAATTTAAAGGGCCACGCACATTGAAGCATAGAAAATAAAATGCACTGATTCAATACATTTTTCAGCCCTTTCTGTCTTTTAACAAATAATCAATATTTAAAAGCAGTTCCAAATGTCAATATTCAGCACTTAAAGCTGAATTACCTTCCTAAACTCAACAAATGGGAAAACTGCCTCAGCACTACCACAAATGGCCCAGCAAGCCAGGGATAGGGCACCCAGGGTCTTGCATGCAGCACTCCAGCTTTGTGCAGGGGGTCAACACTGCAAGACTGGCCCTCTACCCACAGGGGCCAGGAGGCCCTCCAGAAAGAAGGATGTGGGAGTACATTACCAAGGCCGTCACTGCCAGCAGTCTCGCCCCCACCACCTGGCTCCAGTGCCCAAAGAAGCTTCATGACCTCAGACCACTGGTCAAGGTCAGTGAATGCATCTTCAAAAGACGTCACCTACCAACTGAACCACTAGCCTCACACACTGCTCAATGCACGACCCCCAATCACTCACCTACCAACAATCTGCACCAATGGCGCAGCACATCTCTCATTCCTAGCATCACCTCACCCCCTTGGAGGAGACGATGCAGGCCATTCTTGGCAGGGGCATGGCTGAGCCCTTGGCCAGAGGAGGGGCTGAAAGGATACAAGATGCGGGTATCCTTGTACGTTATACTCCTTCTGGCATGCACCTCTAGGCTTTCTGCCCTCCTGTCAGCACAACTCCATCTACCTCATTTCACACACCCAAGAAATGCATCCTGCCCAGCCAGTGGGACCGCAGGCGGATGATTCCATCCTGGATATCCCGGCCAGAAAGGGGCTGTCTGGGATGCATCCTTCCATCTGATTGCTCCTCTTCGGCTTCCTCCTCTTCTGTGTCTTCCTCTTCCCTCTGCAGGTGGACGCTGTAAATGTGAAATGACAGCATAAAATGCTGCAAATTCTCAGTTGGTCAGGCAGCATCTTGACCTGAGACGTGAACTCCATGGATGTAGCATGACATGCTGAGAATTCGCAGCATGTTCTGTCTTCTCAAAGGCATTCACTTACCATCCGAGCCCTTGCAAGCATCCAGCAGCACTCCCAAAACACTTAAAAAACTTTTCACATCTATTGCAGGAAGCCACTATTCAATAAAATAAAAAAATACCAGTCCAAACCCTTCCATTCAAACTTACCTGATTGATGTGTGTGTCCCTTAATAGCTGCAGATATCGCCCTGTCAGCGTCTGTCAGCCTGCTTGCATGTCAGGTTAACCTGGCGTGCTTAGGACCCAGCACTGACTTGAGCGCCAGGGTCGAAGGTCACGTAGGTGACGTTAAGTTGGTGTTACACACCGACTGACATCACCACGCCATTATTCTTTATCAGGGTGCTGCGCAAAGGGGGAGACCAACATGGCGGCCACGTCCAGCTGGCGCAAGAGCGGCAGCCACCATTTTTTCACGCATCACTGGCGCTACCAGGTGGCGGTAAGGACATCAATTTCTCGCCCTAAGGCTGTGATTTCCCCTACCTCGGCGGGTCCGGTGTAGCCGGGGTCGGTGGCGGGTTGCGACCCTGCTGCTGGCTCCAGCCCGCTGTCCAAAGTGATCTTACGTTGATTGGGCTTGTTAAACCTGCTCAGCGCATTGCCTGGTCAATTGATGGAAGCGGGTCTGATGACGTCACTTGATGACGTGTCATCAGCTGGTTTCCTTAAAGCTCCACTTCTCCAGCTTCCACCCTAACCATGTTAAAGAAGCCATCCCCTATGGACAAGCCCTGCGAATACACAGGATCTGCTCAGACGAGGAGGAACGCGATGGACACCTACGGACGCTGAAAAACGCCCTCGTAAGAACGGGATATGACGCTCGACTCATCGATCGACAGTTCCGACGGGCCACAGCGAAAAATCGCATAGACCTCCTCAGAAGGCAAACACGGGACACAACCAACAGGGTACCCTACGTCGTCCAGTACTTCCCCGGAGCGGAGAAACTATGCCATGTTCTTCGCAGCCTTCAACATGTCATCGATGACGACAAACACCTCGCTAAGGCCATCCCCACGCCTCCACTACTTGCCTTCAAACAGCCGCCTAACCTCAGAAGTACCATCGTTCGCAGCAAATTACCCAGCTTTCAGGATAACAGCGACCACGACACCAAACAACCCTGCCATGGCAAACTCTGCAAGACATGCCAGATCATCAACACAGATACCACCATCACACGTGAGGACACTACCCACCAGGTACATGGTACATACTCATGTGACTCGGCCAACGTTGTCTACCTCATACGTTGCAGGAAAGAATGCACCGCGGCATGGTACATCGGCGAGACCATGCAGACACTGAGACAACGTATGAACGAGCACCGCGCAACAATCGCCAGGCAGGATTGTTACCTCCCAGTCGGGGAACACTTCAGCAGTCAAGGACATTCAGCCTCGGATCTGCGGGTAAGCGTTCTCCAAGGCAACCTTAGAAACACACGACAACGCAAAATCATCGAGCAGAAACTGATAGCCAAGTTCCGCACTCATGAAGACGGTCTCAACCGGGATCTTGGGTTTATGTCACGATACATGACGTGATCCGGACTCGAGTCATCGTTGGCTTGTTCACAGATGTGATTCCCAGTAAAAAAGTAAAAATTTTCCCAGTAAAAAAGTAAAAATTTTAAAGCTTTTCGTTTTACATACAGACGGCAGCTTTTGACACGTCAGAACCCCTGCGACTACACCTCATTGTCTCAGTTGTATCTTGCTATGTCTTTGATGTGGTACCTTCCTGGCTGACTTAATTAACTTTATCACACCTCGGCAGATAGTCAGGATGATTTAATTTAGTGGTCTGCAATTGTAAGGTACACATGCTTTGTTCTCTATCTATATATGCTTTGGCGATTCTGTATCTAATTTACTTCACCTGAGGAAGGAGCAATCGATAGCTCCGAAAGCTTGTGATTTCAAATAAAACTGTTGGACTATAACCTGGTGTTGTGCGACCTCTCAATTTTTTCCTTAAAGGGACCATGCGCAAATTGATTTTGATAGTTCTGCTGTCAGTGTTCTACAGCATTGAGGTGCTGCAAACACTGACAAGCACTGCACAGAGGTGCACGCCTGCAACCAGGCTCTCCCATGACTCCCTCCATATGCTTATGGAGGGAGTCACAGCATGCAGGGAGGTTCTCTTCCCTTCCCATGGGCGGAAGAGACCTCCCCAGGAGATCAACGCAGCCTGGTTGCACATTGCACAGGAGGACACAAGCAGGGATGTCGTCAGGAGGACCAGGCTGCAGTGGCGCAAACCTTTCAATGATCTCAGTAGATCACAATACGTTACTGCAAAGCCACACTCAACCTCATCCTGCTGTGCCACTCATCACATCCCCATCACTCTGCCTTCCCTACCCTGCTCCTGCACATCTTTACTCACACCAACTTACCTTGTACCTCCACCCATCCCCCTCTATCTACATTATCACTTCCCCCTCTCACTAACCATCCCTCACACTCACCCTCATCCTAGTCCAACCACATCAACTAACAACAAACAAGGGTAGGCACTTGGGTGTGTTAGCCAATGTTCATGTGAAGTTTCTGTTAATGTGCTGTCAAACATTGAAATCTTTATTTTCAACACTTTGCCTACTTGGACAGATTTGTGTGCACCTTTGGAAGTGACTTAGTGAGTTGCAGTGAATGGTGAAGACATAAGGGTACCTCGCGCAATGGTGATGAGTGTGAAAGGAATGGCTTGGGCATTGTAGGGATGCTTTATGGTGTTGGTGTCGGGTGGTGCCAACCTGGCGCATCATGTGGCAGCCAGGGTGTACAGTGTCAAGTGAAGTAAATCTGGCCATGGTGAGGCCATCCCTGGCCTCCCAGGCAGCAATGTGGTCGGGTGCTGATGCACTGTGTCCTGTGCAGCATCAGGTGATTGTGGAGAACAGGGGGGGAGGAAGAGGAGTGGGAAAGCAATAGTGGTAGGGGATTCGATAGTTAATGGAGCGGGCAGGCGTTTCTGCGGCCGCAGACGTGACTCCAGGATGGTATGTTGCCTCCCTGGTGCCAGGGTCAAGGATGTCACCTGAGCGGCTGCAAAACATTCTGAGTCGGGAGGGTGAACAGCCAGAGGTCATGGTTCATATTGGTACCAACGACATAGGTAGAAAGAGGGATGAGGTCCTGCAGTCAGATTTCAGGGAGCTAGGAAAGAGATTAAAAAGCAGGACCTCAAAGGTTGTAATCTCCGGATTACTCCTGGTGCTACGCGCTAGTGAGTATAGAAATAGGAGGATAGCGCAGATGAATGCATGGCTGGAGAGATGGTGCAGGTGGGGCTTCAGATTCCTGGGGTATTGGGGCTGGTTCTGGGGGAGGTGGGACCTGTACAGGCCGGACAGATTGCACCTCAACAGGGCCGGAACCAATATCCTCGCGGGGAGGTTTGCTAGTGCTGTTGGGGAGGGTTTAAACTCATTTGGCAGGGGGGATGGGCACCAGGATGTAACATTAGAAAGGGGAAATAAAGTGCTCAAAGATTGGGAGAGGCAGAGAGGACTAAAGTAAGAAATAGTCAGGTATTAGGTGGGGTCAAACTAAGAGGGAACACAGGATGGTCTAAGATGGGTTTACAGTGTATGTATGTGAACACACGAAGCGTAGTAAACAAGGTAAGTGAGCTGCAGGGCACAAATAGCCACATGGGAATCTGATGTTGTGGCAATAACTGAGACCTGGCTCAAAAAAGGGCAGGATTGGGTATTAAATATTCCTGGTTATAAAGTGTTCAGGAAAGATAGAAAAGAAAGATAGGAGGTGGTGTGGCAGTATTGGTCAAGGAGAATGTTACAGTGCTGGAGAGGGAGGATGTCCTGGAGGGGTCAAGGACAGAATCTATATAGCTAGAATTAAGAAATAATAGAGGTGCCATTACACTACTAGGTGTATTCTATATACCACCAAATAGTGGGAAAGATATGGAGGAGCAAATTTGCAGAGAAATTACAGAGAGGTGCAAGAACTATAGAGTAGTAATAATGGGGGACATAAACTATCCTAATATAGACTGGGATCATAATAGTGTAAAGGGCAGAGAAGGGGAAGAATTTCTGAAGGGTGTTCAGGAGAACTTTCTTGATCAGTATGTTTCTGGCCCGACGAGGGAGGAGGCATTGCTGGGTCTGGTTCTGGGGAATGAGGTAGGTCAAGTGGAGCAAGGGTCAGTAGGTGAACATTTAGGGAACAGTGATCATAGTATCATAAGGTTTAGATTAGCTATGGAAAATCTAGAGTAAAAATGTTTAACTGGGGGAAGGCCAATTTCAGTGGGATGAGAACGGATCTGGCCTGGGTAAACTGGAATCAAAGATTGGCAGGCAAAACTGTAATGGAACAATGGGCTGCCTTTAAAGAGGAAATAGTTCAGGTACAGTTGAGGTACATTCCCACTAGGGGGAAAGGCAGGGCAACTAAAGTCAGGACTCCCTGGATGACGAAAGAGATAGAGAATATGATGAAGCAGAAAAGGTGTGCGAATGACAGATGTCAGATTGCAAATACATCTGAGAATCAGGCTATATATAGAAAGGTCAGAGGAGAAGTGAAAAAGAAAATAAGAGGGACAAAGAGAGGATATGAGAATAGAATGGCAGCCAACCTAAAAGGTAATCCAAAAGTCTTCTATAAGCATATAAATAGTAAAAGGGTAGTAAGAGGAGGGGTGGGGCTGATTAGGGACCAAAAAGGAGACCTATGCATCGAGGCAGAGTGTATGGCTGAGGTACTAAACGAGTACTTTGCATCTGTCTTCACCAAGGAAGAAGCTGCTGCCATAGACATAGTGAAGGAGGAGGTAGTGGAGATACTTGATAGGATAAAAATTGATAAAGGAGAGGTATTAGAAGGCTGGCTGTACTTAAAGTAGATAAATCACCAGGAGCGGATGGGATGCATCCTAGGATGTTGAGGGAATTGAGGGAGGTACTGGCCATAATATTCAAATCCTCCTTAGATACGGGGGTGGTGCCAGAGGACTGGAGAATTGCAAGTGTTACATCATTGTTCAAAAAGAGTGTAAAGGTAAACCCAGCAACTACAGGCCAGTCAGTTTGACCTCGGTAGTGGGGAAGCTTTTAGAAACAGTAATCAGGGACAAAAGTAACAGTCACTTGAACAAGTGTGGATTAATTAAGGAAAGCCAGCATGGATTTGTTAAAGGCAAATCGTGTTTAACTAACGTGATTGAGTTTTTTGATGAGGTAACAGAGAGGGTTGATGAGAGTAATGCAGTTGACGTAGTGTACATGGATTTCCAAAAGGCATTCGACAAAGTGCCACATAATACGCTTGCTAGGAAAGTTGAAGCCTATGGAATAAAAGGGACAGTGGCAGCATGGATACGGAATTGGCTAAGTGATAGGAAACAGAGTAATAGTGAACGGTTGTTTTTCGGACTGGAGGAAGGTATAAAGTGGTGTTCCCCAGGGGTCGGTTCTAGGACCACTGCTTTTCTTGATATATATTAATGACTTGGACATGGGTGTACAGGGCACAATTTCAAATTTACAGATGACACAAAACTTGGAAGTATAGTGAACAGTGAGGAAGAGAGTAATAGACTTCAGGAAGACATAGACAGGCTGGTGAAATGGGCGGACACGTGGCAGATGAAATTTAACGCAGAAAAGTGTGAAGTGATACATTTTGGTAGAAAGAATGAGGAGAGGAAATATAAACTAAAGGGTCCAATCCTGAAGGGGGTGCACGAACAGAGAGACCGGGGGGTATGTGTGCACAAATCGTTGAAAGTGGCAGGGCCGGTTGAGAAAGCAGTTAAAAAGGCTTACGGGATCCTGGGCTTCATAAATAGAGGTATAGAGTACAAAAGTGTGGAAATTATGATGAACCTGTATAAAACACTGGTTTGGTTCCAACTGGAGTATTGTGTCCAATTCTGGGCACCGCACTTTAGGAAGGATGTGAAGGCCTTAGAGAGGGTGCAGAAAAGATTTACGAGAATGATTCCAGGAATGAGGGACTTCAGTTACTTTGATTGACTGGAGAAGCTAGGGTTGTTCTACTTGGAGCAGAGAAGATTGAGAGGAGATTTGATAGAGGTGTTCAAAATCATGAGGGGTCTGGACAGCGTAGATAGAGGGAAACTGTTCCCATTGGCAGAAGGGTCGAGAACCAGAGGACACAGATTTAAGGTGATTGGCAAAAGAACCAAAAGTGACGTAAGAAAAAACTTTTACGCAGCGAGTGGTTAAGATCTGGAATGTACTGCCTGAAAGGATGGTGGAGGCAGATTCAATCATGGCTTTCAGAAGGGAATTGGATAAGTATCTGAAGGAAAGAAAATTACAGGGCTACGGGGAAAGGGCGGGGGAGTGGGACTAGCTGAAGTGCTCTTGCAAAGAGCCGGTGCGGGCTCGACGGGCCGACTGGCCTCCTTCCGTTCTATGATTCTAAGGTTGGTGTTGTTGTTGGTGCTGCTGGTGTGCCTGATGCAGCTGGTGTTGGGGCTGATCTTCGTGGGATTCTGAGGACCAAGGTGAGATAGTTTCAAGGGCATCGATGCTGATGGAATTCATGGCAGGTGAAGTTGAGATGACAGAGGCGATCTGTCAATGGTGAGAGAGGTTGTTCCAATGAGGTGACACTGGATAGAGAGTTTGCTCTAAACACTTGCAACCTGCATAAAGCTCAATCTGTCTTCCAAATGCAGTAAGCAACAGCATCTAACCTTGGAAAGTGAACAACTATTAAATGGGAGCTTTTATAGAACATTTGCAGCTGTCAAGCTAAGGAATCATCCCATGCTGACACAGCACCCGACCTGCTTACCTGACGTGATCCCCGAGCAGCGGGGAAGCCGTGGGTGAACTCTTAAAATCTAAAGGTGAGCTTAAAACAGTTTTTCAGTGCCTGTTAAAAAGCTCTTAATAATCTAAATTGCCTCCCCCGCCGCTTGGTGTCGGGTCTGTTCAGCGATGACAGACCCGACATCTGGGAAACTAGAGTGGAGGCGGGTTGACAGCGGGTTCCCTAACCGCTGTCAAAAAAATAATTTTCCCACCCGACCTGCCATCAAACGTCCCCGCTGACACCCCCAAAAAATGCCCCCCATGCCTCTAGAAATTAACCCCAGTGCTTTGTTTGCAGTTTTTTGGCCTTGTTAACCTGTGTCGCTTCTTTTAATGATTTGTGAATCTGAACCCCTAGATCCCTTTGCTCCTCTACCCCATTTGGACTCTTATTTTCCAAGGAGTATGTGGCCTCCTTATTCCTCCTACCAATGTGGAATAGCATGTGGCAATTCGGAGTATGCTACGTCTGTTAAGAAGGGACCTGACAAGGCACTGAGGGAGGAGGGTGTTGGGATGTATGAGGTTAATCCTATGATGAGGGCGGCGGTTATACCTCCTGCAATTATCAATTATCGCCTCTCTTTTCCTGAGAGTAGTGACTCCTGGGTGATGGCCATCTCCTGCGGGAAGGGAGGTGGAGGGGGAGGGGCATCACAACCAAGTCTGATCTTGTCCTTACCCGATGGCCATGTACATGCCATTTTCAGGAGGGGCCACTAGATAATGATCAGGAGTGGAAAACCTAGCTGATATTTGGATCCTGAGTATAATTGTAGCGCCCCTATTGGGTGCCCCAGCTTAGAATAACTAACTAAGCATGGATTGGGGTTCAAACCCAGGACCTTTCTGGTCTGTGTGGTTCAGACAAGAATATTACAAGTTTAATAAAAGAATCCTTGTTGAATTGAAAACCTTTTCATTAATAATTTAGGAGAATTACTTTAAATGCCTGACATTCCTGTCTATTGACTGTCTGGATGTGGGGTGTACTTCAATACTACCAAAGACCTCAAGTATTGAAACATGCCAGAAATAACAGAAGCTTTCATGCAGCAGTGAGATCTGACAGAGAGAAATCTGTCTGTTTAAAGTTAATTAAATCCACACTATTTACCAAACTGTTAAAGGACAGTCTGGAGTCATCTCTTGTATGAGATCATTTTTATTTTCAAATTCATAACTGTTGTAGGAATATTTTAACATACTGGACCTCCGTTGTAGAGTGCTAGGGCTCTGTTTTAATAACTATTTGGAGTCATTCCCAGAGCAGTCTGCTCTATGCTGGCGACATTACTCCAGTACCACAGCATGCTGTGATGCACAACTCTGCCATGTCCTAGTTCTAGTGGAAAGCAGAGCGCTTGCAGTTTAAATGGAACTGCTGCGGCTTTGATCCACACAGCTAGAGGTCAGTGATTTACCCCGATCTTATCAAACCCACAACTAAGTTTTGTGATCCATAACAACAACATTTAGGCTGACACTTAAGTACGGTAAACTGTTAATTGAGGACTGGAAGAACTTCAAGGTTGACTAGATGAGATGAGTTTTAACACTAATAGCTCATCTGAGTGCTGGCAGTATATTGGTGAGAATACTTCCAGAGCCACAAAGCCTGACTTAGACTCAAACAAACCAAATCCAAACTGTGCACTTTTTTTTTCCATAGTGACTCTGCATAATAGGGAGTGTGGTGAGGCGGAGGGGGGCTGACGACAAATAAAGCTTTCAGAACCTTCTGCTGCTTATAGACAGGGTATTGATAACCTGCATTGTGCTAGGTGTTAAATGTCCTTATTGTTAAATGCTCCTTTATAACTCATTTCTGGGAAGGTGCTTTGTTGTTTTTATCCTACATTACAACAGTGACTGCACTTCAAAAATACTTCATTGGCTGTAAAGTGCTTTGGGACGTCTCAAGGCCATGAAAGGCACCACATAAGTGCAAGCCTTTCTTTCTGTTTCTTTCTTTAATGGGAAGAACAGGATAGCCTTTCCTTTTACACTAATGCCAATGTTACTATCTATAAATAAAAGTAACAACAGTGAGCCCTTCTTACCTCCGAGTCAGATGGTTGTGGGTTCAAGCCTTACTTTTGAACTCGAGCACACAATCTAGGCTGACACTTCAGTGCAATAGTAAGGAAATGCTGCATTAATGGAGGTGCTGTCTTTTGGATAAGATACTAAACCAAGATTCTGTCTACTGGGTCAGGTGGATGTAAAAGATCCCATGGCAAAATTTCAAAGAAAAGCAGGGAGTTCTGCTGATGTCTTGGCCAAAAGCACTAAAACAGTCACTCATCTCATTACTGTTTGTAGAACTAGCTGCCACGTTTGTCTACAAAGTAACAGTGACTACACCTCAAAAGTAATTAATTGGATGTTAAGTGCTTTGGGAAGTTCTGAGGACATGAAAGATGCTATTTAAATACTAGTCTTTCTTTCTAACTGTCAAAGTATCAGTCCATCCTATCAACTTTGAAACAATGGATAATACTAGTGGTCTGGTAACAATTGACAGCACTGTTTCAAAGTCAGTACAGGCACAAAAAAAAATATCCAAGCAACTGTACTGCAACAACAACTTGTATTTATAAAAATCTTGTAACATAATGAAATAGCCCCAAACACTTCACAGAAGTGAAACAAATGCTGAGCAGCAAAGGAAGAAGAATTAGGGGAGGTGATCAAAGGTATGGTCAAAGAGGTAGATTTTGAGGACACTTTTGAAAGAGGGGAGAGATGTAACAAGACAAAGGGGTTTAGGGAGAACATTCCATTGTAGGGCCATGACAGATGAGGGTTCTGCAACTGAAAGCCAGGGAGCATGCTGACATAAAGAGCTGGAGAAGGTTGCAGAGGTAGGGTGGTAAGCCCTACAAGGGGACTTGTAGATCATCATCTAGGTTTTGAATTCAATGTCTTGGGGGAATGTCTTGGGAGATGGGAGCCACTGTAGGTTGATGAGGATAGGGATGATGAGGAAGCAGGATTTAGTGTAGGATAGGATGTGTGTGATGAAGCTTTCGATGATTTGCAGGTTATGCACGGTAGGATTTGAAAGGCTGGCAAGGAACGCATTTGAGTAGTTGAGTCTGGAGGCACCAAAGTTGTGAATGAAAGTATCAGTGGCAGTGGGGAAGAGGTAGGGAAGAAGACACACAATATTGCAGAGGCAGTCTTGCTGGTGTTTAGAATGTGGGATTTGAAGATCAGCTCAGAGTCAAATAGGACAAAGCTGTGTACTGTTCACTTCAGTCTGAGCAAACAGCAGGGCAGGGGGATGTAATGAGGAGATAGGGGACCGAGTTCTTGGTAAGAGCCAAACAGGCTTTGGCTTTGGTCTTGCTGATGTTATATTGAAAAAGGTTCTTGCTCATCCATGATTTGATGTTGGATAAACAGTCTGACAGCACAGTAGTGGTGTTGGAGTCTAGGTAGTGGCAGACAGGTACAGCTGGTGTAGCAGCTAAGCTGGATTTCAGTAGATGGTGCCCAACGAAAGATTTTGTTTTGACAGAAATTCACATATAACAATTTACTGATGATTGTCTAAATAATTCCATGACCATTGCAATCACAGGGTATGAGTTATGGTACTGGACAAGCAACCTGGAAGTTGTGAGCTCAAATCCTGCCATGTCAAGTTGTGAAATTAAATTCAATAAATTTGGTAAGTTTTGGGCTAGCCAACACATAACTCTAGTTCTCATTACATGGTTGACTTGTAACACCCTCTGAAGTACCATCTACAAGATGCACTGCAGCAACTCACCAAGGCTTCTTCGACAGCACCTCCCAAACCCGCAACCTCTACCACCGAGAAGGACAAGGGCAGCCAGCGCATGGGAACACCATCATCTGCAAGTTCCCCTCCAAGTCACACACCATCCTGACTTGGAAGTACATTGTTGTTTCTTCATCGTCGCTGGGTCAAAATCCTGGAACTCCCTCCCTATCGGCACTGTGGGAGTACCTTCACCACACAGACTTCAGCAGTTCAAGAAGGCGGCTCACCACCACCTTCTCAAGGGTAATTAGGGAGGGGCAATAAATGCCCGCCTTGCCGGCGACGCCCATATCCCAGGAACGAATAAAAAAGAGTGGCCTAGCAAGCCACTCAGTTGTGCAGACAATCACTACAAAGCACCATCACCACAAGAAGTGCAGTGGTTTAAGAAGGCGGCCCACCATTACCTCTCAGGGCAACTAGGGGTCGGCAATAAATGTGGCCTTGCCAGCATCAGCCACAGCCTGAGAAAAAATTTAAATCAGAAATTCATAGCGCCAGTGGCAGCCATCTTGCAATTTTTCAGATGATACTTAATTTTTGGAAAAAATGCTAGACTGCCTAATATAGAAACTGCCAATTTCATTTCCATTGATTATCAATGAAATAAAAATTGGATGCCTTCTATAATGGGCGACCGATCCACAATGCCAATCTTACACCTGTGCGGCAAGTTGAAAATCTACCCCAAAAAGTCTCAAGTGCTGATACTTTCTGAGACTCAGTTTGTCACAACCGATAAATATTTAAGCGTATAGGAAGTGAATGGTCCATAATTAAATGGTCTTGAAAACATCAATGACACACATCATAATGACTGATTCTGTACAAAACATAAAACAAAAATCAGTAGCTGTTTCAAAGCGGTTGCTGATGAATATTTGAGATTGTCGATAGTGAACATTCATGTACACATTAGCAGGAGTCAGTAGCCACATGTGCAGGGACTTGCGAGATTGGGGTGGAGACCATACAGCTGAGTTCAATCCACAATGTGTACATGAGACAGGAAACGGTCTGAGTTGATGCAGCCAGAAGATATTAGAAACTTAACTGGGCTCGTGCTACCTACTTACACCGAATTTCAAAAGCAACTAGGCGTATAGTGACAGCAAATTATGAATAAGCAGAGTGCTGACGGTCAGAATGGTTTCAAAGTTATTGCAGTCACGAGAAAATGGACAATAGAGGGCACTTTTATCAGACACTGGGGCGAGTGAACTCGGTTACTGTGGGAGTGAATCTCCTCAAACATATCATCTATATGTCTAGACGAGCGGAAACATATGAAAAGCTCCTCTGTAACAGTTGGATGAGGCATGTATTTAAGATAAGCTAACAAGCAGTAGCTGATAGAAAGTGAATTATGGTTTTAGGAGTTCAGATGGTACTTCTCAGGGAAAAACTTTGATTCTCTTGTGGTTTGATTTAAGTGTTTCTCAACATTCTTTAGCAGCTATCATGACCTTCCTATAAAGTTGAAACATTTGGAAGCTTTGGATCAGAAGACCTGAAAGATCGTTTAAAAGGGCCTATTCTTTATAACTAGTGTAATTAGTAGCATTTATCCTAGTTCCTCTGGAGGGAGATTATCTGTTCCTGTCAGCCTCTGTGGTCATGAAGAGTCAACTACTTTTCCTGTAGAAGAGCTCAGATTCAACTCTGCATCTGCTCTTCTGACAACATGACCAAGATCAGGAAATTGGTGTGAGGACATTGCAGACGTAACTCTATATTTTACCAATCTGTGAGACAGTATAGTGGAGTTCCTGCCTATTCCTCACATGATTTACTATCTCTTACGCTCCTTTAGTTACCTTACACTTCCTACTACCATTTTTACTTTCTCTCCGAACTGTCCCTTACATTCTATTATTTTACTCTCGTCAGGTAGATTGGAGAATGTGTTTGATGGTGAGCAGTCACTTAATATTGATGAATTTCCACATGGTGAGTTTCGCTGCTTTCACACCAATAGAACAAGATTTGCACCTGGAGAAGTATTTACACGAGAGTTTCCTGGGTCAGCTCTTTTGCACATCCACCGGAGTAGAGATTTGTGTAAGTCCGATTTTAAACGGGTGTAATCTGTTGGAGTGCATGGAAATTAGAGTGCAGCCTTGAAGAAGATAGTTCTGACTGAACACTGTCGCAGCAGACTGGGGTGGGGGGGGGGGGGGGCGCGGAAGGGGGCAACCAGGTAAGGAAGGAGCAGCGCTTGGATCACTCACTTGAATCTTTTTCTGATACTTTTCAAGAATGTCTACTACAGGAGCAGCTGGCAGTCTGGCCCACAGGCACAGGAAGAAGATGCCAGAATTTCATAGACTCTGATTTGCAAGACACGCCTCAAGGAAATTGACTTCGGGAGACACCGACTGCTGCGTGCCTGTCGCAGTGAACCTGTCAGAAATGTCACTCATGCCACCTAGAGGGAGACGTAACTGGCACTGAGTGCCAACTCTCTCGTCCCAGGACTAAATATATTATTTCGAGATCAGACAACATTCTGAAGTTAGTTGAAACCGGGCAATAAAAATTGAGTCAGCTTCAGACTAGGCAACAAACCAGGCAGTGTGTATAAATGGGACAGTTTAGCAGATAATTCAAATTAGTTCACTAGAGCAAGAGGCAACATCATCTTCTTGTGCAATTATAGCCAGTGTTAGAACCTTCACTATGATGTTGGCAAAATCTGCAGAAATACGTAGAAAATGTATTGAATACATCAATAAAGTAAAAATGGTGGGTGCACCCCTTTAGGATACCAGGGAAAGTAAAAGTCTGTAATTTCTGTCCTTGTTCAAGTCTCCCTTCAGTCAACTTTCAGCAAACATACATCCAACCCACTCATAGGCCACGATTTCGCCTACCAAGGCGGGCTCAATGCGGCCGAGATAGGTGGCGGGTTGGGATCCTGTTCTGGCTCCATCCCGCTCTGTGAGAAGAATGTTCCGTTGATTGGGCTTGTTAAGCCTGCTCTGCGAGGTTCCCGGCCAATTAAAAGGAAGCGGGTCTGATGACATTATTTGATGATGCGTCATGAAATGGTAGCTTTAATACCACTTTTGCAGGAATGGTGTGTCGTTGACAGCCCAACATACTTACCTGACGTGATCCCCGAGTGCCGGGAACCTTGTGAAAAAGCTGGTAAAATGGTGTTTAAATACCTGTTAACAAGCTCTTAAGTATCTGAATTGGCTCACCCGCCGCTTGGTGTCGGGTCTGTAAAGCGCAGACAGACCCGACACTTGGGAAACTGACATGGAGGCGGGTTGACAGCGGGATCCTGACCCGCTGTCAATCTTTTCGATTTTGACAGCGGATCCGCCCCCAAACCCGCCCTCTGAGCGCTGGCAAAATTTTGGCCATAGATTTCAAATGGAGTAACTCACTTCCCATTCAGTCCTAATTCCAATTGATTGATTCACTTCCATTGTACAGAATGTCACTCTCCATTCTCTCTCTTGCACACAATTTTAATGGACCTGTGCATTTTCTATCTGTTCCCAGTGTACAGAATTCCAATTGTCCTAGCCACTTCCCATTTGTCTTCATTATATAAAATACCAATCAACTTCGTATTTGCTCCATTTTATAGAAACTCAATGAATCAAACTATTTTCTTTGATTCCCATTTCCAAAAAACTCATAAGTACTAAATCCTGAACAAAGCATAAAATGTTTCAAAATAATTCTGTTGTTAAGACACAACACACTAAAATAGTCAATTCAGTATCTAATTGAATTAATTAGTTGCATAATTTGGAAATCTTAACTTTATTTGAATAAAATCGCTGTTTTATGCTTGTTTCTGTTAATTGCTGACTAATGGAGTAAACAAGCTGTTGTTAACAATTGGTTGTTTTCATCTACTCTTAATAGAAATCCTGATCAATGTATGATCTTAATACAAGTGGAAATTTTTTATGGCCATGCAGTTAAGTATTTATCAGAGCGTGATCTTATTACCATAAGAACCAGCAGTCATTTACAGCAATACTTAGCTCTATGGGCATTTAATTTGCTTTCATTTTGCAGAGACAATTAAATGCCATATGAAGCTGAAATAACTACTTCTGAATTATAATGCAGCCACAGTCCATTTGTCCTTGGATAGCTCCTCCTTACACTATCCGTCCAGTGCTAAAACTCTGAGATTAATTTTACAGGAAGCTGCTAGCTATTTTGTTCCAGGGTATATTTTCAGACAGACGAACCCCGACACTCTCATCAACATCCTGAAGTGTAGTAAAACAACAAAAGCCAATTACAGTCTTGCAATTAATAGAACCGTAGCATTCTAAATCATCTAAAGCCTCATGTTTCTGTTCTTTTAAAAACAATAGGAGATGAAGAACCTCTATGTGTGCATGTGAGGCAGAATGTGTGTGCATTATGGGAGCTGTATTCACTGAACCTCAAAATCGTAATACAAATATGCTGATCTTTCAACCTATCAGTTGCTACTAAAAACCGATGGGATGGCCACATTCTAGGGGAGCTCTTGAAATGTCACAGTAGGAAATAGTCTCCATTATTTTTTTAAATGCTAGTCCCAACATCACAGTTGGCTGATGTAAAATAGTCTTTCAAAACTGAGGAATAGAGCACTTTTGCACCTTTTGCCAACATTGAGTCCCTGCAGGTCAGATGCCAATTGATGTTAAATTATAGATAGCCATGTGTTGTGGACTCACGCCTATCAGGAACATGGGTAAGAGCGACCAAATTCATTTTACACAGAACCTTTACAGGCAGCAAAATCAGTGGGTCTTCATCGCATTCTTCTGAGCTGGATTACCCCACGGGCCAGCACGTCATTGACAAAGTTAGAAAAATAATTAACAGTGTTTTCAAAGAGCATTGTAACCTGAAATTCCGTGGAGGTTCTCCAGATCTCGTGCCACACCTTCAGCGAGAAACCGGTCGAACTCCCAGAGCAACAGTGTAAATGGCTGGGAACGACCATTTACACCATTTCCCTGGGAGTTCTGCCAGTTTCCCACCAAAGTTATGGCGCAAGACCAGGAGACCAGGAGAAGCCCCATGGAATTTCAGGGCTATTTCATTGACTATTTCTGTAACTAGATTTTAGACGCCTCCTTTCCCTTTTAGGTATTTGTACCACACATTATTGTGAAAGAGCAGGTGGGCACCTTGTGCTTAAGCCTGTACTGCTATGGATCAAGACGATTTGCCGTCTACTGTTCATCTTTGGGCAAGAGAATCTCATCTTTAATTGGTGCCTGCTCCTCTGTGAGCCCAGCTCAAGTTGTGAACTTACAGTCTGGGGAAATCACTGGTATAAGGCACCATCACACCACGCTGTGGCACAACGTGACTGGTCTCCTTTATTAGCTGAATTTGAAAATCATTAACACGTTACTTAAAAAAATGTAACTGGAGGAAAAACATGTCAATATGTGAAATGCTAGCAAATGGATCTTGAAAGATAAATTTACTAATCAACAACCGTTGAAAGGAAACCATTTGGATTAGATAAGCACCGTTCACAAGCATTCACTGTCTGCATTTCTTTTTTTTTTGAATGCCATGTAAACATAAGATGAGTTGTTTTTCTGAGATCAAGCCGCATTGCCTTGGTGTATTTTTAAGCTAAGCTCCTTTCACATGCAGAAATCCAAACCTTAAGAAAATAGTAAAACCTTCTTTGGAGAGCCTGAAAACCACTAGGAAATGTGAAAAACTGAAACAAATCTGCTGTAAATTCTGTTCAAAAAAGGTCCAAAAAGAATAAGTAGAGTGTAGAGCTGCAAAGATTTACTCTGTTATGTTCATTAGCACTAATTGTACAAATCAAGTCACATAAATATCACATGTAAAGATTGAATCTCACCATTCAATAGAAACCAATTACAAAGAATGATGATAAACTTGATGCTTTATTTTTGCTGTTTATTTGTACTTTAAATTATTTTTTAAATGGCGATGGTTGATGATATCATTGGGGGAAATGACTTGGCGGGGGGGGGGGACTGGACTTTTGTGTGGGGGAGTTGAACAATATCAGTAAAGACTCAATCGAATGCTACAGCAACCATGGAATTCATGTTCATTATTGGTGTGTGTGGTAGGAGTTGTGCTCCTTCTCATGATTATGTGTTTGGCAAATAGCCGATCCTAATTGGGTCATCAGGGGAGCTGCTGGGGGTGGGGGAGGGCAGGTGATACTATTTTTTAATGGAGGAAATGTGAAATCAGAAGACAACTCAGATTGAACCCAAAAACAGGCCCAGACAAATTTTTATCCCTACATCTTTATAGATCTGGAAACAGCGGGGGTTTAAATTTATTTCGGCCGGTAGCACAAAACGGGCGATAATATATCGGCACCCCATCCGATTTTCTTTTCCATTAGAAATCCTTACATTATTTGCTCCATTGGGGAAAAAATTGGACAGAGTGCAACTACCACCCAATACAGACTTATTCCCAACTGTATCAAATACCAGAGGACCTCTTTTGACACCGACAAGTTCTGGGACAGTAGGCCCATAAACAAATTTTCAAACCCTACATTTATGCAAGTATAATTAAGTTTAAAATGTCATAACTGCAAAAAACAAAGGAATTGGGATTACTGAAATTGCCTCCAGTATGGAATTTATGACTCAATGGATGCCTGATTCATTTTTAATACACTATCAATTAAGCCGTAAGCCTGCTGTTCAATTTCATCATATCATACATTATTTAGTAAACAGACTGCACAACTGTAACATGAAAGGTAAAATTGGAGTGAAAACAGAAAATGCTGGAAATACTCAGCAGGTCAGGCAGCATCTGTGGAGAGAGAAACAGAGTTAAGGTTTCAGGTCAGTGACCTTTCATCAGTTTGGAGGGAATGGTTGATGTTATGGGCAGAGGTTTCTAAAACAATGCTGGGTTTTAAATTGTTTGCCTCCTTTCTGTTTGGTGAGAGAACACTCCACACCACGTTACCCTTTGGGAACAATGGGGTATAAAATCGTCTTGGGCAGCAACGCAAAATGGGCGATACGAAAACGGGATGTTCCCAAACGTCTGTTCGTGCTGCTTTCTGATTAGTCGCTAGGGAAGTTGGTGTTGGCATTCTCTCAGATTTTGCTTCCTTCCCTGTTACAATGCGGTCAATCTTAGCATGGCTCCTTAAACTATTTGCTCACCTTGTGCCATTAGTCAGCAGAACAGTTCACATGAAAAGGAAGAACAGCCCAAATCATAATTTTATGAGAAGGTTGCAGTACCTGTGGGAGAGGCTGAGGAAACAATCAACATGCTCACGGAGAGATGTTGTTATGATAGTTGGCAGTGAGGTAACTTGTGGCAACCACCGGAAGGTAGTGGTAGCTTAGGAAGCAGTGCCATGAGAATTTGACTCGCCACCTGGGAGGGAGTGCTATGGAAAATTTCTGCTCTCTGACCAAAATAGAAGCAGCTGTTCATCCAGTGAAGAATTTTCAGTGAAGGATTGCCAGTCTTCTCAAAAGCAAATGCATTTGTTGTGTGCAAGGTTTTGAATAATTGTGGTAAGACTTCATGTGCAATGTCTATTAAGGTTGTGACAGCCCCAAGCCACAAAACATCATTTTGTCCTCCACATATTTCACTTGGTTTATGGTTTCCGACAGTGTGGTATTCACAGGAATGGAAACCACACAGAACCACATTAGAGAATATTGCTGTTAATCATAAAATCATATAGCGCAGAACGAGGCCATTCAGCCCATTGTGCCTGTGCCAGCTCTTGGAAAGAGGTTAAAAACCCTATGTCACTGATGAAACATACATAGAGTTTACAGAAACAGGCCATTCAGTCCAACAGGTCTAAGCCGGCGTTTAGTGCGAGTCAGGGGGCCCCCATATCGCTAGCCTCCTCCCACTTTACTTCATCTCGCCCTATCACCAGATCCTTCTATTCCCTTCTCCTGCATGTACTTATCTGGCTTCTTAAATGGATCTGAGCTATTTGCCTCAACCACTCCATGCGGCAGCGAGTTCCACATTCTCACCACTCTCTGAGTAAAGAACAATAGCAATGCTGAAATGGCTCTTGTTGTCCTATAAAATCCCCCCATACTATACTCACTCAGTATGATAATTTTGAATTTTAGTTCTCTCTGTAGGTGCAATTTTTGAAAGCCCCCAGGGTCATTCTAATGATGGGCACCTTATTAGAAAATCACAGCTGCACTGCTTGTAATTTAATGCCCATTGACTTCAATGGGGAAAAAAAGTGTCATGAGCAGTGCACCTGCAATTTTATGATACTGGTGGCATGGGGTCTCAGAGAATGTGCGCACTTATTGTTGGTGTAAAAATTTATTTTCAAATTTCCCTTATTAACTGTTCCCTACCCCCTGCCCCTTAATACCCTCATTCCCAACAAATCAAGACCCTGTAGCAGATGGTGCTTTAGCGTTTCTTTTCTGGGGAATCCTAATTTCCAGAGGGGCTCCAGTCGTGTCTGTGCGACTTTTTGGAGTTTAACCACACTCCTGGAACATTATCCATCCTTCTCTAGGAGCGTGCTAAAGCAGCTTTGTGTGGGTCGTGCGTCCCTTTCGTGTCCAATGCGAAGCGTGAGGCTCTTGCTTCTCAAGCTCGATTGAAAAGGAAGATTCAAAGGAATCTGCCATAAAGCCACCTGAACTTCAGAAGTTTTCAATACTTTGCAGGAAGCCAGGAGAGAATTAAAAACATTCCCACCCCTGGGCTTTTTAATGGACTGGGCCAGGGGGCACATGCCAAGTACATGAGGGAGAAAGGAATAGAAGGATATGTTGATCGGGTGAGGCTCGTATGGAGCATAAACACCAACATCGGCCTGTTGGGCCAAATGGCCTGTTTCTGTGCTGTAAATACTATGTAATACTATGTAATGTCTGAATTCCTGGCACACACTCTCTTAGATTCTCTCCTTGACTCTAAATCGGAACACCTAACTCAACTAAATAACACTCACTTTTATGACAAAAAGAAAATACTGCAGATGCTGGAAATCTGAAATAAAAACAGAAAATGCTGGAAATACTCAGCAGGTCAGGCAGCATCTGTGAGAGAGAAACAGAGAAACAGAGTTAACGTTTCAGGTCAATGACCTTTTATGAGTTTGAGGATTAGCTAGGTAACTCCCCTGATATGCATTATGTAAGTACCACTATGATAGAACTCTCTCCACAATGAACTTGATGGAGGTTTGAAACCCATCTTCCCTGCTGACATTAATTCAAAGTTCTAGAAGTGACAGGGTGGGCTCAACCCTCTGGAATGAGGGAATACTTTGCTGTCCTGCCTCTTTTTTGTTTGGATGAAGAGGAGTCCACTTTGCCGTATTCTCCTATCACCACAGAAGAGGGTATTCAGCTTATTCGCTTCTTATAACCTGGTAAGGCTCTGAGCCAGGTTGGCTACCCAGCAGACTTCTACAAAAAGCTCCTTCTTGAATTGGTTTCTCTTCTACAAAGTATCTTCCAGTATATTACTGAGACTGGTTTTACCCCTGACACTGAGAGATGTGTCCATCTCTCTTTTGCTGTAGAAGGGCAAGAACTCTCTTAACTCTGCCCCCTATAGGCCAATATCACAGTATCGTAAAATGTTGGTCAAGATGTTGGAAATCGTCTTGGATCCCCTTGCCATTGGACCAAGACCTTGCTCTGTCAAGCCTGTGTGGTAGCTGGTGTGCAACAGCCATCTCACGTTAAAAGAATTCATGCACAGGCATCTTCCACCCTTTAAAATGAAGTTCGGGACCTGGAACGTCAGGACCCTCATGGACAACCCCAACAGCGACAGACCGGAACGCCGTACTGCAATCATTGCCCGGGAGCTCAGACGTTTCGACATAGTCATCGCCGCCCTAAGCGAGACCCAGTGGGCAGAGGAAGACCAGCTCAAGGAGCAAGGCGGTGGTTACACCTTCTTCTGGAAAGGCAAACCTGAAGAAGAATGCCGCCTCCATGGGGTAGGCTTCGCCATAAAAAATGAGCTAGTTGAATGTCTCGGAGACTCCCCTTGTGGAATAAACGAACGCCTCATGACTCTACGGCTCACCCTAGCCCGGAACCAGTGCGCTACAGTCATCAGTGTGTACGTCCCAACACTGGAAGCCACAGACGAGACTAAAGAGGAATTCTACTCCAGTCGCGAACAATGCCTGTCCCGAGTCCCAACGGGCGACAAGCTGATCCTCCTTGGCGACTTCAATGCCAGAGGTGGAAAGGACACAGACCTCTAGGGAGGTGTGATCGGCAGAGAGGGGATAGGGAAAGCCAACTCCAACTGTACCCTCCTCCTGATGAAATGCTTAGAACATGGCCTTGTCATAACCAACACCTTGTTCCGTCAGAGAGACAAGTACAAGGCTTCATGGCAACACCCTCACTCCAAGCACTGGCATCTGCTGGACTACGTCATCGTCCAAGCGAGGGACCGCAAGGACGTCCGCATCACCCGCGACATGACAGGAGCTGACGACTGCTGGACAGACCACTACCTAATCTGCTCTGTCATCTCCATCAACGTAGCCCCAAAACAGCGGTGGCAACAGAAGCAATGCCGCAGGAAAATCAACGCTGGAGCACTCAAAGACCCTGCTAAGAAAGCCCTATTTAGCCTGCACCTCACAAACAAACCTGACGACTTCCAGTGATGCAGAGACACAGAGTGTCCACAGTGCCTGGTCTGCACTCAAGGCCTCCATAATCAGCACCTGTGAAGAGATGCTCGGTCACTCGACCAGGAAACACCAAGACTGGTTCGACGAGAACGACTAGGAGATCCAGGAGCTAATAAGCCGCAAGCGCAAGGCATTCCTGATCTGGAAACAGCAACAGAACTCGAGAGCAAGAAAGCAGCTCTACAGACGCCTGAAGGCCGAGGTCCAACAAAGAACTTGCGACCTAAAGAACAGATGGTGGGTGGGGAAAGTGCAGGACATCCAGCAGCTAGCCGACAATCACGACGTGCGTGGATTCTTTAGCGCAGTCAAGACCACCTACAGCCCAAGCACCCAAGGTCCTACCCCACTGCAGGCCAAGAACGGAGAGGTACTCATCAAGGACAGAGAGGCAGTCAGTGCCCGCTGGAAGGAGCACTTCGAAGATCTCCTTAACCGAGACTCTCTCTTCGACGCGAGTGCCTTCAACTCCATCCCGCAGCATGCTACCCGCCACCACCTCGGCACAACCCCAGCCTGGCATGAGGTTGAAAAGGCCATCCGACAACTGAAGAACAACAAGGCCTCAGGAGCAGATGGAATCCCCGCCGAGGCGCTAAAACATGGCGGAGAAGCACTATTGGCGCGAATACATGAACTAATTTCTCTTATTTGGAAGGAGGAGAGCATGCCAGGGGATCTCAGAGACGCCGTAATCGTGACCATCTTCAAGAAAGGTGACAAGTCCGATTGCGGTAATTACAGAGGAGTCTCCCTGCTGTCTGCCACAGGGAAAGTCATCGCAAGAATCCTCCTCAATCGCCTTCTCCCAGTGGCTGAAGAGCTCCTCCCAGAGTTGCAATGCGGATTCCGCCCACTAAGGGGCACAATGGACATGATCTTCACCGCGCGTCAACTACAAGACAAATGCAGGGAACAGCACCAACTGTTGTACATGGCCTTCTTTGACCTCACAAAGGCCTTTGACACCATCAACTGTGAGGGATTATGGAGTGTCCTCCTCAAATTCGGCTGCCTTCAAATGTTTGTCACCATCCTCCGCCTGCTTCACGATGACATGCAAGCCGTGATCCTGACCAACGGATCCACCACAGTCCCAATTCACGTACGGACCGGGGTCAAGCAAGGCTGTATCATTGCACCAACGCTCTTCTCGATCTTCCTGGCTGCAATGCTCCATCTCACCCTCAGTAAGCTCCCCGCTGAAGTGGAGCTAATCTACAGAACAAACGGGAAACTGTTCAACCTCCATTGCCTCCAGTCCAGATCCAAGGTTGTCCCATCCTCTGTCTTCGAATTACAGTATGCAGACGACGCTTGCGTCTGCGCACACTCGGAGGCCGAACTCCAAACCATCGTCAACACCTTCACCGAAGCGTACGAGAGCATGGGCCTTACACTAAACATCCGTAAGATAACGGACTCTACCAACCTGCCCCCGCCACACAGTACTGCCCCCTGATTATCAAAATCCACGACGAGGCCTTGGACAACGTGGACCACTTTCCATACCTTGGGAGTCTACTGTCAATAAGGGCAGACGTCGATGACGAAGTCCAACACCGCCTTCAGTGTGCCAGTGCAGCCTTCGGTCACCTGAGGAAGAGAGTGTTTGAAGACCAGGACCTCAAACCCAGCACCAAGCTCATGGTCTACAGAGCAGTAGTGATACCCGCCCTCCTGTATGCTTCAGAGACATGGACCATGTACAGCAGACACCTCAAAGCACTGGAGATGTACCACCAACACTGCCTCCGCAAGATCCTGCAAATCCATTGGCAGGATAGGCGCACCAACGTCAGTGTTCTCGCTCAGGCCAACATCCCCAGCATCGAAGCTTTGACCACGCTCGATCAGCTCCGATGGACGGGCCGCATCGTCCGCATGACCGATACGAGACTCCCAAAATAAGCGCTCTACTCGGAGCTCCGACACAGAAAGAGAGCCCCAGGTGGGCAGAGGAAACGCTTCAAGGACACCCTTAAAGCCTCCTTGAAAAAGTGTAACATCCCCACCGACTCCTGGGAATCCCTGGCCCAAGGTCGCACAAAGTGGAGGAGAAGCATCCGGGAAGGCACCGAACACCTCGAGTCTCTTCGCCGGGAGCAAGCGGAAGCCAAGCGCAAACAGCGGAAGGAGCGCACATCAACCCAAGCACCCCACCCACCCGCCCCTTCAACCACTGTCTGCCCCACCTGTGACAGAGACTGTAGGTCCCGCATTGGACTCATCAGTCACCTGAGAACTCATTTTTAGTGTGGAAGCAAGTCATCCTCGGTTCCGAGGGACTGCCTAAGAAGAGAAGAAGAAGAATGTGACACTTCCAATTCCCACGCCAACTATCTTTGTAAATTCTTGCAACAAGTGTGCCAATTTCTGCTGACCAATGGGGAAATTTGTGCTGTGGATTCACATCCACTAAGTACAGGTTCGAGACGTCCCCAAATCATGAAATATTCATGCGCTATAATTGTACAGTGTAATTTCAATTTTCTGTAGGGACTATATTGCCAACCGAGGGACGTGAATATTATTGCATTTGTCACTGGATTTAAACCCAGGTCGCAGAGGAGAAAATATATTGTTCCAACCCACCGCTCCACCCAGCTTGCATAGCTATATTTTCACATTGCATTATTAAATATTCATTACATGCTCCAAAAAATACATAATTTTATTAATATAAAATATTCCATTAACATAGCTACTAACTACAAGAGAACAAGGCCGACTCCTTCAGCCCAGTGATGCATAAGCAACAAACTGAGGTTAACTCCCTCCCATGTCATTTGAGTGGGCCACCTGGTGGGTTGACCAAGAGGCAACATTGAGAACATTTGTGGACCATCCCATCTATCCAGTTGAGAATCGAATAGATGTACTAGTTACTTTGGGGGGGAAGATAGGTGGAAAATGTGAGAAGAGGAAAAGCTGTAATTAACAAAGAGCGTGTTGCTTCCAGTACATTAAACTGGTAACGTAACCTTCAAATATGGTCATGGTTAGAATTTTGGATATTTGCTAGACAGAGAAATAAGATGAATAATGCCAGGATTTTGAAATTAATCTTTTAAACATTTTTTTTAATGTATTTTATTTTATACTTTTCCCTTCTTTGTTTCATTACAGCCCATTCAAGCAGGCAACTTGCTACAAAAAACATATTGTGCCATTCGTGACTCCTGCGACAGAGTATTGGTAAAGAATGATTGATTTAAAAAGAAACCCCCTTGACCCTCACTTAACACAGAAAGCAATTGCAAATAAGTCTTTATTCTCTTCCTCAGTGGATGACCCTGAATGGCATTTTGCTGACTGTATCTTGTCAGATGTGGAGCATAACCCTGCTAACAGCTCAAAGCTAAAATGTTTGCATGAACTACATGAACCACTAAATACAAACAAGACAAGTCCCTGAGGGCAGCAACAGCACCACAAAGAACAGAACACCGGAAGATAGGATCAGCGATAAGCCATTCAACCCCTCGAGCCTGTTCCGCCATTCTGATCTGTACCTCAACTCCATTTATCAGCCTTTGCTCCATGTCGTTTGATACTTCCTTTAGCAGAGAGGTCAATAACCAGGGGGCATAGATTTAAAGTAATTGGTAGAAGGATTAGAGGGGAGTTGAGGAATTTTTCCACCCAGAGGGTGGTGGGAGTCTGGAACTCACTGCCTGAAACGGTGGTAGAGGCAGAAACCCTCATCACATTTAAACAGTACTTGGATATTCACTTGAAGTGCCGTAACCTACAGGGCCACGGATCAAGAGCTGGAAAGTGGGATTAGGCTGGATAGCTCTTTTTCGGCCGGCACAGACACGATGGGCCTCCTTCTGTGCCATAAATTTCTATGCTTCTGTGATTCTACCCTTACCTAACAAAAATCTATTGATCTTTTTGGGGAGAGAGTTCCAGATTTCCACTGCCGTTTGTATTAAAAAGTGCCTCCTGATTTCACTCCTAAATGGCCTAGCTCCAATTTTAAGACTATGCCCCCTTTTTTCTGGTTTCCCCCACCAGAGGAAATAGTTTCTCTGTAAAAGGTAACATTGCTTATTGTGGTGATTTAGCATTATTATTATAGTATAAGCAATGTTCCAGGGTGTTGTGTGCTGGAATAGGGGTGAAGCATGAAAACACACGGTTCCTCATTCCAGTATAAACCATCCTGCAATGCTCATTAGAACCAAAACTGTCTTGACATTCTTTCCACAGCACAGTGATATGTGGCCATCTTACAAATTCAGGGGCAGTCTTGCTTTTGACCTGCAAATCTCATTCTTAGAATGCAGGCTATTAGTGTTCATGAAATCTCACAAAATTGGCTGATCAGATTGTGTGCGTTTGGTGCGTTTCCTACATTACAACTACTTCAAAAAAGTACTTAATTGGCTGTAAAGTGCTTTGGGTGCCCTGAAGTTGTGAAAGGCGCTGTATAAATGCTAGTCTCTATTTTTAAAATAACAGTGACTTGTAACCTCTGTGAAAATAATTGCAGTAACTTCCTCAAAATAATGTTGAACTATTTTGAAAGCTCTTAAATTTATCATAATTACCAGCTACAAGATATTCTGTCAATTCAAATGCCTGGGTGTTTGTCTTGTAGTTCCTACTAATATGTACTGTGACCCAGCTTGTAAAAAGTGATGCACTCTGTACGAAACATGAACAAACTGTGTTCATGTTGCATTGACTTTCCGATGGCTTGCAATATTTTTTTACCTTACCAATTTTCTCTCTTCCCCTTTTGAAGACAATGGCCCAGATTTTGTGTTACGAATAACAATGAGGCTATCAGCGCTCACCATTATTACAGACAGCAACTTCCAGCGTCCGCACATGCACAGTTAAACGCAGAAATCAGGAAGTTTCTGATTTACAAGCTTAACCGAGAGACTCAGCATCCAAACACATGAAGAGTGTGAAGTTGCTGTATTTGCCTACTAGTTACCCACTAAACATGCCATAAAAAATTAGAGTTTGAGCGTTCAGGGGTAAGTGATTTTTTAATGGTGTGATACATCTGAATTACTGCCAGCTTTCTCGGGCACTGAAAATTTACTTTTACAAGTGTGGAATCTCATTCCTTCAGATTTTAATTATTGTTGGAGATTTAGAAAAATTAAAAATTAAAATAATTTTTATTTTTACTTATTACTTTTTCTTTCTGCCTCTTTTATCTCTCTCTCTCTCTCATCTTTCTTTCCTTCATTTTATTTCACTTTCTGTACATGATTTTACATTTGAATTAAAAATTCAAATTTATACTTCCTGGTTTAGACCCCGCGTGGCTCAGTGAGGATTCTTCAATCTGATTGGTTGAAGATTCCCTGTAGAGGGTGCCACGCTGAAAAGGATCTCTAGTAACCATAAGTTACCGCTCAAAAGCCCACGATAATTCTGTGGGCAGTTGTGAGCGCAATTTCCACGGGAGTGCTCCCGATCAGCCACTGTACCTTCGGTGGAGAGATTAGTGGAATCCCCAGATACACACGTAAACATTGAGTCCAATCCTCTCTTCAGTCAAAGTGCACATACATACACTTCCAGTAGGCATCACTGGATGGCAATCTAAAGTGGCAACTTGGTCTGATTTTTTAGCTCTATAATCCAGGGGTGCTAGGGCCAATTGTATCACCCCTGGGGGGCTCAAAGTCCTGTAACTACAACCACAATTACACATTTTTGCTTGTATAATGCTACAAAATGACCCTAATGAGACATTGGCTGGAATTTTGCCAGCGCTCAGAGTGAGGGTTTGGAGGCATGTCCGCTGTCAAAATCGAAAAGATTGACAGCAGGTCGGTATCCCGCTGTAAACCCGTCGCCTTATCAGTTTCCCAAGTGTCGGGTCTGTCATCCCTGAACAGACCCGACACCAAGCGACGGATCAGCCAATTTAGATACTTGAACGCTGGCTAAAAGGTAGTTAAGCACCATTTTACCATGTACTTACCATTTTACCAGCTTTTCCACGAGTTTCCCGGAGCGCGGGGATCATGTCAGGTAAGTAGGTCGGGTGTTGTGTCAGCATGGAATGATTTACTAACCTGACAGCTGCAAATGGTCTATGAAAGCTCCCATTTCATAGGTCTTCACTTTCTAAGGTTAGAAGCTGTTGCTTACTGCATTTAGAAGACAGATTGAGTTTGCAGGTTGCAAGTGTTTGGAGCAAACTCGCTATCCAGTGTCACCTCATTGGAACAACCTCTCTCACCATTGACAGATTGCTTCTGTCATCTCAACCTCACCTGCCATCTATTCCATCAGCATCGATGCCCTTGAAAAAATCTCACCTTGGTCCTCAGAATCCTACCACGATCAGCCCCAACACCAGCATCACCGGGCACACCAGCAGCACCAACCTCCTCACCAACCTTCTCCGCAATCAACTGATGCTGCACTGGACACAGGGCATCATCACCCATGCACATTGCTGCCCGGGACGCCAGCGATGGCCTCACCATGTCCAGATTTGCTTCACTTAAGACTGTACACCCTGGCTGCCACATGATGCACCAGGTTGGCACCCAACTCCCCACCAGCACCATAAAGCATCGCTACAATATCCAAGCCATTCCTTTCAAACTTATCACCATTTGGGGGGAGGGCGGGACGTTATGTCCCACCATTCACTGGAACTCACTAAGACACTTTCAAAGGTGCACATAAATCTGTCCAAGAAGACAGTGGTGACAATAAGGAATTCAATACTTGACAACACAGTAACAGAAAATTTACACGAACATTGGCTAAAACACCCAAATGCCTACCCTTGTGTGTTGTTAGTTGGTATGATTGGACTAGGATAAGGGTGAGTGTGAGGGGTGGCTAGTGAGATGGAGAAGTGATAATATAGATAGAGAGGAATGGGTGGAGCTGCAAGGTAAGTTGGTGTGAGTAAGGATGTGCAGGAGTAGGGTAGGGAAGGCAGACTGATGGGTGTGTGATGAGTGGCACAGGAGGATGAGGTTGAGTGTGGCTTTGCAGTAACGTTTTGTGATCTACTGTGATCATTGAAAGGATTATGCCACTGCAGTCAGGTCCTCCTGACGCCATCCCTGCTTGTGCCCTCCTGTGCAATGTCTATAGGGAATGGTAGCATAATGGTTATGTTACTGGACTAGTAATCCAGAGGCCTAGACTAATGATCTGTGTAGACGTGAGTTCAAATCCCACCACAGCAGCTGGGGAATTTAAATGCAGTTAATTAAATAAATATGGAATAAAAAGCTAGTATCAGTAATGGTGACCATGAAACTATCAGATTGTTGTAAAAACCGATCACTAATGCCCCTTTAGGGAAGGAAATCTGCCATCCTTACCTAGTCTGGCCTATATGTGACTCCAGACCCACAGCAATTTGGTTGACTCTTAACTACCCTCTGATAATGGCCTAGCAAGCCACTCAGTTGTAAAAAACCACTATGCACCACATGGACTGCAGTGGTTTAAGAAGGTGGCTCACCCCCACCTTCTCAAGGGCAACTAGGGATGGGCAATAAATGCCCATCCCATCAATGAATAAAAAAAAAATGTGCAGCCAGGCTGCATTGGTGTCCTGGGGAGGTCTCTTCCGCCCATTGGAAGGGAAGAGAACCTCCCTGCGTGCTGTGGGAGAGCCTGGTTACAGCTGTGCAACTTTGTGCAGTGCTTGTCAGTCTTTGAAGCACCTCAATGCAGCACAACTGTCAAAATGAATGTGAACATGGTCCCTTTAAGGAAACCGGCGTCATCAGACCCGCTTTCTTTTAATTGGCCGGGAACCTCGCCAAGCCCAATCAGGGAAAAATCACTCGGAGGAGGCGGGATGAAGACGGGAGCAGGGTTTGAGGCCGCTGCCTATTCCGGCCGTGCCGGACTCGCCACGGCTGGCGAAATCGCGGCCATTGTCTTGACAGTTTAATTGCAATGAATTGGGAATAAAAGGAAAATAGAGGTCACTTTAGGCCCATACTTGTGGAATCGCTGCAAAAGCTTTTAGTGGGAACCACATCATCAGAAAGTGGGGATAATTTTCAACTGCGCTACTGGGTGATAATCTGGCGGCAGACTGCCCGCTCGATTAACATCTGCCCGGTCGGTTACTGCCAAGTGTCAAAGTTGAAAATTACCCAGTGTATCTAATTTGCACTTTTTATTGTTCACTGACTGGTACGTTGATAAAAATAATTTTTGATGAATTTCTCTGCTCAGTAAGAAGAATGCTGACAATGCTGGGGAACAGAGCGGTTTTGCAACTTTTTCAGCCAGCCTCAATGCCAAGCACTCCCCTGAGCAGGTATTGCAGGGGACACAGATTAATTGCTGGGCAGAGCTCCTGCTATTCTGTCTCTTGAATATGTCTTCAGCCAAACCTCAGAAAAGCACTCTTGATTATATTTAATTTCCCTCCCCAGCCATGTTTTGACATCTCTGACTGAGGTGAACAATTTAATGGTAATTTTTACTGTGAACTCACATCACAAAGCACTTGATTGAGACTGACTGAACTCACATCACAGCTGACAGAGCAAGAAGACTTTTATCCCATCAATATAGGTTCACACCAAGGCCGCAGAGTGAAAGGGGAGCGTGGTAAGGAACCCACTGAGACACTTATCCCCACCTCCCTGAAAAGTTCTTTCATTATATCTGGTTCAGCTATATTTCATTCATAGAATGCAGACTATGTGTAAATGTTTATTTGCCATAGAATAAAGATAGAACACACTGGTAATGATGATCACTTCACACAGATTAACTTGGGCAATTAGGAGCATTTTCCATTAAAACTCCCTTTTGTTGACATCTATACTATTTACAAAATGGAGGAACTCATGGGGAACTCGTGATTTAAACTATTCCTTTCTGAGATTCTGAGGAAAGGACTTCTGCTGAATTATATTTCAATGGTAATTCTCACAATCAGGACTTAAAAAAAAATTAAACAGTTTTGAAGACTTTGATTTTCAATATTTATCATTGATTTTAGTAATCTCAGAGCGAACAGGGAAATGCAAGGAGGCAGGTTAGTACCCACGGTCCCCTGCATACTTGCAATTTCCTGCTGGCTCAGTGATCGCTATCTTCCTCTCCCCGAATAAAAATTGGCAGGGAAAAATATTAATTTAAAAGCCAACGGAAAGAGTAATTCTCTGCGTGTAACAGTCTGAGGTAACGTCTAAAGACTCAACAACCATTTACCTTTGGTGTGTTCTGAAGAGGCTAGTTGTCTGTAATGGATACTGGCACTCTGTCCAGACAGTAAATGTTACACTGAGGTTAGGAAGTAAAAACAACCATATTCTTGCCCCAGCCAGTGAAATATTGTCAGTAATAAATAGCACATTGTTGCCCTAAAAAAAAAATCCCATCAGGCAGCTGTCTGTCCGACATCTGTAACAGTTGAAACAAACCTTGCGTTCTGTGTAAGACTGGCCATTCATCAGAGGAGCTGTGGGGGACAGTTCAATGGCTTCTGGTTCATGAAAGATGACGGTTGGTAGGGGCTCCTTCCGGAGTGTCAGAACATTCAGCTTTGTTTTCAGCATGGTCTGAAAGTGCTGGAATGCAAAAAGAATGAATCAAATATGGCAGATGAGTGCTTTTGAGCTAGAGTTAATGACTTAAATAACAGGTTTTGCCATTGGGATTCCCTTTAGAAAGAGGTCCTGATGGCAAGACTTCACCCTTAAAAGGGATTCTTCTCAAATGTTACCCAAAAAAACCATTAGCAGATCAACCGCCTCAGCTCTTCCTGCATGTCAGAACATAAGCAAAATACAACAGATGATCCTCCAGAATGCAGTGAATAACGGAACTAGGCAGATAATTGAGAGTCTCTGAATTTTGCTGTTGAACCTATGGTACATCAATACTTAGACATGGAAGGAGGGTGAGTGAAATACATGCAAAAAAAATAGTTTGTGTTACCAACAAAAAGAAATAAAATGCCAGAGAAATCATTGTGCAATGAGAAAGTATCTTGCACAAGGATTTGTCCTGCGATGGATAATCTGGACAGTGAACAATAGAAGTACGATAATGGAGGGTCCACTGTATGAGCTAGTAACACTTTTATTTTCTCTCATCTTATCCCAGTTTGAGACTTTGAGGAGGGGCTCTTTTCCCGGGGCTCCGCTACTACTGTTTCTCAGCAAGTGTGCACAATTATGGCCTGAGGTCACAGAATCATTGAATCATAGAAAGTTACAACACAGAAGGAGGCCATTTCGGCCCATCGTGTCCGTGCCGGCCAACAAAGAGCTATCCAGCCTGATCCCACTTCCCAGCTCTTGGTCCGTAGCCCTGCAGGTTAGAGCATCCCAAGTGCACATCCAAGTACAGGAAACTCTTTATTAACCGGCACCGACGGGACCGGCGTGGTGCCGGTTAATCAAAAAGTCCGGATAATGGAGAGTTATATCTCCCAACGTACGAGAGCCCCGTACACATTGACATGAGCCTGCATTCGGAGCTCCGTCTCCCCGGGAACCGCCAGCTGACCATCTGTCGTGTCCGCTGCCTACCCGGGCTGCACATTCCCCTCCCAATCTACATGCTCCGATACAAGGCAAACGCCTCGGGGGTTTTTTTTAAGTTAATTTTAAACGAGAGATGAAGGAAAACTCCGGTTACCTACTCAAGAATTTTGCCGGTTAAGAGAGATTTCCGGATATTTGGGTGCCGGTTAATAAAGAGTATCCTGTACTTTTTAAATGTGGTTAGGGTGTGGATGAATTCCCCCAAGACCTGTGTAGGAATTACCTGATATTACTTTGGTAACTCTTCCTTCAAAGGCACCAGTTGGAAACTACGGCTTGTGGAAATGCATTTTTGTGAGCTGCATCCCAACAGTCTATGGGGCAAGGCAGCTTCAAACCCTTGAAGGATCATAAAAACCTTTAAGAGGTTTTGAAGTAATGTGCAGTAAGGGTGTTTAAGGACACTTGTAAATTCTGAAGATTTTATTTTGCCCTACAGGTTCCTATTAGATCTCAAATAACTATAAATTCCATAGGATTTTAATTCTCTTGAGTGTTACATTTTCCTGGTATACTTTGAAACAAGTTGTACTGGACAATGCTCAGTCTGTGAAGTCTGAAAACGAAATATTATAAAAACATATGGGGCCACGAGGCAGTCCTAAACTTACAGTATTCTCCAAGTGAAATCAAAAATCTTGTTAGGAGGCCAATATATCATGAACTTCCTGTGCCTTTCACAAATAGAAAAATTCTTGAACCAGCAGTCCAGCAGAGTATGAAAACAGCAAAGGGTTAAAGTGACACCAGTCCATCAGTGTCCACAGTAGAAGTGTTTACCAGCTGTCTGAGGAATTTTAACTGCCAGTAAATTCATCTCAAGATCTTTAAATGTTGTCTTTGTAAAATAAAAAAAACAAATTAACAAACCTCAAAAAACATAAAATAACAAAAAAAAAGTCAAGCTTTCTTTTGTGTAAACTTGAGTATGAACTAGACTTGTACTGGCAAGTTTGAACTGGAAAAATACCCCCACACATTGCATAATAATGCTTGGGGGCCTCGTATGGTAAAGTGGGTTAGAATACTGTCCTTCCACCTTTTGGGCACGGGTTTGAAACCAGCCCAGACTGACTGGCTGTAAGGATCCTGTGTTAATTATGTTGAGACACTGCTAACCTAGTTTCTCGGACCATAGCACCGAATTTCCCATAATTCATTGCTAATTGACAATAAACTATCAATCTCACTTAGAGACAGTGTCAACAGTGGATGATGTGTGAAATTGAGATGTCAAACTGGTATAGTATGGGGGAGGGGAGCTCTTCTGAGGCATTATGGCTAAGGCATATTGTTGGAGAATTGCAGAGTGAGAAAGCTTTATTCTCCCTTGCCCTGATGCTATATGTGACCTGGCAGTGTTTGATATTGATGCCGAGGGATCAAAATCCTAATTTTCCTGATAAATAGGATAAATGAATGCCTTTATTTGGTTGAAATTAATGGGCTGCTTATGAAGTTGTGAGAATGCATGGAATTGAATAGTAATTTCTGAAAATGCACTTTCATTATCAACCCAGATCAAAAAACCACCCAATCACAATACACTTGCAATAATGATCATCTAACACTTCTCACAGTTAATGAGCCACTTATATACAGTGAAAAGTTTTTGTCAAACCAAATGTAGAGTGCACAACTGTTATATAGAATGGCTTAACGACAAATAAGAAAACCTTGTTTCAAAGATCTGGTTGCTGAAAGTCTGCATGGATTGTGTAACGGAGTGTCACAGAGGTCGTTGGGTGGGGAGGATGACCATCCCCATCAAATACAGAGGAAGAGGCATAGCTGGGCATGGTGAACATTGTCTCAACAGCAAGAACATGAACAAAAGTGAGTGAGGGATTGGCGTTTCTGTTGGTTTCAGTACTTTTCTACTTGTGAAAGGCACAGGAAGTTCATGATCTATTGTCCTCCATGACTTAAGGAAGAGCACAGAGGTAAGGCATGATTATTATTGTAAAGTAGCAGCCAAATTGATTTTTACTGCAAAACTGTATGAAATATGCAAATACACAATCTGGATAAGCCCCTAGAAATCAAACTCTATAGATGCAAATTTAAATTCTTGACACAATGGAATGCCAATTTTGCATTTCTCTCATTAGTAAATTCAACAGGGAGAATCTGAATGGTGGAGACCAACATGCATTTAAAGCCTCCTCACTATTCACTAGCGTAGAGACTCATGATTTTCTCATTCAACTAAAGTGCCCAACCACAATTTCACATTGCCGGTATCTATTTCAGCAACTATGCCCCGTCATTCCTCCTGGAACAGAATGGAACACCAGCATGTTTAAAAACGTACAGTAATAGCGAAAGGGTTTGATTCATAGCGAAAGGGTTTGAGTATAGGAACAGGGATGTCCTGCTGCAGTTGTACAGGGCCTTGGTGAGACCACACCTTGAGTACTCTGTGCAGTTTTGGTCGCCTTATCTGAGGAAGGATGTTCTTGCCATGGAAGGAGTTCAGCGAAGATTCACAAGGCTGATACCTGGGATGGCAGGAATGACATATGAGGAGAGATTGGGTCGATTGGGCTTATACTCGCTGGAGTATAGAAGAATGAGAGGGGATCTCATCGAAACATATAAAATTCTGACAGGTCTGGACAAACTAGATGCAGGAAGAATGTTCCCGATGGTCGGAGAGTCCAGAACCAGGGGTCATAATCTAAGGATAAGGGGTAAGCCATTTAGGACAGAAATGAGGAAGAATTTCTTCACCCAGAGAGTGGTGAACCTGTGGAATTCTCTACCACAGAAGGTACTTGAGGCCAAGTCATTAAATATATTCAAGAATGAGTTAGATATATTTCTTAAAGCTAAAGGTATCAAGGGATATGGGGAGAAGGCAGGTACAGGGTACTGAGTTTGGATGATCAGCCATGATCTAATCGAATGGCGGAGCAGGCTCGAGGGGCCGAATGGCCTACTCCTGCTCCTATCTTCTATGTTTCTATGTTTCCTTAAAGTAACAACAGTTATAGAACCTCCTACTGTGCCATTTACTAGTAGCAAAACATAGTAGTTATACATTGAATACTTGAGGCAAATATTTCAGTGTGACAGTGCACGGACTCCTGTCCACTAATATAAGTAAATGCTTCCTTATTCCCTTCAACCAGAGTTTCAGGTCCCTTCCCCTATCCTATTCTACTCTTTTTGAATCTCAAATAGTGGCAGGCCTAGTTAAAAGCCTTATCTGTTAACGTTAATGATTAATGTTCTAGCGAGTTTCAGGCTGGGCTCTGAATCTGCAAATTGCTAGTTCCCAGTCCCAATACAACAACCTGGAATGCTCATTATTACTCCATTGCCATATGGGTTATTAAAATCGATTGGTTGGTTGGCTATTGGTCAGTCATGGTTGTATTATACACAGGAGGAGAAATCTGACTTACGGCCACCTGTTTTTCACCTAAAATGGGCATAATGCTTCCAAATTTTGTGTTGCAATCTGTCGTGCCCAATCTAGACTGGAAGTGCACAGGATGCCATATTGGCTTGGGTGGCTTTTAGTCGTCCAGGATGCCCACCTGAAATAGGTGTTACAGACGTTATGCTCCTTAAATATGCTAATCAGGGTCCTGCGCAGTTGTAAAACCCCGAATGCGATATTTGGACCATTTTGAAGGCCAGGCCTCATTAACATGCTGCCAGTGAGCTGCACACTCCAAATGGATGTCCCGCTGCAGCTCGTCGGTTCCGGGCTAGCGCAATGTCGGGTGGCCCAGAGGTTGACCTGGCCAATAGGAAGGAATGTCCATGAGGAAAGGTGTGATTTGGGGGCGGGGGGGGGGGGGGGAGAGCCTGCGGCGGCAGTAGCCAACATTAGCCTTGTGGAGCCCAGAGGGGAACCTGCTGGTTCATTCACTGCAGGCTCTTTATTAGATGGAAAGAGCAGGATAGAAATGCAAGCTAGAGGTGATGGGGTTGTAGCTACAGGAATGTACAAAAGAGCTTTCAAGTAACAAAAGAAAGGAATGGTTATGATTAGGCTTTTTGATGCAGAGAGCACACCTGGACCTAGTTAATGAACCTTTGAACAGTTATTTATGAGATGAGTGGAGACCATTTCTCCCTTATTTGTTTCTACACTTGGACTCATTTCTCAAGGTTAACTCTTACTGTATACATACTGCTTCAATGGCAAGTGTGTGTCAACATCTTTGTGTTTTCTATTAGTCTATGGCTGCATTTTTTAACAGCTGTGCCTCCACTGTATAGCAGTCTTCAGCACTGATTCAGCTCACTGCCATGTAAACCAGAGGTCCCTCCATTAAAGCTGGGTCAGGATTCTTATGCTGCACTACTGTGGAAAGGATATGAGAGTGGGAGCCAAGTCAGTTTAAAACCTCAGTGGTGGATTGATTGGCCTTGGAATATTGCCACTGATAGCATTGGTCCAACACTGATCCTGGCAAACATTCATCCCTCAATCAACATCACCAAAAACAGATTAACCATTCATTCATTTGGTGGCTGTTTGTAGGTCCTTGCAATGTGCAAAACAGTCATTGCACTTCAAAGCATCACACTGTATGTGAAGTGCTTTTGGACATTTCTGAGATGATCCTTCTGATAAGGCACTACATAAATGCAAATCTTTCGTTCATGGAAAAATTGTTAGCATGCTAGATTTATTTATGCCAGCAAGATTTTGTTTGATATTTTAATCCACATCTGTATTTTATTTTATATAAATGATTCACAAAGTACCAGTCACTTCTTGGATGTAGATTCAACCACTTACTGTCATCTTACAGTAAACATATCCAGCTTGGCATTGCCAGCATCACATTCCTTCTATTCCTCTGACTCCTTCCTTCTGTAATATATGACCTGCATCAAGCACCTTTGAAGGTAGGAAGAAGGTCTCCCATTGAACGTCTCTGTGATTTTAAAGAAAGTGGGTCTCACCCGCACATTACAACCCCTCCATTGTTCCCTGTGCTCTGGCTCACATCGACGTGAAGAAAGAAAGGCTTGTGTAAAATGCTTGATATGAATCTCCTGCAGATCAAAAGTGTAAATAAAGGGTAGGTGCTGATTTCCCCACACAGTGAAGGCACAATTCCAACCAGACCTATCAAGTATGGCCCCCACCTTTCGTCAAGACATAAACTACAGGGAATTAAACAGCAGCTTGAATTCTGAAGTTTTCTTTGTTAATTTTGAAGCCTCAGTAAATAAATTACTTCCCAACAAGAGACTGCAGTTGGTGGAAAAATACATTTTTATACTGGCTATCCACAGGTGGAAGATTTAATCCTAGTGTCGTTATACAATTTAGAAATCTCCCGACCCTCATTAGGAGAGGGGGCAAGTGGAGAAGAGAAGGAAAGAACAGGATTATGAATATGAATGTTTCGTTAACCAACTGATGGAACCATCATTTGATGAGGTATGGTGTGAACCATGCTGTGATTAGGAAGATGGTGGCAATGCGCTCACACATTTTATGGTGAATCGTGCAGCTCAACATGCTGATCATGAGGAGTTCCTGGTAGCTGCTGGCTGAGGCTGACCAAAGAAAATACTGACACAAAAGTGCCAACAAAAATTGAGCAAGGTATTCGAAATTAAAATAACATGGTTATACAGATTACACTACAGAAGACATGATGGGAAATAGAATGTACGGCAGGAAGAAATTTCCATGGGTTAAATACCCCTGTCTCAAGCCCCATTGATCTTTTGTTTAAAGACAAAAGAGGCAGATAATCAGAGCATGCAGGGTGCAACAGGTGTGGTCCCCTACACCAGGAACCATTGACCCCCTTTAAGGAAGCTGCTGGGAAGCTCCTTGAAAGGGAGTTTAGAAAACGGAGGTCTGTACAGATTATTCTAACTCACACCAAGTCCAGTTCACCCAGCTGACCTGCATTGGCTCCCGGTCCAGTAACGCCTCGATTTAATTTTCTCATCCTTCTTTTCAAATCCCACCATGGCCTCGCCCCTCCCTATCTCTGTAACCTCCTCCAGCCCTACAACCCTTTGAGATCTCTGCGCTCTTGCGCATCCCCGATTTTCATCGCTCCACCATTGGCGGCCGTGCCTTCAGATGCCTAGGCCCTAAGCCTGAAATTCCCTCTTTAAATCTCTCCGCCTCTCTACCTCTCTCCCCTCCTTTAATACGCTCCTTAAAACCTACCTCTTTGACCAAGCTTTTGGTCACTTGTCCTAATATTTCCTTATGTGGCTCGGTGTCAAATTTTGTTTGATAACGCCCCTGTGAAGCGACTTGGGACGTTTTACTATGTTAAGGGCGCTATATAAATACAAGTTGTTGCTATCAGAGAGTGCAGAACCAGTGATATGTCTTATTTATGTAATGTAGTGTGACTGTAGCCAAGTGCACACCAGAACCTGTAATGTCAATGGTTTACCCACATGAATAAGTATGGACACCCATAATGTACCATCTGCTCTCCTCACAGAGCAAAGAGAATTCACTCACCCTTGAACAGGACTGACAGAGCAACACAGACAAGAGCACCAACTCTCATCCTCCACACTTGAATCAGTCACCAAATGTTTACAGGGAATCATAGGATGAGACTAGGCTTGCGACTCGGGAGGGAGAACAGGCTTAATAAAACTGTTGGAATAGAAGCAGAAGTGTTAGCTGAAATAAATAGTGAAACATTTTTATCGTAGAAGAAACGGGAAAAAAAGAGGCTATGAGGTAGTGAAAGATAAAAACACTGTTGTAGATGGGCAAGGAATATCAAAAATAAATCAGTAAACTAGACAAAAGGATAAAAGTCAATGTTCTAAAAAATTAAGAGTGAGGATTGAGTGCTATATACGTGAATGCACAAAACATTCAAAACAAAATTTGCAATGTTAGAAGCATTAATAACTATGGAGGGATATGATACAGCAGGGGGTAATTTATTGTTTAGCGGATGGCTGGTGGAATATGCAGGCAGACCACCCGGGAGATGCAGTGGGAGGCCCAGAGCATTTCGAAGGCCGGGGCCTCATTTAAATAAAGCCAGTGAGCTGCCCGCCCCAAATGGGTGTTTCGATGCAGCTTGCTGGATTCGGGCTAGTGAAATATCGGGCGGCCTCTGGGTCGCCCAGCTGGCAGCAAGGTAAGTTAGGGTGAATGGGTGTTGCTCAGACTATGGAAGGGTTGGAAACAGTGTACCTCAGGGATCGGTGTTGGGTTGACCTTTGCTCTCAGTATATATAGATGGTTTGGACTTGGGTATTGGACACACAATCTTGAAATTTGCTAACAACACAAAAGTAGGGGCAATGTTGTAGATGTTGTAAACACTGCTGTTGATGGGCAAAGGCCACAGTGGCCCACCATATTGGCTCATTCTAAAACACAGACATTTGAGGAGGCTACAGTTCTCGAGTTTTAGTGAAAAAGTAGACATGACTATAAAGTGGGGAGTAACACTTTATGCTCATATCTTATTTGTTAAAATGATCAAAGAAAGGAAAATATGCCTTTAGGTTCCCTCGAAATTTACAGCACTGTGCATACTGCAGCCTTGTGATCCTGTTCATGACCTGAACATACGGCCATATTAACGAATACACCCCCTGGAAACGTGCAGTAAAACTGAGAATATATGCTCACGGTTATTACCCCCTTGTTGTTCAGCTCCCAAAGACAATATTTACGTACTGACATATAGCATGCAGCAAAATGTGACTTATTTTAATTTTTTTCTCTTTACTGAATTCTCAAGATACTGTACTACATTCACACATATTTTATGAAGCCATTGCGCATTTTGATTTTATAGTGCTTATGGGAGTAGATCAAAGAAAGGAAAGGAACTAACTTGCACTTATATAGCATTTTTCATGACCTCAGGACATTGCAAAGCGCTTTACAGCCAATGAGTAATTTTGAAGTGTAGTCACTGTTGTAATGTAAGGAAACACGGCAGCCAATTTGCACACAGCAAAGTCCCACAAACAGCAATGAGATACATGAGCAAATAATCTGTTTTAATGATGTTGATTGAGGGATAAATAATACATAATAGATAATACATTAAGGTTTCTTGATATGGCTGTGCTTGCGCTGGGAGCAACATGGGTTTTAGAATTGAATCAATTTATTTGACCTTGGTCTCGAGATCAGTTGGGTCAGAGAAGTGGGGGTCTTGTGTATTAAGCAGTTATGTTAATTGGAGTCATTGTTTCATTGTGCTTCCCTGTCAATGGGAGGAATTTTGTGGGGGGTCAGCGGGCGCGATTGGTGGCGGGTTGGGTGGAAAAATGTTTATTTTTGACAGCAGGTCGGGACCCCGCTGTCAACCCGCTGCCACGCGCCTTTACCAAATGTCGGGTCTGTCAGCGCTCAGCAGACCTGACACGCAGCGGCGGGGGAGGCAATTAAAATTATTAGTAGCTTGTTTACAGCCACTTAACAATGCTTTTTTCCCAGCTTTTTAGAATATAGAAACATAGAATCTAGGAGCAGGAGTAGGCCATTCGGCCCGTCGAGCCTGCTCCACCATTCAATACGATCATGGCTGATCATCCAAATCCAGTACCCTGTCCCTGCTTTAATCCCCACAGTACACATATCCCACCCTACCCCCGTAACCCCACGTATTTAATTCCCCCTAACATATCCCATCCTATCCCCATAACCCCACATATTTATTCCCCCCCTAACACTAAGGGTCAATTTATCATAGCCAAATCAACCTAACCCGCACATTTTTGGACTGTGGGAGGAAACCGGAGCACCCGGAGGAAACCCACGCAGACACGGGGAGAATGTGCAAACTCCACACAGACAGTCACCCGAGGTCAGATTCGAACCCGGGTCCCTGGCGCTGTGAGGCACCAGTGCTAACCACTATGCCACCGTGTTACCCTTTTGATTTTGACAGGTCGCCAAACCGGTTTCCCGCTGTGCCTAGACCTCGTCTGTGAAGCTGAGGCGGGAGGTCAGTGGCCATTGTTTCAGCTGATGAGTTGACAGCTTCAAATGTCAAATCAAAGCTCCCAGCTGATTGAGATATGTTCCCTTAACCACTAGCTTCTCTAAACTGCATTTCCACTATGGATTCAGGATGCTGCAAGTCTTTACACAAGTCTCCATCCAATCTGACCTCATTACCTCTCCCACCATTGACAGATCGCTTCTGTCATCTCTACTTCACTTGCCATCTATTCCATCAGCATCAGTGCACTTTATATTCTCTCACCTTGGTCCTCAGAATCCCACCACAATCAGCCCCAACACCAGCATCACCAGGCACACCAGCAGCACCAACAACAAAACCAACCTTCTCTGCAATCAACTGATGCTGCACACGACAGAGGGCATCAGCACCCGACCACATTGCTGCCTGGGAGGCCAGGGATGGCCTCACCATAGCCAGATGTACTTCACTTGATGCGCCAGGTTGACACCACCCCACACCAACACCATAAAGCATCCCTACAATGCCCAAGCTATTCCTTTCACACTCATGACCATTGCGGGGGGTACCGTTATGTCTCACCATTCACTGCAACTCACTAAGCCACTTCCAAAGGTGCACACAATCTGTCCAAGACTGGAAAGTGTTGAAAATAAAGGTTTCAACGTTTGACACCACATTAACAGAAACTTTACATGAACATTGGATAAAACACCCAAGTGCCTACCCTTGTGTGTTGTTAGTTGGTATGATTGCATTTGGATGAGGGTTAGTGTGAGGGGTGGCTAGTGAGATGGGGATGTGATAATATAGATAGAGAGAGATGGGTGGAGGTGCAAGGTAAGTTGGTGTGAGTAAGGTTGTGCAGGAGTAGGGTTGGGAAGTCAGAGTGATGGAGATGTGATGAGAGGCACAGCAGGATGAGGTTGAGTGTGGCTTTGTACTAATGTTTCGTGATCTACTGAGATCATTGAAAGGTTTGCGGCACTGCACCCAGGTCCTCCTGACCACATCCCTGCTTGTGCCTTGCTCTGCAATGTGCAACCAGGCTGTGTTGATCTCCTAGGGAGGTCTTCTTCACCCATGGGAAGGGAAGAGGACCTTCCTGTGTGCTGTAAGCTTATGGAGGGAGTCATGGGAGAGCCTGGGGGCAACTGTGCACCTCTGTGTAGTCATTGTCAGTGTTTGCAGCACCTCAATGCTGTAGAACACTGACAGCACAACTGTCACATTAAAGTGGGCCATGGTCCCTTTAAGGAAACCGACTGATGACGCGTCATCAAATGACGTCATCAGACCCGCTTCCTTCAACTGCCGGAAAACTCGCTGGGCGGACTTAACAAGCCCAATCACGGTAAATTCATTCTACACAGTGAGCTGGAGCTGGCAGTGGGGTCAGGACCCGACACTGATGTCGCCCGCCATGGACCTGCCGAGGTAGGGAAAATCCAGCTCAATGTCTTCAAGCTGGGAGGAGGGTTCAAGTAGACCACCAAATACAAGCTGCAGACTGCTTGGTATTTCTCCAGTTTCAGAAGGAGGCCAAATATTACTCTTCCTGATTGGGATATGTCTACATATACTTATGATATGAGTAGAGCTACACCCTGTTATGGGGGAATAATGGGCCTTCCAGAGTAGAATGCTACAACAGTCTTTCAAGGGTTATTGCTTAGTACAAAGTCTTTCGATCTGGCAGTTAAACCCCATCCTCAACTGTTCTCATCAGGATATGACTCATACAATGGCACAATCACAAGTGATTCATGAACAAGAATGGGACTGTTTCTGGCAAGTGTTCTGAGATCAGATTTTCCAAATATAACCGTACAGTTTAAAAGTCAGACACCTTTGCGGAAGCACTGCCACATCATTGCACCAGATGGAAATATTTGAGCGCACAGTTCACCAAAGTGTCTGGTATACATTTTCTTTATTAAAACTCTGTTCAGTGGACCTGAAACATGAGGAAAGAAAAGAGTAACAGGATGAAAGGAGGTGAATCCATGTGTTTAGTTCTAACTAAAATAGGATTAAGTGTACTATTCAGACATTCAATTTCCTCACCATGTTTGAACGAGTTAATGGATTTAAGGTGTGAGTGGAGTGTTTATTTTATAGCTGTTATGTGTCAGAAATAACTCTGAATTAGAAGAAGAATATTTAGGCACTGCAAGGATCTACATGCCAAGGACAAACTACTGTTTGCCTTTCACTGAACAGCAGTGTGTGCAGTAGTTTCATCTCACCATGGACATCTGCTACTTCTTCAGTGAGTATCTTGAATCCCTGCTCCTAATTGCCACAGATCTACCAGTAGCAGTCAAGGTAACTGCTGTATTCAGTTTTAAGCTACCAATAACTTCCAGTTTACAAGAAGAATCACGAGTGTCAAATTGCAATGGCAAAGTGATAGATGCACATTTACTGAGATAAATGCAGTTTCCAAGATCAGCAAGGATACACGATGCTGATGTTTCTATGTTACTGCTGAATTTTCCTGGGGAATTGGAGTGCAGGCAGATTCCCAAGGCACAATCCTCATAAGCCCCAAAGGATACTTTTCTGTAATATCAAGTACAGAATCATGCAGATAACTAATAACTTCCTAGCTTAACTCATAATTTTTGATTCAGTCTCAGACAATGGTCTGAAGACATGTTGCCACATCTACATAACCCATAGACCCTAGATATGAGCATAGGCAGATTGAGACACATTGGGTAACATAAAACACAACTGAGAACACATTTCACCTTCTAAAGCAAAGGTTCCATTGTTCAGGTAGCTCCCTAGGAACCATCCATTATCAGCCCTTGAAAATGTGTATTTAGTTACAGTGGTGTACATCTATTCATTGTGGTACAGTAGACATTTTTATAATGCAAACATTAGTTCTTGGACTGTTTCACACAGAAATACCCATTGTATGGATGTGAGTGCACTACAATACAATGGTGGTAATTTTGACTTTGAGTGACAGTGTAAAATGGGTGATAGCGAATCGGCAGCCTGTTTTACATCTCTACCAATTTCCATTTCCATTGACAATGAAAATCGAGAGATGTATAACGGGCGGCTGAATCGATATCACCCAAAGTCAAAACTACCCCCAATAGATTTCTAATGTATAAACAGCTATTGTTTTGAACTGCAATGAATTGTTTCCAATACATGGAGTGATAATATTGCTTTTACTTTGAAAGCTATGGAAGCATGATTTTTGAAATACATTCACCCCCACTCTAATGGACAACATTGAAATTTTGAAAGCATCCAAAATAATTCAGGGGGTCTAGGTTTGAATCCCACACTTGACTAACATTTGGGCTCAGCAGATTTCCATGGGCAAGTTCTGACACTTGTTGGAGGTGTCCTCATCTCTGGGAGAAGAAGAACCGATGAGGAAAGGTATCCTGTTAAATAATAGAGTGAGGGAATTGGGTAGTGCAGCGGTTAGACATTGGTCTTTCACCTCTGAGGCCTGGATTCAAATCTGTCTCAGATGGATCTATCTGCAAGCTGTAAGATCCTGTGTGAAACAAAGTTGGGTAGTGCTGCTCTGGTTCCTGGTGGGCATGGTACAAAACTGTCTCTAATTTGACACTAATTGACAATCTCACTTAGAAAGGCTGTAAGTTGGTTGGTTTGGAAATACTGTCACACCTGTACAATAAAGGGTAATCTCTTGGGGTTGAGATGAGAGTATAGGGAGCTGTACTCTGCATCTGACTGTGCTATTCCTGACCTGGGTGTGCTTGATGTTGACACTGGGTGCCTGAAATGGGAAGAGTTTCATTCACCAGCACAAACATCCCTCACCTTGATGACAATATACAGTAGAGAAGTCTGCAGCTTAGATGACCTCAGATCCTCAGTTGATGAAGAGCACAATGCAAGCAGTAAGATACACTAGGGCTAAAACTATAAGGTATTGAGGAGAAGAAGTTTTTCTTAACAGAGGTCCTGGTGCTCAAATTATTCAAATATTTATTTATTCAACATAACCTACTTAAGGCATACAATTTATGAGCACTGATACTAGTTTCTAAAGAGGCTGTCTTGAGAGGATGTGATTCCATGTTAAAACTCACTAAAACAAACAGTAATAACTGTGCACTAACAGAAAAGAGATCATGCTAAATTTCCTCTGTACGTTATCACTCCCCCACCCAGTTCAATGCAGTAAATCCTTCAGCAACCCATTAGAAAGCATCAGATGCCAGACAAGGAGCAATGTGATAAGCAAAGAGAATGAGGCAGTGTGGTGATGCAGCATGTTAGTCTTCAATGCACTATACCACAGAGTGGTAAAAGATATTGCAAGTTTCCAGTTTTAGTAATGCCATTGGGGGTGGGCGTGAGGGTGAATTGTCAGCTGCGGGTGGGGGGGGAATTGGTCATTTCCCCAAAGAGAGCTGGTGAAAATCAAGCACAATGTACTCGGGGCTGGTCTTGTGCTCTTCCTAGAGACAAGCTCAAGAGCATTATTGTCAGAGGACTAGGAATACATCACTAGCACAACATCATAAGTCAGAGAATGGAATGTGGGGGGGGGGGGAACTTTTTCACAACATGGTAACAATCTCTAACTGTTCTCTCCAAACATCCTTGGACAGGTACAATGATAGATACAACAGCAAGCCGACTATAATTAAATGTACCACAGATTGCCAGGGAGACAGGTCCAGACTAAAGCAAGTGCCCAAACCCAATAGTTCCTGTATATTGGCCATCATGAGGATCCAATATATAAACATGATTGTTCCCTCACTTTTCGTATTATTTTAAGAAAGTATAATTGTGTAAAAAGCAAAAAAAATAGCTTTTTCTATGATATCTGTACATTTGCTGACAAATCTACTCCTTGAAAGAGACGATTGCCGCACTGGATTTGTTCGCACGTGCTAAATCCTGAAATACTGAGCAATACAACATACTGAAAACACTCATGTTGTTGCCTGAGTTAGTCCAAGAGGCACCAAATGCTATGAGATTACAGCAGCAGAGAAGGTGGGTGAGTTTACATCACTATGTCACCAATCACTTGTCTCTTCCCTCCTCTGTGTGAACCTGTTAAAGTGTCTTTGCTGGGCAGCAACAACCAATTTAATCCATTTTGAAAAGGCTCAGACCACACCTGTAATTTCTTTTGAAGTGGACAAGAATTCCCTCATCTGCATTCACGCAAATTAGTGATAAAAACAGGACAGATGAAAGTTAGGGGACAGTTTCCTCTGTCTGCTATTTGTAGTAAGATCATAAGTGCCAAGCAAGGACTATCTCCAACAAGTGAGAGTCTAACCACCGCCCCTTGACATTCAATGGCATTACCATCGCTGAATCCCACACCATCAACATCCTTGGGGTCACCATTGACCAGAAACTTAACTGGACCAGCCACATAAATATTGTGGCCACAACAGCAGGTCAGAGGCTAGGTATTCTGTGGCGAGTGTCTCACCTCCTGACTCCCCAAGGCCTGTCCACCATCTACTAGGCACAAGTAAGGAGTGTGATGGAATACTCTCCACTTGCCTGGATGAGTGCAGCTCCAACAACACTCAAGAAGCTCGACACCATCCAGGACAAAGCAGCCCGCTTGATTGGCACCCCATCCACCACCTTAAACATTCATTCCCTCCACCACTGGCGCACTGCGGCTGCAGTGTGTACCATCTACAAGATGTACTGCAGCAACTCACCAAGGCTTCTTCGACAGCACCTCCCAAACCCGCAACCTCTTCCACCTAGAAGGACAAGGGCAGCAGGTGCATGGGAACACCATCACCTGCAAGTTCCCCTCCAAGTCACACACCATCCTGACTTGGAAATAAATTGCCATTCCTTTATCGTCGCTGGGTCAAAATCTTGGAACCCCCTACCTAACAGCACTGTGGGAGTACCTTCACCACACGGACTGCAGCGGTTCAAGAAGGCGGCTCACCACCACCTTCTCAAGGGCAATTAGGGATGGGCAATAAATGCTGGCCCTTGCCAGTGACGCCCACATCCCATAAATGAATAAAAAAATAAACACGTACTGTACACTCCTGTTTATAATTTTGCTACAAATAGCAAAAAGTGAAAACCTGCCCTCTTTGGGAGTTTAGAAAATGAACTAGTTGCCTTACACGACCAGGCACTTCCTACTTGATATTTTTCTCCAATCATCTCCAACTTTAGAATTTAATGAAACACCCAATTGAAGCACGTAAAATTAAAATTAACCTCTCTGGAGTTTGCAGCTGGAGAAGGGTTTGCAGAGAGCACTCCAAATATTGTGTTGGAGGAGACTGAGGCTTCCAGACATTCATTCATATTTTTGGCACTAGCCCAATGGGCCTCAATAATAATATGAACAATACCAGCTTTTACTGTACAAGCCCTTGGCCGGCTGAAGGGAATGTAGTTACACCATTCATTTTGAAAACTGAAAAGGAGTTTTTGAACTGAATAGCAAGAAAAGGGAAATATACAGAATTAAAATTATAATGATTTAAGCTTTTCAAACATAGTTCAATTTGTTAGTTTAGGAACTGGGAGTATATTTTATCCCTGTTTGTAAAGTTGAATCTACATATAGACAGGAAAAATCAGATGGGCAAAGGTAGCCTAGATGAGGAGTTCATAGAATGTTTTCGGGATAGTTTCTTCAAACAGCACGTTCTGGAGCCAACCAGAGAGCAGGCTATACTAGACCCGGTATTGTGCAACGAGATAGGATTAATTAATGACCTCATAGTGAAGGCGCCCCTAGGTAGCAGCGATCATAATACGATTGAATTTTACATTCAGTTTGAGGGAGAGAAGAGTGGGTCCAAGACTAGTATTTTAAACTTAAATAAGGGCAATTATGAGGGCATGAAAGCAGAGCTAGCTAAAGTGAACTGGAAAATTAGGTTAAGGGATAGGTCAATAGAGTTGCAGTGGCAGACACTTAAGGGGATATTTCAGAATACACAGAATATATACATTCCAATGAGAAAGAAAAATGCCAAGGGGAGGACCCAGCATCCGTGGTTAACTAAAAAAGTTAAAGATAGTATCAAACTTAAAGAAAAAGCATATAATTGCGCAAAGATGGATGGCAGGTCAGAAGATTGGACAGAATATAAAAAACAGCAAAGAATGACTAAAAGATTAATAAGGAGAGAAAAATTAGAGTACGAGAGAAAGCTAGTTAGAAATATAAAAACAGATAGTAAGAGTTTCTATAGATATTTTTAAAGAAAAGAATTAACAAAGTGAGCGTTGGTCCTATAAAAAGTGAGTCTGGGGAATTAATAATGGAAAATAAAGAGATGGCAGTTGAATTGAACAGGTATTTTGCATCGGTCTTCACTATAGAGGATACAAGTAACATCCCAGAAATAGCTGTAAATCAGGAAATGGAAGGGACTAAGGAACTCAAGAAAATTACAATCACCAGGGAAGTGGTACTGAGCAAATTGTTGGAGCTGCGAGCTGACAAGTCCCCGGGTCCTAATGGACTTCATCCTAGGGTCTTGAAAGAAGTGGCTAGTGAGATAGTTGATGCGTTGGTTTTAATTTTCCAAAATTCCCTAGATTTGGGGAAGGTTCCATTAGATTGGAAATTAGTGAATGTAACTCCTTTATTCAAAAAGGGAGGGAGACAGCAAGCAGGAAACTATAGGCCAGTTAGCTTAACATCTATCATAGGGAAGATGTTAGAAGCTATTATTAAAGACGTTATAGCAGGGCACTTAGAAAAGTTCAAGGTAATCAGGCAGAGTCAACACAGTTTTGTGAAAGGGAAATCATGTTTAACCAATTTATTGGAGTTCTTTGAGGAAGTAACATGTGTTGTGGATAAAGGGGAACCGGTAGATGTGCTGTACTTAGATTTCCAGAAGGCATTTGATAAGGTGCCACAGCAAAGGTTATTGCGGAAAATAAAAGCTCATGGTGTAGGGGGTAACATATTGGCATGGATAGAAGATTGGCTAGCTAACAGGAAACAGAGAAGGTATAACTGGGTCATTTTCTGGTTGGCAAGATGTAATGAGTGGTGTGCCATAGGGATCAGTGCTGGGGCCTCAACCTTTTACAATTTATATAAATGACTTGGATGAAGGGACCGAAGGTATGGTTGCTAAATTTGCTGACGACACAAAGGTAGGTAGGAAAGTAAATTGTGAAGAGGAAATAAGGAGGCTACAAAGGTATATAGATAGGTTAAGTGAGTGGGCAAAGATCTGGCAAATGGAGTATAATGTGGGAAAATGTGAAACTGCCCATTTTGGCAGGAAGAATAAAAAAGAAGCATATTATCTAAATGGTGAGAGATTGCAGAGCTCTGAGATGCAGAGGGATCTGGGTGTCCTAGTGCATGAATCGCAAAAGGTTAGTATGCAGGTACAGCAAGTAATTAGGAAAGCTAATAGAATGTTATCGTTTATTGCGAGGGGAATTGAATACAAAAGTAGGGAGGTTATGCTTCAGTTATTCAGGGCATTGTTGAGACCACATCTGGAGTACTGTGTACAGTATTGGTCTCCTTATTTAAGGAAGGATGTAAATGCGTTGGAAGCAGTTCAGAGAAGGTTTACTAGACTAATACGTGGAATGGGCGAGTTGCCTTATGAGGAAAGGTTGGACAGGCTAGGCTTGTATCCGCTGGAGTTTAGAGGAGTAAGAGGTGACTTGATTGAAACATATAAGATCCTGAGGGGTCTTGAAAGGGTGGATGTGGAGAGGATGTTTCCTCTTGTGGGAGAATCTAGAACTAGGGGTCACTGTTCAAAAATAAGGGGTCGCCCATTTAAGACAGAGATGAGGAGTAATTTTTTCTCACAGAGGGTCGTGAGTCTTTGGAACTCTCTTCCTCAGAGGGCGGTGGAAGCAGAGTCTTTGAATATTTTTAAGGCAGAGGTAGATAGATTCTTGATAAGCAAGGGGTTAGGTGGGAATGTGGAGTAATAAGATCAGCCATGATCTTATTGAATGGCGGAGCAGGCTCGAGGGGCCGGGTGGCCTACTCCTGCTCCTAATTCGTACGTTCGTATGTAAAAAAATTATGATGCCAATTCAGTGGAAGTATTTTTCTTTCATTTTACACACAAAGCAAAATATAGTCCCTGATTACTAAAAAGTGGGCCAGTCGACATTAGCTGTAAAGGGAAATAAAATGTACTGATCTTGTATCCTCTAGCACAGTGCTCACTACTTGTGTGGTGCTCAGAGGATACTGAGATTAGATTTTTACTGAATTCTAATGTGAGCTCATACCAATAAAACATTAAAATACCTGGGGGCATCTTACTATGTTAAAGGTGTTATGCACGGTGATGTTGTTGTTATTATTTTCAGTCTGAAGCTGTCCCGCTTTCTTTGAAATAAAGGCCCCAAAATTCCATGAGGCCTTTTGCCCCAATATTGCACTGCTGAACCAGGACTTCTGCTCCCTGATCCACTGCCGTAAATCGTGAGGTCATCTCAATTTCAAATCCACCGGTGTTGGCTGAGTGTAATTGCCATGCATCATGAGAGTATTGCGCAGGTGGGGGGATTGGAAAGTTAAAGTGCAACCTTTAAAAAACCTGGAATGATTGAAGGGTTCAACAGCAGGTTGGGGTGCAGCATTAAGTACTGAAAGGATACCCATACCATGCCTACAGGCACTGAGAGAGTCAATTTAATGCTGGGTTTATCAAGACTGTAACAAAGCTTTTCCCAGGCCCAAATCAGTTTCCTTGTGGTGGCAGTTGCACTTTTCCCATCCAATATAACTCATTCAATCCCCATTTCAGGTCTTTCCAGGCCAACCACACCTTTTCTCCTCTCAAATTACTTTCCTCTTATCCCAAACAACTGAACCAATGGCATCTCCTGCAAGGTTAAAGCGATGGTGTAAGAAGATCAAAGATTTTGTACTCCAAAAATATAATAGGTTTCATCATTACATTTTCAGACAGAAACATTTCCACATCCACCCCAGAATACAGCTTGAACGTAAATATATTTCCAACCTGTGTTACTGACAGGAGGGTCAAGCTCCTGAATATTGAAGAGGGCAAGCGAACTAGCAATCTTTTCGTCCAACATTTGCTATTTTTCTTTTCCTTTTGTTAAACTTTCTTGGTACTCACTATCGCTCAGGTCTGTTGCTCAGGTCCGGCCTAATGTCAAATACCAATTTACACTAAGGTGTAAACTTGCAATTGTTTTTCCAACTAGTTAGATTCTTATATGCTACAATATGTTAAGTGTTGATCAGAATTTGTAATCGGGTAGTGCAAATAGTGGTCAATCAAAAAGAATGACCTGCTGGATACAGATCTGATCTGAGGAATAGAATAGAAAGCCAACAAGCTCTTAGGATGTATAGGCAGAGGAATAGAGTATAAGTCCTAGGAAGTGATAATTAACTCAAACAAAGCACAGATCCAGCCCCACCTAGAATACTACATATAATTCTGGTTATTTTACTACAGTGAAAACATTCTGGCATTGGAGAGGGTCAAGGCCAACTAAATTGATATCCTGAATAAAGTACCTGAACTACAAGTAGAGGATACAGAAACTGGGAATGTTTACACTGAAGTAACGAAGGCATAGGGAAGATCTTATTGAGGTATACGTGAATCCAGAATCTATGGGTTGTAGGTAAATTGAACCCTAATAATATTTTTGACATAATCACCAACTCTATAATGAGGGGGCATGGACTCAAACTCAGGAGAGGGAAGGTGAACAGGCAGTTTAGATTGATCTATTTTACATATCTGGCACATACAGCCCAAGGAGGCAGTGTAGGTGAATAGCACCAGAAAAATCAAGAGGGAACTGAATAGATATTTGGCAGAGAAAGTAATTGAGGTTGATAATAGATGGAGTAGAGGATGGTATTTGTGAATGTTGGGACAGCCCAGATGAATTGCAATCCTACTCCTGTACATTCCTAAGAAACAAAAAATAACACGATAGATTCTAGGAGGTCCCTTGGTGCTGGCAGAGCCTTATTCACAGCTACTGAATATTGGATAATCCCATGTGCGCAGCCCATGACTATCGAATATACTGGCTGTGTGATAGGAATTGATGGCACAGGAACTGACAGAATTTAGCCTAAAGTGTCAGGCAGAGGTTTCTTCAGTGGGGGAAAAATATAAGATTAAAGTTACAAGCTAGGAGGAATTTACTCTTTTGCTAAAAACTCATTCTAAGGCCCTAGTTTATAAGGTTTTTATCCTCGGGAATCAATTGAATCAAATTCTAAATTCCAGTGATAAAACACAGGCAAGGTGTCTCTCCTGTAACTGCTTTTGCTCTAACACTGAGTTGTTATAATTTATATCTCATTCTCACAGTGACCAGCCCCACAGGACATCTTCTAGATAAACATGTTGGATCCAGATGTGCATATCCTAAATTTAAGCATAGGAACCCATAATCTTAGGCAGCTTTCAAAGCAACTACATTGCGACATGATACCATTGTTAGAAACCAGTTATTACAATAATTATTTGGTGCTTTAAGTCTATTCATTAAAAGTCTTCATCTTACAATTACATATGTATGGCAAGTAATAGTTTATAGGGTGCAATATATAAACAGTTACATATGTATGCCAAGTAATAGTTTATAGGGTGCAATATATAAACAGTTACATATGTATGCCAAGTAATAGTTTATAGGGTGCAATATATAAACAGTTACAAACAGTTGCAGTCTCTTTCCGTATTATGCTGGAAAATAAGTCATCTTATAATAATTGCATCCCGCTTGTTTAAAAAAACTTTGTCTAAATCATTGGCAACTACTTAAATTTGTCACAATAGCATACCGGGCAAACGATGCAACAATGTATTTTGATGCAATAAAATCAATTATTTGCTTCAGAACAAAGCAGGAAATTTGCCAAATATTTTTGGTGAACATAGTATCCCGTTAAATTATTTTTATTCTGACCTGTAATGGATTCCTTATAAAAATTATAATATTTAAAGGTTTAAGATTCTGAATATATCTCTTCAGTATCATTGTCAAGTTTCCATTGCTCCCCCTGTTCTTGTTGGATTATTCCACTAGTGATTTACAACTTGAATCTCTTAGTTCATTGGCTATTCAGTGTGACCTTAACAGTAGGGGAGCCGAGGATTTTAGACTTTTGAGCACTATATTTTAATGGAAGTTGTTAGCTGTCAGATTTGTACATGCATATATGCTGTTGGTTTGGCATTTATTTTGAAGAATGATATTGCATCACATTATATTAAAATTATACGCTTTTGCCCACATCCTCCCCCCCACCCCCGCATTTAAGGACATAAGAATGTAGGAATGTGTAAGGGCAAATTAAACCTCTCCACCAAATTTCTTATTCTTCTCTGAACTCAAAGCCCAATCCCCAATCCCTCTGCTTCGCCAGTGAGTCAATGGGTTTAAATAGTGCAGAGCTCAGCAGTACAGCCCAGGAAGTCTCAGTTTCATTTCCCGGTCTATTCTGAGATGCCTGACATCAACAGGGGCAATTTTAGTGGTGCTATAATTGGCCTCTGCAGCCTGGATTGGGGAAGTGAAAATTGCCTAGTGTGTTGCTGCTCCTGACCACTACCCAGTGACTCCCCCCACCACCCCCAACGCTGCAAGTGTACATTTGTGGACACTGAGCGCGGACAGGGCCGGGTTTGCATGTGATGCCCCCTGGGATCGAATAACGTATTGGTGTCTAGGGAGTCAAGGGTTATGGGGGGCGGGCAGGGAAGTGGAGTTGAGGCCAAGATCAGATTAGCCATGATCTTATTGAATGGCGGAGCAGGCTCGAGGGGCCAAATGGCCTACTCCTGCTCCTACGTCTTATGTTCTTATGTTCTCATACTTGAATAATGGCCACTTGGGTGAGGTACTGGCGGGTGCCTGGCACCCACTGAATGGTCGCCAAGGAGGGTTTCAGTACCTTCAGGAGGAAAGGGAGTGGGTGGGGCGGAAATTGGCAACAGAAGTATTAATATATTCCTCCACTCTTTATTGAATCAGGAATCAATTCAATTGCCTTTTGAATGCTTGAAGTAAATCAAAATTTCCTGCTTTATGTCACCATTAGTCAAGATTGTAATTCACAGAAAGTGTTCTGACATATTAACCAAAGTACAATGTAACCGAGGAGACCAGCAGTGAGGAAAAAAGCTTCAAGAGTTACTTTTTTCAGAACTCTCTGAAACGAACTGTCCCGTCAACAAAAAAACTTTTATTTTGAACTTTGAGCACAAAAGTCCTAAAAAGGAATAAAATGGACCATTGGTACAGATGAGGAGCTAGTCAGCGTGCTGGAAAAAAGCTGCCACAGGCCACAAAGGATCACAACAATTAAGAAAACGGAATCAATGGAGAGATGATTGCAAGGTGGCTAGTTGCTTTATTTTAGTTGGTCAGAGCTGGGAAGTAAGTCACCCGGGCTGTTGTGGAGTATTTCAGCTCTTTCTCACAATGGAAAAGAAAGTCGGGCAAGGTGTAAAACGGGCGGTCGATTCGCTATCATCCGTTTTTCGCCCAGCGCTAAAAGTGAAAGTTACCCCACCCCGCCAGGTCTCCTTGAATTGCAAATTCTAAACTCACAAGCCTGGAGTTTCCGCTAGGTTGTGCTGTTTTTTTCAGTGCAATTTGCCCGAAATCGAACAAACCAGCGCTAAAAGATTACAGAATTTCAAACGCAAATTACATCCAGCGCAAACCTAGTTTCCGTGATCATTTGTGCTGGTTTAAAAAACATTGCGCTAGAAGCTGGCCCCGCCTACAAAACTGGCCACGCCCCAATCGAATTAATCACCATTGCGAGTTTCCGCTAATTGTGCCTGTTTGCAGGTCTTCTAGGAGGCTTTTCAAATTAAGCTTTATTTTGGGCACAAGGACACTAAAAGGCACGTTTTAAAAGCTTTTGAATATAATTTTTTTTAATTCACTAAGAAACTGACTACTGTACACCAATATAACTGGCAAATGATTCTGTATCGTTTTTTAAAGCCATTTTCAGTGATTTAAAATCGGGTTACTCACAGGTGGTAGACTAGATACTCTGATTAAAATGCTTATTTTTTGTGATAAACCCATTTTCAGCTGTATTAATCAAACTGCACCAAGCTACCACTCTTAAATATATCAAGGAATATTCTTTAAAGCAAAATATCTTTTTCTAAAATTACTTTCTAAAATGCTGCCTGATTGCGCTGGTTCGTGGCAGATTTTACATGTACAAATGATTTTGAGCAGAAACTTGAGAGAAAAAAACCACTTCTCAAAACTAGCGCAATTTTAGCAGCAATTTCCGCCTGGATCGCCGATTGCGCCCAAAGCACAAACTCTACCCCACAATGTTTAACATTTAATGGAAGTTGTTAGCTGTCAGATTTGTACATGCATATATGCTATTGGGTTGGCATTTATTTTGAAGAATGATATTGCATCACATTATATTAAAATGATATACTTTTGCCCACATCCTCCCCCCCCCCCCCCCCACCCCCGCATTTAAGGACATAAGAATGTAGGAATGTGTAAGGGCAAATTAAACCTCTCCACCAAATTCCTTATTCTTCTCTGAACTCAAAGCCCAATCCCCAATCCCTCTGCTTCGCCAGTGAGTCAATGGGTTTAAATAGTGCATAGCTCAGCAGTACAGCCCAGGAAGTCTCAGTTTCATTTCCCGGTCTATTCTGAGATGCCTGACATCAACAGGGGCAATTTTAGTGGTGCTATAATTGGCCTCTGCAGCCTGGATTGGGGAAGTGAAAATTGCCTAGTGTGTTGCTGCTCCTGACCACTACCCAGTGACTCCCCCCACCACCCCCAACGCTGCAAGTGTGCATTTGTGGACACTGAGCGCGGACAGGGCCGGGTTTGCATGTGATGCCCCCTGGGATCGAATAACGTATTGGTGTCTAGGGAGTCAAGGGTTATGGGGAGCGGGCAGGAAAGTGGAGTTGAGGCCAAGATCAGATTAGCCATGATCTTATTGAATGGCGGAGCAGGCTCGAGGGGCCAAATGACCTACTCCTGCTCCTACGTCTTATGTTCTTATGTTCTCATACTTGAATAATGGCCACTTGGGTGAGGTACTGGCGGGTGCCTGGCACCCACTGAATGGTCCCCAAGGAGGGTTTCAGTACCTTCAGGAGGAGAGGGAGTGGGTGGGGCGGAAATTGGCAACAGAAGTATTAATATATTCCTCCACTCTTTATTGAATCAGGAATCAATTCAATTGCCTTTTGAATGCTTGAAGTAAATCAAAATTTCTTGCTTTATGTCACCATTAGTCAAGATTGTAATTCACAGAAAGTGTTCTGACATATTAACCAAAGTACAATGTAACCGAGGAGACCAGCAGTGAGGAAAAAAGCTTCAAGAGTTACTTTTTTCTGAACTCTCTGAAACGAACTGTCCCGTCAACAAAAAAACTTTTATTTTGAACTTTGAGCATAAAAATCCTAAAAAGGAATAAAATGGACCATTTGCGAGGTGGCTAGTTGCTTTATTTTAGTTGGTCAGAGCTGGGAAGTAAGTCACCCGGGCTGTTGTGGAGTATTTCAGCTCTTTCTCACAATGGAAAAGAAAGTCGGGCAAGGTGTAAAACGGGCGGTCGATTCGCTATCACCCGTTTTTCGCCCAGCGCTAAAAGTTAAAGTTACCCCACCCCGCCAGGTCTCCTTGAATTGCAAATTCTAAACTCACAAGCCTGGAGTTTCCGCTAGGTTGTGCTGTTTTTTTCAGTGCAATTTGCCTGAAATCGATCAAACCAGCGCTAAAAGATCTTTTTAGAAATCAGCAAAGGGGGACAAAGAAATTGATAAAGAAAGGGAAAATGGAATATGAGCACAAACTAGTGAAAAATATAAAAACGGATTGTAAAAGCATCTATAGGCATGTTAAAAGGAAAAGACTGGCGAAGGTAAATGTAGGTCCTTTACAGTCAGAGACGGGAGAATTTATAATGGGGAATGAGGAAATGGCAGGGAAATTCAATAAATAATTTGTTTCTGTCTTCACGGAGGAAGACACAAAAAACCTCCCAGAAATACGAGAAAACCAAGGGTGTGGCGAAAATGAGGAACTTAAAGAAATTATTATTAATAAAAAAACAGTACTAGCAAAATTAATGAGACTAAAAGTCGATAAATCTCAAGGACCGGATGACCTACATCCTAGGGTTTTGAAAGAGGTGGCCATTGGGATAGTGGACGCATTGGTTGTCATCTTCCAAAATTCTATAGATTCTGGAACGGTTCCTGCAGATTGGAGGATAGCAAATGTAACCCCTCTATTTAAGAAAGGAGGGAGAGAGAAAACGGCGAACTACAGACCTGTTAGCCTCACATCAGTAGTTGGGAAAATACTGGAATCTATTATAAAGGATGCAATAACTGGGCACTTAGAAACTAATAGTAAGATTGGGCAGAGTCAACATGGATTTATGAAAGGGAAGTCCTGTTTGACAAACCTATTGGAGTTCTTTGAGGATGTAACTAGTGGAGTAGACAAAGGGGAACCGGTAGATGTGGTGTACTTGGATTTTCAGAAGGTCTTCGATAAGGTCCCACATAAAAGGTTGGTGAACAAAATTAGGGCACATGGAATTGGGGGTAATATACTAGCATGGATTGAGAATTGGTTAACAGACAGAAAACAAAGAGTAGGGATAAACGGGTCTTTTTCAGGATGGCAGGCTGTGACTAGTGGGGTACCGCAAGGATCGGTGCTTGGGCCCCAGCTATTCACAATCTATATCAATGATTTGGATGAGGGGACTAAATGTAACATTTCCAAATTTGCTGATGACACAAAGCTAGGTGGCAGTGTCAGTTGTGAAGAGGATGTGAAGAGGCTTCAAGGGGATCTCGACAGGCTCAGTGAGTGGGCGAGAACATGGCAGATGGAATATAATGTGGATAAATGTGAAGTTATCCACTTTGGTAGAAAAAACAGAAAGGCAGAGTATTTCCTAAATGGTGAAAGATTGGGGAATGCAGATGCTCAAAGGGACCTGGGTGTCCTTGTACATGAGTCACTGAAAGTGAATGTGCAGGTTCAGCAAGCCATTAGGAAGGCAAATGGTATGCTGGCCTTCATTACAAGAGGATTTGAGTACAGGAGTAAAGAAGTCTTACTCCAATTATATAGGGCCTTGGTGAGACCACACCTGGAGTACTGTGTACAATTTTGGTCTCCTTACCTAAGGAAGGATATACTTGCCATAGAGGGAGTGCAATGAAGGTTCACGAGATTGATTCCTGGGATGGCGGGACTGTATTATGAGAAGAGATTGAGTAAAGTAGGCCTGTATTCTCTTGAATTCAGAAGAATGAGAGGGGATCTCATTGAAGCATACAAAATTATTATAGGGCTTGATAGGGTAGATGCTGGGAGAATGTTTCCCTTGGCTGGGGAGTCTAGAACCAGGGGCCGCAGCCACAGGATAAAGGGTAGGCCATTCAGGACTGAGATGAGAAGAAATTTCTTCACACAGAGGATGGTGAATCTTTGGAATTCTCTACCCCAGAGGATTGTGGAGGCTCAGTCATTGGGTATATTCAAAACAGAAGTCGATAGATTTCTGACTAGTAAGGGCATCAAGAGATATGGCGATAAGGCCGGTGAATGGAATTGAGGCAGAAGATCAGCCATGATCTCATTGAATGGCAGAGCAGGCCTCGAAGGGCCGAATGGCCTACTCCTGCTCCTATTTCTTATGTTCTTATGTTCTTATTACAGAATTTCAAACGCAAATTACATCCAGCGCAAACCTAGTTTCCGTGATCGTTTGCGCTGGTTTAAAAAACATTGCGCTAGAAGCTGGCCCCGCCTACAAAACTGGCCACGCCCCAATCGAATGAATCACCATTGCGAGTTTCCGCTAATTGTGCCTGTTTGCAGGCCTTCTAGGAGGCTTTTCAAATTAAGCTTTTTTGGGGGCACAAGGACACTAAAAGGCAAGTTTTAAAAGCTTTTGAATATAATTTTTTTAATTTACTAAGAAACTGACTACTGTACACTAATATAACTGGCAAATGATTCTGAGTAGTTTTTTAAAGCCATTTTCAGTGATTTAAATCGGGTTACTCACAGGTGGTAGACTAGATACTCTGATTAAAAATGCTTATTTTTTGCGATAAACCCATTTTCAGCTGTATTAATCAAACTGCACCAAGCTACCACTCTTAAATATATCAAGGAATATTCTTTAAAGCAAAATATATATTTTTTAAATTACGTTCTAAAATGCTGCCTGATTGCGCTGGTTCGTGGCAGATTTTACTTAGACAAATGATTTTGAGCGGAAACTTGAGAGAAAAAAAACTTCTCAAAACTAGCGCAATTTTGGCAGCAATTTCCGCCTGGATCGCCGATTGCGCCCAAAGCGCAAACTCTACCCCACAATGTTTAACATTGTGAGTTCAAGTACCTTTTCCATCAGAATGACCCCGCTGAGCCTTCAATAGCCAGCAACAGCAGCTGATTTACCTCATTTTCCCTTTCCATGGAACGCAAGTGAAAGCTCCAGGCAATGGTCTAGATCATTACGCCATCTTTCCCCAGATGTTTTTCCTTACAGATTTAATGTGCCCTCAATGAAAAAACGTTTATTTACACAGCTGCTGTAATGTTTTTTAAAGCACGGCATATTTTGCCAAACATTTAAAAATATTTGAATAAAGAATAAAGTTTGCATTGCATTTAATAAACATATTGTAACCTGCAGCTTATCTGAATTCAACAAGGATGCTGCATTGAGTTTTTTAAGAGCTCGTACGACTATTCCTATTAGTAAAAATAATTTATTTTTACTTCATCATCTTGTGCTAGAAGTGAGCAGTGAACCAAATTCTGATCGCTGGCAGCTTTGGGGCACCCTGGTTCAAATCATTGGCAGCTCAGTGGTAACCTGCATCAAAACCCCACTAGTCCAGTGGCATCCCAATGCCTGGAAGATCAGAGACACTCTGCATCCAATCTGTTGACATTGGTGCCCTGCATCCAATGTCTGACAGCCAGTGGCAGCTCAATCCCTGGCAGTTCAGAGACACCCTGTGAACAATACCTGGCAGCCCAGTGGCGCCCTACCTGTGGTCCTTTGCAGTCCAGTGGCACCCTACGAACAATACCTGGCAACTCCATGCACCATGTATTCAATCCCTGGCAGCCCAGTAATGCTTTAACAGTCTAATCGTGCTATGTGTCCAACCTCTGGTCAACTTGTAGTGAGTATTTATCTAATCCCTCATAGTCCGATGGAGTACACATCTTGTTCCATAGTGTGGGGGGCGGGGGGTGGAATATATTTGTGTTCCTTGGTGGTCAAAGAAAGCTGACACATTGGGCTGCAACACAAACTATTGGGCTACAGCTTTGTGTATAACAACATTTTTACAGCTGTTAAAACACAATTCTGATAAAGCTTGAAGCTTTGTATCTCTGTCATACTTAAACTGATGGCTGCCATGATTGTCTTGCCATTTTGTTTGTACATGAGATATAAATCCATGAAACCAATTGTTTTTTACACTATTGATATTTTAATTGATTAAAGTTTTAGTAAAATCTCGGAAAAAATATCTGAAAGCAGTATTATAAAAGCTTGCATTTCAGCATGAACCTTACCCAGCCATTGACGTTGCAGTGTTTGAGTGGAGGTTTTAAAGTAGGTTCTTCCAAACTGTTCCAGGACCTGACTCTGCCTAATATCTCCCCAAGGACAGTAACACTGCTTTCTGAGGTATATATTCAGATCATTTAAATTCTGGAGCAGACGTGCAGACCCACATCATTCAACTGCTAAAAGATTTAACAAATTGATCAATGTCAGAAACTTCTTATTTATTAGCACAGTCAAATCTTGTTTGCCACAATTGACATTTCCACCTAATCAGCAGTTGTAGTATATTTGAAGTTTTGCTGCATCAGGAGCTGGTTGAATGAGCAGGTAATAATTCAGATTCACTTACTGTAAACTTCCAGCTCACCCAGATATCACTACTTTCTTGACAATCGACCTATTATATAATGTTGATGTAAACATTCACGTATTTGAAAATTTAGTGTCTCTGGACTATTTTTTCTTCTCCCTCTGGTAGAATATACCAAAGTTTGTACCAAAAACATTCTCAGACTTAAGTTTTTCCGTAATGGAAGCCAAACCTGTTGATATTGAAAACAGAACTAGGGTTAAGTAAATTCTACTGCTTGAAAAACATGTAATACATAGATTGAACATAGAATAAAATGCTCTGTTTGAGAGTTAATCACAGCCTCTGAAGAGCAGCCCCTGGTGCACTATTGTCATTTTCCCATTTCCTTTAGCAACCAACCTTGTGACCTAACTCTGCCAATTTCCAGTCAATTAGTGCTGATGGGCAGTTTTGTACTAGACGTGTCCCAACTGGGAAATGGGTGGAAACTGTTCAGAACTGATTTTAATCGACTCTTAGGGCTGGATTTCTACCCATCTCACGGCAGCTGGAAGTAAAAAGGCAGTTTTCTTAACTTACCGTACCACTACCCATTGTACTATCGCTCCAGCAGAACTGCAGTTTGTTTTTGTGAGTCAACTTGGCTTTGTTTTAGTTTTTACACATTACGATTGTTTTCAGATTATTTAACTGTGCCAATCCATAAACAGAGCAAACTGTGCCCTTTAATGTAAAATACCAATTTCATTTTGTGGTGCAAAGTGTAATTAGTCTAGAAATTAGATTTCAAATGTAATTCCTTGCATCGATTTAAAAACAAATGTAATATTAACACTATAACCTGAGCTCAGAGGAATCCTTGAAGAATACCAACAAAAGCTTCAATCATACAGCACCTTTAACATAGAAAAATGTCCCATGACACTTCATTTAGGCATAAACAGACAAAATGGATGCTGTTCCAAAGAAGAAGATATTAGGAAGGGTGACCAAAAGCTTGGTCAAAGAAGTTGGTTTTAAGGAGGGTCATAAAGGAGGAGAGGGAGGTGGTGAGGTGGAGGGTTTTAAAAAAGGAATTCCAGAGCATCGGACCTAGATATAGCTGTAGGCACGGCCACCAACGATGGGGCGAATGGAGGGTGGGATGCGCGAGAGGCCCGACTTGGAGGAACAGAGCATTCTGGGAGGGGAAGCTGTAAGGCTGGTGAAGGTTACAGAGATAGGGAGGAGCGAGGCCATGAAGGGATTTAAATATAAGAATGCTCATTTTAAATTTGAGGTGTTGGGGGATCGGGGGCCAATGTAGGTCAGCAAGGGCAGGAGTGATGGGTGGGTGGGACCTGGTATGGGATAGGATTTAGGCAGTAGAGTTTTGGATGAGCTGAAGTTTACAGAGCTTGGAGGATGGGAGGCTGGCCAGGAGAGCCCTAGTATAGTCAATTTTGGAGATGACAAAGGCATGGATGAGGGTTTCTGTAGCAGATGCACTGAGGCAGTGGCGGAGGCAGGTGATGTTACAGAAGTGGAAGTAGGCGTGATAGGATATGGGAAGATCAGCTCAGGGTTGAATAGGTTGCTGAGGTTACGAAGAGTCTGGTTCAACCTGAGACAGTGGGCGGGAATGGGGATGGAATCAGTGACAAGGGTTTGTGGTGGGGGCTGAAGACGATGACTTTGGTCTTTATGGTGTTTAACTGGAGGAGATTGCGGCTCATCCAATACTGGATTTCAGATAAGCAGTCTGACATTACAGAAGCAGTGGAGGGGTCGAGAGAAGTGGTGGGGAGATAGAGCTGGGTGTTCTTTGCATATATTTGGAAACTTATTTTTTTGAGGAGTGGGGTGACGATGACAGTTTTGAAGGAGAGCGATCCAGTACCTGAGAAGAGGGAACCATTTACAATGTCAGCTAGCGTGTGGGCCAGGAAGGGAAACTGGGTGGTCAGCAGTTTAGTAGGAATGGGGTCAATGGTGCAGGAGATGGGTCACATAAAAAAGATGAGCTCAGAGAGGGCATGAAAGGAGATAGGAGAGGAACTAAAGAAAGACCTGGGATCAGGGGTAGGGCAGGGTGGACTCCTGGGTGGAAGTTTGGCTTGGTGGGCAAGGGGACGAGGGACAAGTAATTGCATTGGTTCCATATACAATACTTCACAATCTACCAACGTACATATTACTTTGATCCAGAACCAACACATGAACCAAAGTACTATGCCTGTTGGTAGCTTGTGATGTATTGTGCATGCAATGGATGCAATTACTTGTCTTGCTTAACTGTTTGCAAAGTACAAACATTGTAAAACATGACTGATTATGTGCAAGGCCACTGACTTGTAGTCCATGATTCCGTCCATTTATAATTAGACTCACTGGTTTACGGTGCTCAAATAAGTCAAATTCTATTTTTATTACATGGGATTACAGGATTTTCCAGTTTTGGGGAATCGTGTTCAGTGATTCAAAAACTGGATGGAATCACTGAATACTATTCCCCAAAACTGGAAAATCCTGTAGTCCCATGTAATAAAAATAGAATTTGACTTATTTGGGCACCGTAAACCAGTGAGTCTGTGGGCAACACAGTGGCATAGTGGTTAGCACTGTTGCCTCACAGCGCCAGGGACCCGGATTCGAATCCGGCCTCGGTTGACTGTCTGTGTGGAGTTTGCACATTCTCCCCGTGTCTGCGTGGGTTTCCTCCGGGTGCTCTGGTTTCCTCCCACAGTCCAAAGATGTGTGGGTTAGGTTGATTTGGCTATGATAAATTGACCCTTAGTGTTAGGGGGGATTAAATACGTGGGGTTACAGGGATAGGGTGGGATGTGTGTCGGTGCAGGCTCGATGGGCCGAAATGGCCTCTATCTGCATTGTGGGGATTCTGTGTGAGTCCAATTATAAATGGATGGAATCATGGACCACAATCCCTCCAAAAATGGTTTAAAAATCCAACAGCGTAAAAATTAAACATGACTTCTCAGTCACTCTGATTATATGTTTCTGAACAGTCTATAGCCCAGTCGGTCACCTGGGATGTGAATGAATGTTCCATTTTTTGTTTCTAAGTGACTCCAAATATCCATCTAAACTCAGTACAAACAGCAATGTGATAATGACCAGATAATCTGTTTTTTAAGTGATGTTGATTGAGGGATAAATATTGGCCAGGACATGGGGGATAACTCCCCTGCTCTTCTTCGAAATAGTGCCATGGGATCTTTTACGTCCACCTGAGAGAGCAGACGGGGCCTCGGGTTTAATGTCTCATCCAAAAGACGGCACCTCCGACAGTGCAGCACTCCCTCAGTACTTCCCTGGAGTGTCAGTTTAGACTTTTGTGCTCAAGTCTCTGAAGTGGGACTATGAAACCACAACCTTCTGATTCAGAGGCGAGAGTGCTACCCACTGAGCCACAGATAACACTAGGAGATCCAAACTTTGGGCTTGATTTTGTCAGCCCCGAGGAGGCGGGCATGGAGGTGGGACTGCCGGTAAAGTTGCAGAAAGTGGGGGCGGATGGCAAACCCGCCCCCATCCTGCCTCCGTGCCCTTTTGCCAGGAGGCGGGAAGATGTCCTGCTTCGGGTCCCATCTCCTCGAGGCCAGAAAGGGATTAAATCCTTTTAACTGCCTGTTAACAGGTAGTTAACAGGCAGAAAAAAGTATTAGTCCCATTTTACCTTTTCAGGTGAAGGCTTCCCGACCTCGGAGAACCCCGCCGGGTTGGAGGAGTCGAATAGATGGTCTGCGGGGGTCGGAGGGGCCTGAAAGTAAGATGTAGAGGTGAGTGATGGGTGCAAGTGTGGAGTGGTAAGTACGTGAGGTGAGTGTTAAGTGTTAGGAAATGTTCACTTACCTTGGTTTCTGCCTACAGCCTTCAGCCGCGCTGGATCAGGAGTCCCGACATCTTCCTTGTCGATTTCACAGACTGGCTGTTGGATCCTCCGAACCAACAGTCATCTGAAATCTGCAAAGTAGAAAGGTTTGATGAGTCCTGAACACAAGGGCTCATCAAACTACACAGAATGTCAGTGTTTTGACAGCTTCACAGAGCTGTCAAATGATGACATTTCTTCTTTCAAGAAGTCTAGACAGATGGTCAGACGTTGACGTGCTCTGTCAGTGACTTCCCCCTAATTGGCCTGCTGAGCTCGCAGGGCAGGCTTAACAAGGTCAATCAGGGGAAAGTCCCGCTGGGTGGCCAGAAGATGATGGAGGCGGGACTGAGACCCGACAAGCAGCAGTCCCGCCTCCAACTCGTCTCCATTCACAAAATCCAGCCCAAATCAAAAATACTCTAATATTGTATATATTTTAATTTTTAACAATTCACAAAGCAAACAATCCTATTACTCTAGCAAAACATTGCGGATGCTGGAAATCTGAAATAACAACAGAAAATGCTGGAAACACTCAGCAGGCCAGGCAGCATCCGTGGAGAGAGAAACAGAGTTAATGTTTCAGGTCTGTGACCCTTCGTCAAAACTGGAAAAAGTTAGAGATGTAACAGGTTTTAAGCAGGTGCAGAGGCAGGGAAAGGGGGGAAGGGAGGAAAGAACAAAAGGGACAGTCTGTGCTAGGGTGGAAGGCCGGAGTGGTTAAATGTTGTAAATGGGGATGGCAGAATCATCAACAGCTGCCGCCTGAAAAAATAGGGGCAGGGGTTATAGTCTGAAATTATTGAACTCAATGTTGAGTCCAGAAGGCTGTAAAGTGCCGAATCGAAAGATGAGGTGCTGTTCCTCGAGCTTACGTTGAGCTTCATTGGAACAGTGTAAGAGGCCGAGGACAGCGAGGTCAGAGTGGGAGTGGAGCGGAGAATTAAAGTGACAGGCGACTGGAAGCTCGGGGTCGTGCTTACGGACTGATCCTATTACTCTGTCTGCAGCAAGTTGGTTGTTTACCTAAAAGACTTCTATGGGGTGTAATTCAACTTTGGCAAAGGTGCTAAATGGGCCTTAGCGAATCACTGCCTGTTATACACCCTGCATGAGTTTACTATCCGTTGACTTAAATGGAAAGGAAGATCAGAAAGGGTGTATAACGGGCGGCCGATTTGCTACCACCCATTTTGCACACCCGCCGAAGTTGAATTTCACCCCTTATTCTCAAAGGATTTAAGAATGAAATGAAAGTCAGCTTAGTACAGTTGGTAGTAGTCTTGTCTCTGAGTGAAAAGTTCGAGCTGTGCTCTGGGACTTGAACACACTGATACTCCAGTGCAGTATTGTAGGAGGTGCTATCCTTCAGATATAATGTTAAACTAAGGCTCTGTCTGCTTCTTCAGGTGGAACTTAAAGATCTCAATATTTTCAGGAGAGAAGGGATTTCTTCTGGTCTCCTGGCTGACATTTGTCCCTAAGAAACAGATTCATTGATAATTTATCTCATTGCTGGTTGTGAATTTTCTCTATGCAAAATGGCTGCTGTGTTTGTCTATAGTCACTTTATTTCAAAATTATTCATTCTATGTGATGTCCTTTGCAATATTTCTAAGAGATGTGATAAGATGCTATATAAATACAAGTTTTTTCTTTTAAATGGAAGAGGCACAGTTCATGAAGGGAAGATAAACATTGTGTGACCTCAATGAAGCGCAAGCTGATCAAATTACTGAAAGAACGCACATAAAAAAATACCGTCATTTGCTTTTCAATCAAAGGCTTTTCTTTTGCGGATTACTGTAATGCCTATTCATTTTATCTTGGCATTTGGCTGAAGCGGTTAGATTCTCAGCGATCTTGGAGTTGTTAAATTCTATCACTTGCTCACATCTCATTCTTTGCTGGGTAATGGACTTTTAAACAACTTTGAAAGACAAATAGCTGTAGATCACAGCAAGACTTTTGTAAAACTGGGGAGTCCAAATGTGGAAGACAGTTAATGCTGGCAGCACTAAAAAAAAAACTGTTCTCTTAATTATGAAAATGAAGTACCCTTTACAATTACTTGTCCCCTAACAGCTTGAAACAAACCCCACCTCCAAACTTCTGGAAGTCTTCCATCGATTTCTTTTGTTTGCTTAACCAAACTACCATTAAACAATTACAGTAGCAGTGGCTGCACAATTGATTGATCAAAACACAAGTCAAGTAACAAGGGATCAGCTGAGTTGTGAGCCTTCTACTTGCATAAACTGAGAAATGTTTTCTGTAGTTCAAGAGGTGATTTATATGGAAGGTGTTGATGGAAGATAATATTGATTGTGATCAGTGAGCCATGTTTCATGCAGTTCATTTGTTTACATGTCAATATTTTATTAAGCTGCCTCTGAATACAGCATAGTACAAAAACAGTTTTCATGGGCTAAAAATTTGATTGTCCCTGACAACGGGCGCAGGGATCGCGATGCACGATCAACCTGCGCCCATTCAAAGTAATGCAGGCAGCAAGCAAACTTTGTGCTGCCCGCTAAATATAATGATTGTGGCGTGCAGCCCAGCACTGAACGCGCTGCTGAGTGGCTGCACACCTCAGCAGAGGGCCCAAGTTCGTGCGAGGCTAGCACCAATTAAAGGTAGCCTGCACTTCTTAAAGCCAGCCTGCACCTCTTAAAGGGGAGGTGCGCTCTGGCTGCAGCAGGTACTGGAAGTCATTGTAGAGGAGTGTGTGACCTACAGGAAGAGTGAGGATGGTGCAACATGGCAGACAGAGGTCTCCCAGATCTTCTGATGCAGCACTCGAGGTCCTGGTACAGGAGATGGACAGGAGGAGAGATGTCCTGTATCCACAGGGGGCCAGGAAGCCCTCCAGACAAACTGTCAGAAGGCAATGGGAGCAGATAGCTGTTGCGGTCAATGCCAGCATGTAGCCCCGACGACCTAGATGCAGTGCCGCAGAAGTTTAATGACCTCACACGAGTGGTCATGATCAGTAAATTCATCTTCAAATGCCATATTGCTACAACTTAACCATGACACTCAAACACTGCTCAATTCACCACCCCCCTTCACTCACCTACCAATCTCTATCAATCACAACTCATACCTCACATTCATAGCTTCACCTCGCCCTCACACACTTAGCACTGCTGCAAGCCTCACACCCACATCTTACGGCATCCACACACTGCTAGCTAATCAGCCTTGACAGGCACATCACCCAAACACATTGCACCACACTCACTGACACAATTCCCTCTCTCTTGCAGAACAAGGAGGATACAGTCTACTGCACCCATATCTGTTCACTACTGGTCTGAGCAGAAGCCTTGAAGTAACCTGCCACACCACTCCCTGGAGACTTCAACAACTTCAAATAAACCACCAAACACTTGTACAAACTCACCTAGAACCAGTAGAAATCAATCGGCAACTAACCTGAAAGCAGTTGATGATACCTTTAAATAGCGTTGGTGGGGGCTGCTTCCTGCTGCTGAACGCATGTTCAGCTGTGCGTGTTTAAGAGAGGGCATTAACTGAAGCATTGAGGTAGAAAATGGCAGTGCTGGCATCAATTTAGCATTGCGTTCACGATCTGCGTACTCTGCATACTTCCGGCGCACGCTCCCAGCGCCCGCACTAATGACCTACCCAAAATGATGTCCGGCACGGCCCACACCAGAAGCGTACGTGCGTGCCGCAGACGCCATTTTGGAACCAAATCGGCACCCATAGCACTGAAAAACCGGGCGCTACGGATCCGAATTTAGCGGCCCATGTGTTTCCCGAAAGCCACACTCGGTGCCTCTCACAAATGAGGTGTTGTGCATCTGTCATACACTAAATAAGCTCAACCATCTGAATACGCCCCTCACAGAGATGGCAGACCTCTGATGGAGATGTTCGAACATATCTCTGTAATCTGAGACCTGGCCCTAGCATGCATAACTCAGGGGTAACTCTCTTTTAATTGCTTTTGATTTGCCAACATTTCAGATAGGCCAGTGGAAGATTCATAAGATGCCACAGAGCCTTTGATGAGTCCTTTGTGGAGCCCAAAATAGAGGTCATCAGTAAACGGGAGAAAACCTAGCATCATATTTTATTCTACGGGCATGGTTGATATTTTCACAGTTCACAAAAACATTTCACATTAGGGAATTTTACAATATTGGCATATTTCATATTAAACAAAGAAGGTTTCTGTATTTCTTCCAACCACTCTATCATTTTCTAATATTTCCTTATAGTGATTGTTCCCTTTTATTCTGCCTTTAACTTGAGTTTCAATACCTCTTATGAGTTCATTCCAGTAGTAAATTTTGCTCAGGTCTAACATGCTATAGACTGAGAAATGTTCCAGAATGTTGCATATTTATGTAACTTTTTACTTAGAAATGTACGTAAAGCCTATGCTACACAAGAAAAAGATAGATTTTGTTATCTACAAAAGTCAAGGAATAACCATAGGTAGATTATTATTAAATACAATCTTGATCTTTGCTCAATTTGGAATTGCATCATGTATCAAGTCCAGTATTTTCTGTTTACAGTTTTGCCTTGAGCAATATGGTAATAGCTGAACTGAAGGATCCCATTCATGTCTTACACTTACTGCTGCACGAGGTTAATGTTTGGTTTAAGGAAGGCACTAATTTTCTATGCAACTCTCTGTGAAAGTATTTTCAATACAGGGTTTCTCCACATGCTCCCTGTAATTATTTCAGAAATGATCTTGTTATTTCCTGAAACATCAATAGTTGGAGGCCTCTTCTGTGAAGCCCAGATGACATTTATCCCACTGATAAGGATGTGAAGCAGATGAACTCTCCAGAGTCTTTGATGATTTGTGACCTCCTTTGATCGGAGTATAAATTGGTAGAGACCAGTCCAATCAGTAGTGGTCTTTTTTTGCTTGTTTTTAAAATCAATCCGCACAGTTATCCTCATTGGCCTAGAACAGATCAGTTACACTCATAGGTCACGTGATGAGGGTATTCTATAGGGAAATCCCTTCATTTGATATCATTCCAGCATGTCTATTTCACTTGTTATGAACAGGAATGATTTCCTTTGGACTCCCAGTATGTCTATTTCACTTTCTTATGAAAGGGTTGGATGTTCTCTGGACTCTATGGGGGAAATCCTTGACTATCAATATCACTGAAAGGAAAGATAATTAAAAATAACCACCGTATGGCGGGGTGAAGATTTTCCATTCTAAGGACGTTCTGCACGTTTACCGTTTTCTGTAACTAGCAACTTACTGTTTATGGAAGATCAACATGATAGCATGTCAGTGGCACTCTTGCCTCTGAGTCAGAAGGTAATGGATTCAAGTCCCACTCCAGGACCTAAGCACATTATCTAGGGTAATACTCCCGACTGAGGGAGTCTTTCAGATGAGACGTTAAACTGAAGCCCTGTCCATCTTCTCAGGTGGATATAAATGATCCCATGGCACTATGAGCAGGAGTGATCTTCTGGTGTCCTGGCCAATAGTTATCCCTCAACCAGCACAACTAAAACAGATTATCAGGTCATTTATCTCATTGCTGTTTGTGGGAGCTTGCTGTCTGCAAATTGACTGATATGTTTACCTACATTACAAGTGACTGCACTTCAAAAGTGCCTCATCGGCTGTGAAGTGCTTTGCGGCATCCTGAGGACATGAAAAGTGTTATATATAGGTGCAAGTTCTTTTGTTTTTTAGAGACGGAAGAATCAATCATTGAAACATTTCTGGTCAAAAGTTACACCTCCCAGCATTCAAATATGAATTTAGTAATCAGACTTAAAAACAGAAAATGCTGGAGACACTCAGCAGGTCAGGCAGCATCTGTGAAGAGAGAAACAGAGTTAACGTTTCAGGTCGATGACCCTTCGTCAGAACTGGAAAAAAGCAGGAAATGGAACAGATTTTTAAGCAAGCGTAGTGGCTGGGAAATGGGGGAGGGGATGAAAGAACAAAAGGGAAGGTCTGTGATCGGATAGAAAGCAGGAGAGGTTAAGAGACATTGAGAGACATTAAGAGATATTCAAGGCAAAAGGGGATGGTAATGGGACAGGTTAAGGAACAAAGGATAACTCTAGATGAAGTGTAAATTACGCTGGCAGAATGAAAGACAGCTGCCATGTGGGAGAGAAGAACAGAAGGCCAAACAAAAAGTGTGGGCTAAAAATATATATATATGGTAGGGGCCGGGGTTATGATCTGAAATTGTTGAACTCAATGTTGAGTCCAGAGGGCTGTAAAGTGCCTAATCGAAAGATGAGGTGCTGTTCCTCGAGCTTCCGCTGAGCTTCCGTGGAACAATGCAAGAGGCCGAGGACGGTGAGGTCTGAATGGGAGTGGAGCGGTGAATTAAAGTGACAGGCCACCGGAAGCTCGGGGTCCCCCTTACGGACTGAACGGAGGTGTTCCGCAAAGCGGTCACCCAATCTGCGTTTGGTCTCCCCTATGTAGAGGAGACCACATCGTGAGCAGCGAATACAGTATACTAAATTGCAAGAAGTACAAGTAAATCGCTGTTTCACCTGGAAGGGGTGTTTGGGGCCCTGGACAGTGGGAAGTGGGGAGGGATAAGGGCATGTAATCAGACTACCTGACTGAGATTTTGGTTACAAACTAGACTTTCCTCTTAGTTTGCTATAGAAAGAGAGAAGTTGCATTTATATAGTGCCTTTCACATCCTCAGAACGCCCCGAAGCACTTTACATCCAATGGATTACTTTGAAAAACTTCTGTCACTGGAAGATGGGGCCCCAAATTTCCTTGGCTCCCGAATCCGATCCACTGCTATAATTCTGGTGGGTAGGACCTCCGGCCACTTGTGTCATTAACCCGTCTGAATCCCCCTTGTCAGGGCCATTAATATTATGGGGTGGGCACCTGCACCATCTTTGTTGCAACTGGGGAGCCCACTTCAGTTGGGAAGAGAGAGATTTCACTGCGGCACTTTGCTGCAGCAGAAGTGAGTTGGCAATGTTGAAGAAAGATCTTTAAAAATATTTCAAATGGCCAGTGTTTTGAATTTGCCATAGGGAAACTGGACTTTTAAATTGCAAGTGACCCTATTTGCCAGGATCAGGCCCTGGTACACAAGTACACCTGCTTTATGCAGGTGTACATAGCAGAGGGGCATCTGAGGTGGAACTGGTGGGTATTTTGTCAGATGATGCCATCCTGCCAGTCCCGCCTCTTTTTATGACGTTTGTACAGAAAGGGGTGGACTCAAGAAGTGCCCGTTCCCACTTCCGGCAGAAATTGGCACAGCTGCAAAACAGGGCAAGGACCTGGCAGAACTGGGCCCCGGCCCCAAATCCGCCCCACCCTGAATATATACTGCCAGAAAAGACAAGGGAATTCGGGGCCAGAGTGTGGTGCAGGGATACGTAAAGGAAAAAATGTTACAAAAAGCAAAAGAAAGACTTGCATTTATATAGCAGCTTTCACAACCACCAGACATCCCAAAGCGCTTTATAGCCAATGAAGTACTATTTTAAAGTGTAGTTATTGTTGTAATGTAGGAAACACAGCAGCCAATTTGCACACAGCAAGCTCCCACAATCAGCAAAGTGATAATGACCAGATAATCTGCTTTTGTTATAGTTGATTGAGGGAGGACACTGGGGATAATTCCTTGCTTTTCTTTGAAATAGCACCATGTGATTTTTTTATGCCCACCTGAGAGAGCAGACAGGACCTCAGTTTAACATCTCATCTGAAAGACAGCACCTACTGACAGTGCAGCACTCCCTCAGTACTGCACTGGCATGTCAGCCTAGATTTATTGCGCTCAAGTCTCTGGAGTGGGACTATGAACCCACAGCCTTCTGACTCAGAGGTGAGGGTGCTACCCACTGAGCCACAACTGACACTGTAAAAGGAATTATTTATTTGGAATGGTAGCACAGGGAGAACTGGTTATTAATATTCTTCCCATCTTCAACATTTAAATACTTTGGAGAGATTGCTTCCAGCCTTTTTGTCATCAGGTCATGATTAGTACAATGACTGGTACTGACTGAAATTGAAGTCTGGAATGTGTGTTTCTTTATTTTTTTTTACCAGTATGCAGGATAAACAATAAGCACTAACACATTCCTGCCATTTAGTGTCTAGTTTGGTATTTATATAAACAGATGCATATGACCTAGATTTTCAATCTGGCATGAATCCTGCTAGATCCATCTAGAATGGAGTGGAGGGAAGGAGGGGAACTGCTGCAGAGCCTCCTGTATTGTTGCGAGTCCGGTGACGCTGCCTGAAGGGCAAAAAAATAATTATATTTTCAAAAATTTATTTTGAAAAAAATAATTATATTTTCAAAAATTTATTTTGAAGTATCTCAACTGCACTTTGGCCAATGTGCAAAATCTCCTACCAAGCTGTGAGGTAGAATTGTGGCAAAATGGGAAATAGTTGCAAGGGAGGGATTGCTTTGGTCTAAACCAACTTATCACTCAACACCCTGGGGGAGTCAGTCTCACAATGGGCACGTCTCCTTGCCAAACTGCTCATGGGTATTTGGATTAAGCAGGTGATGGTGAGTAAGCTTGGTACTTGGCACTGAATGTAGACATCCAGAACGTCAAGGTGGCTGACACATTGTAAGCTGATCTGCATCAGTCCGTCCATCACCCTGAAGGCAAATGTCCAACATATAACTGTACGGAATGCGTTAGTAAAGGAGGCCTGCTGAATCAGCAGCATGCAGCCCTTAAGGAGCTGCCGCTAATAATGAAAGGCAGTGGCTGCAGATAGGGGAGTAATTGTTCAAGCCTTTTTCAAGGCTCAAAATGGAGGCAACAGATTTCAGCCTTTGCATAATCCAGAAATTGTGGGGGTGGGGGGGGGGGCAATAACTGGCGGTTGAGGTCAGGAGGTCAGACAATGCAATGTGGAGGCACATAACAGAGTCTGTGAGCAAATGGCTGAGCGGTGTTGTCCCTAACCCTGATTTGAATGGATGGTAAAATGGATGTTCTGCTGCCTAATCGGCATGCTAGATAACCCTCCTTGGAGGACAGAAATGCACCATGCTTGGCAGGAGCTGGCAACCAGAATGAACACCATCTACAGTACCCGGAAACAGATGTGGGTGAAGATGATATACGTTAAAAGATCAGGCAAGGTAAGTCAAACCAACAGCACTATGTATCAGGTAGATGCTGCAAAATGTGACCTCTCAATTGTCAGCCGTAGCTCAGTTGGTAGCACTTCTTGCCTCTGAGTCAGAATGGTACATGGGTTCAAGTCCTGCTCTGTGAGACTTGAGCACAAAAAATTTAGGCTGATATTCCAGTGCAGCACTGAGGGAGTGCTACACTGTCAGAGGTGCTGTCTTTCAGATGAGATGTTAAACCGAGGCCTTGTCTCCTCTCTCAGGTGGACGTAAAAGATCCCATGGCACTATTTTGAAGATGAGCAGGGGAGCTATCCCTGGTGTTCTGGCCAATATTTATCCCTAAATCAACATCACTAAATAACAGATTATCTGGTCATTATCGCATTGCTGTTTGTGGGTCCTTGCTGGGTGCAAATTGGCTGCCGCATTTCCTACATTGTAACAGTTCAAAATTACAATTACTTCAAAATAGTACTTAATTGGCTGTAAAGCCCCTTTGGGAGGTTCTGAGGTCTTGAAAAATGCTATATGAATGCAAGTCTTTCTTTTTTCTTCTCTCGACCAGTTTCACATTTACAGCTTGTCCATGCCAAGCCTGCACACAACCTTACAGCTCTTTCATTGTAGCTCATGCATACCCATACCTCAACAATACATTGTACAATAAAGGTGTTGCCACACTTCGATTTTCCAAGGGTTCTGGTTGGACACTTGACAGCAATTACTGATGTCCTGCACTTTGGCAAATGCGTCAATGTAGCAACATTGGGTGTGCATATCATACTGTTCAGTGGGATAGGAGACAAAAGTGTTGACTGTGCTGACCAATACATCCGCCACCTTTTTGATGCATATGTGGCCAGTATAGTACCTAGATGGGATTGTGCCATAGACATAGCAATTGAGGGCTGTGGCGATCTTGCCAACTACTGGCAGTGCCAGCTCAATATTGCAAATTTGTTGCAGATGTCCTTGCTGCAGATGATAAAAGTTTTGTCCTAGTGACCTGGGACAAGCTGAGACAATTGCCCCACGTAAGGCAAGGGTGTAAAAATGGTGTGGGATCAGTTGATCTCCCTAACAAGCCTTCTTTTATTTTGTGCCACCTTTACCATGAAATTGAGGTGCTTTATAGGAAAACTTATCTCAAAGGGTGAGCAAAAATTGCTGCCAACATTTTTTCTGAAACTTAATATTTTCATAACATTTTCAGAATCATGGAAAAAAAGTCTCATAAAAACACTGCACTGAAAAGCCCATCCAAAGGCTGTTTAAGAACTCCTGCGCACATGGAGCTTCCCTAGTGCTCATTCCAAATGGGCACACAAAGAAAAGGGCAAACAATACACATGTCCCATGTAATTATGAGCGGTATTCATTTAAATATTTTTGCATGAATTAGGAGCGAGCACTCCATCTCACCAAAAATAGAAGTGTGGGAAAATTCAGCCCTCAAAGAAACTGGCGCTGGGACTCCACTCCTAATTCTCTGTTTCCTCTGCTCCAGTCATGCTCCTGCTCTCGAGGCACCTAGGACTGAAGAATCAACCTAATATGCAGAATTGACTCCTTATCGGGCAAACAGAAGTTCTACCTGTATGCATTTCTCAGTAGCTTGATTTGGGGACTCTTAAACATGGTGATGGGTGTCTGCATGTCTAAGGACAATGAGCTGACCAAAAAAAAAATAACATGTCCCTCATTGTGACTTGGGCCTTTCTATAACATGGTGCTTCTTACAACACACTTTTGTTGTGACCCCTAAAAACAACCTCATTAGAGAGGTTGAGCTATATACTTTTGGAACATGAATGCAGCCTAGCTCATTGCATTTCTGAATGCTTTCATGTTGCTTTCTCTCAAGTAGTAACATTGGCCGGGTTTTGCTCACCTCGGCGGGTCCGTGGCGGACGACGTCGGTTACCGTCCCGACCCCGCTGCTGGCTCCATCCCGCTCTGTGAAATGAATTTCCCTTGATTGGGCTTGTTAAGCCCGCCCAGCGCGTTTCCCTGGCCAATTAGAGGAAGCAGGTCTGGTGACGTCATTTCATGACGCGTCATCAGCTGGTTTCCTTAAAGGGACCATGGCCAACTTTATATTGACATTTGTGCTGTCAGTATTCTACAGCATTGAAGTGCTGCAAACACTGACAATGACTGCACAGAGGTGAAGGCTGCACCCAGGTTCTCCCATGACTCCCTCCATATGCTTATGGAGGGAGTCAGTGCACACAGGGAGGTCCTCTTCCCTTCCGATGGGCAGAAGAGACCTCCCGAGGAGACCAACACAGCCTGGTTGCACATTAGAGAGGAGGACACAAGCAGGGATGTCGTCAGGAGGACCTGGGTGCAGTGGTGCAAACATTTCAATGATCTCATTAGATCACGAAACGTTAGTACAAAGCCACACTCACCTTCATCCTGCTGTGCCTCTCATCACATCCCCATCACTCCGCCTTCCCTACCCTACTCCTGCACAGCCTTACTCATACCTTGCACGTCCACCCATCCCTCTCTCTCTCTATCTACATTATCACACCCCCATCTCACTAGCCACCCCTCACACTCACCCTCATCCTAGTGCCATCATACCAACTAACAACACACAAGGGTAGCCACTTGGGTGTTTTATGCAATGTTCATGTAAAATTTCTGTTAATGTGCTGTCAAACATTGAAACCTTTATTTTCAACACCTTTCGTTCTTGGACAGATTTGGAAGTGGCTTAGTAAGTTCCAGTGAATGGTGAGACATAACGGTAACCCCCCCCCGCAATGGTGCTGAGTGTGAAAGGAATGGCTTGGACATTGTAGGGATGCTTTATGGTGTTGGTGTGGAGTGGTGCCAACCTGGTACATCATGTGGCAGCCAGGGTGTACAGCGTCAAGTGAAGTAAATCTGGCCATGGTGAGGCCATCCCTGGCGTCCCGGGCAGCAATGTGGTCGGGTGCTGATGCCCTGTGTCCTGTGCAGCATCAGGTGATTGCGGAGAAGGTTGGTGGTGTTGTTGGTGCTGCTGGTGTACCTGGCGCTGCTGGTTTTGGGGCTAATCATGGTTGGATTCTGAGGACCAAGGTGAGACAGTATAAAGGGCACCCATGTTGATGGAATAGATGGCAGGTGAAGTAGAGATGACAGAAGCAATTTGTCAATGGTGAGAGAGTTCTTCCAATGAGGTAAGAGTGGATAGAGAGTGGAAAGTAGAAAGCCTACAGAACCTGTGCTGGAAATTGACTGAGAAACAGCTTGTGGCAGAGACAAATGATGATCTGTCAGGTGGGAGCTTTTACTGTACATTTGAAGCTGTCAAGTAATCAGCTGGAGCAATGTTCACTGAACTCCCGCCTCAGGTTCACAGACATGGTCCCCGAACAGTGTGGTTCCCATGGCCATGAAGTTAAAGTGAAAAGGTAAGTTAAAAAGCCTGTTAATAATCTGTTAATGACATTATAATCAGTTTAATTGGGTCGCCCGCCACTGCCTGTTGTGTCTGCTCAGCGCTGACAGACCCGACATTGGGAAAGACCCGCTGTCAATAAAAACTCTTTCCCACCCAACCAGCCACCGATCCCACCCGCTGACCCCCCCGGAAAATCCAGCCTATAGTAACAGTTTCAGACAGGAGAAAAGCTTCTGTCCGTCCAGCCCACCTATCCACAGTATTCCCTTGGTACATTGCTAATAATCCTGAATCCCATTTGTTGACAAGATCCTGTCTAACTCCTTCTTGAAACACAATGCCCGTATTTTGCAGTCAGTGGCGAAGCAGTTCGCCATCATTACCCACCACAAAATCTGGGCCATTAAGGTTTCTTGTTCCACCACCCATGCTGTTCCACATACTAACCAGCCTTTTCGTAAAAAAGTTCCTCCTGCACTCCTATTTTCTTTTGTTGTTCTTAATTTGTAAATATGACCTCTTGTACTTGAAACATGACTGTCTAAAGTGACCTGTAACATTTGGTATTGTGCAGTCCTACAGTATCTTGAACGTCATTAACCGATGACCAAAACCATTGCACCAAGGATAGCTAAGCCAATTTTTGAAACAACCTCCCTGGGCCACCTCTCAAGTTTTTCAATAGTGCGGTCCAAGCAGATTGTAAACATGTGTTGAACTTTATTTTACTTTATTTTTATCATGGTTTACATCAATGGCACATATCAAGCCAACCATTAATCCATAAATTCCAATCATCTACATGGGGATAATTTACATTTCCCAATTCTTGCCAATGAAGATCTCAGAACAAAAGATCATTTTTATTTTAACCTAAGGGGCAAGCTATGAATATTTAGGTCACCTTGTCCTCTAATTTATCCCCTCTTTCAGTAGATTAGGGAAGTCTCAGAGTCTCCTTTAGATAGAATTACATAGAATGTACAGAACAGAAACAGGCCATTCGTCCCACCTGGTCCATGCTGGATAGCTCCACCGAGTTCAAGTACTCGCCCCACAGGGAATAAAAAGGCTTTCATTTATGTATCACCTTAGCAAATCTCTCAAGAACATCCAATACAATAAATTACCTCAAAGTGCAGTGCTTATTATGTGGACAAATGTGGAAGCCCTTTTGTGCCCATCAAAATTCTGTAAACAGCAATAAATTGAATGAGCAGTCAATACTATTTTCTGTGGTGTCAGCTGAGGAAGGAATGTTGGCCAGAACATGCGGCGAACTTCCTGCTCTTCCAGTAGTACTGTGTGATTCATGTTTAATGTCTCTTGAACCCACCAGAGTAGGTAGACAGTTCCTTGGTTTAACGTCTCATCGAAAAGATGGCTCTCCCGACATGGAGAACTCCCTCAGTACTGCACCGGAGTGTCAGTCTAGGTTATGTGTTTAAGTCCCAGTGTGGGGTTTGAACACATAAGAGTGATACCAGCTGATTCAAATTGATACTTCTGAATAGCAGGTATAGACCCACATCTTACCACAGCACGTCGGTACACCAATGCATTGTATTTTTTTTGTCAACATATCAATATGCATGCAAGGCAATACCCTGAAAGTATCACATCCTCAATGACTGACTGTGCCATGTACAGTATTATTAAACAATGCAATAATGTGTCATTAAAGACGCTTTATCAAGTTTAATTTTATCATTTGAAAATTACAATTAATCTCTTTAGATACTGTAGAACTTCCAAGTCAGCATTCCCCTCATTCCATTTTCCTTCGTCAAGGACGCAGGCAAGCGTTGCTTTTGTCTCTCTCCTCCCCCCCCCCCCCCCCCAGAACAATAATGTCCTTCCTCACACAGAATGCCAGGGAGTCGATATTAAATGAGACTGCCTTACTGTACAAGTCTGTGAAGTGAATCCTCACCATTCCCCATTCAGAAATCTGGACTCGGTCCTTACATTTACTGAAATAAATTCAATATTATTGTAGTAATTAGACCAATGTAGTGGCGATCGTGTTTAACCGTTGGCCGAGCAACACAGGGATCACTTGTTTTGTTGGCTTCAAGTAATGAAACTACCGAAAATGAGAAAAGGGATAAGGAGCCGCTTTTTGGGCTGTGCCTGGTTTCCTTGGTGATTTCCCAGAGTCGGCGGACTCTGAATTCTGGTTCAGCGTGACTGACACAAGTCTTGCTAACCATCAAATTTATAACAAAAGGGGAGGGGTGGAGGTAAAAGACGGCGAGAAGGAGCAAATCTGGGACAGCCTTGCTAACCATCAGTTCCTTGAGCTCTCAATGCGTGTCGGAGCAAATTCCAAGACATCAGGTCTGCCCATCTATGCAGATCTATCGTTCCTTGAAAAGATGACACTTTCAGCTGGTCCCAACTACACAAGGAACCTTATTTCCTCCCTGGCCCATCCCAGCTAAACGTTGAAAACATCTTTTGGACTGTACACAAGAATGTGTTGACATTACTGCCAGAAACCCCTCCTATGTAGCAGCTCTTTAACAAGCCCATGCTGTGTCGCGGTCTTCAGACTTCACCTTGTTACCAACATGCCGCAGATTCAGATTGCTGGGTCTCCGCAGTACAGCAGAGTTATTCTACATATAATACAGATCCACACACAACTGCGATTTACTACCACACGGGACAGGGAAGTTGGTTGTGAAATCGACCAAAAACAAACGATATTTGTATCTGGGAATGGGCGCAAAACGGTTATATAGCTTTACAGGTGAGAGTGATAGAGCTTCCTCTGTCTCTCGCCTTCCTTTAGTAGAAACAATTGCAGTGTCTGAACACCGTGCTATTCAGAGAGAGAAAGAAAGAAAATAATAATGGCCAAAGCGTAGAGATCGCTGCAGACAGTCTGAGGAATAGAGGGCAGCTCTCCCCGGGGAGTGACAGCCCCTGGGCTGGGCGAGCCGAGTGCAGCCGCTGGCACTGAGCACCGATAGAGCGGAGACGGGGACTGGCTCTTACCTGCAGTCTCTCGCTTGCTGGCTGCCACATGTTGGCCCTGCCTGCGGGCCAGTGGCAGTGGGTGGGCTTGGGAGGTGGGCTTGGTGCGGTTCTCCGGCTGGTTCTGTGCTGGGCTGGTTCCTGGTGCTGGCCGGAGAAGCCCTCGCTTGCTTCCCGCTGGCACTGTGTGGAGGGGGAGGAGGTCCGCCTGCCCGGCTGCTGGGGTCGGCGTCTCGCTGAATCTTCTCCCTCTCTCTCTCTCTCTCACACACACACCTCCTCTTCTGGCCGCTCTGCTGCTGCTGCAGGCGGAGATCCAGAGGCGGAAAAAAAACCCCCCAGCCAGATCCTCATTCCCATTTGTAGCTCGCACGGCGCTGGGAAGGGGGAGGTCGCTGACGGAGCCGGGGGCAGACACACACACACACACACAGATTAAACAGTCACGGCTTGTGGCTTCTGCTCTCAGGTCGTAGCCTCCCTCGTTTTGTAATTGTATTTAAACATCTACAAATTGTGCACTGGCATTATAGTTCGCAGTGCATAAAGTATAATAATAAATCTGTAGTGTACATTGAACACACTCAGTGTAAAGGAACACCCAAAAATCAAGCAAATACTGATTTTGAAGTAGACTTGTTGAACTGTTCGGGTCAGGAGAGGTGTAGAGGAAGGTTACCCCATACCCCATGTGGTAAGGTCCGGATCTCAACCAGACAGCCTTGTGAGGAGGGGAAGGGGAGCCGATTTCATAAATGAATTTTACTGATATCAAGGCTGTTGACCATTCCTCTGTGATAGTTTTGGGATATTTTAAGTTTGCTTTTCCTATTTGTCCGCACTAAACTGTGGCCGTACTCCTAAACATGTCTGTGATTTATGCAAAGGGAGTTTACTGAGCCAGGTAAAACGACTTGTATATATATTTTTTTACTAGATTTGTAAATAGAGGCACACAATAATGATTTTGGCAACACAATGACGCTCAGTGATGACCTCCCTCCCTCTGGGCCAGGACAAGGGCTGGACATGACAGCGAGCCTGCCAAGAGTGTCTCGGTGCCGCTAGCTGTGTACAAAGTATGGTCTGGGAGTGGTATACAGAATATGGATCGGGTTAAGAGAATGTACAAGGACAGTTCACTCAGCCCACCGATATTGAAAGTGACATACCACAGGACGGCAGCAGAATTGGATTTCTATTTAATAAGGGGAAAAATCAATATTGCAATAAAAAAGCATTTCTATATAAAATTCTCGCGGAAAGCACAAATCTGTAGTGCCTCACACCTCAAAAGTGAATGTCAATCTTCAAAACTGGTCATCACACCTTAGGGTATCAAACCTGTAGGGGGTGGTGGTTTGTGTCAGCTTCACCTCTGACTTCTGAGCGGTTCGAATCGCTCCCACTCCCTTGGTTCTAGACCTTGGACTTATTTGGGGGTTGTGACAAAAGTGCAGCAGACAACTGGTTTTGGTGCAAGAACTTTGATCTTTATTCAAGAGAGAAAATACAACACAACAATCTTAACACTCTAATAAAATGGGGAACACTTCGATACACACGAGGGAAATTACATTAGAAGAATACCTCACCCCTCCCAATCCCACTTTACTAGCTAAGTTGGACTCTAGAGGACCAAGGATAATGCTCACCAAACGAATCCTTGACAGTTGAGCTGGTTCGCGGTTTGGGGGTTTGCTGGATTGGATTTATCGGGTGAGTACCCACTTTTCCTCTGTTAGAGATAGGGTTTAGAGTCTTTTTAAGTAAAAAAAAAGTTTCGTAAGGCCCTTGTTGCCGCGAGGTGTCTGATGGTCACTGGAACTGTTGCTCTGGTCTCTTCTTGTGTGTTGACCTGCTTCTAGAGCTGTGAACTTCTTCGAACTCGATGAACTCCTGAGAACTGCTGAACTCCTTGCTGCTTGAACTTGTTGAACTTGTTTCTGTTGAACTGTGTACGGTTGTACTGGAGAACTGCTTTCTGTTGAGAATGGGTAACTTGTTTATGAATGTGTGAAGTGGTTTCGGGATGGTTCCATCCTGTCGATCTTCTTGCTTGATTGTAGTCAATTGTGCTCAGGTTTCGAGTTTCCTGACTGGGCCTGAGATTTCTATAGAGTGGGTCGAAGTGATCTGTTTTATGCATGTTTTTGATGGGTCCTGTAATTTGGGTGGGGACTGCTCTTCCGTGAGTCTATTGTTCAGATGTTAATGTCTGATAGGGGCTGAGTGAGGTCATGCGGTTCCCCAGACAGTTTGATTAACTCCAATACCCAAACTGTCTTTACAGAGGTTGGACCCACCTCCTGTTGGAGCCTTTTTCCTTTACAAGCCCAACATGCCTTTTAAAAATACCAAATCTTGGTTTTGGCTCTGAATCTCCCTCTGTTAGGCCCAATACATTTTATCACCCTGAAGTAGTTAGAAAAAAAAGTCCAAAGTCCTTTTCCTTAGGGTTTTTCTCCGAGTTTTGGGGGATCTGTGAATTTTGAGAATCTTACAAACCTCAAGAGTGTAAGTCAGAGTAAAAAATCATGATTGGATGAAATAACTAGTTTATTAATGATACTGATTGTCTGAAATATTACATTGATCAAATATGAATCAGTTGAAAACTATTTCCATTCACTGGTCGAGTAACAGGAAACCTCAAATTCAATTCACTCAATATTTTTAAACCCAAACATTTGGAGCCGGCATCTATCATAAAGAGAACCAATTAGACAACCTTTTCAAACGTCTTTATTTGCTCTTTTACTCCCTCACTCACTTCCAGTATATACAGGAAAAAATTACATTTGTAACATAAATGTATTTTTTTTTAAAAGTAGACAAAAACTAACCTTACCTATAAAATTGAGCAGCTAATGTTTGACATGGCTGCAAGAAGTTTCCCCTGCAAGGGGGTGCCCTTCTCTCTGGGGCCTGGGCTCGAGTTCGGCTTCAATACCCCACAGTTGGAAATTTCACCTGGATCTTGGGTGCAAGAGACTTCAGGGCTGATTTTCCTCTGCTTTGTGCCCAGAGAACGCTTATTTACTGGGTGCAAATTAGAGGGCAATGGGAGGAAGACCCATAGCACCAGGCCCTAGAAATTGGATCTGGCAAAACAGGCGAAAAACGGGCACTGATGGGTCCAACACGCGACGCTCATTTCGTGCTGGGCATGCACCGCATGTCATTTTGGTTAGGACACCCTATAGCTGACCAGGGCGCCCACCTGGAATAGGCATTAGGCCCATTGCCTATGCAAATTGGGGGCCTAACGCCTATTTCAGGCCGCTTCCTGAAATTGGTTGGCGCCTAACTGAATCATGCGCCATGCAACCAAAAAGCAGGAGTGCTACATCTGGCTCCACATTAAAACTGTGTATCGCTGCTGGCCACCGCTCAACCCCTTCCCGATCTCCTCCCATCACCCCCTCGCCAGCTGATCTTAATCTTCTCCGGGACTGGCGCACTGCCTCTTGGGGAGACACTGGCATCCCCTGTGCGCTGGCGCATCCTGATGACACAAAAGGACCAACTTTACGAGGCCCCCTTGCTCATCAGTTTCGGTATGGCGGTTCGCGTTTGCTGCTGGGTTTGTGCCCGAAGTGGGTGAATGGTGATTTATTGAGATGGGCTTTGCATCTCTATACCATTCAAATGTAGCTAAGAAAAAATACTCCTGTGTGTCCACCCAAGTGATAGTATTAATCTATTCAACTTTTATTCTCTAGTGCTTTATAAAACTGAAATAGGGGAAATCTGAAATAAATACAGAAAATGGTCGAAATGTGCAGCAGGCCAGCTTCTGAAAGATGAAAGACTAACTAACATTTCAGTGGGAGCCTTCATCAGAACTGGAGAGTTGTTCATGGACAAGTTGGTCATAACGTTTGTACTCTGACTGCATGTGGTTCTGTGCATCCCTTAGGGAGGACATGGAAAAGGAACAGTTCCTATCATTTCAGTTACCTTGATGAAAATGGAACAGAAAAAGTTTTATTGGTTCTTAAAGTTATTTCTGCAATATGAAACAATTCCAAGACAGAATATCAAGGTTCATTGATACAGCCATGGAGTCCAAGTCCATGGATACTTTATTAAGCCCCTGTAATATATCGGTAAGATTACTTAGAATACTGCACCTAAATGTGTCCTCAAAAGATACACTTGAGACCGTTTCAGAGCACAATAATTATCCCATCAGAACTGTCACTTCCATGCATCAGAATATGCCAAAATTGCTATAATAAAGCCCAACAACCCCAGGAAATATATCCAGGAAATCCAGCAAACTTTGGATTATTGGGATGATTAATGGGAAGCAGATTAATCCATTGCAATTCTATGCTGTGAGAGTGAATTGAAGGCGATTTGGTTCTTTGGGAATTTAATGCTTCCTCTCTCTTCAACAGTTTTAAATCATAAACACTGGAAAAAGAGATGCTTGTAAGACACTAAAAAGTGATCAGATCACTTTATAAAATAAAATGTTATGTGATAATTCAGGCAAAATGAAACTTTAAATAATGTTTTAATGACCCAATGCTCATTGTTTCAGAGATCAACCATAGTTTTCTAGAGATTTCCATTATGTGGCTTGCAGAGTTCATTTGCTAAAAGTGGTACAATGAAGTGAGAATATCAATGTTGTTACTTTACTGTGACTGTTCAAGTACTACAGGAACTATTTAAATCACAAGGCTGTTCTGCTGGGATTGACACTCAATCACTGCCCTAGTGCCCAGGTTTCATAGAATCATAGAGTCATAGAAAGTTACAGCACGGAAGGAGGACATTTTGGCCCATCATGTCCGCGCCGGCCAACAAAGAGCTATCCAGCCTAATCCCACTTCCCAGCTCTTGGTCCGTAGCCCTGCAGGTTAGAGCATCCCAAGTGCACATCCAAGTACGTTTTAAATGTGGTTAGGGTTTCTGCCTCTACCACCCTTTCAGGCAGTGAGTTCCAGACCCCCACAACCCTCTGGGTGAAGAAATTTCCCCTCAAATCTCCTCTAAACCTTCCACCAATTGCTTTAAATCTGTGCCCCCTGGTTTTTGACCCCTCTGCTAAGGGAAATAGGTCCTTTCTATCCACTTTATCTAGGCCCCTCATAATTTTATACACCTCAATAAGGTCTCCCTTCAGCCTCCTCTGTTCCAAGGAAAACAAACCCAGCCTATCCAATCTTTCCTCATAGCTAAGATTCTCTACTCCTGGCAACATCCTTGTAAATCCCCTCTGTACCCACTCTAGTGCAATCACATCTTTCCTGTAATGTGGTGACCAGAACTGCACGCAGTACTCTAGCTGAGGCCTAACTAGTGTTTTATACAGTTGAAGCATAACCCCCCTGCTCTTGTATTCTATGCCACGGTTAATAAAGGCAAGCATTCCGTATGCCTTCTTAACCACCTTATCTACCTGGCCTGCTACCTTCAGGGATCTGTGGACATGCACTCCAAGGTCCCTTTGTTCCTCTACACTACTCAGTGTCCTACCATTTAATGTGTATTCCCTTTCCTTGTTAGCCCTCCCTAAATGCATTACCTCACACTTCTCCGGATTGAATTCCATTTGCCACTGTTCTGCACACCTGACCAATTTATTGATATCTTTCTGCAGTCTACAGCTTCCTTCTTCAGTATCAACCACACAGCCGATTTTAGTATCATCTGCAAACTTCTTAATCATACCCCCTGTATTCAAGTCTAGATCATTGAAATATACCACAAAAAGCAAGGGACCTAGTACTGAGCCCTGCGGAACCCCACTGGAAACAGCCTTCCAGTCACAAAAACACCCATCAACCATTACCCTCTGCTTCCTGCCTCTGAGCCAGTTTTGCATCCAACTTGACACTTTGCCCTGGATCCCATGGGCTTTTAACTTCGTGACCAGTCTGCCATGTGTAACCTTATCAAAAGCCTTGCTAAAGTCCATATACACTACATCAAATGCACTACCCTCATCTACCCTCCTTGTTACCTCCTCAAAAAATTCAATCAAGTTTGTCAGACGCGACCTTCCCTTAACAAATCAATGCTGATTATCCTTGATTAATCCGTGTCTTTCTAAATGAAGATTTATCCTGTCCTTCAGAATTCTTTTCAATAATTTTCCCACCACTGAGGTTAGGCTGACTGGCCTGTAATTACTCGGTCTATCCTTTTCTCCCTTTTTATACAAAGGGTACCTCATTAGCAGACCTCCAGTCCTCCGGCACTGATGAACTTTGATGATTCCATGTAAAGTTCTTCTGACCTCAAAGATGTTTTGAATAATGGAATTTGATAAAAGGTATGTTCCAATGTCTGGGCATGCACTATAAAAATAAAATCCAAACTTCTGCACACGTAACTTTGAAGTAACTTCAGCTTATCTGCTGCTGAAACCCTCATCCATGCCTTTGTTACCTCTAGACTTGACTATTCCAATGCACTCCTAGTTCTACCCTCCATGAACTTGAGGTCATTCAAAACTCTGCTGCCCGTGACCTAACCCTCACCAAGTCCCGCGCACCCATCACCCCCGTGCTCGTTGACCTACATTGGCTCCCAGTTAAGCAACGCCTCAATTAAAAAATTCTCATCCTTGTTTTCAAATCCCTCCATGGCCTCCCCCCTCCCTATCTCTGTAGTCTCCTCCAGCCCTACAATTAACGTTCCCTATAAGCTGCGCAGCCGTGCGGCTGTTTGCCGGTCCCGCACGTCCCGGGACAGACATGCACGAAACTGTGAATGGGCCGCGCACCCCCCAAATAATTAGGGGGAACATTGCCTACAATCCCCCGAAATCTCTGCGCTCCTCCAATTCTGGCTTTATGAACAACCCTGATTTTAATCACTCCACCATTGGCGGCAGTGCCTTCAGCTGCCTAGGTCCCAAGCTCTGGAATTCCCTCCCTAAACCCCTCCGCATCTCTACCTCTCTTTCCTCCTTTAAGACGCTCCTTAAAACCGACCTTTTTGACCTAGCTTTGGGCCATCTGCCCTAAAATCTCCGTAAATGGCTCAGTGTCAAATTTTGTTTTGATAACGTTCCTGTGAAGCAGCTGGGGACATTATAATACGTTAAAGCTGCTATATAAATGTAGTTGTTGTTGTTAATAAGATCTGTCTTGTTTTCAAGGCTATCATGATAGACACGAATAGTGTGAGCATGGAGTAATAAATTGGTTCAGAATGATGCTGAAACAGTATCCTTTAGGTCTCTTTACCACTATAGAAGCCAATTACTGAAATCGCATGAATGATGTGCTAAGTGCTGCATTATTTGGAGAGTTTACTGAATCCCATTAGGACACTTTCAATGTTTAACCTATTTTTTTTTGTAGTGTGAGTTAATTTAGACTTTCAGAGTAAAACTAATGTCCTAACCTCTATAATTATACCGTGATACGATAAAGCTGTTGCTTATATCAGGGGAAGGCAGTTTCTCACTGCAACCAGACACTTGTGGCTCGTTTAGAACTCCCCCGCCTGGTGGAAACTAGGTGTGGGGATCAGTTAAAATGGAGCAGGGGGACTTACTCACTCCTTTCCTGCCCTGATCTGTCCAACTGCAATTTTAAATTGCAGGCGGCAAGGACACCTGTGCTCTTTAAATATGCAGATAGGGCTCTGATGATGTCATCGGGGCCTGATCTGCCATTTTAATCTGAAACCTGAGTGGGGGAAGCAATGGTGGCTTCCCCGCCAGGCAAAACCTACCAGGAACAGCAGCCAGGAGCAAAGTAGGTTTTAACAGTTTTTTCTCTTTAGTTTCCCTTGTAGGCCAAGAGGAGCAGGAGTTCTCCTTCAGGACCCACAATGAAACCTTGGGCCTCCCCTGCACTGGGCTTCCTCCCTCCTACCCCGACTGGGATTCCCCTCCTGGAGCACTTGCCTTGTTTCTGGGGACCGTCCCCCTGGACTCCTGGCGGTGGCCTGCAGCCACCCAATTCTAATGGGCGAGCAGCTGCTTCCCGCTGACTTTCTAGCCGTTTTGGTTGGGAAGTGCGCAAATGGCATGCTAACAAGGCCCAGCCGTTAAAATTGCTTTGCTGCACTCTCACCAGGAGTTCAAGTGGACCCCAATGGTTATTCTGCTCTGTATTTTGTCGGCTCTTTGTTATTTTTATATATACAGAAGACAGATGTATCTCTCTCATAGGTCGGTATGGTTAAAACAATTGCTTTTATTCAGTTACACAGGCGCTTTCAGCAAAGCCTGGCAACATTGCTACCTAGAAAATCAGACGTTAGATTGTCATATTCAGAAAGCCGGGTTGAGAAAATCTGTGGGGAAAATCTACCAGCAGTGACACTGGCATCACACACATCACGGAACTCCGTTGTTCACCTTGCTGACACTTATCAGCATACCTGTCAAGAATATATAATTACTAGTTGGAAGGAGCATATTCCCCAGGAAATAAACCATAGATGGATATCTTGGGCCTAATCAGCTTGAATTGTGAGATAGTTTATTCCAGTGTACTATAACATTCCCTAATGCATTTTGCATATACAGAATTTATATTTAATTTTAATTAAAAAAACTAGAAAGGTTTTTTTTTGCCTCTCACCTATTAAACCTAATTGCTTTCCCAGTCTTTAGGCACTCCTGGTTCAAGCGCCGTTTCCTGGACATCATTTCCAGGCTTTTGTTGCTGCTAGTCTTCAGCCTGTCACCTAAGAGATATGTGACTTGCCTGCTGATTTTTACTCCCTTCCTGGCTTCTTTTTGCTAGTTCCCCTCAGGCCAGAAATTCGCACACATGGGTAATTGCAGATACAAGTCCATTATTGCAATGGCACTGGATCATTAATGTTTCGTAAACAAAACAAACTTAATGTTGACACTGATGGATGCTGTATGTGAAGATTCCTTCCTGAGGTTCTGGTGACTGCAGATAAATTTTGATGCGGAAGGCCATTTGGCTCATCTTAAGTTCCGCATCTAGAAAGGCGCTACAATCTCCCTATCACAGCATCTAATTATTTCCTAAATGATTCAATGGTTCCCATTTACTGGCTTCACTTGAGTCCCTTTGCCTTCCTGCCATTGCTTAGCTTGAAGTAGAATCCTGAATCTACTTTTTCTATATTGTTTAATATCTTATATATCCCTATAAGATCATCTCTAACATTAGGGATGAGCCTTGTGGGTCTTCTCTGAACTTCCTATTGGGTTTGGCTGTCTGCTCTTTTGTCTCAGTGATCAAAACTAGGCACATAAGAACATAAGAAATAGGAGCAGGAGTCGGCCATTTGGCCCTTCGAGCCTGCTCCGCCATTCAATATGATCATGGCTGATCCTCGACCTCAACTCCACTTTCCTGCTGGCAGGAAACTCTTCTTCACATTGCAATACACATGGAATTAACCTCTGGGTGAGGTAATGGAGGCAAAAGCCCTGGAATCCTTTACGAAACAGACACCGTGATGGGGAACTGTAGAGTCTTTCTGATTGGATGAGCAAAGATGGGCCGAAAGGCCTTCCTCATCCGGTGAGCTAGTGATTTATAATCAACCATAAAATTTTTATTATAATGTTGATTTTTTTTGGCGAGCAATGATGGCACTTGAGCGGAGTTGGCTTGAAGGAGTTGTTGGGCCTGAATGTGTGGGGAAGCTGAATCAAAAGATATTCCTTCGAGTTGGTTTATGTGTTTTGGCACGCATACATGGCTTATTTGCAAATAGTGGACATTTATCATACAATCTTACCCTCGTTACTCTGTGGAAAATTTACTGCTAACAAGTTAAACCATCCAATGTGTGTTTAGTGAAGTTACACTGGCTTACCAACTCAAATCACCAGGAATTAGTTAATGAATGTGGCCTGTGATAAACAGCTGTTCTGGGATGGAAATTCACCTTGCGCTGTAGCTCTAAGAGGGTGGCATTGCATCGGCTGCCTGTTATACGACCCGTTTCCTATTCAGCTCTATTGAAGGCAATGGAACTGAAAATTGGGCGGGGACTATAGCCGGCGGTCAATACGATACCACCCGTATAGCGCTACAGCCCAGGATGAATTTCAACCCCTAAAGTGTCTAATGCATCTCATCTAAACTCAGAAGGGGGCTGAAACGTGCCTTGGGCGACACAGAGAATCAACAGCCCGTTTTACACTCTGCCCGAATTTCACTGGAAATGTATACCGGCCGGAGTGTAAAACAGACTGCCGATTCGCTATCGCCCACATTGCGCAAGACGAATTTCACCCCAAAGTTACAAAAATGAATACCAGATTTTACTGCGAAAGAACTACTTCTATTGGTCCAACATTTTTATAAGGAGAAAGGACATCTTTGAACTTCTAACAAAAGACTTCTGAGCAACCAAATGACTGGGTGTAGATAATCCAAAAATAAGCGGATGATGCTGAGAAATGTTAAATGACCTTAAAAGGGTGGCACGTACTAATGATAACCCACGGACCCATAATAAAGGCATAACAGGAAAGCCTAGGGTGGAGATGTGTTACTCAGAGAATGGCAATAATTTAACATTGCGAGGGAGGTGGCTTGAACATCTGCTGGCACCTTGTGTCCTGCTGGAATATTTTATATGATATCTGTGTTCATAAATATCAACCACAAATAGTTTAGAAAAAACTGAAATATATGTAATTGTAGCTTTCTGTAACACAGCACAGCATATTTCTAAGAACTTACTGTCCACTGCTAGCTATATTTCTGAGTTATACGGACAGTTAGTGTTTTAATATAAATTTAAGAAACTGCTGCTTTGTGAAGACTAGTTCTATTCCCTCCCCCACACCCAATACTGTAAAGAATTTTCAGTTTCTGGTAAATGTTACACTCTTTCATCCTCTGGGTTTTTTATTTATATATTACTGAAGGTAGCTTGGCTGTTGCCAATTGATTTACCAACAGTCGCAGCATTGTTATTAGTGCCCTTTAATACATGGGTGCTCGCTTGCTCGCCCTTTGATGTTGAAGAAGACAGCCAGAAATATCATCTCCTTTTCTGCAGTCAGTTTTTAGATGACTGATGAGACCAATTTTTGCGAGGAATGAGTGTCCACAGAGTGGATCGCAGAGACACCAGTGGACTGGATTTTGTTTTCAGTGACGGAAGAACGCACTTGCCCACAGACTTTCTATGGGGTTTTGCACCGGAACTTACTGTAAACTAGGGAGCCAAAAAGTGTAGCGCCCTGAACAGGGCAAGCAACTGTGTATCTCCTTAACCAATCAGATTGAAGAATCGTTAATGAGCAGTGCAGAGTCTGAACCAGGAAATGTCAGTTGCAATAGTAATTTCAATGTCAAATCAGGTACAGAAAGCAAAATAAAGAGAGGGATAGAAAAATTGGATTAACGGAGAGAGATAAAAGTGACAGAAAGAAAAAGTAAAATAATGCATTTATTTATATTTTGTTGTTTTTTAAAATCTCCAACAATAATTAAAATCTGAAGGAATGAGACTCCACACTTGTCAAAGTTAATTTTCAGTGCCAGAGAGGTTGCTTGACAGTAATTAAGACTTACCATGCTGTTAAAAAGGGTACTTAATGTGGAATGGACAAGCCCTAACTTTTTCTGGAGAGTTGAGATCATGGGCTGGATTTTACCTACTTCGGCGGGTCCGTGGCAGGCGATGTTGGTGGTGGGTCCCGGCCTTGCAGCTGGCTCTAGTCCGCTGTCCAAAATGATTTTCTCTTGATTGTGCATGTTAAGCCCACCCAGCGCGTTTGCTGGCCAATTGAAGGAAGCGGATCTGATGACGTAATTTGATGACGCGTTATCAGCCGGTTTCCTTAAAGGGACCATGCGCAAATTGATTTTGACATTTGTACTGTCAGTGTTCTACAGAATTGAGGTGCTGCAAACACTGATGAACACTGCACAGAGGTGCACGGCTGCATCCAGGCTCTCCCATGACTCCCTCCGTACACTTATGGAGGGAGTCACAGCACGCAGGGAGGTTCTCTTCCCTTCCAATGGGCGGAAGAGACCTCCCCAGGAGATCAACACAGCCTGGTTGCACATTGCACAGGAGGACACAAGCAGGGATGTCGTTAGGAGGACCAGGCTGCAGTGGCACAATCCTTTTAATGATCTCAGTAGATCACGAAACATTACTGCAAAGCCACACTCAACCTCATCCTGCTGTGCCACTCATCACATCCCCATCACTCTGCCTTCCCTACCCTACTCCTGCACATCCTTACTCACACCAACTTACCTTGTACCTCCACCCATCCCTCTCTATCTACATTATCACTTCCTCATCTCACCAGCCACCCCTCACACTCACCCTCATCCTTGTCCAATCATACCAAGAAACAACACATTAGGCACTTGTGTGTTTTAGCCAATGTTCATGTGAAGTTTCTGTTAATGTGCTGTCAAACATTGAAATCTTTATTTTCAACACTTTGCGTTCTTTGACAGATTTGTGTGAACCTTTGGAAGTGGCTTAGTGAGTTGCAGTGAATGGTGAGACATAACGGTACCCCCTGCAATGCTGATTAGTGTGAAAGGAATGGCGTGGGCATTGTAGGGATGCTTTATGGTGTTGGTGTGGAGTGGTGCCAACCTGGCGCATCATGTGGCAGCCAGGGTGTACAGTGTCAAATGAAGTAAATCTGGCCATGGTGAGGCCATCCCTGGTGTCCCGGGCAGCAATGTGGTTGGGTGCTGATTCCCTCTGTCCTGTGCAGCATCAGTTGATTGTGGAGAAGGTTGGTGTTGTTGTTGGTGCTGCTGGTGTGCCTGGTGCTACTGGTGTTGCAGCTGATCGTGGTGGGATTCTAAGGACCAAGGTGAGACAGTATAAACCCTACCCATTCTGATGGAATAGATGGCAGGTGAACTTGAGATGACAGAAGCAATCTGTCAATGCTGAGAGTAGTTGTTCCAATGAGGTGACACTGGATAGAGAGTTTGCTCCAAACACTTGCAACCTGCATAAAGCTCAATCTGTTTCCCAAATGCAGTAAGCAACAGCTTCTGAGCTTGGAAAGTGAACAGCTGTGAGATGGGAGCTTTTATAGCACATTTGCAGCTGTCAAGTAATGAGATGATTCCATGACCATTCAACTCCCACCCTGCTTACCTGACGTGATCCCCGAGCAGCGTAGACCCCCGTGGGTGACCTGGTAAACTCTGAAGGTGAGCTGAAAATAGTTCTTAATCTTCTGTTAACAAGGTCATAATGACCTTAATTGCCTTCCCCGCCGCTTTGTGTCGGGTCTGCTTAGCGATGACAGACCTGACATTTGGGAAAGGCACGTGGTGGCGGGATCCTGACCCGCTATCAAAAAGAAAAACATTTTCCCACCCAACCCGCCACCGGTCATATCTATGGAGTTAAGCACAGCAGCTTCACGCCATTCAATGTATTTGAATGGGGAGCTAGATGGCAAGATGGCGTTTTGGGGCAGCATTTGGAGGAACATCGCATCTCAGACAGCAACTTCTGGATTTCCACGTTTAACTGTGCATGTGTAGTGGCCGGAGGTTGCTGTCCAATTTCCATGTAAATAACCGTGAGTGCTGTTAGTCTCACCATTATTTCTGCCACAAAAATCCGGCCCCTTGCATTTTCAGGTGAGACGTCCTTGGCTGAAACATTCAGCATTAGGAACTCGACAGGCTTTACAGTAGGAGGTGCCTTCATGGATGGTTTTTCACCATGCTTCCTTATCTTAAGCAAGTTGCTCCTGCCTATGGACATTTATTTTTGCACTTTTTCAGAGTTCAAGCATGAAATCGCTTCCCAGTTGTCAATGTGCCACAAAAGATTTTCTTCAGGATTCATTCATCAAACATTTGTACCAAATTACCTGAACAGCATGACTGTGCCTTCTGATCAGAGCACCTATACTTGGCATGTCAGATTTTTTAATAACACCTGCGTCAGTGATCTTGTCTAGCCATCTGATCTTCATTAGTTGTCTCGGGCAACTTAGGTGAAAATGATTCCGTTTCTTAATGTGGCGTGAATATGTTGTCGGAACACCAGCTTTGAGCTTGGTCAGCAGGTTGATGCCTCTCTTGTCCCAGAGACACTCATTAAGTTTGCCAAAAAATTCTGCAGGATGCTTCTGTATCGATATGAACTTCTTTAGGCAGGGTGTTACCCAAGTAGGTGAAGCTGTCCATAGCCTGAATTGTGTGATCGCCAATAGTGATGGTAGGTGGAATGTAACCGTTGCCTGGGGCAGGTTGGAAGAGTACCACCATCTTTTTAAGGCTCATAGTCATTGTAGGTAAGCTGTTGCAAAGTGGTTCATGATTGTTTGCATATTAACCTGGGAGTGGGCCACAAGAGCATAGACATCACCAAATAAGAGTTCACAAACAAGTTCTTCAAGCACCTTTGCTTTAACTTGTAGTCTTCTATGGTTGAAGAGCTGCCCCTCTGTCCTGAATCTGATCTTGACTAGGATTTCAAGATTATTGAAAGCTACGAGAAGCATAGCAGCAAACAAAATGCTGAAGAGGAGGTTTGTAAGGGTTTCTCTGAACCTGTGAGATTCGTGTGGCTCTGTGCAGCCTGGATGCTAGTGCGGGTTTAGGCCTTGTTGCCTGTTCTGGTCTCCAGCCAGTCTGGGAGCACTAGACACCTGTGAGTGGTTCGACCCACTCGCCCTTACGGTTCTGACACTGGACTTAGATGCGAGAGCAGTAATGGAGAGAAAACTCAGGTAGACCCGGTCGAATGGTACGAAATGGAAAATCTTTATTGCATATTATTCAAGATTACGAAATACATGTCATAAGCACAGATTAATGACAGTACAATCTTACACGCAGTTATGTAACTAATTTCAGGGAAACGAGGAACGAACGACACATCGTAAATGGGGGCACACATTACAATTATCCTTAAAACTTAAGCCCTCCCCTATCAATATCTGCTCTAAACTAGACTTGTAGGATCGAGACTCATGCTCACCACTCGTGATAACTCGGAGAGTTCCGAAAACTCTGATCGGATGTTTTTCACTGCAGCACCTGATCACCCACGTGTCGATCAGGGGTCTCTGTATCCCACTTGTTTACTCGTTTCTGCTCCGGCTAGCAGGCTGGAATGTCTGCTGTCATGAAGATCTGTGTTGACCTTGGATTCCCGATCAAAACCTACAAAGTTCACTTATTTCAGGCGCGGTCGGGGTTTACTGACCGTGACGAGATGTATTGTCGTCTTCTCTTCTCATCTCATCTCATCTCATCTCATCTCGGGCCTTCGGTTCCAACACCGTTTACCGACTTCTCGGGATGGTGCGCCCGTTTCAAGGCTTCACAGCCCAGTTCCACACAGATCTTCGCGGCACGCCACGAGGCAGATCCGGGCGGATCGTAAAGTTCAACAGTCTTTTGAAAAGAGACACGAGGCAAGCAGGAACAAGACGGCGAGTCAAGAGCAGCCACGAGAATAAGAGTCAACCGAATAAGAGGATAAGAGAAAGATGGACGGTTGGAGCTTGCAGTTATAGTGCAAAATTCTTCCTTTTCCCGCCCAACCTTAATGTCTTTTCTTTTGTTAGGGTTTGGCGCTCAAATTTCTTGTATAGGGTGATCTCCGTTTTAATGGGTTTCGGGGATACTCGTAACTGTCTGAGTACCTGTTAATACTTTTCCCATTGTTTAATCGGTCGGTGTTCTCCCTGGAGGGGTTTTGGGGCTTCCAAATGTTCTCTGTAACTACCCGCTAACGGCTCTCTCATCGTAGAGTCGTTGGGATTTTGCATATTAATGTCTTTGGATGGGTTCTTGATTGCTTGGTACAATAGCCCTTATTCATACCTGAGAGACCGATTCCAGTATTTATGTGTATACTGCAAACCCATAATGTCTCGTGTATTATCTCAAAGGTGCTTAGTCTTGATCGATCCTGCACAAATGTTTATTGGAACGCCATCTTGTCTGCCTATCGAAAGGTCTAGAATGTTCTGCCACGAGGCGTGGCGGCCATTTTACAGGCTGCTTGTGTCCACTTTGAAAACCTGACAGCATTCTGCTGAAATAAAAGCTGTTTGAACGAAACTATGTGTTTTCTCCTTATTTATAAAATCGCGATATATTGCGAATTCTACAGGTTTAATGTGAATGTTGAGTTTTGCACAAATGAGGCAACGGTTTATCCAACATTTAGCACCTCTCATTGCTTTCGTGATCTTGATATTATTGATGTCCTTTTTCCTGAGTAAGATGTAATCAATCAAATGCCATTTTTGGAACGAGTGTGCATCCATAATGTCTTGTTCTTGTTTGGCAGCTGGAAGATGGTGTTGGTGATGATCAGACTGTGTTCCGTGCATTTCCTTAGGAGCAGAAGGCCGTTGCTGTTATAATTTCCAATGCCATGTTTGCCAATGATGCCCCGCTAGGTTTGATGGTCTGACCCGACACAAGCGTCGAAGTTGCCCAGGATGATGAGTTTATTATTTTTAGGTTCCTGAGGGATAGCTTGATCTAGATCTTCATAGACCTTGTTTTTGATCTTGTCTGGTTTGTACATGATTAGTGTATAGGTGCCGATGATATTGATATGACATTTCCCAGCGAGTGTCAATCTTATTGTCATTAGGCTGTCACTGATACCTTTGGAAAGTTCTCAAGTTTGTCTGCGCTACTGGACTTGATAGCAAAGCCAACATCAGCCTCGTGACAGTCCTCTTTGGGCCGGCCACCCCAGAATAAGGTAAAGCCAGCACTAGTTTCCTTAAGTTTGCCAGCTTTGGCAAGGTGAGTTTTGTTTAGTGCTGTAATGTCTATTTTATATCTGTTCAGTTCTCTGGCGATCAGTGCACTTCTGCATTCAGACCCATCACCGTTAATGAGTGTTCGAACATTCCAGGCAGCAATGCTGAGAGGGAAAGATTTGGCGCTTGATTTTGGATGTTTTTGACCGCAAAAGTAGGTTGTCTGTAAGCCGCGGCATGCTGATCAGGGAACAGAGAAATGACTAATTTTTAGGGTACCTTTTCTAGCCCCTTCCTCATGCCATGGAGGTGTGTAGTGCTGCCCAAAATAGGGCTGCTCAATGGTCGGGGGGCTGCCCAACTCCATTGTTGCTTCATTCAGTGAGGCATGACCCTATGCCCTGAGCCGCATGTGTGCAAGTCTGCAATCACAGCTTCCAATGTAATCTCGCCTACTGCTCTGCTGCTCGCCCATTGCCACAGGGCTTGAGGAATGAAGATATGGAAGGTTATGATGAGAAGAAAGGAGCAGTTAGCGTGTGAGGTTGATTTAAGTGAGGAGAATTTGCGCAGAATTTGCATCACTCTCTCTACCCCCCCCCCAAGTCTGACTGTAGTGGCAAGATAAGGTTGGGACATCTGGAGATGGGGAAGGCTGCAGTGGATGGCCTGCAGTATCTGATGCCCTCATACTGAAGACCTGAGCTTTCAACAAACCCTAGCTACTATGCCTTCTTAGCCGGAGAGGTTTGCATATCTGCTCAGTCCACCAAATTCACCACAGTATTCCTCATGCTCTGAGGAGATAAGTGTCTCTCTATCACCCAGGATACAAATCTGTGGGTACCCTCACCTAGTTTAGCCTACTAGCCGACGCAGTTTCCTGAGGTGAGGTCTATCCTTAATACAATTATACATACACGCATACAAAAAGGATAGGAAAAGACCATCCAAAGAATCTGTGACCAATTCAGGAAAAACTCTGGGAAATTCTCCGAAGGAAATCATGCAGGTTTCAGGAGACAGAGCGAGCTCATGAGTCTTATTCTCAGCTACCCCGCAACTTACCTTTTTGTAATTTGAAATGTCTGCCCCTCTCAGGAACCTGTCTCGCACCCTTTTGAAGGAATGCAGGAAATCCATGCATGCTGCATGCTACAGCAACAGGCTTTGATTGGTGCTTTAATCAACTTGACTTATTCTGCTGAACTTAGTGGCAAGGGGACAATGCACAATAGCAGTGACTATGGGAAATGGTACTTTATCACCAGCAGTAACACACTGTGTTCCTGTTAACAGGCATGCACCGAGGCTAATTCAGCTCTGTCGCAGTGTTGATCTCAGTAACTCCTTTAAACCAGGCGCTGCGACTGTCATCAACACTCACTGTTCAATAATCAGCAACTACTTGCATTTATAAAGCACCTTTATGGAACAAAAAGGACAAAAATAATGAATGTTAAATTGCAATCCTTTACAGCTGTTAGATTGAAAGGAAAGGAGTACTGCTGCTAATGCCCTTTCAGGAGAATGTTTATGGCTGCTTAAAAAAATCAAAACCGTGAAAAAGATTAGCAGTTAGTCTCGGCATCTTTTGGCTTTGGTCTTTCCATTTCAATCAATTTTTAGATTTTAATTAAGAACATAAGAACATAAGAAATAGGAGCAGGAGTAGGCCATTCGGCCCATCGAGCCTGCTCCGCCATTCAATAAGATCATGGCTGATCTTCTACCTCAACTCCACTTTCTTGCCCTATCCCCATATCCCTTGATTCCCTTAACATCCAAAAATCTATCGATCCCTGTCTTGAATATACTCAATGACTGAGCCTCCACAGCCCTCTGGGGTAGAGAATTCCAAAGATTCGCCAATTTCTGGGTGAAGAAATTCCTCCTCATCTCAGTCCTAGATGGCCAACCCCTTATTCTGAGACTGTGACCCCTGGTTCTAGACTTCCCAGCCAGGGGAAACATCCTCCCTGCATCTACCCTGTCAAACCCTGTAAAAAATGTTGTTTCAATGAGATCACCTCTCATTCTTCTAAACTCTAGAGAATATAGGCCTAGTCTACTCAATCTCTCCTCATAGGACAATCCCCCCATCCCAGGAATCAGTCTGGTGAACCTTCGTTACACTCCCTCTATGGCAAGTATATCCTTCTTTAGGTAAGGAGACCAAAACTGTACACAATACTCCAGGTGTGGTCTCACCAGGGCCCTATATAAATTGCAGTAAGACGTCTTTAATCTTATTCTCAAATCCTCTTGTAATAAACAGAGAATGTCGATACTGCGATAATAGCTACTGGGCCTGACGAGGTGCAGAAACTAAATTATGACACACAATTGATGGAGGACAAACCTCGGGTTAATTGGTCTAGGCTAGCAATGACAATCAGCGACGTTATCATATGAGCACTTAAAACAGTCCAATTAAATATCTCTCCATGCTATTTTAATGGAGGTGCTAGTCCATTTAAAATAAATTGAAATAAGTGGGTTAATGCCTCCACTAAAAGTGTCTGTATGATAACGTTGCTGACAGCCATTTCCTGGCTTGTATCTCTAATGATAATGCAGTTTCCCAGCAGTTGACCTCAGTAACTCCCTCAGTTCAGTACTTGCCAATTATGTTATCAGGACTCATTGTTTAAACAATTGAGAAAATAGCAAAAGAAATGGAGGGAAAACACTGACGATGTTTAATGTAAATCATAATTCTTTTTGTTTATATTTTGTAAAAAAAACCTGTTCTGATGGTGAGAGAATAAGGGGGAGAAGTGGATAAAAGCACAAAACTGCACTTTCTCTTCTACCCAAAGTAAAGATGCATGCAGGCTTACTGGAGCAAACCAGTACTTTATCAAAGAAATAACTGGTAGGTGATAAGCCTCTCATAGCCAATGTAGAATTAATTGTATGTACAGCGATTATAGATACCCGCCAGGGTTCCTGCTCCTGATCACTTGTTCAGTGATGGGAAAATACAAATGCTGAGATGATATCAGTTGAAAAATACAATGAGGAAATCACCTTTTAACTTAAAAGATTTAAGTCACCACCTGAGGGACCAGTTCTTTTTTGAAAAAATTCAAACATAGTGAGGTAGATTTTCAACTTGCCACTCAGATGTAAAACTGGTCCCGTTCGCCCATCACCCCTGTGCTCGCTGACCTACATTGGCTCCCGGTTAAGCAACGCCTTGATTTCAAAATTCTCATCCTTGTTTTCGAATCCCTCCGTGGCCTCGCCCCTTCCTATCTCTGTAATCTCCTTCAGCCCCACAACCCCCCGAGATCTCAGCACTCCTCTAATTCTGCCCTCTTGAGCATCCCTGATTGTAATCGCTCAACCATCGGTGGCCGTGCCTTCTGTTGCCTGGGCCCTAAGCTCTGGAATTCCCTCCCTAAACTTCTCTACCTCTCTTTCCTCCTTTAAGACGCTCCTTAAAACCTACCTCTTTGACCAAGCTTTTGGTCACCTGCCCTAATTTATTCTTATGTGGATCGGTGTCAAATTTGTTGTCTTAAAATACTCCTGTGAAGCGCCTTAGGACGTTTTACTACGTTAAAGGCGCTATATAAATACAAGTTGTTGTTGTTGTTGGTGTGGGCGAATCGACCTCCCACAATAGAAACTGTTCGATTTTCATTTGAAATCAGTGGTAATGAAGATCGGGCGGCACCTATATCAGGCGGCGGACCTGCAACGCCAGTTTTACACCCGACCAGCAAGTTAAAATCTACCCCCAGTAACTCTCTCCACAGATGCTGTCTGACCTGTGGAGTATTTCCAGCATTTTCTGTTTTCACCCCAGTAACTGAATTGCTCCTGACTGACTGACTGATGTTGATTTATTCCATCTTAATTCAGTTTAGGCCAGTTTGGATTTCAGATGCCACCTGCTGTCTAATTCAGGTAGTAGCGCTTCGTGTCTCTGTGCACAATCGGGTGGACCAGAACGGATTACAAATATAAATTTTGGATTCATAAATTTGATAAATGAAGATCAAGGATAGAAATCCGCATTCACCTGAATGTTTTAATCTGTAATCAAACACTAGATTCAAATGAGTTCTTTTTTCCAAGCATCTTTGCCACCTGTTTCCCTCCACAGAGCTTGAATATGGTCACTACCCAGGGTGACGGATGTTTAAACTTAAAAGCTTGGTATTCCTATAGCGGAGCAGTGTATGGAAAACGTCACAATCAATTTTTGTTAATGGAGTATTGATTTGGTCTTTTCATCATTGAAAGTAACAGGCCGCTTGTTTTCTAGCTGTTCAGTCCTACCTGCAGTGATTTGATTGCTCTTCGTTTTTCTGATTAAGAGTTAACCATTCTGTAGTAGATGGCGTCTCAGTTTTTAAAGAACAGGACTTTGGTGGCATCGAGTATATCACTGGTTAACAGAGAGGGTCAAGCAATCGTCCCTGGGAGATTCTTGCACAGATATGTTATTATAAAGAAAATTAATACCCATTTGTCATGGACTCGTGATTAGATCTTCTAAGGAAGTTACATATGAAAATCAATAGCTTACCAGATATGTCACATGAAACCAGCTTTGCAATGAGGTTAGGACACCATTCCCTGTGGATTACTGCTATGACTTTGTTCTGGAGATTGAAAACAGCTTGTGAGATCTTCTGAACATGCTTTTGTTTCTGCAACATTTAAAACAGTTTAATTTTCTGAGCCATTAGTTTGAGAATATTTCAAGTTGACCAATTTGCTGCAAAACCAAATTAGCGATCAGATATATTGTGAAATGTTTGATATGGATTTCACTGTCTTCCTCCAGTCTTTCACATCTCTCCGGGACTTGCAGTTTGTGGCCGATCCCAGACTTTTACCTCTGTTGAGCTGATAGAAGATAGGAGCAGGAGTAGGCCATTCGGCCCCTCGAGCCTGCTCCGCCATTCGATGAGATCATGGCTGATCATCTAAACTCAGTACCCTTGATACCTTTAGCTTTAAGAAATATATCTAACTCATCCTTGAATATATTTAATGACTTCGCCTCAACTACCTTCTGTGGTAGAGAATTCCACAGGTTCACCACTCTCTGGGTGAAGAAATTCTTCCTCATTTCTGTCCTAAATGGTTTACCCGTTATCCGTAGATTATGACCCCTGGTTCTGGACTCTCCGACCATCGGGAACATTCTTCCTGCATCTAGTTTGTCTAGACCTGTCAGAATTTTATATGTTTCGATGAGATCCCCTCTCATTCTTCTATACTCCAGTGAGTATAAGCCCAATCGACCCAATCTCTCCTCATATGTCATTCCTGCCATCCCAGGTATCAGCCTTGTGAATCTTCGCTAAACTCCTTCCATGGCAAGAACATCCTTCCTCAGATAAGGCGACCAAAACTGCACACAGTACTCAAGGTGTGGTCTCACCAAGGCCCTGTACAACTGCAGATGACAGAGTCTTCTCATGTTGGGACATTGCTGAGATACATTTTGCTGTCTTCTTGGTTCTCTGATCATTAGTATCTTTCAAAACATTTGTTCAGTACTTCAGCACACCTTTCTAAATCCAGGTCAGTGACCCAGTGCCAATTCAGAGCTATTCAAATAGGATTCAGTCAGCAGCACGGGATACAATTGGTACAGCCCAGATAACATGTGGAGGGTCCATTTTTCTGACCCTTGTCCCCAGGAAGCACTGGCTTCCTGGGTGCAAAGGTCAGGAAAAAGAACCAGCAATTCAGGTTCCCATCCCTTTTCGGTTGTCCCAGGATTTCCAAGGCTTTTCTTGGGAGGAAAAACTTGACTGGCAGCCTGTAAATTAGATGAGCTTTCCTCCTCATTTCCTGGATTGCTGGCTGGCTGACCACACCAGAGCAGGGATACCTACAAAGCATTGCTTTCAGGCCTACCATAGTCAGATACTAATCAGAGGGTCCACGGGGGTTCCAGAGCAAGTTGATGGCTGCAAAGGAGGGTAATTTTTCAAAATTACATCATCCTCCAGAACCTTTAGGTAGAATCGGGACCTCTGAAGATCCCAATGGCTGAGGCTGAGAGGCTTGCAGCAAGCCTAATTTTCCTGCCCCTGTTGCCAGTGCTAAGCCTGCCATGTGTAGGCCTAGACCAGGGGTGCCACCAGGACAGGAAATCCTGGAAATTCATGGGCTAGGCAGGAGCAGCACACCAGGTTTCCAGTATCGGGACAGGAGCAGGAAAATCTATCCTTGGATCTTTTCAGTGATAGATGGAATGCAAATTTAAAGCCTACTCAAGACTCTTTCTAACTTGCGTGTCATACATGTAAACTTTACACCTGGTATTCATTTCATGATATCAAACAAAGGGAACTTGGCACGGAGGTGCTGCCAGGAATTGAAGAGGCAAGCCTCAGTCTTGCTGATATTCAACTGGAGGACGCTAATCCATGGAGTCTGCGGATAATCTGTGGTGCCAATCATCAGTACAATTCTAACTGTTTTGTAGAACTGCGAAGACAACCCCATTAGATGGAGAATTCTTTTTGACATAAATCGTACAAAAGAAATTCACAGAGGCATCAATTGTTTGGTTCGACTGTTCCCAATTTAGTTAGTAGAGGTAGTTATGATTGGCACGGCTTATTGTTGATTGTGAAGAAGACAATAAAATGTGCTCCAACATCAAGGTCTTATCAGCAGAGCCTTTGAAATCTTTGCTACCATTCTTCCAGATATAACATGCAGCAAATACCTTTAGAGAGTATAAAAAAAATTGTTATTGACAACGGTCCTTGGTGGAAACAAGTGCATCTAAAATATGTACTTGGCGCCCCAGATTCAGCAGAACCTTACCAGAGAAGCAATATTTGCCTATGCTTTTATTGAGGTCTATCTTTGGTTGGCCTGAATTTCTAGCATTGACAAAACCAAAGACCTGTCTGAAGAGTACAACATTGTATGTCTTAAATTCATATGTGAATAAGAAAATAGAGTAAGAAAATAGGTGGTGAGTGATGCGTGGTGGGGTACAATTCCATGGAGCTGGCAACCTCTGGAAATCACCCATGTAGACATTCTACTGATCCTGGAGAGCTGGGCCGCGATTTTGCCGGCACTCAGAGGGCGTCGGAGGCGGGTCAGCTGTTAAATTCAAAATGATTGACGGTGGGTTGTGAACCCGCTGCGAACCCGCCTCCAGGTAAGTTTCCAAAGTGTCGGGTCTGCGATTTCAGAACAGACCCGACACCAAGCGGTGGGTGAGGGATTTAAGATACTTAACTCCTTGTTAAGTGCTTGTTAACTACTATTTTGTCAGCCTTTTTCTATTTTACCACATTTTCAATGGGTTTCACGTTGTTCGGAGATCACATCAAGTAAGTATGTTCCAGCGAGCTGCATAGTTCACAGCTGCAACTGCAGTATAAAAGCTGAACTCGCACTTCTGTTCACTTTCAAATGTCAGAAGCTGTTGATGTCAGGATTTGGAAGACACATTTGATGTGTCTTCAGGCTGTAAGTGTGTGGTGTTAACTCTATATGCACTGTCACCTCCTTGGAATAACCTCTCTCCCCATTGACTGACTGCTTCTAACATCTCATCCTCAACTGCCATATATAACAGCAGAATGGGAATGCTTGATACTCTCTCATCCTGGTCCTCAGAATCTGAAGAGGATCAGCCGCAGCACCAGCAGAACCAGGCACACCAGCGGCACCAACAACAAGAGCGCCAACCTTCTTCTCAACCACCTGATGCTGTGCAGGGCAGAGGCCATCAGCGCAGGGCTGCACCGCGCCACAGGAGACACCCCCAACACTGGGTTTACAGGCCGAGGATGAGCTTCCTCCAGCCCAGAGGAGCGGGTGGACACCCCTTACCAGTGGCTGTCAAAGTCACCACCGCACTCAACTTCTTTGTGTCTGGGTCCTTCCAGGGATCAGCAGCAGACATTAACAGCATCTCCCAGTCGGCCGCCCACAGATGCATCACGCAGGTTACCTCTTTGTCAAATCCACCAATTACATCCACTTTTCCACTGATGAAGCAAGTGTTACCGAGTGGGCTCTAGGCTTTGTCAATCTGGCTGGCTTCCCACGGGTGCAGGGCGTCATCGACTGCACACATGTGGCCATCAGGGCACCCCATCAGAACCCAGCAGTATTTGTCAACCGCAAGGGCTTCCACTCCCTTAACGTGCAGCTGGTGTGCAACCACAGGAAGAGCATCATGCTTGTGTGCGCCAAGTTCCCTGGCAGCTGCCATGACTCTTACATCCTGCACCAGTCCACTGTGCCTCAGCTCTTCGCACCGCTAAACTAACTTTCTGGCTGGCTCCTTGGGGACAAGGGCTATCTCCTGAAGATGTGGCTAATGACACCATTGAGGAGGCCATCAAATGAGTTTGAGGAGTGTTACAATCAAAGCCACATTTCCACCAGAAGTGTCATAGAGCAAACAATAGGGTTGCTTCAGATGCCTGGACATATCTGGTGGAGTCCTTCAGTACGCACCAGTCAGGGTCTCGAGAATCATCGTTGTCAACATCGCACTGCAGCGAGGATTATCGCTGGATGAGGAACAAGGAGCAGAGCGCACAGCCTCTTCAGAGGAGGAGAAGGAGGAGGAGCAGAATGAGGTCCCAGATGAGGAAGACCTGGAGGAGGCAGCTGGCCCAGTGCGACCAGCACGCGAGCACATTGCTGCCCATGTTGGCAGGGATGGCCTGATCAATGCCAGATTCACCTAACTTTATGCAGCACGGACATATGGCTGCTACATGCACATGAAGGTTGCCATGATCCCACTTCAACACCATAGAGCATCTCTACAATGAACTGTGCACTGTCACCACCATTGCTGGACATAAAAGGCGCCCTCACCATTCACTGTGCCACTTCAAATTGTGACCACACATATGGCAACGAATTGAAACATTCACAAAACATTACTTTATTACAATAAAATAAAAGAACAGAAACTTAACATTCATTTAGAGCAAAACACCCAAGGGAGTACCCTTGTGACTATTTATGTGGGAGCTTTCTTTTACGCGTGCTTCTATGTGGTGCTACCCCTGTGGCTTCACCAGATGTAGAGGCAATCTGCTCACTTCCCTGCTGTGCCTGCTTCGACGCCTTTGGCAGTTGTCCTCTGGGCTTTGGCGCCTGTGAGGGCCCCGCCAAAGTCTGCTCCTCCTGTGGCTTTGCAGGGGCAGACTCGGCCATCTCTGTTCAGAGAGGCATCTGGGGCTCTGACCAAGGGGTTGGCAAAGGGGTGGTAGTTTGAGCGTTTGGAGAGGAGCCCTCACTTGTATGTCCTCTCCCACCATCATCCCTCTCATGGGCCACCTGCACTTCTCTGCTAGCAAGTAGCTGGAGAGCACCTTGCTGCACATCAGTGGGGCCATGAGACCCATGTCTGTCCTGACATTCCTCATAACAAGGACGTCCATGAACCTTTGGTTTCTCTCCTTGATAGATGCCCATCTATCCTCCATAGCTGACCATCTATTTAGAAGTGTTACCATGTTCTCCATGGAGGTTGCCATCCTTTCCATGGCGGTACTTACATTTGCCATTGCGTGCACCATGGAGTTGCTCATGTTTGAGATGGGCTCCTCCATTCTCTGCACACTCGCAGTCACCGTGTTTGCTAATCCAGTCAGAGCCTCCTGCACTTGTTCCTGAAGCTCCAGGACTGCTCTCTTCCTGGATGGCCCCTGAGGCTCAGCGTCTACATGCAGCTGAGCAGAGCTAGGAGTGGCCCTGTGGCCTCCGACGAGGGCTCTCCTCTGCTGTCCCTGTCTCCACCATCTGCTCTTGCTCACTTGTGACTTGTGATACACCAGGTGACAACACTACTCTATCTCACAAATGACCCACCGAGGTGTGCGTCTCTGCGCCGGTGCTGGGTGCACTCATTTCTGCTGACGCTGCTCCCTCAGAGGCTGGAGGATCCTCTGAGGAGTCCACCTGCTCTTCCTCCTGGGCAGTAGGGAAGGGGGCTCTGGATGGTCCTGTGGGAGAGTAAAGTCATGAGTTAGACATGTGATATGTAGATTGCAGACACTTCCCATTATGCACATGATGAGCATTCAAATTCTATTGCCCTCAGATCCCATATGAGTCACTCATGAATGCCAAATAAGATGGATGGAAAATAATTCTGTCACCAGGTTGTTCCACTGAGCCCCTCTCTCCGTCCCCCACTTCAAGCTGGTCAACTGCTCCTGCAATGTCGAGAGCTGCCTTCTCAGCGTGGGTGAGCTGAGCCAACGATGGTGGTCCTCCTGTTCATACCCTCTCATTGTGGGCTCTCTTTTCCTGCAATGAGGGAAAGAAGTGCAGTTTTAGTGAGAGTGATGGAATGAGTGTATAGAATGGATGGGATAGATGTTTGGAGGGAGACTACGATGGAGCGGGTTCCCATTAGCAAGTTGCCTCCTTTTGAGTTGCTAGTTGTTGTCATTGCATAACCTTGAGGGTGGGTGTGAGGGGTGCACAGTAAGATGGGGATGTGATTCTGTACACAGGGAGAGAGGGATGGGTGACGGTGCAAGGGATGTTGGGGTGAGTTAGGATGTGCAGGAGTAGGGTTGGCAATGCAGAGTGATGGGGATGTGATGACAGGCACAGCAGAATGAAGGTAAGTGTGCTTTTATACTCACTTTTCCTGAACGCAAGAGATCATTGAACCTCTTCCGACATTGGACCCAGGTGCGAATAAACACACACCTTGCATTCACCTCCTCAGCTATTTGCAGCCAGGCTGCCTTTGTCTGCTGAGGAGGTTTCCTCCTTCCATCCCCAGTGTAAGAATAAAAATCTATTCCATTTCCTGCTATTTCCAGTTCTGACGAAAGGTCTTTGACCTGAAACGTTAACTCTGTTTCTCTCTCCACGGATGCTGCCTCGCCTGCTGAGTTTTTCCAGCGTTTTCTGTTGTTATTTCGGATTTCCAGCATCTGCAGTATTTTGCTATCGTATAAGAATAAAAATATATGTTTTGTATGTGTGGTGGATTCGAGACTATTAATATAAGATAAAGATAAATTTGATGTGTATTGATCTCTCCTGGGTAAGGCAACAGTGAGAAACTTGACAAAGGAAACCTGCATAACAGGATAACCCCCCACAGAGACACCATCAAAACTCACCACCGAAACTCACCATCGAAACTCACCATCGAAACACAAGAGCCACTAAAAGGTGTCAACAAACAATTAACTTAAGCAAGAAATGGCACCAGCCACTGCTGACAGACACATGTTCAAAGGAAAGCCAATCAAGAACTGCCGGAATCTAGGACCCAATCGTGGTGTCTTAAGAATTAAAACTAGAAGACAATGGACTTTAAAAAGATATAAAAACAAGGAACCAAAGGCTCGCTCTCTCTCGACGACCACACGGAAGAACAAGAAGCTCTCCCTCTACAGACCAGACCAAGAAGCAAGGAAAAAGGCCGCGTGCATTGCCTAACTCAGGAAAGTACTAGTCTGTGTAAATCTACCCCATTACCTTACGAGTTGTAATCGAGTAGAGTCATAGGAAACCAGTAGGCTATTGTTTTGATGTGCATGAGTGTGTGTTTAATAAACTTGCATGAGTTTGTGTGTTTAATAAACTTATTCCAAATTGTTTCAACAGAATTGGTCTTGCTGTCAATTTAATGCCAGTCGAAATCAAAAGCTTACACTAGGGAATAGAACCTCCCTGTGTCCTCTGACTCCCTCCACAAGAACATGGAGGGAGTCATCGTTGAAGCGGGGAGCAGCCTTTGGTCTCTCTGCAGATATTTCTCAAAGAAGCAGCAGTCAGGAGCCTCAAATCAGAATGGAGAGCAAATGGGGACATGGCCCCCTTACGTAGTCCAGCAACGAACACGTCATCAGAGGACCTCAACAGACCTGCACCCTGTAATTGGGCCGGGTAACGCGCATGGCGGGCTTAACCAGCCCAATCAGCGCAAAATTGTTTACACAGAGCGGCTGGAGCTGGGAGCGGGACCGGAACCCGCCAACTAGCTCTCCCGCTGCGAACCTGCCTCCGCTGGGAAAATCCAGCCCCAAGTCTCAGCAGGTGATTCAACAGGGTTGGTATCACAGTCAAGTCCAATCCTATCCTCATCTGACATGTGCACCAACAAACTTCTCGGCAGATGTCAGTGGATAACGATCAGGAGGCAGCTCATCAAAACTCAGCCTGACCAAAGAACAGTCGTCAAAGGTGGCCCATTTCCAGAGATGCAACCAGGTATAAAGAGCTGAAGGGACATTGGGGATGTGGAGAGGAGAGGGGGAGGGTACGCACATTGCCAAAATTATCCGCCCAGTAGATGCACCTTCGCCCCTTCCTGATGTGTAAGAACCAGAGAGAGCCCTTATAATATTTTTTTCCACATTTCTTGGTCACATTGTTGAACAACATGAATAATTTAGGATCAACACAAGCAAAAAATTGTGTTCCTCATCTGTGCTGCAGTACTGATTAATGTAAGAGTACATTATAGGATTTCAAGACCGCGTTAGGTTTAGGTTTAATGAAAAATAAACCTTTTTATAAGACATGAAATCGGATTTTCTTCAATAAGACAGATAGCCGTCAATATTTTCAGTAAAATCAAATGCTCCAGAACTAATGTCGTTATTCAAGCAACTAAATGAGCAGAATTTTATTTCTAGAGAGAGGATACTGTCTGAACGTGACCAAAATATATCAAAAGGTGACCAACTAAAATAGTGAGACGTATCATGACAAGATTTCTAGGTGCTGCTAGCATTTGCATATATTGGTAAAATCAAGCGGGATAGTAACGGCGCGATAAAGAAAAAGAACAAAAAGGCAACTGGATCTTTTAAAAATAAACTGCACTGCTACAGACTGCCATTTGAATGAACACTTTCAGATCTGCACCTGGATTATGCAATAAATTTTGTAAAGGGAACAACGAAGTATTGGAATGAGTTCTGAGCTGAGTATTAATCTTAAATGTCCACAGACACCAGTGCCGATGTAAAACACAATTGCTAGTTGTTGCACAGATTTTAGTTCAGTGTAATCTTGAATGCTGCCAGTGGACAGTGAAAGGGTTGTTCCACTCAAGTCATAAATTTGACAACACAGCGGGAATTCTTCTCTGACAAAGCCTGCTGTCAGCTGGGCATGCTCGCCTGATTTCACGACCTGCGATCACCCACAGCAAGCCTCAGTGCCACCAGCAGAGTTTCATAATGTTGGACTGCGGGGCTGCATTCATTTTAAAAGTTTATTTTTGAAAGTAACGTATAATAAATAGTTCACTTTTTAGATCAGACTGTTAGCTGCCACTGGGTCGGTTCATCATGTGCTGTCAAATCTAAGAAAGGATACCTAAGAAAGGATATACTTGCCACAGAGGGAGTGCAGCAAAGGTTCACCAGACTGATTCCTGGGATAGTAGGACTGCCGTATGAGGAGAGATTGGGTCAAGTAGGCCTGTATTCACTAGAGTTTAGAAGAATGAGAGGGAATCTCATTGAAACGTATAAAATTCTGACAGGGCTAGACAGACTGGATGCAGGGAGGATGTTTCTCCTGGCTGGGGGGTCTAGAACGAGGGGTCACAGTCTCAGGATACGGGGTAGGACATTTAGGACTGAGATGAGGAGAAATTTCTTCACTCAGAGGGTGGTGAACCTGTGGAACTCTCTACCACAGAAGGCTGTGGAGGCCAAGTCACTGAATATATTTAAGAAGGAGATAGATAGATTTCTAGACACAAAAGGCATCAAGGGGTATGGGGAGAGAGCGGGAATATGGTATTGAGATAGAGGATCAGCCATGATCATATTGAATGGCGGAGCAGGCTCGAAGAGCCGAATGGCCCACTCCTGTTTCTATTTTTCTATGTTCAATGTTTCTAATCATTATTCATATCCTTATTAAAATACAACGGCAGCACTTGAATACTAAAAGTTGCTCTGGGAGGACGAAATAGCCTCATAGCACAGGCAAGTGGGTCACTTTCTTGTTAATCTTGTAGTGGAGGATTGGAAAAATTTGAAATACCATGGCCCACTTGGGTAAGTCAGCTGACATTTAAAAATAAATCAATGACTATTACATTTGAATTAGTATTTTAGTGAAACATGTTTGTACCGTTCCAGAATGGTGGATTGGGTCTTGTTTTGCTCAAAGGCACTGCACCCCTTGAGGTCAAGTAAATTGCACTCGTTATTTACCATCACTAACGGAGTGGGGAGGTGGGAATCTGTGTCGCTTGCATGACCTCACACCATACACACTGCAGACCGTGGAACAGGCAGATTCAAATCACACTGGAAGGCTCGCTGTACATTGGAGTTCTGGAAAACATCATTACTGGAGCCATTCGCTTCAAATTGTGAACATGCTAAAAATTGCTGCAGAAGGTTCTTGTAGGAATGTCAAGATATGTCAGGTTCTTGGTACAATTAGGAAAATTATAGTTAAGTATAATCACACATCCTGTTACTCCTTGTAATGGTCAAACTACTCTATGTGAGTAACATAGTTCCATGTGAGGTAGGGTTGTCTGTGTTTATGATGGGCTCCATGTGAGCTATTCTGCAACTCATGATATTTTCATTGTCTACGTGACAGAAGGCTGTTCTGTATGATTAAAATTGGAATTGCTGATTTGATACTTCTACTAAAACCAACTGGGAGAGATTTGGACTCCCTCCGCCCGGCAGAAAAGGGGCGATAGCAGGGTTAAAATGAAAGTGGTAGACTTAACGTCCCATTCCCGCTCTGCTGCCGTATTTCCTAAGGCCTTCCATTGGGTGGCCAAGACGCCTGCCTGAATCAGGCGGGAGCCTCATTAATCTATACCTCGTCGCCATTTTAACTGCCTACTGGGCAGAGTGCACGCTGCTCAGTAAAACCGGAATGGTAGAAGAAACCTAAAAAGGTGATTGATAAAATTACTTTTGTGGGGTCTAGGGGGAGCAGGAGTACTCCTCCAGGCTCCATGAGAATAAAGTGGGCTGCTGTCCCAAGCTCCGTTCTCCGTGATTGTAACGCACCCCGCTCCCACCCCACCCCAGCACCTACTATTTTCCCGGCCGGGTACATCTCCAGTCCACACAATAGTGTGCCAGTCCAGAGCTGACGAATGCGTGTTTAACACCCACAACATTAACACATATATTAATGAGGCACAGCCCTGAAAATGGACTGGGTGTCCTGCTGCCACTATTTGCCGGCCACCCGATTATAAATCTACCCCACTGTGATTGACAGTGGGATACTGGAAAATCATATCCACACAGCCCAGAGATCCCTGCCCATTAAAATTGATGGATGAAAGATCATGGGCTGGGTGTGTGTGTGTATGATTTCTCAATGGCTGCGATTTCGCCATCGGAGGCAGGATCGTGGCGGGAGAGGTCATTGGCGGGTCCCGGTCCCGGCCCCGGCTCCAGCCACTCTGTGAAAAGGATTTTATGTAGATTGGGCTTGTTGAGCCTGCCCTGCGAGGTTGCTGGCCAATTAAAAGGAAGTGGGTCTGATGACGTCATTTGATGACACGTCATCAGCTGGTTTCCTTAAAGGGACCATGGCCACATTGATTTGGTCAGTTGTGCTGTCCGTGTTCTACAACACTGAGGTGCTGCAAACACCTACAAGCACTGCACAAAGGTGCACGGCTGCACCCAGGCTCCCACATGACTCCCTCCTTTTGCTTATGGAGGGAGTCACAGCACGCAGGGAGGTTCTCTTCCCTTCCAAGGGCAGAAGAGACCTCCCCAGGACACCAACGCAGCCTGGTTGCACATTGCACAGGAGGGCACAAGCAGGGATGTGGTCAGGAGGACCAGGCTGCAGTAGTGCAAACCTTTCATTGATCTCAGTAGATCACAAAATGTTACTGCAAAGCCACACTCAACCTCATCCTGCTGTGCCACTCATCACATCCCCATCACTCTGCTTTCCCTCCAGTACTCCTGCACATCCTTACTCACACCAACTTACCTTGCACCTCCACCCATCCCTCTCTATCTACATTACCACTTCCCCATCTCACTAGCCACCCATCACCCTCATCCGAGTCCAATCATACCAACTGACAACACACAAGAGTAGGCACTTCGGTGTTTTATGCAATGTTCATGTAAATTTTCTGTTAATGCGTTGTCAAACATTGAAATCTTTATTTTCAACATTTTGCCTTATTGGACAGATCTGTGCTCACCTTTGGAAGTGTCTTAGTGAGTTCCAGAATGTTGAGACATAACTTCCCCCCAACCCAATTGTGATGAGTGTGAAAGGAATGGCTTGGACATTGCAGCGATGCTTTATGGTGCTGGTGTGGGGTGGTGTCAACCTGGCACATCATGTGGCAGCAAGGGTGTACAGTGTCATGTGAAGTAAATCTGGGCATGGTGATGCCATCGCTGGCCTCCCGGGCAGCAATGTTGTCGGGTGCTGATGCCCTGTGTCCTGTGCAGCATCAGGTGATTGCGGAGAAGGTTGGTGCTGTTGTTGGTGATAGGCTGGTGTCGGGAGCGGCGAGACCGGAGGTCCAGTGAGTATTTAAACTCAATTTCGCGGGCTTTTCTTTCACAGGCATACCAATCTCAGACCGGCGGCGGCGTTCCAGAGCCACGTCACGATTCAAAATGTGACGCGGGCAGGAGGGAGCAGCTGATTGGGTGAGTACGGCTAGGTAAGTATTTATACTACTCTATAGTTTGACAGTTAAGGTTCATAGTTTATAAAGTTTAGAAGGTCTTAATTTTGTGGATATAGTTTCTAGTGCTAGTAACCAAGGGCCCTTGAGTATATCATTTAATTGAGTGTAATTGGTGGTATTGATTTGATTTAATTTAAGTTCAATTAATTAAAGGGTAAGTCATGACAGGACAGCCCAGCCCCGTGTTATGCTCCTCCAGCTCGATGTGGGAAATCAGGGACCCTTCCGATGTCCCTGACAACCATTTGTGCGGGAAGTGTATCCAGCTGCAGCTACTGACAGACCGCATTGCGGCGCTGGAGCTGCGGATGGATGCGTATTGGAGCATTCGCGATGCTGAGAACCTCGTGGATAGCACGTTTAGAGAGTTGGTCACACCACAGGCAAAGAGTGTACAGGCAGGAAGTAAATGGGTGACCACCAGGCAGAGTAAGAGGTGCAGGCAGGTAGTGCAGGGGTCCCTGTGGACATCCCCCTCTCAAACAGATATACCACTTTGGATACTGTTGGGGGGATGACTTATCAGGGGAAGGCAGTAGCAGCCAACTTCCTGGCACCATGGGTGGCTCTGCTGCACAGGCTGGGAGGAAAAAGAGTGGAAGAGCTATAGTGATAGGGGATTCAATTGTAAGGGGAATAGATAGGCGTTTCTGCGGCCGCAACCGAGATTCCAGGATGGTGTGTTGCCTCCCTGGTGCAAGGGTCAAGGACGTCTCGGAACGGCTACAGAACATTTTGGAGGGGGAGGGTGAACAGCCAGCTGTCGTGGTGCACATAGGCACCAACGATATAGGTAAAAAAGGGGATGAGGTCCTAAAAGCAGAATATAGGGAATTAGGAGGTAAATTAAAAAATAGGACCTCAAAGGTAGTAATCTCAGGATTGCTACCAGTGCCACGTGCTAGTCAGAGTAGAAATAGGAGGATATTTCAAATGAATATGTGGCTAGAGGAATGGTGCAAGGGGAAGGGATTCAAATTCCTGGGACATTGGAACCGGTTCTGGGGGAGGTGGGACCAGTACAAACCGGATGGTCTGCACCTGGGCAGGGCTGGGACCGCTGTCCTAGGGGGAGTGTTTGCTAGTGCTGTTGGGGAGGGTTTAAACTAAAGTGGCAGGGGGTTGGGCACCTGAGCAGGGAGACAGAGGAAAGCGTGTCAGGAAGGGACAGAAGGTATGGAGTAAAAGGTAAAGTGTTAAAAAAGGAAAAAGCAGGAACTAAGTGTCACAAAACATATTTGAAAGTTCTTTATCTGAATGCACGTAGCATTCGTAACAAAATGGACGAGTTAACGGCACAAATAACTACGTATGGGTATGATCTTGTGGCCATTACAGAAACATGGCTGCAGGGTGACAACGACTGGGAATTAAATATGCCAGGGTATTTAACAATCAGGAAGGACAGGAAGGAAGGAAGGGGAGGTGGGGTGGCTATGTTAATAAAGGAAGGAATCACTGTAATACAGAGAAATGATATTGGGTCAAAGGATCAGGATAATGAAACAGTTTGGGTGGAGATAAGGAATAATAAGGGGAAAAAAACACTAGTCGGAGTAGTATATAGGCCTCCTAATAGTTGCAACTCTGCTGGAAGAAATATTAATCAGGAAATAGTTGGGGCATGTAATAAGGGAACAGCTATAATTATGGGGGATTTTAACTATCATATTAACTGGACAAATCAAATTGGGCAGGGCAGCCTTGAGGAAGAGTTTATTGAGTGTATTAGGGATGGATTTCTTGAGCAGTATGTAACTGATCCTACAAGGGGGCAAGCAACCTTGGACCTGGTCCTGTGTAATGAGTCAGGATTAATTAATAATGTCCTAGTTAAGGATCCCCTTGGAATGAATGACCATAACATGGTTGAATTCCATATCCAATTAGAGGGTGAGAAGGTTGGTTCTCAAACAAGCGTACTGAGCTTGAATAAAGGAGACTATGATGGTATGAGAGCGGAATTGATTAAAGTGGACTGGGAAAATAGATTAAAGGGTAAGACGGTACGTGAGCAGTGGTGTTCATTTAAGGAGTTATTTTACAACTTTCAAAAAATATATATTCCACAGCGGAAAAAAGGGTGTAAAAGAAATGACAGCCATCCGTGGCTAAGTAAAGAAATTAAGGATAGTATCCGACTAAAAACAAGGACATATAAAGTAGCCAAATTTAGTGGGAGGATAGAAGATTGGGAAGTCTTCAAAAGACAGCAAAAAGTAACTAAAGGATTGATTAAGAAAGGGAAGATAGATTATGAAAATAAATTAGCAAAAAATATAAAAACAGATAGCAAGAGTTTCTATAGTTATATAAAAAGAAAAAGGGTGGCTGTGGCAAATGTAGGTCCCTTAGAGGATGAGTCCAGGAAATTAATGGTGGGAAACATGGAGATGGCAAAAATGCTGAACAAATATTTTGTTTCAGTCTTTACGGTAGAGGACACTAAGAATATCCCAACACTGGACAAACAGGGGGCTCTAGGGGGGGAGGAGCTAAATACGATTAAAATCACTAAGGAATTGGTACTCAGTAAAATAATGGGACTCAAGGCGGATAAATCCCCTGGACCTGATGGCTTACATCCTAGGGTCTTGAGGGAAGTGGCAGTAGGAATTGTGGATGCTTTGGTAATAATTTTCCAAAACTCCCTGAACTCAGCAAAGGTCCCGGCAGATTGGAAAACTGCTAATGTAACACCCTTATTTAAAAAGGGTAGTAGGCAGAAGGCTGGAAATTATAGACCAGTTAGCCTAACATCTGTGGTGGGTAAAATTTTGGAGTCTATTATTAAGGAGACAGTAACGGAACATTTAGATAAACATAATTTAATAGGACAAAGTCAGCATGGCTTTATGAAGGGGAAGTCATGTCTGACAAATTTGCTTGAGTTCTTTGAGGACATAACGTACAGGGTGGATAAAGGGGAACCAGTAGACGTAGTGTATTTAGACTTCCAGAAGGCATTCGACAAGGTGCCACATAAAAGATTATTGCTCAAGATAAAAAATCACTGGATTGGGGGTAATATTCTGGCATGGGTGGAGGATTGGTTATCTAACAGGAAGCAGAGAGTTGAGATAAATGGTTCATTCTCGGACTGGCAACCAGCACCCAGAGGTGTTCCTCAGGGGTCGGTACTGGGTCCCCAACTCTTTACAATCTATATTAACGATTTGGAGGAGGGGACCAAGTGTAACATATCAAAGTTTGCAGATGATACAAAGATGGGAGGGAAAGTAGAAAGTGAGGAGAACATAAAAAACCTACAAGGGGATATAGACAGGCTGGATGAGTGGGCGGAGATTTGGCAGATGCAATACAATATTGGAAAATGTGAGGTTATGCACTTTGGCAGGAAAAATCAGAGAGCAAGTTATTATCTTAATGGCGAGAAACTGGAAAGTACTGCAGTACAAAAGGATCTGGGGGTCCTAGTGCAAGAAAATCAAAAAGTTAGTATGCAGGTGCAGCAGGTGATCAAGGAGGCCAACCGAATGTTGGCTTTTATTGCTAGGGAGATAGATTATAAAAACAGGGAGGTATTGCTGCAGTTATATAAGGTATTGGTGAGACCGCACCTGGAATACTGCATACAGTTTTGGTGTCCATACTTAAGAAAAGACATACTTGCTCTCGAGGCAGTACAAAGAAGGTTCACTCAGTTAATCCCGGGGATGAGGGGGTGGACATACGAGGAGAGGTTGAGTAGATTGGGACTCTACTCATTGGAGTTCAGAAGAATGAGAGGCGATCTTATTGAAACATATAAGATTGTGAAGGGGCTTGATCGGGTGGATGCGGTAAGGATGTTCCCAAGGATGGGTGAAACTAGAACTAGGGGGCATAATCTTAGAATAAGGGGCTGCTCTTTCAAAACTGAGATGAGGAGAAACTTCTTCACTCAGAGGGTGGTAGGTCTGTGGAATTTGCTGCCCCAGGAAGCTGTGGAAACTACATCATTAAATAAATTTAAAACAGAAATAGACAGTTTCCTAGAGGTAAAGGGAATTAGGGGTTACGGGGAGCGGGCAGGAAATTGGACATGAGGCTGAGTTCGGATCGGTCAAGGCCCTGTGGGTGGCAGAGCGGGCCCAGGGGCTGAGTGGCCGGGTCCTGCTCCTACTTCTTGTGTTCTTTAGATTTGAGGTTAGGATCAGATCAGCCATGATCTTATTGAATGGCAGAGCAGGCTCGAGGGGCCGATTGGCCTACTCCTGCTCCTATTTCTTATCTTCTTATATTGGTGTGCCTGGTGATGTTGGTGCTGGGGCTGATCGTGGAGGGATTCAGAGGACCAAGGTGAGATTTTTTCAAGGGCACCGATGTTGCTGGAATAAATGGCAGCTGAAGTTGAGATGACAGAAGCGAGCTGTCAGTGGTGAGAGAGCTTGCTCCAAGGAGGTGACAGTTGATAGAGAGTTTACTCCAAACACTTCCAAACTGCATAAAGCTCAAAAGTGTCTTCCAAGTCCTGAAGGCTCAAGCTTCTGACATTGGAAAGTGACCAGCTGTGAAATGGTAGCTTTTATACCACTTTTGCAGCTGTCACCTATTTACAACAATGGGGAGACATAGAGAACCCAACCTACTAACCTGACGTAATCTCCGAACGACGTGAACCCCGTTAAAAAAGTGGTAAAATTGAAATAGGCTGGAAAAATAGTAGTTAACAAGCGTTTAACTATCTAAAATGCCTCCCCCACCGCTTGGTGTCGGGTCAGTTCTGAAATCGCAGACCCGACACTTTGGAAACTTACATGGAGGCGGGTTCGGAGCGGGCTCCCAACCCTCTGTCAATCATTTCGATTTTGACAGCGGACCCGCCTCCAAACCCGCCCTCTGAGCGCCGGCAAAATCGCGGCCAATATGTGCTCTCAGCGGATGAGATTTCATGCCAGAAGTGTGCATGATTTATCATCTAATCTAAATAATTAAAAACACAATGAACTGAGACCACAGAGATCTTTGCATTGCTAATAGGGTGTTTTTTTGTGTAAGAGCTTTATTGTTTCATTAAACATACAGCTTTGATGCATGACTTTAATGGAGCAAATCAAACAATCAATTTCTGTCACAAACAAACCCTGTTGACCAATGAGCACTTTTTGAAATTCAAGACACACATTACAGTTCAATACACTGATGGACAACCCTCCCCCCCCACAAAAAAATACCAGCTACAGAAGCACAAGAAACGACAAAAAACACACAGTTAGTACAATAACATATTCCTAGCAGGAAAAACTGAAGCATATGCCAAAATGTTCAACTTGCACATAAAATACTTTTGCTTGAGGAGTATAATGTCACTCCTTAAACTTCATTGCAGCTTTAATAGGGATGCGCAGCAGTATCACATTTCAGAGACCTCTTCATGTTTCATTACAATATGCATTACTAAAATCTAGGTATCTAAAGAGTGAGTCTCTCAGCAATCTTGCCTCTTTTTAAAACAGTTATTAGGGCTTTCCGTTAATATTGAAGGGTAAACTATTTTGCAGGCAATTTACCTGATTAGTAATAAAAGAGCAGAATGTGGAAATTAGACATTAGGTTATTGCCGCACCTGGTGCTTCTGTTTTTTTGAATTCTAATTTATAGAATTAGTTCTAATTTATTAAAATAATAACGTGTAAACCATATTGCAAAGCTTTACATTGGAAACAGATAACATCTTTCTTCCCTGCCTGGCAGTGTGAGAGTGAAGCTTTTGGAGCAGGTTGGTCATGGGTTTGTTCGATATCCATCCTGACTAAAAGCTCCCCAGGAACACAATACTGTCCAGTTAATATCCTTTTGTTTATTCTGGTCTGCATATGTTGATCTTGGGGGAATATTTTTGTTTAACCATTGTGTGCTGTTTTTATTGGTGGGGGAAGTGGCTGGGAAGAGTCGCTGAGCTTGATAGTATGATGGGAGCTGAATTAATATCAGTAGTGCTCTAGCCATTAACCCAGGTTGCTTCTGTTTCACTTGTGTGCAATGTTAATAAGCTCCTTCATATCATCAGGGTCACTAACTTGTCTAAGTTTTAATGACCCATTGTTTAAAAGAGATTTTTTTTGTTAAAAATCTCTACAGAAATAAGTATTTAATGATACCAAATATTTGTAACTGATTTTTCGAAAAAGGTTTGGGTGACGAGACTCCCTCTTTGCGGTAAATTCACTAAAACGAGTACCATAGCATGTAGAAATTAAGTTTCCATCTAAGCATTGAGCAAGACATATCCTAGCTGATTTTGATAATTATAATTTAAAGGGGTATTTCAGCATCAGGATTCCTTTTAACAATCAATCAGTTTCAAAGAAATGGCATTAATTTGAACCGTTCTTTGATTTTCTGTTTTTTCAAAAATAACTTTAGAGTGGGTGCTGATTATATCAGTAGGGAACTGTTAAGGAAGAGGTACTGAGCCCAACAGAGAGCTGGTTAAATGGGAAACAGAACATTTCCCCACTTTTTTTTTGCATTCAATGTGAATCAATTCTTGGGTCTGGTACAGTTTCTGTTTGGTGTAGGGTAAAACAGGAGAGCACTGCAACACCGTGACACTTTCATTTCCCCATTGGCCATTCTTCTAGCTTTTCTGAATGGGACTGCCAACTTTGTGACAAATTGCAGGCAGTCTTTGTATTTTGGACACTGGGAGGTTCACTTTGGACCATTTGAGTGTTCACACAGGGGACAAATTAATCGCAGTATTTAGTCCAGAACTCATACTCAAGTACCAGAGGTGAAAGGACAGTGATGCAACCCTCTGTGCCACCCACTCTCTCAGTAAAATTAGTTAAAGAAATGACCTATCAAAAACAAAATCCAAATTCCTACAAACTATGGTGCATTATTGTTTCACAGAGACAGGAAAACACAAATATACCAACAACCAGGTTCTATAGCTTAGAGCTCTTATAGTTTCTGTAAATAGTTCACAATCTAATAAGATAAATATTTTTAAGGTCAGTAGCAACATTGAAAATATATTTCATTAACATAGCGAGTAGTTTAGAAACACAAATGTTTTTCAATTGAAATATACTGCATAAAATTGGTTTGTATGATCAACTACCAGAAAATGACCATCTAGCTCATAAAGCAAATCTCTTGCATGTTTTAGCAGTACATTGTCTTAAAAATATTTAGCGTGTGTGTGTGTGTGTGTGTGTATACTTTTTCTTCCCTTTATTATACCCATAAAAGATGAGCTGTGCTTTACAAATCTTTTGTTTTAATTAAAGTGACCAGCGGTTTATCATCAGGGCTGTAATCTTCATAGGCCACTGGGGTTGCATCATACATTGCTGGCCTGGCCTTCTTGCCAAACCTAAAACAATTAAGCAAAGACAGAAAGTGAGGACACATACTGTAACAAGAACAAGTAAGGAAGGGAAAACTTTGTGAATTCAAGGGCGGGTGGGGGAAAACCATAACATCCCACACTAAAAATGAAAAATATTCATATTTACTACAATTTACTTAGATTATGTTGAGATCGATAGCACTGGGCCTGACTAGAAGAGTATTGTGATTTACCCTATCTGCAGTGCAATCATTGGTGACATTGCACGACTGTGCTGTTTATGCTTCTCTGTTTAAAAATGAAAAGAAAGGTGGACTTAAATACCAGTAATGAAGGAAAAGGTTTATGCAGAGAGTTATTTTTAAGCCAGGCCCACGATTGTTTCAGTACTCAACCAAAACAGTCACGGTGAGTAAACCTTTCTTCATGGAGTGGGGGGGGAAAATAATTTTTAAGTTACCATGGTGATGAATAATGTTGTACACCCATACCTGGCGTGTCGGATCGAAGCTATCGCACTGCTGAATTCACTGTCAATGCTCCTGCAGTTGTAGAATTCTTCATAAGATGGTCTGGAAGAGCCCTGGTACTCGATGCGGCTAATGCGACAGATCCCCACGATCAAAATGATCAGCATCAGAACAAAGGCTACGCAGAGGGCTCCAATGATAATGTAGAGGGAGTGGCGGGGCATGTTATTCAGACTCTCCGCCATCCGATCAGACTTCCATTCCAGATCTACACAAAAAAAGGTGTAGATATTCAAGGTAAAGCTACGGTCCTCCAGTCTATCCCTGATAATTGCTTTTGGTGCAAATTATTTTTTGAATGATCCAATAATTTGAATTACGTAATATAAATAACACAGCAAAATGAGATTTTAGTGCTAAAAGAAATAGAATTATCAGTATTAAGAGAATATTATAAGATTTGTCAACACATTTTGTCATTTGTGCCTTTTTTTGATGACTTATTATCCATTCTGACCAAATCTCTCATCGCATCGAGCTTAAGATCAATGTCGTCTGCAGTTTGGGATTGGTATGGTGGATCACAAGAGGGCAAAAGATTGTCCCACTGAAATTTATCGAAGCTGGGCAAAATAGCCAGAATTGTAGATTGAAACAAAAAATCATTATTACTTATCAACACTTTCTGGAGCTTGTGATTCTTTCCAGTGGAATGAATAATAAAGACATCTCTAACTGTGCTTGGCTGATCCCAGGTTTGTATTACAAGAAAAAAAGCAGGTACTCAAACATGGGCAACATACAATCCTTGCTGCTGTGTTAGCTGAGCTAAGACCGAAGCTCCTACTCTTACACTATTTGTCAATGTGGGTGCGTTGGGAGCGGGACTGCTGGTTGTCGGGTTTCAGTCCCGCTCCCAACGACGTCCGGCCAACCCACACTATTTTCCCTTGATTGACCTCGTTAAGCCCACCCTGCGGGCTTAGCCAGCCAATTAAGGGAAAGCCGGTGACAGAGAACACCAGCGTATGATGTTTCATCTGTCAAATTTTTGACAGATGAATTGTCAGCGTTTGACAGCTTTGAGAAGCTGCAGAAATCAAATGGCTGCTGCATCTGAGAATGCCGTTGAGATGAGGCACCTCTGGATCCCCAAGGGTTGAAGCCTGCAGGATGAAGCAAAGGTAAGTAAACTTTTCCTAACACTTTACACTCGCCTCTCATACTTACCTCTCCACACGTGCACCCATCACTCATCTCCACAGTGGACTTTTCGATCCCTCTCACCCCCGCAGACCCACTGCTCACCTCGCTGACCGTGGCGAGGTTCACAGCCTGTCAGGAAGCCCGCACTTGCAGGGGTAAAATGGGGATAAGCCTCAAAACTGCCTGTTAACTACCTGTTAACAGGCAGTTAATTGGCTCTAATCCCCTTCCCGCCTCGAGGAGACGGGTCCCTGCGCGAGTCGGGGACCCGCCTCCTGGGAAGATGGCACGGAGGCGGGTTGGGAGCGGGTTCGGTACCCGCTCCCAGTTTCTGCCATTTTCCCGGCAGTCCCGCCTCCATACCCGCCTCCCCAGGGGCTGGCAAAATTCCCCCCTAAGAGTCAGTGTCTTCCTACATAAAATAATTGGTATCAAACACTTTTAAAGACCTTTGGAATTAATGTGTCCTCAGACAAAGGAGAGGACCACAGGTGCAACTCCTGATGAGGGTTAAACAAGAATCCTGAAGTACTTACGGACATCGCAGTTAATTCCAACCCAGCCATGTGGGCAGTGGCAGGTGTAGCCATTTGCTTGGTTCATGCATGTCCCTCCATGATGGCAAGGATTACTGTCGCACTCATTTATATCAGCCTCACATATCTCACCTGCACAAACATAAGAACGACAGGAGCCATGGTTAAATTTGGAAGAACATTTCGGAAAGTAAAGCTTTCCCCCTTCTCTGCCCATTGACAAATATTACGGGTAATCACACAGACTGTAGGTGCGATGATACTTTGGGCAGAGTTTGGATTGGTACCAAGGAAAACAATCTGCCCAGCATTCTCTGCTGAATTATTCACCATGGTGACACAGAAAGGGGTAATTTTCGAACTCTCCTCCGGGGCAGTTACCGGGGGGAGCGGACCGCCCGCCCATTGTAGAACCTGCAATATTTTAGTTCCATTGATTTCACACTTTTCTGTGTACCAATATTTTTCTGCTGGCAGAAAAGTAAGATATTCAATCAGAAATCAAACGACTGAAAATTACTGTCACAACAACTGGAATTGAAATGCTTGACCTGCGCAAATGATGAGAAAACCCATGAATGCTTGATCTGAAATTTAAAAAACAGGTCATGATGGAAATTGTACAGTAGGTCGGCCGGCCTCTGAAAGAGAATACGATTTCAGGTGTAGCCCTACATCCAAACTTTGATCTGAAATCCTTTACAATCTCATTTCTCCCCTTGTCTGGGCATTACCCAGCATGCAACTGTGCCCAGATGGGGCTTCCTGCTGAGCACTTCTTCATGACAGTATACTCTCCTCCTCTAAGGACTGAATACATGAGGACCAGGCACAGCTATTAATGCTGTAGAACCACTCATTGAAGCAAATGAGCCACATCTTGTTCCGGGGAAGAAATTGTTTTCCAAATCCCCAATCGTGTCTTTTAAACACTTCTAAGATACACTGAATGTCTGAAAAGGGCACAGGAGGAGTCTAACTACACAAAATTTGATAATAACAGTGCTGCCATGCCATTAGCACAATAATAACAAAACAAGAATTCCTGCCGCTAGTAATTAAACACTGCAACCGCACACAAATCTTCTCGAGAAACTACCAATTAATTGGCTGGCTATAATGTGTCATTCACCCCTCTGCGTGCACACCACCTGACACCTGAATCACACTCTAGGAGCAACCTCGGTCATCTGAGAGCTTCTGGACACTAAAACCTTAACAGGACATTCATTGTGTTTGCACGGTGAAAGTCAAAGGATGCAGGCTATGTAGATGCCTTGTTATTGAGCCTGCCGATAGATTTAGATGATACGAACATCGTGGGCAAGAGTTTCCGCTTTCGGCGCAATCGGCGATCCGGGCGCAAATTGCCTTCAAAATTGCGCTAGTTTTCAGAAGTGCTTTTTTTTTTTGCTCGCGTTTCCACTCAAACTCGTTTGCATATCGCCAAACGTAGAAGGATGTGTTGATGGGGTGAGATGAAGAGGGGTGGGAGGAGGCTCGTGTGGAGCATGAACACCAGCATGGACCTGTTGGTCCGAATGGCCTGTTTCTGGGCTGTAAGTACTTTGTAATACTTTGTAATTGTAAAATCTGCTTTGAATCAGTGCAATCGGGCAACATTTTAGAATGTTATTATTTTTTAATTTTGTATTAAAAAATTATTGGAAACGGTAGCATACTGGTTATGTCACTGGACTAGTAATCCAGAGGCCTGGACTAATGATCCGTGAAACATGAGTTCAAATCCCACCACAGCAGCTGGGGAATTTAAATTCAAATAATTAAATAAATTTGGAATAAAAAGCTAGTATCAGTAATGGTGACCATGTAACGACCGGATTGTTGTAAAAACTCATCTGGTTCACCAATGTCCTTTAGGGAAGGAAATCTGCCGTCCTTACCTGGTCTGGCCTATATGTGATTCCAGACCCACAGCAAATGCGATTGACTCTTAACTGCCCCTCTGAAATGGCCAAGCAAGCCACTCAGTCGTACCAAACTGCTACAAAGAAGTATCACCACACGGACTGCAGCAGTTCAAGAAGGTGGCTCACCACCACCTTCTCAAGGGCAACCAGAAATGGGCAATAAATGCTGGCTTTGCCAGCGACTCCCGTGAACGAATAAATAAAAATAAAGGAGGCGAGTATAAACACCGGCTTGGACCTGTTGGGCCGAATGGCCTGTTTCTGGGCTGTAAGTACTTTGTAATACTTTGTAATTGTAAAATCTGCCTTGAACCAGTGCAATCGGGCAGCATTTTAGAACGTAATTATTTTTAAATTTTGTATTTAAAAAAAAAATTCCTTCACGTATAAAAAGTGGTAACCTGATACAGTTTTATGAAAACAAATTCAGCTGACTTATTTTACAAAAATGAATTCCTGAACAGATGTAATGGGAAGGATTAATTGGCTATTACTAAAACAATAGTCAAATTAGTTTCCATCTAGGTTGCATGTTTTTTTTCAGCACAGTTCGCCCGAAATTGGCTAAACCAGCGCAAAAGAACAAGGAGTTTCAAGCGCAAATTGCGCTCAGCACAAAGTGAGTTTCCGCGATCTTTTGCGCTGGATTAAAAAAAGCTGAAAATGGGTTTATCACAAAAAATAAGCATTTTTAATCGGAGTGCCTAGTCCAGCACCTGTGAGAAACCCGATTTTAAATAACTGAAAATGACTTTAAAAAAACTATACAGAATCATTTGCTAGTTATATTGGTGATAATCAGTTTATTAGTAAATTAAAATAATATTTAAAAGCTTTTGAAACATGCCTATTAGTGTCTTTGCGCCTAAAAAAAAGCTTAATTTTAAGAGCCTCCTCGAAGGCCCGCAAGCAGGTGCAATTAGCGGAAACTCGCCATGGTGATTAATTCATCCTGGCCGGATTTGTGGGTGGGGCCGTTTTCTAATGCAATGTTTTTTAAACCAGCGCAAAAGATCGCGGAAACTCACTTTGTGCTAAACGCAATTTGCGCTTGAAACTCCTTGTTCTTTTGCGCTGATTTAGCCAATTTCGGGCGAATTGTGCTTGGAAAAAAACCATGCAACCTAGATGGAAACTAATTTGACTATTGTCTTAGTAATAGCCAATTAATCCTTCCCATTACATCTGTTCAGGAATTCATTTTTGTAAAATAAGTCCTGACTTTTGGCCAGTACCACATGTTATCTTTTACTCAGCATGTGACATACTTTGCAAAGTTTAAAGCAGACTTTTGATGAGAAGGCTGAGTTAAGTGGCCTTAGAGCTAGTTATTTTACTGTTCTGTGCTACTTGCCTGCAAATCCAGGTACACAAATACAGGTAGCATTTAGGTCCTTGCTGGTACAGGTGCCTCCATTCTGACAGCTGACATTGGCACAGGGATCCTTGTACAGGTCGCAGTGTTTACCTGGAAGTAAATAAATCAGTATTAAAACGTCCCAAGGTGCTTCACCGGAGCGTTATCAAACAAAATTTGACACCGAGCCACATAAGGAGATATTGGGGAAGGTGATAAAAGCTTGGTCAAAGAGGTAGGTTTTAAGGAGCGTCTTAAAGGAGGAGAGAGAGGCAGAGAGACATTGGCTGGGATTTTGCTCACCTCGGCGGGTCCGGGGCGGGCGGTGTCAGTGGCGGGTCACAGCCCCGCTGCTGGCTCCATCCCGCTCTGGAAAATGAATTTACGTTGATAGGGCTTGTTAAGCCCACCCAGCGGGTTTCCTGGTCCAATTAGAGGAAGAGGGTCTGGTGGCGTCATTCATGACGCATCATCAGCCGGTTTCCTTAAAGGGACCATGGCCACTTTACTTTTGACATTTGTGCTGTCAGTGTTCTACAGCATTGAAGTGCTGCAAACACTGACAATCACTGCACAGAGGCACAGGGCTGCACCCAGGTTCTCCCATGACTCCCTCCATATGCTTATGGAGGGAAGTCACAGCACGCAGGGAGGTTCTCTTCCCTTCCCATGGGTGAAAGAGACCTCCCCAGGAGATCAACACAGCCTGGTTGCACATTGCACAGGAGGTCACAAGCAGGGATGTCGTCAGGAGGACCTGGGTGCAGTGGTGCAAACGTTTCAATGATCTCATTATATCACGAAACATTAGTACAAAGCCACACTCACCTTCATCCTGCTGTGCCTCTCATCACATCCCCATCACTCCGCCTTCCCTACCCTACTCCTGCACATCCTTACTCACACCAACTTACCTTGCAACCCCACCCATCCCGCTCGCTCTATCTACATTATCACATCCCCATCTCACTAGCTACCCCTCACCCTCATCCTAGTCCAATCATACCAACTAGCAACACACAAGGGTAGGCACTTGGGTGTTTTATCATATGTTCATGTAAAGTTTCTGTTAATGTGCTGTCAAACATTGAAATCTTTATTTTCAACACTTTCCGTTCTTGGACAGATTTGTGTGCACCTTTGGAAGTGACTTAGTGAGTTGCAGTGAATGTGAGACATAACGGTACCCCCCACAATGGTGGTGAGTGTGAAAGGAATGGCTTGGACATTGTAGGGATGGTTTATGGTGTTGGTGTGGGGTGGTACCAACCTGGCGCATCATGTGGCAGCCAGGGTGTAAAGCGTCAAGTGAAGTAAATTTGGCCATGATGAGGCCATCCCTGGCCTCCCGGGCAGCAATGCGCTTGGGTGCTGATGCGCTCTGTCCTGTGCAGCATCAGGTGATTGTGGAGAAGGTTGGTGGTGGTGTTGGTGCTGCTGGTGTTGGGGCTGATCGTGATTGGATTCTGAGGACCAAGGTGAGACAGTATAAAGGGCCCCCATGTTGATGGAATAGATGGCAGGTGAAGTAGAGATGACAGAAGCATTCTATCAATGGTGAGAGAGTTCTTCCAATGAGGAGATACTGGATGGCGAGTGGAAAGTGGAAAGCCTGCAGAATCTGTGCTGGAAATGGACTGAGAAACAGCTTGTGGCTGAGAAAAGTGATGATCCGTCAGCTGGGAGCTTTTACTGTACATCTGAAGCTGTCAAGTAATCAGCTGGAGCAATGGCCACTGAACTCCCGCCTCAGGTTGACAACCGTGGTCCCCGAACAGCGTGGTTCCCGTGGCCATGAAGTTAAAGTCAAAAAGTAAGTTAAAAAAGCCTGTTAAGGATCTGTTAATGACATTATAATTAGTTCAATTGGGTCGCCCGCCACTGCCTGTCGGGTCTGCTCAGCGCTGACAGACCCGACATTGGGAAAGGCGCATTGTGGCGGGTTCCCGACCCGCTGTCCAAAAGAACACTTTCCCACCCGACCCGCCACCGATCCCGCACACTGACACCCCAGAAAATTCCGTCCGGAGTGTTTAGGGAGGGAATTCCAGAGCTTAGGGCCTAGGCAGCTGAAGGCACGGCCGCCAATGGTGGAGCAATTAAAATTGGGGATGCTCAAAAGGCCAGAATTTGAAGGAGCGCAGAGATCTCGGAGGGTTGTAGGGCTGTAGGAGATTACAGAGATAGGGAGAAGTAAGGCCATGGATGGATTTGCAAAAAAGGATGAGAATTTTAAAACTGAGGCATTGCTGGACTGGGAGGCAATGTAGGTCAGCGAGCACAGGGGTGGGTGATGGGTGAATGGGACTTGGTGCGAGTTAGGATTCTGGTGGTAGAGTTTTGGATGATTAGATCGATGGTTTCCAAGCAGCAGCTGCATTGCTTGCGGTTATAGAAAATATACAAAGAAAGAAAGACTTGCATTTATATAGCACCTTTCACAACCACTGGACGTTCCAAAGCACTTTACAGCGAATGAAGTACAAGCCAAAATCCACGGGCAGCGATCCTGGCGTAATCGCTGGTGCCCTCCAGCACTGAGCAGTGCAAGGAGTCCCTGCTCTGGCTTCATCTCCTTGGTTTCACAGGCCTTGTAAGGGGTGGACAGAGATTCCGCCCCTCATAAGGTTGACTGGGAAATCCTGGCATCGTAGAGACCCAGTGTAACCGGGTTCCTGCCTTTATCTGGTGGGTTCTCACGGTCTAACGCCATAACTCTGGTGGGAATCTAGCAGAACCCGCAAAGAAATTCAAGGCTAATAAATTTTAATGTGTCCTTTTCAGTTTTGAAATTGTTTTGAAACACAATTTAGGAAGAATTTCTGTTCTCGGAGAGAGATAAATTATTAGAAAAATCTGCCAGTAGAGGGTAAAACTTTAGAAATCTTGAAATTGAGTTTGAATGCTATAATGAGAGAATTCAGGTACCAGAGATGAGCTTGGATGAGCTAATGCCCTTTTCTCTTTCTTAACTTTTCTTTAATTTTCATATTAAAAAAAAACCCTTTGTCTTAATATTTTGGTTATTTCTCCCTACCCACGCTCAGTTTGTCTAGAAACATAGAAACATAGAAACATAGAAACTAGGAGCAGGAGTAGGCCATTCGGCCCGTCGAGCCTGCTCCACCATTCAATACGATCATGGCTGATCATCCAAATCCAGTACCCTGTCCCTGCTTTCTCACACAGAATCCCCATCGAGCCTGCACCGACACATATCCCACCCTATCCCCGTAACCCCACGTATTTAATTCCCCCTAACATATCCCTTCCTATCCTATCCCCGTAACCCCACATATTTAATCCCCCCCCCTAACACGAAGGGTCAATTTATCATAGCCAAATCAACCTAACCCGCACATTTTTTGGACTGTGGGAGGAAACCGGAGCACCCGGAGGAAACCCACGCAGACACGGGGAGAATGTGCAAACTCCACACAGACAGTCACCCGAGGCCAGATTCGAACCCGGGTCCCTGGCGCTGTCTACTATCAGGAGACCGGGGAGGTGAACTATCCCAGGCCTCTGCCCATGTTAAAATTCACCAGTTAAAACCAATTTTTGCACCGTCCCTCATCGCCCGACTGAGACTGGCTGCGTGCGGCTAGCAGACAGAATTACTCCCACCTACCGCTCTATGGTGCTGCAGGATGCGGTGCCAGTCCAATCTTGATGATCATTTAACTGCTGGCATGCAGCCATTTTGATACATACAAAAACAAGGGAGATGTAGCTTTTGACAGGGGAGTGAATGTCTGGGGTATTTCTATGATTAAGGGATAATCAGCATGGTGATAAAAAGCCATTATTGTGAGTTATTGTGTGTGGAGATGACTCAAGAACCAGCCACATCTGCTGTCGAATTACTGATGGTTTTCTGAATGCTCCGTATTGGTGATTATATTGTACTTAAAGAGTGGCAGAGGATAGGGTTGACATGGGAAGGGCAGCAGCTGTGGCAAGTCTGTGGCCTGAGGGAATGTAGCAGTTGCAGTGTCTTTTTTTTTGGAGAGAGTGTGGGATCTAATCCTCGTCTACTGAGCTTGTCTTAGGTCTATGCACAGGCTTCAGAAGGTGGTAAGGTGATGTGTTAAAGCAGGTATGGTAAGAGTCCCCTGAGATCAGAAAAAAAACCTGTTTGCTACAATGAGGTTTATCAGAACAAAGTGTGGAATAATGGGTTCCAACTGCAACTTAATTTCAGTTGTTTATTAACTCTAATTATTCAAGCTCCCCCCAATGAGTTTATCTACTGAATAGCTGAGCCATACAGTCTAGCAAGATTCCCCTGGTCTTTGCTGAGTGAGCTGACCCCTGCTGGGGTAGGAACACTACAGTTGGCCTTGGTCAATTTTCCTTTCCCTTTCCAAGATTCCTGGGGGGAAAAATTCGGTATCGCCCATTTTGGGGCGCTAATATCGGCCGGGCGCAAAGTTTAGCGCCCGGAGCTAATTACAGGAAACTTTTGTTTATCTGGCACCCAAATATCCGGAATTCTCGCTTAACCGGCAAAAATCATCCTCCGAAAACTCTCAAATAACCGGCAATGTTGCCGAGTCGCAGTCGAGTCTCCGCGAACGCCGAGTACTCCGAAAACTCCTCTCAAATAACCGGCAATGTTGCCGATCCCGAGTCCGAGTCCGAGTCCGCGAACGCCGATTTAGTCAGCAGGGGTAGTTTTCAAAAGTGCCACTACTCGGCCTCCTGGCGCTGTCGGAAGTCCGAAACACTGCAGTAGCAGGAGTTGATTCTCCCGCGCTGCCTGGAGTCTCTTCTAGAAACATAGAAACATAGAATCTAGGAGCAGGAGTAGGCCATTCGGCCCATCGAGCCTGCTCCACCATTCAATACGATCATGGCTGATCATTCAAATCCAGTACCCTGTCCCTGCTTTAATCCCCACAGTACACATATCCCACCCTACCCCCGTAACCCCACGTATTTAATTCCCCCTAACATATCCCATCCTATCCCCATAACCCCACATATTTAATCCCCCCCTAACACTAAGGGTCAATTTATCATAGCCAAATCAACCTAATGATCGGCCATTTTGCTGTGTGTCTCCCACGATGCTGGTACTGTAGTCTCTTCTGATCCACCATTTTGCTGTGTGTCTCCCACGCTGCTGGTACTGTAGTCTCTTCTGATACACCATTTTACTGTGTGTCTCCCACGCTGCTGGTACTGTAGTCTCTTCTGATACACCATTTTACTGTGTGTCTGCCACGCTGCTGGTAGTCTCTTCCTAGCCACCATTGTTCTGTGTGTCTTTCCATCTTCATCGGCAATTATCTCCTCCATCTTGCATTATGGAATTCCCAAAAGCTGGTCCAAGCAAAAGGAAGAGAGTGGTCTTAACTTTAAAACAGAAAATCGAGATATGCCAACGACTAGAAAGGGGAGAGAAGCGTATCAACATTATGAATGAATTCAAAATCGGTTCGTCAACAATCTACGACATCAAATCGCAGAAGGATAAGCTGCTCAAGTTTTATTCAAGCTCGGAGACATCTAAGAGTGTAGAGAAACGGCGTATGCTTCATAAGCCTAAGCTTGAAGAGCTGGATACCGTGCTTTATGAATGGTTTTCTCTTAAGCGTTCAGAGGGTGTTCCAATTTCCGGACCCATGCTAATCGAGAAAGCGAAGGATTTCTACGAAAGGATGGAGCTCACTGACAAGTGTGCTTTCTCCGAGGGATGGCTAACGTGCTTCAAGTTACGGCACGGGATACGACGACTCGATATTTCCGGGGAGAAGAAATCAGCTGATCACGACGCCGCAGAAGAATACTGCGATTATTTCAATCGGATTGTGCAGCAACATGATTTGTTGCCAGCACAGATATACAATGCCGATGAAACTGGCTTGTTTTGGAGGTTTTTGCCAGAATCAACGCTTGCTGGGGCTAGTGAGGCTAATGCTTCAGGTTACAAGAAAAATAAAGATCGTGTAACCGTGCTAACATGTGCGAACGCTGCTGGATCACACCGGGTTAAACTTCTTGTTATCGGGAAGTATAAAAATCCCCGTGCATTTAAAAATGTGAGGCACTTACCTGTTGAGTACAAAGCTCAAAAAAATGCTTGGATGGATAAGGAAATCTTCTCCGATTGGTTCCATCATATTTTTGTTCCATCTGTGAGGGAACATTTCCGCAAAATAGGGAAACCTGAAGATAGCAAATGCATTTTATTGCTTGATAATTGCAGAGCCCATCCGCATGAATCCCAGTTGGTTTCGGGAAATATTTTCACCATTTATTTGCCACCAAATGTAACTTCTCTCATCCAACCCATGGACCAGGGCGTTATCCAAAATCTGAAGTGTCATAACAAGAAAGACTTCCTACGTAAACTGATAAGCCAAGATGACAATATTCAAGAATTGCAGAAGGAATACAATATTAAAGATGCCATCTATAATGTTGCATGTTCCTGGAAATTGGTGAAAGGTCACACTCTGAGGCAAGCCTGGCGCAAATTGTGGCCTTCTGTAATGTTTGCTGAAGGTTCTTCTTCAGAGGAGGAATTTCATGGGTTCAGTGTTCGTCCCAAGAAGAGTACAATAATGGAAATGGCTGGAATGGTGAAAAATGCAGGCCCAGCAAACCCTCTACGTCACCTCAGTGAAAGTGATATCGAGCAGTGGGTTGATGCAGATAGAGAAGTTGGTGTTGTGCATATGCTAAGTGATGATGAAATAATTGAGAATGTTTTGAATCCAAAGAAAGAAAAGGAAAGCGAGATGGAAAGTGAAGAGGATGAGATTTCTGAAGAAGAGAAGATTTCTTGGGCTAAAGCTGCAGAAGGATTTTCTTCAATCCTCAAATTTGCTGAAAGGCAGAATTGCTACTCTGCACAAGAAGTTATGCAACTCCATATTCTGCATTCCACCTTTCTACAGAAAAGGCAAGAGTCCACTAAGCAAACCGACATCCGCAACATGTTTAAGAAAGCTTCCAAAAGAGTCGCAGCAGCGGAAGTGCCTGAAGAATCTGTGGCATCGGTGGAACTGCGTGATCCTGATGACCCAGCTGGCACGGATATTTCTGATGAACCAGATGACTCGGAATAAGTGTACAGTCAACTACAGTACTGTAGACAGTCGTTTATAAGTTTTGTTTTACTGTTAAGTAATTAAAGAGTTATGGATTACCCTCAACTGGCAGTACTGTACTTAATCAAGCATCTTCCACTATCCATTTAACACAACATTCTGTAGGTGAGTACCCAAATACTGTATACTGCACATTTCTTGATTTATTTATTTTTCTTTGTTAAAAATAGCCTCGGTAGATATAACTCTCTGTTATCCGGTACTTTCGATAAACCGGCACCACGCCGGTCCCGTCGGTGCCGGTTAATAAAGAGTTTCCTGTATCGCCTCCGACTGCAAAATGCGCCTCTATCGCCCCTGGAGGTGATTTGAGCGCTAAATCAGATGCTACACACCTCTCTTAAGGCGCAAACGTCAGGGAGTGAGGCGCTACCTCAGAACGCTACCGAAGCTCAGGCGATGCCGATTACCATGGAAGCCAGACAGACTGGCGCCGTCCAGTTCTTCAAGGGGAGGGGCCATCTTGCTGACCAGCCACACCCTGCTCATTGCAGCCTTGAATCTCGGCCTGGAGAGACCTCAAAAGCAATTGTGTTGGAACCACTAATGGATAGGCCCAGGGAAAGAGCTCGGCGCTTAGGAACCACAAAAGTGGGGCTGAGGGCCAAAACACCTCAGGACAGCGTTAAAACCAAAAATGTTGCCGACAAGAAAAGGCAGGAAATGCCCGCCTTTAAATAGCGCTCCTCCAGCCCCTTCCCGACTTGAACACATTCCCCTCTACCTGTTGTTCCTAGGGGCAGGCGCTAAGGCAGGGGGCTCGACTCAATATCCGGTCCGGGGGGCTACTGTGGTGTTGCACACTTGACTGACGTCACGATCTGCAGGCGCAGGAGATCGTGGTGGTAGTGTTTAGCGCCGCCGCAAAACTGGTCAATTTTGTGAGCGCCGCTAAAAGCGCCGCGCTCGGACGCTCAGTTCCTAGCACCCCGTTAGCGCCCCCGGGAGGCGCTAACCAACCGAATTTTTCCCCCCGGTCTTGATCACTATCCAGTGTGCATGTCAGGATAGAATAGGATATAAGTTCAGAAATGTTATTCAGATCTATGCATTTTTCTATTCTATTTTATTTATGCATTTTATTTTTATCTTCCTTTCTTTTGGTCTAGTTTGTAATGTATTTTCTGCCACCTTTGGGTTCTCCACCTCCTGCCTCATACGATATTCTAGCTGGGCAAGATTAGCTTCTCTGAGACTTCCATCAATGCTCTTCTGCAACTCACTGCTGATGTACAAGAGTGGCCCGGAGGCTAGCAACTCTCCCTCTCGTTCTCCCTCCCTGTGGGGAACTGCTTGGCCTCTTTATGAGAACAATGTGACCAGGAAAATTGCTGCATGGGGACATGTAGGAGCAGGCCTCTACCATCTCTATGGAAAGCAACGCATTTGATCTGAATGAAAACATAAATGCACTTTGAAAGCTTACACTTTCAGTAGTCAAAGAGTTAAAGGTATATTCTTCTGCAGGAATAAGGGAATTTATTCAATGACCCAACATGTGTGCCTTAAAGACATAGACTCCCATTGACCTACCTTCATACTCAGCAGGGCACAGGCATTCATACCCATTTACCAAGTCATTGCAGGTGCCCGAGTTCTGACAAGGTACTGAAAGGCATTCATTGTATTCCTCCTCACAATACAGACCATGGTAACCTGCGGAGAACCAAATCTTCATACTTAAATCGTAACATAATAACATGCACTCATGGCAATGACTGCTTCAAACTGCAGCTGAAGGTGAGCCTGAAGGCAAAAGACAGTAACTGATCTACATTAATAATGTATGAATCAATTCTACATAAATATGACCCGAAGTACAGCTATGGGCAACTTTGTGCTGTGGTCTTGCACCATATAGGTACTGGATTGAGGTTGCCCAAACTAACTTCAGTTATTGTAAGAAAACAAGACAATTCCACCCCAGATAATGATTATCTATATTTTATTTACTGAATTATTTTAGAGAAAATGTCGCTGTTGGTATGTTTTTAAAATTGTCAAATAATTACAAAATAATTTATATTGATAAATTTACTCAAAGGATGACAAACAGAATGAGCTACCAGGCAACGTACTGGAATAAAAGGCATTTGGGGAGTTCAAAGTGCAGTGGAATACTAAAGAGACAAGACAGGCTGAATGGCTTCTTGTCCGTGACTGCTTTATGCTCTTATGTGCATTCTTCAGAAAGGAAGAGACCTGTTTCAGATAGGGAGATCGAAATAGTGTCCCAGTTTGACCTGCACCACTGTGATTACATGCGGCATTTTATCTATACCTTTACACACTGACTAAAATATGCCTCTTGGAAAGCTTCACCTCTGCTCATAAATTAATGATGCGGAGATGCCGGTGTTGGACTGGGGTGGACAAAATTGAGAGGTCGCACAACACCAGGTTATAGTCCAACAGTTTTATTTGAAATCACAAGCTTTCGGAGCTATCGATTGCTCCTTCCTCAGGTGAGGAAGGAGCAATCGATAGCTCCGAAAGCTTGTGATTTCAAATAAAACTGTTGGACTATAACCTGGTGTTGTGCGACCTCTCATAAATTAATGCCCCACCTTACTTATCAAGAATAGTTTTTATATTTGTTCTCGGGATGTGGGCAACGCTGGCAAGGCTGCGTTTATTGCGCATATATTGCCCATCCTTTCAAATTGCTTCTGTGCTGAGGAAAGCACTAAATGTTTCCATAGCAGCACTTTACAAACAGGAGGAAATCTACCTCTGGGCAATGACTCAATTTAAAGAGAATTTGTGAAAACAAACAGATTTCCACCCCAGTTTATTCCGGGAACCTTTTTCAAAATGGGTTACACTATGAGGAAAATGCACTCCATCGCATCTTCTGCGCTGTGAACTTTGGTGGTGAGTTTTTGTCTGAGTGTTCACTCAAAGTCTAGAAGAAAAACAGATTAGTAGTGAGAGACCCAACTGATATGGGCAATTGCATTATCAAATCACTAGTGCTTTAATCTAGTCATTTTTCTTGATGGAAATATAACGTCTTCCTGGAAACTTCAACATGGAGGTGATGCCCCTCAATTTCTGTATTTACATCTTTGAATGTTCTCCATTCCAAGCCCTGCCACTGAATCACATCTGAAGTCCCAATAGATTAAAAATGGAAGAAACTGGGGCAAACCTAACTAGATCTGAATTAGTTGGATGGAGCTGTTATCAGGTTCAGAAGTAGCCGTTGCATAATCCACAATGCACCGATTCAGTCTCCTGAGCACTCCTTTGGATCCTTAGTAGTTGAAAAAGAGGATTTTTTTTCTCTGTTGTTTTGCTACACTTTCTAACCAGTGATTACTATAACCTAGTTCCACCCGCATGTTACATAAATGATAAACAAAATTTATATTGGAACTATAACAGGAAAGATTTTTTTCGATAAAAATGCAACTGTGACAGCTCTGTGCACGTCAGTACAGCTTGGTCAGTAGATGGCAGTATTAAACCACAATACGTTTATTTTGGTGCAAAAAACCCAGAAAATGCTGGAAACACTCAGCCGGTCAGGCAACATCTATAGAGAGAACAGAGAAGTTAACATTTCAGGTGTGGCCCTTTCGTCATCAAGAAGGGTCCGCACCCGAAAGGTTAACTCATCTGTTGAGCTAGTGTCCAACACAACCCACAGATAAAAGCAGAACATATTGCCCCCAAGTGCCCACACAGCATGTCTGTGGTGACCTCGGTCATGATTTTTATGACTTCTGACATTTTTAATTACGTCTAATGCATTATTTTCCCCCAGGACAAATTACCACCTTAACCATGGCATTAGCTTACAAGTTACTGTTGCCGATATGAATAGATGCGTTCTTAACGCATTTGTATGACATTACTCTGGGTTAATGCCTCCACTAAAATACTACCTGACTCTACCTGACGAAGGGGCAACAGCTCCGAAAGCTTGTAATTTTAAATAAATCTGTTGGACTATAACCTGGTGTTGTGCGACTTCTCATTTTTGTCCGCTAAAATAGTGGACAAAGGAATGTCATATTAATGTGTTCAGCATCTGCTTGCCAATATTACCAACAGTAATGTCTAGGCCATCGTCTCTATATCACTTAATGAACAACAGTATAACCATTGGGTAAGCTGTTGACACTGCTCCTTCTGAGTAGTTCTGTTCCCAAATAATCGCATGTGTGCGATATACTGTGCAGCATAATAAATAGTGTCTGGACGAATGACATATTATGCACATTTGAGCAGGATCTTACATAGCTTCTTTTTATTAAAATAACTTTCTATGCAGCATGTATGACAAACATCATATTTCAATTACATTTTTTATATTCTGATTTTTCTCCTTATTTATTCTCATTAAAATTATTTCTCTCCCCTTTTTTAGATTTCCCTTGTGCCATGTGTCAATCATTTTTTGCCTGCAAGAGCAGGCGACTAACCTGCTCCCAAATCTCTAACAATGGTGCTCGTGAGCCAGCCACAAGTCTGGGAGACTTGTCTCCTGATTGTGCCTCATTCAGTAGCATGTTTGAGATTGTTAGCTTGCCACTGGAGAAACAAGAGGGCCCATGTATAACCAATCCTTGCTACAGTGCTTGGACCACTAATGGGCTGCACTGTCAAGCCGATAGTATAATTTGGCTCTAAATTGTTAGACTCAATGAGGGTAATTTTGACAATGCACGATAGCGTAAAATGGATGATAGCGATAGAAATAAAAATCGGGAGAGATATAAAATGGGCTGCCGATTCGCTATTGCTATCGCACAAAGTCCAAATTAACGCCAATCAGACACCACAGAGTGTAGGAAATAATAATGTCCCATTGATGAAGTGGGGTCCAGTCTTTTGAAATTAGAGTTAAGGCACATTATTGGGGCAGTACAAAGAGTTCTGAATATACCAACTGAACCCCCTCAATTAGATCATTACCTTGCACCTTGCTTTGTTATGCTAGGCTAATAAAAGAAATACAATGGATCTTGATAAGCCAAAGTTAACTTTTCCTATCACCTGTCTATGGAAGTGGGTGGAATGAAACTGCAGTTGATTCATTAACATGGACAGAGGGGGAGAAATTCAGTTGGTTAGCGCCTCCCGTTAGCGCCTGGTGGGGGCGCTAACGGGGCGCTAATGAAGTAGCAGCGGGGCGAGGCGATTCCAGCGCCGCACGCCAAATCCAATTGCCCCTTAGCGCCGCCGCTAACAGTTAGTGCCTGGGGCTTTAGCGCCAGGCAGATCATGACGTCAGTGAGCGTGCAACGCTCACTGAGCGCCCAATCTGCCAAATTGATTATCGCCCCCTGCCTTAGCGCCTCACCCCGACAACGACAGGAAGAGGAGGCATGAAGCAGGCGGATGGCGGCTCTAGGGGCAGTATTTAAAGGGATGAGTTGCAGCTGTCAGGTTAGTGCTGTTTCACTGCTTCCTTGTCAGTTTGCGATTGTACAAGAGTTTAATTCAGTCATTTAAAGGTTCTTTAGTATCAGGAGTGTTGTGGCTACGAAAAATTTGTTACATTTATTCTGACAAAATTTCAAAGTGCTACATATCGTTACATTAATGGGGGATGTACTGGCAGTCGACCTCACCCGCCAGGATCTACAGCGGAGGCAGCGAGAAAGATTGCAAGATGTGGCCAGAGGGAGGAGGAGGGCCATCAGGGCTCTCAACAGGAGGCCTTACCCTCTGAGGTTATTCCGAGAGCACTTCTCCTAGCTCCAATTAAGCGAGGAGCAATGCATTAGAAGGCTCCACTTCAGCAAGGAGGTGGTCACAGAACTCTGCCACCTCCTGCGACCAGAACTCGAGCCTCAGATCAGGTTGACCACGGTACTCTCAGTGGCAGTTAAGCTCACCGTCGCCCTCAATTTCTTTGCGAGCGGTTCCTTCCACTCTGCAACAGGAGATATAGTGAACATCTCACAGTCCGCCATCCATCGCTGCATCCAGGAGGTCACAGAGGCTCTCTACAGTAGGAGAAGTGACAGAGGCGGCGGACCTGGGTGGAGCAACAGCGGCGAGGCGGCGGCGGTAAAAGGCGGCAGCGACCAGGTAGGCTTTCACCAAGCCGAGAGCAGGAGAGAGGTAAAAAATAATCGAAGTGTGACGTCACCAGAAAGCAGGTAAGTGATTGGTTGGTGAGTATTTCTCTTTTTTTTTATACAAAACTTCAATTTTATTGTTTCTCGGGTATCTGTGGTGTAGCAGAGACTGCTGGCATAAATTAACTGAAGGGTAAATAATACATTTTTAATTAATTACATAGAATGGGAGAGCAGGTGATGTGTTACTGCTGCAATATGTGGGAGCTGGTGGACACCATTGATGTTCACGGTGAACACATTTGCAGTAAGTGTTGGCTGCTCGAGGAACTCCGGCTCCGTGTTGATGAGCTGGAGTCCGAGCTTCAAACACTGCGACACATCAGGGAGGGGGAGAGTTACCTGGACTCCGTGTTTCAGGAGGTAGTCACACCAATTAGAGTAACTAATTCAGAAGTAGCCCGTGGTCAGGGACAGGAAGGTGTGACTACGAGTGAGGCAGGTACAGGGATCCAGGAGGTAGTGTTGGAGGAGCCGCAGCCCTTGCTCTTGTCCAACAGGTTCGAGGCTCTTACTCCCTGTGTGGATAGGAGCGGGGACTGCAGGGAGGATGAGCAACCTGGCCACAGCACCGTGGTAAGGGGGGCCATTCAAGTGGGGGGAGTAAAAAGAAATGTTGTAGTGGTAGGGGATAGTATCATTAGGGGGATAGATAGGGTTCTTTGCAGCCAAGAGCGAGAGTCCCGAAGGCTGTGTTGCCTGCCCGGTGCCAGGGTTAAGGACATCTCCTCTGGGCTGGAGAGAAACTTGGAGTGGGAGGGGGAGGATCCAGTTGTCGTGGTCCATGTTGGTACCAATGACATAGATAGGACAAGGAAAGAGGTTCTGCTGAGGGAGTTTGAGCAGCTAGGGGCCAAATTAAAAAGCAGAACCTCGAGGGTAATAATCTCTGGATTACTACCTGAGCCACGAGCAAATTTGGCTAGGGTAAATAAAATCAGGGAGTTGAATGCGTGGCTCAAAGACTGGTGTGGGAAAAATGGGTTTTGCTTCTTGGGACACTGGCACCAGTACTGGGGCAGGAGAGAGCTGTTCCGTTGGGACGGACTTCACTTGGCCAGTGCTGGGACTAGTGTCCTGGCGAATCGAATAACTAGGGCTGTGGAGAGGGCTTTAAACTAATTAGTGGGGGGGAGGTTTCAAGAGAGCAAAAAATAAAAATGACAACAGAGAGGGTCATAGACATAGGTAGCAGTAGGGGAATCACAAATCAGAGCGTGGCAGGAAGGGACAGAGTGTGTGGAGTAAAAGGTAAACTGGTAAAAAGTGAAAAAGCAGGAACTAAGTGCCACAAAGCATATTTGAAAGTTCTCTATCTGAATGCACGTAGCATTCGTAACAAAATAGACGAGTTAATGGCACAAATAACTACATATGGTTATGATATTGTGGCCATTACAGAAACATGGCTGCAGGGTGACAATGCCTGGGAATTAAACATACCAGGTTATTTAACGATCAGGAAGGACAGGCAGGAAGGAAGGGGAGGTGGAGTGGCTATGTTAATAAAGGAAGGAATCACTGTAATACAGAGTAATGATATTGGGTCAAAAAATCATGATAATGAAACAGTTTGGGTGGAGATAAGGAATAATAAGGGGAAAAAAACATTAGTGGGCGTAGTCTATAGGCCTCCGAACAGTTGCAACTCTATTGGACGGAGTATCAATCAGGAAATAGTTGAGGCATGTAATAAGGGAACATCTATAATTATGGGGGATTTTAACTATCATATTAATTGGACAAATCAAATGGGGCAGGGCTGCCTTGAGGATGAGTTCATTGAGTGTATTAGGGATGGGTTTCTTGAGCAGTATGTAACTGAACCGACCAGGGGGCAAGCAACCTTAGATCTGGTCCTGTGTAACGAGACAGGATTAATTAAAAATGTCCTAGTAAAGGATCCCCTTGGAATGAGTGACCATAACATGGTTGAAGTCCATATTCAATTAGAGGGTGAGAAGGTTGGATCTCAAACAAGCGTGCTAAGCTTGAATAAAGGAGACTATGAAGGTATGCGAGCGGAATTGAGTAGAGTGGATTGGGAAAATAGATTAAAGGGTAAGACGACACATGATCAGTGGTGTACATTCAAGGAGTTATTTTACAACTTCCAAAAAAAATATATTCCACTGAAAAGAAAAGGGTGTAAAAGAAAGGACAGTCATCCGTGGCTATGTAAAGAAATTAAGGATAGTATTCGACTAAAAACAAGGGCATATAAGGTAGCGAAATCTAGTGGGAGGACAGAGGATTGGGAAAACTTTAAAAGGCAGCAAAAAATAACAAAAAGATTGATTAAGAAAGGGAAGATAGATTATGAAAGTAAATTAGCAAAAAATATAAAAACAGATAGTAAGAGTTTTTATAGTTATATAAAAAGAAAAAGGGTGGCTAAAGTAAATGTTGGTCCCTTAGAGGATGAGACCGGGAAATTAATGGTGGGAAATATGGAGATGGCAAAAACACTGAATGAATATTTTGTATCAGTCTTTACAGTAGAGGACACTAAGAATATCCCAACACTGGACAAACAGGGGGCTATAGGGGGAGAGGAGCTAAACACGATCAAAATCACTAAGGAAGTGGTACTCGGTAAAATAATGGGACTCAAGGCGGATAAATCACCTGGACCTGATGGCTTACATCCTAGAGTCTTGAAGGAAGTGGCGGTAGGGATTGTAGATGCATTGGTAATAATTTTTCAAAACTCCCTGGATTCCGCTAAGGTCCCGGCAGACTGGAAAACTGCTAATGTAACACCCTTATTTAAAAAGGGCAGTAGACAGAAGGCTGGTAACTATAGACCGGTTAGCCTAACATCTGTGGTAGGTAAAATTTTGGAGTCCATTATTAAGGAAACAGTAACAGGACATTTGGATAATCATAATTTAATAGGACAAAGTCAGCATGGTTTTACGAAGGGGAAGTCATGTTTGACAAATTTGCTGGAGTTCTTTGAGGAAGTAACATATAGAGTGGATAAAGGGGAACCAGTGGACGTAGTGTATTTAGACTTCCAAAAGGCATTTGACAAGGTGCCACACAAAAGATTATTGCTTAAGGTAAAAAATCACGGGATTGGGGGTAATATTCTGGCATGGATAGAGGATTGGCTATCTAACAGAAAGCAAAGAGTTGGGATAAATGGTTCATTCTCAGACTGGCAATCAGTAACTAGTGGTGTTCCACAGGGGTCAGTGCTGGGTCCCCAACTCTTCACAATCTATATTAACGATTTGGAGGAAGGGACCAAGTGTAACATATCAAAATTTGCAGATGATACAAAGATGGGAGGGAAAGTAGTGAGTGAGGAGGACATAAAAAAACTGCAAGGGGACATAGACAGGCTAAGTAAGTGGGCAGAGATTTGGCAGATGGAATACAACACTGGAAAGTGTGAGGTGATGCACTTTGGCAGGAAAAATCCTAGAGCAATTTATTATCTTAATGGCAAGAAACTGGAGAGTACTGAAGTGCAAAGGGATCTGGGGGTCCTGGTGCACGAAACTCAAAAGGTTAGTATGCAGGTGCAGCAAGTGATTAAGAAGGCAAATGGAATGTTGGCTTTCATTGCTAGGGGGATAGAATATAAAAATAGGGAGGTATTGCTTCAGTTGTACAAGGTATTGGTGAGACCGCACCTGGAATACTGCATACAGTTTTGGTGTCCTTACTTAAGGAAAGACATCCTTGCTCTCGAGGCAGTGCAAAAAAGGTTCACTCGGTTAATCCCGGGGATGAGGGGGTGGTCATATGAGGAGAGGTTGGGTAGATTGGGACTCTACTCATTGGAGTTCAGAAGAATGAGAGGCGATCTTATTGAAACATATAAGATTGTGAAGGGGTTGGATCGGGTGGATGCGGGGAGGATGTTCCCGATGACGGGTGAGACGAGAACTAGGGGACATAGTCTTAGAATAAGGGGCTGCTCTTTCAAAACTGAGATGAGGAGGAACTACTTCACTCAGAGGGTGGTAGGTCCATGGAATATGCTGCCACAAAAAGCTGTAGAAGCTACAACATTAATTAAATTTAAAACAGAAATAGACAGTTTCCTAGAAGTAAAGGGCATTAAGGGTTACGGGGAGCGGGCAGGAATTTGGACATGAGTCTAGGTTCGGATCGGTCATGGCCCTGTGGGTAGTGGAGCGGGCCCAGGGACTGTGTAGCCTGATTCTGCTCCTATTTCGTGTGTGCAATTCTGTTAGATGCAGGAGATGGTTCTGTGATAGATAGTAGATTGGCGGTTAGGATCAGATCAGCCATGATCTTATTGAATGGCGGAGCAGGCTCGAGGGGCCGATTGGCCTACTCCTGCTCCTATTTCTTATGTTCTTATGTATGTTCTTACATTTCTTTCCCCATCACCAGAGAGAAGCAGGACAAATGAGCATGTGGCTTTGCCAGGATAGCGGGCTTCCTCATGGTGCAGGGCACCATTGACTGCATCCATGTGGCTTTGCGGGCACCGCATAACAATCCTGAGGTCTTTCATAACCGCGAAGGCTACCGCTCACTTAATGTGCAGTTGGTGTGCGACCACAGACAGCGAATCCTCAATGTCAATGCCTGCTATCCTGGCAGCAGCCACAATGCCTTCATCCTGCGCCAGACTGGTGTGCCCGCACTCTTCCAGTCGCCATTTCTCCGACCTCCAATTAAGCGAGGAGCAGTGCATTAGAAGGCTCTGCTTCAGCAAGGCTGTGGTCACCGAACTCTGCCATCTCCTGCAACTAGCTACCACATCAAGCTCGCGGCTGGCTGGTCGGAGACAAGGGCTATCCACTCTCCACCTGGCTCATGACTCCCCTCTGCAACCCCAACACTCCTGCTCAGCACTCATTTAATGAGAGCCATGCTGCCACCAGGAACATCAATGAGCAGACCATCGGGGTGCTCAAGCAACGGTTCTGCTGCCTTGACCGTTCGGGAGGAGCCCACCAGTACTCGGCGGAGCGGGTGTCCCATTTCGTTGTGGTCTGTGGCATGCTCCACAACTTGGCCATCATGAGGGCCCAGCCCTTACCACCAGGGATTGCGGGGCCACCTCAGGGAGGAGGAAGAGGGAGAGGAGGAGGAGGAGGATGATGAGGACGAGGAGGAAGAGGAGCGAGGGAGGAGGAGGAGGAACAGGAGCGAGGGAGGAGGCAGCCACTCAATCAGCCTTCTGGAAGGGTGGTCCGTGATCGCCTCATCAGACTGCGGTTCCAATAAATTAAACCCCAGATCCCCGTTGCTCACCACATCCCAATCATTCCATCCCTGTTGCAGGCTATATCACAGTGCAAAGCTCAAATGAGAGACACCACAAAATGATCCAAAGCTAATTAATACATTTATCAATAATCAGTGAACACATATTTACAACATCAATATTAGCTACTCACCCTGTGCAATCCCTTAGTGCCTCTCGTTACAGTGCCTTTGCCTACTCTAGTGCTCGAAGTGTTGGCCCAGTGGCTGCAGCACGGCTGGTGGAAGGCTGCTGAGTGTCCGTGCGGGAGACTTCAGATGGCCTTGCAGGACGCCCTCGACCAGCTCTGGGCCTGGAAGGCCCGGCTGTAGACTGCACCACCTCAGTATGGGCGGCAGCAGTCTGGGCTCGTTGGATGACAGGCAGCGACAAGGGCAATGGCGGAGTGGCAGGTGGTGGGAGCAGGAATGCTGTCATCCTGAGAGAGGACAGCAGCTTCCTGCTCCACTGACCCACTCCTACTCCCCCAGGGCAGCACCACAGCATCACTACCAGTCTGTTGGAGCACAGATTGCTGGCCTGCTGCGACACCGTGAAAGCCCCGATGGATGGTGGTCGACCCAGCCACGATGGCAGCAGTCAGAGCTTGCGTGGCATCAAGCTGAGACTGCATGGGAGCAGTCTGAGAATCGATGGCACCAAGCATAGACTGCATTACAGCACTAAGACGTTGCGTGGCTTCCACCTGCGCTGCAATGGAAGCTGCGACATTGCCCATCAGACGTGGCATGAGGTCTGGGTTGCCACGGTCTCTCTGGGAGTCCACCATCCTTTGCAGACTGCAAATGATGGGCTCCATGATGTGCGCAGAGCTCTGTGCAATGTTGGAGGCAGACTCCTCCAAGCTCCTTACCATTGCCGAGAGGCTCTCGGGCACCCTTGCCATTGCACCTATCATCTCTGTGCATGCCCATCACCCTTCTTCTAAATGCCTCCCCATTGAGATCCTCATCTGAGTCCTGTGCAGCAGAACTCGCGTGTGAACTAGCCCTCCGGGGAGCTGGCCTCCGAGCTACCCTTTCCCCTGGCCTTGCTGAAGCCCACTCATCCCCAGTGCCTCACCCTGTGCAGATCCCGCTACTGGACTAGCCTCTAAAGAACGCATAGTACCAGTATCTGAGCTGGTGCCTGCGGGTGAGACATGCAGTGACGCGGTGTGTGTTCTTCTTCCTCCTCTTCTCCCGCCTCGCTCTCTACGGTACCCTCAGGGACAGGTTGCTCAGGTGCTTGCTTATTATCTGAAAGCATAAAGGCACAAGAGTCAGGTTAAGGTGAGGGGGCAGGAAGGGAGAAAGGCATGCATACAGCATGATTAGCTGGAAAGTGGGAAAGGCCTGTGAGGTGAGGGGGAAGTGGGATGTGAGAAGAAGGAGTAGGGATAAACATATGTTGTCCCCAAGAGGGTCAACGTTGCCAGTGGCCACGGCGCCCACCACCTGATGCCCAATGATTTGCAGCACTCTTTCCTCCAGCTCAGCTTGTCCCCCGCCTGTGTGCTCCTGCTCCCTCCTGTTGTGAGTGACCTTGGCCTGCAAGGGAGAGGAAAGTGTGTGAGTGAGTGTGGAGCAATGTGTTTGGGTGATGTGCTTGCCATAGTTGAATAGCTGTCATTGTGTGCAAGATGTGAGTGTTGGCAGGTGGAGATTGTTGGTGGGTGAGTGCTGGGGGTGTGGTGCTTCGGGCAGTGTGTGCAGACTGTAGTTCAGATGGTTGTATGTAGCAACTGTTGAAGCATTGACTCACCCTGACCTCCCGAGTGATGTTGTTAAATTCCTTCCTGCACTGTGTGTGGGTCCTGGGGACCACAGTGCTGCCCGAGACATACTGGGCTACCTCCTTCCACATGGTGTGGAAGACTTGCGGTGAGGGCCTCCTGCCACTTGCCGGGTACAGCACCGCCCTCCGTCTCTCCACAGCGAGGACCAAGACCTCCAATTCTTGGTCGCAGAATCTGCGCGCTCTCTCCCTGGGCCATTGATCTGCTATAATGACACCTCCTTCAGTGGTCCGGTTCCTTCTCCTTGGCCTTCTGCTGCTGGCTGAGACAGCTGCAGAACCAGCAATGCTGAGAATGAGGTTCTGCAGCATGAATGAACCTCCCTTTTTAAGAACTGGAAAGAGCCTGTGGCAATGATGACTAGCGATTAGACTGCACCTGAAATTGCTAAGTGCTTTGAGTCTAACGCCACTGAGCTAGGTCATTAGCGCTTCCTTTCTTTGAGCGATAACACTGAATTTTGCCTGGCACTAAATCTCAAACTTTTCCAAAGTTAGCGCCCACTCTTGGGCTATAATGAATTTCTCCCCCAGAGTCTTATTTTATTTAGGTTAGAGTCCCAGTTCTATTTTTATGACCCATTTCAATCAGAATTCTTGCTCAAGTTAGATTCAGAGTAAAAACAGAAAATGCTGGAAATACTCAGCAGGTCAGGCAGCATCTGTGGAGAGAGAAACAGAGTTAGCGTTTCAGGTCGATGACCCTTCGTCAGAACTGGAGATGGAACAGGTTTTTAAGCAAGTGCAGGGGCAGGGAAAGGGGGGAGGGGAGGAAAGAACAAAAGGGAAGGTCTGTGATAGGATGGAAGGCAGGAGAGATTAAGAGACAAAAGGGATGATGGTGCAGGCAAAATGAGATGGTAAAAGGGATTTTGCCGTGCACCATCATCCCTTTTGTCTCTTAATCTCTCCTGCCTTCCATCCTATCACAGACCTTCCCTTTTGTTCTTTCCTCCCTCCCCCCTTTCCCTGCCCCTGCACTTGCTTAAAAACCTGTTCCATCTCCAACTTTTTCCAGTTCTGGCGAAGGGTCATCGACCTGAAACGTTAACTCCGTTTCTCTCTCCACAGTTGCTGCCTGACCTGCTGAGTATTTCCAGCATTTTCTGTTTTTATTTCAGATTTCCAGCATCCACAGTATTTTGCTTTTGTATTGGATTCAGAGTAAATCCATGGTGAAATGTTTTATGCAGAGTTACGGTGTCTTGCAGCAATGAGGCTGCGGAAGCCAAGGATATTAGGATAGAGCGTCAAATAGCCACTTGGGCATAAAACATGCATTGTGGATCAGCTGCCCATTATAAACTGCCTGATTTTCACAGATAAATGTGGTAATATTTATGTTCATAGGGCTAACGCTAAGGACACCAAACGGGGTTATGAACTTTAAGGCTATTGAGCTGGAGAAAGATCTAGGTGTCATATTACTGTCATGAAGTGCTGTCAGGCTACAGCAAAAGAAAACAGAGTGTTAGGATACATTACCAGAATGATCCCGAACAAAATAGAAATAGTAAACTGTCCTTGTACAAGACCTTGGTTAGGTCTCATCTGGAATACTGTGCTCAGTGTTGGTGCTGTTACATGGTGAGTGATTGGAGAGGCGTGGGAAAAGTTTCAGAGGAGAGTGACTAGATTGACACCTAGTTTAAAGGCCCTAAGTTACCGTAATAGGCTTAGACAACCGGGGCTTTTTACTCTGAAAAGTGTTGACTTTGAGGAGATTTTATTGAAACCTTTAAACTAATGAAAGGATTAGACACACTCCACGTAGATAGACTATTTGAGTTAGATCGGTTAGAGAGGACATGAGTATAAATTACATAAGCATAGAACTAGGCTAGATGTCAGGACTTATTTCTTTTAACAGAGAGTTCTGAAGCTAAGGAACAAATGGCTAAGGAACTCATGCAGTGAGTGCGAATGTGTTGCAAACGTTCAAACAGGAGATGGATGACTGGCTGACATGACAGCATTTAAAAGGTAGGTGGGTTATTGGGGGATGTGTCTCCTACTCACTGTGAGCTCCTGGAATTTGTTTAATCCTCTTTGAGGTTGGAGAAGAATTTCTCAGAGTGTTTTTTCCCCCTAAATTGATCTCGGGTTTTTTCTCTGGCTTGTGCCTCGACCCAGAGATAGTGTGGCTGGTTAGATAAAGCTCATGGTGTGCATAAATTGCACTATGACAGTATAGGACAGGCTTGATGGACCAGCTGACTTTTTATGTTCGCCTTGTTCATATGTTTGAATGCCTAACCGTGATCTGATTTTGTCCCTGCTACCTACTTCTATTAAGAGGTCGCACAACACCAAGTTATAGTCCATCATGACCTACTTCTATGCCAGTGCATACAGTTTTTATTATTTTATTTGTCACATTGTATTGCACCATCATTTCCTAAGTTGACAGGCTATTCCAGCCATCTTTGGCTCAGTGTGCTAGAATTCCATATGACTATCTTAGTGGCAAATATCCTTCAAACACATAGTCACTTCTTTCCTGGAATGAAAATAGTCACTGTGCTGCTGTGACATCCTTACTGAAGAAAGGAAGAAGACAATGAAGCTCATTGAGAATGTATCGTACCTGGGACACAAAGGCATTTGTAACTGGTTCCAACACTGCGGCAGATGCCATGGGAGCAGGGATTAAGGGCACAGAAGTCAATTAGCTGAGCACAGAGTGGTCCAGTATAGGCTGGACTGCAGTTACAGCTATACGATGTGCCATCTGCAAAGCAGGTCCCATTGTTCTGGCAAGGTGACAAGGCACAAGGGTCGATCTTCTGTTCACATGCCGGGCCTGTAAAACCTGCAGTTTAAATCACAGACAAGCATATTATTGACACACGGAGAGAAAATAAACATGGTGGCAGAATACATACATGCTGAGACTTGGGGACTTCGAGACACATTGGGGGTGACTTTCCTCAGGCTTTCTCCTGCTCCGCCACTGTAACTTCAGCAGAAATCCCATTTACATGAATAAACATGAATGTTTCTACTGTACTTCTTCCGAAGATATGGCGACAGAGAGGAAGAAGCCCCAAGAAACTTCAGTCCCAACGACAGTCTGGAGCAGTCGTTGATGACTGACGAGGTAACTTGCCTGAATCTATTATACAAGAATGGATGCTTTAATATTGTCAAATGTAAAGGCTTTCAGGATCTGAGGTTATTTCAGCAGGTGAATTCTAAACTGAAACTATTCACCTGATCAAGGGAATTGTGATCCTAAAAACTTGTGGAGTTTAAACAATGGGCCAAAAATTCGGCACTTGCCGGGTGACTACGCGCTGTGCACTCACCCGTAAGGCCTCCTGAAGTGCCGGTTTTCTGCATGCACTGCGCATGCGCGGGAAACCGGAACTTCCGGTCTCGTGAAGGGAGGGGTTTAGAGGTGAACCGCGTGCGCGGGAGAGGCTGCGCGCACGCAGCGAACTTAGGTTTTTTTTCAGGTTTCTCCGGGAAGGTAAGTATGGAAGAAGCTGCGCTTTTAAAAAGGAGGCGCAGGACCCGTTTTTAACAAGGTAAGTGGTTAATTAATTACAATTAAAAATTTTTTCAATAGGTTTATCTTTTTTAGATACTTTAAAGAAAGGTAAGTTTATTTTTAGCACTGTTAAAAAGTATTTTAATTTTTTTTTAATTTAAATTTTTGTTTAAAGTAGTTAATTTATTTAACTTATAGTTATTTTAAAAATGTGATGGTTTTAAAAAAAATTATTTGAAGTTTAGGTGTTGTTTTGGGGCCGATTTCAATTCATAGATTTGACAGGTCTTCCTGTCAAATCTATGAATGAAAGATGGTCTGCTGCCATTGGCTCTCCATGGCTCACGTGATCCCAGGGGACGCATCGCACTAACTACGCCCCTGGGATACACAAGCACTGCGCGCCGGCAGCTGCAGGAGGCCCAGGAGCTGAAGTCCCCGTGGGCCCAGAGATCAACGGCAGGCGCGGTAGGTAGGTGCGTGCGGGATCCTTGCACCTGCGGGAAGCCAGGGAGCCTAATTTCTGGGCCAATATGTTGTTTCAGCAAATCGAATCACATTCTTGTGTTTTTTTTAATTTTTAGAGCGGACTAATGTACAAATCAACACCATGGCTACAAGAGCTGGGCAGAGACTGGATATTCCATATTAAGTAGCTCACCTCCTGACCCCTCAAAGCCTCTGACATCTACAAGGCTCAAGTCAGGAGTGTTACAGAATACTCAACACTCGCCTGGATGGACACAGCCTCAACAACACTCAAGAAACTCAACACCATTCAGAACAAAGCAGTCTGTTTGTTTGGGGCCTCTGCCACGGGATTAAATATCTACCACTAACTCACTGCGGCTGCAGTATGCACCATCTACAGGATGCACTGCAGCAACTCACTGTCAAGCTTACTTTGACAGCACCTCTGTCCCCCACAACCTCTACCACCAAGGACAAGAGCAGCAATATCGTGAGAGCACTATCACATCCAAGATCCCCTCCAAGTTATACACCATCCTGACTTGGACACGTATTGCCATTCCTTCATTGTTGCTGGGTCAGTATCTTGGAATTTCCTACCCAACATCATCAGGGGAGCACTATCACCATTAGGACTGCAGTGATTCAGGAAGAAGGCACACCTCCACCTTTTCAGAGCAATTAGGGATGGGCAATAAATGTAGCATAGTCCACATCTCAAGAACAAAACAAAATGTGATTTTTTCCATATATTGAGTTCCCAATCTACAGTTCATGGTATTGACTTGGTACCAAGAGCAGGTATTCTTCAATAAGGGAGTGAAGGAATAATGCATTGAGGTTTAGGTTTGTGTGATGCCTAATTTGGTAGTCGAGTCAAGCTACATAAAGCAAATTAATAGAAATAACCCAAAATCATGGCTCACCCCTAAGATATCAGGGACTGTAATTCCATGGGCTTTGATCCTGGCGCTTGTGCCATACTGTGCCCACTGGTGCCCTCCAACACTGACCTCCACTGGAATTTGCTTCCTCATTGGCCTAACTCTAATTTTAAGATTATGCCCTCTTGTTCTGGATTCTCCACCAAAGGAAATAGTTTGTGTCTATCCTATCAAATCCCTTTATCAGTTTAAACACCTCAAGTAGGTCACCCCTCAACCTTCTAAACTACAGGGATACAAGCCAAGTTTAAGCAACCTGGCCTCATAATTTAACCCTTTAAGCCCTGGTATCATTCTGGTGAATCTGCCACGACCAATATATTTTTGTACCTGTGCACTAGCTCTTAGTGATTTGTGCACATGGACATTTAAATCCCTTTGCTGCTCCACAGTTCCTATTTTCTTTCCATTAAGAAAATATTCTGATTTGTCATTCTCAAATCTAAAGTGGATAACCTCACTTTTCGGAAAGCAGGAGCTGGTAATGGTTCTGCTGTTGCCATTTACAGCTCCTCTAGACCCATCTTTTGTTTCTTTATTTGTCCCATTACCACCCCTTTTTGCCTTGCACCATCATCCCTTTTGTCATTTAATCACTCCTGCGTTCCACCCTATCACAGACCTTCCCTTTTGTTCTTCCCTCCCCCGTCCTCCCCCCTTCTTTCCCTGCCTCTCTACTTGTTTAAAAACTGTTAAATCTCCAACTTCTTCCAGTTCTGACAAAAGGTCATCGACCTGAAATGTTAACTCTGTTTCTCTCTCCACAGGTGCTGCCTGACCTGCTGAGCGTTTCCAGCATTTTCTGTTTTTATTTGAGATTTCCAGCATCCGCAGTATTTTGCTTTTGGATAACCTCACACTTCCCCACATTGAACTACATCTGCCATAGTTTTTCCAATCACTTGAGTCTATCTATGTTGCTTTGCAACTTCTTGCTCCCATCTACACATCTTACTGTGTCTCTTAACATAGCGTCATCTGCAAACTTGGATATAGAATCATAGAATCATAGAATGGTTACAGCAGGGAAGAAGGCCATTCGGCCCATCGAGCCCGTGCCAGCTCTCTGCAAGAGCACTTCAGCTAGTCCCACTCCCCCGCCCTTTCCCTGTAGTTCTGCAAATGTTTTTCCTTCAGGTACTTATCCAATTCCCTTTTGAAAGTCGTGATTGAGTCTGCCGCCACCACCCTTTCAGGCATTGCATTCCAGATCCTAACCACTCACTGAGTAAAAAAGTTTTTCCTCATGTCGCCTTTGGTTCTTCTGCCAATCACCTTAAATCTGTGTCCTCTGGTTCTCGATCCCTTCCGCCAATGGGAACAGTTTCTCTCTATCTACTCTGTCTAGACCCATCATGATTTTGAACATCTCTATCAAATCTCCTCTCACTCTTCTCTGCTCTAAGGAGAACAACCCCAGCTTCTCCAGTTTATCCACGTAAACTGAAGTCCCTCATCCCTGGAATCATTCTCATAAATCTTTTCTGCACCCTCTCTAAGGCCTTCACATCCTTCCTAAAGTAATATACAACTCTCTATTTCTTCATCTGTCATTACTCTCGCTCTCTCATATATATATATATATATATGGTGAAAAGCTGAGGCCTCAGTACAGATCCATGGGGAACATGACTTGTCACATCCCACCAATCAGCGAACATCCCTATCCTCAGTCTCCTACCTCCCAACTAATTACTGACCCATGTCACAAGGGTACCTCCAATTTAATGAGATTAAAGCTGTACTTCAGGTAATCTGACCCAGTTAATCAGTCTTCTTCAGGGGTTGGTGATTCAGTAAAGCTATACAAATACACTTAACGAAATACTAGAACTTAGCATTGACAATGAGCACTTAGTATGTTTATTGTTCACAATTTGCCTTTGATGAGTAGTGCTGTCTTATCTGAATGATCCCTTCTTCATCAGGGTCCATCAATACTTCAACCAAGGCTCTTTAATCTCTTGTTGTGAGATCGCTGTATTTTTGTAGCTACATTAACCCTAGAGTGTGAGGTTGATAACAGCTTTCCTACAACAGGGAGTGAAAATTGATGGGTGAATCAACTTGGAGACCACCCCCCACCCCCACAGCCAGTTTCTGGTAATGGCAGATGGGTGAACTAGGCCATTTTCCCAACAACTATGCAAACAACAGTGCAGGAAGACCCATAAAGAGAGGGCGAAAATGAATTCAAATTGATAAACTTCCCTCCCCCTCCAAAAAAAAAGGTATAAGGGATGACAGTGCGATACCAGCGTGCAGCACTGGCACTGCTGCTCCAGAAGTACTGAACACACCGGGCTACAAATGAGCTGCCCATCTCTCAGTGTGCCAGCCATCATAGATCACGTTGTCTGTCCCATAAACTATAACATTTTTAAAAAGTTTACATTAGCACGTAGAAGGCTGTATCAGATAATTAGACCATTCGACCCATCAAGTTTGCGGCAGTACTTTTTTCCTTATTCTTTTTCCGGTCAATTTTCACTCTCTTCTCTCGAAGGCATTGCCTCCTCACCTGGGATATGGAATCTGTGGTGAGGGTATGGAGTTTGTAGCGGGAGTCAAAGACAATTCCTCAGGTCATTCTCAATGTTTAGCTGGAGGAAACTGCAGCTCATCCCAGACTGGTTGTCGGACAAGCAGTCTGATAACACAGAGGCAGAGTTGAGAAAAGTGGCGGAAGGTTAGAGCTGGGAGTCATCAATATATGCAAAAGTTGACCCCACATCTGAAGATGATGTTGGCAGGAGACCATGTGTAGAAGTGATTCAAGGATAAATTTAGTACCTGTATTGAACTCCAATGCACCAAACCATTTCCAAATCACTTCAGTGGAATTTCTGATTCAAGTATTTCACTTAAATACAAAACCCTTATCCAGGCATAAAACTTTGCCCAATTATTTGGTTTTCAATAGTCAGAATCAGTAGATATAGTCCAATCCACTTTTAAACTTTACATTTGAAACAACAGCATATTCTATAGTCAATCATGGGCAATATTTTGTTTTTTGTTAATTATCTTGTTTTGTTTTGATTACATTGTTGAATGAGTAACTAAATGGGCTGTAAGATATTCAAATTGCATATTTCTATTTGTGTAATTTATACAAATTTTGATGCAGAGACATCTTGAATCATGGGTTAGCTTTCCTTGCAAATATTTGTATATTAACCTGCATGCAATCACCTCCCAAATACTCCATTCCGCTGGCTCTGGCCTTTTGTGCATCCCCTTCTCTATTCGCCCCACCATTGGTGGCTGTACCTTCAGCCGCCTAGGACCCACGCTCTGGAATATCCTCCCTAAACTCCTCGGCCGCTCCACCTCCCTCTCCTCCTTTAAGACCCTCTTTAAAACCTTCCTCTTTGACCAGTTTTTTGGCTGCTTCTCCTCATCTCTTCTTTGGCTCAGCGTCCAATTTTTCTTTAAGCCTCTGGAGTGCCGCGCGCGGGATGGTTTTTTCTAAATTAAAGGTGCCAATGTAAATGCAAATTCTTATTGTTGTTTTTTATCTCCCACCCTTCTATTGTGCTCAAGTCTTCTACAGCAGCCAGCCTAATCCAAAAATTCAGGCTCTGTAGTTCTGCATCTTCAAAAAGACAACGAAAAGCGTCCAATTACCAAGCCATCTTGATAACTGAAAAGAAACAATTTTGTGGAATGAAAAAAATGTTTAATCCGTTTGAACATTGCGCAAGCCTATTAAAGGATTGGTACATTAGCCGAGGGACTGTAGAAGCAGTGCAGGAAGTGGATTTGTTTTGCTGCAGCTAATCCCGTTATGTTATCAGAAACAACACAGATGAAAGCCCAGGCATGGAGTCAGAACTGCACCTTGGAGCAATTTGTTTCCATAGTGATTGCAATACATATTTGACCATTTGTTTGACACTCTCATTCTTAAATTACAGTAGCAACTCGGTGGCAGCTGTAATTACCTTATTGAAGCATGAACTGCTAAGGGGAGCAGTTGCTTCATGTACAATTAGTGGCTGCTTAGTCAGACAAGGACATTTTTTTCAGTCTCGTTACACAACACCTCCGGGAGCGGGTTTGTGCCACTACAGTTGTACAACCACTCTAAAAATGCAGTATAACATCCTCCTATGCCATCCTAAACTTCATTATCTTGATTTAAGTGACGGCCACCTCCAACTCATTGTTTCATAGCAGTTTTGCTGAATCCTGAACACAGTATAACAGCTAGCCAGCTCCAGAGTCTATTGACTGACCAATGCAAAGTTGTTTGATAAGAAAATAGGGCTATCCCATGGGGATCTTATCCAAGCACGAGAGATACTACTAGCAAGTGTCATAAGGAAAAGTCACAAACCAAATCAAAGATAGTTAGCACCTTGGATTTCAGTCCTTTACTGAAAGGAACATTTCAAAACCTAATTGTGTAAAAAATAAACAACTGAAGTTGGACATTGTTTCCTCAAGTGGGGTGCCCAGAATTGGCCATAATACTTCAGCTGGGGCCTAACTAGTGTTTTATAAAGGTTTAGCATAGCTTCCTTGCTTTTGTACTCTATGCCTCTATTTCTAAAGCCAAGGATCCCATATGACTTTTTAACAGCCTTCTCAACTTGTCCTGCCACCGCCAAAGACTTGTGTACGTACACCCCCAGCCCTCTCTGTTCCTGCACCCCCTTTACACAGTTGTACCATTTAATTTATATTGCCTCTCCTCATTCTTCCTACCAAAATGAATCACTTCACATTTCTCTGTGTTCAATTTAATCTGCCATTGTCTGCCCATTTCACCAGTCTGTCTATGTCCTCCTGAAGTCTGTTACTATCCTCCTCACTGTTTATAACATTTCTGAGATTCGTATCATCTGCAAACTTTGAAATTATGTCCTATATACCCGAGTCCAGGTCATTAATAGATTATCAAAAAAAGCGGTGGTCCCAACACTGACCCCTGGATGACACCACTGCACACTTGCCTCCAGTCTGAAAAACAACCGTTCACCACTACACTCTGCTTTCTGACCCTTTGTATCCACACATCCACTGCCCCTTTAATCCTATGGGCTTCAAATTTGCTAACAAGCCTATTATGTGGTACTTTATCAAGTGTCTTTTGAAAGTCCATATACACATCAACCGCACTACCCTCATCAACCCTCTCCGTTACTTCATCATTGGTAACATTTAGGGGGAAAAATTCGGTTGATTTGCGCCTCCCGTTAGCGCCCTAAGAGGGCGCTAATGGGGGGTGCAAAGCAACTAGCACCTGGGCGCGGCGCTGCTAATGCAACCCGCAAAATTCAGCGGGAGGTTAGCGGCAGCGGTAACCGTTAGCGCCCCGTGGTGCTGCGCCGCCGGCAATGATGTCATCGCCATGCGCAGCACCCCGCTCGCGCCCCGGCCGCGATCTTCGGTAGCGCCCCCTGACTTACCGCCAGAAGCTATGTCTGACAGGGTCAGGTGGGCCTACCTGCGGCCGGGGTGGCGCAAATTAAAGGGAAGGTGCCAGGCAGCCATTTTTGTTGCTGGCCGCCTGCCAGCACCTGCCCGCTTTGCCGTCCCTGGCCTTCTGTGCAGCCCCTGCCGCGGGGTGCCGGCTGCACTCCGTGAGCCCGGCACGTCTCTTGAGTGCCGGGCTCTTTTGCCGGCACTCCGATCCCTGGTGGCCCAGCTGGGCCCCGGATAATGCTGCATTAGGCCCCTCCCCTTTAATAAGGGGAGGAAGGCCTGCAGTACCGCGGCACGTAGCGCCATGATATTCACTCGCAGCGTCCCAAGAGGGAGGCGGGCTGCTTCCAGTAGCGCCCCGCCTCCCTCTTGGGATGCTACCGGTGAAATTCGGGCGCGGGGGCGCTAACTAAAAGTAGCGCTCCGATGAAGTTAGCGCCCCAAAGGGGGCGCGACCCAATTTTTCCCCCTAATTATTTTATTATTGTCTGCAGTAATGGTTTCAGGATCCAGTTTTATTTACAGTATCATTATACTGTATAACATCACAAGGTTTAAGAAATGGCTCATAGATCCACCGGCCTCCATTGCCACCTCTTCAATAACTGTTGTGAGGTGTACACAAAATTCCCAGTGCACTATTCACAGGGCAAAATTTATCACTCAACCAACATCACATAAAAGATTATCTGGTCATTTTTCTAATTGCTATTTGTGGGACCTTACTGTGCACAAATTGTATGCATTTCCCTACATTACAATGGTGACTAAACTTCAAAAGTAATTCATTGTTGTGAAGTTATTTGGGACAGCCGAGAGGTCATGGAAGGCACTATATAAATGCAAGTTCTTTTTCTAGGCAGTAATTCAACCCCAGTACTCAGCTGGAATTCACAAACTGCTCAAGCTTTGCACTCACTGTTTCCTGCATTATTAAAACCAAAAGAATTAGTGGCCGGTAACTCACTGTTATCCAATTTATTATTCTTTATATTGCACATTTTCAGGTTTTGAGATTGGACGAAATGTCCTTTTGTGGAGAGTGGGTGAGAATTGGACTTTATCCAAATCATTAAAAATTGGGCCCAGTTGTTAGAATGTCCAGAGGGATCCATTATCGACAAATTGCAAATATCCGTACTTATTGATGCATGAAATTTACTTGGATAATCTACCAGCTATGTTACTGGCAGCTGCAGTTAGGAGACTGCGCACTTGCTTTAGGAATGAATAGTAAAAATATTAGCCTCTCAGTGGAAAATGCAAACTTACAGTGAAATTATTTAGTGACAGTCACTGTTGTTGCTGATGCTGGTAACAATTTTGATGTCTTACAGCATGCAAATCTTTATTCTGTTTTGAAGTATAAAATGGTATTATGCTGTGTGGTATCATAATATTATATGAATAAATGAGAATTTAACTCTCCTCCACTCCCCACCAAATGAAAATGTAGGTCTCCCCCACTTCTGACAAGAACTACTACAAAATTCTTCAACACAGGTGTAAGGTTCAATTGAACTATGACTGTAAGGAGTCTTTAAATGATCAAACAGCAAGAAAGAGAATTTTTGTTTAGTAAATAATTATTTAAATAATACTTGCATTAATATAGCACTTAAATAATGTCTCATAGCACTTCACACACTGAATTATATTTGAAGTGTAATGTATAAGAAAATGCTGCAACCATTTCACCCCAGCAACACTCCACAAACAGCAGAGAGTAATGTCCAGATAATCTTTTCTAGTAGCATTGGTTGAGGAAGAAATGTTTGCCAATTGCACTGGGAGAACTCCTTTCTATTCTTCAGATAATGTCATAAGACAGAAAGGACCTCTGTTTTAACATCTCATCCACTGCTAACAATAACAGATACGAGACTCCCAAAACAAGCGCTCTACTCGGAGCTCCGACACGGCAAGAGAGCCCCAGGTGGGCAGAGGAAACACTTCAAGGACACCCTCAAAGCCTCCTTGAAAAAGTGCAACATCCCCACCGACACCTGGGAATCCCTGGCCCAAGACTGCACAAAGTGGAGGAGAAGCATCCGGGAAGGCGCCGAACACCTCGAGTCTCTTCGCCGGAAGCAAGCGCAAGGAGCGGAAGAAGCGCACGTCAACCCAAGCACCCCACCCACCCGCCCCTTCAACCACCGTCTGCCCCACCTGTGACAGAGGCTGTAGGTCCCGCATTGGACTCATCAGTCACCTGAGAACCCATTTTTAATGTGGAAGCAAGTCATCCTCGGTTCCGAGGGACTGCCTAAGAAGAAGAAGAATTCTCCAGTATTGCACTGTTACAGTGCTCAAACCCACAATCTTCTGACTCAGACTTCAACTGAGCCCAACCTGGCACATCACAGTAGTACACATAGTCCACTTCTTTGGCCAGAGTAGTCTGGAATTAAATTGAATCGGACAGAATGCTCAATAGTGGAGCTCAAACTTTCCCCTCTCTTTGTTTAGATTCTCCTGTGCCATGCAACATTCCTTGGTCAAGAGGGTAGGCAAGTACGCCTGAAAGACCTCCGCCCGATATTGGTTTGGGCCATTTTTCAGGTGTCCTTGGCAGCCACCAAAAACAGGCATTAGGCCCCTTACGTATGTAAATGAAAGGGCCTAATGCCTGTTTTAGGCCCCCTTGCAGAAATTGGATTGCGATGAGTTGCGATCAAAATAATATTAATGAGATCCAAGGCTCAACTTTGGGTTGGCCTTGGGCCTCCTGATTAGGGCACACACTCAGTGCGCAGCTCCCACTGTAGGCCCGAAACAGCACATCTAAGATCAGGAGCTTACTGCGCGGAGAACGGAAGGGAACAAAACATTCTTTGGCACCGCACATTGACACAGCAACACTGTTTTACTGTACTACCGACATATGCTCATTTTCGAGAATGGTCACTACCAGACTGGCTTGCTCAGCTTTGCGTTATTGTCTATTTGCTTTCTGTCTTAGTATAATGGTGATTTCTGCTTTTTGAAAGGAGGTGGTTTCTTTTTCCCCCACTCTCGCATCACTCAACTTGAGTGCAAGCAATTATCATGTATTTAATTGCTTAGTCCCAATAACAGACCAATGCTGCTTCAGCTGGTTCTTGTCAGATGTTGAATTGTCGTAAATTGAAGGCTAAAGATTATAGCTCCGTACTGGATGTGTAAGGTCAAGATGCAGATTTGAGACATCTACATGATTATAAATTAAAATCCTTAGATTTGCTCAAGTGGTATGTGCGAGAAGCTCAAAAGACAAGAAGAAATTGTAATGAAGCAGCTTTACTGTTCCTTGTGCGGATTGCGGATTGGCCAAAAAGAAAAGCCTGCTGCTGATAACTGGTCAGGTGGGAAATGTGATTTTCCGTTGTACTCTTGGTAAATTTATTAAATAACTCTGTGGAATACTAGTTTACTTATCAGACTGCAATAAATGAAGGCCAATGTGTGCGTGTGTTGATCTCCCATACCATTGCACACAATATATGGTCTCTCTTGTCGCTGCTATCTTTGCGTTGTTGTTTCTCTCTATGCCTTTCCTCTTCTGTTTCGCTTTTGCTTCTATCTCGGCCTTCTTTCCTTTCGGGTGGGAGGCAGCAGGTGGCATGGAGTGATGGAAAGGAGTCACCAATGACTGCAAACTGCATTTGGGGTGGGAGTTGCAGAGAAAATGTGTTTCCAGGCAGCTCCCTTCCCATTCCCAATCCAAATCACTCCTGCGGCCCCACCCACATGTTCCCATCACGTTCCCCTATCCCTTTGCTTTCCCACTACCCCACCTCTTTCTACCCCCTTTACTCCCTTCACTACCCCTCCCACTTCGCCATTTGAACGACCCACTCAATCACTGTATCCTCCCCTTTCACTTACTTCACTAACACTCACCTCATCCTCAACCTGTTTCCTTGCCCCCTCCCCGACTAACACATCCTTCGTATCTGTTTTCCTCAAAGAGGTTTTGTTTGCTTTCAAAATTCAACTCGCTTGTGTTTTTAAAAATATTAAATCAAAAAGAGCAAGGTAGTATTCCCTGTGTCCTGGCCAACATTTATTCCTCAACCAACGCCACTAAAGCAGATTATCTGATCATTTATCTCAGTGCTGTTTGTGGGACCTTGCTGTGCGTTTACCTATACAATAATGACTACACTTCAAAAGTACTTTATTGGTTGTCAAAACAAACTAAAAACAATTGTCCGTTCAGTCCGCAAGCGTGACCCTGAGCTTCCGGTCGCCTGTCACTTTCATTTCTGCTCCACTCCCACTCTGACCTCTCTGTCCTCAGCCTCTTACACTGTTCCAACGAAGCTCAACGTAAGCTCGAGGAACAGCACCCCATCTTTCGATTAGGCACTTTACAGCCTTCTGGACTTAACATTGAGTTCAACAATTTCAGACTATAACCTCGGCCCCTATATATTTTTTTCACCTTGTTTTCCCACATGGTAGCTGTTGATGATTCTGCCATCGCCATTCACACCTCATCTAGAGTCATCTTTTGTTTCTTAACTTGTCCCATTACCTCTCTTTTTGCCTTGCACCATCATCCCTTTTGTCTCTTAATCTCTTCTGCCTTCCAGCCGATCACAGACCTTCCCTTTGTTCTTTCCTCCCCTCCTCCCTGCCCCTGCTTAAACATCTCTCTTCTCGAACCTTTTCCAGTTCTGACGAAGGGTCTTTGACTCTGTTTCTCGCTCCTCGATGCTGACCTGCTGAGTGTTTCCAGCATTTTCTGTTGTTATTTAAAAACAACTGAACAGCTCAAACTAAGTGCACATACTCTCGTACCACCTTTTTCCATTCGACTTTGGAGGCTCATGCTTCCCCATTCCTCCTCCTATCTCCTGCCTCAAACACCTGTTGTCATTCTCTTCTACCAACAACAACAACTTGCATTTATATAGCACCTTTAACGTAGTGCAACGTACCAAGGTGCTTAAATGCCTGTGCCTTTCCTCCATATGCCCCTTGCCACTCATACCATCACCTCTTACTGCTTTCTCCAACCACCTTTTCTTCGCCCGTCCTAAACACTTATCCGCATCCCACCCTGCCATGCCCCCCATCACATTACTACAGGCTCCAGCAACACCACCCACCATCAACCCCAGCACCACACACCCATTCTACCATACCCAACACCATTCTACAGTACTACTTAACATAGCACAACTAGCCCAATTCTACCAAGCAACGCACCTCTCGCTCAGGTAATATCAAAACCTGGGACCCCCCAGTTGCTGCCAAACCCCATTACCGCCCCCCCTACTATTACTGTAAACCTCTTACCTACCTAGAACTGCAAACATCTTTCCACCATTTTCCATTTTACGCCACTTATCTAGGATTCTGTTGATCTTCCACTGAAGTTAAGGCAGACGATCGGAAGAACCCCATGGAAATTCCAGACATATATGTTCCTTAACCCAATACTAATAAAAGATCACCCATTTACATCTTTGACAGAAAAATGGTCAGAATTTCTGAATTTGATCCTGGAAACTATGCTACAAATCCCAGAATACTGAGCAATGAAGATGGGATTTCACATGTTTTGCCACTGTGAATGAATGGTCCTGATAATACATTGTCCGTGGCAGGGCATTGTTATAAAACAACATACCCCAGACTCACTGAGCAACATTATAGAAGGGAGGTCTGCTATTAAAAGTCTTGCATGTAGCGCACATAGTCACATGCTTCTCTGTAACACTTCTTAGTCACACTTAATCAGAATCAAATTTATTCTAATTTAGGCAAATTTATTCAGCTCCACCTGATTGGGTCATTCTTCCCACGTGATTGACTCCCAGTCCTGCCCTCCACTTTTTCAACAGATGCAGTGGGCCACAGAGAAGTTAAAATAAACCAAAAACAATTGAACGACCCAAAATGTGGATAGAATGAGGGAAATCCGGTCCAGAGGAATTGCCACACTCCTGAAGATGTGTATCACTTTCAGCAACGTTACTGGGTGTTTGCTGTCACAGGTTGGCCATCGATCTTGCAGTTGACGACTCCATTTACAGTCTTGAAGTTCCCTAGCCATTGAATTCTGTTTGAAAATTCTGCATACACAGGTTTCCCTCCCAGATCTTTGGCCTGTGAGCACAACACATCACTGACTATAAAATGATGGGCATTTACATTAGTAAACCACTCATAGAAAACTTTCTCTAACTCTTCCTCTCGTGGCCAACAATCTCACGTTCCTTTGGCATTGGTGGTGCTCAGGCACTTTGAACTCTCTCGGATAATACTGTATATCAAACCAGTGACCTGCCCATCGTCGATCCAGATGTCACTAATGCGAAAGCAGACAGGTTATTGAAGGGGTTTTCTGTTTCTCCTGACAGACTTCCTTCTCCAATTGCAGTGTAATCTACACTCAATGTTGTTTCACTGCGGGGCCAAATATCTTGAATTACAACAAGCTTTGTTGATTTATCAGTATTTTGCTTTTGTGTAAGTTTTGTTGATTTATCATTTCAGAGTGTTGGAATTGGATTTTGATGTTTCTGGGCAATTACATTCTAACTTCCCTAATCAGTAGTTTGATAAACAATGATTATAGATATAAAATAAAGTTCTGGATTAGACAAGCATCTTCTGTTTTTGACTGGTCATTAAAATTATACCACTAATTATCTTTCTAAAAAAAACATGGCGCCCTTCACTCCATTGTGGCATGACCGTAGGAAATCCAGTAACAAGTTGCATTTCTCTAGTGCTGCTCACATGCAGGAAGATGTCTAAAAGTTTTTTTTATTAAAGAGTCGCTGAGCAGGAGGGGTAAAAAGAAAATGGAGAGGGTTAGGATAGCAGACTAAAGGCACAGTCGAAGTGATGGGTTTTGAGAAGGTTCTTGTAAGCAGAGAGGGAGATGGCATGATGAGGCAGGAAGCTCCCGAAGACAGTAACGTAGGAGCTGTATATCCAAGGCAATTTTCCCGATCGTCTGCCATTACTTTGGAGGAAGAGCCACGGAAACTACAGAAAATGATCGTAAACAGGATTTTGTGGCATTGAATGCAGGAGCCTCCATAAGACAGTGGTGCAGGCTAATGGAGGGAGGTGGTAGAGGTCGTCAGTGATACCTGCACCACCCAAAGAACTGCTTCCCAGTGCCAGAAGAGGGCCAGTTACTTCATCAGAAGTCTTGCCGATACACATCCTCTACCATTCAAACAGACTTCACTCACCAACTTAACTCTCATACTCTTTCTGTCTCAGTATCTGGGTGTCAGGGGAACTTATTTCTGCAAAGGGCAACTTCTGCAAACACTCATGCACCTTTAGTCAAAACCACTTTGCATAACTCACATTGCCTTCCACAAACTAGTCTTCAAGGACACGTGGCTTAAAGGGACATGCACCTCCATATCTCCTCATCATGGCATGCATGCACTCATATGGCTGAAAATGTCTAGACCACTCATATGCCCTTAACGCTGTCTCTTCGTCTTTTCAAAGAACTAAATAAATACATCCTGGGAAGAAAAGCAGTGTTGAAAACCCTGAGTGCGTGCGAAGAGTAGATGCTACACATCATTGGCAGACAGACTGGAGAACTTGTGGGAGAGGACGAGGCAAGGTGGCAACAGAAGGTTGGTAAAAGCTAGGAAATCCTCATTCTGTGCTTTCTTAAAGTATTGCAATGCTCTTACACGCAGCAGCTATGTATGCAGCTAAACAAGGCACTTCCACTGGAGAATTAGCAGCCGGAACTACAGCCTCTACTGCTGCCACTTTCTCACCAACTGTGTCATGGCATCTTACTTGCACAAGCAGCAACACAGAGACACCCATTTGGGAGGAAGTAGCTTGTGAGTAACAATGGCTGTCATAGAGTGCAGCTGCTACCACCAATTATATAGTGGTGATAATTATTAGGGGCAGAATTTGGAGGAAATGTCTCAAAGGGGTTAGACACGTCCCCCTTGACTCCATTTTCACGAGGTGGATCGACTTCTGCTAGGCCTTTAAAGGGAATAGCGTTTTATTGGGAAAATAATTTAGGTGCAGATTTTTTGCAGCAGTGTTAAGGAGGTAGGCTATAAAAAAACATTTTTTAAACTTCATTTACTGCTCCAATCCCTCCCCAAAATGGGTGGTAAATTGGAGTAAAATCCAAACCATATGTCAAAATCTCTGAACCTAGTTCTGTCATCAGATAGCTACTAAATGGAGGCCAGATGCTTCCCCAGAGGGGAGAGAAGTGTCAGCACCTTTCAGCAGTTGATTGAACAATAGAACTCACGGATCTATGACAGCAGGATGCCTCGCTCAGACTAATAGCCTGTGGAATCCAAAAGAGAGGACAAATAAACTAAAAGAAGTAATAAAAAAAGAGGGCATGTTATGGAAGGAGCTTGGAGATGTTCATCCCATCAACCAGGGCTGGAGTGGGAGTTCGTTCCCAGAAGTAAAAGTAGAGTCCCAATCTACTATGCAACCCAATCCCCAATCAGAACACCTTTCAATGTGTAGGTTGGAGATTCTTTTAAAACCTTGTACTTGTTCTCATTCTTATGCAGCATTTTGGTTACCCAGAATTATTTTAATTAGAACATGACAATATTATAACAAATAAAGAGAGAGATTCTGCTGACTGTTCTGACAACATTGCCATTTAAGATTACATTTCAGCAGTGTTTCATATAGAATGTAGTGTGAAGTACAGAAGTAGAAGAGGAAATGATGGTCTGGCAAAGGGAAAGCTCTGCTAGTTAGAACATATTGGCACATGAATTTTTAAAAGTTAATAGGGCTAGAAATTCGGTGCATTTGCGCCTCCCGTTAGTGCCTCCGGGGGGCGCTAATGGGGTGCAAACGACTTTCCGCCCGGGCACGGTGGCGCTAACGACGCCCGCTAAATTCAGTGGGAGTCGAGCGGCGGCGGTAACCGGTAGCGTCACGCTCCGCTGCGCAGGCGGTGATGACGTCATCACCGTGTGCAGCACCCGTTTTTGCCCCGCTTGCAAAATTGGCCCGCACCCCCCCCCGAATCTGCGCAGGGTGATGACAGTGAGTGATTCGGGGGGCGGGAACGGAGTGGCAGGAGGCTCGCGGGGCGCTAAGTAAAGGGGAGGTGGTGGGCGGGGAAATAAAAATCGGCTGACTTACTTGTTGCGGCCCGTTGGGTCCATGCCGCGATCTGGCAGCTCGGCACTCCTCGAATGCCGGGCTGCTGGCACGGCACCCCGCCCCCTCGCCCCCCCCCGGTGGTCCAGGTAGGGCCCCGCAGAGTTGTGGGTTTGGGCCCTCCCCTTGAATGAGGGGAAGAGCCCTTCCATGCGGCAGCGCTACGTGGTCCAGTGCGTAGCGCTGCAGAACGCACCGCCCCGATATTCGGGGTTAGCGCTCTAAGAAGGAAGTGGAGCACTTGAATTAGCGCTCCACCTCCCTCTTGGGGCGCTAAAACTGAATTTAGCGATCGCCGGTGCCAACTTTCGCCAGGCGCTAAATTTAGTGCCCCAGCGATTTGAGCGAACCAAAACTAATCTTTCCCCCTAAATCTCTAAATGTATTTTAATCACAACTTGAAATGACAACTAAAATGTAAAGAGTCACATTAATTATGCCTACCCCCATTAAGTGTGGAATTATGAAAGGGTAGGTACAAGGATATAACAGCTCTTGTATTACTCTTGTTTGTGAGGAACAACTGAGGCAGATATTAGAAGAACCCAGTTGAGCTGTTGGCACAGGAGGTAGACAGACTATTAACACTGGCATAATGGCTTAACGCTATTACATATTACTACTGAATATCTTTTCAAATCAAATAAGGGTCCATCTCTCATAAAGTACACAAATAGCATCATGGTGTCTTGCATTGAATTCTATGAGGTTAGATGACAAGACGCTATCAAGTTTCGTCTTGCACTTGATTTGTATTTATACCCTTCTACAGTACTGTGCAACAAAAAATCTGCTCGGATTCCCGTATTAAGCATTTTTGTCTTTGTCAGATTATTTATTGGATGCTTTCTTGCTGGGCATGCACATACAGATTTAAGGTTAGTAAATGCTAGCTGTTTCAGCATGTTACGTGGAATATACATTACAGTCTGGCTAAATATCACACAGGCAGAGAGATGTATACTCCAGGAAGGCCTTGGCCTGCGGTTTGTTAGCTGCCATTGTATTTGGATGGACACCTGTCCAACAGATCATTTAAAGTATTTGATATACATCAATGAATCAAGCCATTCCACTTGTCCTAAGCAACTGACATCCCTGTCCAGCTAATGCAGTTATGAGAGATACAGGGGGTGAAATTCAACTTCGCACAAAATGGACTCCGACAGTTTACTACCCAAATGGTGAAGGTGCAAATTACACCTATGCTTTTCCACCTACCAAAGTTGAGAAAATCACGTGGCCATATTCCAGTTAGCATATTATATTACAGTGACAAGGGTTCTCTGCCTGATCTCTGGGTCTTGCTACATTTACCTAGATATTGGGGCAAATAAAGGCACACTCTGGTCTGTAAGGGACATGAGGTCCACTCACAGGAGTGGCTGGTGATGCTGAAACTCGAGGAGAATATCTAGTGTAAAAACCCAAAATGAGAAGTTTCTTCTGTACACGACAGTATGTTCTGAACGATATGTTCAATACATTAAAAGGGAGGGGGAGCATTAGGGCCGTGCAACATGTGCAATTGCACAGGGGCCGAGCCAGTCAGGGACTCTGCAAGGATCCAGTGAAAGGACAGCTACACAATGGTAATAGCTGATCCCTGATCATTTTGTCAACGCTTTTCATATTATCTATTGCAAACCTGCTATAGATTTACATAGAATATACAGCACAGAAACAGACCATTTGGCCCAACTAGTTTGACACCAGACATGTAGTATTTAGTATCATTGTCTAGTAAAATGAAGGGGCCCCAAACCGAACATTTGCCCAGGGATCCTTACAAGGCAAATGCCGCCCCTGCTAAAATTGCTCTATTTACCTCAACACGTAATAGTAACTTTAGCAAATTTCTGCACTGTCACACTGCATATTGCAGATTCTTCAATGGAGATCTGGGCTTCATTCAGTTATATTGGCAAACTGATAAAGTGCACATGAGAATAGGAGTGTTGATCATTCTCTTTAAGATACTTACCTTTACAGAATGTTTAGGATCCTGGTTTTGAACATTTTTTGGAATAGAATTCAGTCAAATACCACATTTCTTCCATGATTGGAGGACCTCACAGCTATTTGCTTTATAGTAAATTACCTTGGGGGTGGAGGATTATACCTATGGAGTCAGTTCCCTTTGGACACTTCCAAGATACATCACTGAGGAAGATTTTAAGCAATAAATGCTCATGTTCAAAGCCTACCTTCTGGACAGAGGCAGCTGTAGCCAGTGGCTCTGCTCATGCAGGTGGCTCCATTTTCACATGGCTGCGAGACACAATGATCAATCTGAGTCTGGCACAGTTCTCCCGTGTAACCTGGTAACACATAAAAGATCCATAAAATATAACTATTTCTCCTATCAGGGAGCAAAAATTCTATCAAGAAAGTAATCAAAAAAAGATTGCCATTGCTTAGCACTGAATTTGTAGTTACAAAGCAAAACCGTTTTGCCTTCAGGGGATGAAGCAGCTTACATGGGGAGTTCTCCCAGTGTCCTGGCTAACAGTTATCACTTAACCAATACCACTAAAACAGATTAACTGGTCATTTATCTCTTACCTGGTCCATCCTGCCAGTAGCATATGCTTATCTGAAAGATTAACAACTTACACTTTCAGTATTTACATTTTCAAATAACTTAAGCATGGCTAATACTAGGTCTATGCCGATACTGGTGCCAAAACCCTTGTTCAGTACTTGAATGTACACAGGGATGGTTGAGCAGCCTATTTATATTGTTGGCTCTCACCTCAAGTCAGTTCCACAGCTGTGCTTTTTGGTTTGTGCATAAAATGTATGAACAGTGATGCCTGGAACTTCAGCGGGGATTCTCTAATCTCCTGTTGTAACATTGGCGGATACCCAGAAGAAACGGCACTTAGGCTGCTTCTCTAGGGTATCTGCCAATCTTCCACCAAAGTTACAGCAAGAAATCGGAAAACCCCTGTGGGAATTCTAGTCTTACGTATGTTAGATATTGCACACATGCAGACATTCCGTGCATGGATGGCTCAGTAAATCCAGTGAATAAATAACATGGTACTGAGCCATACACACTAGGGTCCTAGTTTCAATCCCTTGAGATAACGGTTCTCATCTTGGGTGGGGCGGGTAGGGGGTGTATTACAGTTAGCTTCATAGTACATAGGTATTTGCCCCTGACCTGAACTTCCGACCCCATATCCTCACCGTCACCAAGACCGCCTACTTCCACCTCCATAACATCGCCCATCCCTGATTTTCATCGCTCCACCATTGGTGGCCGTGCCTTCTGTTGCCTAGGCTCTAAGTTCTGGATATCCCTCCCTAAACCTTTCCAGTTCTTTACCTCTCTCCCCTCCTTTAAGATGCTTTTTAAAACCTACAATTTTGGCCAAGCTTTTGGTCACCTGTCTCAATATCTCCTTATGTGGTTCGGTGTTTTACTATGTTAAGGTATTACATAGAAACATAGAAACATAGAATCTAGGAGCAGGAGTAGGCCATTCGGCCCGTCGAGCCTGCTCCACCATTCAATACGATCATGGCTGATCATCCAAATCCAGTACCCTGTCCCTGCTTTAATCCCCACAGTACACATATCCCACCCTACCCCCGTAACCCCACATATTTAATTCCCCCTAACATATCCCATCCTATCCCCATAACCCCCCATATTTAATCCCCCCCCTAACACTAAGGGTCAATTTATCATAGCCAAATCAACCTAACCCGCACATTTTTGGACTGTGGGAGGAAACCGGAGCACCCGGAGGAAACCCACGCAGACACAGGGAGAATGTGCAAACTCCACACAGACAGTCACCCGAGGTCAGATTCGAACCCGGGTCTCTGGCGCTGTGAGGCACCAGTGCTAACCACTATGCCACCGTGCTACCCTTTACGTAAATGCAACTTGTTGTTGTTGTTGTAGGGAGGAGAAACAATGTCCAGAGATCCTACTCCTGATTACCATTCACTGTTCCTACAGGTAGTGCACATGTGTAGTTGCTGGTCACGGTCAGCTGTGATAGCCTCCACAGTTGAATAGCCTGTTAGTGCTCACTGTCTCGGGTCACATGTGAAAAATGATCACTTAGGTAAGATAATGGGGGGTTGCCAGCACCCATGTTGCCATCCTCTACCATGAATCATTGCTTTTAGGAGAAGAGGGAGAAGGACAGAAAACGGAAAGGGAAACTTGAAGGTGAAAAAGGTCAGTACAGGAAATGACTGGTATGTGGGTGGGTGAAACAAGAGGAAGAGTCTGTGATAACAGAATGTGGGAAAATTAGTCACAAGTTGGTGTCTTGTTTATAATGATACAAAATCAGCAAAGATACAAGAACCGCCATTGAAACAGTTTACAAACAAAATAATTTACGCAATTCATATTGGCAAAATAGGGGTTGGAATCTGTAGATGTTTGGATCTGATGTGACCTATGCTTGAAGCTGTAAATTATATAAATTGCATACACATTGGACAACAGTTCAAAACAAAAGTAATTTTACTCCAGAAGAAGACCTTGATCTCTTGCCATGGTGTGAGTCAGTGTGAAGACCAGCATGATTCAACATCCTGCTCATCAAGCTGCAATCTTTTATGTTGTTTTAAATCACAACCACACTGCGTGCACTCAGAAGAAATAAACTATCAGGCCCACCGAGCTCGAAGTTGAGGAACCAGCCTCCTCAACTTGTGGATTTGTGAGATGAGGATTGAACCCAACCAACATGTTCAGCAATAACCTCCTGCCCCAACCTTTACTTGCTGGGAGCTGAGTGGTTTTGTTCACATGAGGTGATTGCAGTGTCCACTATGTGGATAGCAAAGGCTCTTTAGTGGAGCTAAAGGACTAAGTAATGGATGGCCTCATAATTGTTTAGTAAATGGAGGAAACATTTAAGGTTTAAAGAATGTGGTTGAAACACACTCTGAGCAACGGTGGTTGCATGACCCATGCATTCACTACTGCCACCAAATCCTCAGAGACTAATAGAACAGTTTCTATGCCTGTTTCCTAAAGCAGAATGAGCTTAGTCCACAGGCAGCAGTTGTTGCCTTCGAAATAATAGTTTCACGTAAGTGAAAGCAGCTATATTAATAGCCATCGTTTATCACCTCTCTCTATAACCATTTACTATTATACAATTTTTGTGATAACTCTCTTCAGATGGGTTTTGACTCACAGGTGCACCCATTCTTTTCCTTTTTTGTGACCCCCCCACATGAAATGCTCCTATCGGTTTTGCAGAATATTGTTTCTGATAACATTACTGTGAAACATTTCACCACACTTAAGTCTAATATGCCATTAACTCTGGTACCCAGGACTTTCCAGTATATATTTGTCCCTGGGTACTCGTGAGGTTTGTGTGTATGAAAGAAAGAAAGACTTGCATTTCTACAGCGCCTTTCATGACCACCGGACGCCCCAAAGCACTTTACAGCCATTGAAGTACTTTTTTAAAGTGTAGTCACTGTTGTAATGTAGAAAACGCGGCAGCCAATTTGCACACAGCAAGCTCCTACAATGTGATAATGACCTGATAATCTATTTTTAGTGATGTTGATTGAGGGATACATATTGGTCAGGACACCAGGGGATAACTCCCCTGCTCTTCTTCGAAATAGTGCCGTGGGATCTTTTACGTCCACCTGAGAGAGCAGATGGGGCCTCGTCTGAAGTCCCAGTGTGCAATCTAGATTCAGAATAAGTGATTCCTACTTTAGTGGCTTCAGTTCTTACTGGAGACACCTCTACTTGTCTCTGTGGTGCCATCACTATTCACCTATGGTGCAATCCCTCATAGGTATTGTCTGCACCAGTACTGCGTACAGTTCTGGTTGTCATATTATAAAAAGGATATAGAGGCACTGGAGAGGCTGCAGAGAAGATTTACAAGGATGATACCAGAAATGGAAGGGTATACATATCAGGAAAGGATGAACAGGCTGGGTCTCTTTTCTCTTGAAAACAGAAGCCTGAGGGGTGACCTAATAGAGGTCTTTAAAATTATGAAAGGTTTTGATAGAGTGGATACAGAGAGAACGTTTCCACTTGTGGGGAAGAGCATAACTAGAGGTCATCAATATAAGATAGTCACCAAGAAATCAAATAGGAAATTCAGAAGAAACTTCTTTACCCAAAGAGTGTTGAGAATGTGGAACTCGCTACCACAGGGAGTGGTTGAAGATACATTTAAGAGGAGGCTAGAAAAGCATATGAGGGAGAAGGGAATAGAGGGTTATGCTGATAGATTTAGATGTAGAAAGACGGGAGGAGGCTCGAGTGGAACATAAATGCCGGCATGGACTGGTTGGGACGAATGGCCTGTTTCTGTGCTGCATATCCTAAGCAATCCTATGTAATTTTCTCCCTGCAGCATGATTGGAGGGAGTTGGGATGTGAAATACAGATATTGACTTGTAGTCTGCTGACTGTTCATAGTGCGCTGTTTCTGAATTGGTCTTGGCAATTAATGCTTACCCCTGGAGATTGGGTACACACATGCAAACAGGCCTACAGATCTCCTGTAGCAATGCGCATTGTGAGTCAACATTTATGCTGTTCCAAGGGAAGCCCGCAGGATGCACTTCTCCAGTCAAAATATTTGGAAAGACATTGAAGCAAATGTTTTTGATTGGCTCATGGAAAATACATAAGATTGTGTTTTCCTTATCCACTGCATGTAGATAAGTAAATACTCACAGTTACACATAGTAAAACTTTTTATATGAACAATCATGGCTTTCAAAGTAACATTATAAATGAAATAAACTGCAGGTGATCTAAACTCGCCCTTTGTTTATCTTTTTCACTCCGACAGCCTCTCTCTCTGAAGTAAAAAAAAAACTTCATAATAGCTTTGCTGTCAAACTTGACATGAAAAAAGCTTCGAAAATTCATTTCCAACTTGCTTTGAAGTCATTTAGAAAAAAACAACGAAACTCAAATACTGTAGACTGTGCAAAGACACACTTTGACTCCCGCACTGAGAAAAATAATTAAAAAAACAATCTGTAAGTAATCATGTTTTAAGTAATCCATTGGAAATAAAAATCGGGGGAAGATGTAAAACGGGGGACTGCCGACTCGCTATCACCCATTTTACACTATCGCACAGAGTCAAGATCGACCCCGTGGTTTTTGAATTCTCAGTATAAATAACATAAAGCACTGGTGATCTAATCACCTCCTTTATCAATCTGCTTGCCTCTTCCTCTGTCCTAGCCTTTCATTCTGAAAGAAAAAATAAACAGTTGGCAGTAGTTTTTCCTGCGACATTCTACTCAAACAGCTGTTAAAATTTAACCTCTAGCTTGTTTTCAAATCATTTGGGAAAACAAACAAAATCATAAATTCTGTTACAGCACGGGTAAAAACACATTTCCAGCTGAACTGGGAAACTCTCTACACAACACAGAGTCAGACTTTAGCATCCTGGGAACTGCAGGCACAGGTTAACAAACGCCAGTTGACAGAGTAACAGTTACGGGAAAAAATTGCAACCCTAGACTTTTGAGAGTGGCTGAAGGGAGTTCAATGACTGAATCTACCAGTGATCCTTCAGTGCAAAAGAAAACCGTGGATTCGCTGCAAGCGAAACAACTGGCACATGTACACGTCAGAACACTCACCATGGCAACAGAACAAATATGGAAAGGTCAAACTAATAAAATATAGTAATCTCCTAATCTCAGTAAACACTCTTTTCAGATCTAATGTGTAACAGGCTCACACTGTAATACTATTTAACCCAGGAACAATTAAAAACAACCTGAAATCAATCTTCATGGCACACTATAGCATTCTGCATCCAAAGACTCTTGGACATAGCAAGCTCCTCCTTATTAAGAGTGCAGTATTTGAAACATCATCTTCCGCCCTCAGTATAACTCTCTCTGATACAAGACACAAACCCTTATATCATTTTGAAATACCACAGCCCTCACTTTTATCTACTTATATTCACAGCCTGTCATTGTAGTACTCTGTGATATACCAGTGTCCTCATTGTAAAATCATCTGAGATCACTCTCCTCACTATAACAGTTTTGGTAAACTGCATCCTCTGACACATTAAAACCTCTAGTTATAACACACCTTTATGTGTCATTCAGCAATAGATAAAACAAAGAAGCATCCTCTCCACATCACACTTTTAACTGTAACACTCCCTGAAATACCAGTTTCTGATATACTGTAAATAATAAGAGGGTAGGCAAAGGAAGGGTGGGCCGATTAGGGACCAAAAAATGAGATCTTCTTATGGAGGCAGAGGGCATGGCTGAGGTAGTAAATGAGTACTTTGCATTTTTAAAAAATTCATTCATGGGATGTGGGCGTCGCTGGCAAGTCGAGCATTTATTGGCCATCCTTAATTGCCCTTGAGAAGGTGGTAGTGAGCCGCCTTCTTGAACCGTGCAGTCCGTGCGGTGAAGGTACTTCCATAGTACTGTTAGGGAGGGAGTTCCAGATTTTGACCCAGCGATGATGAAGGAATGGCGATACATTTCCATGTCAGGATGGTGTGTGATTTGGAGAGGAATTTGGAGGTGGTGATGTTCCCATGGGCCTGCTGCCCTTGTCCTTCTAGGTGGTAGAGGTCACGGGTTTGGAAGGTGTTGTCGTAGAAACCTTGGCGAGTTGCTGCAGTGCATCTTGTAGATGCTACACACTGCAGCCACGGTGCGCCAGTGGTAGAGGGAGTGAATATTTAAGGTGGTGGATGGGGTGCCAATCAAGCGGGCTGCTTTGTCCTGGATGGTGTCGAACTTCTTGAGTGTTGTTGGAGCTGCACTCATCCAGGCAAGTGGAGAGTATTCCATCACACTCCTGACTTGTGCCTTGTAGATGGTGGAAAGGCTTTGGGGAGTCAGGAGGTGAGACACTCGCCGCAGAATACCCAGCCTCTGACCTGCTCTTGTTGCCACAGTATTTATGTGGCTGGTCCAGTTAAGTTTCTGGTCAATGGTGACCCACAGGATGTTGATAGTGGGGGATTCGGTGATGGTTATGCTGTTGAATGTCAAGGGGCAGTGGTTAGACTCTCGCTTGTTGGAGATAGTCATTGCCTGGCACTTGTGTGGCACGAATATTACTTGCCACTTATCAGCCCAAACCTGAATGTTGTCCAGGTCTTGTTACATGCGGGCATAGACTACTTCATTATCTGAGGAGTTGCGAATGGCACTGAACACTGTGCAGTCATCAGCAAACATCCCCACTTCTGACCTTATGATGGAGGGAAGCTCATTGATGAAGCAGCTGAAGATGGTTGGGGCCTAGGATACTGCCCTGAGGAACTCCTGCAGTGATGTCCTGGGGCTGTGATGATTGACCTCCAACCACCACAATCATCTTCCTTTGTGCTAGGTATGACTCCAGCCAGTGGAGAGTTTTCCCCCTGATTCCTATTGACTTCAGTTTTACTAGGGCTCCTTGATAACACACTCGGTCAAATGCTGCCTTGATGTCAATGGCAGTCACTCTCACTTTACCTCTGGAATTCAGCTCTTTTGTCCATGTTTGGACCAAGGCTGTAATGAGGTCGGGAGCTGAGTGGTCCTGGCGGACACCAAACTGGGCATCAGTGAGCAGGTTATTGGTGAGTAAGTGCTGCTTGATAACACTGTCAACGACATCTTCCATCACTTTGCTGATGATTGAGAGTAGACTGATGAGGTGGTAATTGGCCGGATTGGATTTGTCCTGCTTTTTGTGGACAGGACATACCTGGGCAGTTTTCCACATTGTCGGGTAGATGCCAGTGTTGTAGCTGTACTGGAGCAGCTTGGCTAGAGGTGCGGCTAGTTCTGGAGCACAAGACTTCAGCACGACAGCCGGGATGTTGTTGGGGCCCACAGCCTTTGCTGTATCCAGTGCGCTCAGCCGTTTCTTAATGTCACGTGGAGTGAATTGAATTGGCTGAAGACTGGCTTCTGTGATGGTGGGGACCTCAGGAGGAGGCCAAGATGGATCACCCACTCAGCACTTCCAGCTGGAGATGGTTGCAAACGCTTCAGCCTTGTCTTTTGCACTTGTGTGCTGGGCTCTGCCATCATTGAAGATGGGGATATTCATGGAGCCTCCTCCTCCCATTAGTCTGTCTTCACTAAAGAAGAGGACGCTGCCAATATTACAGCAAAGGAGGAGGTAGTAGAGAAATTGGATAAGATAAAAATAGATAAAGAGGAGGTACTTAAAAGGTTGGCAGTGCTCAAAGTAGAAAAATCATCTGGTCCAGATGGGATGCATCCTACGTTGCTGAGGGAAGTGAGGGTGGAAATTGCGGAGGCTCTGGCCACACTCTTCCAATCCTCCTTAGATATGGGAGTGGTGCCAGAGGACTAGCAAAAAAGGGAAGAGGGATAAATCCAACAACTACAGGCCAGTCAGCCTAACGTCGGTGGTGAGGAAACTTTTAGAGACATTAATCCAAGACAAAATTTATTGGCACTTGGAAAAATATTGGTTAATAAATGACAGACCGCACGGATTTGTTAAAGGCAAATTGTGTTTGACTAATTTGCTTGAGTTGTTTGATGAAGTAACGGAGAGGGTGGATAAAGGTAGTGCGGTTGATGTTGTGTATATGGACTTTCAAAAGGCGTTTGATAAAGTACCACATAATAGACTTGTTCGCAAAGTTGAAGGCCATGGAATTAAAGAGCAGTGGCTGCGTTGAAACAAAATGAGCTAAAGGACAGAAAGCAGAGTGTAGTGGTGAACGGTTCTTTTTCAGACTGGAGGGAAATGTACAGTGGTGTCCTCCAGGGCTTGGTGTTGGGACTGCTGCTCTTTTTGATATATATTAATGACCTGGACTTGGGTATACAGGCATAATTTCAAAGTTTGTAGATGACACAAAACTTAAAATATAGTAAACAGTGAGGAGGATAGTAACAGACTACAGGAGAACATAGACAGACTGGTGAAATGGGCAGACACATGGCAGTGTGAAGTGATTCATTTTGCTAGGATGAGGAAAGGCAATATAAATTAAATGGTTCAATTATAAAGGAGGTGCGGGAAGAGATAGGCCTGGGGGTGGATGTACACAAGACTTTGAAGGTGGCAGGACAAGTTGAGAAGCCTGTAAAAAGGCATACAGGATTCTTTGCTTTATAAATAGAGGCAAGGAGTGTCATTTTAACCAACATGTGGGTTGGTTCAGGTGGGAGGTTAAAAAGCTAAAAATCTGAAACAGGAAACCAACGCGCCCACTTCTGGTTTTAATGGAGGTGGGACGAGATGCGGGCGGCCAATCTGCTCTCAGGAGGGTTGGGCATTTAAATATTTTAATGAGGCTGTGTGCCTTCATTTTAACAGTCATTCTATTTTTAACCATAGTCAGCTGGGTTTCCCTGGCCTCGGGAAACCCGGCAGGTGAAAGGAGGCGAGAAGGGCTGAATCCATGAGGTAAGTGCCTTTCTAGCACTGCTTGTGGGCCAGAAGGAGCAGGAGTGATTCCTCCAGGTCCAGCAAGCTACCTAGTAAACACCCCCACCCCACCCCCACGCGATCTGTCTGCTCCCCCACCTCGCGATCGGACCACCCCCCGCGATCGGACACGCCCGCGACCACCATCTGCCCCCCACCCCGCGATTGGAACCCCCCCCATTACCATCTTCCCAAACCACCCCCCCCCTCGATCGGACCCCCCTGACCACTACATCCTCCCGGCCCCCACCCCCGTCTCCCCACAATTTCTCCCATCCCCCTACTAGACCTACCTGCTCTCAGCTCGGCTGCAGCCTTGAGCTGCAGGCCTTCCCACCCGATAGGCAGCTAGCCTGCCAATCAGACTGGCTGTGGGCGGGAAACCTACAGAAAAAGTAGAAAGACGTCCTACTGCAGGACGTTCAGGAAATCCTTACTTCCGGGTTTCCCGTTCCTAACCTAACCCCCCACCCCCCTTCCCAGCATGGAATGCGCCTCGGAGATAAGGTTGGGGCCTTACACGACAAGAGCAAGGAAACTAAACCTTTATAAAGCACTGGTTAGGCCTCAGCTAGAGTATTGTGTCCAATTCTGAGCAGCACACGTTAGGAAGGATGTTAAGGACTTTGAGAGGGTACAGAGGAGATTTACTAGAATGGTACCAGGGATGAAAGACTTCAGTTACGTGGAGAGACTGGAGAAACTGGAGTTGTTCTCCCTAGAGCAGAGAAGGTTAAGGGGAGATTTGATAGAGGCATTCAAAATCTTGAGTAAATAAGGAGAAACTGTTTCCCGTGGCAGAAGGGTCGTTAACCAGAGGACACAGATTTAAGGAAATTGGCAAAAGAACCAGAGGCGACGTGAGGAAAAACATTTACGCAGCAAGTCGCTATGATCTGGAATGCACAGATTTAGCAACAACTTTCAAAAGGGAACTGGATAAATCCTTGAAAAGGAAAACTTTGCAGGGCTATGGGGGAAAGAGCAGGGGAGTGGGACTAATTGGATAGCCGGCACAGGCACGATGGGCCGAATGGCCTCCTTCTGTGCTGTGTCATTCTATGATTCTAATTAAATGATGAGAGCAGGACAAGGTAGCCACAGGGCCAAACTAGTTAAAGGTAAAGTTAGGACTAATATCAGGAAATTCTTCTTCACACAAAGAGTGATCTGCACATGGAGTGGATTCACCAATGGAGTACTGGAGACTAAAACCCTGGAATTATTTAAGAACCTGATGAGCAATCTGCCTGCAAAGAGACACTGCAACTTCACAGCTGAAACGCCATCAAATATAATACCTAAAAGTATAATTTACCATCCATAGGACTTCCTATCGATAATCTAATTTGAAAGATTGCTTGCACTGATGCTATTACAGCAGCTGATGCTTTTTCTGTAAGATATTTTGCATTGAAGAAGCTCTGTCTGTCATTGATGGCCATTACATCTCTTTTATGATATATATTCGCCCATCCCTATAGTGGGCTGTCTTATTGATGCCTCATCCAATAATACTTCACCATCGTCTATTTTTAGGTCTCAGCACAGTTCACCCTCCACAGTTTTATCCCAGTGGCTTTGACTGACTCAAACACCAGATATCCTATGGAGCTCACACATTTTACAACACTGTAGTGACACTAATGGTTATTTTCAGAAGAATGGTGCAATTATTAATAATTTCATGTCATTCTAACATACCCGCTATGGTAGCTGGGTTCAAGTCTTAAACTGAAAGGCTGAGCAATCAAAATATAAATCAACTGAAAACAATTCCTGTTCTTGTTTAAAATCTGCAGTCGTAGCTGCCATTTTAATTTCATGAATAGTACTTTGCTTATTTCATATTGAACCACAGACGCAAAAAGAAATTGTCAGCAACACATTAGACTTAAACAAATATGCTTGCATAGACTAAAAGAACGCCATTCTCACAAAAACAGACATACATCATGCACAATTAAAGGAAAAGCTGCTGTTAGAGCAGCTTAAAGGTCAATGAAGAAGAGTAGACAATTGCGGTAGCAATAGTAAAATCTTTTTTATCTATGTTAAGAGTCAAAGGGCCATTAATGACTGTATAGGGCCACTGAAAGATTCTCTAGGGCAGGTTTGAATGGACTCCCAGGGTATGATAGAGGTATTAAATGATTACTTCGCCTCAGTCTCTACTCTTGAAGACAATGCTCAACTATCAGCAATAAGTTGCACTGTTGACAACAAAATTGAAAATATTGGCCTGGAATTTGCGGTCAGTGGCGAAGGAACGGCGCTCGCCGTTCACCTCGCTGACAGCTGCCCACAAAGTTTTCGCAGGTTTTAGAGCGCAGACTTGCTCTAACCTGGTGTCTGTTTCAGCGCGGTGCCCTCTACAGGGGATCTGTGAGCTGTGTCTGGACAAGAAACAGCGAGGCTCTTCAACCAATCAGATTGAAGATTCCTCAATGAGACACGCAGACTCTAAACCAGGAAGTATAAAGCAGGAAAAATAAATTAGATTTAAATGATGTACAGAAAGTGAAATAAAGGTTGGGAAATACAAATGGGATTAAGGGAGAGATATAAAAGAGACAGACAGAAAAAGTGAAAAAAAAGATTTTCATTTTTATTTTTTTTTAAATGTCCAACACTAATTTTCTTCTGAGAGAATGAGACTCCACATTTGTAAAATTAAATGTTTAGGGCCATAGAGGATGTTCAGCGGTAATTATCATTTATCACACTGTTAGTGTCCGCTGTGGCTTAGTTGCTAGCGCTCTCGCCGCTGAGTCAGAAGGTTGTGAGTTCATAGTCCCACTCCAGAGACTTGAACACAGAAATCTGGGCTGACACTCCAGTGCAGTACTGAGGGAGTGCTGCACTGTTGGAGGTGCTGTCTTTTGGATGAGACATTAAATCCAGGCCCCATCTGCCCTCTCAGGTGGATGTAAAAGATCCCACGGCACTATTTTGAAGAAGATCATGGTAGTTCTCCCCGGTGTCATGGCCAATATTTATCCCTCAATCAACATCACTAAAAAACAGATTATCTGGTCATTATCACATTGCTGTTCGTGGGAGCTTGCATTGCTTTGGGACGTCCTGAGGTTGGGAAAGGCGTTACTTTCTTTAAAAACTCACTTAGTCCTGAATGCACCAGCCCTAATGTTTTCAGCCATTTTTAGTGGGGAACTAGTGGGCAAGTACAGCAAGTTCACACCGTTGTACTCATTTCAGTGCCGAGTCCATCTGCGAGGACTGCAACAGCGCACCCTGTGGAGGAGCGGGATATCTCTGACAGCAACCTCCGATTTGTGTGTTTAATTGCGCATGCGTGGATGCCAGAAGTTGCTGTCCGATTTACCCCGTTATAGCGGTGAACGCTGTTAACCTCACCGTTACTCTTATCGCAAAATCTGCCCCAATAAAATAGATGAGGATATCATCTTAGAAAGTATAGGGAACTTCAAAATTCATCTGGCTGCCGGTCCAGTTACCATCCACCCGAGGGTCCTTAAAGAAACGGAATGATTATTTGCACCACATTTTTGACTCTCTCTGTGCATGCGCATCCATTTGGTACCGTGCACGCGCACTCGATCCGGTCGCGCATGCACAGTACCCAACGGCGCGGTGGCTGCGGTCTGCACCGGCACGCTTCCCTCAGCTCCATGCAGAGACGGTCAGAGGATCGGATGGGGGGGGGTGGGGAAAGAGGGGCTCGATAGGGGGGAGAGTGGAGAGTGAACTGAAGATGGAGGGAGAGGAGAGGGGATCGAAGGGGGCGAGGAGAGCGGTGGGGATCGTGTCTGACAAACTTGATTGAATTTTTTGAGGAGGTAACAAGGAGGGTAGATGAGGGTAGTGTGTTTGATGTAGTGTATATGGACTTTAGCAAGGCTTTTCATAAGGTTCCACATGGCAGACTGGTCACGAAGTTAAAAGCCCATGGGATCCAGGGCAAAATGTCAAGTTGGATTCAAAACTGGCTCGGAGGCAGGAAGCAGAGGGTAATGGTTGATGGGTGTTTTTGTGACTGGAAGGCTGTTTCCAGTGGGGTTCCGCAGGGGTCAGTACTAGGTCTTGCTTTTTGTGGTATATATCAATGATCTAGACTTGAATATAGGGGGTATGATTAAGAAGTTTACAGATGATACTAAAATCGGCTGTGTGGTTGATACTGAAGAAGGAAGCTGTAGACTGCAGGAAGATATCAATAAATTGGTCAGGTGGGCAGAACAGTGGCAAATGGAATTCAATCCGGAGAAGTGTGAGGTAATGCATTTGGGGAGGGCTAACAAGGAAAGGGAATACACATTAAATGGTAGGGCACTGAGTAGTGTAGAGGAACAAAGGGACCTTGGAGTGCATGTCCACAGATCCCTGAAGGTAGCAGGCCAGGTAGATAAGGTGGTTAAGAAGGCATACGGAATGCTTGCCTTTATTAGCCATGGCATAGAATACAAGAGCAGGGGGGTTATGCTTCAACTGTATAAAACACTAGTTAGGCCTCAGCTAGAGTACTGCGTGCAGTTCTGGTCACCACATTACAGGAAAGATGTGATTGCACTAGAGAGGGTACAGAGGAGATTTACAAGGATGTTGCCGGGAGTAGAGAATCTTAGCTATGAGGAAAGACTGGATAGGCTGGGTTTGTTTTCCTTGGAACGGAGGAGGCTGAGGGGAGACCTTATTGAGGTGTATAAAATTATGAGGGGCCTAGATAAAGTGGATAGAAAGGACCTATTTCCCTTAGCAGAGGGGTCAAAAACCAGGGGGCACAGATTTAAAGTAATTGGTGGAAGGTTTAGAGGGGATTTGAGGGGAAATTTCCTCACCCAGAGGGTTGTGGGGGTCTGGAACTTACTGCCTGAAAGGGTGGTAGAGGCAGGAACCCTAACCACATTTAAAAAGTACTTGGATGTGCACTTGGGATGCTGTAACCTGCAGGGCTACGGACCAAGAGCTGGGAAGTGGGATTAGGCTGGATAGCTCTTTGTTGGCTGGCGCGGACACGATGGGCCGAAATGGCCTCCTTCCGTGCTGTAACTTTCTATTATTCTATAACTCAGACTAAGAACTTTATACAACAGCCAACTCACTCTAAACGGCAAATACTGAATGATAACAAACCTTTTTATACAAAAGGATTACGTTTCTAAAATGTGTTGCTGACTCTAAATAAAATTTGGCAGTGGGTTAACTATATTTAATTTGCTGAGGATGATAAATAGAAATACTGGGCAATATTTATGATGGGATCAATACTTTTTATCTAACTGTAATTATGCTTTCATCAGAAATTCATGTACGATGGAATGAATTGGAATGCTATGCAGTGGAAGTAAATGGGGAGACATTTGGTAATTAGGAATTCTATACAATGGAATTAAATGGGAAATAATTTGATCCAATGAAATCCTACACCAATAAAAGTGAAAATAGCTTGATCCATTGGAAAGCAGTACAAGGTACATCCTATCCAGTACAATGGCAAATGTTTTGACCTATTGAAATTCTATATAATGGGAGTGACAGAAAGTGGTTTGGTGAAGTCAATGGAAATAAAAATCGGGAGAGATGTAAAACGAGCTGCTGAATCGCCATCCTTATCGCACAGTCAAAATCTACCTCATTGACACCAGCTACATCTTTGATAAAGTTCAAAATGCACTCACTGAAATGACACCTATTATTTCAATGGCAGGTTGGTTAATGCATATCTTGGTTTAATTTCATATTTTTAGCTGACAAAAAACAATGTCGTCTGTAATTTCCATGGGGGTTCTCCTGATCTCCCGCCGGAATTTCAGTGCAAGATCAGCGAAAGTCCTGGAGAAATGGCGTAGATGCCTGTTTATGCCATTTCTCCGGAGTTTCCATCCATCTTCTGCCAAAGTTTTAGTGGGAGATTGGGGGACCCCTGCAGAGATTCTACCCGTGTGTTGAAGTGGGCTTCACTGTGGCACTAGACAGGAGCAGTCTGGGTATTGCAACAGAGCGCAGAGGAAATGCTATAAAGATGCACAAAAGGCCATCTTGAAATCTTGCAATATTAACCCCAACATCTAGGAAGACACAGCCACTGACAGACCACGGTGGCAGCATGTCTGCTGGATTGGTTTGAATTAATTTGAGGCTGCAAGTTTAGGAGATCTGCCGCAAGGCAAATCATCTATCTACTTCATTTGGCTTTCAACGTGATATGTATGGCCTTATATGTGTGTCCAGGATTGGGCTCTTCTCCCATCAAAGCACCTATAACAACTCAAACCCATCCATCATTTCGACAGGAGACTCCATCAGATGGAAGCAAATGGCTATCTTTTACTCTGTGAGTACGGCACATGTACAAACATTGACACCAAGATAGGTCTGACCCACACATTACCAGACTGCAGTGATTTTACCCGGAGTTGACACCAAAATGTACACAATCTGTACAATACCTGGGTGTGAATGAAGTGTCAGCTTGTACCTGGTATGTACTATAGCAACAAGAGAAGCAATATTTCTTAACAGAATTTAAATATTAGTAAACTGCAAAGACGCAAGTTTTCCATGTACTGAGGTATGAAAGCAAACTGTCTATGCCAAGTGTGTGAAAAATAGATACAGCAGATTGCTTCTTCTTTTAAAATAACTTTCTGCACCTGCATTCTATTCCATTTGCTCCTTTAATATGCTTTAGCAGGCTTATTAATGTAACTGTCGACTAGGCCTGTATTCACTAGAGTTTAGAAGAATGAGAGGGGATCTCATTGAAATGTATAAAATTCTGACAGGGTTAGACAGACTGGATGCAGGGAGGATGTTTCCCCTGGCTGGGGGGTCTAGAACGAGGGGGTCACAGTCTCAGGATATGGGGTAGGACATTTAGGACTGAGATGAGGAGAAATTTCTTCACTCAGAGGGTGGTGAACCTGTGGAATTCTCTACCACAGAAGGCTGTGGAGGCCAAGTCACTGAATATATTTAAGAAGGAGATAGATAGATTTCTAGACACAAAAGGCAGCAAGGGGTATGGGGAGACAGCAGGAATAAGGTATTGAGATAGAGGATCAGCCATGATCATATTGAATGGCGGAGCAGGCTCGAAGGGCCGAATGGCCTACTCCTGCTGCTATTTTTCTATGTTTCTCTATGTTTCTATGTAACCTCTAGGTGCAAATGACTTATACCTTTAATAAAAACAGAAAATGTTGGAAATATTCAGCAGATCAGGCAACATCAGCAGGTCAGCAGAACTCACACAAGTTCTGACGAAGGGTCATCGACCTAAAACGTTAACTCTGTTTCTCTCTCCACCTGCTGAGTGTGTCCAGCATTTTCTGTTTTTATTTCAGATTTCCAGCATCCGCAGTATTTTGCTTTTGACTTATATTATAACATTTTATTATTGCAGTATCATGTTCCCCTCGACGTTGCTCAAATGTTCCTGATTAGACAATGAGATATCTCTTCAGCCACCCAGCTTTCTGTGAATTACTCATGCTCAACCAAAGAGTTGTTTTTTCTTCTTCGCCAACAAGGTGACAACTTGGGCCCACTGAAAAGGTGTCTGATTGAGAGCTTCAATCAACAACGGATGGTGATGTGCAGCTTATTATCAAACATACTTATTATCATTTGAGAGGTGCTGAAACGAGGAAAATCAAACATCATTAAAACAATCCTAATAAAAGTGCAGATCTGGTGAGTGGGTTGACAAGGCTCCCTAGTGGGTTCCATAGCGCGAGCTCAAACATGGCAAGCCTACACAGGATGGGCAGAGGAACTGTCTTAGGAGACGCACTGAAGCACAAACAACTTTGGAAATACATGAGGCTGATTGACCAGAACAGTGTTCGATATTATAACACAGAGCAGGCAATTTTGAAATGCAGTGCTGTCAACAGCAGGGAGAAAAGTGGTTGCTCCAGCAAAGTGCCAAAAGCAATGCCTGCAGCAATCAAGGTGCTTATATGCAGATATAGCAGGAAATTGGAGCTGAGCTTCAAACTCTACATCCAGTCCAACTCCTTGTGTGCTGATTTCCACTTCCGAAATACTGGCTGTCTCTGTCCCTACCTTATCCGCACCACCGCTGAAATATCAGTCTATCCCTTTGTTATCTCCAGACTCTAATTTTCCAATGCCCCTCTAGCCAGCCTCCTGAGCCCTACCCTACACAAACTTCAACTCATCTGGACTCCACCACCCGCATCGGGTCCTGTTCACTCACCACTTAAGTTTTTCCTTGCCTATCTACTGCCCTATGTGTTGATTTCAAAATGCTCCTTTTTGAAAAAAAAACATATTTCTCCATGGCTTTGCTCCCACCCAACTGCAGCCTCCTTCAGCCCTATATCCCAGTTCTCATCTGCTGCTCTCCCGAGTATGGACTACTGTACATCCCACCTTCCTCTGCTCCACTAACGGCAGCTGAGTCGTCAATCATCACCAACCTGCACTCTGAAATTCTCTTCCTAAACTCCTGCACCTTGCTGCATCGCTCCCTACCTTCATAATCCTCCTCACAATCTATAGTGTTGACCATGCCTTCAGTTATCTCCCCATATCCTCTCCCAATTCTTACTCAGTGTCCATTATTCCCTCCCCATTTCTGAAGGGCCTAGGGAAGTTTGCTACGTTAAAAGGTCTTATATAAGTTTAAGTTGTTGGTGAAACACTGTGCTTCACAAATTGGACTACAAAGCCATAAGCAGATCCAAAAAAAATGAATAACTTTGAATTAGTCATCTTGATGATCATAGAATCATAGAAATTTACAGCACAGAAGGAGGCCATTTGGCCCATCTTGTCCGTGCCGGTCGACAAAGAGCTGTCCAGGCTAATCCCACTTTCCAGCACTTGGTCCGTAGCCTTGTAGGTTACGGCACTTCAAGTGCATATCCAAGTACTTTTTAAATGTGATGAGGGTTTCTGCCTCCACCAGCCTTTCAGGCAGTGAGTTCCAGACCCCCACCACCCTCTGGATGAAAACATTTCTCCACAAATCCCCTCTAAACATCCTACCAATTACTTTAAATCTATGCCCCCTGGTTATCGACCCCTCTGCTAAGGGAAATAGGTCCTTCCTATCCACTCTATCTAGGCCCCTCATAATTTTATACACCTCAATTAAGTCTCCCCTCAGCCTCCTCTGTTCCAAAGAAAACAACCCCAGCCTATCCAATCTTTCCTCATAGCTAAAATTCCCCAGCCCAGGCAACATCCTCGTAAATCTCCTCTGCACCCTCTCTAGTGCAATCACATCCTTCCTGTAATGTGGTGATCTGAACTGCATGCAGTATTCTAGCTGCGGCCTAACTAGTGTTTTATACAGTTCAAGCATAACCTCCCTGCTCTTATATTCTATGCCTCAGCTAATAAAGGCAAGTATCCCATATGCCTTCTTAACCACCTTATATACCTATCCTGCTTCCTTCAGGGATCTGTGGACATGCACTCCAAGGTCCCTCTGATCCTCTGCACTTCTCAGTGTCCTACCATTTATTGTGTATTTCCTTGCATTATTAGCCCTCCTCAAATGCATTACCTCACACTTCTCCGGATTGAGTTCCATTTGCCACTGTTCTGCCCACCAGACCAGTCTATTGATATCTTCCTGCAGTCTACAGCTTTCTTCTTCATTATCAACCACACGGCAAATTTTTGTATCATCTGCAAACTTCTTAATCATACTTCCTACATTCAAGTCCAAATCATTGATATATACCACAAAAAGCAAAGGACCTAGAACTGAGCCCTGCGGAACCCCACTGGAAACAGCCTTCCAGTCACAAAAGCACCCTTCGACCATTAACCTTTGTTTCCAGTCTCTGAGCCAATTTCGGATCCAACTTGCCACTTTGCCTTGGATCCCATGGGCTTCTACTTTCGTGACCAGTCTGCCATGAGGGACCTTATCAAAAGCCTTGCTAAAATCCATATAGACTACATCAAACACACTACCCTCATCGACCCTCCTTGTTACCTCCTCAAAAAATTCCATCAAGTTAGTCAGACACGACCTTCCCTTAACAAATCCATGCTGACTGTTCCTGATTAATCAATGTCTTTCTAAATTAAGATTTATCCTGTCCCTCAGAATTTTTTCCAATAATTTTCCCACCACCGAGGTTAGGCTAACTGGCCTGTAATTACTCGGTCTATCCCTTTCTCTCTTTTTAAACAACAATACCACATCAGCAGTCCTCCAGCACCACACCTGTAGCCAGAGAGGATTGGAAAATGATGGTCAGAGCCTCTGCTATTTCCTCTCTTACTTTACTTAACAGTCTGGGATACATTTCATCCAGGCCTGGGGATTTATCCACTTTCAAAGAAGCTAAACCCCTTAATACTTCCTTTTTCACTAAGTTTATTTCATCTAATATTTCACACTCCTCCTCCCTGATTGCAATTTCTGCATCGTCCCTCTCTTTTGTGAAAACAGATGCAAAGTATTCATTAAGAACCATACCCATGTCTTCTGCTTCCACACACAGGTTACCTTTATGGTCCCTAATAGACCCTACTCTTACTTTAGTTATCCTCTTGCTCTTAATGTATTTATAAAACATCTTTGGGTTTTCCTTGATTTTACTTGTCAATATTTTTTCATGCCCTCTCTTTGCTTTCCTAATTTCCTTTTTAATTTCACCCCTGCACTTTCTATACTCCTCTAGGATCAAAGGACTACCAAACATATTAAAAATACCTGGTGGGCAGATGCAGGTGAAGTTCCTCTCGTTGTTCCCCTGTTTAATGTCCAAACATGTTCCATTGTTTTGGCACTGGATGCTATGGCAGCCATCAAATTCTTCACAGAAAAGTCCAATGTGCCCCTCCTCACAGTCACAGTAGAAGGTTACCTATAAATACAAGTGTGAAGTGTTAAACTAAAATGTAGTAGTCTTGTACAAAAAATAATCAAAAAGGCTAATGGAATGTTGGCCTTTATAACTAGAGGGATAGAATATAAAGAGGAGGAAGTTTTGCTACAGCTATACAAAGCCCTGGTTAGACCTCATCTGGAATACTGTGTACAGTTCTGGGTACCGCACCTTAAAAAGGATATATTGGCCGTGGAAGGAGTGTAGCGCAGATTCACCAGAATGTCACCAGGGCTCCATGGGTTAGATTATGAGGAGAGATTACATAAACTAGGATTGTATTCCCTGGAATATTGCAGGTTTAGGGGTGATTTGATTGAGGTTTTTAGAATTTTGAATTGATAGGGTAGATATAGAGAGAAACTTCTTCCGCTGGTGGGGGACGTAAGGGGACATAACCTTAAAATCAGAGCCAGGTCATTCAGGAGAGAAGTTGGAAAACACTTCTTCACACAAAAGGTGGTAGAAGTGTAGAACCACAAGGGTATAAAAGGATATGGAGTCCACCTGATCTCATTGAATGGTGGAACAGACTTGAGGGGCTGAATCCCTGTTCCTTTATTCCTATGTAAACAGACATGCCGTTCTCTTGGTAACAATTCAATATTGAACTTAAGAATTTATGAGGGGAGCACTGAAAGATTTCAGTGGATATTGACACTCATCTCTTATTCAGACACAATTAAGATTGCATAAGCAGTTTTACCACGCACAGATGCTGTATAAATTAAATGGCAAATGTCCATTAGGATGACCTGAGAATGTTCAAAATAATGTCACTATATCAGTTTGAGCAATGACATTTGGTAACTTTTCTTCCCTCTGTCCCCCTCGCAGATTAGACTAATCCTTGGTTAAAACTTTAAAAATCAAAGAAACAGATGAAATCAACAGTACAGTGCCATTGTGCTATTTTCTCATATACAAACACGACAAATTAACTGACAAAATTATTTTACAAGCCCAACTCAGGGAGTGTTGGACAGGTTCCAACATCCTTACCAAACTATTTACTAGATTTGTACAGTCTATATTTATTGTGGACAGTGAGTGGTTGACAGCTTGCACAGGAGGAACTATCCTTCCCTCCTCTTTTCTGCAGCTCTGTAATGAAGCATAATTCTGTGTTTTAGGCAAAATGTCCTTAGCTTGGGCTTCATTAAAGGCCTGCAGTAAGAGTAGTTGACACCAGCAGAAAGTCTAACCATAGGCATTGAGTTTCAATGGATCATCTCACGTTTTTTTTCAATTCATGAATAATATAATTTTCTAATCGTTTAATTGTTCTTTACTCAGAGAAAAGTGAGGATTTCGGAGATTTAGATCTGATTCTTTCCACTATTTGCCTCAGCACATTAGGGCCTTATTTCACCAAACAAATTTTCCTGATCAAAATGACAGGTGACTCTTCTCAAACCTCCACTGATGCTGCTCTTGAACTCACCACTACGAAGTTTGCATTGTTGTCCAGATTCAAATCCCTCCATGGTGTTGCCACTACCTATCTCTGTAACCTCCTCCAGCCCCAAAACCCTCCGAGATCTCTACACTTCTCCAATTCTGGTCTCTTGCGCATCCCGATTTTCATCGCTCCATCATTGGCGGCCGTGCCTTCAGCTGCCTAGACCCAGAGTTCTGGAATTCCCTCCCTAAACTTCTCCGCCTCTCTACCTCTCTTTCTTCTATTAAGATGCTCCTTAAAACCTACCTCTTTAAACAAGCTTTTGGTCATCTGCCCTAATTTTGTCTGATAACCCTCCTGTTGGGATGTTTTATTATGTTAAAGGCACTATAACAATGCAAGTTGTTGTTTTTGTGGCTGCTTTACTCTGGGGAAACACCTCCCTTAAATAGTCTGACTGAACTTGGGACTCTATTTATGCGGAGTCTCTAAAGGAAGCTGCACAACCAGGTAACCTCACTGCTGACCCCTAAAACAGGTAGAGTATTTCACATTTTAGGAAAAGCCTAAGAAGAGAAGCGTACCCTATGAAAAATCAAACCGCAGATCTGTAATCCAGTGCTTCTCACTATGTTAATGTATGGAAATGAGACTAGTTTTTAAATATTTATCAGTATTTTCAAAGGTAAATAAGTGGCAGGTCAACATCAAGGGAAGGCCAACATAATGTAGAGACACCAAATTAATCTGGAGGCAAGTGGCAGAGCAGCAGAACAATTAATCCCCTTCTGATGGCTGAGGAAGTGGTTGTGCTGCCTCATGATGTGGGGGAAAGGAAGGTTTGCCCTGTTTGGCATTTCAGGGCACCCTGTGCACAAGACAGCAGTGAACCATTGCCTAGGGGGGTGGCCGTCAAGCTCAAAGCTGTGTATGTACCTGCAGGGCCCGGGAACAGGCACGGGAGAAGATGACATACTTGAAGGAAACTAGCAAGGGAAGACTATCTTACAGTACCATGTATCAGGTAGATGGCCCAAGATTGCATGCCACAAATGTTGTTAGTCAACCTACTCCTCATTTATTGCTTGTTCATGCCAAGCTCGCACACAACCTTGCAGCTCTTTCATTGCATCTCACGCAAAACTATATTGTCAGCAGGATGTTTGAAAAGTGCAACTTGACAATGTTTCCATACTCCCATCTACTAAGAGCTTCACACATCAAACCATTGTAACACAAACTTGGTCACTTACAGATACCCAAGATGACCATCAGGTTGGCATACGACAGCCATCAGTGACTCCCTGTACTTTCTGAAATGCACTACTGTGTCTATACTGGGCATTTTTGTCATGGTATTCAATGGGAAAATAAATAAAAGTGCAGGCTATGCTGACCCCTGCACAAGTCACCCTCCGAGATCTCTGTGCACCTCCAATTCTGGCCTCTTGCACATCCCCAATTTTCTTCACTCAACCCTTGGCAGCCATGCCTTCAACTGCCTAGACCCTAAGCTCTGGAATTCCCTCCCTAAACCTCTCTGCCTCTCTTGATCTCTCTCCTCCTTCAAGACGCTCCTTAAAACAGTTGGCTGTAGGTGTCCTTGCTACAGATGGCAAAGCAACTGGCTTCCTGCTGAGCTGGAACAAGCTGAGGCAGTTATCCTTGGCCATTGGCAGGTATATATGCTAAGGTCTGCAGATATAGTTTTGTGCTGGTTGATCTTCCTGGCATACCTTCTTTCATCTTATAACCACTCAACCGTGAAATACTGTATTGCAAACAAACTTAGTTTAAGGAGTAAAAAACAAATTTGCCCCCCAAAATTTCAGAAATATGGTAAAGAAATGTCAAGTTAAGACACTGTATTGAAAAGTTTGGTAGTAATGACAAATAAACCTATACAAAGCCTGCGGCACGTTAAGAGCTTCTTTACTCATAGACTTTCCCTTGCTTCTATTTCAAATAGGGGCACAAGGAAAAAATAGCAAACTCAAGGCAAATCCTACAGAATTGTGCAAATTATTCATTTGCATCAAATCTGAGGTCTAAATCAGGCCGGGGCACAAAATGGGCGTAAACGCTCAAGCACACATAATTCAGCAGACAACAAAACTGCAGTTCGGTAGGAAATGGGTACTGATCTCCAAATCCTGGCATCCCATAGACGCGTTATGTACCCTACTTTCCTGGTGCACAATATCGACAATCTACCCCATTTGCAGAACGTTCAATAGCAAGTGCCAACAGAAAAAAGAAAAGAATGGTGTTGCAGACTATCCTAGTATTGACGAAATGAACATATCCAATCCTTGTTGGTCATGTGACAAATTGTTGCCCATGTTCTGATGAGCAATAAAGGTAAAAATGACTGTTGGGCAATAACAGGTTACTGCCTCCATTAAGATAGCAGAGCTATTTGGTATGAAACTTGGGGCTAGAGATTCGCCTCCTTTGCGCCTCCCGTTAGCGCCTCGGGGGGACGATAATGGGGCGCTAATGACTTATCGCCCGGGCGCGGCGATAGTACCGCCATCCGTGAAATTCACCTGGAGGTTTGTGGCGGCGGTAACCCCTAGCGCCACGATCTCCTGCACCCAGAGATCGTGACGTCATCCGGCTGCGCAGCGCCCCGGACCCGAAATTCGGTTCCGCCCCCGCAGCATCGGCGGGCGATAACACCGACAGCTGCAGGAGATGTTGTTCAGGCGGCCGGGCGCTTCGGGAGCGGTAATTAAACGTAAGGCCGCTGGGCTGCATAAAAAATGTGTTTCCATCCTTTAGGCTGCTGTTTGAAAATGTTTAATTGCCGTGAATGATCGGCCCTGCACTCTGTTAGAGTGCTCGGGGCTGATCGTCGCGGATCCCGGCTGCCGTCGGCGACGAGGGACATCGTTGAAATGCAGAGCCTGCAGCGATGGCCCTTCCCTTTGAGGGAGGGGAGGAGCCTCGGATCCCGGCAGCGCTGCACGGGACATTGTGCAGCGCTGCTCCTCTACCGCCCCTCCTGCGTGGTTTAGCGCTCCAGAAGGGAAGTGGTAGCGCGTGATTTAGCGCTCGACTTCCTTCCTGGAGCGCTAACGCCCAACTTAGAGAAAGTTGAGAATCATTAGCGCCTGGCGCTAATTTTTCCAGCTTTCAAAACTTAGCCCCCCAAACGGGGCGATACCGAATTTCTCCCCCCTGTTCTTTTCTACTCTACAGTGGTAGATGTGCATCTGCTTCCTGTCAGTGTCATGGAGGCAATGTGTTCAGCAGCTACCGTGCTCCCAGCAAGGACAAACTCATGTCCTTGGCAGGTAACTAGCAGCAGTACTCTATTCCACGGGCACATTTCAGTAAATGACAGAACACACAAAGACCACCAGGGCGTGAGTTCAAGGCCGTAATTCCGAAACAGAGTTTTGTAGGTTTTTACAAACCACTCAGGTTTGGAATTCTCATTTTCTGGTGTCACCTGAGCCAACTGATTGAACCACTACATTGTAACGTACTCTTTCTGCTATTCTTAAAAAAAAAATGGGGGTGGGGAAACACTTATATAATTTTTATTCATAGATCAGGAGATGAATTTAATGAAAAACAATATAATTAATCATGCTCAAATCTGTCCTGTCACTGTGGATCGACAGGACTGTCCAATTAGTTGTTATTTGTAGTTAATGACATACATTAGTGAGGATAGAAACAGGCAGATTTGTATGAATGTTGTGAGACTGCATATCTTTAAAAGGAAGTCATTAATCTTCTCAGTGGCACTGCAGGAGTTGACTGGAGCACTTGGCAGTGAATCTCCTGACACGTGTCAGGCAGGCCTTCTGTGCCAATGAACAGATAAAGTTCCTGCTCCAGAAATGGTTCACCTGTCAGGACCGAGAACAAATCAACGGCCTTAAAAGGTCAATGTCAGTCTTTTCCACCTTCCAGGGAAAGTGATGATCCTTATTAAAATTTCTCACTACACCATTACCAATGTAGAGCCTGCACAAATATTAATTAATTATAATTTTTCAAGAGAGACATCAAACACAAGTTAAACGCTGCTGGTTACAGAATTATTTGAGAAAGGAGAACAAAAATGAAAAAAAAAGGTAAAAAGCCGAAATCTTTTATTAGTGCAATTATCTTCCTTTTATTAGTGTGATTGTTACGCCTTACTCTTACTTTGCACAACAAGCACGGTACACAATATATTGGCATTTTACATCTGCTGGAAGACATTCTCTCCTGATGCTACGCTAACTATTCTTTTCCTGCTGGGTCTTTCCAAGATGATGCACTGACACCGAGTGGCTCCCAGGGCCCAAGCACTTCATCACATGTCATGTCACATACTCCACCTGGAACATGCATCCACACAGATCCAAGCATTTAGATAGTGAGTTTGAGGAGGGAGAACTGGAAGAATCACTTATCACAAGCAAGGAAGAGCAATGTGGAAGTGGCAGCTGAGGAACAGGAAGCAGCCATTGATGGTTCTAGCACCAGAGGTTCCTCTGCTTCATGGACCAAAGATTGGTATTCTACCAGACCTATCTTCAGAAGGGAGTTGATCGACGGCCAATAGACCTTCACAGACACCTTTTGAGAAGGTGTTCAACACGCAGTGAGTGTTAGCGCAGATTGTGCAGCGGTGTATCTCCGACCACTCAGCTGCAATGCGTGATGCATTTTCCCAACTATAAATGCAACCTGGAGTACATGACAACTCCACAGACATCCTCAGGGAGCCCCCAAAAGCGTAGGGTCTAAACCCAGACACTGTTTCTCTCACAAATGCTGTGGCTGGGGCTATTGAGCGTTTAACTTGAGTTTGATGTCTCTCTTGAAAAATGATAATTAATATTTGTGCAGGCTCTACATTGGTAATGATGTAGTGAGAAATTTTAATAAGGATCATCACTTTCCCTGGAAGGTGAAAAAGACTGACATTGACCTTTTAAGGCCGTTGATTTGTTCTCGATCCTGACAGGTGAACCAACTTACAGGAATTTGCCAAAAGCAGATTGGACAGGCTGGAAGACTGGTTTGAGAGAACCTAAGAGTGTGCTTCACACTCCTCAGTGGTGCCCTGCGGTCCGTTCTCGTGCAGGTCCCTGGTCATTCTGCAAGTCTACCGAGCACCTGGGGCATGGCAGGAGGGACAGATGAAGCAGCTTCCTCTCAGAGTGACCACACATCAATCCCACCCAGCTGGCCCTTAAAGGATTGAAGCGTACCAGTCAAGCACTGGCAGCCACTGCCTTCCAGACATGTCTTCAGCTGTAGCAGGGCTATGCCATTATTCTGTATCCAGAGGTCCAGGGCTATTTCCATCCCATGAGGTTCTCACTGAACAACAGCAGCTGCCTACACCACACTCGCTCCTCACACTCAGTGAGTGCTTAGGTGTAGCGCTAGATTAGGCAGTAGGAGATACACACCACAGAATCATCAAGAGGAAGCATGGTGGTAAACAACAGAAGCACTAGATAATGTAAACTTAATGTAATAAACTTGATCCACTTCACTGTTTTATTTATTCTTAGCCCAGAACAGCCATATTAAGGTGTCAACAGATGGGAAGAAGGTGTAACATCGTAGTTACGGTATAGTAGATGGGTATGTTTATGTAGATGGGTATTCATGGGGCCATTGTGTGGTGATAAATTGGTCAGGAATACTTGTACGGGAACCAGAATGGTGACTTACTGTGAGCAGTTTGCTATTGGTGCCTGCCACACTGATCATCTTTATTGCATCTCTGCTTCCTGCGTTTATTCCTCCTCCTCCTCCTCCTCCTCTGCTAATAGTGCAACGTGGGACTCATTTTTGTCCTGCTGTATTCTTGCTCCTTTATTCTTGCTCCTCTTTCTATAGCAAGGTCGAGCAACATGCAGCAGACCATGATCATATTTCACATCTTTTCTGGGCTATACAGGAACACCCTGCCTGAGCCATCCAGACAGCAGGATCTCTACGGTAATTCTAGCTGAGGAATGTGCCTTGTTGTTCCAAAGGATAGCCCTGGTCTCCTGGCAGCCACTCGCTCAGTTTACTTGAACCTGCAAGTAATCTAGCAAACAGGATGGGTGTATAATGAAAGCATTAAGGGTCTTGCCAAAACATCAAGCGTGGATTTGTGTAATTATGCTTCTGTGGTCAGACACCATCTAAACAGGTGATCGAATGGAAGTACTTTTTATTGATGTAGACTATGAATTTGATGTGAGGGGCCCTTATACCCACATGGGTGCCATGCACTACACCCTGAACCGTGGAAACCATGCCACATAATTTTTAACATTCATTCATGGGATGTGGGCGTTGCCGGCAAGGCCAGCATTTATTGCCCATCTCTAACTGCCCTTGAGAAGGTGGTGGTGAGCTACCTTCTTGAATCGTAAGTCTGTGAAGGGAAGGTGCTCCCACGGTGCTGTTTGGTAGGGAGTTCCAGGATTTTGACCCAGCGATGATGCAGGAACGGCAATATATTTCCAAGTCAGGATGGTGTGTGACTTGGAAGGGAACTTGCAGGTGGTGGTGTTCCCATGCGCCTGTTGCCCTTGTCCTTCCAGGTGGTAGAGGTCATGGGTTTGGGAGGTGCTGTCGAAGAAGCCTTGGCGATTTGCCTCAGTGCATCTTGTAGGTACACTGGAGGAGATGACAATGGTGTGATCCAGCCTCCCTTGTGAAGCAGATTAGGACTGTCTGCATCTGCAGCCACGGTGCGCCGGTGGTGGAGGAAATTAATGTTTAAGGCGGTGGATGGGGTGCCGATCAATAATACAAACTTTGTGCCCTGCCCAGCTGATGCCCCCTTTCCACAGGGAAAGCGATGAAGGAGTCATCTCTTGAAACCTTTGTATCTGTCACTTGCCGCGTGGCAAACTGGCTGATTTATTAGATGGCCCCGTGCGGTGGCTTGGAAGGATTCAGTGGCATGAAAAAATGAGTGTAGTAGTGCTGTGGAAGAAACCGCCCTTGTGTTAGAGGTTGTCTGCTGCTCAGCCTGGAGGAGATGACAAGGATGTGGTCCAGCCTCCCTTGTGAAGCAGAGGCAAACCCAGATTAGGACCGTGCTTTCAGCTGCCAAAGCCCTAAGTTCTGCAACACCCTCCCCAAACCTCTCTGCCTCGCTACCTCTTTTTCCTCCTTTAAGACGCTCCTTAAAACCTACCTTTCTGACCAAGCTTTTGGTCACCTGCCCTAATTTATCCTTATGTGGCTCGGTGTCAAATTTTTTGTCTTATAATACTCCTGTGCAGCGCCTTGGGATATTTTACTACGTTAAAGGCGCTATATAAATACAAGTTGTTGTTGTTGTCAGCATCTGTAAATGTGAGTCCTGGGTCAAGGACTTGAGTGGACAGCTCGGGTGTATTTGCAACCATATTTGGTGTCCCTTCATGAACTAATTTTCCTCATCAAAATCATGAAGTGATATAGGAAGTCCCAAAGGACTTCCCATTGTCAATACTTAGTTGTTAAACTTTGAAGTTAAATTGTAGTGGCCCTGAAGAGTACTACAGGAAATTACAGCTGAATTGAAACCTTACCATGAAACAAATTCAGCCATCCACAGCAATAGAGTCATAGGGGAAAAATTCAGTATCGCCCCGTTTGGGGCGCAATTATCGGCCGGGCGCAAAGATTAGCGCCTGGCGCTAATTATTGCCTCCGACTGCAAACTTTACTTTTATCGCCCCTGGAGGTGATTGGAGCGCTAAATCAGGCGCTACACATTTGTCTTAAGGTGCAAAGGCCGAGGAGCGAGGCGCTAACAGAGCGCTGGCGAAGCTCATGTGATGTCAGTCAGCAATGGAACACAGACACAATGGCCCCGGCCAATTCTTAAAGGGGAGGGTTGATCTTGCTTTCCATCCACATCCTGCTCATTGCAGCCTTGAATCTCGGCCTGGAGAGACCTGTACATCAAATCTGCTGGAAAGAACAATGGAGAGGCCCAGGGAAAGTGCTCAGAGTGCAGCCCCCACAGTCTCTTCTAAATCGATACAAGGAAGGGCAAATCAAAATGAACCTGCAAAGTGCTGCCCAGTATCCAAAACTCCTTCACACAGCGTTGAATCTCTCCAGAAGTCTCTCTCTCTCTCTCTCAGAATGCGTGGTTCAAAAATGTCGCCAACAAAAAAAGGCAGGAAGCGGTCGCCTTTAAATAACGCTCCCCCCAGTCCCTTCCTGACTGCAAAACGCTCCCCTCAACCTGTCGTTGCTAGTGGCAGGCGGTAAGGCAGGGGGCGCCACTCAATATCCGCTCCAGGGCGCTACCAGGGCGTTGCGCACTCAACTGACGTCATGATCTGCCGGTGCAGGAGATCGTGGCGGTATTGTTTAGCGCCGCCGCAAAATGTCTAGTTAATTTCACGAGCGGCGCAAACATCGCTGCGCCCGGGCGCTAGTTGTTTTGCGCCCCATTAGCGCCCTCTTAAGGCGCTAACGGGAGGCGCAACCAACTGAATTTTTACCCCATAGAGCTATACAGCACAGAAAGAGGCCCTTCGGCCCATCGTGTCTGCGCCGGCAATCAAGCCCTGTCTATTCTAATCCCATTTTCCAGCACTTGGTCCGTAGCCTTGTATGCTATGGCGTTTCAAGTGCTCATCTAAATGCTTCTTGAATGTTGTGAGGGTTCCTGCCTCTACCACCCTTTCAGGCAGTGAGTTCCAGATTCCAACCACCCTCTGGGTGAAAAAGTTTTTCCTCAAATCCCCTCTAAACCTCCTGCCCCTTACCTTGAAACCATGCCCCCTTGTCATTGACCCCTCGACTAAGGGGAAAAGTTCATTTCTATCTACCCTATCTATGCCCCTCATAATTTTGTACACCTCAATCAGGTCCCCCCTCAGCTTTCTCTGCTCTAAGGAAAACAACCCCAGCCTGTCCAGTCTCTCTTCATAGCTGAAGCGCTGCAGCCCAGGTAACATCCTGGTGAATCTCCTCTGCACCCTCTCCAATGCAATCACATCCTTCCTATAGTGTGGCGACCAGAACTGCACACAGTATTCCAGCTGTGGCCTAACTAGCATTTTGTACAGCTCCATCATAACCTCCCTGCTCTTACATTCTATGCCTCGGCTTATGAAGGCAAGTATCCCATATACCTTTTTAACCACCTTATCTACCTGTCCTGCTGCCTTCAGGGATCTATGTACATGCACACCAAGGTTCCCTCTGATCTTCTGTCCTTCCTAGGGTCCTACCATTCCTTGTGTATTCCCTTGCCTTGTTAGTCCTCCCAAAATGCATCACCTCACACTTTTCAGGGTTAAATTCCATTTGCCACTGTTCTGCCCATCTGACCAACCCGTCTATATCGTCCTGTAGCCTGAGGCTTCCCTCCTCGCTATTTACCACTCCACCAATTTTCATGTCATCTGCGAACTTCCTGATCATACCTCCTACATTCATATCTAAATCATTAATGTACACTACAAACAGCAAAGGACCCAGCACCGATCCCTGCGGTACACCACTGGACACAGGCTTCCAGTCACAAAAACAACCTTCGACCATCACCCTCTGCCCCCTGCCACGAAGCCAATTTTGGATCCAATGTGCCAAGTTGCCCTGGATCCCATGGGCTCTTACCTTCTTAACCAGTCTCCCATGCGGAACTTTGTCAAAAGCCTTACTGAAGTCCATGTAGACCACATCAACTTCACTACCCTCATCCACACACCTAGTCACCCCCTTGAAAAATTCAATCAAATTGGTCAGACATGATCTCCCCCTGACAAAGCCATGATGACTATCCTTGATTAATCCTTGCCTCTCCAAGTGGAGACTAATTCTGTCCCTCAGAATGTTTTCCAATAATTTCCCTACCACTGATGTTAGGCTCACTGGCCTATAATTCCCTGGTTTATCCCTACTACCCTTCTTGACTAATGGTACTACGTTAGCTGTTAATGCAGTGAAGAAAATGCAGCAAAAAGTAAATGCTTATTCAAAAAAAAAGGAACAAATTAGCAAACAAGTTATCAAAGTGACAGCCAGTTTAAGAAGCCTACTACTGCAGACCAGGCTAGGCCAGTCAATAATTATGCACCCATTTTATATGGTGCGCACCAGGGGTGGAGCCAGTGAGAAAAAGGGGGTGTGGGCCAATTGGCATCAACTTCCTAATTCAATTAAGGCTAGTGCTGGGCTCCAGCATAGCCCTCTTCTGCTGTTTGCTTCACCACAAAATTTGTCATGCATGAATTAGGTGCACAAACATTTTCATGGCACACGCTCGACAGTGCTGTGACTATAGATCAATACATTTTATCACATACTCTTGTTACATGCCAAACGTTTCCTGGCAACTATGCCAAAGTCAACAGGGAATGACTGGCCCAAATGATTTCAAAAATATAACACGCCCACCCCCCCCCACTCCCTCCCCTCCCCCCCCCCCCCCCCATTGGAACACTTAGGGGTAAAAATTTGGTCGTGCCCCCTTTTGGGGCGCTAACTTCTCCGGGGCACTACTTTTAGCGCCCCGAAAAAGTTAGCACCCCCTCACCGTAAATTGAATGGTAGCGCCCCAAGCAGGAGGCAGGGCGCTACTGGAAGCACTCCCCCTGCTTCCTGGGGCGCTACCACTCAATATCACGGCGCTACGTGCAACAGCGCCACGCATGTCAGCATATAGCGCCGCGGTATTACAGGCCTCCCTCCCCTGATTAAAGGAGAGGGGCCTAGCGCAGCGTGTACCGGGGCGCTGCTGGACCACCGGGGAGCCGGGTGCTGGGAAAACAGCCCGCACTCAAGAGGAGTGCCGGGCTGACCGATCGCGGCCGGTACCCCGCATGAGGAAGCAGAAGGGGACAGGTGCTGGTAGGCGGCCAAAAGAAAGGCCGCCCGGCACCTGCCCTTTAATTAGTGCCGCCGCGGCCGCAAACACACCACCCTGACCCTGTCAGACATATGGATGCTGTCATCACCGGAGGCGCAGCGCCGCGGGGCGCTACCGGCTACCGCTGAATTTCGCGGGAGGCGTTAGCGGCGCCATGCCCAGGCGCTATGGGCTTTGCACCCCGTTAGCACCTCCTGGGGATGCTAACAGGTGGCACAAATCAACCCAATTTTTCCCCCTTAGTAAAATAAACAGAAGCTAAAAGACAAAAGGCTAAAGAGAAAACAAAAGAAAGTATAAAGCACGTTAAATGAAAAGCAAAACGAGTAGTCCTGAAATTGAAAGTGAAATGAAAAAGAACAAGGAGTGAAAATTTAAACTCAGTTACCTCAGCTTAGTTTTCACATTACACGGTGTTGATGTTGCATTAACTGCAAAAATTCATTAGCAGGTATTCCGCTTAAGGCATCTTGTTAACACTTCTTGAAAGGGCAAAATTGCCCCTACCTCCAAAATTATAGTTGCAAAACCGTGTGACTTAGAAAAGAAAAGCAGCAAATGTGTAACTTTAGCTGCTGAATACATACTGCAAATTCCCAGCTTTTTACAACTCTTGCGGCCCAGAGTCAATATTTACAGTCAGCTTTTGTCCTCAGAGTCAGCCTTTAGAATCTGGGCTGCCAGTGTATTTGGCATCCGGGCCCAGTGCAGCTGCCGGGGTCCACAGGAGTTCAGTATAGTTGTCTTTGTCTCTCCTGGGATGGTGTCAGAAGCTTCTGAGTTTGAACCCCGAGTATGGGCTTGGGCCTGAGACCCGCATGGAGAATAGGTGACAGCAATAGTGGCAGGCAGGCAACTGTGGTAAGGATTTCACACATCACTATTTGCAAAAACAGTCCAGTATAAATGCAAAATGTCAGATTTTTAAGATGTCAAAATCTGCATTTGTATGCACAAATTTGCAAAAAAAAATGTGAATTTGTGACAGGATGCCCATCACTGTCAATAACACAAGCTGTCCGGCTCTCATGTATTGGCTCTCTACTACAGTGACGATCCACAACTTGCCCAGTGTGGAGTGTATGAACAGTTTTTTTGATGGTTCAGGAGCAGGCGGGGATGGAAATGCACACAGGGACACACTCCGCCATTACCCCACCTCTGTGCGCCTCCCCCCATTTCCCGGGGGGGCTGGTCTGTTCGACGTGGGATACACCCACCAACTCTGCAGCAGGCCCGAGGCTTACTGCATCGGTGCCCCGACCTCTATTTGGGAGGACTCGTCGGTCTCCAACAGGGAGCCCATCTCCTTCCGAGGCTGGAAGGAGAGCAAAGGTCAGGAGAGGACAACCTCCGTGGCAGACGAAAGTGCCCCCCAGAGATACACCCGAAACAAAAGAGGAGACAGAAAGCCGAGGCTCATAGATTCAGAAACTATGCAGTTCCAGAAGTGAGTGTATAATTTACCAAGTGCGCACATGTACTGAGAAGCATGTGCGACTCGCAGTATTAAGAACAAGTGGTTTGTCAGTAGTGTGCGTTGGTAACAGAGGTTATCTCCTTCCCTTTTACAGAATAATTACAGTTTTCAATGGCTCATGATGTTCAGTAAAAATTGCCTTACTGCTGAATACAGTTTGTATTATAACTGATTCTTTGAAAATATCTTTTGACTAGAACCAGCTGCCTTTATATTCACTAACAGAATCCATTGACCTTGGTAAATTTTAAGGCTTGCACTGAATAATTGAAAACCTAAGTTTGACTCATTCAAGTTCCAAAGCAAATAGCTCTCTAACACTGCTGCAGAAAGGAAAATGGAGCCAGGAACGTGGACGGTTATACAAACTGAAATCAGATGAAGAAAACAATATAAGAGCCCAAAATTCCTGGGCTCCATGAGGGCTGAAAGAAAGATTACCACGGGAGAGGGTGGGGGGTGGAGAGGGGCGTGTAAAAGCACCCTTGCAGGCATGATGTGCTTGCCCTGGCTCTGCAGATGACCCTGTATCCAAAGTTGGGAAGGGCTCTGTGTCTTCAGGCAGGGGTGGATGGGGGTTCTGCTCCACCACACTTGAATCAATGGAACAGAACTTCAGCAATTAGAGGGCCAATAGGTATAGGAAAGATTTGAAAAGCAGGGAATGTGTCAGAGAAGGGGATGGAATGCATAACTGGATTAAAACATTCAGTTCTAGAGTTTGAGTTGGATCACAGTCCAGCTTGTTGCTGGCTCTAAAGATCCTAAATAAAATTTGGTTGGTTAGCCTCAATCTAATTCCTAATAGCCCACAGCACAAAACTTGGATAATTTGGTACTAATCCACTCTCTCATTCAAAGGGGAGAGAAGAATGACAGATGGTGTGGGAAATGGGAAAATTCACAGTGCAGTACATGCCATTCTCAGGCTGGAAGAATTGCTCTTGTTTTGTAGCCTAGAAATTGTTCATGATATTGTCCACTATTTTAATGCAAAGAAAGAAAGACCTGACATTTATGTAGCGCCTTTCATGTCTCAACAACGTCCCATAGAGCTTTACAGCCAATGAATTACTTTTGAAATCATCCCTGTTATAAGGCAGGCAAACATGGCAGCCAACTTATGCAGGCCCTAATCTGTTTATTTTAAATGGGCTAATGCCTGAATTAAACGAGTGGCCAGGGGAGTGGCAGACTAATGCATTAAACGTTTGTCTGACGATAGTCATTTCTAGGCTAAAGTCTAGTTTCTGCAAGGGGGTGAGTTTGATCAGGTTGATAGGGTCATCAGGTGGGGGACAGTAATAGGAACTTGGTCACAATGTGGAGCAGCATAGGGGGACCTTTACTTGGTGCTATTCCTGATCTGGGAGTGCTTGGGGCTAAAGCTGAGGGCTTGAAATGGAGGTTATTCAATTTCCTATCACTAAAACCCCTCACCTTAATAAGGACAAAAATTTGCACAAAAAAAGTCACTAAAAATGAAAGGAAAGATATACCAAAAAAAGCAAGAGGAAGGTACAGAAAATAATTTGAAATAGCACCAAGGTTATAATTGGCTTGATTTCAGAACGGGTGGCTGAGGGGCACAGGTGTTGTGGCCTCTGCACAAATCAAGGTCCTAGTTATTTTAAGACACTGTTTACAGACAGCTGTGATACAATAATGTTATATTTTTCCAGAGTATATTGTTACAGATCTGGTATGAGAGGACAGTAGACCTTGGTGAAACACTATCACAAAAAACAAAGATGGTAAAAGCTATTCTGCCAACCCAACTTGGTCCTCCCCAATACCAGGCCTGTTTCCATCCACTTCTTCCACTGGGTCTTTTTAAATTAGGTTGGCCATTCAGTAAAATGCAAGATGACCACTGACACATGGATTAAACGTCCGGAAAAAGAATGATCATTATTAAATCTATTGATCAAAAAGTCATCTGATGCTGATACTTTGGTTTCCTCCATGTTTACAACAGTAGTAAGCAGTTTAATGCCAATATAATAGTTATCTCTCCAAAGTAGATCATGCCTGCTGTGAGGTAAATTATACACTTGCTTCCACTGAGGTGACAAAAATCTTTTTTTTAAACTGGGTAATGGAAAAGTTAGTATTTACCAGAAGTAATTTGGACTCTGGAGTTTTCCTTCGTGTTAATTTGGTGATTAAAATGTTAATTTGGTGACAGTAGAGTCTGTGGATTAGCCGGTAAGCAGCAGAGAGATGAAGATTAAGGGGGGTCAGCGGGCACGTTCGGTGGCAGGCCGGGTGTGAAAATCTTTTTTTTGGACAGTGGGTCGGGACCCCGCTGTCAACCCACTGCTACACGCGTTTCCCAGATGTCGGGTCTGTCAGCGCTGAACAGACCCGACACGCAGCGGCGGGGGAGACAATTCAGGTCATTATGACCTTGTTAACATCACCTTTACATTTTACGAGGTCGCCCACGGGGTCCACACTGCTCGGGGATCACGTCAGGTAAGGAGGTCGGGAGTTGTATGACCATGGAATCATCTCATTACTTGACAGCTGCAGACGTGCTATAAAAGCTCCCATCTCACAGCTGTTCACTTTCCAAGCTCAGAAGCTGTTGCTTACTGCATTTGGAAGCTAGATTGAGCTTTATGCAGGTTGCAAGTATTTGGAGCAAACTCTCTATCCAGTGTCACCTCATTGGAACAACCTCTGCTCACCACTGACAGATCACTTCTGCGATCTCAACTTCACCTGCCATCTATTACATCAGCATCGGTGCCCTTGCAACTATCTCACCTTGGTCCTCAGAATCCCACCACGATCAGCCCCAACACCAGCAGCATCAGGCACACCAGCAGCACCAACAACAACACCAACCTTCTCCGCAATCAACTGATGTTGCACAGGACAGAGGGTATCAGCACCCGACCACATTGCTGCCCAGGACGCCAGGGATGCTTCACCATGGCCAGATTTACTTCACTTGATGCTGTACACCCTGGCTGCCACATGATGCACCACCCCACACCAACACTATAAAGCATCCCTACAATGCCCAAGCCATTCCTTTCACACTCATCGCCATTGCGGGGGGTATCGTTATGTCTCACCATTCACTACAACTCACTAAGCCACTTCCAAAGGTGCACACAGCTCTGTCCAAGAACGCAAAGTTTTGAAAATAAAGGTTGCAATGTTTGACACCACAAGAACAGAAACTTTACATGAACATTGCATAAAACACTCAAGTGCCTACCCTTGTGTGTTAGTTGGTATGATTGCACTAGGATGAGGGTGAGTGTGAGGGGTGGCTGGTGAGATGGGGAAGTGATAATGTAGATAGAGAGGGATGGGTGGGGGTGCGAGGTAAGTTGGTGTGAGTAATGATGTGCAGGAGTAGGGTAGGGAAGGCAGAGTGATGTTGATGTGATGAGAAGCACAGCAGGATGACGTTGAGTGTAGCTTTGCAGTAACATTTCGTGATCTACTGAGATCACTGCAGCCTGGTCCTCCTGATGACATCCCTTCTTGTGCTCTCCTGTGCAATGTGCAACCAGGTTGCGTTGGTCTATGGGGAGGTCTCCTCTGCCCATGGGAAGGGAAGAGGACCTCCCTGTGTGCATATGGAGGGAGTCTTGGGAGCAGCCATGCACCTCTGTGCAGTGCTTGTCAGTGTTTGCAGCACCTCAATGCTGTGGAACACTGACAGCACAACTGTCAAAATCAATTTGCGCATGGTCCCTTTAAGGAAACCGGCTGATGACGCATCATCAAATGACATCGTCAGACCCACTTCCTTCAATTGGCCGGCAAAGTGCTGGGCGGGCTTAACAAGCCCAATCAGGGGAAAATCACTTTGGACAGCGGGCAGAAGCCAGCAGCGGGGTCAGGACCCACCACCAACGTCGCCCGCTACAGACCCGCCGAGGTTGGTAAAATCCAGCCCTAAATGTCTTTTACATAAGAACTGAAAAGCTTTTCAAAAGGCCCCAAGTGGAAAGTCTGTGGATACCAAACTGATTAATAGCAACTTGAGAGCTCAGGAGGTGCGATCGAATCCACCTATAAAACTTAAATGTCTCTTATCTTAATGGTTGGCCTTGAGGCCCTCCAAGAATTATATTGCTGTTACTCCTCCTATAAACCTGTTGGAAACCAACGTGTAGAGTGGAGACCCTCTTACTTACCCAGAAATTCTGCAGGTTCTCCTGATCGCTCGCCATAATTTCAGTAGAACCCCCAGAGAAATGGCTAAAAAATGTCCGTTTACACGGGCCCGGATTTTCCGGGGCCAATGACGGCGTACGCTAAGTGCCCCGCAAGTTCCGGGTTTCCATGTGCGATGCGCATGCGCGGAACCTAGAACTTGCGATCTGTCAAGTTTCAGCTTGACAGATCCACCGCATCCCCAGGAAATGGACATTCGCTGGCACATACCGCACAGTGAATGCCCACAAAACTCTTACGCCTGGTAAAAGCAGGTATAAGACCTTCTTTTGCCAGCATAAGTGTTCAAATAAATATTAAAATAATTTTTTTTAATGATTTAAACATTCAAAAACCTTTAAAATTAGTTTAGGTTATTTTTGGCCTCTTTAATTAATTTTTAATGCGTTATGGTTTATTTTTATTTACATGCTGTGAAATGTATTTTTTATGTGATTTCTATTATGCTTATGGGGATTCCGTATGTAAATGGAATTCTCATAAGCATAATAGGAATCCCCCTTTGTCATTGGTTGAGCCGGCCCACGTGAGCCCAGGGGCGCTTGCGAACCGTGCGCCCCTGGGATACGTGGGCCTTTACGCAGGCGTACGCCTGCAAGCCCAGGAGCGCGAGTCTTCAAAGGTCCGGAGCAATCAGGTAGGTGCGTACTTTTCTTGCGGTTCGGAGGTGTCTGCCTGCGGGAAGCCTCCGAACCGCAATTTCTACCCCACTGTTTCTCCAGGGTTTCCGCCAATCTTGCATTGAAGTAATGGCAGGATGTCGGGGGAAACCTGTGGAAATTCTCCCCCAGCGCCTCCAAGAAGTCTGACATTTGCGTTACAATGAGGTAAATGCATTAACTTATTTAATTTAATAATTTTATTTAATAAAATTTAACCTATTTTATTTAATGTAATGACTGGTTTAGTTTGCTTCAGTTCCTTTTAGTTTTAAATTGACAAACTGGAATATTGAGTGAACCTCGATTATATTGACTTTCAAAACTACTTACAGTAGAAATTCTAAGATACCAGCAATTACAAGACTACAAATGTAAATTGCTATTAGTAAGTATTGTTACTGCAGGTGTTATACAGAGAATAAGGAAAAATCATGCAAAGTGGGCTGGAAATTAGCATGAAGCATCTACGTGCTCACTGTGACCTGAAATAGCGACATGCCAAAAGCATGCAGATGCAGAACAGGAGATGCTTAAACTGACAGCAGATCATAAAGCCTAAGAAAATATGTCTCTTGTGGTGCCATCCGAATTCCATCGGTCAGGGCATCTTTGTTTGTGAGTGGCACTGATGGCAGGAGATTCACATCACGGTCACTGAGGGTATTTACTCAAGGTAAATGAACATAGCCTAAAAATTGTGGTCCTGAAAGTGTGGTGATGCGGGATTTCCACCTGTCCGCTTGTCCTCACCTTGACCCCCATCCCAAATCTCGGGATGGGACCGTTTGATCATTGGGACGCAAGTACCTGTGCCAGCATCAAAGCTGAAAAGATGCTTTCTCGGAGCTCTGACCGTATCCAAACAGTAATCATTCTCTACGACTGATTGACGCACGAATGCAGCATTATAGGACATATATGGCCTTGTACTGCAAGTATACCTGCTTTGTGCAGACACACTTACCGCTGGCCGTACAGGAGCCAGAATTGACTGGAATTCCTAGGCCTTACATAGGGTTGCCAACTCTAGTTGGATGTATTCCTGGAGGTTTCATCACATGACCTCCAGCCTCCCATTGCCCCGCCCCCACATTCTTGCCATTGGTCTACCCAACACATCCATCGTCATGGCATACCATCTTGCTGTGCCAATTGCAAAGCGAACAATCTCTTCGCGACTGCCAAACTTCCCAACTCCTATATTTTTTATAACGAATAAACAAAAGCGTTCAAAATAAATGAAAAAAACCCACTTCTTTTAACGCCCTATGATTTTTCTCCTGGGTCGCTCGCATCAGCGTCCTGAAGATTAATCTTCAATTCCTGGAGACTCCAGGGCAATCCTGGAGAGTTGGCAACTGTAGCCTTACCGTATGCCGAAATAAACCAGGTTCTCCAGCACCAACTACTTTCCAGTCTGTATGGAAAGTGCTGAATCTAAATAGTAAGCCATTTTTACACCCGATGTAATCAATACTTGTGGTGATGAGGCTCAACACAAATAACGAGCCCAGTGGGGAACTATGGGTTGGTTGGATTGTTAAAAAAAAAATAGATTTTGCCCACAATATAGGAAATCCACTCAGCTTAAATCCAATAGCAAAATACTGCGGATGCTGGAAATCCGAAATAACAACAGAAAACGCTGGAAAAACTCAGCAGGCCAGGCAACATCCGTGGAGAGAGAAACAGAGTTAACGTTTCAGGTCGAAACCCTTTCGAGTTCCGACGAAGGCTTTCGACCTGAAACGTTAACTCTGTTTCTCTCTCCACGGATGTTGCCTGGCCTGCTGAGTTTTTCCAGCGTTTTCTGTTGTGATTTCAGCTTAAATCCAAGGTGTTGCAAAGACTACAAGGACATTTTAGTTTAAAATGAACTGGCTAGAATGGTATTAAGGGAGCTTTCAGTTGCCCTTAACAGTGTTCCATTGCAAGAACAGATAAGCTGGAGTGGGCGGATGGCATTTAATACAGCCTCTACCCAATTGACATAAATCAGCCGCAGCACTGGTGAGGCTTTATTGCTCCGATGGGCACATATTAGAAAATGGTGCACCAGGCAGAGGCTTGATACAAACACACGGAAATGGACAGGAAGCAAACTTCAGATCTCAAAATAGGTCCAATAACTCAAACCTCAAACCTAACCTCAAGGAAATGCCCCACTGCACCAATGTTTCATTTTCCTTTTCAACACCGACTCTTGTGGCCTCTCTGAATGAGACTTCCAATTTAGTGCAGGTTAGGTTGGGATTTTGGCACTTTTGTGCTGAGAACTCACAAGCAGTGAGTTTGTGCAAATTCAATTCAGTTAGGACCCTTATAGAGAGAGAGAGAGAGAGAGAGAGAGAGGACTTTAATGTGAGCAGGCTGCACTGCATTAAAACCTAGGGCCGCGATTTCCCCAACCTCGGTGGGTCCGTGGCGGGCGACGTCGGTGGCGGGTCCCGACCCCGCTGCTGGCTCCAGCCCGCTCTGTAGAATGTTAAGCCCGCCCAGCGCGTTTGCTGGCCAATTGAAGGAAACGGGTCTGATGACATCACTTGATGACACGTCAATCAGCCAGTTTCCTTAAAGGGTCCATGCGCAAATTGATTTTGACAGTTCTGCTGTCAGTGTTCTACAGCATTGAGGTGCTGCAAACACTGATAAGCACTGCACAGAGGTGCACGGCTGCACCCAGGCTCTCCCATGACTCCCTCCATATGCTTATGGAGGAAACCGCAGCACGCAGGGAGATTCTCTTCCCTTCCCATGGGCGGAAGAGACCACCCCAGGAGACCAACGCAGCCTGGTTGCGCATTGCACAGGAGGACACAAGTAGGGATGTCGTCAGGAGGACCAGGCTGCAGTGGCGCAAACCTTTCAATGATCTCAGTAGATCACGAAACGTTACTGCAAAGCCACATTGAACCTCATCCTGCTGTGCCACTCATCACATCCCCATCACTCTGCCTTCCCTACCCTACTCCTGCACATCCTTACTCACACCAACTTACCTTGCACCTCCACCCATCCCTCTCTATCTACATTATCACTTCCCCATCTCACTAGCCACCCCTCACACTCACCCTCAACCTACTGCAAGCATACCAACTAACAACACATAAGGGTAGGCACTTGGGTGTATTTTCAAATGTTCAGGTAAATTTTCTGTTAATGTGCTGTCAAAAATTGAAACCTTTATTTTCAGCACTTTGCGTTCTTGGACAGATTTGTGTGCACCTTTGGAAGTGGCTTAGTGAGTTGCAGTGAATGGGGAGACATAACGGTACCCCCCCTGCAATGGTCATGAGTGTGAAAGGAATGCCTTGGGCATTGTAGGGATGCTTTATGGTGTTGGCGTGGGGTGGTGCTAACCTGGCGCATCATGTGGCAGCCAGGGTGTACAGTGTTAAGTGAAATAAATCTGGCCATCCCTGACGTTGGGTGTTGATGCCCTCTGTCCTGTGCAGCATCAGTTGATTGCAGAGAAGTTTGGTGTTGTTGTTGGTGCTGCTGGTGTGCCTGGTGCTGCTGTTGTTGGAGCTGATCGTGGCGGGATTCTGAGGACCAAGGTGAGATAGTTTCAAGGACACCGATGTTGATGCAATAGATGGCATGTGAACTTGAGATGACAGAAGCGATCTGTCAATGGTGAAAGAGATTGTTCCAATGAGGTGACACTGGATAGAGAGTTTGCTCCAAACACTCAATCTGCATAAAACTCAATCTGTCTTCCAAATGCAGTAAGCAACAGCTTCTGAGCTTGGAAAGTGAACAGCTGTGAGATGGGAACTTCTATAGAACATTTGCAGCTGTCAAGTAATGAGAGGATCCCATGCTGATTCAACTCCTGACCTCCTTACCTGACATGATCCCCGAGCAGCGTAGACCCCGTGGGAGATCTCGTAAAATGTACAGGTGAGCTCAAAATACTGTTTAATGGGCTGTTAACAAGGTCATAATGACTTACATTGCCTCTCCCACCGCTGCGTGTTGAATCTGTTCAACCCTGACAGACCCGACATTTGGGAAAGTAGTGTGGCGGCGGGATGATAGCGGGGGTCCTGACCCGCCGTCAGAAATTATTTTTTTCCCACCCGACCCACCACCAAACGCGCCCGCTGAGCACCCGAAAAATTCTTCTCATGGAGAATAAAAGAATGGCAGAGATACTGCGACCAAAAATCCATGGCCCTTCTGGTACGTTCTCACTGTAAGTCTGACAGGAGTGTGGCAGAAGGGCCATGGATTAGACTGGGATCCAGGTAAACCCAGTCCAGACTTTCCCAGGTACAGGAAACTCTTTATTAACCGGCACCGACGGGACCGGCGTGGTGCCGGTTTATCGAAAGTACCGGATAACGGAGAGTTATATCTACCGAGGCTATTTTTAACAAAGAAAAATAAATAAATCAAGAAATGTACAGTAGACAGTATTTGGGTACTTTTGAAAACTACCCCTGCTGACTAAATCGGCGTTCGCGGACTCGGACTCGGACTCGGGATCGGCAACATTGCCGGTTATTTGAGAGGAGTTTTCGGAGTACTCGGCGTTCGCGGAGACTCAACTGCGACTCGGCAACATTGCCAGTTATTTGAGAGGAGTTTTCGGAGGATGATTTTTGCCGGTTAAGCGAGAATTCCGGATATTTGGGTGCCGGATAAACAAAAGTTTCCTGTAGTTTCTGTGGAATTTGTTTAGGATGGAGCCTTTGCCCGTTCCAAACAAAGATAGTGGTGTAAGAGAAGGAATGGCCGAGGGAGATTTCAATGGAGAGTAAAATTGGGCGGGGTGTAAAACCACCGTCACAGCCAATCCTGTCAGTTTCCCGATGGGTGGGTTAGGTTAAAATTGGTCCCAAAATGTTTCTGGAGAGCTTAATGTCCCTCAAGAAACTTTGAAGTTGAGATGTTGCTATGGTAACAGGCTTTGCAACCCTAAGCATAGCTTTGCACAGTTGAGGAGCTAATGATCAGTAGTACCTACAAGTACAAATGAACTATTGTTATGTATTTTATTAAAAACTTTATAAAAAAAAAATAGAAAAATACATTGCAAACATTAACACTGCATGAAATTCATAATCTTAGCCTATAGGTCAACATGGCGACATTGCAGCAACATAATTTCAAGCAGATTGTTCCCAGTTGTTGCCTTGTGTGTTGTTTTTATTTAGAAGGAGAGGAGAATGCAATGGCCTTATCATCAGAATGGCATAATTTCATCACTCGTTGCAGCTACCACTGCGTCACTTTCCCTGAGATCTCATTGTAAAAGTCTTTGCTGTACAAAGTACACCAGCTGCTGGAGCACAAAGTTGCTGTGGTAACCAGCATAGTGCGGCAGCAGGATTTTTCAAGCCAGCTATTCCGGCCTGAAAACTCCCCGAGGAGCCTATAACACCACCTTAAAAAAAAAAGTATTTCTTTCCCTTGCCCTACTTTCAGCAGCCAACTCCGAGAACGAAACGACAATTGAATTTTCTGAGTCATAACTCTCTCTGAACTGCATCCTGCTTGTCTCAGCAATATACTGTAAAAACTGGCTGCTCAGTTCTCCAAGCAACATGTTATAAATAGCAGCACCAGCACAACAAAACTGATTGCAGCATGTTTCTTTTAGCTTCTGGAATGTTCTCTGATACAATTTTCAAAAGAAGAATTAGCAGAACTTTTTCATTTCTTGGTTCAATTGCTACAGTAATAGATTGATACCGCACCAAACTTACATTGTCAAAAGGACTGTGAATAAGACAATAGTCCACACATTATTTTTTTCCGTCTACTTGATTAGCTAAATAAAGGGGCTCTTTAGGTTAGGTGTGTAAACAGATGAGCATGCTGCGACACTATCACTGATGTGATGAATCACAGCCATCAATTGTGTCTACTGCCAAAAATCAAAACAGAAAATGCTGGGAATACACGGGAAGTCATTCAGCATCTGCAAAGAGAAAAGATAGGCTAGAGTTCTGGGTGTATAACCTTCTTCAGCACTGAAAACTGAAAGAAATACAAGCACCTTTGTAGGCTGGAAGAGAAAAAAAAGAGAAGAGGAAGGAAGGAGAAGAAATTTGTGGGTTTATATATTGGGGAAACCAAAAAGAAATTAAGTAACTGCTTCGCCAAACAATTCCATTCTGTCCCTGTGTGTCCCTGACCTCCTTGTTGGTTGCCCCTTTAACTCCCCCACCCATTGCCACTCTGACTTTTCCAACATTGACCTCCTAGACTGCTCGTACCAAGCTCATTGCAAGCCTCAAGAATATTATCTCCTCTTTCTACTGGGCACTCTTCAGCCTTCTGGTCTGAACATTGACTTTAGTAGCTTCACATCTTAACTATATAGAGTGGGTCTGATGGCACCAGAGACATCCTGAGGTGTTGGACCTTTTTTTTTTCTATCAGATTGTATTTCCAGCATTTTTGACTTTAGTTTCAGATCTCTTCTCCTTTCACAATCTTAGCTATTTGCACATTCTTTTGTTCTTCTAATGTCTTTTCAATTCCTTAATGAGATAATCTTATTTCTTTAATGGGTACCTGCTTCTTTATTACATAACAAGGCCAGGAAAGTGGGGGCCCTGCCGAACTTAATGGCGGAGCCTCATTAACATATTGTAGGGTTGTCTCCCGCCCGGCAGCTGGCTGAATGGGCAGCCTGGCCGGGCGGGTGGGGGAACACTAGCGGCAGGGGGCCGCAGCCGGAGACCCTTGGAGACGGGCCGCGGCACTGGGAAGGGAGCATCAGCTACGGTCGGCAATCGGGAGAGCTGGGGGGGGAAGGTCGTTAATCAGGAGGGTGGGGTTCGGCAATCGGGAGGGCTGGAGATCGGGGTGAGGGGAGGCCGAAGGCTTCCTTGAGGGGTCTGGGGGCAGCACTTCTGCTCCTCCTGGCCCACGAGAAGTGCTAAAAGTGCCACTTACCTTGGGGAGCCAGCAGCTCCCGCTTCGGATCAGCTGCCGGGAATCCCATAGGTTGGGCCTCACCCTCAGTTACTATTAAATTTATGATGATGTCATCAGGCTGCAACTTTGGTATGTTAATTAGGCCCCCAACCGCCTTTTGCGGGGGCCTCATCCATGACTTGATTTCTGCACTTTCAAATTTAAAGAGTTGGGGTCAGGTTGCCCGATCCTGATATTCTAACCCTCCCCCCACCCCCCCCACCCAGGGTGTTAAAATCAAGGCCTTTAACTTCCTCTGGATGATTCTTTTCCTCTCCCCTCCGTCATTTTTTTCTCTTCCACTCTATAAAGCAGCTTGCTTATCTTTCTGAAGACGGTTTATACCCTAAATGTTAACCTCTCTTTTCTCTTTACAAATGCTGACTGACCTACTGTGTATTTCCAGCACTTGCTGTTTTCATTTCAGATTTCCAACATTTGCAGCTCTTTTCCTTTTATTTGCTGTGTCTGATGCCAGAAATGTTTTTAATTTATATTCTCTGGAATGACATCAAGGGGGGTAATAGTACACTATTCTATTTCTTAACATCCAGTGTAAGATAAAGGGGAACCAGTGGATGTAGTATATTTGGATTTCCAAAAGGCATTCAATAAGGTGCCACATAAAAGGTTATTACACAAGATTAGGGGGTAATATAGTAGCATGGATAGAGGATTGCTTAACGGACAGAAAACAGAGAGTAGGGATAAACGGATCTTTTACAGGTTGGCAGGCTGTAACTAGTGGGGTGCCGCAAGGATCAGTGTTGGGGCCTCAGCTATTTACAATCTATATTAATGACCTAGATGAAGGGACTGAGTGTAATATATCCAAGTTTTCTGATGATACAAAGCTAGGTGGGACAGTAAGCTGTGAGGAGAACATAAAGGGCTGGATTTTACCAGCCCTGAGGAGGCGGGTTTGGAGGCAGGACTGATGGGAAAATCCCCAAAAATGGGAGCGGGTCCCAAACCCGCTCCCAACCCGCCTCCAACCAATCTTCCCGGGAGTCGGGTCCCCAATTTGCGCAGGGACCCGACTCCTAGCGGCAGGAAGAGGATTATAGCCACTTAACTGCCTGTTAACAGATAGTTAAGAGACAGTTAAGACATTTAAGAGACAGTTAATCTTTTTCCAATTTTTCGACTGCTGCTGCGGGCTTCCCGACATCGGGGAACCCCGCCAGGGTAAGTGAGGTGTGCTGTGGGTCTGTTGTTATGTTGGTGTTTGGATGATAGCTGCAGAAGTGGTGTGAAGGATGCAATGGGACACTGGTTAGTATCAGAGGTAAGGAAATGTTGTGAAAGTAATTTTTAATGTGGTTAGATGTTTCTGCAGGTGACAAGCTGTGAAGTGTTTGTGTAGCCTCATCTCATCGGGAGAAGTGACAGATGGCTTCTGCAATCTCAGCTGCAGCTGCCATCTGTTTTATCCTAAGGAGAGAGTAATTGGAGAGTCTGGATGCAAGGGCTCACCTTTGGACAGTGATTGTCAGTGTTTGACAGCACCTCAATGATGTCAAACACTGTCAAATCATCTGTCAAACAAGTGTGGTGCATATACCTTTAAGAAAACCGGCAGATGAAGCGTCATCAACTGACGTCATCTGACACCGGCTTTTCCTTAATTGGCCTGGCAAGCCCGCAGGGCGGGCTTAACAAGGCCAATCAGGACAAAATAGCGCCTGTTTGTCAGACGTCGCTGGGGGTGGGACTGGAACCCGAAAACCAACTGTCCCGCCTCGAACTCGGCCTGGAAGGTCTCCTTACCTAAGGAAGGATATACTTGCCTTGGAGGCGGTACAACGAAGGTTCACTAGATTGATTCCTGGGATGAGAGGGCTGTCCTATGATGAGAGATTGTGTAGAATGGGCCTATACTCTCTGGAGTTTAGAAGAATGAGAGGTGATCTCATTGAAACATACAAGATTCTGAAGGGGATTGACAGAGTAGATGCTGAGAGGTTGATTCCCCCTGGCTGGAGTGTCTAGAACTAGGGGGCATAGTCTCAGGATAAGGGGTAGGCTTACCAAAACATTCCACATAGAGGTGATAACTGTTCCCTTATAAGCACAGATATGAAATATTGTTGAGAATGAATCTAAGCTGTAAATACAATTGTTATAGCCTTTAGCTCACATGGTCCATCACACAGAGATCATATCACTTTATAATGTTATGTTTCTCAATGACACATCTGGATCCAATCTACCAGGTAAAGCTGGTGGGTACAAGCAGCAGTAGAACTGACTTCTTTCAATGTGTGCGTTTTTCAATATGCCACTCTCTTCACTTTCTCAATGAGCCATAAGTAACTCACTAAGCTGTCATTAGTTTTGCATTACTGTGCCTATGACTGTACTGAATAACATGCATTAATTCAAGAATTATTTCAGAGTTGGAATAAAAAAAATCCACTGTTTATTTTAATGGTTCTGAAAATACTTCAAATAATCTTTGTAAAATTGGAATGTAGTAGCACTGTGAGCAGAATTTTCTGTTGATGCGATGTCACTATAGTAGCAGTGATTGAATTCATGTAAACACAGCTTTGTTGGTGCGTTGATATATGTCAAAATAGATGTGCTTATTTTTGACATGGTAGGAGAATAGAAAGAAATGTGATTCAAGTTATGTGTAAGGAAAATAAGATGGAATTGTAGTCACATCGAATTATAGAGAAAGAATAAGAGCATGCAGTGGTGATGAAGTGAGGGAATGTGAAGGTGTGAGTGAATTCATGTGAGGGGGTGAGGAGGACACTGGGACAAAAAGAGTCAAATGAGAGAGAGAAAATAATTAATCAGTCTGACTAGTATAATACTGGGAGAGAATGTAGAATTAGAACGAGGGAGAAAGATTGAATGTGGGAGAGAGAGAAAGAGAGAGCGAGTTAAAGCGAAGAGTGCAAGAATAGAATGAACATACAGTCCTTATTATGGCCTGGCTGTGATCCAATGTGCCTCTATACTGAAGGTACTGAAACATTCTAATTGGAGAGACTCAGCATTGAACAAGAAAGTCCAACTCACCTCTGAAGGTTTGGTGACGCACTGTCCCCTCCCAGAGCACTGGAGGCCTTCCTGATTGTTCTTTTGTTCCATGCAGATACTGGCTTTAACTGTCAGGTTCAACCTCAGAGCTGTCACTGCTTTAGTGGCTGAATCATTCACGAGGGCTTGAGGAAAGAATTCAAGAAAAAAAAATTAAACAAAATGGTTTCCTTGATTACAAAAACAATTTTAACAAATCTTATTTAAATGTTAATGAATTACAATCAACTTGACCATCTGTGACCTGAGCCACTAGCTTATCCCAGATTTTAGATCCAAATTAGTCATCAGCAGAATAATTACCAACCTCTTTATATAATTTTGTCTTCAATTACTTCTAATCAGAATTTCTACAAAACTAAAATGGTTCCTAATATCCGAGTCAACAGTGCTCAAGTTAGCCAATTCTGATATGATACACTCCTCATATGGAATAACTCCCGCTATGCAGTTCCTCACAATATAGTGCTAGTCCTGTGTTGGTATAGATTCGTTTATTGTGTAGCTTCTGATACAGTATAACTCCTGAAATAGTGGTATACAATCAGAGAGGACGTTCCACACAAAACTATCCCCAACAAGATTCTGAACAGCATGGAGCAAAAACAATTGAGACAATGTATATATGTCTCAAAGATAATATTTAGCGTTTTGTGTCAATTCAGAGGAATACATTTTCTGTTTCATTGATCAGACAAGAACATGCACACGGATATAAGCAGGAAATAGATTACACGATGCATTTACTCTCATCAGATTCCAGCCATGCTAACAAAATGATGGCGATTTAATTACAAGGCAACTCCCCCATTTGTGAACATGGTATTTATACAACGATGCTATCACTTCACCAGTTGCCATCTTTTTTATAAAACCAAATCTATAGTTTTAAGTTATGTTAGTTACTGCTAGCAACCTGTAATACATCCAAATTCGAATATCTGGCTCTTCCCCAAATCAGCTTTCACTGCTGGAATGTAGCTTCACACTGTTTTCCTTAGAGCAGAGAAGGCTGAGGGGGGGGACCTGATTGACAGGTACAAAATTATGAGGGGCATAGATAGGGTAGACAGAAAGGAACTTTTCCCCTTAGTAGAGGGGTCAATAACCAGGGGGCATAGTTTCAAGGTAAGGGGCAGGAGGTTTAGAGGGGATTTAAGGAAAAACTTTTTCACCCAGAGGGTGGTTGGAATCTGGAACTCACTGCCTGAAAGGGTGGTAGAGGCAGGAACCCTCAACATTCAAGAAGCATTTAGATGAGCACTTGAAATGCCATAGCATACAAGGCTACGGACCAAGTGCTGGAAAATGGGATTAGAATAGATGGGGCTTGATGGCCGGCGCGGACACGATGGGCCGAAGGGCCTCTTTCTGTGCTGTATAAATCTATGACTTATGATTCTTGAACGCGACTGGGTCATTAGGAGGAGGCTAGGCAGAGGATGGGATTTCAAATTCACAGATAATCTACCCTCTCCCCACCCCTGGCCCGCTCACACACTTCACTTTTGCCTGGTTACTGAGCTTTTATGTGAGAGGTTTGGAAATAGGTGGGATGGAGAAGGGACCTAAGAAGCAGAGAAAATAATGTTATTGGGCCTGGTCTCTTCTTCCCTCCCCTATTCTGTCTGACATGAATCTTGTCATTCATGGGAAATGACTTATGACATAATACTGGGCGGCCTGCTGGTGGCGCTGTCCAGGGAGAGTATAAATACACGGACATGGGCCAAGCTTGCTCAGGACATTCTTTAACAGGAAATAGTGAAGGACAACTAGATCTCCATGTTGTAAAACAGTTGATTAAAGCTTTGTTTAATGCTTAGACCAAGTGCCTAGTAGTTTTGTTACGTCACTGTCTAACTACATTTCCCTTGGAGAGTGCTATCTAGGGAGAGATGCCCATCACCTGGTCCAAAATGAGCACAGAGGGCACCACGGTGGTAATCTGAGGACTCAGCTATCTCAAAGCGTTATTTTAATTTCAAAAACTATCTACCTACTGTATTGTGGGGAGGGAAGAAAGACTTGGAGGAGTATAACTTTTTTGCTATTAAACACTATTGAGGCTCACATCTTTTAAACCACATGCCACGCCAAATGTTAGGTACTATTTTGCCCAGAAGATTCAGAAATGCGAATGGGGAAATTGAACCGTATTGTTTTGTATTGAGTTATTTATTTTCCGCTAATGATTAAAGCGCACTTCAGTCTTCGGCAGTTCCCATTCGAGTGCCCCTTTTTCACTTGCTCCGCAGATTAAAGCCCACAAGTTTCTGTCCAAAATTCCCAGCTCATTGTCTGAAAAGTACTTGCGCGAGAATAGAACAGCAGGTATCAACAGAGGAGGAAAACAATCAAGGAGCTACTACACCATACATAGCAAAAGTAAGTCATGACCTAGTTTCTAGAATCCATTCATCCATTATGTTCTCAGTAGCCATCTTGGCTCAGAATATATAAATAGGAACTCCAGATATAAGCAAATTTATCTAGGACAAACACTTTTCCATTAACATTATATTCTTTACTGCAGCTCATTTCAAAGGTTGCAGTAACAGAACTAATATTGGGTAGATTATTGGGCGTAAAACAGGCACAAAACACACCAATTTAGCAGTGGGATGGCCTGTGCCCAATCTGCGCAGGTGTTGGTCCCACTGCCAAATTCGTGGGCCCCATTTTTATGGCATCCCAGAGAGACACCTAAAACAGGCATTCGGCCCCTTGAATATGTAAATTAGGGCCCTAACACCTGTTAGAGGACCCCGTTGACAAATTGGTCATCTCATTAGCTGGCCAGGCTTTGGGCCTGCCCTGCTTAGGATTCTTCGGTGACTCCCATGGCTGCCAACCAAAGGTAAGTTTTGAATTAAAAAAAACACTTTCCTGTGGAGCCAGAAGGGGCAGGAGGTTGAGGTCAATGGAAGTAAGAATTGGGAGAGATGTAAAACGGGTTGTCAACTCATTATCACTCATTTTACATTATCACACAAAGTCACGATCTATCTCATCAAGTAAAATGAATTCTGCTAATATAATGGCTACGTGGTGGCAGTGATGAACCCAGCCTGCCTCCAGTGCACGGTGGAAAATTACAGGCTTGATGCCCACGATTTTCCAATATGCATCAATGGCTGGCAAGGCTCCATGACACTGGCACATACTTAGAAAATTACCCCCAAAAATGTACAGCATTAGTGTCGAATGACGCAATACATGCAATGGTAATTCCAAGTATGGAGCTGATGGAACTTGGGAGCAGAACCAGCACAACTCATTCAGACCTGTGACACTCATGAGTTACTTGGGTGACAAAATGCTTGGTTTTCTCCTTATTTAGTGAGTCGCTAACAAAATTGCATTCTCAGGTATCAAAGCTGTGTGTTTCCGATAATGTCATTCGCAGGACATTAGTTATGGAGAAAAATACGCAATTTCCTGCTTTTAATTTTTTTAAAATTCTGAACCCCAAGGTCTCAATTATGGTTAAATTTATTACCAAATGCTCACTACTTGCTCTCAAATGCAAATGGCAGTTGATGTTGGGTTAATTGTTCATTTTAAATCTGAGATTGATAGATTTCTGTTAACCAAAGGCATTAAGGGGTATGTGGAGTTAGGTCACATCAGCCATGATCTTATTGGAATTTAATACAGAGAAGTGTGAGGTGATGCATTTTGGCAGAAGGAACAGGGAGAGGCAATATACACTTAATGGCACAGTTTTAAAGAGTGTGCAGGGACAGAGGGACCTGGGAGTTAATGTGAACAGGTCCCTGAAGATAGCGGGACATATTGAGAGAGTGGTTAGCAAAGCATATGGGATCTTGGGCTTCATAAATAGAGGTATTGAGTACAAAAGTAGAGAAGTTATGCTGAACCTTTATAAAGCGCTGGTTTGGCCACAACTGGAGTATTGCGTCCAGTTCTGGTCACCTCACTTTAGGAAGGATGTGAAGGCCCTTGAGAGGGTGCAAAGGAGATTTACCAGAATGGTTCTGGGGATGGGGGATCTTAGCTACAAGGACAGGTTGGAGAAGCTGGATTTGTTTTCATTAGAGCAAAGGAGGTTGAGGAGTGATTTGATAGAGGTGTACAAGATTATGACGAGTTTGGATAGGCGAGATGGGGAAAGGCTGTTCCCATTAGTTGATGGTACAAGGACTAGGGGACACAGATTTAATGTTTTGGGCAAGAGATACAGGGGGGATGTGAGGAAACCTTTTTTACACAGCGAGTGGTGAGGACCTGGAACTCGCTGCCGACGGAAGTGGTGGAAGCAGAGACACTCAATGTTTTCAAGGGGAGACTGGATAGGCACTTGAGGGAAATAAACTTGCAGGGCTACGGGGATAGAGCGGGGGAATGGGACTGACTGGATTGCTTTACGGAGAGCTGGCATGGACTCGATGGGCCGAATGGCCTCCTTCTGTGCCGTTATGACTCTATGACTCATTGAATGGAGGAACAGGCTCGAGGGGCTAAATGGTCTACTCCTGTTCCTATGTATGATCTGAAAATCCCATTGAATATGATAGCACACAAGTTAATATAAGACTTAGCAGCACACCATAGCAATAGCACATGCAATAACAAGCATCACAGTACTGAAATACGCCACTCTGCCTCCTTAAAAAGTATCAGAAAATAGTTATTGAAGCTATATTTATTAATGGCAAAAATGTTCGAGAATTCGCAAAATTTTCATGCCATAAACAGAATTATATAGGAGTGACAACAGACTTGAGCCTTTTCTACAATGACTCAGTCATGACGATTGCAAACTTGACCCAAGTCATCATGGCATATTTTCTGTTCTTACAGGGTTCTCTTGCACAATTTCTATATTATCTCATTGTGCTGAAAATTCATATTGACATTTATAGTGGTTGTTGATTATTATAATAGAATTATAAACAGATCTGTTGCTCTTTTGCCAGCTGTTGCATTATCTCTGTATGCTACTCTGTATTCACAAGTGAGTTTATCGCATCAATTTAAGGGGTTATTGGCAGTAGTAGGCCTGTAATTCCAGCAGTAAATATTGACTTAAATCAACAGAAGTGCTTTAGACAAATCAAAAGTGAAATGGATAGTTGGGCTCATTGCCCACTATTTGCAGAGGGGCAGTCTTCGAATACCAGGGATGCACTTCATCCACAAAAGCTCCAGGAAACATTCAAACATATAACATGAGCTGCCTTCATCCAAGTAACTGCCCGGGATGGTGCTCACTCACACTAATACGATGTGCCAAGTTAGCATACACTGAAATGGCTGGTCTTATTATTGTCAATACAATCTCATCTTGTTCAGGGTCAGACACAGGGTCACACCTGTTAGTGAGCCCATTGTGTCTACTTCACGGCAGCTCATCACCAAGGAGACAAGGTCAGGCAGAATGCTTAGTTTGCGTTTTCACACTGGCTCATTATTTCCAAGACGAGTAACATGACATTGAAAGTAGCAGGATGAAAAGTTTTCTTTTTAAAACACAAGTCATTTTAATGTTTTAACAGCTTAAGTTTTTTTCTTACTAATTACTGGTGGCAGACTCACTCTCCTGGGGGCTTTATTCACTTACAAGTGAATCTTCTCAATATCACTTTGTTAAGTAATGCTTCACTGCATCAAAGTTTATTTCAAAAGATCGGGGCCAGCTTAAGATACCGAAAAACCCAAAAGTCACAGGGGGATCCTGGCAAAGCTTAAACTGTGCCAGGTCTGCTTTCAGCTAAAATCTAGGCTGACACTCCAGTGCAGTGCTGAGGGAGTGCTGCACTGTCGGAGGTGCCATCTTTCAGATGAGACGTTAAACCGAGGCCCCGTCTGCTCTCTCAGGTGGATGTAAAAGATCCCATGGCACTATTTTGAAGAGGAGCATGGGAGCTATCCCTGGTGTCCTGGCCAATATTTATCCCTCAATCAACATCACTAAAACAGATTATCCGGTCATTATCACATTGCTCTTTGTGGGAGCTTGCTGTGCGCAATTTGGCTGCCGTGTCTCCTACATTACAACAGTGACTACACTCCAAAAACGTACTTCATTGGCTGTAAAGTGCTTTGGGACGTCCGGTGGTTGTGAAAGGCGCTATATAAATGCAAGTCTTTCTTTTTCTTTTTCTTTTACATTGTAAATCCTGCAATCCTTCAAATCTCTCGAGATTTAAATCTGTAAAATGATCATCTGAGCATGTTCCAGCTTCACCTTCACCCTCACCTGTGCCAGTCAGTTTCACCACAATCCTGTGCAGTTCTTGACTTCCACTACATGGCATCCGTCAGTGTCTCTATGCTTGTGGCTAAGCCTAAATCTGCATAAATCTTGTCAAACTCACCAAAGACTTCAATATCTGTGTTCCAATTTAAAGGAAATAGGGAGTGAAGTTGGACATGGAGGGGACGCACAACAGGTGGTATTGCATCGGTCGCCCATTTAGGCTCCAGCCGATATTCAGTTCCACTGGCTTCAATAGAACTGAATATTGGGCGTGTCGTATAACGGGCGGAAAATGCGATTCCACCTGTTTTACCAAGTATTACAAAGTATTTACAGCACAGAAACAGGCCATTCGGCCCAGCGGGTCAATGCCGGTGTTGATGCTCCACACAGGCCTTCTCCCACCTTTCTGCTTCTCACCCTATCAACATATCCTTCTGTCCTTTTCTCCCTCATGCGCTTATCTAGCCTCCCCTTAAATGCACCTATGCTATTTGCCTCAACTACTCCCTGTGGTAGCGAGTTCCCCATTCTCACCACTCTCTGGGTAAGGAAGTTTCTCCTGCATTCCCCCCACGTCCAACTTCACCCCTAATATCTGCTTTCCAATTTTTAAAGAAAATGCCAATGAAGAATTTGACTCTGTCGAGTGTCAGCCAAGTGGCACCAACCCAGCCTTCCCTCTCCCAGTTAAAATTTGTGCTGCAGATATATGTTCCTACCTCTGATGACAGTTGTGCAATTTTGGGAGATACGATAAGCCTGATAAAAAAGGTTGGGGGCGGGGGGGGGTTGGTTACATTTGCATTTTCTTTATCTTTGTAAAGCAATATTTTTATGTGAATCTTATCCTACCTGTGGAAAACTGCACTCTTCTGCTCCGACTGTTTGTCAATGGGAATGCCTGCATTGATTTTCTTATGAGAGGCTTTGATAGAAGTTATTTGAAATCTGTAGCATTAAATCAATTGGTGTTAGAGTTAAGTATCTCGTTTTCAATCACAAGATTCTGTTTAATTGCCTCTGCCGTCTTTAATATGAGTTATAATAACACTGCTTTAAATAACAAAATCTACAGCAGGAACTTCAATCAAGCAGTGTTGAAGATTGGGAGCTGATCGCCCCAGGGCCCATTTGCAGGCTTCGACCATTTGGGGAGGGAAGTTTGGCATTAGGAGAAAGGACAGCCTGATGAGGGGAAACACGTACATAAGATACCAAAATCATTTCTTTTTAAGCTAAATAGAAATATTTAGCGTTTGGGGAAGTGGGAACTGGTTGGCTCAATCCTGGCTGCTAGGGGAGGTAGAGGCCTCGAGTTGGTAGAAAGGAGAGCCTGAGGAGAGGAAGCACGTACTTAAGATAATTAAATAACATTTTGGGCTTAATAAAGCTACTTAATCTAGGTAGCTAATGGCTTGGTTCAGATGGCAGTACTCTCACCTAAGTTCATAAACCAGGCCAGATGTGACCAACCTTTTGTGTGCATTTGTGAGAGAGAAAGTTTGTGTGAGAAAGAGAAAGAGAGAGAGGGAATGCATTGCGTCCACATGTGCGACAGAGAGTGTATGCGCATGTGTGAGTGGGAAGTTATTATAGTTTTCCATAGAATAGCTTTTGCAGGGGTGGTGGTGGGGTGGGGTGGGGGGCGAGCGAGGGGTGAGTTCTCTTGAGTTAGTCCTGTAAATGATTTATTTATAGTACCACATGCTTGATTTATTTTTGTTGCATTATTGGATCCTTTATGTGAAAGTCATTCTCTGACCATGAAGATGGGGATGGTTACCTGCTTAAGGTCTCTGATAATGGCACTTTCTGACTGGCTGCCAGGAACTGCATGACAATGCATCAGGCTGACTTGCCTCTTGATGTTACCTACCTCTGGACACTACTCGGTTGACTTCAATGTTTATTTTTAACATCAAACGTATCTGACTGGTGTTAGAGATCTTGAGGTTATTTCATTGGTCACAGGGAACCAGACGGTATTTCACCAGTGACAGGAATGTACAGAATATTCCTGTAGTAATTGCAACCTAGGAAATGTCACCAGGGAGACTGATCTGAAGGATAGTTCACTGGCTAAAGGGTTGCTTATCTAGTGAGGGATCGTATGGACATCTCATTCAATGGCATGGATCTTGAAGATAGCTCACGGACACGTTCTGCTGGGTCAAGTAATGGAGTCAGCATGGCTCAATAGTAGCACTCTCACATCTGAGTCAGAAGGTTGTGGGTTCAAGTCCTACTCCAGAGACTTGAGCGCATAATCTAGGCTGACACTCCAGTGCAGTACTGAGGGTGCGCTGCACTGTCGGAGGTGCCATCTTTCGGATAAGACGTTAAACCGAGGCCACGTCTGCCCTCTCAGGCGGACGTAAAAGATACCATGGCACTGTTTCAAAGAAGAGCAGGGGTGTTCTCTCTGATGTCCTGGTCAATATTTATCCCTCAACCAACATCACTAAAACAGATTATCTGCTCATTGGGAACTTGCTGCGCGCAATTTGGCTGCTGCTTTTCCTATGTTACAAAAAGTGACTACACTTCAAAAGTACTTAACTGGCTGTAAAGCGTTTGGGATGTTCTGAGGTCGTGAAAGGCGCTATATAAACGCAAGTTATTTAGTTCTTTGTTTTACTGGATTCGTTTAGAAGGTAATGACCTACTGACTTAATCAGTGTCAACGGGTGCAGATATTAACAGGCAGTTGCAGCCTTGGTTTTGTTCAAGCAAACATATCTCTGAGCAGATACTTTTCCCTACAGATTCTTCACATGAGTTTGAGCCCATGACTAATGGGAATTTTGAACCTTTCAGAGACAGCTGCTGAATTCTATAGGCCCCTTAGTTAGCCCTTGTAACCAGATAGGAGTATTGACCACAGCTCTCTGCATTCACCTGCTTAATATTCTGTCTACTCTTCCAGCTGTGTTCTCTCTCCTTTCCTATAGTGTTTCTTTAATCTTTGAATTTTACATAGTCTTTTTCATCTAATCCCTCTAATTGTTGCAGGATTGCTCTGGCATTAAAAATGCTTTACACAAAACAACAGATGTGAGCTTTTCCGCAGTGTTCATCAAAGCTGCTTTTATATTGTGTAAGATCTGCGCCAACACCGCTGGCTCCTGGCAAGGGGCCTCAGCAGCCAGAAGCAACCCCAAAGTACACTTGCCAGATTTGCTAAGGTTGGCTGCTGGGAAGAAGCAGTAAAAAAAAAATCCATGATTAAAGCAGCATTTATTGACTCAGTTGCTTTCCTTATCTCTATGAGATTTGGCCAAGCTTTATGCTTTCACTGTTAATGCACTCTCTCAAAAATTCATCTTCATATCCCAGATTTAAGACCCGATTTTAGCCTGTCCGGTGGTGGGGGAGGGGGGTTAAAATTGCGTCTGGATGATCCCCCCCCCCCCCCCCCATTTTAACTCACCAGTTTTTGGCTGCGTGTTGGGCGCCTGTGCCAGGTAAGTGGGGTCTTAAATAAGTCAAAGTCACACGCTGATGACAACATACCCCAATGCATTATAACCCAAAATTGCAGATGTTCCACCCAGTGTGATTATTTGTATCATAGTTATCCAGTCAGAAATGTATTTGTTGCATTCCTAATTATAGGCTGCAAACGTTATTCACTTCAAAATTTACAAAATCTTTAGGAAGAGCACACTGAAGATTATTTTAGACCAATTATCTTTCACGAGTTTGCCACAGCAGGACCTTTTGCAGAGGATTCTTGATGTGAATTAATTATCCTGATGCAGCACAGCAGAATGCGCATGCTCTCTTATTATAAAATTGAGAGGTCGCACAACACCAGGTTATAGTCCAACAGTTTTATTTGAAATCACAAGCTTTCGGAGCTATCGATTGCCCCTTCCTCAGGTGAAGTAGACTCTTATTATAAGCCATTAACAGGCATTAAATTTTAATTCTCTGAAACAGAATTATTAACTTTCCTCCAAGCAATTTTATTTATAATGTCAACAATGATAAAATATCTGCAACAGATCAGGATATTCCTCCTTCATTTAAAATACCTCTTTTTTTAAAAAAACCTGAAGAATATTAACTCTCTGTACAATAAACCTTCTGCAACAATTTATTGGGAACAAAAATAGCTGTTCCTTCTTAATTGGCAATCAGGTTTTACACTAAATGAAAGATAATCTCTGGGTAATGGCCTAATTACAATATCTAGCGAAAGATGGGAAAATGGCTTTACAAAAATGAATTAATGCAGTTATATAAAAGAGTATTTAGAACATGGTCTTGCAGCAGGCTGCAGTTATACTACACTCTGTACAAAGTGGTGCAAGACTACATCTGGAGGTAACCTCACACCTTGTAGTTTTGGCCGTGGCTCACTCCTGTCTCTGAGTCAGAAGGTTGAGGGTTCAAGTCCCACTCCGGAGACTTGAGCACAACAATCTAGGCTGACATTTCAGTGCCGTACTGAGGGACAGCTGCACCGTGGGAGGTGCCGTCATTCAGATGAGATGCTAAACCCCGTCTGCCCTCTCAGGTGGATGTGAACCATCTCATGGCACTACTTCGAAGAAGAGCAGGGGAGTTCTCAACCTGTGTCTTGATCAACATTTATCCCTCAACCAGCAACACAAAGAGATTCTCTAATCATTATCACATTTCTGTTTGTGAGACCTTGCTGTGCACAAATTGGCTGCTGTGTTTCCTATATTACAACAGTGACTAGACTTCAAAAGTACTTCATTGGCTGTAAAGTGTTTTGGGACGTTCTGAGGTTGTGCAAGGCATAAATGCAAGTCTTCCTTTTTTTTCTTTCTCTTGGGTTCATCATCTGCCAAAGCTAGGTATATGCACCACTGTCCACAGATGTGGGTGTGAGAGTACCGGCAGCTGGGCACAGAACACCTCTGGTGCACCCTGATCTGCCTCACCATCTCTGCTAATCTCCTTTTTCCTCTTCCTCCTCCAAAATGCTCACATATCTGGGTATTCCCATTGGGAAACCTATGGGTGGCTCCAATGGAGTTGGAAGAATAAAAAATATAAGCAGCAGAGTAATTACCACAAAGGGTCATGAAAGCCCAAGTGACAGCAGAAAAAAAGAGAATTAGTACAGAAATAGTTCTTAATTTGCCTTTTAAATGAACTTTTCCTGAAGCAAATCCCTTACCAACCCTGGGCACCTATTATTTATGGTTGTGATTCGTAAGTGGCACAGTACTGGTGTACAGAATGGAAAAAGATGCAGAAGACATTATGATGTCCATCCTGCATTATTTGAATATTATTATGAAACCCCAGCCTGAAAATGGCAAGAGCTTCCAGCATCTACCCGCAGGCCCCGGGGAAATGTGCCTCTTTCCCATGCTATGAATTGTTGCACACAGTACCTAAGTGAGACAAAAAATGGTTCCGCTGGGTCTTTGCAGGTCCTTTGATGTCCTTGTCCCCAGTAAAACCTTTACTCACTCTCATCCTGGTCAATTCCCCTGGTAAGCCTCCATCTGCAGTCCCTCAAGTCCAAAGGATGCAGATTTGCGCGTATCTGGTACACAATTGGCTTAGCCATCCATCATCAGATCTGGCTGGACTACATTAAGCACTATCAGACCACACGCTCCCTTGAACCTACCTTGTGAAAGGTACGTAAAAAGTCTCAATACACCGACGTCCAAATAACAATCAAATCTCAGTCACAAGAAAATGACAGATTATTGCAGATTAAAATGGCCATGTGTCAGAGAGAAGCAGGGCACATTATAAAAAACCAAATCCCAGCTGGTGTAATTGCAATAGCGCATAGATCTGTGGTTCAGAATGTCTTATTATATCATCATTATCTCATCCACCTGCTGCTATATTTCTTGTCAGTTAGTAATCCACACAATTATTTTGACTTGGTTGACACGACACGTAGGTTCACTGAAGCTTGAATGATCTTCTCTGGGTAAGAGGCCTGCATCAAACCACTCTGTTTTAATAAAGGAAAGAGACATGAAGGAGGTCAGTTCCAAAACACCTTACCAATAAAGTAGTTGCTCCCCAAAGACACCAGCTCCTCTAAAAGAACAAATCCATCGATGGTGTGCAAGGGCATGATGCTCTTTCCGTTCAAAAAAGAGCATTGCTGGAATTCAGCTTCTGTGACTTCCCAGAAGGCAACAGATGTGTCAACCCCGTTCAGTTTAATTCTGGAAGATAAACATGGTTTATAAATAAATTCAGATGTTCACCGATGCTTTGAGCAAAGAATTTATTTCAATAGTTATTACTTTGTTTGATTTTTGAGTTTTACAAAGAGATACAGCTCTCGTTTCACTGAGCGTTCTGATTCAACTTTAAATGATTGTGATAACACTTAGGTGCCAGCGTAAGGTACCATGCTCTAGAAACCCCTGCCAGTAGTTGTGCTACCAACAGAATCATTCTAATTTTTGATGTGCCAGTAGTGGTAAAATGACATAAATGACAAATTGGCATAAAAATAAAACAAAAAAGGTGACTCAACCATGGCTAACAAGGGGAATTAGGGATAGCATAAGATCCAGGGAGAGGACATATAATTTGGCCAGAAAAATCAGCAAACCTGAGGATTGGGAGCAGTTTAGGTTTCAGCAAAGGAGGAAAAAGGGATTAATTAAGAGGGGGAAAATAGATTATGAGAGTAAGCTTGCAGGGAACATAAAAACTGACTGTAAAAGCTTCTATAGATATGTGAAGAGAAAAAGATTGGTGAAGTCAAGCGTAGGTCCCTTGCAGTCAGAATCAGGGGAATTTATAATGGGGAAATGGCTGACCAATTAAATACATACTTTGGTTCTGTCTTCACAAAGGAGGACACAAATAACCTCCCAGAGATGTCGGGGAACATAGGGTCTAATGAGAGGGAGGAACTGAAAGAAATCAGTATTTGTAGGGAAATAGTGTTCGGGAAATTGACGGGATTGAAGGCCGATAAATCCCCAGGGCCTGATAATCTACATCCTAGGGTACTTAAGGAAGTGGCCCTAGAAATAGTAGATGCATTGCTGGTCATCTTCCAAAATTCTATAGACTCTGGAACAGTTCCCATGGATTGGAGGATAGCGAATGTAACCCCACTATTTAAAAAAGGTGGTAGAGAGAAAACGAGGAATTATAGACCGGTAAGCCTGACATCGGTAGTGGGGAAAATGCTAGAGTCCATTATAAAAGATGTAATAGCAGAGCACTTTGAAAACAGTGACAGGATCGGACAAAGTCAACATGGATTTACAAAAGGTAAATCATGCTTGACTAATCTACTGGAATTTTTTGAGGATGTAACTGGTGGAATAGATAAGGGAGAAACAGTGGATGTGGTGTATTTGGACTTTCAGAAGGCTTTTGATAAGGTCCCGCATAAGAGATTAGCGTGCAAAGTTAAAGCACATGGGATTGGGGGTAAGGTACTGTCTTGGATAGAGAACTGGTTGGCAGACAGGAAGCAAGGAGTTGGAATAAACGGGTCTTTTTCCGAGTGGCAGGCAGTGACTAGTGGGGTACCGCAGGGATCGGTGCTAGGACCCCAGCTATTCACAATATATATTAATGATCTCGACGAGGGAACTAGATGTAATATCTCCAAGTTTGCAGATGACACAAAGCTGGGTGGGCATGTGTGCTGTGAGGAGGATGCAGAGAAACTCCAGTATGATTTAGGCAAGTTGGGTGACTGGGCAGATGCATGGCAGATGCAGTATAATGTGGATAAATGCGAGGTTACCCACTTCGGTGGCAAAAACAGGAAGGCAGATTATTATCTGAACGGCAATAGATTGGGAAAAGGGGAAGTGCAACGAGACCTGGGTGTCCTTGTGTACCAGTCGCTGAAGGTAAGCATGCAGGTGCAGCAGGCGGTTAAGAAGGCAAATGGTATGTTGGCCTTCATAGCGAGAGGATTCGAGTACAGGAGCAAGGATGTCTTGCTGCAGTTGTACAGGGCCTTGGTGAGACCACACCTTGAGTATTGTGTGCAGTTTTGTTCGCCTTATCTGAGGAAGGATGCTCTTGCCATGGAGAGAGTGCAGCGAAGATTCACCAGACTGATACCTGGGATGGCAGGAATGACATATGAGGAGAGATTGGGTCGATTAGGTTTATATTCACTAGAGTTTAGAAGAATGAGAGGGGATCTCATTGAAACTTATAAAATTCTAACAGGACTAGACAGACTAGATGCAGGAAGGATGTTCCCGATGGCGGGGGAGTCCAGAACCAGGGGTCACAGTCTAAGGATAAGGGGTAAGCCATTTAGGACTGAGATGAGGAGGAATTTCTTCACCCAGAGAGTGGTGAACCTGTGGAATTCTCTACCACACAAGGCAGTTGAGGCCAATTCATTAAATATATTCAAGAAGGAGTGAGATATATTTCTTAAGGCTAAAGGGATCAAGGGATATGGGGAGAAAGCAGGGACAGGGTACTGAATTTGGATGATCAGCCATGATCTCATTAAATGGCGGAACAGGGTCGAGGGGCCGAATGGCCTACTCCTGCTCCTATCTTCTATGTTTCTATGACCTATCATAATCTGTCTACTAGAAAGATGCCACTGGGTCTCAGGCACAAAGGTGGACCACCTTGATCCACCACCTGATTTGCTCTTTGTGTGGTAATTTCTAATATCGTTGCTATGGATGTGGTCAATTAAAAGCTATTTATGCTGCTGTCATATTAATGGACGTAGTCAGTTAGAAGCTCACGGCATTCCTATCACAGTGGTAGGGACAAATCATCTGGCCACCGTGAACCTTTAAAATAGACATGGTGCTCCTCAATGAAAAAGGAATTCAGCTGTGTTTCTGAGCTCTGGCTAATATTTTACCTTCCAACAGAGTGTAGCTGAGATGGTTGTGGCTGGACTACCACAGTGGTCCAGAATGGCACAACATGGACCTGCACTTGAAATTCCCCCACACAAGAGCTGCCTGATTTTGTTCAGATGTTGGCAGTCAAGCGCTACCAGATAGGGAGAGTCAACTTGGGGCCACTCTCTCGCATATCTCCCCGTGGCTGATTACAGAGCTACGCTGGTGAAGGTTAGACAGCAGGTGGCTTCTGTGCTTTCTCTGTCAGGAGATATTGTACAATTGAAGTGTGATAGTGCGAGTTAGAATACGGGCAGCAGAGTTTTAGGGTGCAAGGTGGGTGGCTGGCCAGGAGAGCATTGGAATAGTCGAGTTTAGAGGTAACAAAGGCATAGATGAGGGTTTCAGCAGCAGATGAACTGAGGCAGGAGTGGAGATGGGAAATGTTACAGAGGTGGAGGTAGGCGGTCTTAGTGAATAAAAATAAGTGTAGCATGCAGTTAGATCAGCCAAATCCATTCAACAAGACTTGAGCAGAAAATCTCTTTCCCTTACCTTAGTGCAGTCTCCTCGGGTACTTCAAGAGTAGGTGGCTGACTGTCAACTGATTCATTGAAGCTATTGTTTCCACAGAGAAAATTTGAAGTGTTGATCATCTGGTTAACAAAGAAAGGTTAAAATTGTTAGCAGTCTCATTAAAGATATTTCTGGATATATGAGTTTAGAAACTAGCAGAATAAGGCATTGCCAGGCTGACCCAGTTCTTCCATCAGCCTTGCACTGCTCTTTAGAAAGACTCCGATAACTCTGAGGGATAGGATCGACATGGTGCATGGGGTATGTACCTTTCAATAGTCCGACATCCAGTACTGGATGAGCAGAAATTTCCTCCAAGTAAATATTGGGAAGACCGAAGCCATTGTCTTCGGTCCCCGCCACAAACTCCGTTTCCTAGCTACCAAATCCATTTCCCTCCTTGGCCACTGTCTGAGGCTGAACCAGACTGTTTGCAACTATGGCATCCTATTTGACCCTGAGCTGAGCTTTCAACTCCATAATCCTCCCCATCACCAAGACCGCCTACTTCCACCTCTGTAACATTTCCCATCTCCACTCCTGCCTCAGCTCATCTGCTGCTGAAACCCTCCTCCATGCCTTTGTTACCTCGAAACTCGACTATTCCAACGCTCTCCTGGCCAGCCTCCCACCTTGCACCCTCCGCAAACTTGAGCTCATCTAAAACTCTGCAGCCCGTATTCTAACTCGCACCAAGTCCCGTTCATGAACCACGCCTGTACCCGCTGACCTATACTGGCTCCCTGTCCGGTAACAGCGCGATTTTAAAATTCTCATTCTTGTTTCCAAATGCCTTCATGACCTCACCCCAATATTTGAAACCTCCTCCAGCCATACAACCCTGAGATCTCTGCGATCCTCCAACGCTAACCTCTTGTGCATCCCCAATTTCCATCTCTCCACCACTGGCGGCCGTGCCTTCAGCTGCCTTGACTCTAAGATCTGGAATTCTCTCCCTAAACATCTCCGCCTCTCTCTCTCTCTCCTCCTTTAAGATGCTTGTTAAAAATAACAGAGCAAGAGTTTCCAGAGAAAGGGAAACATACCTCTTAACTGTCAAATTTACCAAAACACAAGAAAAAAGCTCAAAATCATACATTGAACATACAAAACTCTGATAAAGAGCACAAATATCATTTTTCCCAAAGACACAAACACCACAGGGGCTGAAATCAATAAGGTGGATTGCTGCACACCGTGGAGTGACGTCCTTGCACTCGGCATTCCAACTATGACTGATATCACAATCACACAAGACCCATCCCCATGCCTTGTGGGTCTCCCCACTAAAGAGCCAAGGCCCTCTGTAGCACATGGACCAACGGCGGATCAGTGCAAGAAGTTGCATCCCCCCGCAAGTGCAACTCCTTCCCGATAATTCGGTTGATTTTCAAGCGACTGCGTTCATCAGGCAGGAGAGGTGCAGAGCAAGCCCTCTGCCCGCCTGATGGAAGTGGTTGGCAGCCCAACCATTTTCGTGGACGGGTCTCGTTAAAATTCTGTTGGTGAACTGCTCGTACTGTTGGTGCAACTTGCCGATTGGAGGGGACAGGAAATCCGGTGGCTCCACCACGCAGCCCAGCCACCCCAACAGATGGCTGGAAGTGTTGCCCCATCTCAGAGACATTGATAACCATGTTTGAAGATGCAACTATCAATGTGATAGGCAGCAAGACCGCAGAGATTGCACGGGATACTGAAGCAGGTGTTTAGCTCAAATCTCCTGATTAGTTTCCCTGGTCAGCACACGTACTAATTACTGTAGCACAACAAATGATACCTTTAGGATGGTACAGACAGTAACTGTGATTCACAGCTGCGGGGTAAATAACAGAATTCATTGCACTTCAAAGTAATTAATTGTCTGTGAGATGCTTTGGGACATTTCTGAGAAATGTGATAAAGCGCTATATAAATGCAAATCTATCATTTTTCTTTTTACACAGACTTCAGAAGGAGGGGAGCTACAGGCAGGCAGACCCTGTGGTCAGAAGTCCATAACACATCCAATATCACACCGAACTCAAGCAAGCGCCATCCCAGAGACACACACTGAGGAGGACCTAGACGGTGATTTCCAGGAGAGATCACGGGATGAGACATCGAGCACAGGAGATGAATGGGCAGGAATAGAGGCCAAGGAGGTCCACATAACTAATGGGCGGACAGTAACACTAAAATTGCTTTCAAAAGGATGCTGATTCTGCAACAGTGTAAGGAGTCACTTGGCTCCATGCACAGCAAGCTGAACGTAACAGGCGTGTGAGTGAGTCATGCATCCAGTTCGCAAGACTGGTGTCATTACAGAGCATGGCCTGCAGGCTGCCATTGTCAGCTTCATGATGTCAGCGGCATCTGCAGTGGAGACCACAGATACTCACATGAATAGTGCAGGAAGGGCTGTCTCCTGCTGCTGTCGTGATGGCCGTGACTGACCATCCAAGTGGCAAGATCGAAGACAACCATCAAGGAATGAGTCAGTGACCTTGTGGCAACACTCTCTGCTCACATGGTGCACCGGCTGCTTTGAGGACTCATCCTCTAACATTAAGATGCAGCACCACGAGAACAATCATCTGCCTCAAATGTCAGCATTATTAACAGGGTAGCATATGCCTCTGCACAAGTGATAGCCCCAAAGCACATTATGCCCTTTTGAGGGCTGCACATGATATTGCTGCAGCAGTAGCTGGGTCCTCAAGGGCACAAGCACATTGGGCACATTGCCAGCAGAATCTCGAATAGTTGCAGAACAGACCTTGCGGCCAGCCCCAGCACTTCCTCCTTTCGTGAGGCTTTCACTTATGAATAGTTCACAACTTAGAAGACATCACAGTAGAATATGAAGCACAAAGGGACGGCACTTGTCACATCACGGACATTCTTTGCATTCACTATTCCATGATTCAAAACATTTAACATCTCTAATAGTTTGCAGCCAGTGATTGTTTTTTTAAAAATTGTATAATGGTAGTGAAAGATAAGGTACACTGGTGGCCTGAAGAAAAGTGCAGAAGTAGGCCATCTTAATCGGGGTCACAGTGGCCCTGACAGGCAAGGATAGTAACAACAATAAGTAGACATAAAGGGCTGGCATGCAACAGCAATAGATAGAAAGAAACAAATTGATTACATAGATATACCCTTTAAAAGAGCCACCTCTGTGCATCAATTGGAAAAAGTCATAAATCTGAGCCTGACAAATTAGTTTCACCTGCCTCAACATGTGCCTTGTATTATAATTTTCCTCCTCTTCCAGGTTTCACTGCTGCTCCCCTTGAAATCTATTTAATGATCATGCGTCTGTTGGTGGCAGGCCTACCACTATTGTTCTTCCAATTCATTGAGGCATACTGCAAGGCCTTCCCCCGTCCCTGAGCAGTCCAAGCATCAGAATGATTGCTTCAGCACCTCAAAGATTTGCCAAATAAGAATGCTAGTGGCAGCATGCACCTTGTGATACCTGATCTGTGCTGAGGTTTGAAGATGATGTGCAGCTTTCCGGAGCCAGGTTGCAGCAAGTAGCACGGTATTTTAGAAGCCAACACTCCAACCTGCCTTCTCCTTGAATGTATTGTGACATGTTGATCTGTAGGTTTCGTGAGCACAGCCAGGGAGCATATATCACCATGCACAACTTTAAGGCAAAGGGTGGAGGCTATACGTTCAGGTGGAAACCCTACCTATTGAAGTTTTGACACTGCATAGTTTGTTGATGCTCAAATGGCTACATTTGGTCCATAAAAACACCTGCGCTGTGCAGTTCCTGCAGGTGCTATTCCAAAGAATAAGCCCTTTTATTCTTATGCCTTAACTGTAGTGATATAGTATGAGCTCTCACTCTCACTATGGTAATCAAGACCTTTACTATTGTGATTTATGTGCTCACCATGGTGCTGATACCAGTGTTGGGAATAAAATACCTTTCTATTCTTGCTGTCCAATGTTAGCATCAAGTGTCCTAGGTCAAGTAGGAGTTAGATGCAGAGTAAAAGGTTGTTAATCTGCCTCATCAGTATGCCTCAACATCAACCCCAAGGCAGCCTTCATGTATAAGTTTGACATTTCTGTTCCCTATCCTTATGCCCTGAGTGAGACTGTCAATTTAGCACCAATCACTTGCTAATTTTGAAGAATTTTGTACTGTGTACATAAGCCTATTAAGAGCTGCATAGAGAGGGCTGAATTTTGCCGGCGTTCAGAATGTGGGTTCGGAGGCGGGTCCGCTGTCAAAATCCAAAAGCTTGACAGCGGGCCGGTATCCTGCTCTGAACCCGCCTCCTTGTCAGTTTCCCAAGTGCTGTTTCTGCCTGTGCTTTGCAGGCCCGGCACGAAGCGGAGGGTCATTCAATTGTGCTTGTTAGGAGGGTGTTTCAAGTAATTAAATCCCCATTTTCCCAGTCCCAAAGCATTTTGCCAAGTTTTCCACAAGGTTCCTGTCGCTCGGGGATCACCAGGTGAGTATGTCGATTTTCTGAACAATTCTCCATTTCTTTGAATAGGTGACAGCTGCAAAAGTGGTTTAAAACCTGCCATTTCACAGCTGGTCAGTTTCCAATCTTAGAAGCTGGAGCATCAATGATTTGGGACCCACTTTTGAGCTTTATGCACTTTTGAAGTGTTTGGAGTAATCTCTCTATTCAGTGTCACCTCCTTGGAACAACCTATCTCAACATTGACAGATTATTTCTGTCATCTCAACCTCACCTGTCATCTTTTCCATCAGCGCCCTTGAAAAAATCTCACCTTGGTCCTCAGAATCCCACCAAGATCAGCCCCAACACCAGCATCACCAGGCACACCAGCAGCACCAACAACAATACCAACCTTCTCTGCGATCAACTGATGCTGCACAGGACACGAGGCATCATCACCCGTGCACATTGCTGCCCAGGACGCCAGCGATGGACTCACCATATCCAGATTTGCTTCACTTAACACTGTACACCCTGGTTGCCACATGATGCACCAGGTTGGCACCACCCCACACCAGCACCATAAAGCATCGCTACAATGTCCAAGCCATCCTTTCACACTCATCACCATTGAGTGGTGGGGGGTGGGCAGGGGGGGGGGGGAGGCAGTGGGTACGTTATGTCTCACCATTCACTGGAACTCACTAAGACACTTTCAAAGGTGCACACAAATCTGTCCAAGAAGACAAAGTGGTGACAATAAGGATTTCAATGCTTGACAACACAATAGCAGAAAGTTTACAGAAACATTGGCTAAAACACCCAAATGCCTACCCTTGTGGGTTGTTAGTTGGTATGATTGGACGAGGATGAGGGTGAGTGTGAGGGATGGCTAGTGAGATGGGGAAGTGATAATGTAGATAGCAAGGAATGGGTGGAGGTGCTAGGTAAGTTGGTGTGAGTAAAGATGTGCAGGAGTAGGGTAGGGAAGGCAGAGTGATGGGGATGTGATGAGTGGCACAGGAGGATGAGGTTGAGTGTGGCTTAGCAGTAATGTTTCATGATCTGCTCAGATCATTGAAAGGTTTGCGCTACTGCAGCCTGGTCCTCCTGACGACATCCCTGCTTGTGTCATAAGATAAGAACATAAGAAATAGGAGCAGGAGTAGGCCAATCGGCCCCTCGAGCCTGCTCCGCCATTCAATAAGATCATGGCTGATCTGATCCTAACCGCCAATCTACTATCTATCACAGAACCATCTCCTGCATCTAACAGAATTGCACACACGAAATAGGAGCAGAATCAGGCTACACGGTCCCTGGGCCCGCTCCACTACCCACAGGGCCATGACCGATCCGAACCTAGACTCATGTCCAAATTCCTGCCCGCTCCCCGTAACCCTTAATGCCCTTTACTTCTAGGAAACTGTCTATTTCTGTTTTAAATGTAATTAATGTTGTAGCTTCTACAGCTTTTTGTGGCAGCATATTCCATGGACCTACCACCCTCTGAGTGAAGTAGTTCCTCCTCATCTCAGTTTTGAAAGAGCAGCCCCTTATTCTAAGACTATGTCCCCTAGTTCTAGTCTCACCCGTCATCGGGAACATCCTCCCCGCATCCACCCGATCCAACCCCTTCACAATCTTATATGTTTCAATAAGATCGCCTCTCATTCTTCTGAACTCCAATGAGTAGAGTCCCAATCTACCCAACCTCTCCTCATATGACCACCCCCTCATCCCCGGGATTAACCGAGTGAACCTTTTTTGCACTGCCTCGAGAGCAAGGATGTCTTTCCTTAAGTAAGGACACCAAAACTGTATGCAGTATTCCAGGTGCGGTCTCACCAATACCTTGTACAACTGAAGCAATACCTCCCTATTTTTATATTCTATCCCCCTAGCAATGAAAGCCAACATTCCATTTGCCTTCTTAATCACTTGCTGCACCTGCATACTAACCTTTTGAGTTTCGTGCACCAGGACCCCCAGATCCCTTTGCACTTCAGTACTCTCCAGTTTCTTGCCATTAAGATAATAAATTGCTCTAGGATTTTTCCTGCCAAAGTGCATCACCTCACACTTTCCAGTGTTGTATTCCATCTGCCAAATCTCTGCCCACTTACTTAGCCTGTCTATGTCCCCTTGCAGGTTTTTTATGTCCTCCTCACTCACTACTTTCCCTCCCATCCTTGTATCATCTGCAAATTTTGATATGTTACACTTGGTCCCTTCCTCCAAATCGTTAATATAGATTGTAAAGAGTTGGGGACCCAGCACTGACCCCTGTGGAACACCACTAGTTACTGATTGCCAGTCTGAGAATGAACCATTTATCCCAACTCTTTGCTTTCTGTTGGATAGCCAATCCTCTATCCATGCCAGAATATTACCCCCAATCCCGTGATTTTTTACCTTAAGCAATAATCTTTTGTGTGGCACCTTGTCAAATGCCTTTTGGAAGTCTAAATACACTACGTCCACTGGTTCCCCTTTATCCACTCTATATGTTACTTCCTCAAAGAACTCCAGCAAATTTGTCCTCCTGTGCAATGTGCAACCAGGCTGCGTTAGTGTCCTGGGGAGGTGTCTTCCGCCCATGTGAAGGGAAGAGAACCTCCCTGCGTGTTGTGACTCCCTCCATAAGCATATGGAGGGAGTCATGGGAGAGCCTGGGTGCAGCCGTGCACCTTTGTGCAGTGTTTGTCAGTGTTTGCAGCACCTCAATGCTGCAGAACACTGACAGCAGAACTGTCAAAATCAATTTGGACACAGTCACTTTCAGGAAACCGACTGATGACGCGTCATCAAGTGACGTCCTCAGACTCGCTTCCTATTAATTGGCCGGGAACCTCGCAGGGCGGGCTTAACAAGCCCAATCAACTGAATATCTTGTTGGAGGCTAGAGAGATGAGAGGTCCCCACGCGCCATGGATGTTGCCCGCCGCGGACCCGCCAGGGTTGGAAAAATCCAGCCCAAAGTGTCGAAAGTCAGTACAACTACAATCATCTGAGAGAGGAGAATTTCATCCCACAGTCTGAACAAAATAGAATAGTTGATCTAGTCAGCCCAGAATATGACAGCTCTGTCATCTTGATTCCTGATCTTCACTCTGTGGTCTGGATTTTCCACTAATGAGGATTTCAGGTGTAGCTTTGGTGACCCATGACCTCTGCCTGCCTAAAACATACGACCCCAAAGTCGGCAGAGTCCACCTTAAAAGGGACAGAGCCCGGCTGCGACAGGCCCCGCTGATCAACTGCAGAGGCTCGTCGGCTCTTGAAAATTGAATTGGTCTCGCTTCCACCCATAGCAACACGGGACACCAGGGATGCTATGCAAATAGTAGAAAATACATTGGATGATGTATTTCTGTCATGTGCATATCATTACAATACACCTGTGATGTATTGTATGCCCCCCCCCCCCCCGTCACTTCTGATAGAAAACTCCTGGAAGGGGTGGGGGAGACGGGGAACCAGCGGAATGGCTGCCAGAGAATTTTCAGCAGGTCCGCTTGAGCAGCACCTGGAAGCCAGCGTAACTCAAGTGGAAAATCTCGGCCGTGCACGTGTGCTGCTGAGTTGAGTTATTAAATCGGACTCGCAGTACACAATGAAACCACAGAGTCAGCCTTTACCCACATGATGAAAACTGGTATAAAAATAAAAAAATTCCTTCCACACCTGCATTCTCAAGAAATTGTAAGCTTCACAGTATTTTATTATTTCAAGCAAAACTCCTCGTCACCGATAATCCGCTTTAATAAGTGAACTTCTCTATAAACTTTCATCGACCTGCTTAACTCTTGTGCCAGAGGAAGGCTAGGCAACAGAAAATAGTAAGAATTTTAATTAGGTGAATATTGCAGCCATTATTAATCTGATGCAGGGGATGTAAGGATCTCTTAGGGGTGGGAATATCCATTCATATCCGACCTACTCGTAAATTCTGCTACTGAGCATTCAGTCAGATTGAGCGGTCGTGATATTCAGATATAAAACTGGGTGCCACAGTGAGTCAGTGGGCTAGAAATTCGTCTCGGGCGTTGGCGAAAACGAGCGGTGTTGGATCGGCCGCGCGTCATAAGCAGCGCCCGATATTCAGTTCTATTGCAGTGAATGGAACTGAATATCAGGTGTTGCGTATAACGGGCGGCCGATCCGATACCGCCCGTTTTGCGCCACTGCTCAAGACGAATTTCTAGGCCAGTATCTTTACCTCCAAACCAGTGTTTGAATCCAGCAAAGACGCAGGGAAGTCTCCTCTGTCTAATGGTTATCAAGGTCCTGAGTCAAATAAATATGAGCAGTCTTAACCTAATTCCTAATGGGCCAAAGCAGCAGCACAAACCTGCTTCTAATTTGGTGCTAATTAACACTAAATGTACAGTTCCCCTGAGGGAGCCCACAGGCTAGCTGGTGTTGGAAATGGAAAAATGTCACACAGGTGCAATAGGAGTCATTCCTCGGAGGTTGCGGCAGACACATTAAAAAAATTCATTCATGGGATCTAGGTGTTGCTGTCCATCTCTAATTGCACTTGAGAAGGTGGTGCTGAGCTGCCTTCTTGAACCGCTACAGTCTGTGAGGTAAAGGTACTCCCACAGTGCTGTTAGGGAGGAAGTTCCAGGATTTTGACCCAGCGACGATAAAGGAATGGCGATATATTTCCAAGTCAGGATGGTGTGTGACTTGGAGGTGATGGTGTTCCCATGCGCCTGCTACCCTTGTCCTTCTAGGTGGAAGAGGTCGCGGGTTTGGGTGGTGCTGCCGAAGAAGCCTTGGCGAGTTGCTGCAGTGCATCTTGTAGATGGTACACACTGCAGACACGGTGCGCCGGTAGTGGAGGGAGTGAATGTTTAAGGTGGTGGATGGGGTGCCAATCAAGCGGGCTGCTTTGTCCTGCAAGATGTCGAGCTTCTTGAGTGTTGTTGGAACTGGACTCATCCAGGCAAGTGGATAGATTCTTGTCTTTACTCTCTGGCTGTAAAGCATCATGTGGGCAGAGAGCAGAGTGGAAAATTTACCGTGGAGGATTACACACGCACAACACAGCCTGCCTAATTTTCCTTTTGTTGAAATCCAATTAGTGGAAAAAAAATGAGGCGGGTTCTGTTATGTCCAAGCGATCCTCCCCAAGCAATTTTCCGCTCTGCTCCACCCAGGAGATGCTTTACGTCTGGGCAGTAAAGACAAAAATCTATCCCCTTTGTTGAGCGACAGCAGAATAGCTTTACTTGTATCTAACTGTGCTATACCTAACCTGGGACTGTTTGATGCTGACACTGGGTGCCCAATATAGGAAAGCATTTCATTTCCTAGTGTTATCGGGGGCGATTTTCTGACATCGGAGGAGGCGGGTTTGGAGGCGGGAAAGGCGGGAAAATCAGAAACAATGAGGGCGTGTTCGGAACCCGCCTCAACGGGATTTTGCCGGTGCCGGTTTTGGAGGTCGGGAAACGGTCCCGCCTCCAGCTGGCCATAGCGCTAGTTAACATCATTAAATGCTCATTAAGGGCCTCTCTAAGCCTATTTTGAGAGGCCCTCGTGATTTTTCGAGCATTTTGGCGTGTTACACGACCCTCCTAAACCACGCCAGCTAAACCTGGCGGGTTGACTCCTGGGTGGTCTCCTCACAGCTGCAGGTCCAACAATACATTGTTTATTTCATCAAGGATTACTTGCAGGTGCCAGAACTTTGCTTTAAAAGGTTTTTGAGCACTTTTAGAAGGCCTTCCAAAGTCGGAGATGCTGCAGCTTGAATCTATCAACTGTGGGACCTCCTTGGAAGACCCTCTCCCCACTTGCAATGAGCAACGGAGGCATCTGCAAGCAGCATGGGAACCATTCGTTTTCTTTCTCCATGGACCTCAGATGAGGATGAGGAGGCTGAGGAGGAGGAGGATCTGGAGGAGGAGGAGGAGGAGCAGGAGCAGGAGGAGGTCAGAGCGCTGGTGTATCGACCAGCAGCGGCGGCAGCACGCGAGCACATGGCTTCCCGGGATGCAAGGGATGAACTTATCCTGGCCAGATTTGCATAGGTTGCCCAAGTTGGCACATGTCCTTGGCTCCATCCTAAGACATCATTGACAATGGACATGACTCTCTGGCCTCCTTTCACTCAGGCCATCAACCTGACAACGCAAGTGTGGCGGAGCCCGTAATGTGGAGCTGCCTAAGACGAAAGAACAGATGCCATAACGCCAACATTTTGGCATCAAATTATTTTAATGCTTTCCAACAGGGATGGCATTTCATCAATACACAGAAACATTCTCCCAATCTGCACACAGGTCTGGAATTTATATCCCTTGCCAGCTGTACCCACACAGCCTTGGTTTCTTTGGGCGGCCTCTTCCTCCCAGATGAGTGAAAGAGCACCTCCCTGCTAGCTGTCACCCCCTCAAACAACATTTGCAGCGCCCCATCCGAGAGCCTCGGGGAGGCCCTTGCCTTGAAATTGGACATAGTGGTTTCTCAGAATATGTTGCAGGTGGTGCAGCATAGGCAGAAATCCTGTGGAATGAGCCAAGGCAGCAAGAAGCCATAAAATCAGACTGGAAAAGTGATGTCAACAGAGGTGAGTTTCAGTCCCAAAACACTAATTGACCAAGGGCATCCCACACCTCTGAAATCAAGTGGCCAATCAGGGGAAAATCGCAATTTTTTGAAAACTATCAGTGGAGGCGGGTTTCAAACCCACCCAAATCGAAACCCGCCTCCATCTCGCCTCCAGTGAGAGAATCGCCCCCATCATCTATGAACTTAATGAGCATAAAAGTCATCAAAAAAAGGGGAAGGTTTGCTTCATTCTGACAAGTATTTGTTTTCACAAGCAGCTCTCTATTTTTCCCCAGAGACTTATTCATAGTTCTTTGACCAGATCTATACCTCTATAGAGTTTGAGGGGAGTTGTAGGGCTGGAGGAGGTTACAGAGATAGGGGAGGAGCGAGGCCGTGGAGGGATTTAAACACAAGTTTGAAAAATTTAAATTTGAGATGTTTGGTGGACCGGGAGCCAATGAAGGTCAGCGAGAACAGGGGTGATGGGTGAGCGGACCTTGGTACAGGATAGAATATAGCAACAAAGTTTTGGATGGGATGACGTTTATAGACGGGGAGGATGGGAGGCCAGCCAGGAGAGCAGTGGAAAGTTGAGTCTGGAGGTGACAAAGGCATGGATTAGGGTTCAGCAACATATGGGCCTGGTATTGGCAAGCAGACAATATAATGGAGGGGGAGGTAGACAGTCTTTGTGATGGAGAGGATATTGGTCAGATGCTCATCTCGGGGTCCATTAGGATGTTGAGGTAATTAACAGTCTGGTTTAGCCTGAGACAGTGGCTAGGAACATAAGAACATAAGAAATAAGAGCAGGAGTAGGCCATTCAGCCCTTCGAGCCTGCTCCGCCATTCAATGAGATCATGGCTGATCTTCTGCCTCAACTCCATTCACCAGCCCTATCGCCATATCCCTTGATGCCCTTACTAGTCAGAAATCTATCGACTTCTGTTTTGAATATACCCAATGACTGAGCCTCCACAGCCCTCTGGGGTAGAGAATTCCAAAGATTCACCACCCTCTGTGTGAAGAAATTTCTTCTCATCTCAGTCCTGAATGGCCTACCCTTTATCCTGAGGCTGTGGCCCCTGGTTCTAGACTCCCCAGCCAAGGGAAACATTCTCCCAGCATCCACCCTATCAAGCCCTGTAATCATTTTGTATGCTTCAATGAGATCCCCTCTCATTCTTCTGAATTCAAGAGAATACAGGCCTAGTTTACTCAATCTCTTCTCATACAACAGTCCTGCCATCCCAGGAATCAATCTCGTGAACCTTTGTTGCACTCCCTCTGTGGCAAGTATATCCTTCCTTAGGTAAGGAGACCAAAATTGTACACAGTACTCCAGGTGTGGTCTCACCAAGGCCCTATATAATTGGAGTAAGACTTCTTTACTCCTGTACTCAAATCCTCTTGTAATGAAGGCCAGCATACCATTTGCCTTCCTAATGTTGCTTGCTGCACCTGCACATTCACTTTCAGTGACTCATGTACAAGGACACCCAGGTCCCTTTGAGCATCTGCATTCCTCAATCTTTTACCATTTAGGAAATACTCTGCCTTTCTGTTTTTTCTACCAAAGTGGATAACTTCACATTTATCCACATTATAGTCCATTTACCATGTTCTCGCCCACTCACTGAGCCTGTCGAGATCCCCCTGAAGCCTCTTCAGGGAGTGGGATAGAGGGGTGGTGAGGGTACGAGTTATGAATGCTGGCCAGGACACCAGCAGAACTCTGTGATATTCTCTGAGTAGTGTTGTGAGATCTTTAATGTCCATCTGAATAAGCAACCAAGCCTTGGTTTAATGTTTAACCTCCTCCAATGCAGCGGCCTCAGAACTGCATTGAAACTTGGCTGAGTTTATGTGCTCAAGTATAATGAAGCTTTTCAACTAATGGCTGAACTTTATTACAACTAGCCTATTGTTGAAAATAAAACATGATTTTAAAAATAAACTACAATTTATCCCACATCAAACTTTACCTATCTGCTGCCTTAAGAATAATGTTTTAATGCAGTTATACTGTATATAATATCCTTCTGAGGAGTACCTTAAAATATTTTAAAAACACTATTATTGTACCCTACTCCTAACATCACTGACTCCACCTCTCTCCAGATCATCTGAAGTGGCAGATCAGATAAGAAGCAAATCATATCACATCATCCAACGCTTAGAGAATGGTGTTAAGCTGTAGGAAGGTGGGAATGCACAGTTTCAGTCTGTATTAACAGCAATTTAAAATTCAATGGATTGAAATATCTAGCATTAATATTTTGGGGATAAATGTATATGGCCAGCATTGGAAAACTGGTCCAAATGCTTTTATGTCTGACAAATACCTGGGACTTTGTACTTGACTGCTGGAGGTAGAATTATAATATCAGAAATTCTGTTGCTGTCCCTGTCAAATAAGACTTACAGCTTCTTTAACTGAGCGATCCAGCTAAGAATATAAAAAAGATATAGGGAAAGATCCAAAATATACCAGAGAGGAGAAGTCTGTCTCCTGTTCTAAATGCAGTGTTCTCAGTGGCTCTAATTAATGGGCTGTCTTTCTGTTTTGATCACCTCGCATTTGGTAGCTTGTATTTCTTTTTGACTTTTTGTTAACTGTTTCACACTAAACTGTTTCTGTGCCAGGTAGCACAATGTTTTATTGCCAGTGCTTCCTTCAACAGACACAGCTCTTCATATTTTATCTCCTTATCATTACATTTATGATGCTAATTTTCAACAGCATAAATTTTAACGTGCAAATTTGAAAACTACAGTGAAAGGTCAGGTTGCTAGTTGCCAGCTAGATTGTAGGTTAATTTTGTGTAATAAAAGCTTTTCAAACAGACTGGGGAAGAGCTCCTTGCAGCCTCTGTTGTGCCTATAGGGATTTTCAGGTGGTTTTACTCTCTAACCTAGACTGCAAAGATTCTGTTAGTAATACGAATATAAACAGAAAATGCTGGAAATACTCAGCAGGTCAGGCAACATCTGCGGAGAGAGAAACAGAGTCAACGTTTCAGGTCGGTGACCCTTCGTCAGAACTGGAAAATGTCAGAGATGTAACAGGTTTTAAGCAAGTGCAGGTGCAGGGAAAGGGAGAGGGGAGGATGCAAGAACAAAAGGGAAGGTCTGTGATAGGGTGGAAGGCAGGAGTCATTTAAGTGATGATGGGGCAAGGCAAAAGGGGTGGTAATGGGATCAGTAAAGAAACAGAAGTTGGGTCTAGAGGAGCTGTAAATGACAACAGCAGAATCATTACCAGCGCCTGCAATCCGAAAAAATGGGAGCAGTGATTATGATCTGAAATTGTTGAACTTGATGTTGATTCTGGAAGGCTGTAAAGTGCATAATCAATAGATGAGGTGCTGTTCCTCGAACTCCCATTGAGCTTCATTGGAATAGTGTAGAAGACCGAGGACAGAGAGGTCAGAGTGGGAGTGGGGCGGAGAATTAAAATGACAAGCGACCGGAAGCTCGGGGTCACGCTTGCGGACTGAACTGCTGAGTATTTCCAGCATTTTCTGTTTATATTTCAGATTTCTAGCGTCCGAAGTATTTTGTCTTTTGTATTTTCTGTTAGTAATAGGGTTTGCTTCGAATATAGAATTTACATGTTCTGTTACAAATCTGTTCCTTGGTCCTCCACAGGGTTTTCTCTGAAGTACACTATCCAAGTTAAGAGTTGTAAACTTACACAAGATAAGGATGGTGATGTGTCTTCATTACAGGTTACATAAAAACCAGATTGAGCTTTGAGTTTGGTCAGTCAGCCAAATCATAGCATTACATAGAATATACAGCAGAGAAACAGGCCATTCGGCCCAACCAGTCCATGCAGACGTTTATGCTCCAGTCAAGCCTCCTCCCATCTTTTCTCATGTAACTCTATCAGCTTAATCCTCTATTCCCTTCTCCCTCATATGCTTATCTAGTCTCCCCTTAAATAGATCTATACTATTCGCCTCAACCACTCCCTGTGGTAGCGAGTTCCACATTCTCACCACTCTCTGGATAAAGAAGTTTCTTCTGAATTCCCTATTTGATTTCTTGGTGACCATCTTATATTGATGGCCTCTAGTTTTGCTCTTTCCCACAAATGGAAACACTCTCTCTGTTTCTACTCTATCAAAACCTTTCAGAATTTTAAAGACCTCTATTAGGCCAGCCCTCAGCCTTCTCTTTTCAAGAGAAAAGAGTCCCAGCCTGTTCATCCTTTCCTGATAGGTATAACCTCGCATTTCTGGTATCATCCTTGTAAATCTTTTTTGCACCCTCTCCAGTGCCTCTATATCCTTTTTATAATATGGCGACCAGAATTGTACACAGTACTCCAAGTGTGGTCCAGCCAAGGTTCGATACAAATTTAGCATAATTTCTCTACTTTTCAATTCTATCCCTCTAGAAATAAACCCTAGTGCTTGGTTTGCTTTTTTTTTATAGCCTTATTAACCTGTGCCGCTACTTCTAGTGATTTGTGCATTTGTACTCCCAGATCTCTTTGCTCCTCTACCCCATTTAGATTCTTATTTTCTAAGTAATATGTGACCTCCTTATTTTTCTTACCAAAATGTAATACCTCACACTTATCTGTGTTGAAATTCATTTACCAATTATAAGCCCATTCTGCAAGTTTTTTTTAATATCTTCTTGTAATTTGTTGCATTCTTCCTCAGTATTGACTATTCCCCCCCCCAATTTGGTGTCAGCCGCAAATTTAGAAATTGTGTTTCTGATTCCAAAGTCTAAATCGTTAATATAAATTGTGAACAACGGTGTTGCCAGCACTGATCCTTGTGGGACCCCACTTTCCACTTTCTGCCACTCTGAATAGCTACCCTGTACCCCTCCTCTCTGCTTTCTGTCTTGCAGCCAGCTAGCTATCCATTCTGCTACTTTTCCCCTGATTCCGCATGCTCTGACCTTATTCATTAGTCTATTATGTGGCAACTTATCGAAGGCCTTTTAGAAAGCGAGATAAATTACATCTACTACATTACCCTTGTCTACTCTCTCTGTTACATCTTCAAAGAATTCAATAAGGTTGATCAAGCAAGACTTTCCCTTTTGAAATCCATGCTGACTATTCATTATTATATTTTTGGTTTCCAGATATTGTTCTATTTTCTCCTTTAGTAGGGATTCCATTATTTTCCCTACCTCCGATGTTAAGATGACTGGTCTATAGTTCGCTGGACATGTTTTATCTCCCTTCTTAAATATAGGCATAACGTTAGCTATCCGCCCGTCCTCTGGCACGACACCTTTTTCTAACGAATTATTAAAAATCAATCCCAATCCATCAAACACATTCAAAAATGGGTAATGTGATAACTGCTGGTACAGTGGCATAGTACCCTGAGACACGAATGAACTCTCCTGTGATGTGCTAATGCATGGATGTGTGCTCACAATTCCAGACATGGTGAGTTCCTGATTGCAGACCAGCAGTCCAGGGAAGGTGCAGAGCAGAGGAGGAGGAGAACGCATTCACACAGATAATGAGCAGAATTCAAAAAGTGAGTCAACCCAAGTGCCTACATCAACCTCCTCCGACAGCAAGTTGAAAAGCAGCATTGTCTAGTGCCCGAGAAAGAATTGCCTGCCCGCTCTCGATTGTGGAATGGTGCCTGGCATGGAATGAGAGGGAAGGACCCAAAGAGTGGGAGAAAAAAATTTTCAAAAATGAGGGGAGAATAAATAGCTTCTGCAATGACTAATTCGGATAACCCAAACTTAGCAGAAGTGAATTCAAACTTAGAGAGGTTTTTTGCAATAACGTACAATATGCATAAATTGCCCAAAAGTACACAACAGCATTTATCAATAAAAACAGCAGATATTATTTGCTCTCAAGATTTAGATCTTATTCATTCTATTTATCAGAATTGTATTCCAAACTTAAATCAATGATGTTGCTCAGTGGAGGATCGAATCTCTGATGGTCACGTTTGGTAGCGAGTTGAGGGAATCTGATCGCTGGTGGTCACCAACAACTTGCATTTATATAGCGCCTACAACATAGTAAAACATCCCAAGGCGCTTAAAGTTTGGTGATGGTGGTGTGAGGTTGGGGAGTCTTATCCCTGGTGGTGAAGTTTGGTAGTGATGGTGTGAGGTTGGGGAGTCTTATCCCTGGTGGTGAAGTTTGGTAGTGATGGTGGGAGGTTGGGAGATCTGGTGGTGATGTTTGGTGGTGGCAGTTTGAAGTTTGGGAGCATCTGATCCATGGTGGACACACGGTAGAGTCTGCACCCATGACACTGATGGAGTCATGATCAGTTTGATGATGTGTTTCACCCAGTTATTGTTTAATGTCTGTATACAGGTGAGTACACGCCTGCATTTCTTGTGGTATGGTAGGGAGGTAGGGAGAGAGGGGTGCACTGTGCCCCTGGTAGGCCAAAGAGATGTGCACTGCTGGGATCAGATTCAAAATACCTACATTTTGGCTCCTTAGTACCTGAAGCCAGAAGAAAATCAAATTCCCACTCTTGTGAAGGACACAGTCCCCTCTGAAATATAATTGAAGTTGACCTCCATTATGAATTCTCAAAAACAGATAGATCTAGAAAGTAATTATTTTAACATGCCTACATCTATAGCTTTACCTGTACGACAGAAATGCTGGGTCACTTGTAACCTTAATGTTTTTCCTGAGCATGGGTTTGAATTGACTGTATGGTGAAGCAAGCTCACCTAAAGCTTAAAGGTTCACGGAACGGTTTTATTTTAGTTTTCAGTATTCTAGGTATAATCTCAAAGAATGGATTCTAGTCACTATTTGGTTTCAGAAGAGTCGAGCCTCCGCAGTCCTTAGAGTTTCAGCAGCATTGACGCAAAAGAATCTGAAAACCCAGCAACCCATCTGAAAATACAACAACAACAGCTTGCTTTTGTATAGCACCTTTAACACTGTAGAAACCTCCTGGGGTGCTTCACAGGAGCTTTAGCAGACAGAATGTGACAATATGCTATATTGTCTATTCTGTCACCTTGCAGCAAAAGAAGATTGCGTCCTGAGTCAAAAGAAATATAAAGAATTTCAGTTTTTTAAAAAAGTTTTTGCAGAATTGCTGGAAATAGTTCAAAATGCGGAATAAACCCCTTCAAGTATCTATTAGGATATAGTTTGGGCACAGGTTTATGTCCATGGCTAAATGAAGGGGTAGAAATTGGAATGTGTTTCGCCCATTTTCTGGGCGTGAAACGGGCACAACATATATCAATTACTGGCCGTGAGCTTTGCCTGATCTGCGCTGGCGAGCATGGCTGCCACCATATTGGTCCTTGCTGTTTTTAGGCATCCCTGGCAGCTGCCTGCAAGCAGCACTGCACTAACACCTGTTTAAGAACTCTTCTGCAAAATATGTGAAAAACTGGGTGGATCATGCACCAAAGAAATGGTAGGGCATACTGTTTTTTTTCTTACTTTCCCTCCTGTGGTGCTGGCTCCACAGCACTGGCACAGACTCGATGGGCCGAATGGCTCCTTTTGTGCTGTACTATTCTATGATTCCAGGACTTTTACATTTACATTTTGCTTAAAAATACCTGACCAGAGGAAATCTTTATAAATGCATTATAAATGCTCAAACCAATTTCTCCCCCTTCGCCTGTCCAAAATAAACTCCTTCAAAATGATGACAAAGGATCCTTTAAGGATAGTTCAATGAGCGATGCCTTGGAAACAGGCCAGGGGGGCACTATGGATACTCAGGTCATACTAGTTCTTCACATGGTGGTAAGCGTAATAGGAAATCAACTGCTGCCTGTAACACTAAATGGATAGCACTGGGGAAATTCATGCAAGGTGTGAAGGACTTCATTGTAAAGACGGGAGATCAAAACCGTTCCGAGGGAAAGACATTAGAAGGACACCTGGAACTATTAACCATGGTGGGGAGGGAGTACTGATTTTCCATTAACTTTGAGATCTGGGAGAAAGATGCCACACTTATCATTTTTAGCATCTGCATTTCACAGTCGTCAACTGGATGTGAAATATGGTACTGGGAAATCTTGTTAGGTCACTGGTTGACAAGTAGTTTGAGTCATTTACTAGAAATAAACTTGGGTGTTTGCTTTGCACACGGAGGACACATCCCAGTTTTATTACTGCAGACAGCAATCAGCACCAGTCACGGAACATCAAAGGACAGCGACATGTTGCATGTTAGCTGCAATGTAGATATGGTGGTACCAATCTATACCTGTCTAAGCTATTCGATTTTATTTTTGGCATTTACTTATTGAAATCATGTGGGATTAATTTTTATTGTATCTATTTCTATTTTTAAAATTAGCAAGGAGAGGAATGACAGGAAAGAACAATAGAACACTCTGTACTCAGCGGCAGCACCAAGGATAGTTAGGTCAAGTGAGACCCAGAGCTGGGGGCTGAATGCAAATAGCTTGCACGCATTTAATTTAAACAACCATCTCAAGACGAGAATTTTCGGCAACTTGTCCGGGGTTGGATTCAAAAGCAGGCTCTAGAGATGAAAGAGCAATGACGAAAGCAAGTTCCCAGGTGTCAAGACTGTTCACAGCAGCCTAATAACACTCGGACACAGCATTGCGGCTCGACACATTTGCCCAATGGGAATAGAGGTTAGCAGTTCTGACAGATGTTGGCAATGAATTGCTTCCTACTGGTTCAATGGACAACATAACACAGACAGGTCACTGGTGCATGCAGCCATAACGGATGCTGTCAACCCTCAAGATTTTCTGGTAGATTTTTACATTTACATTTTGCTAAAAAAAATACCTGACTAGAGGAAATCTTTATAAATGTATTTACGATTTTGCTACACAACAACCAATTCTTTCCCCTGGTGTAGAATAGGTGTAGAAATGATATTGTGTATCTAAGTTATACAGTATAACGTAGCAAGCAGCAAGTCATAGAATCTTACAGCACAGAAGGAGACCATTTGGCCCATCGTGCCTGTGCCGTCTCTTTGAAAGAGCTCTCCAATTAGTCCCACTCCCCCGCTCTTTCCCCATAGCCCTGCAAATTTTTCCTTTTCAGGTATATATCCAATTCCCTTTTGAAAGTTACTATTGAATCTGCTTCTACCACCTGTTCAGGGAGTGCATTCCAGATCGTAACAACTCGCTGCATAAAAAATGTTTCCTCATCCCCCCCGGCCAATTATCTTAAATCTGTCCCCTCTGGTTATCGACCCTCCTGCCACTGGAATAGGTTTCTCCCTATCTACTCTATCAAAACTCTACATAATTTTGAAAGTGTACTCTGTGCAGATCACAGAGCCTTTAAAAAATATATTTATATACTAATATATTTAACTGAAACCAAAAAATATTTAAATAAATAAAATTGCTCTCTACCTTCACTACAAGTAACAGATATGTTTGGCTACAAAAGCAAAATACTGCGGGTGCTGGAAATCTGAAATAAAAACAGAAAATGTTGGAAATACTCAGCAGGTCAGGCAGCATCCGTGGAGAGAGAAACAGAGTTAACGTTTCAGGTCGATGACCCTTCGACAGAACAGATATGTTTGGCTGCTGGACTGTGATGGGCAAAATGGCTGATAAAAATACATCAATACCATAAGCCCAGTCCCCTGTCCCAAGCTCTGCCTCTGTCTGATTTTGGGCTCAGCAAAAGGTGGCAATCTCATCGAAGGGCTATGCCTATTGTCGATGATACTTACCGAAGGGGAAAATGGACTAAAGAGTCTTGCAAACTGAAGTAATTGGAAATTATTTTCACCTACAGGTATAAATGGTTGAGGACTGGTGGAAATCCCATCTGTAAGGTCAAGTACAAAGAGCACTTTCGGAGCATCAGGCGCAGACTCAGACTGGTCTGGCGAGGACACTAGGGGATGATCAACTTCAGCGGAGACACAAAACAGGCGGTAGTGGATTAGCCACCTGTTATACAACCCGCCCGATTGTCCTTTCCATTGACTGCAATGGATTTCACCCTCTAGCATTGCTTTCTAGTTGTGGGGCAAGAAAAGTGCGTGCAAGTCAAATTTAACGGAATGCGAACAATTAAAGGAGCGTGCCAGAAAAGGGGGACAAAAATTCAGAAAGCCTTTGAAGAGCTTCAGAAAACATCTCAACCAGTTATCAGCCTTTTAAAAGACTGAAGGTGCAGGAGCAGCAGCAACAATCAAGAGAAAGGGAACCCCAGGTGCAGGCATGAGTCTGCCAACAAATGCCAGAGTAGCCCAGTACCTCATCTTCTGTTTGATGGCTACTGAAGTGGAGGTGGTGTTGCATGCAGTTGTTGTGAGTAAGGTGGCACTCTGTGCCACTCTATAGCACCATTCCCATAGGTCAGCATCACAGCATGCCTGCAAGGAGATATAACCAAGTTTCAGGCCAAGTTGACTATTACTGTACCTCTATGTGGTAGTCACTAATATCCTTGGAGCAGGTGGCACAGCTTCACATCAGCCTCTTTGCTGACCCAGACCCAAGATGATAGATCCCCATACAAAAGCAAAATACTGCAGATGCTGGAAATCTAAAATAAAAACAGAAAATGCTGGAAATACTCAGCAGATCAGGCAGCATCTGTGGAGCGAGAAACAGAGTTAACGTTTCAGGTCGATGACCTTTCATCTGGCAGTTCTGATGAAAGGTCATCGAACTGAAACGTTAACTCTGTTTCTCTCTCCACAGATGCTGCCTGACATAGATACATAGATACATAGAAGATAGGAGCAGGAGTAGGCCATCCGGCCCTTCGAGCCTGCTCCGCCATTTAATGAGATCATGGCTGATCCTTCAATTCAGTATCCCGTCCCCGCCTTCTCTCCGTAACCCTTAACCCTTTGCCTGTAGAAATATATCTAATTCCCTCTTAAATATATTTAATGAGCTGGCGTACACTGCCTCTGTGGCAATGAGTTCCACAGGTTCACCACTCTCTGAGTGAAGAAATTCCCCCTCATTTCTGTCCTAAATGGTTTAGCCCTTATCCTTAAATTATGTCCTCTAGTTCTGTTCTCACCCGCCAAGGGAAACATTCTTCTGCATCTAATCTGTCTAGACCTGTCAGAATTTTATACACTTCTATGAGGTCCCCTCTCAATCTTCTAAACTCCAGTGTGTACATCCCTAAACTACATAGTCTCTCCTCATAGGTCAATCCCGCCATTCCTGGTATCAGCCTGGTGAATCGCCGCTGCACCCCCTCCATGGCAAGAACATCTTTCCTCAGATGAGGCGACCAAAACTGTACACAGTACTCGAGGTGTGGTCTCACCAGTGCCCTGTACAGCTGCAGCAAGGTATCCCTGTTCCTGTATTCCAACCCTTTTGCTATGAAGGCCAGCATACCGTTTGCCTTCTTGACCGCCTGTTGCACCTGCATGCTCGCCTTCAGTGACTGGTGTACAAGAACACCCAGGTCTCTCTGTACTTCCCCTCTCCCAATTTATTGCCATTTAAATAATAATTTGCCCTCCCGTTCCTGCACCCAAGGGGATACTTCGCACTTGTCCACATTATAGTGCATCTGCCATTTATCCGCCCAATCACCCAGTCTGTCCAATCGCTCTGGAGCTTCTGGTCTCCTCCTCTGAGCCCACCCCCCTCCTAGTTTAGTGTCGTCTGCAAATTTGGAAATGCTGCATTCGACTCCCTGATCCGGTCATTAATATAAATTGTGAACAGCTGGGGACCCAGGACAGATCCGCTGGTATACCCCACTTGTTACTGCCTGCCATTCAGAAAATGAGCCGTTTATTCCAACTCTCTGTTTTCTATCTGACAGCCAGTTCTCTATCCACGTCAATACTTTCCCCTTTATCCCATGAGCTTCAATTTTCCATGCTAATCTTTTATGTGGGACCTTATCGAAGGCCTTTTGGAAGTCCAGGTACACCACATCTACTGGCTCTCCCCCATCTATTTTACCAGTTACTCCCTCAAAAAATTCCAATAGATTAGTCAAGCACGATTTACCCTTTGTAAATCCATGTTGACTCTGTCCTATCCTGTCCCCATTTGCTAAGTGCTCGGCTATTTCATCCTTAATGATGGACTCCAGCATTTTGCCCACAACTGATGTAAGGCTTACAGGTCTGTAATTACCTGCTTTTTCCCTACCCCCCTTTTGAATATGGGGGTAACGTTAGCTACCCTCCAATCCATGGGCACTGTTCCCGAGTCTAATGAATTCTGAAAAATCATGCTTAGTGCATCCGCTATCTCTAGGGCCACCTCCTTCAGTACCCTAGGATGCATGTTATCAGGCCCTGGGGATTTGTCCGCCTTCAATCCCTTAGCTTCCTTAACACCATATCCTTAGAGATATTGATTTGCGTCAGTTCCTCCTTTGCCAATGTCCCTATTTTTCCCGATATCCCAGGAGGTTTTTTGTGTCTTCCTTCGTAAAGACTGACCCAAGTATGCATTTAGTTGGTCTGCCATTTCTTATTTTCCATTTATATATTCCCCCGTATCTGACTGCAATGGACCAACTTTGGTTTTCACCAGTCTTTTCCTCTTGACATACTTATAAAAGCTTTTGGAGTTAGTTTTTATATTTTCCGCCAGCTTGCTTTCGTAAGCTATTTTGCCCTTCTTGATTAAGCCCTTTGCCCTCCTTTGCTCTATCTTAAACTGTTCCCAATCTTCCGCTCTGGCGCGTTTTTTGGCTATTTTATACGCCCTATCTTTGGATTTTATGCTGTCTCTAATTTCCCCTGTTATCCACGGTTGAGTCACCTTTTAGATTTCCTTTTATGCCAGATTGGTATAAACAATTTTTGCAATTTTGTCAGCAATGGAGCTGGGGACAAGAAATATTAATAAAGGATAACTGGAACAAAGGCTCATGAAAACTAAGGTGACCACAGGGAAAACAAGTTCATTAATGTTCGCTGCCTTTTAAATGACCTCCCGCCTGCAAGGTCCTACCCTAGAAACCTCAAATGTTAGGTTACGTAGGGTGGGGGACTGGACTTGTTGCCCAGCAAAGCCAGGCACCAGGAAATAGCCTGCGGGACCTTCCAGGTTATATCATATTTGGACGAGAGTTTCCACTGGCTGCCTCAAACCCGCCGGAAACTTAAGAGGGACCAAAAATAGATGGAAATCAAGCCTAACTTAGCGCTCTGTTATGCCCGTCTGCAACTGTTTCTGGGAGTAATGGAAATGAAAATCTCTCCTGCCTTCCATTCTATCACAGACCTTCCCTTTTGTTCTTTCCTCTCCTTCCCCCCCTCTCCCTGCCCCTACCCACTTGCTTAAAAATCTTTTATATCTCCAACTTTTTCCAGTTCTGACGAAGGGTCATCGGCCTGAAAGGTTAACTCTGTTTCTCTCTCTACAGTTGCTGCCTGACCTGCCGAGTATTTCCAGCATTTTCTGTTTTTATTTCAGATTTCCAGCATCCACAGTATTTTGCTTTTGTATTTGTGGAAATGAAAATCTATCGTGTTTGTCTACAGAATAATGCAGGCGATGTGCAACCTTCAAAAAAAAGGCACTATTTGCATAACGGTATATCGCTACCTGCTGAATAAAAGCCGGTCTTTTTTGCATTAATGCGCTCCTAATGTAATCAGCACATTGTCTGCTGGCAGCCAACAGCTGGTGCTGACTGACGATGCAGCCACCAAGGGGGTCTGGGGACAAAAGCTGCTTCAGTTCTTCAGTGAAGACCATTAATAAGAACAACTGACAATACACAGGAGATGTAAACAAAAAGGAGACAAACGAGATTATTAGACTTGTGTTTATACAAGCTCTATAAACTAAAGCAGCATAGTTTCACGATAAGCACCTATATGTTAATAAATTATTTCTAAATGTCACTTATGAAGATATTCAGGTTTTTGCAGTCAGGTCAATTCTATAATTAGAGTTTACATATTCATTCCATTGACCTTTATTCTTCAGCTCTTCCCCCCCCACCTCTATAGGTTCCTGCTAGTATCCATGGTCAGAGAGCAGAGCTTAATGATTTCAATGCAACCGTCCCCCCCTCCGGCCCCCTCCCACCACAATCCTCCTCCACAAAGCATAGTGTGTATTTTGGATCTTCACTATCATTCTGAAAATTTAAGTACCTTCATAATGAACAAGTATTTGAAAGAAAATAAATGTAGCAGGGATTTACGTTGGAAAACATGGATCGTTAGGCGAGTATGAAATACTGGCCTGGAGTTTCTGCTTGATTGCGCTGTTTTTTTTGGTGCAATTTGGCCAGAATCGGCATAACTGACGCGGAATTTTAAGCGCAGTTTGCAACTTGAATTTCCGCAATCTTTGGCGCTAGTTTTAAAAACATCGCGCTAGAAGCAAGGCCTGCCCACAAAACTGACCATGTTGCCAGGGTGAATTAATCACCATTGGGAGTTTCCGTTAATTGCGCTCGTTTGCAGGCCTTCCAAAAATTAAGCTGGTTCTTTCGGGTGCAAGGACACTAAAAAGTACGTTTTAAAAGCTTTAAATGTGATTTTTGTTTTAATTTAGTAAGAATCTTACTAACATACACCAATATAACTAGAAAAGAGTCTTATATATTTTTTTTAATTGAATTTCAGTAATTTAAACTCGGGGCATTCAGAGGTGATGGATTGACACTGATTAAAAATGCTTATTTTTTGTGATAAATCTATTTTCAGCTGTTTTAATTAAACTTCACCAGGTATATGAAGGAAATTTTCTAAAGCAAATTTTTTTTTTAATTACCTTTTAAAATGCTGCCCGATTACGCTGGTTCATGGCAGATTTTGCGTTCGGCGATATGCAAATGAGTTTGAGCAGAAACTCTGGGGGTGGGGGGTGGGGGGCAGGGGGTGGAACACTTTCCAAAACGGGCACAATTTTGGATGCAATTTGGAAAATTTAATAAATAAAAAAACTGTTACCAACAGCCTCCATTCATTATTTACTTTCCCCAAGTTGAAATCATTTACAACCTTGTGTACTTAGAAAATTTACAGCACAGGAACTGGCCATTTGGCCCAACAAGTCTATGCCGGTGCTTATGCTCCACTCGAGCCTCCTCCCACCTTACTTCATCTCACCCTATCATCATATCCTCCTATTCCTTTCTCCCTCATGTACTTATCTAGCTTTCCCTTAGATGCATCCATGTTATTCGCCTCAACCACTCCCTGTGGTAGCAAGTTCCACATTCTCACCACCCGGAGTAAAGAAGTTTTTCCTGAAATACTTATTGGATTTATTAGTGCCTATCTAATACTTATGGCCCCTGGTTTTGAACTCCACCACAAGGGAAACATCTTCTCTATGACTACCCTATCGAACCCCTTCCTAATTTTAAAGACCTCTATCAGGTCACCTCTTAATCTTCTCTTTTCTAGAGAAAAGAGCTCCAGCCTGTTCAGTCTTTTCTGATAAGTTCTGGTATCATCCTTGTAAATCTTTTTTTGCATTTTCTCCAGTGCTTCTATATCCTTTTTTGTAATATGGAGACCAGAACTGTTCACAGTACTCCAAGTGTGGCCTAACCAAGGCCCTATACAAGTTGTAACATAACTTCTCTGCTTTTGAATTCTAGTCCTCTAAAAATGAACCCGTGCTTTGGTTGCGTTTTTTTTAAACAGCTTTGTTAACCTGTGTCGCTACTTTTAATGATTTGTGAATCTGTACCTCTAGATCCCTTTGCACCTCTACCCCATTTAGACTCTTATTTTCCAAGGAATATGTGGCCTCCTTATTCCTTATATAATTACCTATCTATATATTATTAAAAATCTTGGGGTAGAAATTAGTCTGGACTTGTTTTTGCTGTGCAATAGAAATTGGTCCTCGGGCTTCATCTGCATCCTGGATAAAGCTACCTGTGCCAGTCGGGCCTCCACAGGCAGATCACCCCACCCCACCCCACCCCACCGGAGAAACCAATTTCAGGCCGCCTGTCTAGCCGGCAGTGGCCCTTGGGTATGTCCCGGGAGAGAGGCTGGAGCGGGGAGTGGGGCAATCATGATTCTTGTGGAGTCCAGCGAAGCACATCTGCTCCTCCTGGCTCGCAGGAAGGTATTTTTGATTTCCCACCCCCCCCAACAAAAGTTACATTTGGTTGGCAGCCATGGAGGCCGCTGAAGAATTCTGAGCAGGGCAGGCCCGACTCCTGGCTGCTCATGAGATGACCAATGTTCAAAGAGGTCCTTTAACAGGTGTTAGGCCCCTAATTTACATATCTGCCTGGGACGCTTTAAAAAATGGGTTCCACGACAGTGGGACCAACATCTGCGCATATTGGATGCAGGCTGTCCAGCCGCTAAATTGTTATGCTCTGCACCCGTTTTATGCCTGAAAAATAGGTGCAACACGTACCAGTTTCTACCCCTTTTTATATGTGTGCACTACCCGTCAACTTCCTGTGTCATGATTTTTGGTCACATTTTTATGTAAACATTTAGACCTAGAAATTTGTTGGCGCAGCACCTGTTTTACAGGCGAAAAACGGACAAAGTGTCCAATATGGCGGGCAGTGTGCGCACACACATTCCGTGCCATATTGGTAAAGTCTCTTGTATGGGCGTCCAGCGCCCGTGTCTTAAACAGGCATTAGGCGCTTTACATATGCAAATAGTGGGACTAACACCTTTTTGAGGCCCCCTTTTCAAAATCCGTTAGTGACTGACCACAGCATGCACCGTGCGTGCTGCAGTCAGTATACTCAGGCACTTGGCAGCCAAGCCAGCGGTCTCTTTAAGAGGCTGCCTCCCCGAAGGTAAGTTTTTATTTCTTTTACTCACCGTATTATGGAGCTGAGAAGAGCAGGAGTGCTCCTTCCAGCTCCATCTTTAATTCGGTCCCCTACAAACTGTGTCAGTTACATGCCCAGGTGGCATCCTGGGTGATATTGCACAGATGCCCCGTGGCTGTTTGAAAATAACCTGGGGCATGAAAAAAGTGTGCAACCATCACTTTCACAGCCACAGGCAGAGCTGTTTTGGCAGATGATCATGGCCACATATCTTCATGTAGTAGCTGCAACAGCTCCCTCATTACCTCTTTGGTGAAGTGGACTCTTTTAACACACAGCTCCTCACTAAGGTCTTCATAGGATCCACTTGGTCTGTAAATTCTTTTGGGGTAGGAGATAATATTTTGTAGGGCATTGGCTCCTTAATTGTTATCTCACTCTCCTCCATACTCTCCTGCTTCTCATCCTCCCCCGATATAATATTAAACGAAGGAGTGGCCATTTGTCCTCACAGCCTCTCACCAAAATACCCCCGTTGGTCTCACGGTCTCCCAGTCAGAGGCAAGTCCAGCACTGTGTTGGTGAAAAGCCCACGAAAAAATACTCCAAAGGCTCTTTTCCAGACCTGGCAATTAATTGTCAAAGTTTGTGCACGTATAGTGCTTTCCACAACTTCAGGACGTCTCAAAACTCTTCACAGTCAATGGGGGTAAATTTCAACTTGGGTGGGGGTGCGAAACCCGCAGTATTGGACCAATAGACCAAGAATGGAAAGGAAAGGAAAGCTGGGCAGTGTGTATAACGGGCAGCCGGCCCGCTACTGCCAGGTTTATACACTCGCTGCAGTAGAAAGTTACCCCATATGAAGTACTCTTGGTGTGTCGTCACTGTTATGAGATGGGGAAACACAGCAGCCAATTTTCACACTGCAAGCTCCCACAAACAGCAATGAGATAAGTGACCAGATGATCTGTTTTAGTGATGTTGGTTGAGGGATAAGTATTGGCCAGGACACCAGGAGAACTCCCCTGCTCTTCGAATAGTGCCATGCGATCTTTTACATCCACCGGAGGAGGCAGACAGGCCCTCGGTTTAGTGAAAGACAGTACCTCAAACATGTGCTCAAGTCGCTGGAGTGGAACTTGAACCCACAACCTTCTTAAATGGTGTATCACCCTGTTAAAGTAGAGGAAGGAGTTGGAGGCTTGTGCATGTGAGTAATTGCTGTTATGAGAGATGGTTAAGCATACCATAAGATCCTGAATTGGTGACCACCCGCTCCCCCCCTTATTCAGAGTGCATTGTGAAGGGTTCGGGGTACAGCTGTTACTTTGGAAGGTGAAGAGTATGCTGGTCACAATGTGTTCAGTAAAAAAACGGAAAGTGGCTGGTGTGTCACCTTGCATGCCCTGGCCAGCTCATTTGAACATCTTGTGGCACTGGCCTGCAGTTCTGGGGATGAGAGAGTTGGCATTCAGTGTCAGTGCCACCCCCCACTCTACATGGCATGAGTGAACTTTCTGGTAGGTTTCCTGCCATGAACACCCAGCATTCTGTCACTCAAGGATGGTTAGCAGGTTGCACTCCGTGAAATTGCGATATCTTCTTCTGTGTCGTGCCCTGGTCCCTTCTTTAGCTGCCTCTGCCAGGTTGTCCCATGTTAGACATTCTTATAAAAGTAGCACAGAAACAGTTATGAGACGACAGTCAACTGACTGAGTGATGCAATGTTCCTTATTTACCTGTTGCTCCCCAGCCTGCTTCTGCAATATTCAATCACTGCTGGCTTTTTAAAGGCGGCTCTAACTTCCATGCAACCCCAGTAGAGTACTCCCATCAATCACTAATCTACGCCAATCACTATTACAATGGATGTGCAACTGAGCTGACCCAGGAAATTCTGGTGCAAATAACTCCCCAGACCATCAGCAGGTACAATTCATTTCCATTCGTGTAAAAGCGGTGCAACTCACCATGTGGAATTTCTAGGCCAACATCTATTGAAAATTTGAATAAATTTGTCAAGCATGCCTTGCCTTTATCAAATGATGCAGAGATGCCGGTGTTGGACTGGGGTGGACAAAAATGAGAAGTCGCACAACACCAGGATTCTGTATTTCTTTACTTCACCTGAGGAAGGGGCCACGTAAGCTCCGAAAGCTTGTGATTTCAAATAAAACTGTTGGATTATAACCTGGTGTTGTGCGACTTCTCATTTTTATCAAATGAAAGCTGGCTGTCCTTGATTAACACACATATTTCTAACTACTTGCTAATTTTATCGCAAATTATAGATTCCAAGGGCTGGATTTTCATTGACCTGTGGAGGCGGGTTTGGAGGTGTGTGGGGGGTTAAAATTGCGAAAACTGGTGGGCGGGCATAAGTCTGCCTCCATCCCGCCTCCACGCAATTTTCATTAAATCGTGTCTGCTGGTCCCGACTCCGTCCCGCCTTTAAGAGGCGGGATAGGCTGTTAAGGCCCTTAACAAGCACTAAATTGGCTCTATAATGCCATTTTGAAAGGCCTTTGTGATTTTAACCCTTGTTCTACGTGAAGCACGCCTGTTCTGAAACACGATTGTGAAAGCTGGCGGGAGCACATTTCGAAAGCTGACCATCAGCTGCCGTAGTAGCAGGAAAGATATGTGGGAGCAGACCGAGGGCGGCTGCTCATTTTGCCTTCAGGTCCTCTGAGAGCAAATCTCTCGCTCCCTCTCTCCAAATGACATCATCAGAGGCAACTTTCAGACTGAAAACACTAATTGGGTCATGGGTTCCCACATGCTGGAACTCAATTGCCCAATTAGGTGAAAATTGCATCAATCTCCCACATCCAAATGCAGTCGGGTGGATAACATGACCCCAACCTGCCCCAGTATCAAAATCCAGCCCCAAGAGTTTGCCCACAACTGACGTTAGGCTAACCGTCACCTGGTTTAGACTTCTTTCCCTTTTTGAACATCAGCTTATCTCAAATTCAATGGCACAATTTACATATTTAAGAATAATTGAAAAATTTTGGCCAGAGCCAGTTTTTTTTTTTTATAAACAGTAAAGGCTTTGGGGGCGGAATTCGCTCACACCCCGTTTGGGGGCGGTAACCGAATTATCGGCGGACTTTTAGCGCCCGGCGCGGAAGTATCGTCCCGGCTACTAAATTCGGTTTACCGCCCCGGCGAGGAAGCAGAGTACTATCTCGGGCACTCCACTTTCTCTCAGGACGGTGTCAGGGGTGCAAAGCGCGGTAGCGCTACACGACCGGTCTGGGTAGCGCTGACACGTTTCAGCGCCCCTCCTCTTCAGTTAAAGGGGAGGGATGCTGCGAGCTCTGCAGGGCCTCCGATGGCCCATACTAGCCCACCAGGGCGGCGTGGTGCTGTGGCTGCAGTCTGGCACCGAGACGCGGTGCCGGGCTGCACAATGGCGGCCACGGACCACGCTAAGGGCTGCCATGGAGGGTCGACCTGGAGGTCGGCCAAAAAAAATAAAGTGGCGGCTCAGGTCACGGCCGCACCTCCCTTTTATTAGCGCCCCGCGAGCGGAGATCGGCCCAGCTCGGAATCTGCGAGGCTGGTGCTGACACCGCCCGTGGCAACCTCGTGGGGCGCAGCCGAATTTCTGCCGCGGGGCGGTAAGGGGTCGCGGCGGGGCACTAAGGGGTCACGGCGCACGCCAATAACGTCATCGCCGGCGCTGCGCCCCCGCCGGTAGCGCCCCACCAAATTTCTCGGGAGGCACTATTAGCGTCCCCGCCCGGGCGATAAGCCCTTTGTGTCCCGTTAGCGCCCTGGCAGGTGCTAAGGACAGGCACAAAGGAGCCGAATTTCGCCGCCTTTATTTCCTGCCTGTTAAGGGTGTTAAAGTGTGTTAAATGAAGCTTTGCTGTGGAAAATGTACTAAACACCAAGAACAGTGGAATCATGGGGCTGGCTCAGAGAAAACTACAACATTCCTCCATAGTCACTAACTTTTCATCTTACACAAATAATTTCTCTATTAAAGACTCCAATAGTTGCCACCCCTGAAACCAGGCACTGTAGCGAGCGGTGTGCGGTATCTCACAATGTGTTACAGTGATAAGCATGGTATATCGGACGATTTTGTAGTACATGTACAAATGTAATATTGTGGGGTATATAAGAGTGTGAGGGATGCATAATATATCAGAGTGTCATAAGTAAGGGCTTTGTAAATGTATACTGGTTAAGGCCATAGCTGTTTTCTTCATTTTATTCTGAACACATTTCAAAAGACAGTTCTCTCAAGCTGCAGGTTACAATCATGACTGTCTCCAGACATTTTGATGTACAATTTTCATTTTTCCTTTATACTTGTACAAATTTGTTCTGAAGTCTTAACATAGTTTAATATAATAACACAGCAATTTAGCTTTAACTTTGCTGACAATTCTGCCATGCGGTAACTGGAATGATTTAAGGTTTGCATTTGCATAGCTACAGGCATTTTAAGAGCGTACATGGCAGTCCAATTCACTCAGAGTTGGCATACATTCTTCTTCCTTTCAGCATACTGCTGTGTGGTAATGCCACTGACCTCTTCATTTTAGCTGCTACACGTTTCAGCAGTTCAGTCAGCTGGGAGATCTATGTTCAGGGAGTAACCCTTTGCATACTTCATATTCACACCACAATACAAACTCTTCTTTGCAACTATTAAATAACATCTCTTGGCTTTTATTTTCATTAATCTGTTCAATATTCTCAGCTAGAATTAGAGAAATGTATGGGTCATTCTTACAGCTGAAAAATTTTCTGAAGATATAACGAAGTAATAGTTTTCCAGGAGAATGTCATTGTCTTCTCAAGGTTTAAGGTTGTACTGAATTATATTGAACACAATTATTTCCAGGGTCAGTTAAATGCTGCTATGTCATATTGATCCATTAACACCTTGTCCCACAGCAGAATGACACTTTTTAATGGACCAATGTGACATGGCAATTCCTTTTCCTTCTACTCCTTGTATTCCTCAGGGGAAATTTTGCAAAATGGGCTCCTAGTGTAGACAGACCCTCATCTGCCAGGAGCTGTAATTTGGGTGCATGTTCCCAAGATTTTGGGGGAAAATATCAGTTGGTTTGCGCCTCCCGTTAGCGCCTTAAGAGGGTGCTAATGGGGCGCAAAGCAACTAGCGCCCGTGCGCGGCGATGTTTGCGCTGCTCACAAAATTAACTAGACATTTTGCGGTGGCGCTAAACACTACCGCCACGATCTCCTGCGCCGGCAGATCGTGACGTCAGTCGAGTGCGCAACGCCCCGGACGCGCCCCGGACCGGATATTGAGTGGCGCCCCCTGCCTTACCGTCTGACGCTAGCAACGACCAGTTGAGGGGAGCGTTTTGCAGTCAGGAAGGGACTGGGGGAGCGCTATTTAAAGGCGACCGCTTCCTGCCTTTTTTTGTTGGTGACATTTTTGCACCACGCATTCTGAGAGAGAGAGAGAGAGAGAGAGAGAGAGAGAGAGAGATTTCTGGAGAGATTCAACGCTGTGTGAAGGAGTTTTGGGTACTGAGCAGCACTTTGCAGGTTCATTTTGATTTGCCCTTCCTTGTATCGATTTAGAAGAGACTGTGGGGGCTGCACTCTGAGCTCTTTCCCAGGGTCTCTCCATTGTTCTTTCCAGCAGATTTGATATACAGGTCTCTCCAGGCCGAGATTCAAGGCTGCAATGAGCAGGATGTGGATGGAGAGCATGATCAACCCTCCCCTTTAAGAACTGGCCGGCGCCATTGTGTCTGTGTTCCATTGCTGACTGACATCACATGAGCTTCGCCAGCGCTCTGAGGTAGCGCCTCGCTGCTCGGCATTTGCACCTTAAGACAGTTGTGAAGCACCTGATTTAGCGCTCCAATCACCTCCAGGGGCGATAAAACCCAAGTTTGCAGTCGGAGGCGATAATTAGCGCCAGGCGCTAATCTTTGCGCCCGGCCAATAATTGCACCCCAAATGGGGCGATACTGAATTTCTCCCCCTTTCTGTCCATTTAAATTAATAGGGATAGAAAATTGTCGGTGAGGGACCGCGTGCCTGAATTTCTGTTACATGCTCCCAGTGGGCAAGGCTTCACACTGGGAGCATGATTTCATAGAATTACCCTCTAATCTTTGCTGGTCCATCTGGGAGAAGTATTGAGCGGAAGTAATAAGGATATAGAGACTGGAGAAGGTGCAAAAACGATTTACAAGGATGATACCAGAACTGAGAGGTTATAACTTATCAGGAAAGACTGAACTGGCCTGGGGTTCTTTTCTCTAGAAAAGAGAAGACTGAGGGGTGACCTAATAGAGGTCTTTAAAGTTATGAAGGGGTTTGATAGGGTAGACGTAGAGAAGATGTTTCCACTTGTGGGGGGGAAGTCCAAGACTAGGGGCCTTAAATATAAGATAGTCACTAATAAATCCAATAAAGAATGCAGGAGAACTACTTTACCCAGAGAGTGATTGGAATGTGGAACTCGCTACCACTTGGAGTGGTTGAGGCGAATAGCATAGATGCATTTAAGTGGAAGCTAAATAAACACATGAGGGAGAAAGGAATAGAAGGATATGCTGATAGGGTGAGATGAAGTAGGGTGGGAGGAGGCTCGTGTTGGGCATAAACACCGGCATAGACCAGTTGGGCTGAATGGCCGGTTCTGTGCTGTGAATTCTATGTAAAGTAGTCCAAAGGAAGTGGCGATCAAACCTCTGTGCGCTAATCCCCTTTACTTGCCTTTCTTCCTGGCACTGCCGCTATCTAGGCCTGGAAACCTGAAATTCCCTTTGCTAAATTGGAAGGAATTTGCCTCCACATGTTTCATTTTAACTGGAGATCCATCGGGGTAGATTTTCAACTTATGCCCCTGCTATAACCTGACTTTGTAGGTCGACAGCCCATTATAGGAATGGAAATGAAAATCGGGCGGTTTCAATCATGGGCGCCTGATCTGCAAGGTCAGTTTTACGCCCAGCTGGCAAGTTGAAAATCTGCCCCACTGCGTCCCCAGTGCTGTCAGGTCTCCTGACGTCAGCTCCTTTATATTAAAGAATGCTGCTGAGCACAGGGGAGCTGTGCGTCTGCAGTCAACACTACTCCATTAATGCAAAACTAGTTTTTAAGCAACTAATATTAGCAGAAGACTAGAAATGGATTATTTGCCTGCCCCCATGTTGGCAAACGTGTGCTGGGAAGAGGGAAATATCTGATTTTTAAAAAATATATATAGTTTACAATATGGGATTAGTGATTTAGAATTTTTTTTAATTTTTTTTTACACATTAATTTATTGGTTTTAAACCAGTAGCACATCAAACTATCTACTGCTTCATTAAAAATAGCACATGAACACCTGCCTCCATGCATTTTAATAAACAAAAATGATGCCTTGGAGAAAACTGTTTATTGGAATTGTATCCAAGGTTTAAAAACATGTCCTTGTCACTGAGTGGTTGCCATGGTGTAGACGACCCCTGGAATTTTGATCTGGGAAAGTTCTGCTAAAATCAAGGGCACTCTTTCCTGTGGTTTCAAGTGGCAATTTCACAATTTCAGGACTTTGTGCATCAGTGACAGGATAAGAATTGCACAAAAGTAGAAACTCAAATGTGCACAGTAAGGCCGGGATCTTACCTGAAGAGGCACGTTGGGGGCAGGACTGCTGGTTTCCGGGTCTAGTCCCACCCCCAACTATGTCTGATGACCTGACACTATTTTCCCTTGATTGGCCTCGTTAAGCCCGCCCTGCGGGCTTGCCAGCCAATTAAGGGAAAGCCGGTGTCAGATGACGTCAGTGCATGACGCTTCATCTGCCGGTTTTGTTAAAGTGACAGGCACCATAATTTTTTGACAGATGAATTGTCAGTGTTTGACAGGATTGCGGTGCTGTCAAATACTGACAATCACTGACCAAAGGTGAGCCCTTGCATCCAGGCTCACCAATGACTCTCTCCTTAGGAGGAAACAGATGGCAGCTGCATGTGAGATTTCAGAAGCCATCTGTCAATTCTGCCGATCAGATGAGGCTTCACAGAAACATCAAGGGGGAAAAATTTGGTATCGCCCATTTTGGGGCGCTAATATCGGCCGGGCGCAAAGTTTAGTGCCTGGCGCTAATTATCGCCTCCGACTGCAAAATTCGCCTCTATCGCCCCAAGAGTTGATTTGAGTGCTAAATCAGGTGCTACACACCTCTCTTAAGGCACAAACGTCAGGGAGCGAGGCGCTACCTCAGAACTCTACTGGAGCTCAGGCGATGCCAGTTACCATGGAAGCCAGACAGACTGGTGCCGTCCAGTTCTTAAAGGGGAGGGGCCATCTTGCTGACCAACCACACCCTGCTCATTGCAGCCTTGAATCTCGGCTTGGAGAGACCTCAAAAGCAATTGTGTTGGAACCACTAATGGATAGGCCCAGGGAAAGAGCTCGGCGCTTAGGAACCACAAAAGTGGTGCTGAGGACCAAAACTCCTTAGGACAGCATTAAAACCAAAAATTTGGCCGACAAGAAAAGGCAGGAAGCGCCCGCCTTTAAATAGCGCTCCCCAGCCCCTTCCCGAATTGAAAAAGTTCCCCTCTACCTGGCGTTCCTAGCGGCAGGCACTAAGGCAGGGGGGCGCGACTCAATATCTGGTCCGGGGCGCTACACGCTTGACTGACGTCACGATCTGCAGACGCAGGAGATCGTGGCGGTAGTGTTTAGCGCCACCGCAAAATGACTGGTCAATTTCGCGAGCGGCGCTAAAATCGGCGCGTTCGGGCGCTAAGTTCGTAGCGCCCCGTTAGCGCCCCCCGGAGGCACTAACGGGAGGCGCTAACCAACCGAATTTTTACCCCCAAATCTTGTCACCTGTAGATACATATAAACAGAATAAAAATATTTCTCACTACATTCTCTCACCTGTCATACTTACCTGTGCACCATTGCACCCATCACACTACCTCTGCAGCTGTCATTTGCACACTTACACTGCAGCAGACCCACAGCTCGCCTCGCTGGCCCTGGCGCGGTTTCCCGACGTCGGGAAGCCCGCATCAGCAGGCTGAAAATGGGGAAAAGACTCTTAACTGCCTGTTAACTACCTGTTAACAGACAGTTAATTGGCTCTAATCCCCTCCCTGCCACTAGGAGACGGGTCCCTGCGTGAGTTGGGGACCCGCCTCCCGGGAAGATGGTTCAGAGGTGGGTTGGGACCCGCTCCCAATTTTTCCCATTTTCCCAGCAGTCCCGCCTCCAAACCTGCCTCCTCAGGGCTGGTAAAATCCAGCCCGAAGTGTATAATGAATATAGAACAGAAGCTAAATATCATTTGTTGAGAAAATAGAAGGGTAGGTTTTGTGCACCGCTGAATAATGTCGATCTGACCCCAGTGAATCTTCCAGGGTCTGACCTAATTGCATATTCAGAATGGGTTGCCAGGGTGTAATTTGCCAGTTACAAGGAGCCCACAGATTGAGGGCAGGGTATCTGGTGCAGTTGCAGCCATTTAATGGCTAAGACAAACATTGGGAAGTGGATTTTGTTATTGTTTTTTGCAGTCTATAGAGTTCTAATGGAGCGGGGACCCAAACTTTTATGAAGCCAAAATAGAACAGCTGCTGCAAGAAGTGTCATAAAGAAAAGTTGCCCTGTTAGGCACTTCAGGGCATCCTTCCCAGAGGAGAGCACTCTGAGTGCCTGGCAGGAGGTGGAGCAGTGTGTTTGGACACGTCAGGAGTGTGAGGGAATAATCACCACTTGTCTGGATGAGTGCAGCTGCAACAACACTGAAGAAGCTGGACACCATCCAGGACATCATTGCTTCCTCATCACTGGGTCAACATACTGGAATTCCCTATCTAATACCATCATGAACGTATTGCACACAAGTGTTGCAGCAGTTTGTTAGACTTGCCCTTGCCCGTTTAATTTCCATGAGCTTTTGCACAGAAAGTTGCTGGAAGTACGAGATGGAAACGGCGTGGCACCCTCTACAAGGCATCTGGGATCTGAGTGAACAGGGCAAGCAACCATAAATCTCCTTAACCAATCAGATTGAAGGATTGGCAATGAACAGTGCGTTCTGAACCAGGAAGTGTAATTTAGGGTAGTGAATTCAATGTCAGACCAGGTACAGAAAGCAAAATAAAAAGAGGGAAAGAAAGATTGTATTAAGAGAGAGAGATAAAAGAGACAGAAAGAAAAAGTAAAATAAAATGATTAATTTCTTTTAAATCTCCAACATGTAAAACCTGAAGGAATGAGACTCCACGCTTCATTTTCAGTGCCAGAGAGGTTGTTTGGCAGTAATGAAGACTTATCATGCCATTAGAAAGGGTACTTCGACTGAAATGGACAAGCCCTGGTTGGGAAAAAAACATTTTTGACAGCGGGTCACGAACCCGCTGTCAACCCGCTGCAATGTGCCTTTCCCAATGTTGGGTCTGTCTACGCTGAACAGACCTGACCGGCAGTGGCGGGGGACCCAATTAAAATCATTAGAATCTAGTTGACAAATGCTTAACAGGCTTTTTTAACTTACTTTTTGATTTTAACTGCATAACCACACCGTTCGGGGACCACGGCTGTCAAACTGAGGCACGAGTTCAGTGGCCATTGCTCCAGCTAATTACCTGACAGCTTCAAATGTACAGTAAAAGCTCCCACCTGACAGATCATCACTTTCCTCAGCCACTAACTGTTTCTCAGTCCATTTCCAGCACAGATTCTGCAGGCTTTCCACTTTCCATCCACTCTCACCTCATTGGAAGAAGTCTCTCACCATTGACAGAATGTTTGTCATCTCTACTTCACCTGCCATCTATTCCATCAACATGGGTGCCCTTTATACTGTCTCATCTTGGTCCTCAGATTCCAACCACGATCAGCCCCAACACCAGCAGCACCAGGCACACCAGCAGCACCAACAACAACACCAACCTTCTCCGCAATCACCTGATGCTGCACAGAACAGAGCATCAGCACCCGACCACATTGCTGCCCGGGACGCCAGGGATGACCTCACCATGGCTAGATTTACTTCACTTGACGCTGTACACCCTGGCTGCCACATGATGCGCCAGGTTGGCACCACTCCACACCAACACCATAAAGCATCCCTACAATGTCCAAGCCATTCCTTTCACACTCAGCACCATTGCCGGGGGTAATGTTACGTCTCACCATTCACTACAACTCACTAAGCCACTTCCAAAGGTGCACACAAATCTGTCCAAAACGCAAAGTGTTGAAAATAAAGATTTCAATATTTTACACCACATCAACAGAAACTTTACATGAACATTGCATAGAACACCCAAGTGCCTACCCTTGTGTGTTGTTAGTTGGTATGATTGCAATAGGATGAGGGTGAGTGTGAGGGGTGGCTAGTGAGATGGGGAAGTGATAATGTAGATAGAGAGGGATGGGTGGAGGTGCAAGGTAAGTTGGTGTGAGTAAGGATGTGCAGGAGTAGGGTAGGGAAGGCAGAGTGATGGGGATGTGATGAGAGGCACAGGAGGATGAAGATGAGTGTGGTTTTGTACTAACGTTTCATGATCTAATGATATAATTGAAAGGTTTGCGCCACTGCACCCAGGTCCTCCTGATGACATCCCTGTTTGTGACCTCCTCTGTAATGTGCAACCAGGCTGCGTTGGTCTCCTGGAGAGGTCTCTTCCGCCCACAGGAAGGGAAGAGGACCTCCTTGCGTGCTGTGACTCCCTCCATAAGTATATGGAAGGAGTCATGGGAGAACCTGGGTGCAGCCCTGCACCTCTGTGCAGTGATTGTCAGTGTTTGCAGCACTTCAATGCTGTAGAACACTGACAGCACACCGTCAAAAGTAAGCTGGGCATGGTCCCTTTAAGGAAACCGGCTCAAGACACGTCTGAATGATGTCACTAGACCTGTTCCTTCTAATTGGGCCGGGAAACGCACTGGGCAGGTTTTACAAGCCCTACTGAGGTAAGTTCATTTTCCAGAGCGGGATGGAGCCAGCAGCTGGGCCGTGACCCGCCACTGACACCGGCCACACCGGACCTGCCGAGGTAAGGAAAATCTCGGCCAATGTTTCTCGTTTCTATTTTATTAATACTACTATGGTTATTGCTTTGTAAAACATAGTAATTGCTGAACATAAAAAGACCAAGGTCCATGTAGTTCGCCTGCTACCATCCTGATAGTCACATGATACAACGATAATGGAGTTGTTCACTAATCACAGCAATCAGTCGCTATCAATGAGTCTACAACAGACCCAGACATGACGCAAGGAAAACCCCAGTGGTGGAGAGCTTTGGGAACCATTTACATTTGAATGAATCAATACAAGCTGCTCCCACCATCTACCCAGGGAGCCTATTCCATCGATTCGTCACTCGCTCACTGAAATATTGGTTCCGCAGATTAGTTTTGAGTTTACCCCACTTCGAGCGCAGGCTTTCAAATTATTTTTGAAATAATTTTTTCGTCAAAAAAAAAAGTTGCACTTACTGCTTAGCTCAGATTATTGCTCACTGCTTCCAGTGCAGGAGTGTAAAAAATACAGCTACCCCGATAAGCAGATTCTGCTCAATGTATGTTTGCATACTTAGATATTTTTCTTACAAGTGAGGGAAACATTAGGATCCATTTCTGAAACAGTTTTACCAGCAGTGAAAGCCAGCAGTAAATTCACTGCAACCCGTCCTGGGAGAATCTGCAGCACCGCCACCCTTCCAGGGCATGAGGGATGTATTCTGCCATGCACAAGGAAGAGCCATAGGTCACTTCCTTGAGCAGGAATCCTGCAAACTCACTGGTCATAACTCTAGATAGAGAAGCATTATTCCACTTAGCAATCAGGCCAAGATTTGCTTCTCGAAATAACACTGACAAAAAGTTGAAGATATAATGAATATAACAAAATAGATTTCTTACCTCTTTGAGATCCCAAGTTAGGTTTGCAACTTTATGTCCCAGCTCTGGCTGCCAAGGGGACAACGTGATAGTTGTTTGCCATGTGGACGAGGCCGAGGTTGTGTTAGGCAGCATAGATGTTGCAGCTGGTTCAGTTTGCCATGGCAGTGTGGACTCTGTCCAGCTAGGGGCAGGAGTGCTTTGCGGAGGTTGGTCACAATTGTCACCCTGATAGCCTTCTTCACAAACACAAACGTAGCCGTCCGCACGGCTGCTGCAGTTGCCATGGTGACAGGGATTGCTTGCACATTCATCTATTCGATCCTGGAAGCAAAAAGAACACAATATTATTCATATTTATTTAGTCTGCTGGAGTTGGATTGTTTTTCCAACGCAAGAATATATTTTAACATCTGAAAACCACTTCTGAGTTGCATTCATATGTATTACCTTCCCTTCACCTCTCAAGACACCTCTCGTGATACACACAATGTTCCCTGCTAAAAATGTGACATGTTCCCAGGCATCTTCGACCCCTTTTTTAAAAAAAAACTGTTCACTCAGAACCACTAGGAAGCAGTTTTAGGGATAATTCTGCCTTCAATTTTCCATCTCTTCTTGAGAAATGCCTCATCTTTGCTAGCCACCTCCCATTGACAACACAGCTTGAAGTGCAGAGTCATCTCAAAGGGAATCTTAGTCATAGCACTCCATGACGCAATGCTTTGGCATGCCAAAACACTGTTCCATCACATAATTCAATGCTGGAAAGAAAATAATTAAGTTGAGGTGTTAATGATAGTATTGAACCTATATCCGGTGATGAGCCAAACTTTCGTTCAGCAGTTGGAAGTGCACTATGCTAAAAACATAGTGACATGGAGGTAGTGAGATAAGACAGCATGAATTGTATTGTTAATTAATGCAATTTACTCCAAACCGAAGATGGCTGCATACTAAGCTAGCCATACAACAATTGATATACTTAAATGGGTATAATGTGAGTCCGATTCCATTCAAGAAGCTTGACAAGATCCAGGTCAGAGTATTTCGCTTGATTGGAGCCTCAATATCCACCCCCTATATCACTGGCACATTGTGGCTGCAGTACATACAATCTATGGGATGTACTGCCGCAACTCACCAAGGTTACTTTGAGTGCACTACCTTTTCCTGTGATCTCCACCACCAAGAAGGACAGGAGCAGTAATGTTGTGGGAACACCATCACCTCCAAGTTCATTTCCAGGTCACACATCATTCTGACTTGGACATATATTGCCATTCCTTCATTGCTGTTGGGTCAATATCCTAGAATTTCCTACCGAACACCATTGTGGGAGAATAATTACCAGAAGGACTGCAGTGGTTCAAGAAGAAGGTCCACCACTACTTCCCAGGGCAACAAGGATTGGCCAATAAATGTGTCCTTGCCGCCGAGTCCCACATCCCAAGAATAAATAAAAAAATATGCAACAGGCTCCTCACAAAGGCTATACTAATTAACTGATACAAAAGATGAATAAATATCCAGTTAGGAATGGAATTGAAGGTTGTAGGGATAGGTATAGACTGAGATAAGCAAATAGCTCATGGAACTTGCTGCTGGCATCAAGGAAATATTATTTGCAGAATGCAGCAAGTTCAAGTTACTAGCGGAGATGGACAGATATTCTGGAGCTTTGCTTAACTGCCTTGGGATCAGGGAGAAATTATGAAGAGCTTTCCTTCAGCAAGTGAAATAGGAGGTAAAGTCCATGGCAGAATTTGTCTACATGAGCATAAATTGTACATGGTCTGTAGAAGCAGTGGGCTGGATGGATTGTGATGGTTTTCCATTCCATATTGTCTTACATTTTTAAGTATGTTAAGTGGGTACATACCGAACAGTGTTATACACTAAACAAGACTATAGATTAAGCTGATGTATCTAGTTAAACAGTATACAATGAACAGAGGTACAGGAGTATGCACAGGTGGTCTGCAGTTTCAACACATTGCTGTACAATCACACTGCACCTTAGCGTACTGGGACATAGCAGGGTGGTCAGGAATAGGCACCGACTGGAGGTTAGGAACTTCCCTACCAGTAGAAATCATCTTGGGCTTCTCTTAGGTACCTTCTCCTACACTAGATAACAGGTGATATTGCCAGAAGCCTGTGAACAGCTTGCCTGCCTGTCCTGTTCTGTTGGAATGGTGTGTGCTGTAGCTGCTCAGGCACTTAAAGCAAAGAGGGGGGGGAAAAAGTGAAACGATACAAGCACAGGAATTTTTTTTTTATTACTTGTCATGGTGCAGGCTAAGGTCTATGCTTTGCAAATTAGTGGTTAACAGTCTCAGTTCTGTTGCCTGCTATCACCCACTAACGTCAAATATTTTCTCACACATGACGTTCTCCAGCCAATCACAGTTAACATTACAGTCCAAGGTTATAGCAAGCCGGTCTCCATTTGGAGCATGCACAGCACTGTGACTAAAATATAACATTTTCTGCTTCTATTATTTATGGGTAGTATGATAATACTGATGCTGCCTTGAGGGAAACAAGTCTGCAACATATTTATCAATTACCGTAGAGCGAGTTCTGCTATTGAATGCCACATACTTTTAGATGAGACTGAAGAAATTGTAAGCTATCATTTTAACCTTAAATATCAAACATTGTGACCATCCCAAACAAAACTCAATTTTATTTAGGTAACAGGTCCAGGTTAAATAGCACTTATTTTTTTTTTGCTCTCATGCACTCTTCTTGTTCTTTGCCATTCTCTTGCTTTATCCCTGCCTTCCATTAACTATTTTGTACTCTCATTCTCCATCTTAGTTCCTCTCATTATATCTCTTTTAGCGTCTTACACACTCCCTCTCTTATCATTCCGTGCCCTGCTTCCTCCTATTATTTCTCCTCCATTCTTTCTCTCTGCCTCACACACTCTTTGCAGGTTTTATTACCGATGCAAATTAGAGCAAAGGAATATTGGTGCTGAAGCAAGGTCGCACTAACATGGTTACCATGGCACGAGATAGCATTTATAATAAGCTAAATAAAATACTCAAGATTCTGTTCATTTGCACAATTCGTTATTGAACAGTGAGATAAAGCCCGGAGCCCATTTCATTGGCAGTAACTTGCCACGGACTGCAGCATGATGGTGAGCCGAGCTTCATTAGGAGGAGTCACTTTAACAAAGCAAGGTCATCCGTGTGATTCTGCCTCCATCTCTGCCGGACAACTGATATTGCTGTGGCAACCATCACGTGGGGCACGGTGCTATACTACCTCCGAGTAAATCTCAGAGCTAACGATGCACTTTCAAAAGGGAAGTCTGACAAAAAAATAATGGTCTTTTTTTAAAATTAAAAACCAGTGTTGAAATTTGTATATAATAAATTGTTAGTTTATGTTTTCTGGCACAAATATTGCTGAACCTACTTTTCAAACCAATTACTCCACTGGATAATGCCTATCACAATGCAGTGAAATTGATTTTAAATCTCTGAGCATTATAATTCTGACAAGGAATCCAGTCTTTTACAAGATTTAAATACGTGCCATATTCATTTAGAATGAATAGTAAATTTAATCTAACAAAACCATGGAGACTCTTTGAATCGTATCTGTACCAATTTTAGAATTTGGGGTCTATTCCAAAGGTTCCATTCATAAAAATACAAAATAGCAATTTTTATATTCATCGCTACATGAACATCCCCAACCTTGGACACATCCTCTCCCAGTACTTCATGACTCACTCAGTGGAGGCCAGATTCAAGCAATGTATGCAAGAAAGCGCTTGCACACAGGGACCTCATTATCCCTTCTCTTGCCGACTGTACCAGCAGAGTGTTCACAGACCTCATGTCTGTCCTGAGCACTCGCAACCTGGGTCCAGCCTCTGCTCTGCTCTCCCTCTATTCTCTCTTGGTGTTTGTAACCATTTGCCTTTTGGATATATACGCAATAATTCATAATATTGCAATCACAATGTATCAAATTTTTCTATGAATACCTAATATTTATTAATCTGTTGGGCGTTTATATATTTTATATTTATTTATCTATGCCTACAGGTGTGTACGGGCTGTGTACATGTGCGCATGCGCTGAAAACCGGCATTTCCGATCTGTCAAGAATGCTCTTGACAGATCGCACGCCTGCCCTAGAGAAGGGCCTCTGTGGGGGGAGAGTTCCGCTTTTTGCAGAACCTCCGCACGCAGGAAGCCTCCTATCGGAAATTACGGGCCAATCTGTTCAATATAGAAATTTTAAAAATTTGTCCATAGTTGATCATCATATCTTGCAAATCTAATTGCTCCATGCTAACCGTGCATTGTTAACACTATCAATCACCACACTCCAGGCTCACAAGGAATGCGAGTTGGAGAATCAGGGCTACAGTGTTGTAGTTGTGTCTCTGACCTGTACTACCTATGAGTGCTGCTCCCTACTGGGAACACCGAATTACCCTTGAAACCGTCACAAATATAGGGGCTGCCTATAATTCTTAACATTATCACAAGTGTACAGAGAACGTTTAACTTACCTATACCGACAAAGCACGCTCAAAGTATTATTTTTCCCATATATTTTCTATTTCGCTCGACCTTTATCAGATTTTCTTCCAGCTTCAACTATTTTTCCCGTTTTAAGCTGGGATTACTTACTTCTACCAACTAAATGCTTTCACTATTGAAATCGGCCTTCCTCTTCATAACCTTTGCCCTGCAATAACTATTTCTGCCTTTTTCCTTATTTTGCACAACCTTCCATTATTTTTCAATCTCCCACATTGCATTTTTCTCTCCTATTTTAGTAACAATTTACAGCACACAGCTGCAAGGCACCAGGCTATGTGTGAACAACAGGCCACATCCATCTCCCCTATTGTCCACAAGCTCACAGGCATGCGGAGACGCTGATCGGGAGAAAAATGGGACATCAGTTAAGGTGATATCATCTTGACTTTGAGAGTCAAACCAGTTTAAAAAAAAATCTATAAACATTTAATGAACGTTCCCCAGTCGTCCACAGACTCCACACCAGAATGCACAGAATGATGAGAGGCCCCTACAATTCAAACTTGAAAGAAAATATCCTGTATTGCAATGGTGTCATTTGAAAACCATTCTTCTATGTAATAGTCAATTATCCAAGAATATACAGCTGCATCATTTCCAACTCTTAGCTAGGCAGATTCCTAGAAATCAATGCATCTCATATTGGAAGCCAGCCTTTCACTAATTTACACCGAATTATTCACTTCCATAGGTTAAGGGGGGGTCAATCAATATTTATAGCAGAAGACACGCTGCTAAGTAAGACAAGGGCATTAATTGCTAATCTTTTTAAACTATTTGCCCCTGCACCATTTGTAATACTACCATCCACTGTAACCTCTCACGAATGGTAACAGTTTTAAAATGAAATAATGCATCATCAACACAACTGTGTGTTCAGGCTCTAAATGAAACTCTGGCAATGTGATGGAACAGCAAGTATTGCCAGGAGTCCTCAGTGTATTGTCCTTCTCTGAAGGACTTTCCAAAAATAGCTGAAGAAGATCCTGAAAATGTCATAAAAGTAGGACAATTGAATGCGTAAGAAATTATACTTTGTTGCTGGAAGGAAAAGGTCAGATAAAAGAAAGGCTTTATATTAACAGTGATCACTGGTATTTATCAATGTTTATCCTTGTACTATTGGTGAAATTCTGAATTTGTTCACTTTGGGTGTATGTTTTTTGGAGCTAATTAACATAAGGAATGCCTGTGCTGAGAAATGGTCCCATCGGAACAGGAGTAGGCCATTCAGCCCCTCAAGCCTATTCCACCATTCAATTAGATCATGGCTGATCTGTACCTTAACTCCATTTTCCCACCTTTGATGCTTATCCTTTGATACCCTTACCCAATAAAAATCTGTCAATCTCAGTCTTGAAAATTTCAATTGACCCAGAATCCACAGCCTTTTGAGGGAGAGAATTCCAGATTTCCACTACCCTTCCCAATTTTGTGCATATTCTATCAGTGTAAAGCCCTTTCAGTTCAAGTATAGCACAGGTAAGCTGTAAGCTAAAGCTTCCTCTATACTGCCCCAATAAAGGGAGAAGATTTCTTCTGGCTTGCTATGTTATGGCAAAATCATACACGTACTTATAAAACAGCTTTGCAACTTCATTACACCCAACACACAGAGGAAATCTCCAAATGTGCCTTAAAGCCAAGCTTAGATGACTGCTCCCTACTACACCAGTGTGATGTTCCAATTCCTACATGGCCACCTCTCTGGTGTTGTTGACTGTGATATTCAATTTGTGCTATATTATGATCAATGTTGTGTTGTAGCCACAGGGTTTACTGGGAACTGAGCTAAGGACACCTTCAATTCATTAGTCTGGTCTCGATTCAAACGCACACCTTAAATGTTAAAGGAATGTTCTAATGTCACCTAATCCCTTACAATTATAATTGGATACATTATGCAAATTAAAGATTATGTTTATGAAACCTCTTTAGTACCCAGATCGCCCAAAGTCAGTTAATATAAATCTTTTTACATACCACCATAAACGATCCTTCTGTGTCCATTCCCTGTGAATCAGCATTAGAAAATCCTATACTCATCTTTGGGGGAAGGAAGTGGGAAAAGACCACAACAAACCTGTGACATCTGGTGAAGGAGAGTGCACCACTGCCTTTGGACGAGAATGATGCATTAAATGTGCTGTCAACCCATGGGAGGACTCCACAACACTATCACTGGAATAAGCCAAACTAGGGCAAAGAGGCTAGGAAACATACAAGATTCTGAAGGGGATTGACAGGGTAGATGCTGAGAGGTTGTTTCCCCTGGCTGGAGTGTCTAGAACTAGGGGGCATAGTCTCAGGATAAGGGGTCGGCCATTTAAGACTGAGATGAGGAGGAATTTCTTCACTCAGAGGGTTGTGAATCTTTGGAATTCTCTGCCCCAGAGGGTAGTGAATGCTGAGTCTTTGAGTATATTCAAGGCTGAGATAGATAGATTTTTGGACTCTAGGGGAATCAAGGGATACGGAGATCGGGCGGGAAAGTGGAGTTGAGGTCGAAGATCAGCCATGATCTTATTAAATGGCGGAGCAGGCTCGAGGGGCCGTATGGCCTACTCCTGCTCTTACTTATTATGTTCTGAAATCAGACACATTAGCCACAGTGAGCAGCTGTTACTCCTTCACCATCTTTTGCTCAGAGTACGCAAAAAGGAAAGCATTGGTCTATTGCCTCAGCCCATTTCAAAATGTCTCTGAAACTACAGTCTGGTTTTACCCACATGTACGGCGAGGCGACATTGTGTCATGCAATTTGGGCTGGGCACAGCTGGCAGAGCAGATTGTCACAGTAGGCAAACTGCTCAACACTCTGATCAGAGACCAACAAGCCACTTCCTCACAAGTCCAGGATTTAGCCCTCAAATCCTCTGAAGGCCAGTCTGTAGGAATTGTCAGGAATAGAATTCAAAAGCAGGGATGTTAAATTTATATAGAAACTTGGTCAGACTACACTTGGAGCACTGTGTGCAGGTCTGGTCGCCATGCTACAAAAAAGGATATTGAAGCACTGGAGAAAGTGCAGAAAAGATTTACAAGGATATTATCAGAATTGAGAGGATGCAACTATCAGGAAAGATTGAACAGGCTGGGGCTCTTTACTCTGGAAGATAGAAGACTACGAGGAGACCTAATAGAGGTCTTTAAAATTATAAAGGGTGAACGTGGAGAAACTGTTTCCACTTTTGGTTAAGTCCAGAACAAGGGGGCATAAATATAAGATAGCCAGTAACAGATCAAATAAAAAATTTAAGAGGAATTTCTTTGCACAGCCAGTGGTGAGAATATGGAACTCGCTGCCACAGGGAGTGGTTGAAGTAGATAACATTGATGCATTTAAGGGGAGGCTCAATGCATTACTTTTACCCTTTGGCTACTGCTTCTGGTAGTATATTCACGTAGAAGGCACCTTGGCTTACTTCAGAAGATCATAAGATAAATACTGCTGAAAAAGGCCATTTGGCCCATCTTAGATCATCCAGGCTGCATGCTGGGAAATTCTGTGAAGTACACGTGCTAAGAATGCACAAACGTGATGACATCTCAGAACAATTGTGATCTAAAAATCTCCAGCTGAAACTTTGGCTTTTGAGAGAGGCTGAGGCCTTTAAATAGAAACATTAGTGAAGGTATTAAAAGACACAATAGATAATTCAATGAGTAAATTTAGCCATATTATTGTAAAATTTGTATTTTTTAAATGTTTTTAATTTATTTAAACCCTTATTTTCCATATTACAAATTTCAGCTAGTGAGGGAAAAAGTAGACGATTTTTTTTGAAAAGCTTTTTGACTGGTTCAATTGGAATGCACTGCCTGATGGGGTGGTGGATACAGATTCAATAGTAGCCTTCAAAGGGAACTGGATAAATACTTGGAAGGAGAAATAATTGTAGGGAGTGGGACTAACTGGATTGCTCTTCGATAGAGCCGGCACAGACTCGATGGGCCGAATGGCCTCCTTCGGTGCTGTACTATTCTATGATTCTATGGTTTATCAACACAGAGCTACAGCAACTGTTAATAAAGGAAAATTTGATTAGAAATATTTAGAAAGCGAATTTCAACGTTGAATATTGGCATAAAAGTGTGACAAAAAGACATGGCAATAGGAAGTGAAGCTTATGGGCAGTAGTATTTTGGAAAATACATGCACACAGAAGATACTTAATAAGATAACAGATATGAAGCATTACATGATAGTGCAACAATTTTCCAAATGCATTTTCCCATGAAGTCAAACAATGCAGGTTTTACTGGCAATTTGCCATACAGGTTCTAATCGTGCTGTAACCAGAAGGGACTGGATAGGGGTTAGATCCTTCTGCACAGTAGCAGAGGGGTAAAGTCCCAGTCGGACAGTAACCCCAAGTCACTCTCACACATACCCTGCAGCAGCCAAGTGAAAAGTGACATTGGGAGAGGCCCAGGCAAAGGCCACAGGGTAAAACACATAACTACAAATGAAATAAGTGCGTAAATGAGGAAAAATATGAATTTTATCATTTCAGACTTATTTCTATTTTTCCCAAATGTGCCACAAGATTTTGCTCAATCATTTTGGAAGCAGTGTAGTTTTTTCAGCTTTTTTTTTCCTCTAGTTTTTTTATTTCAATAAAATCTGAACAACATCTACAGATTTCAGCTTCTTAAGCAGATTACAGGATAATTCACTAGCCGATTTATGCATTTATATCTATAAAATAAACAAGACTGCACGAGTAAATGACTATAATTAAATTTTCGGATATCGATGACGTCCATAAACCTCATTCTGGTGGTTTATGATATCTTCTGAATCCCTTGATTCAATTACAGTCTGATCCACTCTCGAGCCTGCCACAGTTCCACATCTTGCTGTGCGTCTATTTGTGAATTATTTAATTTACTTAAGCAATCTTCTCTCTAATTAGGTGCTATCCTTTAAAAATCAGGCAGCTTCATTGCTGCTGAAGCAGTTACAGCTAAAATTTTAATAAAGTACTTGCTGATGTTGGCAATAAAGGGTTGCCAGATTTCTGAAGCAGAGTTGTAATCAGGAGCTGTGTTTATGACTGATGTACATCTCAGAGGAACAAATATGCTGTACTGATCTCTTTATGTTTTTCTTCGCCAATAGAAAATCATATCTGGTTAATCTTAAGACCCACTGACTACCCTGAGAGCAGTAGGGTGCTGGAGCTCCCACACAATCAATCAGTGCCTAATTGCTATATGATTGTTGGGAGAACAGGAATGATGGAAATTTAGGACACAGCTCTTCCTCTAGAGGAAGTAGTAAAATCAAAGGTGTAGGCAACATAGGCTCCTCTTACCCACCTTCTGCAACTGGGTACAGAGGACCATTGGAAAAGATCACAGGGGCAAGCACTTTGTCACCTTCTACAGATGGAATGACAAGTGGGTCCTAGATGGGGTTGAAGGGTCAGTAAAAGGAAAGGGAAAGGAGGATTTAAAAAATATATATCTTCAATTCATATCCTACTTAAATAGCAGTCTGCTGGACATACAAGAAATCATGTCTGCATATAACCAATGCAGCACCTTCAAATTCAATCTATACAAGGGGCAGTAGACAAAGCACATGGGTGAATTTCTGTTCCTATTCTCAGACAGATAGATGGGTATTCAGTGATCAATCAATAACCCATGTGTCCATTCTACATAAAGGGGTAGATCTTGACTTGGTGCGATAATGTAAAATGGGCAACAGTGAATCAGCAGCCTGTTTGACATCTCTCCTGATTTTTAATTTCCTTGAAATCAATGGAAATAAAAAAATCGGGAGAGATGTAAAATGGGCTGCCGATTTGCTCTCACTCATTTTACACTGTCGCACAAAGTCAAAATTACCCCCAATGTGTCTTTTCCTCTCTCTCATAGAGTCATAGAGTTATACAGCACAGAAAGAGGCCCTTCAGCCCATTGTGTCCGCGCCGGCCATCAAGCCCTGTCTATTCTAATCCCATTTTCCAGCACTTGGTCCGTAGCCTTGTATGCTATGGCGTTTCAAGTACTCATCTAAATGCTTCTTGAATGTTGTGAGGGTTCCTGCCTCTACCACCCTTTCAGGCAGTGAGTTCCAGATTCCAACCACCCTCTGGGTGAAAAAGTTTTTCCTCAAATCCCCTCTAAACCTCCTGCCCCTTACCTTGAAACTATGCCCCCTGGTTATTGACCCCTCTGCTAAGGGGAAAAGTTCCTTTCCATCTATCCCCCTCATAATTTTGTACACCTCAATCAGGTCCCCCCTCAGCCTTCTCTACGCTAAGGAAAACAACCCCAGCCTGTCCAGTCTCTCTTCACAGCTGAAAATCTCCAGCCCAGGTAACATCCTGGTGAATCTCCTCTGCACCCTCTCCAATGCAATCACATCCTTCCTATAGTGTGGCGACCAGAACTGCACACAGTATGCCAGCTGTGGCCTAACTAGCGTTTTGTACAGCTCCATCATAACCTCCCTGCTCTTATATTCTATGCCTCGGCTAATGAAGGCAAGTATCCCATATGCCTTTTTAACCACCTTATCTACCTGTCCTGCTGCCTTCAGGGATCTATGTACATGCACACCAAGGTCCCTCTAATCCTCTGTCCTTCCTAGGGTCCTACCATTCATTGTGTATTCCCTTCCCAAAATGCATCACCTCACACTTTTCAGGGTTAAATTCCATTTGCCACTGTTCTGCCCATCTGACCAACCCATCTATATCGTCCTGTAACCTAAGGCTTCCCTCCTCGCTATTTACCACTCCACCAATTTTCGTGTCATCTGCGAACTTACTGATCATACCTCCTACATTCATATCTAAATCATTAATGTACACTACAAACAGCAAAGGACCCAGCACCGATCCCTGTGGTACACCACTGGACACAGGCTTCCAGTTACAAAAACAACCTTCGACCATCACCCTCTGCCTCCTGCCACTAAGCCAATTTTGGATCCAAAGTGCCAAATTGCCCTGGATCCCATGGGCTCTCACCTTCTTGACCAGTCTCCCATGTGGGACTTTGTCAAAAGCCATACTGAAGTCCATGTAGACTACATCAACTGCACTACCCTCATCCACACACCTAGTCACCCCCTCGAAAAATTCAATCAAATTGGTTAGACATGATCTCCCCCTGACAAAGCCATGCTGACTATCTTGATTAATCCTTGCCTCTCCAAGTGGAGACTAATTCTGTCCCTCAGAATTTTTTCCAATAATTTCCCTACTACTGATGTTAGGCTCACTGGCCTGTAATTCCCTGGTTTATCCCTACTACCCTTTTTGAATAATGATACTACGTTAGCTGTCCTCCAGTCCTCTGGCACCTCCCCTGTGGCCAGAGAGGTTCTGAAAATTTGTGTCAGAGCCCCTGCAATCTCCTCCCTTGCCTCACACAGCAGCCTGGGATACATCTCATCTGGGCCTGGGGATTTATCCACTTTTAAGCCCGCTAAAACTGCTAGTACCTCCTCCCTCTCAATACTAATTTGTTCAAGTATATCACAATCCCCCTGCCTGATTTATATGCCTACATCGTCCTTCTCCATAGTGAACACAGATGCAAAATATTCATTTAAAACCTCACCTACATCTTCCGGCTCTACACACTGATTGCCACTTTGGTCCCTAATGGGCCCTATTCTTTCCCTGGTTATCCTCTTGCCCTTAATATACTTAAAAAAACACCTTGGGATTTTCTTTTATTTTGCCTGCCAGTGTTTTTTCATGCCCCCTCTTTGCTCTCCTAATTTCTTTTTTAAGTACCCCCCTGCACTTTCTATACTCCTCTAGGGCTTCCACTGTTTTTAGTCCTTTGTATCTGCCAAAAGCCTCCCTTTTTTTCCTGATCTATTCTTGTATATTCCTTGACATCCAGGGTTCCCTGGACTTGTTGCTCCCACCCTTGACCTTTACGGGAACATGTTGGCGTTGTACTCCCTCTATTTCCTTTCTGAATGACTCCCACTGCTCTGATGTGGACTTTCCTACAAGTAGCTGATCCCAGTCCACTTTGGCCAGATCCTGCCTTATCATATTAAGATCGGCCTTCCCCCAATTTAGAACCTTTATTTCTGGTCCATCTTTGTCCTTTTCCATGACTACCTTAAATCTCACCGAATTATGGTTACTGTCACCAAAATGCTCTCCTACTGACACTTCTACCACTTGCCCGGCTACATTCCCTAGAATTAGGTCTATTACCGCCCCCTCTCTTTTAGGACTTTCTACATGCTGGCTCAAAAAGCTCTCCTGAATGCACTTTAAGAATTCCGCACCCTCTAAGCCTTTCACACTCTATCCCAGTTAATATTGGGGAAGTTGAAATCCCCTACTATTATTACCTTATTATTTCTACACTTCTCTGAGATTTGCCTACATATCTGTTCCTCTATCTCCCCCTGACTGTTTGGGGGCCTATAGTACACTCCCAGCAAAGTGCTTGCCCCCTTTTTGTTTTTAAGTTCTACCCATATGGCCTCATTAGAGGAACCTGCTAAGATATCATCCCTCCTTACAGCAGTAATTGACTCCTTGATTAATATTGCGACACCCCCTCCTCTTTTACACTCCCCTCTGTCTCGCCTGAAGAGTCTATACCCCGGAATATTGAGCTGCCAGTCCTGCCCCTCCCTCAACCATGTCTCTATGATAGCAACAATATCATACTCTCATGTGTTCATCAACACCTTCAATTCATCTGCCTTACTCGCAAGACTCCTTGCATTAAAATAACTGCCATCCAGCCTTGCCATACTCCCTTGTGCCGTTACATATTTGCTCTGCCTTCCAGACTGACTTGTTTTTTCCTCTATATTTGGCTGTGCATCACCCCCTACTATAGCTCCACTCCGTATCCCATCCCCCTGCCAAGTTAGTTTAAACCCCCCCCCCATTAGATTTTCCTACTGCTTTAAAACTTACAAAAGCCCCTGCATACAGTGTTTACAATCTTCATCTGTAGACAGATTGTAAGATTAATACAGTATTAATATGTGCAAATTGGCAGCAGTGTTCCCTACATTACAACAGTGCCTACACTTCAAAAGTACTTAATTGGCTGTAAAGCACTTTGGGATGTTCTGAGGTCATGAAAGGCGCTTTATAAATGCAAGTCTTTCTTTCTTTCTTTTACTGATTGGAATTAAGGGAAAAATCTCTCAATTCTCATTATGTGGATAGAATACTGAACTCTAATACTCAGAAACCCTACTGATGGTGAAAGAAATTCTGACATCCCAATTCACTTTCCATGTGATAATGGGAAACAACACCCCCGTTACAGTGCAAGTACACCACACTTATAGTGAAAACTTCAATAATAAACGTAAATTGGTTAGTCCGTGACAAGTAATAGGATGTGCCTCATGTGACAATGGAAAGCAATGGCTCCAGTCATGAGTAGTTCAATCTCTGTCTACAGTCACTTAATCCTACTTTAGAAAAGCGACGTTCCCTCAGGGACCTTAGTTAATAGGATAAAAGTCTCCTCTGTCTGCTGACCTAAGTTTCCAGTTTCTAATCAGTATGGGCCCATAGCACAAAACTTCCCCTAATATAGGATTGATTAGCATTAAATTGACAATCTCACTCAGAGATGATGCAGGACGGATGATGTGGGAAATAGGAAAATGCCACACTGATACAGAAGTGGATGCTCTTCTGAGATTGGGGGTGAAGCGTATTGTGGGGGTGAAGCGTATTGTGGGGGTGAAGCGTATTGTGGGGGTGAAGCGTATTGTGGGGATGCAGCGTATTGTGGGGGTGAAGCGTATTGTGGGGGTGAAGCGTATTGTGGGGGTGAAGCGTATTGTGGGGGTGAAGCGTATTGTGGGGTGAAGCGTATTGTGGGGGTGAAGCGTATTGTGGGGTGAAGCGTATTTGGGGGTGAAGCGTATTGTGGGGGTGAAGCGTATTGTGGGGGTGAAGTGTATTGTGGGGGTGAAGTGTATTGTGGGGGTGAAGTGTATTGTGGGGGTGAAGCGTATTGTGGGGTGAAGTATTGCTCGACATTAGCACCTTTACCTTGCTGAGCATTAACTTAATTTAAAAGGCATTGATTCCATTTCAGCTTCAGGAAAAAGAAAGCAATAGGATCACAAACTATATACAGTCAGCATCAAGGTCGGACTCACAGCCTGAAGAAGAAAAGAATGCAGCAGGTTCTGCAGATTAGTCTTGGAAGCAAGACTGAGGATACAATTGAGACCCAATTTCTGGTCAAGATGCTGCAAAATGCTCACAGGATTTGACATGGCAAAGAAAATATTGGGCAGATTCACACAATATTGAGATCTGCCCCAGCATCCTAAGCATTGCTGCTTTGGTCTCCCCAGTATCAGCAACCAATTCCTCAAAAGACCACGCCAGAATCTCACGATGTTTTTAAGACCAGTCTTTGTATAAACACTTCATATCAGAATCCAAAAAGTCGTGGCAGATTTGTCAAATATATGGTGACATGTTTCATTCGAAATGTAAAAATACTGATGCATGCAAACCACATTAAGAAATGAGACAATCAGAAAACACCAAATGAATCAATTTTCTAAACAAATATTTAGTACGGTCTTGAATATAACCTGATATGGTAATGATCAATGTTCCCTCTAATTTTTTTGGGCCGCGCGGTCCCTTAAATAGGCTGTGCGGCCCATTTAAAATTCCGCGCATGCGCGATTTTTCAATTTAAAAGCCAGTGAGCTGGTTGCACGGGAGCTCCAGAGCAGGACTCGGCCCCTTGGTAATGATAAGAAGCTGCTATATGGAAGTCCAGCAAAACTCCTTACACAGTCAGTGCTGGGATAGCAGGTAGAAAATAGGAATTTTAACTCCTCTCGTGGAAACCAGGCTGCATGGAGTTCAAAGTCCAAGTGATATCGCTAGGCAGCCTTTTTAGTGTTGAGCAGTTGAGGCACCCGCCTGAGTTGGGAAGGAGCTTCATGAATACATGTAAATCAAGGTTAAATCCTATAATGTACAGCATCGAAGCTTTGACCACGCTCGATCAGCTCCGATGGACGGGTCACGTCGTCCGCATGCCCGATACGAGACTCCCAAAACAAGCGCTCTACTCGGAGCTCCGACACGGCAAGAGAGCCCCAGGTGGGCAGAGGAAACGCTTCAAGGACACCCTCAAAGCCTCCTTGAAAAAGTGCAACATCCCCACCGACACCTGGGAATCCCTGGCCCAAGACCGCACAAAGTGGAGAAGAAGCATCCGGGAAGGCGCCGAACACCTCGAGTCTCTTCGCCGGGAGCAAGCGGAAGTCAAGCGCAAACAGTGGAAGGAGCACAAGTCAACCCAAGCACCCCACCCACCCGCCCCTTCAACCACCGTCTGACCCACCTGTGACAGAGAATGTAGGTCCCGCATTGGACTCATCAGTCACCGGAGAACTAATTTTTAACGTGGAAGCAAGTCAGCCTCGGTTCCGAGGGACTGCCCAAGAAGACAGAGGACTCCGAAGCTACTTTAATGGCCTACTGGACAAAGCATCTTCCATGGATGCTTCTCTCAGTAAACCCTGGAGGGTAAGAAGCGGAGGCCTTTACAAGCAAGTGTAAAAATTATTTTTGTGGGGCTAGGAGGAGCAGCAGTACTTCTCCGGGCCCCACAGAGAAAGGTTGGTAATCTGCCACACTGGGCTACCCCGTCTTCTGAGTTCGCGAACCCCATCCAATGACTTACCTGAGTGCCGGCCTCTGGGCTGCCTGATATTTGCTGGCCGGAACCCGGCGTTTCAGGCGGGCGAGCTCACTGCACCCTTCTTAATGAGGCCTGGCCGCTAAAATGGACCAGGCTTCTCGCAGCAACTCCTGGATGGCAGGACACCGCCTGCCAGCCCACTGCCCAGGGGTTAAAATTCCCCCTAATGGTGGGACACAAAATCAAACATGTGACAGTGTCATATACAAATATGCTAATCCGCAATTTTTTGTAACCATTCCAAATAGCTGCATATGGTAGGGTTTTATTGCCTTGTTATAATGATGCAAATAGTAACACCATGGAAGCTTGCCCTCAAGGTGCAATGTATCATATTTCATTTTATTATTCTTCATTGCGCATACATTGCAAAACATGACTGTTAACTTTCCAGATCTCTGGAACATCTGTTTTCCGCTGAAAATACTTTCGATAAAGTTGGAGCGATTAGATTACACAAGGAGCGATCGCTCATGGAGACATATTGAGCTACTGTCAGACAGCAACATGTCTGCAGCATTCAGATTCCTCCAAAACCAGGGAGCACAAACACAGCATGAAAGAAATGCTGCTGACACTGCCATTTAGTGGGCTGGATATTCCGATCCCTACGGGTGGGTACGCGCTGTGTACACACCCGTAGGGACATCGGAAATTCCGGTTTCAGGCATGCACAGCGCATGCGCTGAAAACCGGCATTTGCGATCTGTCAAGAAAGCTCTTGACAGATCCTCCGCCTGCCCTGGAGAAGGGCCTCTGCGGGCGGATAGTTCCGCTTTCTGGAGAACCTCCGCCCGCAGAAAACTCTTACAATTCTTACGCCTGGTAAAAGCAGCCCACCAGGATAAGAGTTGAAAAAAAGTAAAAAAAAATTCTCACTCATTTAGATTTAAAAATACTTTAAGAGAAGGTAAGTTTATTTTTAGCCCTGTAAAAAACTTTAATTATTTTTTTCAAAAAATTACATTTTTGTTTAAAATATTTAATTTATTGTAATTTCAACTAATTTTAAAAAGGTGATTATTAAAAAAATTTATTAAAGTTTTACAATGTTTTTGGGGTGATCTCCATTCATATATTTGACAGTTCTATCTGTCAAGTGTATGAAGGGAGATTCCCTTCTATTGGCTCCCCATAGCCCACGTGATCCCAGGGACGCTTGCGAACCACATGCGCCTCTGGGATACGTGGGCCCTGCGCACTTGGAGTTTGGAGAGGCCCAGGATCGGAACTATACGCACCTCGGGAGCCCTCAGGTAAGTGCGTAGATTTTTTTCCAGATCGGAGGCCTCCGCACGCGGGAAGTCTCCGATCGGAAAATACGGCCCAATATCTTGTGGTGCTGGGAGCAGGGTAGACTGGTCCAGCACCACTGGCAGGCATGAGGACTGAACCAAAACACCTGGGGGTGGAGTTTCCGCTTTAGGCGCAATCAGCAATCCGGGCGCAAACTGCGCTCAAAATTCCACTCGTTTTCCGAGGGGTTCAAGTTTCTGCTCAAAATCATTTGCATAGTCACAAACGTAACGTCTTCCATGAATCGGCGTGATCGGGCAGCCCTTGCGCCTAAAAAAACAAGCTTCATTTTAAGAGCCTCCTTGAAGGGCCGCAAACGGGTGCAATTAGCGGAAACTCGCCATGCTGATTAATTCAATCTGGCGGCATGGGCAGTTCTGTGGGCGGGGCGGGCTTCCAGCGTGATGTTTATTAAATCAGCGCAAAAGATTGCGGTAACTTGATTTGTGCTGAACCCAAGTTGCGTTTGAAATTCCTTGATCTTTTACGCTGGTTTGGATGATTTTGGGCGAGCGCAAAAACCAACTCTACCACAACCTGGCATTTGCTCTGCTGCTCTTGGCCTCGCCAACAAATATATAAAAAGGTGCAGAGTAGAGGTATTGCAACTTGAGAGATACAGCACAAAAGGAGGCCATTCGGGCCATCGTGCCGTTGAAAGAGCTATCCAATTAGTCGCACTCCCCTCCTCTTTCTCCACAGCCCTGCAAATTGTTCCTTTTTAATTAGCAATCCAATTCCCTTTTGAAAGTTACTATTGAATCTGCTTCCACCACCCTTTCAGGCAGCGCATTCCAGATCACAACAACTCGCTGAGTAAAAAAAAAAAAAATTCACCTCATCTCCTCTCGGTTTTCTTGCCAATTATTTTAAATCTGTGTCCTCTGGTTACCAATCCTCCTCTCAGTGGAAACAGTTTCTCCCTATTTATTCTGTCAAAATCCCTCATCATTCTGAACACCTTTATTAAATCTCCCGTTAACCTTCTCTGCTGGAAGGAGGACAGCCCCAGTTTCTCCAGTCTCTCCAGATAACTGAAACCCCCTCATCCCTGGTACCATTCTAGTAAAGATGCAATTCACTTGTTTTTAATTACTTAGTTATAGCTTCTCCTAGGTATACAATGCAATAAACAAGCTGGAGTAGAGCTAGTTCATAATGAGATACTCAGTGAGTCCCATTTACTTTCTGTCTATCACCAATGAAAATTCAACATTGTATTTTTATTTTTCCTCTTATTTTTAGTTAATTCTCTCTATTGATCTACAAACTGTTCCATTCCTTAGCCAGCAAACTCTCGCCATCTCCCCACTTTGACCCATCAGTCTGCAACCTGTCCTTTTTAAAAAAAAATTATTTAATCTCCCACTCATCCCTACTGTCGTCACTCTGTCCTTCTCCAGCTTCCGTCTTTATCCACACAGACTCCTAGCTCTTTAATTCTCAGACTTCTCCACTCTTGCTCTGCACGTTCTTCAGTTTATCCTCACCATGATATTCTTCCCATCTCTGTTCTTTTCCATTTAACCCTGCAGTGTCCTGCTCTGTCCTGCGTCTCCTTGCTGCAATCTCGCAATGCCCGATTATGCCTTCCCCCTACCTCATCTCTGCAGCCTCACAGTCTCCTGGCTATAATGTTCATCTCGGGCTTATACTCATGCTCCTTACTCTGTCTTTTTCCACCTTCCACCCTGTAGCCCCACACTCATCTGGCTCTGCCCATTTCCATCTTCATACTCCAACCCCAGTACTATTTTCTGAACATCGACAGAAATTAATTCCAATAATCTTAACATTTTCCTAAGTTCTTAAACTAATGTGTTACTTAATATTACAGTTTACTGAAACCATTACAAATGCCCAGAAAGATGATGAGCTTAGCATGGTAATGAGTTCGTTCAGGCTCGAGTTAAAATATGACAATTTTAATAGTGAATGACACCTTTAAAGAACAAGAATGCAATTTATAAATTAACGTGTAGAAGTTTTTAATTAACTGCTGTTTTTTGGGGTATAATTTTGTACTGTTTACTGCAGATGTAGGCCTCCAGCAGTTCAGGGACTCGCGTTGATAACATTAAATATGGAGTTATTAAGTGGAATGGTTTACCCCGTCTGGAAGAAAATGCTTTTTCTATCCCCATTAGAATTGCAAGATATACATTTTTAAACAGTTATTTATTGAGCGTACTGTTTTGCAGTATTAACGTGTTGCACCTCCAAATGGTAGGATGGGGTATATTTTTGTGACTCCTTGTGTGGCACAGTCACCATTTCTGCCCAGGTTGTTTGGGGAGAGGCAGCAAATAGGAATGAAAATTCAGAGGCAAATCAATGCTGGCCTACACTCACACACCATCAAGTAAAGCAGCGTTAGTAAAAGGCTTGGGAACAGGTGTCTCTCGAGCAGGGAATGGTACAAGCTTGCAGGGGACCAAAAAATAAAGAACCCAAAAAAATTATTGTGGTTGTAATACATGTGGGTCGAACAAATGAAGGACAGAAACACGAGTTGCTAGTCAATGTGTTTGCTGTACTAGGCCAGAGCGAACTGAGCATGCTCATACTAAACCATGTGACAAACCATGTGATAATACATTACACTGCTTTCCCCTTAAAGTAATGTACATATTCCCCTCTCAAATACAACAAAACTATGGTCCCACCTTTCCCAGCATTACATGTACCACATAACAGAAACTCCTGGCTTATTTTTTTAGATGAACTACAAATCCTACAAATGAACTACAAATCCAGTTTAATAACAGATTTGTGGAGCCTTCCTGATCTCCTTACAAAAGGTTTTGGTGTTGAACCAATTTTCGGGCGGTTTTGTTTTGGTTCCGAACTCAAAGAAGTAGGTACCACCACTCTGTTTCCCCACTTGATACAACCTTGCTCACAAGACAATTCAGTACGACGGTTATGGAATGGTCTGTGTCCATACACTGATCAGTCCAGCCATCCAAGGTGTTTTCATACACTCTTTTCAGTACTGAGTCCTTTTGAGCCTCCTCTGCAATCTCAGTTGCATTCACGGGAAAGTCTTTGTCCACTGCACCTAGCGTGAAAATCTCACCTTCACTCCCAACACGAGTCTTCATGTGGCAACCTGGGCAAGGCATCTGCGATTGCGTTTTGCTTTGAAGTGCGATATTCAATCGTGTAGTCATCTTGTGACAACAACACTGCCCAACATTGCATTCTTGATGAGGCCATTGCAGGGATGGCAGATTTGGTCCCCAACATTGCTAGGAGCAGTTTGTGATCGGTTATCAGGGTAAACTTTCTGCTGATCAGGAACTGTTGGAATTTCTTGATTCCAAACACTATGGCGAGTGCTTCCTTTTCAATTTGCGTGTAATTTCTTTCACTTTGTGAGGGTTCGTGATGCGAGCGCAATTGGTTTTTCTTGGCTGTCATCCATTACGTGGCTTATGACAGCTTCCACACCGTAACTAGAAGCATCACATGCTAACTTAAGCTCACGCTCTGTATTGTAGTGCACAAGTAGAGTATCGCTAGAGAGACTTCTCTTACAAGCGTCGCAAGCTTCCTGTTGCACTTTAGTCCACTTCCACTAGACATCCTTCTTGAGGAGCTCGTGCAATGGAGCTAACATGGTCACTAACTCAGGTAAGAAACGTGCAGGATACTGGACCATTCCAAGGAAAGATCTTAACTCAGACACGTTCTGTGGATTGGGAGCATTGATGACAGCATCAACAATTTCCTTAACTGCTTGCAACCCATTTGCATCAACTTTCAGACCAAGGTACACAACCTCGGGCTGCACAAGAGCACATTTGCTCCTTTTCAATTTGACTTTGTGGGAATTCAACCTTTGAAGCACTAAATCTAACACTTCTAGATTTTCTTCCTCGCTGCTTGTTGCGATCAGCACATCGTCTTGATTGCATAAGCAATTTGCAATTCCTTGCAAAATCTTATCCATCGTAGCCTAGAAGATTTTGGGAGAAGACTTTACACCATACGGCAGCTTGGTGTATGAGTACAGTCCCTTGTGTGTGTTGATAGTGAGATACTGTTGACTCTGTCAGCATTCAGCTGAGTGTAAGCTTGCGACAGGTCAAGCTTGGAGAAAACCTTTGACCCAGAGAGTGCTGCATACAAATCTTGGGATGTAGGTAACGGGTACTGCTCATCGTCAACTGCTTGGTTGATAGTAACTTTGTAGTCACCGCACAAGCGTACAGTTTTGTCTGCTTTGGGCACTACCACAATCGGGGTAGCCCATTCACTTTTGTCAGTTTTGACTAGCACTCCATTCTCTGAGTTTCTCTAGCTCTACCTCCACCTGACTTTTCAACGCATAGGGGACCGGCCTTGCCTTACAATAGACAGGATTCGCGTTGGACTTGATGCAGATATGCACATCATACCCTGTGATGCCCTCATAACTGTCTGAGAACATGCTTTTATACTTGTTCAGCATTGTGTCGAGTCACTTCTTTGAAGCATCTACACTGAAGATGTTTTTCCAGTCTAGTTTTAACTTTCTCAACCAGTCTTTGCCCATGAGGGTTGGCCTGTTGTTGTAGCTCGCTACAATAATAGGCAGCTTTACTGACTGGCCATTGTGCTGAACTGTACATTCCATTTGTCCACATGTCTCTAGGATTTCTCCGGAGTAGGTTTTTAACTCTATGGTACTCTTTGTAAGTGGTATTTGATTAAACTTACTCTCATGTGTCCTTACTCATGATAGAGCAGTCCGCCGCCGTGTCGATACACACATCAATATATTGCTCGTTGATCAAAAGTTTTGTATGGAAGTCTTTCTCATGACTGCCGCTAGTGGCATAGATACTGTAGATGCCTAGTTCTTCAACATCAGGTGTGTTCACTTCAATATTGTGAATTTCTCCCTTTTGTTGTCGCTGCTTTGCATTGCCTCTAGAATGGTTCTTACTTCCTGCTTTCGATCTAGCTCTGCAAGCTGTTGAAATATGGCCTTGCTTCTGGCAGTGAAAACACCTCGCATTTCTGTATTGGCAGGTCTGTGGTGAGTGATTTCCATTGCAGTGATAACAATTCACTGAACTGCTCTCACCAACATGCTTTTGACTCGGTCTCACAACTTTAGGTTTGGCGGTGGCTTTGTGACTGTAGACTTCAGCTGCACTAGTCAGTTGAGTTGGACGGAGCTCCCTAGCATTCTTAGACTCCATCTCCATAGATAGGGCAATTTTGCATGCTATGTCAAACGTTAGGTTCGGAGTGTTCAGTAACTTGGACTGTGTGCGCTCATCCACCAGTCCACACACAAACTTATCTCGCAACACACGATCTAAAAATGTGCCGAAGTTACAATGCAAAGATAGGTTTTTAAGAGCTACAATGTACTCACTGATGGTCTCACTTTGTTTTTGGTTTCTGGTACCAAACTTATAGCTCTCTGTTATTTCTAATGGCTTTGGGTCAAAATGGTCCTCGAGTTTCTTGACAATATCTTCAAACGACGCATCCTTCACTTTCCCTGGCACGAGCAGGTTTGTCAACGTTCCGTAGACATCAGGCCCGATCTCCGTTAGAAAAATTGCTTTCTTACGTTCACGAATTACTTTATTTTGAGTTTGAACATTCTCATCTGCATCTTCGGTCTCAATAATGTTATTGGCCCAAAAAAAAACATCTCCGTCCACTCAATGTAAGAACTGAATGGTTCGCGAGCTCGGTCATACACGCCGAGGCTTCCGATGAATCCCGTAGGCGCGGCCATGATTGTCCCGATCCCGTCGAACAGTGACTGAGCACGCTACCTGTGTACTTGTGAGAATCAACGCCGCTGTTGCTGTGTATACAGACACACGAAGGCGAACCACAGCCGATTCTGCATCAGCATTAACAGTAAAACATCGCAAATTCACCTTAAACTTGACCACTTGAAGGCTGAACACCGTGTCCTTCCATGATCCCTAAAAATGGCTTTGGGATCCCATCCTCGTCGCCAAAAATGTAATATATGTGTGTAGAATAAATGAAGGACAGAGCCACGAGTTGCTAGTCAATGTGTTTGCTTTACTAGGCCTTGGGAACTGAGCATGCTCATACTAAACCATGTGATAAACCATGTGATAATACATTACAGTGGTAGCGAGGGGGAAATATAAAACAAACAACACCTTAATGTTCATGGATACAACAAAAATCAATCTTTATGATATCAAACTATCTTGTGCAATTCATATTCTTTTGAATTTGCCAAATTATCCACAAATTATGCAACCAAATCAGTCTCTTATGTAACATCGTTTGGCATAAGGCAACATTGTTACTTAATTTATTTAATGAATTTCAGAGGCCACAAGCGGCCATTTTACTTTTGATAGATGAGGGAGGGCGGGTGGGAGGAAATCAGATTTTACACAGCAAAGAACAGTGGCAAAATTTAAAAGCATTTAGCATCCATCTGCGTGCAGCAATACAGCATCATTTCAAGAGAAAAAGCCTCATCTCTAAATCATCTAAACTGCAGAGAGATTACAACAACATCTACAGGAGGATTCAGGTAGCAATAAACTTCCCTAATTTTCAAGTATAATTAACCAGGCCTCTTTAGTTCAATATATTATCATAGTATACTCTATGTACAGGCTAAAATTCAGGAGGGCGATACACATACATTTAGCTTGTAAAAAAAAATTGTTGCATTTCTTCGCTTCATAGAGATTCCGACAGTTTTTCAAAGCTGAGCACACAGCTCATTACATTTGCATACCAGACAAACCTATTTTTAACACCTTTAAAATGCTTCATTTTATTTGCAGTGCTGCATTGAATAGGTGTGAAAGCATATCTATTTAACATAACTATTGAAATGCAGGTGTTCTTCAGAAACGTTCCTTATCATTCAGCCAGTTTTTGCAATTTCAGCACGGTAGTGTTTTTTAATAATCTGTATAATTTGCTCAGCAACATTCTCCTGCGATCTCTCTTGCTGCCTGGACCTATGTTAAAATCAGACCTTTCCACTACTCTGGCGCAGAAAGTCCAGTTTTCTCAGTATAGAATAATAAAATGGCCACTTTCAGCCTCTGAAAAAACCAGCAACGTAGAAACCAAAGCCTGGAAATTACTGCTGGGGATATTAGTGGGCAAGTGCTCAATGCATTACGTGACATTCCACCGGCCAGCATTTTAGTAGAGGCGCTAACTCATTTAAAATAAAAACAGTTTAATGCCTGCATAAAAGTGCTGAACACAGGAATGCCAAACATGAATTACCAGTTTACAACCTTTGGCTGCTAGAGGTTGTTACAGTTTTGGACTATACCCTCAGCAAACCTGACACCTCCCGCTGAGGTGAAAATAAAAATGGCAAACTTGACAGCAGATCAGCAGCTAGACATTGATATTTTTAAACCAAAGTTTAGAGTTCAAGGATCATTAATTATTTAACTGCAATTGTCGAGAACCAGGGGTCACAGTCTCAGAATAAGGGGTCGGCCATTTAGGACTGAGATGAGGAGAAATTTGTTAGGGAGTAGCTGCCAATCAAATCATTAAAGTTTTATGTCAGTTTCATTAAGACAATGCCACAAATATACAGCATGTAGCACTGGCTTTAAATAGAGTGGTTCAAATTAGAAATAAAACTGACAGAAAATAATAGCTGTAATAAGTAAATCTGAGGGCATGATGTTTTAGAACATAATGCTCATCACAATGTATAAATTAATTGATTTTGGTGCAAATATAGCACACCATAGTTTTACAGAACTGAAGGAGGCCATTCGGCCATCATGTCTGTACCTACTCTTTGCCAGAGCAATCCAAACCTAATCCCGCTCTCTTGCTTTCTCCCCATAGCCTTGTATCTCCATCCGCTTCAAATATTTCTCTACTCTTTCCTTTGGCCTTTATTACAAGAGGATTTGAGTATAAGAGTAAAGATGTCTTACTGCGATTATAGGCCTCAGCTAGAGTACTGCGTGCAGTTCTGGTCACCACATTACAGGAAAGATGTGATTGCACTAGAGAGGGTACAGAGGAGATTTACAAGGATGTTGCCAGGAGTAGAGAAGCTTAGCTATGAGGAAAGATTGGATAGGCTGGGTCTGTTTTCCTTGGAACAGAGGAGGCTGAGGGGAGACCTTATTGAGGTGTATAAAATTATGAGGGGCATAGATAAAGTGGATAGAAAGGACCTATTTCCCTCAGCAGAGGGGTCAAAAACCAGGGGGCACAGATTTAAAGTATTTGGTGGAAGGTTTAGAGGGGATTTGAGGGGAAATTTCTTCACCCAGAGGGTTGTGGGGGTCTGGAACTTACTGCCTGAAAGGGTGGTAGAGGCAGGAACCCTAACCACATTTAAAAAGTACTTGGATGTGCACTTGGGATGCTCTAACCTACAGGGCTATGGACCAAGAGCTGGGAAGTGGGATTAGGCTGGATAGCTCTTTGTTGGCCGGCGCGGACACGATGGGCCAAAATGGCCTCCTTCCGTGCTGTAACTTTCTATGATTCTATGATATAGGGCCCTGGTGAGACTACACCTGGAGTATTGCGTACAGTTTTGGTCGCCTTACCTAAGGAAGGATATACTTGCCATAGAGGGAGTGCAATGATGGTTCACCAGACAGATTCCTGGGATGGGGGGATTGTCCTATGAGGAGAGATTGAGTAGACTCGGCCTATATTCTCTAGAGTTTAGAAGAATGAGAGGTGATCTCATTGAAACATACAAAATTCTTACAGGCCTTGACAGAGTCGATGCAGAGAGGATGTTTCCGCTGGCTGGGGAATCTTGAACCAGGGGTCACAGTCTCAGAATAAGGGGCCATTTAGGACTGAGATGAGGAGAAATTTCTTCACTCAGAGGGTGGTGAATCTTTGGAATTCTCTACCCCAGAGGGCTGTGGAGGCTCAGTCGTTGAGTATATTAAAAAATGAGAAGTCGCACAACACCAGGTTATAGTCCAACAGATTTATTTAAAATTACAAGCTTTCGGAGCTGTTGCCCCTTCGTCAGGTAGAGTTACAATGAGGGAATCTACAATATTTCACAGTATATAAACACCGAAAGCAATTTGTCTGCAGAGATACAATCTTTCAGGGAGGCCTTACATCAAAGGCACACCAGAGCACAGCCAAGACAATGAGATGGGTGACAGGGGGTTCCAACATGTCAAATCCTGCCGTCTGCAGTTGAGCTTTTAACTTTTTTTTTCGGTGTGTGTTTTTCTTTTAAAAACTGGAAAGACAGACCAAAAAAAAAGTTAAAAGCTCAACTGTAGACAGCAGGATTTGACACGTTGAACCCCCTGTCACCCATCTCATTGTCTTGGCTGTGCTCTGGTGTGCCTTTGATGTAAGGCCTCCCTGAAAGATTGTATCTCTGCAGACAAATTGCTTTCGGTGTTTATATACTGTGAAATATTGTAGATTCCCTCATTGTAACTCTACCTGACGAAGGGGCAACAGCTCCGAAAGCTTGTAATTTTAAATAAATCTGTTGGACTATAACCTGGTGTTGTGCGACTTCTCATTTTTGTCCACCCCAGTCCAACACCGGCATCTCCGCATCATGAGTATATTCAAGACAGAGATCGACTGATTTTTGAATATTAAGGGAATCAAGGGATATGGGGATAGTGCAGGAAAGTGGAGAGGAGGTAGAAGATCAGCCATGATCTTATTGAATGGCGGAGCAGGCTCGGAGGGCCAAATGGCCAACTCCAGCTCCTATTTCTTATGTTCTTATGTTTTTAAAAGATGCACTTTCTGTGAAAGTTCCAAACTCTCTCTAACAAAATGCCTCTTCTCACTCTTTTCGTACAATTTTGAATAAATGACCACTTGCTATCGACCCAACAATTGTCTCCCCCTATTCACCCTATCGAACCCCTTCACAATTTAAAAAAACTTGGGCCGGAATTCTCCCATCAAAAAGCGGGTGGGTTTGGAGTGTGGGGGCAGTTAAATTGTTAAAAATGTGAATCCCGACCTGATCCCGCTTCCAACCCGCCCACTTCCGGTTTTCCCGGAGGCGGGGCGGGCAGCCAACCCGCTCTCAGGGGGCATTACCATAATTTAAATATTGTAATGAGGCTGGAAGCCTCTATTTTCCCCACCATTTTGTTTTTAACTGCCTGGGACAGGTTTTACACAATTCCTGAAACCCGGCAGTTAAACAGAGGCGGGGGCTGCTGCATCCAGGAAGTAAATGGCTTTATACCTACCTCCTGGATCCAGCGGCCTGAGCATACCCAGCACCCGCGATCGGAGACCCCCCCACGGCCTCCGATCACCTTCCCAGGCCTCCCCCTTCCACCCCCAGGCCTCCCCCCCTCCAACGATGATGATGAGGCCGGCCCCAATCCTCCGTCCCCCCCCCCCGCGATCCCTGATACCCCCCAAGCGATGCCGACCCCCCGCAATCCCCTCTTGCCTGCCGATCCCCAACCTCCCCGATCACCCGCTGATCCTGAAACCACCCCCACCCCCGCTCTCCTCTACCCCCCCTCCCGCCGATCCCTCCCCCGGACCGACCCCCCGCAATCCCCTCTTGCCTGCCGATCCCCAACCTCCCCGATCACCCGCTGATCCTGAAACCACCCCCACCCCCCGCTCTCCTCTACCCCTCCTCCCCGATCCCCAACCCCCCCTCCCGCCGATCCCTCCCCTGGACCGACCCCTCGCAACTGAGGCCTACCTGCCCGCAGCCTGCCAGCCTCTCAAGCTGGCTGGCTGCGGGAAGGATTCCGAGGCCTCACATTCAAATCAGGCCCGCCTCGGAGGACTTTTAAATCTCAAACCCGACCCCGACCCGCCTCCATAGAATCATAGAATGGCTACAGCACAGAAGGAGGCCATTCGGCCCGTCGAGCCCGTGCCGGCTCTCTGCAAGAGCACTTCAGCTAGTCCCACTCCCCTGCCCTTTCCCCATAGCCCTGCAAATTTTTTTCCTTCAGGTACTTATCCAACTCCCTTTTGAAAGCCACGATTGAGTCTGCCTCCACCACCCTTTCCAGATCCTAACCACTCGCTGCGTAAAAATGTTTTTCCTCATGTAGCCTTTGGTTATTTTGCCAATCACCTTAAATCTGTGTCCTCTGGTTCTCAACCCTTGCACCAATGGGAACAGTTTCTCTCTATCTACTCTGTCCAGACCCCTCATGCTTTTGAACACCTCTATCAAATCTCCTCTCAACCTTCTCTGCTCTAAGGAGAACAACCCCAGCTTCTCCAGTCTATCCACGTAACTGAAGTCCCTCATCTCTGGAATCATTCTTGTAAATCTTTTCTGCACCCTTTCTGAGGCCTTCACATCCTTCCTAAAGTGCACCCTCCAGAATTGGACACAATACTCCAGTTGAGGCTGAACCGGTGTTTTATACAGGTTCATCATAACTTCCTTGCTTTTGTACTCTATGCCTCTATTTATGAAGCCCAGGGTCCCATATGCTTTTTTAACCGCTTTCTCAACCTGCTCTGCCACCTTCAATGATTTGTGCACATATACCCCCAGGTCTCTCTGTTCATGCACCCCCTTTAGGATTGTATCCTTTAGTTTATATTCCTTCTCCTCGTTCTTCCTAGCAAAATGTATCACTTCGCACTTTTCTGCGTTAAATTTCATCTGCCACGTGTCCGCCCATTTCACCAGCCTGTCTATGTCTTCTTGAAGTCTATCACTATCCACCTCACTGTTCATTATACTTCCAAGTTTTGTGTCATCTGCAAATTTTGAAATTGTGCCCTGTACACCCAAGTCCAAGTCATTAATATATATATATATATATATATATATATAAATAAAGAAAAGCAGTGGTCCTAGTACCGACCCCTGAGGAACACCACTGTATGCCTTCCTCCAGTCCGAAAAACAATCATTCACCACTACTCTCTGTTTCCTGTCACTTAGCCAATTTTGAATCTATGCTGCCACTGTCCCTTTTATTCCATGGGCTTCAACTTTGCTGGCAAGCCTATTATGTGGCACTTTATCAAATGCCTTTTGGAAATCCATGTACACCACATCAACCGCATTGCCCTCATCTGCTACCTCATCAAAACCCACCCATTGCTGGGTTTAACGGAGGTGGGACAGGGGGTGGGCAACCAATCCGCTCCCAGAAGGCGGGTTGGCCACTTAAATATTATAATGATGCTGGGAGCCTCACATTTAACCTGTCTTTCCAGTATAACCCTGGCTGACTGGGTTTCCCGGGCCGCGGGAAACTCGGCAGCTCAAGGGAGGCAAGGACAGCTTCGTGGAAGAGTTAAGTGCCTTTCCAGCACTGCTTGTGGAGCAGGAGCAGGAGTGCTTCCATCCGACCCCCCCCCCAAGCTTACTTTCTTCCCTGCCATCGGACATCCCCCCACCCCCATCAATGGACCCCCCACGGGGGTAGGGATCAGAACTCCCCGGACCCCCCTCCATGCTCCCACTAATGGGGCAGCAGGCTCCTTACCTGCTCCTGGGGCTGCGGCGTGCTCTGGAATGCTCCCCGCCCACCAGGGAGCCAAGCCTGTCAATCAAGCTGACTTCCGGGCGGGGATCCTGTAGGAAAAAAAGACGCACACTGTGGAGGTCAAACTCCTCCCCACCCCGCTTACGAAACCTTCCCCTGTCAATATCGGTGCCATATCTTCTGTGAAATATGTTGTGCTACTGTTTATCACCACAACACCCTCACAAGGCATGATATCTCTCAGTACTTTTCCATTTTACTGCTGTTACATCCCCTATTCCAGTTACATGCTACAACAACTTCCAACTTCACAAGACAATCTAGAGAACAAGTCCACAGCCTGCTTTTACACAATCACTTTGGTTAAGGATTGGGATTGGATTGTTTCTGTCAGAGATTCATAATGGAATTCAACATCTTCTCCCAGGAGTTACTTCAATGCAGAGTGAAGCTTGGCAGTAAAATGGGCAGCCAACCCGAACTCGCCCATTTCCTGCCTGCCGCATTCGGTTAAAATGATCACCTATATTTCAGGGCTCTACTGACCGTGGATGTGTGCTGGAGGACTGGAGAGTGGCCAATACAGAATCCATTTTTAAAAAGGCAGACAGAGGCAATCTGGATAATTACAGGCCAATTAGTTTAACATCTGTGATAGGGAAATTTTTTAGAGTCCCTAATTAAGTATAAAATTACCATGTATATTGATAAAGAGAAAATAGTTAGAAGTAGCCAAAACAGATTTTAAAAGGGACGACTGTGTCTGTCAAACCTCATAGAATTCTTCAAGGGGGTAACAGATATCATAGATGTAGGAAATGCAGTGGATGTGGTGTACATGGACTTTAGGAAAGTCTTTGAAAAGACATCACATGGGAGATTACTGCAGAAGATGAGATGCCAACCTGCCGGAGCTACAAGGCAGGTCTACTTGCATGGTAAACAGCATGCTATGAATAGAAAGAGCTATGCGGTCCTGCTACCAACAGATCAAGTCAAAGGTCTGCAACCAAAGAACACCCAGTTGTGAAAGGTGGTGGACCATTAAGCAACTGACAGGAGGTGGAGGCTCCATGCACAATCCCATTTTCAATGATGGCAGAGCCCAGCATGTAAGTGCAAAAGACAAAGCTGAAGCATTTGCAACCATCTTCAGCCAGAAGTGCTGAGTGGATGATCGTTCTCGGCCTCCTCCCGAGGCCCCCACCATCACACACACCAGTCTTCAGCCAATTCGATTTGCTACACGTGATATCAAGAAACGGCTGAGCGCACTGGATACAGCAAAGGCTGTGGGCCCCGACAACATCCCGGCTGTAGTGCTGAAGACAGGTGCTCCAGAACTAGCCGCACCCCTAGCTAAGCTGTTTCAGTATAGCTATAACACTGGCATCTAGACCTCATTACAGCTTTGGTCCAAACATGGACACAAGAGCGGAATTCTAGAGGTGAGGCGAGAGTGCTTTTGAAATCAAGGCATCATTCGACTGAGTGTGGCACCAAGGAGCCAAAGTAAAACTGAAGTCACTGGGAATCAGGGAGATAACTCTCCAGTGGGTGGTGTTATACCTTGCAAAAAAGGAAGATGGTTGTTGGGAGGCCGGTCACTCTCAGCCCCAGGACATCGCTGTCGGAGTTCCTCTGGGAAGCATCCGAGTCCCAACTATCTTCAACTGCTTCATCAATGACCTTCCAGCCATCAAAAGATCAGAAGTGAGGCTGTTTGCTCATGATTGCACAGTGTTACGATATAGCCCTAGAGTGAGTGATGTCAAAATAAGTGTTTAAAATACTGGGACAGGATAGATAGAAGCAGACTGCTTCGGGTAGTTGAGGGGCTGAGAACAAGGGGCCATGGTTACAAGATTAAATGTAACAGATTACAAGAGAGAGCAAGAAAAACATCTTTACACTGAGAGTTGTAATGCTGTGAAATTCAATTCCAGGGCTGAGGCAGAAACTATAGCTGAGAATGTCCTCGGAGCTGCTCCCAGTCCGCTGACATAACTACACCGGAGGTGCGGCAGAAACACCACGTTGGACAGGTGGATGAAGAAAAAAGGAGATGATGGAATAGCGGAATAGGGTGAGTAAATGGGATTAGGACTATTTACTCATGTGGAGGGTAAACGCCGACGTAGACTGGTTGGGCCGAATTGCCTGTTTCCATGTTGTAACTTTTATGTATTTCTATGTAATGTCCTTCAGCGAAGGGAGCCTGCCACCTCTATCCAATCTGGCCTACATGTGACTCTAGTCCCACACTATGTGGTCAACTCTTAATCCCTTCAGAGGAATTATTTGGGCAATAAATGTTGTGTTGCCATTATTCTAAGATTAAGTTTTTTTTAAACTACGCAATAAGTGTTAATTAGTGAAGCTTCGCTTTTTTTTTAATGTGTCTTAAGGTTCTGATTTGAATATTTTCCCTAGTATTTTTAGTGCAGAGTTAATCAACATGGCCAGATGTCGGACTGTTGACTGTAGAATCATAACATCTGATACATTAGCATATCTCTGCTTGCTCCCTCTTCCTTTGCTACGCAGTCTCTAAGCACATTAATGGTTAGTTTTATCCATTATTCTTCAAGGAATTGCTGATCTTCCAATGTAGAATGAAATGGCAACAGAATTAGCTTGGCAAGAACATATCTATACTCAGCGATTCAGCCAAGTCGGAGTTTCATTGATCTATTATTACAGCAAGTTTGCCAAGTTTCTAAGAATATCCAGGAGGTTTGTGAAAATTGTTCCTACATTCTGGATTATAACCAACGAATTATCCTTCAGCTCTACTTTTAATTCTATCCGAGTCCTCATGGATTGTCCCATCTCTGGCAGTAACCCTGATAATTTAGTCAAATTTGATGCTCAAATAATAAAATATTGATCTGAAAGGAGGCAGCTCCTGAGAACCATTGTGCAAAAGCAAATGAAGGAAAATAATAGTCTTTTCCCTTCTCCAGAGGAAAATCTCTGAAATCAGAATGTTGGAAACCCATTAAAAAATGGCAAACAAATAAAAAAATTATCCACGGAGAAAACAATGGTGTCATTACAGGCACAGAACAACAGCAACGATGCCAGACAACAAACAACAGCATCTATACAACTCTAAATGCATCAACTGCCTTGTCAGCTGTGGCTCAGTGGGTAGCACACTCACCTCGCGAATCAGAAGGTTGTGGGTTCAATTCCCACTCCCAGGGACTTGAGCACAGAAAACTCGGCTGACACTCCAGTGCAGTACTGAGGGAGTGCTGCACTGTCGGAGGTGCCGTCTTTTGGATGAGACATTAAGCTGAGCCCCTGCCTGCTCTCTCAGGTGGGGATGTAAAAGATCCCATGGCACTATTTCAAAGAAGAGCTGGGGAATTATCCCCAGTGTCCTGGCCAATATTTATCCCTAAAAACAGATTAACTGGTCATTATCACATTGCTGTTTGTGGGAGCTTGCTGTGTTGGCTGCTGGGTTTCCCACATTACAACAGTGACTACACTCCAAAAGTACTTCATTGGCTGTAAAGCGCTTTGGGACGTCCGGTGGTCATGAAAGGCGCTATATAAATGTAAGTCTTTCAATGTTTCAATTAAAAGCAACTCACACCAGGAATGATGCACTTTATACAGTCTAAACTCAGTATAAATTATGAGGCAGTTAATGCTAATAGATAGGTAATTATAGAATCATGCAGCACAGAAGAAGGAGGCCATTCGGCCCATCGTGTCTGTGCTGGCTCTCCGAAAGAGCTACCAATTAGCCTCACTCCCCTGCTCCTTCCCCTTCCCCATAGCCCTGCACATTTTTCCTTTTTAAGTATATATCCAATTCCCTTTTGAAAGTTGCTATTGAATCTGCTTCCAGCTCCCTTTCAGGCAGTGCATTCCAGAGCATCATAACAGCTGAGTAAGAAGAATTCTCCTCATCTGTCCCCTGGCTTTTTTTGCCAATTATCAAATCTGTATTATTGTAAAATTTGAATCACAAACTAGTACCTGTTTATAAGTCTCACATGGTTGTCACTTCTGTAAAAACTCTAACCAAACATTGTACAATCATAGAATCGTACAGCACGGAAGGAGGCCATTTGGCCCATCGAGTCTGCGCTGGCTCTTTTGAAGAGCAATCCAGTTAGTGCCGCTCCCTCGCTCTTTCCCCATATCCCTGCAATTTATTTCTCCTTCAAGGTGATTATCTAGTTACCTTTTGAAGGCTACTATTGAATCTGTATCCATCAGCCTATCAGGCAGTGCATTCCAAATCCTAACCACTTATTGCGTAAAAAAGCTTTTCCTCATGTCGCTTCTGGTTCTTTAGCAATCACCTTAGATCTGTGCCCTCTGTTTATCGACCCTTCAGCCAGTGTATAAGTAACATGTAACATTAAAACACATATGAAGGTGCAACTTGTATGCAAGATAATTTCAAGGGTCCCCAGTCTATGCCAATCCTACAGCTGGGTTAAGCAGGGGGGGGCGGGGAGGGTGTGGCGGGGAAAGGAGGGCGGAGAAAAGAAAAATCAGCTAACTTCCCCATGATCACTGTCCAATACTGTCTGCCGGTAACCGGGTGTGTGAATGTCAAGTGAGGACGGGATTGGGCTCAGCTGTAATACCCGTGATTGGATAGCCTGCTGACGCTTGCTGTCAGGCTCTCGCACATACAGAACGATCATATTGGTGAGAAACCAGAGGGTGACCACTCCCTGTGGGTGACCAATCCCAGTGAAGCTCCATACAAGCAAGAAGACAACATCCTCGAGAGAGCGAGGGGGAGGAGAGGTGTTGACAGAAAAGGAGGACGAAGACAGGTCATCTGATACGGGATCTAGAAATGGGGTTACTTGGAGTCCAGATAAAAAGCTCTGAATTAAATGTGGAAAAGCCAACATTACAATAAATACAAAAAGAAAATACTGCAGATGCTGGAAATCTGAAATAAAAACAGAAAATGCTGGAGATACTCAGCAGGTCAGGCAGCATCTGTGAAGAGAAGAACAGAGTTAATGTTTCAGGTTGATGACCTTTCGTCAGAACTGGAAAAAAGCAGGAAATGGAACAGATTTTTAAGCATAGCTTTCTATCCTATCACAGACCTTCCCTTTTATTCTTTCATCCCCTCCCCTCTTTCCCAGCCCCTACACTTGCTTAAAAATCTGTTCCATTTCCTGCTTTTTTCCAGTTCTGATGAAAGGTCATCGACCTGAACCGTTAACTCTATTTCTCTCTTCACAGATGCTGCCTGACCTGCTGAGTATCTCCAGCATTTTCTGTTTTTATTACAATAAATAGTCTCGTAATGCAATATTTAACAAACTAATGTCATCGATATGATTTTGTGCCCATTGACATGGAAATAAGGTGTAGAACAGTTCTAAATTTACCATCAGGTGCACTTACACATGAATCCTCTGCTAAGGTTACAGTGACCTACATAGAATGACAGATTCACATTATTAAAATTCTGCCGGGCAAAAATGGGAAGTAATTGATGATGTAGGGCATATTCGTAACACTTAACAGATACAGCTCTTGCAGACTTGTTTATTTGAGACATTGGAGTACAGAATCTTACAAAGGTCATTCAAGACATTCCAGCAACATCTAGGAGAATGCTAGGATTGAGACGAGGCCTCATACACACTTTATATTTACTACCTAGTTGTCTGTCCTTATCATGTCCTTGGACTAAGCTGCTTAAATTTATTGGGTTGATTGTTAACTTACCACCCAGGCGTAAAACTGGTGTTGCGAATGGGGCTCGCATTATAGAAGTTGCCCGTTTTACACCTCGGCAGCAAGTTGAAGATCTACCTCATTGGCGAGAAGTTTGCCTTTTTCGATGTTCAATTGATTTCAGCGTTCTGTAATGGGAATTCCTAGCGCGATGCTGCGGTGATGTCAACAAGCTGTCTAAGCAGCCAATCACACTGCTAAATTCGCACAGAAAGAAAACCGGGAAACGAGAAGCTGCTTTTATCCGGACTTTTTAAAAATGTTACGGAGAGCATAGTAAAGATTGGGGATAAGGTAGAAGCTGAAATATCATAAAACTTTTTTTAAAATTGTTTGTAAAGTTTTTCAAAAATTGTAATTTTTATCATAATGGAGAAATTTGACACTCCACAAATATAAAAATTAGTCTTTCAGGGCCAGAATGTTTGTTTACCAGTCAATATGCTGTTAAAACCCCAGTTACACCTATTCCAAGAAGGCTTAACATTTAATGGGGTATTTAAGAGAGATATTAGCACGGAAAAGCTCAAGTTTTCATCAGTTTCACTGATTACACTGATTGCCAGCTGTGGTGGGGGTGGGGGGGCGTGTCCATAGCGCAGCCAGTGTCGAAGCAGTGAATGGCTGACCACAACTTAAGGATTACCGCGTTTAGATGCGCATGCGCTAAATCCTGAAGTTGTGATCAGTTTCAGAGGGTGAACGCTGGTAGTTCGCTATCATTACCCACCGCAAATTCTGGGCCATTGTCTTTGGTTCCAATTTATTAGACTAGCTATGGGGTCTAGAAATTGGGTTGCAGAACCAGCTGAGTTGTAAGTTCTAGAGAGAGAAACCCCCGTCTCCCCTCCCACCCTCACCATTAGTTCATTTTCCCTTTCTCCCTCCAGCTGCTAGAGATCGCAACGTAGATTTGTCATCATCACTGCCAGGGCAATAATCTGGTGAACTGAATCGCCTGCCATTTATAGAATATTGTATCATAAGCAAAGAACATTAGAATTAGGAGCAGGGGTAGGCCATACAGCCCCTCGAGCCTGCTCCGCCATTCAATAAGCTGATGGCTGATCTTTGATCTCAACTCCACTTTCCCGCTCGATCCCCATATCCACTGACAGCTGAGGTGGCCCCACCCCCAATTTTTAAACTGCTGGTTGGCCGTTTTTCAAGTGCAAAACGGGCGGCCGTGAGTTGAATCTCTCTCCCTCCCCCCCAGGTGTCAGTAAATCCTAAGGGCTAGAAATTCGTTATAGCTGAGGAATGGGCAGTGTTTAGACTAAAAATGGCAAATTAGCACCAGGTGAAAATCATCCAGACTGCACGCAAAATTCGTCCTCACTCCTCATTGAAATGATTGGAGCCATAAATCTAGTCTAAAAACCCAAGCTCATTGGTGTTACACTGAAAAGATGGACCAATATCGGGTGTAGTCTAAATGCAAGTAATGATTGCCACAGGCTTTTTTCACTGCTTAAAGGGGAGGTCCTATGATGCTGCAGCACCTCATTCCCAGCATTGTTGGCTGTGCAGCTGCCTCAACAACCATAAAAAGGAGGACAAGGAGAAGGAGCACTTATTTACAAATCCTGATGGCAGATTGCCGCCCCAGGGAAGAGAGCCCGCAGGTTTTCCCATGAAGCTTTGGTTTTAGCAGTGGAGAGAAGGCGGCCGGTCCTGTACCCAACAACTGGCAGGAGGCCCTCGCTATAAGTCTGCCGTACTATGTGGGGGGAGGTGGCACACCATATCACGGACAGCACTGTGGTCCCCAGGACCCACACCCAGTACAGGAATAACTTTAACAAGCTCGCACAGGTGGGCAGGGTGAGTGAAGGCTTCAACAAATGCTACATATCACCATCTGCTCCACAAGCTTCACACACTGCTCAATGCACCACACCCCCAGCACTCAGCCACCAACAATCTCTACCTAGCAACACTCACATCCACATCTCACACCTTGCACACAATGACAGCTATTCAACTATGGCAGGCACAAGGATCACTAGTTATTAGAATGCATGTGATTTGTGTGATATGTTTATGCATAAATTTATGAATAGTGTTTGGAATATTTTGTGGTCTCTCTCATTTCACCTTTGCGCCCAGGAGGACGCTGTGATATGGCATGACACAGGGATGGTATGATGGGGATGTGCAACAGGGATCTGGGGTTTCATTCATTCAAATCGGAGTCTGATGAACCGGTCACGGACCACCCGTCTACTGGCGCTAACGGGCAGCGCTAAGGGGACGAATTTTTCCCCCCTTGGATTCAAACAATTATACTTGGAAAGATTTAAAGAAAGCACCTTGCACATCTCAGAAACATTTAAAAACACGTCATGAGAAATGAATTAATTTGAAGTGCAGCAACTACTTTTTCAGTAGGAAAATGTGACAGCCATTTTGCATATAGCAAGATCTAACAAACAGAAGTGAAATGACTAAGTAGGTAATTTATTTTTGGTGATTTTATGCGAGAGAGGAGCATCAGTGAAGACACCAGAAGAACTCCCTGTCCTTCTTTAAATAATGCCATCTGCTCTTTAACATCAACCTGAACATGAAGTGGGGCCTCAGTGAATATTTCATCCAGAGTGAATATTTCATCTGACAATGCACCATTCTTTCCATATTGCAGTGTAGTTTGAGCCTAGAGTCTATATTCAGGTCCTAGAGTAGTGCTTGATGCCACAACCTTCTGATTTAGAGAGAAGAGTTCTAGCAACTGAGCAAAGCTTACAAGATTAAGCCAATATTGAATCTTAAAGGGGAGCAAAACCACACCAATGAAGTCAAAAGAGTGCCACATTACAATATGTGCATTTACTAATCTTTGATGTGACAAAATTTCTATAGCTGAAGAAACAGTTCATTGTATAAGTCTTAAGGACTTCTGTTTTCCTTCTGTGCATTTTGCACTGGACCATTAGAAATGCCAACGGCAACAAATATAGCCAGTGCATCTCCAGGAGCCACTGTAGCACTGTGGTCATGTGCATACGGCTCAAGTGTCCCCGATACTCAGACAACCTAATTCCAGTGCTGAAAAAGCTGCTTCTTCCTCCTGCACAGGCGCCACTGGTTTCTCAATGCAATGCTTTTCTTCTTTTTCTCAAGCAAGTAAATGCTATGGAGGTGGAGGTAACCCAGCCTGCACAAGGATTCTACTGAAACTATATTTTCACTGTTTCTGAAAGTGGGTAAAGTTTAGCTCCATGCCTCTCCTCCCTAGCATGAGCACTTACCACTGTCTGAGGAAGCAGGTGCAAGGATGCCTTTTGGTATCTGAAGACAATGATGCCCTGCTTTCAGAGGTGAACTGGAGCGGTATCGGCCCAGGCTGCTTTATGGAGCCTGGAGGGGCACTCCTGTCCTCCTGGTCCTACAAAGATCAAGAAGTACTTACCTTTGGGCTCCTCTGGCCTGGTACTCAGTCCGAAAATAGCTTTGGAGTCCTATTGACACCATAGGACAACGATTTAATGATCTAAATTAGCTGTTTGCCCTCTTCAGGAGGCTGCCTGGGGTGACTATTTAGAGGACTTCAGCAAAATGGAGACTGCCACAGCAATGGTGGCAATGTAGGCATTTCCTACATCACAACAGTGACAACACTTCAAAAGTACTTAATTGGCTGTAAACCGCTTTGAGACGTCCTGAGGTGAAAGGCGTTCTATAAATACAAGTCTTTTTTTTCCTCTTTCAATGGGGCGGTAAATTCTTCCCCACTATTTTCAAGGCACTACCACCCCATTTCCGCTGGGCAGGGGCCCTCAAAATTCTCCCCAGTACATCATATACCCCAGCACGATGTGCTAGCTCCCTTCAGGAGATGGACCTACTATTTGCAATGTTGTCATTCATGAATCATCTGGTCAGACTCCACTTGGGGAGATATTCATTACATTTCCTTGATAGTCACAACGTAATCTCTATTTGGCAAAACACATGCTCTTAAAACAACACAGCTTTGCATAATAAACCCCTCAGATATTTTCTGAATAAATGAATTTCCCAGATCATTTGTAACGAGCGCAAGCTTTGATAATAATCGAATGATCCCCCGTGGAGTTGCTCAATCAATAGGTTGGTTGATACCAGCTGCCATTTGATTAGTAATTACTCAGTATATTAAGTGAAATTGATCCGTAAGTATGATATTAAATTTACTTAATTGTCTCAAAGAACTACAGTGCTTTTAAGTTGCAGCAAGAAAATTACTTCCCCCCCCCCCCCCCATACAGGGTGTACTAGTCACATACATATACTGCTGGATTGTATAGGTATAGTGTATATTCCATAATAGATTCAATGGTTTAGTATATGTGTACTCCCTGAAGGATTCTATGGAGTATTTTGTGCACTTGATAAAGAGATTCAATATGTTACTGTATGTATACCATAAGGATTTTATTGGTAAACGTATGTATATTTATTGAAAGATTGTATTTTGCATGTATAGCCCCTGGGAGAGTGTATGGTTTACTGTGTGTCTATAGGATTATATAGGATGCATACTTAGTTATCCATCGTAAAACTTGCAAAATGGAACATGCTTTTCTCATTTTAGCAGTAATCTCATTAGCAGCTGCAGTAGCGTTTCTGAATGAAAATATGAATTATACAACATAGGATTACATAGGATATACGGCACAGAAACAGGCCATTCGGCCCAACCAGTCCATGTCAGTGTTTATGCTCCACTCGAGCCTCCTCCCGTCTTTCCTCATCTAAATCTATCAGCATAACCCTCTATTCCCTTCTCCCTCATATGCTTGTCTAGCCTCCCCTTAAATGCATCTATACTATTCGCTTCAACCACTCCCTGTGGTAGCGAGTTCCACATTCTCACCACTCTTTGGGTAATTGGATTTCTTGGTGACTGTCTTATATTGATGGCCTCTAGTTATGCTCTTACCCACAAGTGGAAACATTCTCTCTGTATCCACTCTATCAAAACCTTTCATAATTTTAAAGACCTCTGTTAGGTCACCCCTCAGCCGTTTTTCAAGAGAAAAGAGACCCAGCCTGTTCATCCTTTCCTGATATGTATACCCTTGCATTTCAGGTATCATCCTTGTAAATCTTCTCTGCACCCTCTCCAGTGCCTCTATATCCTTTTTATAATATGGCGACCAGAACCGTACGCAGTACTCTAAGTGTGTCAGTCAATCCTGTTTCAGTTAATTGATCAGAAAAGGCAGGAAAAGTCCCCACATAACAGGACTGGCTGCCCAAGTACTGCTTCTGTATATAATAGAACCGCCTGTCCCAATACTGACTATATATATATATATATATATATTTTATATATAACAGTAGTTGCTGACTGCATATAAAAACAGTCCAAATATATAACAGGACTCACTGTCTATGTAGAGACTCTGTATATAATAGATCTAACTGTCCAAATACTAACTCTGTATATAACGACTGAGGGGGCGAACTTGATTTTCGCCAGTAGTGCGAAAACAGGTTCATAGTAAATGGGCAGCCCGTGCTCAATTTCCATTTGGAAAAGAAAATCAGGCCTGGTGTAAAACTGGCTGCCGATTCGCCATGAGCCTGTTTCGTGCTACTCGCCGAGACCAATTTCAGCCCCGGTGAATACAAATACTAATTCTGTATACATTCTGAATGTGACCTGTATAATTCTTAACCTTGATGCCTTGACACTTGTGGAAAAAGGGGAGGAGGAGTAAATTCCATTACACTGACATCCCTCACCCGAGGGTAACATTTGCATCCAACCATGACATCAGCACAAATACAAAACAGGGCCAAGGCAGAACAGAGGCTTCAAATCCACCCCATCGCAACCAGAATTAGGATCAGGCTTGTTGCAACATGTATTCTGGTTTACAATACTACTCTTTGCTTCTTCTGAGGCCGGCTGAGTTCAGTGCCAGTGCCTCAGTGCCTCCATCTACTCAAAGGCTCAGCAGGGATGATCAATTTAGGAATAAATGTTAGGGCTAGTTTTTAAAATCAAATGACTCAGCTAGAGATGTGATACAAGAGCATAGGTCAGAGATAGAAAAGGCCAGAACTTCTTGGGACCAGGAAAGATTCACCAAAACAGCAAGAAACAGACCCCAGTGGTGCCATGAAGCTGGAGAAGGTTCATAAACCTGCACAAGGCTGAAGAGCGATCCTCTCAGTGACAAGACATCACCGTAAATAGCTTACACTTCTAACCAATTTAAGATAATTGACAGATGAAGTTTAATGTAGATAAGTGTAAAGTCATGCACTTAGGGATATGAAATAAGCAGAGAGATTATAGGATTAATGGGAGAATGCTGATGTAGTCACATGTGGAAAGGGATCTGGGAATCATAGTAAATAGATACCTCAGCACATCAAGCCAATGTCTGGCTACTGTCAAGAAAGTAAACGTGATATTAGGTTGTATAAAAAGAGGAATAGAGCATTCGCCTGGCTGCAGCTGCAGTATAAGTCACCTGTTTGAAAACTCTCACTACAGAAAGGATGTAGCTGAGCTGGAAGTGGTGTAGAGAAGGGTTGCCACCTTGAGTCAGTTTGATCGTGGATCCTGCCCTGCCACATATGGTCCATACACAAATGCCCACCCACTCTCCGGTGAGGCATTTCTTGGGCCCTTATTGCCACGTTAAAATCTAGGTGTGCCAGAAGTTCAGTCATTCTACTTTATGTTATGATAAGGCCCACAAACCACCACAAACATCAATTATTTCAGTGGAACGGTGCAGAAAAAAGATGCTGTCAGGGTTCTAAAATTCAACAAACTCTCGTGTTTTATGGAAGTTTGCATATTGGTATATTAGCAAAAGCTTACATTGGAACATAGGAACAGGAGTAGGACATTCAGCCCCTCGAGCCTGTTCCGCCATTTAATTAGAGCATTGCTGATCTGTATCTCAATCCCATTTATCCACTTTGGTCCAATATTCCTTGATAGCTTTACCTAATAAAAATCTATCAATTTCAGTCTTGAAAATTTCAATTCACCCAGCATCCACAGTCTTTTGGGGAGAGAGTTCCAGATTTCCACTACCTTCTGTGTGAAGAAGTGTTTCTTGATTTCACTCCTAAATGGCCTAGCTCTAATTATAAGATTATGCCCTCTTTTTCTGGATTTCCCCACCAGAGGAAATAGTTTTGCTGTATCTACCCTATTGAATCTTTTAAATCATTTTTAAACACCTCGATTAGATCAGCATTCAACCTTCTAAGTTCAAGGGAATACTAACTATGTTTATGCAACCTGTCCTCATAATTTAACCTTCTAAGCCTGGTATAATTCTGGTGAGTCTGACCTGTACCCCTTCCAAAGCCAATTATCTTTCCTGTGGTTCGATGCCCAAAACTGAACACTGTACTGCAGATGGGACCTGACAAAGGCTCTGTAACACAGGCACGATGGGCCGAATGGTCTCCTTCTGTGCTGTATCATTCTATGATTCGAACTGAAGCATTACTTCTGTAATGGACTAATGTAAGTCCATTAACTCAGCCTGTAGCCTCTGTGTTGATTAAGTGAACAGGGTATAGTTAATATCTTGTGCATTGTTTATGTGAATAAGTTCATTGCTTAAACTATCTAACAATTGATAAAGCACTGCCTCTGATTGCCACATCTATAGGCCTATTACTTGTTGCAAGGAGAAACTCCATGAGCTGGGACATGTGGGGAGATATTTTCAGCTGATCCTCATATGGAAGCAGATATTATGCGGCGAGTGTCTCACCTCCTGACTCCCCAAAGCCTTTCCACCATCTACAAGGCACAAGTCAAGAGTGTGATGGAATACTCTCCACTTGCCTAGATGAGTGCAGCTCCAACAACACTCAAGAAGCTCAACACCATCAGGACAAAGCAGCCCGCTTGATTGGCACCCCATCCACCACCTTAAACATTCACTCCCTCCACCACCGGCGTACCATGGCTGCAGTATGTACATAGAAGCATAGAAGATAGGAGCAGGAGTAGGCCATTTGGCCCCTCGAGCCTGCTCCACCATTTAATGAGATCATGGCTGATCATCCAAATTCAGTACCCTGTCCCTGCTTTCTCCCCATATCCCTTGATCCCTTTAGCCTTACGAAATATAGCTACAGTATCTCCTTCTTGAATATATTTAATGAATTGGTCTCAACTGCCTTCTGTGGTAGAGAATTCCACAGGTTCACCACTCTCTGGGTGAAGAAATTCCTCCTCATCTCAGTCCTAAATGGCTTACCCCTTATCCTTAGACTGTGACCTCTGGTTCTGGACTCCCCCGCCATCGGGAACATCCTTCCTGCATCTAGTCTGTCTAGTCCTGTTAGAATTTTATAAGTTTCAATGAGATCCCCTCTCATTCTTCGAAACTCTAGCGAATATAAACCTAATCGACCCAATCTCTCTTCATACGTCATTCCTGCCATCCCAGGTATCAGTCTGGTAAATCTTCGCTGCACTCCCTCCATGGCAAGAACATATTTCCTCAGATAAGGTGAACAAAACTGCACACAATACTCAAGGTGTGGTCTCACCAAGGCCCTGTACAACTGCAGCAAGACATCCTTGCTCCTGTACTCGAATCCTCTCGCTATGAAGGCCAACATACCATTTGCTTTCTTAACCGCCTGCTGCACCTGCATGCTTACCTTCAGCGACTGGTGCACAAGGACTCCCAGATCTCGTTGCACTTCCCCTTTTCCCAATCTATTGCCGTTCAGATAATAATCTGTCTTCCTGTTTCTGCCACCAAAGTGGATAACCTCGCATTTATCCACATTATACTGCATCTGCCATATCACCCAACCTGTCCAAATCATACTGGAGTTTCTCTGCATCCTCCTCACAGCACACACGCCCACCCAGCTTTGTGTCGTCTGCAAACTTAGAGATATTACATCTAGTTCCCTCGTCGAGATCATTAATATATATTGTGAATAGCTGGGGTCCTAGCACCGATCCCTGTGGTACTCCACTAGTCACTGCCTGCCACTCGGAAAAAGACCCGTTTATTCCAACTCTTTGCTTCCTGTCTGCCAACCAGTTCTCTATCCAAATCAGTACCTTACCCCCAATCCCATGTGCTTTAACTTTGCACGCTAATCTCTTATGCGGGACCTTATCGAAAGCCTTCTGAAAGTCCAAATACACCACATCCACTGTTTCTCCCTTATCTATTCTACCAGTTACATCCTCAAAACATTCCAGTAGATTAGTCAGGCATGATTTCCCTTTTGTAAATCCATGTTGACTTTGTCCGATCCTGTCACTGTTTTCCAAGTGCTCTGCTATTACATCTTTTAAAATGGACTCTAGCATTTTGCCCACTACCGATGTCAGGCTTACCAGTCGATAATTCCCTGTTTTTTCTCTACCACCTTTTTTAAATAGTGGGGTTACATTAGCTACCCTCCAATCCATGGGAACTGTTCCAGAGTCTATAGAATTTTGAAAGATGACCAGCAATGCATCTACTATTTCTAGGGCCACTTCCTTAAGTACCCTAGGATGTAGATTATCAGGCCCTGGGGATTTATCGGCCTTCAATCCCGTCAATTTCCCTAACACCATTTCCCTACAAATACTGATTTCATTCAATTCCTCCCTCTCATTAACCCTATGTTCCCCGACATCTCCGGGAGTTTATTTGTGTCCTCCTTTGTGAAGACAGAACCAAAGTATGTATTTAATTTGTCTACAAGATGCACTGCAGCATCTCGCCAAGGCTTCTTCGGCAGCACCTCCCAAACCCACGACCTCTTCCACCTAGAAGGACAAGGGCAGCAGGCGCATGGGAACACAACCACCTCCAAGTTCCCCTCCAAGTCACACACCATCCTGACTTCGAAGTATATCGCCGATCCTTCATCGTCGCTGGGTCAAAATCCTGGAACTCCCTACCTAACAGCACTGTGGGAGTACCTTCACCACACGGACTGCAGCGGTTCAAGAAGGTGACTCACCACCACCTTCTCAAGTCCAAAAATGTGCGGGTTAGGTTGAATTGGCTATGATAAATTGACCCTTAGTGTTAGGGGGGGATTAAATATGTGGGGTTATGAGGATAGGATGGGATATGTTAGGGGGAATTAAATACGTGGGGTTACAGGGGTAGGGTTGGATCTGTGTACTGTGGGGATTAAAGCAGGGACAGGGTACTGGATTTGGATGATCAGCCATGATCGTATTGAATGGTGGAGCAGGCTCGACGGGCCGAATGGCCTACTCCTGCTCCTAGATTCTATGTTTCTATGTTTTAACTAGGGATGGGCAATAAATGCTGACCTTGCCAGCGACGCCCAGATCCCATAAACGAATTTTAAAAAAAGCCTCTGCCACACAAACTCGGAGAGCATGCCCTGCCCCTAACTCTGACTCCCCCCCATCTGCCTTCTCTTCCAGGCAGTCCAGCATAATGCGAATAATTACAGCTGTCACATATGGACCGAAAACGTCTTACATCCTCTCCCCCACCAGCTGTTCATGAAGTTATCGATGAAGTGAGAAGTCAATCATCCTCCTCCTGAAATTCTGCTTTGCAAATAATGCTGCACGTACCAGTGGTCTGGACTGTAAGCCATGCTGGCCAGCTAACAAAGAGCACAAGGCAATCATCAGGTACTGGATCGGTAACACCCTCAATATTAACATGGCGGTGAGGTGCAGTTAATTCATGGCTTCCTTAAGCTGGTGCTCACGGAGAGAAAAATAACTGAAGGATAAGAGGAAACATTGCTTAAAAAATCTGAACGATGTTCGTTGAGATCCCAAGAGAAATGAGTTTTGTTACTTTTCCTGACTAGATCCTCTAACACATGGTAAAATGTGCTCGCTGATTCAGCACCATAAATATATATACATATACACACTTCAGGATGCATCCTCACATAGAACCAAACTAAAATGTGCAGCCCCAGATCTGTAGCAGGGATGTGATCATAGGATTCTGTCATAACATCTGAGTGTCATCTTCAGGGAGAAGATACTCTGATGCTTACTATGGATGTGATACATGTGCAGCGCACGAGAGAGTATTGTTTTGTGGACAATGAGGAGCTAAATCTACGGGCAGAATAAGAATGTACTTATTTATTTCAGGCCCATAAAGTCTGGTTGAGTCCTATATGAAGTGCAGGCTAAAGTATCCCTTTCAAAGTATGCACATCACTGACTGAAAACCTCAAAAGGCCATTGTGATATCACCATTACAAAGTAATATTGTCACATGACCCTCAATAGGGTATAACAAAAGAATTATTTTGCAATTCTAATGCAGGATTATTAAGGAATTAAGAGCCCTGTATACATGAATATTAATCATGAATATCAATGAACATTTACCTATCTTTGAAATCGTGCTGTCGTACACTATTTAACATTTCCTCTACAAAGTCTAAACCCTGCAAAAATAAACACCAGTGACCTTTCCCCTGTGTTTATTTTCATCCATCAGAAGCTTTGGTTCTTTTCATTGTGAGATATAAAAATCAATCGTGTTTTTTCTTTTGTAAAATCGGTAACATTAAAGCAATGCTTCCTTTGCACAGCCAGCTAATGCTCAAAGTCTGCCTCACAAGATCTACACCCTCATATTCTGTTTGATCACACTTGGTTTGATGTGCTCCTTTTTAATTCATAGAGGGTTGTTAACTGCCATGTGACCAGTTGCTTACTCTGCGTAACCTTTTCACGGAGAAACATTATAACACTACCTCAATGTTAACCTTCTTCAAAAGACACGGAGCAAGAGGACTAACCACTTTCAAGAGGACAAGCTGAGGCTTACCTGATTGTGAAGAGGGGCTAGAAAATGTTGAATGCTTCATTCAATGGAACCACAAAGTACCTCAACTGCCCATCGTGGGCTATACTGCTACCTGAGGCAATATGTTTAATGTTTACACTGCTCTTCAGCGGTGCCATGCTGGATACCATTTTCCGGATTTCTGCTCTCCGCAAGGAGCCCAGACACCTGCTACTTGCCAGCCTCCTCATAAGTGATCTGGTCTATTTAAGCCTGCTGATGGCCACAACAGTGATGTGGGCAGCTGTCATCAACATGCCCACACTACTGTGCCTCATCAATTACATGCTGGTCTTCTCCAGCTTCATTAGCGGCTTCTTCACCGTTACTGCTATGGCTGTGGACAAGTACATTGCAATCTGCTGGCCTCTGCACTACCGCTCCATTTGCACGCCTGGAAAGACTCAGAAGGTCATTATCCTCATGTGGGCTTTAGCTACGCTGTACCCGTTGGTATGTCTGCTGATGCTTCTAGTAGCTGGATCTCCCACACTGGTCATGGAATCCTTTCGCTGTGTCTTTCCTCCAGTTGAAGAAGGTATTCTAGAAACATCCTTTGCTTTATTTCAAATCCAGCAAGCTGTACTCGCTCTCACCTTCCTGGCGAGCGGAGTGACCATAATATTCTCTTACTGCATGATATACAAAGAAGCCCGTCAGACTTCTCCTAAAGTGCGTGCACGCAAGACCGTGCTCCTTCATGGCCTTCAGCTTTTCCTTTATTTCATACCTGTCGCGAACTACATTATATACTCCAACCTGGTCAAAAATAGGGCAGTCAAAGTGCAAGTCATAGCCCAGCTCCATTTGATCAACATCTCCCTTTTCTCTGTCTTGCCTCGGTGCCTGTGCCCAGTGGTGTTTGGGCTGAGAGCTAAAGAGCTTTACCATCATGTGAAGAGGCGTCTCTGCAACCCAAATCGGGTCGCACCTCAACCAGACTCAACAGAATTCAAAACATATCCAAACTAAATCCAAAAGCTGAGCAGAAATTTGCAGCCAGCTCGAGGACACCTCTATCCCCGACTCTTCCTGACTATCTTAATCCAGTATATTGCAATAGGAATTGTTGAGAGAGTAAGTTTGCATATGCCAGAACATACTGAGAAGTATTTTAGTAATTTTGTACTGCACTTGTAGAAACGTGAATGCTTTGTAGGCAGCGCTTTTGATTCGATTAATCTTTTAAGAAAATTCTCGGGTATGTGTGACATATGGAAGAAGATCTAGAAGAAATTGTAACAAGATGACAATTGTGTGTTAATACAGTATTAGAATATTTTCAGTTACTGGTCTTTGAAATGTCGAATGATCTTCGCCCAGATAAGCTGTGGAAATATGAAATCTGAATACATGAAAATCTGAAGTAGCCTTTAAGCAGCAGAAGCAGTGGTACGGCTCCTATACCCTGACAATGCTTCCCTTGTTGGTGTTTGTTTCAGTGGAATACTCTAAGATTAGGTTAAATCTTTAAATTTAATGCAAGATAATCACATTTATCTCATTGGTGGCTTTGGAATGACATTTTATGTTCAAACACAGGGGTTTACAGTTTTAGGACAATTACTTTTCCCTTCGGACATACAAATATCAGCTCATGAAGCTGACCCCTTCAAAACATTTCTAACAAGCTCAGATCATTATGCAAATAGATTGAAATTTGGAGGCTGAATTATGGTATGTAAGGTTTGAGCAACCACTCCCCTCCCTGAGCCTGCTAGTGATATGAAATTCTCATACAAATAATTAAACAACATGTTGTCGTAATTCATAGAAATAATGTATCATAACAGTCTCTATGAGCTATACTATTTAAACAGTTAGGGAATATCGTTATGCTTAAATGGGTAATTTACTAATATTTTTAAGCAAATTTAAAAAACTCTTAAATATAAAAGGATACATATGTACAGGAAATGATATATATGCTCAAACCTCACATCCCATAATTCAATATATATTTGGTTTATGCTTCCCCTGATCCAAATTGAAATGCTTCCGCACTCAAGGCTTGCTAACGTTTCATGAGATTTCAAAGGCTCAAATATGGATGTACCTAATCTTTCAGTCTTCTAAAATTGAGCGGCAATATGTCAACAGGGCTCAAAAAATGTCATCTATGTGCCGCTGAGGTAGATGGGATAATGAGCAGCTATAGTTAAAAGCATTCTGTGGATTTGCGTTAAATATAAATGTGGCTGTTGGGTTCATTTAGACTTCAAAAGATGGCACTTCTGCCACAGAAGAGAAAAAGATGGCTTGGGAGACAGTGGTTGGCCACTCCTGATCTATTCATTATACAGAATACTCACCAGTAAACGTGATCTATGCACTGTAGAGTCATCCGTACTAGTTTTTAATGGAAGGAAAGTGAGGGTCTGGGCAGTCAGGCTGGGATGAAGTGAGGGAGGCTGAGACCAGGAGGAAGCTCACGGCTGGAAAGTTGGCACACAGGGTTGGCAAAGGGGGACCAAGGGCTGAGGGGTAGGCTTGAGGTCAAGGAGTACTCATGGGGGAATGGGCATGCAGGGAGACCGTGGAGATGGAACCCGGAAGTATTTGGTGTGACCGTGGCCTGGGAGCACTGGTGAAGTCCAGGAACTGGCAGCATTTTTAAGGCAGGGCCAGTAAGCAACAATGGTGGTGGTAGCAGAGGCAATGGCACAGTGAGTGGCTGCTGGGGCTGGAAGGAAAGAAAATAGGAAGGTCCAAAAGATATCAGGGCTTGGAGCCCTACTGAAGATTCTAACAAGCATGAACAGAGCCGAGGGTAAGCCAGAGACTTCAGAGAGGAGGGCATTTTAGGCCCTGAACGATGGAATTGGTAGGTTGACAGATACATTTTGTGATTATTTAATGTTTCGTATGTTTTAATTTTATTTTAGGAGTTTATAATGGGGTGCATGTGTGGGGCGCCAATATAAGAACATAAGAAATAGGAGCAGGAGTAGGCCATTTGGCCCCTCGAGCCTGCTCCGCCATTTAATGAGATCATGGCTGATCTGATCTTGGGCTCAGCTCCATCTCCCTGCCCGCTCCCCATAACCCTTCACTCCCTTATTGTTCAAAAATCTGTCTATCTCCACCTTAAATATATTCAATGACCCAGCCTCCACAGCTCTCTGAGGCAGAAAAGTGCACAGATTTACGACCCTCTGAGAGGAAATTCCTCATCTCAGTTTTAAATGGGCAACCCTTTATTCTGAAACTATGCCCCCTAGTTCTAGATTTCCCCATGAGGGGAAACATCTTCTCTGCATCTACCTTGTCGAGCCCCCTCAGTATCTTATATGTTTCAATAAGATCCCCTCTCATTCTTCTAAACTCCAATGAGTATAGGCCCAACCTGCTCAACCTTTCTTCATAAGTCAACCCCTTCATCTACGGAATCAACCTCGTGAACCTTCTCTGAACTGTCTCCAATGCAAGTGTATCCCTCCTTAAATAAGGAGACCAAAACTGTACGCAGTACTCCAGGTGTGGTCTCACTAATACCCTGTACAGTTCCTTGCTTTTATACTCCAACCCCCTTGCAATAAAGACCAACATTCCATTTGCCTTCCTGATTACTTGCTGTACCTGCATGCTAACTTTTTGTGTTTCATGCACAAGGACCCCAGATCCCTCTGTACTGCAGCATTTTGTAATCTCTCTCCATTTAAATAATAATTTGCTTTTTTATTTTTCTTATCAAACCTCACACTTTCCCACATTATATTCCATCTGCCAAATGTTTGCCCACTCACTTAGCCTGTCTATATCCCTTTGCAGATTCTTTGTGTCCTCTTCACAACTTGCTTTCCCACCTATCTTTGTATCATCAGCATGTTTGGCTACATTACACTTGGTCCCTTCATCCAAGTCATTAATATAGATTGTAAATAGTTGAGGCCCCAGCACTGATCCCTGTGGCACCCCCTAGTTACCATTTGCCAACCAGAAAATGACACATTTATCCCGACTCTCTGTTTTCTGTTAGTTAGCCAATCCTCTATCCATGCTAATGTATTTCCCCCAACCCCGTGAGCTCTTATCTTGTGCAGTAACCTTTTATGTGGCACCTTATTGAATGCCTTCTGGAATCCAAATACACTACATCCACTGGTTCCCCATTATCCACCCTGCTCGTTACATCCTCAAAGAACTCCAGCAAATTTGTCAAACATGATTTCCCTTTCATAAAAACATACTGACTCTGCTTGACTGTTATGATTTTCTAAATGTCCTGCTACTGCTTCCTAAATAATGGACTCCAGCATTTTCCCAATGACAGATGTTAGGCTAACTGGTCTATAGTTTCCTGCTTTCTGTCTCCCTCCCTTCTTAAATAGGGGCGTTACATTTGCGGTTTTCCAATCCGCTGGGACCTTTCCAGAATCCAGGAAATTTTGGTAGATTGCAACCAATGCATCCACTATCTCTGCAGCCACTTCTTTTAAGACCCTAGGATGCAGGCCGTCAGGTCCAGGGGACTTGTCCACCTTTAGTCCCATCATTTTACCGAGTACTTTTTCTTGAGGGAAAAAACAATCACTAAGTTCCCCCCTCCCTATAGCCCCTTGATTGTGTATTATTGGGATGGTTTTAGTGTCTTCTACCGTGAAGACTGATACAAAATATTTGTTCAAAGTCTCTGCCATTTCCCTGTTCCCCATTATTAATTCCCCAGTCTCATCCTCTAAGGGACCAACGTTTACTTTAGCTACTCTCTTCCTTTTTATATACCAGTAGAAGCTCTTACTATCTGTTTTTATTTTTCTTGCTAGTTTACTCTCATAATCCATCTTCTCTCTTTTTATCATTTTTTTAGTCGTCCTTTGCTGGTTTTTAAAAATGTCCCAATCCTCTGGCCTTCCACTAATCTTGGCAACATTGTATGCTTTTGTTTTCAATTTGATACCATCCTTTACTTCCTTACTTAACCACGGATGGTTCTCCCTGCTCAAAGTCTTTCCTTCTCACTGGAATATATTTTTGTTGAGAGTTATGAAATATATGGTCACAAAGCATTTTTTCCCTCTGGGGGAGTGGGATTTTTTTTTCCTAAAAAGGACAGTAGAGAAATAAATGTTTTTATTTAATTGCAAAAGTTGAGCCAGTTATTGTATAGATTGTACAGAGTATAAACTAGCAAACATATGCCGACACTGAAGTGGCAAAATTCTTCCAATCTGGGGGATAATGCTGCCGCAATCTGGGTGGATTTGGGGCTTGAATTCCCACTAGTGCCACCATCTAGACACTAATGCTACGTACACCTATGTGTAGGTGATATTACTACTTCCCAGAATCCAGTCCTGGTGTGCCAGTACACCTACATAGAGTAGGGCCTGGAGATGGAGCACGCGGTGTCCGCCGGCACACTAGAAGCTTTCCGAGACCAGTGGGCGCCGCAGGGACTGGAGTGCATCGTCTCCCCGGGCAATGTTATTTTAATTTAATGAGATAAGTTTCATTTGAAATTTTGTTAATTTACAGTAGTTTTATGTTTACTCAAAAAGAGTACATAGAGTAGGGCTTGCAATTTCCCATGGCAATCGATCGCAGTGGGAAAGTGGTACATTTGAAATTGAAGGCCATTTTGTTTTCTGATCTTTGGCAAAGATGCTACGGCAATATCCTTCCCTCCCCGCTGAGGTGGGTATCCCAATAAAGCCAGAAGTAGGGGGTTCGCCCAGATCCACCCCCAACAGGTTGTCATAGGAATTGTGTGTCAGTCGTCAAAAGTATTGCATCCATATAATACTGGCATCCTCACTTTAATGAGCACGGAATGTAAACTGCAAAGTCTTCGTAGCTATTTGACTTGTTTGAAAGCAGCGTCTTACCTTAAAGGGGCGAGCGGGGGAGAACAGTGACCCATAACCTTTCTTCACCAGGTATAATGGGTTATTTTATGAGTCTGCACTTCAGGCAGGGAGCCTCACCTGCTGGGAATACAGATCAGAATTCAGGCAGGCACATTCCGACCATTGAAATGAGTGGTCAGAAAATGGAGACAGTGCATGACTGAATTTCTGATATACGCTCCCAACAGGCCAGGCTTCCTACTAGGAGTTCAGGCTCATAAAATTACTTCCTTAGTCTCCAATCACCAAGCTGTTGGCCATGAGCTATGAGCAGCACTGACATAGTCACCCGGCACATTCATTAACTCATAGCAGCTTTTCTGTCACATAAGTGTCATGAAAGTGACTCCACTTCAGCAAGTTTAGAACATAGCTTATATATTTAAAATGCAATCTAAAATCAGGAGCCTTCCCAGGCTTTTCTGTCACACTGAATGTCGTTTGATGCTGGTTAAATAAACACTCAATTTCACTTGATGCAGAGTAAAGTTACAGGTCTCTCGGTTCCACTATTTCTCTAGCCTATGATCTTTCACTCCTATTTTACTATATTTGTAATCTGTATCAGCAGGGAAGACAAAGAGCACACGGGCTTCCTGTTGAGACTGATTTGGCCACCATATAACCAGACAGCAATTGATACAAGCGATCAGGATAGGCCATCATCAAAGAAGCAAGAATTGATAGAATGGAATAAATATACTGCTGATGTCCATTCTGTGCACCTTCCCTTTAATGGAGAGGAGACGTGGAGGACAGGTGCTGCCCCGACAGGAGAAATTGAACAGAATTTCACCTCGGGCATCGTTCATATTACTTCTCGCAACTTGTTAAGGAGCTGCACTGAAAAAGAGACTAAGGAGAAAGTCACCTGATCACTCTCCAGGCTGCGTTAGTGCACGGTACAAGTCAGTAAAAAAGGGAAGAGGGGGGGGGAACGACCTTGAAGAAAAACTGAAAGAGGAATTTTTGCCAAACAATAGAAATTGTACACATGGGGGGGGGGGGGGGGGGGATTCGCAACAGTTTCCCGCGCGGAATGGGCGGCGCAAACCAAACTGAAGATGTCAGCAAGAGGCCCGAGCCAAATTCGGGATCAGGCTTCATTGGAATTAAATCTGCAAGCTGCGGACCGCCAGTCAAGGCACCAATGTCGAACTGGCCTGCAGGCAGATCCGGCGGGGGGGGGAGGGGGCGATCTCCTTCTGGGTCCACAGACATTAATCGATCAAAACGTTTTCTTGCCTATTTGTGGGCGGCCTCCAGCGGTCCCTTTAACGATCACTGGTTAGGCCGCTGAAGACTCACGGGGCGGAGCAAGCTCTGCCCATTTGATGACCAATTTTGCATCGGGTTCCTCCAAAGTGCCGTTACGACCCCGATTTGCATATGCAAGGCGGCCAACGCCTGTTCCAACCGTGCGCCTTGCACACCGAGAAGTTTGCGGCTTCCAATTCGGCAGCCAGAGGAAATCAGCCGTGGGAGCTTGCGACCCGAAATTCATGCACCCCGACATTGATTTTCACTCCAAAAAAAATGGGAGCAACAATGTTCAATTTCTCCCCCATAAATGCTATCATTCTTATGGATGTATATTGTGGGCACGTAAATCTCCACTCCTCAATAACACAAAGGTTAGAAATAATTCACAAGAACGCTACAGCTTTCTAATTACTTGAAGGCTCTGAGTAAGTCTGCAGAATGCACTCAGTAATAAAGCTTTTATTATTGGTGGAAAGAACAGACTGGAGCTCAGGAAACAATTGACAGCTGGACAGTGTCATTAATCACCAGACTGCGTGTCACGGAGTTACTCTAATTAGAAGCTATTCGCAGTCCTCTGCAACTTCTACAGCATGCAGTCCACTGGGAGCAAGAGAGAGGCATAGAATGGAAGGCAGACAGCATGTACCTACAGAAGTGTTTGTACAATTGTGCTCTTAGATTAATGGCTCCAGTATATCTATGAACTACATTGGATAAATCTAAGATACCAGAGAGCAAATGGACTATTGGAAGTGCATTTGTTGCAAGATGTATCTTTAACATAACTTCATTAATTGAATACTATGGCTCTGCTAATTCCCCTAGCAGTCATAGCTCCTCAATATTTATGCACCTAATAGCCTTCTCAATGTTATTCTGAAAATAGCAGACTGAAATTGTAATATAAAATATATTTGTCCAACCCACGAATGAATAATTCTAGTGGGAATTAATTTTGTTTAGATTGGTTTTGGACAGCTGAGATATTGCTCATAAACAGTTGAAGAAGCATTCAAAACTTGCACAAAATTTATGCAAATCAAGATACAGTTTACATACTGACTATTTTCTATTTCTTTTCAATAACAATTCTGCCTGCCATTAAACAAGTAATAATAATAAAAATACTTGCATTTATATAGCACCTTTCATGACCTCAGGACATCCCAAAGCACTTTACAGCCAATTAAGTACTTTTGAAGTCACTGTTGTAATGTAGGAAACAGAGCAGCCAAATATGTGCACAGCAAGCTCCCACAAACAGCAATGAGATAATGATCAGATAATCTGTGTTAGTGATGTTGGTAACACCTCGTGCCACAAAATTATTTTATTTCTAATCTGTAGTATCTGTACCTCAAGTAAATGTCTTTATTATGAAGAAAGGATTTTTTTTTTGCAATGGTTAAAATTTGAGAAATGTCCAGTTTGCGTCCTCAGGTCTCTGACTCTTGCGGGGGCGGGGGGGGGGGGGGGGTGTTTCAGGGGGTCAGCAGGCGTGTTTGGTGGTGGGTCGGCTGGGAAAATGTTTTTTTTTGACAGGGAAGCCGCTGTCAACCCACCTCCACGCTAATCTCCCAGGTGTCGAGTCTGTCATCTGCATTTTTGTTGCACCCACTGGCCTGCTCATATGGACAGTGCTGAATTTCTACATTTTAATAAATATAGATTTTGAAAATAATGTACATGTCCTTCAAGGGAAGTCAGAATTGTTTGCTCAGGTCAGGTATCGCATGGGTTTCATGCAGAGTAAATTTCCCTTATCATCTTCTACAACAGCTATACATTGTAGCCTCTTGATTGAGGCAGTACCAATTGGCATGGAGTTTGGACAGCCTTATGCTGTGGATTGGCTTAGAAATCTTATGACCGATTAAAAAAACAAAACAACTTCCAACCAGTCAGTCAGAGCAGGAGTCAATCCCAGGTGCCAGTGATGAAATGACACACTGGCCTAGACCTTTCGGAAACTGGGAACTGTGATAGCACTCACAAAGAGTGGCCTTTAATCACCTTGGGATGTTTTACTATGTTAAAGGTGCTATATAAATGCAAGTTGTTGTTGTTGTTGTTGCACAGAAGGAAGGAGGAAAAATTACTTGATAAAAACCTTTTCTTACAGGCAGCACAGAGGAGGCCTGCAGCCCCATGTCACAAAAGGGCACAGGTGCCTGCCACAGCTAAACTCCGCCTTCCCTCCCATTTCGGACGGACTCCACAGGAGTTCGTCTCCTGTATTTAAATAGCCTCAAGGCCGGAAGATTGGCTGGAGTCAGGAGCCCATCTGTGCGGCGAGTTGCCCTCTCAAGAGATGCGCCCCAATCAACAAGGAGTGGATAGAACGACCAGGGTATCTCCCTTTGAAATGGAAATAAAAATCGGGAGAGATTCTGTTTGATAACGCTCCTGTGAAGCGCCTTGGGACTTTTACTATGTTAAAGGCGCTATATAAATACAAGTTGTTGTTGCATAGATTAGATGTGGATTGTTGAATACCGGTGAGCTCTCATGGTTGCAAGAATAAGGACTAAATGTAGGAACAAAGAAACCATGGAACAATAAGAGATCAAAACAATCTTGGCCCATCAAGCACACTTCTAACAAATCATGCATGATTTGCATTATCATGGACTCTGTCCACTTTACTTAAACTTACAAGGAAGCCAATACCCATTAGCAAAACACTCAAAATTACAAAGTTTCTCTGAGCTTTTTTCCCCCAAGTCAATAGAAAGTAAAATTGGGCAGCATATAAATTAGATGGCTGACCTGATTGCATCAGTTTCTCACTGGGCAGGTTAGATTAAAATCCGCACCCCCTCCGTATCAGCATCCAGCAATCCCAGGTCAGGTACAGCATAATGAAGTTCCCTCTATTCTGCCCCAGTAACATGTCCCAGCTAGTGTTGTATGCCCACTAGGAACTGGATTGAGACAGCCCACACTCATTTCAAATAGGACTCTTACAGCCAGCAGACAGAAGAGACTTTTATCCCATCAGTCTGGGCTGGATTTAACCCCAGGTCTCAAATGTATCTAACCTACAGTGAACCCAGCTCCTATTAACTTCCTTTCCAAGGTCTTCATAATTTGGCTTTAGCAATGAGCTAAACAATTAAAATGGTTCTCCCCCCCCCATCATTTAAAACCTTTGAGAGGCATTATAGTTCTGCATTAGCTTTGTTGACAATAACCTTGCATTGACAATATTTTTCATAAATGATTGATAATTATTCCTTTTCTTCGTCCACCAATTGACACTTACCCATTATATTGCCATCTGTGCCCTATGGGCACCCCATTTAATTTCTCCTGATCTTAGAACCATACAAGTCTACAGTACAGAAGTAGGCCATTCATCTATGACTGCTAGTTTCTGGAGGAATCTAAAGCTAATCCCACTGATGTGCACTCTCCCCATAACCTTGTATCTTTCTCTGCTTCAAATACTTATTCAATTTTCCTTTGGTCCCCAACAGTCTTTCAGAACAGTGGGGATCCTTCAATATCCGTAAAGGAATAGAAGGATATGTTGATGGGGTTAGATGAAGAAGGGTGGGAGGAGGCTCGTGTGAAGCATAAACACCGGCATGGACCTGTTGGGCCGAATGGTCTGTTTCTGTGCTGTAAATACTTTGTAATACTACAACATGTAAGAGAAAAGACAGGTGTGGTCCTTTCATTAGAACTGGAAACTGAAAATAATGAGTCGCTTAATGGAACTGAAGAAAACAAAGAGAGCGTAGGGGAATAAAAATGATAGGTAGAAGTTAAAAATCAGGAATTAGCTTTTGCTATAAACTAAAATAAAGATACTTAATTACATTAATGCTGCAAGCATCGCCTTTCCTAATTTGGGTTTACAAGCACCAAAATTGCTTCATCATTTGGGCTTTGTGACGTGACTTCGATAGTGTCCTGCATAATCATCAAAAAATGTTGGAACAGTAGAGTGAATGAAACGGCAGAAAAAAATGTTCTAAGGACGATCTGTTGAAGTAATGTATCACTGGTTGGTGAAAATCTGTTTTGTCATGGGAGCAGGCTAAATTTGGAAGCATTTCTACTGAGAACTGAATTGAAATTGTGATGCTGCTGATAAGTATGCTGCAGTTGGAAAAAGACAAGCCAGTATATGAAGGAAAATGCTGATAAAAGGTTTCCAGACACAGATTGAGAGATATTCAGAAAGCATGAGCACAAATTATAAATCAGATTGAGAGATAGATACGAACAGGGATAGTATGAGAGGAATGAACCAGATTACTAGTTACTTGTACGATTAGATTTCTCGTTCATGATTCTCCACACAGCAAGTTCTCGATTTCACACAGAATATTTTATGGAAGTTCTTAGTGGAGAACAGGCACTTCCTCACAGAAAGTGGGAAATCTCAGATGGCACGTAACTCCAGGCTACTCTCAAGCCCCTCCTAGATTACACATAAATGTAATTCTGAGATTCCTTGGAAGAAGGGTCATCGACCTGAACCGTTAACTCTGTTTCTCTCGCCACAGATGCTGCCTGACCTGCTGAGTATTTCCAGCATTTTCTGTTTTTATTTCCTTGGAAGAGTTTGTTTGCATTTTTTCTGAACACTGACTGAAAATATTTAAGTCTCATACTGTGAAGCAGCTCAACATATGTTCACCAATTCCTACTTGTGAACCACACTTGTAGGTTTTCGTCTTTAATCTTCAGCAAACTAATTATTTTCTCACCTCAAAAGGTTCTTAACATAATACATCTAAAATTCATATTTTTACCATCAGCCAGGAGTTGGTCGTTCCAACCCTTCCCCCACATTGGATAAAATAAAGGAACATCGGACCAGGATTCAGCCACTCGAGCCTGTTCCACCATTCAATGAGATCAAGGCTGATCTGAATCTTAACTCCACTTACCTGCCTTGGTTCCATATTCCTTGATACCCTTGCCTAACAAAAATCTTATCAATCTTAGTTTTGAAATTTTCAACTGACCCAGCCGCTGCAGCTTTTTAGGGGCGAGAGTTCCAGATTTCCACTACTCTTTGTGTGAAGAAGTGCTTTCTGACTTTATCATTGAATGGCCTAGCTCTAATTTTAAGGTTATGCCCCCTTGTTCTGGACTCATCGACCAGATGAAATAGTTTCTCTCCATCTACCCTATCAAATCCTTTAATCATTTTAAACACTTCTATTAGATCACCCCTTAATCTTCCAGACTCAAGAATACACAAGCCTAGTCTATGCAACCTGTCCTCATAATTTAACGCTTTTAGCCCTGGTATCATTCTGTTGAATCTGCGCTGCACCTCCTCCAAGGCCAATATATCCTTCCTGAGGTGTGTTGCCCAGAACTGAATAGAGTGCTGCAGATGGGGTCTAACCAGAGCTTTATATCAATCACTGTGTTATAACTTCCACTCCTTTCTATTTTAGCCCCTTGAGATAAAGGCCAACATTTCCTTAGCCTTTTTAATTATGTTTTGTATCCGTCCATTAGTTTTTAGTGATTTCTGTACGTGGACCTGCTAAGGGTTAGATCAAAATGGGCCACCTTATTGCCCACTCACTTAACCTGTCTATATCCCTTTGCAGACCCTTTGTGTCCTCCTCACAGCTTACTTTCCCACCTAGCTTTGTATCATCAGCAAACTTGGATACATTACACTCGGTCCCTTCATTTAAGTCATTAATATAAATTGTAAATAGCGGAGGCCCAAGCCCTGATCTTTGCGGTACCCTACTAGTTCTAGCCTGCCAATCTGAAAATGAACCGTTTATCCCTACTCTCTGTTTTCCGTCCTTTAACCAATCCTCTATCCAAGCTAATACATTACCCCCAACCCCATGAGCCCTTATCTTGCGTAACAACCTTTTATGTGACGCCTTATCAAATGCCTTTTGGAAATCCAAATATACTACATCCACTGGTTCCCCTTTATCTATCCTGCTAGTTACATCCTCAAAAAACTCTAATAAAATTGTTAAACACAATTTCCCTTTCATAAAACCATATTGACTCTGCTTAATCACATTAATCAATATGAACAGACACATTGGAAAAGAAATCTTGCAGGTGTCAGTTTGGCTCAGCTGATAGCACTCTTGCCTGTTACCACACTTGAGCACATGAAACTAGGCTTACATTCCTCTCTCTTCTTAGGCAGTCCCTCGGAACCGAAGATGACTTGCTTCCACATTAAAAATGAGTTCTCAGGTGACTGATGAGTCCAATGTGGGACCTACAGTCTCTGTCACAGGTGGGACAGACGGTGGGTGGGTGCTTGGGTTGACGTACGCTCCTTCCGCTGTTTGCGCTTGCTCCCGGCGAAGAGACTCGAGGTGTTCGGCACCTTCCCGGATGCTTCTCCTCCACTTTGTACGGTCTTGGGCCAGGGATTCCCAGGTGTCAGTGGGGCTTACATTCCAGTGCCATGCTGAATGAGTGCTGTATTGTCAGAGGTGCTATCCTTCTAACGAGATGTTAATCCGAGGCCCCGTTAACTTGTTCCAGTAGACAGGTGGATATTGCAGAACTTACACTATTCAAAGCAGAGTAGTGAGTTCTTGGTGTTCTGGCCAATATTCCTCCCTGCCTCAAGCAGATTAACTCGTAATTCATTCATTTGCTGTCTGTGGGTTCTTCTCAAAACGAAATGGGGCCTTCCTGTCTTAATGAGCCTGGGATGAGACAATTGACTCAATCTGAAATAGACTGCAACATTCCATAAACTGGATCATCTGGTTTTAATGCAAATCTTCTACACCTGACCCATTAACAAACAACTCCTTTGTCTAAGTAGCTATAGTTTGTGGTTTTCTAAACCTGTGAGAAATCACTTTGATTTGTTTTAATATAACTTATTCCCAAATCCTTTCTGTGACGACAGGAAGAAAAATCTAAAATCCTGAACGTCATAAAGTTTTGAATACAATTTAAATGCAACACTGTTACTGGATTGATGGTTAATTTTTAAAATAAAACATTCACGATGTTGCGAGGCTAGACGGTGTGAAACATGGAAAAGTATTACACTTCAGGACCACGGGATCTGCCATAACGTGTGCCACTGCTCATCTTACCATTTTGAGGTCATTAAACTGTAACTCCTTAGGGGCAGTCTGGCGGTGAGGTGCACGAGTGTCTGCTGCGGAGACAGGTCACAAGTTCCATCCGTCCTCCCTAATTCCCCACAAGGAACTTCCCATTCTCAGCTGAACTATACAACAACATGGTGCCTGTCCAGTTTCTCAGTCAGGAAAAGATGCAAGTCAGTGAAGGAGCCCACTTCACCACTTATTCATTAGTGAACTACTTTGTATATCTTGGTCCAAGCATCCTCTAAATCTGACTGTAATCCATGCTGTGGATTTACAGATTAACAGTCTTTAAAGCTAAAACACCAGTAAAACAGATTGAGTGTCTGGGCCAATAGATGTATCTGGGTAAAAGCTTCAAAAACACAGTGTATCAGAGAAATAAGCATGATCATGATCCAAATGCTCTAGTCGTACATGCTCTGGACCTGTTAGGAAAGCAACGGTTTCTTTCTATTTGCAGCTATAGGAGATATATTTCAATCAACATGCTTACTGAATCCTTTTCTCAAGTCCTCTCCTGAGATTTCCTAATGAGTTATTTCAGTCAGCTCACACAGATCATATCTTACATGATCAATTCAGACTCAATAATATTTTACAGGGATCGGTTGAATCTTGTTCTACAGTTTGTCATACTTCCCAAAGACTCGATACTCCCACCCTGTAGGTGGGCTGGAAAATCATGAATATCCTTGAAACAATTTTGGCCAATGTCCCAAAGGGACTTATATAATTTTCACCAGCTAACTGATATCCCGCCAGTTTAATCCAGATTACTGTATTAGGTTAGCAAATTTTGATTTTAATGTGCATCAGGCAACACAATTGATTAGTTTAGTTATCGGTCATTGGGCCACAGGACAAGTATGTTTGGAGGAACAAATCCACTTCTCCCCCTACCCCCCGCAACACGACCAACACAGTCTACTCTCAATCATCAGCAAAGTGATGGAAGGTGTCCTCGACAGTGCTATCAAGCGGCACTTACTCACCAATAACCCGCTCACTGGTGCCCAGTTTGGGTTCCGCCAAGGCCACTCGGCTCCCGACCTCATTACAGCCTTGGTCTAAACATGGACAAAGGAGCTGAATTCCAGAGGTGAGGTGAGAGTGACTGCCCTTGACATCAAGGCAGCATTTGACCGAGTATGGCATCAAGGAGCCCTAGTAAAACTGAAGTCAATGGGAATCGGGGGGGAAAACGCTCCACTGGCCAGAGTAATACCTAGCACAAAGGAAGATGGTTGTGGTGGTTGAAGGTTAATCATCACAGCCCCAGGACATCGCTGCAGGAGTTCCTCAGGGCAGTTTCCTGGGCCCAACCATCTTCAACTGCTTCATCAATGACCTTCCTTCCAACATAAGGTCAGAAATGGGGATGTTCGTTGATGACTGCACAGTGTTCAGCGCCATTCACAACTTCTCAGATAATGAAGCAGTCCATGCCCTCATGCAACAAGACCTGGACAACATTCAGGCTTGGGCTGATAAGTGGCAGGTAACATTCGCGCCACAGAAGAGCCAGGCAATGACTATCTCCAACAAGCGAGAGTCTAACCACCTCCCCTTGACATTCAACGGCATTACCATCGCCGAATCCCCCACCATCAACATCCTGGGGGTCACCAATGACCAGAAACTTAACTGGACCAGCCACATAAATACTGTGGCAACAAGAGCAGGTCAGAGGCTAGGTATTCTGCAGCGAGTGTCTCACCTCCTGACTCCCCAAAGCCTCTCCACCATCTACAAGGCACAAGTAAGGAGTGTGATGGAATACTCTCCACTTGCCTGGATGAGTTCTGCTCCAACAACACTCAAGAAGCTCGACACCATCCAGGACAAAGCAGCCCGTTTGATTGGCACCCCATCCACCACCTTAAACATTCACTCCTTCCACCACCGGCGTACCGTGGCTGCAGTGTGTACCATCTACAAGATGCACTGCAGCAACTCGCCAAGGCTTCTTCGGCAGCACCTCCCAAACCCACGACCTCTTCCACCTAGAAGGACATGGGCAGCAGGCGCATGGGAACACCACCACCTCCAAGTTCCCCTCCAAGTCACATACCATCCTGACTTAGAGGTATATTGCCAATCCTTCATCGTCGCTGGGTCAAAATCCTGGAGCTCCCTACCTAACAGCACTGTGGGAGTACCTTCACCACACGGACTGCAGCGGTTCAAGTAGGCAGCTCACCATCACCTTCTCAAGGGCAATTAGGGATGGGCAATAAATGCTGGCCTTGCCAGCGATGCCCACATCCCATAAAAACAAATTAAAAAAATAAAAGTACTCCTTTACCCAATCATTTTCTAGTCAGTATCAAGGTCAGAGTTAGGTTTTCTTTAACTCTCAAATTCATACGGAGTGGTTTTGCTGAATTGGGCAGTGAATTAGAGACTGCAGATATAAGCAATTTGCTCCTGAACTTGCACAAATTAAATAGTGTCCTATATTCAGAGAAGACCAAAAAAATAGGAGAACAGGGATCTTAGTGTGAGCTAACATAGTGCTGGGCCAATCTCGCGGGATTTCCTTATTATGCATTCACTGCGAGCACCCTGCCCAGACTGGCCCTACTGGAGCGAGCTCACTGTCAGAAAGGGGCAGGAAACAACACACAATTGCAGCTCTTAAAGGCTGCAGCTATTTAAAGAGCTGCTCGATAGCTGTTGGGTAGGAAAATGGTTGGTTAATGATGCAAAACACCTCCCAGGAGAGAGCTTTGCCTTCCAATGCATGTGTGGAGAAAATCACAAGGTTCAAACTCTCATTCCACCACTCTGTGGTGTGTGCTGAACCAGTCCCAGTTTTCAGTGCCTCAGAATCCTGTGCGGTATTATGCCACTCAACCAGTGGTGATTGTCAGATCTGTGCGTGCAATTGGCATCAGACATATCCTTACCAGAGAAGAGAATGGTAGCACTAAATTATTCAAGCTGGAATCACACATACATTTCAAAACATTTTGTGATTTTAAAGATTAGAAAATGTAAGTCACCTCTTGCAAAGCTTCATTCATGATATTTCTCATTGACTTTTACAGTTCCTTCTTCTCCACACATCTATATTGTGACAAATTGGACAAGCAGTGGGTGGGTACAGATGACTAGTCTGGTTAAAGAGGAAATCTCACCATCAGCAATACAACATCAACATCCTTCCACAAATACAATTTCTGATTAGCTTTAAGATTGGTTTTGTTTTGTTATTTCCATTTCTATTGAGTTCTTTCGGATTATATTTAGGACTGCCTTGTTTATTGGTTCTCCTAAAAAGGTACTAGCACCAAAATAATCATTCAAAAGCACTGGAAATTATATCAGTGTTTATTGTGTGTGTTTATTAAGGTGAAGAATGTCAGCAGTGCGGAAAGGAATGATATTAAACAAGTGAGTTGCATGGTAAGCATCCAATTTAAAAAGAGCACGAAGATTATTTTTTAAAGTCATCTTAAAACAATATATGAATCAGGAAACACGTTTAGAGGCCCACTAAATATTTATCCAAGGACTAAATGCAGATTTAATTTAAATCTTCTGCAGATTTCTATTCCAGCTGCATATGTAGAAGGGAATAGATTGATTCTGGAAATATTCCACACATTTCATAAGGAAAAGAAAGGCTTGCTAGGTTATTGTGCAGGTCACATTAAGCCAGAATTGTGGGTTTCTGACAGTTGCATCTCTCCAGATAGTTACGAACATTCAGAGATGCTGATGTTTTGCTTGTTGTTATGCACCGAGTGTCTGAAGCCTGGACGTTACAAATCAGCTATCTAAGTACCAGGTTTGTTCTATAATTTGGGACCTTATTTGACATTTAATTCCTGCTGCACATAGGTAGATTATTGTCACGTTAACAGTAAAAAGATCAATTCTAGGAAAAATAACGTAGCGTTTGGCATCATCACATTACAGAGCATGTACCCACACAGCCATTCGGGAATCACTGTGCCAGCAGCTACATTCAGCTTTTACAAGTGACAAAAAATAAATGTTGGCTCGGACTGTTAGATTTCAGAGCAAGTGTTCCTGGTTAATCCAGAAACTAAACCTGCCTGAAAACTCTTCAAAGCAAAACAATGGCCCTTCAGCATATTTAAATACAGATTCCCAGTAATCAAAATAGTAATGAACATCAATCCATTAGAAAATGTTAATGATAATAATAATTCATATCTTCATCAGCTCCAAACTCAAGTATTCCAACGCTCTCCTGGCCGGTCACCCATCCTTCACCCTCCGTAAACTTCAGTTCATCCAAATTTCTGCTGCCAAAATCTTAGCCTGAACCAAGTCCCACTCGCCCATCATCCCTGTCCTTCCTGACCTGCATTGGTACCCAGTACCCCAATGCCTCGCATTAAAATTCTCCTGTTTATATCCCTGCATGGACTCGCCCCTCCCTATTACTGTAGCCTCCTCCAGCCTTACAGGTCCCCCCAAACTTTATGCTCTGTCAGTTTTAGCCTCTTGTGCATCCCCCCTCCCTTCACCCCACCACTGCCAGCTGCCCCTTAAGGCACCTAGGCACCACGCTCTGAAATCCCCTCCATAACCCCCTTCCGACGTCCCCTCTCCTCCTTCAAGACCCTCCTTAAAACTCTCATCTCTTTGGCCAAGATTTTGGTCATCCTTCCTAATACCTCCTTCTGTGGCTTGGCATCTATTCTGTGATTACGCCTCTGTGAAGTGCTTGGCGACATTTTTCTACATTAAAAGCGCTAGAAAAATTCAAGTTGTTGTTGTTGTTGTCTGTATCTGACATTGGGCCACCCAGTGTACAAAACCCAAACATTGGGGTAGAACTTCCACAGGCAATTCTCCTAATCGTCCGCCGTTTCTCCAGGGTTTCCACCGATCTTATGTTGAAGTTACGGTGGGAGATCGGGAGATCCCCTGTGGAAATTGTACACCCAATATTGTTAGGTATCGATCATTGCACTGGCTATTCTCTTCATAAGTATCAGTTATTTGCTGTACTGATCAGTTATCTTCTCTCTGGTTATTCATTATTATCTGCATATGTAGCAGTTATTCTCTATGTAGGTGTTCATTAAGCTTTATGTAGGTCATCCCTTGTATCCATGGCACCTGGTTCTTTTTTTTTCTTTCTGTCTGACTCAGCTGCTTCTTCCTCCTGGTTTGTAACAAATGATTTATTGACAAGCATATCTCAGTGAAGCATCATTTGAAATCTCCACCAGAACTTGCCCTTCCATACACCAGTGCCTTATTGACTTTTCCTCCAATTAGAATTGGCTTACCTTAACCTCAACAATCAAAGCTATGGGATAGATGGAAAAATTGTAAGTCATCTACGCTCCAGCTCTACATAGTGTCTGTAGTAGCTGGCTATGACCTTGAGGGAGCAACTATTCGTGATTAAAATGTACTTTCTTAAACCGTTATTTGTAGATTGGGGTGGTGAAATCTTTTTAAAAGAGCCACTGAGATACCATCACTTAAAAATACGCAAATTCCATTTTGCATCATTCTTTCAGTTTCCTTCCCGATTTGAGGAAAGACAATGTCAGAAGCAGAGAGGTGCTGCTGTTGCTTAGCAACGAGCACCAATAACATGAATAGAGAACAATACTTTTCTGGATTTTCTTGCAAGATTGTGAATTCTTACATTTTTTACAATATGCAACTCTTTCATTGTTTACTTTTCTTGCCGTTAATTCAGTTTTTAGGTTTCATTCACCCCCTCGCCTGCCCCACCACCCCACCCCCGTGCCAAATATCATTCTCCAACAAAATAACAACTTGCATTTATATATAGCGCCTTTAATGCAGTAAAACAAAAGAGCTCAAACTGTTCCTTGATCCCTGCCAATAACCAGCCATGAGGAGTAACTGCAGCCTGTATTGAATGGCACTCGAATTTTCCATTGTTTCCTTCAACCCTCCTGTGAAATCTTTTGTTGAAGGGAAGTAAGTGAAAAACATCTGTCCCAGCACCTATGCGAAAAATTAACAATTAGATTTTTTTTTAAATCACTTCTTTTTTAAAGAATATTACCCACAAAGGACGAACATTATTGGACAACCTTCTCCCTGTGTGGAGAAAGAATCAGCCTGGGTCAGTCAGGACCGTGGAACAACAAAGGAAAGGATCAAGCTCAGTCAAATAGCCTGCATTAACACTCATTGTCTAGCCTCATACATGAAGAATGCCCACTTGTACCAGAGGGCAGTACCATCCATGGGACCATGCTCCAACATGAGTCAGCACCTTCAGGAAGGGTAAGAGAGAAATGGTATGGGGGAGAATACACAGGAGCTTTATTCATCTAACAAAGTCATTTGTTTACAAGCAAAAGCAAAATACTCTGGATGCTGGAAATCTGAAATAAAAACAGAAAATGCTGGAAAAACATTCAGCCCATGGACCTGAAACAAATGTAGAAACACTGTTTGTGAATTAACCTATTCAAGACTATGGTAGTAGCTACACCAAACTTTCAAAGGCATTGTATGGATACTCGTTCATGTGTGCAGTGAATTCCTGATCTCATACAGGTCATCAGAGGAGGCACTGAGCAGAGTGAGAGTGATGGAACACATAGGGATGGATGTAACATCAACGAACAAATCACCTCAAGCTGATTTCATGCTTCTCCTACAGTGGCTTAGATAAAGCTCTGCGAGTAGGTTGTAAGTTTATTCTCTCAACCAGAGAATAGAACATGGCATCTGTGTAGGTGCATTAAAATAGAAGGAAATAAAATGAACTAAATTACAAAAATGCCAGCCGAGCACAGATCTGGAAGGCAAAAAGGGACCAATGGCTTGATTGGTGACATGGCAACATCACTCAAAATGGTATCAGAATCAGTTCCCAGATTTCAGACTAACTGTTCCTGCCCGGTCCACAAATTGAGCCTGGCTCAAAGTTCCCTAATTTGGTGATATGCCCTTTACCAGTCAACTACTTTCATCAGACTCTCTTTTGAAAGCTACAAATGAAATGTAGTTCTATGGTATATTTTGAAAAATTTATTATCACAGTTCTTACATATTCCTTACATTCACTTATTTAATCATCTAAAATAAGGAATTATTGAAAAATCATTCTTCATCACAGGACTACATCAAAAAGGCATTCAGAATGTTTTAGAAGCATTTGCAAAATTGCATATATTATCAATAAGATGGTGCATAGTGTCAGCACAATATCCTTTTAATACCAGAATATGGTAGCACATAGTACATAGAATTTTACAGCACAGAAACAGGCTATTCAGCCCAACAAGCCTATGCTGGTGTTTATGCTCCACACGAGCCTCTTCCCAATTTTCTTCATCTCACCCTATCAACATATCCTTCTATTCCTTTCTCCCTCATGTACTTATCCAGCTTCCCCTTAAATGCATCTAAGCTATTGATTTAATTTTTTGAGGAGGTAACAGGAGGGTAGATGAGGGTAGTGCGTTTGATGTAGTGTATATGGACTTTAGCAAGGCTTTTGATAAGGTTCCACATGGCAGACTGGTCACGAAGTTAAAAGCCCATGGGATCCAGGGCAAAGTGTCAAGTTGGATTCAAAACTGGCTCGGAGGCAGGAAGCAGAGGGTAATGGTTGATGGGTGTTTTTGTGACTGGAAGGCTGTTTCCAGTGGGGTTCCGCAGGGGTCAGTACTAGGTCTCTTGCTTTTTGTGATATATATCAATGATCTAGACTTGAATATAGGGGGTATGATTAAGAAGTTTGCAGATGATACTAAAATCGGCTGTGTGGTTGATACTGAAGAAGGAAGCTGTAGACTGCAGGAAGATATCAATAAATTGGTCAGGTGGGCAGAACAGTGGCAAATGGAATTCAATCCGGAGAAGTGTGAGGTAATGCATTTGGGGAGGGCTAACAAGGAAAGGGAATACACATTAAATGGTAGGACACTGAGTAGTGTAGAGGAACAAAGGGACCTTGGAGTGCATGTCCACAGATCCCTGAAGGTAGCAGGCCAGGTAGATAAGGTGGTTAAGAAGGCATACGGAATGCTTGCCTTTATTAGCCATGGCATAGAATACAAGAGCAGGGGGGTTATGCTTCAACTGTATAAAACACTAGTTAGGCCTCAGCTAGAGTACTGCGTGCAGTTCTGGTCACCACATTACAGGAAAGATGTGATTACACTAGAGAGGGTACAGAGGAGATTTACAAGGATGTTGCCGGGAGTAGAGAATCTTAGCTATGAGGAAAGACTGGATAGGCTGGGTTTGTTTTCCTTGGAACAGAGGAGGCTGAGGGGAGACCTTATCGAGGTGCATAAAATTATGAGGGGCCCAGATAAAGTGGATAGAAAGGACCTATTTCCCTTAGCAGAGGGGCACAGATTTAAAGTAATTGGTGGAAGGTTTAGAGGGGATTTGAGGGGAAATTTCTTCACCCAGAGGGTTGTGGGGGTCTGGAACTCACTGCCTGAAAGGGTGGTAGAAGCAGGAACCCTAACCACATTTAAAAAGTACGTGGATGTGCACTTGGGATGCTCTGACCTGCAGGGCTACGGACCAAGAGCTGGGAAGTGGGATTAGGCTGGATAGCTCTTTGTTGGCCGGCACAGACGATGGGCCGAAATGGCCTCCTTCCGTGCTGTAACTTTCTATGATTCTATGATTCTATTCATCTCAACCACTCCATGTGGTAGAGAGTTCCACATCCTCACCACTGTCTGGGTAAAGAAGTTTCTCCTGAATTCCTTATTGGATTTATTAGTGACTATCTTATATTTATGGCCCTTTGTTCTGGTCTCGCCCGCAAGTGGAAACATCTTCTCTACATCTACCTATCAAACCCTTTCATAATCTTGAAGACTTCTATCAGGCCACCCCTTAATCTTCTCTTTTCTAGAGAAAAGAGCCCCAGGCTATTCAGTCTTTGAACATAGTGAGTGATATATTCAGTCTTTGAACATAGGTGTTCAACCTGTGACCCCTGAGCTCTGGAAATCTGGCTTTGAAGCTCGGCCAGATCAGTCCTACTTGCGCTTTTATTTAATTGGTGGTTTGGCCGTTTTTGTATTTTGTGAGTCTTGATGTTTGGAGAGGGCTGCTCTTAGCACTGTTGCCTCATTGGTGGATGAATCCTAAATCAGAACACCAAGACTGTTCAACCTGAAATATATGCAAATAATAACATGGTTTTCAACTTTATATGTGGGCCATGAGTCCGCATGGTATACACCCAAGCAGCCCATGAAGACAAAATATTGACATCCTTGTGTTAAAGGTCTCATTTTCTTTTCCCCCTCTTTTTTGGAACATGGCGGTTCTTGTTGGCGAATGATTCCACTGGTGGCAGTCTCCAGTGCCTCATTTAAGTGGTCATTCTTCGTGTATGAACCTAGACAGTAAATGTTGCCAGGGTATTCAAACATGAGGTGCATTATAACCAAGCCCGCCCTCATCCAATGTCCAGACGTGTGCAGCTAGAGTTTCACTGGGGGGTTTTTCTGATCTCCCACCTTAACCTTGGCGGAAGATTGGTAGAAATGGCCCAAACGACCACTTGCGCCATTTCTGCAGCGTTTCCGCCAATCTTCCGCCAAAGTTACAGTGGAAGATCGGCAGAAACCACCTCGGAAATTCTACCCCGTCCAGTTTCCATTAAGTCACTGGACAACAACCAGGTGTGGGCACCTTGGCTGGATTTTACACTCCCTCGTCTGGGAACAGTGAGGTCAATTTTAACATCCCCATCACAGCCCTAGCTGAGGTCAGCTTAATCAGCAAGGATCCAACCTGGTAACTTGCTGCCCTGTATAGACCAGTACTACAACTGGAGGCACATTTACCCACTGAGCCATCAGGAGTAAAAAGGAAACATTTTAGCCAACCGGTTATCTACATTATGGAGATAATGGGTAGAGGTTTGGTTCACTCTATTTCTATATGTGGATTAGTACGTGTTTATCTGGAGTTAAATGTAAAACATTCCCATTTCATGTTGTGCTGCAATGTTCCTCCCATGGCTGGATTTCTAAGTAATCTGCCGCATCTGATTTTTGGGACACTTTGGGGAAGTTTTTCTAATCACTGCGCCCATTAGCAGAGTCCAATATTGCACACTTCAGCTGGAATGAAGATACATTTTTCCCACAAGACGTGCGAGATATGCTCAAATATTAACTTTGTTCCACTACTCCTTCCACCTATGTCATTTCAAATGCAGAGAGGGGCTGATATTTTCAGATATGAATGTGATTGCTCCAGTTCCTAAAGGGCTGAAACCTGATTAAAATTCATGAATTTAAGAGCTGCTCATTTCCACCACATCACAGCTCCCTCCATTCACCATCTGATTTTCCATTTGTATTTTTTTTAAATATTATATATAATGGCTCACAATGAAAGATTGCTGAGACATGCTCAGACTGTAAATTGAAATGCCAGCCATTTGCATTTTCACCGTTGTATGACATAACTATTTCTAACCGTCAAAATGAAGCCTGCTTCTTGTAATGATCATTTTAATAATTTAATCTGAGTTTTAATTTTGTTTTTGCCAATTCTGCTCCCACACAACCTTAAAGGTGCTGCCACTTGTTGGGATATGGTTCTACAGCAGTGGCCATCCTCCGTTACCTCACCTGAATGGTCATTCTTCATATGTGGACCTAGACTGGGAGTGTCGTCAGGTTGTTTGGCTGTGGAAGACAGCACAGCTCAGTCCAATCTCGTTATTACTTGATGTCCATGCACACCGGACATCACTGGATAGGGATCAGGAAAGGGAACTATGGCTCATTTTTCTTTCCCTAAATGTTGCGCTGTTTGAAACATCGACTGGGCATAGGGCCTGGGACCTGCTGGCATGTACGGCTTTGTGCTCCAACAGGCAATGCCATTACCTTGCGTGTTATCATCGGTGGACGGTGTCTTTGCAAGGTACGAAAGGAGCTTTGATTCGTACAGAATTCATCTGAAAAACGCAAATATCTCTTTGAATATTTTCATGCATAGCCCATCTTAAATCACACTGGCATCTAAGTAATCCGATTGGCACAGACTTAATTCAACCCTAAATATAAGGGCCGATTTGAAACCTGCCAGTCCAGCAGAAACCAAGAGGTAGGAATGTACTACCCGGCCTCCGGAAATGTCATTGCGGGATAGTCTGCTAAAAGTTGCATGAGAGCAGCAGGATAAATTTCAATCATGACCCTGTCCTCCCCTCCCCCCTTTCCATAGCCCTGTGAAGGGTTTGCAAGCGAGAGACTGTAGCGTACCACTTTTTAGCGGCAAGATGCTGCATCACTATATTTGTATTATATAACATATACAAATCCTGTCAAATTTACAATAACATCTGATAAGATCACATGAGGGTTGGATCTAAATCAATGTGTCTCCTTTGATAAAACAGAATTTTTACATTATTGATGTAAACCATTATGAACTGATTCTTTGATAATATACAACATAATGGTCAGTAATTCACACTTTAATAAATGAAGATGTGCATATTCACAGTTGGTTACAAAAATAAAGATTCCCTTTCCTTAGGCTGACAGGGATTGTGTCATAAATAGCAATTTGTTCAATCACCATCTTGTTACTGCAATAAAAGACAGAGAAAGTCACTTGAACATTAAAATAATTCTTAATCATCTGTAGCTCACAGTTTATGGTGCTCTGTAAATTTAACACCTAACATTTAGCTGTTACAGATCTGTGAAATGTAATCAGACACTATTGTTTTTTTCTTCACTTGAATCAAACTGAATTCAATCCCCCCACTGTCACCTGATTAAACAGACGGCGTCTGCTCCATGGAGAGTGTGCTGTAAGATTGTGTCGCATAGACTCAGATTTAGGTCAATCAGCCCACAGGTATCTGCAGCATGAGAAATGCATTTCCATCTTTAGCTTGCATTTATTGAGTTGTTTGGAACCAAATGCAAGACTGCCTGCTCATCAGGCGAAGGATCTAGTTTTAAAGGTGCATACTGGTTATGCCTGTGTTTTGACATTTTATCCCTATTAGGAGTGTTGAGTAAATCAGGCGCAGCCAGCCAGTCCATGCACAGCAGAGTTCATAGGAGCAGGAGTAGGTCATTCAGCCCCTCAAGCCTGTGCCACCATTCAACAAGATCATGGCTGATCTGTACCTCAACTCCATTTACCCACCTTTGCCCCATATCCCTTGATAGCCGTACCTAACAAAATAAATCCAATTTGGCTTAGAAATACCCAAATTTGGAAACAAAAAACTCACAAACCATCCTTCATACAAACAAACCACTTGTCAGCGCACAGGCTTGTGCCAGGATTGAGTGTATCTGTCGAAGAAACCTTGGTGAGTTGCTGCAGTTTGGTATCATCAGTGAACAACCCCACTCCTGAAATTCCAAAGTGTTCAGCTCTATTCACAACTGTTCCAATAACGATGAAGCAGCCCATGCCAGGGACCCGGGTTCGAATCCGGCCACGGGTGACTGTCTGTGTGGAGTTTGCACATTCTCCCCGTGTTTGCGTGGGTTTCCTCCGGGTGCTCCGGTTTCCTCCCACAGTCCAAAGATGTGCGGGTTAGGTTGATTTGGCTATGATAAATTGACCCTTAGTGTTAGGGGGGATTAAATACGTGGGGTTACGGGGATAGGGTGGGATATGTGTCGGTGCAGGCTCGATGGGCTGAAATGGCCTCTATCTGCACTGTGGGGATTCTGTGATTCTGTGATATTACGGTTAGCATACGTCCTACAATACCATCTTTCCCTTTTCCTCCACCTAGAAATTTTTTTCCACTCGTCATTGAAAGTTCTATGCTTATTATATTTGTATTTTAGTAACTTCATTTTCATATTTACTTTAACTTACAGTTGCAGCCATTTTATTAAAACAACATACATGATCTCAGCATGTGCAAGTTTAAGTAATCAGAGTGTAGATGGGATTTCAACACTTTTTATTGACAGCAAATGTTATCATTTCTGACTAAAATTGATTTTGGGGGATGTTTGTGACCAATTACAGAGGCGTGAAAAGAGCTGTGTTTCGAATCCTGAATAACCGCATGTGACTTATGAGCTGCCAGTCATCCCTGATCTTTCCTTTTAAAATAAAAACTAAATGAATTGAAGAACGTTGTTAGCATAAAACACCTCTAATATATGAATCCACCATTTTGGGAGTCTTTTCAGATGTAGCAGTGTGGCGAGCTACTGTCCACATGTCACTGTAGCTAAAATGGCAGACTTACCGACATAAGCTGAGTAGTTTGACAATTTTTATAAACAGTTCTGTCAGAAATGTAGAAGCCGCTATTATATGCATTAAATGATTGAATTATGCTGAACTTTTCCCTCCAAATTCTTTTAAGTGCAATGTTAATATCAGAAAGCCCAGATATACAGGAATCCTTCTTTAATAGTGACTTTAATTTCTGTAAGTCTATTATTGAGGACTACTTCTTTAAAAGTGATTGGAGTGTTGAGTAAATCAGGCGTAGCCAGCCAGTCCAGACACAGCAGGTTTCATAGGAACAAGAGGAGGCCATTCAGCCCCTCGAGCCTGTTCCGCCATTCAGTGTGATCATGGCTGATCAGTACCTCAACTCCATTTACCCACCTTTACCTCACAAAAATCTATTGAAAATTTTGATTGACCCAGCATCCACAGTCTTTTGGGGGAGCGGCAGATGGTGTATCACTTTTTAAATATAATTTCCCTGTTGACCCCAGCTCTCGTGGTTATATGTTCCCTGACTCCAGAGAAAAGTAACGGATAGGTACACACGCACACTGAACAGCTTTGCAATGGTGGATACACAAAATGGTCTACTGATAGCTGATCACATGACTTCGAGCGAGTGAGGTACTTGCCCTGGATGTGGTGAGTGGATTACTTTGTGTCAGAGTTGGTGCTTTTATCTCTAACACTTGCATGGTTTTTGATCTTTTTCCATATATGTATCACAATGTTCAGATATGAAGCATTTGCCTTCCTTTATGTAAAAAAGTCCTTCCTGATTTCACTCCTAAATCTCTAATTTTAAGATCCAAAAGCAAAATACTGCGGATGCTGGAAATCTGAAATAAAATAGAAAGTGCTGGAAATAGCAAATAAATGGAAACCTTTCATCAGCAGTTCTGGTGAAAGCTCATCAACCTAAAACGTTAACTCTGTTTCTCCTTCCACAGGTGCTGCCTGACCTGCTGAGTATTTTCTGTTTTTATTTCTAATTTTAAGATTATGCCCTTGTTCTGGATTCTCCCACCAGAGGAAATAGCTTTTTCTGTATCTACCCTATCGAATCCCTTAATCATGCTAAATACCTCGATTAGATCACCCCTCAACCTTCTAAACTGAAGGGAATAAAAAAACATGTTTATGCAACCTGTCCTTATAATTAAACCATTTAAGCCCCGGGTAGCATTCTGGTGAATCTGCACTGCACCCTCTCCAAGGCCAATATATCTTTCCTGCGGTTTGGTGGCCAAAGCTGAATGCAGTGCTCTGAAGGGGGTCTGACCAAGGCTCTGAATAACTGAAGCATAACTTCCTCTCTTTTGAATTCCAACCCACTGGAGATAAAGGCCAACATTCCATTCGCCTTTTTGATTGTTCTTTGTACCTGCGCACTAGCTTTTACTGATGTGTGTACATGACACCTAACTCCCTTTGCTATTGCCTCATCGTTAAGAAAATATCCCAGTTTGTCTTTCTCAGATCCAAGGTGTCCAAACATTTAGATAGTAAGAGTAGCCTCTCATACAAAAGCTAAATACTGCGGATGCTGGAAATCTGAAATAAAAACAACAAAAAAAATGCTGGAAATACTCAGCAGGTCAGGCAGCATCTGTGGAGAGAGAAACAGAGTTAACGTTTCAGGTCGATGACCCTTCGTCAGAACTGGAAAAAGTTAGAGATGTAACAGATTTTTAAGCAAGTGCAGGGGCAGGGAAATGGGGGAAAGCAGAAGGCAACATAATTAGTCTCAAATGTCACTGAGCATTAGATTGTAAGCATGATTTGATTTTTATATTTGATAACTTATATTGGAGTAATTAGTAAATATTAGAGCAGACTAACCTGGTGGTGTGAATCTTACCACACTAATACATTTTTTTATGGTATTTACTTAATGCCAAGCATTCAGTACCATGGAAACAAAGAGATGATTAAATATTCATAATAGTTGATTTATAAGGATAGTTCACCAGAACCCAGGGGATTAGTAAATTAAATGCTGGGGTACTATAGACATTAACCATGGTACTGAATGCAGCTATACAAGTATTTGGCCCAGAGAGTTAATGCAGAGTTTAATTATTCATACTGTTCCAGCTGGGATAACTGAACCGTTGTTGTTAGAGATTAGACAAAAAGTCTTAATTCTATGAAGCGATATCAAAACCCTTACTTCATTCTGACTCCCTGGCCAGGGGGGAGGAAGGCAACTTGCACCCAATAGTCCTCTATAATGTTCCTGTAGTCTCTCTGCATCAGGCACCTTTTCTATCTGAGGGAAAGGATTGGAGAGCTACTCATGGATCTCTTCCAACAACACACAATATTTGGTTCTTTAAAGTGAAAAGAGTGGCTCTCCCTCTGAGCTTCCTTCCCAGCCTATCTTCTAATCTGTGCCTCCTCACAATAGTACAATTAAACTAAGGAGAGCGGGCGGGAAAGTGGAGTTGAGGTCGAAGATCAGCCATGATCTTATTGAATGGCAGAGCAGGCTCGAGGGCTGTATGGCCTTCTCCTGCTCCTAATTCTTATGTTCTTAAGGACCTTACCACATGGGGGAAATCATATCAAGAAAGACTTGCATTTATATAGCGCCTTTCACGACCACCGGACACCCCAAAGCGCTTTACAGCCAATGAACTACTTTTTGAAATGTAGTCACTGATGTAATATAGGAAACGCGGCAGCCAATTTGCACACAGTAAGCTCCCACAAACAGCAATGTGATAATGACCAGATAATCTGTTTTTAGTGATGTTGATTGAGGCAATAAATATTGGCCGGGACACTGGGGATAACTCCCCTGCTCTTCTTCGAATAGTGCCAAAGGATCTTTTACGTCCACCTGAGAGAGTAGACGGAACCTCCGTTTTGCATCTCATCTGAAAGATGGCACCTCCGACAGTGCAGCACTCCCTCAGCACTGCACTGGAGTTCAGCCTAGATTTTTGTGTTCAATCCCTGGAGTGGGACTATGAACCCACAACCTTCTGACTCAGAGGCAAGGGTGCTACCCACTGAGCCACTGCTGTCCACATACAAGAACCCACGTCTCCCCATTCCAATGCATATTACATGGAATTCCACATTGCATCACCTTTTAACTAATTCCCTCCTCCCATTCCTGCATTCAAATTATGACTTCTTTCACCTTTTGTAGCTTTTCCTCTCTAGTCATTTTCAAATGTGTCCATTTTTATTACACTTTAAGGACCTTTTATGTTATAGGTTAAATTTTCTCTCAGTAACTACTGCACAGGTGAACTGCACCCGCAGAGTGGCAAGACAAATTGGCCTCTGCACATGCGGGACGTAGCGGCGCCATGATGTCATCAGATAGTGATGTCACGGCACAACGATATGACGACGTCATAGCATGCTATATCATGGGGGATTCAGGTCACAGGCGGCCAAAGAACAATATTAAAAGCGGCACAAGTGTTAAATTGCTTTATCCCCGAGCCCTTTGTAGTTTGCACTGCTGTCAATCGCTAAAGTTACATTATAATCAAATCACATTTTAACGCTATGAAAATAAATAAGCTGCGATCCCTACCTCGGCGGAAGCAATAAACCTATCCTGGTGCAGAATGCTACTCTATATTTAGGCACGAAGGTGCATTTTAGACTATATTACAATGCACCTTCATTTTCACTAAACAATATCAATTCTCGTTCGCCCCAAACAAAGAAGTCCATTATATTGAAAAACATTTCCCAAGTCCTGTATTACAATAAAGATTAGTGATAACGTTTGAAGTTGAACCCAAATTCTGTCACTTTATACAAGTGCTGGTCCATTTAGTAACCGAATAGAGATTCACTCAATGATTCGGTGTTTTATCACAAATCCTGAGATGACAGTAAAAGGGGATTCAGGAATTATCAGGCAAATTCAGTTTGTGGAAGAGCCCACTGCAAAAACTGCTTTGGAACAGCCCGAGGGGAGGAAATTCAGCTTTGCGCAATGTGTGGCAAAATCATAAATGTGTTCTTTATAAACAGGCTTACAATTTCAATACATTCACAGAGGAAATCTTCGCTCATTGCTGGATGCTGGAAGATTATGCAACAACGGGGATTACAACAGCACGAATATTCATAATGTTTGCTTTTGTGTTGTTTTCCCAATGAATATTATGATGGACTGCACCGATGGGTCACTGGGCTTATCCACACACCGCGTAAAGATCCCAGGGTTCACCATTGGGCAGGGCTGAATCAACAGACCTCACTCGAGTGACGCCAGAGTCTTTACAATTGGCTTCAGCGCCTTGGGTCAGGAAAGAGGGAAGAAAATGGACAGGATTCCTGCTCCTGATCACTATCCGGCTGCAAACATGTGTGTGTGTGGGCACTGAGTCAGGACCAGACTGGGCTTGGTGGTAATGCACTCCCAATACCCGCATTCAACAACAACTTGCATTTATATAGCCCCTTCAACATAGTAAAATGTCCCAAGGCTCTTAAATAGCCTGCCGACACTCACTGTCAAAGCTCTGTACAGCAGCAAGGAATCATGGAGAGGAGAGAAAATGAGTGAGAGAAAAAAAATAAGAAAACCAGTGATAAAATATAATTAATTTGCAAGAACAGATGCAATCAGCCTTGCAATTAAAACCTGCATCAACAAAAAACCGTATCTTGCAAGATATCTTGCTAATTAGTTAATTGACAAGTCATTAAAACTCACCAAAAAGTGATTGGTGATGCTCAACTGTTAATTTACAAATCCAGAAAACTGGTCACCGCGCGAGCTGCCAGTGGTTGTTTGTGACAGGTAGTCATTAGGTTTTCTCGATTCATGCATGCACCAGATGTTAGGGAATTAATGCAACAGCCAAAAACCACTGCCTGCATCATCACACCCTCATCTCTCTACAAAAACAATCAAATATTCGGCAAGTCTCATTAACTTGGTGACCGCACGGCCTTTCACTGGAAAGACAACGGCACCGGCGCACCAAATGTTTGGAAGAAATTCATTTTTGTACCCAGTGTCCTCCAAACATCTGGATTCGAGATAATTGCTGAAGCTACCATGCGTTATTGAACATCTGATCTCTTGCTCCAACCTGCTTGTCGAGCACACTCTAGTCCCTGACAGGAAACGATCAGGATATTCAGTATACCCAATGTACCCTATGAGGAACAGCACTATTGAAAGGTCAATCAGATTTGTTATACTCTTGATTCCTTCATCCTTCAAGATCCCAATTCTTTCTATCATCAACCTGCCCAATAATTAATCTTATACATTTCTGCATCCTGCTGCAATGGGACTCTATCTAATTCTTTTTTTTTTGGCGGGGGGGGGGGGGGGGGGGAGTCCATAGACCACATCTGGAGGCGACTTATCCCTCAAGTTGATGCAGTAACAGATGTCTGAGAATGTTTTACGGCGGAATAGGTAACAGACTGATGGAAGCACCAGGTGCGGCTGGGGGTCTCTCATTCTCATTATGCACCATAAACCACTGGGAACTTTCCTATTGGACCTCATCACATCAATGATGGCATGAGCTTGGTTTGGGAATCTGGGGTTTTAACGCGCAGTAATTCGATTAAATTGCCCTCATCGACAATGGTCGTTTCTTGCGCTTTTTAAATCCTGCTGTTCCCAAACACGGGCTTCAGTGTATTTAATACTGAAAGTCTAAAGAATTGGGCGGAAATGTATCTACAAGCTCTTCATGACCTGATTAGGGTGAATTTGGGAGGCAGCGATTAAATCAGTGCAGAAAGACTCTCCGAACAGTGATTATCAGTGAACATTCCGCCCACCTTGTCCTTCAGGGACGCGGTGTTGACGCCGCACTATCAGACAGCGGAGGAGAGAGTTTGTATTTGGTTAGTTGCTTGTCTCCCTTAACAAGTCAGCACAGTCAATAAAGCACCGGCGGGCAGGACGAGTAACTCTGTTGTAATTTATGAATTGGGTGTTAAGGGCTTTGCGAAGTCCTGAGAAACGCCATGAGGCGCTCTATAAACACCTGCTTGTCTTCCTTCAAATACAGGGAAGGAAATCAGACCTCCCCAAAAGATGCAGGCAAATCAAACTCAGCACTGTTCAAAATGATGCACGGCGTTAGATAGCGAGACACCAGAACCCGTGTCATTGAGTCACCTTGTTCTTCTGATTCCATCAACAGCAAAGTTTCACACAGACACTAACAGTGTTTGAGAGCAGTGTTGGGAATGAGGAGTCCCCGCACGGTGCAGCACAAGAACCGCCGACCTTTCCCACAGTCTCGATCTTAAATAGCATTTACAATGTTATATATATTTGAAGGCTGGTTGAGGGGGCTGGCTGGCTGTTCGGTGTGGAACTTACTGGAGGAACGGACCACGCAGAGCCCCCAAACTACCCGCCAAACACTAGGATTTCCGCTGGCATCTCTGGTTTTGCCCAAATAACCGACCTTGGTGGTTTGGTGCCAGTTTATATGAAACCAGTTCAATGTCACCTTCCTGGTGTATCACCGACAGGGACAGGAGTGCTCGGCGAGACAACAGACACACCCCGCTCCTTCATTTGGTGATTGCATCTCCAAAATAACCATTCACTGGACCAGGCTGTGCCGCTCCAAATAAATGTGATTTCCCTTGCAATCGGAGGAAGAGGCAGGACCGAATCGCTCCGGACACGCCGAGAGCCGCTCAGTTGCCTCGGAAACGATTTTCGATTCTTAACGATCCAATTTCCAGCCTGGCACACATTAAGAACCGGGCAAAGGGGACAGCTTTCGGGCAACCCCTCCCCAAGCCAGGAGCCGCCAGCCCGCTCCGTTATCTCGATTCTCTGCACCTTCTCCCCCCCTCCCCACCACCACCCCCCAACTATAAAAAATAAACCCGAGGCATGCCACGCAGCGCCTGGCACTCTTACCTGGCAGTGCTGCCCCGCGAATCCCGGGCTGCAGGTGCAGTTGTAGGACGCCGACTGTCCTTGCAAAGTTAAACAAGTGCCATTGTTGAGACAGGGCTGACTGCCACACGGGCTCAGCGGGGTGGCACTGGCTCGGCACAGGACGGTCGCAGTGCCCAGCAGCAGCAGCAAGAGAGCTGGCATTTCAGCGGCAGGAGCACCAGCGGGGCTGGGTTGGATTTGATGCGATGCTGCCTGTCCCTGGCTCGGGTGAGGATTGGGGCTCAGGCTCACCTCCCCCCCCACTGTCTGTCTGTCTCTCTCTCTCTCTCTACTCAGGTCTCCCCGAGTAACCCGAGTCCTCGCAGACTGAGAGATCGCGGCTGCGGGCGAAGATAACCGGATTCCCAATGACGACAGGTTGACGAGGGGCTGAATCCTGCTGGGATCAACCTACTTTCGGCACTCTCACGGATCCAGCCGGCCGGCCCTTTTTTTCTCTCTCTCTCTTTCTGATCTGGGGGCTATTTTTACCCGCACAGGACGAGAAGGCGCCTTGTGATAGAGAGGAGAGCGGTGCTGAGTGCAGAGCTCAACCCCATTGGCGAGGATTGCAGCAGGTTCCTGTACAACACCAGCCTCGTCTTAAAGGAGCAGGGACAGGCGGAGAAACAAAGATGGGCAGAATTTCACACAACCCGCGAGCCGGAGACCAATCAATTCCAAAAGCCTCCCCACGCTTTATCCTCAGTGATTTAAAACATTTTTCTTCACCCACCCAACACATTGAGCCAGTTTATTTATTATTCAGCGGTAGATGATCTAAGTCAGCAGTCACATGGATGTATCGCGACACAAAGCCACCTCCACCGACCCCATTCACTGGTCTCCGCTGTATCTCAATCCACTCCACTCCCTTCCTCGCCACTCTTGGGTTTTGAGTTATGAGGAAGAGCTATGTGAGGGGAGCATTGCCTTCGAATGGCGCTGCTTTCTCAGTTGTAAATGGAAATATTTGCCGAATGTCAACTAATCCTAATTTTTTTTTTGTCTCTGGGTTCAAAGTTGCTGTGATCTCCAGGCATCATGGGAGAAGGAGCAGGAGGACTCTGTTGACGAGGGAGCTGCAGCTCTTCTCGAAGCCACTTTCCAACCAGTGGTATGGCTAAGGATGGGAATTTGAATGGACCAGCAACCTGTGGTGGACGGGCAATGGCCAAAGGACCGACGCCACAGCAAATCATGTGTATTGTATTGTGCAAATAATTCAACTCGCCCTTGGTTTTAAATGCTACTCCATCCGAATCCCAATGGACCTAATGTTGACACACAGGGTGCCACATTTGGAGGTTCGCCCCGCGTCTGCTCATCTTACTTGTCTTTTACCGTCAATCCGCTCTCCTTTCTGGCGTTCTGCCGTAACATCGCCCGCATCCGCCCTTGCCTCAGCTCATCCGCTGCTGAAACCCTCATCCATGCCTTTGTTACCTCTAGACTTGACTATTCCAACGCACTCCTGGCTGGCCTCCCACATTCTACCCTACATAAACTTGAGGTCATCCAAAACTCGGCTGCCTGTGTCCTAACTCGCACCAAGTCCGGTTCACCCATCTCCCCTGTGCTCGCTGAACTACATTGGCTCCGACTCAATTTCAAGCAGCACCTCGATTTCAAAATTCTCATCTTTGTTTTCAAATCCCTCCATGGCCTCGCTCCTCCCTATCTCTGTAATCTCCTCCAGCCCCACAACCACCCGAGATATCTGCGCTCCTCTAATTCTGCCCTCTTGAGCATCCCTGATTATAATCACTCAACCATTGGTGGCCGTGCCTTCTGTTGCCTAGGCCCTAAGCTCTGGAATTCCCTGCCTAAACCTGTCCACCTCACTACTTCTCTTTCCTCCTTTAAGACACTCCTTAAAACCTACCTCTTTGACCTAGATTTTGGTCACCTGCCCTAATTTATCCTTATGTGGATCGGTGTCAAATTTGTTGTCTTAAAATACTCCTGTGCAGCGCCTTGTGACGTTTTACTACGTTAAAGGTGCTATATAAATACAAGTTGTTGTTGTTTGTTCACTGGGCTTTGCTGCATTCATGGCATTCACTCAAGCTCAGATTTAGGTGGGCCTAGGTGCTCAATGGGTGAGCCATGACCTACCCAGGCCCATCCATGGCTACCACCCTGTTTCTAAACACTGTAGGGGCAAGAGGATAATGGGAGGTAGGATTCAGGAGCATGTCAAGAGATAATCCAGTTCTGTGTGACTCATTTCCTGAGCCACTCTGCCAAGGAAGACACCCAATTAAGGATGTAGAATGTAGGGTGTGAGGTTTAGATGGGTATTCTGGAGTTTGGATTTATTCATCTATTAGCGTAGGAAGGATTTTTTTCTCGACATGATTAACAGGGTTGGGTAGAGCTCATGCACTTTGGTGGGCCAAATGACCAATCAGCCTTCTATGCTGCCTACGGTCCTCAGAGTTCTGGGAAAGGGCAAGGGCTTCTGAGAAAGTGCTGAGGGATTAAAAGTGGTTTATGGAATTGAAACATATAATTCCTGAATTAGACAAAGGTCCAACAGGGAAGCAAATAAAAAAGGAAGTGAGGTGAAATAAATTGGATAAAGAACAAAAAAGTATAGTTATACGACCAAGATTCTTGGTCGGAATTTTGCCTACTTGGGCAGGACAGGGCCGGTGCGGGCGGTGGCCATGGCGGGTTGCGACTCCAATGATGATCCATCCACTGCTAAAAACTACTTTCCCTTAATAGGGCCTATTAAGCCCACCCTACGCGTTACCCAGCCCAATTAAATGGTGCGGGTCTGGTGACATCATTGATGCTTATGGAAGGAGTCAGAGCACGCAGGGAGGTCCTCTTTCCTTCCAATGGGCTAAAGAGACCTCCCCACGACACCAAAACAGCCTGGTTGGAGATTGCAGAGGAGGTCACCAGCAGGGATGTAGTCAGGAGGACCTGGGTGCAGTGCTGCAAATGTTTCAATGATCTCAGTAGATCAGGAAACGTGAGTACAAAGCCCCACTCACCTTCATCATGCTGTGCCTCTCATCACATCCCCATCACTCTGCCTTCCCAACCCTACTCCTGCACATCCTTACTCACACCAACATACCTCGCACGGCCACCCATCCTCTATACATTATCACATCCCCATCTCACTAGCCACCCCTCACACTCACCCTCATCCTAGTGCAATCATACCAACCAACAACACACAAAAAGGCCACTTGGCCTTGGCACCCCACTCCATCATAGTCACCCTCTAAAGATCTAACCCATCCATTCCTTACACTCATTCCATCACTCTCACTCAACCTTCTCTTCTTTCCGTCCTTGCAGGAAAAGAGAGCCCAAAATAAGAGGGAGAGGGAGAGAACTGGCGGTGGCCCTCCATCATTTGCAAACCTTACAACAGCAGTGGAGGCTGTGTTAGAAATATCTGGAATAAAAACAACAACAAAAATGCTGGAAATACTCAGCAGGTCAGGCAGCATCTGTAGAGAGAGAAACAGAGTTAACGTTTCAGGTCGATGACCCTTCGTCAGAACTGGAAAAAGTTGGAGATGTAACAGATTTTGAAGCAAGTGTAGGGGCAGGGAGAGGGGGGAGGGGAGGAAAGAACAGAAGGGAAGGTCTGTGATAGGATGGAAGGCAGGAGAGATTAAGAGACAAAAGGGATGATGGTGCCTTGCCTTCCACCATCATCCCTTTTGTCTCTTAATCTTGCCTGCTAAGGAAAGTGATCATCTGTCAGGTGGGAGCTTTTATAGTACATTTGATGCAGTCAACTAATCAGCTGGCGCAATGGCCGCTGAAGTCCCGCCTCAGGTTGACAGACGTGGTTCCCGAGCAGCGTGTTTCCTGTGGCCATCCAGCTGAATTTAAAAGGTAAGGTTAAAACCACTCTTAAGGGTCTGACAACTAGCTACTAATAATTTAAAATAACAACAGAAAACGCTGGAAAAACTCAGCAGGCCAGGCAGCATCCATGGAGAGAGAAAGAGAGTTAACGTTTCAGGTCGATGACCTTTCGTCAGTGTTCTGACGAAAGGTCATCGACCTGAAACGTTAACTCTCTTTCTCTCTCCACGGATGCTGCCTGGCCTGCTGAGTTTTTCCAGCGTTTTCTGTTGTTATTTCAGATTTCCAGCATCCGCAGTATTTTGCTATCGTACTAATAATTTAAATTGGGTCGCCCGCTTCTGCTGGTCGTGTTGGGTCTGCGCTGACAGACACGCCTGGGGGAAAGGAGCATGGGAGCGGGATGACAGCGGGTTCCTGACCTGCTCCCAAAAATAACAACTTTCCCACCCGACCCGCCTCGCGCCTGCTACCACCCCGGAAACTTCCGGCCAAGGCTGCTGAGATGCATACCATGTAGACTCATGGCCCTCAAAAAAGTTGAAATCAATGTTCCCATTAATTTACAGATCTCCCAAGCTCCTGATACTAACAGGTATTGGTGTTCTGATTTAGGATTTAACCATCAATGAGGCAACAACAACAAATTGCATTTATATAGCGCCTTTAATATCGTAAAATGTCACAAGGTGCTTCACAGGAGTGTCATCAAACAAAATTTGACATCGAGAAACATAAGGAGATATTAGGACAGCTGAGGTAGGTTTTAAGGAGCATCTTAAAGGAGGAGAGAGAGGTAGAGAGGCAGAGAGGTTTAAAGAGGGATTTCCAGAGCTTGGAGCCTAGACAGCTGAAGGCACGGCTGCCAAATGTGGAGTGATTAAAATCGGGGATGCGCAAGAGGCCAGAATTGGAGGAGTGCAGAGATCTCGGAGGGTTATAGGACTGAAGGAGGTTACAGAGATAGGAGAGGTGAGGCGATAGAGGTCACCACCAAGAATTGTCCATTCCAAACCTCCAAGCCCAGAGAATTCAACAAGGACAAACAAGCAACTGAGAAATAAAAGCCTAGCCATCATGGGCTGGATTGGCAGGTTGTGCAGGCTAATAAATTGTAGGTTGGACAAACCAGCTCTAAAGAACCGCTCAGCATCTGCTTTTGATAAATATAATGTGGTGGATGGGTCGCATGTAATTTAACCAGCTTAAAGGAATACAAGTCAACTCAATTAGTAACACAACTCCATCCACCGAGTATTGGATACAATATAGAGAATATAATGAATAGTTTTCAGTAAATTAGAAGGTAAACTAATTCAAACACTCCAACCCACAAGAGCAAAGTCATCTGAATCCCAAAATGAGATTATTACCTTAAATTATATTTAAAAAAACAACTATTCACTGTATTTATTAACGACTTAGATGATGGGATAGTGAGCCACATATCCAAGTTTGCCAATGACACAAAGATAGCCGGCATTGTAAGCAGTGTAGATGGAAGCATAAAATTACAAAGAGATATTAATAGATTAAGTGAATGGGCAAAACTGTGGCAAATGGATTTCAATATAGGCAAGTGTGAGGTCATCCACTTTGGACCTAAAAAGGATAGATCAGAGTACTTTGTAAATGGTGAAAAGCTAGAAACAGTGGAGGTCCAAAGAGACTTAGGGGTCCATCACTGTCCATGTACATAGATCATTAAAATGTCATAGACAGTGTAAAAAGTATATACAGACCCTTAATTTTAATATTTCTTGAAATGCTTTGCCAGGCAAAAAGGTTTTACAAAGTGAAATAAAATTGGTGAATGTAACAAGCAGTCTTTCACTGTTAAGGCAGGAAACATGGTTGTGACTGCAGGGGGTAGTGATAGTCAACAGAGATAAACAAACCCCCTGAGTATTGTAGACATGGTGTCTCTGGTGACCTTTCAGAGGTGAGAAGTCAAACCTTTGAAGTTTTGAAATGCAGAATACGACGTAACTCATGAATCGAACCAAGTGGTTTTCTGCCACCTTTGTAAACTTTAGGAGTGAATGAACAATTTTGGGCTGTGATAAGGACAAACTGAATAATAGCCACACTGGATGTGGGATTGTAAACGTTTGACAGCTCAAAACAGCTCAGACCAACATTAAAGGAACATTTCACTATCTCTGAATGAATGATTTAATACAAAAGACAAAGAAAGCTGTATAAAACACGATGGCTAAAGAAAATTAGCACTGCAGGCAGAAGAAGGTGGCTTGGCCAGTCATCTCGCCTACGAGGATCAAGCTGCAGTCGGAGGAAGGAGGGGCCTGGCCAGTCTTTTCGCTTATGAGGACCTACAATCAACGCTGGACCGATCATCGGCGGGTGGTTGTATGTATGATTTCTTGTAATATTATTGGTGAACTGCTCGAATAGTGGTTGGGGTTTTGAATCTGTCTTAGGAACAATAAAAGGTTAAAGACAGAACCCGTGTGTCTGGTGTAATTTCTCTTAAGTCTCAAGTCCGAACTCGAGAACCTGTTGGACGGGGCGAGGGGTAATTCCGCACGTCTTACAACAGTTATGAAAAATACTCAAAAAGGCTAATGGAATGCTGGCTTTTATATCTAGAGGACTAGAATACAAGGGGTTAGAAGTCATGCTGCAGCTATATAAAGCCCTGGTTAGACCACACCTGGAGTACTGTGAGCAGTTCTGGGCACCACACCTTAGGAAGGATGTATTGGCCTTGGAGGGAGTGAGGCGTAAATTTACTAGAATGATACCTGGACTCCAAGGGTTAAATTACAAGGCGAGATTACACAAACTAGGGTTGTATTCCCTGGAATTTAGAAGATTAAGGAGTGATTTGATCGAAGTTTTCACAATATTAAGGGAAACTGATAGGGTAGATAGATAAACTATTTCCGCTGGTTGGAGAGTCTAGGACCAGGGAACATAGTCTAAAAAATAGAGCCAAGCCTTTCAGGTTTGAAGTTAGGAAACACTTCTACATGCAAAGGGTGGTAGAAGTTTGGAACTCTCTTCTGCAAACGGCAGTTTATGCTGGGTCAATAGTTAATTGTAAATCTGAGATTGATAGATTTCTGTTAACCAAAGGTATTAAAGGATATGGGCAAAGGTGGGCATATGGAGTTAGGTCACAGATCAGCCATGATCTCACTGAACGGCGGAACAAGCTCGAGAAGCTAAATGGCCTTCTCCTGTTCCTATATGCTCCTAATTCACTGAGATTCAAAAATATGTTCAGTAAAGAGTATTGTTACAATTTTATTTCTTAATGTTGTAGTGCCACATTTTGTTCACATTGTGGTTGCTGTTTGCAGGTGTTACATGAAATAGAACTTGAAGATTTGTCAATTTTATAATACAGGATCTGACAAAGAATTGGATTTGCAATCTAGAACCTAGAGATATATTGAATTTGAGCTCATGGCCCTGATGGTATGCAGTATTTGGGACATAACCCCTGCAATATTACTATTTTTTTTATTGTGAATAACAAGAAGAGTCATTACCTTATATAGAGGATAACTCAGTGATGACATTTATGCCATGTGAGATAGACGAACAAGAGGAATAAATTACCAGTTTTTAATTAGTGAAATAATTCAGTATTCCCACAGTCTCATGGCATTATTTCTTCCACAAAATACAAATTCTCATTTGTTGCCAGTTTATGTTGAAAAGGTTGTTTGACCCATTTTATAAAAAAATCTTTTTAATTGTAAGTTCCAAGAAGGGGTCGTTCCAAAATTTAGGACAGGAATGTAGCATGTGAAATAAGACAGTGAAGAAATGCAATGCAAAATAACAGTAAAGTGATAGAGTAATACAAAGTAGATCTATTGTAATATATACTTGGTTCAGTCAATAACCAGAACACCATTACCAGCACCAAAGGTCTGATCTATAGAGTAAATGGAACATAGATCAGACTGTGATGCGAGTCCAAACTTACGTGTATGGAAAAAGACATGCCCACATGTGGGTAAAGAGTAAAAAAAAAATTATTGTTTTTGCTCAAGATAAGTTCCAATTTCCCCCGCTTTGTTATAAGCAGGAACTAAAAAAAAGTACTGATATTGTAACAGATTAACACACAGCCCTTTCACCTCTGAGAGTTAAGCTCAACGCCAAACTAGACTGATGGGATAAAAGTCTCTTCTCTGTGTTAGCTGTAAAATCCTTTGTCAAATGAGACTGGGCAGTCTCAGACTAGTTTCTAGTGGATGCGATGGGCCGAAAGGGCCTCCTTCCGTGCTGTAACTTTCTATGATTCTATGATTCTATGAATCAAGAGCACAAAACTGCTCACAATTCAGTACTAATTGGCAGTAAATTCGAAATATCACTCAGGGAAGGTCGGTATGGGAAATGGAAAATTGCCAGACTGGTGCCTCTGGGGTTGAGGTTATGGAATGCTGTTTCATTTGTCAGCCTAGGCTCAGTGGTACGACTCTCGTCTTTGAGTCAGAAGGTCATGGGTTCACAGTCCCACTCCAGAGACCTAAGCATATAATCTTGGTTGACACTCCAGTGCAGTACTGAGGGAGTGCTGCAGTGTCAGAGGTGCTGTGTTTTAGATGAGATGTTAAACTGAGGCCCTGTCTGCCCTCTCAGGTGGATGTAAAAGATCTTATGCCGCTATTCAAAGAAGAGCTGGGGAATTGTCCTGGCCAACATTTATCCCTTAACCAACATTACTAAAATAAATTATCTGGCCATGTATCCCACTGCTGTTTGTGGATCCTTTATGTGTGAAAATTGGCTGCCGTGTTTCCCTATATTACAACGATAACTACACTTCAAGAAGTACTTCATTGGCTGTGAGGCACTTTGGGACATCCTGAGGTTGTGAAGGACGCTATATAAATGCAAGTTCTTTGTTATATATTTGAACCCCTAGCTCTCTCTGTTGATCCACACCCTTCCTTGTATTTCCATTAAGTATATACACCCAGTCCTTGTTTTCTCTCCAAAATGTATTACCTCACACATTAAATTGCATCTGTCACCTGTCTGCCCATTACACTAACCTTCCTTAAGTCTCTTATAGTCCTCTTCATTGTTTGCCAAATCTCCTACTTTTGCAATGTCATCAAACTTTATTATTGTGTGCCCTATACCCATGTCCGAATCATTTATATATACCAAGAAATAAAGTGGACCCAGCACTGACTTCCAACCCTCCTTCAGTCTAAGCATCCAGTATCCTAACTCTTTGTTTCCTCTCTATCAACTAACTTTCTATTCATTTGCTACATTTCCTCTTATTCCATGCACCTCAATTTATCTAACAAGACTCTTGTGCAAAGCCTTCCGAAAATCTATGTATACTCCATCTATTTCCTTTAGCTATCCAATCGGTTGATTAAAAAAACTCTATTAAATTTGTTACAGTTGAGTAACAGGAGCTTTATTCTGCAGCTGAAGAAAGAACTTACATTTATATAGAGTAATTTCTGCTCTCAGAACACACCAAAACTTCCTAGATCTGAATGTACTATACCAGACCTGGAGGTGCTTGGTTCTTCAAATGGGCATAAAGTTCCATTGGTCAGTCACGTCTCTCACATTGATGAGCACAAATATCATAGAATCATAGAATGATACTGCACAGAAGGAGGCCATTTAGCCCATCATGTTTGTGCTGGCTCTTTGGTAGAGCTATTCAATTAATCCCACTCCTCTGTTCTTTCCCCATACCCCTGTAAATGTCTACCTTCAAGTATTGATCCAACTCCCTTTTGAATTTTACTATTGAATCTGCTTCCACCACCCTTTCAGGCAGCGCATTCCAGATCACAACAACACTCTGTGTAAAAAAAAAATGTTTCCTTATGTCGCCTCTGGTTCTTTTGCCAATCACCTCAAATCTGTGTCCTCTGGTTACCGACCCTTCTGCCACTGGAAACAGTTTCCCCTGATTTATTCTATCAAAACCATTCATGATTTTGAACACCTCTATCAAATCTCCTTTTAACCTTCTCTGCTCTAAGGAGAACAACCCCAGCTTCTCCACATAACTGGAGTCCCCCATCCCTGCCCAGCAGAGTGGCGCAGTGGAGGCGTGCTGGGCCCATAACCCAGAGGTCGATGGATCAAAACCATCCTCTGCTATTTACATTCTTCTAGACACAAAAGGCATCAAGGGGTATGGGGAGAGAGCAGGAATATGGTATTGAGATAGAGGATCAGCCATGATCATATTGAATGGCAGAGCAGGCTCGAATGGCCTACTCCTGCTCCTATTTTTCTATGTACAATTCTAGTAAAGCTCTTCTGCACCCTCTCCAAGGCCTTGACATCCATTCTAAAGTGTGGTGCCCAGAATTGAACACAATACTCCAGCTAAGGCCCAGCCAGTGTTTTATAAAGGTCTAGCCTAAATTCCTTGCTTTTGCACTCTATTCCTCTAATAATAAATCCAAAGATCTCACATTTGCAAAAAATAAATAAAACCTCTACAGTTTAGTAGATTCATGTTTTTGTCCAAAGGCAGCCTTTGTCTAAACCTTGATTTCAGATCCAGCACCTTTAGCATTCACGACAGGACTGTCTCCAGCACCCAGATGTCCATGTCTATCTCTTGTTCTAGCCCCCTTTTTGAGTTACACACATTTGAAAGACTCACCTACTCATAGCCTCCTCTGATAAAAGGGACATGTTAGAACAACGAGTTCCATGGTAGCACAGTCATAGAACCTGAAGGTTTGAAGATGGGTTTTCTTCTCTCACAAGGTTTGTTTGTTGACCCAACAACTCTAATTAACTTGTTCTTAACTGAACACAATTAAAGCAATAAAAAAAACCAGAAAAGGGGAGAGGAATCCCATTATTTAACACTAATATATTTAGGAGCCCAGGATAATGTCTTGCTCATAGTCAAGGCACCATTCACTGGAATATGTTACTTTACAAGATTTCAAAATTATTTGTTATACTGCCTTCGTGTAATTTTTAGGAAAACATTCAATACTTTAAAGGATTTATATTAGTTCTAAAATTAGCCATTCTCCACTGAAGTGTGTGATTAACAAGCTCTGGGGGAAATCATTCTCTTGCATATTGTTATTTATAACATACATGCTACTTAAATCAGTGCAATGCCTTATTTGGATTATTACTCTTTATAAAAATCAAAGAGTACCATACTGTCATCCCTCTGCATGAGATTTTTAATTAGATTACCACAATCTACCACAATGAGCTGGTCCTATCTCCCTAGTGACAAGTGTGATAGTGAGCCTGTCACATAAGTCACTTCAGCACGTCCTGCCTAGGAAATAAGGTCAGGGTGAAGATGAGCGTGAACATAGAACTACAATCTGCTCAGCCCACATGCCAATTGGCAAGTTAGCAGGAATACACCTCTCCCTGAGCTACTAATAGGGAACAATTGCGACACAGCCTTGATTATAAAGCTGTCATCCAATTGAAGGCTTCAGGTGGTTTATATTGAGGGGTAATTCTGTTGGGTTCTGCTTCTGACACAGGGACCAGCTAGTGGCAAGTGCAGGTTGGAAAATCGGGGCTAAAATGTTGTAATCTGTCTTCACTACTCACTCGCCACTTGCGAGGCTCTGCGCTGGGAGAGAAGCCTCATAAAATTATGAAATAATGAATAGCTGAGACTGATTCCAGGCTGTACTGTAATGGAAGGATTGAGATGATTCATACAGGGTATAATGGATAGCTGGGAATATTTACAAAGTTGCAATTTAATTAAGGAGTTCAGATTAAAGTTAAGGAGAATAATGAATACCTGGGAATGATCAAATATTGTACAGTAATTTCATCATGTAGCTGGGGAACAGTGTAAGCCATGAAAACAATGCTCACCTGTCTAGTGGTTATAAAACTGGACAGGAAACCCAGAGTTCATGACTTCAAAAACTACTTTAGCAAGTTGTGAAAGTGAATTTAAAGAAAATCTGGTAATTGAAATTGCTGGATTGTTGTAAAAAAACAACTGGAACACTAATGTCCTACCTGGTCTGCCCTACAGGTGACTCCAGTCCCACACAATGTGGTTGACTTTTAATGCCCACAGGAAAACTAGGAGTGAGATTCTTCGGCAGCACCTCCCAAACCCGCGACATCTACCACCTAGAAGGACAAGGGCAGCAGGCGCATGGGAACACCACCACCTCCAGGTTCCCCTCCAAGTCACACACCATCCTGACTTGGAAATATATCACCGATCCTTCATCGTCGCTGGGTCAAAATCCTGGAACTCCCTCCCCAACAGCACTGTGGGAGTACCTTCACCACATGGACTGCAGCGGTTCAAGAAGGCGGCTCACCACCACCTTCTCTAGGGCAATTAGAGATGGACAATAAATGCTGGCCTTGCCAGCGACACCCACATCCCGCGAAAGAATAGGAACATTTTTTTTAATTGCTGACTTGTCAGTGTCACCCATGTCCCAAGAACAAAAAAATATCTGAACTATGAGATGAGCCTTGAAATTATCTCTTCACAGCCTTAACTTTTCCCATAAATAAATCTATCTAGGTATGTACTGTGGCGCTCATGGGAGTGGTTTTGCCCTCATTTGTTTTATTGCTGGAAAAAAATTTATGCTGGATGTCAACAGCCAGTATGCTTCTTGTAGTTGATGTACGATAACCTCCACACTGAAGGTGTAATGATCAGGGGTGGCTGAACACATGGGCCTATAGAGCTCATGCCCAGGGGCTTCAATCAAATATGGAGCCCCCAGTAAATCTCACTATAATGCAGGAAAACTGCATACAACCACTGGATCGGTTTGGTTTAAACATAGTATATTTTGATATGATTTGCTTTATTGTTAATGCAGTGTGTAACCATTCTACATGCCTAATTCTCCATGCATTTTATTATAAGTTAGTACTTTCATGGATTGGCGGGGGTGGGGGTGGTGGTGGTGGGGGGTGTGGGTGTTGTGCTAGGGGTGTGAAGGGGCCCAGAAAGTCTTAATCTGGCTCTGGTAATGATTTTGATGTAATTGTTCAAATTTATTGAGCGAGAATAATCAGTATCTGATCAACGAGAAATAACACTCTGAATAATGTACTGGAGGTAGGTTATAAAATAATAATCTCTGCGTTATCTTTAACAGCAAGAATTGAGTGATGATTGCTAGCCCAACCCAAAATTAGATCACTTCGACTCATCTGTTATTTTTGGAGGTTGTGAGGGCAATTTTTATTTTTAGTTTTGGCTTGGATGTTCCAGTCATTCGATGTGTGATGTCACCTTCAACAAAAAATTAGTGTGTGACAGAAATAGTTGAAGATTACGGAAATTTAATCTGTAGTTCGTTACCAGGAGATAAGAGTACATGTCATACATTGGAGTAGTAGAGTCCTATTGTAATGTAGGAAGCGCGGCAGTCAATTCGCTCACAGCAAGGTCCCACAAACAGCAATGTGCTAATGACCAGATAATCTGGTTTTTTTTCGTGATGTTGGTTGAGGGATAAATATTGGCCAGGACACCAGGGAGCACTCCCCTGCTCTTCTTCGAAATAGTGCCATGGGAACTTTTACATCCACGCAAGAGGGCAGACGGTTTAACGTCTCATCCGAAAGACAGCACCTCCGATAACAACAACAACAACTTGCACTTATATAGCGCCTTAATGTCGTAAAACATCCCGTGGTGCTTCACAGGAGCGTTATCAAACAAAATTTGACACCAAGCCACATAAGGAGTTTTAGGGCAGATGACAAAGAGATAGATTTTAAGGAGTGTCTTAAAGGAGGAAAGAGAGGTAGAGAGGTGGAGAGGTTTAGGCAGGGAATTCCAGAGCTGAGAGACTCGACAGCTGAAGGCACGGCCGCCAATGGTGGAGCGATTAAAATTGGGGATGTGCAAGAGGCCAGAATTAGATGAGTGCTGATATCTCGGAGGGTTGTTGGGCTGAAGGAGGTCACAGAGATAGGGAGGGGCAAGGCCATGGAGGGGTTTGAAAACAAGGATGAGAATTTTAAAATCGCGGTGTTGCTCAACTGGGAGCCAATGTAGGTCAGCGAGCACAGGGGTGATGGGTGAACGGGACTTGGTGCGAGTTAGGATACGAGCAGCAGAGTTTTGGTGAGCTCAAGTTTATGGAGGGTGGGAGATGGGAGGCCGGCCAGGAGAGCGTTGGAATAGTCAAGTCTAGAGGTAACAGAAGCATGGATGAGGGTTTCAGCAGCAGATGAGCTGAGACAGGGGTGGCGTTGGTACTGTTATTTAGGTGAAGTAGGCGGTCTTGGTGATGGAGAGGATATGGGGTCGGAAGCTCAACTTAGGGTCAGATACGACACCAAGGTTGTGAACAGTCTGGTTCAGCCTTAGACAGTTGCCAGGGAGAGGGATGGAGTTGGTGGCTAGGCAACTGAGTTTGTGGCGGGAACCAAAGACAACGGCTTTCTTGGAGGGGGCCAAGGATAGATCCTTGGGGGATTCCAGAGGTAACGGTGCGGGAGTGGGAAGAAAATGGATTGCAGGTGATTCTCTGGCTACGACTGGATAGATATGAATGGAACCAGGCAAGTGCAGTCCCACCCAGCTGGACAACGGAGGAGAGGCGTTGGAGGCGGATGGTGTAGCCAACCGTGTCAAAGGCTGCAAACAGATCAAGAAGGACGAGGAGGGATAGTTTACCATGGTCACAGTCACATAGGATGTCATTTGTGACTTTGATGAGAGCCGTTTCGGTACTGTGGCGGGAGCGGAAACCTGATTGGAGGGGTTCAAACATGGAGTTCCGGGAAAGATGGGCGCGGATTTGGGAGGAGACAGCACCTTCAAGGACTTCGGAGAGGAAAGGGAGATGGGGCGGTACTTTGCAAGGACAGAGGAGTCCAGGGTTTTTTTTTAGGAGGGGGTGATGACGGCAGATTTGAAGGGAGGGGGACAGTACCCGAGGAGAGAGAACCGTTAACAATATCAGCTAACATGGGGGCCAGGAAGGGAAGTTGGGTGGTCAGCAGTTTAGTGGGAATAGGGTCGAGGGAGCAAGAGGTAGGTCTCATGGAAAAGATGAGCTTGGAGAGGGCATGAGAGGAGATAGGAGAGAAACTAGAGAAAGATGAGAGTTCAGGGCAAAGGCAGTGGCGAACCTTAGAGGAAGTTTGGCCCAGTGTGCTAGGGAAGGTAGGGGATCGGCAGAGGCAGCTGAATGGATGGTCTTCTTCTTAGTGAGAAAGAAGTCCATGAAAGAAAGAAAGAAAGAAAGAAAGACTTGCATTTCTATAGCACCTTTCACAACCACCGGATGTCTCAAAGCGCTTTACACTAATGAAGTGCTTTTTGAAGTGGAGTCACTGTTGTAATGAGCTTCTCACACTTGTTGGAGGTGAGGGTGGAGGAGACGGGGAGAGGGGGTTTAAGAAGACGGTTTGTAGTGTAGAAGAGAAGCCGGGAGTTTATCTTTGAATTCCAGGATGATCCTGGAACAATGAACAGTTTTGGCAGGGGCCGGGAAGCACAGGACCCGATAGTGCTTTATTATGGTCCAGCCAGATCTGGCGATGAATGGCTAAACCAGTTGTCCGTCATATACATTCAAGTCTGTGTCCTTTGGACTTAAGGGACTCAGTACTGCACAGGAGCAGCACCCTAGATTATGTACTCAAGTCTCTGGAGTGGACGTGAGCCCACAACCTTCTGACTCACAGGCGGGAGTGCTACCATATTGCCGCAACTGACACCTGGGAGCTGTACTTTTGTTTTTGGTCAGTTTTTGTGCCAAATAACTGATATTCATACCAGAGGTTTCGATGTCACGTGTTTAACAAACCTAATTGAATGTTTTGAGGAAGCAACTAAAGTAGTAGACAGGGAAATGTCTATCGATGTAATCTATATGGACTTCCAGAAGGCAGGAGATGTTCCAAGTACAGGCTAGGTAAATTCCAACAAGAGGGAAGGGTAAGGGAACCAAAGTAAGGGCTCCTTGGATGACGAAGGAGATAGAGAAGCTGATGAAACAAAAAAAGAGGGTGTATGATGCATGTCAGGTGAATTCTTCAAGGGAGAGCCAGACCAAATAGAATAAGTTGAGCGGGGATGTAAAGATGAAAATACGATTGGCAAAGAGAGAATATGAGAGTAGAATGGCGGTTAACATAAAAGGGAACCCAAAAATATTCTACCAGCATGTAAACAGTAAGCGGGTAGTAAGAGGCGGGGTGGGGCCTATTAGAGACAAAGAAGGTGATATATGCTTAGAGGCGCAGGGCAAGGCTAGAATACTCAATGAGTACTTTGTATCGGTGTTTACTAAGGAGGTGGATGCTGACAAAATATCGGTAGAAGTGGAAAAGGTAGAAGCAATGGAAGGGGTGAAAATTGATAGACAGGATATACTAGAAAGGCTGGGTATGCTTAGAGTGGGCAAGTCGCCTGGTCCAGATGGCTTGCATCCCAGGTTGCTAAGGGAATTGGGGGAGGAGATAGCGGAAGGGCTTGCCAGAATTTTCCAATCTTCCCTAGATGCGGGGGAGGTGCCTGAGGATTGGAAAGTGGCAAATGTGACACCATTGTTCAAGAAAGGGTGTAAGGACAATCCTAGTAACTACAGGCCGGTCAGTTTAACATCAGTGGTGGCTAAAGTTTTAGAAATAATAATCAAGGAAAAAATTAATGGGCACTTGGAGAGGTTTAAGCTAATTAAGGAGAGCCAACATGGATTTGTAAAAGGCAGATCGTGTTTGACTAATCTAATTGAATTTTTTGATGAAGTAACAGAAAGGATTGATGAAGGGAATGCAATGGATGTTGTCTACATGGATTTTCGGAAGGCGTTTGACAAAGTACCACGTAGAAGGCTGGTTAACAAAATTGAGGCTCATGGAATAGGTGGGTCAGTGGCAGCTTGGATCAGGAATTGGCTTAAGGACAGAAAACAGCAAGTTGTGGTAAATGGCTGTTTTTCAGACTGGAGGATGGTCGACAGTGGTGTTCCCCAAGGGTCAGTGCTGGAGCCACTGCTTTTTTTGATATATATAAATGACCTGGATATTAGAATACAGAGTAGAATTTCTAAATTTGCCGATGACACCAAACTTGGGGATGTGGCAAACAGTGATGATGATACCAATTGACTGCAACAGGACATAGAAAGACTAGCAGAATGGGCAGACAAGTGGCAGATGGAATTTAATACAGAGAAGTGTGAGGTGATGCATTTTGGCAGAAGGAACAGGGAGAGGCAATATACACTTAATGGCACAGTTTTAAAGAGTGTGCAGGGACAGAGGGACCTGGGAGTTAATGTGCATAGGTCCCTGAAGGTGGCAGGACATATTGAGAGCATGCTCAACAAAACATATGGGATCTTGGGCTTCATAAATAGAGGTATTGAGTACAAAAGTAGAGAAGTTATGCTGAACCTTTATAAAGCGCTGGTTAGGCCACAACTGGAGTATTGCGTCCAGTTCTGGTCACCACACTTTAGGAAGGATGTGAAGGCCCTTGAGAGGGTGCAGAGGAGATTTACCAGAATGGTTCCGGGGATGGGGGATCTTAGCTACAAGGACAGGTTGAAGAAGCTGGATTTGTTTTCATTAGAGCAAAGGAGGTTGAAGGGTGATTTGATAGACATGTACAAGATTATGACGGGTTTGGATAGGCTAGACGGGGAAAGGCTGTTCCCTCTAGTTGATGGTACAAGGACTAGGGGACACAGATTTAATTTTTTGGGCAAGAGATACAAGGGGAATGTGAGGAAAAACTTTTTTATGCAGCGAGTGGTGATGACCTGGAATTCGCCGCCGACGGAAGTGGTGGAAGCGGAGACACTCAATGTTTTCAAGGGGAGACTGGACAGGCACTTGAGGGAAATAAACTTGCAGGGCTACGGGGATAGAGCGGGGGAATGGGACTGACTGGATTTATCTACAGAGAGCCGCACGGACTCGATGGTCCGAATGGCTTCCTTCTGTGCCATTATGACTCTATGGGGGAGAAATTCAGTATCGCCCCATTTGGGGCGCAATTATCGTCCGGGCGCAAAGATTAGCACCTGGCGTTAATTATCGCCACCGACTGCAAACTTGACTTTTATCGCCCCTGGAGGTGATTGGAGCGCTAAATCAGGCACTTCACACCTGTCTTAAGGCGCAAAGGCCGAGGAGCGAGGCGCTACATCAGAGCGCTGGCGAAGCTCATGTGATGTCAGTCAGCAATGGAACACAGACACAATGGCGCGGGCCAGTTCTTAAAGGGGAGGGTTGATCTTGCTTTCCATCAACATCCTGCTCATTGCAGCCTTGAATCTCGGCCTGGAGAGACCTGCACATCAAATCTGCTGGAAAGAACAATGAAGAGTACCAGGGAAAGAGCTCAGAGTGCAGACCCCACAGTCTCTTCTAAATCGTTACAAGGAAGGGCAAATCAAAATGAACTTGCAAAGTGCTGCTCAGTACCCAAAACTCCGTCACACAGCGTTGAATCTCTTCAGAAGTCTCTCTCTCTTTCTCCCAGAATGCGTGGTTCTAAAATGTCACCAACAATAAAAGGCAGGAAGCGGTCACCTTTAAATAGCGCTCCCCCAGTCCCTTCCTGACTGCAAAACGCTCCTCTCAACCTGTCGTTGCTAGCGGCAGGCGGTAAGGCAGGGGGCGCCACTCAATATCCGCTCCGTGGCGATACCGGGGCGTTGCGCACTCGACTGACGTCACGATCTGCCGGCGCAGGAGATCGTGGCGGTAGTGTTTAGCGCCGCCGCAAAATGTCTAGTTAATTTCGCGAGCGGTGCAAACATCGCTGCGCCCGGGCGCTAGACTCTTTGCGTCCCATTAGCGCCCTCTTAAGGCGCTAACGGGAGGAGCAACCAACTGAATTTTTCCCCCTGTGACTCTAAGGGGGAAAAATTCGGTTGCTTTGCACAAAACAACTAGCGCCCGGGGCAGCAATGTTTGCACTGCTCGCGAAATGACCAGGAGCAATTTAAAGGCGACCGCTTCCTGCCTTTTTTTGTCGGGGACATTTTTGCACCACGCATTCTGAGAGAGAGAGAGAGAGAGACTTCTGGAGAGATGCAACGCTGTGTGAAGGAGTTTTGGGTACTGAGCAGCACTTTTTGATTTGACCTTCCTTGCATCGATTTAGAAGAGACTATGGGGGCTGCACTCTGAGCTCTTTCCCTGGGCCTCTCTATTGTTCTTTCCAACAGATTTGATGTACAGGTCTCGCCAGGCCGAGATTCAAGGCTGCAATGAGCAGGGTGTGGCTGGAGAGCAAGATTGACACTCCCCTTTAAGAACTGGCCGGGGCCAGTGTGTCTGTGTTCCATTGCTGACTGACATCACATGAGCTTCGCCAGCGCTCGGCGTTAGTGCCTTAAGAGAGGTGTGTAGCGCCTGATTTAGCACTCCAATCACCTCCAGCGGCGATAGAAGCCAAGTTTGCAGTCGGAGGCAATAAATAGCGCCAGGCGCTAAACTTTGCGCCCGGCTGATAATTGTGCCTCAAACGGGGCGATACCGAATTTCTTCCCCTCTGACTATAACCTTAAAATCAGAGCCAGGCCATTCAGGAGAGAAGTTAGGAAACACTTCTTCACGCAATGGGTGGTAGAAGTGTGGAACTCTCTCCCACAAAAAGCAGTAGATGCTAAATTAATAATTTTAAATCTGAGATCGATAGATTTTTGCTAGCTCAGGTTATTAAGGGATATGGAGCCAAGGCAGGTAAATGGAGTTAGGATACAGATCAACCATGATCTCATTGAATGGCAGAACAGGCTTGAGGGACTGAATAGCCTGTTCCTATGATTTGAAACTTAACCTTGGTCTGATCTAGGTATTTTGATGTAACTCAACATACATTAACAATTCATTTATGCAAAAGAATTGGTGCTGATGGGGTCGGGACAGCAAGAGGTTGGAAAATTTGATCACCTCAAATTAAAAGCACTTTTAGATTAGAAAGCTGTTTCCACTTGGCACAAAGGAGTCCACTTCCTTGTAGACTGCAATGAACAGTGCAGTTTCTGATAGTAAGAGACCAGTGACCTCCGGTGGTAAAGAGAAGAAATAAAGGCAGTCATAGGAAAACTGGTGGCCAGCCCACCGAAATTGCCCTGGTCTTTATTCAGGACCTGCAGGAGATTTTCAGCTGCTGTCATATCGGTTTTCAGTTATTGGCTCTTGTAGCATGGTTTTCCTGTAGCTGGTCTGCCAGATTTTTTTTTTAAAGGCTATTCGGGCTGGAAGACCCATTTTTTAAAACCGGCCCCTTCTGACTGTGGCCAATCTCTCTGGAGCCAGAAGGCAACCTGTTCCAGCAGCAGTAGTCTTTGGGTAGTGACATCATGACAAAACCTCAAGATGTTGTTATCATTCGCACAGGCAGATATTCACTCTGTAGTGATATTATTATTGCAATGTCCTGATGTCACCACTTAACACATGCACACTGGCCAAATTGTCAAGTCATGAGCTCCACATGCGAACACTTTACAGAAAGACCGACTCCAAAATACACAAATAAATGCAGGAGAGCAGTACACTTAGCTTGTTAAGATCCAAGATCCTAAGATCCAAGCATCTTTCATCTCCATTGCCATGGCTCAGAGCATATTTTTCTATTCCAAGAGTGTGTTATAAGTGAAAGCTAGATGAAGCTACTTCAGTTGGAGATTAACACTTTTAATGATTTTTTTCTCACCCTTTTTAGGTTCCCCAGCACATTTTGTTTGAAGTGGAGAAACCCATTACACACATCATTATGATGCTTAGAGCTACAGCAAAACCTTTGGTTAGCAGAGAGCCAAACTTTGCTTGGCATCACAGTTCTCTGCAATGGAAATTAATCAAGAACTTTGCTTCCGGGAAGGATGGCTCACTTCATTAAGGAAATCAATCTGTTGAAGCGAATAGAGGGCGGGGAATCCATACACAGCAAAGTTGGAGACTTGGATCTAGAAGTAAGCTAGCTGCAGGGTGCTGTTATAGCTTAATGAATACTTTGCGTCTGTCTTCACAAAAGAGAGGGATGATGCAGACAGTGTGGTTAAAAGAAAAAAGACTTACATTTATATCGCGCCTTTCACAACCACCGGACGTCCCAAAGCGCTTTACAGCCAATGAAGTACTTTTGAAGTGTAGTCACTGTTGTAATGTAGGAAATGCGACAGCCAATATATGCACAGCAAGCTCCCACAAACAGCAATGTGATAATGGCCAGATAATCTGTTTTTTGGTGATTTTGATTGAGGGATAAATATGAGGGATAACTCCCCTGCTCTTCTTCAAAATAGTGCCATGGGATCTTTTTCGTCCACCAGAGAGAGCAGACGGGGCCTTGGTTTAACTTCTCACCCGAAAGACGGCACATCCGACAGTGCAGCACTCCCTCAGTACTGCACTGGAGTGTCAACCTAGCTTTTTTGTGCTCAAGTCTCTGGAGTGGGACTTGAACCCACAACCTACTGACTCAGAGGCAATAGTGCTACCAACTGAGCCACAACAGAGGAAAAGTGTGAAATATTAGATGAGATAAACATAGTGAGAGAGGAAATATTAAGGGGTTTAACATCTTTGACAGTAGGTAAATTGCCAGGCCCGGATGAAATGTATCCCAGGCTGTTAAGAGAAGCAAGGGAGCAAATAGCGGTGGCTCTGACCATCATTATCCAATCCTCTCTGGCTACAGGTGTGGTATCAGAGGACTGCTAACATACCGTTGTTTAAAAAGCAAGAAAGGGATAGACCGAGTAATTAGAGGCCAGTCAGCCTAACCTCAGTGGTGGGCAAATTATTGGAAAAATTTCTGAGTGACAGTTTTAATCGTCATTTAGAAAGGCACGGATTAATGAAGGACAGTCAGCATGGATTTGTTAAGGGAAGTTCGCGTCTGATTAACTTGATTGAATTTTTTGAGGAGGTTACAAGGAGGTTCGATGAGGGTAGTGCGTTTGATGTAGTCTACATGGATTTTAGCAAGGCTTTTGACAAGGTCCCACATGGCAGACTGGTCAGAAAAGTAAAAGCCCATGGGATCCAAGGGAAAGTGGCGAGTTGGATCAAAAATTAGCTGAGTAGCAGGAAGCAAAGGGTAATGGTTGACGGGTGTTTTTGTGACTGGAAGGCTGTTTCCAGTGGGGTTCTGCAGGGCTCAGTATTAGGTCCCTTGCTTTTTGTGGTATATATCAATGAGCTTGACTTCAATGTAGAGGGCATGAATAAGAAGTTTGCAAATGATACAAAAATTGGCCGTGTGTTGATAGTGAGGAAGAAAGCTGTAGACTACAGGAAGATATCAATGGACTGGTCAGGTGGGCAGAAAAGTGGCAAATGGAATTCAATCCAGAGAAGTGTGAGGTAATGCATTTGGGGAGGACGAACAAGGCAAGGTAATACACAATAAATGGTAGTATACTGACAAGTGTTGAGGAATAGAGGGACCTTGGAGTACATGTCCACAGATCCTTGAAGCTAGAAGGACAGGTAGATAAGGCAGTTAAGAAAACATACGGGAAACTTTCCTTTATTAGCTGATGCATAGAATATAAGAGCAGGGAACTTATGCTTGAACTGTATAAAACATTAGTTAGGCCACAGCTAGAGTACTGCGCACAGTTATGGTCACCACATTACAGGAAAGATGTGATTGCACTAGAGACGGTACAGAGGAGATTTACGAGGATGTTGCCAGGACTGGAGAATTTTAGCTATGAGGAAAGATTGGATAGGCTGGGGTTGTTTTCTTTGGAACAGAGGAGGCTGAGGGGAGACCTTGTTGAGGTGTATAAAATTATGAGGGGCCTAGATGGAGTGGCAGAGAGGTCATTAACCAGGGGGCATAGATTTAAAGTAATTGATAGAAGGATTAGAGGGGAGTTGAGGAGAACTTTTTTCACCCAGAGGGTGGTGGGGGTCTGGAACTTACTGCCTGAAAGGGTGGTAGAGGCAGAAACCCCCATCACATTTAAAAAGTACTTGGATATACACTTGAAGTGCCGTAACCTACAGGGCTACGGACCAAGAGCTGGAAAGTGGGATTAGGCTGGATAGCTCTTTTTTGGCCGGCACGATGGGCCAAATGGCCTCCTTCTGTGCTGTAAATATCTTTGATTCTATGATTCTATGATAACACACAAGAATAGGAGTAAACCAGTCAGCTCAACAAACCTGCTCCATTATTTTGATAACCATGGCAGCTTTACCTATAATTCAATATCCTGCCCTTTCTCCATTTCTCATTACCCTTACTTTCCAAGCAGTATTTATCTTCGTTATAAACACCTCAATTGATTCTGCATTTATGGGCATCTGGGGCAGTGTATTCCACATCCTCACTGCCACTTGTATGAAGACATTTTTCCTGAATTTTCTTTTAACTGGCTTAGTTTGAATTTTAAGATAATTTGTTTGCTTGGAAATCACTAAAACAGATTATCTGGTCATTATCACATTGCTGTTTGTGGGAGCTTGCTGTGCGCAGATTGGCTGCCGCGTTTCCCACATTACAACAGTGACTCCACTTCAAAAGTACTTAATTGGCTGTAAAGTGCTTGGGACACCCTGAGGTTGTGAAAGGCGCTATATAAATGCAAGTCTTTCTTCTTGGAGCTCCTGTAATACATTAAAATGCCTGATTTACTTAATAGAAGATAATGGCCTGAATTTTCTGTACCTGGGCGGGTCGGGTGCGGGCGGTCGGCGTGTCGGGTTGCGACTCCGTTGTTGTTTCCTTCCCGCTGCAGAAATCGACTTTGCGCTAATGGGGCCTATTAAGTCCGCCCTGCGCGTTACCCGGCCCAGTTAAATGGTGCGGGTCTGATGACGTCATCCATGATGTGTTTTCAGCCGGGATATTTAAAGGAGCCATGGCCACATTGCTTTTGAAGGTTCATCGAGGAGGGTGCAGGCAGCACACTGGAGGTTATGATTGCTCCAAACAGTTGGAGAGATGGCTGCACAGAGGCAGAGGGCTGCACCCAGGTTCTCCTCACAGGGAGGTCCTCTTCCAATCGGCGGAAGAGACCTCCCCAGGAGACAAAAAGAGCCTGGTTCCAAATTGCAGAGGAGGTCAACAGCAGGGATGTGGTCAGGAGGACCTGGGCGCAGTGCCGGAAACGTTTCAATGATCTCATTAGATTAGGAAAGGTGAGTACAAAGCCACACTCAACTTCATCCTGCTGTGCCTCTCATCACATCCCCATCACTCTGCTTTCCCTACCCTACTCCTGCACATCCTTACTCACACCAACATACCTTGCACGTCCACCCATCCCTCTCTCTCTATCTACATTATCACATCCCCATTTCACTAGCCACCCCTCACACTCAGCCTCATCCCAATGCAATCATACCAACTAACAGCACGCAAGGAGGCCACTTGGCATTGCCACCCGACTCCCTCATTGTCACTCTCTAAAGATGCAACCCATTCATTCCTTACATTCATTTCATCACTCTCACTCAACCTTCTCTTCTTTCCCTCCTTGCAGGAGAAGAGAGCGCACAATAAGAGGGAGAGGAAGAGAACTGGAGGTGGGCCTCCATTATTTGCCCTCATAACAGCAGAGGAGGCTACGTTGGAAGTATTGGGAGTGGCCGAGCAGTTGGAGGTGGGAAACTGAGAGAGGGGGACATCTCAGCAACCTGGTGACAGAATTACATCTCATACAGCTACATGGCATACATCAGTCACTCACATGGGGACTGATGTCATCAGCCACTGAATGGTCATCATGTGCATAATGGTATCTGTACCCATTCTTCATATGGCATATCGAACATGTCTCTTTACTCTCCCACTGGTCCATCAAGAACCCCCTCCACTGTCCAGGAGGAAGAGCAAGATGACTCCTCAGAGGCACCTCCAGCCTCTGAGGGTGCACCGTCACCAAACATGAGCGCACCCAGCACCAGCGCAGAAACGCACACCTCGGTGGGTCCCACGCGAGATAGAGTAGTGTTGTCACCGGGTCCGTCACAAGTCACAAGTGAGCAAGAACAGATGGTGGAGACAGGGACAGCAGTGGAGACTCCTCGCCGGAGGGTGCAGGATGCTCCTAGCTCTGCTCAGCTGCATGCAGACGCTGAGCCTCGGGGGCCATCGAGAAAGAGGGCGATCCTGGAGGTGCAGCAAGAAGTGCAGGAGGCTCTGACAGGTTTTGCGATCGCGATCATAGAATCATGGAATGGTTACAGCACGGAAGAAGGCCATTCGGCCCGTCGAGCCCGTGCCGGCTCTTTGCAAGAGCACTTCAGCTAGTCCCACTCCCCCACCCTTTCCCCGTAGCCCTGCAAATTTCTTTCCTTCAGATACATATCCAATTCCCTTTTGAAAGCCACGATTGAATCTGCCCCATCACCCTTTCAGGCAGTGCATTCCAGATCTTAACCACTCGCTGCGTAAAAAAGTTTTTTCTTACGTCGCCTTTGGTTCTTCTGCCAATCACCTTAAATCTGTGTCCTCTGGTTCTCGACCCATCCACTAATGGGAACAGTTTCTTTCTATCTACTCTGTCCAGACCCCTCATGATTTTGAACACCTCTATCAAATCTCCTCTTAATCTTCTCTGCTCCAAGGAGAACAACCCCAGTTTCTCCAGTCTATCAACATAACTGAAGTCCCTCATTCCTGGAATCATTCTCGTAAATCTTTTTTGCACCCTCTCTAAGGCCTTCACATCCTTCCTAAAGTGTGGTGCCCAGAATTGGACACAGTACTCCAGTTGGGGCCGAACCAGTGTTTTATACAGGTTCATCATAATTTCCACACTTTTGTACTCTATACCTCTATTTATGAAGCCCAGGATCCCGTAAGCCTTTTTAACTGCTTTCTCAACCGGCCCTGCCACCTTCAACAATTTGTGCACACATACCCCCAGGTCTCTCTGTTCATGCACCCCCTTCAGGATTGTACCATTTAGTTTATATGTCCTGTCCTCATTCTTTCTACCAAAATGTATCACTTCACACTTTTCTGCGTTAAATTTCATCTGCCACGTGTCCGCCCATTTCACCAGACTGTCTATGTCTTCCTGAAGTCTATCACTCTCCTCCTCACTGTTCACTATACTTCCAAGTTTTGTGTCATCTGCAAATTTTGAAATTGTGCCCTGTACACCCATGTCCAAGTCATTAATATATATCAAGAGAAGCAGTGGTTCTAGAACCGCCCCCTGGGGAACACCACCTCCAGTCCGAAAAACAACTGTTCACCACTACTCTGTTTCCTATCACTTAGCCAATTCTGAATCCATGTCTGCAAATGTTCAGGGAATGGAGGAGTCCATCTCCAACATGAGCACCACCGTGTCGCAGGTGATGGCGACTGTAGGCTCTTCCATGGAGAGGATGGCCGCCTGCATGGAGCAGCTAATGCGCCACTCACAGAAGCACATGGTCTCTATGGAGTATAGATGGCAGAGGCTCATAGACCTCCTGTCTAGGAGGGATGTCAGGGTAGGCGTGGGTCCTCATGGCCCCACTGATGTGCAGCAAGGTGCTCTCCAGCTCCTTGCTAGCAGGGAAGTGCGGGTGGCCCATGAGAGGGATGATGGTGAAAGGGGAGAGGGAAGTGTGGGTTCCTCTCAAAGAGCTCACACTTCTGCCCCATTGCCACCCCATCAGTCAGAGCCCCAGATGGCTTGTCGGATCGCGATGGCCGAGTCTGCCCCTGCACAGTCGCAGGAGGAGCAGACTTTGGCGGGGCCATCACAGGCTCCAAAACCCAGAGGACGTCTGCCTAGAGTGTCTAAGCAGTCGCAGCAGGGAAGTGAGCAGGCTGCCTCTACCTCTGCTGAAGCCATAGGGGTAGCACCTCATAGAAGAGAAAATGACACACAAGTAGATTCACAAGGGTATCCACTTGGGTGTTTTAGTCAATGTTAATGTCAAGTTTCCGTTAAAGTATTGTCAACCATTAAAATCTTTATTTTCACCACTTTCCCGTCTTGGACACATTTGTGTGCACCTTTGGAAGTGGCTTAGTGAGTTGTAGTGACTGGTGAGACATAACGGTACCTCCAGCAATGGCGGTCAGTGTGAAAGGAATGGCTTGGTCATTGTAGGGATCCTTTATGGTGTTGCTGTGAGGTGGTGCCAACCTGGCGCAGCACATGGTAGCCATATGGGTTTACTGCATAAAGTTAAGTAAATCTGGACATGATGAGGCCATCCCTGGCCTCCCGGGCAGCAATGTGGGATTTGGTCCGCAGGTTCCTCCAGCTCCTGCTTCTCCTCGTCTTCCAGCTGATGCTCCTCCTCCTCCTCCTGCTCCTGCTCTGAAGAGGCTGTGCGCTCAGTGCCTTACTCCTCATGCAGCGCTAATCCTTGCTGCTGTGTTATGTTGTGCAGGGCGCAGCAGACTGCGGCGATTCTGGAGACCCTGACTGCTGCGTACTGAAGGGCTCCTCCAGATCTGTCAAGGCATCTGAAGCGCATTTTGGCTTTCATTGTATCTCTCCTCAGCCTCAGTACTTGGCCTCCTCAAGGGTGTCATGAGCCACATCTTCAGTGGATAGCCCTTATCTCCAAGCAGCCAGCCGGAAAGTCTGTTTGGAGGAGCGAAGAGCTGAGGGAGGGTGGACTGGCGAAGGACGAAAGAGTCAAGGCAGCTGCCAGGGAACTTGGCACACACATGCATGATGATCTTCCTATGGTTGCAGACCAGCTGCACATTGAGGGAGTGGAAGCCCTTGCAGTTGACAAAGACTCCTGGGTTATGATGGGGTGCCCTGATGGCCACATGTGTGCAGTCGATGACGCCCTGCACCCGTGGAAAGCCAGCCAGAGTAGCAAAGCCGAGCGCCCGCTCATTAACTCTGTTTTCATCAGTGGCAAAGTTGATATAATTGACTGACTTGTCAAACAGGGCATCGGTGACCTGTGTGATGCATCTGTGGGCGGCAGACTGCGAGATGCCGCATATGTCTGCAGCAGATCCCTGGAAGGAGCCTGAGGCGAACAAGTTGAGGGCACTGGTGACTTTGACAGCCACTGGTAAGACATGTCCACCCGCTCCTCTGGGCTGCAGGTCTTGATCGAGCATTGTGCAAATGTCTGCGACGACCTGGCATGATAGCCTGAGCATCCTTTGGCACTGCTGCTCAGTCATGTTGAGGAAGCTCATCCTCTGCCTGTATACCCTGTGTTGGGGGTATCGCCTCCGGCGCGGTGCAGCCCTGTGCTGATGCCCTCTGTCCTGTGCAGCATCAGGTGGTTGAGGAGAAGGTTGGTGGTGTTGTTGTTGGTACTGCTGGTGTTGGGGCTTATTGTGGTCCGATTCTGAGGACCAAGGTGACACAGTATAAATTTATTTTTAATTCATTCATGGGATGTGGGTGTTGCTGGCAAGGCCATCGCTAGTTACCCTTGAGAAGGTGGTGGTGAGCTGCCTTCTTGAACCGCTGCAGTCCATGTGGTGAAGGTACTCCCACAGTGCTGTTAGGGAGGGAGTTCCAGGATTTTGACCCAGCGATGATGAAGGATCGGCGATATACTTCCAAGTCAGGATGGTGTGTGACTTGGAGGGGAACTTGGAGGTGGTGGTGTTCCCATGCGCCTGCTGCCCTTATCCTTCTAGGTGGTAGAGGTTGCGGGTTTGGGAGGTGCTGCCGAAGAAGCCTTGGCGAGTTGCTGCAGTGCATCTTGTAGATGGTACACACTGCAGCCACGGTACACCGGTGGTGGAGGGAGTGAATGTTTAAGGTGGTAGATGGGGTGTCAATCAAGCGGGCTGCTTTGTCCTGGATGGTGTCGAGCTTCTTGAGTGTTGTTGGAGCTGCACTCATCCAGGCAAGTGGAGAGTATTCCATCACACTCCTTACTTGTGCCTAGTAGATGGTGGAAAGACTTTGGGGAGTCAGGAGGTGAGACACTTGCCGCAGAATACCCAGCCTCTGACCTGCTCTTGTTGCCACAGTATTTATGTGGCTGGTCCAGTTAAGTTTCTGGTCAATGGTGACCCCCAGGATGCTGATGGTGGGGAATTCGGTGATAGTAATGCCATTGAGTGTCAAGGGGCGGTTGTTAGACGCTCGCTTGTTGGAGATAGTCATTGTCTGGCACTTGTGTGGCGCGAATGTTACTTGCCACTTATCAGCCCAAGCCTGAATGTCGTCCAGGTCTTGTCGCATGCGGGCATAGACTGCTTCATTATTTGAGGAGTTGCGAATGGCACTGAACACTGCAATCATCAGCAAACATCCCCATTTCTGACCTTATGTTGGAGGGAAGGTCATTGATGAAGCAGCTGAAGATGGTTGGGCCTAGGACACTGCCCTGAGGAACTCCTGCAGCGATGTCCTGGGGCAGAGATGATTGACCTCAACCACCACAACCATCTTCCTTTGTGCTAGGTATGACTCCAGGCAGTGGAGCGTTTCCCCCCCCGATTCCCACTGACTTAAGTTTTACTACTTGATGCCACACTCGGTCAAATGCTGCCTTGAAGTCAAGGGCAGTCACTCTCACCTCACCTCTGGAATTCAGCTCCTTTGCCCATGTTTGGACCAAGGCTGTAATGAGATCTGGAGCTGAGTGGTTCTGGCGGATCCCAAACTGGACATCAGTGAGCAGGTTATTGGTGAGTAAGTGCTGCTTGATAGCACTGTCGACGACACCTTCCATCACTTTGCTGATGATTCAGAGTAGGCTGATGGGGCGGTAATTGGCTGGATTGGATTTGTCCTGCTTTTGTGGACAGGACATACCTGGGCAGTTTTCCACATTGTTGGATCGATGCCAGTGTTGTAGCTGTACTGGAACAGCTTGGCTAGAGGTGCAGCTAGTTCTGGAGCACAAGTCTGCAGCACGACAGCCGGGATGTTGTCGGGGCCCATAGCCTTTGCTGTATCCAGTGCGCTCAGCCGTTTCTTGATATCACGTGGAGTGAATCGAATTGGCTGAAGACTGGCTTCTGTGATGGTGGGGATCTCAGGAGGAGGCCGATATGAATCATCCACTCGGCACTTCTGGCTGAAGATGGTTGCAAACGCTTCAGCTTGTCTTTTGCACTCATGTGCTGGGCTCCACCATCATTGAGGATGGGGATATTCATGGAGCCTCCTCCTCCTGTTAGTTGTTTAATGGTCCACCACCATTCACGACTCGATGTGGCAGGACTGCAGAGCTTTGATCTGATCTGTTGATTATGGATCGCTTAGCCCTCTCTATAGCATGCTGCTTCTGTTTCTTAGCATGCATGTAGTCCTGTGTTGCAGCTTCCCCAGGTTGGCACCTCATTTTTATATACGCCTGGTGCTGCTCTTGGCATGCTCTTCTACACTCCTTATTGAACCAGGGTTGGTCCCCTGTCTTGATGGTAATGGTAGAGTGAGGGATATGCCGGGCCATGAGGTTACAGATTGTGGTGGAATGCAATTCTTCTGCTGCTGATGGCCCACAGCGCCTCATGGCTGCCCAGTTTTGAGCTGCTAGATCTGTTCTGAATCTGTCCCATTTAGCATGGTGGTAGTGCCACACAACACAATGGAGGGTATCCTGAGTGTGAAGGCGGGACTTTGTCTCCACAATGACTGTGCGGTGGTCACTGCTACAAAGGCTGTCATGGACAGATGCATCTGCGACAGGTAGATTGGTGAGGACGAGGTCAAGTAGCTTTTTTTAATTCGCTTATGGGATCTGGGCGTCGCTGGAAAAGCCAGCATTTATTTCCCATCCCTAGGTGCCCTTGAGAAGGTGGTGGTGAGCCGCCTTCTTGAACCGCTGCAGTCCGTGTGGTGAAGGTACTCCCACAGTGCTGTTAGGTAGGGAGTTCCAGGATTTTGACCCAGCGACAATGAAGGATCAGCGATATACTTCTAAGTCAGGATGGTGTGTGACTTGAGGGGAACTTGGAGGTGGTGGTGTTCCCATGCACCTGCTGCCCTTGTCCTTCTAGGTGGAAGCGGTCGTGGGTTTGGGAGGTGCTGCCGAAGAAGCCTTGGCGAGTTGCTGCAGTGCATCTTGTAGATGGTACACACTGCAGCCACGGTACGCCGGTGGTGGAAGGAGTGAATGTTTAAGGTGGTGGATGGGGTGCCAATCAAACGGGCTGCTTTGTCCTGGATGGTGTCGAGCTTCTTGAGTGTTGTTGTAGCTGCACTCATCCAGGCAAGTGGAGAGTATTCCATCACACTCCTTACTTGTGCCTTGTAGATGGTGGAAACACTTTTCCCTCGTGTTGGTTCTCTCACCACCTGTCGCAGGCCCAGACTGGCAGCTATGTCCTCTAGGACGCGACCATCTCGGTCAGTAGTGGTGCTACCGAGCCACTCTTGGTGATGGACATTGAAGTCCCCCACCCAGAGTACATTCTGTGCCCTTGCTACTCTCAGTGCTTCTTCCAAGTGCTGTTCAACATGGAGGAGTACTGATTCATCAGCTGAGAGAGGGCAGTAGGTGGTAATCAGAAGGCGGTTTCCTTGCCTATGCTTGACCTGAAGCCAGGAGACTTCATGGGGTCCGGAGTCAACGTTGAGGTCTCCCAGGGCTATTCCTTCCCGACTGTATACCACTGTGCTGCCACCCCTGGTGGGTCTGTCCTGCTGGTGGGACAGGACATACCCAGGGATGGTGACATTGGCTGAAAGGTATGATTCTGTGAGTATGACTGTCAGGCTGTTGCTTGACTAGTCTGTGGGACAGCTCTCCCAATTTTGGCACAAGTCCCCAGATGTTGGTGAGGAGGACTTTGCAGTGTTGACTGGGCTGGGTGTGCCATTGCCATGTCCGTAGCTGGTGCCGAGGTCGATGCCGGGTGGCCCGTCTGGTTTTATTCTTATTATTGTTTCTTGTAGCGGTTTGTTACAACTGAGTGGCTTGCTAGGCCATTTCAGAGGGCAGTTAAGAGTCAAGCACATTGCTGTGGGTCTGGAGTCACATATAGGCCAGACCTCCGCAAGATCCTGCAAATCCATTGGCAGGATAGGCGCACCAACGTCAGTATTCTCGCTCAGGCCAACATCCCCAGCATCGAAGCTTTGACCATGCTCGATCAGCTCCGATGGACGGGCCACATCGTCCACATGCCCGATACGAGACTCCCAAAACAAGCGCTCTACTCGGAGCTCCGACACGGCAAGAGAGCCCCAGGTGGGCAGAGGAAACGCTTCAAGGACACCCTCAAAGCCTCCTTGAAAAAGTGCAACATCTCCACCGACACCTGGGAATCCCTGGCCCAAGACCGCACAAAGTGGAGGAGAAGCATTCGGGAAGGCACCGAACACCTCGAGTCTCTTCGCTGGGAGCAAGTAGAAGCCACACGCAAACAGCGGAAGGAGTGCATGTCAATCCAAGCACCCCATCCACCCGCCGTCTGCCCCACCTGTGACAGAGACTGTAGGTCCCGCATTGGACTCATCTGTCACCTGAGAACTCATTTTTAGTGTGGAGGCAAGTCATCCTCGGTTCCGAGGGACTGCCTAAGAAGAAGAGAATAGGCCAGACCAGGTAAGGACGGCAGATTTCCTTCCCTAAAGGACATTAGTTAACCAGATGGGTTTTTACGACAATCTGATAGCTTCATGGTCATCATTACTGAGACTAGCTTTTTATTCCTGATTTATTTAATTAACTGAATTTAAATTCCCCAGCTGCCATGGTGGGATTTAAAATCACATCTCTGGATCATTAGTCCAGGTCTCTAGGATTACTAGGCCAGTATGCTAACCACTATGCTACCATTCCACAGGCACAAAAAGCTTCAGGCTACAGAAGAAGCCTGTGAGCCGTGTCCCAAGTGTTCTGGAAAACATTGGCCAGAATTTCCTGGGGTCCGTGTGGGCGCGATTGGAGGCCGATCAGGTGGGAAATTTGAAATATGTCCGAGCCGGCTCTGACTTATGTTGATGGAATAGATGGTAGGTCAAGTAGAGGTCAGAGCATGCTGTCAATGGTGTGATAGGCTGGAACAATGAGGTGAGACTGGATGGCAACTTTGCTGGAAGCACTTGCAGCCTGTAGAAAGCTAGATGTGTGCTGGGAATGCAGCCAGCAACAGCTTCTGCCTGAGAAAGTGATCAGCTGAGAGGTTTTATAGTACATTTTATGCTGTCATCTAATCAGCTGGAGCAATGGCCACTCAACTCTGCCTCAGGCTGACAGACGTGGTTCCCGAGCTGCGTGAATCCCATGGGAAATTCGAAAGGTAGGCTGAAAAAGGCTCAAAGGTTTGACAACTACCTGTTAATGATTTGAATTAGGTCGCCCGCCTCTGCCGGTCGGGTGGCTGCCGCACTGGCAAACGCGCCCGAGGGAAATGCGCGTGGGGGCGGGATGACGGCGGGTTCCTGACCCGCTCTGACTTCTTTCAAATTTCCCACCTGACCCGCCTCCAATCGCACCCGCACGGACCCCAGGAAATTCCGGTCAATGTTTTCCAGAACACTTGGGACACAACTCACAGGCTTCTTCTGTAACCTGAAGCTCCTTGTGGCTGTGGAATCCATCTTATATTTCAGGGATGTGAAGATGGGGAACCACTCTGGCCATTTTTTCTTGTGTGTTGAATCTGCTTCAAGGGACTGTCCCTGTTCTCGTGGGTTAGGACTGAGAGACGATAACAAAAGAAATGGAATGTACAAATGCAAATGCAAATAAATACAAATGTACACCAATGCAAACTGCAATATCATGCTATTGTTCTTAAACCGTGCTGTAAGGGTTGATAAGCTTGGCACCAGACAATCACACGTGAATTCAGGGCCAATGGCTTTTCTTTTTAGTTTTGTTTTAAAAATAAAAATTCTATTTTAGTATTTAGGCAAAAAGTACAGTGCCTTTGTGTGACATAGAAACACAGTGGGGCTTGGGTTGACATACAATTCCTGCATCAATAGTCAATGCAGTATAATTCACAAATGGTAAAAAGCATATGACGGAAAAGTGAAATGCACACAACAAATGAGCAAAGTATAGACTTAGAATATATTTAGACAGCTTTGTTTCTGTTCCCAGCTCCAAATCATTCACATACACTGTAAACAGCAATGGCCCCAGCACTGTTCCATTTGGCACTGCACTAGCACCTCCTTGTCATGTTGACACAACTCCATTCACAACCCCCCTTTGCTTTTCCTGATCTAACCAATTTTCAATTGGCTTCAGAAGCTTGCCTCTTAATCTGTGCCTGCTTACCTTATGGACTAATCAGTTGTGTGGCACTTTATCAAAAGCCTTGCTGAAATCTAAATTTGTCACATCCATAGAATTTCCATCGTCAACAAGGTCCATCATTCCATTAAAAAAATTCAGTAAATTTGTTAAGCAAAACCTCTCCAACTAAATCAATACTGACTATCTTACTATACTTATCTAGCCATTTAATGTTTGCCGCTTTCGGGATGCCTATTAGAATCTTAGATACTTTACAGCAGAGGCGGCCATTCAGCCCATTGGACCTGTGCTTGCTCTCAAAGAGCTATCCATTTAATCCTGTTCTCTTGGCCTTTCCCTATAGCCTTTGGCATGTGACAAGAACTTGGAGGTGATGATGTTGTCATAAACCTGTTGCTCCTGTCCTAATATCATGATGCTGGGAAGTGCTGTCCAAGTAAGCTTGGTTAGTTACCATATTGCATCCTGCAACTGGTACAGACTATGGATACAGTGCACCAGTGGTGGTGGTGAAAGAGGTGAAGAGAACTATTGAAACCAGAGGCAGGGCGCCAATTAAGCAGACTGTTCTTGATGATGTTGAATTTCAAGTGTTGTTGCAACTGCATCCAGAATAGTGGCAAGTATTACAGCACACTTTGCCGAATGTAGGTGAAGTAGTTTTAGGGGTCATCAGGACACGAGTCCCTTGTTGCAGATTATCCAGCCTTTGATCTGCTCTCATAGCCATGTCATTGATATGGCTGAGCCCCCAGGATGTTGATGTGGGGGGGGGGGGGGGGGGGGGGAAACTTGGCAATGGTGACACCATTGGTGGTATTGGGGGGGGGGGGGGGGGGGGAGGAAGAGAGGAGGGGAAGAGGAAGGAGGAAGATGTTTCAGCCTTTGCTTGAAGATTGCCAATTATGTGGCACAAATATTACCTGTCACTTGACAGCTCAATCCTAGTGTATTCCAAGTTCTGTTGTAACTGGCATAGGCTGCTCCATTAACAGAGCATTTGTGAATGGAGCCTACTACTGTAGAATCACCAGTGAACAACCCTACTCCTGACTTTGATGGAGAGCACGTCATTAGTGAAAAGTAGAAGTTTAGACATTTCCTTGAACTCTTGCAGCGACGGCCCTCAGACAACCATTCCACATTCCTTTCCAGCCATGGGAGGGTTGCTCCCTTATTCTTAGTTGTGCTAGGACTGATTGTCATACTGTGATGAATACCACCTTTCTGGCAAGGGCAGCTACTCTCACCCCTCCTTTAGCATTCAGCTCATTACAGCCTTGATCCAGACATGGGTGGCTCAGACAGAACTCAAACTGAACGTCAATGAGCAGGTTATTGGTGAGTACATGTCACTTGACAGCACTATTGATGACTCCTGCCAGCATGCTCCCACTCTATCCCATGTAAATTCAAGGTACCTATTGAAAACTTCAGTTCCTATATACATTAATCTTATTTGACTACAAGTCTTTCTTCCCGACCTGGCAGATGCCCATAGTTAGTTTCCTTTGACTCATTTCTCTCATTATTCATAGGGTTTCAATCTTATGCACATTTGGACCATATAGGTCCATTTCCATTATAATGAAGTTCTTTCACATAAAAGGCTACATTCCCTCAAAGTTTGTCTTACATAACATAAGAAATAGGTGCATCAGTAGGCCATTCAAGCTGATCTTCTACCTTAACTCCACCTTCCCGCAATATCCCCAGTGTCCCTTAGTATCCAAAAATCTATCGATCTGTCTTGAATATACTTAACGACTGAGCGTCCACAGCTCTCTGGGGTAGAGAATTCCAAAGACTCACAACCCTTTGAGTGAAGAAATTTCTCATCACAGTCCTAAATAGCCAACCCCTGAGATGGTGACCCCTATTTCTAGACTCCTCAGCCAGGAGAAAGATCCACCCAGTATCTACCCTGTCAAGCCCCTTAAGAATTTTATATGTTTCAATGAGATCACCTCTGATTCTTCTAGGCCTAGTCTACTCAATCTCTCATGGACAATCCACCCATCCCAGGAACCAGTCTAGTGAACCTTTGTTGCACTCCATCTAAGGCAATGGGAAAAAAGGTCTGCAGAGTGAGGGAAACATTCACAGGGCATAAAGCATGCTTTTCATTACCCTTAAAGTTATTCAGTATGCTCTTTATGGGTTTGGGGTATACAAGCTCATGCATTTATCGTTTCAGCTCCCTATTTCTTCTCCGCAAACAACAAATCCACTGAGCTACCAGAGTTTCCTGCCTGACATCAGCCAATCCTCAACCCAACATGTAGCAACAGCACGACAGGAACTGAAGAGTCTTAAGTGAATTCTAATCCTCCACCTCTGCAGACTGCCTTCTTCCCTCAAGAGTGTGGACTAGCAGGATCCCAGTTGCAAAACAGCAGTCTATTGGAGGTTATAGGCACTTTAATTGTTTTTCACTCGCCATTCCCAATCCTTTACAAATGCAGATCACTGCGCCTGAATGCTGAACCCTAGCCCCATCCAAGTGTTGCCAGGCCCAGTTTCCCTCTTCTGCACACATTGCATCAGGTCCCACACTATGTCCCAGCTTGGCATAGATTGCCTATCTTGCTGCATAGCCCAAGTTGACAGGCAAGATACTGCCATTGAGTATATCAGTAAAAGGAAGAGAGAGAGGAGACAGGAAAAGACCTAAAAAGAGAATGAATCAGAACTACAAACAATGGGTGAGGTACATGAACCAGAGGGTAAAAGAATGGAACATTAACAAGAGAGAAAGCAGCAGATAAAAGTACAGGAAGTAATTGTTGTCTGTGTGCAACACAAATCAACTAGCATGTCAAACAGACCAGTCCATATACAAACAAATGAATCATTTAATAAAATGTTTATGGAAAGGGAAAGGATTAACGTATGCAATACCCGATTAAAAAAAAGAGAACTTGCCATCGATATGGATTTCATTCTTTGAACATAAATGACAAATCTATACTTTTCTCAAGACTGAATCAGACCAACGCCTCAGACAACTGATTTAAACTAACAAAGCAACTGTAAATTACTTATTTCTATCTCACTCACTCAAATCACAAATTCATCACCTTTCACAGCCAATGAATGGTTCATTAGATCACCAGTTGCCTGGTCAATACTTAATGGATAGTGGTTGAGTTTGGTTTTGGAATTTTGCAACTAGCAATCTTGAACCAGAAGCTTCTTCCCCGTGTACATGCATCTAGGACAAATTAGTTAGATTGTAGTTACTTCCCCTATTTTCTTCCCCCTCCTACTTTTCTGGAGGCTGCAGTTCAGTGCAGAATTTCACTTGTGCGAGGAGCTCTTCAGTTTCACAGCCACCGGCCAGATTGATTTTCCTGAAGATATTGGGAGTAATTTTAACTTTTGGTGGTAGTGTAAACCTAGCGATATCCGATTGGTTGCCCATTATACACCTCTCCCAATTTTCCTTTCCATTGAAGTCAATCTGATCAGTTATCACTCATTTTACACCATCACTAAAAGTTAATTACCCTGTCTCGGAGACTAGGTGGCATCTGCATTTGTGACAGTTTCGATTTCTGAACTTAGATCAGCAGAGATAGGAAAGACTACTTCGGATTGCTGTATCTGCGTAAACTAAAATTTCCTGTAGGGCATGAGTTGAACTTTCCAGTTAGTGTACATTATCAAACTAATTGGTTGGCAGACAGGACAGCTGTGGTGGGATCATATCGGCGCTCAGGAGGTTAAGAGGCAGTACAGAGGGAGATTTACTCCATATATCTAAACCTGCTCCCAACAGCATTCCTCAATCTGCACAAACTTCACCCCTAAAATTTAGAAGCTGTGTATATCCAGAATGGGTATTGGGTCCATCCAAAACCCTGCAAATTCACCTAAAATTAAGAGGTCTGTATTTCATATCTGCGTAGTGTGGGCGAGCACAACCAATACTGCTTTTTACCAGGCAGCATATTCAATCAATTCAGATACAGGTGTTCTAAAACCAACAGCAGCCCAATTCATACTTCTTTATCCAGGTTTACCTCCCCATTGATTACTGTAAGTAGTTCAATTTCTGCCACCTAAATATAGGTTTGCAATGTTCAGTTTATTGTATTCGACCAAGTCCAGATAAATAATTGCCAGAATTTTCCGGGGTGGTAGCGGGCGTGATTGGTGGTGGGTCGGGTGGGAAAGTTGACAGGTCGGGAACCCGCTGTCATCCTGCCCCCACGCGTCTTTCCGCCCCAAGCGAGTTGGTCATCGCGGAGCCGAGCTGACTGGAAGCGGCGGGCAACCCAACTGAGATGATTAACAGCTAGTTATCAGACCCTTCAGGCTTTTTTAAAAACTTACTTTTTAAATTTAACTGCATGGCCACGGCAACCACGCTGCTCGGGAAGCACGTCTGTCAACCTGAGGCAGGAGTTCCGCAGCCATTGCTCCAAGCTGGTTACTTGACAACATCAAATGAACAGTCAAAGCTCGCACCCGACAAGATGATCACTTTCCTCAGACAGAAGCTGTTGCTCAGTCCATTTCCAGCACAGATTCTGCAGGCTGCAAGTCTTTCCAGCAAAGTCTCCATCCAGTCTCCTCATTGAAAGAACTCTCACCACTGACAATGCTTCGTCATCTGTACTTCACCTGCTATCTATTCCATCAACATGGGTGCAGTTTATAGTCTCAACTTGGTCCTCAGAACTGGACCACGATGAGCCCCAACACCAGCAGCACCAACACCAACTTTCTCCGCAATCTCCGGATGCTGCACAGGACAGAGGGCATCAGCACCCGAGCACATTGCTGCCCGGGATGGCCTCATCATGGCCAGATTTACTTAACTTGACAGTGTACACCCATATGGCTGCCACATGATGCGCCAGGTTGGCACCATCCCACACCAACACCATAAAGCATCCCTACAATGACCAAGCCATTCCTTTCACACTGATCACCATTGCATAGGGTACAGTTATGTCTCACCATTCACTGCAACTCACTAAGCTACTTCCAAAGGTGCACACAAATCTGCCCAAATGAAAGTGTTGAAAATAAAGATTTTTGTGACACATTAACAGAAATTTTACATAAACATTGGATTAAAAAAAAACACCTAAGTGGCTACCCTCGTGTGTTATTTGGTATGATTGCACTAGGATGAGGCCAAGTGTGAGGGGTAACTAGTGAGATGGGGATATGATAACGTAGAGGGATGGGTGGAGGTACAAGGTATGTTGGTGTAAGGGTGTGCAGGAGTAGGGTAGGAAAGGCAGAGTGATGGGGATGTGATGAGAGGCACAGCAGGATGAAGTTGAGTGGAGCTTTGTACCAATAGGTTTCCTGCTCTAATGAGATCATTGAAACTTTTGAGGCACTACACCCAGGTCCTCCTGAACACATCCCTGCTTGTGACCTCCTCTGCAATCAGACTGTTTTGGTCTCCTGGAGGTCTCTTCCACCCATTGGAAGGGAAGAGGACCTCCCTGCATGCTCTGACTCCCTCCATAAGCATATGGAATGAGTCATCAGAGAACCTGGATGCAGCCCTCTGCCGTCATTGAGAACAAAACCCCCAGAAAGAATTTCCTTCAAAACAACAGATGCCAACTTGTTCACATCCTGCCTTCATTGTTCCACTTCTTATCTCAAAACTGTCTTGGCTAACTCATTTCACAATGTGGCCATGAAAACAAGACGAGACATGAATCTTACACATCCTGTCGTTTCTATAAACAATTAAATCACACCTTCATCTAAGTTGTACCCTGACACATTAAACTCTAAAGCATCTTGGGAATGAACAACTTTTAACCATTTCATTAGGTAAAAAAGAAACCAAAAACTTTAATCATGAGATTAAACCAAATCCTAAGCATATATGCATACACAATTAGGGTATCTTACATTGCCATGATGGATTCTCCCCCTCTTCCATTTCTGTTCACCACTAAACAGAAACATTGTTTTTCAGATTTCCTCTCCCTCATCCATTTTGTGTGGATTAAGAGACCAGTTTTGTAGATTCTCCCCTAATTTTCAATTAATAATCTTGCAAAGCATTTAAAATGGAAATTGTATCAATTCCTAATTCAGGAAAAGGACAAACAAACCTGAGGTGGAAAAAACAAGGATTGGGCAGATGGAGGTGTGAAAAGAACCAGGATGAGAGCACTCCAGTAACTGAATGGCCTTTCCTCATTCCTATATACTCATCTTGGGCACATCCATGATCTAATACAGTTGAATTTTAACTAATTTGGAAGAGATTTTATGCTTAGACCAGTTTCTTAAACCACAGGTGAGATAGCTATTAAGTAGATTGCATTTCGCAATCTAATTGTTAATTGCCGAGAATTGTGGGGGTTTTAACAAAAAAATTGGACATCTTAGAAGCCCGACTTCCAATTGACATTTGGTAGGCCATTCAGTACACTTGACAAAAGGAGAGAGAATATTTTCAAAGTCTACATAGTAGAATTGGCACTCGCTCAGGCTTGCTTGCAACTGCAAAATGTCACTCCTTTCCATACATGAATCAATAATCTGCTCAGGTTTGCAAAGTACTAGTTCAATTTTTTAATGTTTATAAAGTAACACGCAATGAACCAAATAGGCAGGCAAAACAGGCAAATTATAGGGACGAAGCAACAAATTATGTAAGTGGCTGAAGTCAGCAGCATGTTTCAATACTTCTGCAAGCACAAAACAGTGATATTTTACAAAATGGATGAAAACTGCAACAAGTGTACTAAAAGGGTTGCTTGGTTATATAGTACAAGTTTAAGCCCATTTGAATTTAGCGTTTAATACAACTATATCTAATTAAGTATAAATGCTGAATATTAATTAGATAAATTGTGACTGACGGGGTATTATCATTTCAACTTTCAAAGTAGTCATCAAAAATTTAAAAAAAATCAAAGCTCCCACCCCCGAGAGCACGTCAATTTGTGAAAATCTTTACGTCGTATCCAGGAGACCCGGATCCCCTCAGGTGCCCAACAAGACCACTGCCATTGAGTTGCATAAGGATCAGGAACCTTATTAATCTTGGGCCTCAATTTTTTAATTCCAGTATTAGTGGAGCGCTGACTGCAGACTGACTCAGCCATTCGATCGGGTCTTTTCTGGTTGGGAGACCAGATTTAGTGGGTCTCACTGAGCCTATTAATGCATCTGCACAAGTCAAATAGTCGCTCAGATCAGGCACACTTAAACCTACTTTATTTTTCTCGTTTTGTGGGGGCAAGGGGGGGGTGGTAGAATACCTTAAGTTACTTTAATTTTGTTCTCCCTCCCCATGTAGGATTCCCTTATAACAGCCATAAACTTTTGAAACTATTCAAACAGTAATTACTTGAGCATCAAGCGAAACTGGCTAGGGGTTATTGAGCCAGAGTGTGAAGGCCAGCAAGCAGTTATTAAACCAGATTACTTTAATGTTTGGTTATTTATCTACGGATATAATTTAACTCCTTTTCCAAGTTAGACTAACTCCTCCCAGCCTGATCACTCATCAACTGTCCACACCATTGAAGGATATAATTCTTTAAACATTTGATTTTTTTTTTAATATAAAGAGGGCCACTGAACGCAACAGTCCTCCAAGCATTACAACCACATCAAATATTTCCACCTTTATTTACTCAAACTCCAACAACTTTAATTAAAAAAGACACTTTGGCACTATCCCTGAATCAGAAAAGTTTGGTTGCTGAATACAAAATAATTATACAAAAAGTGAGTCAAACATTTTATTTATTTATGTTCAGGTAAAAACATTAACCTGATGAAGTAGTTATTGCAGATTTCAGAAACCAGCACATGAACAGTTGGACAGAGCAGTGTTTACAGGTGCACTATCCTTATCAAACCAAGAGAGCTCAACTATTACTTTTGTTCAAAGCTAGCAGTGCAAAAACAATTAAGTGAACTACAACAAGGTAAATTAAACAAGATAAAGCAACTGTCCCACTATAACAGCAAGTGGCACTCTTCTTTTAAAGTTTTACACCAACTGGAAATGCTACCTGTCCCTTAAATAACAGACTAACCAGCCCGATATTGGTTTAAACTACAGAATTTAAAAAGAAAAAAAAAAGGAAAAAATAAGGGATCTCTCAGTATTGTTGAGAATTGTTGCCTGAAATCATTCTGTAAACAAATCTAGTGTGTAATTAAAGGCTTCTGCCAACAGTCCTATTATTTTGCAACAAAACTACTGGCAAATACTAGAATTTGAATATTGGAAACAGGAATAAATTTTAGACTATGATACAATTGTTGGGACAATGTAGGTTAAGAAAAGCTTAAAATCTTCAAGCCCTTAGCTTAACCTTTTGTTGAATCATGGGGTTAGGAAACATCTCACAAAAAGCAGAACCCTATGTTACATCACACAAGTGCAGATGAGTTAAACATAAAAAGGACAAACTAGATGGAGGAGAGGGTGAAGATAGACGAGAAAAATGCAAATGACACTAACCAGAGCTTAAATTATTTTATGCAAGGTATAAGTGGGTCATTTCTGTATGTTTGTACATATTAATCTTTGGAAACAAAAAAAAAACACCAGAAATGTAGGCTCCAGATGGATATACACACCAATATCAAACTGCACAGTGACATTTTATTGTTCCGTCATCCTGGAAGAAAAACATCCCTTTCTTTTGATTTTGAATACCACACAGCAAAAAAGCAATTTAAAAACTGCACCCAAATAATTGTTAAATTAACAAGAACTTCTTTAAGAATTTATTTTTGTTTAAATCTTGCATTAACTTTGGGGTCTTTTTTCAATTTCTCAGTCCGTAGGGGCTATTTTAATAAATATACCATCCAAGTCTTTTTGTTGAAGATTTGCAGCATACCAAGCCATTTCTACAACAAGTACGCTGTACACATTGCCTTGATGCAGTGATACACTTAGAAAATAAATCATGATTTTGTCATTTGTTGTAACAGGCAGCTTGAAGATTCAGACGCTGTGATCAGGAGAGATGGAACGACTGCTGCCCTTCTCTAGCAGCTATTAAAAGTTTTTCACGCATTATGTCGATACTGGAGTAATCTGGCAACTTGAGATAATTAACACAGGTCATTACAGAGGGTAAGAAATCATCAGGGTTTTCTGTGGACTCAAAGGTCTTGCGGACAATGGTCAGTGGAGGGTTCAAACTCCGAAACCCTGTGAAAATATAAGAACTTGCATAAGCTTCATTATAGTATGCGTGTAAACCCAAATTGGCCAATCTTTTCAACAGCACAAAGCAATACTTCAACTTTAAGATGTAAGCTGCGCTCCAAAATGAAATGTGGGCATGGGTTTCCTGATTCTTTACACGTGAATGTATCCAACAGGGACTACATTCTCAGGCCACTGCTGTTTTGCACCATCTATATAGCCATCTTGATCAGGTGCTCTTTCCCATCTCCTAGTGCCAGCAGAAAGATCAAGCCAGAAGGCAATGCACACAAAGCTTGAAGATGCATCAGGTAATAGAGAGTGCAGGGGTGGGGGGCGAAAAGAGAGGGAGCTTTATACATGGAGATAATAGAGAATGCGCAAGACCATGCCTACATTGGGAAATGAGTGATATGGAGGTAAGAACCTTGGCTCAGTGGTAGCGCTCTTGCCTCCAAGTCAGAAGGTTGTTGGTTCAAGCCCCACTCGAGATTTGGACACAATCTAGGCTGACACTGTGCTGGACTACCGTTTTCCCCTCAAGTGTCAGATCAAGGCAGTACTTCGTTAATATATTAATTTAATCCAAGTAGCTGTTCTGCAGATATATTTTGGGAGCACCACCCCACCCCTTGGCCTGCAAATTGGCCACAGCATCAGTAAAATGGGTTCCAACTCTTCCTAGTTGTTCCAGGCCAAAATAGTAATAGAAAGTGTCTTTAATTTAAAGCTCAAAGCCAGAATGGTGTGAGCACCATCAAAACAGCAGTAAAGTATTAAATCTAAGCTTTCTCTGATGTACTGAACAATTGGCAAATCTGCTACAAGAGATAGGAGATGCAAGGCTGTGATCAGAGGGAGGCTCTAACGGAAGGATCTGGCATGCAGACATGCAAAGATTTTAATTTCAAAGTTTACAATCATCACAACTCAACATGTTACTTTATAGTTCAGAATGTTTCTTCAAAACAGAAACCCCATCAACGCGAGAGAGAGTTGGCAACAGCAGGCTTACCTCCAACGGGCAGTCGGGGACTTCCGGTAACAAACTGAAGAAATAGCCTCTGTTGCTCACCATCAAAACTGCTGAGTATTTCAAACAGAAATTTCACCGCACGACTGTGGAACAAAAAAGACCAACTTAAATTAAATTGAAGTATTCGATACACTTTTCTCCAGAAATAATATCCACAGATCAGAATGGGCATCTTTCAGTGCAATCATAAGGCACTGCTATTTATGCTGTTGCAACATCCAGTCATATCCAATCATCCCTGTACATCTTTCATTTAACTCTTGGGAGGAAAAAGCTTAGAGTTGACTTGTGTTTTGGCTGTTGTACAGGACATGCCACGTATTACTATCCACATCTGCGAAGAATAAACCAGTTACATCCATTTGAATACTAAATTCTATTGCTACTGTCCTTACCAAGGTAGATGGCAACATTCTAAAAAGCTTTCATCCTGTTCATTGCTGATACAAAAGCAAAATACTGCAGATGCTGGAAATCTGGAATAAAAACGAAGTGCTGGAAATACTCAGGTCAGGCAGCATCTGTGGGGAGAGTAAAGAGTTAACATTTCAGGTCGATGACCTTTCGTCAGAACTGGAAAAAGTTCTAGTTCTGACGAAAAGGTCATCGACCTGAAATGCCAACTTTGTTTCTCTCTCCACAGATGCTGCCTGACTTGGAGTATTTCCAGCATTTTTTCTGTTTCTATTCATTGCCGAGATGGCTATGAAGCCTCAATATCCTAACATTTTGTTGCCCTGCGGTAGCTCGAGCTTCACGGACTGCTTTGCAGGATTGTACCTTAAAGCAGCATACAAAAGTAGGAACTATAGACCAATTAGCTTAATGTCAGTGGTAAGAAAGATAATGGAATCCTTAATCAAAGATGTAATAGAAAAACATCTAGAAGCTGAAAATAAAGTAGTCAGCACGGATTCCTAAAGGGATGGCCATGCTTGACCAACCTTATTGAATTCATTAAAGTAGTAACAGAAAGGGTAGATAAGGGCAACATCGTAGACGTAATATATTTGAATTTTCAAAAAGCCTTCAATAAGGTACAACAAGGAGACTTACGGCTAAGGTCAGAACATGGAGTCGGGACAAGTAGCAGAATGGATAACAAGCTGGCTACAAAACAGAAAACAGTAGGGATTAAAAGGTAGTTCCTTGGATTGGCAAATGGTGGGAAGTGGTGTTTCACAAGGATCGGTGCTGGGACTACTGTTTAGCATTTAGATAAACGATATGGACTTGGGAAATCAGAAGTACAATTTTAAAATTTGCAGTGACACAAAATTGAGGGGTGCAGTTAATACAAAGGAGGACTGCAACAAAATACAGGAAGACATTAATAAACTTGCAGAATGGGCATGTAATTGGCAAATGAACTTCAATATAGATAAATACTATTCCATTTTGGTAGGAAGAATAAGGAGGCCACATATTTCTTGGAAAGCAAGTGTCTAAATGGGGTAGAGGAACAGAGGGATCTGGGGGTACAGATACAGAGATCACTAAAAGTAGTGACGCAGGTTAATAAGGCATGAAAAAGCAAACAAAGCACTGGGGTTAGTTTCTAGAGAGATAGAATTAAAAAGCAGAGAAGTAATATTAAACTTGTGTAGAATTTGGTTAGACCACACGTGGAGTACTGTGTACAGTTCTGATCTCTATTATAAAAAGGAGAGAGGCACATCGGAGAAGGTGCAAAAAAGGCTTACAAGAATGGTACCAGAGCTGAGAGGTTATACCCACCAGGAAAGATTGAACAGGCTGGGGATCTGTTCTCTAGAAAAGAGAAGACTGAGGGGTGAACTGAGAAGTCTTCAAGATTATGAAAGGGTTCGATAGGGTAGACAGAGAAGATGTTGCCACTTGCGGGCAAGACCAGAACAAGGGGCCATAAATAAAAGATCACCACTAATAAATCCAAAAGGGAATTCAGGAGAAACCCAGAGAGTAGTTAGAATGTGGAACTTTCTACCACAGGGAGTAGTTGAGGCGAATAGCATTGATGATTTCAAGGGGAAGCTAAATAAGCACGAGGGAGAAAGGAATAGAAGGATATGTTGATGGGTTAGAAGAAGAGAGGTGGGAGGAGGCTCGTGTGGAGCATAAACAGCAGCATGGACCTGTTGAAGCGAATGGCTCGTTTCTGTGCTGTAAATACATGCCACTTGCTCACACCAGAACGCAAATGGAAACTGCAACATGGGGATAATCTCAGTCCAAACACTGCTTCAAGCATACATGTTTTCCATTAAACATAAGGATAGAATTTTAGGAGGGGTCCCCTGATCATCTACCGTAACTTCAGCGGAAACCCCAAAGAAACTACATGAATGGCCGTTTGTCATTTCTCTGGACTTTCTTTTGATCTTCCGAAGCTGTGGCAGATGGCGGGGACAACCTTTGCAGAAATTCCAGGTGAAACACCCATACCTGTCATGATTATATCCGTGATCTGGTCTGCAACATTCCATCAAAGTCTTCACGTCCCATGCCTCCGACTTGCTGCCACAGAGTAGCTGATCCAACTACAGGTCAAATAAGGAGAAGGTTACACACAGTGCAAGTATACATGAACTTCAACTTCAAGCTAATGTTAAAGATCAAATTTTTTTTATTTTTATTAAGTGCTATATAAAACTGAGAATTCAATTTCTGCTTAGATAGATCACACATGCAGTTACAATCACCAGTTAGTTGAGTACTTTGTGCACCTTTGGCTGCCCAAATATAGCAAGAACATTAAAGTCAGAGTGTACACCATATATTTACCAGGTGATGCCAGGACAGGAAACTATAGTTACAAGGAGACACAAGCTATGGGACTACTTCCACTGGAGCAGAGACTAAAAGATTTACTACAGGTTTTTAAAAATTATGATTTTTTTTTGGGTAAGAGTGAATACAGAAAGACCATTTCTTCTGGTTGCTGAATCAGTAACAAGAGGTCAATTTAAAATAACCACTCGGAGAAATTTATTTTTGAAGTGTGTTGCTTTGTCACAGGGAGGGGTAGAGGCACAAGTCACAATCTTTTAAATGGAAAATTGTATAAATATTTGAAACAGAGGAAGATACTGGGACATCAGGAGTGAGCAGGGTGGTGGGATTGGTTTTGGGTTGCTCTAGCATACAGCCAACACATGAGTTCAATGGCCTCCTTCTATGGCAACAATCCCAAAAACAACTTGACAGATTTAAGTTTAGTGACCCTTTCAACAGCCAGTTCTGATCATGCAAGTCAGAATGACATGTGAAGGCATCAAGTAAATTTTTACTGAACTGTTACCGGTACCATCATTACTCGTGGTTATCATCATGGTCAGGTTTCACAATTTGTGATTTATTTTCTTTACAGAAATGCTTTTGGGGTTGAGTTTATGCTTAACTGTTGTATTTTAAAACAATGTAAATTCTCAAGTTTTTTAAAATTGGATCACAGCTCAGTTAATTTCAAGTTGGTGCAATAAGGGTCTATTGTTTCATCCCAGGTCCATTAACCAGAATGACCCAGATACGAAGCATTTAGTTATCACGAGTCTCAGGTGGCCAACAAATATTCACACCCATTATGACGAGGATGAATCTATTCATCTGCTTCCTTCGGTCAGAATTAACGAGAAGGAAAAAACTTCATGTTCAGGGATAGTCAGGATTTAAATGAAAGAGTGAGGAAAAGGCCAGGAGCCAAAAGCTAGATGATAAAATGCAGGTCAGTTTCTGCGTTAGACGTTGTCTAGAAGGAAAGGTAATGCCAAAAACAAGCCAGCCCACGAAAGGAACTGCATTGGATTTTCAGTATTGTTTACATTCTCAAAATATTTGACTCAAGCATTGAACCCATGATTCTTAATAGCTAGGAACACTACCAACTGATGCACTGTATAGAACTCCAGAATCTCTGGATCCAGCCCCTTTCAGGTGGGCTTACCACCCAATGAGAAAGCCTTGCATCACTAATGTCAATTGCAGCAGCAAGGAGTTACAAATACAACCTGGGATAGACCTTGGTGTCTTTTGGAGGAAAGCTTCAGCATAAGTTATCAATGCTATTTTAGGCAGTAGGCTTGGTTGATGCAGTAATTAAGTGCACCAGTCAAGCTTTATGGACAGGTTACAATGCAAGCCTTTCAATTGGGAATATATCTAATGAACTTATCCTGAAGTTTTCAGAATTGGCAAGAGCATCTAGATCAATGCTTGAAGTGTGTGTGGGGGTGGAGGTTGGAAATCAGAAATCATTTATAGCCTTTAGTTCCTGTGTCAATAGGTACCTTGCATACTCTGTGGCACTAATTTGTGAAGTTGACAATCCTTGATAGGGGACATTAGCAGAAAGCTGCAATGAAACATCTCAAGTCACTATTAGCGTAATGGCTTGCACTCTACGAGAGTCAGTAGAGTATGCTAGAATGGAAGACCAAGATACCAGAGTGAATACAGAAGGAGATTTAGCTAGTGCTCTCAGACAGCTTTGATGATAATGTGCTTAATGCTGTGATCCGATTTCCCACGGTATATTTGCTTTGAGTAGTAAAATGCCACTTAATCTTCCAAGATTACTTATGCACTGAACAAAGGGGCTGAAGACCGTATGCGTGCATGGCATCAAAATCAAAACAGAGTGTCGTTAGGGCTGACACCCACATGGATGACTATCTATTCACCTCTATGTGCAGTTTTAACAAGAAATGTAATTTCTCAATTTTGTTGGTACACACGGTGATGCATCAGTTGCGTTCTTTTATAGATGCAATAGTGTGTGTGCGTTCAGGATCAAACTGATGTGGTTTTTGGGTCAGGCAATTACATCACAGTAACTTTAACAATAGTACTAACTTCCATTTCCCAAGCAACAGACTAAAACTTTCCATATCTCTAAACAATACCTAAGGAATTTGCTGCACTGTATTACAGATACCAACTTAAACATTTTTAAATTTGAATACTGGTTTCCAACTTAGTTTGACTTTCAGACACAGGAGAGTAAACATTTTTGAAGCACAATAAAGTTTTGTTTGTACCCTGTACAGCACATACCCTTGAACCACAACATTACTGGTTCTTCAGAATTTGTCACTGTACCAAAATGAATTTTGCCATTTAAGGAAACCAACCTCAATGGGAACTACTATCTATCTCTTCATGATGGAAAATTGTATCCATTTTTAAAGCTGTTCCCAGTGAGGTGGCCTTTGACTAGGTCAGTATATCTCTACGAAAAACTAACCTCCTCAGGGTAAAAATACTGCAAGTGATGGAGTGGAAAAACTGACTCAAAGCCATCTCGAAAAGATTCAAACTGCTTGGAAACGCCTTCATTCAGGGTCCAGTACACTACCAGCTGCAGGAAAGAAACACATCTTCTAATGATACCAAACCACAACTACTTGCAATTATAAAGTGTCTTTAACGTAGAGAAACATCCCAAGGTGCAATCAGACAAAAGTGGACACCAAACCAAAAGGAGATGTCACGAAGGGTAATCAAAAGCTTGATCAAAGAAATGGAGGTTAAAGAAAGTCTTAAGGGAGGAGAGGGAGATGGAAAGGCATAGAAGTTTAGGGTGGAAATTCCAGACCGTTGGGCTGAGATGTCTGAATGCATGGCAGTCAGTGGTGGAGTGAAGAGTGGGATGCATAAAGTCAGAATCAGAGATTGCCAGGAGCCATTGCAGGCAAGCCAGGATGAGGTGATGGGCGAGCAGAATTTGGTATGGAATAGGATATGGGCAGTAGAGTTTGGGAGGAGTTGAAGTTTACAGAGGGTAGAGGATGAGAGGCCACCCATGAGTGCAGTGAAATAGTAGAGTCTGGAGGTTACAAAGGCATAGTTGAGTGTTTCAGGAACAGATGGGCTGAGGTGGAGGCAGGTGATCTTTGCGATGGAGAGCATGTGGGGTTGAAAACTCAGCTCGGGGTCAAATAGGACAGAGACTGCGAACAGTCTGGTTCAGCGCGAGACAATGGGCGGGGAGGTGGATGGAACCAGTGGCGAGGGCACAGAGTTTGTGATGAGGGGCTAAAGACGATGACTTCAGTATCCCCAATGTTTAACTAGAAGAAATTGTGGCTTATCAATGACTGGACATTGGACAAGCAGTCCAACACATAGGCAATGGAGGGATCGAGACCGGTGGAGAAGAGGTAGAGCTGGGTGTTATCAGCATACATGTAGAAGCTAAACCCTTGTCTGCAGATGATGCGGCTAAGGAGCAGCATGTGAGGATCAGGAGGGGCAAGGATAGATTCTTTTTGGACTTCGGGGCAGGAGGAGAAGTCATTGCTGGAAATACTTTGACTACGACTGAAAAGAAAATATTGGCCATTTAAAAAGAGGGAAATTGAAATTGGCAGAATACAGTTATTTTGCATTGTCTTGAAGAGGGCAGAGAGCTTAAGTTGGAGATTAGATTTTCTGGAATGGAAGAGCTAGGTAATGTGCAGATGATGGAAAGTAGATTAGACACTCAAGGGTAGCAACATAAGTGTTAAAAGTTCATTTTATTTGGAAAAGATCAAGGACTAGAAAGTGGTAAATATAACTCCATTTAAAAAAAAGGTTCAAGTGCCGTATTTGGACACTACTTGATAACTGGTAAATTAGTCTGTAAAGTATTTGAAACTATTAATGCTTCTGTATACTGCACGTTTGCAACTAATGACAAGCAGGCTGGAGACAACCCTTTCATGTAAATTGCTTGATGGCAAAAGTAACACTGCCAGCCAAGCTAAGCAGTTCCTATTGGGAACACCTGGGTAGGGTCACCAACTCTGTGGCTGCAGACAGGCTGACCTTTCACCACTGCTGTCCTGTGCAAACCTTCCCCATCATGATAGGAAGTGCCAAATAAGTTTTTAAACCAATGGATAAGCACATAATTGTCACATGTGCAGTTAATAGTGACCATCCTGTGCACAGGCAGCTGCCATGTTGGGGAAACTGCTGGGCAGATTTAAATTGTTGCTGAATCTGCTTGGTAACAACTTGTATTTATTTAGCGCCTTTAACATAGTAAAACGTCCCAAGGCGCTGCACTGGAGTATAAGACAAAAAATTGGACACCGAGCCACATAAGTATAAATGGAGGCGATTTGGCACCAATAGGAACTAAGCCATTGGAAGTGGTATTATAGCTGGGCATTAAAATTAAATACAGCATGGGACTTAATATACTTAACTATCTGAAAAATAGTTGGATAATTTCTTCAATGAGTTTTAAAAATTTAGAAACAATGTTTGGATGATTTGGAAGTTAACAGGAAGTAATTCATTACTGGATTGCTATACTTGGATTATGCAGGCATTCATCTGGAACCAATCAAGGTCCTTTTGCTGCTTACTGTATACCACAGATAATATTAAAAATAAGTGAAAATTGCTGTACATACCCGCAGATACTCTTCCAAATTGTGTATGGTGACAACTGTGTCCTTGCCTCCTTTTTTCAGTTCAACATTGGCATACCCAGGTAGTGTGAAGTCCAGCCCAAGGTCTTCCACAGAGCAGCCATTCATATTGAGGCTTTCCAGAGCCTGTTGAAGACATTCTTTGCTCTATCAAGAAATTCATAGACAATATTAAATCTAACTTTTGTAAGGTGTCCTAAATAACTGCCCTTGGTAACTTCTCAATCTCAACCTTCCACTATAAATAGGTCACTTTCCACAACATATATATGGAAAGTTCGAAGGGAAAAAGCACTGGGACAACGTTCATTTAAGAGATTGCTAATGGCAAATTAGATGGGTTACCCACCACCCACCCCAGTGTGTAAAGCGTTGGTCTGGCAACATCTCAATCCCTTTGGAAGGAAGTGGGCATGTTTTAAGTCACTCCAGCGTCCCAAGTCAAAGAATCAAATAGCAGGTTCATAGTGAACTTAATGTGAGCACTTAACTGCACTCAAATAAGTCAGCCATGCCCAAATTTAATTAATCTAATATTCATTTCATGTTCCAAGTGCAACTGAGTTATAAGGGGAATTGGTGATAATGCAAATTTGGAAGCCCAAAGTTGGAACTGACTTGTGTCCAAGATGGGAGTCGACTGCAGTTTGTTCAATTGGGACATGCTAATTAACAGCAGGCTGCTTCTCAAAATGCCGTGCAAGAGAAAATTACGCAAGGATTTTGCCGACAAGCCATAAATGAGAAAACTTAATAAATTCCTCATCAGGAGCCCTGAATCTACACAAGAATTTTTCAACTTTAAACAAAATCAAACAGCAATGACCAACTTTTTATAGCACTAAAAGAGTACTGATGAAGTGGCCCAGTAGAAGGCCACATAGAATGTGGGGAGAAATGTTGTTTGACTCAGTCCAGGAACCTCTCAAATGTGACAGTGTCCACTACTTGGAATGAAGAGACACAATAGGATATAAAAAGGAGTTGAATACACCAAGGGTAGATCACCTGAGTGTGCTAGGTCACAAATGTCTTATGAGTCAACAACCCAGGGGATTTGTTTCCATGAAAACACCCATTCAAGAAACAGCATTATATTTCTAGACGGAAAATTAACATTCCCATAGCCAACAGTGACTCCCTCACTGAGTGGTGCAAAAAGCCTCGATCCAAAAGTAAAACAGCAAATACCTGAGGAAATGTGCATAATGTAGGCCCTCGAACTGTTAATGGGAAAGTGATGATTCGACTAAATTACAACATGAAGGTGGAGAAAACTAAAGCTTGCCATTGCAATAGTGGACCATGTGCCATTTATGGTTGCAAGTTACAGGGATTCAAAAGATACATTCACAAACCATTCAATGTTCGCTCAAAGTCTTTCCTCCTCCTCCTCCACCACCCCTCAACCTCATCTTCGATTCCCTTCCAGGTATTTCTCTATGCTAACCCATAATATATTTAGTTTAAATGTTTATTTAGGCCAAAGGAATCAAGCAGTGAAACTGCCCTTTATTTTCAGCCACAGCATCTTCTTTTGATCAGATAGCCACAAATGCACTTGTCCAAAGCAGTGGTAGAAATTTCAGGTGCAAGTAAGCAGGACACCAGATGACAAAATGGCCAATGCTGCAAATTTCATTCTTACCTGTGATCTGTCCTGCTCCAATTTCTTCTTTTGTTTTATGATGTCCTCAAGATGACAAATTGATTTTGCTACTACTGGGTCAATGTTGAAAAGATCATGGGAGCAAAGGGAACTTTCTTGCCGCAGCATCCATTTGTAAAATGATAGGCTGAGAGGCAAATCCAACTGTTCAAAAGAAGTGGAAGAAGTCGGAGAAAAAATTACTTCTACACAATAAATAGAACATTCAAAAATTCAATTTTAATAGCACATGATTTTTTCCAGTTCTTGAATGCAGTTTGCATTACAATTTCAGTAAAATACATGACATCACTAGCCAGTGATGCACATTGCAGTAATATGCATCACAGAACCACAAATAGTTTCTAAATCTCAAGATGGGAAGAATAGAAAATGGATATGCATTAGCTGAAGTGGTTCAATAAGAATGCATGCATGCTGTACAACACACATTATAAACTGAAAATTCAGATGAATGTAAATTATATACAGTTGTAATTCCTTTTATTCAGTTTGGGATCAGATTTTCTGCTCATTGTAAGCAGTCAGTGCAGTGTAAACTCTTGTGGGTTCAGTACTATTAAGTGAAGATTTTTATACCAAAGGATTAGTGACAGCAAAATCATTTTCTCAAATCTATCAATATTCAAAATTTAAGGTCTGCATGCACTTCCTGTCAACTTTTTCCTATTATAAGTTCCTATGTCCCCAGTTGGAATGGAAACTGGCAATGTAAACTGGTCATGCTGTAATCACACACTCCCTCTAGTGGGAGGTGCTGCAACACCACAACTGGCAGGAGGCTGCAATCACAGCACGTTTACATAATACATTTTTATTAGAAATACATAAAAAAGTAGGGACAGAATATACAACTAAGAAGGGAACCTATTTACATCTGTACACCCTGGCCCAATTATCTCATGCCCTCTAACCCCACTTCACCATTCTGGACAGTCAATCTATGGGAGATTCACTAGTTTAAAGTATATGCAGTTTACCAGGTGTTACAGCTTGCTAACAGATGCACCTTTATTTGAGTTATAGACTGAGTTTCACATAATTAAGGCTAGATGTCTTCAGTAGAAATCACAGCTGGTTAAAATTATACTTGTTTAGGCCACTTACCAATTTTTAACCGTCCTCATTTGGACAAAATCACTGGACCATACTAAACTCTTTGGAAGTTTACAGCCACTGAAATCTACAACAGGCTAACTTGCAAGTCTGTTTCGAAATTACTAAAAGGCTACAAGTTACGCCTCAGTTACTGATTTGTTGAAACAGATTTTATTTTTGCAAGAACAGTTTTATATAACCAAGGATTAGAAAAACCCTCTGGTAGCCTAATTTCTCCTAAACTAATATCCAATTGATATCTGTTCAAATATCAGTCGCCACTATGGGGCTGGGAGATCATTCAATGTTCGTATAAAGTAGTTCTTAATATCCATTTGAAATTTATGTCCTTTGCTCCTACTAGCTTGACTTATTTGGTAGTAATTTTCCAGGTTTACCTTATTTTTAACATTTTATATACATTGAGGTCTTCCCATAACACATTCTCAAACTGATTAACAGAAATGTTACATTATCTACTGAGAATAGTTCAACCTACATGTACAATACGATTACACAAAACAGGTGCTTTGCAGAAAGTTTGAGGGAACCCCCTTGTATGTTATCCCACTAACTGGTTACATTGCATAAGCAGCGAGGGACCTGATTTTCCCGGGTGCTCCTAAGCCTCTTTTGCCAATAGAAATGCTTCAGTTTCACAAGCAAAGTTCAAGGGCTGGATTTTCAATGACCCGTGGAGTCGGGTTTGGAGGCGGGGGGGGGTTAAAGTTGCAGATTCGGGGGTCCCGACCCCATCCCGCCTCCATGCCAGTTTCGCTGGCGGCGGGTACCCGACCTGTGCTGAGACCCGACTCCCCGAGGCGGGAAGGGATTAGTAACGATTAACTGCCTGTTAACAGGTAGTTAACAGGCAGTTTTTTGGATAATCCCTATTTTAAAAGGTGAAATGTGGGCTTCCCGACAGGTGGCAACCACGCCAAGTTATCGGGGCGGACCGTGGGTCTGCAGGGGTCGATATGTCCGGTGGGCAGGTGAGTGATGGGTGCATGTGTGCAGAGGCAAGTGTGTAAGCTAAGTGCTAAGTGTGGGAAAAAGTTTTACTTACCTTAACTTCCTCCTGCAGGTGTCAGCCCTTCAGTTCTCAGGAGTCAGAAATCTCACTGGCACAGAAAGCAGAAAAGCCGTGGTCCTGTCAAAAACTGCAGCCTTCTGTTTTCTGTGGTGGAATGATTTCTAACTCAGCCTGAGAGGAAGGACTCAAGTTAGAAATCATATTGTCAGTGTTTGACAGCTTCACAGAGCTGTCAAACGCTGATATTTCATCTGTCAAAAGCTCTTGACAGATGAAATGTCAATCTGTGACGTCACCTGTTGCCGGGTGGCCCTTAATTGGCCTGCTGAGCTCACTGGGCAGGAACAAGGGAAAATAGTGGGTTGGCCACATCTCGATGGAGGCGGGTTTACAAGCCAAAATGTGGGATTCACGACACCAACCCGACCTGAGTTTCAAAATCCAGCCCCATGTGTTTAGAGCAAGCTAGTCGGTTTTAAAAAAAAAAAAAGGGCTTTACATAATCTCTCCCCAGTGATCCACATGCATGTGGCTCCAATGGGAACTAACCAGCATTTGAGTGGGCACAGTGTTAGGACCTGGAGAGAGGCATGTCTACGTTGGAGAATTGGTGCTCTTTATCTAGTGCTTCATCCCAATGATGGCGAAGACATTTCCAACATTTCAAGTGTCTCAAATAATTTCTTCTTTCTGGTCTCCAAATAAGAATTTGCACCATGCCATTCCCAATAACTTAATTTGCAACTTGGACAGCAAAATGAGTTTAAAATGAAGTGCGGCCAGCAAACATACATATCCTCATTTGATTGCAGATTCATACAGCAAAGTTAATAAAACATACCAATCGAAAATCCATGATTGCTTTGGCCAAGAACTTGCCCAGAAATCGCAGCTTCATTTTCACTTTAGCCACATATGCTGGTTTTGTATTTCTTCCAAAAGGAACAGGGAAGAGGCCCCGTGGATTATGGATGTACTTGGTCCCTTCTTGGCTGCCTAATAGCATAATTAAGCTAGTTAGTTGACAAGTCATTTTATCCTTCCTTCAAAACTCTTCTCGATGATTATAAACTGGAGAAACAGTTCTGATATCACCTGCAAAACAAATGCTCAAAAAAGGCTCCAGCAAAGCCATGAGAAATCAGAAAAGAAAAAGTTAGAAGAGGCATGGGAAGTATTACGGTCTAAGAATTTTCTGGATAAAAATGACCAGAGTCAGGTAGGTCCTGGATATAGCTGGTACTTCATATCAGTTGGATCCCTCCTCCAAAAAGACAAAGATTTAAGCTTCTGTAGCACAGATGACCAGTCTGTTCTGGTTCAGGATTGTGTTTTTTAAAAAGTGAATCTGACCACAAGACTACCATACAGTCACAAGTCATTAACATGAATTTCTCCAAATCCATTGCATAGCGGTCAGCCATATGTTTAATTTACACCATGATGCTTGTGCAAAATTATTTCTTGTAATTAATAATTCACAAACCATAACTGCAGTATAAATCAAACTGTACATGCACCCGAAGGGGAGGGAAGGAAAAAGACAATGGGAACTCAGACCATCGTCAAGTAAATCAGGTGCGCAAAATTTGGAATATATTGCTTTATTAACTAGAAACTTTGTTTAATGAAAAATTAACTCCAAGTGTTAAAATATGGGCAATGCCACTTTTTAAAAGATCTAGCTTATTACAAGCATAGAAAGTAAAACACAGTTGAGTTTTTTTCCCCCACAATTTTTTTTATTTGACAAACTGTACCTTTAGGATGGGACAGTGTGACTTCGTCTCCCCGCCATAGACCCAGATCAGCTCTCTGCAGTTCCTGAGATACAAGTGCATAGAATTCCAATGTTGGACCCAGACCCGTCCCAACCTAAAAAGAATTAGCTGGTCAATTTTAGAAAGTTGAAGTGAATACTAGCTTAGCTGTTGACAGGATTAAAATACATGGGCACACAATACTTCAAAAGAAAAATTAGAATTCAAACTAAAAGTGAATCGACATTAGGCTTACTTCGTTTTCATATTGAATTTCCAGCATTGCCCTGGAGCTTCCTAAATCCTGCATCACCGATTCTGCTTGCTTCAACAACTCTTCCCTGTTCACAGTACGCTGCGTAGGTGAAAAAAAAATTAACAGCTGGAATAGAATTATCTGCATAAAACTTAGTGAGAAAGTGGTACGAGTTTAAATCTCCTTTGCCAATTTCCTCATGGCATGGATTGTTTGCTGGGGTACACTCTCAGGATCTTCTTCATAGTGTCTCACCCAAGTAGCTGAATGTTTCAGAAGACTATTGGTCATTGGGGGGGGATTGCAGCTGAAGCCAACCCCATTCCACGCCAATGTCCAACAAACCCACATTTCTAGAGGTCAATGGATAGCAATCAGGACCAAGAACCCCCACCGATTTCCCCTGCCTAAATCAAGGGCAATCCAGTAGCTTTCACTGATTTTTTTGGCACTAGCCCACAAATTACCAGATTATTTGAATTCAACTTTAACACATGGATTACTAATCCATTATCATAACCACTAGGCTATCACCTCCCTGGGGAGATCATATAGTTGATGTACAAGGCACTAGTCAAATCCCTTCTGAAGTAATTGTGCATAGTCCTGGTTACCCAATGATGGAAAGATTATTGCTCCGCTGAGGAGGACTAAGGTGACCCAGTTAACTGGGAGATCAAGGAACCACAATGACTGCAACACACGTCCCACAAGACAAAGAATCAATTTAGAGGGTTTTTTCTAATGTGTGGCAATAGTCAACTGTTGCCGATCACAGTATTAGAATGAAGATGTAAGGAAAAGGGCCTGAAGAGTCCTGCATTGTTAACTGAAATACTGAACTCCAAAAAGAGAATTTCCTGCAGTAGTCACCTACAAGGATTGTAATCATTAAATGAAAAATTAATAAGTAAAAATGTAACATATTCTGCAATATCTATTACAACTTAGAATTTGTCTCATTATCTTCTGCAGCATGCACATGATCAGCACCCAGGTATAACAGCAGCTATGTGGATCATCCTTGAATTTCCCCCCTTGTTGCAGGAAGGTGACTGGTGTCTGTTATTCTCCCTCCCCATGTGACAAGGAGCAGAAATACACCACAGTCATTCGTACCCATTTTGATTTTACTAAATTGTTTTTCTCCCAAACACATTCGCTTCTGACCCCTTTGCAGTGCTACTAAAGGAGGAGAGAGTGAGTGAAACACTGTCTCCAATGCCAGTCCCTTTACTAATACAGGATTGGGATAGAGTATTTAGCCCTTCAGTCCTTTACAGCACTATTTGAAATGTGTGTTAGATCATTACTGAAAACCAGTGTGTAATTGCTAGCAGAGTCTTCTTCCTATTACAGGAAATGACACCACAGATACCATTCACGGTTCAAGTAGTAATGAAAACACTGCCATGTTAAGCTGCAAACACATGCATTTACCTTTTTCCTATCCAAACGGGGAGCAACTCTGCTATCCTGGGAATCAGACTGGTTGATTTCCGGGTTAGTATCCAGTAATCTCTGCATGGCTCGATCTCGATCAAACGCAGTCACGTAGAACAGCATTTGTCGCGTGTCGAACGGGAAAAAAAATGGGCTTAAAAACAAAAAAACACAATTGGTAACCTGCTTTTATATTTATACAGAAAATCACAAGTCACTTAATTCTTCACTGTGCTTGGAACAAAAATGCTTCATTTTAACATTAAGCCAAACTTAAGACATATTACCTTTAACACAAGTCTTATTTTGGTAGCATCTTTTTCCCCCTCCTTTCCAGAAAAAGGAAATGCCAATGCACTGAAAACCGATTTGGAGTCAGATACATATTGACCTGACCATGCAGTTGAACTGACAACATTGGTAGTTTTAACACATCATGAGGGCTGCAATTATTCATGTACTGTATTAGTTATCTGAAGTCCCTGGTGTTGTATGAAATGAAGGGGATCCCGTGGAATTTTTTTAATATAGCATCTGCTGTTTAATATTGTTGCAAAGTGCACAGCGTTTTTTTTGTGCAGCCTGCAGGAAAGTAGCTACGGTAAATGCCTCCTAAAATCAGTGTCACAAATTTATTGATGAACTTCACAGAGCTTCCCCAAACCTTATGGAACTTCAGGGATTCCACACCAATTGCAACATGCAGCTCTACAGATCACTGGACTTGGTTCAGTCAACAAGGTCATCCAAACTCAGGCTACTTCCAAAAAGGTAAGTAACTGGGGGAAATGAATAGATCATGCTTTGCGCTGCTTTATTTTAAGCGATATTGAACACCTCTCCATGGTAGTGGTAAAGATGTCCCCTCGTCATTATCTGAGTTACTAACCTGCAAGGCTATAGTCAGCTGCAAAAAGTGCACCTGATTTTACTACAGTATTAAAACAGCAAATGCTATATTTAAACTGGAATTGGAACATATTGTCTAAGTATATAATGTTGCATGGGAAATTAAATGATTTTACTCCATTTGTGAAATCGACCAGATATAATTAGCTCTGGACTTCTGAGCCATACAGTCTCCTATAAAGGTAGTAAAGAGAAACAAGGAGGGATGAAAGAACATAGTTATACAGCAGTATGATCAGCCAGATACTGTTCCCCCACCCGCAAGAATATTTCCCACATAAGTTACCAGTGGTACAATTGTCTCTACTTTTCCCAATGCTTTCCTCCTACAGTTGCGTAACACATTTAATCAGTGTGTTCCACTTAAAGAAAATTCATGGACAGAAGTGCTTCAATTCAAAACCAGAATTTGAAAAATCTTTGTATAAAATGCAGCTTTCAATTCATTAAGTTGTAGAGTTAATCTAATGACCGGGGAGAAGAAAAAAGAAAATGAGGAGGTTTGTTCCATACCAGGTCCTTCCCAACTCAGTCAACCATGTTGGTATATTTCCTGTCATAATAACCAGTGGATCTTGAAGTTGGCGGTTAGCCTTTGCAGTCAGTTTGCTGTTGATCAGCTCATTGGTTGGAATAATCTCTTTACACACTGCATTCTGTAAGCAAGAAATAGGACTTAGAAACAAAAAGGACGCTTTGATACAGGTACAAATGAATAGCAATCTACTTACAAATCTTGAATAATGATTGCCATAAGGTATCAGCTTGCATGTTACATACGAGATGTTAAGAGCAAGGTGGTTCACAAACTATTGCATGCTATTTCACATTTATAATATACAAATCCATATTAAAAGTTTACAAATAAACCAAAAATGTTGGAAATATACAGTAGTTTAGTCAATGTTTGAAATGGAAAAAGACTGGATCATGTTTTGGGTGGAAATTAATCAGAAGGTTTCACCTTTCTCAACCTTGTCATGCAAAAGTATGAATTACACACCAACATCTAACAGCAATATGGCATCGAAAGTGAGCGGTACAGCAGAACCGTTTCATAAGAACTAAACCAGGGAGGATTGAGGGGCAAGTGTAAACCAGGAAGGAAACAGTTACCCTACAGTTTTTATTTACTCAGGCTGAAAAAAAAATCCATCAGCATGATGTGGAAAACTCAGTTAACTATACTCACCAATTGTTCACTATAAACTTAAACAGGTGAATGCCATTGTGCAAGACATCACCAGAATTGCAAATAATTGTTTGTGACTGGAAGACTGTTTCCAGTGGGGTTCCACAGGGCACAGTAGGTCCCTTGCTTTTTGTGGTATAGATCAATGATTTAGACTTCAATGTAGGGGGCATGATTAAGTTTGCAGATGATACAAAAATATGAAATGGCCTCTGCCTCAGCCAGCATGCCTCTGTATAAAGTCAACTGTCCTCACTGACAATTTAGATTGATAACCCCCCTCTTCATTTACTCTACAATCAGGAAATAGTCTTACACTAGTCACACTATCAAAGCCCTTAAAATTTTTAAAAATCTCAATTAAATCTCCTCAGTTTCCCAATTCACAAGTCTTGCTGCATATTATTGAACTGCAATAGCTACTAAGCATTAGTCTATTGGAGGCAGACAAAAGGAAAATCAAATTTATAATGGGCCGGATATTCCGATCCCCATAGGGACATCGGAAATGCCGGTTTCAGGCATGCACTGAAAACCGGCATTTCCTATCGGTCAAGAATGCTCGACAGTTCGGACGCCTGCCCTGGAGAAGGGCCTCTGCGGGTGGATAGTTCCGCTTTCTGGAGAACCTCTGCCCGCAGAAAACCCTTAGAAATCTTACGCCTGGTAAAAGCAGGCGTAAGGCCTGTATTTACCAGCATAAGATTTGAAAAAAAAGTTAAAAAAAAATTTCAGTCATTTATCATTTAAAAAATTTATTTTTAGCCCGGTAACTAATTATGTAATTTCAACTAATTTTAAAAATGTGATCTAAAAAAATGTATTTAATCTCCATTCATATATTTGACAGGTTTATCTGGCAAGTGTATGAAGGGAGATTCCCTTCTTTGATTGGTTCCCCATGGCCCACATGATCCCAGGGACGCTTGCGAACTGCATGCACCTCTGGGATATGTGGGCCCTGCGCACTTGGAGTTGGAGGCCCAGGATCGGAACTATATGCACCTCGGGAGCCTTCAGGTAAGTGCGCAGATTTTCTCCAGATCGAAGGCCTCTGCATGCAGGAAGCCTGCGATCGGAAAATACGGCCCAATATTTGGGAATTCACAGCAATCAATCAATAAAAGCTGGTTTCTGAGTATGACAGATTTGAAGTGGTCTATCCAGGGTTACCTTTCATCCATCATGACTTTCAACAGCAAAATGAGCACATCTGTGCTCCTTAGGTTTGAGCGGAAAGTAAGAAAAACATTAGTCCCCCCTTATAAAAAGTATCTAATCAAATTTATTTAGGTCTGAAATTTGGAAGTATTCAGGCAAACCCCACCTTGAGACAATGTGTTTCTGTGAAGAACACTCCTTCCCGCTCAGTCCCTGGGTCATGTGCTGCAGCCAAAGCTACATTTCATCTCAAGCTCTGAATTATTGGCTAAGGCTATCTACACTTGAACCAGTGACTGTCAGAGTCAAGCATCGTCTGATTGCAAGCTCAGAGTAGAAGCTGGAAGGACCCTCCCATTTGTTTGGCCCCAGGTGAAACAAAAATAGAGTGGGGAAGAGAGAAGTTAAACATAAAGCATGATTTAAAAGAACAAAAAAAAATCTAAATTGCAACCCATGTACATTATAAAGGAAAACAAATACCCAAGAGCAAATTAAAGGCTATGATCTAATTTCAGAGTTAGTTAACGGCCAAGTTCTCAGATGCAATTAGAATTCTCTTGCAACCACTTCCTGGTATTCATTTTTGTAGATGTTATCTTGCAGTACTCACATTATATAGGTAATACCAATATCTACTGATAGCATGAAGGACTCTCAAAAGCAGAATCACATCTAGTGATGGGTCCTCAAATGTTATTCCATCTGGAGGGATTGAAATAAGATATGTTTCCAAAGGATTTCCCACTGGAGGGCACACACCATCTAGGAAGTAAGGGAAAAAAGTTAACAGTTCAACAGTCTAGAAAGGACACCATTTAAGTTAAAGTTCTGACAAAAGTTCAGAAGAGATTGTCACCTCACTTAGTGGTTCATTACATACAATAAAAGTTAAAATGATAATAGGATTACATTTACTGTGCAAGAGAAAAATTACTTTCCAATTATTAAATCACTTGACAAAGCATTTAACAAGAAAGCTTATGTATTAAAACCGGCTAGCAAATAACAGAAAATAGTGAGGGCACTTCCAAGCATACTAAAGGAACAATTGGAGGGTAAAATCATACAGGGATTAAGGGGGAATCTAATTTTAGAGTATGAAGATGTGGCATGAATAATGGCCTGGAAATTGCAGTTGGAGGCTTGCCGCCCGCATACGCCACCGAACCGCAAGAAAACTACGCACTTACTTTGTCTCTCCGGAGCGTCAGACTCTTGCGGTCCTGGGCCTGCAGGCGTATGCCTGCGTAAAGGCCCACGGATCCCGGGGCGCATGCAGTTCGCAAGTGTCCCTAGGATCACGTGAGCCAGGCCAACCGATAACAAAGGGGGATTCCTATTATGCTTATGGGGATTCCATTTACATACAGAATCCCCATAAGCATAATAGAAATCACCCAATAAATAAAATTTCACAACACTGAAATAAAAATAAATGATCACAGGTTCAAAATTCATTAAAATACCCTTTAAACTTTCAAAATAAAAATTTGAAAAATAAATTTAAACAGGACAAAAGTAACCTAAACTAATTTTAAGTGCAAGTGTATGTTAAAATAAATACCAGGCGCAAGGGTTTTGTGGGTATTTGCTGGGCAGCAGTTGGGCAAACAGCCCAACTCAGCGGCAGCGAAAGCAAATTTACAGCAGATGCGTACGATCCGTCAAGAATAAACCTGACAGTTCACAAGTTCTGGGTTTTCGCGCATCGCATGCTGAAACCCAGAACTTGCGGGGCCATTCACAGCACTTACGACGGCGTACGCACATGGGCCCCATGAAATCCGGACCATTAAATATTTTGCAAATGATGGTGGAAGTGAGAATTGAGGTGTACAAGAGCAGGATGTGGAAAAATTGTTCGATAATTATAGGAAAGTACTTGGCTCTAAAAAAACAAATTCAAACTCAATCACTGGGTCCTGACAGTAAGAATCATAAACTGCACAAGTCAGTTCATTTACCTATCTACAGAACTATTAAAAAGTTATTACTGCTGAAATGACACTAAACTGCCTATTGCAGAATATGGTTATTTAATTCACAGGAGAGCATAAATGGATTCTTTACTAAAGCAAAGCAAAGGTTAGTTCAAAAGTTTGTTCCTGTTCAGTTTCTTCAGATTTACTCAGTTTTGAAATCTTCAGATCCCGAAGCACTCACCATGCCACAACTCATCATGTTTCCTTGCATTTCTTGGAGAGGTTTTTGTGGGTGCGGTCTGAGCACGTCCTCTCTTCCCACCAACTGCATCCTTATTCCCTTCCTCCTCTTCTCTAACAGGCTTGTACCTATTGCACACAAATTCAAGAATACTCTCAATTAGCTTTTACATTGTGAATTCTGACCTGTATCTGACCCGCAGTTAAAGCAGCACAGGCAAGTATCATGTGGACACAGACCCCAGACTGGATGGAATACATGCAATATACTGCAGTTTCAAATACCAGACTGCAGGACCCATGAGGAGAGCAAACATCACATCAGAAGGGACAAGGTTAATACACTTCTGTACTTGTACACACCATTACCTACTTATGAAGAATTGACATCAAATCAATTAAAAAGGTCTTGTTCCAGTACACTGGACTACTTTACAATCGTAAAAATACAAAATTATGAATCAGGTACTTTTAATTTTATAAAACCGTTTTACCTTTGACATTAAGAGGTACAGACAGCCTAAAGTCTGTAATCAACAGTGGTTAGGTGATTGGGAGCTAGACAGAAGAGAGACTACTCACAAGTATGACTGAACAGATAAAACTCTATTTGCAATTTCACACCAATTATACTTTGCTATTATCCCTATAACCCTCTAAGTAACACTATCACATTAATACAACCAATGATTCTGCTAAGACTTCATAATGCACTGGAACTTTTAAGACATCTAAAAGGAACAGCGATCCAAGACTCCCAAATGCGAATAGGAAAAAGAAAATTCTGGAACAAACTACTGAAAGCTGTTTCATCTAACTGAGTTCTAGTTGAATCTCCATCCTAAACCATTGCTATTGACTTGAAATCAATGAAATCTTTGATCAAGTCTGTCAAGTATTTATGCTCTAAAAGTAGTACTTGTGGTCTAAAGGTGGATACAAAACACTTATTCCACAGTTATGTTCTACAACAGTTACACAAAAACTTCAGAAAGCCTTAAGCTGGTGTTTATCTTTGTAGTTTTTTTTTTATATAGAGCAACAGGAATTAGGAGGCAAAGTTATTGAACAAATTTTCAGTGATGTAACCTGCTGGATGTATCCAACATACCATATTGTATGGGTCTTCGTCCATATTCCTGCCCTTCCTAATGGGTTACTTTCATCATCCGTGGACTCTCTTTCCTCATCAGCTTGCACACTGAACTGCCTGACAGCCTGGTAAACAGTCATGTTGTAAGGCAGCAAGTGATCTCCTATGTAAAACTGTAGTCTGTGCCTTACACTCCCTGAATTCAAGAACTGGGCAGCCTAGGAGAAAAAGAGGGGTGCAAAATATTAGTAAATCAATTCTTATAAGCAGTTATTTCAAGAGTTTGTTAGCCTCAAGAATAAAACTCTATTGCATGCAGCACTTGATTGACAAATAGAGCTAGCTCAGAATTAAAATAAGCATTTAAGGTTCAGAAACAGTAGATTCACTTCTATTGGAAGATTGAGCAGAGGCAGCTGGGGTGAAACTAAGGTACAGTCCATAGCTGGGCTGAGGATCTCAAGTTTCTTAACTATGAAGCACACTTAAGTAGCCAGAATCTACACCTTTTATTTGGGTAAAAAGAATGCTAGCTGTTGTATTCAGCCCACTTGAGGTCTAAGTGCTTGGGACAGATAATGGAGGCCAGTTTAACAGACTGCAACAAGGCATGGGTAGTAACTGTAGCCGATTGGAGAATGACATGATGTCTGGGGTCAAGGTGGAGGTATTCATGCATCATCAGGCTGCACTTGCCAGATTGCCTGGAGCAGAGTTATTGTGCGTTTAAAAGTTGGGCTCACTTCTAAAAGTAACAGTTAAAGTACTTAATTTTTTAAAACCCACTTGCAGTCCAGCTACAGTACGATACAAAAGTGCCTTCTTTGGTTACTGAACCGTGGGCTCGCTGAATCAGACTACAGGTACGAAGGAAAGTGCAATTCTGGTTAGCCTATCCTTACTAGCCATATATCCAAATTTGCCAATAAAGATTGGTGGCATTGTAAGTAGTGTAGACAAGAGCATAAAATTTCAAGGAAATATTGATAGATTAAGTTACTGGGCAAAACTCTGGCAGATGGATTTCAATGCAAGCATGAGGTCATCCATTTTGGACCAAAAAAAGATAGATCCAAGTATCTTTTAAAATGGTGAAAAGCTAGGAATAGTGGAGGCCGAAAGATTTAGGGGTCCCTGTACAGATCACTAAAATGTAGTAGTAACGTACAAATTAAAAAAAAAGGCTAATGGAATGCTAGCTTTTGTATCTAGAGGGCTAGAATATAAAAGGGGAAGAAATTTTGGTACAGCTATACAAAGTCCTGGTTAGATATATTGGCCTTGGAAGGAGTGCAGTGCATATTCACCAGAAGATTACCAGGGCTCCAAGGGTTAGATTATAAGGAGCGATTACGTAAACTAGGCTTGTATTCCCTGGAATAAAGGTTAAGGGGTGATTTGATTAAGGTTATTAGGATTTTGAAAGGAATTGATAGGGTAGAGAGAGAGAAAGTTAAGACAACAGGACATAACCTTAAAATCAGAGCCAGGACATTCAAGAGAGAAGTTAGGAAACACTTCTTCACACAAAGGGTGGTAGAAGTGTGAACCTCTCCCCAAAAAAGCAGTAGATCCTAGCTCAATTAATAATTTTAAGTCCGAGATCCATAGATTTTTACTAGCCAAGGGAATAAAGGGATATGGAGCCAAGATCTCAGTGAATGGCGAAACAGGCTCGAGGGGCTGAATGGCCGACTTATGTTTAAAAAGGTAGACTTAAGAGTGACACTACTTAAAATACAATTTTTCATTTTTTGTTTGTAAAATACAGGTACTGGAATTGCAATATATTTACCACCAGTAACACACCTGCAATTTATAAAGCACTTGATATCTGAATACAACAGGAGCAAGGACACTAGGAACATTTTGAAAAGACCAATTTGTAGAACAGGTGAAATGTTGAGGGGGCAAACCATTTAAAGGAAAATTTAGGTAATTTCACTTGCAAGCTGTTGCAGAATCTATTTTGTTGCACTAAATTTAAGCTTGTTAAACATTGTTAATATTTAAGCATATTGCATACAGTTCCTGCACGGTTTTAACATCTAGCCCTGCTCTATTTAAGTTGCACCACCTTGTGCCAAAGCAACACATTGCAGCATGTTTCAACAATTGTTTAAAATCAAGGTTTCACCACATTCTGGCACGAGACAAAACAGTCAAAAGAATAAGTCAAACTAACCAGGAACACAGTGACAAGAGAACTGCTGCCACTGATGCTCCAATCTATTCACCCAAGTGAGAGCCGGATTGGTCATTACTTCTAAGATAACATCTGAATTTTACCTAGATAAAAACAACCAGCCACTAAACAATGGATCCACTTTTGAAATTATTCAATTGCAGGAAAGAGTCATCGACGCAACAGCAAGATAATGGCAGGAAATTCTTCAAAGCACAGCCAGTACCCAAGAATTGCTTTCACAGACCCAACATTAGTGCAAAACTTTCAGAACTCATGCAATCGATACACTGAACAGGGATTGTATCAATATTTGGAGTAGTTTTTTCCCCCCCTAGGCCTTTGCTCATACTCAACCAGTATTTATATAGCACCTTTAATGTAGTAAAACGTCACAAGGCACTTCACAGGAGTATTAAGACAAAAAATGACACCGAGCCACGTCAGGAGAAATTAGGGCAGGTGACCAACAGCTTGATCAATGAGGTAGGTTTAAAGGAGCATCTTAAAAAGGAGAGGTAGAGGGGCGGAGAGGTTTAGGCAGGGAATTCCAGAGCTTAGGGCCGAGGCAACAGAAGGAAGGGCCACCAATGGTTGAGCGATTATAATCAGGGATGCTCAAGAGGGCAGAATTAGAGGAGCGCAGATATTTTGGGGAGTTGTGGGGCTAAAGGAGATTACAGAGATAGGGAGGGGTGAGGCCATGGAGGGATTTGAAAACAAGGATGAGAATTTTGAAATTGAGGCGTTGCTTAACCGGGAGCCAATGTAAGTCAGTGAGCACAGGGGTGATGGGTGAACGGGACTTGGTACGTGTTAGGACACGGGCAGCAGAGTTTTGGATGACCTCAAGTTTATGTAGGGTAGAATGTGGGAGGCCAGCCAGGAGTGCATTGGAAGAGTCAAGTCTAGGAGGTAACAAAGGCATGGATGAGGGTTTCAGCAGCTGAGCTGAGGCAAGGGTGGAGACAGGCGATGTTACGGCAGTGGAAATAGGCGGTCTTAGTTATGCCGCAGATGTGGTCAGAAGCTCATTTCAGGGTCAAATATGACACCAAGGTTGCGAACAGTGTGTTTCAGCCTCAGACAGATGTTAGGGAGAGGGATTGAGTTAGTGGCTAGGGAATGCAGTTTGTGGCAGGGACCGAAAACAATGGCTTCGGTCTTCCCAATATTTAATTGGATAAAATTTCTGCTCATCCAGAACTGGATGTCGGACAAGCAGTCTGACAATTTAGAGACCGTGGAGGGGTCAAGAGAAGTGGTGAGGTCGAGCTGGGTGACGTCAGCATACTTGTGGAAAGTGATGCGGTGTTTTTGGATGATGTTGCCATGTGGCAGCATGTAGATGAGAAATAGGAGGGGGCCAAGGATAGATCCTTGGGGGACACCAGAGTTAACAATGTGGGAGGGGGAAGAGAAGCCGTTGCAGGTGATTCTCTGGCTACGATTAGATAGATAAGAATGGAACCAGGCGAGTGCAGTCCCACCCAGCTGGACGACAGAGGTCAACCGTGTCAAAGGCTGCAGATAAGTCAAGAGACGAGGAGGGATAGTTTAACCTTTGTCACAGTCACAAAGGATGTAATTTGTGACTTTGATGAGGGCCGTTTTGGTTCTGTGGCAGGGGCGGAAACCTGATTGGAGGGATTCAAACATAGAGTTGCAGGGAAGATGGGCAAGGATTTGGGAGGAGACATGTTCAAGGAAAGGGAGGTTGGAGATGGGGCGGTAGTTTGCAAGGATGGAGGGGGTCAAGGGTCAGTTTTTTGAGAGGGGTGGTGATGATGGCAGATTTGAGGGAGAGGGGGGACACAGTACCTGAGGAGAGAAAACCGTTAACAAGGTCAGCTAATATGGGAGCCAGAAAGGGAAGTTGGGTGGTCAGCAGTTTGGTGGGAATAGGGTCGAGGGAGCAGGAAGTGGGTCTCATGGACAAGATGAGCACGGACAGATCATGATGGGAGATTGGAGAGAAACTGGAGAAAGATGTGAGTTCAGGGCTACGACAGGGGGGGGAACCTCAGAGGAAGTTTGTCCCGGTAGACTAAGGGAAGGAAGGGAAGTGGCAGAGGCAGCTGAACGGATGGTCTCCATCTTAGAGACAAAGAAGTCCATGAGCTCCTCACACTTGTTGGAGGTGAGGGTGGAGGGGAGAGGGGTTTAAGAATGGTTTACAGTGCCTTACAAAAACTTGCTGCTAATCACTACTGCAGAGGGATCCTATTAGAAGGAAAGCCTCAAGTGATAAATTTCTATTTTGAAATGTGATCAAGAATATACACATCATATTGTAACATGAACAGTTGTATAAATAATTCAATTCACAATTTTCTGAAGCACCAACCAATCTGATTACTTAAAGCGAGTGAGCATTTGGACAAACTGACAAGCAGTTAACAGCAGCATTATCCTTGAGTTATGCCTTTATGGTTGTCACAGACCCAATAACCAGCTCTGATATTAACAAACATTACTGTTATTCTCAGACTATGAACATAAATAGTCTTACCAATGACTCATCAATTTCATCATCTGAGCCATCATCATCACTGTCTTCATCTTCCTCACGTATTCTTCCATACCCTTGAATTACAGAAACACTCATGTCAACATGAGCCCCACGGTTTCAGACCTTAGACAACCACAGACTGCTGGAGATCATAACTTTACCAAAGCAACAAATATGACCATGAAATACAGTGCAACAAAGCCCCAACTGTAAGCTGGTAGGATACAGGCTTATGTCCAAGATTCTCAATTTAGAGTTCCTGAGCTTGGCTGTTCCAACTGTGGGGAAGTGTCTAACATAGCCCAGAGAGGGAAACAAGAGCAACCCTGCTTATTAACCTCCAAGCAGCTGATTTAAAAATTAGAATGAATGGTACATCCACAGATCCTCCTGGACAGGGATGATGCATAGAAACAAAACCTCTGACAGGACAAAAACATTTCATAAACAAAGGAGTGTCTCGCTCATAAAAAGTGAACTCTGACCACTATATTTGTGAACTTTTGAGGAAGAGCTTAAGAAAAAAATGAGTCACTCTACTTCAGTCATGCAAGTGCAAGCAAAAATGGCACAGCAGAATGGTTTATGGCACCTTACAAAAACTTGCTGCTAATCAGTACTGCAGAGGGATCAGAGCTTACAAAATGGATAAAACAGAATCTCAAACTTCAGAACTATTTAGCTCCATGACGAAGATGTCCCAATAACTTATAGAAGTTACAACATGGAAACAGGTCATTCGGCCCAACCGGGCAGGGGCAGACCGACTCCCTCGGAAAGTACATGGGAGCGTTTGAGATTCTCCCAGCAAAGGGGGTACACCGATAATGTAGCGCTATGGAACCATTCCGGGAAATCTCACGATTCCCCATATGGCCACTCAGCCCTGCAACCAGGCCATGTTGCTGTTGACCCTCCCTGTGAGCAAATAGCCTCAATCATATTTAGCTACCCTATTCCCATATCTCATCATCCACTTATCCAATCTATTCTTAGATGTTGACAATTTTAGTCTCAACCACTAACCCCAGAACTGAATTTCACAGCCCCATAATAGTATAATGCAGTTTCTTTTGCTCCCCGTTCCAAATCTCTAAAATTAATCTTGTATCTATAGCCATTCATTCTAGACTCAACTACTGGAAGCCATGCACTTCTATCCACCCTGTCCCAGTGGTTTAAACACTCATATCACCTCAAATTTTCACATTTGTATTTCCTCATACTGTGCAGCATCCTAGTGAATTTGCATTTGACCCTCTCTAAAGCCTCAATAGCCTTCCTATAATGTGGAACCCAATACGCTCAGGTCTTATGGTTTTATATAGGTTTATCATTACTGCTTGGCTTTTATCTTCTATATTTAGTGTGACAAAAGCCTAGAATTCCATTAACTTTTTCTTTTATGGCCTTATCAAGCCATGAACCTGTACACTCAAATCCCTCCTCTTCCACAGCACTGAGCCAACTTCCATTCAGAGTATAATTACTGCTGCTCTTTTTAACCAAAATGCATCACCTCACACTTAAGTGACATTGAATTCCATCTGGCACTTTTTAAAAGCCCATTTTCCTCATCTCAATACCCTTTTAGTCTTCTAAAGAATGAATTATACATTCTATTGCAGTATCGATATATAGATATATAAAAAAATATTTTAAAAGTGAACAAAAGTGGCCCCAGAACTGAATCCTGTGGGACACCACCACCCACACTGAAAACTGCCCTTCATTTCTACTGTTTTCTCTCTTCTAACCCATTTATAATCAAGTTTGGTATCATTCCCCCAATTCCATACCCTTTAATCTTCTCTAGTAACCTCCCATGTGGTACCTTTGCCAAAGACTTTCCTGAAGTCCATGTAATTTCATCCACTGCATTTCCCCCCCCCCCATCTACCATGTCTGTTACCTCTTGAAAGAATTCTGAGGTTTGTTAAGCAGAATTGTCTCTTTTGAAATCCATGCTGGCTACTTCTATTATCTCGATTAATATACATGGTAATTTCATCCTTAGAGACTTTAACATCTGTCAGAATTTTTTTTTTAAAAAGCAATTGGCCTGCAATTACCCAGATTATCTCCATCTCCCTTTAAAAATGGGTACTACTTTGGTCACTCTAGTCCTCCAGCACACATCCACACTCATGAGCGCTAAAGTATTTTTAAGGCTTTGGCAATTTCCTCCCTCATCTCACAGGACCCGAGGATGTACCCGGTCAGGCCCTGGTGCTTTGCCTTCCTTTAGGAAAACTAACTTATTGAAAATGTTTTTTACCCATCATAATATTGCTCATCACACTTCAGGATTCACATCTTCTCTAATATTCTACTCTTTAGTAAAGACCAAAAAGTGACTAATTACTGTATCTGGAGTATCTAATAAAACCAAATTTGGTGCGCAACTATATAACATTGATCTGCCAGGGCACTGGTCTACAGTTTGGTAGGAGTGTCCACTTGCAAACCATTGATCGAGATGCAAGAGCATGCTGTTGGCTTGTCCTTCACTTTTCACCTGTGATACAGATTTCTGCTCTGTACTCAGATTTTTAGAAAACCAAAGAACCAACCAGAACAAACCACTAAGAAAATACAAAATACTTCTGAACTGTGGATTCATGACCTTCAACTTGTATGACTGAGGTATCCCAGCTTAAAAAAAAGTAACCAGCAGTTCAACAGGTTCTCTTAATTCTAGTCTATCTCTTTGTCTGATATTCAGCATTTGAAATCAACAGATCACTATGTAAATACTAAGACATCAAAAACTCATACATTTTAAGAGTTGTGAAGCCAGGTTATACTGTATATAAAATAGGAAATATGAGCATGGTTAATTTTTGCAAAGAAATTTTTTTTATTCTGTTGCTAAAATTAATGAAATTTAGAAATTCAATTGAGGTATTTTGCCAAAACTCCTACCCTCAAATGGATTTTTACCCCACCACATTAATGAACATCAAACATGAACACTATTGCCTGCAGCACAACATAAAAGGGTAAGAAAATAAAGTTTTACTGCTTAACACAGAAATAAAGCAGCCACCACCTCTGACGACAAGATAGCGCTCAATAGCCTGTACTAAAGCCAATGGATCGATCTTCACAGGACCACCCTTCCACTGTTTGACGTTGGTACTGTCTGGATGTCTCTGCAGCTGACATTTTAACTGATGAGTGTTGAAGAATTTCAGGGCCTGCGATCCCCTGTTAAACAAAACGGATTTTTTTTTCCATAATTACAAATAGCAAAAAACATTGAAAAAATGCTTTTTCATAGACATTAATTTACAGAACTGCTATCACCACTGCACAAAATGCAGAGGCAGCTAAAACAACTACAATTTTTCCAATTAGGATATCAAACAGTTGGTCACATCAAGTATTTACATAGCACCATTATAACAAAACGTCCCAAGGCGCTTCACAGGAGTGTTAAGACAAAAATTTGACACCGAGCCACATAAGGAGAAATAGGGCAGATGACCAAAAACTGTCAAAAAGGTAGATTTTAAGGAGCATCTTAAAAGGAGAGAGGGGGTAGAGAACAGAAGGCACGGCCATCAATGGTTGCGCGACTATACTCAGGGATGCTCAAGAGGGCAGAATTAGAGGAGCGCAGATATCTCGGGGAGTTGTGGGGCTGAAGGAGATTACAGAGATAGGGAGGGGCAAGACCATGGAGGGATTTGAAAACAACGATGAGAATTTTGAAATCTCAGTACATAAACCTAACATGGTTAAAAATCTTCAAACAGAAGATACGGTGGGTAGGTGCAGAGAGAGAACACAAAAGGGAAGTATTTTCAATATTGCTTACCAAAAGTCAAGTAATATCCTTTCTGGTAGTTACATATTTTGGTCAATCCCCATTTTCTAAAATTATTCCATGGAGTCAGCAATCAGATCCCATGAGAATATCCCACAGAATGGCATCAGAGAAATTCAAGATACTGTTTGACTTTGCAGGTTATAACCCTCCCAACAGTAAAGGGCCGATTTTAATCCAGTGGAAACCGGCTGGGCAGGCAGTTTAAATGGCCACAACGACATACCCCCACCAATCCCGCTGCCTTTCCACATGTTGAAATTTTAATCTGCTCTTTGAACAAACGAAAGGGATAGCCACCATTAATTGGGGACCGACTGCATTTTATCCCAAGGCCTGCGTGAGGAAGTCGTGGCCTTGAAAACTGTGCCCCATTGAGCCCCCCCTCCCCCCACCCACTTACCTGTGTGCTGGGGACTATTCCTTCGGGCCTCATGCAGCAGAGAACCGGACGGTTTGTCATCTGCTCAGGCCCCTGGTTGTGCAACTCCCACTCGGGAGTTAAATCGGGGCACAAGTCAATATTGCAGTTCCCTGGCTCAGATGTTGGGAGATTAAATTACTGTAATCCACAGTATCTTCTACCAGGTAGTAAATGTTACTTGTTAATGATGGCTTTCTTTTTCTAGTTGGGGTGGGGGGAGGAAAGAAAGAGGCAGAAAGGGAGCGGAGGTGGGACGATGACAGATTAACTACCCACACATACCTACCTTTTTTAAATCGCAACATTTCCACTGATTAAAGTTAAATTAATACACAATTAATACCTGCTTCCTGTTCCATTCCCACTCGGAAAATCATGCACCTTCACTGGAAATTGCTCCATCTGGCTCAGACAGTTGTTCATTTTGTGCACCAGTGCGAGCAAAGGCCCATTTCCTAGAGGTTCTAGTCGACCAAGAGGTTCTTCTCCTGGAGGCTGCAAGGTTAGATTTTAAGCACATAAAAATCCATGACAATTCTCAGTTTTTATATTTTTCTTCACCCTTCATAGCTGCTGATATGGCTAATATTCCTCTTTCAGTTACCCATTTGATTTCTTGATTGACCAGATGTCTAAAAGGACAGTTATATGGGAGGAGCTAAAATCAGCACATGGTACACTAGTGACCTGACCAATATTCACAAAATTCTTCTGAAGCAAAACAGTTTGAATGACAGACAGCTGAGAGCTACAAGTCACAGTTGTCCATTTGGGAACAGACAGCTTTCAACCTAATAGTACACAGTACTCATGATTTATAGCTTTTAATATCACATTCTGTAAATGTGCTAAGTTAGAAACAGGCTTGTGACAGAAGGAACAATTAGCAACCAGGTTATATCCTGTTTATATCTCAGCCGAATACCGGTTGATGTTCCGTGATGTTGCCAGGGGAGAAAAATACAAGTTTATAATACTTTGGCACTTAAAAAAAACAAACAGCAATGCACCTATATAATTAAAAGAGTGCGCATTTACAGCATCAGATTTTTCAAACGTGTCACATGCCTGTTGGCCAAAGAACTCTGCCTCAAATGATCAGCTTGCATTGACTAAAGACAAGCCAAATACACTGGATGGGTAAGAAAAACCATCAGCAGCCAAAGCTAGACAAATCACTCATTTTTTTCCCCCCAAGCAGCGATCTTGTTTGCACAAGAAAGCAACAAAGTGAAAAATAAGATGTAAACAGTTAAATCAGCACAATGAAGTAGTGTTACCAAGAGTCACCAATGGATCGCAATATTAATTTTAAATAAATTTACTTCCCCTCCGAGCCCTAGCACTTGCAGTGTGATTCAGTCTTGGAGCTGGGTCTGTACAGCAGGGCTTCGATTTTGAAGTCTTATTCCCTTCACCTCTGGCTGTACACTGCATATGTGCACCCTCAGCAGGAAGGAGATTTAAGAGGCAGGGTTCTAGGCTTTCAATATTTGAAAACTAAGTTTTGAAGCTTGGCACTCAGCAGATTTCCCTCAACAACAAATTACCAATCTTAATTTTTCATTCAAATAATTTAAATCCAATCATTGGTTAGGGGGAAAAAAGATCCGAGGAAACCAGCACCAGGGACAAGTCTTATAGACAGGCAGTTAGACAGATATATGCACCTCGTAAACCAGTGCTGGCAAGCCTGTCAGAGCTCCATCAGTACCAGAACAGCCGAGCGGATCGGAAAATCCCACTAGCATTTTAAATTATAAATGCCACTATGCCTTCTATTTAAATATTTTACCCAATTCAATTTGTAGGTGTGTGGTTGCCTCCTCAGATTGTAACACCTTCGCTCTAAGTTCGGTATTGAGAGAATCTTACCAGTCTGCACTGAACATCTGAACCCAAATCAGTTAATTGAATTTAGAAACAGGAGGGGACCTAATTAGGGCACCCAAGGTCCTCACCCCTCAAAAATATACCCCCAGTGCTTCCTTTGCATCAGCAAATTTCTTACTAGCGCCAGGTTTTTACCTTGAATCCACACCAGTAATTTTAAACAGCAAAACGACTGGCCAAAATGCATGGCTACTGCTCGCCAAATTCCAACATATTGCTGTTGCTCAGCAGTGCAGTATGGTACCTTTAAAACTGTCAATACGTCAAACTTCTGGAATGACAGGCTTTGGTGGGTTGATTTAGGGAAAGGAAGGTCTTGTCGAGGATCTAGCATATAAAAGGAGTACCAATACAAGGCTATGCATGGTTGGTTTCCCTTTATTCCCCAGCTTCCAAACATGGACAAATATACACCAGGTTTTTTGTGGGGGGGCGGAGCAGGAATTTAGGGGAGACGAAAATTGCAACACAGCAATGACAATAGTGCCTGTAGGGCAAACTGCTACTCGGCCTTCAAAGCGTCACATGTGCAAGGTAACCCTTGCACTTGGTCTTAAATAACTATTAACTGCTGATTTGCTCAAACAGACAAGTAGGAAAAGCTACCAGTCATAAACCAGCAGCCCATTAAAAAAAATTCAAATTTTTCCCCTCAAAGAGGTCAATCCCTAACCACCTTTCTTTGATGTGGCAAAGTTGTCAGTTTTTTTTTCCCCTCCCCAGGATGTGGGTGACACTGCCAATGCTGCATTTACTGCCCACCCCTAGCTGTCCTAGGACGATGGTTTTTTTCTTCAACTGCTATAATCTTTGTGCTCATGGCACTCCCATAATTGTGTTAAGTAGGGAATCCAGGATTTTGATCCATCAACAATGAAGGAACGGAGACATGTCCAAGTCAGGATGATGTGTGGCTTGGAGGTAATCTTGTAAGTGGCTTTCCAACAGCATTGTGCTCATTCTTCAGTGGTAGAGGTTACTAAAGAGGAAAGTGCTGTAAAAATACATTGGAGTTGCTGCAGTGCATCCTGTAGTACATAATGCAGTCAAGCTACGCCAGTGATCGAGGGTTTGATAGAGTCCAGTGGCAGGGGCACCAATCAAGCAAACTGCTGTGTCCTGGATGGTGCTGGCTTTCTAGTGTTATTGCAGTTCCACTCATCCAAGTGAATGGTGAATATTCCAGCACATTCCAGACTTGAGCCGTATAAATAATAGTTAGGATGTGAGCCAGAGTACCCAACCTCTGCCCTACTCTTGTAGCTAAACTGTTGAATTGGCTGGCCCTGTTAAGCTTCTGGCTATTGGCAAGGATGTTGATGGTGGGGGACTCAGCAATGCACAGGGAAAGGTACAGAAGGAAACATTTGTTTTTTGACTTGAGCAATAAGACGACAGACTACCTGTAATAAACAGCGGATTGTATAGAAGTCATTACGAAAGGGAACAGTTTATCTAATCGAACAACCCCATGGAAAATGCACCAGGTGGTTAAACACTTCCAACTCCGATCAATCACTCTAAACCTGCAGTTTCCCTTTTTAATACACAAGCACAGGTATGACTTGATCGTTGAAGCACTTAAGATTTTAAACACTACAGTTAATTATATGGACCCATGGACCAATAACTGGCTCTCAAGTTAATTTTAGCTTATCTGTAAAATAGTGAATAGAATCAGCCTTGTAATGCACAAGATACAACAAACTGAATTAAGAATCAATTCATTGTACAGCTCAACTAGATTCTACTAACCGTCTCCTTCACTAACCCTGTGGGCGATGCTGGTAAGGCCGTATTTACTGTCCATCCCTTGTTGCCTTGGGATGGTGATAGAGAACCTTCCTTAAGTGCTGCAGTCCTTGTGGTAATGTGTTTTCCCAGTCACTTCATAAACATAAGCACTTCACCATGTCCAACAGTGTCACAATTCTGATTAACACTGAATCAACGGTTGGCACTATTTTCACTAATAGATTTTTCTAAAGAACTTTGTAATCTATTTGAAACAACTGACTGCTTAAATACATCCCACTTAATTCACAAAAAGAACACATTAAAACAAATTAATACAACATAACGAGGAGAAATGTGGTCCAGTATACCAGTTTAAGGCAGGATCTACCCAAACCAGATTTAGTGCTATTAGATAACAAATTGATAATAGACTAGCAGAGAAATTATAAACACTTAGTTTGAAATTAGAAATTACTACTCACTGGACAACCATAGAAAACATGAAGGAACCTTCTCAATCTGACATGTCGGCTCACAAGGTCTTTATCACTTCTTGAAGTCAAATACAACAGCAACTGTTTTACAAAACCACTGTGCTGGATTTCAAAGGAGGACACATCAGACTCAGAGACTATTGAGCGGATTTCTAAAAGGCACTCAATCCCACCATCAATCTTTGGAAAAAAAGATACCGAGAGTTTGTATACAAGATTGTAACAGTTAAAACAATAATGCTTAAATAATTGTGCGCAAAATTGTCATTAGTGTACACATTTTAAAGGAGAATTAATTACTTGCATATAATTGCTATGCAACTTGAAATGGCTGGAGGGAGTACCTTCCATACAAGTTCTTAATACATAAAATGGAAATCTTAACAAGTAGGGGGTATATTATTTTTTTAATGTCCTCAGAGGTCTGTTATTCTGGGGCTCCTCTTGCACCCCAAGCATCTTCAGTGATGCATGAAACAAGAGTGAGTTGAGCCTGGTGCAGCTTTCATTTTAAAGTCAGTGTTTTGAGAAAGGTGGAAGCTATACAGGAGCAACAACCTTCATGAACCAAAATGGCACCAAAGTCCTTGCAGAGAGGATCACAGAATTCTTACAGCACACTGCTGAAACATCTTACCACACAGTCCCATTCCCCTGACCCCTCTTTTTCCAGATGATATTTATGTACGACCCATTTAAATTTCATTATCGACTCTGCTTCCCCCACTGTTTCTAGAAGGAGAGGCCCCATTTTGGAAGATGCACTTTACTCCAATTTGTTTAGTAATGGTCTGAAGTTGGCCTTCCCCAAAAGGAAGATGGGGAAGGAAAGAGCGATAGGAAAAATAATGCCTAGAGAGAGAAATTAAACATCGGAGTTCGTGATTGAAGCAGAGACCATGTCAGCATTTAAGGAACAGAAAGGTGAATCAAGTGATACAGGAACAGAGCGGGCACATACGTTTAGGACTACTGCTCGCATGGGCTGGTTGGTCGCAGTGGCCTGAGAGTGGTAATTTCAATGTAATTCTATGCAAGTAAACTGCAATTGTTTGTTTGTTAATAGATTATTGGTTTGCTAGTGTAGTACTGAGGAAGTATTGTACTGTCGGAAGTGCCGTCTTTTGGATAAGACGTTAACTGAGGCCCCATCTGCTTTTGCATCCACTGGAGAAAGATGCCATGGCATTATTTCAACAAGAGCTCTCCCAGTGTCCTCACCAAACTTTAACCCTCAACCAACACCACTAAAACAGATCATCGCGATTTATCGCACTGCTGTTCTCAAAATGGCTGCTGGTCACCATGTTACAACAGTGACTAGATTTTAAAAGCAATTCACTGGCTGTGAAGTACTTGGGGACATCCTGAGGTAAAAGGCACTATTAAAAATGCAATTTATTTTACCATGAAGTTAAAGGTAGCTGGTTTTCGCCAGCAATTCACCTACACAGGAATTGCTCAGCTCAGTTTTAGCAAATGCTCTACCAAAGGCTGAAGAACGTAGAAAAATTATAAGCATACACAACAGAACATTGTGCTGAACAAGAAGTATCTGATCACCTTCCGTTAAGGAATGAAGCATGTTGTGGGGTAGCCGGTCACAGGAGAGGAATAATAAAATCATCAACTAGACCGGATAGTCTGTTGTACAAGCATTGTAACCTGTGGTACTCATAATATTGGAATCCAAGAATTAGAGTTAGGACAGCCACTCAAAACATTTTCAAGTTGCAGCCCATGATCCAAATTAACCATTTATTCATACTGTTTTTCAAAAACTTTTGATTCAGACCTGCAAACTGAGTTGTTCAGTGGCCGAGCAAAGTCTCTGAAGTACATTCAGTGCTGGATTGCTTGCATCCACATTCTCGGAGGTGAAGTAACGGTCAACAAATTTATGGGCTTGTTCCTTTATCCACACTTTTATCTTCTCTCTGAAAGAAAAAAAGCTCTTTCAAAATTCAACAGTAATACCAAAACGTCACTTAGTTCTAGTTTTTCCCCAATGCATCATGCTCATAATGCTCCAAATACTAGTCTACATAAAGTAGAACACTTTTCAGCATTCTTTCAAAAAGAGTTGCACCATCATATACAAATACTGCCAACTCTCCAGTGGAAAAAGGGGGACATTAAGAAATTTTCACACTGCAAAAGGCAGGTGATCTTCACTACTTTGAATATATATCATTCTGATCCATGCCCTTTCTTTTGTTTCCCAGGAGACAGTAGAGATGCAGCTGCTAGAGCACTGAAAGAACATTAAATGGTACAGTGGGCTCATGTCCAGTTTGGTCAGAAAGAGAAATGAAGAACTGGGGGCTGCAGGTATTGATTATGATTAGGAAAACTATGTGGCGCCAATAACCAGCTCGTTACAGCACTGAGATCATAAGTGAATGCTTAAACAATGGTTAAGGAGACAGTAACGGGACATTTGGATAATCATAATTTAATAGGACAAAGTCAGCATGGTTTTATGAAGGGGAAGTCATGTTTGACAAATTTGCTGGAGTTCTTTGAGGAAGTAACATACAGGGTGGATAAAGGGGTACCAGTGGATGTGGTGTATTTAGACTTCCAAAAGGCATTTGACAAGGTGCCACACAAAAGATTATTGCTTAAGATAAAAAATCACGGGATTGGGGGTAATATTCTGGCATGGATAGAGGATTGGTTATCTAACAGAAGGCAGAGTTGGGATAAATGGTTCATTCTCAGACTGGCAATCAGTAACTAGTGGTGTTCCGCAGGGGTCAGTGCTGGGTCCCCAACTCTCTACAATCTATATTAACGATTTGGAGGAGGGGACCGAGTGTAACATATCAAAGTTTGCAGATGATACTAAAATGGGAGGGAAAGTAGTGAGTGAGGAGGACATAAAAAATCTGCAAGGGGACATACAGGCTAAGTGGGCAGAGATTTGGCAGATGGAATACAATACTGGAAAGTGTGAGGTTATGCACTTTGGCAGGAAAAATAGTAGAGCAAGTTATTATCTTAATGGCAAGAAACTGGAAAGTACTGAAGTACAAAGGGATCTGGGGGTCCTGGTGCACGAAACTCAAAAGGTTAGTATGCAGGTGCAGCAAGTGATTAAGAAGGCCAATGGAATGTTGGCTTTCATTGCTAGGGGGATAGAATATAAAAATAGGGAGGTATTGCTTCAGTTGTACAAGGTATTGGTGAGACCGCACCTGGAATACTGCATACAGTTTTGGTGTCCATACTTAAGAAAAGACATACTTGCTCTCGAGTCAGTACAAAGAAGGTTCACTCGGTTAATCCCGGGGATGAGGGGATGGACATGTGAGGAGAGGTTGGGTAGATTGGGACTCTACTCATTGGAGTTCAGAAGAATGAGAGGCGATCTTATTGAAACATAAGATTGTGAAGGGGTTGGATCGGGTGGATACGGGGAGGATGTTCCCAATGATGGGTGAAACTAGAACTAGGGGGCATAGTCTTAGAATAAGGGGCTGCTCTTTCAAAACTGAGATGAGAAGGAACTACTTCACTCAGGAGGGTGGTAGGTCCATGGAATATGCTGCCCCAAAAAGCTGTAGAAGCTACATCATTACATAAATTTAAAACAGAAATAGACAGTTTCTTAGAAGTAAAGGGAATTAAGGGTTACGGGGAGCGGGCAGGAATTTGGACATGAGTCTAAGTTCGGATCGGTCATGGCCCTGTGGGTAGCGTAGCGGGCCCAGGGGCCGTGTAGCCTGATCCTGCTCCTATTTCGTGTGTCCAATACGGTTAGGTTCAGGAGATGGTTCTGTGATAGTAGATTGGCGGTTAGGATCAGATCAGCCATGATCTTATTGAATGGCGGAGTAGGCTCGAGGGGCCAATTGGCCTCCTCTGCTCCTATTTAGGTTATGTTTAGGTGAACATACAAACAAGTATCTGAGCAAAATTCTTCAGCTAACTAAAAAGGGTATTAACTGGAATAGGATGAACACTTCATATGCCACTCAAGTACAAAAGACAGATCAATTGGTTACCAACAGATTGGAAGTAATTGAACTGCTAAAAGTTATAAGCAGCATTTAGACTGTTTCATGCTATTATTCATCCTGATAAGCCTTATGCTGGTGGCAATTAAATTGGTGTACAATAGTACATAAAGTACTGTTGAATTAGCGACCTTCCAACTAAAGCATTAACTGAAATTAATGCAACAGCAATTACCACTTCAAGCTATTTTAAGATGTTTCCTACACATTTCTTAGAAAAAGTAATGGAAAATAACCAAATACCTGTTGTTGGACATGGTGTCCTTTGGGGTGACCCGCGCAATGCCACTAACTCCGGCAGTGCGTGCTGGTTCTGCATTGTTGCTATTGGACGGTGTGCTTAGCCTTCCCCACGTTTTAGGATTCAAGCTTGCGAGGAAGGAAGATTTGGGAGACTGGGTGGCTGTAGGACTCTTTGCTATGTAAAAAAAAAACCCTCAAATGTTGGTAATGAGGCAGTATTACAGTCACAATATTCTACACAAGGACATTTATCAAGTTTGAATTTCTCTCAAATAAAGACCAAGTATAATCTGAAATAAAACCAGATAATGCTGGAAACAGGTCATGCAGCATAATCTCAGACTGGTCACTTCTAGCGCAACCAAACCTGCTGCGAATACACATCTAACATCCAGTGTTGCATCAGGCAATTGCAACGAACAGAAATTCAATGTGACCAATTTTTTCTTTAAAATCAGATGAAAATGGTATACACAATTTAAGTAAGCCAAAATAAAGGTGGTAATCCTGTATAGTGCCCTTAAGTGCTTGGACAAGTTCTCAAACACATCCCCCAGCCATGGTCTAAGCTGCCTTGGATAAGGGGAAAAAAAATTGAAGAGTCCTCATGCCTAAACCACTGAGGACCCAAGATGCTCTCCTTTAAAGCTAATGACAGCAGCACGGTAGAATCTTGGGAGCATGCTACCTGCACGAAGGGTAACAAGGGGATGGTGGATTTGAACATTAAGAAAAGGAAGTTAGCACTTAACTGACCCATTTGTTCCATAGCCTATTCAATATTACTGACCCAATGAGTGTTACAGGTTCAGCTGCCACTCCCTGATCACAGCAGAGCACCTTGCACCATCAAAACTATTCCACATTAAAATCTCACCAAGTCAGTTGTGATATTCAAACATGATATACACACACACAATGCAAAATGATATTAGCCTTCACTTTCATGGTGATGGCAATTGTTAATCCCACAGATCCCAAAGTGTTATATTTAGAAGTGGAATTCAGTACCCCTGGCGTTTACACTTGTAAAATTGAACCATATACCCCAATACTATTTTTCCTCACAATATTGCAAGAGCTTCAGAGTACAGGCAAATCCAAATTGACAATTCCATTTTCACCAGCTGTAATGCACCATGACAATGCAGGAGTCATACCTTGATTGTCTACTTTGTCATCATCTCTCGGAGGTGAATACTTTGTCCTCCTGGTTACACGTTTTGGCAATCTTTTCCTCTTTAAGACATCACTTAATCGTCTGAAAAAGTAATTGAGTTTCATACAAGCCATTAAGAACTTGTATTTATATAGTGCCTTATATCTCTGAAAAGTCCCAACGCACTTCACAGATTGAATTAGAAGCCGAGTCCCAACGCATTTCACAATGAATTAGATGTGGCAATTACAGTCATGTGGGTAAATAGGGCAGCCATTTTATACACAGCAAGGCCCCACACACAGTAACAAGATAAGTTACCGGTTAATCTATCTGTGTGGCGTTGGTTAAGATAGCAATGTTGGCCAAGACACATGGGGGAAAACAGCATCATGAAAGGTAGCTATATTTTACAGTTGTTGACACATTACTTTGCTTTTGGCAGCAGTGACATACTAAGGTTTTCATGATGCCTTCACTAGTCCAATTGAGTGTGTTTATGTAAGCTGGACTACTTCCAAGAGGTGCTCTAGGATTAATTTTACACAGCAACACCACAGCCTACACAAAAATCCTCTTTTAAACTTGGTGATATTTTGTGTCAATGTTCCATTCTCAGAATAGAGAGAGTGCGCACACTGAACTGAACCATGCTGCAAAAATCTGTAGTTTTAATTGTTAACAAAAATAAATCAGGTAATCTGGCCAGGATAGTCATCAGTTGTGTATTGTATGGAGTCAATCTTAAGGCTTTATACCCAATTCTTTAATTAAAAAAATTAAAAATGTCTTTATATTTCCATATAATGGCTTAACTTTAAGTATAGGATAGTCTGCATACAGTACAAGGAATACAATGTTTTACTGACAAGAATGTGACATCTATGCCAACATCCATTTTTATACCTAGCATGGTCACCAAATGACCAGCATTTGAGAGAGAGAGAGAGAGAGAGGGAGAGAGGGAGAGATTGATTGATTTTCCACCAACTGTTATGATACAAGAGGGATTTGGGATGTTGTTCTTGGTAGAGTTTATTTTTTGGTTCATGAAATGGTCTGTTCCTGCATTTCTATACTTTGTAGCTAACTTGATTGCCTTCTGTGTTGGTCTACTTCCAACCAGCAAGTTAAAAATAAATGTCTTGAGGTGCCACAGATACGTATCCTTTCACATCATTGATCAAAGTAAAGCTTGCTGAACATGTAAATATGGGAAAATTCTGAGACAAGTTAATGCAGCCTTGAAATACAGAACATGGAAATAACTAAATATTACCTTAAGGTACAGTTGGCTTCACTGTTGGTTCAGCGGTAGCACTCTCCCTCAACCAACATCAGTAAAACCGATTTGGTCAGTTATCTCATTGCTGTTTTGAGGAACTGTGCTGTGTGCAAATTGGATGCCACATTTTCCTACATTACAATAGTGACTACACTTCACTGCCTGTGAAGCACTTTGGGATGTCCTGAGGTTGTGAGAAGCGCTATATAAACAAGTTCTTACTTTCTTTACTTTGAGAATCAGCTTGTGTTGGGAGTTAATTAATTGTGTATTGTCTGAGACAGACAAATGTGGCTGTGTAGATTCTTATTACTTCAAGCACATGTATTCAAATGTAGCAACATTAAAAGGCAATTTTATTTCCAGTAAAACAAACTGTTGAAAAATCTCAGCTTTCACAGAAGCAAGCACATCTGATTTCAAGGCCAGGATACAGGGGCATTTAGAAAACAAATGCAATATTTAATAAAACCCAGAAAATGCTGGAAATACTCAGGTCAGGCAGCATCTGCGAAGAGAGAAACAAAGTTAACGTTTCAGGTCGATGACCTTTCGTCAGAACTGGAAAAAGTTGTAACAGATTTCAAACAAGTGCAGGGGCAGGTGCTGTTCCTCATCTTTCGATTAGGCACTTTACAGCCTTCTGGACTCGACAGAGTTCAACAATTTGCGACCATATCCTCAGCCCCTATTTTTTCCACATGGCAGCTGTTGATGATTCTGCCATTCCCATTCACAGAATCACCACAGTGCAGATAGAGGCCATTTCGGCCCATCGAGCCTGCACCGACACATATCCCACCCTATCCCCGTAACCCCACATATTTAATCCCCCTAACACTAAGGGTCAATTTATCATAGCCAAATCAACCTAACCCGCACATCTTTGGACTGTGGGAGGAAACCGGAGCACCCGGAGGAAACCCACGCAGACACGGGGAGAATGTGCAAACTCCACACAGACAGTCACCCGAGGCCGGATTCGAACCCGGGTCCCTGGCGCTGTGAGGCAACAGTGCTAACCACTATGCCATCGTGTTGCCCATTCACGCCTCATCTAGACTCATCTTTTGTTTCTTAACTCGTCCCATTACCATCTCCATTTGCCTTGCACCATCATCCCTTTTGTCTTTTATTCCCTCTTGCCTTCCACCCTATCAGACCTTCCCTTTTGTTCTTTCCTCCCTTCCCCACCCCTGCACTTGCTTAAAATCGGTTACATCACTAACTTTTTCCAGTTCTGACAAAGGGTCATCGACCTGAAACGTTAACTCTTTCTCTCTCCACAGCTGCTGCCTGACCTGCTGAGTATTTCCAGCACGTTCTGTTTTTATTTCAGATTTCCAGCATCCGCAGTACTTCGCTTTTGTATAAATGCAATATGTGGCTTGTTGGTACACAAGTCTGAATCACCATTCTTCTCCTTGTCCATCTCCCCTACCCCTAATTTCAGAAGGGAAACTGAAATATCGAAAGATTCAGCACAAAAAGGGAGATGTACAAAGACATTAGATCAACTACTGGAAAAAAAAAAGTGACCTTGTCTGATTGGTTAAATGTGAAGACAACTTTTACCAGAGTAGATATTTCACCAATTTGTCTCTAGTCATTGCTGGAAACATGAGATTGAGAGAAAGGGTGTTGGGCAACAGAAGTCAAATATGTCAGTTTAATGCATGCTCCATTAACTCTACTGCTCAGAGAAATACATATTCAGCATGCTCTGTATCCGAGACAGTAAGTATTAATGAATACAATTATCCATGCTTCTGAGCATAGGTGTTCCCTAGGTCTTAATCCTGCAGTCTGGTATAATCAGTTAATCAAGCTAAAGCTACCCTAGATTAAAAGGAAGATAAAGGCCCGGTGTGTGAAATGATCTTTGCAGTCTTTATGTGGAAGAGAATTCTGAAGGATTATTATTTTACGACAAAGCTACTTCTAATTTGGCAACATCGCTGAAGGCCAGAATGATGAGATCTAGGAAAACGTCACATCGATGCAATAGGTGATGCACTGGGGTTGGGGGGGGGAAACGACAAATTGGGATGGCAAAAAAGGCAATGTAATTTGCAGCTGGATATGCTGGCACTCAACACCAACATGGTGAATTGGAATACGTACTTTCCCCACCATTAACATCCCTAACCTTCAGTACAAAGACAGAAAAAAGCACCTCTGGTTAATATCAAGCCTGAAAGACAAAGTGCTTCATAGAAAAGCTTTTGAGAGCTGTACTGATCAAGGCTATAGGCAAAAGCAATTTGTTCAAAGTACTCCCCATTGTCTAGTCAAAAGATACAATGAAAATATGGCGTAACTTTGTTTTAAAAATCCTCAGATGTGACAGGAAGTCTCCTTGGCGTTAAGGTGCTTTGGTCGTGTCAGAGGGCAGAGCCCCATGTTCTACAGAGTGGCTCAATTGATTGCGAGACTACTCTGGGGTGAGTCAACCCTTAAAAAAAAATTCTGATCAAAGATAAATTGACCTGAAACGTTAACACTCTCTTTCTCCACAGATGCTGCCTGACCGGCTGAGTATTTCCAGCATTTTCTGTTTTTACTTAAAATATTTTTGTGCTGGATAGGCAAGAGATTGGAGCCTATCTGGACCAAGAGTGTTGACTCTTGGTCAGTTTACTTTCAGGGATAATTGTACAGTAAAAAAAAGTTCAACTGTAACAGCCCTATTAAAAGTCACCATGCAGAACCATAAAATTGCCAACCCCAGGACCAAAAATAGGATCGTCCTTGAAGCATCCTTAAAAGGTACAGCACTGAAGCTGCAAGATAGTGAGCTGATCCTGTAGTGAGCAGACTTGGACATACCTGGAATTGAGCACCCATGATTATGAATCCTGTGCTAGCGCCAAGTTGCATCAAGGATCCAAGTTTGCTTGGGCATTTAGAATGTGGTGGAATTAAGTAAGGCTCAACATGAAGAGGCAAAGGAATGCCGTCACGAAGACAAGTACTTAATACACTGGGAGCTGATATCAAGCCTATTGGGAATACTATGTTTACACTCTTGAACATAAGTTCTTAGCTAGCATTGCCTATGATAGATTCCACCCCAACTAAAAGACATCAATTGCAGATCACTGCAATGGTTTACCATGGGGTACATTGTCCCTGATAGACATGTGCCAAATTACAAAATTAACATGCGCTGCCACTTGTTGGGTGAGTTTAGTAATTGATCAAATTAACCAAATACCATTTTCACCTTTTCTTTGCTTTCCCCTCCCCTCCACATTCAATTTTTTAACTCTTTCAAGCCTCCTTTACAGCTAGAATAAAGGTAACCATAAGAACATAAGAAATAGGAGCAGGAGTAGGCTAATCGGCCCTTCGAGCCTGCTCCGCCATTCAATAAGATCATGGCTGATCTGATCTGATCCTCACCTCAAATCTAAAGAACACAAGAAGTAGGAGCAGGACCCAGCCACTCAGCCCCTGGGCCCGCTCCGCCACCCACAGGGCCTCGACCGATCCGAACTCAGCCTCATGTCCAATTTCCTGCCCGCTCCCCGTAACCCCTAATTCCCTTTACTTCTAGGAAACTGTCTATTTCGGTTTTAAATTTATTTAATGATGTAGCTTCCACAGCTTCCTGGGGCAGCAAATTCCACAGACCCACTACCCTCTGAGTGAAGAAGTTTCTCCTCATCTCAGTTTTGAAAGAGCAGCCCCTTATTCTAAGATTATTACCTAACCAGGTAGGGCTTTAGAGATTGCAAAAGTAATGCAAGTGACAGGACTCTAGATGAAGTATTGGCCAAGTCTTCCAAATGAAGGACAGACTTTATATAGCTGCTTGTAATTCCAAAGATAACAGAGTTGATGATAAAGATAGATAAATTTGATCTTGGATTGATATTGAAGACCTAGAACCAAGTGAACCAAGACCATACACGCAAGTGTAGAATGTAAATCCGTGATAGGCATAGCATGGGCTATGATGGTGTATAACTAATTCTCCACTTGTTTTGAATGAAAACTGCACTCCAAGACCTTGATTTCAGTTGCTGAGGATGGATGAGTGAATAAATGAAGAAAGGCAAAATTGTAGTGAGCATCTGTCAAAAGCATACCCTGAACCTTGTAGTGTTGTAGTGCCATAGTGCAGGAAGTTTAATATAGCTTGAATCTTAGTAAAATTATATTTCAACAATTAAATGCTAACTTGTACGTCATTAGTTCAATGAAAGGCATCGGCATCAATATGCCTGGACCAAACTGCAGCTCACTTAATAAGACATCAAAAGTGGTCCTTGCCAACAAGTTCACATATCTTATCAGAGATGAGAACATCTCAAATACAGTCCTAACTTGATAAGAGAGCAAGAAAGTTTGTTGCGTTAATGTGGAAATTTTAAACTTACCCTTGTGGACTTAAGTCCAAAGAGTCATCCATACTTTGGAAGCTGGGGGATCCGAGATCAGCAACTGTATTGCTTGCAGCAGTGGCTGTGCTAATTGTGGCTGTAGTGCCCAGACTTCCTATCCCACTACTACAAGCCTTTGGAGGGCTGGTAAGTAGAGTCTCAGACTCTGCTAAATTTTTCACCTGATGCATCACACCTTCCACAAAAACAAAGCTATAATTAGTATTTTGTACCTCAACATCTCAAAATTCTGACTATTTTAATTATGAAAAGTTAAAAAAATTAAACACTTCACTTAACCCTAAAATCAAGTAAAACCATTGCGGTTTGTCATAATTAAAAGTTAAAATTAATTCTACGAGAGAAATGTCCACAAGATATAAAAAAAATATCCAAATTTTGAAAACTTCTTGGAATATGAAAAGATTCTTTACCTTCTCTTCTGAAGTAAACGCTGAATATATCTGGTAACTTCTGCATTAAAATCTCTGCCATCTGTAGTGCTCCTACGACGATCTTGAAATCTTGACTTGACAGCATGGAAGCAATGTGGCTGTTGGGGTTGGGGGAAAATGAGAGTCAGTTTATATAGATGCAAATCAGATTAAGCTCTTAAAATACACATTAAAAAATTACTAAAACTAATGGCACACATTAGTGAAATTGGCTTTGAATTGTGAAGTGCATTTTTGTGTAACCTATAAAAAGGACATCTAAGACGACTACAGGGCAGTCACACCAGGAGAATACAAATCAAAACTAAAGCTGAAAAAATATGTAGACATTGCTTCAAATTAAGATCTGTCAAGTAGTTCTGCATTACCTTAAAAATAAATCAGTATTTTCAAGTCACTAATTGTAGTTTAAGATACAGCTCTGCCAAAGCCCTGTTTTGCAATCACATTCAAACATTACTCAAAATTAACTAGCTAATGTTTATACTTTTACAATTTAATACAGAATTCTCAATAACAGTTGCAATAACTCCAAATAAGCTGAATTGAAACTTTCATATTAAACAATCTAAGTACACAGCATGGACGGGCAAGAGGAGCTCCAGTAATAAATTGTTCATCAATGCAAAGTTAGAAAAAAGGCAAAGGTGTATCTAGTACAAGACATCACTTCAATCTTACGACAGATACCATTTCTTGTCTGAATGCCAACAGGAAGATGTGACTCCATTAAGAATTCAGATGATCAACATTTTTGTCTGGCTTTGGTGCCAATGGAGAAGCATCTTAGAATCACAGACTGGTACAGCACAGGAGGCAGTGATTCGGCCCATTGTGCTCTTTGAAAGCTATCCAATTAGTCCCAGTGCCCTGCAAATTTTTCCCCTTTAAATACTTATCCAATTCCCTTTTAAAAGTTATTATTGAATCAGTTACCACCACCCTTTCAGGCAGTGCAATCCAGATCATAACTCGCTGTGTCATTTCCCCCCCATCGTGTGGCCTCTGGTTCTTTTGCCAATTACCTTGAATTTGTGTCCTCTGGTTAGCAACCCTTCTGCCTTTATCAGAGCCAAAAATCCAGCACTGGGACAATTACTCACCCCAGCTAGTATTCTCCTTACAAATGTTCAAGCTCTATAAATTTTCAGCAAAACAGTTATGCACATTACATAAAGTTCTTTAAGTACTTTACATTCAATACCCACCTGGAAACAGCATGATTTTTTAGCACATCCTTTAGAAGTTCAGCATCAGCAAAATAAATTATTCTAAGAATTGCTCTAAGGCACTTGTGTCTGACAGCAGGTCCAGCTGAGGAACTATACACTTCATACAACACACCAAACAATGTCTTTATAAAGCATTTAGCCAGGTCTGGGTCCTCCCTCATTAGTTGAGCACGTGCATCATCCTTCCTCGTTTCAGAGTGACCACCTATATTAAAAAAAAGCATAGGCTTCAGATTGCACTTTTCTGAAAATCCCCATATTTGCAATGGCAAAATTATTACTGACTCAGTTACTTTTATGTTTTGAACTCTGGGGAAGTTCTGTCCCAATTGTGAGGGAATGAAGGCAAATTAAATCGTTAGCCTATTCCTAAACCACCAATGTCACTTTTAGCCATTATAAGTACATCAAAGCAGCCAGGTTCAACTTAATGATCAACTTATATTAATGATCCTTTCGGCAGCAGCGTTAGTCTTTCACTCTGCACATTTATCCACAGTAGGAGGAAGCTGATACCGAAGACATCATGAGGTGCTGCAGAACAATGCTCAATAAATATTTGGACCTACATTATAGGAACCTCAATGACACACATGAAGTAACCTGCACGGTTTTAGAAGGCACGGACTATAAAACTGAGTTAATCTCTTGATGCTGCATATAGTGACGCCACAAGTCACAGGCAGAATGGAGATGATGGGGTAATTTCCTGTCAATCACACCTAAAGACCACACTGCTGTAAGTGACTGGAATTGATTTCATGCACACAACTTTTATTATGTAACTGTACTCCATTCACTGCATTTTGCTGGAGAAATAATCCTGCTTTTTTGGGAGACTGCTGTAGTTTTGGTCACAAATTCTCTTTTCTGCAGTTCGCAAACTGTTTAAATAGACTGCTTGCTGAGTAAATAGACTGCTGGCTGCAAGTCCCACTTGCTGCCTCGCCTCCTTGGGTATTAACACCACTGTCACTTATTTAAGAAATTCCAACTTCAAGGTTAAACATAAGGTTAGGTTGACAACATTTCTTTAAAAAAGATTTTGAAATGTAGCTAAATTTGAGGTGGATAACTGCAAAGCTAGCAAGGAGTGCTGAAGTCACCAAGGCAAAGTCAAGACAGTCACATGGCATACAAACCAAGGACGTCAGGAATTTCAGTGCCAATGCAGATCACTGAATTGGGTTAATAATGCCGCTGTCATAATTGAGTCTGCAACGTTATCACAAGTTTGTTCATTGGAAGTAACATTTTAACCCTGTTCTGTCTGTTCACTGCAACAACCCTGCCTGTTAGCCATGTATGAAAGGGTAAAAGGCAACCATAACGTCTCATCTACATCCAGGCTTTGTTCTAGAAAACCCTGGATCACAATGAGGATGACCCTGGATCACAATGAGAGGACATCATTGTTCTGACCTGATGTTCTCATCTATTTACAAGGCACAGATAGAAAAGAAATAGCATTTAAATCCTTGACAATGATGCTTGAGTTTTTTTCCAACATTTCAAGCCACTAAAATAGGCCACATGGGGAAATCAACTGCAAACTACTTAGAACACATTTAAGTAGTGCAATCATTGAGCAATGTATTAAATCTTCTAACTGACATGTACTACTCATTATTGCTATACTAAGCTGGAAATGGTCTACTAAACAAGTCTTTAGTATGCAGAACTTACTCAAGTGTTCATTTTACCATTCCTGTTTGAAAATCATTTTGATCATAGTAAACAAGTTTCCTCAAATAGCCTGAAACCTACAGCCTGTGACGAGGCCAAAGATTTTACCAGAATTGACCTAAGGTGAACAAAATACTGGAGAACAAAAATACTCTGGCCATGCTGCTAGTTACAACTGTGACTCAGTGGTAGCACGCTCACTTCAGACTCAGAAGGTTGTGGGTTAAGTCTCACGAGACTTTGGCACAAAATCTAGGCCGACACTCTGGTGCAGTATAGTACGAAGCATCTTTCGGACAAGATGTTAAACCAATCTGCTCTCAGGTGGGCATAAAAGATGCCACGGCACTATTTTGAAGATCAGTGTAGTTCTCCCAGTTGTCCTGGCCAATATTTATCCCTTAATCAACATCACAGATTATCTGGTCATGGCCACATCACTGTTTGTGGGACCGTGCTGTGTGCATAATTGGCTGCCACATTTTCCCTACATTACAATAGTAACTACACTTCAAAAGTACTTCACTGGCTGTAAAGCACTTTGGGATGCCCCAAGGTTGTGAAAGGTGCTGTATAAATGCAAGTTTGTTCTCTTATAAAACATTCAACATTATAGTTTACAAAAGTAAATTTGGCTAATGGCGAGGGTACTTTCAAATCCTTTACATAAATGACTTCCTCAGTGAAGTTATAAACCTTCAATTTTTGTTTGTGTAAGATTAATTCACTAGGCAGTACTCACCAGTGTTCGTGTTGGCCAATGGATTGGGTTTTCTCTGAATAGCACGGGCTGTCCCAGTGTCCTCATTGATCTGCTGCATAGAGTTAAAGTCAATAGTATAAACTCGACCCAATGTTGACAAGCTTATTTCATCCTCACCCACTTGATGGGCTGCCTGTGAACAATGTGAACAGACTGTCAAAGCATACAAAAAAGGATTACTGCAGACCTAAGATCAGACTGCTTGCCAGTGTGTCCAAGGCATTTTGGTCAATATTTACCAGCATATGCAGGGCACTTCAGCTCCAAGCTTGGAGCACCAGTTCATATGCACATCACATACATGCCTGCATATAAAGATATGCGGAGTTTTGGAAGTCTGACTTGATTGCACATACTTACAGGCAGCAAGAGTGGATGTGCATCATGACGCACTGAATTATGAAACTTGGAACAGCTCTAGGTGTTACACAAGAGCATACACAACACTACGGAACTGGGATAGGTCTCAGTTGAAGCCACTTAGGATTCAGTGACTCCACTAAGATCTTCATACTGCTTTTATACCCATGAATACAAATGCAGCATGAAAATTCTTGTTAACAAGGTCATAAGAGGGGCTGAGGCATATTCATAAACTATGAAACTGAAGTCACTCCTGTGCATTACTTAAGCAAGGTTTGACTTTAGGTGTGCAGTTTTCACTCGTCAGGAAATCAACTGACAAATTTATCAGAGAAAGATAAAGGTTTAAGGGCTGAGACTCAATACAAAAGTGCAGTCTATTCTTAATTCAAGGTAACTTAATTCAAATAATCAAAATTCAAATTTTTAAGCACTGAATTGCCACTTATTTACTTTGTTTAATTACTGGACAGATCACAAAAAAAAACGTTGCTTGCTGGTGGTAACCAATTTCTAAAATATAATTTGAAATATTGCCATTTTAGTCCCGTGTGGTTTTCTGTGGTAAACAGACTGTAAAACAGGAAAGTATTAAAGGGCATTGTACAGGTTTCAATGTAAAAAATTCTCAAATTTAACCACCAGGATATTTTTTGATTTTTGAAAAAGAATTGTTGCTTGGGATGTGGTAATACTGGCAAGGCAGCATCCCTAGGCTTTAAGAGTCATCCAGTGTGGGACCGCAGTCACCTGTACGTTAGACCGGTTACAGGTGACGAGACTTTTTTTCCCCCCTGGTAGCAGCCAATAAATTCCTAATTTTTTTCCCCATTGAATTCAATTTTACGACATTAAATTCATGGAGCCGGATTTTGCAGGGTGCCGGATTTTGCAGTCAGCGGTGATCGAACAGCACTCACCGTTCATTACACTTACCCACAGACTTATGGACTTTTGTACTGGAACTTGCTGTGATTAGAAAGCCCTCTACAGGGGATTTGTGATCTCTGAACAGGGCAAGAAACTATCGCCAAATTTTACATAAAAAAAAAAAATCTCCAACAATAATTAAAATCTAAAGGAATGAGACTCCACATTTGCAAAAGTTAATTTTCAGTGCCAGAGGTCACCGGAAGTTGTCAGATTTATACTTTAATAACAGTGAGTGCCGATAGCCTCAGTTATTTTTAACCGTAAAATCTGGGCCAAGATCTATGGCTTGCAAGTCCAGAAACAACCACCAGGCTATGGTACTCATCATTGCAAAATTAAAATAAAGATCAAAATCACTTCCCACTCCTCCCTCTTTTCTTTCTCCCCCCTCCCACCCTGTAATGATTTAATATTCTAAACTATTATACCTCAATTATGCGACTATCGATTCGGTTGTATGGATGCCACAGACCTCGGTCATCACGCCATTGCCATATTGCACCATCTGTATTTTGAGCACTTCCCTTCTTTAGCATGGTATCAACAGCAAAAATTCCTTCTTTGGGTAGACATGGCATCAATTCACTGCAAAAGAAATATAGATCAGATCTTATCTCTACATATAAACATTTACTGTGAATATTTTAGTAAATAGTACCAAGTACAGTATTTATTACTTTAATACAAAAACTACAGATAAATGCACAAACTCACTGAACAATTACCTAGATAAACCTGCATAACCAGATGTACAAAAGTAAATGCCCCAGTAAACAGCAAAATTAAGATTTAATAAAGATCTGCCCTTCAAGGGTGTACATAGCTCATTCAAGGAATTCTGTTCATGGAATCATACAGCACAGAAGGCTATTCAGCCCATCATCCCTGTGCCATCTCTTTGAAAGAGCTAGCTAATTAGTCCCACTCCCCTGCTCTTTCCCCAAGAGTTAATCTTTTTGTTTAAGGATACAGTGGAGTGTGTGCAAGGCCAGAATGGAAGAGAGCTACATTCTTTCTAGAATTCAATATTTCAATTGCAACTGTCTCATTGCCCATTTATCATACAGTCCCTAATATCAGTTTCAAAACAGAGATTATGCCCAGGTTATTTTAAGGAACACAGACACTCAACCCATTTCTTGGACAACAGTGAAGACATATAAAAGTTTCATCACATTATACAAAGCGTCTCACCAGATAAGGGAAGTAAGCTCATAAAGTTCTTGCGGACTTCTTGGTACAAGATCAATTTGTTCTTGGCAGCTGCCACTTGAAGCTCCGCAAAGTAAAAAACGAAGCGTTTCTGCAATGTCTAGAGGAGAAGATCGATCAGCTATTACCATCAGTTCACAAAAACAATGACCTGATATACATCTTCTGGAACACCATCCCCCACCACTGTGGTCAATGTACTTTTTACTTAGAGTTGAAACATCTATTATATGAGTACACAGGTCTGAGGTCAGGGCTTCAAACATCAAGCCTCATCATTGAATCAAACTTCATTATCTAGTCCTTACAGATACTATGACTGATGTAGGTTACCTGCTGTGAAACTATAATAGATAACCCAAAAGGAGTTTACCTAAATGATTTATAAAGCACTTTAAGATTTGCCATAACAGTTGGAGATACAGTTTCAAAGATAATTTTGAATTGTTTAAACAAGAAAACAACGTTGAGAGAAAGCAAACTATAAAACTGAAAGAACTTCAATCACTATCTTCAACTTATCATTTAGCAAATGGCTCAAACCAGCTAAACTTAAGACATTGTTCATAATGTATGCTATGTTTTGAAAATGGAAGCAAATTTTAAACAATCAAGAACACGCGTCATGCTGCGCTGCACTGCACCAGTTTTCAATATGCTAAAATAAGCATTCCACTGCTGTGATGTGGACTGTTAGTAACTCCTATAGTGTATATATAAAAAGCTGATCACTTGTTGCAACTAGATCTGAAAAATACTCACTTTGCTTCATAAGCTGCACAGCCAGGGTAGGACAGTTCGAACACATCAGTGAGAACATGCGGACCACCATTATGAACATGCCGGAGCTGAGAATTGGGGGAGTCACCACCAGAAGCTGCTGTATGTTGGTCAACAAATCCCGGGAGGCCACCTGCTGCAACAAGTTCTATTAATATAAATAAATAAAGGTTATACGCCCCCATAAAACATATCTACAGCACATAAAATAAAATCCAAGACTTTTATTGGTCTATAACACCAAAGCTTCCCCCCCCACCCCATACAAGTGGAATTTTAATATACTGACTAGCATAATCACTCATGTATGAATGCCAGTACTTTGATTATAAAAGAATTGCATTTTCAACACTTTCATCTTTCAACATTTATCACAACAAATGCAGACTAAAACATTGCACAAAACTCTAGCTCAAACAAGCTTTACAAATGGGTTTGAGTGTATACAATCTTTCTTCCCTTTGGGGATTCGGTAGCTGCAGTTTGTGATTTATTTCCTGTCTACCTAATGGCAGATCAAATTATGAAAATCTGAACAAATTGTTTTACAAAAGCAGCAACTGGAAACATCCCAATGCTGGCTTCAAGCTCCAAGTGTGCTTCACAAAGTTTGAAGAATCAAGTTCAGATGAAAGATCAAAGTAATTCGTTCTAATTTAGAGGAAACTAGTTCAGTTTTTTTTTTTAAACACCACATTTATCTGCACTTTTCCCCAGCTCATTTAGGTGTTTTGGTTATTACTGGTCCGCTGTTGCCTTAGGTTCCATCTTTGTCATTTTGTTGTGTACCTCATCTTTATTCCTTTCAATCTTCTAAGAAGTTCATATAGATAGGCAATCATCCAAATGGATAACTACTGCAACCGTGCCCCTTTTAAGAATTTGGCAGCAGGACAGTCATCTGTTCTTTCTCCACTCTGCTGTGTGTTTTGACTTCTGGCCTCAAAAGTATTCTTTTTTTTTTAAAACAAAGCTATTTGAGGGCCTACTGCAGTCGACTCATCAGCAGCAGTCAATATCAGCAGGACTGTCTGTTGGCTCTTCAGATTCTTCCCACTTGCATTCACAATAATAGCTTTATTATCCAACAACCTACAGTTTCTGGAACTGCACAGGGTGCGTTAAACTCATCAGTACAGATCAGGAACATTGGGCACACTAAAGAAATCCTCAATTTGAATGTCTTTACAAGTTCCAGCTTGTCAAATAATCAATCTCAGACACAGAACGGTTTTAACCAAGTCTAATGGCTGGGTCACATTCGGTACCAACTCAAGTAGCCAGTGAGAAATTGACTGTTCACAGAAGCGCTCATAACCTCCAGGTTAAGACAAGTGACTAGATAAATCCATAGTTCTACAAGTGTTGCTCCTATACAAGGATACTGAAATACCAAAGCCACTAAAAGCAAGTAGTGGCTTCCTATGGGGGCCACCCACCTCAATGGCTGTCACTGTTCACTGCCACTGATTAGCACGGAATCAGTTGCACCACATGGTTAGATCCAGCAGTGGAAATGATTCCATCAGAGCTACCCGAATTCATCTTTGCACATATCGGTGAAATTAACAGAAATTAGCCTTCAGACAAAAACAATTGGCAGAATGAGTCAATCTACTTTTTAAAATTAGGTCTGGCAAATTGCAGAGTGCAAGCAAACAAGGTCCTCTATTCCAAACCTGTTACAAACTTCAATGCAGTTTTCCACATTAAACAAGATATGGCCGAACACCAATATGGGGCGGGGCAGAGAGAACACCTCCCAAAAATTGGGTGACTACAGAAAGTCCAAAGTACTGTTTAAAAAGAAACCACAGCATGTTTATTGGGTCAGCTTTGCTTAGAAGCAACTTTCCAAATTCATGTACATAACTCAATGCTGCACAATTGCACACGAACCATTAATTTATATGTAAAGAATTTACAAACTACTAAAACAAGTGAAACTGTCAGCACCCTAGAGTTAGGAGTACAGACTGCAACCCATGGATCTCAGCTCTACAGATATATAGGAATTTCAGGTTTCTTTTTCAACTTTTGGAAATTCCATTTTCAGGGAAGGATTGGGGGAAATAGGTGCAGACCACATTGGAAGTTTCAAAAAGCCAAGTCTAAAGATAGCCTTGGCTCAATGGTAGCAACTCTTGCCTCCAAGTCAGGTGGTCATGTGTTCAAGCCCCATTCCACAGAATTGTCACATAATCTAGGCAGACACTTCTGTGCAGTAATGCACGGTCAGATGAGATATTAAACCGAGGCTGTGTTTGCCCTCTTCAGTGGACATAAAAGATCGCATGGCATTATAGGAAGAGGGACAGGGGTGTTCTATGTCCTTACTAACAGCTATCCCTGAATCAACATCACTAAATTAGATCAGTCTTTTATTTCATTGCTGTCAGACATTGCTTCTCAAACGGTTTGCTGCATTTCCCTATTTTACAACAGTGACTACATTGGCTGTGAAGCATTTTGGGACATCGAGGGAGTGACAGACACTATATAAAATGCTACTTCCTTCTTTCACTCAATCACTTGCTTTCTAATTTCAGTCATGATGTCAAGGAGAGATTGCAAACAGGACAAGTGCTTCTTTATTGGAGAGGATGGGAGGGACAGAAGAGAATCATCCAAGGTCAGTATTGGTTACTTTATATGTGGTGTAGAGACCTAGGAGAAACAACAGAAAACTGTGTTTCTATCTCAAAACTCCCATGCATACGACTTTTCCTGCAAAATTCATATTCAACATGTCCCTTCTAAATCAAAAGGGGAACGTGCAGGAAAAAACTGAAATCCCATCAACAGGGCATTTCAGAAAAATATGCAAGCATTAGTGACATCAGTTACACGCTTCAATTTAACCAGTCAAGTTGGCATATGTAACTGCTCCGGGATCTTTAATGCATACTAGCTCTATTTTTTTCCAACTTCAATAAAATTGCTGAAGCCAAATGCTCCGAAACAAAATTTACATTGAAGGCCATTACCCAGCAATGTACAAATTAAATGTATAAAAAGGTATTGGCTCGAATTCATTACATCTACATTTTTGTCAGGTTTGCCTCTATGGTTTGGCCAAAAAATAACTGGTTAAGCCAATCAAGTTTGCTGTAGTTTTCAAACGTGGTTCGTAGCTTAGAACTTAAAGCCCATCAACATACCCAGCTGGCATGCATGATATGGACTAATCTACTGAGTCAGAACTCTGCACATATCGCAGCCAAACTCACATGGAACCTTTTTATTGATATAACTACAAAAGGCGAGAAAGACAGCAACATTCTACATGAGGAACTGAAAAATACACGAAAACTGGAAAGGTAACTGACCAAGTACAGAACATCCAAAAAGGAAAGAGTCCAGCACTTAAAAATCTGCAGCTAAAATTACAATAAAACAAACTGGAATTTTTACAGCCGTGGTCTACAAAACTTCTCTACAGCAACATAGCCAAAATTCTCAAGACACATTGGCTTTTCTAGCATTAAGATGCAGTTGGTTCAGTTTCCCAAATCTCTATCATATGGGTCATAACACTCATCAGGGAGCTCGACTGGTGAGTAAACAGAACATAAGATAAGAAATAGGAGCAGGAGTAGGCCAATCGGCCCCTCGAGCCTGCTCCGCCATTCAATAAGATCATGGCTGATCTGATCCTAACCGCCAATCTACTATCTATCACAGAACCATCTCCTGCATCTAACAGAATTGCACACACGAAATAGGAGCAGAATCAGGCTACAAGGTCCCTGGGCCCGCTCCACTACCCACAGGGCCATGACCGATCCGAACCTAGACTCATGTCCAAATTCCTGCCCGCTCCCCGTAACCCTTAATGCCCTTTACTTCTAGGAAACTATCTATTTCTGTTTTAAATTTATTTAATGATGTAGCTTCTACAGCTTTTTGTGGCAGCATATTCCATGGACCTACCACCCTCTGAGTGAAGTAGTTCCTCCTCATCTCAGTTTTGAAAGAGCAGCCCCTTATTCTAAGACTATGTCCCCTAGTTCTAGTCTCACCCATCATCGGGAACATCCTCCCCGCATCCACCCGATCCAACCCCTTCACAATCTTATATGTTTCAATAAGATCGCCTCTCATTCTTCTGAACTCCAATGAGTAGAGTCCCAATCTACCCTCATATGACCACCCCCTCACCCCCGGGATTAACCGAGTGAACCTTTTTTGCACTGCCTCGAGAGCAAGGATGTCTTTCCTTAAGTAAGGACACCAAAACTGTATGCAGTATTCCAGGTGCGGTCTCACCAATACCTTGTACAACTGAAGCAATACCTCCCTATTTTTATATTCTATCCCCCTAGCAATGAAAGCCAACATTCCATTTGCCTTCTTAATCACTTGCTGCACCTGCATACTAACCTTTTGAGTTTCGTGCACCAGGACCCCCAGATCCCTTTGCACTTCAGTACTCTCCAGTTTCTTGCCATTAAGATAATAAATTGCTCTAGGATTTTTCCTGCCAAAGTGCATCACCTCACACTTTCCAGTGTTGTATTCCATCTGCCAAATCTCTGCCCACTTACTTAGCCTGTCTATGTCCCCTTGCAGGTTTTTTATGTCCTCCTCACTCACTACTTTCCCTCCCATCTTTGTATCATCTGCAAATTTGATATGTTACACTTGGTCCCTTCCTCCAAATCGTTAATATAGATTGTGAAGAGTTGGGGACCCAGCACTGACCCCTGTGGAACACCACTAGTTACTGATTGCCAGTCTGAGAATGAACCATTTATCCCAACTCTTTGCTTTCTGTTAGATAGCCAATCCTCTATCCATGCCAGAATATTACCCCCAATCCCGTGATTTTTTACCTTAAGCAATAATCTTTGTGTGGCACCTTGTCAAATGCCTTTTGGAAGTCTAAATACACTACGTCCACTGGTTCCCCTTTATCCACTCTATATGTTACTTCCTCAAAGAACTCCAGCAAATTTGTCAAACATGACTTCCCCTTCGTAAAACCATGCTGACTTTGTCCTATTAAATTATGATTATCCAAATGTCCTGTTACTGTTTCCTTAATAATGGACTCCAAAATTTTACCTACCACAGATGTTAGGCTAACCAGTCTATAGTTACCAGCCTTCTGTCTACTGCCCTTTTTAAATAAGGGTGTTACATTAGCAGTTTTCCAGTCTGCCGGGACCTTAGCGGAATCCAGGGAGTTTTGAAAAATTACCAATGCATCTACAATCCCTACCGCCACTTCCTTCAAGACTCTAGGATGTAAGCCATCAGGTCCAGGTGATTTATCCGCCTTGAGTCCCATTATTTTACCGAGTACCACTTCCTTAGTGATTTTGATCATGTTTAGCTCCTCTCCCCCTATAGCCCCCTGTTTGTCCAGTGTTGGGATATTCTTAGTGTCCTCTACTGTAAAGACTGATACAAAATATTCATTCAGTGTTTTTGCCATCTCCATATTTCCCACCATTAATTTCCCGGTCTCATCCTCTAAGGGACCAACATTTACTTTAGCCACCCTTTTTCTTTTTATATAACTATAAAAACTCTTACTATCTGTTTTTATATTTTTTGCTAATTTACTTTCATAATCTATCTTCCCTTTCTTAATCAATCTTTTTGTTATTTTTTGCTGCCTTTTAAAGTTTTCCCAATCCTCTGTCCTCCCACTAGATTTCGCTACCTTATATGCCCTTGTTTTTAGTCGAATGCTATCCTTAATTTCTTTACTTAGCCACGGATGACTGTCCTTTCTTTTACACCCTTTTCTTTTCAGTGGAATATATTTTTTTTGGAAGTTGTAAAATAACTCCTTGAATGTACACCACTGATCATGTGTCGTCTTACCCTTTAATCTATTTTCCCAATCCACTCTACTCAATTCCGCTCGCATACCTTCATAGTCTCCTTTATTCAAGCTTAGCACGCTTGTTTGAGATCCAACCTTCTCACCCTCTAATTGAATATGGACTTCAACCATGTTATGGTCACTCATTCCAAGGGGATCCTTTACTAGGACATTTTTAATTAATCCTGTCTCGTTACACAGGACCAGATCTAAGGTTGCTTGCCCCCTGGTCGGTTCAGTTACATACTGCTCAAGAAACCCATCCCTAATACACTCAATGAACTCATCCTCAAGGCAGCCCTGCCCCATTTGATTTGTCCAATTAATATGATAGTTAAAATCCCCCATAATTATAGATGTTCCCTTATTACATGCCTCAACTATTTCCTGATTGATACTCCGTCCAATAGAGTTGCAACTGTTCGGAGGCCTATAGACTACGCCCACTAATGTTTTTTTCCCCTTATTATTCCTTATCTCCACCCAAACTGTTTCATTATCATGATTTTTTGACCCAATATCATTACTCTGTATTACAGTGATTCCTTTGAAACGGAGACTTTCTGAACAGTAGAGCTTTAAAATAGTTTTTCTTTCAAGTCAAACTTATACGTACAGAAGTGTTTTGAAGCACTTTCCCCAAATCACATCTATATATCTAAATTGTAAAGGATAAAAAATACTAGTTTCCCAATCAGCAAATTAGATTTTGAAGAGACAATTCCATCATACCAGAGCTTGCCAACTGCAGTCTGTTCCAATTCCCATTGAGAAGTCAGAGAACTGACTGCTTCTTGACAGCCAAGTGTTGCAACTAGAACTAAGTACCTCCGTTTCAGTACAGAGAAAAAAAAAATCAAGTATTTTCATAGATAACTTAATAGGCTACATATAAAAATCTGAGATAACAACAGAAAACGCTGGAAAAACTCAGCAGGCCAGGCAGCATCCGTGGAGAGAGAAAGAGAGTTAACGTTTCAGGTCGATGACCTTTCGTCAGAACTGTGAAGAGCCGGAAATCAAATAGATTTAAGGCCAGAGTAAAGCTGGGAAAAGGGGGAGGGGATAAAAGAACAAAGGGGGAGATGAAGAGACATTAAGAGATATGCAAGGCTAGAGGTGGTGTTAATGTGACAGATTAAGGCTGAAAGAAGTGTGAAATCCACTGGCAGAATGAAGGACAGCTGCCAGCTTCTAGGAGGAAAAAAAAGGTGGGGGGGGGGGGGGCAAATAAAAGGATGAAAAAAATAAAATATAAGAGAGATTGGAGCTGAGGTTATGATCTAAAATTGTTGAACTCGATATTGAGTCCAGAGGGCTGTAGCGTGCCTAAACGAAAGATGAGGTGCTGTTCCTCGAGCTTACGCTGCGCTTCCGTGGAACAGTGTAATAGGCCGAGGACAGTGAGGTCAGAGTGGGAGTGAAGCGGTGAATTAAAGTGACAGGCCACCGGGAGCTCGGGGTCCCCCTTACGGACTGAACGGAGGTGTTCCGCAAAGCGGTCACCCAATCTGCGTTTGGTCTCCCCAATGTAGAGGAGACCACATCGTGAGCAGCGAATACAGTATACTAAATTGCAGGAAGTACAAGTAAATCGCTGTTTCACCTGGAAGGGGTGTTTGGGGCCCTGGACAGTGGGAAGAGGGGAGGTGTAAGGGCATGTGTTGCATCTCCTGCGCGTGCACGGGAAGGTGCCAGGCGAAGGGGAAGGGGTGCTGGGGGTGGACGAGGAGTGGACTAGGGTGTCGCGGAGGGAGCGGTCCCTGCGGAATGCTGAAAGGGGAGGTGAGGGGAAGATGTGTTTGGTGGTGGGATCACGCTGGAGGTGGCGGAAATGGCGGAGGATGATCCGTTGAATGTGGAGGCTGGTGGGGTGAAAGGTGAGGACAAGGGGAACCCTATCGTGGTTCCGGGAGGGAGGGGCAGGGGTGAGGGCAGAAGTGCGGGAGATAGAACGGACACGGTCGAGGGCCGTGTCGACCACGGTAGAGGGGAATCCTCGGTTGAGGAAAAAGGAAGACATGTTGGAAGCACTGGTATGGAAGGTGGCATCATCAGAGCAGATGCGGCGGAGACGGAGAAACTGGGAGAATGGAATAGAGTCCTTACAGGAGGCGGGGTGGGAGGAAGTGTAGTCCAGGTAGCTGTGGGAGTCGGTGGGCTTGTAGTGAATGTTAGTCAATAACCTATCCCCAGAGATGGAGATGGAGAAGTCGAGGAAGGGAAGGGAAGAGTCGGAGATGGACCATGTGAAGGTGAGGGAAGGGTGGAAATTGAAGCATAGTGAATGAAATGTTCTAGTTCAGGGCGAGAGCAGGAGACGGCACCGATACAGTCATCAATGTACCGGAAAAAGAGGTGAGGGAGGGGACCTGAGTAGGACTGGAACAAAGAGTGTTCCACATATCCCACGAAAAGGCAGGCATAGCTAGGACCCATGCGGGTACCCATAGCAACACCTTTAATTTGGAGGAAATGGGTAGAGTCAAAGGAGAAGTTGTTCAATGTGAGAACAAGTTCAGCCAGGCGGAGGAGGGTGGTGGTGGATGGGGACTGGTTGGGCCTCTGTTCAAGGAAGAAGCGGAGCGCCCTCAGGCCATCCTGGTGGGGAATGGAGGTGTAGAGGGATTGTACGTCCATAGTGAAGAGGAGACGGTTGGGGCCGGGAAACTGGAAACTGTTAAAATGGCGGAGGGCATCGGAAGAAGGTGGGAAGAGACTGGACACATCTTCCCCTCACCTCCCCTTTCAGCATTCCGCAGGGACCGCTCCCTCCGCGACACCCTAGTCCACTCCTCTACCACCCCCAGCACCCCTTCCCCTTCGCCCGGCACCTTCCCGTGCAGGAGATGCAACACATGCCCTTACACCTCCCCTCTTCCCACTGTCCAGGGCCCCAAACACCCCTTCCAGGTGAAACAGCGATTTACTTGTACTTCCTGCAATTTAGTATACTGTATTCGCTGCTCACGATGTGGTCTCCTCTACATTGGGGAGACCAAACGCAGATTGGGTGACCGCTTTGCGGAACACCTCCGTTCAGTCCGTAAGGGGGACCCCGAGCTCCCGATGGCCTGTCACTTTAATTCACCGCTTCACTCCCACTCTGACCTCACCGTCCTCGGCCTATTACACTGTTCCACGGAAGCGCAGCGCAAGCTCGAGGAACAGCACCTCATCTTTCGTTTAGGCACGCTACAGCCCTCTGGACTCAATATCGAGTTCAACAATTTTAGATCATAACCTCAGCTCCAATCTCACTTATATTTTATTTTTTCCATCCTTTTATTTGCCCCCCCTCCCACCTTTTTTTTCCTCCTAGAAGCTGGCAGCTGTCCTTCATTCTGCCAGTAGATTTCACACTTCTTTCAGCCTTAATCTGTCACATTAACACCACCTCTAGCCTTGCATATCTCTTAATGTCTCTTCATCTCCCCCTTTGTTCTTTTATCCCCTCCCCCTTTTCCCAGCTTTACTCTGGCCTTAAATCTATTTGATTTCCGGCTCTTCACAGTTCTGACGAAAGGTCATCGACCTGAAACGTTAACTCTTTCTCTCTCCACGGATGCTGCCTGGCCTGCTGAGTTTTTCCAGCGTTTTCTGTTGTTATTTCAGATTTCCAGCATCTGCAGTATTTTGCTATTATAAAAATCTGAGTATTGGTTAAAAAATCAAATTCAACTGACTTTTAGAAACAAAACATCTCAGTCTAAATAAGGTGCCAGTAATGTCTTGGTCACACAAATCACTTCAGTATAAAAATCCATTGCAGACTCTTTCAACAGTTATTCAGCAAGTTAAGTTTTGCATTTCCCAACTCCATATGATGTTAAAAATGTAAGTTGCACTTCAAATGCCAACTTTCAGCACTGGATGGAAGTTTAGAAGTAACTCTACTCATTGGAGTTCAGAAGAATGAGAGGCGATCTTATTGAAACATAAGATTGTGAAGTGGCTTGATCGGGTGGACGCGGTGAGGATGTTCCCAATGATGGGTGAAACTAGAACTAGGGGACATAATCTTAGAATAAGGGGCTGCTCTTTCAAAACTGAGATGAGGAGAAACTTTTTCACTCAGAGGGTAGTAGGTCTGTGGAATTTGTTACCCCAGGAAGCTGTGGAAGCTACTTCATTAAATAAATTTAAAACAGAAATAGACCGTTTCCTAGAAGTAAAGGGAATTAGGGGTTATGGGGAGCGGGCTGGAAATTGGACATGAGTTTGAATTCGGATCGGTCAAGGCCCTGTGGGTGGCGGAGCGGGCCCAGGGACCGAGTGGCCTGGTCCTGCTTCTACTTCTTGTGTTCTTATGTTCTTATTACACCATAGATATTACCAACTGCAGACAGCTGCTATGAACTGCTTTGTAAATCAAGTATGTGAAACAGGTTTTTCTTCAACACTGAATTTTACAAAATAGAGCTGAAGGAAGTTTGACTTGACAGCTTTCCATTGCTACTGTGTATAAACTGTAACAGTGTCCCCTGTAAAATGTAATTTTAATGTCTTACTTCTTCATGCTGGAAGTTGTCCACCAGTCGAGCAAAACACAGGCAAGTACTTTCGACAGATTTCTTGTCCTAATCAAAAACAGAAAAGTTGTCTTTTAAAATATTACACCAGGCCACAAGTTAGTATTTTTCAGCTACAATTACAAAATTATTGCACAGAGGATTTAGAATTCTTCATGGATCAAAACTTCTTCCTTCGTGTCTATAATTTAGGGAAAAAAACAGACTTGGAGAAATACCTAATTCAGCTTAAAGCCAAATTACACCAGCATTCCTCTTCCCCATCCAGTCTGTTTTGCCACTACTAAAAAAAAGTGGAATAATTAACAAGCCACACAACTGCAATCATGAAAGAAACACTTCAGGAAACAGTGGATAAAAACAGATTACACCAAATCTACAGGTCTAGATATCAAAAGTTGTTTTTAGTGGCCTCAAGAGTGGTTCTTGACATGGCAACCACAATGTAAACTTGCCAGATTTGCCAAGACTAGCCACACAGAAGGTACGTCAGTAGTTAGCTTTATGCAAATACCTTGGTAGACACCTTCGAACAGGATGAATTGCAGATCAAAAACCATGTGAATTGAAGATAGAGACATACTAAAGCCCACTTTAAACATTCAGTTTTTTTTAAAAAAAGTACTTGGAGATCAGAATACTCGCTTTCTTCCACTTGCCATTTAGCAGCATGAAGCACTTAAAACCAGCAACAGGAAACATTGCATGCTCATCTCAAGTTATCAAATTAGGAATGCGTAGGAAACGGTTTAAGACAGTATTGTATACTTTGATCAGAATTCTGCTTCAAATCAGCATTGGAGTTAAAAAAATTACTGCTTTGCAGCCCAGATTTTGGGAGCAAGCTAATTGAGCTGCTTTCCCATATTAAGTTTTGTCATGTGAAGCTGGCCTTCCTGTAAACTGAGTGCACTACGGGATCCAAAATGCTACGCATAAACTGGCTGTAATTTTCTCGCAGCAGCATAAAAGCCAGTGAATAATGGGGTCTTCCATGCCACTAGTCTAAAGATATCCAGCAGGGCTACACTGATGTGGCCATTGGCTGTTGGAGATTCACTATAGGAGGCACTGGCCAAAAAAACACAAAAGTAGCTTATATGAACTCTACGGTAACTTTAGTTTTGGACATTTACATTTTCTCACTTCAATATAAATTGAGAAAATAAATTCAAACATGTACATGTTCAGTCATGACTAATGGAAAATTTGTTTTCAGTACCTGATGGGTCAGCCTTTGGGTTAACAAGGGCAATGAATCAGCAACGAAGTGAAATTCATCAGGAGTAATACTTTGGCAGCAGTTTGCTGCTATTGCCAGGGCATTGCGCTGGGCATTGATGCTGAAGAACTCCAGGTACAGCAAACAGTCAGCCAATCCTCCCTTTAAAAGTTATAAGAAAAGATATTAGCACCATGTTGGGGGAGGGTAGAAGGAGGCTGCAAGATAAAGATAGAAAAGAAAATAGTTTGAAAAACTTAATTTAGAACTACATGGAGTCACATTCATACTTTATATAGATTCCTTTTAAACATTCCAAAAATATTCAAAATAAAAGATATGTTGATTTCTTGAACATCTCAAAGATGGAGAAACTAGCTTAGAGGGGATATGATGGAAGTTTAAAAAAATGACGATAACACTGGATTCAGACTAGTTATACAGATTATTTCAGATGGATAGGTCTAGACAACATGCACATAAAATATATAAGCAACATGTTAGGGTAAATGCCAGGAAGTATTTATTTTCAGCAATTACCTTCTAAAATAGACTACCAAAACATATAGTAGCTAAGGAGTCGCTACAGTCCTTTAAAATGGACCTTGGCAAGTTCAGAGTACAGAGGGTAAATTGTTAGTTAGCATTGAGTATGGGCTACTGCAGTCTGCTGAAGCCTTGCTGATTCCCTTGGAGTTGGAGGGGAATTTCCCAGATGTTTCTTCCTGAATTAGCTGCAGTTTTTTTTTCTCCCAGGAGATTGTTTAGTTGGGTTGGTTCAATAAGTGGTTGCATCATTGTCTGGATGGGGCGAAATTGACGTGCCATGATGGTCTTTTGTCGCCTTTCTTTATGTTGGTTTTGCAAAACTGGGCTCAAAAGCCCTCTGGTGGCAAATGTTCAATGGTGTGGTACTGCACACAGACCCAGAAAAGGCTCAGGCTCAGTTTTTTTGATCTATTGACTGAAGCTTCCTTCAGCTGTGCAACTCACCTCAAAAGGAGTTGCAGCAACTGGCCTCAGGAAAGAAAAACACTGGCTAGGGATACTACTGCTGATTTCGATCAGTTACCCATGCTTGCAGTATGTGTACAGAATATCAAGTGGGAATAGCATAAAGCTTGATGTCCCCCTGCTGACAATTGCTACCTCAGCTCGCATACGAATGACTAGTTGGGCAAGGACGAATGACTGCTGGACCTACATCTGTATCCTAGCATGCATCACTACCTTCAGGGGATAAAAGAAAAGTAATTTATGTATGAACTTTAAGGAAAGGAGAAATGAAGTCTTCCTCCCCACACCAATAGAAATTTATAGTAGTACTTACAGCTTGTAAAATGGCTTTACTATGTCTGCGTGATAACATTTCCAGAGCAGTCAAAGCCTGTTCGGCCACATCGATGCATTGAATGACTTGTAGCTAGAAACAAAGATGAAATTTACATTCATGAAAAGGTTTATAATTCACCCTTGCTAGAGACACCATAGTTACACAATAAAACACGCTACAGTACAAAGAATTTTTAAAATTTCAAACCTATGTACTGGTCTTTAAAGGGCACTGTACAGAACAATTACAATCACGAGAACCAAAAGACAAAATTATCATGAGTGAAATATCCTTGCACTGATGCCTTCCTTGTATTTTTCCTGAGCATTTTTTTTTTTTGCAAGCTGCAAATTTAAATAAAGACTATGCAATTCACTGCAGTACAAGTAGATTCCTGTTACCTCAAAAGTACTGGACCCTCAGCCTACACTACTTTTAAAAAAAAGTGTTCTGATAAAGCAGTCAGGACTAAATTCAGTACATCTAAATTTCAATACAATTATTTATAGCGCAAGCAGACGGAGTTCCAATAAAATAATTGACCCTGAAATCAGTAGCAATCAGAAAATGCAACTCCCACATGGTTACTCTGACTGAGAATAAGGAGGAATTGAGAGACTGGTCTTCGGAAAATGTATCCAAAACAAGGAAGCTGGAGTTTGACAAATTTCCCGATTTTTAAGCATTTCTAAAATTTAAGGGAACCCACAGGAACCTGGTTTCAAAGCTAGTTTCTTACAAGCTGCCTTCAGCAGTGACTGCAAAATGGTTACCTCTTCAGACATGTAGAAACCCCTTTGAAATAACAGAGCTAGTGGGTCAACATGATCTAGATAAGGGAACTAAATGTAATATCTCCAAATTTTCTGATGACACAAAGCTGGGTGGGCGTGTGCACTGCGAGGAGGATGCCGAGAAACTCCAGGATTATTTGGACAGGTTGGGTGAGTGGGCAGAAGCGTGGCAGATGCAATATAACGTGGATAAATGCGAGGTTATCCACTTTGGTGTCAAAAACAGAAAGGCAGATTATCTGAATGGCAATAGATTGGGAGAAGGGGAAGTGCAACGAGACCTGGGTGTCCTTGTGCACCAGTCGCTGAAGGTAAGCATGCAGGTGCAGCAGGCGGTGAAGACGGCAAATGGTATGTTGGCCTTCATAGCGAAAGGGTTTGAGTATAGGAACAGGGATGTCCTGCTGCAGTTGTACAGGGCCTTGGTGAGACCACACCTTGAGTACTGTGTGCAGTTTTGGTCGCCTTATCTGAGGAAGGATGTTCTTGCCATGGAGGGAGTTCAGCGAAGATTCACAAGGCTGATACCTGGGATGGCAGGAATGACATACGAGGAGAGATTGGGTCGATTAGGCTTATACTCGCTGGAGTATAGAAGAATGAGGGGATCTCATCGAAACATAAAATTCTGACAGGTCTGGACAAACTAGATGCAGGAAGAATGTTCCTGATGGTCGGAGAGTCCAGAACCAGGGGTCATAATCTAAGGATAAGGGGTAAGCCATTTAGGACAGAAATGAGGAAGAATTTCTTCACCCAGAGAGTGGTGAACCTGTGGAATTCTCTGCCACAGAAGGTAGTTGAGGCCAAGTCATTAAATATATTCAAGAATGAGTTAGATATATTTCTTAAAGCTAAAGGTATCAAGGGATATGGGGAGAAGGCAGGTACAGGGTACTGAGTTTGGATGATCAGCCATGATCTCATCGAATGGCGGAGCAGGCTCGAGGGGCCGAATGGCCTACTCCTGCTCCTATCTTCTATGTTTCTATGTAACACTTGGAAAAGCACTCGTTAAATAAAAGTCAGCACAGGAGGTAATTTTCAAAAATGTGTGATGTAGAGGGGGATAACAGTTGACATTATATAATTGGACTATGGGAGTGACCTTTCTACGTTGTTGATTAATAGCCAAGAGTCATGGAATGGGAACAAATTAAGGTTATGCACTATTACTTTAAAACAGAAAACCATAAATGGCAAGTTTTCAGGCTAGAAAGAGTAAGAGAGTACCCAAGGGGGACAAATCATACGATGTATTTAAAAATAAGACCCCTAACTTGGATCAGGGTATCTTAAGTAAAAACTCTAAGTTTGCAGATAGCAAATGAACACATTCATAAAGATTCAGATCTTTTTGGTAACTGGCCCAGTAAGTGCAAATGCAGTTCAAATGGATAAACGTAAAGTAATGTTAGAGTAAGGAACTAAAAATAGTCAATAGAATGGAGGGTAAATAGAACAATTGTACTGCATACTGGTGAGGGAATTTGAGCATCCTCAAATACTTGGCTACAATAAAAACAAAAAAATCAGATACAGCAGCTTGCATTTATATAAGCGCTTTTAATGTAGTAACACATCCCAAGGTGCTTCACAGGAGCGTTAAACACAATTTGACACCGAGCTATACAAGGAGATTTTAGGACAGATGGCCAAAAGCTTGATCAAAGAGGTAGGTTTTTAATAGAATGTCTTAAAAGAGATGCACAGAGGTTTAGGGAGGGAATTCCAGAGCTTAGGGCCCAGACCACTGAAGGCACAGCCAATAATGGCGTGAAGAAGAAGGGTCGAAGGAAATCGAGATGCACTAGAGGTGAAAATTGGAGGAACACATGGTTCGCAGTGGTAAATTGCAAGTCAAAAGGTTCGGTTGTTGCTCAATAAGATGGCCAGTGCCAGCTAGTGTAGTGTGTATAATTTGGGTCATCTACAGATGATCAACCTTGATGGGGTACTATTTTAGAAATCAAGGGTCAGGGCTGCCCCCTTTGGCTTTTCTTTGGAAGAGAGGAGATTGAGGTGACCTAATTAAAAGGTTCATGATTAGGCAAGGCACTGGCAAACCTGGTCCAGGAAAACTGTCGGCAGTGAAGGGTTCAAATGTCAGGGGGCACAAGTTAAAAATAACTTGAAGGAAGGAAGCAGAGAGAACCTTATTACATAACAAGAGACTTAGAGAAAAAAAAAGTGACCACAGAACCCACTGAAGCAGAGATAACAGATTCAAGCAGCAACTGGATGCATTACAGGAAAGAGAGATTAAGATAATTTGAAAAGCAGATTGGCGATGCGGCATCTATTAAAAAGGGATGGTTTTTGGGTCTAGTGTCCTTTCCTTGCCCTAAGAGTTATATTTATAAAGCTTTAGATGCACAATGATTAAAGGAATGAAACTGACAAGAAATTTATTTCTGGAAATCTACACAAAACAGCCAGATAGTTAATAGGAAATAGTGAGTCTTGTGCCGCACACTCTCCTTTCTGGCAGTTTAAATGTGGGGCTTGGATTTCCTTTCGAAGGTTTGAAGCATTTCGGACCTCTAGAAATACAATGCTAGGTGAAAGCAAATGCCAGCCAAAAATTATTCTTTATATACTTCCAAGACCTTGAAAGAGTAGTCTTGAGATGGGAGAGGGCAGGAAGCACTGTTTGTCCATTTTTTTGCCTGAATGGAAATCCAATATATGCAGTCAGTAGGTTTGCCCAGGGTCAAAATTTCTGATACAGATTTCACAGCTGTTTTATAAACTATATTCAGCACTATGTGGATAGCATAAGGAATTACTCAGTTTTGCTATTGTTTAAATATATGCTGTTGAAAACATAATTTCACAATTTATTGCTGCTATTACTAATCAGATATTCTCACATATTTAGTCTGAGTGGCAATATTTGACAAGAGTATCAAAGCAGGAAGGTGGCTGTTGAGATTTATAAAGATTTTGCAATTGGTCAACCTAATCTCACCTTTTCCAAGAAGACTGGAATGGCATCAACAACCACAGCTGATGACCTAGGCAGAGCTTCCATCATGTAAGTCAATGCTCTGCAAGCATGGTTCATCTGTCATTAGAAGTAAGCAGAACACTTTAGTAAATGAACAACCAACTCAGGAAGCATTTTAATAACCATCCTAGTGGGAAATACTTACAATGTCAAAGTTATGCTCCATCTGCAACAAAGTTATCTGTAAAGAAATAAGGAAAGTTATTAACGATGAGAGTTGATGTGCATACTTGAAGAATCAAGGGCATGTAAAAGATTAGAAATTGTATGAGATTTTGTACACATTTAAGAACTAGCCAAGAAGGTAATTAATCTTAAAACAAATTTAACTATAGCATTTCTGCTCAAACTTCAGAATATTTGTATTTCTCAATATAAATCAGTCAAACACCAAGCAAATCATTGCCAGTTACATAATACAACCTAGCTTCAGCATCTTCACACTCCATATCTCAATCATGTTCAGCATAAATCATATCCCTGCACTATCGGAGGTTTCCACCTAATACAGTGAAGCCAGTGCTTGCTATACTCTTCAGCTTGGATATTAATCACAGCATGCTGGCTTGTTGAGATAACTATTACATGGTTACCAGAATAACTTACTCCCCTAGAGTTCTCTGTATCAAGACTTAGATCTGCCAAAAACTTCCTTATGACATTTAAACTGGGGTTACCACTTACACCAGTGTGCATACAGATTAAAGCCTTATGCAAAAGATGTGAAACATATTCCTCTGCACAATTAAAGCAAAGATTAAAATCTCAAAATACTAGCCTCAATTTACTGCTTTATCTTAGAATTACTGTCTGTACTGATGCAAAACTTCAAACAACTTTCAAGATTTAACTTAGTTTAATATAAACAATTGCCTTGAACACCAGAGTATTTTCCAGTGATTTTTTTTATATGGTAGTGATATGTTGAAGTCAATTGAATTGAGTTTCACCATATGCACATTTCAATAGCTGGAAACTAAAGTTAATCCCTCATTTCTTTATTTTGTTGCAGATTCGGCCTTTGCATATTGCCTGTTCTTTTTATCCATATTTGTTTTATACATTATGCAACTAATATGAAAATCCTCACAGGCTATCCTTATTTTCCATCAATGCTGTGCTAGTTATGAAGCTAAGTGAGAAAATTGGCAGTAATGTACCATGCTAAGAAATCTTGAGAATGCCAACTTGGTGCAGTAAGCATTCATGCAAGCGTTAATAGACTTAGGACAGGAATAATTCAATGCTTACACTAAAGTACTGCTCTCATGAAACTCATGGTACCAATTGTGTACTTATTATATACCAGAAAAGCAACCAGTTTGAAATCAGATTGTATTTTTCCCCCCAATATATTTAGCATGTAATTTTGGCCTCGATGGCTATTAAGCTGTCAGTACTACCATCTGTCCACTGGAATTGTAGATTTGGGTTTTGAAAGCGATATTCATACTGTGTGTTCTGAACTCAAAACTATTACAAAAAAAAGTCGCCCTTGTACTTACAGCCGAGACATCTTTGTATGTGGAGTGCTATAGAAATGAAACGAACAGTGTTGCCATGCAAAATTTTTTTAGACATTTTCTTTATGGTTCCTACCAAAGCTGGGACAACACTCTTCACTGGAAATCCTCCCAGGGTTTCTTCATTCCCCATTACCAACAGCTGGCACATCTCGATGACTGCTTGAAGTTGCTGACTCTCATCTCCAGTAGCTTGTAGACCCTGTAGGAGCTGCTGTGCCTTTGAACCTGAGAAAATCATTGCCAACTGTTACTTTTAGCTCCATTCTACTGCTATCCCAAGGCCACACCTGTGACAACAGTGCAGACAATCCACTATGCTGAACCAGTTAGTGAAGAGTGAGTGAGCAAGTCAGCTGACTCAACTCCAATGAAATGCTTCAGATTGTCTAGACTGAAATCAAACCAAAAGCCCACACCATACCAATTTGAACAGATCGTCAGTACAAGCTACTGTGCCACTATGGTCATCCACCTAACAATCCAGAATAAACTCCTTGGTGAACAGGTGGCACAGTAGATTAGAACGTCTCACCTGTGGGACCTGTTCTTGAATCCATTTCAGACTGATAGTATTACAAACCTCTGCTCACTAAGGGTTCAAATGGATTTTCTGTGCCCAATTACAAATGCTGCAAATTCACAGCACAGAAACTGTCAACATTTTTTTTTAAGTTACTAAAACAATTGCAATCTCATTCAGAAGTCCTTTAAGAATAGCTGGTGCGAAAAATGGAAATTACATCAGCAAGAATAGGGCATTCAGAAAGTGAGCATCAAGGTACATTGTTGGAGCAAGTTAAAATTTTCTGCATCTGGCTCTACAATAACTGACCTGGGGAGTACTTGATGCAGAGATTTGGCGCTCAAAAAGGAAAAGCATTCTACTCCCCAGCATCAGTATCACACATCCTGCACAAACATCCAAAGAAATTTAAAACCAAGCAAGAATACCTACATCTTATGCATGTTGCCGATGACTTAAAATTACAACAGTTTCTTAAAGCTAAATTGACACTTTCAGCAATATTTGCAAAGAAAGATTGCTCTACTTAAATATCAGCATGATTACTCACTTGCTCCACTTCCAATTGTTCTATGAAAAAGCTGGGACATTCGTGGACCAAGAGGGCCAAAAAGGTGGGGTGGAAGGCCACGTGCTTCTAATAAAGCTGGAAGATAAGCACAAGATTAGTTACTGGCAAAGCATATTCCAGTACAATAGTGTTCAGTTCAATGGGAACATTAGTAAGATAGCACCTAACTGATTTCTGCATTTGAAATTTTAATTTTTAAAAAGTGCATAGTTCAGAGAAGGAATTTCAATGAGTACGCCAAAAAAACTTGTGGGAATGGATCTCTCTGCAGTAATGCATCACACAAGATGAATGGTAAGCATACTGTACTTACCAAGTGGTGGAAAATAATTTCCACCTACTTGCAACAGAGGTAGAAACCAACACCACAGACATGGCATCACTAGCCTTTGAGTTAGTGTTACAAATGCAACACCGTTGAAATTAATTAAACTGCTTCAATTGGGGGTTGAAACAGAGCACGAAAGAGCGAGAGCACAAAAGAAAGTGAGCGAGAAAGAAAATGGGACACTTGCAGACAGAGAAAAAAAATAGAAAAAAAAGGAGCACAGATTCCTTGCTAATAGCATTTAAGAAGTCCAGATAGAACATGCATACTGTGGATTTGTCAGAAGGGAATGATGCAGTGGGATCCCAGAAATTCCATGGAGCATCATATCAACCTGCTGCCTATCAAAGCCCTAGCCCCAAGACCAGGTGTGATAACATGCCTTATGCAGTTGATAGTTCACCAATTTCCATTGCAAGAGGGGAAAAAAAGCTGTAGTGGCAATAAAATGCTCTCTGTCCCTGGATCTGTCTTCCAATTTGATTGCAGCACCTGAGTTATCAGTATATGGGGTAGATTTTTAACTTACCACCCGTGTAAAATTGGCATTGTGGATCTGCCGCATGATTTTCATTTCTACTGAAATCAATGAATATGGAAATTGGATGCACAATGCCAGTTTCATGCCCAGGTGGCAAGTTGAAAATGTACCTCTATACGTCCAAGGGTGCCAGTTTTGGTGACTCATCAGATCAAATTCAGGAACTACTGACTTATTCGGATCAGTGCAGACTTACTGGTTTGAATATAAAATTATTTGAATCCAAATATGCTGGCTTCTCTGATTTTTAACGATCCTTCTCTTCCAACCCCCACCCCACTTGTGGGTCCTCGTGTCATGTTCACCTGCACAACAGTAACTGCATTTCAAAGACTAATTCACTGGCTATGAAGCACTTTGGGACACCTTGAGGACATGAAAGGAGCTTTTTTTTTCCTGCATAAAAGTTTGAAGATACGATATGGCACCTTCTGGCTTCACATTTTAAGTACATTTTGCATAAAAAGTGAATTCTTGCAAATGTACTTGAGCATAGAGATTTATCAATACAACTGGTTTATAAGGCTTAATAATTAGTTCTTATAGATTCCTCACCTTGCAGTCGGCCCATTTCAGAATCATCCGATTCACTCTCTCCAGAAGTTGGCATTCCAACAGCTCCAGCAACGGAACTAGAAGCTGAAGTGAACAAGACAGTCACTCCACTTTTGTTAAAAAAGCCTTTAAAGTAACCAAATAAAGTCATCAACTGAACTCTATGCTTAGTTTGCTAGAAGCTCCATTACAATACTTAGGACAGGTTATAAGCTTGGGTCACAGCAAACTTCCTTCTTTTCCAAGTTTTCTTATTTTCCAGTTTGTTTCTCCAAGTATGTATAATACCATTTACTTAAATTGGAAAGCGTAAAAGTTTCAATCACTGAGTACACCACCAGTAGTAAATCACTACATATTAGGTATAGTACTTAACCATTCTGATGACCCCAAAGTGAAGCTCTTTTACATCATGTTTCCCACAAAGTACTGGCAACAGCCTGACCATTCACAAGAAAATATTCCTCTAACTAGTAAAGGCTTCACTGACAACTTAGATTAGGTACCTTGTTCATAGAGTACAGCTGATTCACACCAGTGAATAGATCCGCTGCGCAATGGAGGATATTTACAGTAATTGTGATCTTCCTCCATTACAGGAGTCATGACCTCAGGTCAGACTATTCTCTTTGACAAAAGCAACCTGCAGGGTAGTCTACACTTAATATAACTCATCAAAATCAAGTAGATCCAATCACTCCAAATCAAAGAGAAACATTAGGATTGCCGAATTATGTAAATGGGGGATGAACTGCATCTGAAAAATATGGAAAACCATATAGGAGGTGGTAATAAATTACACAGAAAAATCAGATGGAGCCCAATAATAGAACAATTCAACTCCTCAAAAGAAATTACTGAAGCTTACAGATCGGACATGTAAAATCCAGGGCCAACAGTGCAACCATTTTGATAAAAATCACAACAGGGAGGATCAAAGGGGATTATAAATTTGTGGAGAACAAGATTAAGATTCCTGCTAGCGTCAAATGGCATTACTTTCCAAGTAACTCAAACCCAAAACTATAGTCTCAGGTTTCCAAAGAATGATGGAACAAGATTTAAGATATCCACTGGAAGATTGGAGATAAAGCCAGATTGCTTGCATAAAGTGCTCACAACTGCCACTTGACATTATAGCTTAAGAGTAGAATATTTTCAGGATGACAAGAGCATCAACAAACCTCATTCAGCAGCCCACTCTACAGCCATACTCAGTTGAAAGCTCGGAGGGAAAACAAATGATACATCTTCATTTTTTCAAGTCATCAGCCCTGGCTAAAAAGGATTGATTTCTTACCTGATGCTCCTTGAGGTACATCTTCTGTGCGTGCAGAAGAATTTGCTCCATCCTGGTTGTTATCAGGATCTGCCATCTTCTCCTGTCGGCGAGCCTCAGATGCTCCTCTTTTGCCCAGGCCAGAGCCTCGCCGACTATTTTGGCGTGTGGGGGGGGAGGAGAAGAAAAAAAAACCTGAAATTCTTTCCACCTTCTAAGTAATACAAATCAATTGCTGTGGAGAGCCTGCAACTCCAACTGGTGAAACCACCATTCAACAGAGTATGGTACACATTCACACTGTGTTCAGGAGGATGACAACCATCCAGTGACTTGCACTGCTCACCATACCATTTATGAGGAGTTCTTAGCACCTGCTGTCCACCTAGCACTTGTCAGCTGTCTAACAATTAATGACTATCCTCATTTGATGGAGGAAAGCGTGTAAAGAATAGCCAGAGTCTCTTTAGGGCTAAGGTGGCTACAAGATGATGCAAATTTGGAACTAAATTAATCCTCCATGGTAGATTCAGTAATTCAATGTGAGCCAGGGAAATCTGCAGTACTCCAAAGCATTACAGACCAACCACCCAGCATTGCTTCTTAATAGAACCCAGAGGTGCAGACCAGTCCGGGGGGGGGGGGGGGGGGGTGTGCTGGTATTCTTGGAGCTCGTCTACAAGTAACCCTGCAGGTAAAGCCCTTATTATACAAGCAGCAGGAAATATACCAAGTTCACTGTTCTAGTAAGATGTAGTTTTAGCTGGTTAAATTTCAGTTAGGGGTCTGTAAGCCATGACTCTGCCAACCTGTACCCAACCTCCCTCAAGTTAGGTAACTGGGATATGTTGCTATGGGGGAGTAAGAATGCACTCCATAACTGGGCAAATCCAAACTCTACACGTGGTATAGATTTCAGTAGCTTGAAGTGTAGACTCAAACATGGTGATTAGTTTCAGTACAGTACACATGTTGGACACCTAGCTAACCAAAAAAAATTAAATTAGTGACGCCCATAAATAAAATTCCATGATCAGGCTGCTAAATACATAGAGTTGCACAAAGAGTTTCCGCAATCTTTTGAGCTAGTTTAAAAAAAACCATTGAGAAGCTGGCCCCACCCACAAAACTAGCCATGCCCTCAGGATGTAATCAATCACCATTGGGAGTTTCCGGATATTGCAGAGACCTTCGAGGAGGCTCTAAAAATTATGTTGGTTCTTTTGGGCGCAAGGACACTAAGACATGTTTTAAAAGCTTTTGAATGTATTTTTTTTTAAATTTACCAAGAAACTGACTACCGTACCCCAATAGAACTCGCAAATGGTTTGTATATTTTTAAAAAGTCATTCAAAATCAGGTTACTCACAGGTGGTGGAATGACAGATTAAAAATGCTCATCTTTTGTGATAAACCCATTTTCAGCTGTATTAATCAATCTGCACAAAGCGACTACTTAAATATATCAAGCAATATTTAAGCAATTTAAAAAAAAGAGTTTTAAAGTGCTGCTCGATTGTGCTGGTTTATGGCAGATTTTGCACTTGGCGATATGCAGAGGAGTTGAGTGGAAACGCGAGAAAAAAAAACTCCTCAAAATGGGCGTAATTTATGCCTAAATCGCCAATTGCACCCAAAGCTGAAACTTTACCCCATATTTTGCACACACTTTCATGTCTCGTGATCTACAGAAGGCATTTTCTGAAATATTTCATATTGAAAATGGGTCTTCCAGTTACTTCTGTGCCACTATGCCTATTGGTGACAAATCAACCTACACTGCACATGCATACGACATCAGGTATTCTTTATTGTATTCTACTAGATCTCGTTGGCCTTTGCTCAAGGGTAGTCTGGAACCTATAAGTAAGCTTCTCATGTTTATTGTGCTTCCGCTGCAACCTGAATGAAACAGTTCATCCATCACTGCAATAAGGAATAATTGAACTAATCATATGACTGAAGAAAACATTACACCTTCCTGATATTTCCAGCATCTTCAGAATAATTATAGTACTATTTTATTACCACTTGTTCAAAATGTTATTTAAATTAGATTTATAACCTACCAAATACATCTGGGATGGCTCTTTTGCATTTGAGAGAGTTTGATGTTGGGAAACAGAACTTTAATGCTGAGTTTAGACATTGCAGTCATCCCAAAATTAACTCAATGCATCAAGTCCATTAATTCAATTCTCTTCTCCCCACCCTGAATGTTGTGGGCTTTAAGTCATTAAAAAAAATTCAAACTTGTTTCAATTTTTTTTTTGCTGCTCAGATCTCAATTATTTGCACATTTTCTATCCAGTTGTCATGTGGCCTGGTTTACCACAGTATGTCACAATGCACTCTAGGTAACAGAAGAAAACTTCATTAGAATCCAAAGTTTATAACTCTGGGACTAAAGTAGAATTCAAGACCCAAGCCTCAGAAAGCAGGCTTTGCAAGTAAGCTTTCTTGCAGTTATTTCTAATATTAATTGACGTGCAAATATTTTTCAGATGTTTGCTCGGATGCAAGGGTTATTTGTATATACTACCAGAGTTCAAAATAAAAAAAAAGGTAGCTGGAAAAAGTAAAGTATTATAATTTGTCTTGCAACAGTTGCTGGTTCCAGGCGGCTATATTAGAAAAAAGTTTGGGTGGCTTGATTGGATAGTTTTGTGGGAATTGCTCATTGGTAGTGAAAAGAAGTGATTTTTGACAATTGAAAACAGTTTAATTGGCCAGTTCTCATTTGTTGCAGGACCTTCCTACTGACAAATTGGCTGCCACGTTTACCTACATAAGTGACCACACATCAAAAGTAATTAATTGGCTGCAATACACTTGGAACTTCTTGGTTCTGATCAGACACTATATAAATGTAAATTGTCTATATTTAATAATTTTCTTTCCATCCAATCATGAGTTTATGCCCTATGGAGACTTAAGTTGAGACTTCAAGGCAGCACAATATATCCAAACTAAACCTATATCTATATTTAACAAATTGTACCTGGCAGCAATTTAAGATTAAAGTATCCATTTCAATATTGCAGGAACAAAGAAATTGATTTAGATGTTCTATATTTTCCAAACTTCTCACCAACAGGCGTTACAAGGAATAGATCAATTTTATTCTCTTCAAATCTGCATAGTTGGAGATGAATTAAAACTAGAACTCTGGAACTGTATGATGCATTCTTCCCTCTCTCTTCCACCCCACCCATGCAGCCAAATTAGACAGATGCTATTAGCATCTCTTCCATAGTATTAATTGCCAGAAGGTATATTTAAATGACATGGGGTTTTTTGCATAGGGAATGCCCAAGTGGAAATATTAATCAAGATCAGGATTGGAATTTGTCTCAAAAGTCCAATTCTCTACCAATGTGATTACTAGGCCACCACCTGTAGACAAATTAAGACCAAAAATGGCCGAAATTTTAAGTTGCTAGACATACAAGTCTGGTTAGTAAACCAGGAAGTGGTGTAGCGTCATCTTGCTACAAGAGTGTAAACCAGCTTACAAAAAAACAGTAGAATGGATCACCCATGGGAACTCTCAATATCACAAAGCAAAGCAGACATTTGGGAGAAACCAATCCAGCACAACCGCCATTAGTCAAACACCAATTCACCAATGACATGTTGTACCATTTGGGTAGGAGCACAAGTAAAAAAGCTATTTTGGGTCAGTTAAGCAGCCGCAAGATGATCACAATATAATTTTGACTTCAGACCAAAAAAACTTTAGAAAGCTTGCACTAAAGTAATTCCAATACACATCTGAGTTCTAAAAGCATTTACCTGGTGCTAGCACAGGAGCCCGTGGTCTTTTGCCGTGTGCTCCGCCTCAAACTGGGGAGCTCTGCTGGTGGTGATTCACTGCGTTTCTTCGTAGACCTCCTCAAGCCTTTAAAAAATTCAACAGTAGAGATCAGTGAAATCATGTATCAGGATAAAAATAGTTGTGTAGTTCCAATAACTTAAATACCCTCAGAACCAATGGAACATTGGCAGCTACAATTTAGCACTGCACACTAAAAGCAGACTTCCAGTACAGTTACATTACTATTCATTTGTACTGCAACTTATCCAGTGGTGCCCTGAAAAAAGCTCAAACTACTTTGCCGAGTTTCATAAGTTTGTAGCAAGATTAAACTTGATGGCTGTTCAACATTTCAAATGAACACCTTAAAAGGATGTGGAATTGTGTATGAATTGGCATGTCTATAATGTCCCAAAAAGCAAGCTCATTTTATAATATTCTTTGTTTTTTCCAAGTTTCTCTCCAAAATTATGCTTCATTCTCTACCAAACAGGATAAGGAGACAACCTCCAAAGTCATTGATGTTCTATAACTAGTTAGCTTGTGTTTTACTGGCCTTCATTTTTGTGTCTCAAGAAATGGACCATCTCCATTCAACAGTCTTAGTTTGAATGCAGCGATCCTTCATATACCTCAAGTTATTCCAATTCACCAATATCACAACTTTAAAAGTACCCTTTTAAAGAGCTTTTCTTACTTCAGCCTCAAGCGCCACATTGGCCCATAATTTCCGATGCCTACGGGTGTACACGAGCTGTGTACACACCCGTAGGGACCTCACAAGTGCCGGTTTCAGGCATGCGAAGCGTATGCGCTGAAAACCGGCACTTCCAATCGGTCAAGAATCCTCTTGACAGATCGCACACCTGCCATGGAGAAGGGCCTCTGCGGGTGGAGTGTTCCGCTTTCTGCAGAACCTCCGCCCGCTGAAATCCCTTAAAAATCTTACGCCTGGTAAAAGCAGGCGTAAGGCCTGTTTTTACCAGCATAAGAGTTTTAAAAAGTTTAAAAAAAAATTTCTCCACTCATTTATAATGCAAAAATACTTGAAGAAGTTTATTTTTAGCCCCATAAAACACACTTTCTAAAAATTACATTGTTTAAAGTAATTTTAACTCATTTTAAAAACGTGATTATTAAAAGTGTATTTAATGTTGTAGTGCCTTTTTTCAGTGATCCCCATTCATACTTTTGACAGGTCTACCTGTCAAAAGTATGAAGGGGGATTCCCTTCTCCCTTTGGCTCACCTGGCCCACGTGATCCCAGGGATGCTTGCGAACCGCCTGCGCCCCTGGGCCTTTGCTCGCGCACACCAGGAGCGAAAGAGTCTGGACCTCAGGAGCCCTCAGGTAAGGGCGTAGATTCCCCCCTGGCGATAGGAGGACGCAGGATGCCTCCTATCGGAAATTACGGGCCATTATCTTTACTTGTACAATCAAGTTAGCCTTTGAAATATACTACAGTTTCATAGGGAAAATGCTGATTCCAGGGTCTAGTTCAGAGTTTCAGGGGGTGAACCAAGGAACACACGAGTTTTCTTTTCCAAATTAAATTAATTTAAACTTGGATCACAAACTACAGTTGAAGCTCAGGTTTAATGCAGCATTTCATTTGAATAGGGTGCATTAGTAGTACAAAATCCAGATCAATTACCTAGGCTAAGGAAGTGCAAGAATGTAGAAGAGGTCACAGACTCAACAGCTGAATACTCAGTAAAGCTATTTACTCTGAACAAGGGCCAGACTTCAAATCCTTCCTTCTACCTAGGAAAACAGAAGGGCCAGCAATAATTCTCAGCACTACCCCAAGTGTATGTTTGGGAAAGGGTCGAAAGTCTTCAGGTGCTTGAATGAATTGTTTTTCTAATATCAAGCCACACAACTGCAATTTATTTGCTTTGCCTGCTACAGAAAATTACCTGAGGCATGGCATTGAAGAATGAACACACTGCTTTTAAATAAACATGAGTATACACACTGGTGAGGATTATATTTCATACTTGCAACAATTATGGATCAGAACTTGTGCAATGCCCAAGTTTAGCTGACTCTCACCATTTAAGGTTTTAGTCAGTTCAGCATTTCATCTACATAGTGAATTGTTTACATAAATGGATTCAACAGTTCCAATGCTGGACATTTTAATACAAAAAGTTCTTAATTTGTTGCACTAACTAATCCAAAATACAATCACTTAATTTCATCCACTCACTGGCTAACTTTGCTTGTAGGCCTGAAGGCCCCGGTTTTGAAGTCTCCGATTTGGAAGACCCTGGGAGTGACAGTTTTGCTTTTGGCAGGTTAACTTTAGGGCTAAAACGAGCAGCCCACTCAAATTTGGAGGAACCACCAGTTTTGCTCTGCTCCTTTTCCCGACTGCTTCTGCGAGGGCTGGGGCTGGAGGCCTGAGCGGGAACGACGAGCCTTATTCTGATCTTTTCCTTGTTTTAGCCTGGCTCCCTGAGGCACAGCAGCAGAGACAGCAGCAGAAGAGGAGGATGATGTAGAGGCAGAGGAAGAAGAATCAGTGACAGTGCTACACCCAGCTTTGGCTGAGGTCGCTGATTTTGAAGCCAGCTTGGTTGGTTTAGCAGGCCTCTCTTCAGCACTGATCGAGTCAGCCACAGAATCACTGTTTACAGCAGAAGTAGTAGTTTCAATCTTTTTCCTTTTTTGAAAAGGGGAGGCACCAGCAGGCCCAGTCTGTTTTCTGCTCTGGGTCTTACTCGTTGATGCTGCTTGGGCAGTTCTTATCTGCTGATCTTGCACAGACTTCCTTTTCTTTGGGGACTTTGTTTGCACCTTGTGTTTTTGTGTTTCAGTAGGATTCTCTGAGGGTTGAAGTGCTTTGGGCCTTTTTGCAGAGCAGGTGGAGTTTGAACTGCTGTAATCAGGACTTGGACCACGTTTCACACCTCTCAAACTGCTTTTGGAACTGTCTCTTTTATGTTGTCCCGTTTTGGGTCTTTCTGACCTAATTCTATCTTCTTGCTGCGACACAGAAGCAACTGACGAAGAGCTACAGCTCCTGGAGTTCCTGAAAAGGCAACATAGAAAGATTTCATGTGCCTCTATGGCAATGGTTATACATACAATGCTAAACAGTCACCGAGCAGAAACTTGACAAGGGCTGTAGATTTTCAGAACAAGCATTTTGCAATAACTTTACTTCTAATTTTCAAATGCCAAGATCTTGACAAGCATGAAGCTGCCAAATTTGTGTGTGTATGACAAGACTGCAGCTAAGCCACTTGTACTGGATACGTTTCACAAGTGCATGTGATATGCAGTCATCTTTACTTGTACAATGTTGTGGAAAGCATGAAATAATGTTCCAAGCATCCAACTTCTTGGCAAGTAAGCAAGCTTCCTTCCATAATCCAGTTGAACTAAATGAAATGTCACTGAAGAACCCACAATAAGACATGTAAAATGGGCTTCCTTATTGGAACTTACTGTCCTGGAGTGGAGGTATACTGACTTAGCCATCCCAAGAAAATCTACATTAGACTGTACTAGCAGAGATGATTAGAGAAACAAATCCAGTAAACCAAGGGTTCAATTATGACCTGAAATTCTCTGAACAGGCAATGGTAAACCCAAATATCAGTTTAATTTTGCCATTAAGATTATCCAGATGTTGTTATACAGGTGCAGATGTTGAAGTCTGGCATTTACTGCAGCTTTAACCTGGAAAAATCAACTCCAATACTTGTTTAGAAATGGAAAATTCTGTCAAAACTAAAATGTTGACCATGTCAAGATGAGCAGAGAGTCAAACTGGAATCAGCCAATTCCAGAGCAAGGCAATTCCCTCGAGAGGGCAATAATGAAAAATCAATTCCTAATGGAGTAGAGACTCTGAAAAATTCCAGCTAAAATTGCCCCTTATTTCTTGCCAAGAAATTGTAGGCTGTGGTGGATATGTAGTCTCTCTGTTGTTTAATCTAATTGTTAAATTGCATCACAGCTGTTAATGTTTCAGTGGCTGCTGGTTGTGGTAGAGTGCTTGTAAAGGGGCATAAGTTTTGCTCAAATTCCCTACATGCAAATAACTTCCTCTCATTTAAAAGTGTTTTGTTCCTACCCCTCCCTTCAGGGCAGTCTTCTTCCCCAATTTACCTCTCACCACTTTGATATTCATGGATCCAACTCTGCTACATAGTGAGGGCAGGAACAAGTGACCTCTCAAAACTAAAACATGCAACGGGGTTCAATCTCCAAGTAAGGCAGCAGCAGGAGAAAGGAATCAGGAGCATAAATTAGCAGTAACTTGGGAAGTTTGGGATTTATAGATTGCACCAAAAAAAAGTCATGATTCTCCAGTTACCCTAAACAAAAAAGGAACCAGAGAACAGTTGCGTATCCTGCAGGCAGAGATTCCAATTAGTAGGGCGTTATGGAGGCCATATCATTTTCACTGCAGAGTATAAAATCCTACAAAAGCCACTTGCTCAATAAATTTGCTTTTGGAAGACTGATATGTCTTAAGGCATGTAGTTTAACCAATTTCTATCAAACATGGTCATGAAAATTTATACCGTTAAGCAAAATATCTTAATACCTTCGCGACACACGCCCTCTGGACTGCCCAGAGGTAGTGTCTGACTGCAATTTTGTTGCTTTAGCAGTTGGCCTACTTGGAATCGGCTTCTGTTTCCTTTCTTCCGATTGTGACCTATTGCAAGGGAAAACAAAGGGAAGGAAATCTAAAAACAATGCATCTCAATTCCTCACAGAAATATATTGCAATTAGGACATGGTATACAGCAGATTTCACAGCCCCATCCATGAAGAATTTCCAGAAGGTTAGGTTTTTGCCATCTTTACCAACTGTAATCCAAATGAAACGATAAAAATTCTGCACTTAGAATTAATCCCATTCAGTACCAGTAAAATCTTTAAAAAATGTTTATGAATGGAGCACTTGCCAACGTCAGACACCATCAAATACTCACAGATTAAACATAGGGTAAAGTTCCTACCATTCTTCCCAAACCTCAAGAGCACCTTTTACTTCACTAATTTGCCATTTTCCATTTCATTCATAGAGCATGTCTTAAAAATGCCCATTTAGTGTTAAATTAGGGCAGTTCTGTGGGCCTACTAGAAACGAGACTTACTACGCAAAGCTGACAGACAACTTTCATCCCAGCATGGGCTTGTCAGAATACAAAAGCACAAGATGGCAATTTTTAAGAAGTTTTAAAAATATGTATTCTACTTGCCTTCCTCCTGCTGCTTCGTCTTGTGGCTGGGCCCCGGCAGTGTTCCTCTGTGAACGTCGCAGTGACCCCCCTGTATTGTAATTAGGCCGGTTGGACATTGGCACCTCTCTCCTTAAGGGACATACCCTTTCTAGACACTATCATTCACTGAAACAAAACAGGTTTTAAAATCAGAATACAATAATTTGAAGTAGTTTAAATATTTACTAGTAGGTACAATGGTAATGCAATTATTTCATTGAAATTATCATTTACCAGCAGCAATAAATTTAGCATAATAGCTGCTGGTTTGATATAGCCAGGTTTTAAGATAATCTGAGCCCAACCCTTCATTCTGAACCCATCCCCTTCCTCATTAGGTACAGCAATTATTAATAGAGTTAGTATGATTGTTATTGATAGAATCTAATTAAACCTCCAGATAAAAATTATTAAGCATGGGAATCCACAACACTCCATTGGTTGAAGTTTTGCATCTTATAGCCAAGTATCTGGATTCACACTTCAGCTTTTCATAAACATAGGACACCAATTAGATCAGAGCCAAATTCACAAAAAAGCTTCAACTGCTCTAGTTCAGACAGCTGAAGGAAGGAGTTTTGTACCTTAAAAGTTGTACCGTGAAGGCCATACCAAAGGTAGATTTGTCAGCTGTGGCTCAGTGGGTAGCATCCTCACCCGAGTCAGAAGGTTGTGGGTTCAAGTCCCACTCCAGAGACTTGAGCACAAAATTCTAGGCGACACTCCAGTGCAGTACTGAGGGAGTGCTGCACTGTCGGAGGTGCCGTCTTTCGGATGAGACGTTAAACCGAGGCCCCGTCTGCTCTCAGGTGGACGTAAAAGATTCCATGGCACTATTTCGAAGAGGAGATGGGGAGTTCTCCCTGGTGCTCTGGCCAATATTTATCCCTCAACCAACATCACCTACAACAGATTATCTGGTCATTATCACATTGCTGTTTGTAGGAGCTTGCTGTGCATAAATTGGCTGCTGCGTTTCCTACATTGCAACTGTGACTACACTTCAAAAAGTACTCCATTGTCTGTAAAGCGCTTTGGGACGTTCGGTGGTTGTGAAAGGCGCTATACAAATGCAAGTCTTTCTTTCTTTAACCTGCTTCTTAATTCAACAAGTACCGTTTACATTAGCAATGGGCATTTCTATTGCCAGCTTGGTTCAATCGGCAGCATTCTGCTAGAGTCAGAAGGGTGCAGATTCAAGCCCCACTCCAAAGAATTAAGCACATAATCTAGGTTTACACTGAACGGTCAGAGGGACAGTCAGGAAAAATTAAACCGAGGCCCCGTTTGGCTGCTCAGGCAAAAATAATAGACCTCATGGCAGTATACAAAGATTACATAGGATATATGGCACAGAAACAGGCCATTCAGCCCATGCCGAAATAAGCCCAAAAGAGCAAGGGAGTGTTCCCAGTGTCCTGTCCAATATTTATCCTTCAAACCAACATCAAAACAGATTAACTGGTCATTTATCTTATTTCCTGTTTATGGGACCTATATCTGTGTACAAGTTAGTTGCCACGTTTGCCTATATAAGCATGAGTACATTTCAAAAGTGATGCATTGAGAACTTGAGCACATTATAAATAATGCAAGTGACTTAAATTTGAGTTCAGTTTTGAGCACAAAAGTACTAAAGTACTAGTCCTTCATTGAAATGATTCTAATTTGCTCCTTTACAAAATCAGTCAAGAAGCATACAGACCTAAAAAAAAACTTCCCTTTGAAATAAGCCCAAAAGAAAAGCAGTTATACATTGGCAAATATATTTTTCCTGCTCGGGCACAGTGACAAATGAGATACTATTTTATGCAAGAAGTCCCCCGAATGCCAAACAAGTCATCATGGTCACCACTGGGCATGAAAGCTGCTTGTTGTGCAAGTAGAAAGAGCAAAAATGTGTTTTCAGAAAATTCAACAAACCACAAGTTTAAATGGGTTAGATGAGAGTTAGTGGTTCTCAGATCTGGTAGGAGTAACCGAGCAAGGATGTACGTTTCCAACTTTTGAGGAACTCAACATATGTTAACCAAATTTTCCATAAGGGAAGGCGGTAAGCTGCAATTGTCTCTTAAAGAAGCATGTCAAGTGCTCGGCTCTCGCCCTGAAGTGTTAAAGGAATTATCCAGGCAACAAAGAAAACCTGTCATTTAGCATTATACAATTTCAGACCAAATACATTTGTTAATACAAAAATAGTATCTGCTATGCAAGTGTAAAACTGTTCAAATATCAATAATACAACCTGTATACAAGTTGCCAGATTCTGTGCTCAGCTGATCATAAAAACTTGTTTTTTTAGTCCAATAAGTAGTTATTCTTCATTGTCCTCTCTGTTGTAATCATATGTACAAGACACTCATTGCAAAACCTGCTTGGCATGCCACAAGGATAACCACCTGTCTTGTAGCAAAATATGCAATCATTTGTTCTGGAAGATTTCAATGAGATTCAACTCATTAACCCGTGTTAAGGAGCAGCTGGTTTATTTAGGATCAGAGGATTTACTCAAGTGAAATATACATCATCATTGCTCAGGTCATCAGCCAGGATATCCCACACACCCATGACGCATTGAGAACTCACTTTCAAATACAGGAATGAGCACCAGCCCCCGTTTAAAGTTTTGTAGAACAGCAAGTGCTGTTGGACCAGATAATCAGTGATTACAGATTTTTCAGAGGGCAAACCATATTGTTAAACTCGTTTGTTTTAAGTTGCACGTGATGACATCCATCCCCACTAATGAGGGAAAGAAAACAAAACGTTCCCACAATTCAACAATTCAGTCAAGACATTTGCAAGGCCATTATTTAATTAAGCCAATGGTTTTCTTTTGGTGTTGGACCTTGCAACCTGAACAACAAGCACAGACAATAGCCCCATGACCTACAAAAAGCACTGCTCTCCAACCTAGCTGCCACATCGAGGGTAATGAATTCAAGTTTTCTGGTTCTCAAACAATTATAGTATGGAGACTATGGAATCATTCCCTACAAACTGTACTGGTTTGAGTTTGGATTCAGTCAATTGATGAGGAAATTAGTTTTTTTAAACCTGCTGCATCACATTTACATAACCTTCACACCCATGCTTGGGTTGCTGGGTTATATATTTTTCTTAAAATATCAGCCATCTGAGGAAGGCAACCATTAAGTGACTACTTCCTAAATATTCAATATGGCTACTCCAAAGGAGAACTCATGTTGAGGGTCAAATACTTTGAAAGGAACCATCCTATTCCTATATAGAAGTTTAAAGTACAGCTGCATGTACTATGATTCCATTAGAGTATGGGAAACAACAAGGATAGGCATGTGGGATGAATATCCTCTGCTGTAAAGTTTCATGATTCACTGTGAATACATGGTTTGGATGAAAGAACCAAAGATAATACAAATAAGGGAATGCTGGGCCAATTGAAATTTTCAAGACAGATCTTTGTTGGGTAAGGGTACCAAGGGATATGGAGCAAAGGTGGGTAAATGGAGTTGAGGTACAGAACAGCCTTGATCTAATTGAATACATACATATACAGCTTTTTGAGAGTTAAGAATCCTAAAGGGCTGAGAGCTGAATGTTTACATGTTCCTATTTAAGCCCCGTCACAGGTGAGGGGCAGAGATCTCAAAACAAGAGAGGCACTTGTACTGTTCTTGGTCTAAGGGTATCTTCCCTGAAAAACAACTTCCTCTCCAAGAGCACAACTTTTCACAGAATCCCCACAGTACAGATAGAGGCCATTTCGGCCCATCGAGCCTGCACCGACACATATCCCACCCTATCCCTGTAACCCCACGTATTTATTCCCCCCTAACACTAAGGGTCAATTTATCATAGCCAAATCAACCCAACCCGCACATCTTTGGACTGTGGGAGGAAACCGGAGACACGGGGAGAACGTGCAAACTCCACACAGACAGTCACCCGAGGCCGGATTCGAACCCGGGTCCCTGGCGCTGTGAGGCAACAGTGCTAACCACTATGCCACCGTGTTGCCCATTTTTTAACTTTTGCTAAGAGAACTGTTAGCAAAAGGTTTCCTTCTAAAATTGCAGGAAAGTTCACGATAATTATGAATACAGCCATTTTGCCCATTTTAGTTAATCCAGTCAGAATTATCCTAAAGCAATGATTCCAGGGCTCATGATGAAATTCTGACTTGCTTTTTTTTTAAATTTTGGCAATCAGTTCAACATTCTATTGGCTTTGCTAATTGCCACTCTGCATAGGTTAAACATGTTAAGTGGCAATTAGAATTTCTAGATTTTTTCAACAACTTCATACCTACTTAAAACCATTCGTAGAAAACCATAGAAATCTTTCCTATGCGTAGGAATCTGCATTTGCGAGCATAAAATTTTATCTGCCACTGTTCTGCCCATTTATGTATTTTGTCCCCCTCGTTCTACAGTTAGAGTTCCTCTTTCCATTCCACTGCCTCATCTATTTTATCATCCACAAATCTGAACAATTTGCATTGGGTTTCTAAGTGCAAGCCATTGATACAAATTAGAAACAGCAGTGGTCCAAATAAGAGTTCCTTGGACACCCCAGTCAGTACTTTACCCCACCAGCCTAATGTGAACTTCTAACAAGTACCCAATGCGCTCTACCCTTCAGCTAATTTCTTATCCACACCCAAGTTTTATACCGAATCCCCACAGCTTTGTTTGTGAAATTTTGCCAAATACCACGCCTTCTGGATACAACATGTATTAGGCTTACTACAGTGCACTTGGGATGTCACTTCCTCAAGTCAAGAGGTTGGTCAGGTAGGATATTCCCCATATGAATCCAGGATGACTGCTGTTTACGGATTTACTCAAGTTTACTTTACACAGGACAGAATTAAGAAGAATGGGTCTGCAGTTACCCATTTGGTGGAAGCAGAGAAATCCTCCCAGTCTCCCTTTGCCATATAACAAGACCAGGTCACTACCACAAAACATTTAATCCTGGTCCCTGCTCATTTGCTAGTACTTGGGTAGAAGTGACACCAAGCTACGGTGCGGTTGGGGGCTGTAGGGCGCCAATGTTTAATACCTTTGGTAGTGTCCCTGCCCAGTATGTTTGAGATCTGGTACAAAGGATCCCCTGTCCAACAGTTCTGGACGAGAAGAAATTTCTCCAATTAAATATTGGGAAGACCGAAGCCATTGTTTTCAGTCCCCGCCACAAACTCTGTTCCCTAGCCACTGATTTCATCCCTCTCCCTAACATCTGTCTGAGGCTGAACCACACTGTTCGCAACCTGTCATATTTGACCCTGAAATGAGCTTCTGACCACATGTCTGCAGCATAACAAAGACCGCCTATTTCCAACTCTGTAATATCGCCCGTCTCCACCCTTGCCTCTGCTGCCGAAACCCTCATGCCTTTGTTACCTCTAGACTTGACTATTCCAACGCACTCCTGGCTGGCCTCTCACATTCCACCCTACGTAAACCTGAGGTCATCCAAAACTCGGCTGCCCGTGTCCTAACTCGCACCAAGTCCCGTTTGCCCATCACCCCTGTGCTTGCTGACCTACATTGACTCCCAGTTAAGCAGCGCCTCGATTTCAAAATTCTCATCCTTGTTTTCAAATCCCGCCATGGTCTCGCCCCTCCCTATCTCTAATCTCATTCAGCGCCACAACCACCCCCCCACGATATCTGTGCTCTTCTAATTCTTGAGCATCCCTAATTCTAATCGCTCAACCATTGGTGGTCGTGCCTTCTGTTGCCTAGGCCCCAAGCTCTGGAATTCCCTGCCTAAATCTCTGCACCTCGCTACCTCTCTTTCCTCCTTTAAGACGCTCCTTAAAACCTACCTCTTTGACTAAGCTTTTGATCACCTGCCCCAATTGCTCCGTATGTGGCTTGGTGTCAAATTTTGTGTCTTATAATACTCCTGTGCAGCGCATTAGGATGTTTTACTATGTTAAAGGCGCTATATAAATAAAAGTAGTTGTCATTTAGACTGCTGCTAAATTACACAAACTGGTCGTCACCTTGGAAGCTGCGTCTGAGATAGTTAATGTTCCGCTGGCATTTCTCACGTTGCTCTCCAACAAAAAAAATCCATTTAAGGGGATTCTGTCAATCGAGAAATCAGATGTCTTAAACCTGTGAAGTTAAGATAATCTGGGCTGCGGATCACATTCTTAATCTGAAGCATCCAATTGCAAACTAGCTCAAAATATTATAGCAAAATACTGCGGATGCTGGAAATCTGAAATAACAACAGAAAACTCTGGAAAAACTCAGCAGGCCAGGCAGCATCCGTGGAGAGAGAAAGAGAGTTAACGTTTCAGGTCGATGACCTTTCGTCAGAACTGTGAAGAGCCGGAAATCAAATAGATTTAAGGCCAGAGTAAAGCTGGGAAAAGGGGGAGGGGATAAAAGAACAAAGGGGGAGATGAAGAGACATTAAGAGATATGCAAGGCTAGAGGTGGTGTTAATGTGACAGATTAAGGCTGAAAGAAGTGTGAAATCTACTGGCAGAATGAAGGACAGCTGCCAGCTTCTAGGAGGGAAAAAAAGGTGGGGGGGGGCAAATAAAAGGGTGGAAAAAATAAAATATAAATGTGATTGGAGCTGAGGTTATGATCTAAAATTGTTGAACTCGATATTAAGTCCAGAGGGCTGTAGCGTGCCTAAACGAAAGATGAGGTGCTGTTCCTCGAGCTTACGCTGCGCTTCCGTGGAACAGTGTAATAGGCCGAGGACAGTGAGGTCAGAGTGGGAGTGAAGCGGTGAATTAAAGTGACAGGCCACCGGGAGCTCGGGGTCCCCCTTACGGACACAACGGAGGTGTTCCGCAAAGCGGTCACCCAATCTGCGTTTGGTCTCCCCAATGTAGAGGAGACCACATCGTGAGCAGCGAATACAGTATACTAAATTGCAGGAAGTACAAGTAAATCGCTGTTTCACCTGGAAGGGGTGTTTGGGGCCCTGGACAGTGGGAAGAGGGGAGGTGTAAGGGCATGTGTTGCATCTCCTGCGCGTGCACGGGAAGGTGCCAGGCGAAGGGGAAGGGGTGCTGGGGGTGGTAGAGGAGTGGACTAGGGTGTCGCGGAGGGAGCGGTCCCTGCGGAATGCTGAAAGGGGAGGTGAGGGGGAGATGTGTTTGGTGGTGGGATCACGCTGGAGGTGGCGGAAATGGCGGAGGATGATCCGTTGAATGTGGAGGCTGGTGGGGTGAAAGGTGAGGACAAGGGGAACCCTATCGTGGTTCCGGGAGGGAGGGGCAGGGGTGAGGGCAGAAGTGCGGGAGATAGAACGGACACGGTCGAGGGCCGTGTCGACCACGGTAGAGGGGAATCCTCGGTTGAGGAAAAAGGAAGACATGTTGGAAGCACTGGTATGGAAGGTGGCATCATCAGAGCAGATGCGGCGGAGTCGGAGAAACTGGGAGAATGGAATAGAGTCCTTACAGGAGGCGGGGTGGGAGGAAGTGTAGTCCAGGTAGCTGTGGGAGTCGGTGGGCTTGTAGTGAATGTTAGTCAATAACCTATCCCCAGAGATGGAGATGGAGAAGTCGAGGAAGGGAAGGGAAGAGTCGGAGATGGACCATGTGAAGGTGAGGGAAGGGTGGAAATTGGAAGCATAGTGAATGAAATGTTCTAGTTCAGGGCGAGAGCTCAAAATATTAGCCAGTTATGTACGTGCACAATTCCATCATTAATCTTCGTCCACTGAAATAGCACGTATAATCCAGTGGGTTTGGTAGCTCATCTACAGTTCTCATTTAAAGTATTCCAAGGCATGCATAAGCACCCCTCTTTCTTACTTCCTCCACAGGGTGTCAATATACTTGGCTCTTTTCCTAGATTATTCATAATATTTGTGCCATTAGATGTTTGCAGTGCAGGAGTCAGCCAATTAGCCTGCTACATCTGTTTAAAGCAATCCAAAACTAATCCTACTGTCTAGTGCTCTTCAAGGGGCTGCTTCTTGCTTAGCTGCAAATATTTATCCAATTTTCCCTTTCAAAAAAATTCAATGATCTCTCCCTCCACCATTACCCATGACATTACATGCTCTAATAACCCTCTGGAAAAAGAAACTTCTCCTAACCCCTCTCTTCTAGGGACAATTTTGTATTAATGCCCCTTGTTCAACTCCCTAACCAGAGAAAATATTTCTCTATTTACCATTGAAAACCTTTCATGAATTTTAAAAACCTTCTGAAATCTCCTCTTAGCCTTCTTTGCTCCCGTGAAATAATCCCAGTATTTCAAGTCTCTCCTCATAACTATAGTTTCTCCATCCACTACACCATGTACTGTAACGTACTTCCGATAATGAGTCAAAAATGCACAGCATACTGTGACCCATCACGTGTGCTGTATAAAATCATTACTTCTTCACTCTTGTATTCTATACCCCTATTAGCAAAACCCCAAATTCTATTGACCTTTCTACTGTCACTGTCAGGGGAATTATGTATTTGAACAGTAGGTATCTGTTCATCCACACCCTTCAGGTGACTTTCCATTAAATGTATACTCCCAACATATGTTCCCTCACTTGTGCACATTAAGTTGCATTTGTCACTTGTCTGTTCATTCTGGTAACTTATCCTCCTGAAGTCTTTTACCTTCCTCATTGTCTGCCAAACTTGCTCATTTCAGCAAATTGCATGCACACGCACACACTTGAATTTTTCCAAACAAGCCTCGTTGGGCATCAAGTACTTTCTGAAAATCCATCTACACGACACCTATTGCGTTTGTGATCTATCCAGTCTATCATGTCAACCTTTTCTTTAACTCATTCATCTTTCTATTTTGCACTGACCCACCAGAATATCCTCATGCTGTAGCACTGAGAGAATCTTTCATCAACAGTGCCACCCTAACAAATGCCACCCCGACCTCTCCTAAAAATACCAAGAATATTAACTTCCCAGTTCTGCCCAAAATTAAGCCACCTCTGAAAGTGTGGAAATTATGAAGAACCTGTATAAAACACTGGTTCGGCCCCAACTGGTGTACTGTGTCCAATTCTGGGCACCACACTTTAGGAACGATGTGAAGGCCTTAGAGAGGGTGTAGAAGAGATTTACGAGAATGATTCCAGGAATGAGAGACTTCAATTACATTGATAGACTGGAGAAACTGGGGTTGTTCTCCTTGGAGCAGAGAAGATTGAGAGCAGATTTGATAGGTGTTCAAAATCATGAGGGGTCTGGACAGAGTAGATAGAAAGAAACTGTTCCATTGGCAGAAGGGTAGAGAACCAGAGGACACAGATTTAAGGTGATTGGCAAAAGAACCAAAGGCGACGCAAGAAAAAACTTTACGCAGTGAGTGGTTACGATCTGGAATGCACTGCCTGAAATGGTGGTGGAGGCAGATTCAATCATCTCTTTCAAAAGGGAGTTGGGTAAGTATCTGAAGGAAAAAGTTTGCAGTGCTACAGGGAAAGGGCAGGGGAGTGGGACTAGCTGAGGTGCTCTTGGAGAGCCGGCACCGGCTCGATGGGCCGAATGGCCACCTTCCTTGCTGTAACCATTTTATGATTCTATCCCTCCAGTTATTAATGCTTCCAGCTCAATTTTTTTTTAATGATTTGTGCATTCATATACATACCAATCCTCTCAATTTTTGGAACACTATTAGGGAACCAGGGAAAAGATTAAAATTCATTCTTTTAATACGTTGCCCTTTCTCCTAAGTATTTTTAAACTCACTACGTCGCTAATTTCTTTACCTTTCTCCAATAGTATTTTGTCAATACTTATTTTAGCTAAGACTTGTTTCAATTTCAATAACTTAGTCCTACCTTCCATTAGTCTGAAACCTCCTGACATATTAGTTTAAAATCCTCCCCCACTGCTCTGTCCACACTCTCCACAAAGACACTGGTACAGTATGCGGTCATGTTTTTCAATCTAGTGTCTAACTTCTTAAATCCCATCTGCAGTCCTTGAATTATTGGCTCCAATCTAGACCACAACGTTTGACTGCTCTTCCTCTAATTCCAAGTTTTTTCCCCATGTGCTCAGCTCTGTCCTTTTGCCTGGTATCAGACAAGCAATATACTAGTCAGGATTCCCAGTCACTACTGCAAAAAAGGTCATCTATACCCCCGACTACAGAATTGCCCACTACAACTCATCTCAAATCTACCTGCCTCTCACCAAGTTGGGTAGTTTCTTGCTCAACAGTTCACAACATTGCTCAGAACCACGCTCCTCTAAGTTCCAGTAACAAGGGTCCCATGTACCAGAGTCTGGTCTCATTGCTACCCCTGCAGATGGTCATCTACTTGTCTGTGAAGAGCCAACGGATTTTCAATAATTAAGTATAGCCACTGGGAAACCATCAGCTCTGGATTAATGCAGGAAAATTGAGAAAACTCTTTGCATGTCATTGTGGTAACATCCCAAAAAGAATGGGAAGCAGCAACACGGTGGCATAGTGGTTAGCACTGGTGCCTCACAGCGCCAGGGACCCGGGTTCGAATCTGACCTCAGGTGACTGTGTGTGGAGTTTGCACATTCTCCCCGTGTCTGCGTGGGTTTCCTCCGGGTGCTCCGGTTTCCTCCCACAGTCCAAAAATGTGCGGGTTAGGTTGATTTGGCTATGATAAATTGACCCTTAGTGTTAGGGGGGGGATTAAATATGGGGGGTTATGGGGATAGGATGGGATATGTTAGGGAGAATTAAATACGTGTGGTTACGGGGGTAGGGTGGGATATGTGTACTGTGGGGATTAAAGCAGGGACAGGGTACTGGATTTGAATGATCAGCCATGATCGTATTGAATGGTGGAGCAGGCTTGACGGGCTGAATGGCCTACTCCTGCTCCTAGATTCTATGTTTCTATGTTTCTAAAATGTGGATGGCAAGGGAAAGCCTCCAAAATCCAGATTCCTAACTTCTAGGAGAATTGTAGAGTGTTAACACCAAGGCTGACTGCAATGCAAGAATTTTCAAATAACAGTCTTGAACTACATGAGATGGGACAAATACATCCATCATAATCACAATGAGTAAATAATCATCTTGCCTTCCAACTGAGATTTCTGATAATCACTTGCCTGAGCTGAAACTGATTTACAAGTAGAAGGACCCAAGTACAACCTACTGATACATTGACTTCAGCAATAGCATCCCAAGACTAGAATACCAATATATCAGATCTAATTGCTGATAAGCAGGGCAATTTTAAATTGGAGCTAAAAAAGACATAAATCGAGTTGCCAGGGTGCAAAGGATAACCTTGTTCATCGAGTCACCAGCCAAAACTCTTGCTAGATTGACGCCATTATCTGCCAATGATTGAAAATATTGCTAGAACAGAAAATGGTTATGGAAGTCAAGGAAGTTCAAGATAACTCTCCCAACCCTCGAAGGATGCAGAATCTGATTTAGTCCAAGTTGGCTTCAAATTGTAGCAAGAGAACCCGCCAGAAATTGATTCCCTAAACCTGCTTAGAATGCAAATTGCATTCAGAAACCTCAACAGTGGGTAAAGTTAAACATGCCTACTGGATTATGTTCTAGCATTTTAAAACATGCCTGAACATTTAAATAAATATTTCATAATTCTCAACACATACATTCCAGAGAAATAAACACTCCACAGGAAGTGATTCATCCGTGGCTAACGAGAGAGAGTTTTTTTTTTAAATTCATTCATGGGATGTGGACGTCGCTGACAAGGCCAGCATTTATTGCACATCCTTAATTGCCCTCGAGAATGTGGTGAGCCGCCTTCTTAAACCGCTGCAGTCCATGTGGTGAAGGTACTCCCACAGTGCTGTTAGGGAGAGTTTTCCAGGATTTTGACCCAGCGACAATGAAGGATCAGCGATATACTTCCAAGTCAGGATGAGGTGCGACTTGGAGGGGAACTTGGAGGTGGTGTTCCCATGTGCCGCCAAAGAAGCCTTGGCGAGTTGCTGCAGTGCATCTTGTAGATAGTACACACTGCAGCCACGGTACACCGGTGGTGGAGGGAGTGAATGTTGAAGGTGGTGGATGGGATGCCAATCAATCGGGCTGCTTTGTCCTGGATGGTGTCGAGCTTCTTGAGTGTTGTTGGAGCTGCACTCATCCAGGCAAGTGGAGAGTATTCCATCACACTCCTTACTTGTGCCTTGTAGATGGTGGAAAGGCTTTTGGGAGTCAGGAGGGGAGACACTCGCCACAGAATACCCAGCCTCTGACCTGCTCTTGTTGCCACAGTATTTACGCGGTTGGTCCAGTTAAGTTTCTGGTCAATGGTGACCCCCCCCCCCCCAGGATATTGATGGTGGGGATTCGGCAATGGTAACGCCGTTGAATGTCAAGGGGCGGTGGTTAGACTCTCGCTTGTTGGAGAGGTTAAGGATAGTATTAGATTAAGAGGCTTATAATGTTTCCAAGAAGAGTAGTAAGCCTGAGGATTGGGAGTTTTAGAAACCAGCAATGGATGACCAAAAGTTGATAGAACGAGAAAATAGAATGAGAGCAAGCTAGCAAGAAATATAACAGATTGCACGAGCTTCTACAAGTATGTAAGGAAGAATGGCAAAAGTAAACGTGGGACCCTTAGAGGCTGAGACAGGAGAATATATAATGGAGGGATTAAGGAAATGGCAGAGACGTTAAAATATTTTATATCTGTTTTCACTGTAGAAGACAAAAAACATACCAGAAATGGGGAACCAAGGGTCCAATGAGAGTGAGGAACTTAAAGTAATTATTAGCAAGATATACGCAAGAACATAAGAAATAGGAGCAGGAATAGGCCACTTGGCCCGAGCCTTCTCCGCCATTCAATAAGATCACGGCTGATCTTGGGCTCAAAGCCACTTCCCTGCCCGCTCCCCATAACCCTTCACTCCCTTATCTTGCAAAAATCTGTTTATCTTCACCTTAAATGTATTTAATGACCCAGCCTCCACGGCAGAGAATTCCATACATTTACGACCCTCAGAAGAAATTCCTCCTCATCTCAGTTCTAAAAGGGCGACCCTTTATTCTGAAACTATGCCCCCGAGTTCTAGATTTCCCCACGAGGGGAAACACCCTCTCTGCATCTACTTGTCAAGCCCCCTCAGTATCATATGTTTCAATAAGATCACCCCTCATTCTTCTACATTCCAATGGGTGTAGGCCCAACCTGCTCAACCTTTCTTCATAAGTCAACCCCCTCATCTCTGGAATTAACCTAGTGAATTGTCTCTGAACTGCCTCCAATGCAAGTATATCCTTCCTCAAATAAAGGAGACCAAAATCATTAGGCAGAGTCAACAGGGTTTTATGAAAAGGAAATTATGTTTGACAAATCTATTAGTTTGAGGATGTAACTAGCAAGGTAGATAAAGGGAAACCAGTGGATGTAGTATATTTGGATTTTCAAAAGGCATTTGATAGTGCCACACAACGGTTATTACACAAGATAAGGGCTCATGGGGTTGGGGGTAATATATTAGCATGGATAGAGAATTGTTTAAAGGACAGAAAACAGTAGGAATAAACGGGTCATTTTCAGGTTGGCAGGCTGTTACTAGTGTGCTGCTGCAAGAATCAGTGCTAGGGTCTCCACTATTTACAATCTATATAATAAATGACTTGGATGAAGAAACCCAAGTATACAAGTTTTCTGATAAAAAGCTAGGTGGAAAAGTAAGCTGTGGGCAGGACAAAGTCTGCAAAGAGTTATGAGAGAGTGGGCAAGGTGGTGAAAGATGGAGTATAATGTGGGGAAATGTGAGATTATTCACTTTGGTAGGAAGAATAGAAAAACAGAATATTTTTTAAATGGTGAGAAACTATTTAATGTTGGTGTTCGGAGGGAAATTATATGTTGGCCTTTTATTGCAAAGGGGTTGGAGTACCAGAGTAAGGAAGTCTTGCTGCAATTATACCACACTTGGAGTAGTGTGTGCAGTTTTGGACTCCGTACCAAAGGAAGGATATACTTGCCTTAGAGGGGGGTGCAACGAAGGTTTACTAGATTGATCCCTGGGATGAGAGGGTCGCCCTATGAGGAAAGATTGAGTAGAATGGGCCTATACTCTGGAGTTAAGAATGAGAGGTGATCTCATTGAAACATAAGATTCTGAGGGGGCTTGACAGGGTAGATGCCGAGAGGCTGTTTCCCCTGGTTGGACAGTCTAGAACTAGGGTGCATAATCTCAGGATAAGAGGTCATTTGGGACTGATAGGAGTAGAAATTTCTTCACTCAGAGGGTTGTGAAGCTTTGGAATTCTCTTTCCCACAGGGCTGTGGAAGCTCAGTGGTTGAGTATATTCAAGCCAGAGATCGATAGATTTTTGGACTTGAGGGGAATCAAGGGATATGGGTATCGGGTGGGAAAGTGGAGTTGAGGTCAAAGATGATCGTATTGAATGATGGAGCATGCCCGAGGGGCCGTATAGCCTACTCCTACTTAGGTTATTATAATTGGGGCTCTCAAATACTATTTATGCTCACAGAAACAAGACAGTTTCCTATGAATTGAAACTTAAAAAGCTTGTGCATGTAGTCAATGAAATAGGTTTAACAATTATCCTTTTACCTATTTATTTCACATTGGAAGATCTGAGTTGCCCACTATTTGCTACTGATCATTTTAATAGTTGGAAAAACAGCATGACCATATTGTTCAGACTAAAAGCTGAAAAAAATTACAAGACAAATTTGTATAGAAGAAAATCAGCAGATTAACACTCTAAACTTAGATACGCCAAAACATTTTCTTGAACCAATACATTAAAATTCTCAATCCTTTTCCAGTTTTTAACTGAATCTTGCATGAATAGAACATGGGTGCTAGAGTTTTGCCTCACCTTTGTAATGGAACAAGAGTAAACTCAAGAATAGGGAAAGCTAACAGCCAAATATTCCTCCATGCAATTTCTGACACCAGATCAAGACTGCCTTTTTACAATAGGCAAGTGTGAAGAAATCCCAGAGTCTCCCAAACCACTGATCAAAATTACTACTTTTGTCCAAGTAGATGGCAATGGACAGAACCACATCCTTGCTGTCTGAATTTTACTAGCTTATTCAAATATTCTTTTGGTAAGATACCCCTTTTTAAGGCCTGTGGTCGCAAGACAATAAGGTCCTGTTCACCCCCAGCCAGTATTGTATGTTTACTTTGTCCTTCACTTTTGGGGTTGTGGTTAAAGAGAATGCTTCTAGCCAAAGCATTTTAACATCCAAACATTGGCTTAACTAAAAATCACATGAATAGATAACATTTTATAACTAGACACAGCTCTTATCCAGTGTCCACTGCAACTTTCCTTCAAATTTGGGACCGACCAAGCACCAACTTTAATGTTTAAGAGAAAGTAAGCAGTAATCATAGGTACTTATTAGAATGGCTGAATGACAGGATGTGCAACTTTTAAACCTTGTTGGCATCAGTGCTGAGGAGTTGATCATTGAAGGGACGAACCAAAAAAATGCTGCTTCAGATCGTATCTTGACAAAAGGGACTAAATTAAAAACATTGTCCAAAGGAAGTATCAACACCAAAAGTGGCAAAGAAAAAGTTGCAGAAACTCAAGGATTTTCAAAGACTGTAAAATAATCATCAAGGACTAAAACAAAATAAATTGGAGAAAAAAGATGCCATCCTTACTATTCAGCACAGGCTGGAAATTGCAAAGTCTTCCTGGAGAGCTATTCCTTTTATTTTCCAATTAGATGGCATCTATATATTGAAGTTGAACAAATGAGCAAAAATTAACTCTTGAACAAATCCCTTTACCATCAATAGCGCAAACTCAGGAGAATCACGCAATAGTGCTTACCTACTGTGCATTCTGCACTTACACGTACAAAGCTACAGATAGGCAAATAAATAATATATAAACAAACTTTTATACAAATGGACCAGGACACCCATATTGCCAAAAAGGTCCAGTTTCATAACTAATCTGGTACATTGTGAAGTGGAATTGCAAGTTCAACTCAAGTCAGCAAAAATAGGCATGTTATTCAATATTTCAGCAACTGATTACCAGCAAAAATTACAGATGCCAGAGTAAATTTTAGGGCTCTGAAATCAAGTTCCAATCAGACATGTGATTACTTCAAAACCTACACCAAAGTAGTCCAGTATTAAGATTTCTAAAGCTGTAAAGCTAATTAGAACAAATTGAGATGTCATCAATCTCCACTGGGGTTCTTCCCAGATTGATTAAATGAAGATTGATGTCAAGTTAATTTATAATAGCACTTTTATTGTTAAAAACTTAACTGAGCCTTGAAAGGTGAAGCTGACTACTTGGTGACACAGTAGTTTTGAAACATTTAGCTATTATTAAAACATCCACATATATACTGAAATATATCAAAGTACAGGAAACTCTTATTAACCGGCACCGACGGGACCGGCGTGGTGCCGGTTAATCAAAAAGTCCGGATAACGGAGAGTTATATCTCCCAACGTACGAGAGCCCCGTACACATTGACATGCGCCTGCATTCGGAGCTCTGTCTCCCCGGGGACCGCCAGCTGACCATCTGTCGTGTCCGCTGCCTACCTGGGCTGCACATTCCCCTCCCAATCTACACGCTCCGATACAAGGCAAACGCCTCGGGGTTTTTTTTTAAAGTTAATTTTAAACGAGAGATGAAGGAAAACCCCGGTTACCTACTCAAGAATTTTGCCGGTTAAGAGAGATTTCCGGATATTTGGGTGCCGGTTAATAAAGAGTTTCCTGTAGTCGCAGTGTGTCCATTTTAGACTCAAATGGGGGCAAATTTAACTGCAGCAAAATCCCACCATTGCATAAATGAAACCTCTGGTCTCAAGAAAGACAAATCATATCAATCGCTCAATCCCCATTTGTTTCAGAAGTTTGTTGCTGTTCTTCTGTACACTCCATCTTAAATTCACTTTCTTATACTGGAACAGTAATTTCCCAATGACCTGATGTAGATCAATAAACCTATTGTAATGACATCACAATCCTCTGTGCAAGTGAGTTTTAGTGCACAAGACACATTAAAGTACACACAGTTGCTGCTGGCACCAAGTCTTTTCTATTAATGAGGCTGGATAACTTCTATTTCCCTGATAGACATCAACTCAGTCCATCAGACAAGCACAAGGAGGAGTTAACAATTCTCAGACCACAAGAGAAAATAGCAAGATCATGCTTCTTAGGAAAAGTGGCAAAGATGTTGAAGACCACTACACAAATACATGTACTTCAGTAAATCCATAACTGACATAATTGATCTTAGTATCTGTTGAGCTTGGGAAGATACAATGTTCCCTTCTGCTCAGACCAGATCCTCTTATGGACTTATAGAACTACAGAAGTTTGTAGCACAGGAGGCATCCATTCAGCCCATTTTAGGCTGGTTCTTTTGTAGAGCAAACAAAAACTAATTCCACTGCCCTGTGCTCTCCCCATAGCATTGTATCCTCCTCTAGTTCAAATATTTATACAATTGTCCCTTGAAAGATGCAATGGTCTCTACATCATCCACTCCCTGTAGGAAAGCTTCTCTGCTTCCAGTAGCAATGGTCCCAGCATCCCACATTTCTCCTAATCACTATAATTTTCCAACCCTGGCATCATCCTGGAGAATCTATCCAGTATGCACTCGTGTGACTTTAATGTCCTTTTTAAAACAGGACACCCAAAGCTAGGTCTCCCTGAAGACTTTCAGTATATCTCCTTCGCTTCCATGATAACAGAGATATGTTGAATCTTCACCTTAGAGATGGTAGCTGTTACCACCGAAGCAGCTTTTGATGGAAACTGGAGGGCTGATGTCACACCAGTACAGTGTACACATGTACAGTGGTATGTACCTGGTACTGGAAATTCACTTTTTATGCCCAACCAAAAAGATACTTTCTGCAAGATTTCTCACTCCAAATGCAGAAGACTGTACCTTTGTGGTTTAGTTGATTTTCAGCTGAGTGTTTTAAACTTTCTTTTAAACCAAAGGTATCAAATAACCAGCTATATCAGATGGGGTGAAATCTCCTCCACTTGTAGTCTACCCTGGCTGTCATTAAGAAGTTGATACAGGAGTATCCCTAGTTGGTCATCTGCACTAGTTTCTAGCAGGGTTCCAGTAAGTCTGAATAGGTGAGTTTAGGCTGGGGAGAGAAATCAGTGCTCTTATTTTAAAAGGGCCGAGTTCGGATAACAGCTCTAATGGTCTGCTGAGTTTTAGATAAGAGTAATGTTCCTCAAATTTTCTGTACCAATTTAGTTTGCGCACACATGCCCCAAACACTAACATTACAAATATCAGTTGAGCTGAAACGTTAACTGTTCCTCTCTCCACAGATGCTGCCTGATCTGCTCGTCTATACTCGTTCACTACGAGCTTAACTCCCTTGTATTTCACATCACAAATTAGTTCTTGCTCTGCAAAATCTGTCAGCGCCATTAATTCTAAAATATATTGAGCAGCAAGCAAATCACACCATTTCGTTACCTCTCAATCTGAAAACTTTGACCAGATTGAATAATTAGACCTCAACCTCACAAATGTGACCAAATGATTTTTTTTTTTTTAATTTAAAAATTTACCTGGTTTGAATAATGTGGTCAATGGCAGTTATTCAAATAGAAGCATGTTTTAAAAAAGCAAATGATTGTTTTGAACTACACAAATAAGGTGTGGAAGTACAAGTTTCTGATAGCTTATAATTGTTTGCTGGTCTAATAATGATGTAATTGTATTATAGTAAGCACCACCCCATAGAGCTTACAAACTATAACCTTCAACAGTACAATTCAGCACCAAGGCACACAGAACTGCAGGTCCCAGGCTTGATTGCTGGTCTGTGCAGCATGAACTCAAACAAGATAACAGCTAAACACAAATAGATCACAGCTGGGAAGGACAAAATTCATCCTTAGTTCCTGCTCTTGACTACAATCGTAGTGACTAAAGTACATGCATACAGATATGGGGGGGGGGGGGGGGGGGGGGGAGGGAATGTCAAGATCAAGCTCAGCTGCGATCACCTTCATAATCAAACAGCCCACATGGGTCACATGAAGAATGGCCATTTAGAGGAGATACATTTGAAATCGCTCCACGAAACATTTGAAATCGCTCCACGAAACATTTAACAACTATTCACATCTCCTACTGGCATTATATTGCCATTTAGAGTGTTTCAATAAAAATTAAAGCAGATAGACGGCACATCCAGATAGGTAACTTCTGGCAGGTGTAGTAACCTGCGTGTGTACACCATACAACCCTTTCTCCAATTGCAGCTCAGAGCACACAAGCACAGAATTTGCACTTGTAGGCAAACTACAGGCCCCGAGCTCAACATTGGAAAACAGCACTGCTGTTCATCTGACAAAAGGTCATCAATCCTATCTTCTCCACAGATGCAACCTGACCAGAGTATTTCCAGCATTTTCTCTGTTAACTTCAGATTTCCAGCATCTGCAGATTTTGCTTTTGCTGTCCTTCTCCACTGTTTTGTAGAATGCAAGCTATTTTATAAACAATTGCAGTCCACTCCCAGGGGCCTTCACATCCCCACAAGGACTTCATTTGGCACTCACTACTGCACAATGTTACCATTTATATTCAGCCCACTCGTCTAACCAGGTGGTAGTGATGGTGGTGCTGCAAGCATCTCTCCACCCATTTTGCAAATGCTGGGGCTGGCACAATTTAGGCCCCAGTATCTCAATGCTCTAAAGCAGGATGTGGCAGATTCTGCACAAGGATGGGACAGCCAGTTGGAAAATACCAAATTGCAAGAGCTTCAGTCGGTCATTAAATGGGACAGAACAGTTCGCAGCACCATTGCCCTATTCACAGACACAACCTGCACTGCACTCTTCAAATCAATCACTGATACATATAGCAGTTGGGAGAAAGCAGTCATCGGGTATCACTCGAATCTATTAAGGACGTGGTAACAGGGCACTTAGAAAATAATAGGATTGGGCAGAGTCAACACGGATTTATGAAAGGGAGATCGTGTTTGACGAATGAGTTTTTTGAGGTTATAACTAGCAGAATAGATAAGGCGGAACCAGTGGATGTGTTGTACTTGGATTTTCAGAAGGCATTCGATAAGGTGCCACACGAGATTATTAAACAAAATTAGGGCTCATGGGATTGGGGGCAATATACTAGCATGGATTGAGGATTGCTTAATGGACAGAAAATAGAGAGTAGGAATAAATAGATCATTTTCGGGTTGGCAGACTGTAACTAGTGGGGTACAAGGATCAGTGCTTGGGCCCCAGCTATTCACAATCTACATCAATGATTTGGATGAGGGAACCAAATGTAATATATCTAGGTTTGCTGATGATACAAAGCTAGGTGGGAATGCAAGTTGTGAGGAGGATGCAAAGGGGATATAGACAAGCTCAGTGAGTGGGCAAGAACATGGCAAATGGAATATAATGGAGAAATGTGAAGTTATCCACTTTGGTAGGAAAAATAGAAAAGCAGAGTATTTTTTTTTTTATAAATGGAGAGAGATTGGGAAATGTTGGTATTCAGAGGGACCTGGGTGTCCTTGTGCATGAATCACAAAGTTAACATGCAGGTACAGCAAGCAATTAGAAGAACAAATGGTATGTTGGCCTTTATTACAAGAGGATTTGAGTAGAACAGTAAAGACGTCTTATTGCAATTATATAGGGACCTGGTGAGACCACACCTGGAGTAGTGTACAGTCGTGTTCTCCTTACCCAAGGAAGGATATACTTGCCATAGAGGGAGCACAACGAAGGTCCACCAGACTGATTCCTGGTAGCTTGGGGGGGGGGGGGGGGGGGGGAGGGAGAAGAGGAATTGTCCTATGAGAGATTGAGTAGACTAGGTCTATATTGCCTAGAGTTTAGAACAATGAGAGGTGATCTCATTGAAACAAACAAAATTCTTACAGGGCTTGACAGGGTAGATGCTGGGAGGATGTTGCCCCTAGCTGGGGAGTCTTGAACCAGGGGTCACAGTCTCAGAATAAGGGGTCGGCCATTTAGGACTGAGATGAGAAGACATTTCTTCACTCAGAGGGTGGTGAATCTTTGGAATTCTCTACCCCAGAGAGCTGTGGAGGCTCAGTCATTGAGTATATTCAAGACAGAGATCGACAGATTTTTGGATATTAAGGGAATCAAGGGATATGGGGATAGTGCAGGAAAGTGGAGTTGAGGTAGAAGATCAGCCATGATCGTATATTGAATGGCAGAGCAGGCTCGAGGGGCCAATTGGCCTACTCCTGCTCCTATTTATGTTCTTATGGCTTTTCATATCTGACACAATTCAGCAGCTGGCCTATTAGGTTGCTCGTATCAGCTGTTCTGATACAAAGCTGTAAACAAAAAAAATTGCAACCCAGAAAGGCCACATTCTGGTATTTGCCATACCAGCAGTATTAAACTGGAAAAAAATTCAGTAATAGTGCTGCAATTAGAAACAGGGCTCCTTCTCTAATATCAGCCTATCAATTTCAACGTGAGCATATTTTAACTTCCAAAAAATATGCTTCAGCAGGAGAACCTGCCATGAGCGAATTAAATGCCTCCACCATGTGACTTCAAAAACAGTGTTCAAGAAAAAAAAAACACATCGGCTGGGCTTTATCAGTCACCTTTAAAGATGACCCTGAAAGATACAACCTCATTTCCCAGTGTCCCTGTGGTTCTTGCAGAACAAACTAATTGAAGTAACATTGCGTTTCAGTATTTAGCCTTGGAAAGCATCAAAAGGGATGAGCCGTGTCACTGTGTGCCAACTGGTTATATGAATTAAATTGAAAACAAAGCTGCAAATAATTTTGCATTATTATACCTGAGTGCAGAGGCCAAATAGAAGGACCTTTACAGCTCATGTCGTATTTGAACTGGAAGGGCTTCTCGTAATTAAGTGAAAAAAATTTCAATTTGTAGCACTGATATCCTTTAGCATAATCTTAAATTGCAAAACTACACCTACCTACAAATATTTCCAGCCACCTGCAAATATGGCAGGAATTCAGAAGTATCCAATTGAAGTAGAGAATGGATGTATCAAGTTTCCAAAAAAATTAAGGGGCCCCACAAATGTATTGTCTTTGAAAATCATAGGTAGGTCTTTTCACATCAACTCAGAAAAACATCAAAGTTGCAGGTAGCCCATACAATTGCTCCAAACCAATTTTTAAGAGCAGGTTGCTCCAGGAATGGAGCAAATGTTTAAATGCTACAGGGGAAACAATACCACTTGAAAGCATGAAATGCTCTTCTCATTGACTGGTGCCCAGTTCCATGGAGAAGACCCTCAATCTTAAGCATAGTTAAAAATAGTGAGTAGACAACACTGCTTTGGTATTGCAACGGCCGATTTAATTTTAACATTTTAATCTCATTAACCATCCCTCTGCCATCTCCAAAAGGAGGATCATAATCTTACGACAGCCATTGTTCTCATTCCATATCTTTGGAGCCAAGGCCCTTAAGCATTTTTAAAACCAACAGACTGGACAGCAAAGTTAACAACTGGGCACTAGTCAGGCCCCACAAACATCAGGTTTGTAACTAAAGACAACGAATCAAAAAGAAGTCAACTAGCCGTGTGATAAGATGTCAAAGTTTGCTTTGCTGGGACTGAGAACCTAATAAAAGTGGTCCCAGTCCCTGCAATAAGTTTCACCAAAATGAAAGATATATTATCTTTAACCAATTAAAATCTTCAACATGGGAGCAGAGAAAGAACATGTAGATAATGTGGGGTCATTATACAGTGAAGTGACACAAGATATCCATGCACTCAGACCTACATGTGGCAAATAAGCTTATATCCGTCAAAAATGGGACTAGGCCAGCAAGACCATTAGATGGGAATGTTTACATTTGGTACATTAGTAGAATATATCATATTTACTCATTGATGTAGCTCATCAGTCTGAACCTAGTAAAACAAAATCTCTGCTCCAATCACAACGTTTCTTCCAAATGACAACCTCAACAGGTCAGAGGTTTCCAAACTTTTTGGGGGGGGGGGGGGGGGGGGGTGCAGACAAGGATATTGGGGACGCATGATGAAGGCAGGCTGGCTAAGGAGAAGAACCACCGACGCAACCAGAGGAGGTGTCACAGTATGAATTCCTTAAAGTTTTAAAGCAGCTGGGCAAAGTTAAGTTTATATTCAAAGAAAAAGTATACACTGCTGCAGCCTTGCATAAGGTGATCACAGCACATGATGTTTGAATTCCTGATTTCTAAAAGTGGAAGTTAGACCATTCAGAGCTGCTTCTGCTGCACATTAATCAGTTACTATGCACCAGAATCGACTCCAATTAGTTCAACTTCCACATTTATAAAATCAGCAGGAATTCAAACATCCTGTGCTGCAAGACAATGTAACTACGTTCCTGACATTGTTTTGTTATTATAGACTAAAAAATGTCAGTCCAAGAAGTTAAATATGTAATTCTGGACATCTCCGCTTTGCATAAATTTCAGCAAATATTTTCCCGAAAGAGGCCAATGTATTTCAGGATTTCACCTGGGTTTGAAATCGGTTTTCAGAGGACTGTAGAAAAGGTCAAGATTGTAGGGAGTCTAAAGGAGAATTTGATCAACGGTGCTGGTGACTCGGTTTTGAGAAACAATTTTAAAGTTACGTATCTTGATCAGTTCTGGCTCCCAATTCAAAAAAAAGTTCCGAGTTGTCCCAAAGAGCTGTTGATAACTTTGCCTCAAGTTGTGTGTCAAGTGGGATAAAACAAGTATAGAAGCTGGTTGAATGCAGGGACAGATTTGCTGTTGAAACTCTCCAAAATCAAGCCAAGATTCCACAAATTGTGCGCTAGCAAACAGGCTCATCCTTCGAGACAAGGGCAAGTCATTTTATTCAGTTGTATAGTACTGCTACTATTTATGTTGCTTTCTGTCTTAAGCAATGCTATTTATATTAACAGAGGAACAAAAACCTTGTTCTATGCAAAAATATATGGGAGCTTAAACTGCCAGTAGCACAAAATGGACCAGTGAATTGGCAGCCCATTTTACACCAAGCCCGACCATGGACTTCAATGAAAAAGAAAAAAAAAAAAATTCGGGTATGGTGTAAAAAAGGCTGCCGATTCGCTTTTCACCGTTTCGCGCAACTGGCAAAGACTATTTCCACCCCCACTGTTTGAGGTGTTGTGCATGGTACCCGACTCTCCAAAAGGGGATACAGCAAAGAAAGTTTGGAAACCTCTGCAAGTGATAATCAGAGTAAGCAACAAGAGTGTAAGTGACTATGACAATTATAGTATGCACCAGTTTGTTTTACACTGCAAATTCTCTTGCTTGTGGCAACAAATAGGCTTACACTGGCATCCCACCACCTAGGCAAGTTAGAAAAAATAGCAGTAAGTAGTCACTCAATTGTATGACATTCAGGAGTGGGAGAGGGTTAACTTTAAAAGTAGATGGGGCTTAAAGAAAACCACAAGAGGATGACAACAGGCCAATTAAGGGTGCAGAATTGAGGTTAACATGTCATACAAATGGGTGAAGTTCTTTTAGGTGATTTCATTACTAGTTTAATGATGCATACACATGTTGGCAGTCTTTGACGGTGCCCTTGTCTGTCAAGTCACATTTGAAAGTTCCTACCGTCTGAATGTTGATTGCAGAAAACTATTCCTTTTAGACTCAACTTGAGCATTAGATTTTGCATCAAGTTCAGATCTTCTGCAAAGAAATGTATTTTTTTTAAATTAGTGTTAACATATTATGAACTGCACTTGTGCAACATGCAATTGCTTTTGGTTGCTTCTGCACAACTGAATCTCACTTGAAGTGTATGCCAACACTAGTTTAGTGGCAAGACAAGTTTTGTTGGAGACGAGGACTTGAAACAAGGCTGGAAAGTGCAATTATCCAGCTTCAAGGCTGGAAAACAACATAACAGTTTTTTCCCTCTATCGCCAATTCTTTGCGAATGTCAACAGAACAGTTAATTCAGAAGAATTGAAATGCCCTATTCGCCACATGGAAAATATCAATTTTCCCATTAACAGAAGCCAGCATTACAAGTATAGGTGGGACAGGCCTAGATATTGAACACCAATAGGACACCAAGCATCTTTGTGCCAAAATTGGTACAATTGAGGTTTAGGCCTGATTACATCATAAAAACATGGTCTGATGAACCCACTGTATTGCCAGCAGAAACTTTCAAATGTGAACTGACAGACTAGGGTACTGTCAATGACTGACTGCCAACATGCGTTATCTATTCTGTTAAACAGTCTTTAAAAATGCTGATCACATCTTCCGCTGAGATACTATGTTTGGCTTTGGTATACTGGCATTTGATGTTGACCTCTCTGCTGTACTATGTTTGGATTACCTGTGTGTTTGGCTTAGTCCAAGTGTTAAATAAAAAAAGGCACAATTAAGATGCATACCATAGATAAAGAGTAGTGATGCCTCTTGTTTAGGCTACAGGAGAAATGAAAGCTGTTAAGTAACTGTCCATGACAGATGACAAGCCATCCCTCAGCATTGTAGAAGTATTGAACAAAATGCATTTATTCTGCTTTATTAAGGGGGTAGGAGAAAGCTAAAATGAGTACTTTGTAATAAAAGTATGTCACTGAATTAAAAAGTCTCGCACCCAAAAACCTGTTTTCCTTTCGGGGGCGGGCGGGCACGAGAGCGAGCGCAGAGGACAGTTCTCATCACTGTTTTAAAGAACAAAAACAGACATAATTACAGTAGCTGCAAACAAGCACAGGATCAATGGATTATCCAACCCCATAGAAGATGAGGAAGAAAGTGATTTTAAAATTTACAAAAATACCTAGTAATTTGAGATTTCTGTATACAAACCTGGTGCAGACTTTTAAAGCACACATTTTTCTATTTTTGCCAAGTTACCAGAATATACAATGGAATTCTGTTCAACATTCCTGCTCCATTACCAGTAGATAGCCATAGGGACAGTATTCTGCCATCTACCAAAGCCAAACCTATTGCAGTCCCATCATCCATTAGTCTAGTTTTCAAAACCCAAGAAAGAAAATTAAAGATGCTTTATGATGTCACTTCATTATTGTGGCATCATACTGTAGAAGTGATTTCCACTTTGTGTCTTTATACAAGTTTAAAAACAGACTCCCAGCAACTAACACCATCTTAATACCAAAAAAAGTAGAAAATATCTGAGTACAAGAATAAAAGTTACATCAACCAAGAAATAATTAAACACTGTGGTGCTGGGCCACAGATACGCAAGTCATCTATAGGGAGCAGCCAGCCAGGGCTAAATAGTACAGATCCAAGGATGAGTAACTATTCTAAAGTTTGCATGATTACCTTTGGAACTCGAGGAGCATTTATGCAGAATTTCACTTGAGAGATTAATGTAAAGTCCAGAGATACATAGCCTGTGGAGTGAATAGGATAGCCAAAATGGATTGGTTGTTCCAATTTACAGTAATCTGTAATACTGAAAATTTTTTTTAATTTTTTTTTTTATATGCGATCTGTGCTGGAGAAGGACTTTTCTAAACAAGCACATATGGTCTTTGAGAGAATACTGCAGTCAGTCTGTTACTGTGGCATTTATTTTTCTTAGAATTCATAACTCCAAAAGCACACAAAAGTTACCGATATACACACTTGACATCTTGAAGCAATATTTAGTCACTGCTTAATAAAATTGGTATGGGGCACCTAGACTTAGCCAGGATTTAATTAGGAATACCATCCATCCTTTGCAAGAATGCTCCAAATCACTGCACCAGCAAGGGTGCAGATGGAGGAGAAATTATGCAGTTCTGAACCCTAAACAGAGCACTTATTGGAGCAGACTACAAATAAATCCCATACATTGGGCTTTGGGGGGTGCTGGGCAAGAAAAAAACATTAATAATAAAACCCTATAACTTGTACATGTGTAATTTATGTCCCTATATTGCAAGCACAACATACAAGTACAATATTCACCGCTTTAATTCACCGCTTCACTCCCACTCTGACCTCACCGTCCTCAGCCTATTACACTGTTCCACGGAAGCGCAGCGTAAGCTCGAGGAACAGCACCTCATCTTTCGTTTAGGCACGCTACAGCCCTCTGGACTCAATATCGAGTTCAACAATTTTAGATCATAACCTCAGCTCCAATCACATTTATATTTTATTTTTCCACCCTTTTATTTGCCACCCCCCCCACCTTTTTTTTCCTCCTAGAAGCTGGCAGCTGTCCTTCATTCTGCCAGTGGATTTCACACTTCTTTCAGCCTTAATCTGTCACATTAACACCACCTCTAGCCTTGCATATCTCTTAATGTCTCTTCATCTCCCCCTTTGTTCTTTTATCCCCTCCCCCTTTTCCCAGCTTTACTCTGGCCTTAAATCTATTTGATTTCCGGCTCTTCACAGTTCTGACAAAGGTCATCGACCTGAAACGTCAACTCTCTTTCTCTCTCCACGGATGCTGCCTGGCCTGCTGAGTTTTTCCAGCGTTTTCTGTTGTTATTTCAGATTTCCAGCATCCGCAGTATTTTGCTATCATACAAGTACAATATATAGATTGCTGTAAATATTGCCTTTCCTGTTGGCAGCAATTACCTGTTAACATTGTGACCACCCAGACTGCAATTAGAACTCAAGTTTAAAGTCGTTGCAGTTTTTCATTAGCAAAATCTGACACTTAAAAGCATATGTGCAAAATGAAATCATCCCCAATCTGGGGTAATGTCATTCCCTTCCAAATGCTTAGAAACAAAGATTTTAAAACTAAGCAAACTTTGGAAACTTTTCCCTGCACCTCAATCACCATTCCCAAATGCAGAATTTTCATGTATATTTACTCCTAGCTTTCCAGTTGACAGATTTCCTTACAAATTATTAGTCTTACTACTTTTAGCATTGCTCAATAAGCTAACTAATGTAAAGATCTTGGAGATCCATACACCCTGGAAAAACTCATCTGTAATTTTAAAAAGACTGAAGGCTTTAAACCAGAATTTGAGAGCTAGACAGACAGAAAAAAGACAGACTTGCATTTATATAGCACCTTTCATGACCTCAGGCCATCCCACAGCCAATGAAGTACTCTTGAAGTGTAGTCACTGCTGTAATGTAGAGAATGCAACAGCTAATTTGCACACAGGAAGGTCCCACAAACAGCAATGAGATAATGACCAGGTAATCTGTATTAGCACTTTTGGTTGAGGGATAAATATTAGCTAGGACACAAAGATAAACTCGTTGCTCTTTGAATAGTGCCAAGGGATCTTTTGCATCCACTTGAGGTTAGAGAGAACCTCAGTTTAACATCTTATGCATTCTTTCAATGAATCTTGACTGAGGAATTGAACCTTTCACTGATACTATTGAAATGCAGGCAACTATAAAGTTTTAATTTTGGTGCTGGAACCTGCAGTAAAATTTTAAATCCAAGGCACTGGGGGAGCAGATGTAAGTCATCAAGGACAGAGGTGCAGGATAAACAGAACGTGGTACGGGATTGAATACGGACAGAATTTTGGATGAGTTGAAGTTTACAAAGCGTAGAGGATGGGAGGTTGGCCAGGAGAGCACTGGAATAGTCAAGTGTGGACTTGAATAAGCATGGATGAGGGCTTCAGCAGCAGATAGGCTAAGGCCGGAGATGTTAGAGGTGAAAGTAGGCAAAGGAGGGAATATAGGGTAGAAATCTCAGCTCCGGGGCGGCCAGAGTGGCCGAGATGGGGGATGGTATCAGTGGCAAAGGTATGGAGTTTGTGGCAGGGTTGAAGACAATGGCTTCAATCTTCCCAAAGTTTAATTGGAGGAAATTACAGCTCAGCAAGACTGGATGTCAGACCAAGTCCGACAACACAGGCAGTAGAAGGGTCGAGATAGCTGGTGGAGAGATAGAGTTAGGTGCTGTCAGCATACATATGGAAGCTAACCATGTCTGCAGATGATGTCTCAAGGGACAGCATGTAGAGGCAACACTGCAGGGGTAGGAAGAGCAGCCATTGCTGGAGATGCTCTGGCTAGGATTGGATAGTTAAGAGTGGAGCCAAGTCAGGGCAGTCCCACTGAGCTGAACAAGAGAGGTGCTGGAGCAGGCTGGCATGATCCGTATAAAAGACTGCAAAAAGGTAGAGGAGGACGAGGGTTAATGAACCATGGTCATGGTCACAGAGGATGTGGTTTGTGGCTTTGATTAGGGTTGCTTCATTGCTGTGCCAGGCAAAAGCCTGATTGGAGAGATTCAAACATATGGGTTACAGGAAAAATAGGTACGGATTTGGGAGGCAACAATATGTTCAAGGACGTCAGGCTGGTCAGCACACTACCTAACCAAGCCCACTTCACAATGGCTCAAGATATGCTTACAGCAGGATACCCAAATTATGCTATACTATCGCTCTTGCAAGAAGTATTCTGCATAGGATGCAGCTCCATCCAGTGGTCCAGCTAAGAACAGGAAAAAACCCACTCATGGCAAACTCAACTAACTTTCTGGAAGGAAGACACACTGTACACTTAAAATTCAGATTTCAACAACGATCAACTACCTTCACTATGATTTTCTTAGTCCCTCAAATGCAACAAACCTCAGGATGCACTAATCAGATAATGGCAATATATGCACCATGTCAAGAATTATAGTTCTGCACAATGTGGAAACTTTCCAAAAGCACGAAGGATTTAAGATGACCAACATCCTCAACAGTCTTTAGTGTAGGTTTCAGCACCCACACATACAGTTGAATCAGGGGCATCACCGACCTTTCCTGGTACCATGAGTGGCAGTTAGGGCAACCACAGCCAGAGGTCAGATTCCTCTGTTGGTGGACATACTAAGGCACTGGTCACTAGAACTTTGGAATAATTCCAGGATCACCTGCTGATGCCAAGGTTTTAGAACACAAGCTGCAGAAAAGACTTGCCTCATCAAAAAGCTGCATGCTTCCTCCCAAATAATATACAGCCAATCTTAGCTATTTTGAGAGGACAAGTTTAGTTCCCCACCAAGTTATAAAACAAAGACCACCTGACTGAGAACACCTGTACTGATATTTGAACTGTCCCCAAAAGCATCAGGCTACCATCTATGCAAAATGACAATATTTTTATATTCTAATTACCCAATTACAAGGAGAAATCAAATTCTTCTTGATTATTATTTCAGAAGTTTTTTAAAAAAATGGGAAACAGATGTCAGCCAGGAATAGAACTGATAACCTCAACAGAAAGGTTTGTTGAACCACCACTAGTATACAAAGGGACAGGAATCCACAATTGGGATTGGAGGGCGCTGAGCATTATTTTCTAAATAATTTTGCCAAAATCATCTTCATAGGCAAACTGTCTTTAAACTGAAGTTTGGGAAGCTTCAGAACACAGATGCACATATTTAACACATTATAAACCTAAATGTTAAGGTTGCTATTTAAACCACGAGAACATAAGATAAAAAAACAGGAGCAAGAGTAGGCCATTTGACCCTTCTAGCCTGCTCCACCATTCAAGATCATGGCTGATCTTCTACCTCAATTCCACCTTCCCACACGATCCTCAAATCCCTTGGTTCCCTTAGTATTCAAAAATTTATCGATCTCTGTCTTGAATATACTCATGATGCGGAGATGCCGGCGTTGGACTAGGGTGGACAAAAATGAGAAGTCGCACATATAACCTGGTGTTGTGCGACTTCTCATTTTTGAATATACTCAATGACTAGAATTCTCTACCCCAGAGGGCTGTGGATGCTCAAAAATTCACAACCCTTTGAGCAAAGAAATTTCTCATCTCAGTCCCTTATTCTGAGACTCACCCCTAGTTCTTGGCTCCCCAACCAGGAGAAACGTTAGAGTCAGAGTTATACAGCACAGAAAGAGGCCCTTCGGCCCATCGTGTCCACGCCGGCCATCAAGCCCTGCCTATTCTAATCCCATTTTCCAGCACTTGGTCCGTAGCCTTGTATGCTATGGCGTTTCAAGTGCTCATCTAAATGCTTCTTGAATGTTGTGAGGGTTCCTGCCTCTACCACCCTTTCAGGCAGTGAGTTCCAGATTCCAACCACCCTCTGGGTGAAAAAGTTTTTCCTCAAATCCTCCTGCCCCTTACCTTGAAACTATGCCCCCTGGTTATTGACCCCTCTACTAAGGGGAAAAGTTCCTTTCCATCTACCCTATCTATGCCCCTCATAATTTTGTACACATCAATCAGGTCCCCCCTCAGCCTTCTCGGCTCTAAGGAAAACAACCCCAGCCTGTCCAGTCTCTCTTCATAGCTGAAACGCTCCAGCCCAGGTAACATCCTGGTGAATCTCCTCTGCACCCTCTCCAATGCAATCACATCCTTCCTATAGTGTGGCGACCAGAACTGCACACAGTATTCCAGCTGTGGCCTAACTAGCGTTTTGTACAGCTCCATCATAACCTCCCTGCTCTTATATTCTATTCCTCGGCTAATGAAGGCAAGTATCCCATATGCCTTTTTAACCACCTTATCCACCTGTCCTGCTGCCTTCAGGGATCTATGTACATGCACACAAAGGTCCCTCTGATCCGCTGTCCTTCCTAGAATCCTACCATTCATTGTGTATTCCCTTGCCTGGTTAGTCCTCCCAAAATGCATCACCTCACACTTTTCAGGGTTAAATTCCATTTGCCACTGTTCTGCCCATCTGACCAACCCGTCTATATCGTCCTGCAGCCTGAGGCTTCCCTCCTCGCTATTTACCACCCCACCAATTTTCGTGTCATCTGCAAACTTACTGATCGTACCTCCTACATTCATATCTAAATCATTAATGTACACTACAAACAGCAAAGGACCCAGCACCGATCCCTGCGGTACACCACTGGACACAGGCTTCCAGTCACAAAAACAACCTTCGACCATCATCCTCTGCCTCCTGCCACGAAGCCAATTTTGGATCCAATGTGCCAAATTGCCCTGGATCCCATGGGCTCTTACCTTCTTGACCAGTCTCCCATGCGGGACTTTGTCAAAAGCCTTACTGAAGTCCATGTAGACTACATCAACTGCACTACCCTCATCCACACACCTAGTCACCCCCTCGAAAAATGCAATCAAATTGGTCAGACATGATCTCCCCCTGACAAAGCCATGCTGACTATTCTTGATTAATCCTTGCCTCTCCAAGTGGAGACTAATTCTGTCCCTCAGAATTTTTTCCAATAATTTCCCTACCACTGATGTTAGGCTCACTGGCCTGTAATTCCCTGGTTTATCCCTACTACCCTTCTTGAATAATGGTACTACGTTAGCTGTTCTCCAGTCCTCCAGCACCTCCTCCCTCTCAATATTAATTTGTTCAAGTATATTACAACCCCCTGCCTGATTTCTATGCCTACATCGTCCTTCTCCAGTGAACACAGATGCAAAATATTCATTTAAAACCTCACCTACATCTTCCGGCTCTACACACTGATTGCCACTTTGGTCCCTAATGGGCCTTACTATTTCCCTGGTTATCCTCTTGCCCTTAATATACTTATAAAACACCTTGGGATTTTCCTTTATTTTGCCCGCCAGTGTTTTTTCATGCCCCCTCTTCGCTCTCCTAATTTCTTTAAGTACCCTCCTGCACTTTCTATACTCCTCTAGGGCTTCCACTATTTTTAGTCCTTTGTATCTGGCAAAAGCCTCCTTTTTTTTCCCTAATCCATTCTTGTATATCCCTTGACATCCAGGGTTCCCTGGGCTTGTTGGTCCCACCCTTGACCTTTACGGGAACATGTTGGCGTTGTACTCTATTTCCTTTCTGAAAGACTCCCACTGCTCTGATGTGGATTTTCCTACAAGTAGCTGATCCCAGTCCACTTTGGCCAGATCCTGCCTCATATTAAAATCGGCCTTCCCCCAATTTAGAACCTTTATTTCCAGTCCATCTTTGTCCTTTTCCATGACTACCTTAAATCTCACCGAATTATGGTCACTGTCACCAAAATGCTCTCCCACTGACACACCTACCACTTGCCCGGCTACATTCCAAGAATTAGGTCCAGTACCGCCCCCCTCTCTTGTAGGACTTTCTACATGCTGGCTCAAAAAGCTCTCTTGGATGCACTTTAAGAATTCCACACCCTCTAAGCCTTTCACACTGACTATCCCAGTTAATATTGGGGAAGTTGAAATTCCCTACTATTATTTCGACACTTCTGAGATTTGCCTACATATCTGTTCCTCTATCTCCCCCTGACTGTTTGGGGGTCTATCGTACACTCCCAGCAAAGTGCTTGCCCCCTTTTTGTTTTTAAGTTCTACCCATATGGCCTCATTAGAGGAACCTGCTAAGATATCATCCCTCCTTACAGCAGTAATTGACTCCTTGATTAATATTGCAACACCCCCTCTTTTACACCCCCGTCTCGCCTGAAGATTCTATCCCCCGGAATATTGAGCCGCCAGTCCTGCCCCTCCCTCAACCATGTCTCTGTGATATCATACTCCCATGTGTTCATCAACACCTTCAATTCATCTGCCTTACTCGCAAGACACCTTGCATTAAAATAAATGCCATCCAGCCTTGCCATACTCCCTTGTGCCGTTACATATTTGCTCTGCATTCCAGGCCGACTTGATTTTTTCCTCTATATTTGGCTGTGCATCACCCCCTACTATAGCTCCACTCCATATCCCAGAGTCACTCGTAGTGCCACGGACTTGGCTTTTGCTGCATTCCCGAGAAACCATCTCCCTCAGCAGTATCCAAAACGGAAAATCTGTTAGAGGGAGGTGGACCCAGGGGACTCCTGCACTACCTTCCTAGTTCTTTTACTCTGTCTGGCGGTCACCCATTCCCTGTCTGCCTGTACATTCTACCTGCGGTGTGACCACCTCGTTAAACGTGCTATCCACGAAGATCTCAGCTTCGCGGATGCTCCAGTGACTCCAGCCGCAGCTCCAGCTCCGAAACGCGGATTTTGAGTAGCTACAGCCACTTCCTGCACGTGTTCACCCTGGACACCGAAAGTGTCCGACTTCCCACACAGCACAGGAGGAGCACTCTACGCTGCCGAGCTGCCCTGTCATACCTTTAAATTTACTGCCTTTAAATATTAAATACACTAGGGACCTTACTTCCCTTTAAACACTACTTACTCTAAACTAGAGACCTTACTTTTACTTCAACAACTGGATTGTAGAAATACTCACCAGCTCCTGCCCTGGTTGTGACGTCACTTTAGCGGTTTCGCAGTAGTTGTTGTTTGACTGCTCCCGCTCTGACTCTTTCCCAACTCGCAGCACTCCTGTGTCAGGCCTCCTCTGCAGCGCTTTTATGGCTGCTCCGCCTTCTCAGGTCCCGCTGCCACACAGGTCCGTTCTCCCAGCCTGTTAAACCCCTTAAGAATTTTATGTTTCAATGAGATCACCTCATTCTTCTAAACTCTAGGGAATATAGGCCTCGTCTACTCACTTTCTCCTCATAGGACAATTCCCCTCATCCCAGGAAATCAGTCTAGTGAACCTTTATTCCACTCCTTCTAAGGCAAGTAGACCAAAACTGTACACAGTACCTCAGGTGTGGTCTGACAAAGGCCTTAGATAATTGCAGCAAGACTTCTTTACTCTTATATGCCAAACCCTTTGTAATAAAGGATAACATACAATTTGCTTTCCCAATTGTTTGCTGTACCTGTATTAACTTGGTGATTCGTGTACAAGGACACCCAGGTTCCTTTGAATAACATTTCCCAGTCTCACCATTTAAAAAAAATTCTGCTTTTCTATATTTCCTACCAAAGTGGATAACTCCACATTATATTCCATCTGCCATGTTCTTGCACACTCACTTAACCGATCTTTATCTTTTTGCAGCCTCTTTGCATCCTCCTCACAGCTAGCTTACTTTCCCACCTAACTTTGTATCGTCACCAAACTTGGATAAATTACACTGTCCCCATATCTAAGTCATTAACATAGATTGTAAATAGCGGAGGCCCAAGCACTGATCCTTGCGGTACCCCACTCGTTACAACCTGCCAACCCAAAAATGACTCGTTTATTCCTACTCTTCAGTCCATTAACCAATCCTCAATCTATGCTAAGGTATTACCCCCGGAGCCTTAATTGTGTAATAACCTCTTGTGTGGCACCTTATCGAATGCTTTTTGAAAATACAAATACACTACATCCAATGGCTCCCCTTTAACTACCCTGCTAGTTACACCCTCAAAAACTATTTGTCAAACACGATTTCCCATTCATAAATTTGTGTTGACCCTGCCCAATCACATGATTTAAGTCCCCAGTTACCACTTCCTTAATAATGGATTCCAGCATTTTCTCGACGACTGACGTCAGGCTAACTGGTCTGTAGTTCACCGTTTTCTCCTTCCCTCCTTTCTCGAATAGCGGTGTTATATTTGCTACCTTTCAATCCACTAGGACCACTGCAGAATCTAGGGAATTTTGGAAGACCACAATCAATGCATCCACTACCTCTGCAGCCACCTCTTTTAGAATCCTAGGATATAGACCATCATGTCCAGGGGATTTGTCAGCTTTTAGTCCCATTAATTTCTCTAATACTTTTTCCAGTTCCTCACTCTCATTAGACCCTTGGTTCCCCACTATTTCTGCTATGTTGTGTGCGTCTTCTACCGTGAAGACAGCTACAAAATATTAATTTAATGTCTCTGCCCTTTCCTTATTCCCCGTTATAATTTCTCCTGTCTCCAAGGGACCCACATTTACTATTGCTAATCTCTTGCTTTTTACATACCTATATCACTATTACAATCTGTTCTTATGTTCCTTGCTAGTTTACTCTCATTCTATTTTCTATCAATTTCTTGATCCTCCTTTGCTGAATTCTAAAATTCTCCCAATCCTCAGGCTTACTACTCTTTTTGGCAACATATTAGCCTCTTCCTTTAATTTAAGACTATCTCTAACTTTGTTAGCCACGGTTCGACCACTGTTCCTGTGGGGTTTTTATTCTTTAAGGGAATATATATCTGTTGCAAATTATGAATTAATTCTTTAAAATGTTTGCTGTTACTTATCTACTATCATCTTTTAATCTAGTTTCCTAATCTACCTTAGCCAACTTGCCTCATACCGACAGTTTGCTTTGTTCAGATTTCGGACCCTAGTTTCGTACTTAACTAAGTAACTCTAAAATTCTCATGATGAGCACTCTTCCTCCTTCACTACAAGATTAATTAACCCTCTCTCATTGCACAATACTACATCTAAAATAGCCTGTTCCCTAGTTGGTTCCTCGACATAGTTTTCTAGAAAACTCTAATACATTCCATGAACTCGCCTTCCACACTATTATTCCATTAAAAAAATTTTTTTTTTTTTTTTTTTATAAATTCGCTTATGGAATCTGGGCGTCGCTGGCAAGGCCAGCATTTATTGCCTATCTCTAGTTGCCCTCGAGAAGGTGGTGGTGAGCCGCTTCAGTCCGTGTGGTGAAGGTACTCCCACAGTGCTGTTAGGGAGGGAGTTCCAGGATTTTGACCCAGCGACGTTGAAGGATCGGCGATATACTTCCAAGTCAGGATGGTGTGTGACTTGGAGGGGAACTTGGAGGTGGTGGTGTTCCCATGCGTCTGCTTCCCTTGTACTTCTAGGTGGAAGAGGTCACGGGTTTGGAAGAGTTGCTGCAATGCATCTTGTAGATGGTACACACTGCAGCCACGGTACACCGGTGGTGGAGGGGGTGAATGCTTAAGGTGGTGGATGGGGTGCCAATCAAGCGGGTTGCTTTGTCCTGGATGGTGTCGAGCTTCTTGTGTTGTTGAAGCTGCACTCATCCAGGCAAGTGGAGTGTATTCCAAAACTCTCCTTACTTGTGCCTTGTAGATGGTGGGAAGGCTTTGAGGAGTCAGGAGGTGAGACACTTGCCACAGAATACCTAGCCTCTGACCTGCTCTTGTTGCCACAGTATTGTATGTGGCTGGTCCAGTTAAGTTTCTGGTCAATGGTGACCCCCAGGATGTTGATGGTGGGGGATTGGGCGACGGTAATGCCTTTGAATGTCATGGGGAGGTGGTTAGACACTCACTTGTTGGAGATAGTCATTGCCTGGCACTTGTGACGCAAATGTTACCTGCCACTTATCAGCCCAAGCCTGAACGTCATCCAAGTCTTGTTGCATGCGGGCATGGACTGCTTCATTATCTGAGGAGTTGTGAATGGCGCTGAACACTGCAGTCATCAGCAAACATCCCCATTTCTGACCTTATGTTGGAGGGAAGGTCATTGATGAAGCAGCTGAAGATGGTTGGGCCAGGAGACTGCCCTGAGGAACTCCTGCAGCGATGTTCTGGGGCTGTGATGATTGACCTTCAACCACCACAACCACCTTCCTTTGCGCTAGATATGACTCCAGCCAGCGGAGCATTTTCCCCGATTCCCACTGACTTCAGTTTTACTACGGCTCCTTGATGCCAGACTCAGTCAAATGCTGCCTTGATGTCAAGGGCAGTCACTCACCTCACCTCTGGAATTTAGCTCCTTTGTCCATGTTTGTACCAAGGCTGTAATGAGGTCGGGAGCAGAGTGGTCTTGGCAGAACCCAAACTGGGCATCAGTGAGCAGGTTATTGGTGAGTTTTGTGTCGCTTGATAGCACTGTCAATGACACCTTCCATCGCTTTGCTGATGATTGAGAGTAGACTGATGGGGCGGTAATTGACCGGATTGCAGTTGCCCTGCTTTTTGTGGACAGGACATACCTGGGCAGTTTTCCACATTGCCGGATAGATGCCAGTGTTGTAGCTGTACTGGAACAGCTTGGCTAGAGGCACGGCTAGTTCTGGAGCACAAGTCTTCAGCACGATAGCCGGGATGTTGTCGGGGCCCATAGCCTTTGCTGTATCCAGTGTGTTCAGCCGTTTTTTGATATCATGTGGAGTGAATTGAATTGGCTGAAGACTGGCTTGTGAAGGTGGCGACTTCTGAGTAGGCCGATATGGATCATCCACTCAGCACTACTGGCTGAAAATGGTTGCAAATGCTTCAGCCTTGTCTTTTGCACTCACGTGCTGGGCTCCACCATCCTTGAGGGTGGGGATATTCATTGCGGCTCCTCCTCCAGTTATTTGTTTAATGGTCCACCACCATTCATAACTGGATGTGGCAGAACTGCAGAGCTTTGATCTGATCTGTTGATTGTGGGATCGCTTAGCCCTGTCTATAGCATGCCGCTTCTACTTTTTAGCATGCATGTAGTCCTGTGTTGCAGCTTCCCCAGGTTGGCACCTCATTTTTAAGTACGCCTGGTGCTGCTCCTGGCATATTCTACACTCCTTATTGAACCAGGGTTGGTCCCCTAGCTTGGTGGTAATGGTAGAGTAAGGGATATGCCAGGCCATGAGGTTATAGATTGTGGTGGAATACAATTCTGCTGCTGTTGATGGCCCACAGCGCCTCATGGATGCCCAGTTTTGAGCTGCTAAATCTGTTCTGAATGTGTCCCATTTAGCACGATGGTAGTGCCACACAACACGATGGAGGGTGTTCAGTGTGAAGACAGGACTTTGTCTCCAGAATGACTGTGCGGTGGTCACTGTTTAAAATGCTGTCATGGACAGATGCATCTGCGACAGGCAGATTGGCGAGGACGAGGTCAAGTCGGTTTTTCCCCTCGTGTTGGTTTTCTCACCACCTATCGCAGGCCCAGACTGGCAGTTATGTCCTTCAGGACTTGGCCAGCTCGGTCAGTAGTGGTGCTACCGAGCCACTCTTGATGGACATTGAAGTCCATCACCTGGAGTACAGTTCCGTTCAACATGGAGGAGTACTGATTCATCAGCTGAGAGAGGGCAGCAGTTGGTAATCAGCAGGAGGTTTCCTTGCCCATGCTTGACCTGAAACCATGAGACTTCATGGGGTCCAGAGTCAATGTTGAGGACTCCCAGGGCCACTCCCTCCCAACTGTATACCCCTGTGCCACCACCCCTGGTGGGTCTGTCCTGCCAGATGTTGGTGAGGCGGACTTTGCAGGGTCGACTGGGCTGGGTGTGCCATTGCAGTGTCTGGTACAGAGGTCGATGCCGGGTAGTTCGTCCGGTTTCATTCTTACAACTGAGTGACTTGCTAGGCCATTTCAGAGGGCAGTTAAGAGTCAACCACATTGCTGTTCGTCTGGAGTTACGGGTAAGGACAGCAGATATCCTTCCCTAAAGGAAGGACCAGATGGGTTTTTACGACAATCGGATAGTTTCATGGTTACCATTACTGATACTAGCTTTTTAATTCCAGATTTATTTAATTAACTGAATTTAAATTCCCAAGCTGCTGTGGTGGGATTTGAACTCACATTTCTGGATCATTAGTCCAAGCCTCTGGATTACTAGCCCAATGACATTACCACTACGCTACCATTCACGTGGACTGGGCAAGCCAAATTTGAATAATAAAGTCCCCCATGGTTACTGTATTTCCCTTGTTACATGCACCTCTAATTTACTGATTTATACTCTGCCTGACACTACAACTACTGTTAGGGTGCCTAAAAACTCCCATCTGTGTTTCCTGCCCTTTGTTTGAGCTCCATCCAAACGGATTCTACATCTTCATTTTCCGAGCTAAGATCCTTTCTCTCTCGTCTTTATCCCATCCTTTATCAGAGCTAAACGCCCCCCCCCCCCCCCCCCCCCTAGCTCGAGGACCCGAGCTCCTCAAACTCTCCCAGCAGAACCTCATTCCTAATTCTGCCTGTTTGGTTCCTACGTGGACCATGTCAACTGGATCCTCCCCCTCCCACTCCAATCACGAGGAGGAGATGTCCTTAACCTTGGCAACAGGCAGGCAACACAACCTTTGGAACTCACCTTCACGACTGCAGAGAACAGTATACTGTCCCCTACCACTACCATATCCCTTTTCAGAATCAAGTCGTCAGTTAGTAACCAAGTGCTTCAACCAAAAACTGACAATTATACGAGACCAACAAAAGCTTATACATTATGGAAATGTCTTAAGAGTTGGTGATGCACCAGTCTGGCCAGAGTGCAGAGTTTTGTACTGACAAAAATCTTAATGGGGGGGGGGGGGGGGGGGAGAAGAGGAAGAAGGGAAGAGAGTGAAAAGATTAAATTGAAGCAACACGCAGGGAACTAAAGTCCACAGGTTCATCATCCGAGCCTGCTTATGTGCCATCTAATGATTGCACATGAAGGACATTGACAAAGGGCTGAAAACAGGCCATCTGCTTCTTAACTGTAGTTGCTTTTATCTAGAAAAACATTTTCTGTTATGTATAGCACGTGGCCATGACAATCAAAATCAATCGCCTGATTTGTAACTTAGCATTTCCACAGTCCTGTACGTCATTCCCAACTCATTTACACTAACCTAAATCCAGGCCTTGTCTACAATAAATTCTTTGCCTCATTAGCACATGCTTCGAGGCATGTTTACAGGGACTTTATCCACTGAGGCAGGTTTAACAGCATGCACTTTGAAAATAGCACCAAATACAAAATTTGATCAAAAACCTGTGTTTTTGCTGTTTTCTAAACTGATGAATCTGCTTCCTCACATCTACTTTTTAACTATTTAGGCTCTTTAATCTAATCATGACCAATGTTCCCTATAAGCTCTGCCGGTCCCACGGCACCTGGGACCAGCTTTTGCAATATTGAATTAAACTGTGTCTGGGCCGCGCAGCCCCTTTAAGGGGCCGCACATCCAAAAAAAATTACAGGGAACGTTGATCATGACTTTACAATGATCTACCCCTGTACTTGCTTCACAATTTTTATACAACAACTTCATAACATTTTCCACAGTGCCAGTGGAGTTCAGCTGAATTTCTCTTCAAAATAGACAAACTTTCCCGTGATCTAGTGCCCAATTAATAGCAAAATGGAACTGCATGTCAAGTTAACTGCAAGCAAATAAGAAACATTAAGTATTTTGTTAAGTAATGGAACTAGACAACTTTTGCAGGACAAGTTGCCTACATACTAGCAACAGATTTTTAAAGATACTCGTTACCCTCAGAAATGGTCACAGCGCAGTGTCAGCCATGGCTCAGTTGGTAGCACTCTCGTCTGAGGTCAGAAGGTTGTGGGTTCAAGTCCCACTCCAGAGACTTGAGCACAAAAATCTAAGCGGACACTCCAGTGCAGTGCTGAGGGAGTGATGCACTGTCAGAGGTGCCATCATTCAGATGAGAAGTTAAACAGAGGCCTCATCTGCTTTCAAGGTGGACACAAATAGTAGATGCATTGGTTTTGATCTTCCAAAATTCCCTAGATTCTAGAATGGTCCCACCAGATTGGAAGGTTGCAAGAAAGGAGGGAGAGAAAAAAAACAGGGCACTACAGGCCAGTTAGCCTGACATCAGTCTTTGGGAAAATGCTGGAATCCATTGTTAAGGAAGTGGTATCAGGGCACTTAGAAAATCATAACATGATTAGGCAGAGTCAACATGATTTTATGAAAGGGAAATCGTGTTTGACAAATTTATTGGAGTTTTTGAGGATGTAACTAGCAGGGCAGATAAAGGAGAACCAGTGGATGTAGTATATTTGGATTTCCAAAAGGCATTCGATAAAGTGCCACATAAAAGGTTATTACACAAGATAAGGGCTCACGGGGTTGCGTGTAATATAGTAGCATGGATAGAGGATTGGTTAATGGACAAAACAGAAAGTAGGGATAAACAGATCTTTTTCAGGCTGTAACTAATGGGGTGCCGCAAGGATCAGTGTTGGGGCCTCAGTTATTTACAATCTATATTAATGATCTAGATGAAGGGACCGAGTGTAATGTATCCAAGATTGCTGATGATACAAAGCTAGGTGGGACAGTAAGCTGTGAGGAGAACACAGAGTCTGCAAAGGGATATAGATAGATTAAGTGAGTGGGCAGTAAGGTGGCAGATGGAGTATAATGTAGGGAAATGTGAGGTTATTCACTTTGGTTGGAAGAATAGAAAAACAAAATATTTATTTTTTTTTTAAATGGTGAGAAACTTTCAAATGTTGGTGTTCAAAGAGATTTGGGTGCCCTCATGCAAGAAACACAGAAAGCTAGCATGCAGGTACAGCAAGCAATAAGGAAGGCAAATGGCCTGTTGGCCTTTATTGCAAGGGGGTTGGAGTACAAGAGTAAGGAAGTCTTGCTACAATTGTACAGGGCCTTGGTGAGACCACACCTGGAGTACTGTGCAGTTTTGGTCTCATCTAAGGAAGGATATACTTGCCTTGGTGACGGTGCAACAAAGGTTCACTAGATTGATTCCGGAGATGAGAGGGCTGTCCTATGATGAGAGGTTGTGTAGAATGGGCCTATACTCTCTGGAGTTTAGAACAATGAGAGGTTATCTCATTGAAACATACAAGATTCTGAAGGGGATTGACAGGGTAGATGCTGAGAGGTTGTTTCCCCTGGCTGGAATGTCTAGAACTAGGGGGCATAGTCTCAGGATAAGGGGTAGGCCATTTAAGACTGAGATGAGGAGGAATTTCTTCACTCAGAGGGTTGTGAATCTTCGGAATTCTCTGCCCCAGCGGGCTGTGAATGCCGAGTCTTTGAGTATATTCAAGGCTGAGGACAGATTGATTTTTGGACTCTAGGGGAATCAAAGGATATGGAGATCGGGTGGGAAAGTGGAGTTGAGGTAAATGATCAGCCATTATCTTATTGAATGGCGGAGCAGGCTCAAGGGGCTGTATGGCCTACTCCTGCTCTTATTTCTTATGTTCTTAAAAGATCCCATGGCACTATTGAAGAGCAGGGGAGTTCGCCCCGGTGTCCTGGCCAATATTTATCCCTCAATCAACATCACTAAAACAGATTATCTGGTTATTATCACATTGCTGTTTGTGGGAGCTTGCTGTGTACAAATTGGCTGCCGCGTTTCCTACATTACAATAGTGACTACATTTCAAAAGTACTTCATTGGCTGTAAAGCGCTTTGAGACGTCCTGAGGTCATGAAAGGCGCTATATAAATGCAAGTCTTTCTTTTAAAAATTCCTACATTAAAATTCCCACTTTTGATGCATCATCCCTTTACGTAGCCCTCCCGCTCCTTAGGCAATAGAAACCAAGTTCCTCAAAGCCCCAATGTTGCACTCTGACAACCTGCAGCAGCTGGATCAAGAACAAGTCAGCTAGCTTTTTTTCCCTCCCTTTGTATCCTTCCATTGTGAGGAAGTGTCTGTTGAAACCTTCACTAATGTCTAACCAGATGAGAATTCAAGGCACAAAATTCAAACTACCATTCTCTAGTACATGTCAGACATTCAGCATGTACATACACAGCACACTGAACATGTCAAGTTATCAAATTCTGCTTCACAAACTGCACTTAATTTTATACATCCAAACCTTCAAAGTTTTGATCAGACTTGCTAAAATACAGGACCACACACAGCACATTTTCATTTTTGTGTCAACGTGACATCCAAAGAAAGCTCACCAATTTATACTGTGTTTTGTTTAATTTAATGTGGCTAGCACTAGTCAGGCTGAAACAGTTGCTACTCTCTACAGTATAATTCTGGCATACCAAAAATCAAATCACAATAAACTTGACCACATGCACAGCTCCAGTATGATAACTATACAAATCCTTTTCCAGTTTCACATTTGATTCTTAATACACCATACTCATGAATAATAGTTTTAGTTCCACGTGTGAAATAGCATAAATCTAACTTTAAGCATACTGTATTTCACAGTGCAATTGTTTCTTTTCTCCTCAGCCCCAAAGGCTCAGACTCTTGTCGGGGGTATGGTTCCACAGGCACCAGCAGTCTGAGTATTTCACCATGAGCTAGCTGACAATTTTACCACAAAAGGAAGCAGTGTAGTTGAATTCTGATCTCACCCAATGTCCAGATACTTGCACTTTCAGGTAGAGGTCACTAGATATCAAAAACAGGAAACAGGGCACTTAAGTAAATAGCTACAGTCCAATGCTGCTCCAGTTGCAATCAGCTGACAAGGAACTGAACCTAGTCTGGGTAGGTAACACATCAAGCTGTGCATTTACCAACTAAACAATCAGGAAGCTCGACTTGGGAATTTCAAATTATACACAATTCTACACAAATGCATGCTGGGCAAGTCTGGCCTTTTAAGAAGTTACATATAGTACTTAAGAATTATTACCCTGCCAAGATTAAATTACCAATAGTTTCAGTAGCAATATTCAGTTACTAACCAAGATATTTAAAAACCATCCAATGCAAAAAAAAAATTGAGCATCATTTATCCCTGTGGTGAGACCACCATCTTGACTGGTCACAGCAAGGGGAGGTTGCACCTTTCTACATCCTTCTGCTGTACACCCAATTATCTTTGTACAGCATAAAGGGCAAACTGAACAAGGTTACTACATCTTAGTTTCACTGACTAGTTAAATGGGTGACAGTAGTTAATAAAGGAGATACTAACCAGAAAAATTTCCCTCTTCAATTATGAACAGGATTCAAATATCCTGAAGCATATTTGGCCCAGTTACAATTTTTCGTTCTCGTCATTTACTGCCCATCCCTAGTTGCCCTGAGAAAGTGGTGGTGGGTTTTCTTCTTGAACTGCTGGTAGCAGTTTGATACAACTGAGTGGCTTGCTAGGCCTCTTCAGATGAGTCTACAGCACAGAAACTGGCCAATAGGCCCATCTGGTCAGCATCATTTATACTCCACACAAACATTGGTGCGAGACTGGAGTCACATAAACCAGACTGGATAAAGATGGCAGATTTCCTTTCCTAAAGGACATTTGTAGGTTTTTAAGACAATCCAACAGCTTCATGGTCACTTTTACTGATGATAGTTTTGTATTCTCAAACTGCAATGGTGGGATTTGAACTCTCATCGCTGAATTATTAATCCCGGCCTTTGAATTACTAGTCCAGTAACATAACTGCTATACTACTGTATCATACACAAGACTCCATTCAAACAAAGACATAATTATAGGGTAAAGTAACAGATTTGTGACTGGACGGGGTTCCTGTAGGGCAGGCCCAATGGAATGATAGAACAGACCTTATCATGACCACTATTTCCCTGTAATACAGTCAAATGAAATGACCTCTATTGAACTACTGGTAAGTAACTATAGCCAGGAGGCAACATCTTATGTTCTACTGAAGGTACCTACCATACAACATGCATGAAACTGGGCAAAGGCCACAGTTTAGTTTTATTTTACAGCTGATGCAGCTGGGTTAAGTACTATAAAATATGGTACTGTTCATGGTGATCCTGAGGTTTTATATTTGGAGTGCTATGTCAAGTAGCAAAGCGAGTAGATGGTCCTATGGTTCTGGGAACATTGGAAATGGAGTTTCAAATAACTTTACAAAACCAAATATATTTGCGAAAGACATTCTATCATTTGGCTAGCTTAAATGCTACTGATAGATTCTGGGAAAATTGGTACACAGCACATGCTCAACATAGAATCTGAACTCAGTTCTGCACAAAAATATCCAAACTCTAAGCTTTTGGAAGAAGCCAAAGCCACTAAGAGTTTAATGAAAGTTTTAAAAAATAGATTAAAGACAACTCAATGGATAACTTTTTAGCATGTTGAGAAATCCCTTTATTTGAATTAGTATTTAAAACTTTATTTTGGATATCAAACTTCAATTACTGAGAAAAATGGCAGATGAACACTTTCTTCAAAAAGTATTTTAAGCGATTTGATTGGCTCATCAGCAAACAGTGCCGCAAAACCTTTAGATACTGTTCCCCACCCCCCCCCCCACATTATAAAATGTTCACAGAATCGCATTATAAACATTTACACAAGAACTTGCAATTATAAATGCTGACATGCAAAGTGTTGCAAGTTGCAACAGGAACTTTTTTTTGAACAAATCAAGCTTATTTACATCAATCAAAATTATAAATATCTTAAGTAATTTTTTTTTATTGTATAGGAATATGGGACACTGGGAAGAGAAAGATCAGCTGATTGTACATACTTTCAATTACTAGCTACACAGACATGTGATTTCAAATATTATGACAAGCTCACCAACCACTGCTTAATATAAACCCACACTAGAAGGCATCCATACCATGAATAGTCAGGACTCACGTTCCGCTGAGAACTGGAATAACCAGTATTTTTTCCAGGAATAACTACATTCTACTACATTTGTCAAAGTTCAATAGCAGAAATGTAAGGGAATCAGAGTTTTACACAATAACCTTGGCTCATTCTCCTGAAATTTCAAGCTTCGGAACAAGGCATTACCTCACGTGTGAGTTTACCCATCATCACTATTAACCATGAAGCTAATGTAAACATCCTAATTATCATGTAGTTCAAAAAGTTGATATGCACGTGCACCAGGCAAATGTCTTGGCACCGAAAAAGTGTATAAACCACATCTTTATGTGTCCTCCAAATATAAAGAGATTAACAGACTGGCTCAAATGTTAGTCAAAGCTGCCTGAAAAAAAAGGGGGAAATCGGGATTTTATGGTACCAGACCTTATACTGGAGAGTAGCAGAATGCAGCATGATTCCCAAAGAAGAATTTACAAAAAATCAGAAGAACCTCTGTCTAGTTTTTTTTTGTGGTTCCAAAATACAGCCATATGTATTGCATAACAGCAACAAGGGTGTGGAAATTTGGTCGGCAGTAAAAGTTCTCAGTTCTGGCTATTGGCAATTTAGATTTAAAAATGTGAAGACCATTGCCATTAAATTATTGCAAGGATACATACATTGAAACTCAAACCCACAAGAACAAACTCTCAAATGCATGTTACAAGCATTAACACTGTTAAATTGAAGTTATATTGACTAGTTCTCAGGATAAGAAATTAAGTAGCAGAAATACAGCATTTAAGAGCAAACCATAATTTTTTCCACAACAGGAATCACAATTCAAAAAATCAAAACATGTCTAGATTTATATGGAACACTGTGCCCCCATTATACACTATGCACCTGTGAAACGTGCAGACCAACAGGATTAGCTTTGAAGACATTTTAGGAGGAAAAATAAAACTAGAAGCACCCATTTTGCAATCTGTATTCTCTACCTATCATCCAACAACTGAAAAAAGGGGGCGTCAACAAAAGTACACAAAACTATTACTAGCAGCTAGCAACCAATGATCTCAGCCATTAAAGTAGTTTTCAATTAATTAGGAACAAAATGTTTCAGCAGTAAGCTACTTTAAGTTAACCAAAAGGTATAGGCAAGAATTTTATTACTGGGCTCTGTTGCTTCAGGTAGTTGTAATTTATTTGTAATGGACTTACTTGCCTCAACAGGAACCCTCAACATTCAAGCAGCATTTGGATGAGCACTTGAAATGCCATAGCATACAAGGCTACAGACCAAATGCTGGAACATGGGATTAGATTAGACAGGGCTTGATGGCCGACGCGGACACGATGGGCCGAAGGGCCTCTATCAGTGCTGTATAACCTGACTCTAGTAGCATTCACACCTCAGAATCAAAGTTGCGAGCTGAAGCCACACTTCAGGATTTAAGCAGATAAATTTATGCTGACATTTCAGTGTAGTACTGATGAAATGCTGCATTGTCTTTTGATGTTGAATTAAGGCCCTATTTGCATCTCCAGATGGACATAAAAGATCCTGCAGCACTTTCTCAGATGACATGGGTATTCTCCTAGTGTCCTGGACAACATTCATCCATGAACCAATTAAGCGGTCATTTCATCTCACTGCGCAGGATCGTGCTGTGCACAAACTAGCTGTCATATTGGCCTACAAAACAAGAGTGATTGCACTTCAAGACAAAGTAATTAATTAGCTACGATGAGCTTTGGGATGTCCAGAGGACGCAAAAGGAGCAATTCCCATCAACAGGCAAACAGGATGTACACTATGTAGTGTGGCATTCAGAAGGCAAGCAATGTCTCATTCAACAAGGTATTCAGTGATCATGTATGTTTTATGTATCTAAAATGCAAGTCAGTCCTATATATAGAAATAATAAAATAACTTGCACACCAGATTGCGTATGTTCAAAATACAAGGGACCTAATTTCATTCAGTAGGCCTCCAAAGCTCTGTTCCAGTCTATTTCCAGCTCAGTCCTGTGACCACAATTCCAGCTTCTCAACTATAATCACTTCCCCAAGCTATCTGTACTGTAAACAGTTTCCAAGCTTTGCTTAGCAGTGGCAGAAAGGCCCCAAAGCAATGAACAGCTTAAAACTGCTATTATTTTTGCGTAAAATGCATAGGCAGATGTCAAAAAAACCTTGAAGCCTTCCTTTAACTATAAATTTAGGCCGCTACACATCCTCAAACTCTGGACCAAAAGAATCTATAACTGCCTTCAATGCCCCTTCAGGGCAGGCCATCCTGCCTGGTGAGCTCAGGATTTCCCTCGATTATTGTTCACTTTAAATGAAACATGTCACTGGTGATTTTGAAACAAAATTAATTAGAGGCATCATAAAAAAGTGTTTTAAAACCAGATTCCACATAATTCTCTTCTGCACAAGATTCCTTAATACATTGCAATACCACTCCAAAAAATAATCCCACAAGATTAACATTGTTTTCATTCCCATTTAATATTTTGGGTGAAGTTTGAGAGTCCCAAGAAACCAATTTAAAGCCCAACACTGCAAGGAAGCAGAACAATTACTACTGACCTTGGGTTAATGCTCTACCAAGATACTGTTGGGCTCAGAAAGTTCTCCCCCAGTGTCACCCATTATTAAACAAACATTGCAGACCAATAAAACACAACCAGCATTTGGGAGTTCATTGTACAGTTTCATTCTTAACAAGTGTATTGATGGTAAAATTCCCCCAACAATTCAACATTGAATTTAATGCATCTGCTCCTAGGCTGTCAGTACAAATCTTAGACCTGTTTACTTACAAATTGTGCAAGGACATCAGTGCCAGCTTATATAACCCTCATTGCACCCTCCGCAGGAACATCACGCGAAAACTGACCTGTAAGCATAAAAAAAAAATTGCAGCCATTTTAAACTTTCTGAAATGGTTGTCAGCTGGACTATCAGTGTAGGAAAAAGATGCTAAGATCAGAAATACTGTAAGTGCGCTCAGAATTAAGTAACAATGAAATACACAAGTTCTGACTTTTCTGAACATCTCTGCAGTGACTTGTGTAACATTTGAGCTCCTTGCAAGCCAATAACAAAGTGGCAAAGATGTCAAGTCATTTGAATTGAACCATATGCTGAACTATACTGTTCGCTTATTTCACCCCCCCAATTTTTTTTTAAGAAACCTTATTCTAGCACAAAACAAAGTCAATTAAGTCATATCATTTGATTTTAGATTACTATAAACTAATTAAAGGATTTATTCATAAATTCTTTGTGGTACATCTCAATTTGAGATTAATGTATTGATGCAATTTTGTTTTAATTTCAGACAAAATATTCTTGCATCTTTAAAGGACCAGCAGTCCAATTTGAATAAACCAGGTTAAGCCTCTTGCTGATCCAGGAGGTTGAGTAACATTTACACATCTGATAAAAACAGATCTACCAATGTGGACCCATCTGTGGTTCCACTGCATAATTTGTAATGGATTTTGAACCATGTAAAGCAAGCCACAAACCTAGTGTTGGAACCAGTGGGGTCCTTACTCATTGGTACAGCTAAGAAACCATTGCAGCACCTTATAACATGGGACAAAACTTGTTACCTTCATCAGCAATTTTGAAGTTTCAGATTACCAAAAAAAAGTCCAATAAAGTGCTACTTTTTACCTCATGCCTTCAAAAAGGTGAAGCTCGTCAAGTTTTAACACAAAGGATATCCATCAATTCCCTGCCATCCAATATAATTTATGCTATTGTAAACAAGAGAAACACTCCACAACATGGATCCTGGATTTATTATCAGACTATTTAAGTACCAAATTTAAGTTGAAAAAAAAAGCACCAACATTAAATTGAAATATAAAGTAAACCACTAACCAATGCCTTAACCCTCTCCCCAGAACAAGAGTGCTCACATGTGGACTGCAAGTAAGGACAGTTCAGACTTGACCATGATACATTCCCTGGGAAATAGTCTGCCAAAATTCATCTAGACTTAAGATGGGTGAAGTACCAGAGAACTGCTAAAACCCATGGAAATGCCATGTTTTCTGAAAAGGAGAGATTTTTTTTAAAACTAGATTCCTGAATTTGAAAAAAAAATCTCATGTTAATGACTTATCAGCAATATTGCTACCCATTGAAATTAGAAAAATTTGAATCTTGCATGGCCTTTACATTCAATCTTAATGCTGTCAATTGTTCCCAATTTGGTTCTTGCCAGCAGACCCTAAAAAAAATTAAGTCGTCAGCACAACAGAAGGAAAGAATTTGCATTTACACTTTCGAAGTGCAGTCACTTAAGTAGACAAATATAAATCTATTTTAAATCTAGCAGTTTTATATGGAGAAAAAATAATGTATTCCCATGCCCATAAACCGGTAACCTTACTCTTGGAATAACTTCATTGAGAAATTACACAGTTAAGGCGCAGAAATGTAAGAAGTTGACCACTTTTGGCATATCCGATTATGAAGGCACCCATAACAAATAGTTATTTGATGACGACTATTCTTGGCAAAACACGCAGACTTCTTCCTGAACGCCAAATTAAAACTCAACTTGCTTTATAAAATGACGAGAAATTTAAGCGTTTCAGTCTTCAATAAAGGTTTAAAAATGGTACCGAACTTTCGGCTCTCAGAAAAGTTTAGATAAATCAGCTAAATATGTTGTCTTTGTTGAAATTAAGACAGACAATGGGTTTACGGAGATACGTGGTGCGTTGGCCATTCCTGTTTACTTTTGCGGCCTACACAACACTGCTGCCGCAGGATCGCACCGCCATGTCGGTGCTAATACTAACAAAACGGCTGTTAACTCATTTTTCTGAACTAGATAAATATATATCGCACCAAAGCAACAGCCCCAGCCCTTGCTGTAAAGTGTACAAATCGCTTTTTAAATTCTATTTTGAAGTACATTTTAACATATGAAAAACAAATTACTGCCCGCAAAATGGGGTATTATTGCACGTCCGTCTGGATCATGGAAAATATTACTTATCAGGCCTAGACAACAGGTCTTTATTTTAGAGCTTTCATTATGGTTACAAGCGGCCTACCTCGTAGTGGGTTCAAGCCCAACAATCACCAGGGAAGGGGGGGGGGGGGTGAAGCTCCTATATTTACTGTGAAGTTCAAGCTCAGCCGCCTCTTTCCTTGATCACATCAAAAAAAAACTCTTTTTAAAAGATTAGGGAAAGGGGAAAAAGGTTGTGGGGAATTCGCGTCCAGGCCTGTATTTCAGCATCAATCCCCGCTGTCGGAGTTACAGCTGTCGCCGGATGTGTGAACGTCAAACACCAAGTGCTGCCGGGAAAGAAAAAGGGGGAGGGATGGAGGGGGGGGGAAGGGAGAAAGAGGAGGAATTATTTTTTTAAAATGCTTCCTCCTCCCCCCCCCCCCAACTAAAAATGCATCCCCTTCCCACAACAAAACAAATAAAACTAAACTCTTTAAAAAAAATGATTTAAAAAAAAAACCTTCAAGAAATAACTTGAGCAAAAGATGTCAAAACCCATTTTGTTCCCTGGCCTTTAGAAAAGCGAGTGCAAAGCTGAGCCCGGAGCTCGGGTTGAAAGGGCCCCTCTCTCTCTCTCTCTCTCTTTCGCTTTCCATTTTCCTCGGATCACAAACAGGAAAAGAACTCAAAAAGAAGCCTGATCACTCATATATTTAAAAGAGAGAAATAAGGGAACGACAAACGAACTAAATAACATTCACACACACACACATATATATATATATATATCTTCCATCTCTTGCTTTTCAAATATTACAAAAAAAAATTTTTGATATATTAAAAAAAAGGTGGGGGGGGGGGGGGAAGGAAATCTAGCACCACCCTGGAATGAGATACAAACAAGGCTGAGGAATTCATTCTGTGTGGCAGGAGGGAGAAAAACACATTTAAAAAAAAAGAAAATGTTTGGCTGGATAAAGAATTAACAATGTCCCCTTTTCTTTCTCCTCCCTCCTCCTCCTCCTCCACCTTTTCTTTGTTGCTGTGGTTTGAAATAAATGTTATTACCTAGTTGGTTCCAATTCTACAGCCTGCCACCAGCTCTGACGCTGTCTGTCTGTATATGTGTGTGTCTGCCTCCCTCTGCCCCTCTCCCTTTACTAACTCTCGGCCTCCCACCGCAGCTTCACTCGGCCCTCTCACCCCGCGCGTCGCCCTGTATCCTTCCCCGGCACTAGCTATCCAGCCAATTTTATTTTTATTTTGGCTCCATCTGGTTAGAGAGTTAAAGGTGGTGGTGGGAGAGGGAGGAGGAGGAGGAAGAAAATAAAGTGGTGTCACTCCCTTCCTGGCCCCACAATTTCACCAAACCAAACATCCATCTGTGGCAGGTTTCATAAACCAAAAAAAAAAATTAGAATCCGTCTTTTTCTTCTTATTCGTACTTTTTTTTCTCCTTTCAGATCATCGTGCGCAGAATTATCTATTTTTTTTTCTTTTTTTAAAAAAAACCAACCCCATGTAATCCGCTATATTTACAATTAATCAACTCTTCTTCCTCCGACTGCCTTCACCATTGTATTCCTCCGCGGGGTCATGACCCCCCCTCTCTAATTTTCAAGTCTTGGGAACTGTTGGTCACAGTCCACCCATTAACGGTTACACGTATATTTGAGCGGAATTTATTTTAAATCAAATCTACTAAATATTTCCTTTTTAAAAAAAAATCAAGTGGTGTTAATTGGGTTTTTTTGGCGAATTTGTGTGGCGTGAACTTGGTGTGAAGTAAAACTAGTTGCCGCTGCTCTTGTTTACATTCGACGCCGTTGCTTTGGTAATAAGAAGCGTCCAAAATGGCGTCTTTGTTACGAGGCACAATTTTTGAAATCAGCTCACAAGCTCCGGCCCCTAGTAAGGATTATCATCACCTGCTTGTTACAGATTCAAAGGTGAGTATGTCAGTCGAGAAACATGTGAGCTACTCGTAAGACTCACTTGTCGCGTTGACCTGGCACAATAACAGCAAGTTTTCAGGATGAAACTACTCTCTCTTCTCGACCGAAAAAAAATGCCTGTACTCGGTGTTAAACATCTATAACTTGTTTGTTTTTGGCGAATCCGTTTATTTTTGCCTTTGTTTTAACACATTGACAGACTGGTTTGTATTTCATCTCATAACAATCATTACAAAATAAGAAATGTCTTGAAAATGTCGTCCAGCGTTACTTAAAATTTCCGCAAGAGATTTCAAATATGCCCTTTAAAATAATAGATAAGAGACAGTTTGTGGCGAGGCTTGACTTCTTGGTACTTTGTGTAATAAATTATAATTTGTGTTCTAAATTATAATTATAATAAAAAGAAAATTACTGTAAATCTGAAACCAAAACAGAAAATATTAGGGAAAAAACACACATCTCTAGAGAGAAAAAGACTGGTTAATGTTTCAGAAGGAAACTGTCCAAAACATTAACCTATATATTTTTTCTATTCAAATGCTGACTGACATGCTGACGGGGGATACAATTCAGCTAGTTAAATGGCTTGTTGAGAGCCAATTTAAGACTATTTTGAGGCTTACTTCTAATTTTACATTCTCCCCCCACGGGTTACCCGCTGTTTGGGGAACAAGCCAGCTCAAACTGGCGTGTTTTGAGTCTGCTCTGATGTTTGTGAAAAGCTGACAGCTGCAGAAGTGGTGTAAAGGATGCCATGTTGCAGATGGTGAGTTTCAGAGCTCGGAAAATGTTGGTTACTGCATTTTTAATACATACAGAGATTTCTTTAGCTTACAAGTTTTTAGATCCAACTGTATGTCCAGTGCCACCCTCATTGGGAGAACCCCTCTCACCTTTGACAGATCGCTTCTGTCATCTCACTGCAGCTGCCATCTGTTGCAGCAACATCGGAGCCATTGAAACAATCAGACCTTGGTCCTCCGAATCCTTCCACGATCAGCCCCAACACCAACATCACCAGCCTTACCAACAACATCACCAACCTTCTCCGCCATCACTTGATGCTGCACTGGACACAGGGCATCAGCCCCTGACAACATTGCTGCCTGGGAGGCCAGCGATGGCATCACCATGGCCAGATTTTCTTCACTTGATGCTGTAAACCCTGGCTGCCACATGATGCGCCAGGTTGACACCATCCCACACCAGCACCGTGAAGCATCCCTTTAATGTCCAAACCATTCCATCACTATAGTGGAGGGGGGGTGCAGTTATGACTGAACAATCACTGGAACTCAGTAAGATACTTCTCAAGGTGTGCCCAGATCTGTCCAATAAGGGGCACTTTTGGAAAAAGATATTACACTGTATGACAACACATTACCAGAAACTTCACATGGACATTGGCTAAACCTCTCAAGTGCCTACTCTTGTGTGTTGTTAGTTGGTATGCTTGCAGTAGGATGAAGGTGAGTGTGAGGGGTGGCTAGTGAGATGGGGAAGTGATAAAGTAGATAGAGGGGGTTGGGTGGAGGTGCAAGGTAAGTTGATGTTCTGAGGAGGTCTCTTCCGCCCTTGGAAGGGAAGAGAACCTCCCTGCATCCTGTGACCCCTCCATAAGCATATGGAGGGAGTCATTGGAGAGCCTAGGTGCAAGAGTTCACATTTGTGCAGTGCTTGTCAGTGTTTGCAGCACCTCAATGCTGTCAAACACTGACAGAACAACTGTCAAACTCCATGTGGACATCATCAGACCCGCAGGGCAGGCCAATCAAAGGAAAATCACGTTTTGGCTGAAGCTGGGAGCGGAACCCGGAAACCAGCTCGGTCCCTTCATCCAAGTCATTAATATAGATTGTAAATAGTTGAGGCCCTAGCACTGATCCCTGTGGCACCCCACTAGTGTCAGTTTGCCAACCTGAAAATGACCCATTTATCCCAACTCTGTTTCCTGTTAGTTAGCCAATCCTCTATCCATGCTAATATATTACCCCCAACCCCGTGAGCTCTTATTTTGTGCAGTAACCTTTTATGTGGCACTTATCAAATGCCTTCTGGAAATCCAAATACATGACATCTACTGGTTCCCCTTTATCCACCCTGCTCGTTACATCCTCAAAGAACTCTAGCAAATTTGTCACACATGATTTCTCTTTCATAAAACCATGTTGACTCTGCTTGATTGCATTATGATTTTCTAAATGTTCTGCTATTACTTCCTTAATAATGGATTCCAGCATTTTCCCAATGACAGATGTTAGGCTAACTGGCCTATAGTTTCCTGCTTTCTGTCTCCCTCCTTTCTTGAATAGGTGAGTTACATTTGCGGTTTTCCAATCTACTGGGACCTCTCCAGAATCCAGGGAATTTTGGTAGATTACAACCAATGCATCCACTATCTCTGCAGCCACTAATTTTAAGACCCTAGGATGCAGGCCATCAGGTCCAGGGGAGTTGTCAGCCTTTAGTCCCATTAGTTTGCCTGGTACTTTTTCACTAGTTATAGTGATTGTTTTAAGTTACCCCCTCCCTTTTGCCCCTTGATTATCAATTATTATAGACTAAGTATAGGGTGACCATCTTGCTTTACATATGCATTGAACAAACAGTAAAGTATAAGAGAGAAACAAAATTAAGGTTTCAGGTCACCTGAAACGTTAACTCTGTTTCTCTCTCCACAGATGCTGCCTGACCTGCTGAGTATTTCCACCATCTTCTGTTTGTGTCAGATTTCCAGTATCCACAGTATTTTGCCTTTGTTGTAAAGTATAAGACTTGTGTATCTGAAAAGCAACATGTATTGTGCACGTGACATTTCTGTGTAGCAACTTACTTTGTGTATAATGTCCTCTTAACATTTATTTGTTTCTTCGAGTTCAAGATCCTTGGACAAGCAGCACTTGTTCCATTGGATAATGGCCTTCTCCAGAGCCACCCAATGAGAATTCAATCTTGGAGATATTTACAGTGATAACAAGGAAATACATAGTTTTTTAAAAAGCAATCACATCATGTTCATTTTTGTCTGTGGAAGTCTTGGTTTGAAGGCCACATTGTTCCTTTAACAGCATAATCTTAAAATTCAATATCACCCAGTGAAAATAATATTGTTTTTGTCTTTGTAGGCTTGTACAATCAGACAAAAATTGGGTATTTTTAGCCATGGTTTAGTTTTCTTTTCTTTATGCTATTTCTGAGTTTAAAATAGGTTATCTTAAATAAATACAACACATTCTTTAAACTAGTATATTTGTCAAACTGTCTGCAGAACAGTGTAATGAGGTAATGAGACAAGTTTTCCTTAATATGCAAATGTTTTAATTGCAACTAGTTTATTTGCTTGCTTTGTTCTGAAAATAGTCAATTAAAATAAATGTTCAAACCAGGCATGAATAGATTTGTATCTAGTATCTATCAGGAGGCTGTCGTGCAAGGCCAGGGAGGTGCCATGAGTGGCAATCCTGAATGTATGTGTCACATTTTGGGATTTTTTTGACCATTTTTCCACAGATAGGATTTTGAAAAAGAGTTACTCTTAAATGTTGTGTTTCAACCATAGTGTATTCATACAAGTTTATTTTTGATGTCACTGAGATGATAGATGGTTAAAATGATTAAGGTAAATTTTGTTGTTGTTTCCCATAGACTGTAAATAATAAGCAAATCATTAGCCTGCAATTGATAAATATTTTAAATTCAATGCTTTGTGGGACAGGGAGCCAATGTAGGTCAGCAAAGATGGGCAAACAGGACTTAGTGTGGGACCTGATACAGTCAGCTGAGTTTTGAAAAAGTTGCAGTTTATGAACGGTGAAGGATGGAAGACTGACAAGGAGAGCATTGGAAAATTTGAGTCTAGAGGTGACCGAAATGTAGCTAAGGGTTTCTGTGAGTGCTGATGTAGCTGAAGTAGGGCAGCGGTGCGCAATGTTCCACAGATGGAACTAAATAGTCTTGGTGATGGATGATTTGAGACTGGAGTTTATGGAAGGGCCTGAAAACGATGGCTTTAGTCTTTCCAATATTCTGTTGGAGGAAATTTTGACTCTCCCATTATTTGATATCATTCAGGTAGTCTGATGAGGTGGTTATGGGTTTGAGGAAGTTGGTGGGGAGATGAAGGTGGGTATCTGCAGATGACATCACTAAGGAGCAGCATGCAAATTATATGGGGCAATGAATAGATCAAGATGGGAAATGAGATCTTTTTGGAGAGTTACATGCAAATGAATCCCATTTTCCATCATTTCCATTGACTGTCAACTTGGCTCAGTTGGCAGTAATTTTTCCTCTGAGTCATAACGTTGTGGATTCAAACACACAAGTTAAACCGACATAGACGGAGTGCGGCATTGTGTGAAATACCAATTTTGGATGAAATGTTAAACCAATGCCTGTCTGCCTGTTCAGGTGGGCATAAAAGATCCCATAGCACTATTTGAAGGAAAGCAGAGGAGTTCTCCCGGTAACCTGGCCAACATTTTTCCCTCAACCAACACCACCAAAACTGATTACCTGATAATTTATTTTATTTGCTGTTTGTCAGATCTTGTGTGTAAATTGGCCAGTGTGTTTGCCTGCATAACCTCAGTGATTACACTTAAAAAGTAATTCATTACCTGTGAAGTACTTTGAGGCATCCTGAGGAATTGAAAGGCACTATATAGGCACAAGTTCTTTCATTCTTTTTGCCTCATTTGTGCTGATTCATATTCTTGTCCATTTAAAATGAGCATCCAGGGTTGATAGGCATTTAGCAGATGGTGGAAGAGAACTTAGAGCCCAGAACCAATTGTCGTATCAGTTCCAAACTTCTTTGGAGCTTTATTTTGCTGTTATGAGCTACTTTGAGCATCTGCCTTTGTAACATTTGCTGTGCTGCCATTCCTCAGACAACTAGTGGTTGCATGACAGGGCACTGCAATTTTACAGAATGGCAGGATTGTTGAAGGTTGAATGAGTCATAGTTTGGATTTATATGGTCTTGCATGCTCCCTTGCTCAATCCACAACCTACATCAGTAGGAAAGGATTCAACTTTCTTAATGTGCACAGTTGATTGCTCAATGTTTATGATGTCCCCAGTGACAGCCTGAACTAATCCTTCAGTACAAAAGGTAAGGGCAATCGCGACCTTAAGAACAACTGACAGGTGGTGGAAGTGAGCAGTAGGTCTTTTTGCAGCATGTGCCAACACTTGGTCATGGTTTCCTTCATAAAGTGAAGCCTTCACAGGCACTACTCTTATGACAAAAGCAGATACATGCACCACTGCCTAATATTCTGGTATGGGGTACCTGCAGATGGGTGCTGAGCTTCCCCAGTGCTACCTGACCTGCTGGCATCCCTCTATTACTCCTCCTCCTCCTCTTCTTCTTATCTAGAGGTGCATTCCCAATGAGCAGCCCATTGTACCATGTCTGAAATGGTGAGGAGAAAATGACAGCCCTACAGCAAATGGCACAAATGCAGTTGTCAAAGTAGTTAGTAACAGCAAAAAATAAAGAAAACTCTAAAGAAGTTTGCAACCAGCATGTCATCATGCAAGTGAATGCTCTCTCCTTTCATTTCTCTCTCCAATACTTTCATTTTCAGGCAGTCCACTGTGCCAGCACTCTTTAATACAGAAAGGCAAGTCTAAATGATTTCTGGGAGAACAAGGTTATTCTTTTGCAGTCATGGCTCATGAGACCTGTGTGGTTTCTCAGGACACAAGCTAAGCACCAGTATAATGAGGTCTATTCGTACACCAGAGTAATAATTGAGTGCACCACTGGAATATTGAAGGCATGTGTTAGGTGCCTTTATTTATCTGGAAACATCCTGTATGTTGTTCTGCTAGGGTCACAAGAATCATGGTTGGTCTCCAGGATCATGGCTCCATGCTGCACAACTTTGCCTTACAAAGAAACCTCATTATGGGAGCCCTAGAGGAGGAAGACCTCCATGGACATCGAGGACCAACAGCCTGAAGACAATGAGGACAACTCCTTGCTAGATGCAAGACATTTGTGCCTCTCACAGGAAGCCCTCTCGTGACTACCAAGTCTGACCAATGGATCACCTTCTTTTGACTGTCAGATCTGGCTCATTCTTTAACGGTCCTTTCTATATTTTCCCCTTCCCTCCATAAGAATGTCATTATTTACACAATCTTCTCTATGCACAGCAACTCACAAAATTCCAATTCATGCCAGTACATAAAAGCGACTTCCACAACTTTCCAAGAGTAATGTCTCACACACAATTTGAATGCAACCATAATTTTAATGTAAATGTTATTGGATGCGAGCCAGAATGTTTCTTGCAACAGTGTTTCTCTTGGCACCTGTGTGTGAAGAATATGCTCTTAATCTTGTTCTTCTCCTAGGTGCTACCTCAGTGGCAGGAGTGCATAAAGGTGCTGCTGGCTGCTCTTTTGTATTGGGAGCCTCTTGGGACTGAGGTTGCCCTCATCTCATGGTAGTCAAGTTCTGAAGTGGACCTGCTGCAGACTGCACCTCTTGTGCTGCTGCATGAGCAACCTGGCCCTGTGCCGTTTCTGCCACATGTAGGCATCGAAGGAGGCTGGCGGGAGGGCACATGTTGCTATCCAGAGAGACTTCAATATCACCATTCCCGCTAAGCCATTTGTACTGGGCACTGGCTCAGCATGGCTGGTGATCTGTGGAAAAGACAAACCCAGTAATGTTTATCTGAAACCTATCCCAATCCATTGGAGGCTAGAAAGACAGCCATCTCCAGTCTGGCACCCCACGCCTCTATAGCAGCAGCCTAGTTTGGAATAAGGGCAGGCTGCCCTTAGGACCTTTGTCATGGTGGCCTCCCCAGCAGATGTCTCTGTAGCTGCCCGTACTTCATTATTGACTGCAGTATTGTGAAACTGTCCTCCAGTACTGTGCACATAAGCCAACACCTGCAACACACTGCTTTATATGGGAGGTGAAATTCAACTTCAGTCAGGGCACAAATCGGGCCGTAGCAAATCAGCCGTCCATTATACATCTCATCTGATTTTCCTTTCCATTAACTTCAATGGAAAGGAAAATCAGGCGGGGTGTATAACGGTGGCAGATTCACTATCGCCTGCACAAAAGAGGTGGTTTCATAAACCAACAGAAAAAATGGACATTCAGTTAAGTTGCAAATTAGAACTAAAATGTCCATTTTCTGTACAAAATATTGTCCATTCTAATCCGACCTGGTTAACTATAATGTCAATAATTAGAACATGTGGATTGTGATGACTGTTTTGACAAATGTCTAATAAGGAAGTTGCATGTGTCTCTAAAATTAAATCCTATTGCCAGAGTTAGGTCAGCAGCATATAGATATAAAGGGAAAAAAACAAGGGTGTTGGACCTCAAAATAAGGGTGTTGTGCTATGAATTAATAATACTCTTTCACACACTGGAGTTCTGAACCTCAGCCACACTTTCATGTAAAGGCATTGACTGAGGCCAAGCATTTACCCACACGCTAACATACCATTTGCCTCCCTAATTGCTTGCTGTACCTGCATGTTAGCTTTCTGTGATTCTTGTTCAACGACACCCAAACCAACTTGAAATTCCACGTCTCTACCCAGAAGGTCCCTAGCTGCCAATTTGCACTAGACTCTGGGGCAGGCAGAACTCCCACCCAATCCAAACTTGTCCCTGACATCAGAGGAGGTGGGGCTGTGGTAGCACTATCCCACACTGGAAATTTTCTTTGTTCCCACCTTCCTTCCACACAAGTTGGGCTCTGGGAAGAAACTGGCATACAGGTCATCTTAGGGGAGCAAGTAAGGCCCGCCTTGGGGTTCAGGCTGGTGTCCTGGTCTGGACACTCCTAAAAGCTGCTGGTACACTGCCATTGGCCCCCTTATAAAGGGGACTGATTGACCAAAAGTAAAAAAAGCTTCAGAGCCAGTGGCACTGATTGGTCTCCAAGCAGCCTGCCAGCCCTGCAATTCCTGATCCCTCTCTAGTGGGCTGTCAAGATGTGCCCATACTGGTGTGGGTGCCTGCTAAAGATATGCAAATGTACTAACCTCAGACACTATGGCACAGTTGGGAGAAGAAGTCAGGAGTGTCTACTGTGCTGCACGTACAGCAATTTTCAAGCCAACTTTAGAATGAAAATAGTACAAATTATAATTCCTTTTAAAAAAAAAAGTCCTCATCTACAATTCATAATGGCAGGTTATCCCAAGTGTTTATGGGGCGATTTTAAATTTTTTAAAATCTTTGTATAGTGAGGACCAAGAAATATAAAACTGAACAAAAGATTAAACTAATTTCCATCTTTACCAAATATCTCTGGCACTGTACTCAATGGCCCGGATTTTGCGATTGAAATTTATTATGGAGTAAATCGGACAGCAACTTTTGGCATCCGCACATGCGCAGTTAAACGCGGAAATCGGGAAGTTGCAGTCTGAGATGCCTTGCCCCTCCACAAGCTTCGCTACACCGGTACTTCACGGATAGATTCGGCATTAAAATACCTGAAGGGCGTGAAGTTGTGGTGCTTGCCCACTAGTTACCCACTAAACATGCCAGAAAAAGTTAGGGGCTGCTGCATTCAGTGTAAGTGAATTTTTAATGGCGTGATAAGTCTTATTTATTGCCAAACAACTTCTGAAAATTTAATTTTACAAGTGTAGAGTCTAATTTCTTCAGAATTTAATTATTGTTGAAGTGTTAGAAAAAGTTTTTAAAGTTTCATTTTTTTTCTGTCTCTTGTATCTCTCTCTCTCAATCCCATTTTTCTTTCCCTATCTTTATTTTGCTTTCTGTACATGATTTTACATTGAATCAAAAATTCAAATTCATGCTTCCTGGTTTAGACTCCGCATGGCTCAGTGAGGATTCTTCAATCTGATTGGTTGAAGAGACATGCTGTTGCTTCCTGTGCTCACACACACCATACGTCCCCTGTAGAGGGCGCCACGCAGAAAAGGATCTCTAGTAACCAAAAGTTGCTGCTAAAAAGCCCACGAAAGGTCTGTGGGCAGCTGTAAGCGTAATGAACGGCGACTGCCGATCCTTTGCCACTGACCACAAAATCCGGGCCATTGTTATGACAAGGTTCTGCTTAACTTAAACAACTTTAAATTCAGAACTTCCCTTTAAATTTGAACAATAATGGCCCAGATTTTGCGGTAGAAATAACGGTGAGGCCATCAGTGGTCACCGTTATTCTGGAGTAAATCGGACAGCAACTTCCAGCATCCGCACATGCACAGTTAAATGCGGAAATCAGGAAATTGCTGTCTGAGTTGCCTTGATCCTCCAGAAGCTGTGCTACGCCAGTACCTCGCAGAGAGTACTCCCCAAAGCCTTTCTACCATCTACAAAGCACAAGTAAGGAGTGTGATGGAATACTCTCCACTTGCCTGGATGAGTGCAGCTCCAACAACACTCAAGAAGCTCGACACCATCCAGGACAAAGCAGCCCGCTTGATTGGCACCCCTTCTACTACCTTAAACATTCATTTACTCTACCACCGGCGTAACGTGGCTGCAGTGTGTACCATCTATAAGATGCACTGCAGCAACTCGCCAAGGCTTCTTCGGCAGCACCTCCCAATCCCGCGACCTCTTCCACCTAGAAGGACAAGGGCAGCAGGTGCATGGGAACACCACCACCTCCAAGCTCCCCTCCAAGTCACACATCATCCTGACTTAGAAGTATATCGCCGATCCTTCATCGTCGCTGGGTCAAAATCCTGGAACTCCCTCCCTAACAGCACTGTGGGAGTACCTTCACCACACGGACTGCAGCATTTCAAGAAGGCGGCACACCACCACCTTCTCAAGGACAATTAGGGATGGACAATAAATGTTGGCCTTGCCAGCAACGCCCACATCCCGTAAAAATGAATTTAAAAAAAAAGACTCGGCATGGAAAGACGTGAATTTGCAGTACTTGCATGATAGATACCCAGTAAACACGTCAGAAAAAGTTAGGGCTTGTTCATTGAAGTGTAAGTGAATTTTTAGCAGCGTGATAAGTCCTAATTACTGCCAAGCAACCTCTCTGGCTCTGAAAATTAACTTTTACAAGTGTGGCGTTTCATTCCTTCAGATTTTAATTATTGTTGGAGATTTTTAAAAAAAAATAAAAATGTTTTACTGTTTATTTCTGTCTCCTTTATTTCTAGATCTCTGAAACATAGAAGATAGGAGCAGGAGTAGGCCATTCGGCCCCTCAAGCCTGCTCCGCTATTCAATGCGATCATGGCTGATCATCCAAATTCAGTACCCTGTCCCTGCTTTTTCCCCATATCCCTTGATCCCCTTAGCCTTAAGAAATATATCTAACTCCTTCTTGAATATATTTAATGAATTGGCCTCAACTGCCTTCTGTGGTAGAGAATTCCACAGGTTCACCACTCTCTGGGTGAAGAAATTCCTCCTCATCTCAGTCCTAAATGGCTTACCCCTTATCCTTAGACTGTGACCCCTGGTTCTGGACTCCCCCGCCATCGGGAACAGCCTTGCTGCATCTAGTCTGTCTAGTCCTGTTAGAATTTTATAAGTTTCAATGAGATCCCCTCTCATTCTTCTTAACTCTAGCGAATATAAGCTTAATCAACCCAATCTCTCTTCATACGTCATTCCTGCCATCCTAGGTATCAGTCTGGTGAATCTTCGCTGCTCTTCCTCCATGGCAAGAACATCCTTCCTCAGATAAGGCGACCAAAACTGCACATAATACTCAAGGTGTGGTCTCACCAAGACCCTGTACAACTGCAGCAAGACATCTTTGCTCCTGTACTCGAATCCTCTCGCTATGAAGGCCAACATACCATTTGCCTTCTTAACCGCCTGCTGCACCTGCATGCTTACCTTCAGCGACTGGTGCACAAGGACACCCAGGTCACGTTGCACTTCCCCTTTTCCCAATCTATTGCCGTTCAGATAATAATCTGACTTCATGTTTTTGCCACCAAAGTGGATAAACTCGCATTTATCCACATTATACTGCATCTGCCATGCATCTGCCCAATCACCCAACCTGTCCAAATTATACTGGAGTTTCTTTGCATCCTCCTCACAGTACACACGCCCACCCAGCTTTGTGTCGTCTGCAAACTTGGAGATATTACATCTAGTTCCCTCGTCTAGATCATTAATATATATTGTGAATAACTGGGGTCCTAGCACCGATCCCTGTGGTACCCCACTAGTCACTGCCTGCCACTCGAAAAAAGACCCGTTTATTCCAACTCTTTGCTTGTCTGCCAACCAGTTCTCTATCCAAGTCAGTACCTTACACCCAATCCCATGTGCTTTAACTTTGCACGCTAATCTCTTATGCGGGACCTTATTGAATGCCTTCTGAAAGTCCAAATACACCACATCCACTGGTTCTCCCTTATCTATTCTACCAGTTACATCCTCAAAAAATTCCAGTAGATTAGTCAAGCATGATTTACCTTTTGTAACCCTATCTTTCTTCCCTGCTCTTTATTTGCTCTCTGTACATGATCTGACATTGAATTAATTATTCCAACTGACACTTCCTGTTTTAGACTCTGCGTGTCTCAGTCAGGATTCTTCAATCTGATTGGTTAAGACAGGTCCCAGATCCTCTGTAGAGGACGCTGCACTGTTTTGGCTCTCTAAAAGCCACAGAAAGTGTGTGTAAGTGAAACGGCTGACCGCAAAATTTATTTTTTTATTCGTTGTGGGCATCGCTAGCAAGGCCAGCATTTGTTGCCCATTCCTAATTGCCCTTGAGAAATTGCTGCAGTCCGTGGGGTGAAGGTACTTCTTTGTAGCGGTTTGGTACAACTGAGGGGCTTGCTAGGCCATTTCAGAGGACAGGTTAAGAGTCAACCACATTGCTGTGGGCCTGGAGTCACAGTAATGCCAGGTAAGGCTTTTACGACAATCCGGTAGTTTTTTTATTCCAAATTTATTTAATTAACTGAATTTAAATTCCCCAACTGTTGTGGTGGGATTTGAACTCATGTAGATCATTAGACCCGGCCTCTGGATTACTAGTCCAGTAACATGGACCACTATGCTACCGTACCCCCGGGCCTTTATAATTCTTCCATAAATTGCCATTTCATTTGCTGTTTTGTAACTATTACAAAATACAGAACAATTACACAACCTGCGAAGATTCATTTATCACACGTATAGGGACCTTTTTTAAAATCGGGTTTTGCCAATTTCTACTGATGAACTCCTGGATTTTTTTTTGGAGAGCTAAATTAGTAAAAGAACTATTCCCTCCAGAATTTGAAGAAAAACCCTCTGAAATTACCCATTATTTTCTTACCAAAAGTCATCACTATCTTTCGGATGAGACGTTAAACCGAGACCCTGTCTGCTCTCTTAGGTGGATGTAAAAGATCCCATGGCACTATTTCGAAGAAGAGCAAGGAATTCTCCCCGGTGTCCAGGACAATATTTATCCCTCAATCAACATCACAAAAAAACAGATTATCTGGTCATTATCACATTGCTGTTTATGGGAGCTTGCTGTGTGCAAATTGGCTGCCGCATTTCCTATATTACAACAGTGACTACACTTCAAAATTACTTCATTGGCTGTCAAGCACTTTGGGACGTCCTCAGGTCGTGAAAGATGCTATATATAAATGTAAGTCTTTTTATCACTGGAGGAGCATGTGTATTGCATCCACTTTATCAGTACACACGTTGTGTGCTGCAATTGTCATTGAGGTCATTGATGCAACACTCATCTCTGGACCTGATTTCTGGGAGGAAAAGAAATGAAAAGCTGTGAATTTTGGACTTTTTTTAAAGGGGACCTAATTTATCTTGAGAAAGTGTCACAAAGGCTATATTCTTTATACTGTAGCAAATATTAGTCTTTCATTCCTAGTTAGGTATGGAACAAGGACAGCAGTGGTCAGTTACTACAGTTGTACTCCCCTTAACACTTGGGTCATCAACCAACTCGGGTCACAAGCATTGTTTACTAAAAGCAACATTACAACTGTTTCCCTATGCATTATCTCGAGCAATTTTTAATATCCCACCATCATTGTGGCTGGAGCTGCAACAACTTAAAAGAAATCTATCTAGGGGTTGTGAGTGTCTGATGGTGAACCTCATAAAAGTAGTGTCTGTGTAATTGTGGGTTGTCCTTTAGCTTGCTGTGTGATTTTTGTTTTTAAGTCCCTTGCTAGATTTCTTGAGGTTTAGCAATGTTCAAAACAAAAGCTGTTTTTTCTTTTTACTGAGTTGCTTTCAGTTTACCTGGGCTTTTTGGGGTCCAGATTTTTCCCACTACTTTAAATGTTTTACACTAAAAAGACTCCCGCCCCGCCCCCCCACACCCTTATCACACACAAAAAAGGTTATAATTTTTTTTACTTAATTTTTAAATTGGCAGTAAAGACTGACTTTAAAATTCTTTATATACTAGTGCACTGTATTTGCTAAATAAATGACCAGTTGAATACTGTGATTTCCTGTGAAAGTTACCTCTATTAAAAGTTCATGTTTTAAGTTGTTTTGATTTTATACAAAAATTCAAATGACTTTCACAGTTTCTCATAATGGCTTCCTTAGAAGGTTTTTGTCAATCTTCTCTAACAACGGACAACAGGGAAGGTGCGAGTGCAATGCATACAAACAGCAAGTCCTGACATGCTCTGTGAATGGCCAGTTTTGCTGTCAGTCCTAAAAAAAAAGCTATGGGAAATAATGCATTCTGGGAGCTGTAGCCTGTTACGTTATTTAATTTCTTCAGCTGAATCTGAAGATTCTCAGAACACACATGACCTTAAGACTTGGGCTTTTTAGTCAGGCACAGGCCTCTGACAGAAAACCTTGGAGGTATTTTGAATGTAGAAATTTCTATTGTGTAGGTAAGTTTAATAATTTTCTTCTAAACTTGATGGGGGTTAAATTGGGTTGTTTAGCGACCATTTTTTAGGTGCTACGCAGCCAACTAAGACTCGAAAATGGGGTCCGAGATGCGTGCTGCACACTTCTGAGGAGAAGTGTGCAGAACGCCATCTTGGTAAAGGGGTTTGCGCGCACGCCTAACAACTGCCAGCAGTATGCATAGCAGGGAGATCATGATGCGAATCGGTGTGCAACGCTGATTTGAAGCCACTGCTCCCATTTTGGAACACCACACTCCAGCCGACACCCTGTCTTAACCTCGCACAGCTGAATACGATGTTAAACGGCACGAAGGAGCACCACTGCCCCCACCACCACCACCACCACCAGCGCTATTTAAAGGGATCATGAAGTACTTGCAGGTTAATTGCTAGATTATGTCTTCCGGCTGTTGGTGCAATTGTTGCATTTTTGGAGGTTACCTAAAGTTTAAGTAAGTATTCTACAGAGAGTGATCTGACTGGTCATGCAATACTTTTTGTGTCATTTAAAATATTGAGCTGAAAAAAGTTCCTTCCAGACATGGGTGGCCTGGTCGGGCTTCCTCTGGGAATTGAACATGACGGAGAGAATGAAGAGTGGCCATGCAGGGCAGGACAAGCTACTAGAAGAGTGAGGAGGGAGAGAGGGGCACTCAGCAGGAGGCCATATTTGCAGAGGGTCTTTAGGGAGCAATTCTCTTACCTCAACTTCAGCGACGTCTGGGGGCGCAAACCAACCCAATTTTTCCCCTGTTGTGACTAAAATCTGTCAACTGCGACAGCCTCAGCAGGGGAAGGACAGCATTGCCTGTGGCTATCAAAGTGGCGTGGCTCTTAATTTTTATGCTTCTGGCTCCTTTCAGGCTCCTGCTGGAGATATAAGCAACATCTTGCAGTTTGGAGTGCACTGCAGTATAAGGGAGGTCACTGAGGCTCTCTATACAATGAGAAATACATTCATCTTATTCCCTCTTGCCAGAGGCAAGCAGGAGGAGCGAGCACGAGGTTTTGCACGGATTGCAGGCTTCCCTATAGTGTAGAATTACATTGACTGCATGCTCATTGCCTTGCGTGCTCCTCGTCTGAACTCGGCTATATTCATCAACAGAAAGGGATTCCGCTCCCTCAATGTGCTGCTGGTGTGCGACCACAAGCATCGTGCAAGTGAATCTTGTTATCCTGGCAGCACTCATGATTCTTTCTTTCTGCGACAGTCCTCTGTTCCGCCTATATTTGAACGACCACGGCAAGTCAAAGGCTGGCTACTGGGTAACAAAGGTTATCCCCTCATTACATGGCTCATGACTCCAGTCAGGAACCTACATACACATGCACAGCAGGCCTACAATGAGAGCCATGCTGCCACAAGGAACATTATAGAGCACACCATCAGTGTTCTCAAGCAACCTGACTGCTGCCTGGACCGCTCTGGAGGAGTCCTGCAGTTCTCAGCTGAGCGGGTATCGAGATTTATGGTAGTATGCTGCACAACCTGGTCATTATGAGGGAACAGCCCTTGCCACCACCTATCCGCTAAGAAGCTGAGGAGCATGAGGAGGAGGAAATGCCAGAGGAAGAAAGGAGGCTGCAATGTGGACAGGCCCTTTCTGCCAGGGCTCTACGTGATCAGATTATTCATGAGCAATACCAGTAACCTCAACCTTGGAGGGTGACTTCGAGCAGCTCTGGGCCTAGAGGACCCGGCTTCAGACTGCACCACCTTGGCCTGGACTGCAGTTGGCTGGGCTGGGCTGGCTGACAGGCAACAGCAATGGCACTGGCAGAGTGGCAAGGGTGGGAGCAGGAAGGCTGTCATCCTGAGAGGACAGCAAGTTCTTGTTCCATGGAGCCATTGCCACTCTCCCGGGGCAGCGCCTCAGCTATCCTGCTGATCTGTTGGAGAATAGATTGCTGGACTGCTGTGACGCCCTGGAAGCCCTTTTCAACAGTGGTACCCAGAGTCACAATGGCAGCAGTCTGAGCTTCCAAGGCAGCAGTCAGACCTTTGATGGAAGTTGTTTGTGTGACATCGGTGATCAGACGCTGCATCATGGTAGGCTCCACAGGTGTGCTGATGGAGGTGACCACCCATTCCATGTTGGAAAGGATGGGCTCCAAGCTCTGCGCAAAGACCTGTGCCAAGTTGGAGCTGGACTCCTCCATACACCTTGACATTGTGCACAGGCTTTCTGGCAGGCTTTCCAGTGCACCAAGCATTTGGTTGTGTACACCCATTAGACTTCTTCTGTAGCCTGGGCCATCAAAGTCCTCATCTGAATCCTCTGCAGCAGAACTAGTGTGCGACCTCGCCCTCTGGCGACTGGCACCTGCAGTACCCTTTCACCCCAATCTGGCACCCGCACACTTGTGCCCGGTGTCTCACCACATACAGATCCCTCCTCTATCCTAGTCTTTAAAGTATGCGTAGTGTCAGTCTTTGAGCTGGTGGCTGTGAGTGTAAGATTGAGTGATGGTGTCTCTTCGTCATCACTGTCTTCTTCCTCTTCCTCGTCTGACTGGGAAGGCTCCAGTTCTTGGGTATCTGAAATGAAAAAGGGACAACGGTTGGGTTATAGTGAGGGGAGAGGAGAAAGTAAAAATTCTTAAATCAATTCACTTCCTGACACCACTTCCAGCAGCCACAGTGAACCTCCCCTTTAAAAGGTGCAGGCTACCTTTAAGTAGCACTAGCCACTTGTGATATTGGGTCCCCTGCTGATGCGTGCAGCCAATGAACAACATGGGTAGCGTTGGCTGCACGCAGAGATCATGGAAATCAGCAGGCAGCACGAATTTAACATCCTGCCTGCAGCACAATTAATGTGCGTGGGTTAATCCCCGCGCCCGTTTTCATGGCTTATCCAGTTTAACCACTGGTACGTCATCTTCATTATGTTACAAATCTTATTTCCATTAGTAAGTCCTCAGCATACTGAAGAAAGCAAAAGGGTGACTGAAAGGATTTTCAAAAAATATTCTGAGCAATTTCATTGTTATTGGTAGATTTTGCTGACTGCTCCATTTGTGGTTTTCATACATCCTTAATATCTACTAGTAGCACTGGGAGCTTGCTAAGGATGGCCCAGAGCTGCTTATCATTCTAACATCCCTTTATATCAAATATGTTTGTGACAGTCAATTCTGTGTGCGGATTTCAGTGCAACTCGGTCTCTGTGACATAATCCTCTCTGTGATTGAACGCTGCTAAGGTCTGCCACCTACTGCAGGCCAGCATCCTTGGTTGGTAGTTTTTCTAGCCGAGTTCTTTGTTTTTGATTTGTACGTCCCCCTAGCTCCTCAGTTGTGATTCCTTGCTCATAATTTCAATGAAATCTAATTGTGACACAGAAATTTTTCATATTTTCTCACGGTGAGTTAGAAAAATATGTCATTTCATGTTATGTAACATATTATCAGCCCACTGATTTAAATAAGTCAAATTATGTCATAATTGCATTGAAACTGTAAATCAGTGTCCTTGGTGACTATTAAGAGCTAGTTTAACAATGTAGTTAATTTTATATCTTACCTTTTTTTGAAGCCCAGGATACAGAGGAAGATGGGAGGGAAGATGTTCCAAGTTGCAGGTCGGTAGGACACAGGTTGTAGGAGCTGCATATAGCAGTATTGGGGAGTTAAGGAGTGCTGTATGGGCTTTAATATTGCGAGTGGGGGCAGGGGTCTGGTAGCAGTGGTTACAAGATGTGGGAGTATGGAGGTTGCTGCGGGATCTCTGAGAACGAGGATGGAGATTGTGGGGTGTTGGAGCACTGGGAGGGATGGTTATGGTATTTAGGAGCACTGAGATACAAGATCTGGTAGGAGTAGAAAACTGGTCCCAAGGTGTGGGAACATTGGGAGGGGGTGCTGGATGTGACAGTGGTGGAAGGGCGGAATTGTAGTGTGGTAGCACTTTGATGGTACAGGTGTGGGAGCATGGGAAGGTTGTTGGATATGGGCAGAATGGGTGTTCATAAGCTGCTGGCAAAAGTGCACTGATGAGGGTTTTCTTAGGGGTGGATCAGCAGTGGGGAGAAAGGCACGGATGCTCAGCATGCTATGCTGTGGCATGGTATGGCATGGGACCAGGATTAGCAAGACACGCCAGTAAGACAGGAAGGCATGAACACTTGGGGCAGGAGCAGGGAGGAGGGGGGGCAAATACACTGGCCTTCAGGGTGAGGGAATGGGATCGGTATGATATGGCGGGAGGGAGTGGGGAAAGACGGAAAGTCAAGGACACAGGGCACGTGTTAGTGGGGACAGCAAGAAGTTGAAGAATGGGGGAAGGACAGATATTTGGGGCAAATGGCGGGGGGTGGGAATTTGGGGAAAGAAATGAAGGAGCATCTTTGTAGTCCTTCAACAACAACAACTTGTATTTATATAGCGCCTATAACCCTCCCCCAGAAGGTTTAAAAAAGCAAAGGCTTCCCCATTGTAAACATGTTTGCTGTTTAAATAATGAGGCTTTCTAGTTTATCACAGGGAAGCCATAGTATTGAGTGACAACTGCCTCATTATGAGGCACTTAAGCTTGAGGCATGTTTGTGCGTTTCTCCCACGCTGCTGACCCACCACTGAAAAAACTTCAATCGCTGCATTTTTTTCAGCCACATCCATAAACCATTTCTCCCAATATTCCCATATCCAGCAACCTTCCCATGTTCCCGCACCTGTCACCATGACCCCAGTGCTGCCACACCCCAAGTCCACCCCCCACCACTGTCACACCCAGCTTCCAGAGCACCTCCTTTGTTTTTAATGTAAATGAGGAGTTCTACTATAGCATTGGCTCAAGTGCCTGTGCAGCACTCCTGACCCACACCGCCTGTTTGAAACAGGTACTTTAGGGGATGCCTGCACCTAAAGAACCATTTTCCAGCAGGATTTTTTCCTTCCAAAATGACCACCCTTCTAGCTGCCACTTCTCTTGGGCTTCCAGTGCCTATTCAGTGAATGCCAACATGGGACTCTGCTTGGTTATAAAAGTGCCTAGTACTTTGTGTGTTGATGCTGAACTCTGGGAATTATCCTTTTGAAATCTGTTCCAGGCCAACTAAGTAAAAATCTCAAAGCATGACATTTGGCTAATTGATAAGTTACTGGTTTATTAGTATCAATCAGTCTAATCAGTTGGAAGGTGGGTCTGGATCCTGTCGGAACCAAACCAATTCGTAGTAATCTCATAGTAAGGGATCCTCTGGGGAAGAGTGATCATAATATGATAGAATTTCATATTGAGTTCGAGGGTGACATACTTAAGCACGAAACTAGCGTATTAAACTTAAATAATGTCAGTTACATAGGTATGAGCAGCGAATTGGCTAAGGTAGATTGGGAAATTAGATGAGAAGGTATGATGGTAGTTAAGCACTGGTGAATATTTAAAGAAATATTTCATAATTCTCAACAAATATACATTCCATTGAAAAATAAAAACTCCACGGAAAAAGTGATCTATCCGTGGCTAACTATAGAGGTTAAGGATAGTATTAGATTAAAAGAAGAGGCTAATAATGTTGCCAACAAGAGTAGTAAACCTGAGGATTGGGAGAGTTTTAGAAACCAGCAAAGGATGACTAAACCGTTGATGAGAAGAGCGAAAATAGAATGAGAGTAAACTAGCAAGAACTATAAAAACAGATTGTAAGAGCTTCTACAAGTATGTAAAAAGGAAGAGAGTAGCGAAAGTAAATGTGGGTCCCTTAGAGGCTGAGATAAGAGAAATTATAATGGGGAATAAGGAAATGGCAGAGACGTTAAACAAATATTTTGTATCTGTCTTCACACAGTAGAAGACAAACAAAACACACCAGAAATAGTGGGGAACCAAGGGTCTAATGAGAGTGAGGAACTTAAAGTAATTAATATTAGTAAAGAAAAAGTACTGGAGAAATTAGTGGGACTAAAAGCTGACAAATCCCCTGGACATGATGGTCTACATCCTAGGGTTCTAAAAGAGGTGGCTGCAGAGAGAGTGGATGCATTGGTTGTGATCTTCCAAAATTCCCTCGATTCTAGAATGGCCTCAATGGATTGGAAGGTAGCAAATGTAACACCCCGGCTATTCAAGAAAGGAGGGAGAGAGAAAACACGGAATTACAGGCCAGTTAGCTGGACATCAGTTGTTGGGAAAATGCTGGAATCTGTTATTAAGAAAGTGGTAACAGGGCACTTAGAAAATCATAATATGATTAGGCAGAGTCAACATGGTTTTATCAAAGGGAAATCGTGTTGACAAATTTGTTAAGAGTTTTTTGAGGATGTAGCTAGCAGGGGAGATAAAGGGGAACCAGTGGATGTAGTATATTTGGATTTCCAAAAGGCATTCGATAAGGTGCCACACGAAAGGTTGTTGCCCAAGATAAGGACTCATGGGGTTGGGGACAATATATTAGCATGGATAGAGGATTGGTTAAAGACAGAAAACAGAAAGTAGGAATAAAACGGGTCATTTTCAGGTTGGCAGGATGTTACTAGTGGGGTGCTGCAAGGCTCAGTGCTGGGGCCTCAGCTATTTACAATCTATATTAATGACTTGGATGAAGGGACCGAATGTAATGTATCCAAGTTTGCTGGCAATACAAAGTTAGGTGGGAAAGTAAGTTGTGAGGATGACACAAAGAGTCTGCAAAGGGATATAGACAGGTTGAGTGAGTGGGCAAGAAGGTGGCAGATGGAGTACAATGTGGGGAAATGTGAGGTTATTCACTTTGGTAGGAAGAATAGAAAAACAATATTTTTTAAATGGTGAGAAACTATTAAATGTTGATGTTCAGAGGGATTTGGGTATCCTTGTACATGAAACACAAAGCTAACTTGCAGGTACAGTAAGCAATTAGGAAGGCAAATGGTGTGTTGGCCTTTATTGCAAGGGGGTTGGAGTACAAGAGAAAGGAAGTTTTGCTGCAATTGTACAGGGCTTTGGTGAGACCACACCTGAAGTATTGTGTACAGTTTTGGTCTCCGTACCTAAGGAAGGATATACATGCCTTAGAGGGAGTGCAACGAAGATTCACTAGATTGATTCCTGGGATGAGAGGGTTGTCTTTTGAGGAGAGATTGAGTAGAATGGGCCTATACGCTCTGGAGTTTAGAAGAATGGGAGGTGATCTCATTGAAGCATATAAGATTCTGAGAGGGCTTGACAGGTAGGTGCTGAGAGGCTGTTTCCCCTGGCTGAAGAGCCTAGAACTAGGGGGGCATAGTCCCAGGATAAGGGTTCGGCCATTTAGGACTGAGATGAGATATTTCTTCACTCAGAGGGTTGTGAATCTTTGGAATTCTCCACCCCAGAGGGCTGTGGATGCTCAGTCGATCGATCAAGGCTGAGATCAATAGATTTTTGGACTCTAAGGGAAGCAAGGGATATATGGATCAGAGAAGAAAGTGGAGTTGAGGTCGAAGATCAGATATTATCTTATTGAATGGCGGAGCAGGCTCGAGGGGCCGTATGGCCTACTCCTGCTCCTAGTTCTTATGTTCTTATTGGGTGGAGGGAGTGGACGTGCTGTTTGTCAGAACTGGATTGGTCAGTGGGCAGGCCAGTCGGCATCCAAATCAATTAATCATTCTTTTTTTTTCTGGCACTGTTCATTTCACAAACTTGAGGCAGAGCGGTTTTTAAATCAACTGATGGTTTCTGCGATTTGCATTTACAGTTTATTTAGTGTACAATAAATAAGCTGCTTATTTTCACCAAAGAAACTTTCTGGGGCTTGCCAGCTGTTGTTTTATCTGAAGACTGGAGGCAGCCTCTTTTTTTTTGAGGAAAATATTTCCTGATGTGAATGCATTGGGTGAGCTGTGATGCCCACTTACAATCTGCAGTTTTCAAAGCTGTTTTCAATTTGTTTATGCACTTGTGGTAGAGGACCATTTGTTAGCACACAATAACCAGGAAGAGCCTGCACCATCCAGATCAACATCCTTGGTGAACATGAGGAGTGACCTAAATAATCAATAAAAGTATAATGGATTGCATACCCCAGACTGTGGTCAGTCAGTCAGGTCTACCTGTGACTACAAAATTCAGCTCCCTGCTCTGTTCCTGCAAGCCATGTTTTTGTGTACTTTAGTCTTTTTACAATGATTGTATTGATTTTTATTTACACTGCAAGAATATTAAACCTTTTTGATAGAGTCATAGAGTTATACAGCACAGAAAGAGGCCCTTCGGCCCATCGTGTCCGCGCCGGCCATCAAGCCCTGTCTATTTTAATCCCATTTTCCAGCACTTGGTCCGTAGCCTTGTATGCTATGGCGTTTCAAGTGCTCATCTAAATGCTTCTTGAATGTTGTGAGGGTTCCTGCCTCTACCACCCTTTCAGACAGTGAGTTCCAGATTCCAACCACCCTCTGGGTGAAAAAGTTTTTCCTCAAATCCCCTCTAAACCTCCTGCCCCTTACCTTGAAACTATGCCCCCTGGTTATTGACCCCTCTACTAAGGGGAAAAGTTCCTTTCTATGCCCCTCATAATTGTGTACACCTCAATCAGGTCCCCCCTCAGCCTTCTCTGCTCTAAGGAAAACAACCCCAGCCTGTCCAGTCTCTCTTCATAGCTGAAGCGCTGCAGCCCAGGTAACATCCTGGTGAATCTCCTCTGCACCCTCTCCAATGCAATCACATCCTTCCTATAGTGTGGCGACCAGAACTGCACACAGTATTCCAGCTGTGGCCTAACTAGCGTTTTGTACAGCTCCATCATAACCTCCCTGCTCTTATATTCTATGCCTCGGCTAATGAAGGCAAGTATCCCATATGCCTTTTTAACCACCTTATCTACCTGTCCTGCTGCCTTCAGGGACCTATGTACATGCACACAAAGGTCCCTCTGATCCTCTGTCCTTCCTAGGGTCCTACCATTCATCGTGTATTCCCTTGCCTTGTTAGTCCTCCCAAAATGCATCACCTCACTCTTTTCAGGGTTAAATTCCATTTGCCACTGTTCTGCCCATCTGACCAACCCGTCTATATTGTCCTGTAGCCTGAGGCTTCCCTCCTCGCTAATTACCACCCCACCAATTTTCGTGTCATCTGCAAACTTACTGATCGTACCTCCTACATTCATATCTAAATCATTACTGTACACTACAAACAGCAAAGGACCCAGCACCGATCCCTGCGGTACACCACTGGACACAGGCTTCCAGTCACAAAAACAACCTTCGACCATCATCCTCTGCCTCCTGCCACTAAGCCAATTTTGGATCCAATGTGCCAAGTTGCCCTGGATCCCATGGGCTCTTACCTTCTTGACCAGTCTCCCATGCGGGACTTTGTCAAAAGCCTTACTGAAGTCCATGTAGACCACATCAACTGCACTACGCTCATCCACACACCTAGTCACCCCCTCAAAAAATTCAATCAAATTGGTCAGACATGATCTCCCCCTGACAAAGCCATGCTGACTATTCTTGATTAATCCTTGCCTCTCCAAGTGGAGACTAATTCTGTCCCTCAGAATTTTTTCCAATAATTTCCCTACCACTGATGTTAGGCTCACTGGCCTGTAATTCTCTGGTTTATCCCTACTACCCTTCTTGAATAATGGTACTACGTTAGCTGTTCTCCAGTCCTCTGGCACCTCCCCTGTGGCCAGAGAGGTTCTGAAAATTTGTGTCAGAGCCCCTGCAATCTCCTCCCTTGCCTCACACAGCAGCCTGGGATACATCTCGTCTGGGCCTGGGGATTTATCCACTTTTGAGCCTGCTAAAACCGCTAGTACCTCCTCCCTCTCAATACTAATTTGTTCAAGTATATCACAGTGCCCCTGCCTGATTTCTATGCCTACATCGTCCTTCTCCATAGTGAACACAGATGCAAAAAATTCATTTAAAACCCCACCTACATCTTCTGGCTCTACACACAGATTGCCACTTTGGTCCCTAATGGGCCCTACTCTTTCCCTGGTTATCCTCTTGCCCTTAATATACTTATAAAACACCTTGGGATTTTCCTTTATTTTGCCCGCCAGTGTTATTTCATGCCTCCTCTTCGCTCTCCTAATTTCTTTTTTAAGTACCCCCCTGCACTTTCTATACTCCTCTAGGGCTTCCACTGTTTTTAGTCCTTTATAAGAACATAAGAACATAAGAAATAGGAGCAGGAGTAGGCCAATCGGCCCTTCGAGCCTGCTCCGCCATTCAATAAGATCATGGCTGATCTGATCCTCACCTCAAATCTAAAGAACACAAGAAGTGGGAGCAGGACCCGGCCACTCAGCCCCTGGGCCCGCTACGCCACCCACAGGGCCTCGACCGATCCGAACTCAGCCTCATGTCCAATTTCCTGCCCGCTCCCCGTAACCCGTAATTCCCTTTACTTCTAGGAAACTGTCTATTTCTGTTTTAAATTTATTTAATGATGTAGCTTCCACAGCTTCCTGGGGCAGCAAATTCCACAGACCTACTACCTTCTGAGTGAAGAAGTTTCTCCTCATCTCAGTTTTGAAAGAGCAGCCCCTTATTCTAAGATTATGCCCCCTAGTTCTAGTTTCACCCATCCTTGGGAACATCCTTACCGCATCCACCCGATCAAGCCCCTTCACAATCTTATATGTTTCAATAAGATCGCCTTTCACTCTTCTGAACTCCAATGAGTAGAGTCCCAATCTACTCAACCTCTCCTCATATGTCCACCCCCTCATCCCGGGGATTAACCGAGTGAACCTTCTTTGTACTGCCTCGAGAGCAAGTATGTCTTTTCTTAAGTATGGACACCAAAACTGTATGCAGTATTCCAGATGTATCTTTGTATCTGCCAAAAGCCACCCTTTTTTTCCTAATCCATTCTCGTATATCCCTTGACATCCAGGGTTCCCTGGGCTTGTTGGTCCCACCCTTGACCTTTATGGGAACATGTTGCCGTTGCACTCTCTCTATTTCCTTTCTGAAAGACTCCCACTGCTCTGATGTGGATTTTCCTACAAGTAGCTGATCCCAGTCCACTTTGGCCAGATCCTGCCTTATCATATTCAAATCGGCCTTCCCCCAATTTAGAACCTTTATCTCCGGTCCATCTTTGTCCTTTTCCATGACTACCTTAAATCTCACCGAATTATGGTCACTGTCACCAAAATGCTCTCCTACTAACACTTCTACCACTTGCCTGGCTACATTCCCTAAAATTAGGTCCAGTACCACCCCCTCTCTTGTAGGACTTTCTACATACTGGCTCAAAAAGCTCTCCTGGATGCACTTTAAGAATTCCGCACCCTCTAAGCCTTTCACACTCTGACTATCCCAGTTAATATTGGGGAAGTTGAAATCCCCTACTATTATTACCCTATTATTTCTACACTTCTCTGAGATTTGCCTACATATCTGTTCCTCTATCTCCCCCTGACTGTTTGGGGCCCTATAGTACACTCCCAGCAAAGTGCTTGCCCCCTTTTTGTTTTTAAGTTCTACCCATATGGCCTCATTAGAGGAACCTGCTAAGATATCATCCCTCCTTACAGCAGTAATTGACTCCTTGATTAATATTGCGACACCCCCTCCTCTTTTACACCCCCCTCTGTCTCGCCTGAAGATTCTATACCCCGGAATATTGAGCTGCCAGTCCTGCCCCTCCCTCAACCATGTCTCTGTGATAACAACAATATCATACTCCCATGTGTTCATCAAAACCTTCAATTCATCTGCCTTACTCGCAAGACTCCTTGCATTAAAATAAATGCCATCCAACCTTGCCATACTCCTTTGTGCCGTTACATATTTGCTCTGCCTTCCAGGCTGACTTGTTTTTTCCTCTATATTTGGCTGTGCATCACCCCCTACTATAGCTCCACTCCGTATCCCATCCCCCTGCCAAGTTAGTTTAAACCCCCCCCAACAGTACTAGCAAACCTCCCCGCAAGGATGTTGGTCCCGTTCCGGTTCAGGTGCAACCCGTCCGACTTGTACAGGTCCCACCTTCCCCAGAAGCAGACCCAGTGATCCAGGAAACTAAAGCCCTCCCTCCTGCACCAACTCTTTAGCCACGCATTCATCTGCTCTATCCTCCTATTCCTATACTCACTAGCACGTGGCACCGGGAGTAATCCAGAGATTACAACCTTTGAGGTCCTGCTTTTTAATCTGCTACCTAGCTCCCTAAATTCTTGTTGCAGGACCTCATCCCTCTTTCTACCCATGTCGTTGGTACCAATGTGAACCACGACCTCTGACTGTTCGCCCTCCCCCTTAAGAATGCCCTGCAGCCGTTCAGTGACATCCTTGACCCTGGCACCAGGGAGGCAACATACCATCCTGGAGTCACATCTGCGGCCACAGAAACGTCTATCTGTTCCCCTTACGATAGAATCCCCTATCACTATTGCTCTCCCACTCTTTTTCCTCCCCTCCTGTGCAGCTGAGCCAGTCGTAGTGCCACGGACTTGGCTCTTGCTGCATTCCCCTGAGAAACCCTCTCCCCCATCGGTATCCAAAATGGAAAATCTGTCGGAGAGGGAGATGGACCCAGGGGACTTCTGCACTACCTTCCTAGTTCTTTTACTCTGTCTGGTGGTCACCCATTCCCTGTCTGCCTGTGAACTCTTTACCTGCGGTGTGACCACCTTGTTAAACGTGCTATCCACGAAGATCTCAGCTTCGCGGATGCTCCACAGTGACTCCAGCCGTAGCTCCAGCTCCGAAACGCGGATTTCAAGTAGCTGCAGCTGGAGACACTTCCTGCACGTATTCGCCCTGGACACCTAAAGTGTCCCTGACTTCCGACATAGCACAGGAGGAGCACTCCACACTGCCGAGCTGCCCTGCCATGTCCTACCCTTAATTTACTCCCTTTAAATTAAAGAATATTAAATACAGTAGGGACCTTACTTCCCTTTAAACACTACTTACTCCAAACTAGAGACCTTACTTTTACTTTAATGACTAGAATGTAGAAATACTGTAGAAATACTGCTGTTTCTCTGTCCTCTCTTGTGCAGCTTTTTAGCTCCTGCTCTCCTGGAAGCTGACAAAGATGGAAAAAGAAAGGAACACCTCCCTCCCCGAACTCCCTCACTCACCAAACTCGCAGTTTAACACTCTGTTCCGATCTGCACTCCGTGACAAACTGCACAGAGTCAAGAGAGAAACATAGGCTAGAAATTGCTGTTGGTGATAATAGCGGATGAATGCTTAACATTTTCGTATGACATTCTTTTGTCCACTATTTTAATGGAGGTGTAACTTGTTTATTTTAAAATAGAGGGCAGAAAATGTTTGGGCTGCCACGGGGTCAGGGACAAGGACAGGTACAATAGTGAGCCAATTTGGCCTTGTTATTATAGAGTGCACTGCTGGTTGGGATTATTGCAAGTGCATGTTGTAAACTATTTCAGCTCACAAATTAATATAATGTATCTGGGGTAAAGTCCAGATGAAAAGACTGCTATTGAAGCCCCTACAACTATTTTCATGTTTATATTGTTAATAACTAATATAATATATAGCTCCAAAATCCATGAAATAAAATGGCAAAAATCAAACATTTCTCAGGGGAGGGAGGCATGCCCTGGGACTCGCAGGAAAATAAATTTCATGCCTCAGCAATTGTATCCCTTTCAGTAATTCATAAAGCACTACTGCTGCAAACTAAGCTTTTGTGTACTTTGCCCCCTCCAATAATAAAAATGATTGAACATTAGGTATAGCTGCAGATTGTAACAATCCTGTGTTCCACTGCAGTTTTAGTCTGACTTACCTTTATGTCATAAGACCTAATAATATTCAGGACTGCTTTTGAGCTGTGAGCTTTTTGAGGGCAGTGTCACTTTTTTTAAAGGTGCCATTCAGTTTTTGCTAGTTTTATAGGTTGGTTTGTATGTACCTGACTAAGACGGACATGTCTCATTATCCCACTTATACCACTTCCTCAATGAGACTTGAGAATTACAGATTTGATGATGCATGATTGCAGGCCCTTTGAGCATACACAAATCCTACTTGTTCTTTTTCACAAGCTTTACAAGCTTTACAATCACGAGTCTGTTAATTGATTGTTAGAGAACAAATGTCTGATTATCTTCTTTATTGCAGCATTCTCTACATACTGCAGGTATATAGAGGAGGCTTTCATTTGAAGAAGTAAAGGCCTGCACAGTTCAACAACAACTTGCAATTATAAAAAGCGTCTTTAACGTGGGAGAACGACCCAAGGTGCTTCAAAGATGTGTAATCAAGAAAAATAGACACCGTGCCAAAGAAGGAGATATTAGGAGGGTGTGACTAAATGCTTGGTCAAAGAGGTAGCTTAAAGAAGGTCTTGAAGGAAGAGAGGGAGCTAGAGAGATGATTGAGTTTAGGGAGAGAATTCCAGATTATAGGTGATCAAACTTACATGTATATTGCCAGCTTTCTTATTTTCCTTAACTTGTCAGTATGCAGGTAGATTTTCATGTAAGATTCCAATAGATATGGAAGAATAAACCTGTATGCCCTGAAAATTGCTTTGTATAATCCATAGTCATCAATATGGCTGATGGTAGGTGAGGATTTTTTTCTCACCTCATTAATAAATTTGAGCACAGCTCATAAGAAATGCAAGCCTCCAAGGGTGTTCAAAGGGAGATAAATCTGCTGTTCTCCATAAAATACCTTGACTCAGGCGGGTGCTCCAGGGGAAGGTAGAAATTGCCACACCCAGTTAGGCCCTTGGGAAGGTACGAATAACCACACCATCGGCAGGAATGGGACGGTAAGTGATTCCGCACCATTTTCGGGGCGCTTCCGACAGGAGTTTCTGCTGGGCAGGAGCCCTCAAAATCTCCCGCTCAGGCTCCACATAGGTTAATAATAAAGCAGCTCAGCAGGACTCCAAGTTGGTGGGTAGGAAAGTAACATTCTGGGAACTCTGGACAAGCGGGTAAGAAAGCAATACACTGGGTGGGCCAGGAAAACTATGGCCCAGAAATTAGGCTCCCTGGCTTCCCGCGGGTGCAAGGATCCCGTGTGCACCTACCTACCGCGCCTGCCGTTGACCTCTGGGCCCACAGGGACTTCAACTCCTGGGCCTCCTGCAGCTGCTGGCGCGCAGTGATTGTGTATCCCAGGGGCGTAGTTAGTGCGATGCGTCCCCTGGGATCACGTGGGCCATGGAGAGCCAATGGCAGCAGACCATCTTTCATTCATAGATTTGACAGGCCTGTCAAATCTATGAATTGAAATCAGCCCCAAAACAACACCTAAACTTCAAATAAATTTTTTAAAAAACCATCACATTTTTAAAATAACTATAAGTTAAATAAATTAACTATAAACAAAAATTTAAATTTTTGAAAAAATTAAAATACTTTTTAACAGTGCTAAAAATAAACTTACCTTTCTTTAAAGTATCTAAACAAGATAAACCTGTTGAAAATTTTTTAAAATTGTAATTAATTAACCACTTACCTTGTTAAAAACAGGTCTTGCGCCTCCTTTTTAAAAGCGCAGCTTCTTCCATACTTACCTTCCCGGGAGAAACCTGAAAAACAACCGAAGTTTGCTGCGTGCGCGCAGCCTCTCCCGCGCACGCGGTTCACCTCTGAACCCCTCCCTTCACGAGACCGGAAGTTCCGGTTTCCCGCGCATGCGCAGTGCATGCAGGAAACCGGCACTTCAGGAGGCCTTACGGGTGAGTACACAGCGCGTACTCACCCGGCAAGTGCCTAATTTTTGGCCCTATATTTTGAAACTATGCATATGAGTTGATCTGGCGGGTAGGCCAAGAGGTGGTTCCAGGGGATTGTTGTTAAGATCTTTGGCACAAATTTCAGGGCTTTAGATGGGGTGTTTTAATTATAGTCACAGCCTGAACTGTCTGAGGTTTGACAGGGGTTATATGGGGAAGTTGTTTTACCAAGTAGGAGAGGTGTTAGGTAAGTTTGTGAGGAAGTTTTTAATGATATTAAAAGTTGTGGGATAGAGGGAAATTTGGCCGATTGGATAAGTAACTGACTATCTCATAGAAGGCAGAGGGTGGTGGTGGATGGAACATTTTCGGACTGGAGACCAGTTACCAGCGGTGTGCCACAGGGGTCGGTGCTGGGTCCTCTGCTGTTTGTGATTTTTATCAATGACTTGGAGGAGGGGACTGAAGGGTGGATCAGTAAATTTGCTGATGACACCAAGATTGGTGGAGTAGTGGATGAGGTGGAGGGCAGTTGTAGGCTGCAAAGAAACATTGATAGGATGCAGAGCTGGGCCGAAAAATGGCAGATGGAATTTAACCCTGATAAGTGCGAGGTGATTCATTTTGGTAGGGCAAATTTGAATAAGGATTACAGGGTCAACGGCAGGGTTCTGAGGAACGTGGAGGAGCAGAGGGATCTGAGGGTTCATATCCACAGATCTCTGAAGGTTGTCACTCAAGTGGATAGAGCAGTAAAGAAGGCCTATGGTGTGTTGGCGTTTATTAACAGAGGGTTTGAGTTTAAGAACCGTGAGGTTATGCTGCAACTGTACAGGACCTTGGTGAGACCACATTTGGAATATTGTGTGCAGTTCTGGTCACCTCACTATAGGAAGGACGTGGAAGCATTGGAAAGAGTGCAAAGGAGATTTACCAGGATGCTGCCTGGTTTGCGGGGGAGGTCTTATGAGGAAAGATTGAGGGAGTTGGGGCTTTTCTCTTTAGAACGGAGGAGGATGAGAGGCGACTTAATAGAGGTTTATAAGATGATGAGGGGGATAGATAGAGTGGATGTTCAGAGACTATTTCCTCGGGTAGAGGCAGCTGTTACAAGGGGGCATAACTATAAGGTGCATGGGGGGAGATATAGAAGGGATGTCCGAGGTAGATTCTTTACTCAGAGAGTGGTTGGGGTGTGGAATGAACTGCCTGCTGTGATAGTGGAGTCGGACACTTTAGGAACTTTCAAGCGGTTATTGGATAAGCACATGGAGCACACCAGAGTGATAGGGAGTGTGATAGCTTGATCTTGGTCTCGGACAATGCTCGGCACAACATCGAGGGCCGAAGGGCCTGTACTGTGCTGTACTGTTCTATGTTCTATGTTATATGATATTGTTGTGAATTATTTATTTTTTATTTGTTTATCATGTTAGAATTTTTTTTTTAGGACTATAGGGTAGGGACTGGCGTAAAAAAAAGAAATCAAAGTGGCAGCTGAAAGCGTGTTGAAGGGATGTTTAAGCAATTTTGTTGGTTGGCTTTGTGGTGCTTGCTCATTGTTTATTGACAGATTATGCTCAGTAGTATGTTTTACTGCTTTGATTGGCAGTTTTTTTACTGCTTTTGCTTCCACTAGTAGTTTCCTGTTTACTCATATTTGAGACATTTAGTAGTGTTCAGGAAACAATAATTTGTTGTAATTTATCACTATTTATGAACGATATTTGAACTATACATGTGTGACACTTCCCCATCTATGTGGAAAGAAAATTATTTTGTTAATTCGTCTGGCCAGTACCCAATTTATTCTATAGCTACATGTACTATCTTTGTTACGGCTTGCCTTTCAGAAAGAGAGATAAACACTCTGTGAAATCTGATATAATCCACAATGAGAATATAATTTGATGGCACCTACCAGTTTCTTGAACTGAGGAATAGAGCAAGGCCAGTGCATTTCCCCAAAGGATCTATGCATAGGTGACCCAATATTTTGTGTACTTTGAGGGAACGGAATATCCAATTCATTTGTTCACGGGATACAACACAAAAGCTCAGTTTCTGGATGAGGCAGCAATAACATTCTAATATGTAGAAATTTCCAGGGCTACAGTTTAGGTATTATTCTAGTTGTCAAGAGAATCATTCCATTTTTGGATCATGAGGTTGAGTTTTATGTGCTGCTCTGAAGTCAAATTGGCAACCAAACAGCATTTTGTTATAAGTAATAGGTTGCAATAACTCTTTCCATTCAGTATGGTTTCTTTTACATTTGGTACAATTGACATTAGTAGCGGTGGCGAACTTTGATTCCTATTTATGGATAGGCATGAGAGGTAGGCTTTTTGGTCAGTGGATACATTTCCCCTGATTTCAGACAGACATGCGTGGGCCAGGAAATTGGATGACACTTTTTCTATCACTAGCTCCCCACCAAAATCACACTGGCCAGAATTTTGTCTGGGTTGGGGGCAGGGGGGCCTCCGAACGGCTGGCTCTGTCTGGGATCATGGGAGTGGGGTGTCGGGGAACGGTGGGCTTGGTCGGGGATCGTGGTGGGGGGAATTGGGGAACATCAGGGATCAGGGGTGGGAGGGTCGGCCGGAGGATCTGGGGAGGGGAGAGGAGAGAGGATCGGGGCTGGCCACCGGAGGATTGTGGTCAGCCTCCGCATAATCGGTGGAGTTGGGGGAGAGGCCTCATGGTGAGGATCGGAGGCTTAGGGAGGCGATCGGAGGCCTTGTGGTGAGATCTCCAATCGCGGCGGGTGGGTTAGGTATGGACCCTGGATGCAGAAGGTAGGTATAAAGCCATTTACCTCCTGGATCCACCAGTCCCCGCCTTGGCTTAACTGCTGGGTTTCACGAATTGTGTGAAACCCGTCCACATGCAGTTAAATTTAAAATGGAGGTGAATAAAGAGGCTCCTAGCCTCTTACAATATTTAAATTGACATACCACCCCCTGGGAGCGGGTAGGTCGCCCGCCCCACCTCCTTCCCCCCCCCCCCACCTGTCTCACCTCCGTTAAAACCAGAAATGGGCGGGTTGGAGGCGGGATCAGGTCGGGAATCCCATTTTTAACACTTTAACTGCCCTCATGCTCCAAACCCACCAGTTTTTTTAGGGGAAAATTCTAATCACTGTGTTTAATTTTCCAGACACACTTTTAGGCTCTCACACAAAAATGTGTAAAAATTTCAGTTTAATAGGAAATCATGTGCTAATTGCATGGTAAATAGTCTGCATGATTTCCCATTCTTTCTATGAGAATTGTGCATTGTGCACGGTCACCCTTGTATAGTGGGCAAGTAATTCTATGGCCTGCCAGAGACAGGTATTTTTGGTTGCTGCAACAAAAATTACTGTTATTATTCGTTCCTGGGATGTGGGTGTCGCTGGCAAGGCCAACATTTATTGCCCATCCCTAATTGCCCTTCAGAAGGCGGTGGTGAGCCACCTTCTTGAACCGCTGCAGTCCTTGTGGTGAAGGTACTCCCACAGTGCTGTTAGGGAGGGAGTACCAGGATTTTTACCCAGCGACGATGAATGAACAGCGATATATTTCCAAATCAGGATGGTGGGTAACTTGGAGGGGAATTTGCAGGTGATAGTGTTCCATGCACCTGCTGGCCTTGTCTTTCTAGGTGGTAGAGGTCGCAGGTTTCGGAGGTGCTGCCGAAGAAGCCTTGGCGAGTTGCTACAGTGCATCTTGTGGATGATGCACATTGCAGCCATGGTGTGCCGGTGGTGGAGGGAGTGAATGTTTAAAGTGGTGGATGGGGTGCCAATCAAGCGAGCTGCTTTGTCCTGGATGGTGTCGAGCTTCTTGAGTGTTGTTGGAGCTGCACTCATCCAGGCAAGTATTCCATCACACTCCTGACTTATGCCTTGTAGATGGTGGAAAGGCTTTGGGGAGTCAGGAGGTGAGACAATTGCCACAGAATACCCAGCCTCTGACCTGCTCTTGTAGCCACAGTATTTATGTGGCTGGTCCAGTTAAGTTTCTGGTCAATGGTGACCCCCCAGGATGTTGATGGTGGGGGGGAATCGGCAATGGTAATGCCATTGAATGTCAAGGGGCGGTGGTTAGACTCTCGCTTGTTGGAGATAGTCATTGCCTGGCACTTGTGTGGCGCGAATGTTACTTGCCACTTATCAGCCCAAGCCTGAATGTCATCCAGGTCTTACTGCATTCGGGCATGGACTGCTTCAATATCTGAGGAGTTGCGAATGGAACTGAACACTGCAATCAGCAGCGAACATCCCCACTTCTGACCTTATGATGGAGGGAAGGTCACTGATGAAGCAGCTGAAGATGGTTGGGCCTAGACACTGCCTTGAGGAACTCCTGCAGTGATGTCCTGGGGCTGAGATAATTGACCTCCAACAACTACAACCATCTTCCTTTGTGCTAGGTATGACTCCAGCCAGTGGAGGGTTTTTCCCCCTGATTCCCATTGACTTCAATTTTACTAGGACTCCTTGATGCCATGATGTCAAGGGCAGTCACTCTCGCCTCACTTCTGGAATTCAGCTCTTTGTCCATGTTTGGACCAAGGCTGCAATGAGATCTGGAGCCGAGTGGTCCTGGCAGAACCCAAACTGAGCATCGGCGAGTAGATTATTGGTGAGTAAGTGCCGCTTGATAGCACTGTCGATGACACCTTCCATCACTTTGCTGATGATTGAGAGTAGACTGATGGGGCAATAATTGGCCGGATTGAATTTGTCCTGCTTTTTGTGGACAGGACATACCTGGGCAGTTTTCCACATTGTCGGGTAGAATCCAGTGTTGCAGCTGTACTGGAACAGTTATGGTTGTTGCACTTAGTTCTCCTCCCTGTTTCAGTTTTTTTTTGAGGAAGAAAAAGATGAAATAACATGCCCAGTTGATTTGCCTGCACCAAAGGCAACCTGCCCTTACCTGCCATAACTTTGGAGCCATGTTTACAGACCAATGTGGAATTGCTGAGTAGAAGTGCCTCCAGTCCACCAGGGAAACAGTGAAGGAATTTTGCCAGCTGCTGGAATCTGATGTACAGATTGTCTTGATCACAGGGCTGGCACTGCCACTGGCAGTGAAGGTGGCCACTGCTCTTAACTTCTATACATCCAACCTAGTACATGTAGTATGTGAGATCAGTTTGTTCTCAGTGTACAGCACAGTGTCATCATGCAAGCCACTGATACTTTGTTCACCAAAGCAATTCTTTATCAGTTATCCAACAGAAAAGCAACATGAGAGGGCACTGCAAATCTGTATCACAGAATTCCCCAAAGCTCAGGAGGTAATTAATGGCCATCCACAGTCCATGGCAATCATAAACCACAAGGGGTTGCACTCCATCACTGTTCAAGTGATTAGTGTGAGAAGTCGCACAACACCAGGTTATAGTCCAACAGCTTTATTTGAAATCACAAGCTTTTGGAGCGCTGCTCCTTCGTCAGGTGAAGTGAAGAGATGCATATAGGCACAGCATATATAATCAGAGAACACTGCCAGATGATTACAGTTAATCTTTCTAACTGCCCTTTATCACACCTCGGCAGAGAGATAATCATGGCAATCAAAGGTGTGGATGGTGTCCAAACAGGTCAGTCAGGAAAACATTACATCGAAGACAATGAGGTGGGGTCACAAGGGGTCAAATGTGACAGATGCTGGGGTCTGTATGGAAAACAAAAAACTTTTTTTGCTGGAAATCACAGCAGGTCCGACCGCATCTGTGTAGAGAGAACAAGCCAACGACGACTCGAGTCTGGATGACTCTGCGTTAGGTGGGGTTACATGTAGCGTGACATGAACCCAAGATCCCGGTTGAGGCCGTCCTCATGGGTGCAGAACTTGGCTACAACGCAAAATCGTCGAGCAGAAACTGATAGCCAAGTTCTGCACCCATGAGGACGGCCTCAACCGGGATCTTGGGTTCATGTCACGCTACATGTAACCCCACCTAACGCAGAGTCATCCAGACTCGAGTCGTCGTTGGCTTGTTCTCTCTACACAGATGCGGTCGGACCTGCTGTGATTTCCAGCAAAAAAAGTTTTTTGTTTTCCATACAGACGCCAGCATCTGTCACATTTGACCCCTTGTGACCCCACCTCATTGTCTTCGATGTAATGTTTTCCTGACTGACCTGTTTGGACACCATCCACACCTTTGATTGCCGTGATTATCTCTCTGCCGAGGTGTGATAAAGGGCAGTTAGAAAGATTAACTGTAATCATCTGGCAGTGTTCTCTGACTATATATGCTGTGCCTATATGCATCTCTTCACTTCACCTGACGAAGGAGCAGCGCTCCAAAAGCTTGTGATTTCAAATAAAGCTGTTGGACTATAACCTGGTGTTGTGCGACTTCTCACATTTGTCCACCCCAGTCCAACACCGGCATCTCCACATCAAGTGATTAGTGACCAGCAGTACAGGATCATGCAGGTTAATACCCAATTCCCAAGCAATAGCCACAATTTTTTTATTTTAAAGTAATCCTCTGTGTCTCGTTTATTTAAAGGAGAAGGCAGACTTGAAGGATGGTTCCTAGGTGACCAAGGCTATCGTCCACAGCACTCTGGGAAAATATCAAATTAAATGGACAGTTGAAATAGAGGGACTTCCGATTGGAATTTGAGCAACTGTGCCACCAAGGCTATTGGATTTTGTCGGAATAGTTTTATGGAAGCAAATGTAGCTTTCTTGTGCCTGATCCTGATTTGGCTGGATTGGGTTGTTACATTAGGATGTCAGAAACAAATATAGAATTCCAGAACTCTGCCATGTCCACAGAGGAGTGGCACGAGATTCTGTTCTTCATTAAAGGAAGAATAGTGGGTTTAGATTTGGGCCCCAATTTAACCCAACCTGGCCATGGAACGGGGCAGGTGAGTGGCTAAAATGCCAGAAATCAACTTACTATCCCGTTCCTGCCGAAAACCCGCCAACTGCCACTTTGGACTGGATTTTAGCCTGGAGGCAAGTTCTAGGGCGGAGGGATGGGGTGGGGGCAGTGTCCGATGGTGGTCGGGGGGGGGGGGGGATGGGTTTACTGGATAGTTTGTTGGGCCTGGAGAAAACACTTCTGCTCCTCCCGACCCACAAGCAGTGGTGTAAAGACACTTGCCTCATGGATTCAGCCCTTCTCACCTGCTTTCAGCTGCCGGGTTTCCCAAGGCCTGGGAAATCCAGCCGCGTGTGGTTAAAAATAGAATGACTGTTAAAATTAAGGCAGACAGCCTCATTATAATATTTAAATGACCAACCCACTTCCCACGAGCAGATTGGTTGCCCACCCCTCGTCCTGCTTCCATTAAAACCGGAAGTAGGCAGGTTCGATTCCTGTTACAGAATTTTTCAATTTTAACCTCTGACACAACCCCAACCCACCCGTTTTTGGGAGTTACGATTCAGCCCTTTAAATCCAGAGTTGACTTGGACCAGAAACACATCCACCAGAAACAGGCAGGTACCTCATTAATAAATTCACACAGGCGTCTGATGATGTCATTTGGATCCTGACACGATTTTAACTAGCTAGTGGGATTGGCTTCACAAACTGAATAACATGACTGCAAGCTGAATTTAAAGGGCCAATCACCTGCAGGCACTTAGGTCATTAGGATCTGTGTGCCATTGTGAGTAGTGCATTTCCAAGGCAGTTCTGAGCTTCAACTTTGCTTCTTTCAGATTTCCCCTCCGCCCCCTCACTTTATCTACCCTCATTAAGTACACACTGCTTATCATTGGTGCTGTTTTTGCTTCACTCTTTTGGATGGACAAACGGAGGAAGAGGACCAGCGGCAGTGTGAAGAACCAGAACAAGCAGCAGGTGGGCCTGTTAGATCACAGTAGGTGCGGAGGTCTGCTCGTAGAAGGCCTTACCCAGCCCACAGGGTCTATAGGTGAAGAGTTACTCTCTTGGATATTTCTGAGGAGCAGTGCAGGAGGAGGCTGCACTTCACCAGGCAGGCTGTTGCAGCAAGACTAGGGGGGCCATGATTGTCCAGTGGCTGTCAAAATCACCACTGCCCTTCGCTTTTTCACCACAGGCTCCTTCCAGGCTGCTGCATGAGGACATCTTCCACAACTTCCAAGTCTGCAGTGCACAGCTGCATAAAACAGGTCACCAATACACTCCTTACCAAAGCAAACCAGTACATTACCTTTGTGATGGATGCCAACAGCCAGAATGAGAGAGCTCTGGGATTTACAGCAGTGGCCGGCTTCCCTCATGTCCAGGGCATAACAGATTACACTCCTGTAGCTATCAGGGTATAAGAAGATGAGCCAGAAGCTTATGTGAACAGGATTGGCATCCACTCCATCCACGTTTAACTGGTGTGTAATCACAAATGAAGGATAATGCAAGTCTGCACCAGTTTCATTGCCAGTTGCCACAACTCCTTCATTCTGCGACACTCGTCCATCTCCCCATTTTTTTCACCCATCCAGGAACGTCTGAGGATGTCGACTAGGGGACAAGGAATATCCCTCCACACCTGGTTGGTGACACCCCTCCCCAACCCCACCATGCCTGTGCAACACCGGTACAATAAGAACCATGGAACCACCAGGAATATCACTGAGCATTGATTGTTCTAGGGACTGCTTACAATATGGTCCATACAAAGTGGGCCACATCATTGCAGTTTCCTGCACTCTGCACAATCTGGCAATGCAAAAAGGATTGGAATTGGAGGAGGCACAGCAACAAGAAAAGGCGTCATCAGATGACGAAGAATTAAATGAAGGCGAGGGAGAAACACAAGAACAAGGGACAGCAGAACGCACTGAAGCTAGACAGGCCAGAAAGCAGTTGATAGAACAGTATTTTCAGTGACCTCTATTCCCTCACCTGAAAAGTCAGAAAAAGACCCTCAGCATTCACAGTCCTTGTTACTCCCTTCACCACTCCCTTGGTTCTGCATTAAAAACATTCAAACCATTCAGCCAACCTCTGTCAGTGCAGTTCTGACAATGCAGACTGAGAAGCTGAAATGAGAAGAAACCATAGATCAAAGTTGCAAATGTAATAAGCATGTTTTTAATTCCAAACACACTATTGTAATGCATTCTTTTGTTATCCAAGTGATCAACCCATAGTACTTTTCTTAAAAGAAGGTTTACTAACTCTATACTCCTACGAGGTGCTCTCCTAGTGGCTTCTACAGAGCTGTTGGAAGGCTACTGTTGCTCATGTGGGGACCCTTGAGATGCTTGTGGTCATTGACTGCTGGGAGCTCGAGTCTCAGGGCCTGGCTGATGACTGCAGCACATTGGCTGCTGCCAGGCAGTTTGGCCCACCTAGCTTTTTGGCACAATAGCTGGTATTGGTTGAGTGAGTGCAAGAAAGTAGACGTGCTGACCCCCTGAGAGGGCAACACGTGCCGTTCCCACTGCGCTACTGCCACTACATGAGGTTGGGGCTCAGCACTTCCACTGATATGCAGAAGACTAGACTGCAGAAGATGAGTGACGTCTTCAAAACCTCTGCCCATTTGTTCCATCAATCTACTTCTCCAAGGCAGAGCACAAGTTTGAGCCCAGAGTCTGCGTGGCAGCCATTTGTGCTTCCACCAAAGCTGCAAAGGCTGTGAACATTGACTTCTGCGGGCCTGGCTGCAGGATCCCTGAAGGAGGCCGCATTCTCCAAGGTAGGCTACGGAGCGCTAATGCCCTGCGAGATGATACCACATAGGCTGGAAGCGGACCCCTCCACACTTTCAGCCATTGTGGTGAAACTCCTTGACAGGCCTTCCAATACCTGATAAAAATGCTTGTGTGTAGCAAACCATTTTCTTCTCATTGCTGTGTCCCTGAATGCCTCACCTCCTCAGCAGATCTTGGAGAGGACCTCTCTCCCTGGTGTGCTATCTTCTGGACTGTTCCTGACACCAGTACCTGCTGCTGCTCACTAGTGCTGGTGGGTGATCTCCGTGCTGATGCTTGGAAATGATGCAGCTTGTGACAGTGCCTCCTCAACAGCATTCTCCTCTTTTTGAAGTGTCTTCTTCTGCAGGCTGTGGCTGTTGAGAAGGACCTAGAGAAAAGGGACATGAGTTAGGGTGACACTAATAGGCGGGACAGTAGCAGATGACTGGCATCGCAGTGCAGTTTGATGTGGGTCAAGCTGTGTGATTGTGCGTTTTCGAGAGGTACATGAAGGGGTTCACAAATAGTCACGGACTCTTTGTAGAAGTTCCCGGCATCAAAATCTCCTATCCTGGAGGGACCAGTGATTTCCAGAACTTGTTGTTCCAACTCGGAGAGGTTCATTATGTCGGGTGGTCCTTCCAAGGTCTTACTCCTCTCCTTCGTGTTGTGCGCTTATCCTGCAGAGAGAGGTTGAGAGCTAGTGAGTGTCTCCTACAAAGGAGAGCGCGGATATGTGGGCTTCTGCTTGTTGTACAGATACTGAGAGGAAGAAGAAGCGAAGGCCAATCAAGATGGGGAAATGTTGAATAGAAAGCAGGAGTGTGAAGTGAGGAAGGAGCGAGGAGAGAAGTTGGTGATTGTGCAAAGGCTAACAAATGGGAAGAGATGGGTGCTAGTGGCTGCTGTAAAGTGAGCAAGAAAGATATGTGTGTGTTTATAATAGGAATGAGAAGTGGTATAGTGTGGCTTTGAAGGATGTGTTGGAGGGAAGGGAATTGTTGAGAGTGGTGGGGGAGGGGGAAAGGACTGTTGTAATGAGACAGAGAAATGAAGAGCCTTGCTACTGTTGACAGGCCATTGAAGTGCTTCCTGCACTGAGTCCACTGAGGGTGATGCTCTTGGAGCAGTCAATCTCAGCAATGTCTCCATCCCTGGTGGACTTGGTGTTTAGGAATCCTCCTCCCACTGACTAGAAAGAGAACTTCCCTCCTCACTCTGATCTCTTCCAGCAGGACCTCCAGGACGGCCTCTAAACCAAAATCTTGCAGAAGGGAATGTAACCTTTGCTTTGAGGTGTTGAGGTCCGGGGCGGGCTCAAAGGGTCTAATGGCCTACTCCTGCTCCTGTTTCTTAAATAGGCCTCTGGCTGACACTGCACTTTGGAAGTGGATAGTAGCTTAAATGTCAATGGAACTACTTCCTCCTCAGTCTATTTTAATTTGTCCTGTAATGTAAGCAATCATTAATCTTGGTATTCTTTTAATGATACCATTGGAAGGCTGCTTAAATGCAAAAAGAAGTGGTGTAAAGACATTCCAAGCTGTGTTTTGTTGCTTGTTTTCAGTGATAGAAGAGACTGAAAAAGATCCAGAACTATATGAACAAAGCCGGGTATTGGGATTCATTTTAGATTGATCTCATAGAATCATAGAAAGTTACAGCACGGAAGGAGGCCATTTTGGCCCATCGTGTCCGTGCCGGCCAACAAAGAACTATCCAGCCTAATCCCACTTCCCAGCTCTTGGTCTGTAGCCCTGCAGGTTACAGCATCCCAAGTGCACATCCAAGTACTTTTTAAAAGTGGTTAGGGTTTCTGCCTCTACCACCCTTTCAGGCAGTGAGTTCCAGACCCCCACAACCCTCTGGGTGAAGAAATTTCCCCTCAAATCCCCTCTAAACCTTCCACCAATTACTTTAAATCTGTGCCCCCTGGTTTTTGACCCTGCTAAGGGAAATAGGTCCTTTCTATCCACTTTATCTAGGCCCCTCATAATTTATACACCTCAATAAGGTCTCCCCTCAGCCTCCTCTGTTCCAAGGAAAACAAACCCAGCCTATCCAGTCTTTCCTCATAGCTAAGATTCTCTACTCCCGACAAAATCCTTGTAAATCTCCTCTGTACCCTCTTTCGTGCAATCACATCTTTCCTGTAATGTGGTGACCAGAACTGCACGCAGTACTCTAGCTGAGGCCTAACTAGTGTTTTATACACTTGAAGCATAACCCCCCTGCTCTTGCCTTTATTAGCCGTGGCATAGAATACATGCATTCCTTATGCCTTCTTAACCACCTTATCTACCTGGCCTGCTACCTTCAGGTATCTATGGACATGCACTCCAAGGTCCTTTGTTCCTCTACACTACTCAGTGTCCTACCATTTAATGTGTATTCCCTTTCCTTGTTAGCCCTCCCCAAATGCATTACCTCACATTTCTCCGGATTGAATTCCATTTGCCACTGTTCTGCCCACCTGACCAATTTATTGATATCTTCCTGCAGTCTACAGCTTCCTTCTTCAGTATCAACCACACAGCCAATTTTAGTATCATCTGCAAACTTCTTAATCACACCCCCTATATTCAAGTCTAGATCGTTGATATATACCACAAAAAGCAAGGGACCTAGTAATGAGCCCTGCGGAACCCCACTGGAAACAGCCTTCCAGTCACAAAAACACCCATCAACCATTACCCTCTGCTTCCTGTCTCCGAGCCAGTTTTGAATCCAACTTGACACTTTGCCCTGGATCCCATGGGCTTTTAACTTCGTGACCAGTCTGCCATGTGGAACCTTATCAAAAACCTTGCTAAAGTCCATATACACTACATCAAACGCACTACCCTCATCTACCCTCCTTGTTACCTCCTCAATCAAGTTTGTCAGACTCGACCTTCCCTTAACAAATCCGTGCTGACTATCCTTGATTAATCCGTGTCTTTCTAAATGAAGATTTATCCTGTCCTTCAGAATTCTTTCCAATAATTTTCCCACCACCGAGGTTAGGCTGACTGGCCTGTAATTACTCGGTCTATCCTTTTCTCCCTTTTTAAACAAGGGTAACACATTAGCAGTCCTCCAGTCCTCCGGCACCACACCTGAAGCCAGAGAGGATTGGAAAATGATCTATCGAAGAGCCAACAGAGATATACTGGCCCCATTATTTATGGGGAGGTGGGGAGGGAGTGGGGTTGAAGCCCGGGAATCCCTGGAACGTGGAGGTCTTGCCGAATTTAACAACAGGACCTCATTATCATTTTTTAATCCATTTTTAATCAAATTGACAAGCTGGCTGACTGCTGGGCAGGCAAGCCAGCGGCAGAAGACTGCAGCCAGGGACCGTTGGGGATGGTCCCTGGCAATCTGGAAAGATCGTGGCTTGGTTGAGGGTGGTCAGAGCCTGGCATTCGGGAGGGAGGAAGGCAAAGATCGGGGTGTGGGGATGGCGGGGTTGGACTATCACAGCAGCAAGGAGAGACCGTGATCGGCAGAAGGTTTGCTTGGGGGAACACTACTGCTCCTCCTGACTCTCGATCAGTGCTATAAAAAGCACTTACCTGCGTGATCTAGCAGCTCCCGTCTCCATTTCGCTGCCGGTCTTCCCGAGCCCTAGGAAACTTGACTGACCAATGTGCAATTTAAATCCTGCTCCCAACTGCACTGTGAGAATCTGATTTAAATATTCTAATGAAGTGTCCCGTGTCTCCACGGTGGGACACAGACATGCCACGCAACCCGCCACCGTAAAAATGGTGGTAGGCGTGTACCCAAATTTTAACTCCCCCACCCTCTCCTGCCTGTCGTGGAGTGGAGGGAGGGGGGTTAATATCCACCCCACTGTGGCGAATAGCCTCTTTCTGTGCTCTTAAGTTTCAATGGTTCAATGATCAGTAAATTGGTCAGTGCTGGGTCTAATCATAAATTCCATTTATTTCTTCAATGACTAAGAAAATCGGGCAGGGTGTATAATGAGCAGTTGATTCACTACTACCTATTTTGCGTCCTCGCCAAAGTTGAATTTCACCTCCGCAGTGTCTCTTCATGATCCTTCGGGTATTTATGAACATCAGTAATAAAAGAAATGGGAGCCTATTCCAGTTTTTGTAAAATAAACAGTTTGTGTCAAAGGATCTTTTACTATAAATTTATTCGTGTTTAGTATTGATTTATTCGATTTTTCAATTTAAGCATCATCTAAATTAGTGCACAATTTTGAAAGGGAGCAGAAAGCAAAAGCTTTTGTCTTCCCCTATATCCAGATTCAGGATGTACAGTGCAAGTGAACTTAATGAGCCATTTTTATGTGCAGATTATGTTGTGACAGCCTGTAATTCCATCTGACCACAGGTAATCTGGAGATGGTGGAAAATTTCTCTTCGAAGTGAATTTCGAAATGTGAATCCTGGTGAACAAAAGAACTCTTACCAGGATTTCTTGGATGATTTAAACCTACAAGGTAAGAGAATTTATGGTGGCAGGGTAAGTTACATTTGTTGCATATTTTGGGGTGGTGGGGGGGGAAATAATTAAAATTACAGTGCACAAACAACTTGTAATCCTTTCTCATTTACTTTTACTCCTGTCATTGCCACCATCCTATTGCTGCTCCAGGATTACTTTCTTTAAACTTGCCACTTACTTGATTAATCAATAATAGTTCATAATCAATTGGTACCATTCGCAGCTTAATTTACTTGACAAAACAGCGGGATTTCTTTTTTTAAATAAAAGCTTTGAAATAGGCGGGGTGGGGGGGTGGGTGGTGTGGATTTTAACTTGGAGCTGGTTTCGGGTGAGCTTGGGGAGCGGGCCGAGCATCAAACTGGCCTGAAATCATTAATTTGAGGTCAGGGCTATTTTACCCCCCCCCCCCGCACCCCTACCGTGCCTGAATTACATTTGATTGGTGGGCTGCCAGTGTGAACGCGTTGGAAACAGGCAGCCTGCCCACTTTCCCGGCGGGATTTCCAGCGGGACTCGAGGCCTATTGAATGCACCTCTTAAAGGGAGGTTGCATCCACTGCTGCCAGATTGGCCTGCGATACTACTGGAAAGTGGACATTCTCACCCATGAGCCGCAAAGCTGCCCCCATGTCCTCTGATGTCTCCCTGGAGATCTTATTGGAAGAGGTGAGAACAAGAAGGGATGTTCTGTTTCCCAGCAGTAGGAAAAAGATTTTCAAAAAGTACATGCACTAGGCCTGGAGAGAGGTGGCAGAGATGGTCAGTTCGAGGAGCATCACCACCAAGACCTGGATTCAATGTAGGGAAACACTTCAATGGCCTGACAAGAGTAGCAAGGTTGTGTACAGCAAGATGATCTCCATGTTACACTTCCCCTACCCCTGGATCACACTATCGTATGTCTAGATATTGAGTAATGGAAATCAACTCCTGATTGTAAGTGACATGGGATCCGCTTATGACATTTAACTCAGATTATCTATGGCAGACTTGAAATTTGTAGCATCTGTCTCCTTTTTAAGAAAATCTAAAGGAGCAGAAGAAGGACATACTCTGCAATGCTTACAGTGAGACACTCATTGAAATAGTATGTTGCTCTGTTTACCTATATGTGAATGACTGAGTAAATGAGCTAAGGAATGAAGAGCAATATCAGCCATGAGCTTTGAGGAGGCCTCTGACCTCACCTTTCCTCATTCCTTGTATTCCCTTCGCACTCCTAATCTACATGACCCTCTTTTCATAATGAGTTAAGGGTTCCAGCTTTGGTGACCACTTCCTGGTTGCATGTGCTACTTCTTGTTAAGTGCAGTCTTATCAATGCGAGCGCATACTTGTTGGGGAAAAAAGGAAAACATTCAGGACACTTGCCACGTTATGAGTCTTTTAATATGCAATAGTAACAAACCTGGTGCTGACATAGTACTTGGTATTTGTTCCTTGCCACATTTACTGGGTGCATGGATAGCATTTTGATTTGGCAACATACACTAGCATAGAAGAACATGCGTTTGCCTGTACTTTTTAGAAAGATAAACATTCGGCAAACTGCACTGTATTCTCTCTCTCTAAGTTTATAATGAAGAGCAATAAAGATGCTTCCCAAGACAACCTACTAAGATGTTGCTACATGTTTCCACACTTACGATGGCAACCTTGTGCAACCCAGCAAATTCTTTCCTCATGTGCTCCCAGGTTGGGGCCACAGGTGAGACTGAATTTACACACTTATCACCTCCATCCTCGCTACTTTGGGGGCACTTTTTATTGCAGAGTTGTCTGCTTCTCCAAATAGGATCAACTTTTACTGCAGGACCTCCTGACTCAGGACTGCCAATGCCTGATCACTGAATTAGGTCCTTCTACTCCCACCATTTTTGTTTTGCGACCCCGTAGAAGCATAGCTCTAAGAAAAATTTGCCACACCAACCTCTGTACGCTTCAATCGCATCATGTGCTAAATACTCAGGGCACCACTAATACATTTAAATTAGCTGACCTCTCATAATCGGACAAGGTTAGTGGCCCCACACAGACCGGAGGATATTGTCAGCCACAGTGTGTTAACTTTCCTTGGCAGTTGTCCTGATACTCATAAACTTCTTCCTCATTTTCCCTGCTATGTAGGACATGGGTGGATTGCATTCACTCTCTCGGCTACTAAGACATAGCCATGTAAGGGTGAACTTTGTGAGGCCACATGCTGCCAGCTGGGCCTTGCAAAATTTACCCTCACAGCATATATCATCAAAACTGCCTCAAAATGGGCTCACCATCATGACTTAATTGTTCAATGAACTATTCTACAAGAATTGTCATTGATGCTATGGAGTATGTCCTTCACATAATGATAGCAAGTCCTTGACTAATTGTCCTTTTGATAGTGCTCTCCTTTCTTGACTGTTACTGGAGCATTTTCAGAGGATATATACATTGTTCATCTGATGGTGTTCAGTGGAGGAATGGTCTTGTTTAAACAAGACGGAAGAACATAAGAAATAGGAGCAGGAGTAGGCCAGTCGGCCCTTTGAGCCTGCTCCGCCATTCAATAAGATCACGGCTGATCTTTTACCTCAACTCCACTTTCCCACACTATCCTCATATCCCTTGATTCCCTTAGTATCCAAAAATCTATCGATCTCTGTCTTGAATATACTCAACGACTGAGTATCCACAGCCCTCTGGGATAGAGAATTCCAAAGATTCGCAACCGAATAAAGAAATTTCTCCCCAGTTAGGGAAAACAACCTCCCAGCATCTATCCTCTTAAGAATTTTATATGTTTCAATGAGATCACCTCTCATTCTTCTAAACTCTAGAGAATATAGGCCGAGTATACTCAATCTCTCCTCATGGGACAATCTCCACATCCCAGGAATCAGTCCAGTAAACCTACATTGCACTCCCTCTAAGGCAAGTATACCTTCCTTGGGTAAGGAGACTAAAACTGTACACAGTACTCCAGGTGTGGTCTCCCCAAGACCCTATATAATTGTAGTAAGACTTCTTTACTCTTATACTTTTTACTCTTATACTCAATTACTTTGTAATAAAGGCTAACATACCATTTGCTTTCCTAATTGCTTGCTGTACCTGCATGATACTGTAACTTTCTGTGATTTGTGTACAAGGACACCCAAATCCCTCTGAGTGCCAACATTTCCCAGTCTCTCCCGATTTAAAAAAACAATTGCATGGTTTCTTCACACCGCAAAACAGATCAATTTATGTAGATACATTGCTATAGACTGAAACTTTAAACACTGACTTTTAGAAAGATTTCTTTTTTTACATCCTCTAATTGTCATTCTCACATACAGACGGGTTTTCAAAGATGACCCTGAAGTATTTGCCAATTCTGATCAGTGCACTCTGCAAAGTACAACCACAGTTAATCAAACCTTGTTATGACAACCTTGAAAAGCATGAAAAATAAGTGTTGATTAGGTGTTCATCTTCTGGAACTTTAAGTCTTTTATGGACTAAAGTTAAACTTTGACTGCAATTATGGAGGGGAAGGGGGTTGGTTATGAGCTTTTAAAAAAAATATATATATCTTGAAGTGATGTGGTTCATTAAACTAAAGTCATTTTCATTGTGCTGTGAAGCACATACCTTGCACTCAGTAGAGTTTAGATTTAGCAAACAATCATTGGAGAAAAAGCAAACATATTATAAACTTTGAACAGGTTGCAGTTAAATATTAACCATTATTAATTTTTTTCAATCCCACCACTAACACCATGAAATCAGACTGACAAAACTTATCCAAATTTACACAATGTTTACTGAGGAGGTTGCAATAACATAGGGATGGCCAGGGTACGTGAAAATCAGCAGGCACAGGATTCCGTATGTTTGGAGCTTTTGAGTCATAGTTCGTTTGGGACGCGATTATCGGCCGGGCGCAGTTTAGCGCCTGGTGCTAATTATCACCTCCGACTGCAAACTTGGCTTTTATCACCCCTGGAGGTGATTGGAGCGCTAAATCAGGTGCTGCACACCTGTCTTAAGGCGCAAAGGCCGAGGAGCGAGGCGCTAACTCAGAGCGCGGGCGCAGCGCAGGTGATGTCAGTTAGCGATGGAACACAGACACACTGGCGCCGGACAGTTCTTAAAGGGGAGGGTCGATCTTGCTCTCCAGCCACACCCTGCACATTGGAGCCTTGAATCTCGGCCTGGAGAGACCTGTGACTACATTTTCCAGCCAAGGACTATGGAGAGGGTGAGAGAACGAGCTCAGCGCTTCAGCGACTGGGCCTTGGTGGCTCTGGTTGGCGCGGTGGAGCGCAGAAGATCTATACTCTACCCTGAGAGTGGCAGGAGGCCTTTGCTGCGCAACTACAGAAGAGTGTGGAGGGAGGTGGCTCAGCACGTCTCCTCCAGGAGCATGGTGACCAGGACCCATACTCAAAGTCGCAAAAAGTTCAACGACCTCACTCGGGTCGTCGGGGTGAGTGACTTTTTTTCAATACCTCTCCATCCCTCCATCTCAACCTCACTCTATGGCCAGAGGGTCTTAAAACCCCAATGCCCAACACTCATCCAACACCTATGGCCCTCTCATGAAACACACACGCACATTCCACACTTTGCATACAGTAAGGGCTATTCACCTATGGGAGGCACATCAGGCAAGACCATGGCTGCATACATTAAGGGCTATTCAATTATGGGAGGCACATCAGGCAAGACCATGGCTGTATATTTACTCAGACGCCGCCCTTTTTCTTGCAGGCCAAGCTATCTCATAATAGGAGACAGCAGCAACGGACAGGTGGAGGGCGGCCTCAGCTGCAACCCCTCAGCGATCTTGAGGCGCGCGTCCACAGGATTGTGGCAAGCCAGCTGATCAGTCCCGTCGCCCCTGGAGAGGCCTACCCCGTTCGGGACAGCAATGGTAAGGTCATCAGCTTTCTCTCCTCTCTCATTCCACTTGTCCCTCACAACACCAGCCTTTGACACTTTCAATCCAACTTACTAAATCGCTGCACTCCTTCCTCCCTTACTGCCCCCCTGTCCTCACGCTGAAGCCACTCTTGTACCTCCCTGCTTTCAGATGGTGATTCACCAGCTGAGGAGACGGGCCCTGAAGCTGCCAGTGGGGGTGAAGCTGCAGGCGAGGAGGAAGAGGAAGCCGGAGCATCAGCGCCACCCTCTCCCGAGGAAGCCCATGCCCACACTGGGAACACGTCTTCCCTGGAAGGGAGCAGGGGGGAAGGGTCTGATGTCGGTGAAGCTCCAGGACCCAGCGGGCTGCAGCAACGTGATGTGGCTAGGGAAGCTCGGGGGCCTTCTCCCCGGAGGGAGAGTAGGACAGCGAGTCCTGCTGCACTGGACGCAGAGGAGGAGTGGCTCATCGCTGAAATGAACACCCAGGCGTGGACATGCACACTCAGCTCATGGGTGCAGTGGGAAGGGTGCCAGAATGCATTGATGCACTGGCAAGGAGTGTGGAGCACTTCGCTGTAGCACAGGCGGATGCCACGCTAAAGCTTAGTGCTGCAATTCAGTCACTGGCTGCCGTGATCCCATCTCAGACTGCTCTCATGCAGACTCAGATTGAGGCCACACAAGCACTGACTGCTGCCATTGTCGCTGGTTCGGACACATTTCCCCGGGGCTCTCACCGCGCCGCAGCAGGCCAGCAATCTGTGCTCCAGCAGATTGCTCCGGATGCTGATGTGCTGCCCTGTGGGAGTGCCAGTGTGTCGGTTGAGCAGGGTGTTGCTGTCCTCTCTCAAGATGACAGCATTCCTGCTGCCACCACTGTCACTTCCCCATTGCACTTGCCACCGCCTGTAGCCCAGACTGCTGCTGCCCATGCAGAGTTGGTGCAGTCTGCAGCCGGGCCCTCCAGGCACAGAGCTGGTCGAGGCCGTCCTTCAAGGGCATCTGCAGTCTCAGGTTCTGACAATCAGCAGCCTTCCACCAGCCTTGCTGCAGTCACTGGGGCCCCATTACGGAGGAGCAGTAGGGTGGGAAGGGGGGAAGTGCGCAAGGGAAGGAGATCACCCTCGAAGGGCATAAAGTAGGAGGTGTGACGAAATGTTAGTCATTTTTTTATTAAAGGCTGAGGTTCGTGTTCAAACTTTTGTTTAGTGTTTTGGACATTATCTCCAGGTTGTGAGAACCAGTTATGTTAATGAATGATTGTTTGTGTTTGTTTCTATTAGCTTGTCATGAAGAAATGACACACGCAGAGTTTGTAAAATAAAAAAGTTTTTGTATTCAAAATGTACAGGTTTGGCCTTTGGAATCATTGCTGCCTTGGCCGGCTTAGGGGTTGCGGGTTGGGTTCATTCATGTTGTTCTCCATGGCAGAAGCCATTTCCTCAGTAGGGGCCTAGAAGCGGCTTGCTATCAGCCGTTGACGGACGGCCCTTGCAGTTTCAACATTGTGGGCCTCCCTCCCGCCTTGGTGCTGCTGATGATCTTCCTCCTCCTCTTCCTCCTCCTCCTCCGGTGGTGCTCCAAGGTCTGGTGGCATTGGCTGGGTCCTGAGGATTGCCAGGTTATGCAGCATGCAGCACACAACTATGAAGAGGGAGACTCGCTCAGGCGAGTACTGCAGGGCTCCTCCTGAGTGGTCCAGACAGCGAAACCGTTGCTTGAGCACGCCGATCGTCTGCTCAACGATGTTCCTGGTGGCGAGATGGCTCTCGTTGTACCGCAGCTCAGCAGGGGTGTTGGGGTTACGGAGCGGTGTCATCAGCCAGGTGCACGGTGGATAACCCTTGTCCCCGAGGAGCCAACCACTTGGCTGATGCGGTGCCTGGAAAAGTTCTGGCGCAGGATGAAAGCATCGTGGCTGCTGCCAAGATAGCGGGCATTGACAGCGAGTATCAGCTGTCTGTGGTCACAGACCAACTGGATGTTTAAGGAATGGAACCCCTTGTGGTTGCGGAAATCCTCTGCATTCTCATGCGGTGCACGCAGTGCCACATGCGTGCAGTCAATGGCGCCCTGCACCATGGGGAAGCCCGCTATCCTCGCAAAGCCCAATGCGCGTTCATGCTGTTTGGCCCGGGTCATCGGGAAAGAGATGTACTGGCGTCTCCTTTTATAGAGGGCATTTGTGACCCGACGGATACAGCAATGGACCACGAACTGGGAGATATTGGCGATGTCCCCAGTAGCTGCTTGAAAGGAGCTGGTGGCATAAAAGTTCAGAGCCACTGTGACCTTCACTGCCACCGACAGAGACATCCTGGTCCTCAGTTGAGGCTGCAGATCTGGCTGCAGCAGGTGGCAGAGCTCAGTGACCACCTCCTTGCTGAAGCGCAGCCTGCGCAAACACTGCTCCTCAGACAAATTAATGTAGGAGAATTGTTGCTAAAATAACCTGGGAGGGTAAGGTCTCCTGTACAGAGGCCTGTTGGCCCTCCTCCATCTGGCCATGATTGCCACGCTCTCTCTGCGTCTCTGTTGCCTCCGATTCTGCAGGCGCAGGATGATGCCCCGAATCAGTGCAGCCCCCACAGACTCTTGGTAATCGAAGTAATGAAGGTCAAATCCAAAAGTACCTGCAAAGTGATGCTCAGTAGCCAAAACTACTTCACACTGCGTTGACTCTATGCAGAAGTCTCTCCTTCTCTCTCTCAGAATCTCTCTGTCAGAATGAGTGGTGCAAAAATGTCTACCACAGAAAAAGCCAGGAAGAGGCCGCCTTTAAATAGCATCCCCCCAGCCCCACACCGACTGGGAAACGTTCCAGTCTCCCTGTCGTTGCTTGCGCCAGGCGGAAAGGAGGGGGGCGCCACTCAATATCTGGTCCGGGGCGCCACAAGGGCGTTGCACACTCGACTGATGTCAAGATCTGCGGGCGCAGGAGATCGAGGCAGTAGTGTTTAGCGCCGCCGCAAAATGTCTGGTCAATTTCGCGAGCGGCGCAGACATCGCCGCGCCCGGGCGCTAGTTGCTTTGCGCCCCATTAGCGCCCTCATAGAGTCATAACGGCACAGAAGTTCCATTCCCCCGCTCTATCCCCGTAACCCTGCAAGTTTATTTCCCTCAAGTGCCTATCCAGTCTCCCTTTGAAAACATTGAGTGTCTCCACTTCCACCACTTCCGTCGGCAGCGAATTCCAGGTCATCACCACTCGCTGCGTAAAAAAGCTTTTCCTCACGTCCCCCCCTGTATCTTTTGCCCAAAACCTTTAAATCTGTGTCCCCTAGTCCTTGTACCATCAACTTGAGGGAACAGCCTTTCCCCGTCTAGCCTATCCAAACCCGTCATAATCTTGTACATCTCTATCAAATCACCCCTCAACCTCCTTTGCTCTAATGAAAATAAATCAAGCTTCTCCAACCTGTCCTTGTAGCTAAGATCCCTCATCCCCGGAACCATTCTGGTAAATCTCCTCTGCACCATCTCAAGGGCCTTCACATCCTTCCTAAAGTGTGGTGACCAGAACTGGACGCAATACCCCAGTTGTGGCCTAACCAGCGCTTTATAAAGGTTCAGCATAACTTCTCTACTTTTGTACTCAATACCTCTATTTATGAAGCCCAAGATCCCATATGCTTTGCTAACCACTCTCTCAATATGTCCCACTACCTTCAGGGACCTGTGCACATTAACTCCCAGGTCCCTCTGTCCCTGCACACTCTTTAAAACTGTGCCATTAAGTGTATATTGCCTCTCCCTGTTCCTTCTGCCAAAATGCATCACCTCATACTTCTCTGTATTAAATTCCATCTGCCACTTGTCTACCCATTCTGCTAGCCTTTCTATGTACTGTTGCAGTCGATTGGTATCATCCTCACTGTTTACCACACCCCCAAGTTTGGTGTTATCGCCAAATTTAGAAATTCTACTCTGTATTCCAATATCCAGGCCATTATATATATCAAAAAAGTAGTGGCCCCAGCACTGACCCTTGGGGAACACCCCTGTCTCCCATCCTCCAATCTGAAAAACAGCCATTTACCACAACTCGCTGTTTTCTGTCCTTAAGCCAATTCCTTATCCAAGCTGCCACTGACTCACCTATTCCATGAGCCTCAATTTTGTTAACCAGCCGTCTATGTGGTACTTTGTCAAACGCCTTCCAAAAATCCATGTAGACAACATCCATTGCATTCCCTTCATCAATCCTCCCTGTTACTTCATCAAAAAATTCAATTAGATGAGTTATACACGATCTGCCTTTTACAAATCTGTGTTGGCTCTCCTTAATTAGCTTTCTGTGGATTTAGTTGAAATTTATGAGTTTGAAAGTTTCCCAAAAAAAAATGCATCAAAATCAGACTTGCTCTTTAGAGCTGTATCCAATTCTTTCTCATATTGCAAAAGTAAGCTCAGGTTGGCACCAGGGAAAATTACTATAGACAAAGTTCCTATAGGACATTTTTGACATTGTGACAATGGATCTGTTCTTGTCAGTGAGCAAATATTCCCTGTGGAGAATGAAGAAAAATTACCTCAATCTTCAGCCCAGTAAGGGCAGAGAGCTCCCCCTTTCGATTTGGGACAGAGTCCTGGTGAGACCTATATGACAGGCAAAAGTCTCACTCCACTCCACTTCTGCCCCCTTCTAAGGGTCCGAGTAATTTCTAGGTCTTTATATCGATGTTCCAGGCCTCGGCCACAAACACTGCTATAATGCTGGTCTCTGAGACTTTGCACACTTCCCATCTCAGATATTGCAACCTTTAACAAAATCCTATTTATTAAAAGAATAAAGGTTAAAGATAGTGATTATTGCAATGATATTTTCTAAATACCTGTTTCTTTGTTTTGAATTTTAGTTCACGTTGCTGTAATTTTTGGCAATGAAATCCTCAAGTACATTTGTAACCTGTGTCAACATCAGTTTGATTATCTCGAACGCCTTCCTAAAGGCCTGCTCATGTATATAATTTCATTTTTGGAGCTTGAGGACATTGCCAGACTTTCCCAAACATCCAGAAAATTTGAAAAGGTAAAAAGTTTGTTGTTGTTAATTTTGTTAATATTTCAGAAGCCTGAAAAGTTAGAATAATTTAGTTTTAAATCATGTCATACTTTGTTTATAATGGCCAACGGGAGGCAAATCAATGAAAATATTCACTCGATCCTGCTTATGTCTCACTATAGACCTAAATATAGTTAATGGCTCATTTCTGAAATCAGCATTCCCATTGTTGTAAGCACTGACATGCCACACACAATTCAAAACAGTGAACTGCCATAGTCACTGGCAGTCGACTTGCTTTCAACCCTGCAAGGCAGGCAGCATCTGTAAAGAAAGGAAAAAAGTTGATGTTTCAGGTATTGTCCTTTCTTTACAGATGCTTGGAGTACTGTGCACAGTCCTGGTCTCCATGTTACAAAAAGGATATAGAGGCACTGGAGAAGGTACAAAAAAGATTTACAAGGATGATACCAGAACTGAGAGGTTATAACTATCAGGAAAGACTGATCAGGTTGGGGCTCTTTTCTCTAGAAAATAGAAGGCGAAGGGGTGACCTAATAGAGGTCTTTAAAATTATAAAGGGGTTTGATAGGGTAGATGTAGAAAAGATGTTTCCATTTGTAGGGAGTCCAAAACTAGGGACCAGCAATATAAGACAGGTGCCAATAAATCCAGTAACGAATTCAGGAGAAACTTCTTTACCCAGAGAGTGGTTAGAATGTGGAACTCGCTACGATAGGGAATAATTGAGGCAAATAGCATAGATGCATTTAAGGGGAAACTAGAGGAATACATGAGGGAGAACGGAATACAAGAATATGTTGATAGGGTTAGATGAAGTAGGGTGGAGGAGGCTCATGTGGAGCATAAACACTGGCATGGACCAGTTGGGCCGAATGGCCTGTTTCTGTGCAGCACATTCTATGTAAGAGAAGGCCCCCCATAACAGATGAATGTCTTGCAGCAGGCACTGGTTGTCCATCACTTTTTTTTAGGCTGCTGATGCTGTTCTTCTCGCTGATACCCCTGCTCTCCATTGGGGCCTTCGGCCTCCATGAGGAGCCCTCTTTGTAAAGTGAAATTTTTCAGCATACAGCAAACCATCATGAGTCGCTAAAACACTTTAGAACGCTTCCAGATTGACCCAGGCTCCTGAAATGCGGCTTCAAAATGCATACTTTGTGCTCTATGATGACTTTTATGGAAAATGCACCTTGTTGCAGCACTGCTAAGCAGAGACACATTCTGCCATGGCGCCTGGTAAAGACCGCTGGCATGGTCAAGTTCCTTAAAATAAAGGTATCAGGGCAGCCCACTGAAAATGAGTATTCACTTATGATGGAATGTTGCTGGTTGCAAATAGGCTGGGAATTGGGATATACATATTGACATTGATAAAGGGGGCATGTATTGCCACGTGGGTACAAACTATGATTTTTTGGACCATGGGAAATCCTGCCTCTCGGTTAAATAGCAGTATCCGGTCATGTTGCTGCTGATTGTCTATGGGGAAGCTCATGAAATTGCTAGCTTAAGAGAACAATACACCTGTGACTTACTTGGCGGATCTGTACACAAGTGTTAGGTTTATGTTACAGTTGTCCCCAGTAGCAGCCTGGAATAGCACCATGGGTTAGAAGTTAAGGGTCATTGGGTCAATTTGACCTTAACAGCCTTTGACAGAGCTGTGCACGTAATGACGATGGCTGTAGGCCCACTAATAGCATGTGGTATAACTCACCTTTTTTTGAAAGCAAAGCCTCCACAAGCACTCCTCCTTGGCCAAATGCAGGTAGGAGCACTTCTGCTTGTATAATCTGGTGGAGGGGGGGTGGCGGCGTTAATGTACGAGCAGAGAGCCATAAATGCAGTCTTCTCAGCCTGGCCATCCTCAGCTGTTCCTCCTTCTCTTCCAAGAAGCAAAGATAACAAGGAATTCCCATTAAGCATTCCATTGTGCACTGTCTGAAACAGGGATGGGGGCAAGTGGTAGACCCTTCAAGTTCAAACATCAAGCCAATAATGAACACGATTTTGATTTTTAAAATTTTTTGTGTAACTTTGCTGTAACCAATAGAGGGTGCTGTTGAAATGCATCTCTGAATATTGAAACAAAAGAAATGGTTCAGAATGCACAATAATCAGACTGCTGCAGTGACTTTCCTGGCAAAAACAGGGCCTACATACTTCAGATTTTTTTTATTCGTTTATGGGATGTGGGCGTCGCTGGTAAGGCTAGCATTTATTGCCCATCCCTAATTGCCCTTGAGAAGGTGGTGGTGAGCCGCCGCCTTGAACCGCTGCAGTCCGTGTGGTGATGGTACTCCCACAGTGCTGTTAGGGAGGGAGTTCCAGGATTTTGACCCAGCGACAATAAAGGATTGGCGATATACTTCCAAGTCAGGATGATGTGTGACTTGGAGGTGGTGGTGTTCCCATGCGCCTGCTGCCCTTGTCCTTCTAGGTGGAAGAGGTCACGGGTTTGGGAGGTGCTGCCTAAGAAGCCTTGGCGAGTTGCTGCAGTGCATCCTGTAGATGGTACACACTGCAGCCACGGTACACGGTGGAAGGAGTGAATGTTTAAGGTGGTAGATGGGGTGTCAATCAAGCGGGCTGCTTTGTCCTGGATGGTGTCGAACTTCTTGAGTGTTGTTGGAGCTGCACTCATCCAGGCAAGTGGAGAGTATTCCATCACACTCCTTCCTTGTGCCTTGTAGATGGTAGAAAGGATTTGGGGAGTCAGGAGGTGCGACACTCGCTGCAGAATACCCAGCCTCTGACCTACTCTTGTTGCCACAGTATTTATGTGGCTGGTCCAGTTAAGTTTCTGGTCAATGGTGACCCCCCAGGATGTTGATGGTGGGGGATTCGGCGATGGTAATGCCATTGAATGTCAAGGGGCGGTGGTTAGACTGTCGCTTGTTGGAGATAGTCATTGCCTGGCACTTCTGTGGCGTGAATGTTACCTGCCACTTATCAGCCCAAGCCTGAACGTCGTCCAGGTCCTGTTGCATGCGGGCATGGACTGCTTCATTATCTGAGGAGTTGTGAATGGCACTGAACACTGTGCAGTCATCAGCGAACATCCCCATTTCTGACCTAATGTTGGAGGGAAGGTCATTGATGAAGCAGCTGAAGATGGTTGGGCCTAGGACACTGCCCTGAGGAACTCCTACAGCGATGTCCTGGGCTGTAATGATTGACCTTCAATCACCACAACCGTCTTCCTTTGTGCTAGGTATGACTCCAGCCAGTGGAGAGTTCCCCCCCCTCCCCCCCCACCCGCCCTGATTCCCATTGACTTCAGTTTTACTAGGGCTCCTTCATGCCACACTCGGTCAAATGCTGCCTTGATGAGCAGTCACTCTCACCTCACCTACAGTCAAGTTTGCCTCAAATACCTCTCGCAATTCGTTATTTTCATTAACTTTGTCATTTATATTATTAGCAGCAGGCCAAAAGAGTGTACTATATGTATCTAGGCTAAGTACATCATTTTTTAAAGCTCTTTTGGGGGAGAAATTCATTATAGCCCAGGAATGGGCGGTAATGTTTCAGACTGCACGCAAAATTCAGTCTCATTGCACAAAGAAAGGATTGGAGCGTTAATGGCCTAGCTCAGTGACGTTAAACTCGAAGCACTGACCAATATCCGGTGCAGTCTAATCGCAAGTCATCATTGCCACAGGCTCTTTCCAGTTCTTAAAGGGGAGGTTCATTGATGCTGCAGAACCTCATTCTCATCATTGCTGGCTGTGCAGCCGTCTCAGCCAGCAGCAGCAGCTCAAGGAGAAGGAGAAGGAGCAGGACGACTCGAGCAACCGTAATCATGGCAGATCCACGCCCCAGGGAAAGAGCCTGCAGATTCTGCGACCATGCATTGGAGGCGTTGGTGTTCGCAGTGGAAAGACGGAGGGCGGTGCTCTACCCGGCAAGTGGCAGGATGCCCTCGCCGCAAGTCTTCCGCACCATGTGGAGGGAGGTAGCCCAGCACGTCTCGGGCAGCACTGTGGTCCCCAGGACCCACACACAGTGCAGGAAGAAACTTAACGACCTTACTCGGGTGGTCAGGGTGAGTCAGTGCTTCAACAAATGCTCCCACAGACTGAACCACAGTCTGTACACACTGCCCAAAGCACCACACCCCCAGCACTCACAATCTCTACCTACCAACACACCCACCCACATCTCACACCTTGCACACAATGACAGCTATTCAACTATGGCAGGCACATCACCCAAACACATTGCTCCACACTCACTCACACACTTTCCTTTCTCTTGCAGGTCAAGGTGGCTCACAACAGGAGGGAGCAGGAACGCACAGGCGATGGACAAGCCGACACCCAACCACTGTCTGAGCTAGAGACTCGAGTGTTGCAGATTATTGGGCGCCATGTGGCGGGCTCAGTGGCCACCGGCGACGTTGACCCCCTGGGGGACAACAACGGTATATTCATCCCTACTTCTTCTCACATCCCACTTCCCCCCTCACCCCCCAAGCTTTTCGCACTTTCCAGCTAATCATGCTGTATGCATGCATTTCTCCCTTCCTGCCCCCTCCCCTCACCTTAACCCAAATCTTGTGCCTTTATGCTTTCAGATAATGAGCAAGCACCTGAGCAGCCTGTCCTTGAGGGATACCGTTGAGAGCGAGGCGGGAGCAGAGGAGGAGGAAGAAGACACCGCGTCACTGCATGTCTTACCCGCAGGCACCAGCTCAGATACTGGTTCTTTAGAGGCTAGTATAGTAGCGGGATCTGCACAGGGTGATGCACCGGGGACGAGCGGGCTGCAGCAAGGCCAGGGGGAAAGGGTAACTCGGGAGCCAGTTCCCGGAGGGCAAGTTCGCGTGCGAGTTTTGCTGCACAGGACTCAGATGAGGACCTCGATGGGGAGGCCTTTAGAAGAAGGGTGATGGGCATGCACACGGAGATAATAGGTGCAATGGCAAGGGTGCCCAAGAACCTCTTGGCAATGGCAAGGAGCTTGGAGGAGTCCGCTTTCAACATTGCACAGAGCTCTGCGCACACCGTGGAGCCCATCATTTCCAGTCTGCAAAGGATGGTAGACTCCCAGAGAGACCATGGCGACCCAGACCTGATGCCACGTGTGAGGGGCGATCTGGCAGCTTCCATTGCAGCACAGGTGGAAGCGATGCAACGTCTTCATGCTGTAATGCAGTCTATGCTTGGTGGCATGTAGTCTCAGCTTGATGCACCGCAAGCTCTGACTGCTGCCATCGTGGCTGTGTCTACCACCGTCGACCGGGACTTTCACGGTGTCGCAGCAGGCCAGAAATCTGTGCCGCAACAGATTGCTAGGGATGCTGAGGTGCTGCCCCGGGGGAGTGGCAGTGAGTCAGTGAAGCAAAAAGCTGCTGTCCTCTCTCAGGATGACAGCATTCCTGCTCCCACCACTGGCACTCCGCCATTGTCCTTGTCGCTGCCTGTCATCCAGCCAGACTGTTGCCGCCCATGCTGTGATGGTGTAGTCTACAGCCGGGCCTTCCAGGCCCAGAGCTGGTTGAGGGCATCCTGCAAGGCCATCTGAAGTCTCCTACACGGACACTCTGCAGCCTTCCACCAGCCGTGCTGCAGCCACTGGGCCAACACTTCGTAGGAGCTCTAGAGTAGGCAAAGGCACTGTAACAAGGGCCACTAAGGGATTGCACAAGGGTGAATAGGTAGTATTGTTGTTGTAAATATTTGTTCACTGATTATTGATAAATTTATTAATTCAGTTTGGATCATTTTGTGGTGTCTCTCATTTCAGCTTTGCGCTGTGATATGGCCTGTGACAGGGATGGAATGCTGGGGATGTGGTCAGCAATGGGGATCTGGAGAAGGCCGATTGAGTGGCTGCCTCCTCCCTTGCTCCTGTTCCTCCTCCTCATCTTCCTTTTCCTCCTCCTTGTCCTCCTCCTCCTCCTCTCCCTCTTCCTCCTCCTGAGGTGGTCCCGCTATCCCTGGTGGCAAGGGCTGGGCGCTCATGATGGCCAAGTTGCGGAGCATGCATCAGATCACGACGAAATGGGACACCCGCTCCGCCGAGTACTGGAGGACTCTTCCCGAGCGGTCACTGTTGCTTGAGCACCCCGATGGTCTGCTCAATGATGCTCCTGGTGGTGGCATGGCTCTCATTATATGAATGCTGGGCAGGAATGTTGAGGTTGTGGAGGGGAGTCGTGAGCCAGATGGAGAGCGGATAACCCTTGTCTCCGACTAGCCATCCGCAAGCTTGACGGTCTGGTGCAGGATAAAGGCATCATGGCTGCTGCCAGGATAGCGGGCATTCACATTGAGGATTCATGTCTGTGGTCGCACACCAACTGGACATTAAGTGAGTGGTAGCCTTTGCGGTTACGGAAGATCTCAGGATTGTTATGCAGTGCCTGCAAAGCCACGTGGGTGCAGTCAATGGTGCCATGCACCATGGGGAAGCCTGCTATCCTGGCAAAGCCACATGCACATTTGTCCTGCTTCTCTCTGGTGATGGGGAAGGAAATGTAGTCCCTTCTCCTACTGTAGAGAGACTCTGTGACTTCCTGGATGCAGCGATGGATGGTGGACTGCAAGATGTTAGCTATATCTCCTGTTGCAGACTGGAAGGATCCACTGGCGAAGAAATTGATGGTGACGGTGACCTTGACTGCCACTGATAGAGCCTTGATCTGAGGCTCGAGGTCTGGTTACAGGAGGTGACAGTTCTGTGACCAGCTCCTTACTGAAGTGGAGCCTTTGAATACACTGCTCCTCACTTAATTGTAGGTAGGAGACGTGCTCTCGGAATACCCTCGGAGGGTAAGGCCTCCTGTTGAGAGCCCTCATGGCCCTTCTCCCTCTGGCCACATGTTCCAATCTTTCTCACTGCCTCCGCTCCCTCAGCCATAGATCCTGGAGGGCGAGGTCGACTGCCAGTACAGCCCCCATTAATGTAACCAAGTGTAGCACTTTGATATGTTGTGAGAATAAATGTAACTAATTGTTAGTAACCACAACACTCCTGATACTAAACAACCGTTAAATGACTGCAACAGTTTAATTCAATGTCAAACTGACAAGGAAGCAGTGAAACAGTACTAACATGACAGCTGAGATTCATTACTCATGATCCCTTTAAGTAGCGCCCCTGGAGCCGGTATCCGCCTGCTTGACGCCTCCTCTCCTTGTTGCTGTTGGGACAAGGCGCTAAGGCAGGGGGCGACAATGAATTTTGCAGATCAGGTGCCCAGTGAGCTTTGCACACGCTCACTGACATCACGATCTGCCTGGTGCTGAGGTCCCGGGTGGTAACTCGTAGCAGCGGCGCTACGTGGGGGCCGGATTTGGTTTGCGTCGCTGGATTCGCCTCACTCCAGCGCTACTGCATCAGCGCCCCGTTAGAACCCCTGCCAGGCGATAACTGGAGGCGCTAACCAACTGAATTTTTCCCCCAAAATGTTTAAAATCAGACTGTCTTGTGAGATAAAGAATTAGATGATTGATATCCTTGATGCCTTTTAATATTCCCCCTCCATTCCATGCACCATTCAGATCTGTCAAGAGTCACTCTTTTCTGGTTTAAAATGTAACCTATTTCGATGCTTGACTCTGGAAGAATTTTGTTCCTCCTGTTAAAATGGTTTTGCAATTTTTCTCACTCTTGCTCATTTCCCTAATATTGACAACCCTGACAATTCAGCAACCAACTGAGTAGATGGCCCTCGAACCTCGTTCTACACCACTAAGAGGTGCTACAAAACTACCCATTATGATTCACCTCCAATTTCATTTTTATTTCATTTTATTTTTATTCGGTGCACAATCCCCTCAACTTCTTTGGCACTACCCTGACTGAAAGCAAAATTTCAGTTTAGCATGAAAAGAAACCCTGATCCTGCTCGGTCTATTGGTACACATTGTAATGAGTTGACTTTCACTTTGCTGTGTTTAAAAATTATTTTAGGAGTTAAATAAAGGAAATATTTCACTATATTACTTTTTGTTATTAATACTATAAGACATATAACTAACATGTTAATAACACCAGTTGAGTTTACAATATTAAAATAGTTCTTTTTAGGATCACAGCTCAAGGTCAGGATTGTCAGTAAAGGGGCAGTGGCTACGTGGAAACAAAATTGGCTAGGGACAGAAAGCAGAGAGTAGTGGTGAATGATTGTTTTCAGACTGGAAGCAAGTGTGCAGTGGTGTCGCCCAGGGGTCGGTGCTGGGACCACTGCTCTTTTTGATATATATATTAATGACCTGGATGACACGAAACTCTGAAATGTAGTGTACAGTGAGGAGAATAGTAACAAACTTCAGGAGGACATAGACAGCCTCGTGAAATGGGAAGACGCATGACAGATGAAATTTAACGCAGAGAAGTGTGAAGTGATTCATTGTGGTAGGAAGAATGAGGAGAGGCAATATAAACTAAATGGTACAATTTTAAAGGGTGTGCAGAAACAGAGAGACCTGGGAGTGTATGTACACAAGTCTTTGAAGGTGGCAGGACAAGCTGAGAAGGCAGTTTAAAAAGGCATATGGGATCCAAGGAAATTAAGCTAAACCTTTATAAAATACTGGTTAGGCCCCAATAGGAGTATTGTGGCCAATTCTGGGCACCACACTTTAGGAAGGATGTCAAGGCCTTGGAGAGGGTGCAAAGGAAATGTGCTTCAATGATACCAGGGATGAAAGACTTGAGTTACTTGGAGAGACTAGAGAAACTAGAGTTGTTCTCTTTAGAGCAGAGAAGGTTAAAAGGAGATTTAATAGAGGTGTTCAAAGTCATGAATGGTTTTGATGGAGTAAATAAGGAGAAACTGTTTCCAGTGGCAGAAGGTCGGTAGCAGAGGCACAGATTTAAGGTAATTGGCAAAAGAACCAGAGGCGACATGAGGAAAACATTTTTTACACAGCCAGTTATGATGATCTGGAATATACAGTGTGAAAAGTTGGTGGAAGCAGATTCAATAATAACTTTCAAAAGGGAATTGGATAAACACTTAAAAATGAAAAATTTGCAGGTCTATGAGGCAGGAGCAGGGGAGTGGGACTTGTTGGATAGTTCCTTCAAAGAGCCGGCACAGGTACGATGGGCCAAATGGCCTCCATTGGTGAGGTATAATTCTATTATATATACCTGTTCAAATAGCAGATAGAGGAATTTAATACGAGTACATTAAGCAGCCATACAATAATATCGCCGACAGTAATTTCCACCCTCCTGTTTTCAATTAATTAAATGTAAATTCATGTAAAACAGCTCAGTCGATCTCTCAAGCAGATTTTTGCAGTCACTTGCATCAAACATCAGTAGTGAAACAATTTGGGGTTATTTTGGCCAAAGGGTGAAAACGGGCGCTAAATCGGTAGAGTGTGAATAAGACTAACCTGTTTGAAAGTCTGGATTTAGCACACAATTTTGGTCCTAATTGTTGATTACCATAATTTGAACTTGCATGGAGGTGCTAAACCAGAAACCTGCAGGTTTAGCACTCAAGTGCTGATTAGAAGCAAATTTTGTGGAGCAGTATGAGGCACTGTGGGCCAGCTGATTAAGAACATAAGAAATAGGAGCAGGAGTAGGCCATTCGGCCCTTCGAGCCTGCTCCCACCATTCAATAAGATCATGGCTGATCTTCTGCCTCAACTCTACCTTCCACACTATCCCCATATCCCTTGATTCCCTTAATATCCAAAAATTATTCGATCTCTGCCTTGAATATACTCAATGACTGAGCATCCACAACCCTCTGGGATAGAGAATTCCAAAGATTCACAACCCTTTAAGTGAAGAAATTTCTCTTCATCTCAGTCCTAAATGGCCAACCCCTTATTTTGAGACTGTGACCCCCCTAGTTCTAGACTCCCCAGCCAGGGGAAACACCCTCCCAACATCGACCCTGTCAAGCCCTGTAAGAATTTTAGACGTTTCAAAGAGATCACCTCTCATTCTTCTAAATTCTAGGGAATATAGGCCTAGTCTCCTCAATCTCTCCCCATAGGACAATTCCCCAATCGCAGGAAATAGTCTGGTGAACCTTCGTTGCACTCCCTCTATGGCAAGTATATTCTTCTTTAGGTAAGGAGACCAAAACTCTACACAGTACTCCAGGTGTGGTCTCACCAAGGCTCTATATAATTGCAATTAGACATCTTTACTCTTATACTCCAATCCTTTTGTAATAAAGGCTAACATACCATTTGCTTTCCTAATTGCTTGCTGTACTTGTATGTTAACTATCACCAGGTCCCCCGGATTACCAACATTTCCCAATCTCTCACCATTTAAAAAATATTCTGCTTTTCTATTTTTCCTTCCAAAGTGGATAACTTCACATTTCTCCACATTATATTCCATCTGCCATGTTCTTGCCTACTCACTTAACCTGCCTATATCCCATTGCAGCCTCTTTGCACCCTCCTCACAAATTACTTTCCCACCTAGCTTTGTATGACACGTTAATTCCTTCAATAGTTTCAATGTCCTTGTTCCCAGCAAATCGATCATTATCTCCCAACTCTGTCATCTCCCTTATACAGTCCCCATCTTTGCACCCTCAAATTAGAGGGACAAAAGCCCAAGCTTACCTTATACACAACTGGCCTAGTCATCAATTGCCAGATTTGGCTAAACAAGGTCAAGTTTTGTCATGCCTCATTCTCCTCCTTCAAATCTTACTACTTCTGCCGTCCTAGGCTCTTCTCCACAGCCAACTCCCTGATGTGGGACAGTGGTCTAACTTTCAGATAGCAGTGGCCTCCTATCCCCTAGGATTTGGAGGAATGGGGGGTGGGGAGATCTTGGGTGGCGCGCTGGAGAGAAGTGGTTATTTAGGCTGCATGCGACAGGAAATAGTGGATGATCTGATATCTCAAAGCCTTTCTACCATCGACAAGGCACAAGTCAGGAGTGTGATGGAATACTCTCCACTTGCCTGGATGAGTGCAGCTCCAACAACACTCAAGAAGCTCGACACCATCCAGGACAAAGCAGCACGCTTGATTGGCACCCCATCACCACCTTAAACATTCACTCCCTCCACCACTGGTGCACCGGGGCAGCAATGTGCATCATCTACAAGATGCACTGCAGCAACTCGCCAAGGCTTTTTTGACAGCACCTCCCAAACCAGCAACCTCTACCACCTAGAAGGACAAGGGCAGCATATACATGGGAACACCACCACCTCCAAGTTCCCCTCCAAGTCACACACCATCCTGACTTGGAAATACATCGCCATTCCTTCATCGTTGCTGGGTGTAAATCCTGGAACTCCCTACCTAACAGCACTGTGGAAGTACCTTCACCATATGGACTGCAGCGGTTCAAGAAGGTGGCTCACCACCACCTTCTCATTGGCAGTTAGGGATGGGCAATAAATGCTGGCCTTGCCAGAGATGCCCACATCCCATGAATGAATAATAAAAAAAAAGTATATGTGGGCACCTCGCACCCACCTCTGCTGAAGGTGTGCAATGCTCTGGTTGGCACACCGGCACGTTGCAGGATGGCTCAGGGACTGAGGGAGAGGGTGCACAGCAATGTTTCCTTTAAGCTGCGTGGTCGCGCAGCGCTCTGGAACTACCACGCAGCCGGATCACCAGCTTTTAAATTGAAAAGACTGCGCATGCGCGGAATTTTGAATGGGTTGTGCAGTCCATTAAAGGGGCCGCCAGGCCCCAAACAAATTAGAGGAAACATTGGTGCGCAGGTTCTCAGATGCGGCACTGGAGGTCTTGATAGAGGAGGTCCAGAGGAGGAGGGATGTCCTGTACCCGTAGCAGGGGGAAGGACGCCATCTAGCCCTTCTCTCCCTCTCTTCTGCAGCAGCTGGTGCTGCCCTCATGTCCTCCTCCCATTCCTTGTCCAGACCAAGGGGAACCCCTAGCAAGATGCCGTAACCAAGCTCTCCCTTTCTCCTGGTGACTCCTACAAGGTGGAGTAGCACAGCACTTACTCTTTTTAGCTGAAGTCCTCAGAGAATTTCCAGAATAAATGTTGCTCAAGTGTTGGTGAAGTCTTATCGGGAGACTTTCTGGGACACTTCGTTGTGTTTCAGAGGTCCTCGTCACAGCTTCAGCAGCAATGAACATGAAATTGTGAGTATCCCTTTAAGTAGCGCTTGAAATCGACATCAACGCCGTGTTTACTTGCAAACAGCTGGTTGCAGTTAGGAGAGGGCGTTAAGACAAGCGCTATCCACCAAAATGCCATGCAGACTCTTTAATGAGCGCTAGCAGGCATTTTCAGTGGCAATCAGCCTCCAGGCAGCCATTCCTAGCACAGACTTCCAGCTCCTTTGCCAAGATGGCATCTTGCGCAAAACGCGGAGTAAACCGGCTTTGCAGTTTAAGACTGAATCTTGGCCACCTCAGAGGTTCTTTAGCGCCTAACATATTCGTCAAAAATCGCCCCCTTTATGTCTAAGCTGCTGACTTATTAAAAGCTTTTACTTGCACATTAAGCATTAGCCATTATGAGTATTGAGTATTTTCAGCTTTCTCTCTTACTTGGTGAAAGAAACATCAAAAACTATATACCTTTCTTGAATTGCTTTCTTTGTCGCTGTGGTTTCAAAGTTTCCACATTTAATCCAAATACCTTGTGTTGTGATGTTGTTGTATTTGCATGTAAGAATAGATGCTTTTGAACTTTTTAAACAACCCACAAGGAGGTTTCTTCAGAATATTATCAGGATTGTAAAAATATCACTAACACAGAAAGAAATGATACATTTTTCAAATATGTGTGCTGTTGAATTTGTGGAATATTCAGTGGTATTGTCATCTATACGAGGAATTTGGGGTATTTAATCGTCGGCACCAAAATGGAGCTAACAAACTGCATTCTCTGTGACCGTGACCGTGGTGCATTATCCCCCCTTGTCATCCTCAACCTATCTGCAGTCTTTGATACAGGACTGTGGGTCAAGGGCCACCCGATTTTCCACAGCCTGGCAGGCAGTTCCCACCTGTTCGTATTTTTTCAGACCATGTCTTTGTTATTGAGTTACGTTGAGGTAGAATTGCTTTTAATGTGGACATGTAATTGGTTGCATACATGACTGGATTACAGAGTCACGTGATTTTTCTCATAAGAAGGAAGCTGACAAACTCAACTTCCTCACTGTTCTCCCAAGCCACATTAGTAGACATGGTCATAAGAGAACGAACTGGTGTGTGGAGGAGATCTTTGCATGGTGGGCGGGGGGGAAGGGATCAAAAAGAATATCATGGTGAGTAATGTTTCCTTTTGTAGTTTTAAGTGGCTACTTTTTATGCTCAAATATTCAGCAGTGCAAATCTGTTCTGTAACAGGCAGGATTTTATTTAAGACATGTTTCTGTAGTAAACAGCTGATCACTGATTCCGTTCTGCTTTCCCTGTAGGCGTGCAACTCTGATGAACTCTGGGAGCATATTGTTTCAAGATACTGTGACACCATAACCCCAGAAATGCGAGCATTGGCTGTGGAGGTTGGTTGGAAGGAGATCTTCTTCACCAACAAACTCCAGCTGCAGATGAAGATCCGACGAAGACGACAAAGAGTTGAGGGGGATGCAGATGACATGATGGCTTAAGACCATGAGTTGTAGACTTAAGGCTGTAAACAAAGCTGTCGCTTACACCAGAGAATTGTTTGCTTCATTGTCATTTGTATTTTCATTTCGCTTTCTCAAGTAGCACCCAGAGTGTCTTAATGCATCAATTCATGTGAGATATAATTGTTTAGTAAGTGATTATAAATGTGTTACATATTGATGCTGTTTTCTACAGATTGTCTGTCTTAGAAATTGGGCCGCGTAGCCTCCTAAGTCCCCAAAATGGTGGGCAGGAAGTGTGCCGCCCGCCATACAGGGTAAGGATAAAGAAGCGGTGTCCTTTACCCATGCCTGAAGCAGGTGTTAGGCCCTTTGTATATGCAAACAAGGGGCCTCACGCCTGCTTAAGGGCCCCACCAAGATTGGTTTGCCCTGAGGCAGCGAGCGAAACTAGCCCTACAGAACGCCTGCAATAAAAGAGCTGTGATTTACCTCTGAATGTGGAGTCCAGATTAAAGGACCCACCTGATCGTTGCTGCTCCCACCCCCACTGGCCCCGAGAACCCCACCTCGCGGTCCCCGATTTCCCCCATCCCCACCCCCCCCCACTCCCCAATCACACTCTTACTCCCCCCTCGACCATTGATCTACCAAACCCGAGATCTCTGACTGACCCCCGCACTCTAGGCCTCATGACCCTGTGGGCTGCTGCCAGCTGCGCTACTCCCCCCACCATCCCCGAGGCCATAGATACCCCATTTCCCACCCCGAGTCCAGTGATTCCCTCCCCAAGGCCACATACCTGTGGCCCGCTGTGGTGCTTTCAGCGGTTGGTCTCATCCACTCCTCCTTGTGGGCTCCTGCTGTAGCGCCTGGCTTCATTCTAATAAGGCCCAATGTCCGGGGCTTCTCGGACGTATCCTTTTAGACACCGGGACCCTACCCTGCGCAAGTGGGGGGACGGTACTTATTTTTGGCACTAATTTCTACGCCACTGAATTATTGCTAATGTTACAAATTAGTTTCAGAATGCAAGTAAATTTTGCGTTCGGAAAATCTTATTTTGATTTTTACTGTGGAGCCACCAAGATAAGTTCAACACCCTCCAAAATATATATCTCCAGTACATGTAACGATTTTAAACCCCTTTAGTTTTTGCAATTATGAAACAATTTTCTGAATTTACTTCCTTTCTTTCCATTGTGCACTTGCTCAGAGATGGCAATCATGTCATTACAGTGCACAATGGGGGATCAGAAATATTTAGATTTTTAAAATCCTAATTGCACATCCCACACTTCCTCCTGTGATTTGTGAGTAAGTGGCTTTAAGCAACTTCAGTTTTGGGGGGGCATACAAGTAATAACTTCAGTTAATAAACACTGCAAAATATTTTGGCAAAATGTGGGTTTATGAGGCTTCACTGCTGAGCATAAGTATCTTTTTATCTACGCGTAGTATTTTGTAGCATGTTTCTTATAAATGCTTTTACGATTTTTCGACAAATAGCTCTGAGGGAATCTTCCACCTAAATGTCCTTTCTCAGTCAGGTGGGTGCAATGTGGGCCATAAGGTTTAACCCGCAGTCGCTGTTGATGCTGCTTTTCAATGGAAAACAGATTGAAATGGCAAAAATGAAGCATTTTCAGATTTTTCGTAACCGTCTGAGCTGGAATGTCTCATGCCTGCTTGGTGTTCTCTTTAATCTCCACTCTAGAATTTATGAACTTACCTGGCCAAAGCAAGCAACTCTAAGTGACAGGCTGGGAATTCATAACCTATTCTTTGGAAATGAAATTCTTAGCCACTGGAGTTTTGGGGCTTTATCTCTTACACTTTTTTTTAAAAGAAAACATTTTCCCTGAGTTTTAATTCTTTCTAATGTTTTGCAAAGGCACTTTTAAACTAGATTTTACCACTAGTTTCAGGCTGTGTTTTCTGGCACGGCATGTGATAATTCAGTAAATTGAATGATCCTTTTAAATTTTGCAGCAGTCGGTCATTCCTCTGGAGCAGTAAAATTAACAGCTGCATTCAAGCCTCATGAGTACAAACCTGCAAGGACTGACAGAATAATTCTTTAGTTGGGAGGGATGCATCTCATTTTGCTGATTGTAATGAAGGTTCAGCTCTGACCATGGAAAGAAGTTTGTAAAAACATGCAATTTATAATTGTTTGTTATAAGTTTTGATTACATGGAATACTAAAATTAAATCATTTTGTCTCAGCACCTTCAATAAGTGAGTATCAAACTCAATTTAATACTGAGGAAATAAGGAATAAGTATGGAATTCAGTCAGACCTACTTCACACAAAGAGTAATAGATGCAAGTTCTAGGGAAGGCCTTGAAACAAATAAATGGGTTCAAGAGGCAACTAGATATAATTCCAGAAGAGATGGGAATGTGGGGTTGGGACGAGCAAATAATGCAACTTTTTCCTGCACTAAAAAATTCCTATATTGCTCTTATCATGGATCCATTTCTTCCAAAATATCCCATGGAAGTCAATTGCACATTCCACGGTGCTCATGTATTCACCCTTTACATATCATGCCAATAGGAAAGAAGTTCTGCATAATTCTAGATACTTAGTTGTTTGGTTTGATGTTGAAACTTTGTATAACCCTATTATTAAGCAATGTGTTCCTAAGTAGACCGTGGAATGCAGAATCTTATGATGTTATCAGTATTTAGGTCAAAAACTGGCATGTAAAGTGGAAGTCCTTTCCACACAAAACATGGCCATCTCATGGGCTAGTAATATCTTAACGTCTAATTATGTCAGGCACATGGAGCAAACCTCTATGTTATCAGTAAGTGGTTAGGCTGTGATAGATCCAGAAAAATTGAGTCATGCATGTGCGGCGCATGCTCCACTTTATTTATTTCGAATTTGGCAGTAAGATCCTAAAACAGAGATTCGGCCCCTGATTAGCATATTCAATGTAAAGGAAAATCGGGTAGGGTGTATAACAAGTGGTCAATCCACTGCCACCCATTTTGTGTCCTTGCCAAAGTTGAATTTGAGCTCCACTGTCCCTGTGATTCTCCCCCTCACCCAAGACAATGGACCTAATCTAATGTACGTGGAGAATAAACTTCCATCAAAGAATGTAGAAGACTTTACTAAAGAGAGGAAATGTCACTTTTGTGTGTATGTATAACGTGCCTCAGGAGATTTTGGTTGTTTTTGGAGTGATTTCTACAACAAGCTTTGGTAAGATATTGGATTTTTGTTAGAATTTCTAGTTACTTACTGCTTTCCTAAATTATTAATTGCTCCGATTGAAGTCAAGAGATAAGCTATACCCAAGCCACTACAAATGGCACTCTTAATTGATAATAGGATGACCATAGAAGAGCAGCCAAGGCATGATTAACCTTTCAGTTTTGCTGGCATTGTTTGTTGAAGCAAGGTAACATATCATGCAACATGGTGTTTAGCTTTTGCACCAATTTTTGCTTTCTAATATGACTACTAATATGACTTTGGCATTAGAATTATATGTAACTGGCTGTCATCTCCATATTTGCTATGACTTCCTTAATGTCTATTAACCTAACATTCCCCTTTCATTTCTCCTCCCCTCCACCATGAATATATGCCTCAATTTAGCTCTGAACCCATAACACTTTATGCAACAGCATAAGCACTGTCGGGCATGTATGCCTGTACTGCATTGCAATCTCTATGCAAGATTCTAACTTGACATGATAACAGAGGACAATTTCTGAATCCTTGTCAAAGATGATTTAAATTATTTTTTTTTCTTTTTAAGTTCAGGTGACGTAGCATGTTGATATATCATAAAGTGAAAGTCTGTGCATATCTGTGATTTCCCCAATCACAATGTGGTTGCGATCTTGGATGAGTCCCAAAATAAAGGTAGTGGTTTCCAAAAGGGAGGAAGAGTCTCGGGGCAAGACACATTGCATGCTTCTGGTAGCTGATTACAACAACAATTAAAATTTCTATAGTGCTCCCTACAGTACAAAAAGATGCCTCGGAGCAGAGTGCTTCACAAGGTAATCGATAATGAGTAGGCACCAAGTAGGGGAAGAAAGGGAAAACTGGTTAAGATGGGCTTTTGAAACCAGAGAGGTAAGTGAAAGATGGAGATGCTGAGGGAGGGAGTTCCAGATGGCAGGGCCTAGTAGCTGAAAGAGTGACCGCTGATGGTGAAAGGAGAGGATAATGAGAAATAGGCCAGTGTCAGATGAGTGGAGGGTGTACATAAAGACATATGGCTGGAGGAGATTGTGGAGATAGGAGTGTGTGAGACCATGAAGTGATTTGAATGTAATAAGAATCTTGAAGTCAATTTCCTGGGCCTTGAGGAGACCGTTAAGTTTGGTAAAGACAATAGTGATGGGAATGCCAGCTTTAGTACAGTTGAGAATATGAGCCATGATTGTTCTGGAGGGTGGAAGCAGACCACTGCATAAGAGTCAATTTTTGTCTGATTTACACTTCACAATATATATAAATGATTTGGATGAGGGAACCAAATGTAATATTTCCAAGTTTGCTGATGACACAAAACTAGGTGGGATTGTGAGTTGTGAGGAGGATGCAAAGAAGCTTCAAGGCGATTTAGACAAGTTGAGTGAGTGGGCAAATACATGGCAGATGCAGTATAACGTGGATAAATGTGAAGTTATCCACTTCGGTAGGAAAAATAGAAAGGTAGAGTATTACTTAAATGGTGATAGATTGGGAAATGCTGATGTACAAAGGGACCTGGGTGTCCTTGTACACCAGTCACTGAAAGCAAACATGCAGGTGCAGCAAGCAGTTAGGAAGGCAAATGGTATGTTGGCCTTCATTGCAAGAGGATTTGAGTACAGGAGCAAGGATGTCTTACTACAGTTGTACAGGGCCTTGGTGAGACCACACCTGGAGTACTGTGTGCAGTTTTGGTCTCCTTACCTAAGAAAGGATATACTTGCCATAGAGGGAGTGCAGCGAAGGTTCACCAGACTGATTCCTGGGATGGCAGGACTGTCGTATGAGGAGAGATTGGGTCGACTAGGCCTGTATTCACTAGAGTTTAGAAGAATGAGAGGGGATCTCATTGAAACGTATAAAATTCTGACAGGGCTAGACAGACTGGATGCAGGGAGGATGTTTCCCCTGGCTAGGGGGTCCAGAACGAGGGGTCACAGTCTCAGGATACGGGGTAGGACATTTATGACTGAGATGAGGAGAAATTTCTTCACTGAGGGTGGTGGACCTGTGGAATTCTCTACCACAGAAGGCTGTGGCGGCCAAGTCACTGAATATATTTAAGAAGGAGATAGATAGATTTCTAGACACAAAAGGCATCAAGGGGTATGGGGAGAGAGCGGGAATATGGTATTGAGATAGAGGATCAGCCATGATCATATTGAATGGCGGAGCAGGCTCAAAGGGCCGAATGTCCTTCTCCTGCTCCTATTTTTCTATGTGAAGCATCTTGAGACAGTTTTCTATGTTAAAAGCGCTATATAAAGTTTTTGTTGCTGCATGGCACTGGGAGTTGGCCTATGACTAAGTTGTCTCCCAGCTTTGTTGGCTGAAGAACATGAATGCCTTAGGGAAGATTTAACAGAAAAGAAAATAACTACAAAATGGTGGATAAATAGGCTACTTGTTGATTCTATATAAAGGGGAAGGCAACACAACAAAACTGAGCAAAACCTGAGGGGAGGAAAAAAAGCATTTCAGAATCAGTCTGCAAATAGACCAGCACCACCTACACCAGTATCAGGACACAGGGACCACTTGAATGGTGCAATCTCCTTGACTTTTTTCACACTACAGTGTCAAGGAGGCTGCTCAAATGGATGGTGCACAAAGATCCATAGAGCACTTGCATAAAGAAACATTAAAAAAATTGATGAAAAAAATTAGTTCCACGGATACTGTTGCAGAGCGTAATTACTATTCATGGCACTCCCTCCTCAAATTGCTTTCATGTTTAAAAGCTAAGTTAAGAGACGTTGAGGAGAATGGATTTTAAGATGGCTAAGTGTAGACCATATCACCCACAGAAATAAGGCATTCTTTCTGCCTTTCCTGATGCTTTTTTTGTGGACGGTAAGGCCTTTATTTAAATATTTAACAATTTTTCCAAACAATGGGGAAACACCCAGCTTGTATTAAGTTATCACGTGTTTCGTCAGTAAGCTAGACTTGACTTCTATCTTATACGCCAGTATCAGTAGTGTAGTTCAAGGGTTCCCTTCAATCAGGGCATCATAAAGGGCATTTTAATGGTTTTACAGAATTTAAGCAGTGATTCTAGCCCCACATTTCCACCTTTGTCTTTGGGGAAAACCCCTCTGTTCCAGATGGGTGATAGTGGTTTCTTGTGGAGTAGACAAAGATCAGCAGGAATAAACTAGGTCTCAGACTTGTACCTTATTGTTTATCAAAAATAATAGTGGTTCAGATGGTAAGTAGATACTTAAGGTTAGTATTGCTTTAAATATTTGATCAGTTTAGAATAAGTTTCGAGTACTTGGCTGAAAGCACATCTTATTTTAAGAAGCTGACTTTTCTCACTTCAAATGTTTATTTTCCTTTGTATCTTTTTAAATTAAATTCAGAATTAATTTAAATTCTGACACCATGTAGAATTTGTTATTGAGTTCAGTTGGTAACAAACTATAAAAGACGTCAGAGCTTTCAAATCTGTGGTTTTATTGATCAGCCATTTCAACTCAACCACGTGTAATTGTCAATCATACAAACACTTACAGGTCAGAGGAAATAGCCAGGAAAATTCAAATACTTGACTATAGATAAAAAGTTACACCAGTATTGATACAGCTTCAACAATGATTTGTGGCAAAGAATTCTACATTCTAACTATCCTCGGCAAAGACACTGGGACCAAAATTCCTTGAGGGTTCCCTTGGTCTCCTGCTTTAACTCCAATGGGAGACCAGTGGATCCCCTAGAAAATGGTGGAGACCTAGCTGTGCCAGGTAACCACCTTTTTTGTGATTTTCTGATTTACCTTGCAAGGGGCAGAACCTCTGTTTTACAAGCAAATGACACCAAGGGGGCAGAACCGGGGCAGGGAGTCCCTCTGCTGGATTTAATGATCCAGTGGCTTAGTCAGGACCTGGTGTATCTGTAAGGGCTGGTACACCCAGTGAGGCATACTGATCTTCAAATGGGTGGATGTAGGCCTCACCGATCAGGTCCAAGCTGGGGAAGTATCACAATCGAGATTGCATCCCAAGGTTTTTTTTTGGACCGATTTTTTTTCTAACCTCCCTTTTAATTCTTTTTGTGATTGTCTTAAGTTTGTGCACTCTTGTTACCATCTCACAGACCAATGGTGAAAAAAACTAGCACTCTTTACTCTATCATTAACCCTTCATAACCTTGAAGCCACCTTCAGGTCACCCCTTAAACTTCTCAGCTCGAGTGAAAAAAGCCCTAACTTCTCAGGTATCTCTTCATAACTGTAATCCCTCATCCCTGGTCTTACTGAACCTATACTGCTTTTATATTCTTCCTATAATGGAGCACCAAAAAGATACGCAATACTCCCACTGCAGCCTAACTAAGTTTAATATTATCTCATTGCTTTTGTATTCAGTGTCTCTAGATACAAAGCCAAGAATTCTGTCTGTCTTTTTTAAGGTCTTATCTACTTGCTCTATCACTTTAATGACCTACCTATTTAAAATCTTGCCATTTAAGGAGTATTTCTTTTCTGTATTCTCACTTCCAAAATCTATTTTTCCACATTTTCAGCATTTAACTGTACCTGCCACCTGTCTGCCCATACTGCTAGCCTGTTTATGTCCTACTGCGATCTTCCATAATCCTTGTCACAACTTACCATATCCCCTTATTTGGTGTCAATTTCACTATTCAACCATCTCTCTATCCATGTGGTCATACCTAATTTAATTTCATGTGAGAGTATTTTTGCCATAAATCCCTCTTGATATATTATCAAATGTTGAGGATGAAATATAGAAACCATGGATGTTTGGGTGCCTATGTTGTGCAAAGATCCATTTACAAACACTGAATCCTAAATTGTCAAAAATGATATGGAGGTTCTGCCTCTAAAGACTCTGCATGTTACATCCTTAAAAAATATTTTGGTTAATGGCCCGGAAGGGGGGCATGTGATTGTGTTTTATCATGTTCCAGCATGAAGCTTTGCACTGGAGCCAGACTGGTTTTCTTCAGTAATACCTTGTGGTTTCATTAAAGTTATTGATCAGTGTCATGGCACCAAATGTTGGGATACTGAATCTACAAATCAACTTAGAATGAAGAAAGCTTTACCAAAATGCAGGGCCTGAGCGGTTGAAGGCACAGTCATCAATGGTGGGAAGAAGGGATGCGCAAGAGGCCAGAGATTGATGGGGGGTATTGTAGCCCATTTGCTCCATTCCCCTCACTCAAAATAAAGTTTCTTTTTCAAGTCCTATTATCCCTTCAATCCCCTTCATTCCTCCATGTTCAAGACTATTCTACTTTCATTCTATCCCATTGTGAGCTTGTCTCCTTCCACTCATTTTCTAATTAGAGACTAATCTGTCCTACCCTGTGCTATAGCTGTATCTTTCCACTTCCCCCTTAATTAGGAAGTTGTTAATTTCCTTCTTACAAGATCTGTACTCTGGCTACACTTGGAGAGAGTTATTCTGTCACTTTCAGCTCGAGGTGAAAATTGAACTTTAAATCGTACTTAGTTCACTGTGTCCAAAGCCTTTAATTGTAACCACTGAATGAGCATAAAAGCAGTACAGGTTAACTGTAATATAATCATAAGAAGATTCCACGTGCTGGCAAGAGTAGTTGGCTAGTAAATCGTACTTTGTGACATGGATGTGATAAACTAGCTCTGCAGAATCTACTTTCCAGGACTTGACATGTGAGATTACTTATACAATGGAAGTATTTTTTAGAACCTGTGTAAACACAAATAAAACAATGGTTATGAACACAAATCAATGGTAAAGCTATCATTGTGAGTAGTTATCAAATCTGAAGTATTTCCTCTGGAAATTAACACTTAGGTTACTTGCTTAAGTAAGTGTTTGAAACAGAATGTTGAATCTTGTAAATATAGGATACATATAAATGAAGAATGCCAGCTCTAGCACAAATTGTGACTATTTCATGCAATAAAGGTATGAAATCATTTTTAAAATCTCAAAAGTTGTTCTCCCAAGTGAAATAATGAAAACAAGAGCTACCTTTTTTTTGCGGTAGATGTGTCAGGTTTCAGAAATTCCATCATTTTTCTTTTCATTGTTTCCCTTTATCTGGACACAGTGCTTCATGAGCAGGCAGGCTATTCCAACCATGTAGAGGAGACCACATACATAAAACGAGAAGTCGTACTTGTTTGTCAGGTCAAAGATCCAGCCTAATTAAAGAGAGGACTCATTAAGTATCCAACAATAGATATTCTTATACTTTAGTCATTTCAGTTATTCTTCATTTTCATTTAGTGCTTTTAGACCTTGCAATAAGCTACAGTTATAATGATCTCTTTACAACATATATACTGGCCACAGAATTTTCCCTTACTAAAAAACTAGATAATTTTTGTTGGACTTCAAATAATGTTGCAGTCTTTTTGTGAACATGATCGTAGGTCAGAACATTCAACATAGGCATTGCCCATACTCGCAGAATAGAATAAATCAACCCCACATAAAATTGATCTATTGTATCTTGTATTTCACATACAAGAAATACAATTTCAAAATTTGTGGATGACACCAAATTGGGGGATGTAGTTAATACAGCGGAGGACATTAATAAACTTGCAGAATGAGCGTGTAATTGGCAAATGAACTTCAATATATTTTTTATTAGTTTATGGGATGTGGGTGTCGCTGGCAAGGCCAGCATTTATTGCCCATCCCTAATTGCCCTTGAGAATGTGGTGGTGAGCCGCCTACTTGAACCGCTGAAGTCCGTGTGGTGAAGGTACTCCCACAGTGCTGTTAGGTAGGGAGTTCCTTAGATAAGTATAAGGTGGTACATTTTGATAGGAAGAATAAGGAGCTCCTTGGAAAATAAGGGGGAGAAATTCAGTAGCGCCCCATTTGGGGCGCAATTATCGGCCGGGCGCAAAGATTAGCGCCTGGCGCTAATTATCGCCACCGACTGTAAACTTGACTTTTATCGCCCCTGGAGGTGATTGGAGCGCTAAATCAGGCGCTTCACACCTGTCTTAAGGCGCAAAGGCTGAGGAGCGAGGCACTACCTCAGAGCGCTGGCGAAGCTCATGTGATGTCAGCCAGCAATGGAACACACACACAATGGCACGGGCGAGTTCTTAAAGGGGATGGTTGATCTTGCTTTCCATCCACATCCTGCTCATTGCAGCCTTGAATCTCGGCCTGGAGAGACCTGCACATCAAATCTGCTGGAAAGAACAATGGAGAGTACCAGGGAAAGAGCTCAGAGTGCAGCCCCCACAGTCTCTTCTAAATCGATACAAGGTATGGCAAATCAAAATGAACCTGCAAAGTACTGCTCAGTACCCAAAACTCCTTCTCACAGCGTTGAATCTCTCCAGAAGTCTCTCTCCCTCTCTCTCAGAATGCGTGGTTCAAAAATGGCACCAACAATAAAAGGCAGGAAGCGGTCGCCTTTAAATAGTGCTCCCCCAGTCCCTTCATGACTGCAAAACGCTCCCCTCAACCTGTCGTTGCTAGCGTCAGGCGGTAAGGCAGGGGGCGCCACTCAATATCCGCTCCGGGGCGATACCGGGGCTTTGCGCACTCGACTGACGTCACGATCTGCCAGCACAGGAGATCATGGCGGTAGTGTTTAGCGCTGCCGCAAAATGTCTAGTTAATTTTGCGAGCGGCGCAAACATCGCCGCGCCTGGGCGCTAGATGATTTGCGCCGCATTAGCGCCCTCTTAAGGCGCTAACGGGAGGCGCAATCAACTGAATTTTTCCCCCTAAGTGTCTAAATAGGGTAGAGGAATCTGGGGGTACAGATACAAAAATCACTGAAAGTAGCGACACAGGTTAATAAGGCCATAAAAATAGAAAACAAAGCACTGGGGTTCATTTCAAGAGGGATTGAATTGAACATAAGAACATAAGAAATAGGAGCAGGAGTAGGCCAATTGGCCCCTCGAGCCTGCTCCGCCATTCAATAAGATCATGGCTGATCTGATCCTAACCGCCAATCTACTATCACAGAACCATCTCCTGAACCTAACAGAATTGGACACACGAAATAGGAGCAGGATCAGGCTACACGGCCCCTGGGCCCGCTACGCTACCCACAGGGCCATGACCGATCCGAACCTACACTCATGTCCAAATTCCTGCCCGCTCCCCGTAACCCTTAATTCCCTTTACTTCTAGGAAACTGTCTATTTCTGTTTTAAATTTATGTAATGATGTAGCTTCTACAGCTTTTTGGGGCAGCATATTCCATGGACCTACCACCCTCTGAGTGAAGTAGTTCCTTCTCATCTCAGTTTTGAAAGAGCAGCCCCTTATTCTAAGACTATGCCCCCTAGTTCTAGTTTCACCCATCATCGGGAACATCCTCCCCGCATCCACCCGATCCAACCCCTTCACAATCTTATATGTTTCAATAAGATTGCCTCTCATTCTTCTGAACTCCAATGAGTAGAGTCCCAATCTACCCAACCTCTCCTCACATGTCCATCCCCTCATCCCCGGGATTAACCGAGTGAACCTTCTTTGTACTGACTTGAGAGCAAGTATGTCTTTTCTTAAGTATGGACACCAAAACTGTATGCAGTATTCCAGGTGCGGTCTCACCAATACCTTGTACAACTGAAGCAATACCTCCCTATTTTTATATTCTATCCCCCTAGCAATGAAAGCCAACATTCCATTGGCCTTCTTAATCACTTGCTGCACCTGCATACTAACCTTTTGAGTTTCGTGCACCAGGACCCCCAGATCCCTTTTGTACTTCAGTACTTTCCAGTTTCTTGCCATTTAGATAATAACTTGCTCTACTATTTTTCCTGCCAAAGTGCATAACCTCACACTTTCCAGTATTGTATTCCATCTGCCAAATCTCTGCCCACTTACTTAGCCTGTCTATGTCCCCTTGCAGATTTTTTATGTCCTCCTCACTCACTACTTTCCCTCCCATCTTAGTATCATCTGCAAACTTTGATATGTTACACTCGGTCCCCTCCTCCAAATCGTTAATATAGATTGTAAAGAGTTGGGGACCCAGCACTGACCCCTGCGGAACACCACTAGTTACTGATTGCCAGTCTGAGAATGAACCATTTATCCCAACTCTCTGCTTTCTGTTAGATAACCAATCCTCTATCCATGCCAGAATATTACCCCCAATCCCGTGATTTTTTATCTTAAGCAATAATCTTTCGTGTGGCACCTTGTCAAATGCCTTTTGGAAGTCTAAATACACCACATCCACTGGTTCCCCTTTATCCACCCTGTATGTTACTTCCTCAAAGAACTCCAGCAAATTTGTCAAACATGACTTCCCCTTCATAAAACCATGCTGACTTTGTCCTATTAAATTATGATTATCCAAATGTCCCGTTACTGTCTCCTTAATAATGGACTCCAAAATTTTACCTACCACAGATGTTAGGCTAACCGGTCTATAGTTTCCAGCCTTCTGTCTACTGCCCTTTTTAAATGAGGGTGTTACATTAGCAGTTTTCCAGTCTGCCGGGATCTTTGCTGAGTCCAGGGAGTTTTGGAAAATTATTACCAATGCATCCACAATCCCTACCGCCACTTCCCTCAAGACCCTAGGATGTAAGCCATCAGGTCCAGGTGATTTATCCGCCTTGAGTCCCATTATTTTACCGAGTACCACTTCCTTAGTGATTTTGATCGTGTTTAGCTCCTCCCCCCCCCTATAGCCCCCTGTTTGTCCAGTGTTGGGATATTCTTAGTGTCCTCTACTGTAAAGACTGAAACAAAATATTTGTTCAGCATTTTTGCCATCTCCATGTTTCCCACCATTAATTTCCTGGTCTCATCCTCTAAGGGACCTACGTTTGCCTTAGCCACCCTTTTTCTTTTTATATAACTATAGAAACTCTTGCTATCTGTTTTTATATTTTTTGCTAATTTATTTTCATAATCTATCTTCCCTTTCTTAATCAATCCTTTAGCTACTTTTTGCTGTCTTTTGAAGACTTCCCAATCTTCTATCCTCCCACTAAGTTTGGCTACCTTATACGTCCTTGTTTTTAGTCGGATACTATCCTAAATTTCTTTACTTAGCCACGGATGGCTGTCATTTCTTTTACACCCTTTTTTCCTCAGTGGAATATATTTCTTTTGAAAGTTGTAAAATAACTCCTATAATGAACACCACTGCTCATGTACCGTCTTACCCTTTAATCTATTTTCCCAGTCCACTTTAATCAATTCCGCTCTCATACCATCATAGTCTCCTTTATTCAAGCTCAGTACACTTGTTTGAGAACCAACCTTCTCACCCTCTAATTGGATATGGAATTCAACCATGTTATGGTCACTCATTCCAAGGGGATCCTTAACTAGGACATTATTAATTAATCCTGACTCATTACACAGGACCAGGTCCAAGGTTGCTTGCCCCCTTGTAGGATCAGTTACATACTGCTCAAGAAATCCATCCCTAATACACTCAATAAACTCTTCCTCAAGGCTGCCCTGCCCAATTTGATTTGTCCAGTTAATATGATAGTTAAAATCCCCCATAATTATAGATGTTCCCTTATTACAAGCCTCAACTATTTCCTGATTGATACTCCGTCCAACAAAGCAGAGAAGTTATGTTAAACCTCCACAAACTCCCTTTCCGAGCCACCAACACCATCCTTCTCCCCGGCAAGTATCTGAGGCTGAACCAGAATGTTCGCAACCTTGGTGTCATATTTAACCTTGAAGTGTGCTTCTGACCACCTCTGGAACATCGCCTGACCCCGCCCCTGCCTTAGCTCATCTGCTGCTGAAACCCTCATCCATGCCTTTGTTACCTCTAGACTTGACTAGTCCAACGCACTCCTGGCCAGCCTCCCATGTTCTACCCTCCGTAAACTTGAGGTCACCCAAAGCTCTGTTGCCCATGTCCTAACTCGCACCAAGTCCTGTTCATCCATCACCCCTGTGCTCGCTCACCTACATTGGCTCCAGGTTAAGCAACGCTTCAATTTTAAAATTCACATCCTTGTTTTTAAATCCCTCCATGGCCTCGCCCTCCCTATCTCTGTAATCTTCTCCAGCCCCACAACCCTCCTAGATAGCTACGCTCCTATAATTCTGGCCTCTTGCTCATCCCCGATTTTAATCACTCAACTATTGGTAGCCGTGCCTTCAGCTGCCAAGGCCCGAAGCTCTGGAATTCCCTCCCTAAAACTCTCACCTCTCTTTCCTCCTTTAAGACACATCTTAAAACCTACCTCTTTGACCATCTGCCCTAATATCTCCTTATGTGGCTCGGTGTCAAATTTTGTTTTATAACTCACCTGTGAAGCGCCTTGAGACATTTTACTACGTTAAAGGTACTATATAAATACAAGTTGTTGTTGTATATAACCTTGGCTAGACCACACTTGGAGTAGTGTGAACGGTTCTGGATTCCATATTATTAAAAGGATATAGAGGCACTGGAGAAGGTGCAAAAAATATTTACAAGATGATACCAGAACTGAGAGGTTATACCTATCATGAAAGATTTAGCAGGCTGGGGCCCTTCTCTAGCAAAGAAAAGACTGAGGTGTGACCTGATAGAGGTCTTTAAAATTATAAAGGGGTTTGATAGGGTAGGCATAGAGAAGATGTTTCCACTTGCGGGGGAGATCAGAACTAAATATAAGATAGTCACTAATAAATCCAATAAGGAATTCAGGAGAAACTTCTTTACCCAGAGAGTGGTTAGAATGTGGAACTCGCTACCACATGGAGTGGTTGAGGCGACTAGCATAGATGCATTTAAGAGGAAGCTAGATAAACACATGAGGGAGAAAGGAATAGAAGGATATGTTGATGGGGTTAGATGAGGAAGGGTGGGAAGAGGCTCGTGTGGAGCATAAACACCGGCATGGACCTGTTGGGCCAAATGGTCTGTTTCTCTGCTATAACTATATGTATTTAGTAAATGGATAGATGGTGTAATTGGAAGGTGGCAGGGTTGTGTCACGTTTTGGGATTTTTTGACCATTTTTCTGCAGTAAGTATTTGGAGAAAAAGTGTTGCTTTTTAAATGTGTTTCAAAGCATAGTGTATTCAAACATGTGGCGTCACCATCTCCTGCCAGCCTGCAGCTGAGGTGGTACTCAGAAGTAGCAGCAGATAAAGAGGTAGGAAGCAAGTTGTTACGATCTGGAATGCACTGCCTGAAAAGGTGGTGGAAGCACATTCAATAGTAACTTTCAAAAGTGAATTGGATACCTACTTGAAGGGGAAAAAATTGCAGAGCTATGGGGAACGAGTAGGGAAGTGGGACTAATTCAAAGAGCCGGCAAATGCACAATGGGCCAAATGGCCTCCTTCTGTGCTGTATGGTGCTATGTCTAAGTGTCCCTAGTCAGCAAGAGGAATCGGGATGTAAATATAGAGAACTATGTTTATTTTAAATGAAAAACAAGTTTATTGATTACTGTAAATTTGCACTGATCTTGTACTTTATTGTTTGTGGACATTAAAGTAATTTTTCAAATGGAGCATTCCACTGGACATGTCATGATTTCACTGAGGTAACCAAGAACACAAGCAGAGGATGCATGCAACCAGGTCCATGCAGCACACTGGACAGGTGATGAATTTTGGCACAGTTCTGTTGGGGCATTGAGGGCTGCTCAGCAATCATGTGCTAAGGTTGATAGCGGTTTCCAGGAAGATTACTTTCTTGGCAACTGACACAGAAGGAGGTAACAGTGCAGTACGCTGTTGTAGTTGGGTTGAACACCTCCTGCACAATTTGATTTTGGATGGCCCTTGCAGCAGCCAAGGATGTTCGCTCTGAATGTTCATCGTCCCCAGCTGCTGAGGCCTGCAGCTCCCTTTCTTCAGGCAACACAGATTCCTTGGCATCCAAGCTGCATTTATGGCCTTCCTGAAGTGAAAAATTGTGCAGAGTGCAGCATGATATGATGATTCTTGTGACCCTTTGAGTTGTGCACTACAACTCTTCATCAAATCAACAGTCCTATGGTCCTCTCTGCCACAGGTCTTGTTGCTGCATGGACCTGGTTGCATGCATCCTCTGCTTGTGCTCTTGGCTACCTCAGTGAAATCCTGAGCCATGGCTGTAGGGGGCATGCCTTATCTCCAAGGAGCCATCTTTAGACATTGTTGTCTTCACATAAGAGGTCAGCGAGCGAAGAGTGCTTCAGAATGAAACCATTGTGGCAGTTGGCAGCATGCCTGACATTCACATGCAGAATTTTCTGATTAGCATCACAGACAATCACAACATTCAGTAAATGGACCCCCTTCCTGTTCCTGAATGTCAGCAGGTCTTTTGGTGCCTTTTGACGAATCCCATACCATCCGAGTATGGGGGACGCTGGGAGGGTTGGGGCATTCGGGAAATGTTGTGGTGGTGTGAAACTGCAGGACTGTTGGGGAGGCGGGGTAAAGTGAAAATCTCAATATGCAACACTGTGGGGGGGGAAAAAGGGTTGGAAAAACATTTGTGAATCCAAAAATCAGCAACGAAAGTGTGGGGACTCTTCAAGACTCTGAAGCTCCTCGCTACCATTTGTATCAGGTGACTTGGGGAGCCATGTAGTTTACATGGGTCTAATTTACCCAGAGTGCAGTCGTGCTGTTGAAACAGGAAATTCTCATGCACAGTGCCACAAGGCGATTGGCACTCCTATGCAAATGAGCCCCACGGGACTTGAGCGGGCGGATTCTCAAAGCTGACAAAAAGATCGAGGAAATTTGTGTTTCACGCAATAATGGCACATAAGCAGTGTGAAATGCTGAAGTGCAAATTTCCTTGATCTTTCCAGCACTGTAATGCGTAACTGGCATTACTGCCAATGATCATGAGGAATTTCACCCACTATGTTACATAAATGTATACAATATTGCACAAAGTGAAGGACAAACTTCCAAGCACATTCTGCCAGCCAAGAATTTTGCCCATCCAAAAATCACAGGCACTGTTTCATTGAATGAAATATCACAGGCAGCCCGCTTGCAATTTCTCCACATGGCATTGGGTGAGGTTTCCCTCGGGCAGTTCATACTTGGAAAATTGGCATCAGATCTCAGTAATGCTCACTTCTTTGAACTTATTCTCTCTGAACCTACTTATAGCTCTACCATTTTATTTATTTTTACAATGTCTGCCAAGATAACTTAAAACAGTTGCACACTAATCTTCTACACACGCTTTATGTAATAATTACATAGGAAATTGTCCCAAGGTGCTTCACAGGAGAGATAAAAATTGACACGAAGCCAAAGAAGGAGATATTGGGAGGAGTGACTAAAAGCTTAAGTCAACGAGGTAGGTTTTAAGGGGGGTCTTCAAGGAGGAAAGAGAGTTGTAGAGGTGGAGAGGTTTAGGGAAGGAATTCTAGAGCTTAGAACTTAGACAGCTGAAGGCACCACCGCCAATGGTGGGGCAAAGGGAGTGGAGGGTCTTGGCGCAGGATAGGATGTACACAGCTAGAGATTTGGATGAGCTCGTTTATGGAGGGCGGAAGATGAGAGGCCAGCTAGGAGATCAAGAATTGAGGGAATCAAGGGATATGGGGATCAGGCGGGAAAGTGGAATTGAGGTCGAAGATCAGCCATGATCTTATTGAATGGTAAAGCAGGCTCAAGGGGCCATATGGCCTACTCCTGCCCCTAATTCTTATGTTCTTATGAGAGCATTGAAATAGTTGAGTCTGGTTGAGGGTTTCAGCAGCAGATGACTTGATGCAGGGGCAGAGACAGGTGATGTTAAGTAGGTGGATGTAGGTGGTCTTTGTGCTGGAGAGGATATGGAGTAAGAAGCTCAGCTCAGGGTCAAATAGGATGTTGAGGTTGCGAACAGTTTGGTTCAGCCTGAGACAGTGGTCGGGGAGGGAGGTGAAATCATTGATGAAGAAATGTAGTTTGTGGCGGGGAGCGAAAACAATGGCTTTGGTCTTCCCAATGTTTAATTGGGGAAATTGCAGCTCTTCCAGTACTGGACATCGGATAAGCAGGCTGACAAAAAAGTGGAGCAGTTGAGAGATGTGGTGGTGAGGTAGAGCTGCGAGTCTTCAGTGTACATGTGGAACATGACATCAGAGGATGTCACTGAGGGGCAGCATGAAGATGAGAAATAGGAGCAGGCCAAGTATAGATCCTCGGGAGACTCCAGAGGTAACGGTGCGGGAGGGAGAAGAGAAGCTATTGCAGAGATTCGCTGATAAGAGTGGAACCAGGCGAGGACAGTCCACTCAGCTGGACAATGGAGGGGAGGCGTTGGAGGAGGATGGTGTGGTTGACCATGTCAAAGACTGCAGAAAAGTCGAGAAGGCTGAGGATGGATAATGCACCACGGTTACAGTTACAGTTACAGAGGATATCTTTGCACCAGCCCACTCTACCCCTTCACCCTCGCCCACAGCACATTTGCTGCTGGCGAGATCTGATTTCCATATTGGCACCTATTGGGGATAATGTGGTTTGGAGGCAGTAACCAAATGCCCCTTATCCCCTGCAGACATGGAAACGTTAGGTTTGAGCCAAAGTACCTTAGCTAAGAGTTTCCGCTTTGGGTGCAATCGGCAATCGGGGTGCAAATTGCACTCAAAATTGCGCTAGTTTTAAGAAGTGTTTTTTTTTGCTCAAGTTCCCGCTAAAACTCATTTGGCATTAAAAAATATTCCTTGATATATTTAAGAGTAACCTGGTGCAGTTTTATTAATATAGCTGAAAATGGGTTTATCACAAAAAGTAAGCATTTTTAATCAGAGTGCCTGTTTTAAATAGCTGAAAATGACTTCAAAAGATATACTGAACTATTTCCTAGTTATATTGGTGTACAATAGTCAGTTTCTTAGTAAATTAAAAAATATATATATTTAAAAGCTTTTCAAACATGCTTATTACTGTCCTTGTGCCTAAAAAAAGCTTAATTTTAAGAGCCTCCTCGAAGGCCCGCAAACGGGTACAATTAGTGGAAACTCACAATGGTAATTAATTTGATTTGGGGGCTTGGCCAGTTTTGTGGGCAGGGCCAACTTCCAGCGCGATGTTTTTTTAAAGTAGCCCAAAAATCGTGGAAATTCGATTTGCGCTGGTCATAATTTGTGGTTGAAATTCCTTGATCTTTTGCACTGGCTTGGCTGATTTCGGGCGAATTTCTGCTGAAAAAAAAACAGCGTAACTCTTGCCCCATATATTTAGCACAGCTGCCTGCTGCCTACTGTTCTACAACTCGGAGGTTAGGATGCAGGAATAACCTGTTCTTTTACCGATTGTGAAAACAGGACAATCAAGTTGATTCTTCCACTGAAGTGGAAATCAATAGGATTATTACATACCAGCATCTGAGCTCTGAATTGCAACCTTGTTTACTATAATCACTTCTACTCATTTCTCTTTCGCCTCAAAATGAACTTCTTACAAGCATGACTACATAATGGCCCCCAGAACAAGAAGACTGTCAGTGACCAAGTTAATACCACATTCTTACATCCTTAAAATAATTGCTAGTAACAAGTTGGTGTTCTGTATGTACAGAACTTTTGCTTGTAAATGGACATAATCAGTCCTTTTCATATATATACCAGAAAAGAAAGAAAGGACTTGCACTTATATACTGCCTTTCACAACCTCAGGGCATCTCAAAGTGCTTCACGGCCAATTAAGTACTTTTGAACTGCAGTCACTGTCGTAATATATGTTGAGCAATCCTATTTTAAAAATTGGATTAATCAGATTGTGTACAACATAAAAAAAAAGAAAGACTTGCAGTTATATCGCGCCATTCACGACCTCAGGACGTTCCACAGCGCTTTATAACCAATGAAGTACGTTTTTGAAGTGTAGTCACTGTTGTAATGTAGCCAATTTGCACACAGCAAGCTCCCACAAACACCAATGTGATAATGACCAGATAATCTGTTTTTTTCGTGATGTTGATTGAAGGATAAATATTGGCCAGGACTTCAGGGATAACTCCCCTGCTCTTCTTTGAAATAGTACCACGGGATCTTTTACGTCCACCTGAGAGAGCAGCCGGGGCCTGGGTTTAACGTCTCATCTGAAAGACGGCACCTCTGACAGTGCAGCACTCCCTCAACACTGCATAGGAGTGTCAGCCTGGATACTTGTGCTGACACTCTAAGAAATCGTGGAATGAAAGAAATAATAGTCTGTTACGGGTTCCCTAGATCAGCAGTTTGTCTAAGTTGATGACACAGAAGGATTCCAGTCATGTCAGAAAAGGAGTTGTACAGAGAGCTGAATTACGAGGTCAGAACACAAAAACAGGCCTTCGAGTGGGCATAGCTAGGCCTGATAAGGGATTCAGCAAGGAACTGTAGGATAAACAAGCTGTCTATGAGAGGGCAACAAGACCTTTAGAACAGAGATAAGGAGGAAAATGACCTCATGAGGCTGGGAGGGGCTGTCAGAGGTACCCTCTCCCTTGTAATTGGACAATGGGATGGGTAAAAATGATTGACACCATGTATCCACCAGCCCATCGAAATAAGATATAAAAACAGGTGACCGAGAGAGGAAAACAGGCAGTTAGGGGCGAAGGCTTCCCCGAAGGCCTAACACCTTGGTCAAATTTAGCCTCTGGCTGACAGCCTAACACCTCCAACAGCTCGAGGGACAGCCCAACGGAAGTGACCACTGCCACAGACTGCAGGAATCCACCCAATCCGGGACCACCGTACTGTCTCACCGTCCGTCCGTCCGTCCGGTTGTTTTGTTCTGTTCCAGGGCCATAGATCGCCCTCATCTGTCACGGGTTGTATGTCTACTGTATCTATTTCAATCGCATGTAGTATCTGATTATGCTTAAACTGTAGCTCTTTAATAAAAAGCCTTACAACTCCTAAGACCCTTTGGGTAATCTGTGTGTGACCTGTGATCCAAATCTTACAACTCCAATAATTATCTCCCTGCGATTCGAAAGTTTCTGCAAATGGCATAAATAAGCAGCCTTTGTTTGTATTCATGTCATTTCTTCATGTAGCTCATTTCCAAATGTCCATTATTGCTCCCTGACACTTTCCCTTCTATGTTTCCTCACAATGGAGAGTTTCTACTGATTTAACATTGTCTGAGGATAGGGGAAAAGAAAGTGCTATGATTATCTTCCCCCACATTCCCTGAGGGAAGAAAACTGGTAGAAAACTTACATTTGATTGCTCTCAGGAATCTCCGACAGTGAGTTACAGAGCAACATTAATGGTGGCCTGGGGGCAGGTTGCTTGCCCAATACCTTGGCTGGGGGATGGTGAATGGTGCAGGAGACCGCATAATATAAGACAAACTAATATTGGACAGAAATTAATAATTGAACTGCAGAGATCCTTGGTCAAAAGAGACTGCAATCTTTTTTGATTCTTATAATCATCTCTTCTCCACAAGGTTAGGCAACAATTTCAACGTACAGAACATGCTCACAGCATACTGATGAGCTGGACCCTCTCAGCCTGTAGCTTCATTATTTTACGCCATATCTATTTACCTTCCATGCATCACAGACCAAATCAATGAGTCAAGGCTCCTACGGAGGTTAAATGGGAAATCTGTCAGTTACCCTGCTTATACCACAGCTTTGGGACAACAGTTCTGTTTACTTGTGTTAAAGGAATTGATATATCCTCTCCAAGTGAGGAATCATGATTATATAAAGGGGGCAAATAGCCTCTGAGCAATTACATAAATAATGGATAAATGGAAATGAATTGCATAAAGAACATATACCAATATGGACTGCTATTTCCAGCGAGATTGTATTGAATAATTCTGTGAATACAATTTTAGGAATAAAAGAATAGTGGTAGGTAAGAAATTTAAAAAAAAATTCTTTACCTTTGCCTCCTCCGCACAATATTAATCAGGTAATTGGTTTGGGGCTGTTTTCAGGGCCTCAGGCCTCATAATAGTAGAGACGAACTGCCGGCGCCTGTCCCGCCCCCAGAGGCAGCTCGCCCGATTTCGGGGACCGAATTTGGCCCTGCCTGCCTCGCCAGCAGCGGCCTACAGGTAAATCCTGCCGGAGGGCACGAGGAAAACGGGGGGAGGGGGAGGGGGAGGGGGAGAGGGAAGTGGGGGAGGGGAGGGGGGTCAGTCGAGGCTGAGCGTGGGCCAGCAGCGGCCCATTGTCGTGCTATGGAGCCAGGGGGAGCACTCTTGCTCCTTTAGGCTGCACAGGAGGGTTTAATTCTCTTTGGTTGCACTAAGGACCACTGGTTAGGCCGCTGTGGAACTGGAAAAACTAGTTGGACCTTGCATGGCGCAGTGTTTTGCCGAGTTTTTCCCAAATTTTGAAGAAGGGTCCTGAAACAGGCGCAGGACCCTTCTTTGCCTGTTTAAAATGGGCTAACGCTGATTTCAGTCGGCCGCCAGGGATGCCTAAGAACAGCGGCGGTCATGCCACCAGCACAGGACCTCACACCCAGGAACGAGTAAACGTTGTGCCTGTTTTACGCCCGAGAAATGGGCGAAACGTATCCCAATTTCTAGCCCAATGTAACCCCTCGCAGGCTTTCCTTCCCTTCTGAAAAATCCAGTCGTTAAAAAGTTCTCTTAAAATAATTAATAAAAAGAAAAGAAAGATTTGCATTTATAGTGCCTTTCATGACCTCAGGACATTCCAAAATACTTTAGAGCCAATGAAGTACTTTTTGAAGTGTAGTCACTGTTGTAATGTAGGAAAAGTGGCAGCCAATTTGGGCACAGCAAGCTCCCACAAACAGCAATGTGATAATGACCAGATAATCTGTTTTTAGTGATGTTGATTGAGGGATAAATATTGGCCAGGACACCACACAGAACTCCGCTGCTCACCCTCAAAATAGTGCCATGGGGTCTTCTATGTCCACCTGAGAGGGCAGACAGGGCCTTGGTTTAACGTCTCATCCAAAAGATGGCACCTCCAACAATGTAACACTCCCTCCGCACTGCACTGAAGTGTCAGCCTAGATTTTGTGCTCAAGTCCCTGGAATGGCACTTGAACCCACAACCTAAGCACTCAGAGGCAAGGGTGCTACCATTAAGCCCAGACTGACACCTCTGGTGCTAAATCCTCTGTGAGAATCTCACTACCGATGTGCAGAAAATATAACTAATGTTTGCATGAAACGTGGAATAATAGTGGTGCTTGCAATTTTAAGCCTTTGGGATATTTAATGTCTTGTGGCTAGACTAGAAGTTCCAGGTGCATCTATGAGAGAAGAAAATAAAGTTAGGAGTCCATTGCTTCATTTTAATGGTCATTGCGTATCGGCAGATGGACACAGTTGTATGTTGACAAACAGTAAGTAACCAGTTGCACTAAGTAATATGTTTGTTTCAAGTTTACTCATTACATCTGAAAAACTAAAATAAAAGCTTTCCAGTCTGTGAAGCTGCTTCCAGTTTTTATGTTGCAAACACCTTGCAGGATCTTGGGAAACAGTGAAAGGATTTTCTCTTGTGCTGAGCATAAATGTTTCTGTGTTTTTTATCATCTTGTTCCAGTTCCACAACTCGCGCAATTTTTTCATTTGCTTCCTTTATTAGTATCATTAATATTTTCAAATATCCTGCTGGGTTTTTCTTGTTGCCGAATTGTGTTTACCTACTAGGCTGTCAATTCCCATGGCTCTCTTACAAAAGCAAAATACTGCGGATGCTGGAAATCTGAAATAAGAACAGAAAATGCTGGAAATACTCAGTATCTGTGGAGAGAGAAACAGAGTTAACGTTTCAGGTCGATGACCTTTTGTCAGAGTTCTCTGACTCTGTTTCTCTCTCCACAGATGCTGCCTGACCTGCTGAGTATTTTCAGCATTTTCTGTTTTTATCCCATGGCTCTCTTGCTGCCTTTGTGATTGGAGTTGTTTACCAAAAAAACGTTGACCTTCCAGCCAGCGCCTCTTTGTGAAAAAAATAAGCTAATTCTCTATAAGCTAAATACCATTGTCCCTCCAAATTCTGCAAACAACAAAGCTGGTGGAATTTCCACGCTGTCTTATGGAGACAACACTGTAACTTCTGACTCACTGTAAAACATAGATGGTTATTGTACCATTGTGTGCTTGGATGCCAGCTATTCTCCTTGCAGAATTTCCTGCATGGTTGTATCAGCAAAAAGAGAGAACAGCTGTGAGGGTGGGGTATTTCTAAATGGTAAAGACATATTGAAACTATTCCACTGGGAAAAAGGAGCCGATGGCTTTCCTGGAGGAACTTCCAATGGCTTTATTTACAGATGAGGAAATGCCAGAGAAGAAGTGTTGCATTGTTCTGTAACAATGGCTATCACTGTACATGAAACAAAAGTTTTTATTTGCTAGTGCTTTTTGTTCTGTCATATTCAGAACAGAAAATATTGAAACAAGACTAATTTTGTATAGTACCAAGAAATTGTTCTCAATATGGCATAGAATATTTTCAACATGGTATGTGACCTGGCTGTCTTATTTTATGTCTCAATAAACTGCTTTTGGGTTACCTAGCTGTTCAGAATTTCATCCGAATTTAATCATGAACAGGCCCCACATGGTCTGTCTAGCCAGTGAAGCTGGGAGGCCATGAGGACCCTTATTACACTTGCATAATATGCTCTTATTGATAATTATCAATACATACACCTTCCTCATTTTAAATTACTTTTCTCTTTATTAAGTACCAGTGAAATGAACACTATTCTTTGAATGTATGGACAAGCAGGCGATCTAGTTTCCTCTTCTGCCAGTGCTACCCTATAGCAGCAAAGATGATTTTGGTTGACCATCCCGATACAACAATAACAACTTGCATTTATATAGTGCCTTTAAAGTCATCAAACATCACAGGGGTGTTATCAGACAAAAGGCATCTTAGGACAGGTGACCAAAAGCTTGGTCAAAGAGGTAGGTTTTAAGGAGTGACAAAGGAAGAGAGGGAGGTTGAGAGGTGGAGAGGTTTGGGGAGGAAATTCTAAAGCTTAGGGCCTACGTGGCTGAAGGCATGGCTGCCAATAGTGGAGCGATTAAAATCGGGGATGTGCAAGAGGCCAGAATTGGAGGAGCATTGAGATCTCGGAGGATCGTAGGACTCGAGGAGGTGACAGAGATACGATGGGGCGAGGCCATGGAGGGATTTGAACAGAAGGATGAGAATTTTAAAATCGAGACATTTCTGGACTGGGAACCAATGTAGGTCAGCAAGCACAGGGTTGAATGGGACTCGGTGGGAGTTAGGATATGGGCAGCAGAGTTTTGGATGAGCTCAAGTTTACAGAGGGTGGTAGGTGGAAGGCTGGCCAGGAGAGCATTGGAATACATAGATAGATATAATTTTGTTCCTTCTCCCTTCCAGTAGCAATATAGCTCTCTCATTTTTACAATTCCCTTTGACAGCCTACCCAAGACTAAAAATTGGGTTGCTTTGCGCCTCCCGTCAGCGCCCCCAGGGGGCGCTAACGGGGTGCAAAGCCCCTTGTGCCCGGGCACAGCGCCGCTAACGCCTCCCGTGAAATTCAGTGAGAGGTTAGCAGCGGTGGTAGCCAGTAGTGCCCCGCGGCGCTGCGCCGCTGGCGATGACGTCATCGCTGTGCGCAGCGCCCCGGCCGCAAACTTCGGTTGCGCCCCCTGACCTATCGCCGGTCGATATGTCCGACAGGGTCAGGGTGACGTTTTTGCAGCCGCGGCGGTGCAAGTTAAAGGGCAAATGTTGGGCGGCTATTTTTTTGTTTGGCCGCCTGCCAGCACCTGCCCCCTTCCCCTTTTTTATTCAGGGTGCCGGCCGCGATCGGTCAGCCCGGCACTCCTCTTGAGTGCCAGGCTCTTTTCCCAGCACCCCGCTCCCCAGTGGTCCAGCAGGGCCCTGGTGCACACTGCGCTAGACCCCTCCCCTTTAATCAGGGGAGGGAGGCCTGCAATACCGCGGCGCTACCTGCCGACGCACGTGGCTGGACTGCAATATAAAGATCAACACGTATTGGAGAAAATATTACCATTGATAGAACACTTGTCTAGTTTGTACTTTATTGGTTATGGTACTATTGCTTTACTAAGCTACTATTAATGATATAAAACTGTTCCAATGCTTACCTGCAAATGGCGGTCCCAGCAACGCAGACACTCCATTAGCGCAGATGATGACACCATAAGCATTGGCAAGATTGCTTAGTCACACCAAGTCTTCAGTTACGCAGGGCATGACTGAAAAATACCCACTGGAAAACCCAATCAGTGCACATACAATGGCCAGATTGATAAACGTGTGCATCAGTGGAAATATCAAAATGCAGATGCCAAGACAAAAGTTAGACAAGAGCAATACGTTCCAGGCGCTGACAAATGGGAGGTCGCAGATTATACCCAAAATCACTTTTCCAAAAATATGGAAAATAGCTATGATTGAGGTTAGAGGAAACTTGTCATTTTCAGAGGATAAACCATACTGTTTTACAATCTCTGGTAGATGAATGAAAGGTATAACAAAACTACAGTAAGCAAATAAAGCCCAGAAAATGAACGCTACAAAAAGCTTATTTTGGAACAGCGATTCACCTCCGAAGTAGCTTGAATACCAAATGTGAAATCCTAGCCTCACAGTGTTCGTGCACTGGCTAAGTGTTTTAAAGAGGCTCAATGCATACATGTCCTTAAAGATGATGCCTTTAGTATCTTTATATTTCCATTTAGTTTCTGATGCACTTCTCACACAGTCTGTGTTTGAATTTTCTTTACACTCCTCTGCATTGTTTTTGGTCTTCCTTGTTTCATTGTTTTGGTTGTTAATGGCGAGCACTGGGTCCTCACTTTCAGCAGCCTGCTTCCTGTTACACTCCTGCATACCACATAACTCTGGTACACTTCCTTTGTTGGATAAAAGTGGTCTTAATAGAGCGCCACAGACACACAGGTTTAAATTTACTGCTCCGTGGATCAACATTGTACCTCTCCATCCAAACTCAGCAGAAAGGGTTTTCAGTAAAATTGTTACAAGGAACGTTCCGAACCCGGTGCCAGTTGTGCTTATTCCCTGTGCCAGTGCTCGCCGCTTTTGAAAATACTGTCCCACCATGACTATGTTAGGCAAGTAAGCCAAACCGTTGCCAATCCCTGATCACACAATGAAGAAAAGAGTTTTTAATTATACAGAAAAAGCTATCTGTATTCTTTCAAATGGAATCTTCTGAACATAATCAATGTTAGTAGCATAAACTAAAAACCAATGAAATAACATAAAATATTTATTATTATGCAAAAGCCATTTTGTTCTGAGTCCATCTTCCCCTTTCCTCCACCCTGCCTCCCCCCCCTGTCCCCCCCGCCCCCCCCCCCCTACCCCGTCCCTCCAATCCATTGCTTAGACAGGATGGTCCATCCTATAGACATCATCCCTCAGATAGCACCAGTGGTGCTCCTTGGATGATCTAGCAGGAGATGAACACTATTGCAATGTGAGATGGGACCATTGTTTTTAGACAGTTTATCCTGACAACTCATTTGAAACAGATAAATTCAGGATTTGAAATGTTTTAGGAAACAGAGTATATCCAAAAGTTTGATTCATTCTACGTCTCTTGCAAGTATTTGACATAAATCTTTCTGAATTGTGGTAGTGGAAAGGACCATGTTCAAACAGGATAAAACAGAAGGCAGTCTAGTAACATTATAGCAAGTACACCTTCAGAATGATCAGACATGACAAAGTAAAAGAATTTTCATTCAACCATCAGCTAACTCATAATTGAAAATGGTTAAACTAGTGTAGCGTGAATTATTATAACAATTATTATACAAGATCATTTGACCAAATGCTTAAAATGCACTCACCAGCTACTACCCCAAATGAAATAAAGAGATAGTAAACACTTGTTGCATAAGCACTCAGCGCCCAGCCCAGTGTGGTTATTATCCCTCCAATTACTGCAGTTGTACGACATCCACATGCGTCCACAAAAAAACTCACAAATGGGCCTGTATTGCAGAAAAAGGAAAGATCTGAATTAACTGGGCAGAAAAGATAGCAAACAGATTGACGGATCAATATTAGGCATTGGGACGCATAGATGTATTCCATAAGGCAAAAAGAGGAAGCATCAAAGAATAGAGTCTCACAGATAAATAGAGAGATTAAAACTAAACTGAAACTGAAAAGGGAGGCATATGATAAAATTCAAGCTAACACTACTGAAGATGATCAGGAGGAATATAGAAAGTGTACTAAGGAGGTGAATAGAAAGATCAGATGGGCTAAAAGGGATTATGAAAAAAAACAAGCAGATAATATAAAATGAAATTGTCTGGGGTTTTATAAGCACATAAAATAATTAACGAGAATGGAGGACCACTTAGAGATGAAGGACGAGGTCCAATTGTGGGGGATAAAGGTATGGGGGAGATACAAAATAAATATTGTGCATTGATTTTTACAAATTATAATGTAAGTGAGAACGTATATTTTTTACAAACTGTTCATCCATGTGTGAGTATATATGTAAATATATCAGTAGCAGGGAAAATGCTAGAGTCTATTATTAGGGATGTGGTAACAGTGCAACTGCAGAAAAGGAGTTGGTTTTGAAAAAAAATTAGCAGAACTCAAGGTGGATAAGTCATTGGAACTTGATTGCAGGCACAGAGGCTGTTGCAAGAAGTCAAAGAGGAGACAGCAGAAGCTCTGGCCACAATTTTTTAATCCACCTTAAATATGCAAATTGTGCCATGGGACTGGAGAGTAGCCGATGTAACACCTTTGTTCAAGAGGGAAGAGAAAGATAGACCAGATAATGACAGGTAGACAGCAGTCTACATTTCCGCAGTTACAGGACATAAGTGAATATCAGTATAAGTGATCACCAGTTAAATACTGCAACAACTGACTATATTACAATTCTATGATGACATTATCTGAGAGATGTAGTGCAAATAAAACAAATGTTCTTTCACTTCCGACATCCGAGGTTGAATCTGGTCCAATAGACAGAATGAACATCTCCACACTTGGCTGGCTGTAAGGGTCCTAAATCAAACACGTCTGAGGCTATTTCAACCCAAGTTCTAATGGGCACGAGTCCACACCACATAACTTACCATGAGTTGACATAAATTGGTAGTCTCCCTAACCAAAAGTTGACATAAATTTGGCACTCGTTCAGAGAATCCACATGGATAACTGTTCTCAAGATGCTCATGCAGTAGTTTTGCTATTGTTCTCGGTCTACATAGATGATTTGCACTTGGGTATGTTGTTCTGAAGCTGAGATTGAGATACAATATTGCCATTTTTAGCTGTGCCTGGCCTGCGCTATAGTGAGCTTGGAATGCTGGAAGCTGAGGTCCAAGAAGTGGAAAAATGTTCCATTCCTAAGCACTGGCACCCTACCTTAGTGAACACAGAAAAAATATGTGAAACATAATACACAGTAGCAAAATCATTGGGAAAATCACAAGTAAATCCTGATGATTTAACTTAAGCTCTGTTAGAACCAAGGACTAAAAATGAGACATCTTGATGTCTACGCATTCAGTTTTATTGCTGGTTGTGATTATCCTCTGCACTAGTGCCAGTGCAAGTACGTGGATTTTCCATTGTAATTCCTCCCAAATGGATCATTGCAAGGTGACACATTATAGTCTCAAGACATATAAAGAGATATTTTCAGGAGTAAAGCTAATGAAAAGTAATAAACATAGGGGGAGAAATTCAGTATCGCCCCATTTGGGGCGCAATTATCGGCCGGGCGCAAAGATTAGCGCCTGGCGCTAATTATCGCCACCGACTGCAAACTTGACTTTTATCGACCCTGGAGGTGATTGGAGCGCTAATTCAGGCGCTTCACACCTGTCTTAAGGCGCAAAGGCCGAGGAGCGAGGCGCTACCTCAGAGCGCTGGCGAAGCTCATGTAATGTCAGTCAGCAATGGAACACACACACAATGGCACGGGCCAGTTCTTAAAGGGGATGGTTAATCTTGCTTTCCATCCACATTCTGCTCATTGCAGCCTTGAATCTCGGCCTGGAGAGACCTGCACATCAAATCTGCTGGAAAGAACAATGGAGAGTACCAGGCAAAGAGCTCAGAGTGCAGCCCCCACAGTCTCTTCTAAATCGATACAAGGAATGACAAATCAAAATGAACCTGCAAAGTGCTGCTCAGTACCCAAAACTCCTTCACACAACGTTGAATCTCTCCAGAAGTCTCTCTCTCTCTCTCTCTCAGAATGCGTAGTTCAAAAATGGCACCAACAATAAAAGGCAGGAAGTGATCACCTTTAAATAGCGCTCCCCCTTTCCCTTCATGACTGCAGAACGCTCCCCTCAACCTGTCGTTGCTAGCGGCAGGCGGTAAGGCAGGGGGCGCCACTCAATATCCGCTCCGGGGCGATACCGGGGCATTGCGCACTCGACTGACGTCACGATCTGCCGGCGCAGGAGATCGTGGCGGTAGTGTTTAGCGCCACCGCAAAATGTCTAGTTAATTTCGCGAGCGGCACAAACTTCGCCGCGCCTGGGCGCTAGATGCTTTGCGCCCCATTAGCGCCCTCTTAAGGCGCTAACGGGAGGCGCAACCAACTGAATTTTTCCCCCATAGTTTCTTAAATAATTTACCTTATCTGATAACTTGGTCTTCCCTGTTGTTTTTTGCCATGTCCATTTTCACAGTTCTAAAATGTTCTATTTTAAATTTGCATTGTTTTAGAAAATGGTGCAACAGCCACTTAAGCAACTCTCTGGTCGGGAGCTCAGAGATTGGTTTCACTCAGCCTTGAAGTGATCCAAATACTTTACTCACCTATTGAGCCAAATGTTTTCTTCTAACTGGAATATTTCATGCTTATATTTTTGGGAATTTGTTGATTATAATGCCTTTTTATAAACTAAGAAAACATTTGCCATCCATTTTGTTTTCTTTCCCTACCCAAGATGGTGGACAAGCCACCTGGTCCCAGGCCTCTGCTGATATCGATCAGTAAGTGGCTGCTGAGCTGTGCGGATGAGTTAACGGGTTGACCAATTGCTCACCCCCTGACATTGCACAATGCTTTTTCTACCACAGGCAGTTTGGTTGAGTGTGGTATCTGATTGTGTCATGAACCATAACACTCGCATCTGTTTGATGTGCAGGTGCATCCCTAAAATGCTATAATAAAGGACATCCTTCTCTTTCCAACAAAAAAAATGATAGCAATAAGTGACAAACCTACCAACAATCAGTGATGTACCCATTGCCAATGATCCAATCCACGCTGTCAATCCACGACTTTGATTAAACTCCTCAAGCCACTCAACATAAAGTATCCCCAGAGCCATCTGTGATCCCATAACAAGCACATGCATGATGAAAGATGCCAGAACCACCATCCAAGCCCAGCCCCTGTCTACGTTTGGATTTGTTTTTTGCATTTCACTTTCTGGGTTTAGTACAATCTTCTGAGTGGTGTTCAATGTTTCCCCCATTGGTTGGCATCTTGACATTCAAGGATGAAGAGAATCTGCAAGAATAATAAGAAATAATTGGTCATACTTCTTTTCAATGTTAACAGCAATTTTCCATCCCTTCATTTTTGTATTTACCCACACCAGATTTTATATCAAATTAAAAATGCTTTGTTCATCTTTTAACTGTTTGGTGTGGCACCGTCCCATAATTAATTTTTATTTCAATTTTTTTGCTTTATGTTTCCCTCTATTCATTCAGATTGAAACGATTCTTAACTATGAAGTTCAAATTAGCAAATTGATGTACTCAAATGTATTTATAATCTGGAATTGGGACCTCCATATATTCAAGTTGTTTTAGAAATTAGGCTCTGAGCTTTTCTGCACTAGTGCAGTTTAAGAAACTAGGCGATCTTTAGATACAGGTTATTGAATAACTGTAACTAACTAACACAGTCGCTTTCTATCTTCTCTAGTGCACAAAGGTCCTGAGTCTTGTCTTTGAATTAATTGAATACATTGAAACCCTAAATCTAATTTCTGAATTGTCTCAAATATACAGGGGTCCAGAGTCAGGATTCTAAATCAGCCTAAATATTCATTCTAATCATGTTTAAGGACAGATATCCTGCACCCAGAAATAGCACCAGCAACAACACAAGCCTCACTTTATATTTTTTGGAGCACATATTTATAATTGCAATAATTCTGAACTATGTCATTGGAATTATATATATATACTGTATTAGATAGATAGTAAAAATATAGCTGTTTGAAGCAATATCAATTTTTTGTATTATTTTAACTGCTTTTTCTTTTCTTTTGCTGTCTCACTACTTCCACAATAGTCTCTGCTAGATAGTCTTTCCTGCAAACTTTCTACAGCGGCAATCAATGGCGCACTGTAGCAGCTAAAAGACAGTCCTGTTTGCTAAACGGATGGAGTACTAACTTCCATTGGTCTTTCACCAGCAGTGTGGAACTGTGTGCTACTCTGAAGTGGACTACCTAGAAATTTGTTTGAAAAATATTAAATCTCACCCATGGAGAGTAACCAACATACTCTGAGTGGGAATCAATAACCGTTGATGGTGTGACCAGGTCATTCAACTGTACAACTGGCAGCCACAAAGTTATATTTCTGGACTCTAAACCCTGATTGGATCCATCATTTACATTCAATTTCCTTATTTCCAATCTGCAACACAAGCATTCTAACAAGATTCAAGTGAGATTACCCCCATTATGAGTAGTTAACCTTTCAGTCTAGGCTGGATTTAAAGCTAAGTCCCAGAGCTAAATGACACTCTACTAAAGCGTACGTCATCGAGTAACCCACTCAACCGCCACCCTCCGCCCCCCCCCCCCCCATTGTAGCATGAAATTAAGTTTTGCCAAATTATATTATATATTTGGGCAGAATTTGCGATGGGTATGATGGCGTACTCTCAGAGGACGCCATCATACCGCCTTTGAAATGGACAGCAAGTTCGGGATTTCCGAATGAGCTTGCACGTGCGTTAAATCCCGAACTTGCGATCTGTCAAGTTCCGACTTAACAGATGATCCGCACCGACGGGGAAATCCCAATTGCTGGCACAGAGTTGGGCTAATTGCCCACCAACTGCCTAGCAATTATGTCCGAAAATTTTTACAGCGTAAGGGGATACCTCCTGACATCTAAGTAATTTTAAAAGCTAGATGAGGCCGGAAATGGAAGCATTTTAGGATTTTGTCCATGAAAATAATTTATTGTCCATGAAAAGTTCAGAGGAAGCGGTTGCTACATTGAGGGGTTTATTTTTTTTTTTTGCAGCTATGTAGAGCATAAGCTTAAAAAAAATCCGTACAGAAAGTGAAGGAAAGGAAAAAAAACAAACTCTGATTACTCGAGCCTTCTGGGATTTAACGTGCATAAACATCTATGTTATAAATAATGAGAAACCTCTTCTATTTGCTGATTGGAGCACCGGCCCACGAGATACCAGGAACGGTAGCATAGTGGTTATGTTACTGGGCTAGTAATCCAGAGGCCTGGACTTAATGATCCAGAGGTGGCAGTTCAAATCCATGGCAGCTGGGGAATTTAAATTCAGTTAATTAAATAAATCTGGAATAAAAAGCTAGTATCAGTAATGGTGACCATGAAACTATCGGATTGTCAGAAAAACCCATCTTGAGGGAAGGAAATCTGCCGTCCTTACCTGGTCTGGCCTATATGTGACTCCAGACCCACAGCAATGTGGTTGACTCTTAGCTGCCCTCTGAAATGGCCTAGCAAGCCACTCAGTTGTACAATATCGCTATGAGAAACATTAATAAGAATAAAACTGGACGGACCACCCTGCACCGACCTCAGCACCGGCTTCGGACACGACAATGGCACACCCAGCCCAGTCGACCCTGCAAAGTCCTCCTCACTAACATCTGGGGACTTGAGCCAAAATTGGGAGAGCTGTCCCACAGACTAGACAAGCAACAGCCTGACATAGTCATACTCACAGAATTATACCTTTCAGCCAATGTCCCAGATTCCTCCATCACCACCGGCAAGACAGACCCACCAGGGGTGGCGGCACTGTGGTATACAGTCGGGACGGAGTGGCCCTGGGAGTCCTCAACATTGACTCTGGACCCCATGAAGTCTCATGGCTTCAGGTCAAGCATGGGCAAGGAAACCTCCTGCTGATTACCACCTACCGCCCTCCCTCAGCTGATGAATCCATGTTTGAACACCACTTGGAAGAAGCACTGAGGGTAGCAAGTGCACAGAATGTACTCTGGGTGGGGGACTTCAATATCCATCACCAAGAGTGGCTCGGTAGCACCACTGCTGGCCAAGTCCTGAAAGACATAGCTGTCAGATGGGGACTGCGGCAGGTGGTTGGAGAACGAACACAGGGAAAAACCTACTTGACCTCCTCCTCACCAATCTACCTGTCGCAGATGCATCTGTCCATGACAGCATAGGTAGCAGTGGCCACTGCACAGTCCTTGTGGAGACAAAATCCCGTCTTCACACTGAGGATACCCTCCATCGTGTTGTGTGGCATTGCCACCATGCTAAATGGGATAGATTCAGAACAGGTCTAGCAGCTCAAAACTGGGCATCCATGAGGCGCTGTGGGCCATCAGCAGCAGCACAATTGTATTCCACCACAATCTGTAACCTCATGGCCTGGCATATACCTCACTTTACCATTACCATCAAGCCAGGGGACCAACCCTGGTTCAACAACGAGTGTAGAAGAGCATACCAAGAGCAGCACCAGGCGTAACTTAAAATGAGGTGCCAACCTGGGGAAGCTGCAACACAGGACTACATGCATGCTAAACAGCGGAAACAGTATGCTATAGACAGAGCTAAGCGATCCCACAATCAACGTATCAGTTCAAATCTCTGCAGTCCTGCCACATCCAGTAGTGAATGGTTCTGGACAATTAAACAACTAACGGGAGGAGGAGGCTCCATGAATATCCCCATCCTCAATGATGGTGGAGCCCAGAACGCGAGAGCAAAAGACAAGCCTGAAGCGTTTGCAACCATCTTCAGCCAGAAGTGCTGAGTGGATGATTCATGTTGGCCTCCTCCTGAGGTCCCCACCATCACAGAAGCCAGTCTTCAGCCAATTCAATTCACTCCACATGATATCAAGAAACGGCTGAGCGCACTGGATACAGCAAAGACAATGGGCCCTGACAACATCTCAGCTGTCGTGCTGAAGACTTGTGCTCCAGAACTAGCTGTGCCTCTAGCCAAGCTGTTCAAGTACAGCTACAACACTAGCATCTACCCGAGAATGTGGAAAACTGCCCAGGTATGTCCTGTAGCAGGACAAATCCAATCCGGCCAATTACTGTCCCATCAGTCTACTCTCAATCATTAGCAAAGTGATGGAAGGTGTCATCAACAATGCTATCAAGCAGCACTTACTTACCAATAACCTGCTCACTGATGCTCAGTTTGGGTTCCGCCAGGACCACTCAGCTCCAGACCTCATTACAGCCTAGGTCCAAACATGGACAAAAGAGTTGAATTCCAGAGGTGAGAGTGACTGCCCTTGACATCAAGGCAACATTCGACTGAGTGTGGCATCAAGTAGTCCTAGTAAAATTGAAGTCAATGGGAATCAGGGGGAAAACTTTCCACTGGCTGGAGTCATACCAAGCACAAAGGAAGATGGTTGTGGTTGTTGGAGGTCAATCATCTCAGCCCCAGGACATCACTGCAGGAGTTCCTCAGGGCAGTGTCCTAGGCCCTACCATCACCAGGTGCTTCATCAATGACCATCCCTCCATCATAAGGTCAGAAGTGGGGATGTTCGCTGATGATTGCACAGTGTTCAGTTCCATTCGCAACTCCTCAGACAATGAAGCAGTCCATGCCCGCGTGCAACAAGACCTGGACGACATTCAGTCTTGGGCTGATACGTGGCAAGTAACATTCGCACCACACAAGTGCCAGGCAATGACTATCTCCAACAAGCGTGAGTCTAACCACCGCCCCTTGACATTCAACAGCATTACCATCACCGAATCCCCCACCATCAACATCCTGGGGGTCACCATTGACCAGAAACTTAACTGGACCAGCCACATAAATACTGTGACAACAACAGCAGGTCAGAAGCTGAGTATTCTGCGGCGAGTATCTCACCTCTTGACTGCATAAAGCCTTTCCACCATCCAAAAGGCACAAGTAAGGAGTGTGATGGAATACTCTCCACTTGCCTGGATGAGTGCAGCTCCAACAACACTCAAGAAGCTCGACACCATCCAGTACAAAGCAGCCCGTTTGATCGGCACCCCATCCACCACCTTAAACACTCACTCCCTCCACCACCGATGCACCATGTCTGCAGTGTGTATTATCTACAAGATGCACTGTAGCAACTCGCCAAGGCTTCTTCGGCAGCACCTCCCAAACCTGTGACCTCTACCACCTAGAAGGACAAGGGCAGCAGGCGCATGGGAACACCATCACCTGCAAATTCCCCTCCAAGTCACACATCATCCTGACTTGGAAGTATATCGCCGTTCCTTCATCGTCGCTGGGTCAAAATCCTGGAACTCCCTCCCCAACAGCACTGTGGGAGTACCTTCACCACACGGACTGAAGCGGTTCAAGAAGGCGGCTCACCACCACCTTCTCAAGGGCAATTAGGGATGGGCATTAAATGCTGGCCTTGCCCACATCCCAGGAACAAATAGAAAAAAAGGTATGCTTCCGCACACGGTGCGTCCCTGAGATCCGTGGGCCACTACGCTGCTCTCTATTCCTTAATTACACCAGTGACCACAAAATCCGGGTCATTGTATCACAAATATATTATATGCAATTATTTCATTTTGATTATTTTTGACTTAGCACAAAATATGGTACCATTCATTCCATTTCCATCAAACGCTTATTAGTTGCACTGTTGTATAACTCACTCCTTTTTATTTACAATATATAAAATATGATGTACATACCAGATTTTACAGTAATAAAAGTACTAATTCAGTTTAGAAATATGAAGTTCTCATTTCAGGTAAAGACACACAACGCATTATTGCCCAGCCATGTTCCTTTTATTCATTATTATCATTACTACAAAGACACAGTCCTAGATGCCGGCGCTACTGCACTTTTTCTGGTAGCAACACGCAAATAATTAACATTGACTGTCGTGCTGTAAGCTCAGTGTTCTCAGTATTCCCATGGTAATTTACGACATCCAGTGGTGAATTAGATGAAATGTTGCTAATTTACCATATTAACAATCGGAAATTAACCATTTGATCTTTATTAACTGGGTTGCCTTACCTTCTGCTAGCAATAAAATAATGAAAGGGAACACAAACGAAACAAGCGAGGGAGCCAAACTTTAGTGCATGAGAATCTGTAAAACACAAGGAACAGATTATGAAAGCTTCTACTACACTATCTTTGGAATTCTCTGTCCCAGAGGGCTGTGGATTCTCAGTCAAGGAGTATATTCAAGACTGAGATCGCTAGATTTTTGGGCACTAAGGGAATCAAGTGATATGAGGATATGGCGGGAAAGTGGAGTTGATGTAGAAGTTCAGCCATGATCTTATTGAATGGCAGAGCAGGCTTGAGAGGACGTATGGTCTACTCCTGTTTCTATTTCTTATGTTCTTACATTCTTACACTGCCCATGTCAGGAAATCAAAAAGCCTGGGGAGAAATGACAAAATAAGTGAACAAAATATACGACCCACCCAGAGATATTAAAGAATGTGAATGAGTTAATCACCTAAAAAGGCTGCTAAAGGTAGAAGGTAGCACAGTTCAACATGCAAATCAATGCCAGCAGTGGATTTACCCAATAAAATACCTTACAATTGCTGAAAGAAGAGCTGTCTCTTTATCTAAAGAGCAGACCCAAATTACTCCTCTGTAACGGGTGAGTTAATTTACAATACAACTAGAACATGTCATTAACTCTATACACACCAATACGTGTCATTTGATTTATCTTTATATAATTCTAAATATTTCTCTATGTTCTTTTGCTACCATTGTTATAATGTTTACTTTATTGTTATAATATTTATCTGTAGTCCATATTTCTGAATAGAAAATATTTTTTCAAAAGTAATGGATTGCGTTAAAAGGTTCTCAGATGACAATCTGTCAATTTTTTTCTTATTCTTTTCCCCTTTCCATAAAACAGGACAATACCAGTTTTATTTATTCTAATGAGACCCATCCTCTAATAATTTCCTTAACTGATGGTTTGTCAACTGATGCTACTGTATTCTATTAAAGTAGTGTAAGATATAATGTGTGTGACACAGAGCAGCATAATCTGCAATGAAACCATATAGCATTCAGTTTTTTTTTATTCATTCACGGGATGTGGGCATCGCTGGCAAGGCCAGCATTTATTGCCAATCCCTAATTGCCCTCGAGAAGGTGGTGGCGAGCCGCCTTCTTGAACCGCTGTAGTCCGTGTGGTGAAGGTACCATCACAGTGCTGTTAGGAAGGGAGTTCCAGGATGTTGACCCAGGAACCACCTCCCCATGGTATTCAATGGGACTACCATCGCTAAATCAAGAGCTATCAAGAGATCAAGAGTTGTAATTATAGGGAAAGATTACCCCACATGACATAATCTCGCAGATTATTAAATTTTAACTAAAATGAAATGGTAAAATGACTGGTGTGGTGCTTTATTGGGTGTGGTTGTAGCATTTGAACACAATGGCCCAGAATTTGCTGGAGTGGGTCGTCTCACAGCGTGCCCTGTTAGTTAGACTTGTTCCTGCACTCTTCGGCTCAAAAATGTTTTGCCCACAAAGTTGCTGGAAGTGTGAGCTGATAATAGCGCGGCGAGGGCAACAGGGCACCTGGGACCTTGGTGAACGACAGGACCAACAGTCTATCTCCCTAACCAACGAGATTTAAGGATTGAGAAATAAACAGAAGGACTGAGAAGGAGGGTCAATTAGATTGGGTGAATTCAATATCAAATCAGGTACAGAAAGAGAAATAATGAGAGAAAGAAAGATTGGATTAAGAGAGAGAAAAAAAGAGACAGAAAGGAAAAGTAAGAAATTTGACATTTTTAAAATCTTCAATAACAATTCACTATATGCAGTAATAAGACTCCACATTTTTAATTGTTCACTTTCTGAGCCAGAGAGGTTGATTAGCAGTCATTAACAATTACCATATCGTTAAAAGGGTACTTACACTGTTAATTACTAGACTCAACTATTTTTGTCGCATTTAATGGACAATTAATGTGCAAATGCAGCAACTCCATGATAATCACGGGGAGGTTAAGCACGAGATGCCGTTTTCATGAAGCTGACAGCAGAGCGGCGCAGCCTGTGGTGATTCGCAATTCACGGGGTATCTCTTCCTCGCCACACGTTGCCGGCTGATTTGCACAACGTGATTAATAACGGCAAGCGTCGTTCAGACGGCAGTATTTTTTCAGCAAATTCTGGGCCCATGTCTTTGTTTAATTTGCAGTGTAGAAATGTTAGCTTTACATCTAATTGTATATTATTGTATTCAGCAATTATGTGCACTACAAACGTTGTTGATTAGGTGCCAATAAGCAAAGCGGTGGAAGCATCACAGACTAGTTAAAGCTAGCAGAAGATTGCTACATCACCTTATCCAATGAGGCTACGGTAAAGCAGAGATAAATCAAGAAAAGATAGAGGTGAAATTCCTCTTGTCATGTAGAAAGGGAGGATAGAGCTTTTCTCCACAATTAATATCCTATGGGTCCATTCCACGTAATCTGGGCAGCGCATTTTCACTTCAGTAGTTCTTGGGCTTTATTTTTTGGCTGCCGTTATTTTCACTGAGGCCTGTCAATAATTATGGACGACTGCTGAAGTGGAAAATCAGCAGGAAAGGGCTAGCAGAAGATTGGAGACCGGGATGCACCCACTGATAAAAAGGTCCCTGTCATTGTTCTGTTTCAGTACTGGACATAAAGGTATAACCTCAGATGTAGAACCAACTAAAATCATCCGCAAACAGATTAGAATTTGCATCCTGATCTGAACTGAATTCATCTGCCTCCTGGATTAACTTGGCACTCTCCCCTAAAGGACTTCCTGTGGTTTTATGTTCCTGTCAGATGCATACACTGTGTCAAATGATGGGGCAGAAAATCCTCAGGGACTCGGATGAGATCCTTTTATCAGCAGTTCTTTCAAAACCATCACCAGGCACCAAATGCTTTTACTTTCCACTTACCATAATGTAGAGAAATCTTTGCTAGTGTATTTAAAATAAAAATGATCAGTCATATTTATTCTGTTTATTGCCTCTTCTGCATGCTCATCTCTGACCAATTGAACAATCGGGTGACCTAATCCCTGGCTTTAGTCAATAGTGTGCTTGAGCTGGCTCCAAGATGCTGAACTAAGGTGGCCTGGGATCAGAGACCTTCTGTTTTCAAACCATTGGGTTTTATTCTTAGTGTGTCTGTTAACAAATTAGATAGATTCCTGCATGGTGCATGTTGATTTATTTGTTGTGAATTTCACACCAAAATAAATTAATAATCATCACTATACAAACAGGGTTTAATGGAAAGCAAAATACACAGATGCTGGAAATCTGAAATAAAAACAGAAAATGCTGGAAAATCACTCTTGCCCTCCACCCTATCGCAGACCTTACCCTTTGTTCTTTCCGATAATCCCCCCCACCCCAACCCGCCCCCTTTTCCTGGCTCTGTACTCACTTACAAACTGTTAAATCTCTAACTTCTTCGAGTTCTGATGAAAGGTCACCGACCTGGAACGTTAACTCTGTTTCTCTCTCCACAGATGTTGCCTGACCTGCTGAGTGTTTCCAGCACTTTCTGTTTTTATTTTAGAAGTTTAAAAGATTGGGATCACTCAATTGGCATTGCTAGTTGTGGAATTGCCAATTTTTAAAGTTCTGCCACCAAAGATCTGTAAATTAAAAATTATTTTGCTTTAACAAGCTGATTCCCAGCAGAGTAGCAGACGTTTTAAGCCTAGGCAGCCGACTCAGCTGTCTGCTAACCACCTGATATCTTACCCATTCCTTAGACTTCCCATAGGTTAGTGACAGATATGATTCAGGTGCATTTGGGTTAGTGGTACAGGAGAGCAATGCTAACAAAAATAAGTATTGCCTTTCGATATCCTGTAGGAGTGAGAGTACAATACCATATTTACAAAAATGAAAGCATATCTTTGAAGAGAGTGTGTTACTGTTTGTGTGCATGCCTCAATTACTTTGAAACTGCTTTGGTAAATCAAAGGCCATTTAAAAAATACACCAAGGGAAAGTTTCAACTGAAGCAAAAGTGTCTGTTACCAAAAGAAAACGTGCCCCAGCCAGGTAGGAGTTTGGGTACAGCCTTGCTTTAACATGACCCTGGCTTTCGTTCCATACTTCTGATTTGTGGTTTCTATTGGTAATGTAACTGTAGTTACTTTATTCTGGAACTGTTAACTGATAACTATTAACGGAAGCTTTTTCATCTCAACTACCTCAGAATACTAAAAAGAGAATCGTCACCATCACCAAACAGGGAAAAAACCCGGATGCGCTGCCTGCTATTTTTAGCATGAAATCACGTGGAAGAACGTGATGGTATTTTGACAGAATGTCGTATTTCGATGTAAATTATATTGTACGTTACGATTTTAGCAAACAAATGACAAAAGCATTGCCAAACCTTTTTTTCCAGAACAGCGTTGCCTCATTAACCAATGGTTGTGCAGCCAAAAGATGTCCTTGGGCAAAAACATGTGCCTATTTGTGCTCCCTATTTGCAGAGTACAAATATTGACAAAGGAACACATTGCTTGTTGTTTACGAGAAGCATGCCATATTTTGCAAAGAATCTCGAACTCCAATTAGAAATAATAATCCCATTTTAACCCTGGTGTTGCATTGCAACAATCATATTTAACTCACTCCAGTTAACCTCTCTGACTCAACAGGAGCTGGTCAGCTTTTAAATCAAATCGATCATTTTCCCCCTCAGAGCATGTATAAGAGTTGATTTTCTGTCAATTTCTAAATGTGACTATTGTAAAATAGAACTAAAAGAAATGCGTAGATGTTTGACATTTCTCAATTTGTCCTAAACATTTTTGGAATTTGTCACTGAACTGCTTCCCACAGACCCCAACGTTACAAATTCCAACAGATATCTTGTCTCTGATTGATGCCCATCTGCATTTTCTGCTGATAACATTGTGCATTTGTGCCTAAGCTCAACAAAATTTGCATGTTTGTGCTTGAATGCACTTTCAAATGAAGGGCTGCGATTTCGATTCACTTACTGCTCTGATGTGACACAGTCTGAGTATCCCAGCGTTGCCTCGGTTACCGCTTAGTTCCCAGTGCTGGTCACTGGTTCTGAAGATGCTCTCTTTGGATTCCTTGACTCGAGGAAGCCTTTTTGCTGATGGACAATTGCCTTCCTGTCCCTGCCGCTGGACCCTGTGTCTTTGTTTTGTTGCTGGACCCTATGTTTTGTTGTCTGATTCTGATCCTGCCTCCAGCGTGGAGATGCTTGCTGCTTCATTCTATTACCAGCTGGCTCCGGTTTTCAAAATCTGCAATCATATCACACACACACACACTCTAGTGGTTGGATGGATTCAGTCAAGAAGCTAGGATACCCAAGGCAAATGCCAAGCCCCATCTCTGATAAGTAAAATGTACCAATGCATCATTCTGCACTACATTACATAAATAAAAATATTTCCCCTGTTCCTGTTAAGTGCTGGTAAACCTAATCCTATTAAAATGTGGTTTTCAAATGGTTAAACATTAGAGCTATCTATTTGAAATATTAGAATTATGAAATAACAACAGAAAATGTTGGAAACACTCAGCAGGTCAGGCAACATCTGTGGAGAGAGAGAGAAACAGATAATGGGCTCGATTTTGCTCAGGGGGCGGGGTTAGAGGTGGGTCAGGCAGTAAATTTGAAAAAAATGCCGGCGGGTTCCGATCCCGCCTTCAACCCGCCTCCGTCCAACTTTTCCAAAGGTGGGCTCGCAGACTCCCGGTCGGTCCCACCACCAAGCTGCAGGATAGGCCCTTAAGGCAGTTAACTGCTTGTTAACTGCCTGTTTAAGCCTATTTTGCCTGGCCTTTTAAATTTTACCACATTTTCAACATGTTCCACGTCGTTAGCAAACTACGCCAGCTGATTGTGTCGGGTTCACAAGTGGCTGGCCTCCTGACAGCTGCAGCTCCAGCATAAAAACGGAGCTTTCAACAAGGATCACTTGTAGGTGGGAGAACTTCATTTTTTCAGGTCTTCGAAAACTTTTTGCAGGTCGACTGATTTTGGAAGTGGTGAGGCTGAGATCCATCTCCATTGTGGCCTCCTGGGAAAACCCTCTCCCCACTTTGACTCAGCGCTTCCTCAACTGAGAAATCTACCAGCAGCATGGAAACCATTTCTACCCTCTCATCCTGGTCCTCAGATTCGGAGGAAGAGCAGCCGCGGCAACAGCAGAACCAGGAACAACTGCAGCAGCAGCAACAGGAGCGTCAACCTGCTGCTCACCCACCTGAAGCTGCACAGGGCAGAAGGTGTCAGCGCAGGGAAGGACGTCGCCGCAGGAGATACCCCCAACACAGGGTTTACAGGCCGAGGAGCAGCTTCCTAAACATGAGTGAACAGCAGTGCCAAAGGAGGCTGAGACTTTCGTGAGAGGTAGTCGGTTACATCTGCGCAATGCTGCACCAACACCTGGAGCCCAGAAGAACGGGTGGACACCCCTTACCAGTGGCTGTCAAAGTCACCACTGCTCTCAATATTTTTGCTTCAGGGTCCTTCCAGGGCTCATCAGCAGACATCATCGGCATCTCCCAGTCGGCCGCACACACTTGCATCACGCAGGTAACCGATGCCCTCTTTGCCAAGGCGCATAATTACATACATTTCTCGATGGATCAAGCAAGTGTAATCGCGCGTGCGGTTGGATTTGCAAAGCTGGCAGGCTTGCCGAGGGTGCAGGGCCTCGTAGACTGCACACCTGTGGCCCTTAGGACACCCCATCACAACCCAGCTGTATTTGTGAACCGCAAGGGCTTCCACTCCCTCAACGTGCAGCTGGTGTGTAACCACAGGAAGAACATTTAACATGTTTGCGCAAAGTACCCTGGCACTTGCCATGACTCAATAATCCTTCGGCAGTCTAGTGTGCCTCCACTGTTCAATCCGCCAAACCAACTTTCCGGATGGCTACTTGGAGACAAGGACTATCCCCTGAAGACGTGGCTGATGACGCCGTTGAGGAGGCCAGCGAACGAAACTGAGGAGCGCTACAACGCCAGCCACATTTCAACCAGATCCATCATTGAGCAAACCATCGGCTTGCTGAAGATGCGATTCAGATGCCTTGACAGATCAGGTGGAGCCCTACAGTATTCAGCAGACAGGGTCTCCAGAATCATCGTGGTCTGCTGTGCACTGCACAACATCGCACAGCATCGTGGCTTGCAGCTGCCTGAGGAACAAGTGGCTCAGCGCATAGCCTCCTCAGATGAGGAGGAGGAGGAGGAGGAGGAAGACCTTGTGGAGGCGGGTGAGCCAGCTGCAGCAGCACGCGAGCACATTGCTGCCCGTGATGCACTAATATTTGACAGATTTGCTTAGGTAGACGAATCAACCACATGTGGCTGGCACCTTCTTATCACACCATACAAAATGTACAAGAACCTGTGGGTTCCTATCAATCTCACCACCATCATTACAAATGCAAGTCGCCCTAAGCCCTCAATGTGCAAGTTTCATTTCCTACATCACACAGGACAGAACTTCAACTGTTTGCCATCACCTCTGTTTATTCAATGCACAAAAGGATGGCTATGACAAAAAATAAATACAACAGAACATAACACCCAAGTAACTACCCTTGTGACTAATTGTGCTTTATCTTCCTCTTACGTGTGCTTCTACGTGGTGCTTCCCCTGTGGCTTCAGCAGATGTGGAGGCACCTTGCTCACTTTCATGCTGCTCTTGCTTCGACACCTTTGGCGGGCATCCTCTGGGGACTCGGCAACAGTCTGCTCCTCCTGCATCTGTGCAGGGGCTGAGACGCCCATCTCAATTGGGTGAGGACTCTGGTGGGGCTCTGACCGAGGGGTACTTAGTGGCACGGGAGTGTGAGCGCTTGGAGAGGAGCCCCCACTTCCTTGTTGCCTGCCACCAACATCCCTCTCATGGGTCAGTCCCACTTCAGTGCTAGCAAGTGGCTTGACAGCACCTTGCTGCACATCAGCGGGGCCATGAGGACCCGTATCTGCACTGGCAGTCCTACTCAAAAAGACTTCCATTAAGCTCTGGTTTCTCTGCTCAATAGCTGCCCATCGCTCCTCCAGAGATGCCAGTCTATTCTGAACATTCTCCATGTTTTCCAGACTCTGGCAACTTATTTCCTCCATGGCTGTAGCCATCCTCTCATCTACAGTTGCCAACCTTTCCAGAGAGGTAGCCATCCTTACCATGGTGGTAGTCATCATTTCCACAGAGGTTGCCATCCTTTCCGTGGTGGTGCGTTCATGCGCCATTGCCTCCACAAAGGCACTGCTCATGCTAGAGTTGGACTCCTCCACCCTCTCCACACTCGCAGTAACCCTGGAGACAAAACCTGCCAGAGACTCCTGCATTTGTTCCTGGAGTTCCAGCACTGCTCTCTTTCTGGATGGACCTGGAGTCACAGGGTCCACATGCAGCTGAGCAGAGCTGGGAGCGCCCTGTGGCCTCCGACGAGGACTCTCCACTGCTGTCCCTGTCTCCACCATCTGCTGATGCTCACTTGTGAGCTGTGATACACCAGGTGACAACACTACTCTATCTCCCGAAGGTCCCACCGACATGTTCGTATCTGCGCTGGTGCTGGGTGCGTTTAATTCTGCTGACGCTGCGCCCTCAGGAGGTTGCAGCTTCCTCTGAGGAATCTTCAGGCTCACGCTCTTCCTGCTGGCCAGTGGGGAGGGGGCTGTCGATGGTCCTGTGGGGGAGTAAAGGCATGAGTTAGACATATGATATTAACGTAGCATGCATATGCACTTGTGCAGATAATCATAATTTAATCTGTATGAGCATCAGAAGCCATATCAGTCACTCATGTAATGTCATTGAGAGAGATGCAAAACAATTCTGTCACCAGCTTGCTCTGAGGCGCCCATCTGTCCGTCCCCCACTTCCAGATCCTCCTCGGCTCCAACGATCTCTAGGGCCGCCTCCTCAGTGCTGGTGAGATAGACTATTGAGGGTGGCCCTCCTCCTGTCTTTGCCCTTTCCCTCTTATTGAGGGCTCTCTTTTCCTGCAATGAGGGACACAAGTGGAGTTTCAGTGATCATGATGGAGTGAGTGTAGAGAATTCATAGCATAGATGCTTAGAAGGAGGCAAAGATGAAGTGAGGTACCAATACCAAGGGCCCTCCCTGTGTGTTGTTAGTTGTTGTCATTGCATAACAGCGAGGGCAGCATAGTCGAATAGTGAAGTGATTGTGCTCATAGAGTGAGAGGGATAGTTAAGGGTGCAAGGGATGTAAGGGTAAAGTGGGATGTGCAGGAGTAGGTTGGCAATGCAACGTGCTGGTGCTGTGAGGAGATGGGGAGCAGAATGAGGGTTAAGGTGATGGTCTACTCACTTTTCCTGTGCGGACAAGGTCATTGAACCTCTTGCGGCACTGCAGCCAGGTTCTGCTGCACATTGATCACGAGCTCACCTCCTGAGCCAGTTGCAGCCACACAGCTTTGGTTTGCTGGGGAGGTTTTTTCCTCCCAGAGGAAGGAAACAGCACCTCCTTTTGAACTCTGGCTCCCTCCACCAGAGCATGGAGGGAGTCATCATCGAATCGTGGTGAGGCTTTGGCCCTTGAGCTCAACATTTCAGCAGTAGCAAAGACTTCAAGCAGGTGTGACTGTGGAAGAACATAGGAACAAAATGAACCAAAGCTGCTTGCAGGCCTTAAATGCAGCTGGGGAAATGATGTCACCAGAGGCGAGTTTCAGTCCCAAAAATCTCATTGGGCCAGGGGAGCACACACGCAGGGAACCAATTGCCCAATTAGGGCAAAATCGCAATTTTTTCCCGCTCGACAGCGGAGGCGGGATCGGGACCCGCCGACCACCTGACCCACACCCAACCCGCCACCAATGGCAAAATCGAGCCCAACGTTTCAGGTCTATGACCCTTTGTCAGAACTGGAAAAAGTTAGAGATGTAACAGATTTTAAGCAGGTGCAGAGGCAGGGGAGGAAAGAACAAAAGGGACGGTCGGTGATAGGGTGGAAGGCAGGAGTGGTTAAATGTTGCAAATGGGGATGGCAGAATCATCAACAGCTGCCGCTTGAAAAGATAGAGGCAGAGGTTATGGTCTGAAATTGTTGAACTCAATGTTGAGTCCAGAAGGCTGTAAAGTGCCTAATCGAAAGATGAGGTGCTGTTATAAGAACATAAGAACATAAGAAATAGGAGCAGGAGTAGGCCATTTGGCCCCTCGAGCCTGCTCCGCCATTCAATAAGATCATGGCTGACCTTCTACCTCATCGCCACTTTCCTGCACTATCCCCATATCCCTTGATTCCCTTAATATTCAAAAATCTATCGATCTCTGTCTTGAATATACTCAACAACTGAGCCTCCACAGCCCTCTGGGGTAGAGAATTCCAAAGATTCACCACCCTCGGAGTGAAGAAATTTCTCCTCATCTCAGTCCTAAATGGCCGACCCCTTATTCTGAGACTGTGACCCCTGGTTCTAGACTCCCCAGCCAGGGGAAACATCCTCCCTGCATCTACCCTGTCAAGTCCTGTAAGAATTTTGTATGTTTCAATGAGATCACCTCTCATTCTTCTAAACTCGAGAGAATATAGGCCTAGTCTACTCAATCTCTCCTCATAGGACAATCCCCCCATTCCAGGAACCAGTCTGGTGAACCTTCGTTGCACTCCCTCTATGACAAGTATATCCTTCCTTAGGTAAGGAGACCACAACTGTACATAATACTCCAGGTGTGGTCTCACCAGGGCCCTACATAATTGCAGTAAGACGTCTTTACTCTTATACTCAAATCCTCTTGTAGTAAAGGCCAACATACCATTTGCTTTCCTAATTGCTTGCTGTACCTGCATGTTAACTTTCAGTGATTCATGTACAAGGACACCCAGGTCCCTCTGAACACCAACATTTCCCAATCTCTCACCATTTAAAAAATACTCTGCTTTTCTATTTTTCCTACCAAAGTGGATAACTTCACATTTCTCCACATTATATTCCACTTGCCATGTTCTTGCCCACTCACTTAGCCTGTCTATATCCCCTTGAAGCCTCCTTGCATCCTCCTCACAACTTACATTCTCACCCAGCTTTGCATCATCAACAAACTTGGATATATTACATTTGGTCCCCTCATCCAAATCATTGATGTAGATTGTGAATAGCTGAGGCCCAAGCACTGATCCTTGCAGTACCCCACTAGTTACAGCCTGCCAACCCGAAAATGACCTGTTTATTCCTACTCTCTGTTTTCTGTCCATTAACCAATCCTCAATCTATGCTAGTATATAACCCCCAGTTCCTCATTCTCGCTAGAGCCTTGGTTCTCCACTATTTCCGGGAAGTTTTTTGTGCCTTCTTCCGTGAAGACAGACACAAAGTATTTGTTTAATTTCTCTGCCATTTCTTTATTCCCCATTATAATTTCTCCTGTCTCAGCCTGTAAGGGACCTGCATTTACTTTCGCTAATCTTTTACTTTTTACATACCTATAGAAGCTTGTACAGTCTGTTTTTATGCCTCTCGCTAGTTTACTCTCATATTCTATTTTCCCTTTCTTTATCAATTTCTTGGTCCTCCTTTGCTGAATTCTAAAATCCTCCCAATCCTCAGACTTACTACTCTTTTTGGCAACATTATAAGCCTCTTCCTTTGATATAATACTATGTTTAACTTCTCTTGTTAGCCACGGTTGGACCACTTTTCCTGTGGGGTTTTTGTGCCTTAAAGGAATGTATAATTGTTGTAAATTATGTATTAATTCTTTAACTGCTAGCCATTGCTTGTCTGCTGTCATACCTTTTAATGTAGTTTCACAATCTACCTTAGCCAACTCACCCCTCATACCTTCGTAGTTTGCTTTGTTTAGATTTAAGACCCTAGTTTCAGATTTAACGAAATCACTTTCAAACTCAGTATAAAATTCTATCATATTATGGTCACTCTTCCCTAAAGGACCCTTTACTACAAGGTTATTAATTAACCCTTTCTCATTGCACAATACTAGATCTAAAATAGCCTGTTCCCTAGTTGGTTCCTCAACATACTGATCTAGAAAACTATTTTGCATACATTCTATGAATTTGTCCTCCACACTATTACTGCAAATTTCGTTTGCCCAGTCTATATGTAGATTAAAGTCCCCCATGATTACTGTATTACTCTTGTTAAATGCACCTTTAATTTCTTGGTTTATACTCTGCCCTACATTACAACTACTGTTTGGGGGCCTATAAACAACTCCCACCAATGTTTTCTGCCTCTTCCTGTTTCTTAGCTCCACCCAAATGGATTCTACTTCTTGATTTTCGGAGCTAAGATCCTTTCTCTCTACTGTCTTTATCCCATCCTTTACTATTCCTTGAGCTTACATTGAGCTTCATTGGAACAATGTAAGAGATCGAGGACAGAGAGGTCAGAGTGGGAGTGGAGTGGAGAATTAAAGTGACAAGCGACTGGAAGCTCAGGGTCAGCCTTACGGACTGAACGGAGGTGTTCCACAAAGTGGTCACCCAATCTGCTTTTGGTCTCCCCAGTCCCCATCCACCACTACCTTCCTCCGCCTGGCTGAACTTGTTCTCACATTGAACAACTTCTCCTTTGACTCCACTCACTTCCTCCAAATTAAAGGTGTTGCTATGGGAACCCGCATAGGTCCTAGCTATGCCTGCCTTTTCGTGGGATATGTGGAACTTTCGTTATTCCAGTCCTACTCAGGTCCCCTCCCTCACCTCTTTTTCCAGTACATTGATGACTGTATTGGTGCCGTTTCCTGCTCTCGCCCTGAACTAGAAAATTTCATTCACTTTGCTTCCAATTTCCACCCTTCCCTCACCTTCACATGGTCCATCTCCGACTCTTCCCTTCCCTTCCTCGACTTCTCTGTCTCCATTTCTGGGGATAGGCTATTGACAAACATCCACAATAAGTCCACTGACTCCCACATCTACCTGGATTACAGTTCCTCCCACCCCGCTTCCTGTAAGGACTCTATTCCTTTCTCCCAGTTTCTCCGTCTCCGCCGCATCTGTTCTGACGATGCCACCTTCCATACTAGTACTTCCGATATGTCTTCCTTTTTCCTCAACCGAGGATTCCCCTCTACCATGGTTGACATGGCCCTCGACCGTGTCCATTCCATTTCCCGCACTTCTGCTCTCACCACTTCCCCTCCCTCCCAGGACCACGATAAGGTTCCCCTTGTCCTCACCTTTCACCCCACCAGCCTTCACATTCAACGGATCATCCTCCACTTTTTCCGCCACCTCCAGCGTGATCCCACCACCAAACACATCTTCCCATCCCCTCCCCTTTCAGCATTCTGAAGGGACCGCTCATTCCGCAACACCCTGGTCCACTCCTCAATCACCCCCAACAGCCCCTCCCCTCCCCACGGTACCTTCCCGTGCAAGCGCATGAGATGCAACACCTGCCCTTTTACCTCCTCCCTTCCCACTGTCCAGGGCCCCAAACACTCTTTCTTGGTGAAACATCGATTTACTTGTACTTCTTGCAATTTAGTATACTGTATTCGCTGTTCACGATGCAGTCTCCTCTACACTGGGGAGACCAAATGCAGATTGGGTGATAATTTTGCGGAACACCTCCATTCAGTCCGTAAGGGTGACTCTGAGCTTCCGGTCGCCTGTCACTTTAATTCTCTGCTCTACTCCCACTCTGACCTCTCTGTCCTCGGCCTCTTACACTGTTCCAATGAAGCTCAACGTAAGCTCGAGGAACAGCACCTCAACTTTCTATTCGGCACTTTACAGCCTTCTGGACTCAACATTGAGTTCAATAATTTCAGACCATAACCTCTGCCTCTATCTTTTCAAGCGGCAGCTGTTGATGATTCTGCCATCCCCATTTGCAGCATTTAACCACTCCTGCCTTCCATCCTATCACCCTATATTGTTCTTTCCTTTCCTCCCCGCTTTCCCTACCTCTGCACCTGCTTAAAATCTGTTACGTCTCTAACCTTTTCCAGTTCTGATGCAGGGTCACAGACCTGAAACGTTAACTCTGTTTCTCTCTCCACGGATGCTGCCTGACCAGCTGAGTGTTTCCAGCATTTTCTGTTGTTATTTCAGATTTCCAACATCCGCAGTATTTTGCTATTGTATTAGAATTATGAATATTTGAATACGATCATGATGCAGGACCTACACCAGGTGCACTGTAACTAACACCAAGCCCAGATCATTAATATATATATCAAAAAGAGCAGTGGTCCCAACACTGACCCCTGGGGGACACCACTGCACACTCCCCTCCTGTCTGAAAAACAACCACTCATCACAACTGTCTGCTTTCTGTCCCTTAGCCAATTATATATCCACACAGCCACTGCCTCTTTAATCCCATCGGCTTCAATTTTGTTAACAAGTCTATTATGTGGTACTCTACGAAACACGTTTTGAAAGTCCATATAGACAACATCAACTGCACTACCCTCATCAACCCTCTCCGTTACTTCAACAAAGATCTCAATGAAGTTGGTCAAAAGCAATTTTCCTTTAACAAATCTGCGCTGGCTTTCATTTATTGACCCATTTTTTTCTAAGTGCCAATTAATTTTGTCCCAGGTTATTGTCTCTAAAAGTTTCCCCACCAACGACATTAGGCTGACTGGCCTGTAGTTGCCGGGTTTATCCCTCTCCCCTTTTCTTTTGGTGAGGTGCCTCGGCCTTTCTAAGTCTGTATCGGAATATATCAGGTGTGGTCTTGTGCTTTTCTATCCATGCATTTGTCACCTCCAGACTCAACTATTTCAGTGCTCTCCTGGCCAGCCTCTCATCCTCCGCCCTCTGTAAACTTCAGCTCATCCAAAACTCAGCTGCGCGTATATTATCCTGCACCAAGTTCTGCTCACGCATTCTCCCTATCCTTATTGACCTATACACAAAATTATAATCCTCATGTTTAAGTTCCTCCATGATCTTGCTCCTCCCTATCTCTGTAACCTCATCCAGTGCCACAACCCCTCATTCTCAAGGTTTTTGATCTTCTGACTCTTGCAGTGATAATCCTCGGTGAAACTTGGTGGTGAATAAGGAACTGGCTGAAGGAGAGGAAGCAATGGGTACTAGTTCGGAAAGTAATGTGAGGCTACAGAGATGTACTGAATGGGGTGATCCAGTGACCGGCGCTCAAGCTCTGACTCTTTGGGGTAAAAATTCACTTGGTTGCGCCACCCGTTAGCGCCTTAAGAGGGCGCTAATGGGGCGCAAAGCCGCTAACGCCCAGGCGCAGCGATGTTTGCGCCGCTCGAGAACTTAACTTGAGATTGTGCGGCGGCGCTAAAACTTACCGCTGCGACCACCTGCGCGCGCAGATTGTGACGTCATTCCATGGTGCAACGCCCTTGTGGCGCCCCGTAGCAGAAATTGAGTGGCGCCCCCTGCCTTACCGCCTGGCGCTTCCAACGACCAGAAGACTGGAACGCTATCAATCGCTGTGGGGCTGGGGGGGGCGCTATTTAAAGGGGGCCTCTTCCTGTCTTTTATTGTTGGTGGCATTTTTGAACTACGCATTCTGAGAGAGAGAGGGAGAGACTTCTGGAGAGATTCAACGTTGTGTGAAGGAGTTTTGGGTACTGAGCAGCACTTTGCAGGTTCATTTTGATTTGCCATTCCTTGTATCGATTTAGCAGAGACTGTGGGAGCTGCACTCTGAGCTCTTTGCCTGGTACTCTCCATTGTTCTTTCCAGCACATTTGATGTGCAAGTCTCTCCAGGCCGAGATTCAAGGCTGCAATGAACAGGATGTGGATGGAAAGCAAGATTAACCATCCCCTTTAAGAACTGGCCCGTGCCATTGTGTGTGTGTTCCATTGCTGACTGACATTACATGAGCTTCGCCAGCGCTCCGAGTTAGCGCCTCACTGCTCGCCCTTTGCGCCTTAAGAGAGGTGTGCAGCGCCTGCTTTAGCGCTCCACTCACCTCCCGGGGCGGTAAAAGTGAAGTTTCCTGTCAGTGCCGATAATTAGCGCCAGGCGCTAATATTTGCGTCCAGACGATATTTGCGCCCCAAATGGGGCGCGACCTAATTTCTACCCCTTTGTACTCTACATAAATGATGTGGTTTCAGAAATGCAATGCACGTTGTTCAGATTTGCCACTGATACTAAACTAGGGGAGGGGCAGTCAAACCTGATGAAACAACCAAGGAACTACAGCATTTGCACAAAACACTCAAGTGGCAGATAAAATTCCTCTCCAAAGTCCTTGGAGGTGTTGCACCCTCCCAAATCTCCGCTCATCTGCCCCCTAACTACCTGTTTGATTATCTCCAATCAGGTTTCCGCCCCTCAATGCCGTTGATCTCCATTTACGGTATGAAATAGTAAAGGGCACGTCCTCCCAGTCACGTGAGTCACTGGGCCTTGGAGAGTGCCGGCGCTGGCCACGTGTCCAGTCTGGTTATCTTTTTGTGCCTTGTTTGTTCCGCTGTTACTGACTTTTTGTTAAAATATCGGACTGAGAAAATGTACAATGGCTGTTGATCAGCATGAAAATAGACAACACATGGAGGCTGATGGCGTAGAAAATGGACGCAATTCACAAGGATCAGAGTGGTTGACACCACTGCTGGGCATTCGATTCACTGATTCATTCAGTAAATGAGCTGCTCCTATGGATCTATGGAAGAGGCCTGTATTTATAATTATTTTTAAAATAGGAGCATTTACCATTTACAGTAAAAAGAAAGAAAAGACAGACTTGCATTTATGTAGCGCCTTTCACGACCGCCAGACATCCCAAAGCGCTTTACAGCCAATTAAATACTTTTGAAGTATAGTCACTGTTGTAATGTAGGAAACCCGGCAGCCAATTTTACGCACAGCAAGCTCCCACAAACAGCAAAGTGATAATGACTAGATAATCTGTTTTTAGTGATGTTGATTGAGGGACAAATATTGGCTAGGACACTGGGGATAACTCCCCTGCTTTTCTTCGAAAAATGCCATGGGCTCTTTTACGTCCACCTGAGAGAGCAGACGGGACCTCGGTTTAACGTCTCATCCAAAAGACAGCACCTCTGGCAAGTCAGCACTCCCTCAGTACTGCACTGGAGTGTCAGCCTGGATTTTTGTGCTCAAGTCTCTGGAGAGGGACTTGAAAAGGTATTTACCTTCAGATTACCCTCTTCTTTAAAATCTACAGTTGCACCTGTTTATCCTTTGGTCTGGACTTCATTGGTTGTAAAGCACTTTGGGACGTCCTGAAGTTTGTGAAAGGCGCTATACAAATGCAAGTCTTTCTTTCTTTTACACAGCACATTTTACGAGATTCTTCAGAAGCAGCTCTTCTTTATAAATAAACTGTTGAAATGTTATTGGACGATTTGCTTTAGCTATTTCTGTTCCTGGATTAATCGTAGGCTGGCACAGACAGCTGCAGGGATAACTGACTGATGTTTGGCCAATGTTTCCTCGACTGCTTCCTCCTTCAGACAGGAAGGAATGGAGTCCAGGCTGTAGACGTCAGCATGGCTGCATTCAGTGCCCGTATACACTGCAATACCACGAAGCACTTGAGCCAGCAGTGTGATGCAGAATTAGCCAAACATAATCAGTAAGGGTCGGCAAGCTGGAGACCCCACAGACTGACGATTAAATGATTGCCTGCTAAAGCCTTTGCGGCACCTTAAGTCTCGCCAGTATCAATGCACTGAGAACAGTACACTGTCTTTGTACTGACAGAACCCTGCCTCTGACAGCAGGACGGGCTGTGTACAAACTGCTCTCGTTACACTTCCAGGTACTGAGCTTCCTGATGGTTCAGCTGAATAAGACAATGGAGGGTGAAGTTCATCTTGGGCAACAGCACAAAATGGGCGATAACGAATTGGCAGCCTGATTTATACCCTGCCCGATTTTCTTTTCCATTGACTTCACCCTCAATGAGTGTCTGAGTCATACAGCCCAGAAGGTTTCAGGTTCTGTATGCTCTGAGGTTGCAACATGTTTGCTCTACTCTTTTGCACAGGCTGCATATGGAATTGAAAGCTGCCATTAGGAACTGCGGATCTTCTCATTAGGAACATAGGAACAGGAGTAGGCCATTCAGCCCCTTGAGCTCGCTCCATCATTCAATTCGATTATGGCCCATCTATACCTGCCTTAGCTCCCTATCCCTTTATGACTAATCTGTACCTGCCTTAACTCCACATTACCTAACAAAAATCTACCAATCTCAGTCTTGAACACTTCAGTTGTCCCATCAACTGCAGATTTTTGAGGAGAGATTTTTGGTTTCTATTACCTTATTATTTTGTTCACATGATGGGACCGCTGTAAGATCAGGATTTGTGAATGAGGTCCTTGTATTGTATATTCACATGGAATAAAGGGTTTGTGGAATGCAGCATTTGGCCCGATATGCAGCTAGCTCTGTTGCAGCAATAATTGTAACAGATGAAGGAAGTGCAAAAGAACCAGAGGTGAAATGAGGGGAAAAACATTTACGCAGTGAGTTGTTATGATCTGGAATGCACTGCCTGAAAGGGTGGTGGAAGTAGATTCAACAATAACTTTTAAAAGGGTATTGGATAAATACTTGAAGGAGAAAAATTTGTAGGGCAATGGGGAAAGAGCAGGAGAGTGGGACGACTTGGATCGATCTTTCAAAAAGCCAGCACAGGCACAAAGGGCCTAATGACCTCCTTTTGTGCTGTATCATTCTATGATTGTACGCTAGTCTGCAAATCATTGAGTACATTTTTAATTATGGCTCTGAAAAGCAAACTCTTCGGTGAGATTTCTCGTGGATTATAGTGTTTTGTAATGTTGTGCGTGTTTTTGATCTTAGAAATCCAGCAGCAGATACTTTGATGCTGGAGGTGAGTCACTTGAACAAAACACATGTATATTCTGGAGAGCCAGATAGCGGTCGTTGGCAGGTTATCAGATCTGGCAGCTGTTTCACCCTGCAGGATGCAGCTCACAGCACTGACTTTTGTTTTGTAATTGGTTTAACCAGTAAATTTATAGTGCAGTGGATTCTTATTGCTCTGGTTGTTTTCTAAAGTGAGATTAACCTTATCAGCAATTGCATTAATTCTAATAAAACAGAACTGTGTATTAGGAGTAAAATTATGCAAAATGTGCCATAAAGTAATTCTGTTGTGTATCTTCACAAATGAAAGAAGGACCTTGAAGTGCAATTAATTCATATCAACAATGTTACTGATAAGTGACATGATGAATTTCAGTACAATTTATGTCTCTGCATTGTGCATTTACAGACAAATAAAAAGACTTGTCATTTTGTCTTATACGGTGCAGTTTTTCTCTTGTTCAATAAGACCAACAGTTGTATCCCTGAATTATCTTTGAACAAAATCTGGTTGCTCTACATTGTACTCCATCAGAATTAACTATGCCACCCGTTTCTTCTTCTACTGTGTAACACCTTTTATTTATCTGTATTGAATTTCAACAACGTGCATTTATATGGTGCTTTTAATGTAGAAACACGTTCCAAAGCACTTCACAGTGGTTCAATCAAACAACGAAGGAGGGGTGACAAAAAGCTTGGTCAAACAGCTGAGTTTTAAAGAGGGCCTTAAAGGAGGAGAGGGGAGTGGAGAGGCATAGGGAGGAAATTAAGAGTATGGGGCCTAGGCAGCTGAAGGCATGGCTACCAATGGTGGAGCAAAGGGGGGATGCACAAGAGGGCAGACAGAAGAATGGAGATTCAGGGGGAGGTTCAAAGGCTGTAGGAGGTTACAGAGATGGAGAGAGGCAAGGCTACAAAGGGATTTAAACACAGGTTGAGAATTTGAAATTTGAGCTGTTGTTTAATGGGAAGCCAATATAGATCAGCGAGGACAGGTGATGGGCAAGCGGGACCCCTGGTGCGGGATACTGGCACCAGAGTTTTGGATCAGCTCACGTTATTGAAGGGTGGAATATAGGAGCTTGACAAGGAGAGTATTGGAATAGTCGAATCTGGAGGTGACAAAGGCATGGATGATGGTTTCAACAGCAGATAAGCTGAGGTAAGAGCGGAGGCGGGCGAGGTTATGGAGGTGGAAGTAGGCGGTCTTGGAGGGAATATGGGGTCAGTCGCTCAGTTCAGGCTCAAATAATATACCAGGGTTGCAATCAGTCTGGTTAAGTCTGAGAGTGGCTGGGTAGGGGATAGAAATAGTTGCAAGGATTCTGAGTGTGTGCTGAGGGTCGAAGATAGTGGCTTCAATCTTCCCAATGTTAGTTGGAGGAAATTGTAGTTCAACCGATTTTAACTCACAGCTGGGAGTCGTGCGGGTGGGAACTGAAGCAGACAACAAAAGCTATGGGCCCAACAACATCCCGGCTATCGTGCTGAAGACTTGTGCTCCAGAACTAGCCGTGCCTCTAGCCAAGCTGTTCCAGTATAGCTACAACACTGGCATCTATCTGACAATGTGGAAAACTGCCCAGGTATGCCTTGTCCACAAAAAGCAGGACAAATCCAATCTGGCCAATTACCGCCCCATCAGTCTACTCTCAATCATCAGCAAAATGATGGAAGGTGTCATCGACAGTGCTATCAAGTGGCTCCCGACCTCATTACAGCCTTGGTCCAAACATGGACAAAGGAACTGAATTCCAGAGGTGAAGTCAGAGTGACTACCCTAGACATCAAGGCAGCATTTGACCGAGTGTGGCATCAAAGAGCCCTAGTAAAACTGAAGTCAATGGGAATCGGGGGGAAAACTCTCCACTGGCTGGAATCATACCTAGCACAAAGGAAGATGGTTGTGGTGGTTGAAGGTCAATCATCACAGCCCCAGGACATCGCTGCAGGAGTTCCTCAGGGCAGTGTCCTAGGCCCAACCATCTTCAGCTGCTTCATCAATGACCTTCCCTCCAACATAAGGTCAGAAATGGGGATGTTCGCTGATGACTGCACAGTGTTCAGTCCCATTCACAACTCCTCAGATAATGAAGCAGTCCATGCCCGCATGCAACAAGACCTGGACGACATTCAGGCTTGGGCTGAGAAGTGGCAGGTAACATTTGCACCACAGAAGTGCCAGGCAATGACTGTCGCCAACAAGCGAGAGTCTAACCACCGCCCCTTGACATTCAACGGCATTACCATTGCCGAATCCCCCACCATCAACATCCTGTGGTTCACCATTGACCAGAAACTCAACTGGACCAGCCTCATAAATACTATGGTAACAAGAGCAGGTCAGAGGCTAGGCATTCTGCAGCGAGTGTCTCACCTCCTGACTCCCCAAAGCCTTTCCACCATCTACAAGGCACCACTTGGAAGAAGCACTGAGAGTAACAAGGGCGCCAAATGTACTCTGGGTGGGGGACTTCAATGTTCAGCACCAAGAGTGGCTCGGTAGCACCACTAATGACCGAGCTGGCCGAGTCCTGAAGGACATAGCTGCCAGTCTGGGCCTGCGACACATGGTGAGAGAACCAACACGAGGGAAAAACCTACTTGACCTCGTCCTCACCAATCTACCTGTTGCAGATGCATCTGTCCATGACAGTATTGGTAGCAGTGACCACCGCACAGTCATTGTGGAGACGAAGTCCCGCCTTCACACCGAGAACACCCTCCATTGTGTTGTGTGGCACTACCACCGTGCTAAATGGGATAGATTCAGAACAGATCTAGCAGCTCAAAACTGGGCATTCCTGAGGCGCTGTGGGCCATCAGCAGCAGCAGGATTGTATTCCACCACAATCTGTAACCTCATGGCCCGACATATTCCTCACTCTACCATTACCATCAAGCCAGGGGACAACCCTGGTTCAATAAGGAGTGTAGAAGAGCATGCCAGGAGCAGCACCAGGCGTACCTAAAAATGAGGTGCCAACCTGGGGAAGCTGCAACACAGGACTACATGCATGCTAAAAAGCAGAAGCAGCATGCTATAGACAGGCTAAGCGATCCCACAATCAACGGATCAGATCAAAGCTCTGCAGTCCTGCCACATCCAGTCGTGAATGGTGGTGGACCATTAAACAACTAATGGGAGGAGGAGGCTCCATGAATATCCCCATCCTCAATGATGGTGGAGCCCAGCACGTGAGTGCAAAAGACAAGGCTGAAGTGTTTGCAACCATCTTCAGCCAGAAGGGCCAAGTGGATGATCCATATCGGCCTACTCCTGCGGTCCCCACCATCACAGAAGCCAGTCTTCAGCCAATTCAATTCACTCCACGTGATATCAAGAAACGGCTGAGCGCACTGGATACAGCAAAGGCTATGACCCCTGACAACATCCCGGCTATCGTGCTGAAGACTTGTGCTCCAGAACTAGCCGCACCTCTAGCCAAGCTGTTCCAGTACAGCTACAACACTGGCATCTATTCAACAATGTGGAAAACTGCCCAGGTGTGTCCTGTCCACAAAATGCAGGACAAATCCAATCCGGCCAATTACCGCCCCATCAGTCTACTCTCAATCATCAGCAAAGTGATGGAAGGTGTTATCGACAGTGCTATCAAACGGCACTTACTCACCGATAACCTGCTCACTGATGCCCAGTTTGGGTTCCGCCAAGACCACTCGGCTGCTGATCTCATTACAGCCTTGGTTCAAACATGGACAAAGGAACTGAATTCCAGAGGTGAGGTGAGAATGACTGCCCTTGACATCAAGGCAGCATTTGAGAGAGTGTGGCATGAAGGAGCCCTCGTAAAACTGAAGTCAATGGGAATCAGGGGGACAACTCTCCACTGGCTGGAGTCATACCTAGCACAAAGAAAGAATGTTGTGGTGATTGAAGGTCAATCATCACAGCCCCAGGACATCACTGCAGGAGTTCATCAGGGCAGTCTCCTAGGCCCAACCATCTTCAGTTGCTTCATCAATGACCTTCCCTCCAACATAAGGTCAGAAATGGGGATGTTCGCTGATGACTGCATAGTGTTCAGTCCCATTCACAACTCCTCAGATAATGAAGCAGTCCATGCCCGCATGCAACAAGACCTGGACGACGTTCAGGCTTGGGCTAAGTGGCAGGTAACATTCGCGCCACAGAAGTGCTAGGCAATAACTATCTCCAACAAGTGAGAGTCTAACCACCGCCCCTTGACATTCAATGGCATTATCATCGCCGAATCCCCCACCATCAACATCCTGGGGGTCACCATTGACCAGAAACTTAACTGGACCAGCCACATAAATACTGTGGCAACAAGAGCAGGTCAGAGGCTAGGTATTCTGCAGCGAGTGTTGCACCTCCTGACTCCCTAAATCTTTTCTACCATCTACAAGGCACAAGTAAGGAGTGTGATGGAATACGCTCCACTTGCCTGGATGAGTGCAGCTCCAACAACACTCAAGAAGCTCGACACCATCCGGGACAAAGCAGCCCGCTTGATTGGCACCCCATCCACCACCTTAAACATTCACTCCCCCCACCACTGGCGTACCGTGGCTGCAGTGTGTACCATCTACAAGATGCACTGCAGCAACTCGCCAAGGCTTCTTCGACAGCACCTCCCAAACCTGCGACCTCTTCCACCTAGAAGGACAAGGGCAGCAGACGCATGGGAACACCACCACCTCCAAGTTCCCCTCCAAGTCACACACCATCCTGACTTGGAAGTGTATCGCCGATCCTTCATCGTTGCTGGGTCAAAATCCTGGAACTCCCTCCCTAACAGCACTGTGGGAGTACCTTCACCACACGGACTGCAGCGGTTCAAGGCGGCAGCTCACCACCACCTTCTCGAGGGCAATTAGGGATGGGCAATAAATGCTGGCCTTGCTAGCGACGCCCACATCCCATAAACAAATAAAAAATACAAAAACCATCTAACCCTGCACAGTGTGAGGCTCAGGAGATTTTAACTTGAAGGCTTCATTTGCATAGACCCTGTCAGTCTACCTCCTGAACCCAGCAGGTAGTTGGTTAACTGGAAGCCAATATAGATGGCTGCCGGGCGGGAGCAGGATTTTGGGCAACAGGAGGCCACCATCTGGGACCCAAAGGAATAGTCCACAGCACTCAGGAAAGTAGTTGGGAGGGAGTCGGCGAGGCAGGGAGGCAAGCCAGGGGCAGGAGAGGACCAAGTTTTCCTCTTGGGACCCAAAGGAGCAGTTATCTCCTCTTGGCCCACAGGAAACTTGAAAGAAATAAAAACTACTTACCTTTCTGGGCCTTTTCTGACCCCAGCTCCTGCCACCAGCTTGGCCTAGTGGGGAAGCCACAATGACTTCCCTGTGCAGGCTTTGGGAAAACGGCAGTTGGGCCCCGATGACATCATCTAAGCCTGATCTGCATATTTAAAAAGGTCCCCCCTTCCTGTCGGTGAGTGTCCCTCTCGCCTGCTCAGAAGAGCAGGTAAAATTACAGGATCGGTGTGGGTAAGCTGTACTGGCCATTTTTGCTGCCTGCCCATCTGGTTTCTGTTGGGTGGGCAGGGTTAAAATCGGCCCTTAAGTGTTGAATAAGCCATAGAGGTGGTGAAGAGGTTGAGCTGGATGTAATCAGTGTACAGCAAGATGACCCCCATGTCTTCGGATGATGTTGCCAAGCAACAGCAGAGAAAAAAAGAAGGGGCCTTGGTAAAATCCTCGAGGGACTCCAGAGGTAAAGATGTAGGGGCGGGAAGAGAAGTCATTGCTCAAGATGCTGCAATTACGATTGAATAAGTAAGAGTGGAATGAACCAGGGCAGTCCCACTGAGCTGGACAAGGAAGACAGATGTTAGAGGAGGATGATGTGGTTGATAGTTTCAAAGGCTGCTTAGAGTTCAAGGATGAAGAGGAGGAATAATGTACCACAGGAAATGACGTTCGTATTAAGGCCATTTTGGTGTTGTGTAAAGGCCAGAAGCCTGATTATAACTGCCTGAGCACCCCTGGGCAAGGGAGGAAAAATATAAAGTAGGTTCCTGCTCTTGATTGCTATCTAGTGGCCCCTGATAGAAAGGATTGAGCTTGACGTTGATGCCCTTTATGGATGAAAAGTTTGTCAGTACTCATTGTCCAAACTCACACATGAGGAGTAATCATTTAGGCAAGTACAGGGTTGCTGGTGCCAACTGAGTCAGCAGAGGAAGGGCGAAAAATAGGCAGTGAATAGTCTTGATTTCCCTTAAAAAGTCAAAAGTATAGAGAAAAAAGATTGCAACACATGTGTGTGCAATAATCCACGTAATAAGAGGCATAAATTAGAACCTGCAAGCATGATAAATGTTGCTGGCTTTCTATCAATTTAGGCAGTGATTTTTTTGTCAGCTCTCCCAGCTTTATAAAAGAATGTGTGCCGATGGGAGGCTGAAGTTAGCCTAATCTATGGATGAGATCACGTCCCAGTGTGTGAGTAAAGCAACACTTTATTGTTTCCAGTTCCTACGTGTCCGTGTGGTTGCTGCCAGAACTCCACAGATAAGGTGATCTTACACAACAGGAGCTTTCGTAACAGCTTTTAAAAGCAGCACACAATCTGTGCACAAAAGCAAAATACTGCGGATGCTGGAATTCTGAAATAAAAACAGAAAATGCTGGAAACACTCAGCAGGTCAGGCAGCATCCGTGGAGAGAGAAACAGAGTTAACACGTTTCAGGTCGATGACCCTTCGTCAGAACTGGATAAAGTTGGTGATGTAACAAATTTTTAAGCAAGTGCAGGGGAAGGGAGAGGGGGGGAGGGGAGGAAAGAACAAAAGGGAAGGTCTGTGATAGGGTGGAAGGCAGGAGAGATTAAATGACAAAAGGGATGATGGTGCAAGCCAGAAGGAGATGGTAATGGGACAAGTAAAGAAACAAAAGATGGGTCTAGAAGAGGTGTAAATGGGAATAGCAGAATCATCAACAGCTGCCATCCTAAAAAACAGGGGCAGAGGTTATGGTCTGAAATTGTTGAACTCGATGTTGAGTCCGGAAGGCTGTAAAGTGCCTAATTGAAAGATGAGGTGCTGTTCCTCGAGCTTACATTGAGCTTCATTGGAACAGTGTAAGAGGCCGAGGACGGGAGAGGTCAGAGTGGGAGTGGAGTGGAGAATTAAAGTGACAGGCGACCGGAAGCTCAGAGTCACGCTTGTGGACTGAACGGAAGTGTTCCGCAAAGCGGTCACCCAATCTGCGTTTGGTTTCCCCAATGTTTATTATTGTTGCAAATCTCTCCACATTACTTCCAAATCCAATCTTTAATTTCTTTCCCACTATTCAGTAGTCTATAATGTACTTCCAATATAACACCTCTTAGAATTTCTTAATTCAACCCAGGCAAACTACATCTTAATAACATCATCAATAAAAGCTTTCCTTTCTGTGGATCATGCTCTTAATTAATAAAGGTCATGATGCGGAGATGCCGGTGTTGGACTGGGGTGGACAAAAATGAGAAGTCGCACAACACCAGGTTATAGTCCAACAGATTTATTTAAAATTACAAGCTTTCGGAGCTATCGCCCCTTCGTCAGGTAAAGTTACAATGAGTGAATCTACAAAAGTTCACAGAATATAAACACAGAAACTGCAGAGATACAATCTTTCAGGGAAGGTGTCCTTACATCAAAGACATTGTCTTGGCTGTGCTCTTGGTGTGTCTTTGATGTAAGGACACCTTCCCTGAAAGATTGTATCTCTGCAGTTTCTGTGTTTATATTCTGTGAACTTTTGTAGATTCACTCATTGTAACTTTACCTGACGAAGGGGCGATAGCTCCGAAAGCTTGTAATTTTAAATAAATCTGTTGGACTATAACCTGGTGTTGTGCGACTTCTCATTTTAATTAATAAAGCCATCCTTCCTCCTTTTTTTTCCTTCTCTATCTCTCCTAAAAATTTTATTGGTGGGAATTATTCTCTCGTCTCACCCGAGCTGAAGCCAAATTTTCATCAAGGATATCATGTCCCCCGATTCTATTTAGTTCCTCATGTTCACTGACTTTATTTCTCATGCTTCGCCCATTTGCAACCCTGACCCATTCCCTTCTGTTTTTTCTGATGCCTTCATTCACTGTCCCTCTCGTAACCTCTCATCTATCTGCCTTAAGGTTTGTCTCTTTATACACCCCAGCCCCTGTTGAACTAGCTGTTTTATACTACTTTGCGTCTCTATATATAGGGGGAAAAATTCGGTTGCTTTGTGCCTCCCATTAGCGCCCTAAGAGGGCGCTAATGGGGCGCAAAGCAACTAGCGCCTGGGCGCGGTGCCTCCAGCGCCTCCCACGAAATTCAGCAGGAGGTTAGCGGTGGCAGTAACCATTAAGAAGGGGAGGAAGGCCTGCAGTACCACGGCGTGATATTCCCTCGCAACGCCCCAAGAGGGAGGCGGGGCACTTCCAGTCGCGCCCCACTTCCCTCTTGGGGCGCTACCATTCAATTTCGGCCGTGGGGACGCTAATTTTTTCGGGGCACTAAAAGTAGCGCCCCGGCGAAGTTAGCATCCCAAAGGGGGCGCGACTCAATTTTTCCCCCATAGATTCTTAGCCCCTCCCCTTGTGCCACGTATCACTGTTTAGCTAAGGGGCAGGCGAAAGCTGTTTTATTAAAAGTTTCTAGGAGGCGCACACCTGCCACAAAGTGTGAATTGTCTTCCGATTTCACTTCTCTCCCTGTTAGGAGGCACCGACCTATTTGTACTCTCCGATGGCATGGTTAAGATTGGGATCTTGTGAACTGGGAAATCATGGATACAACCTGCATCCTGACGCCCTGTGATGAGTGTGTATTGGAGTGTCAACACACTGAGCTACCCCTGACAGAGAATTCAAAATGTAACGTTCACATACCCTGACAGATATTAGATGTAGATGGGGTTGGCTGTATCTTGCTACGTAGATTGTGTCCCACTTCTTTGGCCAGGAGTCTTGCCCCCGCACAGTGGACCATTTCTCCCGTCTTCAGAATTCTCCTTCCACCTGGACCCATCCCTCTAGTCTCTTACCCTCTCCAGGGGCCAACATTTGCAATCGGACCCCTCCGGCCTGCAAAATGTCTACGCAAGTTCCTGGTGGCCCGGGTGGAATTGCGGCTTGCGATCCTGGGCCTCTCCGGGTCTGCGCGGGCAGAGCCCCACATATCCCAGGGGGCGCAGGCGGTTCGTAGGCGCCCCTGTGATCACGTGGGCCAGCCCAACCAATAAAAGAAGGGAATCCCCATTCATACTTCTGACAGTTCTGTACGTATGGAACTGTCATAAATATGAGTGGGGATCACTTAAAATATACACCAACACATGAAAATACATTTTCTTTAAAATTACATACTTAAAATTAATTAAAATGCCATTTAATTAAATATTTTAAACAAAAATTAAATTTTTTGGAAAAAAAAATTAAATGTTTTTACAGGGCTAAAAATAAACTTACCTTTTTGAAGAGTATTTTTTAATTTATAAATGAATGATAACATTTTATTTTTCTATTTTTTAAAACTCTTATGCTGGTAAAAGCAGGCCTTAGGCACCTCGTACGCACCTGTGGGGGTCGCAAAATACGGCCCTAGATCTTTTCATTGGGAACTGTCAGCATGACATCGGCCGTCTCAATTTCTCTGCTCCCCTCACTCATTCTAATCTACCTCCCTCTGAACTTGCAGCACTCTGTTCTCTCAGGTCCAATATTAACATTGGCCAGAATTTTCCAGGGTGTCAGCGGGCGGGATTGGTGGCTGGTCAGGTGAGAAAGTGTTATTTTTTGACAGTGGGTCGGGAACCCTCTTTCAACTCGCTGCAACGTGCCTTTCCCAATGTCGGGTCTGTCAGCGCTGAGCAGACCCAACAGGCAGCGGCGGGCGACCCAATTGAACTCATTATAATGTACTTAACAGATCCTTAACAGGTTTTTTTAACTTACTTTTTAACTTTAACTTCATGGCCACGGGAACCACGCTGTTCAGTGACCACGGCTGTCAACCTGAGGCGGGAGTTCAGTGGCCATTGCTCCAGCTGATTACTTGACAGCTTCAAATGTACAGTAAAAGCTCCCACCTGACAGATCATTACTTTCCTCAGCCACAAGCTGTTTCTCAGTCAATTTCCAGCACAGATTCTGCAGGCTTTCCACTTTCCACTCTCCATCCAGTATCTCCTCATTGGAAGAACTCTCTCACCATTGACAGAATGCTTCTGTCATCTCTACTTCATCGGCCATCTATTCCATCAGCATGGGTGCCTTTATACTGTCTCACCTTGGTCCTCAGATTCCAACCACGATCAGCCCCAACACCAGCAGCACCAGACACACCAGCAGCACCAACAACAACACCAACCTTCTCCGCAATCACCTGCACAGGACACAGGGCATCATCACCTGTGCACATTGCTGCTCAGGAGGCCAGGGATGGCCTCACCATGTCCAGATTTACTTCACTTGATGCTGTACACCCATATGGCTGCCACATGATGCGCCAGGTTGGCACCACCCCACACCAACACCATAAAGCATCCCTACAATGTCCAAGCCATTCCTTTCACACTCACCACCATTGCGGGGGGTACCGTTATGTCTCACCATTCACCGCAACTCACTAAGCCACTTCCAAAGGTGCACACAAATCTGTCCAAGAATGGGAAGTGTTGAAAATAAAGGTTTCAATGTTTGACATCACATTAACAGAAACTTTACATGAACATTGGATAAAACACCCAAGTGTCTACCCCTGTGTGTTGTTAGTTGGTATGATTGCACTAGGATAAGGGTGGGTGTGATGGGTGGCTCGTAAGATGGGGATGTGATAATGTAGATAGAGAGAGAGGGATGGGTGGAGGTGCAAGGTATGTTGATGTGAGTAAGGATGCACAGGAGTAGGGTAGGGAAGGCAGAGTGATGGGGATGTGAGGAGAGGCACAGCAGGATGAGGTTGAGAATGACTTTGTACTAATGTTTCGTAATCTACTGAGATCATTGAAAGGTCTGCGCCACTGCACCCAAGTCCTCCTGATGACATCCCTGCTTGTGTTCTCCTGTGCAATGTGCAACCAGGCTGTGTTGGTCTCCTGGGAAGGTAGAACACTGACAGCACAAGTGTCAAAAGTAAGGTGGCCATGGTCCCTTTCAGGAAACCGGCTGATGACGCGTCATGAATAACATCACTAGACCCGCTTCCTCTAATTGGCCTGGGAAATGCGCTGGGCGGGCTTTACAAGCCCTCTCAGTGTAAATTCATTTTCCAGAGCGAGATGGAGCCAGCAGCGGGACCGTGACCCGCCACGACATCGCCCGCCACGGACCCACCGAGGTGAGCAAAATCCCGGCCATTGCCATTAGACCTGATGACAAGGGTGGCGCTGTTGTTGTTTGGCGAACCGAACTCTACCTTGTGGAGGCTGAATGCCAAGTCTCTGACACCTCCTACACAAAGTACAGGTTTGATACATTCTGAGTAGGAGTAAAAGGGATGTATTAACGGCTGGGTGAATAAATAGAGAGATTAGAGCAAAAAGTATTTTTAAAAAGAGGCATATTAAAAATTATGGGGAAATAATAGAAGAAAATTATGAATAATATGAAAAAACATAGAAGGGAAACAAAAGGGAAAATAGGAAGGCTAAGAGGGAGTATGAAAGAAGATCTATAAACAACATAAAGGGAAATAGCAAAGGCTTTTATAAGCACATAAGTAAAAGGATAGTCAAAGAAGGGATGGAGCCACTAGAAACAAAGGTACTTGAGAATGAGGGAATGACAGAGATGGTTAACCACTATATTGCCTCAATGTTTAGAAGAAGATGAAAGTGGGACTGTAGGAGTATCTGAGGAGAATGTGGAAGAGTCATTACTGGAGATAAATATAATATTCAAAAAGGCACTGTATTAAAAATGTTAATGGGACTAAAAATAGAAAAGTCACCAGGACCAGAGTATACAAGGTCTGGGGCGAAGAGTTTGGGTCTCCCTTAGAGACACAGGAACATCTGCCCAAAGTAATCCCCTATGTAAGCAGGCTGCATTAATCTTTTATTTTAAATGTGTCGCCTTCAGCCACTTCCCTGGTCTGGACCCCCTGGTTTGGCACACTGATGCCGCTCAAGAGGTCACATCTCTTCTCATTGAGTGTACCAGCCTCCAAAGTTACACTGACACCATGTGACGCCAAGGCACAGGAACTGCTAACTTAGGGAGTCCCAGGCCCCACCCCATCGATGGCCATGTAGGATTGGGTGGAGGTTCTGCCCCACGAGACCATCCTGAAAACTAAGACCCCTGGCTGGGGCCTGGTATATCTGGGTCCCAGTGAAGTTTGCAGCCATTCGAGTGGACTTCTGCCGAATTTACAGCGGGAATCCACCAAAGATAGTGAAGGAATTTCAACCCCCACCTCACACTGTTTAGAAACATATAAATAGTACATAAAATAACAGACGCTAGACTGAGCTAAAGAGCAGATCCTCAGCCTTCCCCAGTCAGTCAGCTTGTGGATTCGATAGCAAAATACTGCGGATGCTGGAAATCCGAAATAACAACAGAAAACGCTGGAAAAACTCAGCAGGCCAGGCAGCATCCGTGGAGAGAGAAACAGAGTTGACGTTTCAGGTCGAAGACCTTTCGTCTGACGAAAGGTCTTCGACCTGAAACGTTAACTCTGTTTCTCTCTCCACGGATGCTGCCTTGCCTGCTGAGTTTTTCCAGCTTGTTGATTCGGTCAGTTTGATGAGCCACAGGCTCCTGAAAGTCGCAGTCTCGATCCTGCCTATGCCGAGTTCGCAAGGCTGCTGTCAGTCCCCTTGAGTTAAGGAAGGGAAAATTGGCCAAAGTTTCTGCTCCTGATTGCTGCTCAGAAACCATTGCTAGTGGTGCGCATGTACAGGTGTCAGGTGAAGAGGGACTGAGCCCAGTTGCAATCACTCCCCCACACCTGCCCCTCCCATGGCCAGATGCTAAAACTCACTGTCAAGGCCCACGCATGATTAATGGTCAATTGGGCGAGGTATCAAAGGCCAAACATTGCGTGTGGAACCAGAGCAAGGCTGCTAACATTGCTGTCAGTCCCCTTGAGTTATGGTAGGGAAAATTGGCCAGAGTAAGAAGTCAAACCCACAGGAGAGAAGGGGAGGAGAGAAACTGTAAGGCAAGCTTAGTGAAAAACAAAGACTGTAACCTCAATCTCAAATTGTGCTTATAAATGGTATGAATCTTGTTTTTGTAGCTTATGGTGAACCTTTAGATCAGGTTGCAAGTCTGGTGACTCAGTAGACATGCCAGCATTTCTTATTGCTACAATTACAAATCAGCTGCAACTGACCAAGCACATTACAGTACATTGCAAAGTAAATGGGCTTGGTGTGCCCTGAATTACACCATTTCAAAACTTTTGTTTAAAAGCAATACTCAAATACAATTTTTCTTTCAATTCCAAGCAGCAGTATCTAGACAGAAAGCCAACCTATGTAAAAATGATTAATCTCAGGAACCCACAGTGACCCTTTCCTGTCATTTTAGGAACATAGTTGTACAGTTCTGTTCCTATATATAAGTCTTGTCATTCTGTCTTACTTTCTGTATGTCACTCATCAGAGTCAGGTCACGTGCCTTAAAACAAGCTTTAAGCTGCAAGTGCACAGCTAATTCTTTTTGTGTTCTCCTCCACCTCCCCCCCCCCCCACCCCCCCCCCCCCCCCCCCCCCCCCGATGAATATTGAACAATATCAGTCTCCTCTTCTATTTGATTCCTCTTCCATGACTCATACTATTCCCCGGTTAAGAGGATATGCAAAGTATCAGCTCCCAGCTCTTTGTTAATCTCGCTTAGTTATGAGACAATCGCCTTGCCCAAGATAGCTCACCACCAACTTCCTTCCTGTGAGCAAGTGCTGAACCTCTGCCGTACCTCTCTTGCTGACAGCACAACTGAGATTGGGAGCTCACTGTGTGGGGATGGTCTCACCAACGTGCCTTGTCTGTATGGCACCAGGACCTGGCAGTGTTACTTCAATGAGACCACTTATAAGGTGTCAGCATCAATTAAACATCTTAAAACAACTTTGGCCGTGAAGTCAATTTATCCTTTTAACTGACCAGTTTGTTGGTGTTGCCTTGTTTGCCAGTTTAAGGCTTTTTGGGGGTTCATTTAGGTCAAATCCTAAATTATTGCTCTTCAAAACTTTCAACATTGTGAATTTGAATCGGGCGGCCTAAGCTGGCTCAAAACTTCGCAATAGGCAGATACCACATGTGGAATTGAAGTCAGGAAAAAGCCCTTCAGCATGTGCCACACCACTCCCTGCAGAATTTAGCAACTTTAAACAACTATAGAAAGATTATCTTTCACAGTCCACTTTTTTGCCAACTTTGTAGACCATCTTCTTTTGTTTTGAATGAAGATATATAAATTGGCTGATTTGGGTGCTGATTCCAAAATGATGGTCCTGACAAGGTTGGGATAAGAGGCGAGTCAAGAAGATCAGTATTTGCTTTCAAAGTAATTGTTATCAGTTAAAAGAGACAGAGGGCGCAAAATTCGGATCCGTAGTGTCCGTATTTTTGGGTGCTACGGGTGGCGTTTGGGTGGCAAAATGGCGTCCGATGCGCGTGCGCACACTTGTGGGGCGAATTGCACCAGATGCCATATTGGTGAGGGCGTTAGCGCACAGTGAGCATGCACCGAAAGTATGCAGAGTATGCAGATCATGACATCAATCAGCGTGCAATGCTGATTTGACGTCAGCGCTGCCATTTGGAGCTCAAAGCTCCAGCTAACGCCGTTTCTTAACTTCGCACAGCTGAAGAAGCGTTCAGCAGCAGAAAGAACCCCCACCAGCTTAAAGGGATCATCACCTACTTACAGGTTAGTTGCTGATTGATTTCTACTGGCTGTTGCTGCAACTCTACAAGTGTTTGGCACTTTCTATAGTTGTTTAAAGTTGCTAGATTCTGTAGGGAGTGGTGTGGCACGTGCTGAAGGACCTTTTTCCTGACTTCAAGGCTTCTGCACAAATCACTCGCTGACAGACATGGGTGCACTAGTAGGAATTCCCCTTGGAATACAGCATGAGTTGGAGAATGAACAGAGGCCACGCAGAGCAGAACAAGCTCCTGGAAGAAGGAAGAGGAGGAGGGGGAGAAAGGCTCTCAACAGGAGGCCATGTCCACCCTAGGGTGTTCAGGGAGCAATTCTCCTACCTGAACCTCAGCGAGGAACAATGTGTGAGACGTCTGCACTTCAGTAAGGATGTCCTCACTGAAATCTGCCACCTGCTGCAGCCACAACTGCAACCTCAGAGCAGGGCAAGGATTGTTTTGCCTGTGAAGGTGACCGTGGTGATGAACTTTTATTTGTCGGGCTCCTTCCAGGCTGGAGCTGGAGATATTTGCACCATCTCGCAGTTTGCCGTCCACTGTTGTGTAAAGGAGGTCACTGAGGCTCTCTATTCAAAGAAAGTTGACTGCACTTCATTCTCTCTTGCCAGAGAGCAGCAGGAGGCGTGAGCACGAGGCTTCGTTAGGATTGCAGACATCCCCATGGTGCAGGCTGCCATTGACTGCAGCACGTCGCTTTGCGGGCGGTGCATGACAATTCTGCCATGTACCGGAACCAAAAGGGATTCCATTCCCCCAATGCCCAGCTGGTATTCAACCATAGGCAGCGAATCATGCAGGTCAATGCCCGATATCCTAGCAGCAGTCATGATGCCTTCATTCTGCGGCAGTCCGCTGTGCCAGCTGCATTTGAGCCACCACACCAAACCAAAGAATGGCTACTGGACAACAAGGGCTATCCGCTGACGACATGGCTGATGGCTCCGGTGCAAACATGGGCAGCACATAACGAGACCCATGCTGCCACACGGAATGTGATAGAGCAGACCATTGGTGTGCTGAAATAATGCTTCTGCTACCTGGACCGCCTGGAGGAGCCCTGCAATACTCGGTAGAGCGCGTGTCAAGATTCATGGTGGTCTGCTGCATGCTGCACAACCTCGCCATCATCAGGGCACAGCCTTGCAACCAGCTATATGGCGAGCAGCTGAGGAGGAGGAGGAGGAAGAAGAAGAGAGGATGCAACCTAGACAGCCCCTTTCTGGCCTGGCTGTCCGTGAAGAACAAATCTGAATGCGATACCAGTAAACGCAACCTGAATTCCCCATTCACCAACAGTCCCACACCTTTCCTTCCCTCTGTTACTGACCATCACAAAGCCAACACAAAATAAACATTCAAACCAAATTTATAAATTAAATCATGCAACATTGCATACAAAAGTCAACTAATCACCCTTGCGCATTCCCTTAGTGCCTCTCTTCTGTGTGCCTTTGCCTGTCCTTGTGCTCCTACGCAGTGCTACCCCAGTGGCTGCAGCATGACTGGTGGAAGGCTGCTGGCTTTCAGTGGAGGGCACTGCAGATGGCCTTGGAGGAATACCTCAAACAGCTCTGAGCCTAGAGGGCCCGGCAGCGGGACTTCCCAACCTCAGCCTGGGCAGCAGCAGTCTGGGCTGACTGGCTGACAGGCAAAAGCAAGGGCACTGGCGGAGTGGCAGGGTGGGAGGACAAATGCTGTCATCCTGAGAGAGGACAGCAGGTTCGTGAACCACAGAGCCACAGCCACTCCTCTGGGGCGGCGCCTCAGCAATCCTAGTAATCTGTTGGAGGACAGATTGCTGGACTGCTGTGACACCCTGCAAGCCCCTTCGAACATTGCAATCCAGAGCCATGATGGCAGCAGTCTGAGCTTCCACTGCAGCACTCAGACGTTGGGTGGCTGCTGCTTGTGCTGCAATGGAAGCTGAGACATCGGCCATCAGACGCTGCATCATGTTTGGGTCCACAAGTGTTCTGATGGAGTTGGCCACCACTTCCATGCTGGAAAGGATGGGCTCCAAACTCTGCGCAAACTGTGCCAAGTTGATGCCGGACTCCTCCATGTTCCTTGACATTGCACGCAGGCTTTCTGGCAGACTTCCCAATGCGCCAAGCATTCATTGTGCATACCCATCAGCATTCTTCTGTAGCCCACCCCATCGAAGTCCTCACCTGAGTCCTGTGAAGCGGAACTCGTGTGCGACCTCGCCCTCCGGCGAGCTGGCACCTGTGCTATCCTTGCCCCCTGCCCTGGCTGCAAGCCACTTGTGCCTGATGTCTCACCACATGCATTAGGGGTGCGATAGCATAGTGGTTATTTTACTGGACAAGTATTCCAGAGACCTGGAAAAATGATCGGGTGACATGAGTTCAAATCCCATCATGGCAGCTGGGGAATTTAAATTCAATTAAAATCTGGAATAAAAAGCCATGAAGCTACCGGACTGTCGTAAAAACCCATCAGGTTCACTAATGTCCTTTAGGGAAGAAAATCCACCGTCCTTACCCAGTCCGGCCTTTATGTGACTCCAGATCCACAATGTGGTTGACTCTTACCTGCCCTCTGAAATGGTTTAGCAAGCCACTCAGTTGTATTCAAGAAGGCGGCTCACCACCACCTTCTCGAGGGCAATTAGGGATGGGCAATAAATGCTGGCCTTGCCGGTGACGTCCACATCCCATGAATAAATAAAAAAAGATCCTGCCTCTATCTTATCCTCTAAATTATGCGGAGTGTCAATATCTGAGCTGGTGGCTGTGAGTGTGAAATTGGGTGACGGTGTGTCTTCATCTTCACTGTCTTCCTGCTCTTTCACCACTGCCTGGCCAGGTTGCAGTTCTTGGCTTTCTTAAAAAACCCTCACTGTGTCAAAAGACCTGTCCCCGTCACAAACTGACAGAGATCAGAGGGATTTTTACAATGGTCTTTCAAAATACCCAGATAAACTGATGAATCGCTTATTGTTTAGTGTCTGGGAGAAGCAACTCCCAGTTAGCAAATTAATCATCTTTCATCTGGGCACCTCCTTTTAAAAACATGTGAGAACACACATGGTTTTTAAAGACCCAACATTAATAGTCACTCTATTTCAAATGTCTTTCTTTGTGCGGAAAATCTGAAAGTTTGACAAAACTAAATTATGGATATTTAAAGAGCTCCTCTGTTTTATTTACCAACACAGACTAGTTGGGCCGAATAGCCTGTTTCTGTGCTGTATATTCTATGTAATTCTATGCTGTATATTCTATGTAACTTTACAAATTACTGAAGTGGACAAGCTGATGTGATGATAGCCAAGTGGGCAGTGTCCTCGGCCCAACCATCATCAGCTGCTTCAACTGTAAGGTTTCCAAAATTTGCAGATCCCCAAAACCTAAGGAAAAAGGACTTTGGAACTACCCCAGAGTGATAAAAAATGCATTTGGGCCTAACATAAGGAATTTAAGACCAAAAACCAAGTTTTGGCATTTTAAAAGACATGTCTGGACCTGTAAGGGAGAAAAGGCTGCACAGGAGGTAGGGTCGACCTCTGTAATAGCGGATTTTGGGTATTGCAGTTAAATTGCATTGTCTGGGGAATCGGGATGACCTCATTCAAGCCCCAGCAAGCATTAACATTTTGACAATAGACCCTAGGAGAAGACAGTCTCATCCCATCAAAAACCAATCAGCCAAGAAGATTGACAAGATGCAAACCATCCCAAAAAAAAAACATTTGACACTTACAGAACCCATTAAAGACATGCATAAAGATAGGAGTCCTAGGCCCAGCAAGAAACCCAAAACATGAGGACAATGCAAACTCCGATTAAACAACAGATCGACAGGATGGAGCTATCCGGAAACCACTTCACACATTTACAAAACCAGTTAACACGCTAGTAAAGTCGTTACTGTTAACGAGGTCTTACAATGACCGGGATTTGATTTGGTTTTGACAAGGCCACTTCAATTTAGTATAATTGAAGGCCCATCAAACAGTTACAGTTCAAGTTCAACAGAAGGCAGTTCTGCAGTTTTCGAATTCGAATTGAAAGCCTGTGTTGAACAGAAGTCAGGGCTGCAGTTACAGAAGCAGGCAGAAGGCAGTTTCCACAGTTCTGCAAGAAGGCAGTTCCACAGCTCGGAAGAAGACAGTTTAAACAGAGGCAGAGTTACAGCAAGAAGTTCAACAAAGAAGGCCAACAACTTCACAAGCAGAACAACACGCAAGAAGAAACCAGAGCGACTGCCTCAGTAACCATCGGACACCTCGCGGCAACGAGGGCCTTACGAAACCTTTTACTCAAAAGACTCTAAACCCTAACTCTCAACTGTCAAGGATTCGTTTGGTGAGCATTATCCCTGGTTCTCCAGAGTCCAACCTAGCTAGTGAAGTGGGATTGGGAGGGGTGAAGTATTCTTCTAAGGTTATTTCCCTCGCTTGTACCAATGTTTTCCCCAACCTGTGTTTAAACATCAAGAGTGTTTTAAGTTTGTTACCTTTTTCTTGTTAATAAAGTCAAAATTCTTTCATCAAAACCTGTTGTCTACTGCATCTTTGTTCACAACCCCTAAATAAGTCCAAGGTCTAGAACCAGGGGCGTGGGAGCGATTCGAACCGCTCACTGAGTCAGAAGTGAGGCTGACCCCTACCATACCACCCCCTACACAACAATAACCTTCCCTCCATCAAGTGGGGATGTTCGCTGATGATTGCACAGTGTTCAGTTCCATTTGCAACTCCTCAGATAATGAAGCAGTCCGTGCCCACATGCAGCAAGACCTGGAGAACCTTCAGGCTTGGGCTGATAAGTGACAAGTAACATTTGTGCCACACAAGTGCCAGGCAATGATGATCTCCAACAAGAGGAAGTCTAACCACCTCCCCTTGACATTCAATGGCATTACCATCATCGAATCCCCCACCATCAATATCCTGGGGGTCACCATTAACCAGAAACTTAACTGGACCAGCCACATAAATACTGTGGCTACAAGAGCAGGTCAGAGGCTGGGTATTCTGCGGCGAGTGTCTCACCTCCTGACTCCCCAAAGCTTTTCCACCATCTACAAGGCACAAGTCAGGCGTGTGATGGAATACTCTCCACTTGCCTGGATGAGTGCAGCTCCAACAACACTCAAGAAGCTCGACACCATCCAGGACAAAGCAATAATAATACATAATGCCCTGGCATGTTAAAACATTTCAAGAGTGGTCCAGACAGAGTAGATAGAGAGAAACTGTTCCCATTGGTAGAAGGGCCGAGAACCAGAGAACGCAGATTTAAGATGATTGACGGAAGAACCAAAGGCGACATGAGGGAAAACTTTTTTATGCAGCTTGTGGTTATGATCTGGAATGCACTGCCTGAAAGGGTGGTGGAGGCAGACCCAATCGTGGCTTTCAAAAGGGAATTGGATAAGTACCTGAGGGGATAAAATTTGCAGGGCTACGGGGAAAGGGCGGGGGAGTGGGACTAGCTGAAGTGCTCTTGCAGAGAGCTGGCACAGGCGCGACGGGCCGAATGACCTCTTTCTGTGCTGTAACCATTCTATGATTCTATGATTCTAAAGTGTTTAACACAATAAATTACTTTGAAATACAGGGACTATTGTTATATAGGAAAATAATTATGCAGGTATTAGATGCAAGGTTGTGCCTATAATCCCCTATGCCCATTCTCAGCTCTGCTGCAGTGTCAAGGTCCTGAGCAGATTCCAAGTGTTTTTCCACAGTGAGGGAGGGAAAGACATTTGCCTGGGCTAGCCTCAGGTTTCAGAGTGGTATTGGAAGAGGTCTGAGGAGTAATTACCCCCTCCCTCACCCCCCACCCTCCCCATGAATGGTGTACGGCACAAGGGGGTCATTAGCAGAAGTAGCAATTCTGAGCCATCTATGCCTACGGTTTCAGAGCAGAAGTGCTTCCAGCTCCTCCATGTGCACTTGTCAGTACACGAGTGAGTTCAGGAGGCATGTCTATGTGGGAAATTGGCTTTAATACTGTCACTGTTTGATGCTGCGATTTATGATGGGAAATCATAACTGGGCCTGTGTCCCATCCCTTAATTATTAGTTTCTATTCCTACCAGTCATTAAGGCTAACTGGAAAGTGTGAAATTAAGAAATATGTTGTTTTTTTAATACAAGTTATTTGAAATTATTACACTTGCATTGATGCACAGATGGATGGACAGGTGTGGTTTTATAGTCATTCCTTTCAATATGACTAAAAAGCAGTTGTGTCATTGAGCACCAAAAAGCTATCATAGGGAAGGAAATAATTATTGACTTGCATTAAACGAGCTCTCCTTAGGCACTGGAATTCTAATTCTAATTGCGGACTGCCAAATTGATGACCTTGAAGAGAAACACAGCAAATACATCTTGTCTAATGCCACAGAACTCAATGATGTGGACATGGCATAATCACAAATTTAGGGATTTATGTTCACGACCATGGATAAGCATGTGGTAAACGATAGATGATCATTGAGAAAGACCTGAAATCTGGTTGTCTCTCCATCCTCTCAGCTGGGGATTGATCCTTCATCAGTGTTTTCAATGAGCAGGGAACATAAAGTGAGAGAGAAATATTAATTGAAAAAAATGTGGAAAGATTTATAAAAGAAAATCTAAAATTGTTAGGCTGACTTACATGCCTTGCCGGAGAACTCATATGTGACATAATCATAGATCATAGATCAGTCAACAGTTAGTGCTTCATTCAATGGCCAGCAACACAGAAACAAAGAAATGAACTGGTGAATGGATCATCTATCAGGATTACATAATTCAATTGAAAACAAAAACATCAGTGATTAGTATTACCTTGAAAATATTGGTATGGAAAATGTTACTGATGAGTTAGTTGGGAATAGAAATATATTGACCAACACAGAAAAGCAAAAATACCAAAATGTGCAATGTAAACAAAGCACAAGTCAGGTTGATGGCACGTAACAGAGGTGACTGATACAGTCGCTGTCACAAGCATTGCCTGAAGCCACTCAATGCTATTTTCTCTGAGTCAGTGTTAATCAGTATCTTCCATGCAACTAAATATATTGTTCAATGCCGCATCTACAAACTAATGCCCCAATTATACAGCATGTGTGTTGTTGGTGCAGCACAATATCAAATGGCCGCATAAAATTACCAATTTATCAGAAATTGTCATTTCAGGTTGGTCAATCTGGAAGAGAATCCAAACAAACCCGACAGCTTAACTGCAGCTGGAATGTAATGGGCCTTTAAATTTTAATATTCATCTCCAAAGAGATCCAGGGGCATCCATTTAACTACCTTTAAATGTCTAGTGGTAGAAAGCAGCTGACTATAACTGGGAGTTGGAGACCAGTGAGCAAACTCCGACACACATGTTTACGTACACACTGAACTCTACCTTTCCCAATATGAGCAGGCAAAATAACATTGCTTGATGTAGTCTGAATGAGGTATGATAAATACTGGGAGCTGGGTTGCCAAATGACTAACTCATTTAATAATACAGGGTATATTTTTTGGTTTGGTTTTCAGATTGAGTTTTGTTCTCATCAGGTGAGGGGTAAAGAAATGGAACTGATTTCGTTCAGAGTTAGCTTCACGAATTTGTGGATTAGAAATAAAAAGTATGACACAATAAAAGGCCATTCAGCCCATCAAGCACCCTTTTGTGAAATACCCCATCTGCTTATTCTCCTGAAGGAAAGTTCTGCATAAATTCTTCCTGATCCCCAAAGGTAATTAAGCAAAACTACTCTACACATCTACACGATTGAAAGCTGGATGACCATCCACCACAAAAGACACTTTTGCTCCCACCCTAACCTGGCACAGCAGTACAACAACCATCATAACATGTGGAAGACCTGATGATCTTAATCTATACTTATCCCTATAGCCTTCAATCCAATCCATGATCATATTTTTATTCAGCTATTTTTGAAGGAGTCAAGTGGCACCAGCAGTACTTGTTTTATCTGGAAGTTTGTTCTACATATCTACTACTATGTGGGAAACAGAACCTTCAAGTCCCACTAGAGGTTCGTGGACTTCGTACTTGTGTCCTGTACAGTCATGCAGACAGTTTACTTACATTTATATCATCTATGCTTCTTAGTATTTTAAAGACTTGGACCATGTCCTTCCACAATCTTTTTTTCTACTTCTATGGGTCTCTTCTCATAGTTAAGAACCCCAAGTTCTTGTGCATAAAATTGCCAATTTACCAGCCTTGGCCTTAAGCTCTGGAATTCACTCCTTAAACCTCTCCACCTCTCTACTTCTCTTTCCTCCTTTAAGGCGCCCATAGCTAAGAACCCCATAGCTAAGAACTCCAAGGTTATGGGCCCTGACAACATCCCAGCTGTCGTGCTGAAGACATGTGCTCCAGAATTAGCCGTACCTCTAGCCAACCTGTTCCAATACAGCTACAACACTGGCATCTACCCGACAATGTGGGAAACTGCCCGGGTATGTCCTGTCCACAAAAAGCAGGACAAATCCAATCTGGCCAATTATCGCCCCAGCAGCCTACTCTCAATCATCAGCACAGTGATGGAAGGTGTCGTCGACAGTGCTATCAAGTGGCACTTACTCAACAATAACCTGCTCACTGATGCTCAGTTTGGGTTCCGCCAGGACCACTCGGCTCCAGACCTCATTACAGCCTTGGTCCAAACATGGACAAAAGAGCTGAATTCTGAGGTAAGGTAAGAGTGACTGCCCTTGACATCAAGGGAGCATTTGATTAAGTGTGGCATCAAGAAGCCTCAGTAAAATTGAAGTCAATAGGAATCAAGGGGAAAACTCTCCACTAGCTGGAGTCATACCTAACACAAAGGAAGATGGTTGTGGTTGTTGGAGGCCAATCATCTCACCCCAGGACATCGCTGCAGAGGTTCCTCAGGGCAGTGTCCTAGGCCCAACAATCTTCAGCTGCTTCATCAATGACCTTCCCTCCATCATAAGGTCAGAAGTGGGAATGTTCGCTGATGATTGCAGTGTTCAGTTCCATTCGTAACTCCTCAGATAATGAAGCAGTCCATGCCCGCATGCAGCAAGACCTGGACGGCATTCAGGCTTGGGCTGATAAGTGGCAAGCAGCATTCGCGCCACACAAGTGCCAGGCAATGACTATCTCCAACAAGAGATAGTCTAATCACCGCCTCTTGACATTCAATGGCATTACCATGGGCAATAAATGCTGGCCTTGCCAGTGATGCCCACATCCCAGGAACAAATCAAAAAAAAGTTGTGGAACGATAGTGTTGTGGTTATGTTACTGGACTAGTAATCCAGAGGCTAGGACTAATAATCTAGAGAACATGCATTCAAATCCTACCTTGAGAATTTGAATTCAGTTAAAAAAAATCTGAAAATAAAAAGCTGGTATCAGTAAAAAGTAACAATGAACCCAATTGGTTCACTAACCTGGTCTGACCTATAATGTGACTCCAGTCCCACAGCAACGTGGTTGACCCTTAACTGGCCTCTAGCATGCCACTTCAGTTGTACCAAACCGCTACCCAGTGGTTGAAGAAGACGGCCCACGACCACCTTTTAAGGGCAACTGGGGATGGGCAACAAATGCCGACCTTGCCAGCAGCGCCCACATACCGAGAATAGATTTTTTTTTAAATCATCTTCGTTACTCTTCTCCATGCTCTCTCCAATTGATCAATGAATCTTTGAAGCTCTGATGTTCATTATTGCACAACATGTTTTACGTGTGGTCTCACAAGTAATCGGTGCAATTTTAAATAACTTAGACTTATGTTCAAAAGTGCTCAAGTCAGGTTTAGCACAAGCTCCAACACTGTAATGCCAACTTATGGCCTGAGTTCACTTAAGACCTTCATGTTGTGCAATAATGAACATCAGAGCTTCAAAGATTCATTGATCAATTGGAGAGGGCTGAGTGCGAGTCAGCAGAGAGCGCTGAGTTTGGGTAAGTGTGAGAGTTCTTTAATTGTTAGTTCTCTTTAAATCATTCTTGATAAGAGTACTGAAGCAGTTTAAGTGAAGGGGAAAAGTTAAATATTTGGGATTCTGTTGGTTTAAGAAGAGTAAAACAAGGTTACACTGCAGTAGGAGTAAATTGGCACAGCAGGCAGTGGAAACCAGTTTTCTAATCAATCAGCAGGGGTGACTCATTTGGCTGTAAACAAACAAACAGTATAAAAAGACCAATGCTAGTGCGAGTCAGCAGAGAGTGCTGAGTTTGGGTAAGTGTGAGTTCGGGTGAGTGGGGTGCTCTTTTCAAACTTTAACTCTGTGGGTTGTAGTTAATAAGGCCTTTCTGGTGCAGAGTGACTGTTGGTAAACCATTTAACTGGTGTAATTTAGAGGGATTGATTTAATTTAAATCCAGTTAATTAGAGGGGATACTAGCATCTATAATCGGGCAGAGAGTGTCCATAGCTAACAATTTTTTTTTTAAATTAATTACAAAGACTGGAGCAGGTGATGTGTTACTGTTGTGAGATGTGGGAGCCGGTGGACCCCATTGAGGCTCACGGTGATTACATCTGTGACAAGTGTCTGCTGCTACAGAAACTCCAGCTCCGTGTTGATGAGCTGGAGTCTGAGCTTCAGACACTGCGACGCATCAGGGAGGGGGAGAAGTACCTGGACTCTGTGTTTCAGGAGGTGGTCACACCTATGAAGTTCATTAATTCAGATGTAGCCCATGGTCAGGGACAGGACGGTGTGACTACGAGTGAGGCAGGTACGGGGATCCAGGAGGTAGTGTTGGAGGAGCCGCAGCCCTTGCTCTTGTCCAACAGGTTCGAGGTTCTTACTCCCTGTGGGGACAGGAGCAGGGACTGCAGGGAGGATGAGCAACCTGGCCACAGCACCGTGGAACGGGGGGCCATTCAAGAGGGGGGAGTAAATAGAAATGTTGTAGTGGTAGGGGATAGTATTATTAGGGGGATAGATAGAGTTCTCTGCAGCCGAGAGCGAGAGTCCCGTAGGCTGTGTTGCCTGCCCGGTGCCAGGGTTAAGGACATCTCCTCTGTGCTGGAAAGAAACTTGCAGTGGGAGGGGGTGAATCCAGTTGTCGTGGTCCATGTTGGTACAAACAACGTAGATAGGACAAGGAAGCCGGTTCTGTTAAAGGAGTATGAGCAGCTAGGGGGCAAATTAAAAAACAGAACCTCAAGGGTAATAATCTCTGGATTATTACCTGAGCCACGAGCGAATTTGGCTAGGACAAATAAAATTAGAGAGTTAAATGAGTGGCTCAAAGACTGGTGTGGGAGAAATGGGTTTTGCTTCCTGGGACACTGGCACCAGTACTGGGGCAGGAGGGAGCTGTTCCGTTGGGATGGGCTTCACTTGGCCAGTGCTGGGACTAGAGTCCTGGCGGATCATATAACTAGGGCTGTAGAGAGGGCTTTAAACTAACTAGTGGGGGGGAGGTTCCTAGAGAGCAAATAATAAAAATGACAACAGAGAAGGTCATAGACTTAGGTAGCAGTGGGGAAATTAAAAAACAGATCCCACGGTCTCTGCTAAATCGATACAAGGAATGGCAAATCAAAATGAACCTGCAAAGTGCTGCTCAGTACCCAAAACTCCTTCACACAACATTGAATCTCTCCAGAAGTCTCTCCCTCTCTCTCTCAGAATGCGTAGTTCAAAAATGCCACCAACAATAAAAGACAGGAAGAGGCCCCCTTTAAATAGTGCCCCCCCCAGCCCCACAGCGATTGATAGCATTCCAGTCTTCTGGTCGTTGGAAGCGCCAGGCGGTAAGGCAGGGGGCGCCACTCAATTTCCGCTACGGGGCGCCCCAAGGGCGTTGCACCATGGAATGACGTCAGAATCTGCGCGCGCAGGTGGTCGCAGCGGTAAGTTTTAGCGCCGCCGCACAATCTCAAGTTAAGTTCTCGAGCGGCGCAAACATCGCTGCGCCCGGGCGTTAGCGGCTTTGCGCCCCATTAGCGCCCTCTTAAGGCGCTAACGGGTGGCGCAACCAAGTGAATTTTTACCCCAGAGTGTGTCAGGAAGGGGCAGAAGGTATGGAGTAAAAGGTAAAGTAATAAAAATGGCAAAAGCAGGAACTAAGTGTCACAAAACATATTTGAAAGTTCTCTATCTGAATGCACGTAGCATTCGTAACAAAATAGACGAGTTAATGGCACAAATAACTACATATGGGTATGATCTTGTGGCCATTACAGAAACATGGCTGCAGGGTGACAATGTCTGGGAATTAAACATACCAGGTTATTTAACGATCAGGAAGGACAGGCAGGAAGGAAGGGGAGGTGGGGTGGCTATGTTAATAAAGGAAGGAATCACTGTAATACAGAGAAATGATATTGGGTCAAAAGATCAGGATAATGAAACAGTTTGGGTGGAGATAAGGAATAATAAGGGGAAAAAAACACTAGTGGGCATAGTCTATAGGCCTCCGAACAGTTGCAACTCTGTTGGACGGAGTATCAATCAGGAAATAGTTGAGGCTTGTAATAAGGGAACATCTATAATTATGGGGGATTTTAACTATCATATTAATTGGACAAATCAAATTGGGCAGGGCTGCCTTGAGGATGAGTTCATTGAGTGTATTAGGGATGGGTTTCTTGAGCAGTATGTAACTGAACCGACCAGGGGGCAAGCAACCTTAGATCTGGTCCTGTGTAACGAGACAGGATTAATTAAAAATGTCCTAGTAAAGGATCCCCTTGGAATGAGTGACCATAACATGGTTGAATTCCATATTCAATTAGAGGGTGAGAAGGTTGGATCTCAAACAAGCGTGCTAAGCTTGAATAAAGGAGACTATGAAGGTATGCGAGCGGAATTGAGTAGAGTGGATTGGGAAAATAGATTAAAGGGTAAGACGATACATGATCAGTGGTGTACATTTAAGGAGTTATTTTACAACTTCCAAAAAATATATATTCCACTGAGAAGAAAAGGGTGTAAAAGAAAAGACAGTCATCCGTGGCTAAGTAAAGAAATTAAGGATAGTATTCGACTAAAAACAAGGACATATAAGGTAGCCAAATCTAGTGGGAGGATAGAGGATTGGGAAAACTTTAAAAGACAGCAAAAAATAACAAAAAGATTGATTAAGAAAGGGAAGATAGATTATGAAAGTAAATTAGCAAAAAATATAAAAACAGATAGTAAGAGTTTTTATAGTTATATAAAAAGAAAAAGGGTGGCTAAAGTAAATGTTGGTCCCTTAGAGGACGAGACCGGGAAATTAATGGTGGGAAATATGGAGATGGCAAATACACTGAATGAATATTTTGTATCAGTCTTTACAGTAGAGGACACTAAGAATATCCCAACACTGGACAAACAGGGGGCTATAGGGGGGGAGGAGCTAAACACGATCAAAATCACTAAGGAAGTGGTACTCGGTAAAATAATGGGACTCAAGGCGGATAAATCACCTGGACCTGATGGCTTACATCCTAGGGTCTTGAGGGAAGTGGCGGTAGGGATTGTGGATGCATTGGTAAAAATTTTCCAAAACTCCCTGGACTCAGCAAAGATCCCGGCAGACTGGAAAACTGCTAATGTAACACCCTTATTTAAAAAGGGCAGTAGACAGAAGGCTGGAAACTATAGACCGGTTAGCCTAACATCTGTGGTAGGTAAAATTTTGGAGTCCATTATTAAGGAGACAGTAACGGGACATTTGGATAATCATAATTTAATAGGACAAAGTCAGCATGGTTTTATGAAGGGGAAGTCATGTTTGACAAATTTACTGGAGTTCTTTGAGGAAGTAACATACAGGGTGGATAAAGGGGAACCAGTGGATGTGGTGAATTTAGACTTCCAAAAGGCATTTGACAAGGTGCCACACAAGATTATTGCTTAAGATAAAAAATCACGGGATTGGGGGTAATATTCTGGCATGGATAGAGGATTGGCTATCTAACAGAAGGCAGAGAGTTGGGATAAATGGTTCATTCTCAGACTGGCAATCAGTAACTAGTGGTGTTCCGCAGGGGTCAGTGCTGGGTCCCCAGCTCTTTACAATCTATATTAACGATTTGGAGGAGGGGACCGAGTGTAACATATCAAAGTTTGCAGATGATACTAAGATGGGAGGGAAAGTAGTGAGTGAGGAGGACATAAAAAATCTGCAAGGGGACATAGACAGGCTAAGTAAGTGGGCAGAGATTTGGCAGATGGAATACAATACTGGAAAGTGTGAGGTTATGCACTTTGGCAGGAAAGATAGTAGAGCAAGTTATTATCTTAATGGCAAGAAACTGGAAAGTACTGAAGTACAAAGGGATCTGGGGGTCCTGGTGCACGAAACTCAAAAGGTTAGTATGCAGGTGCAGCAAATGATTAAGAAGACCAATGGAATGTTGGCTTTCATTGCTAGGGGGATAGAATATAAAAATAGGGAGGTATTGCTTCAGTTGTACAAGGTATTGGTGAGACCGCACCTGGAATACTGCATACAGTTTTGGTGTCCATACTTAAGAAAAGACATACTTGCTCTCGAGTCAGTACAAAGAAGGTTCACTCGGTTAATCCCGGGGATGAGGGGATGGACATATGAGGAGAGGTTGGGTAGATTGGGACACTACTCATTGGAGTTCAGAAGAATGAGAGGCGATCTTATTGAAACATATAAGATTGTGAAGGGGTTGGATCGGGTGGATTCGGGGAGGATGTTCCCGATGATGGGTGAAACTAGAACTAGGGGGCATAGTCTTAGAATAAGGGGCTGCTCTTTCAAAACTGAGATGAGAAGGAACTACTTCACTCAGAGGGTGGTAGGTCCATGGAATATGCTGCCCCAAAAAGCTGTAGAAGCTACATCATTACATAAATTTAAAACAGAAATAGACAGTTTCCTAGAAGTAAAGGGAATTAAGGGTTATGGGGAGCGGGCAGGAATTTGGACATGAGTGTAGGTTCGGATCGGTCATGGCCCTGTGGGTAGCGTAGCGGGCCCAGGGGCCGTGTAGCCAGATCCTGCTCCTATTTAGTGTGTCCAATTCTGTTAGGTTCAGGAGATGGTTCTGTGATAGTAGATTGGCGGTTAGGATCAGATCAGCCATGATCTTATTGAATGGCGGAGCAGGCTCGAGGGGCCAATTGGCCTACTCCTGCTCCTATTTCTTATGTTCTTATGTTCTTATAACCAATTGATAAAGGAGGCTTTTTACCAATCAGATCCCACAGGGCAGTATTTGAACCAATGAAGCTGCCCAGCCCTCTTTGACTTAAAGATTAACATGGCTCACAACTGTCCTAAGGCAGCACCAAATGCTGAAAATAACAACTCTATTGTGTGTCAGAGTGGCTCAGTTTGCGGCCCTCTTACCTGAGTCAGAAGATTGTAGATCTAAGCCTCACTATGAATTTGAGAAAATAATCTAAGTCTGACGCTTCGTGGAACCATTCAGCCCATCATAAGAACATAAGAACATAAGAAATAAGAGCAGGAGTAGACCATACGGCCCCTCGAACCTGCTCCACCATTCAATAAGATCATGGCTGATCATCGACCTCAACTCCACTTTCCCGCCCGATCTCCATATCCCTTGATTCCCCTAGAGTCCAAAAATCTATCTATCTCAGCCTCGAATATACTCAAAGACTCAGCATCCACAGCCCTCTGGGGCAGAGAATTCCAAAGATTCACAATCCTCTGAGTGAAGAAATTCCTCCTCATCTCAGTCTTAAATGGCCTACCCCTTATCCTGAGATTATGTTCCCTAGTTCTAGACACTCCAGCCAGGGGAAACAACCTCTCAGCATTTACCCTGTCAATCCCCTTCAATGAGATCACCTCTCATTCTTCTAAACTCCAGAGAGTATAGGCCCATTCTACACAATCTCTCATCATAGGACAGCCCTCTCATCCCAGGAATCAATCGAGTGAACCTTCGTTGCACCGCCTCCAAGGCAAGTATATCCTTCCTTAGGTAAGGAGACCAAAACTGTGTGTGCACAGTACTCCAGGTGTGGTCTCACCAAGGCCCTGTACAATTGTAGCAAGACTTCCTTACTCTTATACTCCAACCCCCTTGCAATAAAGGTCAACAGGCCATTTGCCTTCCTTATTGCTTGCTGTACCTGCATGCTAGCTTTCCGTGTTTCTTGCACGAGGACACCCAAATCTCTCTGAACACCAACATTTGAAAGTTTCTCAGCATTTAAAAAATATTCTGTTTTTCTATTCTTCCTACCAAAGTGAAATACCTGTGCTGCACAAAGGATGTGAATTGTTAGAGGCCCTGTCTGCCTATTCAGGTAGCTGCAAAGAATACCACAACACTATTCTAACAAGAGCAGGAAGTCCTTTTGATGTCCTGGCCAACAATCCTCCCTCAAATAACATCACCAAAAACAGATTAACTGGTTACTTATTTCTTTGCTGTGTGAGGGACCTTACTGTGTGTAAATTGGTTGCTGCATTTACTAACAGTGACTGCATTTCAAAAGTAATCCGTTGGTTGCAATGTGCTTTGGGATGTCCTGAAGGCATGATAAAGGTGCTACATAAATGCAGTTCTTTTTTTCGTGTGTACTAATACATAGCAAGCCACGAAAAATGAGCCTTTAGCAAACAGCAACCACTAGTCCTTACAGATTAACAGGAATATACATTTGGCAGCACACGGTATTAAAATGTTAGGGAGAGGGACACAGGGAAATGTTCACAGTGTTCATTTGTTTCCAATTGCAGGAGAAGCTGGCATTCCATTCTAAAGTTGGCATTTATCCACACCAGATTATTCAAGGATAGCAGTTTTCATTACTTTCTTGTTCCACAACATTCTAATCAAGTGAAGGGAACCTATTCTTTGCTGTTGTATGGTGACTTGAACTCCTAAGTGGATAGCAGACCCCATGCACTTCTTGTGAAATATCCAGCACATAATGGATACAAGAAAGAAAGACTTGCATTTATATAGCGCCTTTCGCGACCTCAAGACGTCCCAAAATGCTTTACAGCCAATGAAGTACTTTTGAAGTGTAGTCACTGTTGTGATGCAGGAAACACGGCAGCCAATTTGCACACAGCAGGCTCCCACAAACAGCAATGTGCAAATGACCAGATAATCTGTTTTTTTTTTAGTGATGTTGATTGAGGGATAAATATTGGCCAGGACATCAGGGAGAGCACCCCAGCTCTTCTTCGAAATAGTGCCATGTGATCTTTTACATCCACCTGAGAGAGCAGACAGGGCCTCGGTTTAACATCTCATCCGAAAGACGGCACCTCCGACAGTGCAGCACTCCCTCAGTATTGCCCTGGAGTGTCAGCTTAGATTTTTGTGCTCAAGTCTCTGGAGTGGGACTATGAACCCACAACCTTCTGACTCAGAGGCAAGCGTGCTACCAACTGAGCCACGGCTGACACAATCGAAAAGTTTGTTCACGTCTGGTATTGTATGACTCATATATGTCTCAATTTGAACTGCTGCATTTGTACAGAACTCACGAGGAAAAGCTGATGATTTACTCAGATCTGATATTGTATGGATAGTTCTGCCTCAGTGTCAACTCCTGTACACGTATGTTTTAAAATTACCAAGCTGGATCTCCAATATAGTACAGCAAGAACAACACTGCTTTGGTGATGGAGGATGACCATTATTTTTTTAACATTTCATTATTACAGATCTATGCAAATGGTATTGTTTCCCATGCAATGGTGTCTGTTTCTTGTACAAATGTAGCGCCAGTCCCATATGATACATATATATCATCAGCTTTTGAAGAATAAGCACAAAACATGTAAAATTCCCATTATAGGTTACTGGGTTCTAATATAGAGCTGGCACTTACCTCAGTTCCAGTTGTGTTCTCTTTCAATGTGAGTGGGAGCACTGTTGATTCTTTTATTAAAGAAAAATTACAGAAAATTATAATTATTTTTATCGTCTACTTGTTTTTTTCTTCTGGGCTTTATGTTCTTATGAATAAGTGCTGATAGCAATTTATGGGGAGGGAACTATTGCTTAGAAGATATCAGTGGCAGTGTGAATGCACAATAAATTCCCTGATTAACCATGAAACCGACCAGCACAAAGAAGCCACAAGAAGGCTTGGTGAGCGATATAAGGATTTTGCAATTTGGGTTCATAGAATCATAGAAGATAGGAGCAGGAGTAGGCCATTCGGCCCCTCTAGCCTGCTCCGCCATTCAATGCGATCATGGCTGATCATCCAAATTCAGTACCCTGTCCCTGCTTTCTCCCCATATCCCTTGATCCCTTTAGCCTTAAGAAATATATCCAACTCCTTCTTGAATCTATTTAATGAATTGGCCTCTACTGCCTTCTGTGGCAGAGAATTCCACAGGTTCACCACTCTCTGGGTGAAGAAATTCCTCCTCATTTCTGTCCTAAATGGCTTACCCCTTATCCTTAGACTGTGACCCCTGGTTCTGGACTCCCCGACCATCGGGAACATCCTTCCTGCATCTAGTTTGTCCTGTCCTGTCAGAATTTTATAAGTTTCAATGAGATCCCCTCTCATTCTTCTAAACTCCAGCGAGTATAAGCCCAATCGACCCAATCTCTCTTCATACGTCATTCCTGCCATCCCAGGTATCAGCCTTGTGAATCTTCGCTGAACTCCTTCCATGGCAAGAACATCCTTCCTCAGATAAGGCGACCAAAACTGCACACAGTACTCAAGGTGTGGTCTCACCAAGGCCCTGTACAACTGCAGCAAGACATCCTTGTTCCTGTACTCAAACCCTCTCGCTATGAAGGCCAACATACCATTTGCCTTCTTAACCGCCTGCTGCACCTGCATGCTTACCTTCAGCGACTGGTGCACAAGGACACCCAGGTCTCGTTGCACTTCCCCTTCTCCCAATCTATTGCCATTCAGATAATAATCTGCCTTTCTGTTTTTGACACCAAAGTGGATAACCTCGCATTTATCCACGTTATATTGCATCTGCCACGCTTCTGCCCAGTCACCCAACCTGTCCAAATCATCCTGGAGTTTCTCGGCATCCTCCTCGCAGCACACACGCCCACCCAGTTTTGTGTCGTCTGCAAACTTGGAGATATTACATCTAGTTCCCTTGTCTAGATCATTAATATATATTGTGAATAGCTGGGGTCCAAATACCGATCCCTGCGGTACCCCACTAGTCACTGCCTGCCACTCGGAAAAAGACCCGTTTATTGCAACTCTTTGCTTTCTGTCTGCCAACCAGTTTCTTCCGAAATGCTTGTAATAGGCTAATAATGATGTGACCTAAACCCATTAACCTTCCTGATCAACCGGAAGCAAGTTGATTGTGCAAAGGCATGTTGGCTGAGAGAAGAGGCTACACATGATCCTGATGTGGCATTATAAGCAAAGGTAACGGGGGGCAGCATGTTGAAATAACAGCCAAAAAAGACCTCTAAAGGTTGAGACAGCAGTCACAAAGGAAGAACATGCTTTGCAAAGTAAGAGTGAGTCTGCTGAAGAATGTTAAAGGTCCATGTAAATGTATTTAAATAGATTCCCTTAACTACTAGTTAATACAAAAGACACCCAAGATAATGTAAGTACCCAGGGTATGGTTTAGGGAGGTATGGAAAAGGAACATGGGGGAATTTTCACTTTTACCACAGGCTACCCGATTCACAGCCCCTGGATTTACACACTGCCCAATTTACCCCCCCCCTGATTTACCTCCCCCCCCCCCCCAGATTTACACCCCCCAATTTACAACCACCTGACTACACCCCCCCAAATTACACCTCCCCGAATAACACCCCAGCCCGATTTACACCCCCCGATTTACACCCCCAATTTACACCCCCGATTTATACCCCTCCAATTTACCCCCCCTGATTTACCCCCACAATTTACCCCCTCCGATTTACACTCCTCAATTTAAACCCCCCTGATTTAACCGCCCCCCCCCCATTTACACCCAGCCCGATTTACACCTACCACCGCCCCCCCCCCCCAACCCGATCTTCGCTTCCACTGAAGTAAATTTTGCACTCGGGTGTAAAAATGAAAATTCACCCCACAGACTGACAGCTGGAGCAGTGGCTGAATACGTGAAACAGATTTGGTGACTCAGTACACATTACACTTGGGAAAAGAATGATGGCCTCACATTGACCTATTTTTGTGGAAATATGGTCATTCTCCCTTTATTGAAAAAAACCATGGAAAATCCCAAATTTCTTCAATCTCCTCTGCTACTCTGTCATTATTTGTTTTGTGGGAAAGCCAAAAAGGGTTATAGGTGCAACCAGAATGAAGATAGTGTCAAAGTGATGTAACCAGACTCAGGCACGTCACGAGTAACCCAAATCTCAACTTCCTTATATTACTCAACAAGCTGACTTGGGGTGTCATTGTACTGATCAATTTTTAAATCAATGGCCTTGATTTTAACTCCCCCCCGCCTGGCAGCTACCAGGCAGGGTGGGGGAGTTAAAGTGCAGCGACTTCCCCACTCCTTTCCCGCTCCGATCTGGCGGACTCCAATTTTAAACTGCAGGCGGCAAGGACACCTGCCCTAAACTTGGGGCGAGGAGTGTGGGGGGTCCTCTTTCAATGTGCAGGTCAGGCTCCGATGAGGGCCTCGGGGCTCAATCTGCCATTTCAACCTGAGGCCTAAGCGGGGGAGCAGTGCGGGCTTCACCGTCAGACAAAGCAGCGCTAGCAGAAGCCCAGCGAGGTGAGTTTTAAATATTGTTTTTAGTTTCCTTATGGACCAGGAGTGCTCCAAATTTTCCCACTGCCATGAAATCTGCCTGAAGACAAACTGCAACATAAAAATCATAGTTCCACTTTGTGTGCCTGTGCTAACTTTAATTGAAAGGAAAGTGACTGTGCTAGAAAGACTCTGAATTTATCATTCTTCTATCCATTGGGCGTGTGACCAAAGAATGTGCAGGGAGGTGGTAGTACCAGGTAACTGCTGCTGTAGTTGGAAAAAGTATTTTAGTACAAAATTGCGAAAACCTGCTTTGGGGCTTTGCACTCTCAAGCATGGTGATATAATTTTAGACACTGATGTTGGAAGTGTTTTGTATAATTAAACATATATATGAATAGCTATCTAAACTTTAGATGGAATGTTCACCATTTAGCTACAATATATTTTCCAGAGTTTAAACAAGTGGTTTTAGAGGTCAATGTATCATAAGGAAGTAGAAGTGGGCGGATATAACTTTCAGAGCTCGGAGCATACAGCCCCTTAACTCTTCTGATTGGTTCCTCATTACTTTAGCAGTGAAACTAGCCTGAAATAGCATTCAGCAGCTTGTGCTACGACAATATTTGCAGATTCTCTTTGGGCTGAAAGCATTTTATAATCCTGTAAAATGCAATGTTAAAAATTAATTATCATAAAAGCATGCTTCAAGAAAGAACGTCAGAATAAGCAATATTTGTTGAAGATCGCATGGAAGATACCGGAAAAGTCAGGTAAATCACATAGCTGGACTAAAAAAAAAACAAATTTTATTTAGTAAGATGACTAATATAATTGTTTGATCTTGGTTATTGATGGTTATATATTAAAACAGCTAATAACAGGAACTAATAAAATGGGAACTTATGTCTTGTTATTTGGAAAGTACTAATGGGAAAATGAGACACCATCTATGAAAAGAAAACTATTTTATTATTTTTTAAACGTCCTGTCTACCTAAACTGTTAGTTACCTGGAAAGCTGTTTTTGCTTCCCAATAACCTTTGCCTCTAACAGTGGTTACAGCAACATTGCTTCTGGTTATAGTTTTACAAGATAATGGGGTAGATTGTCAATATGCTGCCCGGGGTGAAAGTGCCATTGGGGATTAACCACCATTGATAAAAACTTCCCGATTTTAATTTCCATTGAAAAATATTTATCAGAGTATAGGGTAGAAAAATGTTAAGTAATGATTAGATTGTGGAGATCAATAATGCAAAAAAAAAATACAGTTATACAAACTGTGCAAGAATGATCTACGGTCCAGTGCTACAGACTGACAATGTGCTGTGCCACAGAATACATTCGATCTCTTGCTTGAGTCCCTGATCTCACTGCACTGTTGGGGAAAACACAAGCAGAGGCCATTGCCCTGCCACAAATGGAAGGGAAAAAAATGAGGAAACCAATCACCACCATGTTGCTTTGGCGTTCATCTCGAAGCTCGCTAACAATCCATTCTCACTTCAGCAAGCAAAGTGGAAGTGAATTGCTCCCAAGTCGCTTCAGCTGATTTGTACTGACAGCTCCAGAGCCTGAACTTAGTTCGGTGGTTTGAAGATAGTTGACACTATGCTCAGTGCATCTGTGCAATATGGTGTCATGACGCCTGACACAAAACTGCATTATTTATTTTAGAGCCATTTAAAAATATCTTTACCATTACCCCTGGGAGGGACAACCAATTGGCGTAATTTAGATATCATTTAAATTTTTTTCCTCTCTGCTCAACTTTGCCTTTTGTAACCTGAACTGCTGAAAACCTCATTTAACTATGTTCTGTGATCTGCAGTTCAGATCTCGAACCACCATGTGCTGGGAGATCATGCTGACTGGATATGCTGACTGTTTCAATCTGATGTCACCATCTTTAGCATCACAGCAAAGCAGGGACTGCTTCACTGCAACACCAAAAATGGTGTGTAAATGCACCTTAAGAGTAGTACTGCTGGTTGCACGGAAAGAAAGTTGCACACCTGCCCTCCTAGAGGGTCTAACAAGAGGTGAGGTGGGGGAAGGAACATCAAAATAATAATGGATAAATATCACAGATAACCAGCTAAAAGTGTGTAGGCAATTAATGAAGGCTGCAGGTTGACAACACATAATAATCATTGGGAATTTCAAACAATTTCATAGAAGTAACCAGTTTCAGATTCTTAAGTAATCAAAAAGGCATTTATTTATTGGCCTTTATTTCAAGGGGTTGGAGTATAAAAGCAGGGAAGTCCTGCTACAACTGTACAAGGTATTGGTGAGACCACACCTTGAATACTGCGTACAGTTTTGGTCTCCTCATTTAAGGAAGGATATACTTGCATTGGAGGCAGTTCAGAGACGATTCACTAGGTTAATTCCAGAGATGAAGGGGTTTGACTTATGAGGAAAGGTTGAGCAGGCTGGGCCTATACTCATTGGAATTTAGAAGAATGAGAGGTGATCTTATCGAAACATATAAGATACTGAGGGGGCACGACAGGGTAGATGCAGAGAGGATGTTTCTCCTCATGGGGAAATCTAGAACTCGGGGGCACAGTCTCAGAATAAAGGGTCGCCCTTTTAGAACTGAGATGAGGAGGAACTTCTTCTCTCAGAGGGTCGTAAATTTGTGAATTCTCTGCCCCAGAGAGCTGTGGAGGCTAGGTCATTAAATACATTTAAAGTGGAGATAGACAAATTTTTGCAAGATAAGGGAGTGAAGGGTTATGGGGAGCGGGCTGGGAAGTGGCTTTGTGCCCTAGATCAGCCATGATCTTATTGAATGGCGGAGCAGGCTCGAGGGGCCAAGTGGCCTATTCCTGCTCCTATTTCCTATGTTCTTATGTTCTTAACAAAATAATACAAAAGCAGATGCTATATTAGATTATAGTTGATTAGTAAACTTGAAATGGTAATTGTGTGGGTTCTAGTGATCATTTCCTAGATACATTTAATATTGTGATATTCTTCAAGGCTATCAGCTGGAGGGTATTCCAGATTTTATAGGCAGCCAGTTTTTTTAAATTTCAGCTCATGCACCAGGACACTAAATATTACAATAGTAATGTTGCTATCATATTAGGACTGGCTTTAACACTGCTCTACTGTTAGGGATAGCCTTAACTCTGCTCTTATGTTAGGACTAACTTTGACCCCGCTGTTATTTAGGACTAAACTCAACCCTAGATTCACAAGGATGATACCAGAAATGCGAGGAGATACCTATCAGCAATGGAGGAACAGGCTGGGTCTCTTTTCTCTTGAAAAGAAAAGGCTGAGGAGTAACCTAATAGAGGTCTTTAAAATTATGAAAGGTTTTGATAGAGTGGATACAGAGAGAGTGTTTCCACTTGTGGGGAAGAGCATAACTAGAGGCCATCAACCTATATAAGATAGTCACCAAGAAATCAGATAGGGAATTCAGAAGAAACTTCTTTACCCAGAGAGTGATGAGAATGTGGAACTCGCTACCACAGGGAGTGGTTAAAGCGAACAGTATAGATACATTTAAAGGGAGGCTAGACAAGCATATGAGGGAGAAGGGAATAGAGGGTTACGCTGATAGTGTTAGATGAGGAAAGACGGGAGGAGGCTCGAGTGGAGCATAAACACCGGCATGGACTGGTTAGGCCGAATGGCCTGTTCCTGTGCTGCATATCCTATGTAATCCTATTCTAAAGTTAAGGCTAATTAATGTTGTCAAGCACAAACTTTAACCAGTCTCTGTTATTAAGTGCTAATGTTAACCCTACTCTGGTATCTAGAACGAGCTTTAACCCTGCTATAATATTAGGACTAACTTTAACCCTACTATAATATTGAGACTAACTTTAACTCTGCTCTGTTATTTAGGACTTTACCCCTGATCAAATATTAGCACCAACTTTAATCCTACTCTACTTTTAGGGCTAGGAACATAGAAGCAAGAGGAGGCCAATCAGCCCTTCAAGCCTGATCCACCAGTCAATTAGATCATGGATGACCTGTACCTCAACTTCATTTATTGCCTTTGCTCCATATTCCTTGATAAATTTACCTAACAAAAATGTATCGATCTCAGTCTTAAAAAATTCAATTGACCCAGCATCCACTGCCCTTCCTAGTTTGGTATCATCTGCAAATGTAACCATTTTGCATTGAATTTCAAAATCCAAGTCATTAATGTAAATGATAAAGAGTAGTGATCCCAACACTGAGCCTAGAGGCATCCCACTCAGTACGTCCCCCAGGACTCTGACATTACCCCTCAACCAGTACCCATTGTTTTCTACCCTTCGGTCAGTTTCTTATCCATTCCTACATTTTGCTCTGAATCCCCAGAGCTTTGAGCTTAATTAGCCATCTTCCATGTGGAACTTGATCAAATGCTTTTTGGAAGTCCAAAAACGCAATGTTGTAGAGTTCACTACAGTCAATTTGAGATGCCACTTCCTCAAAGAAATCAAGGGGATTGGTCAGGCAGGATCTTCCCTGTCTAAAGGCACGATGAGTGTTGTTACTTGGGTCAATGTTGTACAGATAATCCTCAAATCTACAGCAAAGTGCGACGCTACCTTTAAGCAACAAAAAAAAAGTAGACTCACTTTATCCCCACATCTACTTTTTTGGTAAGCGAGACACATTAAACAATGCTGTTCATTCATGCCAGCTGGGCTATATTTACACAGTCAGTGATACCACTGTTTCCTCCAAAGCCTCACTGCCTTCGCGCATGTGTGTATACCCTGAATTGTGCAGAAGGAGGGAACTAAATAGTAGGGCCCATTTCATCTGGCTGTACACATGATCAGTTTACTCATTATAATTCATTTCTAATGATTTAGGATGTCGAATTTCAGAACCATTACCTCCCCCACCCTACCTAGATAACTAGTGTGTTCAGTGTCTCCTCTAAAGCAGCAATGGTTCATACTATGCCTCTGGTTTGCAACACATTATTCTAGTCACTGTTGCTAGCAAAAAGCAAAAGTCCCAGATCATTCCCTAATAAGTACTAATATATGTGAGATTTTTTAAACAATGGCTTGCTCATGGCCACTGGACGGCCACTTCTGTTCAATAAAATCAATGGCAAGGAAGCTGGTTAAAGACCAACAGCTCACTGCTACCCCTTCCTGAGCTTGTTGCTGCAATTACGGGAAAGAATATTCGATTCTTTGGAAATCATATATCCGTTCTTTATAAACACATTCATGACTTTGCTATTCCTAGAATGGAGAAGAAATTTTCCCCAATATTTTTTGGAGGATGTGATATTAATCCACGTATCCTCTTCAGTAAAGTGTGCTCAGACATCAGATCTAACAGTAATTATACATCCCTTAAGACATGTTGCTATCACTTTTATCGCTTGTGTTGATATGTTTGATTTATTTCAGCTGAGTTGATTATTTTCTATCTTTCTTTTTGACCTTTATAGAATTGCAGTTACGGATAACATCAATGCACAGTGAAGCGCATAAACTAAAATGACAAGATGGCCTTTAGTAAGTGTAACTACCTTTGATGGAGGAATAGCTTTGCACGATTTGTTCATTTCATTTGCAAAGAAGAGCATTAAACGGAGCCATGAACAGCTCCAATGAGACTTCCGATTACATTTTTAATGCAGTGAAGACTTCAGTTTATCTGACTGATTTTATCATCACTGCTACGTGCAGTTATGTAATACTAAGGACAGTGCAGCAAGAGTTGGAATTAAAATGCGACACCAGATACATCCTCCTGTGCCAGCATCTCATCTATGCTTCTATATATTTTGCCTTGGGCACCCTGACAAATAGTTTTCGACTTTTCAATATCAACGCGCCCAGGATTCTTTGCTGGATCCTGCTCACAGTGCAAGTGACATTCGCACAATGCATTATGCTAACTTTAACCCTAATGTCCTTGAACACTTGTCTAGCTATCTGTTGGCCTTTGCGATATAATTCACTTGTCGATTCAGCTAAAAAGAAGATGACTGCAATAATGTGGATATTAGCAATGCAGAATCCATTGTGGTCAATAATATATCAAAGCCTGAATGTCTCGTTGGCATATATCATTGAAAATGACAATAGCTGTCCTAATCCAATGAATGGAGTTGCTTCAAGACAAATTGGAATTGTATTTGTCCTTCTGTGTTTCGTCTTGATTGTGTTGAGCTACAGTTTAATATACAGAGAAGGAAAAAGGGCTGGACACTTTGTCGCCTCAAATGTTCAAGCAAGGAAGACTATTCTTATTCATGGTTTGCAATTATGCTTTTTCATTGTCCCTGTTTTGATCACAATCGGACTAGGTACAATGCCTAAATTAGCAATGTTGTATCTGGTCAATACTGCCATTTTCTCTGTGGCCCAGTGCCTTAGTCCTGTGGTCTATGGCCTCAGATGTAAAGAGTTTCGAAATAAATTAACTAAGGCCAAATTCTGCTGCTGCACTTTTAGAAATGGGAAGAAAAATGGTGGCATTATTCAACTGACTGAAAGCCTTGCCACTGTAACTGATACCCAGAGCAGCCAAGTCTGCAATCCCTGACTATTGCATTGCTGTTCTTACCAGTCTTGCATTACAGCATTTCATAGAATCATAGAATGATACAGTACAGAAAGAGGCCATCCGGCCCATTGTGCCTGTGCCGGCTCTTTGAAAGAGCTATCCCATTCGTCCCACCCTGGCTCTTTCCCCATAGCCCAGCAAATTTTTTCCTTCAAGTATTTATCCAATTCCCCTTTAAAAGTTATTATTGAATCTGCTTCCACCGCCCTTTCAGGCAGTGCATTCCAGATCATAACAACTCTTTGAAAGAGCTATCCAATTAGTCCCACTCCCCTGCTCCTTCCCCATAGGCCTGCAAATTTCCCCCCAGTATTGGGAAAATATTGTTAGGAAATAAGGTAAATGTTTCAAACTGTAGAAAATATGCTGTTTTTTTGTATGTACAAGTGATAGTTATATTAATGGCCTAGATATTTGTATTTAAACAATTTTACAGAAAGGTAAATATTATTTGCAAAAATAAACTAAACTTAGGCTGCTGTTATACAGTGGATACCAGTTTGAGACTATTACCTGCTTATAGTGCCAGGGAGTCGACAGAACTGAATTTCATGTATTGCCAGTTTTGTATTAATCTCTAGTTAGGGAAAGCAGAAGCTGTGCTCATTGGAATCCAAATGCTGGCGCTCTGCTGAATTAAAAAGACAAAAAACAAGTTTAAAAGAGTTACCAAATGATCTTTTGGACCTTTTAGAAACTTTAAAAAATCTGAGGCACACCAGTTACAGTTATAGCTGCCTTAGATTGGATTGACTTCAAAACCGAATTAAGAAGAATATTGTAGCCATGACTGTCTAAAGCACATCTAATATTTTGACATAATATCATCAGACAGTAACATTTGAGCAGTTTTTTTTTTAATTGAAGAACCTAGATGAAGGGTTAAATAGCCCAATGTAGGATCCCTAAAAGTTGAAAAGAGTCGGATAGAAGATGAGGTAAATCATGAAGTATTATTAGGTGACACCAAGCTTTTGTTATAAAAGCCTTTGGTCAATAATGTCTATTCGGAATCATTACAGGCAATGAGACAAAACTGATAACACCATCTAAAAGTCTGCTTACGTGGTTAGGATTGTGGCATTAGGTAATGGAGTGAAGTCATTTTCATCTCTGCCACTTGGATTCAACTCCAGCTCAGGTTTATCTCTGATGGCTGCAAGAAGTGAGTTCGGGGCCACCCTGAATCCAATTTCTAATGAATGTGAGTCCACAGTGCAAAATTGCTCATATAATTTGATGCTAACTTACATGATTTAATAACATAACTTTGTGGCAGTCTTACAGAGTCCATTATAGGTACAATTTTATGGACATGATTCTCTTTTCCCTCCATTTGCCAATTTTCTTCTCTCCCTCTGGTAGCTCCCCGCTACTGTCGCCCCAACTGAAATCAGCTAAACCAGCACAGACCATGTACCGGACCTGGCACCATCCTGGTGTATTCACTGGATAAACTCACTGAGTTATCAGGGAGCGGCGGACATGATGCTGTAAATTTTACAAAACAAAAATAAATCTCCCCTTCTTCCCCCACTCTTATTATTAACTGAATATTAGTGTCTTCATACAATTCGCATAGTGAAATGATATTTAATTTTCAATGTGGCACAGACTTGAAAACAGCAATGCTGTTAGGATAGATATTGGGCCAGAAATTCGGTTTTCCGGCTTCCTGCGGGTGCAACCTACCGCGCCTGCCGTTGTGTTTTGGGCCCACGAGAACTTCGGGTCCTGGGCCTTCTCCAGCTGCCGGCGCGCAGTGCTTGCGTGTCCCAGGGGCGCAGTTAGTTCGAAGCGTCCCCTGGGATCACGTGGGCCATGGAGAGCCAATCCTAGTAGGGCATTTTCATTCATAGATTTGACAGGAAAACCTGTCAAATCTATGAATTGAAATCGGCCCCAAAACAACACCTAAACTTCAAATAAATTAAAAAAAACACATCACATTTTTAAAATAACTATAAGTTAAATAAATTAACTACATTAAACAGAAATTTAAATTTTTGAAAAAATTAAAATACTTTTTAACGGTGCTAAAAATAAACTTACCTTTCTTTAAAGTATCTAAAAAAGATAAACCTGTTGAAATTTTTTTAAATTGTTATTAATTAACCACTTACCTTGTTAAAAACGTGTCTTGCGCCTCCTTTTTAAAAGCGCAGCTTCTTCCATACTTACCTTCCCGGAGAAACCTGAAAAACAACCGAAGTTCGCTGCGTGTGCGCAGCCTCTCCCACGCACGCGGTTCACCTCTGAACCCCTCCCTTCACGAGACCGGAAGTTCCGGTTTCCCGCGCATGCGCAGTGCATGCAGGAAACCGGCACTTCAAGTGGCCTTACGGGTGAGTACACAGCGCGTACTCACCCGACAAGCGCCGAATTTCTGGGCCATTGTGTTCTTTGAAAGGGTGAAACGCCAGCCCTTCCCCCAGTGGTGGCACATGAGAATGGCAAAAAATGTACCAACATGAAAAATACTGCAAAGATATATAAAATGTTCAACATTCATATATCATAGTGCATCAAGTTGTCAACTTAACAATCCCTGAATTGTGCCTTGTGTCAATTGCCTGTATTACAGAGAACTTACAGCATAGAAACAGGCCATTCGGCCCAACTGGTCTATGCCGGTGTTTATGCTCCATTTAGCCTCCTCCCACCCTACGCCATCTAACCCTATCAGCATATCATTCGGACAGTTAGAGATTAGGGACCTACAAGTGCTTTCACAGACTGATTAGTGGAATCGTTTTCCAACTTGCCGCCCATACATAAAACTAGCGTTGTGGATTGACCACCCGTTATAGAAACCGCCCGAGTTCCATTTCCATTGAAGTTTCTATAGCAGGCGGCTTATTTGCAGTGCCAGTGTTGGGCAAGTGCGGCAAGTTGAAAATCTATACCAATCTTTTTTTCCACATTAGCTGTCATCTAGTCTTTCATCACATTTCCAATTAGAACTTTATCAATGCACAACCAAACTTTCCAGCAACAGCTTTGATTCGAGAGCCAGCTCACAGCTATAATGCTCAGGAATCTACACTTTTGCCAGTCACCATCTAAAACACGAACAATATTTTACTTGGCTATGGTCAGGTGAAAAACAATATTTTTTTCTGGTTGGTCGGCTACCAACAAAACAAACCTGGTCACCTTACCAAATTGTTTGTCGTGCTGAATCATGTGGCAGTGAGTGCAATCGGTCCTTCTGGTTCACATTTCTGCAGCATACACCTGCACCTGGTAAACACCAACAATTTGAATTTATATAGCACCTTTAGTGTAGTAAAGCGTCCCAAGGCGCTTCACAGGAGCGTTATCAGACAAACTTTGCCTCTGAGCCGCATAAAGAGATATTAGGACAGGTGACCAAAAGCTTGGTCAAAGAGGTAGGTTTTAAGGAATGTCTTAAAGGAGGAGAGAGAGGGGGAAAGGCAGAGAGGTTTAAGGAGGGAATTCCAGAGCTTAGGGCCTTGGCAGCTGAAGGCACGGCCGCCAATGGTGGGGCGATCGAAATCGGGGATGCAAAAGAAACCGGAATTGCAGAATTGCAGAGACCTCGGAGGGATGTAGGCAATGTTCCCTTTAATTTTTTTTAGGGTGCGTGGCCCCTTTAAGGACTGCACGGCCCATTCAAATTTCCCCGCATGTGCGGTTTTTCCCATTTAAAAGCCGGTGAGCCGGCTACACAGGAGCTCCAGACTGCTGCACAGCCGCACAGCTTAACAGGAACATTGGTTGTAGGGCTGGAGGAGATTACAGAGATAGGGAGGGACGAGGCCAGGGAGGGATTTGAACACTCGGATGAGAATTTTAATTTCGAGGCGTTGCCAGACCAGGAGCCAATGTAGGTCAGTGAACACAGGGATGATGGGTTCGGATACGGGCAGCAGAGTTTTGAATGAGTTGAAGTTTATGGAGCGTGGAAGATGGGAGGCTGGTTAGGATAGAATTGGAATAGTTTGGAGGTAACAAAAGTGTGGATGAGGTTTTCAGCAGCAGATATACTGGGGCAGGGGTGGAGACGGGCGATATTACGAAGGCCGATGTAGACGGTCTTCGCGATGGAGAGGATATGGGGTCGGAGGCTCAGCTCTGTGTCAACTAAGACACATTAGAACAAATAGCAGAGATATATCTCATGAAAACCATACACTACACAACAGTCAGCACCTAGTAAAAACAAGTCAACAATCGGCTATCAGGTGGCTTTTCAAATCTAATTTGAGTTCTGGAAAAAAAACCTTTTTAAAATTACTTAACCTCACTTTCATCTTATTCAGAAGACTGATCCTAAAATGGAATAAGAAACACCTTTGGCAGTAGATGAGGTGCTGACCAGCAGAATAAGGAGCTAATGTAACAGACACAAAGGGCTGGATTTTCTCAGCCCCGAGGAGGCGGGCATGGAGGCGGGACTGCCGGTAAAGTTACAGAAAGTGGGGGCGGATGGCAAACCCGCCCCCATCCCGCCTCCGTGCCCTTTTGCCAGGAGGCGGGAAGATGTGCTGCTTCGGGTCCCGGCTCCTGGAGCCGGAAAAGGCATTAAATCCTTTTAACTGCCTGTTAACAGGCAGAAAAAAGGATTAGTGCCATTTTACCTTCTCAGGTGAAGGCTTCCCGACCTCGGAGAACCCCGCCGGGTTGGAGGAGACGTGAAGGAGGTCTGCGGGGGTCGGAGGCACCTGGAAGTAAGGTGTAGAGGTGAGTGATGGGTGCAAGTGTGGAGCGGTAAGTATGCAAGGTGAGTGATAAGTGTTAAAAAATGTTCACTTACCTTGTTTTCTTCCGACAGCCTTCATCCACCCTGGATCGGGAGACCCAACATCCTCCTTGTCGATTTCACAGACTGGCTGTTGGATCCTCCGAACCAACAGCCATCTGAAATCAACAAAGTTGAAAGGTTTGATGAGTCCTGAACGCAAAGGCTCATCAAACTACAGAGAATGTCAGTGTTGACAGCTTCACAGAGCTGTCAAATGCTGACATTTCTTCTTTCAAGAAGTCTTGACAGATAGCACGTCAGACATTGATGTGCTCTGTCAGTGACTTCCTCCCTAATTGGCCTGCTGAGCTCGCAGGGCGGGCTTAACAAGATCAATCAAGGGAAAATCCCTCTGGTTGGTCAGACGATGATGGAGGCGGGATATTGACATGACAAGCAGCAGTGCCACCTCCAACTCATCTCCATTGAGAAAATCCAGCCCAAAGCATCAGATGAAGTTTTTTTTTACTTCATTTATGAGATGTGGGAAAGTAATTCTATGGCCTGCCAGAGACGGAGGTATTTTTGGTTGCTGCAACAAAAATTACTGTTATTATTCGTTCCTGGGATGTGGGCATCGCTGGCAAGGCCAACATTTATTGTCCATCTCTAATTGCCCTTGAGAAGGTGATGGTGAACCGCCTTCTTGAACCACTGCAGTCCATGTGGTGAAGGTACTCCCACAGTGCTGTTAGGGAGGGAATTCCAGGAATTTTGACCCAGCGACGATGAAGGAATGGCGATATACTTCCAAGTCAGGATGGTGTGTGACTTGGAGGGGAACTTGGAGGTGTCCTTCCAAGGGGGAGAGGTCATAGGTTTGGGAGGTGCTGTTGAAGAAGCTTTGGTGAGTTGCTGCAGTGCATCTTGTAGATGTAGGTTGGAAAGTAAAGGTATGAAGAGGAGGTGGAGGGATAAATGCATGGACTTTATGCACATGATGCCAAGTCATTTTATTTTTTTACCCTCACCAAAGTTAGAGAGTGACTCAGCACGGGCGAGCTGCCATGCAAACTTTATTGGTATTGAGCCTGACCCGTGCTATGGCTGCCAGGGAGTTGGAAGCGACTGTTAATTTTAGCCCTAATGTTATAACCAATTCTTTGTGAAGCCCAATATTTTGCCTTCATTGTTTTATTCTGGTGGACATGGCCTGACCACTCAGGAAATGGGCTCATGATCAGAGTTCTTTGCATGGCTGGTTTCTGATCTCAGCTGGCCATTTGAGCATAAGGAAGGTGCCTCCTCAAAGGGTGAATGGACGAGGGGGAGCCACCAGGTACACCCTTGTACACTAGCAGACATTATGGACGCGCGTTACTCTAAGCCACCTGCTCACCTTCTCAGATTGAATACGGCACATGCCACAAAAGAGAAGAAAATATGTTGTAAGAATACATCATCGCTGTAAAGTAACTTGACTAAACTCAAAGTTGTCCAAATTTAATGGACCGGCATACCTTGAGAGACTGAGGGCCGTGTTGCTGGGCAAATTCTGTAAAAATCACAGATAAGGAAGTGGGGCCTTGAGAGTTCTGTAAAACAAACCTTCGAGCCATTGTTAACAGGAACTTCTTCAGACGACGGCCTAACCGGCCTTGAGGCCCACTGACCAACAGATAAGGAGAGGAGAAAGAAAAACAACTACTGGTCATTGTTAACGTGGGCCGGGATACGTACGCATTGGGCGGTCTGCTAAGTTTTGGGGTCTAAGAAGCGCAGTCGAAAGACTCTAGGGCCTGCTGCAGTGAGTCGGGCGACTTGATTGGTCACACAGAGAAGAGAACCTATTGGTCACCGCCGAACTGATCACTCGCTGGTGTTAGTATGCTCGTACTTGCTTGTAATCGCTGTTGATTTTAAGTAAAGAATAGTTACCCTGAAATCTTTGTCTCGCGTTGTCTGTTCCAATACGGATCCGAACTCTACTGTTAGACTGGAGTAAAAATTTACAATGTATATATTTTAAAAATGTTCATAGAGCACACATCAAGAGATAAATGTTTCTATTTGAATCATCGGTGTTGATTTTTGCTGCTCAAGTACAGCATTTGTTCCTAACAGTTACAATTAGTATCAAACTCTGCTCCCTACGAATTTATTTGTAACTTTTATTTGACATGTGTTGATGGTTAATTAAAAAAAAGGAATAATATTCAGGCAGATTAGTGTGCCTATTATTCTGAGTTGTATCAGGTGAATGTGTTTTGAATGCTGTACTCTGCAGTCAAGCCTATGAAGAGGTAATTTCTCTGTATTATTAAAGCACAGTGTTTGGCTCTTCCTATGAAACAAGTGTGCTATCATTACCTGGCAACAATGAAGTAAATTGAGAATTTAATTAAAAGTCTCAAAGGTGAAAACAAAAGAAGAATTGTGCAATGTTGATACAGTAAGTTGGACACAGAAGAGCCTCAACAATCGTCACAGATCAGCTTCTGTCTCTTAAATCAGACGCTGTCAGATGACTCTATGCTTCACTCACCTCAGCTTCATCTGGTTTCAAATTATTATTATTTCATTTTCTCTGTTGGGAGGTATTGAAAAGATTGCTAGAGAAGAAAGACTTGGGGGAGAATTTCAACTCACGCCGCCCACTTTTCCAGTGTAAAATTGGTGTAACACCTCCAAATTATGCATGGCGATGGGCTGGGCCTGAAACATGCCGGAATTGCGCCTGATGCTCTATTGGCTTTTAGTCGTCCAGGGCGCCAATCTGAAACAGGAGCTAGGCTCCTTAGATATGCAAATTGGGATCCTACGCCAGTTGTAGGACCCCAAATGCAATACACAGGTACAAACGGGCGGAGCTTGTATGCGCATGCATGCTACACCTAGTTGTACCAGGCATTGAGCAACCTAACCAACTGTTAGAAACTAGGGGTGCCTAAAAATGTATATGGTTACGCGAATAATACTTGTAATGATTGTATGTTTCTGCTCGAGACAAGTAAGGGATTAATGCATAAGTTTTGCTTTCCTGGAGGCTTGTAATAGACTTTGAGACAAAATGTTAGTTAAATTAGATGAATGTGAGAAGTCGCACAACACCAGGTTATAGTCCAACAGTTTTATTTGAAATCACAAGCTTTCGGAGCGCTGCTCCTTCGTCAGGTGATACATCTCTTCACTTCACCTGATGAAGGAGCAGTGCTCCGAAAGCTTGTGATTTCAAATAAAACTGTTGGACTATAACCTGGTGTTGTGCGACTTCTCACATTTGTCCACCCCAGTCCAACACCGGCATCTCCACATCATAAATTAGATGAGGCATAACATTCCACACAGGGGCCCATAGCGTGGCCTTGCCCTGCTAGGCTAGCTGTCTGTTGTTTGTAAGTTAGGGTTTTGACTTTGTTTATGTATCTGTAATTTGGCCAATAAAGGCCCAACCTATGTTTCTTCCATTATTACTAATAACCATATTATAATGCTATGGTAGAATTTGGAGTTTGTTTAGCAGAACACTTGTGAAGATAATTAATATAAAAAGACTTAGAATGGAAGGAATTTGGGGAGGTTAAGGTATCCATTTCAGGATGGAACGGTTTGCTAGATGAAAGTGAGATAATGACTGGCTGAAGTGGGACAGCTCTGGCTTGGGCCTCATGATTGAAAGGGTACAAGGCCAGGCCTAGTACCAGTTGTAGCAGAGAGGATAGGGACCAGGGAGAGAAGACACAAATTCCAAAGGAAAAACCTTCAGAAAGATTAAACAAAAAGATCATGAGACCCCTTTAGGGGAGGGCTTTCATCCAAGAACTGAGACAAAGAACTCGACGACCCATTGGGTACTGAGTATTTAGGGGAACCTCTATAGGTTAAATGGTCTTGTCAATAATTTGGTCTCAGGCCCACCTCTAAAAAGAGAATAAAAGCAAGATCTGAAAAGCCCTTAGACCAGACAGGGGAGCAGAGAGCTCCCAAGAGTGAGTTCATGGTCAAACACTCTTCACAGAGTGGACACATGCGGACCCTAGTCTAACACCCTTGGGTAGTTCAGAGAAAGAGAGAGAGACACGTGAGACAAGAAGGAGAATGAATAAGAAGAGTTGTTCGTGCACGCCAGCCGTATGTCCGATCAGGTCCAGTATCAGCCACTTGTCACGGTCGTATGTTTTTGCTGTATTACTAGTGTGTTATATTCTGTCCTAAACTCTGATTAAACACAATATACCCACCATATTGATTTGCACTCGATCCTGTTTACCAGAGATACGCGAATCTCTGCAAATTGGCGAGTCAGGCACGAGTGCAAAAGGGTTGTTGTGGTCGAAACGAGTTGCGGACGGGTTCGGTCTGTAAAGGTACTAGGCGTTGTTATCGGGTTGTAAAGCAAAAACGAAATGACGGATGCGTATTTTAGAAACAAAGTTGCGAACAGTCTCTTGGATAAGTTAGGGGCCCTGGGGGCCCAAGCAGTAATCGGAATAGTACAGGGTGACAAGACGAGCGAGAAGAGTTACTCTGAGATTTGGGGCGAGATAGCAAAGAAACGTAAAGTTAAGGAAGCCAGAAATAGGCTGGCTTACGCGGCCCACTTGTGTGCCATTCGCTTGGAAGGCGAAGTTGTACTCCTGAAAGAGAAAAATGCACAACTTGAAAGAGACTTACAAGACTGGCAAGGCCGACACATCACAGCCTGTTCCCTTCTCCGCCGAGAGCAAGCCTTGGCAGTTGAAGCACGACTTGGCTCAAGACGCCACCATCAGGTGTATGAGGATAACAAGGCTTTAAAAATAAAAAATGAATCCCTGATTTCACAACTTGAGGACGCCAGGGGGACCTTGAGAGAATTACTCGAAAACCCCCCTCTGGTGAGCACCGACCCTACTCACTGCGAATTAAATATTATGGACTTGAAGGGAAAACTGCTGTTGTGGCCGCCAGTCGCCTTAAACCAGGGGATCCCGGTATTAACTGGGACAAGCTAACGAGTAAAGCCCAGTGCAATAATAACCCCATCTGCCAAAATAGTCCCTCACCCTCTGCGCCTCCACCTCCCTATCCAGGAGAAACTGCCCCGGTAGAAACCAAGCAGGTTAATATAGTCACTACCACCATCCGATTTGGTGACCCTCCACCCTCGGATGATCAATTTGATAATGATACCTCCTCTATAGCTTAAAACCTGCCCCCAGATGTGGAAGTAACTACTACTACCAGTAGAAGTTTGACCCCGTCGGAGTGCAAAGCACAAGCCGAAGAATTGGGGCCAATAAACTGGGGGACGAACCCAGTCGTCCTAACAAGTGATTGGGGTACGTTCCCTCGCTGTCACCCTGAGTTAGAGTGGACAGACTTAAAAAAAGTTCTGTTGTCATGCATTCCACGGGAACGCAAGTTATCACTTTCACGGGAAATCTATGATAAAAGTAAGGGGTGGTGGGATGTCATGGATTCAGTTTGTTCCCGTTTGGGCATGGACTCAGTTAATTTCACTTGCGTGGCTGGGGACGCCGGGCAAGAGGCTAATGAGCATCCTGTAGCCTTTGCAAATCGATTGTATGATTTGTACAACCAGTTCCAGAAAAACCGTAATGGTCAAGGGTTTTGGGACACTGAGGGAGTTAAGCTGACATTCATTGACGCTCTCTTACCACCCATAAGGGACGCTCTTGGTATTACCGTCCATCGGGGAACCCCGTGGGCTGACCTGATGGACTCTTGCATTCGAGCTTGGGACCGAGTTAAATCATCCCTCGCCTCTACTGAGTCCAAAGTGTCGGCGGTGGAGGGTCCTCTGACACCACAAACCCCTCCCCAGTTGGGAGACAAACTCCATGTAATCTGCTATAACTGTTATAAGCCCGGACACTATGCTCACGACTGCCGCGATAATCGACGTCCGAATAATGGCCCACGCTACCAACTCCCAATCCGTGAAGGCAACGGTTCTGAATTGAACTCTGTGCAGCAGCCGCTGGAACGCCTTCTGGCGGTAGTTGATGCCATGAAGCACAGTCAGGCGGGGCTGGGGGCGGGGGCAAAACGTTCGGCTGTTTCTTGTAGCGGAGATGCGCTCCCAGACTCACAGCCCCAGTGATGGTCACCGGCCTCCACGGTGACCACGTCTTCTCCTGTCTGGTACGGGGAGGACGGACACCGCTTTGTCCGGGCCACTGATCATGGAGGCCGCGACTGCCGGTTCTGCCGTGACTATTTTACATGACCCTGCTCCCTTTTCCCATTCTGGCACTGCCCTAAACCTCGCTCGCTTTAATGCTTCGACTCAGTTAGCTAATCAGGGATTGAGCTCCATAGTCTTGTTCGTCGATGGGAATTCCATTGATGTCCCCTCTCCTGTTTATATGGCCACCCATGACCAGAAAGGTATCCTCGGAAGAGAAGCGCTGCATAAGCACTGTGCTGTCCTCTACTACGCTAATAATTGTCTTTGGTGGCACTTTAATGAGGGACCTCCGACACCTATTTCGGATGCCTATTTGGTATATGCAATTAAAAAACCAGAGGACTTCGCCCTTCCTGGAACTGAAGACCCCATGGTCAATACACTAATTCATAAATTTTCAGAGATTTTTGCTAAGTCCAAACATGATTGTGGTCAGTTGTCAGGAGATGAGGAGATTAATGGACCCTCCCACCCTCCTGTTAAGCAGTATTCCATTCTGGCTGAGAGTAAACCTTATGTTCGGGCTACTATCGATTCATTGTTAAAGCAAGGTGTTATCCGCACTGGCACTTTTACCACTAATTCTCCAACCTGGCCAGTTAAGAAACCAGACGATAGCTGGCGTCTAACAATTGATTATCGTAAGCTTAATTCGGTAACCCCAGCTTGCGCCCCTGTCGTCCGGGAGACCCCCACTCTCCTGTCCCAGATTTCACCAGGTAGCTGCTAATTCTCCACCTCTGACATTTCAAAATAGGTTCTGGAGTATCTGTTTGGGCAGAGGATCAGTATAAGTTTGCCTTCACCGTTGAAGATCAAAGTTATACATGGACATGTTTGCCTCAAGGCTTTCACAACGCCCCGACTATATTCCACAAACGATGGCTCAGGCACTTAAACCTTTCTCGAGACCTGACTGGCTGCTGCAGTATGTCGACGACCTTTTGCTTGCTACACCTAACAAACAGACTCATATTGAACTAATGGAAGAGTTACTGGACCTTCTTCTGAAAGCTGGGCTAGAAATTAATCCAAAGAAGGCACAATTGTTACAACCGGAAGTGACATTTTATGGGGTTACTGTGGGACCGAAGGGGCTCAGTCCCGAACAGCATAAGATTGACGTGATTCAGCGTTTACCACTGCCCGCATCCAAAACCGCGCTTTGTTCCTTCTTGGGTCTGGTGGGATACCAACGCTCGTTTATTCCCAGATTTGCGGAGCTGGCCAAACCCTTATATGAACTATTAAAGGGCTAAGAGGACTCTGTGGCCCATGACTGGGCAGCCGAACATACCACGGCTGTGTCCCTCCTTAAGCCTGCCGTTATACAAGCCACATGCCTGACAAGCCTTTCCACCTGGAGGTGGGATCCACCAATCAGAGTCTTGCTGCCGTTCTGTGCCAAGAGGTACAATATAAACTTATGCCAATTGTGTACGCCTCTCGCACTTTGACTGGCGTGAAGAAAAATTACACTGTGTGCGAGCGACATCTGCTGGCCGCTTTTTGGGTGGTCAACTACTTCACGTTTATTACCGGATTGAACAAAATGATCATCCACAGCCCCCACACTCCTTTGAATCTTCGACTCAAACCAGGGGACACTTTAGTCTCCTCTGCTCGACTCAGTCATTGGACTCTCCTGTTAACTCAGAGAGATTTGGCAATAACGCCAAAGCAGACAACTCTACTACCTCAGCTCCTACTGTACGAGGGGGGAAGCCATGAATGCCCCCTTCCACCACTGGAGTTCGACCGTCACCCCGTCTCTCCGACTCCACTGAGTGAGGCCCAAGATGTCTACATTGATGGATCACCCTACCACAGGGATGGAAACCCCCTTACTTGTTTTGCGATAGTTCTGCCTGACTGAAAACTCATGTATAAATGCGTTCCTCACGCCGCCTAATATGCTGAAGTTGCAGCCCTGGTGACAGCGATCCAAATTACTCAAGACATACCTGTTTATGTCTGGTCAGATAGTGCCTATGCGATTAACACTTTGTTATCTTTACCGCTATATGCTCGGAATAATTTTTGTACTGTCGATGGTAAGACCCTGCTCCATGCAGACCTCTTTGCTCCTCTTTGGGACTCTTTAAATTCACGATCACCCCTGTCTCTGTTGGTAAGGTGAAGTCCCACTCATGTTCTTCGGATGTACATACCCAGGGTAACTCACAGGCAGATCGTGCTGCTAAGGACGCTGCCGTTAACAGTGACCCCTGGCAAGCCCCTACCCCTCCCTTAAGATCAGTCTCGAGTATCCAAGGTGAGGACATCGACCTCCCCTTCCTCCAGGCCAGTTATTTCCCCCAGTGCAGTTGTTGTTGCATGGCATCAGAATGGATGTCCGTCACCTCAGCCCACTCCATGGGCTGCGGACACACAATTGGCTCCGGATTAGTCTGGGAAAGCTGCCCCCCTTGTTAATATACAACCCCCGCCTGTGGTGGCTATCGTCTGATCTCCCGGTTGTCTGTTGTCTGTGTTCCCCCATCCATGGCACCCGAAATTTTTGATCTCCTGCACTCACACCCGGTAGGAGGACACTATTCAGCTGATGTAACCGTTCAGAAGCTACGGAAATTTGCATGGTATCCCGATTGTGTGATGGATGTTACTCATAGGGTGAATCATTGCCTGCCCTGTTTACAGTACAATCCAAGTGCCCACACTAATCTGGCACTGTGCATAGTCCCCCTCCTCCCGATGGGCCGTGGGCCCACCTTCAAATTGATTTTATAGGGCCCTTGCCTACAGGACTTTCTGGGTTGTGGTATTGTCTGGTTAAAGTTGACAAATTTACTAAATGGATGGAGGCTTTTCCATGTAAAACGAACACTGCATTGACAGCGGCTCACCTTTTATTGGGTGAGGTGATCTGCAGGTGGGGAGTGCCAATTCAAGTTGATAGCAATCAGGGATCACACTTTACCGCCCAAACCTTTACTGAACTACAACGGATAATGGGTATCTCGCATAAACTTCATAGCTCCCATATTTAAAGGGAACATAGGAATATAGGAAGGAAAATAGGAACATAGGAACAGGAGTAGGCCATTCAGCCCCTCGAGCCTGTTCCGCCATTCAATCAGAGCATTGCTGATCTGTACCTCAACTCCATCTACCAGCTTTGGCTCCGTAACCCTTAATACCCTTGCCCAATAAAAATTTATCAACACAAAAGCAAAATACTGCGGATACTGGAAATCTGAAATAAAAACAGAAAATGCTGGAAATACTCAGCAGGTCAGGCAGCATCTGTGGAGAGAGAAACAGAGTTAACGTTTCAGGTCGATGACCTTTCGTCAGAACTGGAAAAAGTTAGAGATGTAACAGATTTTAAGCAGGTGCAAGAGGCAGGGAAAAGTGGGAGGGGAGGAAAGAACAAAAGGGAAGGTCTGTGATAGGGTGGAAGGCAGGAGAGATTAAAAGACAAAAGGGATGATGGTGCAAGGCAAAAGGAGATGGAAATGGGACAAGAAAAGAAACAAAAGATGAGTCTAGAGGAGCTGTAAATGGGATAATCACCAACAGCATCCGTTCGAAAAAATAGGAGCAGAAGTTATGGTCTGAAATTGTTGAACTAAATGTTGTATCCGGAAGAATGTAAAGTGCCTAATCGAAAGATGAGGTGCTTTTCCTCAAGCTTATGTTGAGCTTCATTGGAACAGTGTAAGAGGCCGAGGACGGAGAGGTCAGAGTGGGAGTGGAGCGGAGAATTAAAGTGACAGGTGACCGGAAGCTCGGGGTCCCCCTTACGGACTGAACAGAAGTGTTCCGGAAAGCAGTCACCCAATCTGCATTTGGTCTCCCCAATGTAGAGGAGACTGCATCGTGAGCAGCGAATACAGTATACTAAATTGCAAGAAGTACAAGTAAATCATTGTTTCATCTGGAAGGAGTGTTTGAGGCCCTGGACAGTGGGAAGGGAGGAGGTAAAAGGGCAGGTGTTGCATCTCCTGCGCTTGAACGGGAAGATGCCATGGGAAGGGGAGGGGGTGTTGGGAGTGATTGAGGAGTGGACCAGGGTGTCGCGGAGGGAATGGTCCCTTCGGAATGCTGAAAGGGGAAATCACGCTAGAGGTAGCGGAAATGGCAGAGGATGATTCATTGAATGTGGAGGCTGGAGGGGTGGAAGGTGAGGACAAGGGGAACCCGATCATGGTTCTGGGAGGGAGGGGAAGGGGTGAGAGCAGAATTGCGGGAAATGGAACAGTCACGGTCGAGGGCCATGTCAACCACAGTGGAGGGGAAACTTCCATTTGTCCCTTTGACATTTCAGTTAATGAGTTCCCACTTTGGGGACTTTGGTTATACGGTTGAGGAAAAAGGAAAACATATCAGAAACACTGGTATGGAAGGTAGCATCGTCAGAACAAATGTGACGGAGACAGAGAAACTGGGAGGATGGAATAGAGTCCTTACAGGAAGCGGGGTGGGAGGAAGTGTAGTCCAGGTAGCTGTGGGAGTCAGTGGGCTTACAGTGGATATTAGTCAATAGAAATGAAGACAGATAAATCAAGGAAGGGAAGGGAAGAGTCGGAGATGGCAACACGGTGGCATAGTGGTTAGCACTGGTGCCTCACAGCGCCAGAGACCCGGGTTCGAATCTGACCTCGGGTGACTGTCTGTGTGGAGTTTGCACATTCTCCCCGTGTCTGCGTGGGTTTCCTCCGGGTGCTCCGGTTTCCTCCCACAGTCCAAAAATGTGCGGGTTAGGTTGATTTGGCTATGATAAATTGACCCTTAGTGTTAGGGGGGGGGGATTAAATATGTGGGGTTATGGGGATAGGATGGGATATGTTAGGGGGAATTAAATACGTGGGGTTACGGGGCTAGGGTGGGATATGTGTACTGTGGGGATTAAAGCAGGGACAGGGTACTGGATTTGAATGATCAGCCATGATCGTATTGAATGGTGGAGCAGGCTCGACGGGCCGAATGGCCTACTCCTGCTCCTAGATTCTATGTTTCTATGTTTCTATATGAAAGCGAGGGAAGGGTTGAAATCAGAAGCAAAGTTGATGAAATTTTCCAGTTCGGGACGAGAGCAGGAAATGGCACTGATACGGTCATCAATGTACCGGAAAAAGAGGTGTGGGAGGGAACCTGAGTAGGACTGGAACAAAGAATGTTCCACATATCCCACAAAATGGCAGGCATAGCCAGAACCCATACAGATTCCCATAGCAACACCTTTTATTTGGAGGAAGTGAGCGGAGTCAAAGGCTAATGGAATGCTGACCTTTATATCTGGAGGTCTAGAATACAAGGGGGTAGAAGCCATGCTGCAGCTGTACAAAGCCCTGGTTAGACCACACCTGGAGAACTGTGAGCAGTTCTGGGCACCACACCTTAGGAAGGATATATTGGCCTTGGAGGGAGTGTCACGTAGGTTTACCAGAATGATACCTGGATTTCAAGGGTTAAATTACGAGGAGAGATTACACAAATTAGGGTTGTATTCCCTGGAATTTAGAAGGTTAAGGGGTGATCTGATTGAAGTTTTCAAGATATTAAGGGGAACAGATAGGGTAGATAGAGAGAAACTATTTCCACTGGTTGGGGATTCTAGGACTAGGGGGGATTGTCTAAAAATTAGAGCCAGACCTTTCAGGAGTGAAATTAGGAAACACTTCTACACACAAGGGGGTAGAAGTTTGGAATTCTCTTCTGCAAACAGCAATTGATGCTAGATCAATTGTTAATTTTAAATCTGAGATTGATAGATTTTTGTTAACCAAAGGTATTAAGGGATATGGGCCAAAGGCAGGTATATGGAGTTAGGTCACAGATCAGCCATGATCTCACTGAACAGGCTTGAGGGGCAAAATGGCCTACTCCTGTTCCTATGTTCCTATGAGTCAAAAGAGTTTGTTTATTGTGAGAACAAGTTCAGCCAGGCGGAGGAGGGTGGTGGTGCACGGGGATTGGTTGGGCCTCTGTTCAAGGAAGAAGCGGAGAGCCCTCAGGTCGACCTGGTGCTGGGTGGAGGTGTCGAGGGATTGGACCTCCGTGGTGAAAATTTATCAATCTCAGTTTTGAAATTTTCCATTGACCCAGCCTCAACAGCTTTCTGGGGGAGAGAGTTCCAGATTTCCACTGTCCTTTGTATGAAGACGATCTTCCTGACATCACCCCTGAACGGCCTAGCTGTGAATTTAAGGTTCTGCCCCCTTGTTCTGGACTCCCCCCACCAGACGAAATAGTTTCTCTCCATTCACCCTTTCAAATCCTTTAATCATCTTAAACACCTCAATTAGATTATCTCTTAATCTTCTATACTCAAGGGATTACAGGCCTAGTCTATGCAACTGACTTCAAAATGTAACCCTTTTAGCCCCGGTATCATCGCTGGAGACGACTCAAAGAACGACGACGGAAATTTTCAGTTTTTATTTTTGTGGGCCCAGGTGAAGCAGGACTCTTCAGGATCATCTCCTTCCCCGGCCCCTCCCCTCCCCTACCCCTCCCCCCCGCCATCCCCCCGACCATTCCGCCCGCCAGATCAGTGTAGGGACTGGACCGTTTCCTGCCCTCCCTGCTGCTGATGAGCTGTGGTCACAAAACGGGCACCTTGCTACAGCTCACTGGTCGCATTTAAATGAAGTGTAAAGGCACATTTGGTTCAGGCCTCAGGCTGCCACAGACCAGCGCACTGAGCCATCGCTCTGCTGGTTTTACACCCGTTTAGGGCGCAAGTCGAATTTCTTGGCATCGGCCTCGCTCAAAGTGCACACGATTTGTTCTCAGATAAAACGATTTTCATTTTGTTCCCTATTATAAATCACAGGAAAGTGCACCTTGCGCAGGATAAGTGCGAAGGCGAGAGCAAGGGCGAAAGGCAAGTCATGCATAAAGCACAATGTACACACCATCATACCGTATATGCTCATCAAAGTGAGGGATGTTACTGTTGAGAAATGGGCTGTATTAATGCCTTCAGGTGTCAGCTTGACTTAATGATCGAAATCTCGTCTCTGAGATTCCCTCTGAGTGGAGGGAATTAAAATCTACCCCAACTTGTGCACATTAACATTCACATCAATAACTATATTTAGGTGTCAGCTTTGGCTCAGTGGTAGTGCTCTCTGAGTCAGAAGGTTGTGGAGTCAAGTCCCACTCCAGGACTTGAGCACCTAATCTAGGCTGACACTTTAGTGCAGTGCTGAGGGAGGGCTGCACTGTCGGAGGCTCTGTCTTTCAGATGAGACGTTAAGCCGAAGCTCTGTCTGCCTTTTCAGGTGAATGCAAAAGATTCCGTGCTGCCATTCAAAGAAGAGTAGGGAGTTTCTTGATGTCCTGGCCAGCATTATTCCTCCCTCAACCAACAGCACCAAAATCATTAATCGGTCATTTATCTCATTTTGCTGTTTCTGGGACCTTGCTGTACCCAAATTGGCTGCCACATTTGCCTACATAACAACAGTGATTAGAATTCAAAAGTAATTTATTGGCTGTGAAGCACTATGGGACATCTGGAGGATGTGAAAGGCGCTATATAAATGCAAGTTCTTTCTTTACTGTCGGTGGGAAATAGAATGTTGGTGGCAGGCAGCCCTTTGTTTTTTTTTTATTCATTCTTGGGATGTGGGCGTCGCTGGCAAGGCCAGCATTTATTGCCCATCCCTAATTGCCCTCGAGAAGGTGGTGGTGAGCCGCCTTCTTGATCTGCTGCAGTCCATGTGGTGAAGGTACTCCCACAGTGCTGTTAGGGAGGGAGTTCCAGGATTTTGACCCAGCGACGATGAAGGAATGGCGATATACTTCCAAGTCAGGATGGTGTATGACTTGGAGGAGAATTGGAGGTGGTGGTGTTCCCATGCGCCTGCTGCCCTTGTTCTTCTAGGTGGTAGAGGTCGCGGGTTTGGGAATCCTCGGCAAGTTGCTGCAGTGCATAACCATGATATAATGCAAAGGTAGGAATTGGAGTTAGCTTAACAAAACTGCTTGTAAGGATAATTAAAAGTTAATTAGTATAAAAGATATAGGGGGAAAAATTCAGTTGGTTGCGCCTCCCGTTAGCGCCTTAAGGGGGCGCTAATGGGGCGCAAAGCGTCTAGCGCCCGGGCGCAGCGATGTTTGCGCCGCTCGCGAAATTAACTAGACATTTTGCAGCGGCGCTAAACACTACTGCCACCATCTCCTGCGCCGGCAGATCGTGACGTCAGTCGAGTGCGCAACGCCCCAGTATTGCCCCGGAGCGGATATTGAGTGGCGCCCCCTGCCTTACCGCCTGCCGCTAGCAACGACAGGCTGAGGGGAGCGTTTTGCAGTCAGGAAGGGACTGGGGGAGCGCTATTTAAAGGTGACCGCTTCCAGCCTTTTATTGTTGGTGACATTTTAGAACCATGCATTCTGAGAGAGAGAGAGAGAGACTTCTGGAGAGATTCAACGCTGTGTGAAGGAGTTTTGGGTACTGAGCAGCACTTTGCAGGTTCATTTTAATTTGCCCTTCCTTGTAACGATTTAGAAGAGATTGTGGGGGCTGCATTCTGAGCTCTTTCCCTGGTATTCTCCATTGTTCTTTCCAGCAGATTTGATGTGCAGGTCTCTCCAGGCCGAGATTCAAGGCTGCAATGAGCAGGATGTGGATGGAAAGCAAGATCAACCCCCCCTTTAAGAACTGGCCGGCACCATTGTGTGTGTGTTCCATTGCTGACTGACATCACATGAGCTTCGCCAGCGCTCTGAGGTAGCGCCTCGCTACTCGGCCTTTGCGCCTTAAGACAGGTGTGAAGCGCCTGATTTAGCGCTCCAATCACCTCCAGGGGCGATAAAAGTCAAGTTTGCAGTCGGTGGCGATAATTAGCGCCAGGCGCTAATCTTTGCGCCCGGACGATAATTGCGCCCCAACTGGGGCGATACTGAATTTCTCCCCCATAGAATGAAAGGAATTTGGGGAGGTTAAGGTATCCACCTTAGGATGGGGCCGTTTGCTAGATGGAAGTGAGATAACGACTGGCTTGGGCCTCATGATTAAAAGGGTACGAGGTCAGGCTTTGTATTTACTGTGCCGGGGAAGATCGGGACAAAGAGAGAATTCCAAAGGAAGAACCTTCAGAAAGATTAAACAATAAGACAAATTGGATGAGGTCATGGGACCCCTTTTGGGGAGGGCTTTCATCGAAGAATCGAGACAAAGAACTCCATGCCCCATTGGGTAATGAGGTTTTAGGGGGACCTCTATAGATTAAATGGTCTTGTCAATAATTTGGCCTCAGGCCCACCCCTAAAAAGTGAACAAAAGTAACACCCTGAGTGCTTGCCCACACAGATGGTTGAGGGGAGAGCCAAGCAGAAGGAATGGCGATATACTTCCAAGTCAGGATGGTGTGTGACTTGGAGGAGAATTGGAGGTTGGTGGTGTTCCCATGTTGGGCTGGTCGAATGCTCTTTTGAGAGTGATCCCATGCTCACCAACTTGGAGGTTCTAGACGAGAGGGAGAGAGGCCGGAAACCAGAGAACTGTTCACACACGCCAGCCATCTGTCCAATCAGGACCAGTACCAGCTGCTTGTCATGGTCGTATGTTTTTGCTGTGTAACTAGCATGTTATATTCCATCTTAAACTCTGATTAAACACAATATACCCACCATATTGGTTTGCAGTTGATCCTGATTATTTGAAAGACTAGAGATAAGCTACTAATTGGCCTAATCTCTACAGTGGATGGGGTACCAATCAAGCTGGCTGCTTTGTCCTGGATGGTGTCGAGCTTCTTGAGTGTTGTTGGAACTGCACTGATCCAGGCAAGTGGAGAGTATTCCGTTACACTCCTTACTTGTGCCCTGTAAATGGTGGAAAGGCTTTGGGGAGTCAGGAGGTGAGACACTCGCCGCAGAATACCTAGCCTCTGACCTGCTTTTGTTGCCACAGTATTTATGTGGCTGGTCCAGTTAAGTTTCTGGTCAATGGTGACCCCCAGGATGTTGATGGTGGGGGATTTGGTGATGGTAATGCCGTTGAATGTTAAGGGGCGGTGGTTAGACTCTCACTTGTTGGAGATAGTCATTGCCTGGCACTTCTGTGGCGTGAATGTTACCTGCCACTTATCAGCCCAAGCCTGAATGTCGTCCAGGTCTTGTTGCATGCGGGCATGGACTGCTTCATTATCTGATGAGTTGCGAATGGCACTGAACACTGTGCAGTCATCAGTGAACATCCCCATTTCTGACCTTATGATGGAGGGAAGGTCATTGATGAAGTAGCTGAAGATTGTTGGGCCTAGGACACTGCCCTGAGGAACTCCTGCAGTGATGTCCTGGGGCTGTGATGATTGACCTCCAACCACCACAACCATCTTTCTTTGTGCTAGGTATGACTTCAGCCAGTGGAGAGTTTTTCCCCCGATTCCCATTGACATCAGTTTTACTGGGGCTCCTTGATGCCAGACTCGGTCAAATGCTGCCTTGATGTCAAGGGCAGGTACTCTCACCTCACCTCTGGAATTCAGCTCCTTTGTCCATGTTTGGACCAAGGCTGTAATGAGGTCTGGAGCCGAGTGGTCCTGGCGGAACCCAAACTGGGCATCAGTGAGCAGGTTATTGGTGAGTAAGTGCTGCTTGATAGCACTGTCGATGACACCTTCCATCACTTTGCTGATGATTGAAAATAGACTGATGGGTCGGTAATTGGCCGGATTGGATTTATTCCTGTTTTTTGTGGACTGGACATACCTGGGCAGTTTTCCACATTGTCGGGTAGATGCCAGTGTTGTAGCTGTACTGGAACAGCTTGGCTAGAGGCGCGGCTAGTTCTGGAGCACAAGTCTTCAGCACGACAGTCAGGATGTTGTCGGGGCCCATAGCCTTTCCTGTATCCAGTGCGCTCAGCCGTTTCTTGATATCACGTGGAGTGAATCGAATTGGCTGAAGACTGGCTTCTGTGATGGTGGGGACCTCAGGAGGGGGCCTTTATGGATCATCGACTCGGCACTTCTGGCTGAAGATGGTTGCAAACGCTTCAGCCTTGTCTTTTGCACTCACGTGCTGGGCTCCACCATCATTGAGGATGGGGATATTCATGGAGCTTCCTCCTCCCGTTAGTTGTTTAATGGTCCACCACCATTCACGACTGGATGTGGCAGGACTGCAGAGCTTTGATCTGATCCGTTGATTGTGGGATCGCTTAGCCCTGTCTATAGCATGCTGCTTCTGCTTTTTAGCATTGTTGGAATATTTGAAATGTGAGGATCGAATTCTGGGTTTATGGCTAAATGTGGATTAGCTTGAGAATAAAAAATGAAGACAATTATTTCACCCTACCCAACTTCCTGTTTGAATATGTGACTGGAGACTTTGCTCCATTTATATTCAGGAAGGGGAGGGGGGTGGAAAATGGCGAGTATATTTTATGTCTGACTCTATTTTTCATTCTTATGTTGTGGAATTTTATGCTCATCAAAGGGAATGATGTTTAATGTTCTAACTGACTATGACAGTACCCTCATGTTGCTATAGTAACAATGAACATTAGGTTGCAGCCAAGTTGGAGTGACCTCACAGTATGTCTCTCTGCCCACAAAGAGAACCAGAAGTTAATCACCTCAGTGATCTTGATAACATGGACACATATGATTATTAGTTTCCCTTTTTGAAAAACCTCACTATCTGCCACTTGTGATATAAATAATGATTGGTCACTGTGAGATGCAAGACTTGTGACTTTTGCCTGGATTCTGCTCTTGGCAGTAAGCCACGAGTGGATTTAGACGCTTTCTTTACTGCCAGTAGTGACTCCTGCCAGGTAATATAATTTTCTTCTGTCTCTAAAACTGGTGATGTGCTGCAAATAATAAGTTGGTTGTTTCCAAAGAAATACCAGGTACTAATTAATGTTTGTATGCAGTCTGGAACCAATGGCAATGCAATATAACTGTAAGTATAGGCAAATGACAGCTTGATTAATATTAATGAGTTCTATCCCTGGATGGACTTTGCATCTCCTACCCCTTATTGAGCAGTCAACAGATTTGCTTCACTCTGAAACAGCCGCCTACAGACTAGACAGGGTTGTGTGTCCCACGCCTGCCCCAGTGCAGAAATAAAGATAGCAGAAAATCTCTCCCGACAAAGCAATCATAGAAACCATTTTAAAGTTGTTATCACACTGCAGCAGCTACAGATTCCTCCTCCAAGGAAGGGAGGTTGGGTCGTTCTGGCTTTCAAATGTTCATTTCCTAATCAGTCCTTGTGAGATTTCATGGATTCCTCACCCAAAGTTTTGAAATATCAAGGCTTTTACATATTTTGCAATGAAAAGAGAAAATAATGAATAAATAACCCACTACAACCAAATATCACAGTTAATGGGGCTCAACAGCGGCATTAATTAGAAACTGCTTACATTTCATTTAACCTGTCAGTCAACTGAATCATTATTCAGCTATTACAGCTGCCCCCAAAATGTTGTTCGTGCTTAACATTAATTAAAAGGAAGGAGTTTTGTTAATTGCTTCAGACTAGCACACATGCAAGTGCATGTTCGATTTCCTGATTATAGATGTGGATGTTAATGCTTACATGTCGGGGGAGATTTTAATTCCCACTGCCTGGTGGAAATGGGGTAGCAGCAGAGTTAAAATGGAGATTGTGGACTGACTGACCCATTCCCGCGCCACCGCCATTGATCCGGGGGCCTTCCATCGGGCGGCCAAGGCACCCGCCCGAATCAGGCGGGAGCCTCGTTAATTTACGCAGACGGGTGGGTCCTGTGACGTATATAGGACCCCGGTGCAATTTTAACGGCTTGCTGAGGGGAACGTGAACCGTGGACACTCCGCTCAGTAAACCCTGGCGACACAACAGAAGAGGCCCCAGAAAGGTAAGTGCTGAAATTATATTGGTGGAGCCAGGAGGAGCAGGAGCAGGGGTGAGTTTTTAAACTTTTGAAAATAGGAAGAATTTATTGAGTGTCGCAGAATGAAGGGGTCGTAGCAGCTGCCAGTGAAACTGGGGCAGACTTGCAATAGCCTTGATCTGTGGTCATGGAAGGGGTGGAAGCCCATCCTGTTCACAAAAAGCTTCTGGTTCATCTTCTTATACCCTGATAGCTACAGGAGTGTAATCTGTTGTGCCCTGGACACGAGGGAAGCCGGCCACTGCGGCAAATCCCAGAGCTCTCTCATTCTGGCTGTTGGCATCCATCACAAAGATAATGTACTGGTTTGCTCTGACAAGGAGGGCCCTGGTGGTCTGTTTGATGCAGCTGTGCACTGCAGACTGGGAGATGCGGGCAACTTACCTTGTGGCAGCCTGGAAGGAGCCTGTGGTGTAAAAGTTAAGGGCGGTGGTGTATTTTGACAGCCTCTGGCAAAGCATGGTCACCTGGACCAGCAGTCAGCAGGTCCTGCTGCAAAGGTCAGTGACTGTCTGTCTGGATTTGTGAATGGTAGGTCATGTCTGACTAATGTAGTTGTGCTTTTTGAGGCGATCACTGACAAGGTAGACAGGGGAGTCTTTATAGATGTTGTTTATATGGACTTTCAGAAGGCAATTGATAAAGTTCCACACAAGAGATTATTAGCAAAAATGAGAGCGCATGGAATTGGGAGTAACCTTAGGATATGGGTTGAAAATTGGTTGGGAGGTAGGAGACAGAGTGCACAGATTTACAAAAATGCTATCTGGGCTAAAAGGGTTAAATTATGAGGACAAGTTGCATAAAGTTGTGTTGTATTCCCTTGAATTTAAAAGGTTGAGGGGTGATCTGATTAAAGTGTTTAAAATTATAAAGGGATTCGATAGGGTAGATACAGAGAAGCTATTTCCTCTGGTGGGGGAGTCCAGAACGAGGGGGGGCACAATCTTGAAGTTAGAGCTGGGCCATTCAGAAGTGAAATCAGGAAGCATTTTTTCACCCAAAGCATAATAGAAATATGGAACTTTCATCCCCAAAGGACTGTGGAGGCTGTGAATTGAAATTTTCAAGACTGAGATTGCTAGATTTCTGTTAGGTAAGGGTATCAAGGAACATGGATCAAAGGTGGGAAAATGGAGTTGAGGTGCAGATCAGCCCTGATCAAATTAAATGGTCAAAAGTGAGAAGTCGCACAACACCAGGTTATAGTCCAACAGTTGTATTTGAAATCACAAGCTTTCGGAGCTGCTGACGAAGGAGCAGCAGAAGCAGCAGAGTGGTGGTCTCTGTGAGCAGGAAGAGGAGAAGCAGAAGGAGACCAGGCAGCAGACCACCACCAACAACCAACTACAACTGAGGTGCCTGGAGAGGGAGGACAGGAGAGGAGAAGGATAAGAAGGGAAGGCCAAGGCCATTAACAACAGAGGAGAGGCCTTTCCACACTGCCTCCTCAATTGGCCTCCATTTTAGGAGAGGGAGAGAGGGGAGAAAAACATCACAAACATCCATCATCTGTTTGGAAGGAGGGAGGAAGGAAAGAATATCAGCTACAGGTGGGTGTGATTCTGGGGCACTCTCCCAGAGACTTTGTTTTGTAGGTGGGGGGAGGAAAGAAGAAAAGAAGAAGGCCGGAACATCTAAGGGGTGTGTGTGTGTGTGGCTTTTGTAAAAACTAGGCCGCACACACCATATTAAACACCCCTTTCCCATTGCCTGACCTGGGACAGCTGGAGCTGCCTAGGTGAAGTTCCCCAATTAATTATATCCAATTGGGCATCGTTAAGACCTGGTGCAGGACTGAGCCTGGGCATCTCCAGCTATCCCAGGTGAAGACATCTTCTCCCCCCACCAGAAGACCACCACCAAAGACTTTTTTACATCGGAGAGTGCACCCCCCTGCCAACACCCACCCACCCACCATCCTGAGTGGCGACCCTGCCCTTGCGGCTTCCCTCCTTCCCACCCCCCTCTCTCTCTCTCTCTCTCTTTGTCTCTTGTCTCTCTCTGCCTCTCTCTCTCTAAGAGGCACCTCATCTATTTTTAATTAAGTACCCATTGAGCAGAGGGGAGAAGGCCCCTCTCCCAATTCAATCAACTAAAGGGAGAGGTGTGCCTTCAATTTAAGAGCTCCCTCTGCTCAGGGGAAAACCAAAAAAAAAACCGAGGCCATTAACACCTTCAGGCCTGTGACTTGGGGTGAGTGTAGCCCTTAAAGAACCCTCCATTATGGCGAGTACATCTTCGTCGGTGGCGGGGGCAGCGAGGACGTACGCGAGCGTGGCAGCCGCGGCCACGGCCGCAGCCACGAGTCCTCCTGTTACCCCGTCACCTTTTACCCTCCTTACGAGGAAGAATGGGGTCAAGAGCTACACTCACCCCAACATGACTATAGAGGCGTGCGTTAAAGCCATGGCTGGGGTTGTCGGCCCTTCAGCCATCGTCGCCGCCTCTAAAATGTACGGCAAGGCTGTGTTCTTCCTGGGGTCGGAGCGGGCGGTGTCCCTGGCCATCGAGAAGGGGCTCACCGTGGGCGGGACCTTCCTGCCGGTGGACCCCCTTGAGGCCACCGCGCAAAGGATTGTGGTCTCCAACGTCCCGCCCTTTGTTCCGGGTGAGCTCCTCCTCCCCCACCTACGTCAACTGGGGGAGGTGAGGTCGGGGATCACACCCATCCCGCTCGGCTTCCGGGAAGCCAGCCTTCGGCACGTCTTCTCCTTCCGGCGCCAGCTTTTCGTCCGGCTGGCGCGGGAGGAGGACGCGGACGGCGCGTTCACGGTGCTCCACGGGGGGACCGCCCACCGCGTCTTCTGGACCTCGGACGGCGCGCGGTGCTACGCCTGTAAGGAGGTGGGGCACGTCCGCAAAAACTGCCCCGCCTCCAAGGCCGCCACGACACCTGGCGCGGCCGGGGTTGGCGCCGCCGCCCCCCCTCCCCCTGATACTGTCCGCGCGTCGACGGCGACGGATGCGCGGTCGAAATCGGAGGCCAACGCCACCACGGCCTCCGGCGGGGAGGAGGGAGAGCGTCCGGGGGGAAGGAAGGCGCGTAGGAAAAATAAACACATAAGGGCGGATCCCCTCGCGGAGGAAACATCTGAATTGGCCGAACTCACGCCCGAGTATATCGCGGAGTTGGTCGGGACGCATGAGACTGGGGGGGTCCTCGTGCCCGGGCCCGTGACCGCAACCGCCGAGGCGGCTAAATCAAGACCTGCGGCCGGGCTCGGGCCCGAGGGGCCCAAGAAACCCAGTCGTCGGAAGGGGGCAGAGAGGGAGGCCCCAGCAGACATGGAGGCCTCCCCCTCTCCGGGCCCCAACTTGTTAAAAAGAAAGCTCCGCCCCCAGCAGGAGGACTGCGAGGAGGAAGGTCCCTCCGCAAAAGGGGGGCAGTCGCCCGCCGCGGGTGCTGCGCCCCACCCCACCACCGTCATCGTCGCGCGCGATCGGCAGGGGTCGTCTGTCCCTCGGGAGGGTGAGACAGACGAGTCTGTCCGACCTGTGCCTCCCGGGGATGGGGAAGAGACCCTGCCCGTGGGGGGGGGCGCGGAACAACCCGCGGAGGGAAATGTAGTACCGGAACCGTTGCTCCTCGCCGGGTCGGGCGTCCTGGGGACTGGGGCGGGCGAGGCCAAAGAGGCTGAAGCCGAGCCCGCCTTTTATAACCCAGACATCTCCCAGGGACTGCTCGACCTGGTGGAGGAGTGTAGCAATCCCCAGCCTGCTGGGTCGGAGGTTGGTGGCGGGGAGACGGAAAGCCCCCTGACTCCGTCTCTGTTGTTGGCGCCGGACGTGCTGGAGGAATTTGGGATTATTTTCTCCCCGGTTTCTCCGGTCGCCCCGGCGCCTGAGGCGGGGGGGGGCCCCGAACCGCCGCCGCCGCCTCCCGGCCCGGCGCCCCTGAAGGAGCCCAGGGTGGACTCCTCTGCCACCGATCCTGGGGGTGGGATCGTGACGGAGGCGGGGCCGGCCGGTGCGGCCGAGCCGTTCGCTGCACCCCGTGCGACGGACGGGTCGGCCGTCGGTGACGACCTCCCGGAGGAGGACGGGGACTCGGTGTTGGGCAACGAGGACGATTTGGAGTCCATCGGCAGCGAGGTGATGGACGCCCTCGTGCCCTTCACTGACTCTCCCCTCATCCCCGTAGGGGAACTCCGGGATTTTATGGCCGTGAGCCAGGGTCGTCACAAGAAGATCCGGCTGGCCCTCGACAAGTGGTCGGAGCTGACGCTGCTCGTCGTGTCCGTCCGCGCCGCCGTTAAAATCATGGGCGCGGACAAGGACGTTGACCGGCTCGAGCTGCGTCGGCTCAAGACGTTCCACACTGGGCTGCTGAGGGAGTGGCGGTCGTCAGTGACCGCCCTCCCTCCCCTCCGTTAGGTAGAGGTTGCACTATGCTTCTGAGATGAAGATAACCATAGCCAGCCTCAACATCAACGGCAGCAGGGAGGCGCGCCGTAGATTCAATAACTTCTCGGTCCTTCGGGACGGGAAATATGCGGTGTGCTTCCTGCAAGAAACCCACACCGTTCCGGGAGACGAGGCCACGTGGCTCCTGGAGTGGCAAGGAGGGGTCAGCATGAGTCACCTCTCCAACAATTCCTGCGGGGTGGCTGTCTTGCTGGCCCCGCATTTTCAGCCGGAGATCTTGAGGGTCAAGGAGCACGTGCCGGGCCGCTTGCTCCAGGTCACTGTTCGCCTGGGAGGCGTGCCGCTCCATTTAGTGAACGTGTACGCCCCCCGGACCGGTGCGCAGCAAGTGCGCTTCTTCGGAGAAGTGTCCGCTCTTCTGGGCTCCATCGACGTGGGCGAGTGCGTCATCCTCGGGGGGGATTTCAATTGTACCCTCGAGGCGCGGGACCGGTCGGGTCCCCCGCGAAGCCCGGCGGCGATGGAGAAGTTGCGGGACCTGGTCGGGTCCTTCGACTTGGTGGACGTCTGGCGAAATCTCCATCCCGACTCCAGCGCCTTCACGAGCGTGAGGTCTGGAGGAGGAAGGTCCAGAATCGACCGCCTTTACATTTCCCGGGCGTACGTCTCCTGCGTTCCGGCGGCTTCCATGCGGCCGGTGCCGTGCACGGACCACCACCTGGTGTGGGCGGAGCTCGCTCCGCTGCGCGCGCGGGGGGGGTCCGCGTACTGGCATTTTAACAACCTGCTGCTGGAGGACGCGCGGTTCCGGGATTCGTTTCGCCGGTTCTGGGCCGACTGGAGAAGGAAGCGGGGAGGCTTCCCCTCCTTGAGGCTATGGTGGGACGTGGGCAAGGCTCACGTCCGCGTCTTCTGTCAGGAGTACGCGAAGGGGTCGACCAAGAGGCGGGAGGCCCGGGTCGGGCGATTGGAGAAAGAAGTGCTCGACCTGGAGTCCCGTCTCGGTCAAGTCGTCGAGGACCCGGCCCTGCGGAAGGTGTACGAAGAGAAGAAGGGCGCGCTGAAGGACCTGCAGCTGGTCGGGTCCCGAGGCGCGTACGTGAGGTCGCGGATCCAGTTCCTGCGGGACCTGGACCGCGGCTCCCCCTTCTTCTACTCGCTGGAAAAAAGACGGGGGGTCCGTAAGCAGCTCTTGGGGCTGCTGGCCGACGACGGATCTCTGGTCTCGGATCCGGAGGGCATCAGCGCGGAGGCCCGGGCCTATTACGGGGCTCTGTTCTCTTCGGATCCGTCCAGCGAGGATGCGCGCAGAGTTTTGTGGGAGGACCTGCCGAAGGTCGGCCCGGAGGGCGCCGAGAATTTAGAAGCTCCGCTAAGCCTGGCGGAGCTGACCGGCGCCCTGCGCCAGCTCTCGAGGGGCAAGTCCCCGGGGCTGGACGGGCTGACCGTGGAGTTCCACAGGGCGTTCTGGGACGTCTTGGGGGACGACTACGCGCGGGTCCTGGGGGAAAGTCTGGCGACCGGGGAGATGCCCCTCTCTTGGCGCAGGGCGGTCATCGTCCTGCTGCCCAAGAAGGGCGATCTCCGCCTACTTAAGAACTGGCGCCCGGTCTCCCTCCTCAGCACGGACTACAAAATTTTCGCCAGGGCTATGTCTGCTCGCCTTGGCACCGTGCTGGCCCGCATGATCCACCCCGACCAGTCCTACACGGTCCCGGGCCGGAGTATCCACGATAACATCCATCTGGTCCGGGACCTGGTCCACCATTCCCAGAGGGCTGGTCTGTCGGTCGCCTTCCTTTCCCTGGATCAGGAGAAGGCGTTCGACAGGGTGGATCACGAGTATCTTTTCGGGACTCTGCGCGCATTCGGGTTCGGGACGCATTTCGTCGCCCGGATCCGACTTCTGTACGCCGCCGCGGAGTGTCTCATTAAAGTTAACGGGTCTTTGACGGCGCCCCTTCGCTTCGGGAGGGGGGTGCGTCAGGGATGCCCCATGTCCGGTCAGTTATACGCCGTTTGCGTGGAGCCTTTCCTGCGCCTCTTGCGGAAGAGGTTGACGGGACTGGCTCTGCAAGGGCCGGGCGTGGAGGTGGTCCTCTCGGCTTACGCCGATGACGTGCTCCTCGCGGTCACGGATCCCGTCGACTTGCGGAGGATGCGAGAATGCCAGCAGATTTACTCGGACGCATCCTCCGCCAAGATCAACTGGGAGAAATGTTCTGGACTCCTGGTGGGCCCATGGCAGGTGGACTCCCTGCCGGAGGAGTTCGGGCCTTTCGCCTGGAGCACCACGCACCTCCTCTACCTGGGAGTCTACCTCAGCCCGGCCGAGGACGCCTGGCCGGCGAACTGGCAAGAGCTGGAGGCCAAAGTCACCGCTCGCCTAGGACGCTGGACAGGACTGCTCCGAGTGTTGTCCTACAGGGGTCGAGCGCTGGTCATAAACCAGCTGGTGGCCGCCATGTTGTGGTACCGGTTGATCACTTTGATCCCTCCCCCTGCGTTTGTCGCCAAGATGCAGAAGAAGCTCGTCGACTTCTTCTGGGACAAAAGGAAGCACTGGGTCTCTGCCGCGGTTTTGAGTCTCCCGCTTAGGGAGGGCGGTCAGGCGCTGGTGTGCCTTCGCACCCAGGCGGCGACTTTCCGTCTTCAGACGCTGCAGAGATACCTGTACGTGGAGAATCCTCCTAGGTGGCGTGCGCTGGCGACGTATTTCTTCCGCCAGCTGCACGGCCTCAATTACGACACGCAGCTCCTGTTTGTGAGAGTGGGTGGCACGCGTGCCAGCCTGCGGGAGCTGCCTGTCTTCTACCAGGAACTGCTATGGGTTTGGAACAGCGTCGCCTCCGAGCGCAGTTCTCCCCCGTCAGGAGCGGCGGCCGTCCTTCGGGAGCCGCTGTTCAGGAATCCGCACCTCCACGACCGCGGGTTCGGCTGGCTGGCGGAGGGCAGGGCTGTGCCCGGTAAGGTGACCAGAGTCGGGGACCTGCTCGATGGCGGAGGAGCGGGCTGGATGGCGCCGGAGGAGTTGGCGAGGCGCATGTCTTGGGTCAACGTCCGGCTCGCGGTCAAAGCCATCGAGTCGCTAAAAGTGGCACTGGGCCCCGTCTCCACTAGGTGTGTCGAGGAGGCTCAAGCACGTGGGGCGATCCCGTCCGAACTGACCCCCGTTCGGACGGAATTCCTTATCGGCGCCCGGCCCCGAATCCTCCCTCGGGAGCCGCCGCCTCACCACTTGAGCCTTCTCGGAGAAATGCCCTCCGTGCCCTTTCAATCCGCACGGAGGCGTTTCCTGTACGGGCTGCTCCTGCACACTCTCCACTTTGCCATCTTCGTCTGCCGTCCGGACACGCCTTGGCGTACCATCCTGCCGTCCGGCGGAGGCGAAGGTCCCCATTGGAAGGCTCTCTACGCGGGAGTCTTCCCTTGTTCTATTGGGGACTTGGCCTGGAGGGTGTTGCACGGAGCAGTCCCGTGCAATAGGATTTTAAGTAGGTTTACGGACTCCCAGGCTGCTTGTCATTTTTGCGGCCTGGAGGAGTCCGTTTATCACATTTATGTTGAATGTGAGAGGTTGCAGCCCCTCTTTCATTATTTGAAGGGGCTGCTCCTCAATTTCTGGTTGCACTTCAGCCCCACGCTCCTGATCTACGGTCACCCGGTGCGGAGGGGACAGGGTAGGTCGGAGGACTTCCTCGTAGGACTGCTCCTGGGCCTGGCCAAGAAAGCCATTAATTGGTCCAGGCAGCGGGCGGTCGAGGGGGTCGTTCGGCCCGATTGCCTGCCTCTCTTCCGCGGCCATGTTCGCGCCCGGGTGGCCCTGGAGATGGAGCACGCGGTGTCCGCCGGCACGCTTGAGTTTTTCCGCGACCGGTGGGCGCCGCGGGGACTGGAGTGCATCGTCACCCCGGACTTTCAAATTTTAATTTGATTTATTAAGTTTCATTTCAAGTTTTAATTGATTTACAGTAAATTTGCGTTCTGTCAAACCAAAAAGATCAACACCAGGTTATAGTCCAACAGTTTTATTTGAAATCACAAGCTTTCGGAGCAGCCGCTCCGAAAGCTTGTGATTTCAAATAAAACTGTTGGACTATAACCTGGTGTTGTGCGACTTCTCACTTTTGTCCACCCCAGTCCAACACCGGCATCTCCGCATCAAAATTAAATGGTGGAACTGGCTTGAGGGCCTGAATGGCCTCCTCCTGTTCCTATGATGAAATGCAGCCTCCTCCTGCACTGCTCCTCAGAAATATCCAAGAGAGTAACTCTTCACCGATAGACCCTGTGGGCTGGGTAAGGCCTTCTACGAGCAGACCTCCGCACCTACTGTGATCTAACAGGCCCACCTGCTGCTTGTTCTGGTTCTTCCTCTTCCTCCAACTGTTTGTCCATCCAAAAGAGTGAAGCAAAAACAGCACCAAGGATAAGCAGTGTGTACTTAACGAGGGTAGATAAAGTGAGGGGGCGGAGGGGAAATCTGAAAGAAGCAAAGTAGAGGCTCAGAACTGCCTTGGAAATGCACTACTCACAATGGCACACAGATCCTAATGACCTAAGTGCCTGCAGGTGATTGGCCCTTTAAATGCAGCTTACAGGTATGCTGGTCGGTTCGCGAAGCCAATCCTGCTAAGTTTTAATCACGTTGCGGTCCAAATGATGTCGTTGGACCCCTATTTGAATTTATTGATCAGGCACCCACCTTTTTATGGCAAGTGCGTTTGTGAGCTGAGTCAGCTCCACAGTAAAGCTGGCGGTCGGCGAGTTTCCGGCAGGAACAGGCTGGTAAATCGATTTTCGCTATTTTAACCGGCGGGCGGGTTGGGTGAACATTGGGGGCGTAGATTCCGAATTGCTTTTGTTGTTCTCGAGAGGGTCCCCACTACATCATATGCAAAAAATCCCCAGACCAGGAGAGTGGGCAGCTGGCTTGCTCTTGGATTTCTTTCTATTTCACTTGGGTAAGTGATTCTCGGTGATTCACCTGTCGACTTCTTAGCCTCAGGCAGCACCTCCACCAGTGAGGAATTGCAGGCTTGAACCCATGTATTCCTGGCCCATCACACAGCACATCAGAGCAACAGTGGCCCTGAGTCACAGAATGCAACACAATTTGTGTTGCATAACCGGCAGATGTTACATTGTCTATTTCTATCTTGTTTCATATGTTGACTAATACTGATTAATTTGTGTAATCATTTGGTGGAAAGCAGTCACATGCTGCAATGTGGACCTGCTGCAGCAGGAGTGACTGTCCTGATCTGGTGCCTGTTTGCCCTCTATTGGTAGTGGAGAGTAACTGCAATGTTTATCTTGACTTCATTCAGTTGTCCTGTACAAGTTCCTGAAAAGTGGGCAAAAGGAAATGTTTGATTTTTCCACTGACTATTTGAAATTGTTAGAGGGAGGAGTTACTGTAAAATAATTTCTGAACTATATATTTAACTCCTTGAAATCTTGTTCCGATGGTTATTGCAGAAGTACTTATATGGAGTCGCTATAGACTCATGACAGATAAAGTTTCAGCCAGAAATATTGCATTTTGCTGCTGAGAAGTTGCAGCAGGCACTCAGCCAAGCTTATTCTGAGGGCAGTCATTCCATTTATTATTACACCACTCTTGATCCTTTAAATCTGCAACATTAAAAGTGCAGTTTTGTGTCGTGCCACAGAAAAAAACATTACAACTAAATCTACATTCACCCGTTCCCAGCTCTCTGATGACCATCTTCAGGTTCCATGCATCAGGAGTGAAGCATAAAATTCACGGAACACTGTGTTTGAAACAAGACACTTTATTGTGCCCAATCATGGGAGGCAAGAATTGGAGGAACACAGAGTTCTCTGAGGGTTGTAGGGTTGTAGTCCCAACATGGTTTTTAGTGGATGAGTGATCAGCTCAAACTGTCCATAATCTTGCACTAATAGATATTAGATTAACCAGTGCAGTGCTGAGGGAGTGCTGCACTGTTGGAGGTGCCGTCTTTCAGATGAGACGTTAAACCAAGGCCCCGTCTGTTCTCTCAGGTGGGACGTAAAAGATCCCGTGGCACTATTTCTAAGAGGAGCGAGGGAGTTATCCCCGGTATCCTGGCCAATATTTATCTCTCAATCGACATCACTTAAAAAAAATGATCTAGTCATTATTACATGGCTGTTTGTGGGAGCTTGCTGTGCGCAAATTGGCTGCAGCTTTTCCTACAAAACAACAGTGACTACACTTCGAAAATACTTCATTGGCTGTAAAGCACTTTGTGACATCCTGAGGTCGTGAAAGGCGCTATATAAATGCAAGTTTTTTTTCACACTCTAGCAAGTCCACAAAGGCTGCAAGTGTGAGGAATGGAAATGCTGCAGGTGAATTTTGGCTAATTGATGGGGCAAAGCAGAGACAGATTTCCTTGGCAGCTAGCCCATTTTATTCATGACCTGCTTTGCAATGTTACTGGGTGCTGCAAGTGGAATAGTGTTACATTCCCAGCACTGACATCACTCGCCTGTATGAGAAAATTTACCGCAAAAAAAAATGGCCTTGTTGGACTATCTTTACAATTCTGCTAGCAAGAATGAACAAAGGAAAGCAATAGTTGTTTTAATGACTAGCCAAGTTTGGAAGTACTGCAAAATCCAATGTGTAAACTACAGCTTCATATTGCTTTATATCTCGCCAATATGTTTTAACTATCAAAACAACCACCATGAAGACGGTTGCATAGAATTTGGCACTGGCTTCGATTGTTGTGGCACACATCTTTCCATATCAAACTATAACGAGCATCATTGTCTATTTTGATCAACTGATCAAAGGTCAAGTTACCTTCAGGTGTTATTCCTGTGTTGTACCATCGAGGAATTGTGAAAGAATCTCTGTGTACGACACTTACATTTTACCATTCACAATTTCTACTGATTATTGGATAACCTCAGCAGCAACTAATTAGAATTTGCCATTGAGGAATGTGCTTTTTAAATGAGACCATTGATACTATAGGGGACTAACCTTGGGATCGCTGAGCAATGTCCTCAATCAATTAGTAGCTATCTATATTCATCATCGTACTGACAGGGAATGGGTTTTCTTCCTTGTTTGGAATAGTAGATCATGTGTTGGCGAAATTACTAGCAATCTTAATGCGCCATGTGACAAGCATAATGAAAAGCATAAATGGCATAATCAAGAGGACTACAACAACTAAATAATAACAGTATCACAGCGAGGTTCTGGACACGTACATTTAAAAAAAAATCAATGATGTAAACAAGGAAACGGATTTAAACTGGAAGCACCAATAAACTAATGAACTCTCCAATCAGCCACACCAGAATGGACGTGCAATTGGCTGTTACTAACAATGACTATAAAAGCAGCCTGACAATGAATGCGGTCCTTAATGAAAACTGTTCCAGCAAAATGGTAAGTTCAACAAGGTTTGCTTTTTCATTCATTTTTCTCAGGAGATTAAGTAGGTTGAGCAGACTCCTGATGCAGTGGATGATATATGGCCTATGAAAGGAACAAACTTGTTTAGGTGAATGGACTTTTCCTCTTTATATTCTTATGCTTCCTGGGAATGTGAGTCCTTTTAAAAGCAGAACGGCCTGGGCGTTACAATGCCAGGCATTGAGGGTGTGCTGGTTTTTATAAAGCTATAGCTTTTCTTTAACCTCATCACCACTAGAGCTGTTTTTCCTTGAAGGGGGCACCAGTACTTAAATAATAAAAAGGTCGAGTCCCACACCTCTAGATCAATGAACAAGGGGTAGGGAGGGTGGGAGTTTTGCATGTGAAAGACAAGTGTATTGTCAAAATCTCAAAACCCCTATTGGATGTAGGTAATCCATGTTATTCATCATCCTTCACTTGTTACTGTTCTTCTTAACCTTCTTGTGATGCGAAAGACTAACTTTTAACGAAAGATATGTGTGTGGAAAAACCAGATCCACATCTCGATCATTGGGTCGGATTTCTTCCATCAAACAATGCAAAATTTTCACTGTTGTTTTAATCCCTTCAGAAAACTCACACAATGAATTCTGTATAGTGACTAAATGGTTCCAGAGAACGGCCATCTCAGCCTGCGATCATGGGCATAAGAGACAGAAAGGGCTTTGTAACGGCCAGTACAAATACTGAATAGAAGCCAGGAATACAGATCAATACAGAGGCGGCGGAGGGAATGTTAACAACACATGTCAAAAATGACACTACCAACCAGTTACATTTGTAAATATCAATAACACAACTTGCCTTAAGTGATTGAACGAATTACTGTTCCAGCCTCCGATTTCACATGGCAGTATGAAGTCAAATGTTGTATTATTCAGCCAGAGTAAGTCAGGGGCTGATATTGAGCTGAGGACAGTGGGGCAGCTGTTGTGTAGTGTATCACATTGCTTTGAACACTTCTTCTTTCAAATGATCTTTAGTCATGAGGCAGTTAGGTGGTAAAAGAAGCCCCGTGGCAGGGCCCATGACCCAGGAAGAAGCTGACTGGCAATTTTTCCAAACTAAATGTTCCGTTGGTCCGGTCAGTGCGTATATCCAGCCGTTAGTACAGGGCCTGAGATTTAACCTAACGAAGGATCACTGAGTCCCTGATTTAAGCTGCACTACATTGTTCCCTCCTGCCCATAAAAAGACTTACATTTATATAGCGCCTTTCACGACCACCGGACGTCTCAAAGCGCTTTACAGCCAATGAAGTATTTTTTGAAGTGTAGTCACTGTTGTAATGTGGGAAACGCAGCAGCCAATTTGCGCACCGCAAGCTCCCACAAACAGCAATGTGATAATGACCAGATAATCTGTTTTTGTTATGTTGGTTGAGGGATAAATATTGGCCAGGACACCGGGGATAACTCCCCTACTCTTCTTCGAAATAGTGTCGTGGGATCTTTTACATCCACCTGGGAAAGCAGACGGGGCCTCGGTTTAACGTCTCATCCGAAAGACGGCACCTCCGACAATGCAGCACTCCCTCAGCACTGCACTGGAGTGTCAGCCTAGCTTTATGTGCTCAAGTCCCTGGAGTGGGATTTTAAACCCACAACCTTCTGACTCAGAGGCAAGTGTGCTACCAACTGACACAGGGAAGTGCTGAGTGGAGGCCAGAGAGTCTGAGGGAGATTAGTCATCGACTGTTGTCACCTTCTTTCTACTAACATAGGCAGAAAGCTGAGAGCAGGTCACAGGCTCACCCTGGCAGGCCCAGGAAATCTGCTTGGGGAGAGAAAAAGGCGGGTTTCATACACTCAATAACAAACTATATTTGCGCTGCAAGTGAATCATAATCTTACAAATTTAAACGAGCAAAATTAATGAATTGCTAACATGATTGAGGAACTACCAATGGCTGAGTTGAGTCAGAAATGAGACTTCATTCCCACACCTGGATAAAGTATTTAGTTGAAGGGCTATCAATGAAACAATTGACCAGACCCCTCACAATTGGTGATGTGCACTATTCACAACATTCTCATAGAATGCTACAGTGCAGAAACAGGCCAGTTGACCCACCAAGGATATGCTGGTGTTTTTCTCCACATGAGCCACCTATTCTAACCCCACTCTCCTGCTCAGTCCTCGTGCCTTTTAATATTCCTTTTTTTAGACAACCCAGTGACTTATTTATTTCTGTTTCACAAGCTACGCAACCTCCGCACTGGTTCAACTGAATTCTGTGTTTCACAAATACCTGTGTGCTTGCACTCTGGCAGTTGCAAAGGACGTACCAATTCCCCAGTGTGTTTTTTTTTAATTCTGCACATTAGGCAAATATTGTTCCAGGTATTAAAAACTACACATATTCTGGAATGTGGCAGTGTGATCTTCTCGCTGGCGACAGCGGGAGCAGAAATTGAATTTCTTTTTGTTGATCAGTTTCATTCGGTGATAGTTTTTACGCTTTAACTTTACGACATTGTATTCTGTAGATGGTTGTGGATATTCTACATTAACCATCACTACTTTCCCACCCCCTTCACTGGGTTTTGTACAAAGCTATTTTATTTAAAAGTAGGTTAGAAAAACATTAAACTGGATATTAATCTCCAGCACTGTAACCCCTCTGGACTCTCCGTTGCTCTGAGTCTGGCATCTTGTGCATCTACCCGCTCCCCTCGCCCTCCATTCTCAGCCGTGCCTAGGCCCCATGTTCTGGAATTCCCTCCCTAAACTCCTCTGCCCCTTCACCTCCCTCTCCTCCCCTTAAGCCACAGCATTGACCAAGCTTTTAGTCACTCCTCTCCATCTTTGGTTAGTGTCTGTTTATTTTCCTTATGCCTCTGTGAAGGGCCCTTCAGCCGGTTTTTCTACATCCCATTGTATCAATGCAAGTTGTTGTATTGTGATCCATTGAATAGCACATTTTAAGATGTACCCATTTCTAGTTTGTTACAGTAAAAAGATGAGACATCGGGTAGGTATGTCTACAAGGTATTGCATCCTATATTGCCCAGATTCTTGGCTTGGTGTAATGCACATGTTTTTTTTTATTCTGGTCTATTTTCACGTCTAACAAATAAAAAATCAATAATATTTAAAGTAGTATGAATCCTTAAAATATATCTTTTACGATGATGAGAAGCTATTCCTGTAACTGGCCACTTGGTGGAGTGGTGAGTTTGGCATCATTTTAGTGGAGCTTAAATTCATGCAGTAAGTGGCTCAACAACAGGGTGTGGTGGCCTGAGACGGCTCGAACAAGGATACATGACTCTGAGTTCACCCCAGTGGCTGCTGGGGACAAGTCGCCAATTTACCACAGTCTAACGTTCGACAACACAGAACCGAGACCCAGGTAAGAGCAGGAGAGAGATCCACAGCCAGGAGAACTGGTGCAAGTATTTGGTGTGAAATGTTTGCATTAACACTGAACATTGTGGTGCTCCCTGCACAAACCTGGAGCTGTAACTTACTGTTGGCTACTTTTGTGGTGCTGGTTCAGTCATAATCTTGTAGAGGACTGATGGCCTGGCCGAATCTATTCACGTTGTAATGGCAATCGGCTTTCTCGGCCAGTTGTCAAACAATTTTTTTTATGTGCCAAAAGATAATTCTGTCCAGTGCTCTGGAATTCACATTAAGCAACACTATTCTAAGTTTTCCAGGTAGTATACCTTTTCTTCTTTGCCTCAGATGTTCTTCCTCACTTCTTTGATCTCCGTGTACCTGAGGATCGGCCCATTGCCAAATAGGGACCGGGACCAACATTCCTTTGCAAGCTGTGATCTCCCCCACTGCACAGTACTGCAGTCACAGATCTCAGTTCTTTCACTCCTGTCATCAGCAGCAGCATTTCTGAGCTACCCGTTGCTGCTAGTGTCAGTTTCTGTTGGGTTACAATGTCATCCGTCCTTTGAGTCTGTGTCAACATAAGCCCCAGTACTGTGCATTTCTTGGTTATCGGTTACAACTGTGTTTTGATTGAATTAAAGACACTTCAAGCTTTATAACACTATGGATTGAAGTTTTAAGTGTTCTACTGTGCAGTCTTTCCAGGTGGTGACAGTCATCACATGTAGCTCTCTTCTTATCAGGAGTAACTTCAAGGACTGTAAAGCTTGCTGAACCTTTCCAAACAGCCACACTGAGAAAGAATGAAATGTTGTCAGATTATCCTTAAGGCCACAATGGCTCAATTAAATGTACAACCTCCAAACACTAGGAGTGAGCCTTTTAGAATTGGATTCTCAAGCCGAATAACAGGTACTCCAGCCAGAAAGAGACTCTTCCAGTACTGTCTCTGCACGGAACTGACACAAGACCATTGGTCAGACTCTGTTCTGTCCTGCTGGACTGAAGGTACGAGCATTGGCCTAATCTGCTACCTGGAAGAGTCTATTAATAGCTGAGATGGAGCTAATTCTCTACAGTATATGAGCCTGGAGATTTGGAGAGGACTATGCTTGGCATGGTTGCTTCAATGGTGAATAAATCTGAAACTCGGACACCAAGACCTATTGGTAACAACAGCTTGTGGTATTTTCAAATGAATGGGGATATTGATTTAGTTGCACATGGCCTGCGAGGCTCCATCATATGTGCCTAAGCAACCCACAAGGTCTAAAAGCTTGGACATTCCTGCCCCAGCTGGATTAAAAAGACAATATGAAGTGAAATATATATATTTTTAAATACAACAACTTGTATTAATATAGTGCCTTTAACGTAGTAAAGCGTCCCAAGGCGCTGCACAGGAGTATTTTAAGACAAAAAATTTGACACTGAGCCACATAAGGATAAATTAGGGCAGGTGACCAAAAGCTTGGTCAAAGAGGTAGGTTTTAAGGAGCGTCTTAAAGGAGGAAAGAGAGGTAGAGAGGCGGAGAGGTTTAGGGAGGGAATTCCAGAACTTGGGGCCTAGGCAACAGAAGGCACGACCACCAAAGGTTGAGCGATTCTAATCAGGGATGCTGAAGAGGGCAGAATTAGGAGCGCAGATATCTCCTGTCATCAGCAGCAGCAGGGGGGTGGTGGGGGGGGGGGGGGGTGGGGGGGGGCGGCTGAAGGAGATTAGAGACCGGAAGGGGCGAGGCCATGGAGGGATTTGAAAACAAGGATGAGAATTTTAAAATCGAGGCGCTGCTTAACCGGGAGCCAATGTAGGTCAGCGAGCACAGGGGTGATGGGCGAACGGGACTTGGTGCGGGTTAGGACATGGGCAGCCGAGTTTTTGATGACCTCAAGTTTACGTAGGGTAGAAATGTGGGAGTGCGTTGGAATAGTCAAGTCTAGAGGTAACAAAAGCATGGATGAGGGTTTCAGCAGCGGATGAGCTGAGGCAAGGGCGGAGACGGGCGATGTTACGGAGGTGGAAGAAGGCAGTCTTTGTTATGCTGCGGACATGTGGTCGGAAGCTCATTTTAGAGTTAAATATGACACCAAGGTTGCGAACAGTGTGGTTCAGCCTCAGACAGATGTTAGGGAGAGGGATGGAGTCAGTAGCGAGGACCGAAAACAATGGCTTCGGTCTCCCCAATATTTTTTTTTTATTCGTTTATGGGATGTGGGTGTTGCTGGCAAGGCCAGCATTTATTGCCCATCCCTAGTTGCCCTTGAGAAGGTGGTGGTGAGCCGCCTTCCAGAACCGCTGCAGTCTGTCTGGTGAAGGTACTCCCACAGTGCTATTAGGGAGGGAGTTCCAGGATTTTGACCCAGCGACGATGAAGGAACGGCGATATACTTCTAAGTCAGGATGGTGTGTGACTTGAAGGGGAACTTGGAGGTGGTGGTGTTCCCATGCGCCTGCTGCCCTTGTCCTTCTAGGTGGAAGTGGTTGTGGGTTTGGGAGGTGCTGCCGAAGAAGCCTTGGTGAGTTGCTGCAGTGCATCTTGTAGATGGTACACACTGCAGCCACGGTACGCTGGTGGTGGAGGGAATGAATGTTTAAGGTGGTGGATGGGGTGCCAATCAAACAGGCTACTTTGTCCTGGATGGTGTCGAGCTTCGAGTGTTGTTGCAGCTGCACTCATCCAGGCAAGTGGAGAGTATTCCATCACACTCCTTACTTGTGCCTTGTAGATGGTGGAAAGGCTTTGGGGAGTCAGGAGGTGAGACACTCGCCGCAGAATACCTAGCCTCTGACCTGCTCTTGTTGCCACAGTATTTGTGGCTGGTCCAGTTAAGTTTCTGGTCAATGGTGACCCCCAGGATGTTGATGGTGGGGGATTCGGCGATGGTAATGCCATTGAATGTCAAGGGGAGGTGGTTAGACTCTCGCTTGTTGGAGATAGTAATTGGCTGGCACTTCTGTGGCGCGAATGTTACCTGCCACTTATCGCCCCAAGCCTGAACGTCGTCCAGGTCTTGTTGCATGCAGGCATTGACTGCATCATTATCTGAGGAGTTGTGAAAGGCGCTGAACACTGTGCAGTCATCAGCGAACATCCCCATTTCTGACCTTATGTTGGAGGGAAGGTCATTGATGAAGCAGCTGAAGATGGTTGGACCTAGGACACTGCCCTGAGGAACTCCTGCAGTGATGTCCTGGGGCTATGATGATTGACCTTCAACCACCACAACCATCTTCCTTTGAGCTAGGTATGACTTCAGCCAGTGGAGCGTTTTCCCCGATTCCCATTGACTTCAGTTTTACTAGGGCTCCTTGATGCTACACTCGGTCAAATGCTACCTTGATGTCAAGAGCAGTCACTCTCCCCTCACCTCTGGAATTAATTTCCTTTGTCCATGTTTGGACCAAGGCTGTAATGAGGTCGGGAGCCGAGTGGTCTTGGCGGAACCCAAACTGGGCATCAGTGAGCAGGTTATTGGTGAGTAAGTGCCGCTTGATAGCACTGTCGATGACACCTTCCATCACTTTGCTGATGACTAGACTGATGGGTCCGTAATTGGCCGGGTTGGATTTGTCCTGCTTTTTGTGGACAGGACATTCCTGGGCAGTTTTCCACATTGTCGGATAGATGCCAGTGTTGTAGCTGTACTGGAACAGTTTGGCTAGTGGCTGAAAGATTTGTAGATTTTTGTTTCTAGTCCACTTGGCACCAAAGCCAGTACAGGTTGAGCATCCCGAATCCAGCAACCTCGGGACCGAGGCCGAGCCGGTTTTTGAGTTTTTCCGGACTTCGGAATGTGTTTCTGATGTCCAAAGTCCGGAAATGCCTGGGCCCAGGTTGCGCTATTTCCGGTTTTTGGTAAGCCTCCCTCAGGGTGTCCGGATTCCGGAACATTTTACGGATTCCGGACCCCTGCCACCAATCGTCCCGGAGTCTGGATTCCGGAACATTCTGGATTCCGGAACTCTGGATTTGGGACGCTCCACCTGTATTCAGTGATGAAGGAAGATGATTGAAAGCAAGCCAGTGTGGCACCTTCTTAAAAAAATGGTGAAACAAACCTGGGTAATTATCACTTTTTAACATTCTTTATTAGTCTTTAATCAATAACTAGGAAAATAATGGAATCTACCATCAGGACCAAACTTAAAGAATAGTTATATGGAAATATTTTAGTAAATGATGATGGCAGGCTGGGGAGACAGACTAAGTGGCCTGCCCCAGGGGTTCTAATCTACATAAATAACCGGAATCCAAAAATATTATGGAAATTCATGGATGGTAGCTGGGTAGTCAAGACCAATGAAGGTCAGCTATGGAAGTATGGAAGGATCTAGACAAAACTTACAAATTGCCAGAATTCTGGCAGATGAAATTCCATTCAGTTAAATGCAAGGTGTTAAACATTAGAACAATGGGAGGGGCATACACAATGAATGGTGTTGAACTAGCAATGGGAGAAACCGAGAGATCTGGGAGTGATGGTGGACTTAATACTTGGTATGTTCAGTCATTACAGAGCAGCAATCAACAAACAGAATGAGCTATATTGCCAAATAAGTGGAATATGATTTGGTCTCCTGACCTAAGGAAGGATATATTTGCCTTCGTGTGAGTGCAACAAAGGTTCACTAGATTGTTCCTGGGATATGAGGGTTGTCCTCTGAGGAGAGATTGAGTAGAATGGGCTTATATTCTCTGGCGTTTAGAAGAACGAGAGGTGATCTCTTTGAAATATATAACATTCTCAGAGGGCTTGACCGGGTAGATGCTGAGAGGTTGTTTCCCCTGGCTGGAGAGGCTGGAACTCGGGGGCATAGTCTCAGGATAAGGGGTCAGCCATTTAAGACTGAGATGGGGAGGAATTTCTTCACTCGGAGGGTTGTGAATCTTTGGAATTCTCTACCCCAAAGGGCTATGGACGCTGAATCGTCGAGTATATTCAAGGCTGAGATAGATAAATTTAGATAGGGAATCGAGGGATATGGGGATCGGGCGGGAAAGTGAAGTTGAGGTCGAAGATCAGCCATGATATTGAATGGCTGAGCAGGCTTGAGGGGCCGTATGACCTACTCCTGCTTCTATTTCTTATGTTAATATAAATCTGCGGCTGTTGTGCTGAAGTGGTATAGTTGTCTATTCAGACTGTACCTTGAGTAATGTATTCAGTTCTGGTCATCAAAGTACAAAGGAAACATCTAAGCTCTAGAAGAGATGCAGCGATGGTTCTGGTATCATCGGACTGTGTTCTGAGGAAAGATTAGAAAATCTATGGAATGAGCCAAATGTGAGGGAACAGAATAAAGGTAAGCAAGATACTAAGTGGACCAGAAAAGATTAATCCTGCGCATTATTTCAAGTTAAACCAGGACAAGGGAATATAGATACAAACTAATAATGGGCAAGTTCCGGCTTGAGGTTGGGAAGCACTTCAGTGCACAGAGTGCTTATTAGCTGGAATGGCCTTCCGAGTAGGTTAAGGAAGCAAAATCACTGGCACCATTCAAGAAGCAGTTGTGTGCTATAGAACCATGGGTTCCTATGGAAGGATTAGTTCAATGGCCCGAATGGCCTGCCTCATCTGTACTGTGTTGGCCTTCAGTTTAGTTCGAGAGTTCAACACAGTATCAACTTGCCATGGCAAATTGTATACTGTTGTGGGATATTTGGAATTCTCTTTTTTTGCATTATATAATAGTTCTTGCAGTGCTTTACTGGAATGATGTGAGTCACTCTTTCATCCATTTTGATTGGCTTAACTTTAGTTAGAAGGACTTGTAAAAAGCCAAAAGTGTAGTTTAAAAAAAAAATAATAATTGCAATGAAAGAGGCAAATAACAAATGAAAGCAATTAATTTGCAGTTGCTTATGCTGCATCATGGCAAACTAATTGTGAGTGAATTGAAATGCTTTTTTGGAGAATATAATTATTTACAAAGAGAGGAAATATCCAAATGAATCAATTTTCACAAACACCAACTGTCGGGCTCCACTTGAGTCTGGCTGGCAGTAAATGCTGGCATATCTAAACTCACCCTGGACATGCTGTGACCTAACTGGCTGTGTTGTAAATGGGTCAAATGCTTCTTAATCCTGGCTAGGTGCAGTTTTGCGATAATGCCAGAGATGGCATTTCCACTGGTGCGGTGTACTTCAATTCCAATCATCTGTGTGGCTTTTTTGCTAGGAATTATTTACAATTTGTGTGTTCTGTATCTCGTAAAAGGATATAATAGCAGTCTTCAGTCCATTTTCACATCAATGTTCAGAGCATCAAATTGGATGCTTGATTTAAGGAAGCATTACCCTGTTGATTTCCATTCCAAACCTAATTTAATTGTGAAGAAATACTTTGGACCATTGTTTCTGTTTGAAACTGTTGCAGAGATGAACCAATTCTAAATTAAGAAACTTCAGTTTGTGACAGATTTATTTCTGATATCTTGCAGATGGCCAAGGTTAGAAAATAAATTAAATGCACCTGAAATTACCTGCCAATCGCTGATTAGAGTCATAGTCATAACGGCACAGAAGGAGGCCATTCGGCCCATCGAGTCCGTGTCAGCTCTCTGTAGAGCAATCCAGTCAATCCCATTCCCCTGCTCTATCCCCGTAGCCCTGCAAGTTTATTTCCCTCAAGTGCCTATCCAGTCTCCCCTTGAAAATATTGAGTGTCTCCGCTTCCACCACTTCCGTCGGCATCGTATTCCAGGTCATCACCACTCGCTGTGTAAAAAAGTTTTTCTTCACATCCCCCCCTGTATCTCTTGCCCAAAACCTTAAATCTGTGTCCCCTAGTCCTTGTACCATCAACTAGTGGGAACAGCCTTTCCCCGTCTAGCCTATTCAAACCCGTCATAATCTTGTACACCTCTATCAAATCACTCCTCAACCTCCTTTGCTCTAATGAAAACAAATCCAGCTTCTCCAACCTGTCCTTCTTTCTAAGATCCCCCGTCCCCAGAACCATTCTGGTAAATCTCCTCTGCACCCTCTCAAGGGCCTTCACATCCTTCCTGAAGTGTGGTGACCAGAACTGGAAGATGTTAGTTGTGTGTTTTTTTTTTAAATGCACTTGAGTTTCTTCAGGAATTGTGATGTCCTAGGGCATCACTCCCGTGGTCTGCATTTAGGATGTTTAAATGTTTTGAGTTTGTGATTGGGACTGTGTCCCCTTTAAATACGGTTTGAACAAAAGATTTTTTTTTTTTACAAAAAAATTTAGGGGGATTGTTTCACTTGAAACAAAAGAACAAGTAAACCTTTTAGGGACTAGATTTTGCAGTGTGGGGACGGTAAATGAGACCAAACTCTGAATGGCTGATTCCCTGCTTTTTAGACTGGGGAACGATAAATTGAAGCCACCTGATCAGTGGTAAACTGAAATCCTGTAGATTCATTGGCTTAACTAGAAATTAACCACATGACTTTTCTTGCTGAGTTGCGCATTACTTTATACTGAGGAAAATGGAAGTGAAAACCCCGTTAACCTGTGAACTCAAAGAATTTGAAGGACTTTACGAACAAAGCTGAAGGTACAAATCTCACGAACACTATCTGAGCATCATTAAACAGGGAAATAAATTTCGTCCCAAAAATTTCAAAAACCACAAGAGATGCTGAAGATTGTTTTAAATGTCTCAGTTATTTAAAAAGAGGGCCGATAGAAACTCCAGAATAATGGGCTGGAACATCACGGAGAGTTGTGGAGTAGAGGGAGAAAACTGTTGTCCATGGCGGGATAAAGGGGGCCTTCACCTTGGGCCTTTTTTGATGGACCACTAAAGGTGACGCTGGGTTGTCCCAAGGTCACCAAGCAAGAATCATCACAACAGGCGCCCCTTTTAGGACCCCACTAACATAGGGAAGAAACGTATGGTCCAATCAAAGCTGAAAGAGGCCAAAGTGGCTTTTACCTTGGGACCAGGGCATGGGGTGGGATCCTGGATTGAGTCCTAAAGCAGTACCATTACAAACCGTGAAGGAGGGACTGCAATTTAATCTGTCCGAGAACTGCTCCAGAACTATCAAGCTCTGGAGAAATCATGCCACAAACTGGTAAATCTGCAGTCCTAGGCCCCAACATTCCTGGGGGGTGGGGTGGGGGTTACCAAATTTTAAAGGCAGGGTCATTTGCACAGATATGGTAGGCACATTGTGCATGCAAGGTGTGATTCGGTGTCGCCTGCCTTGAACTGCCAGCCGGAATGTTGCTCCAGCGAAGAGGAGGTCTGGCAAGGGCCGAATGAAACTTCTGCTCTTCACACCTCCTGCTTCCGATGTAGCAAGTGGTCATCTTGGGGAAGGTAACGGATCCCCTCTGTGATTGATTGCCTTTCCCTAGTAATGAGTTGGCATCTCTTAAGGCCCTCAGCAGGACTCATGCCAGCTCTCCGCTGGCGAGAGTGTCGCTGAGGCCTATCGAGAGCGTAAGGGTGGAATTCCCAGATTGGTCCAAGAAGTCCCCAGACACAGCCTCGTGACTGGGCGGAGGAGGCCTGGTGGGACATCTGCTCTTTCCCCTCCCCATGGAATGCAAACGGGGAAGAATCCCAGTGTAACTGGTTTCCACCCCAGATCCCTGGCAACCCCCGATAGCCTGCTCCAAAGCCTCTGTTGATTCTACCAAAGTGATCAGTCACTCGTTCAATGTGTGAGGAAAACCCAGAATGACTCTCCTAATTGTTTTTGCCCCAACCCACCTTCTTGGGAAACGTTCATTTTATGTGGAATTGGTGAAAACCTGCAGTTTACAACACTTTAATGTGTTGTGCCACCAAGTTGCCTTTTGTGAATGGGTTTGCACGAAGATCCTGGAATTGAGACTATCCAGAGCATTGTCTATATCGTGGTGGCGCCGTAAATCATAAATTTTTGCAGGCATGGAGCCTGTTAGTGACTTCAGTACTGGCCAGTGACCCTTTAAGAAATCCATGATAAATCTCTTTATCTGAGGTCACTAAAATGAGAGCACCAGACACACGAGCTTGCATTTACAAAGCCCTGCCTTGTTGCTGAAACATGGGTTGTATTGGGTGACACTTTATGCCCTTTCTCATTGGTTACTGTTAAGAATCCGTGATTGTCAGCAGATCAGTTGGTTTTGTGGTTTGAATTCAGTTAGCTCGGCTCAAATGGAGCTGAATATCCAAACCGAGGAAGATGTGCTCGTCCCTGATTTAAATGACTAATCCCACACCATTGCAAAACAATGTTCTGATGAGCTGAATGAACAGTCTCCCAGAGAGATGAGTCTGAAAGAGTTAAATAAGATTAATATCTCTGCTGCTTTTGGTTACTTGGTGTTTTTAATTTACAAAGTCACATTTAAGTATCTCTAATTTCTTTTAATTTAAAAAATATATATTTATATTAAGTCTGCTTTTGTGATCTTAAGGTCGATTTTCCTCTCCTGGTGCTATCCGGGAGAAATTAACGAAGAGCACACGAGAAGTGCATTCTGGCACAACCGAGAGCTCCATGCCTGAACTTGCTCATGGGCCTAATTAAAATAAAGGAAGCACCAAGTGGGCACACTTCGGGCAGGATTGACTGCAAGAGGAAGTCTGGGCAGGTCCTGAGCCTTGGAAAGTGTCAGCTGTGGCTCAGTGGGTAGCACACAAGCCTCTGAGTCAGAAGGTTGTGGGTTCAAGTCCCACTCCAGAGACTTGAGCACATAAAGCTAGGCTGACACTCCAGTGCAGTGCTGAGGGAGTGCTGCACTGTCGGAGGTGCCGTCTTTCGGATGAGACGTTAAACCGAGGCCCTGTCTGCGCTCTCAGGTGGACGTAAAAGATCCCATGGCACTATTTCGAAGAAGAGCAGGGGAGTTATCCTCGGTGTCCTGGCCAATATTTCTCCCTCAACCAACAAAACCAAAACAGATGCTGTTTGTGGGAGCTTGTGTGCGCAAATTGGCTGCCGCGTTTCCCACATTACAACAGTGACTACACTCCAAAAGTACTTCATTGGCTGTAAAGCGCTTTGAGACGTCCGGTGGTCGTGAAAGGCCCTATATAAATGCGAGTCTTTTTTAAAGGAACCAGCATTAAAGGGGCAGTCACAGTTAAAGCCTCCTGGGAGAGCCAGATGGCTCTTGCTTTTTATTAGATAATGGGGGGCAGGACTTTTTTCTGGAGACTTTTTGATAAAGAATGGTAATTTCTTAAATTAATATCCAATGCCAGAGGCTGTGAATTGTATATTGATGGACTCGACATTTAATTAAAGATTCCGTCCCCTTTGAATGAATTTTTGCTGTTTTGCTGGGATGGCAGCAGCATTGAAGCAATAGTCTGGGCACCCCTGCAATCTGCCTTGCAGGGGGAGCTGGTAAAAGGGTGGCACCATGATGCCAAGGAGTAGATAGAGGCACAGGAAAAACATGATGATGATGAAGAAGAATGGTATGGGAATAGGAGTAGATACTTGTTTGACTGTGAGGGTTCTCTATTTATTCTAGGTAGCATGAAGCAGTGGCACCATCAGGGAGAGGGGAGAGTTTCTACTTTGTGGTAGGGGATAAGTTGTTCATAACTCGGGAGAGGCCAAGTGAATAACTTCAGCAGCTGTCAAGGGGGTTTGTGGTTGTCTGTTGCCATTTGCCTCCAAATAAGTCATATCGCAAGAAGAAGGGTGGCACAGTACTGAACACCGCCTCCATCACGAGGTGTTAAAAAGGCTAACCACATTCTGCAACATGTCCTGAAGCTGCAAAACCATTTTTTTTAAATTCAAAAAGCCAAAAGAAAGACCTTTCTTGGCAAGACCAGCTTGTCCATTAAGACTGAAAACAGCAGCGCAGGAATCGGTAGCATCGGGACTTCCTGGGAACAGTCTGCCCCTGATCTGCACCTGTTGGAGGAAATTGGAGTGCAGAGGTCTCTGATATTCATTTGCACAAAGTTTACAGCTCCTGTTCCCTCTTCAGGTACAAATGCCAGAAAAGCCATCAAGGAAGTTTGTGTGCAGTGTTGTTTAGGAGCAAAGGATTGGTGCTGACTTTTTTTCCTCTGCATTGCACCCTTTTTTTTCAGGCACGATGTGGGAGCAGGGCAGTGGAAAGTCGGCCCTCTTATCTCCTGTTTGGTGCCTGAAGTGGTTTAAGATGTGACATAACTCATTGACTGCTCCTCTGGCTCAATTTCTCCTGCCACTAGATGTTGTGCATAAATTAATATTTTTTAAGTTGAGTGAAATTAATGCTTGTACAAAACTATTTACTCTGAAATTAATCAGATATACTGAAAGAGAATCTACTGTGGTCGATTGGTATTATCTACATTTCACTAAATGCAACTGCTGCATCCCTGGTGTTGTTGATTGCAGGGCTGAGGTCAGGAAGTACTCTTGCCCTTTGCTGCACTCTACTTTCCTCCCAAGATGCTTTTGCACTATAGGCAGACATTTAGTTCTCCCTCCATTAGCTGCACTCCTAAGTGTAAACCAGCTGTGGTTTACGGAGCTAATGGGATTGTAACTCTCAAAAATGTAGGTCTACAAATGTTGAAGCCCTGGTTTTGGTGAAATGAATGCAGGAGGCCTGTCCTGCATGTTTGCACTCTGGGTCTCTGCGTTATATGGTGCAGCCCAGCGTGCTTATTAAAGAGTGGTTCCCGCGGGGTATGCAATCTAAAAGCAGGAGAGGGCCGTGTGAGGTGTCTCCAGGAACAGGGTCCCCCAGAACCTGATGTTGCAGCATGTGCCACACAAGAGGTCATTAAACAAAATTAGGGCTCATGGGATTGGGGGTAATATACTAGCATGGATTGAGGATTGGTTAACGGACAGAAAACGGAGAGTAGGAATAAACTGGTCATTTTCGGGTTGGCGGGCTGTAACTAGTGGGGTACTGCAAGGATCAGTGCTTGGGCCTCAGCTATTCACAATCTACATCAATGATTTGGATAAGGGGACCAAATGTATTCTATCCAAGTTTGCTGATACAAAGCTGGGTGGGAATGTAAGTTGTGAGGAGGATGCAAGGATGCTTCAAGGGGATATAGACAGGCTAAGTGAGTGGGCAAGAACATGGCAAATGGAATATAATGTGGAGAAATGTGAAGTTATCCACTTTGGTAGGAAAAATAGAATAGCTGAGTTTTTTAAATGGTGAGAGATTGGGAAATGTTGTTCAGAGGGACCTGGGTGTCCTTGTTCACGAATCACTGAAAGTTAACATGCAGGTACAGCAAGCAATTAGGAACGCAAATGGTATGTCGGCCTTTATTACAAGAGGATTTGAGTATAAGAGTAAAGACGTCTTGCTGCAATTATATAGGGTCCTGGTGAGACCACACCTGGAGTATTGTGTACAGTTTTGGTCTTCTTACCTAAGGAAGGCTATACTTGCCATAGAGGGAGTGCAACGAAGGTTCACCAGACTGGTTCCTGGGATGGGGGATTGTCCTATGAGGAGAGATTGAGTAGACTAGGCCTATATTCCCTAGAGTTTAGAACAATGAGAGGTGATCTCATTGCAACATACAAAATTCTTACAGGGCTTGACAGGGTAGATGCAGGGAGGATGTTTCCCCTGGCTGGGAACCAGGGGTCACAGTCTCAGAATAAGGGGTCGGCCATTTAGGACTGAGATGAGGAGAAATTTCTTCACTCAGAGGGTGGTGAATCTTTGGAATTCTCTACCCCAGAGGGCTGTGGAGGCTCAGTCGTTGAGTATATTCAAGACAGAGATCGATAGATTTTTGAATATTAAGGGAATCCAGGGATATGGGGATAGTTCAGGAAAGTGAAGATGAGGTAGATCAGCCATGATCTTATTGAATGACGGAGCAGGCTCGAAGGGCCAAATGGCCAACTCTTGCTCCTATTTCTTATGTTCTTATGTTCTAATAGTCACTGCGCTTTCTCCACGCCTGGGTCTGTCCATGGTATCTAACTCTACTCTCCTATTGTATCCGCTGCTACTGCTTTGTCATTGTCCCTTTCCCTACATAACCTGTAAAAACCACCAGCACATGTTCTACAATTGCATCATAATTGGAAAGTCAGTGATGTCACAGTAATAACAGTAATGATGCTGCTGCAGTAGTTATTTGCTGTAAACACTCGAGGTAGGTTGGATCCAAATGGTAGGGATTCCTCACTGGAAAAGAGGGTTTACGTTCACCTGAATGCTCCCTATGGATCTAAGCCTAGCGAGTACTAAGTTTTGTATTTGTGCTGGTTGTTGTCACTGCTGTATAAACGGGACTGTGCCTAAACCACCACTTAGCCTGCCTTTATTGGTACTGGCCCAGAGCCCTGCCAATCAAATATGGAACAATCAGACATCACAGGAGTACTGTTGGCCAATGAAATTGCTGGAAAGTAACACCAGCCCTTGAAGGGTTGCGTAATTACTATTGGCCAATAAGCTGACTCAAACGGGACAGTGGTGTCCAAATTATGGTCCATGTTTTGAAACTGGACCACGTGCTCAGGGTATCCAGCTCCCTGTCCCTATCTCCCATTGTTGCTGCTCTGTAGGAGTGTTGGCAGGAATTCTTGAGATCTCATAAATTTTGCACTGATAGGGTGCAGCAGTATTCATTCCCAGAGCAGTAAGCAATATGACATAGCACTCGGAGATGAAAAGCTGAGAACCATGATAAAAGCAGTAGTGTGGCAGTGTAAAATTGGGAGAGGGGGCAACAATGCCAGTGTGAAACTGGAAAGTGGAGGAGAAGATTGCCACCTTGGACTGCTGGGGAACAGGAAGGGAGGAAAGTGCTAAAGCATCAAAAGAATGTGAAAAGGGTAAGAAACCCTGGGCCATTCTCAGCAGGTGACCAGTAATAACAGAGGTAGCAGTAATAGACAACTCTTGATATGTAGCCCTTGGGCTCTGTGGTGAGAAACTGAGTTAGCCACAAAGAAAAGGTTTGGACACCCTGATATGCAGATAATCAGTTCTGTGGAAATTCAGCTTTTTCAGTGTAATCTCCGTGGATGTTGTTGATATGATGAGTATTCTCCCTTCCCGACAACATATAGTTAATTAAATGCTGAGTTGCATCACCGCAGGCTTTGATGATGTCGGTGTGAGTCTCTCCCCTCCAGGAGGGCATTAATGAAGGTAACCCGAAGGAGATTACAGCAGTAATAATGTGGCACTTAGGAACTGGCTTAGCAACATATTCTTCCATTTTTCAAGCTTCCTCACTTGCCGTATGTTGCTTAAACTCCCAGTGGCTATTTAGGTCACTATATTTTAAACTGTTTTTTCTCTCGCTGCACAGTAATTATTTTCATGCTCAAGAGACCAGGAGCAAAGCAACCATGATGTTTGCTAAAATCTTCAGTTTATATTTGATGGGCGTTTTAAAAAATAAAAAAAATAAAAATCTATCTAATCGTTTTTTTAAAAAAAAACTAAAGGTAGTGGAATTTCACATTGCATCCTGGTGTTGTGAATACAGCATAACCCTGCAGCAACTTGCAATGCTGCTGTTTCCATATTAAATATGTTCTGTAAACACCAATGACTACTCATGTGACTTGAGATTCTGTCTCTGGTTGTTGGTGCAGAAATAGACCGATTTTAATTACAGCATCGGAGCTGAGAATTCGAGGGGCTGAAGGCTTTTAAGATTTTTGCGTTTCAAGGAGAATCTAAACATTCAAACATTTTACTTAACGATTCAGTGAGAGATAACAAGATCTGTATTAAATTGCATTTTTGACGAACACGACCTAGGATTGCCTGGTTCTGTCAAATACTTCCACCTAATGGTGATGCTCCTGCCATCCTTTTCTTTTTTTTTTCTTGCACTGCATTCGCGATGAAGTACTGGGTTTCTCGAAGTGAGCTGTAAAGCAGACTGACTGGACAGGAAGCAGTCAGCTTCAAGTGTGCGATGTGCCTGTTTTCCCATCACTGCAGAATTTGGTTGTGCTGCTGTAATTTTTAATTTGGTGATCGGGGCTCGTCTTGCATCATCAGTGCACGACAACAGGGTTTTACTGTTGCCTCCTATCCATTTGAACCAGCACCATGTAGTTGACAGCTACTGAATTTAAGGTGAGCTGCCCCTCCCCCCTCCCCTGGCTATGGTGCAGTGTACAGCAGAACTAAGCTTACTCCTGCAAACCAAAAATGGCAGGCAGGTTTAATACTGCTTCTTTTTTGAACGTGCCATGTATTGATTACTGTGTCCGATGCCTTGTGTTTCGAATGTGAGTATGTAAATACTGTGCATACGTTGCCTTGACAGCACCGGTGAGAATAGTTAGGACTGCATTGCAACATAGAGTAGATAATCCTTTTTTTTTTTAAATTGCTTCATATAGCTTGAAGTAATACATTACTTAAAATACCATCCAAGTGCCTTGAAGCTGTTTACACGGAGATCGTTTTTAAAAAAAATAAAAATAATTTCTTGCATTGTAATGCCAATTGGTGTTGCTGGACAAATCTCGGTCCAAATATCTTTTCTTTTGGTATTTACCAGAATTCAGATTTGAATTTCTAGATTCAGAGTTTACTCGGGTTTATGATGCAGATAGCAGATGCAACAAATCTATTTTTAGCAATAAAGTAGTGCACATTGTCTACCAGCGCTTGTATGTCTCTGACTGGTATTTTCGGCAGTGATATCATGGGTTGATTCTCACCTAGTGTGACAAGTGGCCTTTGCAGTGGTCAGCTTCAGGCTCTGAGCCCTGGGAGAAATTATCTTCGCGCAACAGCTTTCACAGGTTTTTGCAGATGGGGAATTTTTACAGAGCAGTCTTGTTGACGAGCAGAATTTTCAGGAACACCGTTTCTTCGAGAAGTAGCACAAGTGCGACGACAGCTTCCTGAGAACTGGAGCATTTTGATTTATTTTTTTCCAAAAAAAGGTAATTACGGCAGTTGTCCAGTGCCTGGTCTCGTGTTTTGTTTTTGCATGAAAATCGTAAAAATATTATATTGCGCTTCGTGCTTTCATTTACTCCTCGCAGATAGATTTTAGCATGCATGGCGCACAATATTTTCCTGTTTTGATATTTACGTGCAACTGGCATTTAAAAAAAAAAAAAATCTTTTCGCTATGTCCTTTTTTAAAAGGATGTTTATCAGAAGAGTTTGACTGCTAGTCAGAATTCGCCATTATTCAATCTAGACTGAGGTACATAAAGCTTTTTGGGGGGGGGGGGCGGGGAAGGGACGTTGTACTTAACAGTAACAACAAGCAGCAGATAATGTAGTATATAAATGCACTGAGTTTTTTGTTGTGTTTACTGGTGTGCAGGATTTTGGCATGCAGCATCTTTATCACAAACCTTTTGAAATGCCCTCTTTTTGTTTAAAAGCTGCAGTGGCAATTGCAAAAAGAGGAAAGCATCTTGAAAAGAGAATATTCCATTTTTGTATGAAACAGAACTGGGTGCTTCTTTTCAGGGAGGGGGGGGGAAAATGCATTTCCAAAATCGGAGCGCATCTGTGAAGCACTGCCATTCATTTTCTTTTTAGTTCTCAATGGAAAGTTCACAATCAGAATTGTGTGCACATTTTACTGGTTGTGTCATTCGACATTCACTGTCTTCCAACCGGCCTGCTGGTCTTCAACCACTGAATTCTAGGGAGAACAGGTGGAAGTTATACTAAAAATAGCTGCACGAATGATTGTCCATGAAAACTGTCCCATTCTCTAATTTGATGGTTGCTAACCTACATACCTGCAGCACGAACAGTTTACTGAATCAATTGCTTGGCAATTAGTCACTGCAAATGCTGAAAATACAATTTGCTTCCCAATAACTGCTGCATAACAGCATGTTTCCTTGACAACCACATCCTGTCAGCACGAGCAGCAAAAACCAGCGTTGGCACCCCAAGCTTGGGATTTTTCCTTCATCTGCATGCGTTTATCAATGCCTATTTTTCTTAATGGTTTGACTTTATTCCGTTAGCAACATTTGCGCTCACCTTTTGGCTTGGCATTATAACAGGAAAAACTGGTGTATTGCTGTAAATTGGTATTCGAGTTTGGACGAAATGGGTGGAGCCATGGGCTAGATTGAAAAAAGGCTACCTATTTAATTAAGGTGAATTTAAACTTCAGGGAACTTGATTTGGATTTGTGCTTTGGGTGGTAAGTGCATTATCTAATGTGGAAGTAAACGGGAAGAGAACACCTTTAATTCTATGTTTTAAATTAATTTTTCAGTTTTTAAGTGTACAACGTTTGTTAGTATCCAACACAATTAACATTCTTCCGTTGATCTGTCAAACTGGCAGACTAACCTTCTGGGTGCAGTCCAATTATAGTGTTAAATGTTTGCAAATACAGTAGAATGCAGCGTGGAAAATAACATTCAGCGCTGATCACTGCTGAAAATACTTGCGCTCTTGAAGAGGTTTACTGTTTAGTGCATTCAAGTGGAAAAAAATAACTGTACAATATAACCTAAAATTATACGGTTTAAAAAAAAAACTCACCTCCGTAATGGTGTTTAGGACGTAATTTACTGAAATAGAAATTGCCCTATTTTACTTGAAGATATCCACAATTGCTGTAGAGTGGTGCTGTTCAATGGTATCAGCACTCTGAATTGATATGCTTTCAGCAGCAGCCATTTTACAGGAGCTTATGGCATTCTGTCTTTCTGCAGTCGGTTTCAAAATGGCTGTTTTCTGTTGTGGTTAAGTGTTCACAGCCTTGCAGCATAGCATTACGATGTGCTGAAAGAGGTAGAATTTGCAGTACTTGGCTACTGGCGGAAAGTAGTAGTGTAAATTAGTTGTAAAAATAGCAATTTTAAAAAAGATGTTGAACTAACACCAGTAATTATATTCTAATTCATGTCACCAGTGTCTTCAAGCAGAATACTATGTTGCATTGAAATTGCATAGTTATTATATTTGAACAATTAAAATGACTTGCTTCAAAGATTATGAAATGGCTGCAGACCGATTGGTGGCATGATAATGGTACCATCACACATTGCAAAAATATTTAACTGTTTAATTCATACAGGTATAAGGTGGCAAGCGTACTGATGTTTGTAATAGGATTGTTGCAACATAACTGTACTTCGCATGAAATATGAAGGAAAAGCATGCGTCCTAATCATGGCATCAGAGTGACCCATTTAATATTTAGGCACTTTCATTTAATTAAAAAAAATCTCCTTGCTGCTGCTTCAGTCACTTCAGCATTGAAAATGTGCTGGTGCATTACAGTTGACTTATCTTTAACATTGGAAACTAAATTTGCTCTAAGGCAAGCTGGTGGTTGGGGCGAGGGGCTGGAGGGGGCAAGAGAAGAAAGTGAAGGGTAATGGTAACTAAATGATGAGGAGTTGATGAGCAGACTTCATAGAAGCCTCAGCTTATAAACCCAAACAAAATAAGTGTTTGGACACTAATGGAAATGCTGAGTTAATAGCTCTGCAGCTTGTACCGTGGAACTAGGTCGTGTGTGTGTGTGTGTGTTGCAATATTGTGCTGAGCAGAAACACTTGCAGTTACTCCAGAGAAGCATTCAGCACATTTTTCTATAGCATTTAGACCACAATGTGGACTAATACAAAGTCATAGTCAACCTCACGTGGTTTCACCTGTGCACAATAGACTCTACTCTTTTTAGTATAAAAGACAGAAATGTTCCTTTCTGCGTGGGCTTGTTGTCTGTTCTTCCACAGCAGTCAGTAAGAATCTCGGTTAACACTATATGACTCAGCACTAGTGGGGAAAAATTGTAGTTGAATTCAAAGCTGTGCATAAATAGAACACTTTTTTTTTAAGGGTAAATTCTCTCTTTTACTCCACTAATCTCCCATGCCCCACACACAGATTTTAGCTGAGTGGGCAGGTGGGGTGACCTACTCTTAGACCTTCATCTGTGTTACTCTGAACCCGCCAATGGGAGGTCCACAGGAGCACCTTAGACCCCATTGATTCTGTATGGAAGTGTTTCCCTCTGCTGTGGGGAGACGTTGAACAGAAGCTGCTTCTCCGCACCAAGTGGCTGAAGTTGGGAACTCAGCAGGATGGGGTGGAGGGGAAGGGGTGCAGGGGTTCAAATTTTCACCTATTTACACTGGAGCATTGTATCAGTGTGCTACCTTAAATAAAATGCAACCTTAATGTGGGAAAAATATGGTGTAATAAAAGTATGATAAATTATGATTTTTGATTTTTTTTTAAAACTGTTGCAACAATTATTGAATTAAGAGACTGTTAGTAATCATCAGGTACTTACAACAACCACTTGTATTTATATAGCGCCTTTAACGTAGCAAAACATCCCAAGGCACTTCACGGGCGTTAGCAAACAAAATTTGACACCGAGCCACATAAGGAGATATTAGGGCAGATGACCAAAAGCTTGGGCAAAGAGGTAGGTTTTAAGGGAGGGTAGAGAGGCGGAGACAATTCCAAAGCTTAGGGCCTTGGCAGCTGAAGGCACGGCCACCAATAGTGGAGCAATCGAAATCGGGGATGCTCAAGGGACCAGAATTGGAGGAGCGCAGATATCTTGGAGGGTTGCAGGGCTGGAGGAGATTAGAGATCGAGAGGGGCGAGGCCATGAAGGGATTTGAAAACAAGGATGCTAAATTTTGGAGCAATCCTACAGCAGTAAGGAAGGTAGAGGTGGATCAGAAATATGCATCTAGGCTCATCTGTAAAATCTCTGATCTCTTGTCCTGTGATTATTTTTTTAGATAATATCGGTTATAATTGGCAGAACTGAGGGGCATTCAATCTGCAGTACTTTAGAGAAAAATAGTCAGCTAAAATCTAATTACCTCAACACTCTCAAACTTCAGAATGTTGAATTCTGCCCAGAATTACTACAGAACTGCAACAGAGGAATGTATTTACAGAGGACGTATTACCTTGAGCCCTTATGCTGAGGAAGGAACAAATACATTTTTTCAATTAGAATGCTTCACTACAACAACGCTGTTTTTTTTGTTACTATAGTCAGAAATGTAATTCATTTTTATGCAATTTTTTTTTTTAAATCGTTGCCACACAAAAATAAGTAATCATCGTGAAATCGGTTGTCAAAATTTGATCTGAGGTTTTGACCTATTCTGTTTTAGCTTCTGATCCATGGTCTGTGATGAGGTTCCCTTTTGCCAAGGTGTGGTGGATAAAAAGACAGTCGGGAGAATTTTAACTTGGGGCGATAGTGTGAAATGGCCGCCCATTATATACCCCACCTGATTATTTATTTTTCCTTCCATTGGCTTCAATAGAAACTAAAATCGGGTGTGGTGTATCAAGGGTGGCTAATTGATACCGCCCATGGTTCAAATTAGCCCCGTGTGTAAGTTAGCATGGATGTAGAGTGAAAACATGAAACCACAATAAGCTGCACTACAGTGACGTTCACAGAAAACAGTTTGTGCTTTGGACCCCACTGGATAGAAATTAATTCGATCGCCACATCTCGGCTATTTGATCTGTATGATGTTCACCAATTAACAGTACACCGACAAAAGTGGGCAAGCAAAATGGCAAACCCGAGTGTGTGAGACATGGTTAATTCAACATACTAATACTGTGGAAAGTGTGATTTACCCTGGGAGCCATAGTATACCCTGGAATTGTAGCCACCACTTGAGGAGGTGGGATTTTTTTTTTAACTGGCCTCTGGATCATGCAGTTACAAGTATTGGGAAATTATAAATTGGCTTTGGATGTTGCAGCGTGTGGGGTATAAATTACCAATTTAAGGAATTGGAAAATTGCATTTTCTTGCATTTATTTGTATATGCAGGATTGTTGGTTGATAGTGAGCTACCATCTTTTGACATCTTTTTTTTAAGGTTGAGCATCCAACACTGGTTTAGTGTTAACTCTTTACTTTTGTATTCTGCCCATCTCATCCATACTGGATCTCAAGAAGGAGCTATCCACTTAGTCCCATTGTCCTGCCCTTTCCCCATACCCTTTTTTTATTAAATATTTATTCGCTTCCTTTTATTAAAAAAAAACCGATTAGATTCTGCTTCCACTACAGTTTCTGGTACATATTCCATGTCCTAATATCTCTGTGTAAAAACAAACTCCTACCTCTTCCATTACTCGAGTTACTGATTCAGCGACCAGTGGAAATAATTTTTCACTATTTACCTTATCAAAAACACTCAATTTTAAACACGTCTTATCAGATCTCCTTTTAACCTTTTCTATTCTAGTGAAAAGAGCCCTGAATTCTCTAGTCATTTCTCGTAACTAAAGCCTCCAGTACCATCTTAGTGAATCTTTTCTGTACTCTGACTTGACATCCTTTTTAAGGTTGTGCGTCCAAAACTGGGTACAGTATTCTAACTGGCCTAACCAATTGTATTCTATGCCTCTATTTATAAAACTCAAGATCTGCTGGGGTATATTTTCATCTTGCCTGGCATGAAGCCTCAACTGGGTGGACCAGAGGAAAATTGGGGAGAATCTAATACCTGTAATAGATCCCATCTCATTTGTACATTATGCAATTTCCCCTTATAATCTTGCATACAAATTGTGTATAATGTTATTGGATTGAACCAGGTCTTGAGTGTGTGCAAGATATGAACCAACGTACTGAGTCACAGAATTGGAGGCCTAACAAAACTTGATTTCTTTGAGATTCAGAAGTAAAGAAAACAAAAGCAGAGGATGAATAATCTAGAGAGTTTACTTATTTTAGTAGTTCTGTAATTGAATTGTCCTGCCCTTGTAGTGTTACAAAGACAAAAGTAACTAAAATGGGTTTAATAGGGTATTACCCTTTCAGCTGGGGAAAAACGAGGACAGTCATGGTTACTCTTTGTGGTTTTGTTAAATCTGCTGCATTTTCTACCGGCAGAGCACAGGTCCCAGGAATTTCCGGGGCCTCTAACTTTGTTGTTCATTTATGCTCCAAAGGAGGAGTAAAGACCACAACTATTGTGAAGTGTAAAAAACTTGTAGTCGCATCTCTTGGGTTTGGAGTCTAATATTCAACCTGGTGAATACCCCTGCAAAGCTTTCTCAGTATTCCTGGTTGTGGATGTATGGTGATTGTATGTCATATTTGTAGGTTCTACCAAAAACTGAATCTCAATGTTGCATCATCTAGTTTTGCAATAGTTGTTTTAGCTTGTTTTAGCAGATATTGGCAAGGACATTTAGGTAGCTTGCCTGTAGCAGGTTGCAGTAGACACTCAAAATAGAAGCATCGAAGTATGGGGTGTCGAGTTCTTTGTCTCAATTCTTGGATGAAAGCCCTCCCCTAAAGGGGTCTCAGGATCACAGCCAGTTTGTCTTATTGTTTAATCTTTCTGAAGGTTCTTCCTTTGGAATTCGTGTCTTCTCTCCCTGGTCCCTATCCTCCCTGGTACAATTGGTACTAGGCCTGGCCTTGTACCCTTTCAATCAAGAGGCCCAAGCCAGAGCTGTCCCACTTCAGCCAGTCATTGGGCCAGAAATTCGGCTCTCCGGCTTCCCGCGGGTGCAAGGATTGCGCGCGTACTTACCTACCGCGCCTGCCGTTGTGCTTCGGGCCCGCGTGGACTTCGGCTCCTGGGCCTCCTGCAGCTGCCGGTGTGCAGTGCTTGCGTATCCCAGGGGCGCATTTAGTTCGAAGCGTCCCCTGAGATCACGTGAGCCACGGAGAGCCAATCGGAGCAGGGAATCTCCATTCATAGATTTTGACAGGAAGACCTGTCAAATCTATGAATAGAGATCACCCCCCAAAACCTAACTAAAACTTCAAATAAATTTTTAAAAACATCACATTTTTAAAATAACTATAAATTACATAAATTAACTACTTTAAACAAAAATTTAAATTTTTGAAAAAATTAATTACACTTTTTAACGATGCTAAAAATAAACTTACTATGTAAAAAAGATAAACTTGTTGAAAAAATGTTTAAATTGTACTTAATTCACCACTTACCTTGTTAAAAGCAGGCCTTGCGCCTCCTTTTTTCCTGCACAGCTTCTCCGTACTTACCCTCACGGAGAAACCTGAAAAAAACCCGAAGTTCGCTGCGTGCGCGCTGCCTCTTTGGCGCACGCAGTTGACCCTCGAACCCCTTCTTTCACGAGACCGGAAGTTCCGGTTTCCCGTGCATGCGCGAAACCGGCACTTCCGGTGGCCCTACGGGTGAGTACACAGCGCATACTCACCCGTGGAGACCCGAATTTCTGCCCCAATATCTCTCTTTCATCTAGTCAAACCGTTCCATCCTGAGATGGATACCTTAGCCTCCCCAAATTCCTTCTATTCTAAGTGTTTTTATACTAATTAACTTTTAATTATCTTCACAAGCAGTTTTGTTAAGCTAACTCCAATTCCTACCTTAGCATTATATCCTGGTTATTAGTAATAATAGAAGAAACGTAGGCATTGAGTCTTAGTTGGTCCAATTAGAGATACATAAACAAAGTTGAAATCCTAACTTGAAAACAGTAGATAGTTAGCTTGGAAACAAGATTATTTATGACTGTCACACTGCAGAATGCTGTAACATCCGCAGAGAAACAAAACACAAGCCGATTCTAAGCATCTATCTAATTATTGTAAGACTAGTCTGAAGAGACTTTTTGTCTCCGGTTCTAATACCATCATGGAAACACAGCATTATTCGCCTCACAATTTTATCTGCATAACCATATACAATTTGGACACCCCTGATTTCTAACACGTATAATCAGGCTTTATTCTACTGCATAGTTATGCAAGGGCTATACCCTTAAATTCACATCTTGCTATTTTGCTACACCTCTCTAATTCTACGGTTCAGTATATCGGTTTATATCTTGCAGTCTGGTTAGTTAGTACTGTCTTGCAGTTTTTGATATTAATGTGATGTCCTCTATAAAACCAAGGTATCTTCAGGTGTTGTTTCTGATCCAGGGAATTCCTACTTACTTTTCACAGGGATGCTCCGGAATGTATTGCTACATAGAACCATAGAAATTTATATTGCAGAATAAGGTTATTTGCACCATTGTGTCTGTGCTGTCTTGTTTGCTAGAGCAATGAATCTGCTGCTGTAAGAACCTCATTTGGGAAAGTATTTGCACAGGAAGATTACAGATCCATCCTCACTGGCTATCCGTATTTCAAACGAATAGTGTTTCGACCCATGCTTCAGCTTGTTAGAATTATAGAAATGGTTACAGCACAGAAGGAGGCCATTCGGCCCATCAAGTCCGTGCCGGCTCTCTGCAAGAGCACTTCAGCTAGTCCCACTCCCCAGCCCTTTCCCTGTAGCCCTGCAATTTTGTTTTCCCCCTTCAGATACTTATCTAACTCCCTTTTTGAAAGCCATGATTGAATCTGCTTCCACCACCTTTTCAGGCAGTGCATTCCAGATCCTAACCACTCGCAGCGTAAAAAACATTTTTCTTGTCGCTTTGGTGTTTCACAAGAAAAATCAACTATAGCTTTTTTAAACTGGGCTTTGAAGTTTAGTATCAACCAATAGGTTAGTTGGAGAGCAGAACTGAAGCGTGGCAGAAACAATGAGATCAGATGCAGTGTGTGGCTGGTAATGGCAGCGTCCAGGCAACGCTTTCTTTCACATGTACTTGAGACAGAAAGCATTAAGATGACTCGATGGTTTCTGAGATTCACACTGCAGATGTATAATAAATACTTGAACTATTTGGGCACCAACACTATTTGTCCTTGAAGATTTATCAACAGCTTTTACATTTTATAAAATCTTTCTCCAGGGAACATTGTATCAAGACCATGTGACAAGTGAATTTTTTGCATTCGAATTTTTTTTATTTTGTAATGCGTTCGGAGTGACGGGTGGGTGAGTCTTTTTCTTTTGCATGTATCTGAGAGTAAACAGAAACAGGCCGAGAAAGGGTTAACTTAAATGAGGGAAATCCCCTGGAAGGACTGTATCATCATTCAAGCAAAGAAAGGTACGTCTGTATGAAAAGGTCTACATTTGAATATGGTGCATAAATAAACAGGAGCTCACTAATCCCAATATGCCCTATTGCAGAAATGTTGAAGGAAAGCTGTCAGTTAATTTCATACTTTTAGTTTTGGGTAATTGATAGTATAAATAACTCCGCCTCGAATCCCATGGATCAGTCTGTTCATTCTTTCGGAATATATTACAATTTGTATGAATTTTGTTCAGGACATTGTATTTATACCTTTTAAATATTTTGAATGGCTGAGAGAGTGTCTATTTTTCTATTGGTTTGTTTGTTTTTATTGTGCAATCGCCTCAATTAAATCACTTCAGTGGCCAGGTTCATAGTGAAAAGTCAGTGGGCTAGAAATTGGCCTCCTTCGCGCTTCCCGTTATCGCCAATGGGGCACTAACGACTTACCGCCCAGGCGTGACGATGTTACCGCCGCCCGCGTAATTCACCTGGCAGTTTGCGGCGGTGGTAACCCCTAGCGCCGCTATCTCCTGGGCCCGGAGGTCGTGACGTCATCCGGCTGCGTAGTGCCCCGGACCCGAACTTCGGTTCTGCCCCCTACAGCATCGCCGGGTGAAAACACCGGCAGCTGCAGGAGGCGTTTATTGGGAGGCCGGGTGCTTGGGGGCGATACTTAAAGGCGAGGTGGCCGAGGTAAGTAAAAAAAATTCTGAATTATTTTTTTTTTTTTCCTTTGTCAACAATCAGCCCAGAACTCTGCTGCAATGCATCGGGCTGATCGGGCGGCTGCCGTCGGGGACCAGGTAAGTTTTGCCCTTGCAGAGCCTGCAGCGATGGCCCTTCCCTTTAAGGGAGGGAAGGAGCCTTCCAACGCGGCAGCGCTGCACGGCCCATTGTGCAGCGCTGCTCACCTACCGCCCCTCCTGCTGCCTGTTGCGCTCCAGGAAGAAAGTGGAGCGCTTGATTTAGCGCTCCACTTCATTCCTGGAGCGCAAAAACCCAATTTTTTTTTAAAAGCTGGGAATCATTAGCATTTGCCGCTAAGTTTCCCAGCTTTCAAAAGTTACCGCCCCCAAATGGGACGATACTGAATTTTTCCCCCAGAGTGCCTGATCAACACACTTCCTCACCCCCTTATACCCAATATGATGAAGTTTATTTTCTTCAAATTAATTGTAACTGCTTTTTTAAAAATAGAGTGTTCTCAGTGTAACAGATTCAGACGTGATGCCAAATGGTGATCAGTGTTTCACTTATTAATAGTTAAATCAATCAAACAAGTAAAAGTATCAAAATTAGTAGACAATTAAAATAATTCAGAGATCAAAACAACATTAGGCTTCCGCACCAATATTCGAGATTAAAACAATATTAGCCCTTTTAATCTCTGGGCAGAGGTCGTCATTAAGTTGTTGTTTCAAGTTCTCTGACAGCTCGGCAGTCTTCTGATAGTTGGGTGTTCTTCGAACAGCTGTATAATCTTCTGACAGCTGGATGGTCTTCTGCCCTGAGCTCAAAAGATGGTGGTTTTTTTATGCCCCCGGGTAGAAACCTTACACCATATATGGGGTTATTATTCACAAGACCCTTAGATTAATAACTTGCTTTTCAAAGAATTTAAGGTGGTCAATTTGTTTTAACATTACTCATCGACCCACAAGACTCTTTGCAAGGTTGTTTTTCAAGGTGGCCAGTTTGTCTGACTGCACTTGCCTAGCTATCTCCTCGGTGTCCTGGTTTTATCGCTATCTTTGGATTATCATTCTGCTTTTTGGGGTCATTGTTCCTCTTTTATCATATAACTGCTTTGCCTCACAGTGAGGATGACCAGGGTCAGTCACTGGTCAAAGGTTAACCGTTTGAAATTCAGCAAATAAGCCACGCACTCAGCAAAATGTGCTGCACAGCCTGCAGAGCATGATGGTTAGTAGCATTAAGAAAATGATGTCAATTTTCCCACATTACAACAGTGAGTGCACTCAAAGTACTTCATTGGCTGTAAAGCGCTTTGAGACGTCTGGTGGTCGTGAAAGGCGTTATATAAATGCAAGTCTTTTTTCTTTTTTTCCAATACTCTTACACCAGGTATGAATGTATTAATAGGCTTTACTTAAGCATTGGTGTCACTGCACTTGCAAAGCTACTAGGGGTTGGAATTAAAATTGCGAGTGGGGTTTGAGGTTTTATTTAATTTCAATGCCAAGTTTCCATATTTACTACAGTGTATCACTCAGATGTGTGATGGCTTGTTTGTGGATAGGTTGTAGCCCCCGTTCCATTCTGTACCTTTTGAAAGCTGTTTAGTTTATTTATATGTTTAAGGGAGTTCCGTCGGTTACCTGAGGAGGGATATAGAGTGGTGACCATCCATTTGAGTCTTCGTAGACTCACTGACTGGAGTTTGCTGGAGCGAGGTGTGCCCGGTTAGTTAGACCTTTTTTGTCCTGCAAGTTACTGGAAGTGCAAGCGCGGAGAGGGCAACAGGGCATTTGGGACCTTGGTGAACGACGGGTCCAACAGTGTATCTCCTTAATCAATGAGATTTAAGGATTCAGAAATAAACAGAGGAAGGACTGAGAAGGGGAGTGAATTTAGAGTGTGTGAATTCAATGTCAAGGCAGGTGCAGAAAGAGGGAAAGAACGATTGGATTAAGAGAGAGAGAAAAAAGAGACAAAGGAAAAGTAAGTTTTTTTTAATTTGACCTTTTTAAAATATCCAACAATTCACTACCTGAAGGAATGAAACGCCACACTCTCAATTGTTCACTTTCTATGCCAGAGAGGTTGATTGGCAGTCATTAACAATTATCACTTTGTTAGAAGGGTAGTTGTGCTATTAATTACTTGACTAATGGGCAATTAATGTGCAAATCCAGCACCTTCATGAAATTCACGGGAAGGTTAAGGGCGCGATGCTGTTTATGCGCAATTCACCGGGTCTCCCTTCCTCGCCACAAGCTGCTGATCAATTTGCACATTAATAGCGGAGAGCGTTGTTCGCACGCCATTATTTTTTCAGTAAATTCTAGCCTAATGCAGAGCAGCAATTAATAGTCAATGGAACGAGAGTCAAAACAGTAAGAGGAAGTTGTGATCAAACTGTACAGTGCTCTAGTCAGAATGCACCTCGAGCACTGCGTCTAGTTCTGGGCACTGAGACATAAGGGAGACAGTCAGGTGCTGGAGGTAGTGTAGAGAAGAGCCACAAGGTGGAACCCTAATGTCAGCGGTCGGAGTTGTGAAGAGAGACTTGAGCCCCGATTTTTAACTCGCGGTGGGGGGGGGCTGAGGTGGGCGGCAAACAGTCCCAACCGCGGCAGCATTCCCGCTCCTCCTGGCCCCACAAGGAAAGTCAAAGAAAGTCATCGTCGCTGGGTCAAAATCCTGGAACTCCCTCCCTAACAGCACTGTGGGAGTACCTTCACCAAACGGACTGCAGCGGTTCAAGAAGGCAGCTCACCACCACCACCTTGAGGGCAACTAGAGATAGGCTATAAATGCTGGCCTTGCCAGCGACGTCCTCGTCCCATGAATGAATAAAAAAAGAGTCTTGGCTTTTTGGCTTCTTCTGGGCCCGACTCCTTTCCCACTTCGTGGGCCTGGTGGGAAAGCCACAACCACTTACCCGCTCAGGCCCAGTGTTAAAATAGCAGTCTGACATCAACGGAGCCTGATATTCATATTTAACGAAGGACCCTGCCGGTTTCTCACGCCTGCTCAGAAGAGCAGATTAAATCGTAGCCTGTGGGATCGGTGAGAGATCAGCAGGTGAGTCCCACGGGCGATTTTTTTTTTTTTTTTTTTTTTTTAATTCTCCGGGTTTCCACCGAGCGGCTAGGGTTAAAATCGCCACCTTGGGCTTTATGGCCTGGAAAGGAGGAATCTTGAGGTGATCTAAAAATGAGATACACAACAACAACAACAACAACAACTTGCATTCATATGGTGCCTTTAACAAAAAAAGGTCCCTAGGCACTTCACAGCTGCATTATCAGACAAAAATTGACACTGAGCCAAAAGAGTTACATTCAAGCCCACTTGCATGAATAACTGATAAAAGAATAAATTGTTTGAGAATAAAATCTCCATGCACAAATGCCTTTTCTATCTTTTCCAATGATCGCTGTCATTATTAGATGAATAACTGTGAGATGAATAATAAATTTGAATGAATTGCAGAAGTCTGAATTTATTCACTTAGGTGCTGTACTGCCTCTCTAAAGCCGATATTGTAAGTTCTTTTTACAAGCGTTTTTGTCTAGGTGGGAAAATTGCCTAATGACCATTTCGGTGATGTTTGAGTCTTTTTCAGGAGCTTGGGCTCGAGCACTTTTGACAATCAATGTGACCGCTTTGGTTTCGGTGTGAAAACCACTTCGTCAGGTGCTAATGCTCGAGCTTTGTGATTCTTAGAACTTGCCCAGTTCATCTGCTGTCTTAGCTAAAAGGCAAGCGTAATTGCGGTTTTAAAAAAAAAATAAAAATAATTATTAACTGCTAAATACTGCACGGTATTGCTTGAGGTGATTAATCTGTTTATTGTAAGCTAATAAACCCTCTTTTTAAGATTTTTGTACTGTAAAGTGTATATTGTAATGAAGCAAATGACATAAATACACTTTGTTATCCATAACAACTGTGTAACCGTTGCAATTCCAATACTGTAATTGCAATCCAATTTGCATTCTATTGTTGGTTTCTTGCCAAATAAAACAGATAAAAGAAACGGTTAAGTGAACAAAATGTCTTGGCAAAATCCTTATTCATTTAAACAGTTTGCACTGTATTATGAGGGGAGAGTAAAAGCTTGTTCAAAGCGGCCGACTTTAAGGAGTGTCCGAGAGAGAGAGGTTAAGGGAGGGAATTCCAGATCTGAAATCACAGGCGGGTGAGCGCAGAAGCAGAAAACCCCAGCCAAGTTGTCAAGGTCACAACTTAGAAATAGCAAGCTGGGAGACTTTTTAAAAAAACAACCGTCATTTTATCTGGAGTTCTTCAGTTCCTTTGTTAATGAAGACTAAGACGTTGTTGCCATCTCATGCCACTCTAAAGCAGGTACTGGCCACAAAGCTGCATTATAAATGGTATGGAATGCTACTTTAAGTTAAACTATGAGAGTAGGACAAGAGATTACAGGTTCAACTAGTAAAAGTTAACTTTAGGATTATTAGGAAAATAGATTGGGAGAAGGGGAAGTGCAACGAGACCTGGGTGTCCTTGTGCACCAGTCGCTGAAGGTAAGCATGCAGGTGCAGCAGGCGGTGAAGAAGGCAAATGGTATGTTGGCCTTCATAGCGAAAGGGTTTGAGTATAGGAACAGGGATGTCCTGCTGCAGTTGTACAGGGCCTTGGTGAGACCACACCTTGAGTACTGTGTGCAGTTTTGGTCGCCTTATCTGAGGAAGGATGTTCTTGCCATGGAAGAAGTTCAGCGAAGATTCACAAGGCTGATACCTGGGATGGCAGGAATGACATATGAGGAGAGATTGGGTCGATTGGGCTTATACTCGCTGGAGTATAGAAGAATGAGAGGGGATCTCATCGAAACATATAAAATTCTGACAGGTCTGGACAAACTAGATGCAGGAAGAATGTTCCCGATGGTCGGAGAGTCCAGAACCAGGGGTCATAATCTAAGGATAACGGGTAAGCCATTTAGGACAGAAATGAGGAAGAATTTCTTCACCCAGAGAGTGGTGAACCTGTGGAATTCTCTACCACAGAAGGTAGTTGAGGCCAAGTCATTAAATATATTCAAGAATGAGTTAGATATATTTCTTAAAGCTAAAGGTATCAAGGGATATGGGGAGAAGGCAGGTACAGGGTACTGAGTTTGGATGATCAGCCATGATCTCATCGCATGGTGGCGCAGGCTCGAGGGGCCGAATGGCCTACTCCTGCTCCTATCTTCTATGTTTCTATGTTTCTTTGCAGAGTGATCCACTTTGAAGTAAAGTGGTGGAGGCAAATATCCTGCAGTCATTAAGAAACAATTCGATACGAGGAGCGGGAGAGAAGTGCAGGCTTGTTCTGGATGGATAAATTAAGATTGGCTCAATGGCCTTCCTCATCTGAAAGTATCTGGTGACGCCAATAGGCCAGTTACACTGCAGTCATTAAAGTTTGTTAATGTACCAACTGGAGTTTAATTGGAGCAAAGTTGCTGGTCTGATGGTATTTCAAATTCTGGAAAGTCTCGCAAGAGCACCAGGGTGGCCGGCGACGGGGGCGGGGGGAGTAATCTCGCACTACGTGGGCTTTGCACCAGCTGCAGTATAACTACTATCCGTGTGATGCTGTTTTTTTAAATACCTCAGGTGATTGTGTGCCCAGTTTTGATGTTTGTAATTAGCTGATGTGACAGTTGGCTCTTCACGTGTGAAAAATTGAATTAACAGAGCTTTGTATAGTATTTAAGCACACGTGTGCATGAGAACAGACCAGCACACAGCTGGCGGTATAACTTTTTGTGTTGCCATCTCGTACCGCTCCAACAGGTACTGGCCATGGCCACAAAGCTGCATTATAAAAGGATCAGAAGAGGGAAAGAATGCATTTTCGCAATACATGTGATTCCTTTATTCTTCATTCCAGTTCACAAACGTGTCACACAGCTCGAGCTCATTCCTTTGCAGGAAACCATGGCACGCTTCACCTCCCTCAGTCTTTCCTGCCTCCGACAGCTTTCAGGCTTTTAATATCCACTTAATCACCACTCTCTGATCAACCTCCTTTTCCCTTTTGCAATTGTGAACCCTTGGTATCCTGCACATTGGTTTCTCAATTTAAAAAAAAAAATGCCTCGGTTTCAGAATGAGGGTTTTAACCCCTTCCTTATCTGAATCATGAGAACAGTCCTGATCTGCTCATTGGGTAAGTCCAGTCGCCATTTGATAACTGCTGTGTTCTTGTTATAACTGTAGCGAAAATGCCCTAACATGGTGACTTAAAGATGTCCTCAAAATGGAGTTTTCAGCAATCTGGCTGACCTCAGCTGGGGGGTGGGGGTAAACACTGGGAATGAGAATCATGGATGTCTGTATAAAATGAGAAACCTTTCACAGTATTGGTAGATACAAAGGCCTGGGTCTTCCACCAGCCCCCGATCTTCCACACTTTCACTTTAATAGATGGAAAATCACAGGCGGGTGAGCGCAGAAGCAGAAAACCACAGCCAAGTTCTCAAGGTCGCAACTGAAAAATAGCTAGCTGGCAGACTTAAAAAAACAACAGTCATTTTATCTGGAGTTGTTCAGTTCCTTTGTTATTGAAGACTGAGAAGTTAAGGAAGTACACTCGCTACCTAACATGCCTGGGTTTTTGTTTCAGAACTAAGATTTTTCACGAGAGTGAAGATTACAACTCCTTGACGGGTGTCTGTTTAAAATGATTGACACATGCCCTGCAAGAATTCACTTCTTAGGTATCACTTGGGTTGGTTAAAGATTACATTTATTTGAGATCGAAGGTATAATGTTTTGGACACACAAAATCGGGCAAAGTGTGGGTAAGAGCGAGCACAGCAAGAATACACCGAAAAATCAGGCCAAGAAGCCAGAGGAAAGATGGATAGAAGGTTTAGAGAGAGAGTTCGAGATGACAGAAATTGAGATTGATGGACTACATGTCTTAAGTGTGCCACTTGGATAAATGAGAAGTTTCCTTGCGAATAAGGGAAATGAGATTTGAACTAGCTCTAGTCCAAATATATCTACTGATGTGTAAGGTGGATCTACCCAGGAAACAGATGATCCAAGAGGGAACGCATAGCACATCAGACATCCCAGGAGGCTGGCACAAGCATCCCAGAAGAATGCGAGGCAACCAACTCTACACTGCCGACTCCGAGGGATGAGGTTCTTTTCGCACATCGGTAATAAGCTGAACTAATTAGAATTTTAATGCAGCAAATGGACTTGCTATCTAAAGCTGTTAACTTGGCAGCTATATAAGGAGTCTAACCATAAACTAATCTCGCCAATTTTACGTCAATCTCTGACATTGATCTTGCTATCAACTTGTAATAAGTAAAACCTACCTGATGCTTGGTTACTGTAACGTATTTTAGTGCCTTTGTGACCTCCAGTATTAATTCTGCCAGTTAATAATATCTACCTAAATAGTTTGTGCACTTTAGAACTATTTAATTGTTAAACACTAATCATGTTATCATACAAGTGGTAGTAAAGAAATGTTAGTCCGTGACTCATGGTCTGACTTCCTCTTTAATGATTGTCAAGACGGGTATAACTCCTTCACTCCAATTATATGTATCCTAATAGGGGGTTGGTAGTCTAAATGCTAATATAGGACTGGTTAATGTAAGACGGTTCGTGTGAGCTAAATTTAGGCATCTAGTACTTTCCTCGACGTAGACTGGATGGTAACTCCATGGTTACCATTGCAGCAAAGAGTTGTTAGTCCGGTGAGACTAACTTCGCTCATGGTTTACGCACAAGTGGTTTTTATAATAACAAGCTTGATTACATTCATTGATTTTATATAACTGTTCTATGGTGTTATGTTAAATGACAAGATGACATGCAAATAATTCAACCTGGTTCCCAGGCCCAGCATGATCACTGTCATTTCTAGGCTGCCTGCGTGTCTGTGGGCCTTGCGACTGACCCTGAGAGCACTCTGACCTCCGAGGAAATCGCACATCCCGTGCTTCCAAGGCATGGAGCAACTAGTTCCAGCTCTTCAGGCCATCTCCACAGCTGCATGGCTCCTGACCACCCCAAGAACGCCCTGCCTTGGGGATGGGGGGGATGGAAATAGGTTCTATTCTTATACTATAATACAAACTTGGCCTGTGTCTACATAATACGTAGTTGCACGTAATACGTAGTTGCACATTTAGTTGAGGCCACATTTTTAGGTGTTTACCCCACTTATAAACTTTTCGGCCTTGGCCTCTGTTCTTTGTCTATAATACAATAAGTGCACAGGCCAATCTTTATCTTTTACTCTGAATGTGGTGTCTTGGCAACTAGTCTCTTATTAGGGTATGAGCCTTTTTCTCAACCTGGGCATTTATCAATCTGTGTCCTTGCCTTTCCAAACTGTCTGGTGCTGGTACATGGAGACAAGGGGCTCGATTTTAATTCCCGAGTCGGGTTGCATGGTGGGCGGGTTCGGGAGCCGCTTCCAGCGGGAACAGCTGCAGAGTTGCAATTTTTATTCAAGTACCTTGTTAATTTCATGAAGGCGTGCTGGCCAGTCCAATGAGTGGGATCGGGTCGGCTGGCCACCTCTGATGACGTCACAATAGCCGCTCCTTTTAAAGCGGCCATGCAGCCTGAGCCTTTCCATTGTGGTTTCCTGCACTTCTTTTCAAAGCTATGGCTTCTTCCAGAGGCAAGGCAGCTCCTTGGTTTAATGATGACTCCCTCCAAGTTCTTGTGGATGCTGTCAGAGGGCGCAGGGAGATTCTCTTCCCTCCTGATGACCGGAGGAAGCCCCCCTCAGCAGACCAAGTCAGCCTGGCTGTACATTGCTCAGGAGGTGAGCACAAGGTTCATTTATGCACAGTCATGGATCCAGTGCCGCAAAAGGTTTAATGATCTTGTGAGAACATCAAAAGTGAGTATCCCATCTCACTTGCCTTCACTCTGCTTCCCTTCTCTTCTCATCACCTGCACTCTGCGTTGTAAGCCTCCTCCTTCACATCCCACCTTACTCTTACTTCCCTTGCACCCTTTCCTATCCATCTCTGTCTCTGCACTGAATCACTTCAGCATCCTGCCTATGCACCCCTTAGACTCGCTCTCACTGTTGTGCAGTGACAACAACTAACAATGCACAGGGAAATACTTCCTCTTGGCACCTTACCCCATCTTTGTCTCACTCAAAGCTTCTATGGTAGGGATTAATCACACTCACTCCATCACTGTGGCTGAAACATCGCTTGTGTCCCTCCTTGCAGGAAAAAATAGCCCACAATAAGAGGGAGAGAGCAATGACTGGAGGAGGAACACCTACCCTTGCAACATTGACCAGTACTGAAGAGGCAGCAAACTATATTGCTGGAGGTGGCGAGGACCTGTACGTGGGCAATGGAGAGACGGGCACACTAGAGGAAGCTGGTGACATAATAGAGTTTCATCACTCTCCGAAAGCAATGGAATATGATGCTCATAGAGAATCGCTTTGTATCATCTGCTCAAAAGGATCTGTCTGCTACATCAATATCAGATGTCTAATTCAAGCCTTTACTCTCCCACAGGACCATCGAGCGCCCCCCTCCCCACAATCCAGGACGAAGAACCAGACAACTCCTCAGAGGAACCTGAAGCCTCTGAGGGAGCAGCGTCACCAGGACTCAGCGCACCCAGCACCAGCGCAGCAACGCACCCCTCGGTGGGGCCATCGTGCGTTAGAGTAGTGTTGCCACCTGGTCGATCACAGTGCACAAGTGAGCATTAGCAGATGGTGGAGATAGTGACAGCAGTGGAGAGTCCTCGGCGGAGGTCGCAGGACTCCTAGCTCTGCTGAGCTGCATGCAGACGCTGTGCCTCTGGGGCCATCCAGAAAAAGAGCGGTTTGTGAAATACAGGAACAAGTGCAGGTGTCTCTGGAAGGGTTTGCCTCCAGGGTTAGTGCGAGTGTGGAGAGAATGGAGGAATCCATCTGTAACATCAACACTGCCGTGGTGGAGGCAATGGCGCATGAAAGCACCACCATGGATAGGATGGCAACCTCCGTGGAAAGGCTGGCTACCTCAGTGGAAAGGATGGCTACGGCCATGGAGGAAATAAATTGCCAGAGTCAGGAAAACATGGTGACTGTTCAGAATAGAATGACATCTCTGGAGGAGCGATGGGCAGCTATTGAGCAGAGAGACCAGAGCTTCATGGACGTCCTTTTGAGGAGGACTGCCAGTGCAGATATGGGTCCTCATGGCCCCCCTGAAGTGCAGCAAGGTGCTCTCCTGCCACTTGCCAGCACTGAGGTGCAGCTGACCCATGAGAGGGATGTTGTTGGCAGGACAGAAGGAAGTGTGGGCTCCTCTCAAAGCACTCGCACGACCATGCCAGAGACCCACTTTGCAGAGACAACTGAGATGGCCGTTTCAGCTCCTGCACAGCCGCAGGAAGAGCAGGCTGTTGCAGAGCTCCCAAGCCCAGAGGACGCCTGCCAAAAGGCGTCTAAGCAGGCGCAGCATCCTAGTCAGCAAGGTGCCTCTACATCTGCTGAAGCCACAGGGGAAGCACCATGTAGAAGCACTCGTAATAGAAAGATTAAGCACCTATAGTCACAAGGGGATTCACTTGGGTGCTACTTCTTTTTTTATGACTCTTGCTGGTATATTTTGTCATGTGTTAAAGATAAATTATGTCAAACAGTTGATTGTGTGGCCTCTGTGTTCTGGGAAATGGCAAAAGCACATTGAGGGCTCAGGGCGACTTACATTTGTAATGCTGATGGTAAAAGTGATAGGAAATAAGCGGGTATAGCAGAGATGAAGTATGACGTTGGACAAGTGTCGCCTGCAATTACAGAGCCATATGGTAGCCACCTATGGTCGAAGGGTAAGCTTATGGTAGTGCGGCATGGCAGTGTGCATACCCTGGTTGAAGGCAGCAGTGAACTGGAGGGATGCTGCATTGGTCACAACAGGGCATGCAAGGCTCCCCTCGTTCTCCTCCTATTCCTCTTCTCAGGAAGATCTGTGGTGAGCCATGCAGCTGCTACTCCCCTGATTGAGGACCAGGATGAGAGGACATAAATGTTTCCCATCCCCTTGCTATAGATTTCATTTGAGTTAACAATCTTGCAAGCGCACAGTTGAAGTGGCCTGAAATATTTCCATTCATGACACACTGCAGATGGGTGTCAGCTTGAACAGTCAGAAGGTCAGTAGATGTGCAAAATGTTATCCCATACCTACAACAGCAAAGTTGTTGCATTTGAATGTCAGCCATGTTTCAGGGGCGCTTTTAAAGCGCTCCACCAATGAATACAAATCATGTCCTCCAGCAACTCATCTCCTTGAACCTGGCCTGTTTCTGACTAGTCAGGAAACAGGAGCCAGAAGCAGGAAAATGGGAAACCACTATGAAAATAGGTTTAGCAAGGTAGTTAACAGGTTGTTAACTGCCTTAACTACCTGTCCCACCGGTTGGAGACGGGTCAGTTTGGTAGCGGCTAAACAGACACTCAGGAAAATTGGGTGGGCGGCGGGATGGAGGTGGGTTGGGTGTCTGAAGCGATTTTTCCCAACAGACCCGCCTCCAAATCCGCCTCCTCAGGGCTATTAAAGTCGAGCCCTTGATTCAAGTTCCCCTTTCTCCCACATTTGCTCTAACACTAAAAATGCTAAGGGAAATGATGCTGGGATACCTTGACCATTTAAATCATGTTAAAGCATTCTTACAGTAACCACTTCCCCAAATATCCTTTGACTAAGAGTTATGGATTCATCTGGTGCCTTTGATCAATGTAATAGTTTAACAATTCCCAGTGTCCTTGTATAACCTAATAGCAAAAGTGAGAGGATGTTATGAGTCACATTAAATTCCAACTAAAATTTTGGAAGAAATGTTGAAAAAACAATAAATTTTTACTGTTGCTTATACACCAGAGATCATGGTGTCTAAACTGTTGTGGTTGGAAAAAGCTGAACATGCCTATTGAGAGTATAATTTAGTGTGGGGTGGGGTGGGGGGGTGGGGGGGTGGGGGGGGGCGCGGAAAAAGTTGAAATCTTAATTCTGCAGAATGGAATGAAAAAACATTGGGATGGATTTTAACTATCGGGTGGCTGATCAACAGAACTCACCAGGCAGTGCCTGGTGGTGCCAGCAGGAGACCAGGGCATTTTGAGGACCCGACTTCATTAACATATATGCTGCAGGAACCAAACGGGCATCCCAGTGGCTCTGGGCCAGTGTAATATCGGATAGAAGACCTGGAGTGGCAGTGGCCCACATTATTAATGTAGAGTTCGAAGAGCACTGGCCCCACAAAAATAAATTTTAGCATTCCCCTTTTTGAGCCTCTTCTGCCATCCCACCAGGTTTTTACTGAGCACAGTGTCCACTAAGGACTCGCTGCCCAATAGGCAGTTACAATGGCATCAGTATCCTTTGTACGTTATGGGGCCCAGATTAATGAGGCTCCCGCCTGATTCCGGCCCTCGGAACAATGACAGTCGAGCGGGATTGGGGTGGGTAAGTCTACTACCTCTATTTTAACTCCGCTAACATCCCATTTTCGCCAGGCCGCGGAGTTAAAATCGAACCCATTGTTTATATTTGTGAAAAGAACTATTCGAATGATTGAGGCCTAGAAAACTTAGGAGGAAAGACACTCGGAACTTGAATTCAATGGGCAGGAAGAAACAGAGAATGATCTGATGGGAATATGCAAATTAACAAGACTGGCGATGCAGAGGATCAATCGGGGATATTTGGTTTGATGTGGGATAGCAGAGCAAGGGGACATGATTTTAAGCTGAAAAAGAATAGATTCAGGGAGGATGTAAGGAAGTATTACTTCAGAGAGGATGACTGATTTTTAGAATAGTTTACCAAGGGAGGTTGTGGGGACAAGTAGCTTGGATCGCTTAAAGTCAAATTGGACAAGTATCTTGAAGAAAAACACATCATTGCTTACAACTGCTAGGGCAACAAGACGGCAGACTAAATGGACATGTGGACTTTTCCAGCAATGAGATTTTCTATGTTTCTTTAAGCTAGCCACTCCTATTTTTTGTTTTAATATGATTGGTCAATGTTGCACTGTAGCAAGTGATCTTGGCTTCTTGCTAAAACAAAACCTGGCCACCTGTTACTTTAAGGGACTGTTGTAATTATGAGGGATTTGCAGGTTGGAGGTGTTAGAACTGTCTGCACTGTGTTGCCTACTAGGGCAGAGTGTTTACTACAGCAGACATTGGCCTGGAATTTGTGGTCAGCGGCGAAGTGACGGCACTTGCCGGTGACCTCGAAGAAAGCTGTCCACCAGGATCTAGCAATCTCTGTGGTGTGAATTTCAGCTCTCCCGACCTTTGTTTGAATCTGGCGCCAAATCAAACGAATCCTAAGCGTCCAGCAACAGTGATGTCATCAAGCTGGCGAAGCAGCCAATCACATTGAAGAATTCTCACAGACAGCAAACCAGGAAGTAAAATACAGAGACTCTAATTTACTTTAAATAAATTTTAGAGTGCGAAATAAAGATTGGGACATGCACATGATTAAGGTCGAAGCTGAAATATCATAAACAAACTTAAAAAATATATTAAACTTGAAATTCTTATTCATATTAATGGAATAATTTGACATTCCACAAATCTAAAATTAGTTTTTCAGGGCCAGAACGTTTGATCAGCAGTCAGTACATCGTTAAAAACCTAGTTACACCTCTTTCAACAAGGCTTAAAGTATATGGGGGGTTTTAACAGCGATATTCCATCGTAAAAGGGGAAGTTTTCATCCTTGTATGTGATTTCAACGGATTGCCAGCTCTGGGGAGTTCCACAGTGCAACCTGTGGCGGAGCAGTGAATGACTGTCCCCAGCTTCAGGATTTCCGCGTTTAGATGCACACGCGCTAAATCCTGAAGTTGCGGTCAGTTTCAGAGGGGTAATGACTGCAAACGCTGACAGTTTCGCCGTCATTACCACCGCAAAATCCGGGCCATTGTTTATATTGCAGCATATTTTCGCAAATGGTTTTAATAGAAAATAAGTTCAGCTTGCCTTCAAATAATTTTGTTGGTGGTGGGGTGAGGCAAGCTTGCAGCACTATCAAGTGCACCATGTTTATATTCATTTTATTTGCTTTGTGTGGGAAATACAAAGTACAGTGGCTCACAGAGGTTCTAGCACCACCTTGTGGGGGAAAGAGCTTATTTAAAAAAAAATGCTTAATGGTGAAATGTATTTGAATCTTCTGAGCTTCCGGCCTAAAATTTTGTTTATGTAAGTGCGTATATTCCTCTCATTACAATATTTCAGACTCTTTTTTTAGATTTCTTCAAAAATCTGATATCGGGGCGTGTCAAATAAATTGGTCATAAGGTGAATTTTTATAAAGAGGTATGTCCTGATGCTGGACTTAAATTTGTGTGTTTGACTTAAAACCAGTTTAACTAAGACATCAGTCTGAGAATTTCTGATAGAAAAATCATTTTTTCCGGAAACCAGGAAAAGATATTTCTGGTGGGACCGCTTCATTTTACACTTTGTGCTTCGAATTGAGCCTCTGTTTTATACCTGAGCAACAGAATTCCTAATTTATTGTGACAAAGTGAAGGTAGGTTTTACAAGCTAATGCTCCCAGCGCAAACCTATTACATGATGGAGGTCGGCGCTCTTTGCCATCCATTAATGGACCCAAAATCAAATGTGCTGACCACTACACCCAAATTCTCTATTTATTCCCAGAAAACAACAGCTAGGATGCGGAATGTTTTGCCCCACTTGATTTTTGAAACTGCGTCAACCACAATATTCAAAGGAGAACTAGATTAAAAGCTCGAAGAAAAATACTGGGGTATAGGGAAAGCTCAGGAAGATGTCATTCGAGTAAAGTGTCTCTGGTTAGAGGGCCAGCACTGGCACACTCATTATGGGGCAAATAGCCACTGTCTGTATATTTTTTCATGATTTCTAAGGTGGGTCAAGACTGCAGTTTGTTTTTTTCCTTCCCATCCCTTCATTTCTCGTAGACCCTGATGTCCATCTCTTACTCTGTACCCAATACTTGAATTTACTGGGGGTAGTGGAACACTTTGACAATTTGATTTTCAGTGTCAAAATCACTGTGGCAACACATTGCCATCGCCTGGCTCCATAGACACAGGCATGGAACTTACACACGCATTTCCTCTTCTCGTGTAGCTTTTATGGCAATAGCTTTTAACCATGATGTTTATTATAAATGAATCTGTTTTAATGTGGTTTCAAATATACTATTTATTAATGACTGGCAGCACTTGGAGCTGCACATGGCAATTCTACATAGATTCCCCAGCAACAGAAGTAGAATACGATTGGTAACAACCCTGCAATCCATAACTATGCCAAATAATCTATAATAGCTGATTTTGACACCTAATACAAACAAAGCATTGAAGCTAATATTACACAATTGTCAATATTCAGTACTAAACATTCTGCTGCAGATATTTTCGTTACCTTCCAGTCAGATGATTATTGTGCAACGAGTGTTGCAGTTTAAGGAAGCAAACTTCTTCAGCTTGGATAACATTTTGAATATGTCATTTTTATGTATATTTTTATTTCAGCCCCACTTTCTCAGTGACTTTTCAACTTGGACCATCAGCATTGTTTTGTTTTTATTTCAGATTTCCAGCATCCGCGGTAATTTGCTTTTGTACATGGTCCTCTCTCTGGGTCAGAGGTCAAACCACTCGCATGAACTTTGTTCCACATGCCTTGTGCTAAGCTAATCGATGTGAGATGAAATACTGTGAATTTTGAGCTTCTGAAAGATGACTCGATGGACCACTAAGTGTAGCCCCAAATGGTACAGTCCAGAACCGATAAAGCTCATTATAATTGTTACTGGCAGGTTTAGAAGTGTCAGTGTACACTGGATTTTAATGAAAAGTCGTTTTCTTTTCACTTAAGATGTGAATTGCTGACAGCAGTGCTTGACTACATAATTTTTTTTTTTGTTCACGGGATGTGGGCATCACTGGCAAGGCCAGCATTAATTGCCCTTGAACAACCGAGTGGCTTGCTGAGCCATTTCAGAGGGCAGTTAAGAGTCAACCACATTGCTGTGGGTCTGGAGTCACCATATAGGCCAGACTGGGTAAGGACGGCAGATTTCCTTCCCTGAAGGACATTAGTGAACCAAAAGGGTTTTTACGACAATCCGGTAGTTTCATGATCAACATTACTGATGTGAGCTTTTTTTAAATTTCAGATTTATTTAATTGAATTTAAATTCCTGAACTCATGTCCCTGGATCATTAGTCCAGGCCTCTGGATTACTAGTCCAGTAACATAACCACTACACTACCGTTGCCTTGACATTTGAAATGCCTGCTAAGCACCTGTCTGAAGAAGGTTGCCAGTTTACATTTTTAAGTAGCCTACCTTAACAAAAAAAAATTGTCAGCGAGTTTTCTTGTGACCTTTTCAGTTTAGTTTTGAGACAGCTTGGTGCCATAGTGTACAGGCGTAACCCTGACGTGCCAAAGAATGATATGACATAGCTGTGCCTGCAATTTTCTCAGTGACTTTTCAATTTGGACCATCAGGAGGAGGTGGTGAGCAGAAGCTAGAAGCAGAAGCATTCCCCACAAATGGGGGAGGAAAATTTTTCATCCGAGGTCATCCATGCCACTTTCTGGAGGCCAGATATTGAGCAGTGTTGGCAGAGGCCTTTCAACGGTTTGTGTATCTGGCAGTGGATGGCAATACTGCTGGGGGGCTTGGGGCTAGAAAATGCCTATTTTAAACACGAATGATTTGAGGGAAAGGGTGCAATATATTAGGCTGCCTGTGTTGTTCCATCCTGGATAGCGTTGCCACTAGGATCTGGGTTGGCGAGAAAATCAAAACTCAAGAGGCCATCAAAGTGAAGGTGAAATGTGATTGGCCAACATGTGGGGGAGCAGTTCACCTTGCATTGGTGAGTTCGCGTCTTTAATAAAGCAACTATGCAATATTTGGTTATATAATCTTTCCCATTTATGTTAGACATTTTCAGTCCAATTTTATTGATTTCAAGTAATTGAAAAGGGAGAGCAGTCCAGCTTGGGCGCACCATTTGTTTTTGTTTTAGGAAGCTATGATGCGGGAAGCGTGTTTCAGCAGGAAGAAGGTGTTGAATCCGAACAATTGGAATTGGGGAGTGGTGGCTTTGCAAGGCCATTAATTTGTGGTTTTCATAGAAAAACAGATGAACTCGTGGAATGTGAGCCACAAAACGCTGTTTGATAATCCTGGAATCTCCTGTCGTAAAAGCAGATGTTGAATTATTAGTCACAATAAAGCAATGGCTCTGGTCATAACTCTGACTGCATCAGGAAATTGAGACACAACAGAAAGGGATGCTATTGGGTTTAGCTTCTAACTAGACAGAACATGTACGGCCCATCAAAACAAGAGATTTTGAAAAGAACAGAGCTCCATTGTACAAGCGGTGAGTTATTGAGACAGTGACGGCGACTGGAATGTCTATTCACATATTTAATTATCAGACAGAAATAGCTTGACACATTCTTGTCACTGTTCTCTAAACCCTTAATCATACCTTCATTCATAGTGATGTAGCACTGGGAAAACAGATTGAACAATCTCTCTTCCTGAGGCGGAACGGTTTGTAGCGGAGATGTGCAGGAGACTGAATTGTGCAAGAAAAATGCACAACTGCAATGGTTATATCGGAAATATTTATCTTTTCTGTTGTCCACCTCTTTCCCTTCCCTCTCCCCTCTCCCCTCCCAACTTGCCACCTATACACAAATCCTGGCAGGCAGAAGTGGGTCACCCTCTTCTACAAGACCTTCTCCTTTTTGCGTTTTGTAACTGCCCACCAAATATCCGATGGCAGCCTGTTTTCTTCTCTGATGACACAGCTGTGATTCGGATGCTGACGGGTCAAACCCATCGTTTGCCGTGTTAAAGGTCGGATTTACAGTGCCAGCGTTTTGTTCTTTTATGCTGAGAATTGCTTTGGCCCCTAATTTTAGTGACATTGTAAATGCGTTCTTTTTAAATGTAATCCTGATTCGCTCTCGCCACCCCACATTGCTTTCTGAAAAAGTCAGATACTTAATATTCACGTGTCTCTTAAGACTGTCCAATAATTATTTTAAAACTAAAGTACTTGTCTGATTTCAGCTTGGTGTTCATTTTACATCCAAGGAGTGGGATTGAGAATTCACTGGTCGCTTCAAGGACTGGGGTACAAAGTCATCTCAAAAATATGAAAATCTTCCCCTCTACTAATTCTAAGTGAAGGCCACGCTATGTGAAGCTGTTGCTGATCATTTTTTAAAAAATGAACCTTCTCTTGGGCATCTTTCTTGAACCATCTTCTCTCCCTTCCCAGATCACACTGCTGAGCCCTGAATACTGGCATTTCTCACCCATTCGAAGTTGGTCGGGAATTTCAATCATGGACAGTTCTGACTGATGTGTTGCTTTGGAACACCCTCTGCATCGCTGCACTCAGGCCCACCACTAATGTGCCGGCTCCCATTCCCAGCACGATGGTTTCTCTCCTCAGCCCTAGGCCAGCGGTCTTGCTCTCCCCGCTTTCTCTGTGTACCTGCTCCCAATTCCATTGAGATTTCCACACCTCTCTGTCGGGCCTCGTTTTTTTCTATTCCCACCTTGAAGCCCGTAAGCTCAAGCAACCCATGTCTCCAGCCATGGTCTCAAGCTGCCCTAGCTTCAGGCTTCTGTGATGTTTCTTTCACTTCACCTCTCATCTGCTCGTGTGTATATTTTTTTAAATGGTGGAGAACTCCAGGCACAATTTCAGAGGTCTGGGAAAAAGTCAGCAGAGGGCAAAGCAGTTGTGTTGGGGAAAGCAGGAAGAGGCTGAAGGAAGGAGAATAGATTTTGATTGGGTGGAGAAGAGATGATGATAAAACCAAAACGAAGGTAAGGAGGGGCTATGGAAGATCAGGAAGCCAAGGAGAAGCACCAATCAGACGGAAGTGTGGTATGAACCAAAGTGATTGACAGTCCGTGGTAAACATGTGGCCAATCAGATTCCACAAAATGGAGCTTCAGCGATAGATGCACATTTAATTTTTTTAATTTTATATCTATTAATTTAGGTGTGTTCCTAGTGAGGCTGTGTCATGAATTCAAAACTGGCTTGAATTCAGCATTAATTTGCAATCCCACTCAAAAGACTACAAGGCTAGAGTGGAAAATAAAATGGTGGCCGCTTCACCAGGGATGCTTGTGTATAAGGTTGAGTGAAGTCACATTGATGCAGGGTTGGAAGAACAATACTTTGCATTTGGCTCAGAACTGCTATCATTGATAAAATGTTGGGAGTGACGCTTATGATTGATCAGTTGGAAACCTTCCTGATGATGTGTGTTTATTTTTTAACAGTAATGTTGATCAAACTGACTGGATTTTTAAAATTAAATTGAGCAACTGGCACTCAAAATGAATGATGCTTGGCATGACCCTGTGAGCTGGACCTTGTCACGGCTTAAAGTGGAGCATTCACAATGGTCACGCTCTCACTTTTTAGTAAGCACAAAAATGTGTACCAAATTTATAATTGCACCATTTTCTATATTTTCCTTTTCAGCTCTGTCTTGTTTGACCTAAAGAGACCACCTCTTCATCAGGAATATGTTGGTATTTTCACGCATTGTGTTCAAACTGTCACTGGCCCGCTCTGCCAGAAGTGACTGAGCATCCAGAGCAGGCTTTGGACAGTCAAATGAAGATTCATCAGGGTTTTTTTTTTTAATTCCTTGATTGGAGGCAAAAGAAAGCAATTTCCTTTTTTTGATAAATGACCTAGTTCTTTCTTTGTTTCTCTGTTGCTCATATGCACACTTCTCTCATTTATTCTTCTTGTATATGGAGGCAAGTGCAAACATATTCCCAATGGTACATAATATCAGACAATTAAAAAAAAAACCAAGGTATTGAATTTGCGCCACTGCATTGCCAATAGATTTTTCAAACTATTGCTGTGGTTAACATAATGGCTGCCAACCCCCTCTCAGCAGCAGTGTAGACTTTGACTACCCACCTTCATTATAAGGGCTGTCGAAAGTATCATTTATTAATGAAAAGCCATGTTCAAACTGTTGTTTCATTGCTCCTTTTAAATTATTTATATTAAATCAGACATGGCCGGGGACGCAAAGCAGGCGATATCACATTGGCCGCCTGTTATACGCCCCGCCTGATAACTTCTGTTGAAGTCAATGGAATATCGGACGGGCAGCAAAAGCGATTCCGCCAATTCGGCATACCCCGTCCATATCCAATTTCACCTCAACTGTGATTAAGGAAATGTTCCAAAGATCTATACACTAAACAATGTCAGCAGATTTCTATTACTCTTGCCTGTGGGCTTTGGATGTGAATTTTCATACTTTGGTAAGCTGCTCATGCTCACAACAACACTTGTATAGCGCCTTTAACTTAGTAAAATGCCCTAAGGCGCTTCACAGGAGTATTATAAGACAATAAAATTTGACACCGAGCCACATAAGGAGAAATTAGGGCAGGTGACCAAAAAGCTCGATCAAAGAGGTAGGTTTTAAGGAGCGTCTTAAAGGAGGAAAGAGAGGTAGTGAGGCGGAAAGGTTTAGGCAGGGAATTCGAGCTTAGGGCCTAGGCAACAGAAGGCATGGCCACCAAAGGTTGAGCGATTCTAATCAGGGATGCTTGAGAGCAGAATTAGAGGAGCGCAGATATCTCAGGGGTGGGGGGTGTTGTGGGGCTGAAGGAGATTACAGAGATGGGGAGGGGCGAGGCCATGGAGGGATTTGAAAACAAGGATGAGAATTTTTAAATCGAGGCCTTGCTTAACCGGGAGCCAGAGTAGGTCCGCAAGGACAGGGGTGATGGGTGAACGGGACTTGGTGCGAGTTAGGATACGGGCAGCCGAGTTTTGGATAACCTCAAGTTTACATAGGGTAGAATGTGGGAGGCCAGCCAGGTGTGCATTTGAATAGTCAAGTCTTGAGGTAACAAAGGCCTGGATGAGGGTTTCAGCAGCGGATGAGCGGAGGCAGGGGCGGAGATGGGCGATGTTACGGAGGTGGAAATACGAGTTTACAATGAGAAGGAAGCAACTTCACTAATGTGATTTTAGAAGAACTGTTATTTTTTGTACCTGTTGGATAAACAAAAACAACAGGATAACGCAGCACCTTTAATACTAACATCACAAAACTTAGGATAAAGCTTCAGTGTGTGTAGGGGTGGGTTGTTTAATGTATAACTACAAATATAAGATCCGGATAAATCCTTGATGTGCACTTAGTCAGAACTGATTGATTTCTAGCACTGATTGAATTCATTTATTTTCTTTCCAGATGATTGTCATGCCTTCAAGTGCAGATATTATGGACAACTCCCACAGCCAGACTGTCCTTTGTTGCTTGAATGAACAACGGACCAAAGGTGTCTTCTGTGATGTCACCATTGTTGTGGAAGACACCAAGTTTAAAGCCCACAAAAATGTCTTGGCAGCATCCAGCGTTTACTTTAAGAACCTTTTTTCAAGCCAGGAGTTATGGTTGGTAGGCCATATCCTGGAACTGCCTGACTTCAAGGCAGATGTGTTTGCAGAAATACTGCATTTCATCTACAGTGCAAAGGTGGTTGTCAAAGGGTCTGAGAGAGTAAAAGATCTTATCGATGCTGGGAAAAGATTAGGGATATCATTTTTGGAAAATCTGATGCCCATCCCTCAGCAACATGTTGGATCTGTAGATACTCTATACAGCTGTTCACCTAATTCTTCTCAGTCAGTTTCTCCTGCATCTTCCCTCTCCTTGTCAACATGCCTTCAGAATCTCAAAGCAGAAGTCTGCAATTCTGCGAGTGACAAAGGCAGTGAAGATTTCCATTTTGTAAATGGACCCCGAATCACAAATGCATTTTCAATTTTCGACATGCAGGCTGGCACTGACTTGTATTTTCCAGTTGACTTAACAGCTAATGTCAACAAAAAAGCAATAGAATCTGATAAGCTGTCCATGGTATGTGTTACCCAGGATGCAAGTGGTGTACAGCAGATGCCTGCTCATACTTTCACTGAACATTCCTATGCTGTATCTTCTTCTACAAAAGATCAGCAAAATGTTGATCCTTCTTATGGTCTTCATCAAGTACAAGAACCTATGGAAGAAAATGAAAAGCCTTTATGCAACATTAAGAGCAATACTGCTAGCTCTGGGGCTATACAGGATCTACACTTGGAAGACCAAATTTGCAAAGCCTCCCAACCACTGTACACTGCCAGCTCAACTGGCTTTAAGGTTCTACGATTTAACTTGAATGCATTACAAACCGCAAATGATAGCAGCCCAGTAAATTTAGTGCCAGTTACAGGCCCATTAAATGGACCTACTGTGAATACCGAGGAAACTGTAGGTGGAGTCACTGATGCAGAGAAAGGTTCTCCTCCTATGGAAAACATGAGCAAATCGGTGCCTAATGCTGTTTGGTCTGAAACGGTGCCAGCGATCACGCGTCAAACTGCTTACAGCTGTAAATATTGCCCACGGTCTTTTAGCACTCGAGTATCCTTGAATGTCCATTCCCAAATCCACACAACGCTTTTAGAAAAGCCCCTATCTTGCAGGCATTGTGGTAAACCTTTTGTTCATCTGAAGAGGCTGCAGACTCATGAGCATCTTTGTAGAGGACCAGGAACAGTTGTGTCTGATCGTGAGTCAACCGATGAGCAAGTGGAAAATTTTTCCAGCGACACTGAAGTTGCCAGTGGCGAGGAAGATCCAAATTTGATTTCGCATGCTTTGGAACTGGAGAATTCCAACACGTGCTCGGTGAATTTGGTACGCTCAAGAAGAGGCAGCAGCTCACCAGAACCAGAACACTTTGTAAAAGTTGTCGAGGGACACATTTTGTATTTTTGCAGTGTTTGCAAGCGTTCCTATGTAACTCTGTCCAGCTTAAAGAGACACGCCAATGTTCATTCTTGGCGGAGAACCTATCCCTGCCATTACTGCAGTAAAGTATTTGCATTAGCCGAATATCGTACTAAACATGAAATATGGCACACTGGAGAGAGACGGTATCAGTGCATCTTTTGTTTGGAGACCTTTATGACCTACTATACTTTGAAAACCCATCAGAAATCTTTTCATGGCATTGATCCAAGTCTTCCCACAAACAAGAAAGCAGCAAATGTTGGATATAGGGCCAAGATGTATCCATTCAAACTCTATAGGCTTCTACCTATGAAGCTACAAAAAAGACCATACAAAACTTACACTCGATCTTGTCCCGAAAACCTCAACAGTAATCAAGCTATTGGAGTTTCTTTAACTGATGAAGAAAATATGAATTCTCTTGATATCGGTAACTTTTCCATCGGTAATCTATCACCTACTTCAGAGAGTTTGCAGGACAAGTTGCTTTCTTCAGAAACCACTCATTCACAAAAGTCTTCCCATTGTGCGTCAGCGTCCTTCGTCACAGCTCAGGATGAGCCAGCTGAAGGAGCTGCAAGGGAAACCTGCCTCTCGGGGGCTGAATGTGTAAACCGCGGTCTTTCCAGTGGCTGCCATCTTAACGATTCCTTGCTTTCTTGCACTTCAACAGAAAATGAAACCAATAATGGTGGTAAAGATGCGGCTGATAATGGGCAACAAGGCTTGGCCACTAATGTGAACAATACAGTTCTTTCTGTTATTAACTATGGGCACACAGCTCCCTCTGTTATAATGCACAGCAATAGGGTTTCATCTGTTATAAAGCATGGGAATGCATTTTCTTCTGTCATTGCGTACAGTAGTGGAGTAGAGTCTGGTAATGATGCTTATCGGCCACTTCCACAGACCAATATGAGCAATGATTCTTCGGACACAAATCCAAGGAAAATTATTGCTAAAGACTGTGTTAAATTTCAGAATAAAGATGCCTATAAGAAGGCAATAGAAACGGCAAAGGGAAGTGGACAAGTCACAGGACCTGGGGCGGCACAAAAGAACCGTTCAAGTTCGTTTTCTGGAGGAAGCCGAACAGAAACTTATATTGCAAAACCAGCCTGCCCTGGAACCTCCACAGACAGCCAGGTAGCTCCTCTTTGCCAAATCACAGTGAAAATTGGGGATAAAGCAGTTGTACAAAGACATATTACTGGATCCAAACTGTTCCGGAGAAAAGGTAGAAAGCCTAAATGGATGATTCCAACTGAAGAAAAGATGGTCCAGGATATTCGAATGGAAGAAGGTGAAGAACAAATTACCAAGTCACCTAGTCACACAGATCCTGCTGGAAGTATTGCAGATCCTGCTGGAGGCACTGAAACTTGTGATGAAATGAGTGATCATGATTCAAACGACAAACTTTGGCGGCCTTACTATACATATAAGCCAAAAAAGAGATCCAAAGGGTTTCATAAACTGAGGAAATCTAGATGGAAGAAAAAGGGTGGACACAAGATCCCGAGCCATTCAGTTCCAATTTCTGGTACCAGAGAAGAACAGGATTTTGACATTCCAGAAGGAATAGCTTTAAATGAAGAAATTAATGATGGATCCCAAGAGTTTAACTGTACAGTCGGTGATAAAATAAAACCTACTGAAGAAGAAATGGAAAGACATCTAAAATGGCACTCGACTACAAAGCCTTATTCATGTACTATTTGCACAAAATTATTTCCAAACTCTTCTACGTTGAAGATGCACATAAGATGTCATACTGGTGAGCAACCTTTCTCCTGCGAAACCTGCGGGCGACGGTTTTCAGTCCAAGGAAACCTCCACAAACATGAACGCATTCATTTGGGTGTTAAAGAGTTTGTTTGCTTCTACTGCAACAAGGCCTTCACTTTGAGTGAAACTCTCAAGAAGCATGAAAGGATCCACACTGGGGAGAAGCGGTACCGCTGTCACTTCTGCCCACAGCGTTTCCTTTACTTGACAACTAAGAAGAATCATGAGCAGAGACACTTGGAAACAAAACGTGTTCAGCAGGAAGGGAAGGAACATGCTTGTTTCCAGTGTTTTAAGGTTTGCAAAACAGCAGCTGCACTTGGTATGCACCAAAAAAAGCACTTAATAAAGCGTTCTGTTCGTGAGGATGCAGAAGGATCGTTGCACTACCAAAGTGATCTTCACACAAATATGATGACTTGTCCAACTGTCACAGAATCCAAACTTAAAAATAGAGCAGAGAGCAAAACGAAATTGCCAACTACTTCAGGTACTGTTGACCAGATTCACCGTTCTCTCGACACAGAGCTCAGCCCTGATTGCAGCCAACCCGAACTAGCATCCGTATTACAGAAGACTAACTGTGCTACATACCCGTGGTCAAGGGCTCACGACATGGGTCCAGATCTTTTACAGAGAACACTACCACAAAATAGTGAGAACATTTGGCAGGTTCACCAGCAAAATCTAGATATTAATCTGCCTCTTTGCACAAATGTTTCTTACAATCAGTGTGACAGCAGCCACAGAGATGATGACAGACTTGCTTTCTATCAACATTCTTCTGAAATGTTTTATAGTCATCCGGTAGAGGGGATGGTCTACAAAGCTATGTGACAGGCTCAGTCTTGAGGATTTAGTGCTTCTTTGGACTACAAAATGGGGTGGGGATATTACTCTAAAGCCAAAATGTTTAATTAAAAGCTCATTATTGTTTAAGAAATTGTGCAGCAGTAGATAATGAAGGCATTAAAGGTCAAATTTTCTAGGGACATTGGGAAAGAATTCAAGTTTTCTTGTTTTCTGTTTTTTTTTTCTTGAAGGAAGTAGATCTCACATTTTCTCCTGAAGTCCTGATCTCCCAGACCGTTCCTAAAATTTAGTCCTTTCCTTTCCATGTGATTATTTTGAAACCAAAAAAAATTGCAACAATTTATTTAATGTTCTGAGAGGTTTATGCATGTTACCATTGCAGAGAAGCAAGTTCATGCATCATTGGTGTAAGGTGAAGCAATTGTTGGAAACCAAACTAAGCATATTTTCAAATGAATAAAGAGCAAATAATAGTTTTAATGTAAAGCAGCAAGCATCCAATATATTTGACATCTAAAACACCAGACTGTATTGCAAGAAAACAAAACAAAAGTCATGACTACTCCAGTAGCAGTCTAAATGTTCCAGACTTTGTGTGTGTGCATACATATATATATACATGATGTTTACATGTATGTGTGTGTGTGTGTATATATATAATATATATAAATATATATATAATATATATATATCTTTCCCTTTTATTACAGTAGGATATAACTGTGTAGATTAATTTGTGATGTACACTGTGCCCACAAGTAAAGGCCTATTGAAAATTTGTGTTATTGAAGAACCAGTTTAGTTGAAACTTTTTTTTTCTATTTTCTACGAAGTGACACTTAACTGTATCTTGGTCATTGAGTTTAAAAAAAAACTATTATGTCAGTTTGCTCTTTCCCAGAGTGTAACATGCTTTAGTTTTGTAGTTTTATTTTTGCCCAGAAAATAGTGTGTTTGAAACATTTAAGGAGTTTTCCTATTGTACATATTGGCAATAACTTGAAATTCCATCCTGTAAACTTGTTGTGGCTGCTGTGGGATTAACGTTCCATGTAACTAAGTGTAAAGCAATTTGTGTCAAACCAAGTATTACATTTTTGGGGGGGGAAAAGGTACTTTTGGATAACAGTGGGGGAAAAAGATATGAACACTGTAGATGGAATTAATTTGATGTAATAAAGCAAATTAAACAATGTAAATTTTTAGTTTTGCCTTGTTGAAAAATGTGACAATCCGATTCATTTTCCATAACCAGTTTTATCTTCAATACAATTTTTTTAAGCACTATCTAGATGAGGTGTAATGACAGCAGTAAATCTTCATGAACTAGTGCTGTCTCAATTTTCATGACCGCTGCTCATGGAGACAGTCTAGTCCTTAATGTTAAAGCAGTAGCAAAATACTGCGGATGCTGGAAATCTGAAATAACAACAGAAAATGCCGGAAACACTCAGCAGGCCAACGTTAACTCTGTTTCTCTCTCCACGCATGCTGCCTGGCCTGCTGAGTGTTTCCAGCATTTTCTGTTATTCCTTAATATTCATGTCCTTGAACTATTTTGATTGAATAGAAATGCTGGTAGATCATCAATATAGGGGAGCATATAATTTATTATATAAGTATTTCTATTTCCTTTTTTTTTAGTTTACACTTTTTAAAAAATGTATCCTTACTACAACAACAACTTACATTTATAGAGCACCTTTAGAGAGTTAGAGATGTGGAGAGATTCAGGGAGGGATTTCCAGAACTTGGGACCGAGACAGCCGAAGGTACGGCCACCAATTGTGGGGCAAAGGAAGTCGGGGTTGTGCAAGAGGCCAGAATTGGAGGAATGCAGAGTTATCGGAGCTTACAGAGATCAAGAAAGATTCATTCTGTGTCTTTAACTTTTCAGAACTCTGCATCAGTGGAAAGTATTTGGTAAATATATCCTCATAGTGCAACTCAATTATGGGGCCTAACCAGAACTCCTTTGGAAAATGTTTACACTAAATGGCCACTTTGCTGTTATTTACATGGTTTAATTCAAATTATTGGATAATCCAATTTTTTTCTAGTGTTACAAAAACAGGAGTGGGCTACAATTTAACTTTGCACTGAAGAATATATATTGAGATGCAGGTTGATCCTACGTAACACTTATCTACATGGATTAATCTCTCAAAATAAAAGTCCACCTTCACAACCCTCAAATTCCTACAATTTTTAATTTAGTTTTATAATAAATGCAACCTTGTTGACTCGCTTTGTTTTAGTCCCAGCTTTTGTTTTAAAATTCAATCCAATAACTAAATTAACCTACCATGTAGGCTGCAGACATTCATAATGCTTTCTACGTTTGAGGTTAAAGGTGAGGAAAGAGGCATAGAATTCAATATCACTTGCGAGTAATACCACACACAGGACAAAATTCAAACATTCTAACTTGGTAAAGGACATTGCTCCAGAAGCTTTCTGTCAAAATCTAACTAGTTGATCTCCCATGGACCTCCACATGTGGAGCCAATACCAAATGTTGTCTCCAGGTTATGTGAGGTTAGAGGCTGGGAGATAATTGGATGAGGATGCTTATTTTCAAGTTGTATATTCTGCCCTTATTTTTATATTTTCATTACAAATTTCTATGTCCACAACAACTTGCATTTATCTAGCGCCTTTAACATAGTAAAACATCAAAGGTGTTTCACAGGAACGTTATCAAACAAAATTTGATACCTAGCTACATGGAGATATTAGGGCAGATGACCAAAACCTTGGTCAAAGAGGTAGGTTTTAAGGAGCATCTTGGAGGAGAGGCAGAGAGGTTTAGGGAGGGAATTCCACATTTACATTAGAAACTGCCTCTGAAAACTTGTTATATTGTAATTGCACCCTTCTGTCAGTGGCAAAGCTGTGGAATCTCCATTGAGGTTTGGGTGTAATCACAACATAAACAGCTTCCATAAATATAGACAGGAATTTTTAATGGTAAAAGTTGACAGGAAGTGTGTGCAGATGTAAGATTTTTAATATCTGAATTTTCTCAATTTCCACAGTAGTCTACCAAGTGGAACTTTTCCCCTATGATCCAGAAACTCTTTCACTTGCCAATAACCTTGTAAATGGCCCTAGGATTAACAATGACCCTTTTTGTAGTCCTTTATTTCACAAGATACCACTTAAGCTACCACTATAGTTTTATCATCTTCAATTTGGTGGAATCTTGAACTCAGACAAGTATTGCTGGTGACTTAAGTAACTAATCCTATTTAGTTATAGTGGCAATCTGAACTACAAAGAATTTAGCAGAAAATGAGTACAAATACTAAAAGGAATTAATGAATTATGTCCTGTAATGGATCAGTTGTACTTTTTAAATAGTCTATGGGCCCGTATTTTCTGATCGGAGGCTTCCTGTGTGCGGAGGAAAAAATCTACGGACTTACCTGAGCGCTCCCGAGGTGCATATACTTCCGCTCCTGGGCCTCTCCAACTCGAAATGCGCAGGGCCCACGTATCCCAGAGGCGCATGTGGTTTGCAAGCGTCCCTGGGATCATGTGGGCCAAGGGGAGCCAATGGGAGAAGGGAATCTCCCTTCATACACTTGACAGATAGACCTGTCAAATATATGAATGGAGATCAAAAACACAGTAAAACATTAAATAAATTTTTTTAAACCATCACATTTTTAAAATGAGTTGAAATTACAATAAATTAAATATTTTAAACAAATTTAATTTTTTGAAAAAAATAGTTTTTTACGGGGCTAAAAATAAACTTACCTTAAGTATTTTTAAATTATACATGAGTCCATTTTTTAAAAAAACTTTTTTTCAACTCTTATGCTGGTAAAAGCAGGCCGTCCCGTGGAGGTTCTCCAGAAAGCGGAACTATCCGCCCGCAGTGGCCCTTCTCTAGGGCAGACGTGCGATCTGTCGAGCATTCTTGACAGATCGGAAATACCGGTTTTCAGCGCGTGCGCTTTGCATGTCTAAAACCGGCATTTCCGATGTCCCTACGGGTGTGTACACAGCACGTACATACCCGTAGGGATCGGAGTGATGCATGTAATGTTAGTCCCATGTTACGGAGTGTCTCCTACATGTTCTCAAATGAACTGAACTCCAGAATTGCAGCTAATTCCTCTTTTTTTTTATCTAATCCCTTTTGAAGTCATTAATGAGATTAAAATTCATAAATGCAATGTAATGATGCAACCCACACACACGTTTTGGAATATGTGCACTTTATGCAAGTTTGATATTGACCATAGGCATGCATTATACAGCAGAGAAGACATTTTGGCTTGCAAAACTGCCACTGCTAACACATCCTTCCAGCTAAACCAGTTTAACAGCCGGGTATTGTTTAAAAAAAAATACACTGGTCACCACTGGCTCCTTTTGACATAGAGCTGCTGCTGCTTACATTGAATGTAGACAGTAGCATTTCAACTCCCAGCAATCTGATTCAATCAAAGAAAGCCCTTATTGCTTCTTTAGGTCAACTGGCACTTACAACCCAGAAAATGAAATTTTTTCAACATTTATTACATTTTCAAAAAGAAAGATAAATGCTACCTGCTGCAAGTAACAAACAATTCCACATCAGGGCTGTCAGTTGATGTGGGTTCCTTTAAAGAATTGTGGAAACTGAAAAATGCAAGGGACAAAGCCATTAATGAGTTACATTCTGATCTACAGATATGCATGTTGCAATACAGGCTGCCAGAAACAAATGTAGGATGCTTTACTGACTCACCTACCTCAGATGGATAGTAACCAGCAACAGTTGTGCAGAACTGTGCAAGCTAACCTGGAACAAATGACAGAATTTTAATTCACTGACCAGCCTCTGTTACAAGTTTAGGGTCTTGCCTTAGATAGTCTCATGGGCACAGCGGTGCTAGTCACTTTAAATGGTCTGAATGTCTTGTGTTTAGAACTGTGCCTGTATAACCCAATATCTGAATGCATGATGACGTAATCAAGGCTTGTAACAATAGCATCCCTTCGTGAACTGAACTCTATTCATGTTGTTTGCACATTTGCTTCAATCTCTCTGAAGGCAGACACAGCAAACTCTGAGTAAGATAAGGAAAGGTATGAATCATTAAGCTGCTTTATGTTACAGCAAGTGAACATACAAAACAACAGTTATGATCAGGTTCACTTAGTGCAATCAGTACAACTTATCTTCACATAACAATACAAAATAATGAACATGCTACACTTCTCACATTGGTTAGTCATTCTTCCTTGACTTGAACAAAACAACTTCTAACTACTGTCCTGTATTGTGACCTTCGCGCAGCCTTTTCTGGGCCTGACTGCTTTGTAGCATTCTGTTTTTTTTAAACCGACTGTCGTCATCTCTGTTTTTATTAATCTCCCTCTGTTCACAGCCAAAAGGGTTAAGCAACTTCCCAAAAGAATGGGTGTGAGGTGTTTATCGATTGTTGAGCTAGGTTAGTAACTGCTTATCAGTTACAATCTATGGAGAAATTACATCAAAGTTAACTCATTCATATTTTAACCACCCATCATACACTACGCTTTAAACCACAATGGGGTAGATTTTTTGTCTTCACTGCCTATGTGGTAATCTGTTGGAGCAAATCGAACATGCAAATGAACAAAAATTAGGTGGGTTCTGTAAAGAGTGTGTTAACATAAGAAATAGGAGCAGGAGTAAGCCATAGGAGCAGGAGTAGGCCATATGGCCCTTCGAGCCTGCTCCGCCATTCAATAAGATCATGGCTGATCTTTGACCTCAACTCCACTTTCCCACCTGATCCCTATATCCCTCGATTGCCCCTAGAGTCCAAAAATCTATCGATCTCAGCTGTGAATATACTCGACGACTCAGCATCCACAGCCCTTTCGGGTAGAGAATTCCACAGATTCATAACCCTCTGAGTGACAGTCAGTCTTAACAGAAATTATTTTAAATTGGACACTCTTCTCTGCCCAGCTCCCATCTGCAAGAATTTTTAAGTTTACTTTATGAGACATGAGCTGGCTCACCTATGTTGAGCTGCCTATGCACTAGTTTCCTGGTCTGTGCCCTCCACTCACAATTGCAAGCCAAGTAGCATTCACATCTTCGTGCCCAAAGCAGTCGAACTTTATCTTTGTTGATCATTGCTTCTTGATAAAAAAAAACCTTTCTTGACCACCTTCCTTTTGGAGTTTCATGCCTAGGTCTCCCTGCAGCAGGCACCGTTCCTCATTGGAGAGGGTGAACAGTTGGCCTAAACCCCAGTCCTGTTCTGTAACCGTCCATTAGAATATAAATGAGAATGGCCTAAGGGGAACGACGTCAATTTTACTTTTCCTCCCTGTGGGGAGTACCTTTCCTTTGCTCACCGTGTATCTCTGATCCTCTTCGACCAAGCTCTTGGTCATCTGCCCTAACATCTCCTTGTATGGCTCAGTGTCAAATTTTTTATTTTTTTATAACACTTCTGTGAAGCGCCTTGGGATGTTTTATTACGTTAAAGGCACAATATAAATATAAGTTGTTGTTGTTTCCATCAGAATTCAATTCAAGATTCCTATTAGTAATTTGAATGGTTTCCAGTCTTCAGAGAGGCAATCTGCTGTAAGGTACACACTATGGCATGCAATCCTTTTTATCTTTTTGGAGAAGTTTTGCTCTTCTGATCTTTTTCAATATTCAGTGGCGTCCTCAATCGGGCTACAATAGTATTTATGTGTACTGTCCTCACTATTCATACCAATACTGGTGGGCATTAAGACAGATTGTTCAAATTTTATGGCTGGATTCAATTGTTTCTCTCAGTTTCAGCTGACAACTCATTCCTGACTTATGGCGCTAGGTTTCTGGTTTCCATTATTCATTGGCCTCACTTGACAAGACACAATAATATATTTTCCATGCAACACATGGCATGCAACAAACCTTGAGAGACTTGCTCAGGGACATATTGAAGATGTGTTAAGCAATTGTACGAATAAATCTGCATTCTGGTGTAGCTATGCATAGATGGACTCTCAGGACTTTCTTGTGTTTTAGATAAGACATTTTACTGAAGCCTTCTCTGCCAACTGAAGTGAATGTAAACGATCCAATGGCACTATTCAAAGAAGAGTAGGAGTTCTTCCAGTGACTTGACTAACATTCCTCCCTCAACCAACACCATCATAAAAACAGATTATCAGGTCATTCATTCATTCACTATTAATGGGACCTTGCTGTGCATAAATTGGCTGCTGTATTAGCCTAGATAACAGCAATGACTGCACTTCAGCAATGATCTGTTGGCTGCAAAGCACTTTGAGACATTCTGTGGATATGCCAAAGCACTGTAGAAATGTGACTTCTTTCTTTTCTACAAGTTAATCCATAAGTCTTTCATCCACCTCAATCATCTGGGACAAGAAGAGTAAGAATGAAGTCATACCCAGACCCAGGGTAACTTAGATACCTATGCGTGATTACTTTCTTTGCAATACTCATTACTTGGGTATGCAAAGAACAAAATCCCTACCTACTTAGGTATGCAATAGCTATTTTAGAAAGATGTGTAGCTGATAACACAGTACTCTTTGATGCTCAACAACTGCATCACACGGTTGATGGGCTTCTAGTACTGGCTGCTTCGTCCAAGGAATTCTGTCTTCACTAAAGCAGCTGTGACCTGCCGTTTGCATATCAACATGATTGATTGGGTCCTCGACAGTGCATCAATGTAACCTGTTGAATGGAAGGTAATAGTTGTCACCCTCATGGCTGCTAAAATATCAAAATTTGTCTACGGAGTCACTCTTTTTGAGAATGTTTTTCAGAATAATCTTGGGTGCTAACTGCTATTGAGAGGACACATTCTCATTCTCCGGGATTCTCATTATTCATTGGCAGCTTCTGCTACCATATTAAAAATGGTCAATGTTTCTCTTAAAACTAGATCTGCAAATAGCTGAATGCTATGATCCATTGAGCATTTTTGTAACACTCTAGCATTATTGAGGGCAATGTCAACATGGAATAAGTATTATTGGAAATTGTCACTGAAAATTGCATGGGAGCATTATTTCTGCCATTCCAGTCACAAATTATGAGCTCAATTACTCTGTTATAAAGCATTAAATATTACCACTAGTTATTAGTGGCAAGTGGAAATACCTAACTAATCTTAGCAGTGATACTTTTTTAAGATAACACTTTCAACAGTTAATCCACAGATAGTAATATTTAAAGTCATACTGAATTCAACTGAGAAAATAACTTTACAATCCCCCCTCCACAAAAAGATCTCGGGGAGAGGGAGGAGAAGCCATTGCAGGAGATTCTTTAGTTATGACAAGGTAGATAAGAATGGAACCAGTCAAGGGCCGTTCCACTCAGCTGGACAGCAGAGGAGAGACATTGGAGGAGGATGGTGTGGTCAACCATGTCAAAGGCTGCAGCTGGGTTGAGAAGGATGAAGAGGCATAGTGCACCACCGTCACAGTTACATAGGATGTCATTTATGACTTTGCTGAGGGCCGTTTCAGTCCTGTGGCAGGCATAGATAAGTTTTAACATGCAGTTGAGGGAAAGATGGGCATGGATTTGGGAGGCGACAACCCATTCGAGGACTTTGGAGAGGAAATGGAGGTTAGAGATGGGGCAGTCGTTTGCAAGGACAGAGTGGTCACGGGTGGGTTTTTGAAGAGTGGGATGATTATAGCAGCTTTGAAAGGGAGGGTGAGAGTATCTGAGGAGAGGGAACCATTTACTGTGTGAGCTAGCATTGGGGCCAGGAAAGGAAATTGAGTCACCAGCAGTTTAGTGGGAATATGGACAAGAGAGTGGGAGGTGGGTCTCATGGACTGGATGAGCTTGGAGAGGGCATGAGGGGAAATCGAAGAGAAACGAGAGAAAGACATGAGTTCAAGGTTGGGGCATGACGGCACCTTGGAGTAGATTCGACTGGGCGAGCAAGGAAATGGAGAGAGATGCAGCTGAATGGATGGTCACAATCTTAGTGACAGAACTTCATGAGCTCCTTGCACTTGCTGTTGGAGGTGAGAGTGGAGGAGGCAGCGGAGAGGGGGGTCTAAGGAGACTGTTCGTGGTGGACAAAATAAGTCAGAGTTATCTTTGCTCTGGGATGATCCTGGGGTAGTGAATAGTTTTGGCAGAGGAGTGCAAGGGCTGATCTGGAACAGTCAAAGACAGCTGACTGAGGAAGATGGAGTTATATATTTGTCCCAGGTACTGTGCATTTGCATACAATGTTCCTGATTTGTGCATTGCACATTAAGAAAATTGAAGTCTCTGCAGATTGATTGTGGGTATCTTTATCTTTATGTGAGCTTAGCCAATCACATGGATGAATTCTGGAAATTAACAATGATGTAAAACTGTTAATGTCTGCCCACCTGCATCTCAGTGCAATGGATAAGACTGTGCCCCCACTCCCTCCGAACAGTGCATTAGTCACCTTTTGAATACACCTCTTGAACTCTTTAACACTTGAGAAATCTTCATTTCCCTTAGAGATAGACATCCAGTGGCAAAATAGTTAGGGCTGCAGTGACTCTTGCAGCCACAGACAATGCAGTTTTATTCACAGAGGACACCTCCCAGGCATCTGCTACCATTTGACAGACATCAATTGTTGCCTCTCGAGAGAGCATCAATCTCCTTAGCTGCTGTTCCTCCATGAGTTCTCGGTATAATATTCTGAACCTGTAGACCTTGTCTCTCAGATATGGTTTTGTCCTGAGAGTGCTTTCCCCCCCGAACCCTCCATTCATCCAATTCATCCTTCGAAAGGATGATAGCCGCAGTGAAAGAAGCAAATGACACATTGCTGCCCTCTTGCTGTGTTTGAAGTACTTATCCCATTGGCAACAGCCCTGAGTTTGTTTTTAGCTGGCATGTGTGCAGGCTCTTAAGAAACTGCATTGTGGTTACATTTAATTGGATCCACCTGCCAATTAGTAAACTTAATTGCTGTTTTCCTGACAGCATCAGAAACCCATTGCTGTCATTTTAAACCTGTGTCAGAAACTGGAAACCGCCTGCATTTTCTGCAGCCTGGAGGAGTCCGTGTTCCATATTTATGCTGAATGTGAGAGGTTGCAGCCCCTCTTTCACTATTTGAAGGGGCTACTCCTCGATTTTTGGCTGCACTTCAGTCCCACGCTCCTGAGCTTTGGTCAGTCGGTGCAGAGGGGAGCGGGCAGATCGGAGGACCTCCTCGTAGGACAGCTCCTGGGCCTGGTGAAGATAGCCATAAACAGGTCCAAGCAGCGGGCGGTCAAGGGGGTCGTTCGGCCCGATTGCCTGCCTCTCTTCTGCGGCTATGTTCGTGCCGGGGTGGCCCTGGAGATGGAGCACGCGGTGTCCGCCGGCACACTTGAGGCCTTCCGCGACCGGTGGGCGCCGCAGGGACTGGAGTGCATCATCACCCCGGCCAACAATATCCTGATTTGATTTGTTAAGTTTTGTTTGATGTTTTCTTAAATTACAGTTGATTTGGTTAATCAACCCACCAGAAAGAGTAGAAACCCATTGCTGTCATTTTAAACCTGTCAGAAACTGGAAACCGCCTGCATTTTCTGCGGCCTGGAGGAGTCCGTGTTCCATGTTTACATAGAGTGTGAGAGGTTGCAGCCCCTCTTCCATTATTTGAAGGGGCTGCTCCTCGATTTTTGGTTGCACTTCAGTCCCACGCTCCTGATCTTTGGTCGGGGGGGTGGGGTGGGGGGGAGCGGGCAAGTCGAAAGACCTCCTCGTAGGACTGCTCCTGGGCCTGGCCAAGGTGGCCATAAACAGGTCCAGGCAGCGGGGGGTTGTTTGGCCTGACTGCCTGCCTCTCTTCCACGACTACGTTCGCACCCAGGTGGCCCTGGAGATGGAGCACGCGGTGTCCACCGGCACGCTCGAGGACTTCCACGACCGGTGGACACCAGAGGGACTGGAGTGCATAATCAGCCCCCTGGGTATAGCATTTTAATTTAATTTGTTAAGGTTCCTTTAAACTTTTTTGTTAAGTTACAGTTTTTTTTTTTCATGGTTCAAATATTTTTATTCAAAAACAATAATACCTGTACAACTCATCAATTACATAGTAAATCCATTACATTCATCCATCACAGTAAAAAATAAAGCCTTAAAAACACAGTTTTTATTGGTTGTGCCCCTTTAAAAAGGGGGCACATGGTTGACTTTTAATCGGCAATTGCCTATGATAAAGAAAGAGTCAGAAACTGGAAACTCTGTCCAAACAGATGATTGTTTTGTGGTGTGTGGTAGTGATGTTTCTGGGTATCATTAGACCATTGGCAAAATTACAGGCACCCAGAAGCTTTACCCACCCACTATATTTAGCCTGTTTCATGAAGGGTTTTGATAGAGTAAATAAAGAGAAACTGTTTCCACTGGCAGAAAGGTTGGTGACCAGAGGACACAGAATTAAGGTAACTGACAAAAAAAAGAGGTGAGATGAGGAGAATTTTTTTTATGCAGCAAGTTAATGATCTGAAATGCACTGCCTGAAAGGGTGGTGAATGCAGATTTAATAGTAACTTTCAAAAAGGAATTGGATAAATACTGGAAGGGGAGAAAATTACAGGGCTATAGGGCAAGAGCAGGGAAGTGGGACTAATTGGATAGCTCTTTCAAAGAGCAGGCACGATAGGCCAAATGGCCTCCTTCTGTGCTGTAAAATTCGGTGATTCTATAAAACTATCTGTTCAACTTGAAGTTTTATTACTACTTTCAGTTTCAATAATAAATTTTAAATAAAATTACTTATGAAAATAGTGACGATGCTCACAGGCTGATTAATTTGCTGTTTTTTTTAAATGACTACATTACATAGGATCATGTGATGCTGCTTAGGAGGAGTTGTATTTAACCTTAGTTTGTTGTACTAATGCTGCAAAATGTAATATCTGTAAATAGACACATCCTGAAGTCAATTAGAGATTAATTTGAATTAGTGAGCAAAGTTTGTAGATTGACAGTAGCTCATAAATTTCTGGCTCAAGATCAGAAGAAACCAACATAAAATGACTGACTTTCTTTCTCCTCCTGTGCTATTTTTGGTACTTTGAAGTGCAACATTGAAGGTGAGGCATACTCATGCTAGATGTGAGACTCATATAGAATCGATAGATTAGACAGATGGTGACTTATTAAATGATCTGTGCTTTTCTATTTCTCTCGTAATTGTGCTGACTCAGTTTTGTAGGCTTAGGCATTGCTTTGACCTTTTTTGCAAGTCTCAGCTAGCCTTTTACTAGTCTGAGTTGAGCAGCTCACTGAGTGTTACATAAATATAAAGGAGCTCTAATGAACACCCTTTGGCTGATATTTATCCAACAGATGGATAAGCCCAATGATTCATACATTATGGCATTGGATCTGGCTGATTGGATAAATATTGTATTTACTAGCCATTTATCCCTGGGTCCATTCACATAAGTACCCTTGTGTTTAAAAACTGTATCATTGAGTATAGTAATATTGGGTGCAATTTTTGTGTCTCTGCTGTCGCATTGCCCTTTATATAAAAAAAAAATAGGGTGGTAATGGGACCAAAATAGCATATGGAAGAGCCCATTCCAATTTTTTGGATGGACCTTGACCTAGATGGGCAGAGCTCCCATTGGAAACCTCATTGTTATGTGGCAATCGGGGGTCAAATGTTGTAGTTACGACCCCAACGCCATTTCCATCGCTGCCCATGTGGTGATCGCCAGTTACTTCTCCCGCCAACAAAACATGGGTGGTACAAGTCGGGAGGTGATCTTTAAAGGGATCCTGAGCTGCTCTCGGGTAAAACTGTAGAAAGACATTTTTCTTATTACATTGTGGGTTTTTATTTTGCAAATTAGACCATTTCAAAGTCCTTGTAATTGCTGTAAAATGTTCTGAACTTTTAAGTGGCTTTGAGCATTGCAATTATTTCTTCATGGAAGTAATTCTGGAAATTTCACTCTGGCAAAAGCAGGAGGAGGAGCTGCAGGAGGATGGAGGAAACCGCAACAGCTGGAGGAAGAACAGATAAAAGGAGATATGTTCACACGAGTCCTTACCCTCCCAACAGAGTTTATAGGCCCAGGACAACACACCTGCAGTTCTCAGAGGAACAGTGCATAAGGAGCCTGCATTTCTCTCGGGAGACTGTGATACAGTGTGTTGCCTCCTACAAAACCTGCAACCAACTGTCACCTCTAGCACAGCACTGCCTGTTGCAGTCAAAGTCACCTAGTCCTGAACGTATTTGACTCCAGTGCCTTCCAGGCTTCCACTGGTGATATCAGTCAGTCTGCAGTCTATACTTGCATTGCGCAAATGGTTGATGCTTTGTTTGCTAGAGCAAACACATTCATCACTTTCCCCATGAACAACTGGAAGCAGCAGGATAAGGTCCTGAGTTCGCACAGATTGCTGGATTCCCCAAGTCTGTTGTGTCAATGATTGCATCAAGGATAATCTGCGGGCTCCTTCACATAACCCCATTGCGTTCATGAATCCCAAGGGCTTCCACTCCATTAATATGCAGTGAGTGTGTGTGATCACCAGCAACGCATCATGCAGGTCTGTGCCCACTTTCCTGACAGCTGCTATGATGCATTTATATTGCAGTATTCCTCTATCTTCCCACTCTTTGTCCCTGCACAGAAAATGAGGGGTGGCTGCTTGGGAACAAGAACTATTCTCTGCAAACTTGGCTCATGACTTCTCTCAGGAACCCACGCTCTGTGGCCGAACTGCATTACAATCAGATGAGTGGGACAACTAGAGCCCTCATTGAGCAGACCATTGTAGTCTTCGAGCAATGATTCTGATATCTGGGCATGTCTGGTGGCTTCCTGCAATATATCCCACAGAGTGCCCTGTACAATGGCGGTTTGCTGAATGCTGCATAAATTTGCTGTGCAAGGGGGTCAACACATGGAGCCATCATTGGACAAGAACCTTCAGCATGATGAGGAAGAGGACACTGAGGAAATAGAGGATGTCGAGAAAGAAGAACAGGTTCAATAATTGTCTACAACCAGAACTCTTTTGCAGCAATTCATTGAAGAGTGCTTCAGCTGAACAAACTCTGCTCCCGTGCATTAACAGTCATCCAACATATCTTCCAGTCCATCCACCCTCAAATAAACTGCCTCTACCCAAAGACCAACACTGATGGTCATGTCAACTAGCATTGCAATGGACAATCTGGAGAACTCCTGTGGAAATTAATGGCATAACTTTTGAATTAAACCTTAAAACTAACTTTACAAACCTAAAATCCAGACAAGAATCTCCCCTCTTAGTTTATCAAGCTTAATAATCTCAACATTAGGTAATCTGACTTTTCAAAGCTTTTATGAAAAAGCTTTTAGTTTAGTACACCTTTGCAAATAATTTAGCATGTTATTGTCAATAATTCTGGACTCAAGTTGTCCCATCAAAGAGGGTTCTTATTCAATTGCCCTTGATTATCAGGGGCTTTTTAAGGTCAATCAGTTTTAATCAAGAGCCAGGCTTCAATGAATTCTGTAACAGTCAGTAGTTGCTTTTTTCCTTGGAGGCTGCCGCGAAACACGAATGGAGGCTGAATCCATATGTGGAAAACAAGAAACTTTAATTCAACTGCATGGCAGAAAAATGGCTGCACCGAAAACTCCCAGAATTCTCTGGGCCAACTCTGAGGCCCCGCCCACTCCTGCCTTAAAGGTAAGGTGCCTTAAAGGGAAGGTGCTGGATTTTTGTCCACGGACGGAAGAGTGGATTATGCTCGTTTAGGTGGCGATCCGCCACACAGCTCCCCCCAGAATCCGCTTAGGAGGTGTGGACGAGACGGTGCGGCAGTCTGATGGGCTGGCCGGAGCGGCTCTTATAGGACGCCGGTGGACGTGGAACGGCCGGGCGTGGAGCAGCCGGGTGAACCGGCTTGAGGGCAGGTCGGCCGCGTGGAGGTGGACGAGCTACAGGGACCTGCTCACCGGGCTCCGAGTGTGCTGGCTTGAGTCGGTCAACCGACACTTTTTCGGTCCTGTCGCCCACTTGCAGGGTGAAAAATTTGTCCCCAGCCTGTAGCACCTTGTAGGGCCCGTCGTACGGGGGTTGAAGGGGTCCGCGGTGGGCGTCGTGCCGGACGAAAACAAACCGTGCCTGGTGCAGGCTTAGTGGGACGTGTGAGGTGGATTCGCCGGGTCGGGCAATGGGCACCGGGGCGAACTGCAGCGCCGGTGAGGTGAAGTCGTGACGTTGCTGGTCGGCTGACCAGGGTGTCATGGCGGTGGGCAGGAACTCGCCGGGTACGCGCAGCGGCTGACCGTACACGTGCTCTGCTGCCGATGCGTGGAGGTCTTCTTTAACCGCGGTGCGCAGGCCGAGGAGGACCCACGGAAGTCGGTCGGTCCAGGCGCCGTCCTGGAGGCTGGCTCGAAGAGATGCCTTCAAGGATCTGTGGCACCGCTCACACAGTCCGTTGGCTTGGGGGTGGTACGCTGTGGTGCGGTGAATGGTCACCCCGAGATTGCGTGCGACGGCGGTCCAGAGTTCAGAGGTAAATTGCGGACCTCTGTCCGACGTCATGTCGGAGGGGACGCCGAACCGTGCGACCCAAGTGCTGATGAAGGCTCTGGCGATGTCGGTGGTGGTGGTAGAGGTCAGTGGAATTGCCTCGGGCCAGCGTGTGGTGCGGTCAACGATGGTCAGCAAGTGCGTGTGGTCTTGCGACGGCGGCAGGGGCCCGACGATGTCCACGTGGATGTGGTCGAATCTCCGCGAGGGGACGGTAAACTCCTCGAGGGGTGCTTTCGTGTGTTGCTGTACCTTGGCCCGTTGGCAGGCTAGGCAGGAGTTGGCCTAAGTGCGCACATCCTTGCGAAGGCCGCACCAGACGAAGCAGTTGGCTACCAATTTGATGGATGCGCGGGCGCTGGGGTGGGAGAGGTTGTGGAGAATGTCGAATACCCGGCGGCGCCAGGACGCTGGGACGACGGGCCAAGGTTGACATAGGGATATGTCGCACTTGACCGTGACTGCGGTCGGGCCACATGCGACGTCGGCCAGGCGTAGCCCTGGTAGGTTGGTGGGTGCGGAGAGCAGATCAGGGTCGGTGATCTGGTCTGCTGCGAGTTGAGCGTAGTCGACTGCCAGGTGTGCGGCGTGGATGGCGGGGCGGGAAAGGCAGTCGGCTACCACATTGTCTCGGCCGGAGCCGTGTTGGATGTCCGTGGTGAACTCGGACACTGCCGCGAGCTGGCGCTGCTGCCTGGCGGACCAGGGGTCGGTTGTCTTTGCCATTGCGAATGTCGGGCTTGTGGTCGACAAACGCAGTGAAGGGGTGGCCCTCAAGCAAAAACCGGAAATGGCGGACCGCCAGGAACAGCGCGAGGAGTTCGCGGTCGAAGGTGCTGTACTTGACCTCCGGGGGGCATAGTTGGCGGCTGAAGAAGGCAAGTGGTTGCCAGGCGCCGTCGACCCACTGCTCATACACGGCGCCGACCGCGTGGTCGGAGGCGTCCGTGGTGAGCGCTACCCTGGCATTGGGCCGTGGGTGCGCGAGCAGGGTGGCGTTGGCGAGCGCGGTCTTGGTGGAGTCAAAGGCGGCGGACGCGTCTGCCGTCCATTCGACCGCCATCTTGCCACTCCTGCCCCGGAGGGCTTCATACAGGGGCCTCATGAGGGACGCCGCTTTGGGGATGAAGTGGTTATAGAAATTCACCATCCCCGAGGAACTCCTGGAGGCCTTTGATGGTGGTGGGGTGGGGAAATTGTTGGATGGCCTGCACCTTGGTGGGCAGGGGAATGGCCCCAGCATGGGTGATGTGGTGGCCGAGGAAGTCGATCTTGTCCAGGCCGAACTGGCATTTGGTTGGGTTGAGGATGAGCCCGTGGTCGCTGAGGCGCCCGCAGGATGCAAAGGTGTTCGAGGTGTTCCTGCTTGGAGGAACTGGCTACCAGGATGTCGTCTAGGTAGACGAACAGGAACTTCAGGTCCCGAAGGACCGAGTCCATGAGCCGTTGGAATGCCTGGGCCGCGTTTTTGAGGCCGAAGGGCATCCGCAGGAACTCGAACAGGCCGAAGGGGGTGATTACGGCTGTCTTGGGGACGTCCGCGGGGTGGACGGGGACTTGGTGATAGCCATGCACCAGGTCGACCTTGGAAAAGACTGAGCGGCCGGCCAGTCTAGCTGAGAAGTCCTGAATGTGCTGCACGGGGTACCGATCAGGGGTGGTGGCGTCGTTGAGGCGGCGGTAATCCCCGCAGGGGCGCTAACCTTCGCCTGGTTTGGGGGCAATGTGGAGTGGGGAGGCCCAGGGACTGTTGGAGCGGCGGATGATGCCGAGCTGTTCCATGGTGGCAAACTCGGTCCGCGCGATCTCCAGTTTGGCCGGGTCCAGCCTGCGGGCGTGGGCGTACACTGGTGGGCCTGTGGTGGGGATGAAGTGTTCCACCCCATGTTTGGCGGCCTCCGCGGAGAAGGTCGGATTGGTAAGGGCCGGGAATTCGGCCAGGAGTGCCGAGTAGTCATCCGTGGCCCGGGCCTGGCACTGTGACGCCATGTCGGCGGGTTGACGGGGGCCATGGCGCCCAGGATGGGGGACATGGTATTCATGTCCACGAGGCGGTGTCGAGGGATGTCTACCAGTAGGCCGTGGGCGCACAGGAAATCCGCGCCGATGAGAGGGGAGAGCACCTTGGCCGTGATGAACTCCCATCGGTAGCGGCGACCAGCGAGGTCGAGGGTGACTGTCCGGGTGCCATACGTCCGCATTTCCGAGCCGTTAGCAGCAGCCAGCGCCGGTCCTCATTCGCCCTTTTGGATGTCGAGGGAGGAGGCCGGGATGATGCTGTGCTGAGCCCCAGTGTCGCACAGGAACTGGCGGCCGGTTTTGTCATCCGTAACGAACAGCAGGGAGCCCGCGTGGAAAACAAGAAACTTTAATTCAACTACATGGCACAAAAATGGCTGCACCGAAAACTCCCAGAATTCTCTGGGCCAACTCTGAGGCCCCGCCCACTCCTGCCTTAAAGGTAAGGTGCCTTAAAGGGAAGGTGCTGGATTTTTGTCCACGGACGGAAGAGTGGATAATGCTCGTTTAGGTGGCGATCCGCCACAATCTCAACATTAGGTAATCTGACTTTTCAAAGCTTTTATGAAAGAGCTTTTATTTTAGTACACCTTTGCAAAGAATTTAGCATGTTATTGTCAATAATTCTGGACTCAAGTTGTCCCATCAAAGAGGGTTCTTATTCAATTGCCCTTGATTATCAGGGGCTTTTTAAGGTCAATCAGTTTTAATCAAGAGCCAGGCTTCAATGAATTCTGTAACAGTCAGTAGTTGCTTTTTTCCTTAGTACCTTGTCATCTCCCTGTCTTTGCAGAGGATTTTCCAAGAGTTTCCAAGAGTCAACAAGGGTCGGCCCTGTCATCAAAATATTTGCAGTGAAGTTAATCCTATAATGGTGGATTGCGACAGCACCTTAGAAGATTTTGTCTGTCAAGTTAAAGATCCATTATGAACAGTTTCATTCACTCATAGCATGTCCCCCAACATGATCCAACCAACATGATCCAATCAAACCAAATCTGTGCAACCATATTAATGGTTGAAAGCTGTTCACCATTGCTGAAGGCAGCATGTTTACATTCTCACCTACATTGCTTCAAAGTCTACCCAATACCACACCCAGTTCCTCATATCAAAATATTTTTGAGGTGGCAAGTGTAAAAAAGAACTCTTCCTCATTAATTTCCTCAATTTACTACAGGAATAAGCCCATGTTGTCAGCAGAAAGAATAAGATTCAGGCTCTTTAAGAATTCCTAGCATTAGATGTCATGATACCAGGATGGCACCTAATGTGACTCTCTTTTCCTGGACTATATCAAGGGTTTTGTCTTGGGCCACTACATAGCAATTTTTGTTGCAGGAAGGCATTCCCTTTCTTTTATCCCAGTGGTTAATGAATTCTTATTTCTGATTACTAACTTAGGTAAGTCATGTTTATATTTGTTTAAATCTCTTTCTGCTTTTGCTTTCAATATTTCCTTTTACATGAAATGAATTGTCAATAGGATCCATGCATTGCACAGAAACTCTAGGACTTCTCCATTGATCACTGCTGGTACTACAGCTCCTAGTTATCCAAACATGATGTGGAGTCATGTCAGTGGTGTTTTTGGTTTTCATATTGCATAAATAAATAATACTTTCATTTATTGAGTGCATATCATGCCTAAATGTGTCAAAGCTGTGAATTACCTTTGAAAAGTAGTGACTGTTGTTCTGTAGATAAACATGGCAGCCCTATTGCATCAATAATGTGTCGCACAAGCAATGAATGAATGACCAGTTACTCTGGTTTTTGGTATAATTGGTTGAAAGAGACATGTTGGTTCTTCTTTAAATGGGATCTTTTAATGTTGAGCCAGGAGCCAGAATCTCTGTTCAATAGCTTATTCAAAGGACAGCATCTCTGACGGTGCAACATTCCTTCAGTACTGCACTGGATTGTCATCCTAGTTCATGATCTCAAGCGTTGATGTGGAGCTTGTACCCACAGCTTTCGGACCTAGAGGCAAGAGTGCTACCAACGGACTCAAGTTGAAACCAGCTGGAACCACCTCCAGAGTTATAAGGGAATTCTCCAAGATCCCAACACTTGATTGCCACTGATCCCTCTCAGAATCATTCTCCTGCTATGTCAACAGTCCCTACACAAAGTTGCACACACTGGTGCTGCCAGTGGTTTATTGTTTGTCTTGCTTGGCAACGGTTGGCCCTGACCATTCTCTTTTTTTTTAGTTTCACAGTGGACCCGTAAATTCATTTGGTGTTGAAGTGCTGAGAAATGATCTTCAGCACCAGCCAGTGCTGAGAGAAAATTAACTGGCAACAGAAAGTCTGGCTCATGTTGATCAGTGTGGGAAGGTGCATCAGTTCCAAATGGCAGTTACTTTAAATATTGGTCCTCAATGGTGCAAAAAAGCCAAAAATGATTCCTTTCAGTTCAGTCCTTTGTCCTTGAGTCAGAAAATGTGTCATCTTACTATAGCCTTGGTGCAGGCCTAGCAATTGAATGTGCAAATTCTACCTCTGTAGATTTATACTCCATGTTCTGGCTGTGCATACCCACATTCAATATGCTTTTTTCAATTATTTCCTCACCTGCCCCAATATTCAATGTGACAGCTTTACTATTAGATCCAGGTTCCTTTCTAAGTCTGCTTATGATAATTCTATTCTCTTCATTGTATATCACTGTTTTTGCACAATATTGAATACTTTATATTTGTCAGTATTCGTTTTCAATTTTGGGATGTGGACGTTATTGATCATCCCTAGTTCCCCTGAGAAGCTGGTGGTGGGCTTTCTTCTTGAACCGCTATCTTGTTCTTTTTGTAGCGGTTTGTTACAACTGAGTGGCTTGCAAGGCCACTTCAGAGTTGAGCCAACCATGTTGCTGTGGGACTGGAGTCACAAATTGGCCAGACTGGTTTCTTTCCCAAAAGAACATTAGTCAACCAATTGGGTTTTTACAACAAAACAATTGATTCATGGTCACTCTTACTGATGCCAGCCTTTTTTAAAAACTGAACTCAAATTGTCAAACTAGTGGGATATGAACTCTTTATCTGGATTAGTAATCCAGCCCTACTAGGTTACTAGTCCTGTAACATAACCACTACTCTACCATATGATTTACTTGTACTTCTTGCAATTTAGTACACTGCTCACGATGCGGTCTCCTCTATTGGGGGAGACCAAACGCAGATTAGGAGACCGCTTTGCGGAACACCTCCATTCAGGCCGTAACTGTGACCCCAAGCTTCCGGTCGCCTGTTACTTTAATTCACCGCTCCACTCCCACTCTGACCTCTCCATCCTCTTGCACTGTTCCAACGAAGCTCAACGGAAACTCGAGGAACAGCACCTCCTCTTTCGATTAGGCACTTTACAGCCTTCTGGACTCGACATCGAGCTCAACAATTTCAGACCATATCCTCGGCCCCTATTTTTTCACATGGCAGCTGTTGATGATTCTGCCATTCCCATTTACACCTCATCTAGACTCATCTTTTGTTTCTTTACTTGTCCCATTACCATCTCCTTTTGCCTTGCACCATCATCCCTTTTGTCTTTTAATCTCTCCTGCCTTCCATCCTATCACAGACCTTCCCTTTTGTTCTTTCCTTCCCTGCACTTGCTTAAAATCTGTTACATCTCTAACTTTTTCCAGTTCTGACAAAAGGTCATCGACCTGAAACTTTAATTCTGTTTCTCTCTCCACAGATGCTGCCTGGCCTGCTGAATATTTCCACCATTTTTTGTTTTTACTCTACCATACTTTCTATTTTGGCATCCAGATTATTTATGTAGATAAGAAACAACAGGGATGCAAGGACTGAACCCTGCAGTACTTCACTCAACACCTTCCCTCAGTCTGACATTACACCTCTCATGATTACTATGTTTCCTATATTTCTTTTATCCAACTTCTTATTCAGTCCTATGCTGGATTCTCATGGTTTTTAATTTTATTAGTATTACCTCACATGTGACATTGTCAAGTCTTTCTGAAAGTACTAATGAACTATATCATACCGTGTTGCACCATCTTCTTTTATTTATAATGTCTTCAAAAAATCCTCTTCCAGATCCATACAAAAACCTTTACTTTCTTGTAAACTAAAATTCCTTGCATGGAAAATGTCACTCTTGTTAGCAATGGCTTAATTTAGAAGAGTCAATAGGCTTCAAGCATGGGTAGTTGTTCAGCCAATATGATATGGCATAATGAGCTGGCTGTTCTTAAAGCCTCTACCAAAATTCATTCCAAAGTTGGTTTAAAAATATATGTAGCAAGATATTACCATTTCCTCAGTCTCTCCACCCCTCATAAATCCGACGTGGAATATTTCATTCTGTGGATGCCAACAGAGCTCTGTTGTACTTTTAGGACAGAACCAAGTTTACTCAAAAGACAAGAAAGCTCTTTTTGTTTCTTTAGGACGCGTATTCTTGGATCAGCTGTCTCCAAACAAAAGCTGACAAAATAATTTATTGAACGCACCACTTCACAAGTAAGATCATTCTTTAAACACAAAGCTATATTTTGGGCAAATTTTACAAAAGTTTCTCTTGCCAACATCTGCAGGCTGCCACTTGGAACAATTTCCAGAAACTATTAATGTTTGGATTTATTAAGGAGAGGCAATTTACAATTTGGCAGAACTATTTTGACTTTTTTTGTCTCGGCTGACGGGCCACCTCCTCCTCGGTACTACTGTGCCGGATTCCTATGGTATGCAGAGAATGGAAATGATGAAGAGAAAGAAAAATTGTCTGCTTGTAGTGTCTGTCACATTCTGCAAGTGAAGCATCTTTTACACACAGGATGCCTTCCACCCAATCCTGCTGTTCTCTCAGGCATCAGATTATATGTAGTTTTGTTATAAATACTATTTACCTTGTTCCATCTCAATTGTTTTCTGCTGTGGGGGGGGAAAAAAGACCAGAAAAGATACCTTTATACAATGAAAGAAGAAATGTGATCCTTAAATGATGGCATCACCAACATCAAAAGAGTTTTGAAGGGACTGTACTCTTCTGATTCTCCCTGTTGATTTAATCCTATAGTATCTTCATTAGCAGAATGAGGACAACTTAAAGTAGCCATGATGTGGGGATGCCGGTGTTGGACTGGGGTGGACAAAAGTGAGAAGTCACACAACACCAGGTTATAGTCCAACAGCTTGATTTGAAATCACAAGCTTGTGGTGAGCAGCAGCAGCAGAGTGGTGGTCTCTGTGGCCAGGAAGAGGAGAAGGAGAAGGAGACCAGACAGCAGACCACCACCAACAACCAACAACCACTACTGAGGTGCCTGGAGAGAGAGGACAGGAGAGGAGAAAGAAAAGAAGGCCAAGGCCATTAACAACAGAGGAGAGGCCTTTCCACACTGCCTCCTCAATTGGCCTCCATTTTAGGAGAGGGAGAGAGGGGAGAAAACATCACAAACAAACATCATCTGTTTGGAAGGAGGAAGGAAGGAAAGAACATCATCTACAGGTGGGTGTGATTCTGGGGCACTCTCCCAGAGACTTTGTTTTGTAGGTGGGGGGAGGAAAGAAGAAAAGAAGAGGGCCGGAACATCTAAGGGGTGTGTGTGTGTGGCTTCTGTAAAACCTAGGCCGCACACACCATATTAAACACCCCTTTCCCATTGCCTGACCTGGGACAGCTGGAGCTGCCTAGGTGAAGTTCCCCAATTAATTTAATCCAATTGGGCATCGTTAAGACCTGGTGCAGGACTGAGCCTGGGCATCTCCAGCTATCCCAGGTGAAGACATCTTCTCCCCCCACCAGAAGACCACCACCAAAGACTTTTATTACATCGGAGAGTGCACCCCCCTGCCAACACCCACCCACCCACCCACCCACCCACCCACCCACCCACCATCCTGAGTGGCGACCCTGCCCTTGCGGCTTCCCTCCTTCCTACCCCCTCTCTCTCTCTCTTTGTCTCTGTCTCTCTCTGCCTCTCTCTCTAAGAGGCACCTCAATTAACATTTTATTAAATACCCATTGAGCAGAGGGGAGAAGGCCCCTCTCCCAATTCAATCAACTAAAGGGAGAGGTGTGCCTTCAATTTAAGAGCTCCCTCTGCTCAGGGGAAAACTAAAACAAAAAAAAACCAAGGCCATTAACACCTTCAGGCCTGTGACTTGGGGTGAGTGTAGCCCTTAAAGAACCCTCCATTATGGCGACCACATCTTCGCCGGTGGCGGGGGCAGCGAGGACGTACGCGAGCGTGGCAGCCGCGGCCACGGCCGCAGCCACGAGTCCTCCTGTTACCCCGTCACCTTTTACCCTCCTTACGAGGAAGAATGGGGTCAAGAGCTACACTCACCCCAACATGACTATAGAGGCGTGTGTAAAAGCCATGGCTGGGGTTGTCGGCCCTTCAGCCATCGTCGCCGCCTCTAAAATGTACGGCAAGGCTGTGTTCTTCCTGGGGTCGGAGCGGGCGGTGTCCCTGGCCATCGAGAAGGGGCTCACCGTGGGCGGGACCTTCCTGCCGGTGGACCCCCTTGAGGCCACCGCGCAAAGGATTGTGGTTTCCAACGTCCCGCCCTTTGTTCCGGGTGAGCTCCTCCTCCCCCACCTACGTCAACTGGGGGAGGTGAGGTCGGGGATCACACCCATCCCGCTCGGCTTCCGGGAAGCCAGCCTTCGGCACGTCTTCTCCTTCCGGCGCCAGCTTTTCGTCCGGCTGGCGCGGGAGGAGGACGCGGACGGCGCGTTCACGGTGCTCCACGGGGGGACCGCCCACCGCGTCTTCTGGACCTCGGACGGCGTGCGGTGCTACGCCTGTAAGGAGGTGGGGCACGTCCGCAAAAACTGCCCCGCCTCCAAGGCCGCCACGACACCTGGCGCGGCCGGGGTTGGCGCCGCCGCCCCCCCTCCCCCTGATACTGTCCGCGCGTCGACGGCGACGGATGCGCGGTCGAAATCGGAGGCCAACTCCACCACGGCCTCCGGCGGGGAGGAGGGAGAGCGTCCGGGGGGAAGGAAGGCGCGTAGGAAAAATAAACACATAAGGGCGGATCCCCTCGCGGAGGAAACATCTGAATTGGCCGAACTCACGCCCGAGTATATCGCGGAGTTGGTCGGGACGCATGAGACTGGGGGGGTCCTCGTGCCCGGGCCCGTGACCGTGACCGCAACTGCTGAGGCAGCTGAATCAAGACCTGCGGCCGGGCTCGGGCCCGAGGGGCCCAAGAAACCCAGTCGTCGGAAAGGGGCAGAGAGGGAGGCCCCAGCAGACATGGAGGCCTCCCCCTCTCCGGGCCCCAATACGTTAAAAAGAAAGCTCCGCCCCCAGCAGGAGGACTGCGAGGAGGAAGGTCCCTCCGCAAAAGGGGGCCAGTCGCCCGCCGCGGGTGCTGCGCCCCACCCCACCACCGTCATCGTCGCGCGCGATCGGCAGGGGTCGTCTGTCCCTCGGGAGGGTGAGACAGCCGAGTCTGTCCGACCTGTGCCTCCCGGGGATGGGGAAGAGACCCTGCCCGTGGGGGGGGGCGCGGAACAACCCGCGGAGGGAAATGTAGTTACGGAACCGTTGCTCCTCGCCGGGTCGGGCGTCCTGGGGACTGGGGCGGGCGAGGCCAATAAGGCTGAAGCCGAGCCCGCCTTTTATAACCCAGATATCTCCCAGGGACTGCTCGACCTGGTGGAGGAGTGTAGCAATCCCCAGCCTGCTGGGTCGGAGGTTGGTGGCGGGGAGACGGAAAGCCCCCTGACTCCGTCTCTGTTGTTGGCACCGGACGTGCTGGAGGAATTTGGGATTATTTTCTCCCCGGTTTCTCCGGTCGCCCCGGCGCCTGAGGCGGGGGGGGGGCCCCGAACTGCCGCCGCCGCCTCCCGGCCCGGCGCCCCTGAAGGAGCCCAGGGTGGACTCCTCTGCCACCGATCCTGGGGGTGGGATCGTGACGGAGGCGGGGCCGGCCGGTGCGGCCGAGCCGTTCGCTGCACCCCGTGCGACGGACGGGTCGGCCGCCGGTGACGACCTCCCGGAGGAGGACGGGGACTCGGTGGGGGGCTTCGAGGACGATTTGGAGTCCATCGGCAGCGAGGTGATGGACGCCCTCGTGCCCTTCACCGACTCTCCCCTCATCCCCGTAGGGGAACTCCGGGATTTTATGGCCGTGAGCCAGGGTCGTCACAAGAAGATCCGGCTGGCCCTCGACAAGTGGTCGGAGCTGACGCTGCTCGTCGTGTCCGTCCGCGCCGCCGTTAAAATCATGGGCGCGGACAAGGACGTTGACCGGCTCGAGCTGCGTCGGCTCAAGACGTTCCACACTGGGCTGCTGAGGGAGTGGCGGTCGTCAGTGACCGCCCTCCCTCCCCTCCGTTAGGTAGAGGTTGCACTATGCTTCTGAGATGAAGATAACCATAGCCAGCCTCAACATCAACGGCAGCAGGGAGGCGCGCCGTAGATTCAATAACTTCTCGGTCCTTCGGGACGGGAAATATGCGGTGTGCTTCCTGCAAGAAACCCACACCGTTCCGGGAGACGAGGCCACGTGGCTCCTGGAGTGGCAAGGAGGGGTCAGCATGAGTCACCTCTCCAACAATTCCTGCGGGGTGGCTGTCTTGCTGGCCCCGCATTTTCAGCCGGAGATCTTGAGGGTCAAGGAGCACGTGCCGGGCCGCTTGCTCCAGGTCACTGTTCGCCTGGGAGGCGTGCCGCTCCATTTAGTGAACGTGTACGCCCCCCGGACCGGTGCGCAGCAAGTGCGCTTCTTCGGAGAAGTGTCCGCTCTTCTGGGCTCCATCGACGTGGGCGAGTGCGTCATCCTCGGGGGGGATTTCAATTGTACCCTCGAGGCGCGGGACCGGTCGGGTCCCCCGCGAAGCCCGGCGGCGATGGAGAAGTTGCGGGACCTGGTCGGGTCCTTCGACTTGGTGGACGTCTGGCGAAATCTCCATCCCGACTCCAGCGCCTTCACGAGCGTGAGGTCTGGAGGAGGAAGGTCCAGAATCGACCGCCTTTACATTTCCCGGGCGTACGTCTCCTGCGTTCCGGCGGCTTCCATGCGGCCGGTGCCGTGCACGGACCACCACCTGGTGTGGGCGGAGCTCGCTCCGCTGCGCGCGCGGGGGGGGTCCGCGTACTGGCATTTTAACAACCTGCTGCTGGAGGACGCGCGGTTCCGGGATTCGTTTCGCCGGTTCTGGGCCGACTGGAGAAGGAAGCGGGGAGGCTTCCCCTCCTTGAGGCTATGGTGGGACGTGGGCAAGGCTCACGTCCGCGTCTTCTGTCAGGAGTACGCGAAGGGGTCGACCAAGAGGTGGGAGGCCCGGGTCGGGCGATTGGAGAAAGAAGTGCTCGACCTGGAGTCCCGTCTCGGTCAGGTCGTCGAGGACCCGGCCCTGCGGAAGGTGTACGAAGAGAAGAAGGGCGCGCTGAAGGACCTGCAGCTGGTCGGGTCCCGAGGCGCGTACGTGAGGTCGCGGATCCAGTTCCTGCGGGACCTGGACCGCGGCTCCCCCTTCTTCTACTCGCTGGAAAAAAGACGGGGGGTCCGTAAGCAGCTCTTGGGGCTGCTGGCCGACGACGGATCTCTGGTCTCGGATCCGGAGGGCATCAGCGCGGAGGCCCGGGCCTATTACGGGGCTCTGTTCTCTTCGGATCCGTCCAGCGAGGATGCGCGCAGAGTTTTGTGGGAGGACCTGCCGAAGGTCGGCCCGGAGGGCGCCGAGAATTTAGAAGCTCCGCTAAGCCTGGCGGAGCTGACCGGCGCCCTGCGCCAGCTCTCGAGGGGCAAGTCCCCGGGGCTGGACGGGCTGACCGTGGAGTTCCACAGGGCGTTCTGGGACGTCTTGGGGGACGACTACGCGCGGGTCCTGGGGGAAAGTCTGGCGACCGGGGAGATGCCCCTCTCTTGGCGCAGGGCGGTCATCGTCCTGCTGCCCAAGAAGGGCGATCTCCGCCTACTTAAGAACTGGCGCCCGGTCTCCCTCCTCAGCACGGACTACAAAATTTTCGCCAGGGCTATGTCTGCTCGCCTTGGCACCGTGCTGGCCCGCATGATCCACCCCGACCAGTCCTACACGGTCCCGGGCCGGAGTATCCACGATAACATCCATCTGGTCCGGGACCTGGTCCACCATTCCCAGAGGGCTGGTCTGTCGGTCGCCTTCCTTTCCCTGGATCAGGAGAAGGCGTTCGACAGGGTGGATCACGAGTATCTTTTCGGGACTCTGCGCGCATTCGGGTTCGGGACGCATTTCGTCGCCCGGATCCGACTTCTGTACGCCGCCGCGGAGTGTCTGATTAAAGTTAACGGGTCTTTGACGGCGCCCCTTCGCTTCGGGAGGGGGGTGCGTCAGGGATGCCCCATGTCCGGTCAGTTATACGCCGTTTGCGTGGAGCCTTTCCTGCGCCTCTTGCGGAAGAGGTTGACGGGACTGGCTCTGCAAGGGCCGGGCGTGGAGGTGGTCCTCTCGGCTTACGCCGATGACGTGCTCCTCGCGGTCACGGATCCCGTCGACTTGCGGAGGATGCGAGAATGCCAGCAGATTTACTCGGACGCATCCTCCGCCAAGATCAACTGGGAGAAATGTTCTGGACTCCTGGTGGGCCCATGGCAGGTGGACTCCCTGCCGGAGGAGTTCGGGCCTTTCGCCTGGAGCACCACGCACCTCCTCTACCTGGGAGTCTACCTCAGCCCGGCCGAGGACGCCTGGCCGGCGAACTGGCAAGAGCTGGAGGCCAAAGTCACCGCTCGCCTAGGGCGCTGGACAGGACTGCTCCGAGTGTTGTCCTACAGGGGTCGAGCGCTGGTCATAAACCAGCTGGTGGCCGCCATGTTGTGGTACCGGTTGGTCACTTTGATCCCTCCCCCTGCGTTTGTCGCCAAGATGCAGAAGAAGCTCGTCGACTTCTTCTGGGACAAAAGGAAGCACTGGGTCTCTGCCGCGGTTTTGAGTCTCCCGCTTAGGGAGGGCGGTCAGGCGCTGGTGTGCCTTCGCACCCAGGCGGCGACTTTCCGTCTTCAGACGCTGCAGAGATACCTGTACGTGGAGAATCCTCCTAGGTGGCGTGCGCTGGCGACGTATTTCTTCCGCCAGCTGCACGGCCTCAATTACGACACGCAGCTCCTGTTTGTGAGAGTGGGTGGCACGCGTGCCAGCCTGCGGGAGCTGCCTGTCTTCTACCAGGAACTGCTATGGGTTTGGAACAGCGTCGCCTCCGAGCGCAGTTCTCCCCCGTCAGGAGCGGCGGCCGTCCTTCGGGAGCCGCTGTTCAGGAATCCGCACCTCCACGACCGCGGGTTCGGCTGGCTGGCGGAGGGCAGGGCTGTGCCCGGTAAGGTGACCAGAGTCGGGGACCTGCTCGATGGCGGAGGAGCGGGCTGGATGGCGCCGGAGGAGTTGGCGAGGCGCATGTCTTGGGTCAACGTCCGGCTCGCGGTCAAAGCCATCGAGTCGCTAAAAGTGGCACTGGGCCCCGTCTCCACTAGGTGTGTCGAGGAGGCTCAAGCACGTGGGGCGATCCCGTCCGAACTGACCCCCGTTCGGACGGAATTCCTTATCGGCGCCCGGCCCCGAATCCTCCCTCGGGAGCCGCCGCCTCACCACTTGAGCCTTCTCGGAGAAATGCCCTCCGTGCCCTTTCAATCCGCACGGAGGCGTTTCCTGTACGGGCTGCTCCTGCACACTCTCCACTTTGCCATCTTCGTCTGCCGTCCGGACACGCCTTGGCGTACCATCCTGCCGTCCGGCGGAGGCGAAGGTCCCCATTGGAAGGCTCTCTACGCGGGAGTCTTCCCTTGTTCTATTGGGGACTTGGCCTGGAGGGTGTTGCACGGAGCAGTCCCGTGCAATAGGATTTTAAGTAGGTTTACGGACTCCCAGGCTGCTTGCCATTTTTGCGGCCTGGAGGAGTCCGTTTATCACATTTATGTTGAATGTGAAAGGTTGCAGCCCCTCTTTCATTATTTGAAGGGGCTGCTCCTCAATTTCTGGTTGCACTTCAGCCCCACGCTCCTGATCTACGGTCACCCGGTGCGGAGGGGAGCGGGTAGGTCGGAGGACCTCCTCGTAGGACTGCTCCTGGGCCTGGCCAAGAAAGCCATTAATTGGTCCAGGCAGCGGGCGGTCGAGGGGGTCGTTCGGCCCGATTGCCTGCCTCTCTTCCGCGGCCATGTTCGCGCCCGGGTGGCCCTGGAGATGGAGCACGCGGTGTCCGCCGGCACGCTTGAGTTTTTCCGCGACCGGTGGGCGCCGCGGGGACTGGAGTGCATCGTCACCCCGGACTTTCAAATTTTAATTTGATTTATTAAGTTTCATTTCAAGTTTTAATTGATTTACAGTAAATTTGCGTTCTGTCAAACCAAAAAGATCAACACCAGGTTATAGTCCAACAGCTTTATTTGAAATCACAAGCTTTCGGAGCGCTGCTCCTTCGTCGGGTGAAGTGAAGAGATGCATATAGGCACAGCATATATAGTCAGAGAACACTGCCAGATGATTACAGTTAATCTTTCCAACTGCCCTTTATCACACCTCGGCAGAGGGATAATCACGGCAATCAAAGGTGTGGATGGTGTCCAAACAGGTCAGTCAGGAAAACATTACATCAAAGACAATGTGGCAGATGCTGGGGTCTGTATGGAAAACAGTTGGAAAGATTAACTGTAATCATCTGGCAGTGTTCTCTGACTATATATGCTGTGCCTATATGCATCTCTTCACTTCACCTGACGAAGGAGCAGCGCTCCGAAAGCTTGTGATTTCAAATAAAGCTGTTGGACTATAACCTGGTGTTGTGCGACTTCTCACAACTTAAAGTAGGCAATCTTCTTTTGCATGCTCTACTGGAGGTGATGTTATTCTATTTAGCAAATTGTTTTGTACCCTTTCCCTCTCCGTTCCCGAAGGTAGACTGGTAGTGTACCCTTTCACAGGTGCTGATGGTTTGCGTACACACACAAACACTTCCAGGCATGGTCACCGTATACACACAAGTTATTTTCGATTGCAAATTTAAAAGTTCTCCATACTGAATTTTTATCTAGGAATATATTAAAAATCTTATCTGCACACATTGTCTACAAAATCGTAATTCTTATTGCCATGTGTTTTGTGTTAACACTTTTTTTCATTGTAAATGCTTAATGTTCATATTTATAATTGAAACTGCGTTTGTAAATGTCAAGTTGTAATTACACTCTCCCACCAATGGTGCTGCTGTAGCCTTTCAATTTTCCAGCTCAGACTACTGCAGAGAAACTGCTGTGCTCCAAACTCTATCCTAAATTATTGCCAGTTTTGCTATTTAACGACAACAACTTGCATTTATATAGCACCTTTCATGTTTACTCTTAAGTTATATAAATTAAAAAATATATATATAAAAATAACAGCAAAAATTAAGGCTAAAAAGGGGATTGAATGCCATCTATGCACCTTGGCCCTCCTGTCACTTTAAGATTACACTTGGTCTGGATGCAATGCTGCGGTGGCGGGGGAGATTGAATTATATAATTTACGAGATATAAAATCAGGTGACAAGAGGGTTGGTTAGCAATGCCAAATTTTGCATGCATCAGAGCTGCACACGGATGAATTGGACTAGATTCCATCTTTTACGGGTGGTGAGTTGACTGGGATGCGATGACGTCGCTGCCGCTGGAGCTCCTCCCACTCTCTATGCCCCGCCCCCCCTGGGCTGAGGGCGGTGTGTGGGCGAGTGCGCGCGCGCGCGTGCGCGGCCGGAGCTGGCGCTGCGCCAATGAGAGAGCGTGACGGGGACGTTGACGGGACGTGACACGAGGCGAGGGGCGGGGGGGGGGTCAGGGCTCGGGCCCCGCCCCCTCCGAGTGCCCATCAACGGATGTGAGGGATACAAAGATGTACAGTCGGCGAGCGCTGCAAGGGAGTCATGGCGGAAGAAGTTAAAGCGGTTCGCATCTTACAGAGCCTGAGGGGCAAAATCTGTGAGTTGGCTTTATTTCTTCTTCTTCTCCTGCTTGTCCGTGCTGCCTCTTCACCCCCCCTCTTTACCCACCCCCACCCCGGGCCCGGCCTGGTTCGGTTTGGCTCGGGCCGGCTCGCGGGGGCTTGTTGACGCCAGCCTGAGGTGAGGCAGCCGGTGGCGGGCAGTGGGTTCAGAAACGCACGGCGACTCTGGAGTCTCTTCCCTCCCTGCTGAGCAAGTGTGTTAAAGTGGCCGAGGCGCTGCGCTTTGGGAATGTTCTCTTCACCACCACCCCCCCGCCTTCTCTCTCTCTCTCGTTTCCATTTCCAATGGTTGATGTTGAACCCCAGTGCACGGCCCCGGCACAAGCTGCTGCTGCTGCTCCTTGTGGGCTTTGCGATTTTTCTTTCTGTGTTGGCCGAAACTTCTTGAATGCCCCCCTTCCCCTCCCCTCCCCTCCCAGATTGAGAAAAGGAGTCTCCGGGCGTCCCCAGTGAATTTACTGAGAGTAAAACTGTTTGTATGAAAGGGGGAGAAGTTTTTAGTCTACCGATTTGGCCATCTTGGATTAGGTTTGACACCTTGAAGTGTCAGTTGCTTTTACTGAAAGAGCACAGGTTCAGGTTGAACACAATCAGGGTATTATTTCCATAGGGAGATAGAAGCGGTGCTATGTGTACTTATTGAAAATAGTGTATACGTTCTAATAAAATCGCAGTTAAAAACTTGGGTGTCGTACATAATTTGTCTATATTTTGCCATCGCGTGTAGAAATAGCTGAGCATTAAGTTCAGCCAGTGGAAATGACCGTGCAATATCGAAAGTATTGCTCTTTTGTGATCTATAACATTTTAGAAACCAGATTTTCTTTGTCTGATATGTGAAGCGCCTTGGGACGTTTTATTCCGGTAAGGGCGCTCTCTAAATGTAAGTAGTTGTTGATATCACAATTGAGAGTCTGGCAAAACAAACGTAACAGCTCTTGACTACATTTATGCCCCAATTAGAGAGTTGTTTTCCCATTGGATTATAGTGAGCAGTGATCTGGTTAGTGTGCTCAAACGGACTGTAAATCTTCATACTACCCGTTGAGGTTTACGACAGTGGCTTTAAAGTTGTGTGTGCTGTTGGTGCAACTATGTTCCGAACTCCTCCTGTTTGATTCTTCCAGTCAAATTGTTCCAGTATATTCACTTGCTAGTCTATTTATTCCAGAGCCCAGCCCATCCCTCACTCACGCTACTCTCTTTTATTTCATGGCTATCCTGAAGATAAACCAAAGTTTGTGTGGGTAGTGTTGTTAGTTTCTCTGGTCCTGAAGGTAATCACAAGAGTTATAATACATATGTACACGAAGCTAACCTTTTGCTGTTCTACCGCAGAACTATTTTAAACTCTGTGCTAATACCTGAAGATTAAGTACAGTGCCGTTCTAAGTGGTGGATTGTAATTGTACCTCAACGTGTGAAAAGACTTTTGAGTTCACTCACACTTTTGGCATGCTTGCGAGTTTGCTGCAGTCTACCTCTGGTTCTACTGACCCACTCAATTGAAATCAGTTGAAATTCATCATTATAGCTCAGCGGTTATTCCATATTTATTCACTTTAGAAACTGTTTAATTGCATTAAAATGGGTCAGGAAATATGCATTTTATATAGCGCCTTTCACGACCTCTGGACGTCCCAAAGCGTTTTACTACTAATGAAGTACTTTTTGAAGCGTAGTCGCTGTTGTAATGTAGGAAACGCGGCAGCCAATTTGCGTACAGCAAGGTCCCATGAACAGCAATGAGAAAATGACCAAATAATCTTTTTTTAAGTGATGTTGGTTGAGGAATAAATATTGGCCAGGGTACTGGGAAAAACACCACTGCTCCACTTAGAAATAGTGCCATAGGATTTTTTACGTCTACTTGAGAGGGCAGACAGGGTTTTGGTTTAACGTCTCATCCGAAAGATGGCACCTCTGACAGTATTGCATGGGAATGTCGGCCTAGATTATAGCTCAAGTGTCTGGAGTGGATCTTGAACCCACGGTCTTCTGAGGCAAGAGTGTTGACCACTGAGCCAGGGCTGGCACCTATAATATCCTTTATTTAATAGTCCTGCAGAAGGATAATCTCTGATGAATGAAACCACTAATAGAACGTACTAATATTTATCCAGAGTGATGAGAACTAAGAATTCCACTGTGTTGCTTATGACCTGTAAATTCCTCAGTACTAATAGCATGGACATTGAATGAATACTTGAATCAGCATTGTTTATTGAGTGTGCTGAGGTACTTCTTGTTGGACGATGGGTGCTTTAATTGGAACCCTTTTGTAGTAATATGGAATAAATTCTGGTAGGATCTGGTAGGTGACATAGTATTGGGCTTGCTGCTAGAAGGCGAGTTTTGGGTTTCTGTGGTTAATGCTTTTATTGCAAGGAAGGCTGTGGTGTTTTCAATTAATAAAGAAATACTGTCTTCATAGAAAAGCTTATTTTTCACACTGGTGTGAGTATTAAGTCCGAGGGATGCAGATTTTAACGTTTATGGTGGCCAGATCTGGCTGGACCACGTAAAGCACTATCGGGTCCTACTCTCCTCTGCCAAAACTGCTCACAATTTCAGGATCATCCTGGAATGCAAAGATAACCCCTGGCTGCTCTTCTCCATTGCAAACCGTCTTCTTAAACCCCTCTCTCCTGCCTCCCCGACCCTCACATCCAACAAGTGTGAGGAGCTCATGAACTTCTTTGTTACTAAGATTGAGACAATCCGTTAGCTGCCATCACCAGATATGGCTGGATCATATAAAGTATTATCGAGTCCTGCTCTCCATCGCTAAAACTGCCCACTATTCTAAGATCATCCAGGAAGGTAACGATAACACCAGGCCTCTCTTCACCACAAACGGTCTTCTCAAACTACCCTCCCCTGCCTCCTCCTCCCTCACCAACAGTAAATGTGAGGAGCTCATGGACTTTTTTGTTAAAAAGATCAAGAACATTTGTTCAACTGCCTCTGCTACTTCCCTCCCTTCCCCTAGCCCACCGGGCCTAACTTTCTCTCAGTTTCCCCCCCCCCCACTGCCCTAACCTTGAATTTGCATATTTCTCTAGTTTCTCTCCTATCTCCCCTCATGCCCTCTCAAAGCTCATCTCGTCAATGAGACCCACCTCCTGCTCTCTCGACCTATTTCTACTAAACTGCAGAACACCCAACTTCCCTTCCTGGCACCCACGTTAGCTGATATTGTTAATGGTTCCCTCTCCTCGAGTATTGTCCCCCTCCTTCAAATCTGCCGTCATTGCCACTCTCCTCAAAAAACCCTCCCTCGACCCCTCTGTCCTTGCAAACTACCACCCCATCTCCAAACTCCCTTTCCTCTCAAGTCCTTGAACATGTTGTCGCCTCCCAAATCCATGCCTGTCTTTCCCACAACTCCATGTTTGAATCCCTCCAATCAGGTTTCCGCCCCTGCCACAGTACCGAAACGGCTCTTATCAAAGTCACGAATGACATCCTAGGACTGTGTCTGTGGTAAACTATCCCTCCTCATCCTTCTCAACCTGTCTGCAGCCTTTGACACAGTTGACCACATCATCCTCCTCCAATGCCTTTCTGTCGTCCAGCTGGGTGGGACTGCCTTTGCCGGGTTCCATTCTTATCTATCCAGCCGTAGCCAGAGAATCACCTGGAATGGCTTCTCTTCCTGCTGCTGCACCGTTGCCTCTGGTGTCCCCCAAGGATCTATTCTCTGCCCCCTCCTATTTCTCACCTACATGGTGCCCCTTGGCAACATCATCCGAAAACACAGCGTCAGTTTCCACATGTATGCTAACGACACCCAGCTCTACCTCACCACCACCTTTCTCGATCCCTCAACTGTCTCTCATTGGTCCCACTGCTTGTCTGACATCCACTACTGGATGAGCAGAAATTTCCTTCGACTAAATATTGGGAAGACTGAAGCCATTGTCTTTTGTCCCTGCCACAAACTCTGTTCCCTAGCCCCGACTCCACCTCTCTCCCTAGCAGCTGCCTGAGACTGAACCAGACCGCTCGCAACCTTGGTGTCATATTTGATCCCAAGATGAGCTTCCAACCACATCTGTTCCATCACCAAGACTGCCTACTTCCACCTCCGTAACATCGCCCTGCCTCAGCTCATCTGCTGCTGGAACCCTCATCCATGTCTTTGTTACCTCGAGACTTGACTATTCCAAAGCACTCCTGGCTGGCCTCCCATCTTCCACTTTGAGGTCATAAACTTGAGGTCACCCAAAACTCTGCTGCCCATATCCTAACTCGCACCAAGTCCCGTTCACACATCACTCCTGTGTTTACTGACCTACATTGGCTCCAGGTTAAGCAATGGCTTGATTTAAAAATTTTCATCCTTGTTTTCAAAGCCCTCCACGGCCTCCTGCTTCCCCCCCTATCTGTCACCTTCTCCAGCCCTACAACCCTTTGAGATCTCTGCACTCCTCCAATTCTGGCCTCTTGTGCATCCCCTATTTTAATCACTCCACCATTGGTGGCTGTGCCTTCAAGCTACCGAGGCCCTAATCTCTGGAATTCTCTCCCTAAACCTCTCTGCCCCCTAGCTCTCGCCTCCTTTAAGACTCTCCTTAAAACCCACCTCTTTGACCATGCTTTTGATCATCTGTCCTAATATCTCCTTCTGTGGCTCGGTGTCAAATTTTGTTTAATAATGTTCCTGTGAAGCGCCATGGGATGTTTTACTACGTTAACTGCGCTGTATAAATACAAGTTGTTTATGTAAAGCATATCACTGCATTTTTGTGTACAACTGGTGCACAGCTCTTCAAACAAAAAAAAGTAGTTTTGCCAATACTTTTCAATGAGAATAGTGCCCCTTTAAGGCTGCAACTGCAAAATAATTACTAAAGATTATTTTCAACTGAGTGTTCCAGGGAAGACTTGCAAGAGATGACTGCATTCCTCAACTTTACTAATAGCACTGACACAGTCTGGATTTAAGGCTGTTGCGCTTTAGTGGTTCAGAGATGAGGAAAACTGTGATAAGAGCAGGAAAATCATTTGATCAGAAGATTAGAGAGTCTGAGTCCTGCATGGAGATTGACATGTAGACCAGGTTCAACAGAGATGAGAGTCGACGAGGGTCGGCATGATATGTGAAAGTAGTTCATCGTTGGCACATACGTTTGTGCGCTGGGTGGGCCAAGGCAGCAACAACAGCAGAGGACAGCAGCAGAAATGGGGAGTGCAATCTGAGCAGCAGAGAGAGAGATGCACACACGTTCCTCAGGAGTTTGAGGGAAGGAATCCCTTTGCAAGGCAGCAGATATATGCTAGCAAAATACTGTGGATGCTGGAAATCTGAAATAACAACAGAAAACGCTGGAAAAACTCAGCAGGCCAGGCAGCATCCGTGGAGAGAGAAACAGAGTTAACGTTTCAGGTCGAAGACCCTTCGTCAGAACTGGAAAAAAGCAGGACCTCTGTTTCTCTCCACGGATGCTGCCTGGCCTGCTGAGTTTTTCCCAGCGTTTTCTGTTGTTATAGCAGATATATGCTGCTTGACTTCAGAGTGCCTGTTGAAGGTCTGCTTGCCCCAATGCTATTTTGAAACCGTTTCTGAGAGTGATGATCCTGATCATTGGTTTGACCTGTAAGTCCAAGTGCTGCCTGCTTATTTTTCTCATTCCTTGGGTTGTTGCTCTGCCTGTGTAATGTTTCCACTATCGGTGAGTGCCTATTTTGCAGCTTAGACACTTTCCTCAGTACCACCTCTGATGTCTGTGTCTCTGAGGGGGAATGAGGAGTGGCCTTATTGTAAAGGACTGTGCAAGCTCTTAGCATAATTCAACACATCATAATAATAATATGGTGATATCATGGAAACACAATTGTATTTTAATACATTTGTTTTTCCCTGTGCTTTGCATACTGTTATGCATGTAAAGTATGTCTTGAGTTGAGTTTCACATGTAGTACAGGCCTTCCATTTCTGTTTTTGAAATGGTTGTCTGGAGTACGTATTCAATCTCCTTTACACCCTCCCGTTTTCTCACCCCCTTCCATGAACACATTGTGCTTTGTCCCTGATATACAGTAAGTACAAATGGGTGCAAGGTGTTTTTAGGACCTTGGTGCTTTGAGATTTTTCACTGTGAAAGCCACTATATAATTGCATGTTTTTTTAATTGTATATTAGGTTCTTAGTATTATACTGAGACTGTATAGAAGGAATTTTGACTTGAGTTTGCTTGATTCATAGCCCTTAACCCTTCCCTGAGCCTTCGCAGTAACTTTTGTGCCCTGAAGAGAGCGAGGGAGGTGTTTCCAAATGTGATTTTTGTTTCTTGAAGCAGACCAAAAAAATTCCTCTGATATGAGACCAAGAGGGTACCTGAAAGGTTTTGATAGTGTGATGTGCAGGCTTTTCATGTCTTTATAAGGTTAAGTTGAGTTCTGTAGACTCAATGGGTAAATGTACAGTGTGGTACTGAGCTGTAGAGTAGAAGGTCCCAGGTCTGTGCTTAGTTAACTGGGTACACTACAGTGGCCTCAATATATCCGGTTAAAGGAAGGCGAGGGGAAGAGAGAGAAAATCAGGCAGGATCCTTGGTCCTGATAGCTCTCCACTGAACTACAGGTAAGTATGGGTGTTGGGTGAGGACAAATCAGTCTTGACTAATTCTTTCTCCTCTTCCTCCACTTACTGTGTAGGCTGACATATAAAGAATGCTCACTCGGGCTAGGTTCAGATGGTTGCTGGCATCCAAAAAGGTTACAGGAGAGACATTTTTGGAAGGAGGGTCAATCCATGTTAAACTGATTAATAGCTATCTTGCCAGGGTTAGGCTTTTGTTTGGTAAAAATATAATCGAGCAGTGTATAGTCAAGGAGTGAATTATTAACGTGATGAAACCTTGCGTCTCAAACAGCCAAAAACAAATATTTGTTTTTCATCCCCCGCCCCCCCTCTTTAATTCCCCATTGTGTCTGGGGGAGTACACAATATAAGCTGAGAGAGGCAGCTCAGAAGCACGATGGCTGATGACATTGGAAGTGAGAATCATGAATTGTTTCTTTTGACATTGGCCTTTACAAGGAAGTTTTTTGGAGAATACAGGGGGTAAACAATACCTTGTAACTTGCATGTAGTGTTTTAACAAGTGTGAAATCCTCAACTTTGTGTCTGGTCAAGGTTATTAACTATTGATTAGAAAAATCCTTACAGTCTGACTCTCGCTCTCGGCCCATGTGTGTAAAGACCAATGCTGAAGGTTAATAGGTGCTCTGCAAATAAAACTAAGTGTTTATTTTTTATATATATTATTGAGTAGAATAGTGTCAGAATCAGACTTTTGCAGTAGATAAGGGGGCATTTAATCCATCGTGCCTGTGGAGGCTCTCTTGAGAACTATCCGATTAGCCCCATTGCCCTGCTCTTTCCCCATCCCCATTACATTTAAAAATTTTCAAATATTCATCTGCTTCCACCACTGTTTCTGGTAGGGTATTCTGTGTCCTAACAATCTCCTGCATTTAAAAAAAACTCTTCTAACCTCTGTATTTTGCCCTCTAGCTATTGACTTATCGACCAGTGGAAATAGTTTTATCCTATTAAAAGCCCTCGTAATCTTAAACACTTATCAGATCTTATCTTAATATTCTAATGGAAAATAGCCTTAGTTTCTCTAGTCACTGCTCACAACTAAAGCCTCTCATTCCTGGTATTTTAGTGAATCTCTTCTGCACCTTCTCCATGGCCTTGACATTCTTCCTAAAGTGGTGCAATTATATAGGGCCTTGGTGAGCCCACACCTGTGTACAGTTTTGGTCTCCTTACCTAAGGAAGGAAATACTTGCCTTAGAGGGAGTGCAACGAAGGTTCACTAGACTGATTCCTGGGATGGGGCTTGTCTTATGAGGAGAGATTGAGGAAAGTAGGCCTACATTCCCATGATATTTGGAAGAATGAGAGGTGATCTCATTGAAACATATAAAATTCTTACAGGGCTTGACCGAGTAGATGCTGGGAGGATGTTTCCCCTGGCTGGGGAGACTAGAAGTAGGGGTCACAGTCTCAGAATAAGGGGTTGGCCATTTAGGACTGAGATGAGACATTTCTTCACTGAGGGTTGTGAATCTTTGGAATTCTCTACCCCAGAGGGCTGTGGATGCTCAGTCGTTGAGTATATTCAAGACAGAGATCAATAGATTTTTGGATACTAAGGGAATCAAGGGATATGGGGATAGTGCGGGAAAGTGGAGCTGAGCTAAAAGATCAGCCATGATCTGACTGAATATGGAGCAGGCTCAAAGGGCCAAATGGCTTACTCCTGCTTACATTTCTTATGTTGTGTTCTTAAGTAGGGCACTGGACATTGGCAATGACGACCACAACATCAGCAACTTGCATTTATATAGTGCCTTTAACGTAGAAAAACCTCCCAAGGCTCTTCCTGGCCGTGTAATAGAAAGGTCGCTGAGCCAAAGAAGGAGATATTGGGAGGGGTGAGGAAACGATTGGTCAAGGAGGAGGGTTATAAGGAGGGTGTTCGAGGAGCAGGAGGTGGAAAGGTGGAGGGGTATAGGGAGGTAATTCAGAGCATGGGGCCTAGTTGGCTGAAGGCATGGCTGCCAATGGTTGGGTGAAGGAAGGGGGTACTATCCACAAGAGGCCACAGTGGGAGGAATGAAGAGTTGAAAACATTCCATCTGTGGCCTAACTAATGATTTGTATAGGTTTAGCATTTCCTCATTGTTTTTGTATTCTATACCCCTATTTATGAAACCTAGGATGCCATGTGCTTTTTTTTTATCACATTCCTCCCACATTTAAAAGTTTGTTTACCTGAACCCCAAAGTGTCTCTGCCTTTCTGCTCGTTTTACTGTTTAATGTATATGCCCTCCTTATTCTTGCTCACAGTTCTCTACATTAAATTTCATCTGATGTTTATCTACCCAATCCATTAACCTATGTCCTCCTTGTGTGAAAACATGTGAATACTCTGCTTAATCTTCAAAGGTATTACCTCTTGTGCAGGTAGTTGTTATCTTACAATTACAGCAGGGATGAAGTGTTAAAATAATGAGGCTATTTTGGCTCCAAACATTCTAGTTATATGGTTGAATGTTGGAAGCAGTGCAAATTTAAAAGAAAAAAAATCTCTTAAAATTTGCAGTTGGGTGCTATTTGTAGAGAAGTATAACTCTTGTAGCCTCAGTTTGGTGGAACAGGCCTTGTGTAACTTTTCAGTACTTGAAGTTCACCAAATTTACAGCAGTCTTTGTAAAGGAAGTTAATCCAGTTGTAATGCTGCCACACAGTGTGATAAGCTTCCTACCACACAACATGTGATAGCATCAGCTTATCTCATTTAATTTATTTTTGAGTTGAACCCCTCCCTGCAAAATCTGCTGGTATACCATGACCATTCATTTCACTTGCAGGCGTATGAAACACTTGACTGCATGTTTTATGCCTTTGATGCTTGTGACAGCACGATTTATGACTTCCCTCAATACAACAACAGGCACATTTCTATAGTGCCTTTAACGTAGTAAAACTTCCCAAGGCGCTTCACAGTAGTGTTATCAAACAAAATCCCTCATTTATTTAATTTGTTTGTGGGACCTTGCAGTGTGCAAAATTAACTGCCTCGTTTGCCTCATAACAACGGTAGCTGCACTTAATTAATTCATTGGGATGTCCTAAGTATGCAGTGATGCAATGCATTATTATTTTATCAAATATATACATGCACCAAAGGCGGCAAGGAAATATGGGGCACCAAAATGCATGCATTTGGCATATAGATTTAGATATTTTGTATTTATGGTAAATACCAGGAAATTAAGTAAGAACATAAGCAGGAGCAGGCTATACGACTCCTCGAGCCTGCTCCGCCATTCAATAAGATCGTGGCTGGTCTTTGACCTCAACTCCGCTTTCTTGCCTGATCCCCATATCCCTTGATTCCCTTAGAGTCCATACATATGTGTGTGTATATTGCCTACTGAATGCTGAAACTGTATTGCACAAGTGCACTTTTCTGTCCTCCTGTGAAAAGCCTCAGAAGACAAGAAAAGTGCTTCAAATTGTTACAGGCCATAATAATGGTCATTCAGTAGTTCTGTTCACTGGGGACAGGTTTTATCTTTTTATCAAGGCTAAAAGTGGTGGTTCTTATGTTTGTTTTAACAAATACCTCACGGGACCTTTTACAGCTTACAAAGACTGAGCACGTGGGTTTCATGGATTCAAAGTTATCTTAAATCTTCCCTTTTTGGGCCCACACCACACATGTTGACTGAGGGTACGATCGGGCCATCTTTTCCAATAGCTCTCTTGAAACTGTTGTTGGAACATGAATTATGGATAATGGATTAAGTAGCTACATGGTTTATTGCCCCTGCTCCAACGTCCCAAATTAGATTGACTGGAAACTTGTGGGGTGGAATTGAAGGACGAACCTGTGTCCATTGGTGTACTAATGCATGGATATGGGTGGCTCGGTGCTCGTTCTGTGAACTGCATTTCAATAAACTTGACTGGACAGTAATGGGAAAGATACTTGATTTCAACTGATCCTGTTTGTACTATCAGTTTTCCCGCCCCCATGTCCCTTTTTTGTTTAGGATTTTCTAACTATTTGCACACCTATATAAAGTTTGGTAAGCATTGTGAATTGCAGCCTGACGTGTGTGGAAGTAATTCCTTCTGTTTTTTTTATTGTGACTTGAGCAATCTCAACTATGGCGTAAATATAATTTATAGAAAACGCTATGGCAATTTTGGAGAGACTGAGCCTAAACCCAAAGGAATATGAATAAGACTTCAGATTTCTGCATTCTTGCCAGTGTCAGCTTGGCACAGTAATAGCGCAATCACCTCCTGAGTCAGAAGGTTGTAGGTTTGAGCCTTGAGCACATAATATAGGCTAACAATTCAGTGGTGCGATCTTTCAGATGAGATATTAACATGAGGCCCCGTTTGCTTGTTCAGATGGACGTGGCAGATCCCATGGTAATATTGAAGAAGAGCAGGGGAGTTCTCCACCTGTCATGGCAAACATTTATCCCTCAACCAGTATTGCCAAAACAGATTTACTGGTAATTTATCTCATTTACGATTTGTGAGACTTTGCTGTTTGTGAATTGGCTGCCATGTTTACAACAGCAACAACAACTTGTATTTATATAGCGCCTTTAACGTAGTAAAACATCCCAAGGCGCTGCACAAGAGTGTTAGAAGACAAAAAATTTGACACCGAGCCACATAAGGAGAAATTAGGGTAGGGGCTTGGTCAAAGAGGTAAATTTTAAGGAGCGTCTTAAAGGAGGAAAGCGAGGTAGGCACAGCCACCGATGGTTGAACGATTTATAATCAGGGATGTTGAAGAGGGCAGAATTAGAGGAGCGCAGATATCTCGGTGGGGGGGGGGGGGATTATGGGGCTGAAGGAGATTACAGAGATAGGGAGAGGCGAGGCCATGGAGGGATTTGAAAATAAGGATGAGAATTTTGAAATCGAGGCGCTGCTTAATTGGGAACCAATGTAGGTCAGCGAGCACGGGTGATGGGTGAACGGGACTTGGTGCGAGTTAGGACACGGACAGCCGAGTTTTGGATGACTTCAAAATAGTCAAGTCTAGAGATAACAAAGGCATGGATGAGGGTTTCAGCAGCAGATGAGCTGAGGCAAGGGCGGAGACGGGCGATGTTAACTACATAATAACAGCGGCTACATGTCAAAAGTAATTCATCAGCTGTGAAGTGCTTTGGGGTATCTTGAGGACATGAAATCTATATAAATGCAAGGTTAAAAAAAAAAAATTGCCTAACACTGACAGTTTTTGGTTTTGTTGCCATTTATCTCCTTTGAATCTGCTTGTGAATTAAGGCATGACTTGTTCCTCATTTCTTCTGGTTGTGACATCAGTACTGTTTCGTCACTCAGTGTGAGATCAGTGATTGCTTGTCACTCAAGTGCTACTTATTCATTTAGCAGTCAGGCTGAGATGCATTTAATCAGCCACCCTAAACCATATTCCCATATCCTCAATCAGTTTAAAAACAAATTCCCACTAATGTTTACCCAATGTCCACAACCCAGTGTGAAAACAAACTTGGTAACTGTTGGGCACTTCCCCTTTGACTAGCTTACAATACCATGACTTTTTTTTAACCCTGTTGCTGCTTTTTAAAAATGTTTTAGTTCATTTAATTATTTTTATGCTTGTGACTCTCTCACCGGATTGCCTGTCCATCTGTCTAAGTTGACAAACTTACCATGTAAGTTACCTTGGGTGCTACAGCCAAATTCTACCACTCTGCAACGCACAAACTGTGCCACTTGAGTTATTTGCCCGTTATAAGTTTTGGAAGTAAGACGTGAGAAGTGACATAATTACTGTCTAATTTCTACCGTTGCTCTCCTACTTGGGAACATAGGAGCAGGAGTAGGCCATTCAGCCCCTCGAGACTGTTCCAATATTCAATTAGATCATGGTTGATCTGTATCTTATTTGTCCGCCTTGGTTCCATATTCCTTGATACCCTGACCTAACAAAAATCTATCAATCTCTGTCTTGAAATTTTCAATTGACCTAGCCTTTGGGAGGGAGAAAGATCCAGATTTCCACTACCCTTTGTGCGAAGTAGTGCTTCCTGACCAATGTTCCCATTAAATTGTCTTTGTACGCGGCCTGTTAATTTCAATGCGCAGTCCCTTTAATTTGCATGCGCGGTATTTCCAATGCAAAGGCTTGTGCGCGGCCTGTGCGGTACCTTTCAGATTATTGCGTGGCTGCGCACGTGTGCAGCTTAAGAGGGAACATTGTTCCTGACATCACCCCTGAACAGCCTAACTCTAATTTTAAGGTACTGCCCCCTTGTTCTGGACTTTGCCACCGGAGGAAAAAGTTTCTCTCTCCCTACCCGATCAAATCCTTTAATCATTTTAAACACCTCAATTAGATCACCCCTTAATCTTCCATACTCTAGGGAATACAAGCCTAGTCTTTGCAACTTGTCCTCATAATTTAACACTTTTTTAAAGCCCCGGTATCATTCTAGTGAATCTGCGCTGCACCCCCTCCAAGGCCTTCCTGAGGTGTGGTGCCCAGAACTGTACTACAGCTGTGTTCTTGATTTCTTATCAGTTTGCAACCCACTGTTTGTATTCTGCATCAGAACTGAAAATGATCTTTCAAAAGTACTTGAACTATTAACCCAAAAAGTGCTTCTATGAACATTAACTAGGAAAAAATGAACCTCGCTGAATAAAATGCACTTTTTGCAATAGATGAGTTAGAGTGGGGCAGGGTGTAACATAGAAACATAGAAACATAGAAACATAGAAACATAGAAACATAGAAACATAGAAACATAGAAACTAGGAGCAGGCCATTCGGCCCGTCGAGCCTGCTCCACCATTCAATACGATCATGGCTGATCATCCAAATCCAGTACCCTGTCCCTGCTTTAATCCCCACAGTACACATATCCCACCCTACCCCCGTAACCCCATGTATTTAATTCCCCCTAACATATCCCATCACCCCACATATTTAATCCCCCCCTAACACTAAGGGTCAATTTATCATAGCCAAATCAACCTAACCCACACATTTTTGGACTGGGGGAGGAAACCGGAGCACCCGGAGGAAACCCACGCAGACACGGGGAGAATGTGCAAACTCCACACAGACAGTCACCCGAGGTCAGATTCGAACCCGGGTCCCTGGCGCTGTGAGACACCAGTGCTAACCACTATGCCACCGTGTAGCTGCAACAAAGGAGTAATAGGAAATGATATGGTTGAAAGATCAGAATTGAAAGGACAAATACTGGGATGCTTTAAGTTGGCGAAGTGCTCATCAAAACTGAATGTTCATTCTTTCTGGAGGCTGATCAACTACATGAATTCTCTTGCCTCCAAAGATTCTGCAGTAAAAATTTCAAAATGTTCGGTCTTCATTGGAGCATCCTCTCTGTACAGCTGGAGTAATCTTCATTGACCGAGATGGAGAATTGGAAATCTGATTCCTAAGTATTGTCATGATCTATTGTATCATGAGATGGCATTTTATGAGTACTAGGAGAGACCAACTGCAGGCGCCAGAGGCCATAGAATATACAGCACAGAAACAGGCCATTCGGCCCAACCAGTCCATGCTTCACTCGAGCATCCTTCCTCATCTAACTATCAGCATAACCCTCTATTCCCTTCTCCCTCATATGCTTACCTAGCCTCCCCTTAAATGCATCTATACTATTCGCTTCAACTACTCTGTGGTAGCGAGTTCCACATTCTCAACACTCTCTGGGTAAAGAAGTTTTTTCTGAATTCCCCATTTGATTTTTGGTGACTATCTCATATTGATGGCCTCTAATTTTGCTCTTCCCCACAATTGGAAACACTCTCTGTGTGTGTCTACTCTATCAAAACCTTTCATCATTTTAAAGACCTCTATTAGGTCACCCCTCAGCCTCTCTTCCATCCCCCATTTGATTTAGGAGTACTTCAGATAAGTGTGGAAAGAGGTGAAAACTGGTAGATGGTGAAAAGATCATTACAGTGATGGAAGAACAAGGTGAATAGTGTCTCTGGAAGGAGAGGAGGGAAAGATGTGCTTGGTGGGGAAATCGTGTTCTAGGTGCTGTGGACGGCTCAGTCTGGCACGTCCTTGTTGACTTTTTCATCACCTTGATTTCTGGCTGACCTTCCTCTGGTACTCTCCCATGCAACCATAGATGCACTGTCTGTTAATTCACATCTTGCCACAACATTGCCTACTCCACTGTGATCTTTGCATACCATCCATCAGTTTTCACCACTTTCTAGCTGTGTTTCTTTTTAAAAAAAAAAAAACAAACTGGATCTCTGTGATCGGAGTCCGCATTTGTAACTGCATCCTTTTGATTTGCTCATTCTTATGAAGAGGTTTGCTTGTCTTTAGTTTCCAGTTCTGATGGGTTACACCCAAAATATTAAGCTGTCTTCTCTTTAAAGATGCTGATGAATCTTTTAGATCTTTACACCATTTTCTATTTTTGATTTCAGATTTTCAGCATTTGGTGAGTTTTTTTTCATTTTATCCAATGAGGTTGATTTTTAACTGGGGTTGCAGACGGTGTCGTGCGTTTAGGAGGGAAACCCTCATGGGGAGGCCAGCGTGAGGCCAGGGCCATTTTAACTCCCAAGCCTCGTTAAGTAATCCCCAAAATTGGTGGGAGCAAAAATCGGGTTGTGAGCCCAAGTATGCCGGGGACCTAAGAGAATAGTGCCTGGCATAAAGTTAGTGCTGGGCAGGGGCTTTGGTAGATGATGCCAGCGCTGAGAGGAAGTGGCAAGGCTAGGGCAGCCCAAGGACTCCTTGCGAGGCCCAGGGGAGCACTCCTGCTCCTCCTGGCACACAAGGATTCCACAGAGAAGTAATTTTTTTAACTTACCATGGCCTCTTCTGGCCATTCCGTGACTCCCACTATGGTTCAGCGGTCAGGGTTGGTCCCATGTGGGCCTCCAGAATCTGGAAGTCAAAATGCTGTTGCCATGCCGATGAAACCTCAGGGGTCCGAGGGAGTCAATGTAAAGTAGGCCCGCACCTGCCAGGGCAAGTGGCCCTCTTGTGTCTGAATTAAGCTAACTAAACATGGTGGGGGGCAGGAGTTGGTGTGACCCACCCCCCGCCACTTCACCCCCCCGCCCGCCAGGCAGGTGGGGGCGTTAAAATCTACCGCAATAACTTCTTGCTGATAGCACAGGATCAGCCATATGTGTTGTCAGTGGTCATGCGGCTTAGCCAGTTGTTGCAAAAATGAGCTTAGCCAAGTGGACGACATCTGCACTCAAGGCGTTTAAAATCATAAAGGGAAGATGCAGAGGAACTATTTCCTCTGGTTGGGGAATTCAGAACAAGTAGATTTAATCTTAAAATTAGAGCTAGTACAGTTAGGATTGAAATTGGGAAGCACTTTTTCACAAGGGGAGTGGAAATGTGGAACTCTTCCCCTAAAAGGCTGTGGATGCTCCTAATTGAAATTTTCAAGACTGCGATTTATTGTTAGGTAAGGGTATCAAAGGATATGGAAAAAATGTAGATCAATGCAGTTGAGGTACAGATCTAATTGAAAGGTGAAACAGGCTCGAGTGGATGAATAGCCTACTCCTGTTTCTATGCACTGCTGAAACATAGGGCTGAATTTTGTCAATGGGGGCACGTTGGGGACGGGACTGCTGGTTTTCGGGTTTCAGTCCCGCCCCCCCCCAACAACGTCTGGCCAACCCACACTATTTTCCCTTGATTGGCTTTATTAAGCCCGCCCTGCGGGCTTAGCCGGCCAATTAGGGAAAGCCGGTGACACAGGATGTCAGCGTATGACGTTTCATCTGTCGGAAAAATTTTTGACAGATGAATTGTCAGTGTTTGACAGCTTTGAGAAGCTGTCAAACACTGACAATCTCTGTTCTAAGGTGAGCCCTTGCACAAAGACTCACCAAAACCTCTCTCCTCAGCAGAAATCAGATGGCTGTTGCATCGGAGAATGCAGCAGCCATTCTGTCATCTCTGCTGTTGAGATGGGGCACCTCCGGATCCCCAAGGGTTGAAGCCTGCAGGAAGAAGCAAAGGTTAGTAAACTTTTTCTAACACTTTACACTCACCTCTCATACTTACCTCTCCACACGTGCACCCATCACTCACCTCTACAGCGGGCTTTTCGATCCCTCTCACCCCTGCAGACCCACTGCTCACCTCGCTGACCCTGGCGAGGTTCGCAGCCGTCGGGAAGCCTGCAATTGCAGGGGTAAATTGGGGAAAAGCCTCAAAACTGCCTGCTAACTACCTGTTGACAGGCAGTTAATTGGCTCTAATCCCCTTCCTGCCTCGAGGAGTCTGGTCCTTGCGCAAGTCGGGGGCCCGCCTCCCGGGAAGATGGCACGGAGGCGGGTTGGGAGCGAGGTCGGTACCCGCTCCCGGTTTCTGCCGTTTTCCCGGCAGTCCCGCCTCCATATCTGCCTCCCCAGGGCTGGCAAAATTTCCCCCCTTGTCACTTCTCTGTGGAGGCACCTGGTGTAGGCTGGCGTGGATGCTGTTTCTTCTGTGCTAATTGGCTCCACTCTGCTCTCCAGATCACCGCACAGCTCTGTTGAAATTCTGTTAACGGACCTGAGTCTTCCATTTAGCCATCCAAGAAAAATCTTTGTTATTGGAAAAAGCTGTTTCAAATCTGGGCTGCCCAAGATGCCTGTGTTGCTTAGTACTGGCACATGCTATGGTGGAGTCTCTGTAAATCCATTTCCTGAAAAAAAAAAACGTGCTGAAGTACCAAGATTGCTAGTTAGTAATACCACAGAAGATGATGATTTTTTTTAATCTCCCTTTCAATTTAGGTGCTCCTTTTGGTACTGGTTTTTACCAAGGCTATTTTTGAGGTCGCTTTGTGGGTGGCGGGTGGGTGGGGGAGGTGAGGCCAAGTCTTTCCCCCTTCTGTTTCTTTTCAGTCTCCTCCTAGTTGCCAGGAATTTATGACCACATGCTTCACTTTTTGGTTATTCTTTGGGGAATGTTGCAGTCCTTGTACCCAAGGTGGCCTGTAAGTTAGAAGTGTGAAGTGAATCATTTTGGTTGGAAGAATGAGAAGACGCAATATGAACTAAATGGTACAATTTTAAAGGGGGTGCAAGAATAGAGACCCCTGGGGGTGTATGTACACAAATCTTTGGCGGTGGCAGGACAAGTTGAGAAGGCTGTTAAAGAGGCATACGGGATCCTTAGCTTTATAAATGGAAGCATGGCGTGCAAAAGCAAGGAAGTTATGCAAAACCTTTATAAAACACTGGTTAGGCCCATCTGGAATATTGTGGCCAACTCTGCGCACCACACTTTAGAAGAACAATATCAAGTCCTTGGAGATGGTGCAGAGGAGGTTTAATAGAATGGTACCAGGGATGAGGGACTTCAGTTATGTGGAGAAGCTGGGATTGTTCTCCTTGGAGCAGCGAAGGTTGAGGGGAGATTTGATTGGTTTTTCATTCATTATTTTAAATGAGGAGAAACTGTTTCCAGTGGCAGAAGGATCGATAACCAGAGGACACAGATTTAAGGTAATTGCCAAAAGAACCAGAGGTGACGTGAGGAATTTTTTTTTAAGCAGCATGTTACGATCTGGAATGCACTGCCTGAAAGGATGGTGGAAGCAGATTCAATAGTAACTTTCAAAAGAAATTGGATAAATACTTGAAGGGGAAAAAAATTGCATGGCTTTGGGGAAAGAGCAGGAGAGTGGGACTAATTGGATAGCTCTTTCAAAAAGCCAGCATGGGCACGATGGGCCAAATGGCGGCCTCCTGCGCTGTATCATTCTATGTAACATTGGAGTCTGCATTCTAAAGCTTAATTTTTCAGGTGGGCCTAGCGATAAGCTTGGATTTGGAGAAGTAACAGGTTATTCATCCCATCATTGAATGCGCGCTCGTACCATTTTTGTTTTGAACATGATTGCTTCTAGTATGACCGGCCAAGATCTTGTTACTGTGCCAATCTAGAAGGACTTGCCCTAGATGTTGAGCTTTTGCTGAGGATCTCAAAATTTGTATAGCTTGTCTTGTGGGGGATTTGGTCTCCCAATGTTCTCGTGGAGTTTGGCATGTATAGACCAACAATTATTTTTGATTGCCAAGGTAGACTGGTTTATTGTTTATTCCCTAAAGTCTTGCTATTATTTCAATAAACATAATTTAAAAAACAACATTCAGCAACCCAGACTTGGTCTGTGATGGGACTTTCCACTGATTTATCTGTTTGATCATGCTGTGGGCTCAGCATCTAGTGGTGTGCACAAACAGTGACTCCAAGTCAGGCTTGGATACATTCTCAAGTGGATAATTCACTGAGGTGTCTGAAGTGATTTTAAAGACTCTTAGTTACCTGATAGTTGGTATGTTACTGATATTTTTTTTTAAACCAATTAACTATAACCAGTCCTTTTCGCATAGAAGAAAATGTTTTAATATGTGCTTTTGCAGCTCGCCTAACCCCAGAGTATGCACAAGACTCGAATTACAGACTGGAACAATTCTGACTTGCCTCAGCAGTCATTGTTCTTGGACATTCTGGTGAGCAGTATTGGTACAATCTCACTGCACCACAAAAAAATAGTTATTCCAATAATTGGGTTGGACACGTCATCTGGACCCAGCAGGTTTCTCTTGGGACTAATTTGGCTGCTGTGACTTCCTTCTGTGGTAGATACTTTAATGGCTTCCAGAGAACCTTCCATTAGTAAATCATATAATGGAAATGTTTGTTGTCTGGTGCTCTTCCAGAAAACTGGATCCATTATCGTGCAGAGCACTTGGAATTCTATTTGGAGCAAGAAGTTATGATTCATTCTTTTATCCTCCTCCAGATAATGAAATCTGTTTTCCAATTCTGATTTATGTGATGCCAAGAGGTTTTTGAGCTATTGTATTGATTGAACAAGAATGTTTCATAAAGCTCAATTTATTGTGTCCTTTTTGGAGCAGAAACATCTACTACTACCATCACAAATATTGGCCAAAACCTGTTTGAATTTATCCTACATCACGATTACCTAGCTGGTAGAATAATCCATTTGATAGCCCAACTGATCTGCCTACTCACCATGTTCTATAAACCCTACTTGTGTGAGAAATGTGTCCACTTGGCTCTTGAATCCATTTATACTGTTTGCTTCAGTGGTCTTTCCTGGTAACTTATTCCGCAAAGTCTATTACTTGACTGCACTGCTTAATCTTCCTAATTTTTAACAACTTGTGCTCCCTGGTACGTGAACCTTTCACCACAGTGAATGATTTGCATGCAAGTTTCAATTAGGTCATTTTGGAATCTCCCTCCTTCCCCCCCGTGGGGGTGGGGGTTGTGAGGGGGGGGCTCCAAGAGAACAAGTCTGATTTTCTTAATATTTGTTTTATCTGACACCTGGAATCATTTGTATTGTTTGCCTCTGCTCTCACTTGAGAGCAATAAAATTGTTCCTATTACAGGGTGACCAAAATTGCACACACTATTCTGAATGGTGTGTAACCAATAGCTTATTCAGCAATAAAAGGGAAAGATTTCATTTGTGCACCTTGTTTTTCTGCTCTAATGCTTTATCCTGGTGCCCCTCCCCCTGCCAAATTAGTTTAAACTCTCCCCACAGCACTAGTTAACCTCCCTGCAAAGACATTGGTCCCAGTCCTGTTGGTGGAACTTATCCCTTTTATACAGGTCCCTCCGACCCCAGAACTGGTCCCAATGCCCCAGGAATCTGAAGCCCTCCCTCCTGCACCATTTATCCAGCTATCCACCTGCCTTATCTTACTACTCCTGTATTCAATAGCACGTGGTACTGGGCGTAATCCAGAGATTACCACCTTTTGAGGTCCTGCGCTTTAACTTCTTTCCAAGCTCCTTAAACTCTGACTGGAGGACCTTGAATCTTATTCCATCCTTATGTCATTGGTTCCAACATGGACCACGATTTCTGGCTGTTCCCCTTCTCCCTGCAGAATATTCTGCACCTGTTCCATGGTATCCTTTGCCTTAGCACCAGGGAGGCAACACACCATGCAAGATTGACCGCAAAACTAAGATGGCTTGGAGGATCTCGTGAGGGACTGAATTAATTATAGCGACAGTCATTAATCTGAGGTGTGCAGTCAAAGCTGGCACTCGTTTATTCAGTTTGCGGGATACTGTTTGGCTTGGAGGAGCTACTGAGACTGTGGTGATGTCAGCATCCACTGTTTTATGACTTGTGTCTAAGTTGACAGAAACAAACAGATGAGTTTCTTTTGTACCAAAAAAAAACTGGGTCTTCACCACATGATGTGGTGCTGAGCCATACAGAGCAGGTAGGTTCCATGCTGCCAGTGGACACTGGCAGTTGGGCTCCACACCCCTGCTGTAGGAAGGGGACAAAAACATCGGCTTGGGTTCTTCTGATTGCTAGCCATTGACTTGCGCTGGAAAGTGCATGTGTATTGATGCCCGGTGAGGGCAGGATTGGGTTTAACTGCATCCTATCCCCTAAATAGTTGAATAGCCTGATACCGCCAGCTGTCTAGACACAACACTTGAAGAATGACCACTTGTTCGCGGTCCTGGAGGACGGTAATTGGCAATGAAACCATAATCCAACAAGAGTCACTGTCCTCTGAAGATCTCTTGTAAAAATAAAAGTTGGGTGCTATTAGAGAGGCTTGCTCTTTCAATGGGCTGGATATTAACTCCGAGGCAGGGAAGGAGCAGAGGGTGCTGCTTTGAGGTCAGCTGGCTGTGGGGCGGGTAGGCCTTCGGCACCAGGCCGCAGTGGGGGGAAGGTAGGAAAAAGATCGGAAGGGTCTGGGGTAGGGAGTGTCCGATCATGGGGGATGGTTGTAGCGGGTAAACTGGATCCAGCAGGTGTGGAAAGGCACTTATCTCGTGGATCCAGCAGTCCTCGCCTCCCTTTTCCTGAGGCCCAGAAAACTCGGCTGGCCAGGGTTAAATATGAGGCTCGCAGCCTCATTATAATATTTAAATTGCCAACCCGCCTCCTGGGAGCGGGTTGGTTGCCCGTCCCGCCTCTGTTAAAACCGGAAATGGGGTGGGTTGGGAATCCGATTTTTTACATTTTAACATCCCACCCGACCCAACCCCCCCCCCAATTTTTGGGGGTTAAGATTCCCCCCAATGTTTCCCTTGTTCTCCTGTTTTTATAAATATCTGATGAGACTTATGCTAAAATAAAATGGAAGCTGTAAAAACGAACTTTCTTTTACAAGTTTCTGCACTTCCAGTGGGCTTACTCTGATTTATTTTACTTCCCAGCATGAGGGGGGAGTCAGTACATGTCCCTACTAACTGGAAATAAAGTCAAACTGAAAAAGGAAGTTTCATAATTGTGATTGATCATATTTCCTGGTAGAGTTGCTTTTATATTTTCATACTGATTTATTTTTCTGATGAATGTTTAGGATTTGAATGCTACCCAGGGATTCCGATCATCCAACCCTTTTCCTGTTTAATAACTCCTTATTAGTCATTTGGAAACACCCAACCCAGACTCTTTGTAGTTGTTAGTCACCAAAGTCTAGAAATGCATGGGGTTCCCTTAAGTACTTTGCATGTTTTGAAAATGGCAAAATAATCTGAAAAATACTGATGCCTCCACTCAGCTAAAAATATAAAGCCACCTGTTTTAAAACCAGTGTTCCAAATATGTTTTTAGAAATCTGCTTTTATTTGATGTTTTTGTTCCAAGATGTGTTCCTGGATTGTTACATTTCTAATGTTCTGCTGAGCTGGATAAATATTTTAACTAAATGACAGACTGTCAGTCAAAGGGAAAAAAAGCTGTGTGGGAGCTGTTTACTTCATTTTCATGAACTTTAAATGTAATTTGGTTTACCTCAATTCTACCATAAGATATTTTTGTGTGTTTTTTTTCTCCGTGCCGCCCCCCCCCCCCCCCCCAACATGCACATATCATTCTGTCTTTCTCTATTCTGTTGCTGTATCTGAGGATGATTGATAAAACCTGTAGAAATCTGTCACTGCTCCGAGTAATGTCTGGTGCAATAGTCAAGATGCGGAGGGCCAGTAGAGTTGTGGTTGGGTCAGCCTGCCTGTATTCAGGATGACAGGATAACATAAGTCCTAATTCCCAGAATCATTTATAGCACAGAAGGAGGCCAGTCACTTCATCATGCCTGTGCTGGCTATTAGAGCTATCTGCTTGGTCCCATTTGTCCTGCCTTTTTCCCATGTATCCTTTTTTTTTAAAAAGGTTAAATATTTATTCACTTCCCTTTTTAAAAGCTATTATGGATTCTGTTTCCAACACAGTTGCTTGTATGGCATTTAATTGTCTTAACAATCCACTGCATTCTAAAAACACCTGACTTCTCCCCTCATTGTTTTAATTATGATCTTAAATTTATGACCTTTAGTTACTAATTCACCGACCAGTGGAACTAGATTTTCCCAATTTATCTTTTTAAACTCTCGTAATTTTGAACATTTCTATCGGATCTTATCTAACGAGAAGATCTTCAGTTTCTCTAGTCTAATTCTGTTTATAATAAAGAATTGCTTTTGGCAGAATTGTCATATCAGTTTAAAGTGTTGTTTAGTGTAGTGCAGTGATCTGCTTTAAAGCTCCTGTGGTAGTTGGTTGAGTGGGTGTTTCGTCTCTGGTGAAACCTGTGCTTCCTGGCAGCCTCCTCCTGCTAACAGCAACACTGAAACCAATTAATGCAACAGTTGCAGCAAAATCGATATTGTACAGGTACTCAGTGCAGCTAAACTCTGACAATCATTCAATTTACCCCATCTCAGCTAGTGAGCTCATTTCTAGCTGCTTGTTGTAATTTCCCCCAGCAAAAAACTGTATCTTGACAATTTCGCTCCCATTTTTGTCTGAGGGGAAGTTTCAGAAAACTAGCTGTAGCTTAGAAAAGGAAAAATAGCAGCAATTTTTGCTATTATTGCTGTTGGACAACAGTAGGAAACATCCTCCAAAGGCAACTTGGTGTTTATACAGTTGTGGCAGTAGGTGTAAATGTTTGCGGACCCGCTGTGGATACTGCATATTCTGATCGATGATTTTGTAAAACATCCGATCAGGTATTTCAGTGTACAGCCTCAGTAAATGAAGGTGGCATTCTTGACCTGTGCTGATCAATATGGCATCATATGCTAGTCGCAGTTAAGGTAGAAAGTGATGAACAGAGGTGATTGTGAGGGAACATTTCCTGTGTAGTGAAACCGAAGACCTTCGCTCATTAATGATTTCGCAATAAACCTCATGCCCCACCCCTCGTGTTATTCATAAGCTGAGTTGTGTTTTTCCAGTTCATTAGGCCTATCATGTAAATAGGTTTTCTGTTCTTCCTTCGGTGTTTGACGATTTTTTGAAGGAAATATAGAGGCTTTAGAACCTCACTGATCTGAGTTTTTTTTGCAGAATTACGAGGTCATTTTGAATTGAGTCATGAGAAGGTTTCCTTGTCCACTGTGTTGTAATCTAACTTTGTATTGTGGTAAGCGTTGCTTAAGTCTCCATGAATTGCAGTACAGTAATACATTTTGACAATGTGCAGTATGACATGACCTTTTAGATTTTTTTGTACGGTATACTAGGTCTTCAGCTGCTTTATTAAGAAATCACTGAATGTGACCTGGAGTAAAGTGTCGGTGCCTCCTCGTTATGGTAGTTCCAGTTGAGAACGTGCTGTGTCAGGAACTGCAGCGTGAACCTGTGTTGGAGCTTTTAGTTTTTCTTTAAATCCTTAGTGTATTAAGATATGCAGATGTAAGTTTACATTTATTGTGATGGAAAAACTCTATACAGTTAATTGTTACATTGAGATATGGCTTTGTATTGTACTGGTAAGCTATGCATTTGATTATTTTCTGTGAGCCATTTTAAACATTGCTGTTTTGTTTAATAGGCGAAGCCAAGAACCTACCTCCATACCATGGACCAAACAAGATGCGGGATTGTTTTTGTACTATAAAGCTGGACCAAGAAGAGGTTTTTCGAACAAAAATAGTTGACAAATCTTTAAGGTAATCACTGCAGTATGGTTCTAGATCTGATGTTGATGTGACATGTTGCTGCTCAGTCCTAGAGTGTTAGGAAGATTGGAAACAGCAGTGTTGGAGAACAGAAAGCTGATCTAGACAAGCAACATGTAATTATATGAGGCTTTGCTAAAATTAACAAAAAAAACAAATAAACCATTTAGCAGATGGTATGATGTGCATTCATGATTTTATGCTGGAATTTTGGTATTAGTGCACTATAAAATGGCCAAGTGCATCTTGATGCTGAAAATCAGCGTTGGGCAAACTGTCGTGATCTCCCACCGAGCGATTCAATTGGCTCCTGTATTAAAAGCAGCTAATGCAAAGTCTGCCCCCAAAAAAGTAAGGCTTAGAAGCAACGCCTCTAACAGCCTGCAGTGCCACCATTTACAGCTTGATGATTCAAAAGAGTTGCCCAGCGTCGTCATTTTTTTTCAATCATCACATTTTCATTGGCTCTCTACTTGTGGGAAGCACTCTTTTTTACATGCGTTTTGAGTATGTCTGTGTGGAGTTTCGTCTTCTGCAACTCGACAGCTACGTGAGCAGGCAGCACCATGAGCATTGCTTACTACTTGTGTCGCTGCTGAAAATGGAGCCAGTAGTGCAGTGTGAAGGGGACAGTACCCACATAGAATTAATTTGCACAGTTGCATTTGGTAACTTTCTGCTTTACTTTCTATCTATTGGGGCATGTGGCCTAATTTTTCTCCTCCTCCTTTCCCTCTTTTATTGTGAAGGCTGCACTCTGAGCCATGCTCGCAGGTTGCCAAAGCTGCTTCAGGCAGACTTGCCTTTTTTACAGATGTAGGGGCAACCTCAAAAATGGGTAACTATGGTGACCAAAATTATAGCAGCATCAATCCATTTTTATAACACGAGAGTTGAGATTTTCAAAGTAACTAAACCAGCATGTAATTAGTGCTTCCTTTTTATTACATTACCCACTCCTCTCTCTTGTTTGTTGTCTTCGTTCCAGGACATCTTTTGTATTTAGCAGCGAGCTGCCTGCTGACTAATTTTAGCCACTCGATTAACATGACACTTCCCCCAGCCACGATTTAGGATAAATTGTAAATGACTTTAAATTCCCGTGCAATCCTCAAACGAGAGAGATCCTTTCTTTTATTGATTTCAGTATATTCTATGCACAAGTATATTAGAGTTACAGTAATCTCCTCCCTCTGCAGCACTTCTCTTCCCTCCCCCTCCTTTTCCCTATCAAATAGTGAACCCTGAGTACAACCATTTAGGAACTTTAATATGCTACATTTTGTAAAACTAGTGAACATCAGTGTCAAACAGCTGCAATTTAATTCAGTGCAACAAGAAAAGTGAACAATACACAGGGAAAACCCAGTAATTTATTTCTTAATGTAGCTTTTTTGGAGTCCTTACCCCCCCACCCCTTCGAGCTATCACTTTATTTTCATTCCCCCTCTCTATCCCCAGCAGGATAGGGGAAAAATGAAAACTAATTGATCGCAGTAGAGGAAAAGAAGGTAACCGGGTGTACAAGCTGCATGAAAAAAACAGAACTGAAGAAAGTCCAACGTAAAGAGGCAGAAAGCTTTTACACTCCATTACGTTTGCTCTTTAAGTTCTATAGGGATTACACGGTGCTAAAACACTGCCCTTTTGGCCTGAGTGTAAATTTAACTCGTGGATGTCTCTTTAATATTTGTGCTCTGGGTCAGAATGATGCATGCAGCTTGAAGAATTTAACTATTTCTTTTTACAATATACAGATTCATATATTTCTAATTTTGTGGATGTTTTTAAATTGAAAATTTACAGGACGTAATCTTGCCTAAAGGCCTAATATGAAATAATCTGCACGCATCAGAATGGAAATGATACTCCATGCTCAGTGTTAGTCAACATGTACAATAATTTTTTTTAATTGGTTATAGACTATACAAATAGGGGCCTGATTTTATACAGAGATTAATAATGGCACATCTCTCCTATTAACTTCATGCTCAACCTTTATATCCTGTCATCAAAGATTTCTATTTACAGTCTCTTGAGCAATGAATTTCGGTGTGTCAGAATGGGCAGACACTTAAACCCTCCTGTGTTTGTTGTGTATATGAGAAGGGGGTCGAGGAGCAGGAGAGTCTCTATACCATGTTTGTCTGAATAATATACCAAACTTGCCCAATGAAATGTACTGTGCTGAATTTACTGGATGAGGCGGTCCTTTCTTGATACCTGATGAGATCTCAAAGCTCAGTTATATTACTTGGAAACAAATACTGTTTTTGTCCTAAATGTCCCCTTAGAGCTAACACACCAGGTATTTGTGTAATCATGCCCTAACCTTGATTGTGAGGACAATATTGCAGGAACAGATAATGAGACAATGTGTAATGTAGGGTTTTAATTATAGGCTGTAGCCTGTAATACATTAATATTGACTCATTGCTCAAAGCAGTACTGCTTTGAATGTGCTTGGAAACATATGAATCAGATATAAAATGTGTAGGTAAACAGACAAGGTTAATTTATAATGCATCCAATTAGGAAGGTATGCATCTATTTTTTGTGGAATTGGATAGAAAGGAATAGTTTGCACATGCTTAATTATTGGCTAAAAATAATGGAAATAAAAGCACAAAATGCTGTAAAGGCATAGCAACTTGCTTACCATTTGAAAGAGAGGTTAATTTTTTCGATGTAACCTTTCATTTGATGCCAAGAACAACAAGAAATCCTTCTCTCTTAGATACTGATTAACTTGCCATTTCAATTTCTTCTCTGATTTCCAGTATTCGTGTTATCCCCACCACTCGGATTTTGAGCTGTGGGGAAATGATTTCCTGGACTGCAGCTCTGCTGCCTGTATCCTAACTCGCACCAAGTCCAGTTCACCCATCACCTCTCTGCTCGCTGACCTACATTAGCTCCTGGTCCGGCAACACTCGATTCTAAAATTCTCATCCTTGTTTTCAAGCCCCTCCATGGCCTTGTCCCTCCCTATCTCTGTAACCTCCTTCAGCCCTACACCCCTCAGATCTCTGCACTCCTCTAATTCTGGCCTCTTGCGCAACCCCGATTTTAACCCATTGGTGGCCGTGCCTTCAGCTGCCTCAGCCCGAAGCTCTGGAATTCCCTCCCGAAACCTCTCCACCCTCTCTCTCCTCCTTTTAAGATGCTCCTTAAAACCTGCCTCTTTTAACTAAGCTTTTGGTCATCTGTCCTAGTATCTCCTTATGTGACTCGGTGTCCAATTTTGTTTGATAACGCTCCTGTGAAGTGCCTTGGGACATTTTACTACATTCAAAGTGCTGTATAAATGCAAGTTGTTGTTCTTGAGACCATTTTATATTCTAAAGTTCCTGTTTTGTTATTAAAGTTTGTAAATTTATCAAAAAATGGCAAATAGGATGGCTTTGACACAGATCCACAGAGGGTTTGCCAATCTTGTTTTGAATGGTAAAGCATACAGCACTGCCTTATATAGCCTCCTAATGGGGGTAAGAGAATTTCTTTTTTTAATCTGTATTGCTAGATCTGATTTGTATCCATCACTCTTGTAACTGCTAAAGCAGCACTATGCCCAATAATAATTTGGTGTTAGAAAAGCCATCTTTATAGCTGTAAACTTTTATTTTTTAGCTCTGACTGACTTGTTAGATTTCTATATCTCTGGCCAGAGTTTTGCAGTCCTACTCTCGGGTCGCTGCCTGGGAAGCTGGCATTAACCTGCATGATCCAGTTTCGCTGTTGACAAAACAGGTGCACATGGATGGTCTTGTGTTGCTGCTGCTTTTTCCTGGGGAAGGTGTTATAGTCTATAATATTGTACTACAACAGAGTTGTAGTTCTGTGCAGCATTACGTTTTTTTAACTGCTCTCTGCTAGTAGAACAACAACAGCATGCATTTATGTAGCATATTTAACATTTTAAAAAAAAGGCCCGATGCACTTCAATGGCAAAGAAAAACTGGATGCCAAACCAAAGATATTAGAATGAATGAGCAGCAGCTTAGTCAAAGAGGTAAGTTTTAAGTAGGGCTGTTGAGCCCAACCCGTCCACATCAGCACTTGGCTCTAATCACATTTACCCACCCTGTTTTCATCACCTCCTTTTTCTTCATTTATCTATCCAATTTAATCATAAATGTTGACCTAGTTTTTGCCTCAAATACTAACTCTGGAAGCGAATTCCACAGCCTCAATCCTCTGTGGAAAAAGTTTCTCATTCCCTGTTCTAAACCTCTTGCATTTATGGCCCGAATTTCTTGACCCTTCAACTACTGGACACTGTGTGCTTCTACCTACCCTGTGCCATCCGTTTATAATTTTAAACACTTTTCTATTATATCGCCCCATAATCTGTGTTCTAATGAAAAAAGACCTAATTTTTCACATCTTTCTTGGTATTTGTATTTCCTCATACCAGGCAATGGCATGGTGAATCTGCGTTGTACCCCCTCTAATGTCTCAATATCCTTGCAGCGTGGATTCCAATATTGCGAGGTATTAAGGTTTTTTATAGGTTCATAATTACCTCTTGGCTTTTATATTTTATACCTCCAAGATTAAAAAAAAAACCTTCTCTGCACATAGGAACAGGAGTAGGCTATTCAGACCCTCAAGACTGTTTCACCATTCAATGAGATCGTGGCTGATCTGTATCTTAACTCCATCCATCTGCCTTGGCTCCATGTTCCTTTATACACTTGTTTAGCAAAATTTTATCGATCTCCGATTTAAAATTATTAATTGAGCTAGCAGCTACTGTTTTTCGTGGGAGAGAGTTCCACACTTCTACCCCTCTTTGTGTGAAGAAGTGTTTCCTAACTTCTCTTCTGAATGGTCTGGTTCTGATTTTAAGGTTATGTCCTCTTTGTCCTAGACTTTCTCAGCAGCGGAAAATGTTTCTCTATCTACCCTATCCATTCCTTTCAAAATCCATAAAAACTCAAATCAAATCACTCCATAAACTTCTATATTCCAGGGAATACAAGCCTAGTTTATGTAATCTCTCCTCCTAATCTAACTCTTGAAGCCCTGGTAACATTCTGACGAAATTGCGCTGCACTCCTTCCAAGGCCAATATGTGCTTTCTAAGGTACAGTGCCCAGGACTGTACACAGTGCTCCAGATGTGGACTCCATCTAGACTTTGTATAGTTGTATCAAAACTTCCTCCCCTTTATATTCTAATCCTCTAGTTATAAAGGTTAACAATCCATTAACCTTTTTGTTTTTTTGTACCTGACTACTACATTTTAGTGATCTGTGTACATGGGCCCCTAAATCTCTTTGAACCGCCACTGTTCCTAGCTTTTCACCCTTTAAATAATAGAGATCTATCCTTTTTTGGTCCAAAATGGATGACCTCACACTTGCCTGCATTGAAATCCATTTGCCACAGTTTCGCCCACTCACTTAATCAATATCTTTGTAATTTTATGCTTCCCACGACACTACTTACTATACCGCCAATCTTCTCTCTCCTCCCCGCCCTGTCTTGAAACCAAAAATTCTAAGGGTGCCTCTGCACAGCTCTGGTTTACATCAGTTAGCTTAGTACAGGTGAGGAATTGAAGCTGGGATCTTCTTGGTTTTTGTTGGTCAACTACTCATTGCCTTAACCAACTGAGTCATAGGCAGATCTCACTCCTGAACAAGAGCACAGTGGTGGTAGCAGATTGTTCATTCCTGAAGTTGAAGTGGCGCTTATAGAAAAACTAACTGGCTGCAATAAATCCACATGGATGGTACGATATGTTTTGAGGTTTGTGTTATGTGAGTGGGTAGTGGGGTGAACTGCAGGACTTAAATGAAATAAATCTACAGTATGCTTGAAACAAATAGTTTCATAAATATGAACTGGAAAAGGGGAAACTCCCTGAATCAGAATGAAGTTGGGAGTGCAGATTTTGTTTGTAATTCACTCCAACCATGTGTTATTCTGTACTGTGGAGATGTACAGAACTCAGGTTATACTGTAAACAGTTAATTTAAGTACTACAGGTTACTTTATTTTTGCATTTAAGGTATTTTTAAAAAATGGAAACGTGTGTTTCTGTTCATAACCTTTTCCAGTTGTTGTTGATTCTAGTTATGGCTGCTTTATCTGGTTATTACAGGTATTAAGTGATCCAGTAACTCGTGCATTGCAGTTTTGGACTCTTGACCTGGAGATCAGAATTCAAATATCAATCTCAACTCATGGTCATATTCTGGCTTTCCATCTTAGCCAATCATTTGTGAGGGAGAGAGCTAGCCAGGAAAATGGGGTTTTCCCTTGTCCCCTCCCCACACCCCAAAAGCATGTCTTCTGGTTAGGCGGGCAGGGAGTTGGATTGATGTTCTTGATGGATATGTGTGCTATAGTTGTAGCCAGAGAATCTCCTGCAATGGTTTCTCTTCCCGCACTGTTACTTCTGGAGTCTCCCAAGGATCTATACTTGGGCCCCCTCCTATTTCTCATCTACATGCTGCCCCTTGGCAGCATCATCCGAAAACACGTCAGATTCTGTATGCACGCTGATGACACCCAGTTCAAACTCCCCACCATCTCAATCCCTCCACTACCTTGGATTTGTCATGCTGCTTGTCTGACATCCAGTATTGGATGTGCAGAAATGTCCTCCAATTAAATATTGGGAAGAACGTAGCCACTGTCTTCGTTTGCCGCCAACTCCGTCCCCCCTCCCTGACTACTGTCCAAGACTGAGCCAGACTGTTTGCAACCTCAACGTTCTATTTGACCCTGAGATGATCTTCCGACCCCATATCCTCGCCATCACCAAGATCACCTTCGCAACATCGCCATTCACTGCCCCTGCATCAGCCCATCTGCTGTTGAAACCTTCATCCATGCTTTTGTTACCTCCAGACGAGGCTATTTCAATGCTTTCCTGGCTGACCTTCCACCCTCTAAACTTAGGATCATCCAAAGCTCTGCTGCCCGTATCCTAACTCTCCAAGTCCCGTTCACCCATCACCCCTGTGCTCGCTGACCTACATTGGCTCCCGGTCCGGCAATGCATCAAATGGAAAATTCTCATCCTTTTTGTTCAAATCCCTCCATAGGGGCCCCCCTCCCTATCTCTGTAACCTCCTCCAGCCCAACAATGCTCCAAGATGTCTGCACTCTTCCAATTCTGGCCTCTTGTGCACCCCCAATGTCCATCATTCTGCCATTGGTGGCCGTGCCTTCTGCTGCCAAGACCTTAAGCTCTGGAATTCCCTCCTTAAACCTCTCTCGCCTCCTTTAAGATGCTCCTTAAAACCTATCTCTCTCTGAACAAGCTTCATGTGGCCCATGGTCAAATTTTGTCTAACACTCCTGTGAAGTACCTTGGGATGTTTTACCAGATTAAAGATGCTATAGAAATGGTGATGGTTGTTGTTTGCACAAACTGTTTATTGCAGCATTACCAAATGTTATCTGATTACTGTTGCTTATTCATTACATCTTCTCCCTCTCCTTTCTTGCATAACTGGCTTATAAGAACATAAGAAATAGGAGCAGGAGTAGGCCAATCGGCCCCTTGAGCCTGCTCCGCCATTCAATAAGATCATGGCTGATCTGATCCTAACCTCAAATCTAAAGAACACAAGAAGTAGGAGCAGGACCCGACCACTCAGCCCCTGGGCCCGCTCCGCCACCCACAGGGCCTTGACCGATCTGAACTCGGCCTCATGTCCAATTTCCTGCCCGCTCCCCGTAACCCCTAATTCCCTTTACTTCTAGGAAACTATCTATTTCTGTTTTAAATTTATTTAATGATGTAGCTTCCACAGCTTCCTGGGGCAGCAAATTCCACAGACCTGCCACCCTCTGAGTGAAGAAGTTTCTCCTCATCTCAGTTTTGAAAGAGCAGCCCCTTATTCTAAGATTATGCCCCCTAGTTCTAGTTTCACCCATCCTTGGGAACATCCTTACCGCATCCACCCGATCAAGCCCCTTCACAATCTTATATGTTTCAATAAGATCGCCTCTCATTCTTCTGAACTCCAACGAGTAGAGTCCCAATCTACTCAACCTCTCCTCATATGTCCACCCTCTCATCCCCGGGATTAACCGAGTGAACCTTCTTTGTACTGCCTCGAGAGCAAGTATGTCTTTTCTTAAGTATGGACACCAAAACTGTATGCAGTATTCCAGGTGCGGTCTCACCAATACCTTATATAACTGCAGCAATACCTCCCTGTTTTTATAATCTATCCCCCTAGCAATAAAAGCCAACTTGGCCTTCTTGATCACCTGCATACTAACTTTTTGATTTTCTTGCACTAGGACCCCCAGATCCCTTTGTACTGCAGTACTTTCCAGTTTCTCGCCATTATGGCTTTAAAAGAAATTATTGTGGAAATTGGGATGGAGTAGGATTCTGGGGAGGCTTTTTACAAGAAGATTTGTTAGTAGGCTCTTATTGAAGCCTAGAGCCATCTTCACTGGAAAAACTGGGCCTACAAGCTTGCATAAGGAAGCCAGATTTAGTGATATAAATGTTGGGAGCTGACTCGTGCATACTGGTCTTCCAGAATTTGAGATAACCAGTCGCAGTCCTGTTGCAGATTGTGCCACATGTATTTCCCTATCTCCATTTTGTACATAATCCAAGGGAGAACAGGGAAAGGCAGGAGACGGCAGCAATGCATGGGTGAGGGGAGACAAAAAAAATGGAAAATTAATAAGACACTGGTTTTGAGAGGACTTTATAATTTTGGAAGATAGATGGATATATTTCCATTCTCCGGTTTTTGTGTAGCTTTGAAGATGTGATCTTGGTATAGATCAATGTAAATTTAAACCAATATTTTATTGGATTGAAAATGTAAATGAACAATGCATTATAAGACTCAGTCTTGCATTAGCCAGGATGACTGATGCGCTACAATTAGCTCCAGGTTCCTGGTCCTAATCAGTACCAGGAATCCCTGTTGGAAGTCAGCATGTATGAATGTCAGAGGAGGGCAGGATTGGACTGGGCTGTACAGTCCCCTACACTCCTACCTGCCGACACTCGTTAAAGCTCACCATTCCTCCTTGGATAATTTGCTATCTCTGAGGCTTTCAACTCCATCTTTTTAGTACTGAGGCCCATGTCGTCCAGGAACTGGATTGAGACCCATCAGTCTGGGCTAGATTTCAGTATAGTTGCAAGAAACAAGAGGACTGCGCTAAACAACTGTGACAAACAGTCCTACATCTGATTCCTGTGTGATTAGTTAAAAGTCTTTATTTGTACACGCAGGGAAGATTTCTTTTAAACTAGGTCTTTTCATTAATTTTCTGACAGACCATGTGTCATTTTCCTTCCAAGAATGACGGTACCTTTATATCCTTGGTATGTCTCAAATTGATTTATATATGAACATATAAAAATAATGGACAGCAAAATACCAGCAGATCCATCATACCTGACCTAAACCATCATGTGCCTTAAGTGCCATGAAAACCTCCCACCCTAAAGCAACCATGTCATCTAAGAGAGGCAAAAGAAAAATAGATTTAAAAAGAACCTAACTTAGGGGGAAAAATTCTGAAATTTCCTCTTAGGCAATCATAACCAGTCCTGGAAGCCACATTGATGATGATCTATATTACTTATCATTTGTATGCTGCTGTTTTTCGCCCCAGCCAGGAAACGGTTCTGCTCCCTTTCGAAGGAATGCAGCAAATCGGCACTCGCCGCACAAGCTGGCAACTTGTTCCATAGGTCTACTATCCTCCGAAGAAAGAAGAACCTCCTGAAATCTAACCTAGTCCTGCCCTTGCGTAACTTACGTAGATGACCCTTGGTCCTCCCTGACGTATCGAATTGAAATAATGTCAATATGAACACCGTCTAGTCCTTCATTATTTTAAGCATCTTGAAGATTGTCCAGGAGTTTACACATCTCTAAAGTAAATGAACCCAGCTTTTAAGCTTAGCTGGGTAACTGGGTATCGTTCTTGTCACCCTCCTCTGAACATTTTCCAAAACATTTATATCACCCACCGTGTGAGGTAACCAACCATGGCTAACGAGAAGTTAAAGATGGTATTAGATCAAAGGAAGAGGCTTATAATGTTGCCAAAAAGAGTAGTAAGCCTGAGGATTGGGAGGATTTTAGAATTCAGCAAAGGAGGACCAAGAAATTGATAAAGAAAGGGAAAATAGAATATGAGAGTAAACTAGCGAGAGACAAAAACAGACTGTAATAGCTTCTATAGGTATGTAAAAAGGAAAAGATTAGCGAAGGTAAATGCAGGTCCCTTACAGGCTGAGACAGGAGAAATTATAATGGGGAATAAGGAAATGGCAGAGAAATTAAACAAATACTTTGGGCTGGATTTTGATACTGGGGTCGTGTCATCCACTTTTCGTGTTATCCACCCGACTGCAATTGGATGTGGGAGATTGATGCAATTTTCACCTAATTGGGCAATTGAGTTCCAGCATGTGGGAACCCATGAACCAATTAGTGTTTTCAGTCTGAAAGTCACCTCTGATGATGTCATCATTGCTGCTGCATTGAAGGTCTTCAGAGACTGCCTGGCCTTTGCTGTGAGAGGACCTGGATGCAAAATGAGCAGCAGCAGCCCTAAGTCTGCTCCCAGATATTTTTACACCACCATTCCTAGATATATCTCCTCTCCATCCATCCACATAGCTATCCATATATGCATCCCCATAGCCAGCCAGCCAGCCAACTGTGCTCCCGCCAGGTTTCACATTCGTATTTCAGAACAGGCGTGCTTCACTTAGAAAAAGGGTTAAAATCACAAAGGCCTTTCAAAATGGCATTATAGAGGCAATTTAGTGCTTGTTAAGGGCCTTAACAGCCTATCCCGCCTCTTGGAGTCGGGACCATCAGACATGATTTAATGAAAATTGCATGGAGGCGGGCTTGTGCCCGCCCGCCAGTTTTCGCTATTTTAACCCCCCACACGCCTCCAAACCCACCTCCACGGGTCAATGAAAATCCAGCCCTTTGTGTCTGTCTTCACGGAAGAAGATGCAAAAAACTTCCCGGAAATAGTGAAGAACCAAGGCTCTATCTAGCGAGAATGAGGAACTGAAAGAAATTAGTAGAGTAAAAAAAAAAAAAATCGTACTGGAGAAATTAATGAGACTGAAAGCCGATTAAATCCCCTGGACCTGATGGCCTACATCCTAGGGTTTTGAAAGAGGTGGCTATAGAGATAGTGGATACATTGGTTGTCATTTTCCACAATTCCATAGATTCTAGAACGGTTCCCGCGGATTGGAAGGCAGCAAATGTAATCCCACTATTTAAGAAAGGAGGGAGAGAGAAAATGGGGAACCACAGACCAGTTAGCCTGACATCAGTAGTAGGGAAAATGCTAGAATCTATTATTAAGGACGTGGTAACAGGGCACTTAAAAAAAATAATAATAGGATTGGGCAGAGTCAACACAGATTTATGGAAGGGAAATCGTGTTTGACAAATCTGTTAGTTTTTTGAGGTGGTAACTAGCAGAATAGATAAGGGGTAACCAGTGGATGTGTATTTGGATTTTCAGAAGGCATTTGATAAGGTGCCACACAAGAGGTTATTAAACAAAATTAGAGCTCATGGGATTGGGCGTAATATACCAGCATGGATTGAGGGTTGGTTAACGGACAGAAAACAGAGAGGAGGAATAAACAGGTCATTTTCGGGTTGGCAGGCTGTAACTAGTGGGGTAGCGCAAGGATCAGTGCTTGGGCCTCAGCTATTCACAATCTACATCAATGATTTGGATGAGGGGACCAAATGTAATATATCCAAGTTTGCTGATGATACAAAGCTGGGTGGGAATGTAAGTTGTGAGGAGGATGCAAGGAGGCTTCAAAGGGATATAGGCAGGCAAGAACATGGCAAATGTAATGTGGAGAAATGTGAAGTTATGTGCTTCGGTAGGAAAAATAGAAAAGCAGAGTATGTTTTAACTGGTGAGAGATTGGGAAATGTTGGTGTTCAGAGGGACCTGGGTGTCCTTATACACAAATCGCTGAAAGTTAACATGCAGGTACAGCAAACAATTAGGAAAGCAAATGGTATGTTGGCCTTTATTACAAGAGGATTTGAGTATAAGAGTAAAGACGTCTTACTGCAATTATATAGGGCCCTGGTGAGACCACACCTGGTGTATTGTGTACAGTTTTGGTCTCCTTACCTAGGGAAGGATATACTTGCCATAGAGGGAGTGCAACAAAGGTTCTCCAGACTGGTTCCTGGGATGGGGGGATTATCCTATGAGGAGAGATTGAGTAGACTAAGCCTATATTCTCTGGAGTTTAGAAGAATGAGAGGTGATCTCATTGAAACATACAAAATTCATACAGGGTAGATGCAGGGAGGATGTTTCCCCTTGCTGGGGAGTCAAGAACCAGGGGTCGCAGTCTCAGAATAAGGGGTCGGCCATTTAGGACTGAGATGAGGAGAAATTTCTTCACTCGGTGGTGAATCTTTGGAATTCTCTACCCCAGAGGGCTGTGGAGGCTCAGTCGTCGAGTATATTCAAGATAGAGATCGATAGATTATTGAATATCAAGGGATATGGGGATAGTGCGGGAAAGTGGAGATGAGGTAGAAGACCAGCCATGATCTTATTGAATGGCGAAGCAGGTTCAAAGGGCCAAATGTCCTACTCCTGCTCTTATTTCTTATGTTCTTATGTTCTAGTATTCTAAGTGAGGCCTCACGAAAGTCTTAAGGACAAAATAATATTATGTTTTTTTTTATACTCGTATCATCCTCGCAATATACCCAGCACCCTATTTGCTTTGGCTGTCATTTCACAGCATTGGTTGTAAACCTTACTACAACAACAACTTGTATCTATATAGCGCCTTTAACATAGTAAAACATCCCAAGGCACTTCACAGGAGTATTATAAGACGACAAATTTGACACCGAGCCACATAAGGAGAAATTAGGCAGGTGACCAAAAGCTAGGTCAAAGAGGTAGGTTTTAAGGAGCGTCTTAAAGGAGGAAAGAGAGGTAGTGAAGCGGAGAGGTTTTGGCAGGGAATTCCAGAGCTTGGGGTCTAGGCAACAGAAGGCACAGCCACCAATGGTTGAGCGATTATAATCAGGGATGCTCAAGAGGGCAGACTTAGAGGAGCGCAGATATCTCGTGGGGTGGGGGGGGAGGGTTGTGGGGCTGAAGGACATTACAGATGGGAAGGGGCGAGGCCATGGAGGGGCTTGAAAACGAGGGTGAGAATTTTGAAATCGAGGCGTTGCATAACTGGGAGCCAGTGTAGGTCAGTGAGCACAGGGGTGATGGGTGAACAGGACTTGGTGCGAGTTAGGACACGGGCAGCTGAGTTTTGGATCACCTCGAGTTTACGTAGGGTAGAATGTGGGAGGCCAGCCAGGAGTGCATTGGAATAGTCAAGTCTAGAGGTAACGAAGGCATGGATGAGAGTTTCAGCAACGGTGGGAAAATTATTGGAAAGAATTCTGAAGGACAGGATAAATCTTCATTTAGAAAGACACGGATTAATCAAGGATAGTCAGCACGGATTTGTTAAGGGAAGGTCGTGTCTGACAAACTTGATTGAAATTTTTGAGGAGGTAATAAGGAAGGTAGATGAGGGTAGTGCGTTTAATGTAGCGTATATGGACTTTAGCAAGGCTTTTGATAAGGTTCCACATGGCAGACTGGTCACGAAGTTAAAAGCCCATGGGATCCAGGGCAAAGTGTCAAGTTGGATTCAAAACTGGCTCGGAGACAGGAAGTAGAGGGTAATGGTTGATGGATGTTTTTGTGACTGGAAGGCTGTTTCCAGTGGGGTTCCGCAGGGACTCAGTACTAGGTCCCTTGCTTTTTGTGGTATATATCAACGATCTAGAGTTGAATATAGGGTGTATGATTAAGAAGTTTGCAGATGATACTGAAATCGGCTGTGTGGTTGATACTGAAGAAGGAACCTGTAGACTGCAGGAAGATATCAATAAATTGGTCAGGTGGGCAGAACAGTGGCAAATGGAATTCAGTCTGGAGAAGTGTGAGGTAATGCATTTGGGGAGGGCTAACAAGGAAAGGGGATACACATTAAATGGTAGGACACTGAGTACTGTAGAGGAACAAAGGGACCTTGGAGTGCATGTCCACAGATCCCTGAAGGTAGCAGGCCAAGTAGATAAGGTGGTTAAGAAGGCATACGGAATGCTTGCCTTTATTAGCCGTGGCATAGAATACAAGAGCAGGGGGGTTATGCTTCAACTGTATAAAACACTAGTTGGGCCTCAGCTAGAGTACTGCGTGCAGTTCTGGTCACCACATTACAGGAAAGATGTGATTGCACTAGAGAGGGTACAGAGGAGATTTACAAGGATGTTGCCGGGAGTAGAGAATCTTAGCCACGAGGAAAGACTGGATAGGCTGGGTCTGTTTTCCTTGGAACAGAGGAGACTGAGGGGAGACCTTATTGAGGTGTATAAAATTATGAGGGACCTAGATAAAGTGGCTAGAAAGGACCTATTTCCCTTAGCAGAGGGGTCAAAAACCAGGGGGCACAGATTTAAAGTAATTGGTGGAAGGTTTAGAGGGGATTTGAGGGGAAATTTCTTCACCCAGAGGGTTGTGGGGGTCTGGAACTTACTGCCTGAAAGGGTGGTAGAGGCAGAAACCCTAACCACATTTAAAAAGTACTTGGATGTGCACTTGGGATGTTGTAACCTGCAGGGCTACGGACCAAGAGCTGGGAAGTGGGATTAGGCTGGATAGCTCTTTGTTGGCTGTCGCGGACACGATGGGCCGAAATGGCCTCCTTCCATGCTGTAACTTTCTATGATTCTATGAGCTGAGGCAAGGGCGGAGACAGGCGATGTTACGAAGGTGGAAATAGGCGTTCTTAGTTATGCTGCGGATATGTGGTCGGAAGCTCATTTCAGGGTCAAATATGACCCCAAGGTTGCGAACAGTGTGGTTCAGCTTCAGATAGATGTTAGCGAGAGGGATGGAGTCAGTGGCTGGGGAACAGAGTTGTGGCGGGGACTGAAAACAATAACTTCGGTCTTCCCAATATTTAATTGGAGAAAATTTCTGCTCATCCAGAACTGGATGTCGGACAAGCAGTCTGACAATTTAGAGACCGTGGAAGGGTTGAGAGAAGTGGTAATGAGGTAGAGTTGTGTATCGTCAGTGTACATGTGGAAACTGGCGCTGTATTTTCGGATGATGTCGCCAAGGGGCAACATGTAGATGAGAAATAGGAGGGGGGCCAAGGATAGATCCTTTGGGGACACTAGAGGTAACGATGCGGGAGCGGGAAGAGAAGCCATTGCAGGTGATTCTCTGGCTACGATTAGATAGATAGATAAGAATGGGACCAAGTGAGTGCAGTCCCACCCAGCTGGACGATGGTGGGGAGAGGCGTTGGAGAAGAATGGAGTGGTCAACCATGTCAAAGGCTGCAGACAAGTCAAGAAGGACGAGGAGGGATAGTTTACCTTTGTCACAGTCACAAAGGATGTCATTTGTGACTTTGAGTGCCGTTTCGGTACTGGGGCAGAAACCTGATTGGAGGGATTCAAACTTGGAATTGTGGGCAAGATGGGCACGGATTTGGGAGGCGACAACACGTTCAAGGACTTTGGAGAGGAAAGGGAGGTTGGAGATGGGACGGTAGTTTGCAAGGACGGAGGGGTTAAGGGTTTGTTTTTTTGAGGAGAGGGGTGATGATGGCAGATTTGAGGGAGAGGGGTACAGTACCTGAGCAGAGAGAAGCATTAACAATGTCAGCTAACTTGGGAGCCAGAAAAGGAAGTTGGGTGGTCAGCAGTTTGGTGGGAATAGGGTTGAGGGAGCAGGAAGTGGGTCTTATGGACAAGATGAGCGCAGAGAGGTCATGAGGGTAGATCGGAAAGAAACTGGAGAATGACGTGAGTTCAGGGCTAGGGCAGGGGGGAACCTTAGAGTAAGTTTTGCACGGTGGGCTAGGGGAAGGAAAGGAAGTGGCAGAGGCAGCTGAACAGATGGTCTCAATCTTGGGGAGAATTGTGTACTATAACACCTTTTTTCTTTTTCAAGTTCAGTTCCCTGTCAATTGTAAGTATACTTGGGATTGGACCTGCCCATGCACTTAACAGTGCATTTATCCACGTTAAATAGCATTTTCTAAATGCTGGGCCCATTCTCCCATCACATCAAGAGCTGCTTGCAGTAATATATTCTTATCCACAGTCCTAACATCCGCACAAATCTTTGTATCATCTGCACATTTGTGGACCATTTCTTTAACACCTACATCCAGATCATTAATGAGGATTGTAAATAGCAACGGCCCCAATACTGATCCCTGCGGGACACCTCTGATAATTGGTCTCTAAGCAGATCTACAACCAGATAATATGTTTTGTTTTATGGTGGTGTTGGTTGAAGGAACAGTTGGTCAGAAGAGAATATCTGCTCTTCAAGGGACAGTGCCATGGAATCTTTTATTTCCACATAATGGTTGTCGTTAGTTTAACATTTAATCTGATGCATCCGGGAAGGCGCCGAACACCTCGCGTCTCTTCGCCGGGAGCAAGCGGAAGCCAAGCGCAAGGAGCGCACGTCAACCCAAGCACCCCACCCACCTGCCCCTTCAACCACCGTCTGCCCCACCTGTGACAGAGACTGTAGGTCCCGCATTGGACTCATCAGTCACCTGAGAACTCATATTTTTAATGTGGAAGCAAGTCATCCTCGGTTCCGAGGGACTGCCTAAGAAGAAGAATTTAATCTGAAGGATGCCACCTCCGACAATGCAGCACTCAAAGTGCTGCACTGCAGCCTAGATTATGTGCTCCAGTCTGCAGTGGGACTTGAACCTAATAACTTTCTGGTTCAGGTGAGTATTACCAACTGAGCCAAGCTGACATAAAAAGAAAGAAAGACTTGCATTTATTCTTAGGCAGTCCCTTGGAACCGAGGATGACTTGCTTCCACATTAAAAATGAGTTCGCAGGTGACTGATGAGTCCAATGCGGGACCTACAGTCTCTGTCATAAGAACATGGCTGATCTGATCCAACCTCAACTCTAAAGAACACAAGAAGTAGGAGCAGGACCAGGCCACTCGGCCCCTGGGCCCGCTCCGCCACCCACAGGGCCTTGACCGATCCGAACTCAAACTCATGTCCAATTTCCAGCCCGCTCCCCGTAACCCCTGATTCCCTTTACTTCTAGGAAACGGTCTATTTCTGTTTTAAATTTATTTAATGAAGTAGCTTCCACAGCTTCCTGGGGTAGCAAATTCCACAGACCCACTACCCTCTGAGTGAAAACGTTTCTCCTCATCTCAGTTTTGAAAGAGCAGCCCCTTATTCTAAGATTATGTCCCCTAGTTCTAGTTTCACCCATCATTGGGAGCATCCTCACCGCGTCCACCCGATCAAGCCCCTTCACAATCTTATATGTTTCAATAAGATCGCCTCTCATTCTTCTGAACTCCAATGAGTAGAGTCCCAATCTACTCAACCTCTCCTCGTATGTCCACCCCCTCATCCCTGGAATTAACCGAGTGAACCTTCTTTGTACTGCCTCGAGAGCAAGTATGTCTTTTCTTAAGTATGGACACCAAAACTGTATGCAGTACTCCAGGTGCGGTCTCACCAATACCCTATACAACTGCAGCAATACCTCCCTGTTTTTATATTCTATCCCCCTAGCAATAAAAGCCAACATTCCATTGGCTTTCTTGATCACCTGCTGCACCTGCATACTAACTTTTTGATTTTCTTGCACCAAGACCCCCAGATCCTTTTGTACTGCAGTACTTTCCAGTTTCTCGCCATTAAGATAATAACTTGCTCTCTGATTTTTCCTGCCAAAGTGCATAACCTCACATTTTCCAATATTGTATTGCATCTGCCAAATCTCTGCCCACTCATCCAGCTTGTCTATATCCCCTTGTAGGTTTTTTATGTCCTCCTCACTCTCTACTTTCCCTCCCATCTTTGTATCATCTGCAACCTTTGATATGTTACACTCGGTCCCCTCCTCCAAATCGTTAATATAGATTGTAAAGAGTTGGGGACCCAGCACCGACCCCTGCGGAACACCACTGGCTACTGGTTGCCAGTCCGAGAATGAACCATTTATCCCAACTCTCTGCTTCCTGTTAGATAACCAATCCTCCACCCATGCCAGAATATTATCCCCAATCCAGTGATTTTTTTATCTTGAGTAATAATCTTTTATGTGGCACCTTGTCGAATGCCTTCTGGAAGTCTAAATACACTACATCCACTGGTTCCCCTTTATCCACCCTGTACGTTATGTCCTCAAAGAACTCGAGCAAATTTGTCAGACATGACTTCCCCTTCATAAAACCATGCTGACTTTGTCCTATTAAATTATGTTTATCTAAATGTTCCGTTACTGTCTCCTTAATAATAGACTCCAAAATTTTACCCACCACAGATGTTAGGCTAACTGGTCTATAATTTCCAGTCTTCTGCCTACAACCCTTTTTAAATAAGGGTGTTACATTAGCAGTTTTCCAATCTGCCGGGACCTTTGCTGAGTTCAGGGAGTTTTGGAAAATTATTACCAAAGCATCCACAATTCCTACTGCCACTTCCCTCAAGACCCTAGGATGTAAGCCATCAGGTCCAGGGGATTTATCTGCCTTGAGTCCCATTATTTTACTGAGTACCAATTCCTTAGTAATTTTAATCTTATTTAGCTCCTCCCCCACTAGAGCCCCCTGTTTGTCCAGTGTTGGGATATTCTTAGTGTCCTCTACCGTAAAGACTGAAACAAAATATTTGTTCAGCATTTTTGCCATCGCCATGTTTCCCACCATTAATTTCCTGGTCTCATCCTCTAAGGGACCTACGTTTGCCTTCACCACCCTTTTTCTTTTTATATAACTATAGAAACTCTTGCTATCTGTTTTTATATTTTTTGCTAATTTATTTTCATAGTCTATTTTCCCTTTCTTAATCAATCCTTTAGTTACTTTTTGTTGTCTTTTGAAGACTTCCCAATCTTCTATCCTCCCACTAACTTTGGCTACCTTATATGTCCTTGTTTTTAGTTGGATACTTTCTTTAATTTCTTTACTTAGCCATGGATGGCTGACATTTCTTTTACACCCTTTTTTCCTCAGTGGAATATATTTATTTTGAAAGTTGTAAAATAACTCCTTGAATGAACACCACTGCTCATGTACCGTCTTACCCTTTAATCTATTTTCCCAGTCCACTTTAATCAATTCTGCTCTCATGCCATCATAGTCTCCTTTATTCAAGCTCAGTATGCTTGTTTGAGAACCAACCTTGTCACAGGTGGAGCAGATGGTGGTTGAAGGGGCAGGTGGGTGGGGTGCTTGGGTTGACGTGCGCTCCTTGCGCTGCCTGCGCTTGGCTTCCGCTTGCTCCCGGCGAAGAGACTCAAGGTGTTCGGCGCCTTCCCGGATGCTTCTCCTCCACTTTGTGCGGTCTTGGGCCAGGGATTCCCAGGTGTCGGTGGGGATGTTACACTTTTTCAAGGAGGCTTTGAGGGTGTCCTTGAAGCATTTCCTCTGCCCACCTGGGGCTCTCTTGCCATGCCGGAGCTCCGAGTAGAGCGCTTGTTTTGGGAGTCTCGTATCGGGCATGCGGACAATGTGACCCGTCCATCGGAGCTGATCGAGCGTGGTCAAAGCTTCGATGCTGGGGATGTTGGCCTGAGCAAGAACACTGACGTTGGTGCGCCTATCCTGCTTTGAGGTGCCTGCTGTACATGGTCCATGTCCCTGAGGCATACAGCAGGGCGGGTATCACTGCTGCTCTGTAGACCATGAGCTTAGTGCCGGGTTTGAGGTCCTGGTCTTCAAACACTCTCTTCCTCAGGCGACCGAAGGCTGCACTGGCACACTGAAGGCAGTGTTGGACTTCGTCGTCGACGTCTGCCCTTGTTGACAGTAGGCTCCCGAGGTATGGAAAGTGGTCCACGTTGTCCAAGGCCTTGTCGTGGATTTTGATAATCGGGGGGCAGTACTGTGTGGCGGCGGCAGGTTGGTAGAGGACCTTTGTCTTATGGATGTTTAGTGTAAGGCCCATGCTCTCGTACGCTTCAGTGAAGGTGTTGACGATGGTTTGAAGTTCGCCCTCCGAGTGAGCGCAGACGCAAGCGTCGTCTGTATACTGTAATTCGACGACAGAGGATGGGACGACCTTGGATCTGGACTGGAGGCGACGGAGGTTGAACAGTTTCCTGTTTGTTCTGTAAATTAGCTCCACTCCAGCGGGCAGCTTACTGAGGGTGAGATGGAGCATTGCAGCAAGGAAGATCGAGAAGAGCGTTGGTGCGATGACACAGCCTTGCTTGACCCCGGTTCGTACGTGAATTGGGTCTGTGGTGGAACCGTTGGTCAGGATCACGGCTTGCATGTCATCGCGAAGCTGGCGGAGGATGGTGACAAACTTTTGAGGGCAGCCAAATTTGCGGAGGACACTCCATAATCCCTCATGGTTGACAGTGTCGAAGGCCTTTGTGAGATCAAAGAAGGCCATGTACAGCGGTTGGTGCTGTTCCCTGCATTTCTCTTGTAATTGACGTGCGGTGAAGATCATGTCCATTGTGCCCCTTAGTGAGCGGAATCCGCATTGCGACTCTGGGAGGAGCTCTTCGGCCACTGGGAAAAGGTGATTGAGGAGGATTCTTGCGATGACTTTCCCTGTGGCAGACAGCAGGGAAACTCCTCTGTAATTACCGCAATCGGACTTGTCACCTTTCTTTAAGATGGTCACAATTACGGCATATCTCAGATCCCCTGGCATGCTCTCCTCCTTCCATATAAGAGAAATGAGTTCATGAATTCGCGCCAGTAGTGCTTCTCCGCCATGCTTTAGTGCCTCGGCGGGGATTCCATCTGCTCTTGAGGCCTTGTTGTTTTTCAGTTGTCGGATGGCCTTTTCAACCTCATGCCGGGCTGGGGTTGTGCTGAGATGGTGGCGGGTAGCATGCTGCGGGATGGTGTTGAGGACACTCGCGTCGAAGACAGAGTCGCGGTTAAGGAGATCTTCGAAGTGCTCCTTCCAGCGGGCACTGACTGCCTCTCTGTCCTTGATGAGTACCTCTCCGTTCTTGGCCCGCAGTGGGGTAGGGCCTTGGATGCTTGGGCCGTAGATGGTCTTGACTGCGCTAAAGAATCCACGCACGTCATGGTTGTCGGCTAGCTGCTGGATCTCCTGCGCTTTCTCCACCCACCATCTGTTCTTTAGGTCGCGAGTTTTTTGTTGGACCTCGGCCTTCAGGCGTCTGTAGAGCTGTTTTCTTGCTCTCGAGTTCTGTTGCTGTTTCCAGATCAGGAATGCCTTGCGCTTGCGGCTTATTAGCTCCTGGATCTCCTGGTCGTTCTCGTCGAACCAGTCTTGGTGTTTCCTGGTCGAGTGACCGAGCGTCTCTTCACAGGTGCTGATTATGGAGGCCTTGAGTGCAGACCAGGTGCTGTGGGCACTCTGTGTCTCTGAATCACTGGGAGTCATCAGGTTGTTTGTGAGGCGCAGGCTGAATAGGGCTTTCTTAGCAGGGTCTTTGAGTGCTCCAGCGTTAATTTTCCTGCGGCATTATTTCTGTTGCCGCCGCTGTTTTGGGGCTACATTGATGGAGATGACGGAGCGGATTAGGCGGTGGTCTGTCCAGCAGTCGTCGGCTCCTGTCATGGCGCGGGTGATGCGGACGTCCTTGCGATCCCTCGCTCGGACGATGACGTAGTCCAGCAGGTGCCAGTGCTTGGAGCGAGGGTGATGCCATGAACTTGCATTTATATCAAGCCTTTCACGACCACCGGACGTCCCAAAGCGCTTTTAAGCCAATGAAGTACTTTTTGAAGTGTAGTCACTGTTATAATGTTAGAAACACGGCAGCCAATTTGAGCACAGCAAGCTCCTACAAACAGTAATGTGATAATGACCAGATAATCTGTTTTAGTGATGTTGATTGAGGGATAAATATTGGCCAGGACACTGGGGATAAAAAGACTCTTATTGAGAGACCCAAAGAACTTGCATGGTAAAATATACAAGAGGCACTCTGAAACCATGGACACTTGTAAATTATAAATTATGGGTATTAGCCTTCAATGCACCAAGACTTTTTACAACTTAAAACACGAGACAAAGCCTATTGCAAAGCTGCTGTATTTGGAATTCTCAACTGAGTTGGGATCACTGGCGCTTCATCTTGCAGCTTGCTTCCTTTCTGTCCTCAAAGTCTCAAAGTCAGTATATGCCGGTTAATGCGAGGCGGCAGCAGGTTTTGTGAAAGAAACGGCTTTTGTGGAATGGGGAGCTCTTTACCCAGCATGCACAGCGGCAGAGAAACTGCTCTATCTCTGGAATTGAATGCTTGCACACCTCTATCCCAGGGATAGAGCAGTTTCTCTGACACTGTGCATGCTGGGTAAAGAACTCTCCATTCTACTGAGAATTTTTTACAGTGCATACAATGACCATTTTGAAAATAAGGACACCTGTGGGGGAAAAAAAGCACAGCTGATGCCATTCCCCTAAGGTGTCTTTAATTTACAAGGTTCACTGTAGTCTAAAACTTGTTAGAACTTGGTGCTTTGCTAAAATATAGTAAGGCTCTTAAAACAGTTTGCAACAAAACCTCTAATAACTGAATAATCCATACCGAACAATATGTAAAACCTTATACAATTTTTTTTTTGTCAAATTTGATGCGTGAACCATCTTTGCCATGCAGCGCCTTGTTTTAAATGTGTTAATACTGATGCATATTTGATCTGTTCCTTTTTATGATGTAGCAAAACAGTACACAACTGTTTGATTCAAAAATCATCTGGTATGAAAACTGTATTTACTTTGTCATAAAGGAACTATTTTGTTTCTCAAATAGGACCAACTACACACACTTTTAGACAATTGATGTGACTTTGATCAAACTTTCATGTCTTAACTTGGATATGAGACCGAATTAACTAAAACCAATAGTGCAACTTGCAGAATGCTTGTGGATGTGCAGCAAACAACTGTTCTTGTGCTAGTTTGATCATAAACATCCTGACTGCACTGTCCCTCGTTATCAAGAAATGAGAAGATGTAGTTATGAATAAAGGCTAGAGAATTTGGGCTATTTCCACTGGAGCAGAGAAAGTTAAAGGGGATATAATCAAGGTTTTCATAATTCTGAAAGGTTTTCATGGGGCAAACAATGAAAGATTGTTTCCACTGATTGGCAAGTTGTTAACCAGACTGAGGATTATCACGAGATGAAGGGGGAAGTTAGATTTTTTTTTCACACAGATGGTTATTAGAACATGAAGTGCTTTACCACAAGTGGCTCTTGAGGCAGAAATTATTCAGAATCGAATTGGATAATTATTTTTGAAAAGGAAAAGTCTAAAAAAAAACTGGGAAATGGGATTAGCATAGAGAGCTTCATTTGAGGAGCTAGCTCCCAATAAGCATAATGGTCAAGAAAGCTCCTTCAGTGGGATAATTTCCACGGGCCCTCCTGAGCTCCCACTGAATCTTTGGTGGAACCCCTCTGGTTTTTAGCTTTAATCGACACGTCTCCAGGAGTTTTGCTGAATTCCGGCTGGAGAACCCTCAGATTCCAGGCGTCAATATTCTATGGAATTGCAAAATGCTTTACACAGGGAGTGGTGAGAATGTGGAACTCGCTACCACAGGGAATGGTTGAAGTGAATAGTATTGATGTATTTAAGGGGAGGCTAAATAAGCATATGAGGGAGAAGGGAATAGAGGGTTATGCTGATTAGATGAGGAAAGAAGGGAGGAGGCTCAAGTGGAGCATAAACGCCGGCATGGACAGGTTGGGCCAAATGGCCAGTTTCTGTGCTGTATGTCCTATGTAATACGTTCATTGCTCACTTGTTGCCATAAAAACTAGTGCATAGTCATTACTGGAGTAAAAGTACTGCACTGAGTTATCCATGTATTGCCTTCTGGTGTAGATTAGGAAGGTAAAGAAAGCAGAAGTCTCTGGTGACGTAACTCTAGGTCTCTGCCAATGCATTGTGAAGTTATTTGTAAGTGTGCTGGCTATGTTAACTCATCACTACTGCCACAGAAATAGCTTTTAATTTTCCATCCAGTGGTCTTTTCGGTACTACAAATCTACCACAGCTAAGGTGACAGGCTGGAGGTCTACTCTTGGGCTCTGCCTTACTGCTGGGAAATGGACAACAGTAGCCAAGGGTGACTGGTCTTCTGATGTGTACTTTACTTCTTTTTTCTGTTCCCCTTTGGGGAAAGTACATGGCCTCCAATTGGCTTTCCTGTGAACTAAATGCAGGGAATTGAGTTCAAATCTTTGTTCTATTGCTCTGCACCCCGGAGCTCTAATATAGTGTGGGATCCTATTTATTTTTTTATATTAGTACTGGCACTAAAGATAATCAAATAGGGATGTAAGTAGAGGTGCATCCACACCCGAGTTGGAGGCATCTGGGCAATTTTCAGATTTGGAAGGGCACATAACCATGCCAAAATGTTTGAGGGAGGGAGAGAGACACTTTGTCTTTATCCCTTGGCCTTGGTGATTGAGAGTTTTATTTTCAACCATTTCCCCCCTCCGTTTGTAAAGTGAGCACATACTGCATGACAACAACAACTTGTATTTATATAGCGCTTTTGATGTAGTAAAACGTCCCAAGGCGCTTCACAGGAGCGATTATCAAACAAAATTTGATACTGAGCCACATGAGAGGTTGGGACAGATTGCTGAAAGCTTGGTCAGAGGTAGCTTTTAAGGAGCATCTTAAAGGGTGAGAGAGAACTGGAGGCGGAGAAGTTTAGGGAGTCAATTTCACAGCTTGGGGCCTAGGCATCTGAAGGCATGGCCACCAATGGTGGAGCGATTAAAATAGGTGCTGCGCAAGAGGCCAGAATTGGAGGAGTGCAGAGATCTGAGGGTTGTTGGGCTGAGGGAGGTTACAGAGATAGGGAGGTGCGAGGCCATGCAGGGGTTTGAAAACAAGGATGAGAATTTTAAAGTAGAGGTGTTGCCAGTCCGGGAGCCAATGTAGGTTAGCAAGCACAAGAGTGATGGGTGAACGGGACTTGGTGCAAGTTAGGGTATGGGCAGCAGAGATTCGCATGAGCTCAAGATGTGGGGTAGAAGATGGGAGGCCGGCCAGGAGAGCATTTGAATAGTCAAGTCTAGAGGTAACAAAGTCATGGCTGATGGTTTCAGCAGCAGCTGAGGTGAGGCCGGGACGGAGTTGGGCAATATTACAGAGGTGGAATTTGGCGGTCTTGATGGAGCAGAAATGTGGTCAGAAGCTCATCTCCAGGTCAAATATGACACACAGATTGTGAACAGCGCGGCTGTACTTCCTGCAGTTGAGACTGATTATTTTCATTGTTGTGACTCATTTTAGTATGGGGAATTAATTAGTGTGACTCTTCTTGGCTGCTTCATCAACCTTGTGCATCACTAAACAAGAAAATATTCATTGGGTCTTTCACTTCAGCATTCTGTTCCCATATACATACCAAGGTCTCAGACTGTTTATGAAGACTGTTGAGTCAACAGAATGTTAATTCCTGATGTGGTTATTGTTGATGGAAGTGTCAGTGATTTTCTTTTTGACGTTTTGGGGTTTGCTCCTGAAATTGCCATTCGATTTCCTTAATCTCTGCTGAGCCACTGGCTCTATTTGTTCTTTTTCTTAAGAGGGGGGATTTGACCCCTCCTTTCATACACCTACTTGCATTGGTAAAGGTTTGAACTGTCCAGTTCGATGCTGCCTGAATGATTGGGGCAGATAGAGAAGAGGGGAAACAAAACAAAACATAAAATTGAATCAACATTTATTTGTAAATAAAAAATTGAAATAAAAAAGATTGGAATGTTAAACCTGGTATTCCCAGTTTGATCTTCTCTAGAAGGATTGTTTGGCCTTTCGGAGCAGGGGCTGATGTGAGGATAAAAATCCTGAATGTCATTCCACGCAATTCGTTTTGTCTCCTGGTGGGTCGATTTTGAATAAGTAAATACGTGAGGTGTCGATGGAGATGGCGACAAAGTAGGCAGCCCTGCATTCCTAACCAAGGCAACAGCATGTGGAGAAGGAGATAGTAAATGAACTTCTGCTTTTTCCCTTTCGTTTCCTCCAGTTACGTTTTCCAATGTAACGTTGCCAAACCATTGTCCAATTTAAAGATGAGCATATCGATGAGGACATTCATTTTAGGAATGGGAAGAGAAAAAGATCTAACATTTAAAATCTGTTTTTGAAGTTGGTGGTTTTTTCAAACATTACGTTGATGGTCTAATGTTTTATATTGAAAGTGCTTCTCTCCACTTTGTTCTTTGTGCTTCAAGCTTCAATCTTCAATTTAAAAAAAAAACCTGGAACTTTTGTTTTATCTCTGCTAAATTTGTTTGTTTTGGAAGAAGACAAATTATTTACTCCAATTACAACTTCTAATTGCAACTCTACAAGATGTTTAGTAACTTTCTAAATGCTGTGACCATTGGTAGACCTGGGTATAGCAAAAGGCAATTGCAAGAAAAACAACACTCTAAATTAATTCTGGTAGTTGCTGACCGTGCAATCGACCCAAAAGAATTTCTGCTGGAATGATGAGAAACATGCCCAGATCCTTCCTGTGGCCTAGTGCATCATTCATTCCGGTTCAGCATGCTAACTCTGTTTGAACTTCTGACTCATGCACAGCAACAGTTACCAGTTTCTGTCAGACCTAGCTAACTTAAGGGCAGAGATCAGACCAGAAAACCTTCCTACAATAGCAAAATACTGTGGATGCTGGAAATCTGAAATAACAACAGAAAATGCTTAAAAAACTCAGCAGGCCAGGCAGCATCCGTGGAGAGAGAAACAGTTGACGTTTCAGGTCTGGGACCCTTCATCAGAACTGGAAAAGGTTAGAGATGTAACCGATTTTAAGCAGGTGCAGAGGCAGGGAAAGGGGGAGGGGAGGAACATTATGTGCTAGGATAGGAAGCAGGAGAGATAAAATGTTGCAAATGGGGATGTCAAAATCATAACAGCCTGAAAAATGGGGGCAGGGGTTATAGTCTGAAATTGTTGAACTCCATGTTGAGTCCAGAAGGTTGAAAAGTGCCTAATCGAAAGATGAGGTGCTGTTCCTTGAGCTTACGTTGAGCTTCATTGGAATAGTGTAAGAGGCTGAAGACAGAGAGATCCGAGTGGGAGTGAAGCGGAGAATTCAAGTGACAGGCGACCGGAAGCTCGGGGTCACCCTTACGGACTGAACGGAGGTGTTCCGTAAAGCGGTCACCCAATGTACAGGAAACCGCATCGTGAGCAACGAATACAGTATACTAAATTGCAAGTAGTACAAGTAAATCGCTGTTTCACCTGGAAGGGGTGTTTGGGGCCCTGGACAGTGGGAAGGGAGGAGGTAAAAGGGCAGGTGTTGCATCTCCTGCGCTTGCACGGGAAGGTGCCCGGCGAAGGGAAAAGGGTATAGGGGGTGATAGACGAGTGGACTAGGGTGTTGCGGAGGGAGCGGTCCTTTCAGAATGCTGAAAGGGGAGGTGAGGGGAAGATGTGTTTGGTGGTGGGATCACATTGGAGGTGGCGGAAATGGTGGCGGATGATCCGTTGAATGTGGAGGCTGGTGGGGTGAAAGGTGAAGGCAAGGGGAACCCTATCATGGTTCTGGGAGGGAGGGGAAGGGGTAAGAGCAGAAGTGCGGGAAATGGAACGGACACGGTCGAGGGCCATGTCAACCACGGTAGAGGGGAATCTTCGGTTGAGGAAAAAGGAAGACATATCGGAAGCACTGGTATGGAAGGTGGCGTCGTCAGAACAGATGCGGCGGAGACGGAGAAACTGGGAGAATGGAATAGAGTCCTTACAGGAAGCGGTGTGGGAGGAAGTGTAGTCCAGGTAGCTGTGGGAGTCAGTGGACTTGCAGTGGATATTTGTCGATAGACTGTTCTTGCCCCACGGAACTTATCTCTTCCTATCTCGACTTTTTTTTTCTCCCCTTATCCAGTCTCTTCCCACCTACATTCGCGACTGTTCCGACGCCCTCCGCCACTTTAACAGTTTCCAGTTTCCTGGCCCCAACCGCCTCCTTTTCACTGGACATCCAATCCCTCAACACCTCCATCCCCCACCAGGACGGCCTGAGGGCGCTCCGCTTCTTCCTTGAACAGGCCCAACCAGTCCCCATCCACCACCACCCTCCTCCGCCTGGCTGAACTTGTTCTCACATTGAACAACTTCTCCTTTGACTCCACTCACTTCTCCAAATTAAAGGTGTTGCTATGGGAACCCGCATGGGCCCCAGCTATGCCTGCCTTTTCATGGGATATGTGGAACATTCTTTGTTCCAGTCCTACACCGGTCCCCTCCCTCACCTCTTTTTCCGGTACTTCGATGACTGTATCGGTGCCATTTCCTGCTCTCTCCCTGAAATAGAACATTTCATTCACTATGCTTCCAATTTCCACCCTTCCCTCACCTTCACATGGTCCATCTCCGACTCTTCCCTTCCTTGACTTCTCTGTCTCCATTTCTGGCGATAGGCTATCGACAAACATCCACTACAAGCCCACTGACTCCCACAGCTACCTGGACTACATTTCCTCCCACCCCGCTTCCTGTAAGGACTCTATTCCATTCTCCCAGTTTCTTCGTCTCCGCCGCATCTGTTCTGACGATGCCACCTTCCATACCAGTGCTTCCGATATGTCTTCCTTTTTCCTCAACTGAGGATTCCCCTCTACTGTTGTTGACACGGCCCTTGGCCATGTGCGTTCCATTTCCCGCACTTCTGCTCTCACCCTTTCCCCTCCCTCCCAGGACCACGATAGGGTTCCCCTTGTCCTCGCCTTTTTACCCCCCCCCCCAGCCTCCACATTCAACGGATCATCCTCCGCCACCTCCAACGTGATCCCACCACTAAATGCATCTTCCCCTCACCTCCCCTTTCAGCATTCCGAAGGGACCGCTCCCTCCGTGACACCCTGGTCCACTCCTCAATCACCCCCAACAGCCCTTCCCCTTCATCTGGCACCTTCCCGTGCAAGCGCAGGAGATGCAACACCTGCACTTTTTTACCTCCTTCCTTCCCACTGTCCAGGGCCCCAAACACCCCTTCCAGGTGAAACAGTGATTTACTTGTACTACTTGCAATCTAGTATACTGTATTCGCTGCTCACGATGTGGTCTCCTCTACATTGGGGAGACCAAACGCAGATTGGGTGACCGCTTTGCAGAACACCTCCGTTCAGTCCGTAAGGGTGACCCCGAGCTTCCGGTTGCCTGTCATTTTAATTCTCCGCTTCACTCCCACTCTGATCTCTCTGTCCTCAGCCTCTTACACTGTTCCAATGAAGCTCAATGTAAGCTCGAGGAACAGCACCTCCTCTTTCGATTAGGCACTTTTCAGCCTTCTGGACTCGAAATTGAGTTCAACAATTTCAGACGATAACACCTGCCCCCATTTTTCGGGCTGTTTATGATTTTGCCATCCCCATTTGCAACATTTTATCTCTCCTGCCTCCTATCCTAGCACATAATGTTCCCTCCCCTCCCCTCCCCCTTTCCCTGCCTCTGCACCTGCTTAAAATCTGTTACATCTCTAGCCTTTTCCAGTTCTGATGAAGGGTCCCAGACCTGAAACGCTAACTCTGTTTCTCTCTCCACGGATGATGCCTAGAAAACCTTCCTTCTGTCTTAGAACCTGTGAAGTTGAAGTCTGAGACTAGGATATTAAAAGTGTTAGCACTCTTGCCTCTGAGTTAGAAGTTTGTGGGTTCAAGCCCTATAATATTGGATATTGGCTCAGAAAATGAAGATGTAGAATCAGTCTGGGTGGAGCTAAGAAGCAACAAGGGGCAGAAAACATTGGTGGGAGTTGTCTATAGGCCTCCAAACAGTAGTGGTAATGTAGGGGATAGCATTAAACAGGAAATTAGAGATGCATGTAACAAGGGTACTGCAGTAATCATGGGTGACTTTAATCTACATATAGACTGGCCAAACCAAATTAGCAATAATACTGTGGAGGATGAATTCCTGGAGTGTGTACGAGATGGTTTTTTAGACCAGTACGTTGAGGAGCCAACTAGAACAGGCTATCCTAGATTGGGTATTGTGCAATGAGAAGGGGTTAATTAATAATCTTGTTGTGCGGGGTCCTTTTAGGGAAGAGTGACCATAACATGATAGAATTCTTCATTAAGATGGAAAGTGAAGTAGTCCAATCCGAAACTAGGGTCCTAAATCTAAACAAAGGAAACTACGAAGGTATTAGGAGTGAGTTGGCTATGACAGATTGGGGAGCTTCATTAAAAGGCATGACGGTGGATAGGCAATGGCTAACATTTAAGGAACGAATGCATGAATTGCAACAGTTATACATTCCTTTCTGGCGCAAAAACACAAAAGGAAAAGCGGCCCAACCATGGCTAACAAAAGAAATTTAAGGATAGTATTAGATCCAAAGAGGAGTCATATAAAGTTGCCAGAAAAGGTAGCAAGCCTGAGGGTTGAGAGTTCAGCAAAAAAGGACCAAGAGATTGATTAAGAGGGGAAAAATAGAGTATGAGAGTAAACTTGCAAGGAACATAAAAACGGATTGTAAAAGCTTCTACAAGTATGTAAAAAGAAAAAGATTAGTGAAGACCAATGTAGGTCCCTTACAGTCAGAAACGGGAGAATTTATAATGGGGAACAAGGAAATGGCCGAGCAATTAAACAAATACTTTGGCTCTGTCTTCACGGAAGAGGACACAAATAACTTCCCAGAAATGCTAGGGAACCAAGGGTCTAGTGAGAAGGAGGAATTAAAGGAAATTAGTATTAGTAAAAAAATAGTGCTCGAGAAATTAATGGGACTAAAAGCCGATAAATCCCCAGGGCCTGATAATCTGCATCCCAGAATACTAGAAGAAGTAGCCATGGAAATAGTGGATGCATTGGTTGTCATCTTCCAAAATTCTATAGATTATGCAACAGTTCCTGCAGATTGGAGGGTGGCAAATGTAACCTCACTATTTTAAAAAAGGAGGGAGAGAAAACCGGGAACTACAGACCGGTTAGCCTAACATCAGTAATAGGGAAAATGCTGGAGTCTATTATAAATGATGTGATAACAGGACACTTAGAAAATATCAACGGGATGAGACAAAGTCAACATGGATTTATGAAAGGGAAATCGTGTTTGACAAACCTCCTGAGTTTTTTGAGGGTGTAACTGGTAGAATAGATAAGGGAGACCCAGTGGATGTGGTGTATTTGGATTTTCAGAAGGCCTTTTGATAAAGTCTGACATAAGAGGTTAGTGTGCAAAATTAAAGCACATGGGATTGGGGATAATATACTGGCATTGATTGAAAATTGGTTAACAGACAGGAAACAGAGAGTAGGAATAAATGGGTCTTTTTCGGGGTGGCAGGCGGTGACTAGTGGGGTACCGCAGGAATCAGTGCTTGGGTCCCAGCTATGCACAATATATATCAATGATTTGGATGAGGGAACCAAATGTAATATTTCCAAGTTTGCGGATGACACAAAACTAGGTGGGATTGTGAGTTGAGGATGCAAAGAAGCTTCAAGGCGATTTAGACAAGTTGAGTGAGTGGGCAAATACATGGCAGATGCAGTATAATGTGGATAAATGTGAAGTTATCCACTTCGGTAGGAAAAACTGAAAGACAGAGTATTTAAACGGTGATAGATTGGGAAATGTTGATGTACAAAGGGACCTGGGTGTCCTTGTACACCAGTCACTGAAAGCAAACATGCAGGTGCAGCAAGCAGTTAGGAAGGCAAATGGTATGTTGGCCTTCATTGCAAGAGGATTTGAGTACAGGAGCAAGGATGTCTTACTACAGTTATACAGGGCCTTGGTGAGACCACACCTGGAGTACCGTGTGCAGTTTTGGCCTCCTTACTTTAGAAAGGATATACTTGCCACAGAGGGAGTGCAGCAAAGGTTCACCAGACTGATTCCTGGGATGGCAGGAATGTCGTATGAGGAGAGATTGGGTCGACTAGGCCTATATTCACTAGAGTTTAGAAGAATGACAGGGAATCCCATTGAAACGTATAAAATTCTGACGGGGCTAGACCGACTGGATGCAGGGAGGATGTTTCCCCTGGCTGGGGGGGAGGGGTCTAGAACAAGGTCACAGTCTCAGGATACGGGGTAGGACATTTAGGACTGAGATGAGGAGAAATTTCTTCACTCAGAGGGTGGTGAACCTGTGGAATTCTCTACCACAGAAGGCTGTGGAGGCCAAGTCACTGAATATATTTAAGAAGGAAATAGATAGATTTCTAGACACAAAAGGCATCAAGGGATATGGCGAGAGAGCGGGAATATGGTATTGCGATAGAGGATCAGCCATGATCATATTGAATGGCGGAGCAGGATCGAATGGCCTACTCCTGCTCCTATTTTTCTAATAAAGGCTGACCCTTCAGTGCAATACTGAGGGAGTACTGCACTTTCAGATGAGACACTAAACCGAGGTCCCGTCTGCCCCCTCAGATGGATATGAAAGATCTCCCGGCACTATTCGAAGAAGCGCGAGGGAGTTTTCTCCCGTGTTCTCACCAATATTATCTCTCAACCAACACAGAAAAAACCCCACATGATCTGATCATTTATCTCGTTGCTGTTTGTGAGACCTTGCCGCGTTTCCCACATTGCAACAATGACTGCACTTCAGAAGTACTTCATTGGTTGTAAAGTGCTTTGAATGTCTTCAGGTTGTGAAAGTCACTATATAAATGCATGTCTTTTTTAAATGCCATTCCTGTCCTTAATACTACTGCTGAGAATGATTTTGCTCTTGGGGCTGTCTGTTCAAAGACAGTGCATGTGGCTTTGATAAGGGGTTCAGTGAGATTTATGCAGGTTACATGTTCCACCTGTTAGACCAGACACTTGGCATCTTCGATCATCCTGATCTCTCGCGTACTGGTTGCAGATGTATGATGACACACTGCTGGGAGAGCCAATGTATCACTCGATGAAGAACATGTCACTGCCTTTCGGTGTCTAACTGCAGTGTGTCTGCATATGTTTGTGCTTAAACACATCACCACAGTAATATAGTGAATTAACCATTTCAGCAGAGTTATGAGTACCAAATGTTGCCAAAAACCAGGCTGACACTGATTAGTTCTCTGATTAAAAAAAAAAATTACACAACTACAGGAAACTCTTTGGTATCCGGCACCGACGGGACCGGCGTGGTGCCGGTTGATCGAAAGTTCCGGATAACAGAGTTATATCTACCGAGGCTATTTTTAACAAAGAAAAATAAAAAAATCAAGAAATGTGCAGTATACAGTATTTGGGTACTCGCCTACAGAATGTTGTGTTAAATGGATGGTGGAAGATGCTTGATTAAGTACAGTACTGCCAGTTGAGAGTAATCCATAACTCTTTAATTACTTAACAGTAAGTGAGACTCCCGGCAGCGCGGGAGAATCAACTCCTGCTACTGCAGTGTTTCGGACTTCTGACAGCGCCAGGAGGCCGAGTAGTGGCACTTTTGAAAACTACCCCTACTGACTAAATCGGCGTTCGCGGACTCGGGATCGGCAACGTTGCCGGTTATTTGAGAGGCGTTTTCGGAGTACTCGGCGTTCGCGGAGACTCGGAGTGCGACTCGGCAACATTGCGGTTATTTGAGAGGAGTTTTCAGAGGATGATTTTTGCCGGTTAAGCGAGAATTCCGGATATTTGGGTGCCAGATAAACGAGTTTCCTGTAATTTGTTTAGTACATCTTATTTTTTTTTAAAAAAAGGAAATAAAATAGTGGCATGATCTCCAACCATAGCTTTTAAAGGTCCCCATCGCGCACACAAACAGAAGCTCGTAAACTTCTGGTTATGAGCAGCAGGGTTTTGCTGAGCCTTCTGCAGAACTAATTGCAATTTAACAACTATCATTGTATTTTAATAATGCTCTAATTATGTTGGGAGAACAGTAGGTTACAGTGCTTATCTACAACCAACGTAACCCACTGGTAGCTTCATCCCTTGAGTTGTCAGAACTGTGGTCTTCAGTCCAATACTGTTCATTGCCTTTTATGTATTCTATTGTACAAAAGAGTAGCGTTGTTTATATATCGATTTTAGTTTGATGTATTTTTTGGCTTATTCAGACTGTGGCTCTGTTCTGGAACTGTATGTGGAAGTAATTCCCTGTCACTTGGAAACTTGCAGTCCTGCAGCACTTTGTGTTTTGATCAATAGTTATTCACATTATGGAACTTCTGCAAGAAGTGGAAGTGGTAGTAAGCCACAGTTGCCCAATAGCTGTGTATTTTATTTTCTTGTATGGGTCATTGGCTGAACCAACCCATCTCTTAAACCTTTTGTGAAGATAATTGACTTCATGCAGTAGAGGTTGACTTTCAGGTGGGCGCTGTTTACATCCAATCAGCCCGTTGGCTTCTGCTTTTTGCCCATGTTCTGGCTCTACAGTCTTCCGAACCCTTAAGTTCAAAAGCAGAATTCAGTCATGTGAGCATAAAAAACAAAATATCCATCACGTGGAGCTTGTGTTTTTCTTTTACTTCAAAGCTATGTGCTGGCCACATATACTAGATTTCTTCTATGATCATTGAAGCTGATTGGGAGATTACAGGACCTTTTGCTGCTTTTATGTGACCACTTGGTTAGATTGAACTCTGGGAAGCTGGCACCCGTGAACCTTACCTGACGGCAGACTGTTTTGTGGGTCTACAAGTCTGCTGCCGGATAAGTGAGCCAGATTTAGCAGTGTAAGCACCAGGAGCTGACTCATTGTTTCTGGGGTCCTGGTATCCGATCTAAACAAGCAGTGGCACACCTTGGTTTTTCCATTTAGCTTGTTTGTCTGTATTGGTATTTCTAGCAGTCAGGCATTAGCTCTTGAAATAACTGACTTGAACCCCAGAGGCATCCTGTGGTATTCTAAATTGGTTTAGTTTGGGTGCAATCCTGCTTCTAGGTCCCAAGCATATGCCATTAGAGAAATGGAATGAGCTGCTCCTGATCTCATTTGTACTCTTTTTTTGGAGATGTGATCCTGAGCTGTGATTATAGTTCAGAAAATTATTTATATGTATATCTTGTGTATAGATAATGTCCTATTTTAGTGAAAGGATAAAATGTTAAATATTATACAAAATGTAATGACTTATTAATGTTTGTAATCTTGCCACAATTTATTAATCTCCTGTTGCAACTTTTGTTTTCTTTGCAGCCCCTTTTATGGTGAAGACTTTTACTTTGAAATCCCTAGAAGTTTCCAGTACCTCTCCTTTTATATTTATGATAAGAGTTTTTTTCAGAAGGATCTGCCTTTTGGTAAGTTGCAGTGTAACCATAATGTGCTACCATGACCCTGTGCTTGTCTTGCATACTTTTGAACCTCCTGCGTTTTACTGCATATAAAGGGACAATTGAGCGGTGATGTTACTGCAGTTATCCCTTTAGTAGACTGCAAGAATTGTTTGAGTCCCTCCTCATTGTCCCTCTGTATATACAGAGGGACAATCATTGCTGGGATATGGGAAGTAGATGAGAAATTACAGGTCATAATGCGTATGAATTTAATGTGGATTTCCTGTGATCCTTGGGTAATTTTTTTTAAGGACTTATGCTGTCATTAAACCTAAATTCCAAACTGCTTTACTAAATGTACTACAATACTAAATATGTTTATAATAGTTTATCATTCAAAAGAGGCATTCTGTAGATAGTTTACTGAGAGATCTGCAGAAGCTGTGTCTTGAAGGTAGGCTCCATCTACAAAATTGGAGATGACTGGATTAAAATCTCTGCAGTGTTTAGTCAGTATGTAAAATCAATATTTTTGACTCTGAATTTCTGTTAAACGTTATTATTAAGTATTGTGTATGCAGAGCATTTCCTGTCCACAAACATTACTTCCCTTTGTCATAATGTTGTTGTGTGTGTTTACCTAAAAAAAAAAAAACAATTGAACCTGCAAGTAGACTACACTCCGATTTTATTACAGAAAACAGAACTACAACTAATGTTGTCGGTCATTTTAAAAAATTCCTTCTATCCTTTTCTAGGGAAACTTACTTGGACATTGCTGATGCAGTGTCGCTGATGCATTAGAAGTTGCAGTGCTTTAGTTAGTTTAGTAGAGTGTGCGTGTATGGAATGGAACCCTAATGGCAACATCCATAACCCGGCAAAGGATCTGGTCTGATCAGGTCATTCAATTCAATCCACGTTCACCCTTGGGAGAGCTAACTTTAAAAAAAAAAAAAAGTTGATTAAAGGTAAATGTTGCAAATCGGTCCTCCTAAACAACTCTTATCTCTGCCAAGGGGTTACAAGATAGTGTTCATTTCTGTTAAATCCTCTCCTAAAGCTGTGTTCAATGTACAGTGAAGAGGTTGGCACATGACAAAGCTGAATTATGGGGAACGGATAATTCAAGTTAACATTCATTTGTTTCTGAAACATGGATAACATTATGGTATAGAGTTTGTGTATTTTATGCAAATGCATGTAGTTTATATTTTTGCCTACATAACAGAAATGACTACACTTCAAAAAGTAATTAATTGGATATGGGGTGCTTTGAGATGTGCTAAAGACATGAAAGGCACTATATAGGTATGAATTCATTCTTTAAAATGTAATTGGTTTGATAGAATAATGGATGTAATCACTTTCATATGGATAACAAGTTGCGTTAAATGCTACATATGTAGTTTATACTACATGCAAAGCTGTCTGATCTGGCAGGGATGGGGTGAATGCAGAAGAATTCTAGTTGAATGTGAATAATGCTGCTTATGTAAATTATCACTGCTGATGTCAAATCAGTTGTAATTACACTTGTCTTGGATTGTGAAAATCACCATTGCTTTAATTCAAGGCAATTTTACTTTTCTGTTTTTCATGCAAATTGGTTGGTACTTTGTGTTACATCTTAACAAATGTTATCAAAAGCATTCAGAAAAATATACAGATGTCTATAAACAAAATGCTACATGCTAAAGAATTTGCTGTCTGGCGTAAGTTGACTATTGGTCCTGTGTGTGAATGTATATGTCATAGAAAGTTACAGCACGGAAGGAGGCCATTTCGGCCCATCGTGTCCGCGCCGGCCAATGAAGAGCTATCCAGCCTAATCCCGCTTCCCAGCTCTTGGTCCGTAGCCCTGCAGGTTAGAGCATCCCAAGTGCACATCCAAGTACTTTTTAAATGTGGTTAGGGTTCCTGTCTCTACCACCCTTTCAGGCAGTGAGTTCCAGACCCCCACAACCCTCCTGGATGAAGAAATTTCCCCTCAAATCCCCTCTAAACCTTCCCCCAATTACTTTAAATCTGTGCCCCCTGGTTTTTGACCCCTCTGCTAAGGGAAATAGGTCCTTTCTATCCACTTTATCTAGGCCCCTCAATTTTATACACCTCTAAGGTCTCCCCTCAGCCTCCTCTGTTCCAAGGAAAACAGACCCAGCCTATCCAGTCTTTCCTCATAGCTAAGATTCTCTACTCCCGGCAACATCCTTGTAAATCTCCTCTGTACCCTCTCTAGTGCAATCACATCTTTCCTGTAATGTGGTGTCCAGAACTGCACGCAGTACTCTAGCTGAGGCCTAACTAGTGTTTTATACAGTTGAAGCATAACCCCCCTGCTCTTGTATTCTATGCCACGGCTAATAAAGGCAAGCATTCCGTATGCCTTCTTAACCACCTTATCTACTTGGCCTGCTACCTTCAGGGATCTGTGGACATGCACTCCAAGGTCCCTTTATTCCTCTACACTACTCCGTGTCCTACCATTTAATGTGTATTCCCGTTCCTTGTTAACCCTCCCCAAATGCATTACCTCACACTTCTCCGGATTGAACTCCATTTGCCACTGTTCTGCCCACCTGACCAATTTATTGATATCTTCCTGCAGTCTACAGCTTCCTTCTTTACTATCAACCACACAGCTTATTTTAGTATCATCTGCAAGCTTCTTAATCATACCCCCTATATTCAAGTCAAGATTGTTGATATATACCACAAAAAGCAAGGGACCTGCAAAAAAAAATAGTTTTTACTTTCAAGCACAAATGTTGCAGGTAGGGCCTGTTTCATCTTGGAGCTACCTGTATGATTTGTTCTTGGTTTTAGCTGTCTTGTCCAGGGGAAGAGCAAAGCAGAGATCAGACCATTGCCCACACGAAGAGGAAGATGGGAAATTAGTGATAAATTTACCCATAGCAATTGGCTTGAGAGTAATCCTGGCAGGTTAACTGGTGTATGATGCAGGCAGCATAGGATGAGGGGGAGGAGGTAATAAAATTAGTTTTAAAAAATAGGGAAGAAATAGTATTGCATAATGTTAGTTTGGTGAGTTGTGGTTAAGGAACTGGGCGGCCCCTAAGCTTGTACTTCAGAGAGTCCACTTAACAGCTGTGTGCGCGACGGTCACATCAGAAACTGGAACTCTCTTGCTCTCTCTCTAATACAGCAAAGTCCCTGCTGCCATTTGCTGGGTGCTAAAAGGCACAACACTGTTGGTACAGATTTCTCTAACCATCCATAGAATTTTTCAAAAACACAAAATGCTGGAAATACACAGCAGAGCCACCAGCATTCTGCTTTTTTGCTGCTTGTGTTTAAGTACCAGCTGTCAGTGGTGATGTGTTCACAGCTGAATTACTGAGGTGTTTACATGCAGTTGTAAATTTTAGTTGAGTTGTAATCTCGCCATAAAGCAAAGATAGATGATTAATATGTCAGGTGCATTAAAAACTCCAAAGAAGTATTTTAAATGTTTTGATTCCAAAATAGTTTTTTTCTCTCTCCAATGAGTAATGGTTTTTGCCAATGAAGCAAACTGCTTTGCTGTCAGTTGTTTCCTTCTGACGTCATTTGGGAACTTGCTTGTGCTCGGTGCTTAATTTACCAAAACTATGGCTCTATCCTGGGAGTGAAGACACTGAAGGCCAAGCTTATTAGCAGAAGGTGCAGGTTAGAGAGCAGAGGGCTAGGTGGAGGTCTCCCGGCAGCCCTCTCTCTAATGGAGAACAGTTAAAGGTGCACATTTGAAAATTGACAGAAAACCCTGCTACCCTATAAGTAACAGGAACGTAAAACTGCTGCTGCTGGGCATAAGTCAGTTTGAAATCCTGTTCTGAGCTCACTTTTTTGCTAAACTTATTCATGAGTGAAACATGCAAGTTTCGCTCAAAATTCTGAAGGGGGTTGATCATAAGAACATAAGAATTAGGAGCAGGAGTAGGCCATTTGGCTCTTCGAGCCTGCTCCGCCATTCAATAAGATCATGGCTAATCTTCTACCTCACCTCCACCTTCCCGCACTATCCTCATATGTCTTGATTCCCTTAGTATCCAAAAATCTATCGATCTCTGTCTTGAGTATACTCAACGACTGAGCATCCACAGCCCTCTGGGGTAGAGAATTCCAAAGATTCACAACCCTTTGAGCGAAGAAATTTCGCCTCATCTCAGTCCTAAATGGCCAACCCCTTATTCTGAGAAACTGATCCCTAGTTCTAGTCTCCCCAGCCAGGGGAAACATCCTCCCAGCATCTACCCTGTCAAGCCCCTTAAGAATTTTATACATTTCAGTGAGATCACCTCTCATTCTTCTAAAGTCTAGGGAATATAGGCCTAGTCTACTCAATCGCTCCTCATAGGACAATCCCCTCTTCCCAGGAATCAGTCTAGTGAACCTTTGTTGCACTCTCTCTAAGGCAAGTATATCCTTCCTTAGGCAAGGAGACTAAAACTGTACACAGTACTCCAGGTGTGGTTTCACCAAGACCCTATATAATTGTAATAAGACTTCTTTACTTTTATACTCGAATCCCTTTGTAATAAAGACTAACAAACCATTTGTCTTCCTAATTGCTTGCTGTACCTGCATGTTAACTTCCTGTCATTCATGTATAAGGGCATCCAGGTCCCTCTGAATACCAACATTTCCCAGTGTTTCACCTTTTAAAAAAAATTCTTCTCAAGTTATCCACTTTGGTAGGAAAAATAAACACTTCTCCACATTATATTCCATCTGCCATGTTCTTGCCCACTCACTTAAACTGTCTGTATCCTCTTTGCGTCATCCTCACAGTTTACTTTACCAGCGAACTTTGTATCGTCCGTAAACTTGGATACATTACACTAGGTCCCCCTCATCTAAGTCATTGATGTAGATTGTAACTAGCTGAGGCCCAAGCACTGATCCTTGCGGTACCCTACTAGTTACAGCCTGCCAACCCAAAAATGACTCGTTTATTCCTTGTTTTCTGTCCATTAACCAATCCTCAATCCATGCTAATATATTACCCCCAATCCCAAGAGCCCTGAATTTGTGTAATAACCTCTTGTGTGTCACCTTATCGAATGCTTTTTGAAAATCCAAATACACTACATCTACTGGTTCCCCTTATCTACCCTGCTAGTTGCAACCTCAAAAAAACTCTGAACAGATTTGTCAAACACTATTTCCCTTTCATAAATCTGTGTTGATTCTGTCCAATCATATTTTCTAAGTGCCCTGTTACCACGACCTAATAATGGATTCTAGCATTTTCCCTACTACTGATGTCGGGCTAACTGGTCTATAGTTCCCTGTTTTCTCTCCTTCTCTCCTTTCTTGAATAACGGGGTTACATTTGCTACCTTCCAATCCACGGGGACCATTCTAGAATCTATGGAATTCTGGAAGGTTAAAACTAATGCATCCACTATCTCTGAAGCTACCTCTTAAAACCCTAGGATGAAGGCCATCAGGTCCAGGGATATATTAACTTTTAGTCCCATTAATTTCTCCAGTACTATTTCTTTACTCATACTAATTTCTTTAAGTTCCTCATTCTCACTAGACCCTTGGTTCCCCACGATTTCAGGAATGTTTTTTGTGTCTTCTACCATGAAGACAGATACAAAGTATTCATTTAATGTCTCTGCCATGTCCTTATTCCCCATTATAATTTCTCCTGCCTCTACCTCTAAGGGACCCACATTTACTTTGGCTAATCTCTTCCTTTTTACATACCTATAGAAGCTTTTACAATCTGTTTTTATGTCTCTCGCTAGTTTACTCATTCTATTTTCTCTCTATCAATTTCTTGGTCATCCTTTGCTGAACTCTAAAATCCTCCCAATCCTCAGGCTTACTACTCTTTGTGGCAACATTATAAGCCTCTCCCTTTGATCAAATATTATCTTTAACTTCTCGTTAGTCACGGTTGGACCACTTTTCTTGTGGGGTTTTTATTCCTTAAGGGAATGTATATTTGTTACGAATTATGAATTAATTCTTCATGACCGAGGAGATCCACAAACGTTTCCTCAAACCATGCATAGAAAAATGAAACAATTTATGCTGATTGACATCTGTGTTCAGTGTCTTTTCCCTGAAAATTCCTGGTTTATTAGGTGGAGGGATAATCAGAGATGAGTGGTCTCTTGTGAAAGTGGGAGAGAAATATTGACAATGAATAATCCTGAGCCATTCTTGTACTCTTCTCAGAATATAATGATAAGTCAGTCCCTTGTATTGAGAATACAAATAAAATCACTAGGTCCAATTCCCACACTACTTTCATTTAACATATTAAATATTGGGAAGACCGAAGCCATTATCTTCGGTCCCCTAGCCATGGACACCATCCCTCTCCCTAGTATCTGTCTGCGGCCGAACCAGACTATTCGCAACCTTGATGTCATATTTGACCCTGAAATGAGCTTCCGACCATATATCCGCAGCATAACTAAGACCGCCTATTTTCCCCTCCGTAACATTGCCTGTCACCGCCCCTGCCTCAGCTCATCTGCTGCTGAAACCCTCATCCATGCCTTTGTTACCTATAGACTTGACTATTCCAACACACTCCTGGCTGGCCTCCCACATTCTACCCGACGTAAACTTGAGGTCATCCAAAACTCGGTTGCCCATGTCCTAACTCTCTCCAAGTCCCATCACCCTTGTGCTCGCTGACCGACATTGGCTCCCAGTTAAGCAACGCCTCGATTTCCAAATTATCGTCCTTGTTTTCAAGTGCCTCCATGGCCTCAGCCTTCCCCCTATCTCTGTAATCTCCTCCAGCCCCACAACGCCCCGAGATATCTGCGCTCCTCAAATTCTGCCCTCTTGAACATCCCTGATTATAATCGCTCAACCATCGGTGGCCCTGCCTTCAGCTGCCGAGGCCTTAAGCTCTTGAACTCCCTCCCATAACCTCTCCGCCTCTCTACTTCTCTTTCCTCCTTTTAAGATGCTCCTTAAAATCTACCTCTGACCAAGCTTTTGGTCATCTGCCCTAATTTCTTATGTGGCTCGGTGTCAAATTTTTGTCTTGTAACGCTCCTGTGAAGTGCCTTGGGACGCTTTACTATGTTAAAGGTGCAATATAAATGCTGCTGCTTGTTGTTGTTAACCACCTTATCTATCTGTCCTGCTACCTAGAGGGATCTGTGGACATGTACTCAAAGGTCCCTCTGTTCCTCTACACTTCTCAGTATCCTACCATTTATTGTGTATTCCCTTGTCTTGTTAGCCCTCCCCAAATGCATTACCTCACACGTATCCGGATTGAATTCCATTTGCCACTTTTCTGCCACCTGACCAGTCCTTGATATCTTCCTGTAGTCTGCAGCTTTCTTCCTCACTATCAACCACACGACCAATTTTTGTATCATTTGCAAACTTCTTAATCATGCCCCCTACATTGAAGTCTAAATTGTTGAGATATACCACAAAAAGCAAGGGACCTAGTACTGAGCCCTGCGGGACCCCACTGGAAACCGCTTTCCAGTCACACAAACATCCGTTGACCATTACCCTTTGCTTCCTGCCACTGAGCCAATTTTGGATCCAACTTGCCACTTTCCCCTGGATCCCATGGGCTTTTACTTTTTTGACCAATCTGCCATGTGGGACCTTGTCAAAAGCCTTACCAAAATCCATGTAGACTACATCAAACGCACTACCCTCATCAACCCTCCTGGTTACCGCCTCTCAAAATTCAATTAGGTTAATCAGACACGAACTTCCCTTAACAAATCCATGCCGACTGTCCTTGATTAATCCGTGCCTTTCTAAATGACGATTAATACTGTCCCTCAGAATTTTTTCCAACAATTTTCCCACCACTGAGGTTAGGCTGACTGGCCTGTAATTACTTGGTCTATCCCTTTCTCCCTTTTTAAACAACAGTACGTTAGCAGTCCTCCAGTCTTCTGGCACCACACCTGTAGCCAGAGAGGATTGCAAAATTAAGGTCAGAGCCTCCGCTATTTTCTCCCTTACTTCTCTTGACAGCCTGGGATACATTTCATCTGGGCCTGCCGATTTATCTACGTTGAAAGATGCTGAACCCCTTAATGCTTCCCCTCTCTCGGTTTATCTCCTCTAATAATTCACATTCCTCCTCCTTAACTACAATGTCTGCATCGTCCCTCTCTTTTGTGATGACAGATGCAAAGTATTCATTAAGAACCATACCCACGTCTTCCGCCTCCGCACACAAGCTTTTTTACTCTCCAATAGGCCCTACTCTTTAGTTATCCTCTTGCTCTTTATATTTTTGATTTTACTTGCCAATATTTTTCCATGCCCTCTCTTTGCTTTCCTAATTTCCTTTTTAATTTCATCCCTGCACTTTCTATACTCCCCATGGCTTTCTGCAGTATTTAGCTCTTGGTATCTGACTAAACCTTCCATTTTTTGCCTTATCCTACCCTGTATGCCCCTTGACATCCAGGGGGCTCTAGATTTGGGAGTCCCACCCTTTTTCTTTGTGGGAATGGATTTGCTCCGAACCCTCGCTATCTCTTGCTTGAATGCCTCCCATTGCTTAGAGTAATACAGCCCATCGTGTCCGCATCGGCCATCAAGCCCTGTCTATTCTAATCCCATTTTCCAGCACTTGGTCTGTAGCCTTGTATGCTATGGCGTTTCAAGTGCTCATCTAAATGCTTCTTGAATGTTGTGAGGGTTCCTGCCTCTACCACCCTTTCAGGCAGTGAGTTCCAGATTCCAACCACGCTCTGGGTGAAAAAGTTTTTCCTCAAATCCCCTCTAAACCTCCTGCCCCTTAGCTTGAAACTATGCCCCCTGGTTATTGACCCCTCTACTAAGGGGCAAAGTTCCTTTCTATCTACCCTATCTATGCCCCTCATAATTTTGTACACCTCAATCAGGTCCCCCCTCAGCCTTCTCTGCTCTAAGGAAAACAACCCCAGCCTGTCCAGTCTCTCTTCATAGCTGAAGCGCTCCAGCCCAGGTAACATCCTGGTGAATCTCCTCTGCACCCTCCAATGCAATCACATCCCTCCTATAGTGTGGCAACCAGAAATGCACACAGTATTCCAGCTGTGGCCTAACTAGTGTTTTGTACAGCTCCATCATAACCTCCCTGCTCTTGCCTTCATTAGCCGAGGCATAGAATATAAGTATCCCATATGCCTTTTTAACCACCTTATCTACCTGTCCTGCTGCCTTAAGGGATCTATGTACATGCACACCAAGGTCCCTCTGATCCTCTGTCCTTCCTAGGGTCCTACCATTCATTGTGTATTCCCTTGCTTTGTTAGTCCTCCCAAAATGCATCACCTCACACTTTTCAGGGTTAAATTCCATTTGCAACTGTTCTGCCCATCTGACCAACCCATCTATATCGTCCTGTAGCCTGAGGCTTCCTTCCTCGCTATTTAACACTCCACCAATTTTCGTGTCATCTGTGAACTTACTGATCATACCTCCTACATTCATATCTAAATCATTCATGTACACTACAAACAGCAAGGGACCCAGCACCAATCCCTGCGGTACACCACTGGACACAGGCTTCCAGTCACAAAAACAACCTTCGACCATCACCCTCTGCCTCCTGCCACTAAGCCAATTTTGGATCCAATGTGCCAAATTGCCCTAGATCCCATGGGCTCTTGCCTTCTTGACCAGTCTCCCATGTGGGACTTTGTCAAAAGCCTTACTGAAGTCCATGTAGACTACATCAACTGCACTACCCTCATCCACACACCTAGTCACCCCCCCTCAAAATTCAATCAAATTGGTCAGACATGATCTCCCCCCTGACAAAGCCATGCTGACTGTCCCTGATTAATCCCTGCCTCTCCAAGTGGAGACTAATTCTGTCCCTCAGAATTTTTGCCAATAATTTCCCTACCACTGATGTTAGGCTCACTGGCCTGTAATTCCCTGGTTTATCCCTACTGCCCTTCTTGAATAATGGTACTACGTTAGCAGTCCTCTGGCACCTTCCTTGTGGCCAGAGAGGATCTGAACATTTGTGTCAGAGCCCCTGCAATCTCCTCCCTTGCCTCACACAGCAGCCTGGAATACATCTCGTCTGGGCCTGGGGATTTATCCACTTTTAAGCCCACTAAAACCACTAGTACCTGCTCCCTCTCGATACTAATTTGTTCAAGTATATCACAATCCCCCTGCCTGATTTCTATGCCTACATTGTCCTTCTCCATCGTGAACACAGATGCAAAATATTCATTTAAACCTCACTCACATCTTCTGGCTCTACACACAGATTGCTACTTTGGGCCCTACTCTTTCCCTGGTTATCCTCTTGCCCTTAATATACTTATAAAACACCTTGGGATTTTCCTTTATTTTGCCCGCCAGTGTTTTTTCATGCCCCCTCTTCGGTCTCCTAATTTCTTTAAGTACCCTCCTGCACTTTCTATACTCCTCTAGGGCTTCCACCGTTTTTAGTCTTTTGTATCTGCCAAAAGCCTCCCTTTTTTTCCTAATCCATTCTTGTATATCTCTTGACATCCAGGGTTCCCTGGGCTTGTTGGTCCCACCCTTGACCTTTACGGGAACATGTTGGCGTTGTGTTCTCTCTCTCTCCTTTCTGAAAGACTCCCACTGCTCTGATGTGGATTTTCCTACAAGTAGCTGATCCCAGTCCACTTTGGCCAGATCCTGCCTTATATTAAAATTGGCCTTCCCTCAATTTAGAACCTTTATTTCCAGTCCATCTTTGTCCTTTTCCATGACTACCTTAAATCTCACCGAATTATGGTCACTGTCACCAAAATGCTCTCCTACTGACACTTCTACCACTTGCCCGGCTATATTCCCCAGAATTAGGTCCAGTACCGCCCCCTCTCTTGTAGGACTTTCTACATGCTGGCTCAAAAAGCTCTCCTGGATGCACTTTAAGAATTCTGCACCCTCTAAGCCTTTCACACTCTGACTATCCCAGTTAATATTGGGGAAGTTGAAATTCCCTACTATTATTACCCTACTATTTCTACACTTCTCTGAGATTTGCCTACATATCTGTTCCTCTAGCTCCCCCTGACTGTTTGGGGGCCTATAGTACACTCCCAGCAAAGTGCTTGCCCCTTTTTGTTTTTAAGTTCTACCCATATGGCCTAATTAGAGGAACCTGCTAAGATATCATCCCTCCTTGCATAGAAGCATAGAAGATAGGAGCAGGAGTAGGCCATTCGGCCCCTCGAGCCTGCCCCGCCATTTAATGAGATCATGGCTGATCATCCAAATTCAGTACCCTGTCCCTGCTTTCTCCCCATATCCCTTGATCCCCTTAGCCTTAAGAAATATATCTAATTCCTTCTTGAATATATTTAATGAATTGGCCTCAACTGCCTTCTGTGGTAGAGAATTCCACAGGTTCACCACTCTCTGGGTGAAGAAATTCCTCCTCATCTCAGTCCTAAATGGCTTACCCCTTATCCTTAGACTGTGACCCCTGGTTCTGGACTCCCCCGCCATCGGGAACAGCCTTCCTGCATCAAGTCTATCAAGTCCTGTTAGAATTTTATAAGTTTCAATGAGATCCCCTCTCATTCTTCTAAACTCTAGCGAATATAAGCCTAATTGACCCAATCTCTCTCCATACGTCATTTCTGCCATCCCAGGTATCAGTCTGGTGAATCTTCGCTGCACTCCCTCCATGGCAAGAACATCCTTCCTCAGATAAGGCGACCAAAACTGCACACAATACTCAAGGTGCGGTCTCACCAAGGCCTTGTACAACTGCAGCAAGACATCCTTGCTCCTGTACTCGAATCCTCTCACCTATGAAGGCCAACATACCATTTGCCTTCTTAACCGCCTGCTGCACCTGCATGCTTACCTTCAGCGACTGGTGCACAAGGACTCTCAGATCTTGTTGCACTTCCCCTTTTCCCAATCTATTGCCGTTCAGATAATCTGTCTTCCTGTTTTTGCCACCAAAGTGGATAACCTCGCATTTATCTGCATTATACTGCATCTGCCCAATCACCCAACCTGTCCAAATCATACTGGATTTTCTCTGTATCCTCCTCACAGTACACACGCCCACCCAGCTTTGTGTCGTCTGCAAACTTGGAGATATTACATCTAGTTCTCTCGTCTAGATCATTGATGTATATTGTGAATAGCTGGGGTCCTAGCACCGTATCCCTGTGGTACCCCACTAGTCACTGCCTGCCACTTGGAAAAAGACCCGTTTATTCCAACTCTTTGCTTCCTGTCTGCCAACCAGTTCTCTATCCAAATCAGTACCTCACCCCCAATCCCATGTGCTTTAACTTTGCACGCTAATCTCTTATGCGGGACCTTATCGAAAGCCTTCTAAAAGTCCAAATACACCACATCCACTGGTTCTCCCTTATCTATTTTACCAGTTACATCCTCAAAAAATTCCAGTAGATTAGTCAGGCATGATTTCCCTTTTGTCAGATCCTGTCACTGTTTTCCAAGTGCTCTGCTATTACATCTTTTAAAATGGACTCTAGCATTTTGCCCACTACCGATGTCAGGCTTACCGGTCTATAATTCCCCGTTTTTTCTCTACCACCTTTTTTAAATAGTGGGGGTAGATTAGCTACCCTCCAATCCATGGGAACTGTTCCAGAGTCTATAGAATTTTGAAATATGGCCAGCAATGCATCTACTATTTCTAGGGCCACTTCCTTAAGTACCCTAGGATGTAGATTATCAGGCCCTGGGGATTTATCGGCCTTCAATCCCGTCAATTACTCTAACACTATTTCCCTACAAATAGTGATTTCATTCCATTCCTCCCTCTCATAAGACCCTATGTTCCCCAACATCTCTGGGAGTTTATTTGTGTCCTCCTTTGTGAAGACAGTAGTACACCCCCTCCTCTTTTACACCCCCCTCTGTCTCGCCTGAAGATTCTATACCCCGGAATATTGAGCTGCCAGTCCTGCCCCTCCCTCAACCATGTCTCTGTGATAGCAACAATAACATACTCCCATGTGTTCATCAACACCTTCAATTCATCTGCCTTACTCGCAAGACTCCTTGCATTAAAATAACTGCCATCCAGCCTTACCATACTCCCTTGTGCCGTTACATATTTGCTCTGCCTTCCAGGCTGACTTGTTTTTTCCTCTATTTGGCTGTGCATCACCCTCTACTATAGCTCCACTCCGTATCCCATCCCCCTGCCAAGTTAGTTTTAAACCCCCCACAACAGTACTAGCAAACCTCTCCGCAAGGATGTTGGTCCCGTTCCGGTTCAGGTGCAATCCGTCCGACTTGTACAGGTCCCACCTTCCCCAGAAGCAGACCCAGTGATCCAGGAAACTAAAGCCCTCCCTCCTGTACTAACTCTTTAGCCACGCATTCATCTGCCCTATCCTCCTATTCCTATACTCACTAGCACGTGGCACCGGGAGTAATCCAGAGGTTACAACCTTTTGAGGTCCTGCTTTTTAATCTGCTACCTAGCTCCCTAAATTCTTGTTGCAGGACCTCATCCCTCTTTCTACCCATGTCGTTGGTACCAATGTGAACCATGACCTCTGACTGTTCGCCCTCCCCCTTCAGAATGCCCTGACACTGATTTACCTTCCAAGTAGCTGTTTCCAGTCCACTTTTGCTAAATCACATCTCAGCTAAGTAAAATTGGCTTTTCCCAAATCGAGAACTTTTACTCCTGATCTATCTTTGTCCTTTTCCATAACTACGCTAAATCTAACTGAATTATGATCACTAGCACCAAAATGCTCTCCCACTAATGCCCCTTCCACCTGCCCAGCTTCATTCCCTAAAACTAAGTCCAGAACTGCCCCCTCTCTTGTTGGGCTTGCTACGTACTGGCTAAAAGGTGACGGAGATGCCTGAAGGACTTGATGACCGGTAATCGCACTTTAACGAGGTGTGAACAGCTGCTTGAGCTGCCCAAACTAGCCGGCGCGCTTAATATAGTTTAAGCAACACCGTTATAATTGACACCGATGGTAATGTCAAACGGTTAGTGCCATTTGCCAAATAATAGGTGGGGACGGTATAAGTGGTAGGGACTGTATTGATCCAGACACCAAAAGCACGCCTGCTTTTCAATTAGTACATAGGATATTTAACTTTCACCTGAAATACTAAACGGGCAGAGGGATCTTGTTTGAACATCTCATTTGAATGAAGGCCCCATTGAATAATGTGGCACTCTTCCAGTGCTGCCCTGGAGTGTCAACATAGGTTATGTGCTTAAGTTCTGGAATAGAACTTAAACCCAGAACCATCTTGATCATCGATCAGTGCTACCAACTGAATCAAGCTGACACTGGAACTTTTAAACAAAAGATTGTGTGCTTAAATCATCAGCAAAGTAATAGAAGGTGTTGTCGACAGTGCTATGAAGCGGCATTTACTCACCAATAACCTGCACACCGATGCTCAGTTTGGGTTCCGCCAGGACCACTCGGTTCTGGACCTCATTACAGCCTAGGTCCAAACATGGACAAAAGGGCTGAATTCCAGAGGTGAGAGTGACTGCCCTTGACATCAAGGCAGCATTTGACTGAGTAACATCAAAGAGTCCTAGTAAAATTGAAGTCAATGGGAATCGGGAAAAACTTTCCACTGGCTGGAGTTATACCTAGCACAAAGGAAGATAATTGTGGTTGTTAGCGGTCAATCATCTCAGCCCCAGGACATCACTGCAGGAGTTCCTCCAGGGCGGTGTCCTGGGCCCAACCGTCTTCAGCTGCTTCTTCAATGACCTTCCCTCCATCATAAGGTCAGAAGTGAGCATGTTCGCTGATGATTGCAGTGTTCAGTTCCATTCGCAACTCCTCAGATAATGAAGCAGTCCATGCCCGCATGCAACAAGACCTGGACAACATTCTGGCTTGGGCTGATGTGTGACGCGAATGTTACCTGCCACTTAAGTGCCAGGCAATGACTATCTGCAACAAGTGAGAGTCTAACCACCGCCCCTTGACATTCAATGGCATTACCATCTCCGAATCCCCCACCATCAACATCCTCGGGGTCACCATTGATAGGAAACTTAACTGGACGAGCCACATAAATACTGTGGCTACAAGAGCAGGTCAGAGGCTGGGTATTCTGCAGCAAGTGTCTCACCTCCTGACTCACCAAAGCCTTTCCACCATCTACAAGGCACAAGTCAGGAGTGTGATGGAATACTCTCCACTTGCCTGGATGAGTGCAGCTCCAACAACACTCAAGAAGCTCGACACCATCCAGGACAAAGCAGCCCGCTTGATTGGTACCCATCCACCATCTTAAACATTCACTCCCTCCATCACCGGCGCACCGTGGCTGCAGTGTGTACCACCTACAAGATGCACTGCGGCAACTCGCCAAGGCTTCTTCGTCAGCACCTCCCAAACCTGCGACCTCTACCACCTAGGAGGACAAGGGCAGCAGGTGCATGGGAACACCATTACCTCCAAGTTACACACTATCCTAACTTGGAAATATATCGCTGATACTTTATCGTCACTGGGTGAAATTCCTGGAACTTCCTCCCTAACAACACTATGGGAATACCTTCACCACAAGGACTGCAGCGGTTCAAGAAGGCAACTCGCCACCACCTTCTCTAGGGCAATTAGGGATGGGCAATAAATGCTGGGCTTGCCAGTGACGCCAATATCCCAGGAGCGAATTGAAAAAATAAAGTTGAATTTTCATTTGAGAACCGCTATCAATGATGTTTCTTCATACTTCCTTACAATTGATTTTGTTTCTTTCAGGTAAAGTATCCATCCGAAAGGAAGATCTGTGCAAGTACAACTGTAAGGACAGCTGGTTTGCACTCCACCTTGTTGACGCTAACTCTGAAGTTCAGGTAAATTAACTAACCTTTCCCGAAATGTGTCTTGTTGTCATGGGGCATGGGGGAGTAGCGGGGAAGCAAGAGAGGCTATCCCTCTGTTGACTCGTGCAATAAAACTACACCTGTTGCTTTCTGGTACCTTGTCCAAGTGCCAGTTCTTCAGGCACAGCCTAGGTTGTGATTGTCAGCAGGCTATTTCAGCATGGGTGATATTGCAGTTGAACGTGATCGTTTCTAATGCAACGGCCAAAATTGTGTGGTTTTCCAATAGATCTTGCTCGCTTTCCCATCCGTACCCCAGTGGCTAGGACACTAGAGATAATTTATTGCTTGATATTTTATAGTCTTGTATTACAAGTTGCACTGGTGCCAGTTCTTCGGAAGGCCTGTATGTTGATTTGTCAATTACTAGTTTCCGTTATGTCATTGTACTGCATATTAAGAAATCCAAACTACTTTTACGAAAGTAAATTTATATTTTGTCAGTTTCTGTTCTTGCAAGGTGGGTTGTGCTGCTTCATTCGTTGGTCTGATGTTTAATTACTTCAGTTAAACAGTAGATACTGACTGATCCTTAAGCATGTCTATCCTCTGCTTTCAACAGCTTTTTAAAAATGTGTCAATCGATATTATGCTAAACTCAGAATAATTTTAATTTGATTCCCATAACTAGCAAAGTGAGGTTAATTTCTTTGTGGCAGGACATTACAATTTGGGCTACTTCCCAATACGCTTTCTTCATCCTCTAAATAAATGTCAGCAAACCCACGCTTCCTATGAACCAAAACTGACCTTGAGTCCCGTATACCTGGAAGCGCTTTGTCGCAGGGCAAGCAGTGAACCTTTCTGTTGGGGGTAAACACTGGAAATAATGTGAACTAAGCATCGTGCACCCCAGATCCCTCAAATCAGCAGAAGCAACCACACTTAACAGACTAGATAACTAAGGCTAAAAACTGCGTGTTTCATAGAAGTAAAATTATACAGAAGCAAGAATAAATCTAATTTATGTATTTTTTTAAATCGAAGATCTTTGAGATGCTTTTTACATAAGTACGCTCCTTATTCTGCTCATTGCAGCAACCCACACCTGCAATGGATATACAGGAACTGAACTAAAGCACTAAGGAAAGCTTGCCAGATTTATCCCCAGTTAGCTGTTGGCTACAGAATTGTCCATCAAGAATCAGAGCAAAGACACAGTGACAGGATCGCTTGCATACCAATAACCCCCCGTGTTAATCAGGAGATGTTGATTCTGCCCTTGTGCATCGGGCTAACTTTTGAAAAACAGTATTTTATTTGAACATTCAAAATTAAGCTGTCAAAATGTTTTATCTGTAACCATCATACAGAATTGGTTGGTGCAAAATTTCATTCTGCCACCGACTGGAGCCAAAATGCTTCCTCTCCCAGATATTCCTCCACACTGAATAACCTTTTACCCCGATCTCCCAACAAAAGTGGAATGCTTCTCCATGATGTGTGTCAAAGGAGAACTCCTCTTCCCCCCCCCCCCCCCCCCCCCCAACCATCCCATCTCCCCCTTCAATCCCAGACGGAGGGAGGTTCAAGAGCCTGAGAACAGTGTCCTTTTCCACCCTCTTGATCTGGGATTGCAAAATACTCCATTACAAAAGAAGAAAATCAGCTGATGTTTTGAATACTGAGCCCAGTGAACCCACAAATATGACAAGAATTTACATCCTCTGCACCTACTGTCACAGATGGGAGGCAAATTTATATGGCACAAGATCTCTCAAAACTCCTATTTGATTACTTGGATTTTGAGAGGACCACTTGAACCAAATCGAGTTTCCTCCTGTTAACCTGACTGTCCTCTTGCAAACATTTTTCTTTGTAATTGCTATACCACTTAATTTGGTATCATCAGCAAACTTGGCTATCATTCCTCTGAGAATAGTTCAGCCTGATGTGAAGTCGTTGGCATCCTAATGTAATGAGGTTCATTGAATTTCTTTAAACTTGGATTTATTTTTGGGGAGTGGGAAATGGAGATAATCTATACACCATTAAATAGTGTTTAAAATGGTGTCTGACACTTGTAGCTTGTGGCCGGTGACACACAGAATGGTGTAAATCCTGTCAGAATGAAGAGTGTTTCAGCCAAACTCCCGTGATCTCGTTTCCCACCTGATCTGGGACTATCTGGCTCCTGTCTATTTGCTTGATCTATAATTCTTGAGTGCTGCTGTTTTCTACAATCGGTGCAATATCCTCTGTAAAGTCCGAGTTCGAGGTACTTCGGATGCCATTGAAATTTTTACATAGCACTTTTGCAACCAGTGCAATGCTTTAGAATTGGGCTTACAGACCTGCCCCCCTACTAGTTTCATGCCTTCTGTGGATTTTTCCTTCTGAGTAATATGAGCCAGTAGACCACACACGAATAATAGCGTCGCTATTGATGGTATCTTCAAAGATTCATATTTTTGTGCCTTGAAGCTCCAGTTCTTTGTTCTCTCTGACCAGTCATATTAAAACAAACTGCTGTTTCACTGTGATCAAGTCCAGATTTAATTATCTTAACGAAAGCCCCAGCAGCAGTGCTTCTAAATTGCAGATTCTGTATTTTGGTTGTCTTGGTCAGAGTCCAGCAACTACAGTACAATGCTTTTAAAAAAATTAAATATGGTGGTGAGTAAAGCCTTTTTTGTTGCTTTGCTCACAACTCAAAGTATTATATCCTGTTGCCTTTTGTTAATTAAAAAAAAGTACGTACATATTCTTAGATTGTCCACATCCTGTTTTTCACCTCGTACTTCTATTTCTGCCAGCTTATGGTTTCAGTGTTTGCACAAATTTACAGGTATGTTTTGTGCATAAGAAAATAATGTATAATTTTTCCTTCGATTCGGATTATTTTTGTTGCTTTCAGTGCAGACATCAAACTGGGTGGGCGAGTGTGCTGTGAGGAGGATGCAGAGAAACTCCAGTATGATTTGGACAGGTTGGGTGATTTGGCAGATGCAGTATAATGTGGATAAATGCGAGGTTATCCACTTTGGTGGCAAAAACAGGAAGACAGATTATTATCTGAACGGCAATAGATTGGGAAAAGGGGAAGTGCAACGAGACCTGGGTGTCCTTGTGTACCAGTCGCTGAAGGTAAGCATGCAGGTGCAGCAGGCAGTTAAGAAGGCAAATGGTATGTTGGCCTTCATAGTGAGAGGATTCGAGTACAGGAGCAAGGATGTCTTGCTGCAGTTGTACAGGGCCTTGGTGAGACCACACCTTGAGTATTGTGTGCAGTTTTGGTCGCCTTATCTGAGGAAGGATGTTCTTGCCATGGAGGGAGTGCAGCGAAGATTCACCAGACTGATACCTGGGATGGCAGGAATGACGCATGAAGAGAGATTGGGTCGATTAGGCTTATATTCGCTAGAGTTTCGAAGAATGAGAGGGGATCTCATTGAAACTTTTAAAATTCTAACAGGACTGGACAGACTAGATGCAGGAAGGCTGTTCCCGATGGCGGGGGAGTCCAGAACCAGGGGTCACAGTCTAAGGATAAGGGGTAAGCCATTTAGGACTGAGATGAGGAGGAATTTCTTCACCCAGAGAGTGGTGAACCTGTGGAATTCTCTACCACAGAAGGCAGTTGAGGCCAATTCATTAAATATATTCAAGAAGGAGTTAGATATATTTCTTAAGGCTAAGGGGATCAAGGGATATGGGGAGAAAGCAGGGACAGGGTACTGAATTTGGATGATCAGCCATGATCATATTGAATGGCGGAGCAGGCTCGAGGGGCCGAATGGCCTACTCCTGCTCCTATCTTCTATGTTTCTATGTAAACTCAGTGAAGGTCGTACAGATTAAAAGCAGCCTCTTCCCAAACCACACAAGCAAACCATCTAGCGTCTTTCATACAGGCAAACATTTCTTCACTGAATTTCTCTTGGATAACTGAACCACCTTCAAAAAACCAAGAAATTCATTGAAGAAATGTTTATCAAGGTGCCACCATGTGTCAATTCCAAGATGAGGCAAATCCCAAAGCAAATTTTAAAATCTGGGGGAAGTATTTTTGTTGTGGAGTACAGTATTTAACAGCTTGTTTTCAATTAGACGAGTAACATGATACTTGAATGATGCTACTGCATCCTATTTGTTTGCGAAATAACAACAGAAAACGCTGGAAAAACTCAGCAGACCAGGCAGCATCCGTGGAGAGAGAAACAGAGTTAACGTTTCAGGTCGAAGACCTTTTGTCAGAACTGGAAAAAAGCAGGAAATGAAATAGATTTAAAGCAAGGATAAAGCTGGGAAAAGGGGGAGGGGATGAAAGAACAAAAGGTGAGATTAAGAGACATTGAGAGACATTAAGAGATGATCAAGGCAAGAGGAGGTGTTAATGTGACAGGTTGAGGCTAAAAGAAGTGTGAAATGGCATTTATATTGAATGTAATTATAATGACAACCGTGCTTTCCAGATGAACTTTAAAAACTAAAACCATTGCTTGTTTTATTAATGCCAAATGCAGTGGTTTAAAATGTATATCTGAATTGGTTTTAATGGACAAAACTTCTTGCTTATTGTCCAGACTCCTCCTCAGAGTCTGACTAAATTCATGAGCATCTGATTAAATCATTGGGCCTGGAACAGCCAGGCACTGCAATGAAACCAGGAGCTGCCTTTTTAAGCACACTTCTATGCTGAATGTAGCATCACCGGCACAGGCGCATGCTTAAATAGACAGGGAATGCATTAACCGAGCTTTGCAATGATTAAGTTGTTTTCAGCAGTATAAACTTAAACTTCAGTACTGGGATTAGCTGTAGTGCAACAGTAGTATCCATTCCCTGGAAGTAAAGGGCATTAAGGGTTACGGGGAGCGGGCAGGAATTTGGACATGAGTCTAGGTTCGGATCGGTCATGGCCCTGTGGGTAGTGGAGCGGGCCCAGGGACTGTGTAGCCTGATTCTGCTCCTATTTCGTGTGTGCAATTCTGTTAGATGCAGGAGATGGTTCTGTGATAGATAGTAGATTGGCGGTTAGGATCAGATCAGCCATGATCTTATTGAATGGCGGAGCAGGCTCGAGGGGCCGATTGGCCTACTCCTGCTCCTATTTCTTATGTTCTTATGTAGCTGTGCTTTGACCACACAACATGCTACACTTGCAGCAGATACTCCAGATGATCATGGTGCACAAATTAAGTTTATAATGTTGATCCTATTGTTGAGTTTAAAGTAGCAGACTACGATAGTTGATCCCAGCATTTAAGTCTTGCCATACTGTAGCTGAAACTCCAAATGATCCTGTTCTGTGATTTCACAGTGAATGTCACAGAAGAATAAATTGGATAGCTGCTTATAACAGACTTAACACCTGTGCATCAATCAGCCGCAGTAGGTGTTCTGGATAGAAATTCCTGGCGTATCTTTATGTATATTCATCTATTTACTGCCCGTCTCAATCAGAAAAAATCTTCAGCAGTTAACACATCCTTCTTGATGTGTGTAATCTATATAAAATATTGCTGTTCCCCTTTGTTCTTGCCTTCACCATGACAGTGACTTGGACATCCTAAATTACCTTATAACATCAAACTAGTTGTTGCTTTACAGTTAGACTAGACCGATTTAGCATTGCAAGGGAGGCTGAGATAGCTCGACTCCCAGTAGCATTACCTGAACTTCTCTCATTCAGAATAGGAATGGTGATGTTTTATATACGGCACCTTGTGGCAGAGGGTGGAGTCATATTAACCAAGTCTTGGGGTTGTGTGTGAAAGAGATGCAGGTGGAGAGGACAAGAAGGAATTGAGTGGCTGTGATTGCCTAATACACAATGTAAAAATTAATTTTACAAAGCCACACGGAAGAATCCCTGCAGAACCCCAAGTTAGAAACCAGATCTTCAGACTCTCGATCTTCCACAGAAGGTTTGGTGAAACTTGCCAAATTGTAATAAATTCAACTCTATGGGGTTGAATTAAAGTAAGTTAATAATAGCTTCTTAACTTCTGGAACATGTTAAACATGTCTTTAAATGTGAGTATGGTTCTTTAGTAAGTGTGTTCAATGGCGTAGGTGGGTGCCAGAACACATCAGATCACTCAAGTGCAATTCCGCCGAAATATCCACTTCAAGTAAAACTCATTTCTGTCAAATTTGCGTTGGAAGTGGAGAAGCTTTTTTTACACTTTACATGTTCCAACAACCAGTTAATTGAAAGAAATGTTAGGATCTCAGCTCAGCATGGGCACGACGACAGTTGGCCTTGGCTTTTCTGGTGAAAATCAGCCTGGGTTGGTGTCTGGTCACAATTGAGCGAGCCCTGCTTAAAAGGTGGAGGTTATAGATATGGAGGCAAATTTAGATTGTGCCTAAAATGGGCAATTTTGCCAGATTTGTGTCCTGGAGTTAGTGAGCAGGTGTTTGGAAGTTCACATGCACAAGATTAACTAGAAGTGATGCAGATCTTAAAAACTGTACTTCTCTTCTAAAAGCTGGAGGGACTCTCTTCTAGTTGAGTAAAAGCACTGCTTGAGGCTTAGAGAGCCTTTCCAAAACTGATTTAAAAAAAAAAAGAACTGGGCTATTGTGCAGATCTACAGTCTGTACAGAACGGCAGTAAAGGGTCCTACTGATGTCAGCACAAAAAAGTGAATTTCCACAGAACAAATCAAGATTGGGCAGCTTGCGGAATGACCGAATCAAGAAGAATTTTTTTAGGTCCACAGAAATTGCATTCTTTTCCTTTTAATTATCAGTGTCTTCTTGTCCACTTTACCCTCTTCCAATGAAATCCAAAAAACGGTCAATCTTTTCAGGTTTGTGCTGCAACATTTAAGTGGTGTAACCTGACCCTTTTAGTCAGGAAATGGTAATGTGGGTAAGGAGTGGCATTCCTGCTGTATAGTTCTAACCACACTATTCTCCCTGTGTGTGGTTTGCTAAACCATTATCTAATTTTAGTTAAATAATTACATTTTATAGTACATGGAAGAGTTGCCAAATAAGTAGTGTTTATTAGCGTTATTGTTTGACTACTGTACTCTGTCCCAGTGTTAAATCAGCTATTCTATATCGGAGGCAAAAAGGGACCATGTCACATTAGAAATATGCTTGCGGAGCACTTGTCAACTGGTGATGAGACTTCACCATCTAAAACATTAAATTTTTCCAATGTCGGAGAAAAAAAATTGGTCTGAAGACGATGAAAACCACTGCAATGTCGCAGCTTATCTTTTGCAATATTCCAGGTGTTGATGCTCTCCACATTGTTTACTCCTGTCTTTGAGAAGTTTTATTAGTGATGATTGTGTGGCTATCAAGGTTTCATCCAGGTCCCTACCCAATTGCAGGAAATGCTGTGGAAACCGGACAAGTACAAGAGCCAATTTTTGTACATGTTATGCAAAATATAATGACCTTGTATAGTACATCTACTTTAGGCAGAGACCAGTTTCCAGTATTGCATGCAGTGCATTTCCCTCACCTAATCACATTATTCAAATTGGTGCTTGCATCTGTCTTTGATTTTGAGAACATTTTGTATTTGGGGAGGGCACCGTTCATCGATTGGCTAGTTTGTGTTTTCGGTATTCGTTTTTTGGGGGCGTGGGGCGGTAGGGGATAAATTCTTTGGAACACAGATTTTTGATCCAGGATTAGAATTTTCATGGGGAATAGTTGTTCCTGGAAAGTTACTGGAATAGCCTTTTTGCCTGTCATTTGTATCACAAGAACACAGTTATGATGTTTGTGTACATTGGAAGTGTTGTTAAGCTCTTGTTTCTCTCCCTGCACCAAGTGCAATGATTTTCCCACTTTTCTTATTCTTGGAGCTGAATCTGTGGTGATTGATTGTGCCACTGGATAATTTCAAACCATGGGCCTGCTAACCTGAACTTAGTTTTTAAATTATATTAGATATTGCACTTCAGATGTGTGGTCGTCTCATGCAAGTATTTTTTTCCTGGCAGTCACCACATTTCACTGTGGTGAAGAATGGAATTCTTTGGACTTAACTTATGGTAGAAGAATGATACTGAGTAGAGCTGTATTGTGAGTCAGTGGGAGCAAAACACTGTCTTGCACTACTCTGCCAACAGAGTCCAGGCCAAAAAATAAAAGCAGACCTTGTGACTGCCCTTGCCACATTTGCACTGGAGATGCAGCACTTTGGTTTAAATAGCTTTAGGTGTTAGTTGACATAACTTTAAGTTCATGTTTGTTCATGAATCAGACTGAACGTGATGTTTTCTACATTACAACAGTGACTCCACTTTAAAAGTACTTCATTGGCTGTAAAGCGCTTTGAGACGTCCGGTGGTCATGAAAGGCGCTATATAAATGCAAGTCTGTCTTTATTTCAAGGTGCTTTTACATTATGTGTATGCTACCTCCGCAAGCTGCACCCCATAGTGTAAACAAGCCCAGGTCCCTTATCCTGTTGACATCATAGACTCACAATTTCTTGGGCCTATCACTCTGCCACTGAGATAAGAGAGCTCATTTTAGGAATGTAGCTGCAACAATTCCATCTCGGCATTTACTGCCGCGGGTTCCATTTCAAAGAAAAATCAAGACTTGCATTCATATAGCGCCTTTCATGACCACCGGACGTCCTAAAGTGCTTTACAGCCAATGAAGTACTTTTTGAAGTGTAGTCACTGTTGTAGAAAACTCAGCAGCCAATTTGCACACAGCAAGCTCCCACAAACAGCAATGTGATAATTAACATCACTAAAACTGATTATCTGGTCATTGAGGGATAAATATTGGCCAGGACAATAATTGAGCGATAAAAGCAGGGCCCGGTGTGTGTATATGGAGGCCAGCTATTTATTATGAATGTAAAAGTGAGAACACAGGCATGATGCCAGTCTCCTGAAAATGGATGAATAGATTGACTCGTGTTATGAATTCAAATCTGACACACATCTACTCTGCTTCAGTGGTATCAGGCCATAAGCAGATCTCCCATCCCCTGCAGTCTTCTGCATTTACCTTCACACTATCTGGGTAAACGACAGCGAGATCCAAGGATCAAACTAAGACTTTGTCTATATGTTCAGAATATTTTACGGCAAGTAGCAGTGAACCATTTTCTAGTCATACACCAAAGTATGGAGTCATTGTAGATTGAAGTGCTGAAACATGAGGCCAGGGAGAAGGGGAGAGGCAATATTAATTTTATCCGCTATACTGTTTTAATTTACTTTCTACCTGTTGTGTTTTCAAACAGGGAAAAGTTCACCTGGAAGTTAAACTTAATGAACTTATAACAGAGACAGGATCGGTTTGTCAGCAATTGGTAGTACGGTGAGTACAGATCTGAGAGAACAATAGTTATTATTTATATTGACTGGACCATAAAGATCATGTATGGAAGCAGACCATTTGATCCATTTAAGCTTGCTACTTCCAAGACAAAGCGCAATTTTCATTCTTATTGACTTTCCATAATTATTCTAGACTTTTAAGAAAGGGAAAGTTGAAACTCTTGAATTTCTCTTTCACCTTTTAAATTTTAGAATATAAATTTTAGAATAACTGGTGCATTCTACAGATGACGGTACCCTGGATTCACTGTGTTCTATAGTTTTTGAGCATTGCTAATCTTTGATTTCCTTTTAGAAATATAAAATCAATTGATAAAATGATTTGACCACTGAGGGATCTACTAGTGTGGCATTTTTTGTACCAACGCTGTATCATATTTTTGCTGGGAGGTTACAGTGGATGGGGTGTGTTCTGTGGCTGACTGAAAATCTGATGCTGGTGAAGTGTGACAGGAAATGTAAACTGGACGAAGAGTTGCAAAGATTGTTCTTTCTTTAAAGAGGGAAAGGAAATGTAAGTAAAAAACAAACTGTTGTGGTTTAGGGGATCTTTGCATTTTCTGTCGACTGCTTGGTTAGAAAGCTTTTCTATTTGAACTTACTGGTGTGTCTAATACTATACCGTATGGAATCTTTAAATCGTGAGTTTCATCATTAGTCAAACTATTGCACAGAACTAGATCTATTTCTACGGATTTTAATATATTTTTGCCAGTGACTTCATCAATGGAACTGGCTGAAAATGGTCAAGGAGCATGACAGTGAGTTGATTTGGTGGATAGTCTGAACCGAGAGAGCTTCATTGATCCTGCCGTTTTCAGCTGGGTATATTATTTCAGTTCTGTTTATACAGTCAGACACAAGATCCTCCCACCTGGCTTGACCAATAGCAGCACTCCATTGAAGCAGAGCTATTTAACTAAAACAAATAAAAAGCAAGAGAGAATATCAATCCACATTTCTTTATAATTTATTTTTAGAAAGGTCCTCAAGCCTAGATGATTTCTTTCCAAATTTTCTGTCCTTTTTTCCTCCCTTCCTTCTCTCTTGGCTCTTGATGTCTGCTGAGTTGCAGTTCCACAGATTCTGGGTGCCCTCCAGTACCTTACCCAGAGGCATTCTTCATGTCTGCGTCTGGACAGTGCAGCAAACAAGCCATTTATTCTAACCAATCACAGACCAGCCTGATTCTGTCCTCTTCCCTCTGATGTCCACACGTGTACTTGCTCTTGAAAGGTTCAGTAGAACCATCTAACTTGGACCTGCTCGGTCTGATCCACTGCAGTCTTTCAATGAGCAGTTTCAAAGGGAGGTGTTTTTAAACATTTATTTGTCATTCTTGCAGCACTTGACTTTGACAGTTGCAAGTTGATATAACTTGAGTCAACTGGCAAAGATCCATCTTTGTTTAACACCTTTATTCAGCCAAATTCAAACTGGGCATTTCAATTTTCAAAACCACTTCATCGCACTAATCTTAAAAAAAAAAAAAAAAAATCTGCTGTTGTTTGAGCTGCCAATGCTACAGTTAGTTGGAGGCAATCTCAATTGCATGCATATGACCTCATATGTTAACCAACTGAGACTGCTAAATGGATGCATGATGTTGTACTCTAAATTACAAAGCATGGAGGTTTCATAATGAACAAGATTTGACTCTTATAGCTGCTAATTGGACCTTAATAACATCGATAAATCTCTGGTGGAGACCCGAGAGGCTGACGTGTATATACCTTGTATCTGGACATGGAATGAAGCACGAGTGTTGTTACAAGACTAGGGGATTTGGTAATGTCACATACTTGAATAATTTATGAACTGCTCCGAACCCAAAGCCACTGTTGGACCGAACCGTCCCACTCACACTTTATGCAATCTACAGCCTTTGGTTTGTCATTATGACTACAGCCCTAGGAAGGCTGCTGCTTTAGTTTGTTTAGTGTGATTAATGGGTAATAGGAAGGGAATTTTTGTGGTACTTTGAAAGTACTGAGATTATTTGCAGTCAAATTTCCAGAACTTTCCATATATTCTTTATATGACCAGATCCTTTGTGGCTTTGTTCAGTGAGTTAAGCAGATAAATGATTTTGTAACACTAATAGTCGTATGCTGTGTAACACACATCGTGCTATCAGGACTGCTGATGTATAGTAACTGATGCAGTCAGTTTCTGTTCTGTGAAATCAGCGAAGTGTGATGGGAGAAAGTGTTGCAGGAAGTAAATGCAACACTTGTATTAAGTGTGCGTGTCCTGTAAGACTTTTAATATAAATGCCTAGGGAAGCAAAATACAGTGAGGGTCTTAAAGAGCGAGTGGGAGGCGGAGGAGTTTAGGGAGGGAATTCCAGAGCATGGTGCCTAGACCATTGGTGGGGTGAAGGAAAGGGGATTGCAGAAGAGTCTAGAGTCAATGGAATGGAGAGTTTGGGGGAGGTGGTTGTAGGGCTTGAAAAGATTCGAGATTGGGAGGGGCGAGGCTATGAAGGGATTTGAATACAAGGCTGAGTTTTTAATTTGAGAACTGGGAGCCTACGTAGGGCAGCAAGGGTGGGACTGATTGAGCGGGACGTGGTGAGGGCTAAAATATGGGCAGCAGAGATTTGGATGAGCTGAAGTTTAGAGGGTGGAGGATGGGAGGCTGTCCAGCAAAGCATTGAAATAGTCAAGTCTGGAGATGTTAAAAGACATTGATGATGGGTTTCAATGGAAGACGGCCTGAAGTAGTGGTTGAGGTGAGAATTGTTAGAGGTGAAAGCAGGTGGTCTTCGTGATGGAGAGGATATGGGGTCAGAAGCTCTTGGTCAGTTAGGATCCTGAATTTGCAAGCCGTCTGGTTCAATCTGAGACAGTGGCTGGGGAGGAGAATGGAATCAATGGCATGGATCGAGTTTGTGGCAGGGTCCCAAGATTACTGCGATAGCAAAATACTGCGGATGCTGGAAATCTGAAATAACAACAGAAAACGCTGGAAAAACTCAGCAGGCCAGGCAGCATCCGTGGAGAGAGAAAGAGAGTTAACGTTTCAGGTCGATGACCTTTCGTCAGAACTGGGAAGAGCCGGAAATCAAATAGATTTAAGGCCAGAGTAAAGCTGGGAAAAGGGGGAGGGGATAAAAGAACAAAGGGGGAGATGAAGAGACATTAAGAGATATGAAAGGCTAGAGGTGGTGTTAATGTGACAGATTAAGGCTGAAAGAAGTGTGAAATCCACTGGCAGAATGAAGGACAGCTGCCAGCTTCTAGGAGGAAAAAAAAGGTGGGGGGGGGGGCAAATAAAAGGGTGGAAAAAATAAAATATAAATGTGATTGGAGCTGCGGTTATGATCTAAAATTGTTGAACTCGATATTGAGTCCAGAGGGCTGTAGCGTGCCTAAACGAAAGATGAGGTGCTGTTCCTCGAGCTTATGCTGCGCTTCCGTGGAACAGTGTAATAGGCTGAGTGGGAGTGAAGCGGTGAATTAAAGTGACAGGCCACCGGGAGCTCGGGGTCCCCCTTACGGACACAACGGAGGTGTTCCGCAAAGCGGTCACCCAATCTGCGTTTGGTCTCCCCAATGTAGAGGAGACCACATCGTGAGCAGCGAATACAGTATACTAAATTGCAGGAAGTACAAGTAAATCGCTGTTTCACCTGGAAGGGGTGTTTGGGGCCCTGGACAGTGGGAAGAGGGGAGGTGTAAGGGCATGTGTTGCATCTCCTGCGCGTGCACGGGAAGGTGCCGGGCGAAGGGGAAGGGGTGCTGGGGGTGGTAGAGGAGTGGACTCGGGTGTCGCGGAGGGAGCGGTCCCTGCGGAATGCTGAAAGGGGAGGTGAGGGGAAGATGTGTTTGGTGGTGGGATCACGCTGGAGGTGGCGGAAATGGCGGAGGATGATCCGTTGAATGTGGAGGCTGGTGGGGTGAAAGGTGAGGACAAGGGGAACCCTATCGTGGTTCCGGGAGGGAGGGGCAGGGGTGAGGGCAGAAGTGCGGGAGATAGAATGGACACGGTCGAGGGCCGTGTCGACCACGGTAGAGGGGAATCCTCGGTTGAGGAAAAAGGAAGACATGTCGGAAGCACTGGTATGGAAGGTGGCATCATCAGAGCAGATGCGGCGGAGGCGGAGAAACTGGGAGAATGGAATAGAGTCCTTACAGGAGGCGGGGTGGGAGGAAGTGTAGTCCAGGTAGCTGTGGGAGTCAGTGGTCAATAACCTATCCCCAGAGATGGAGACGGAGAAGTCGAGGAAGGGAAGGGAAGAGTCGGAGATGGACCATGTGAAGGTGAGGGAAGGGTGGAAATTGGAAGCATAGTGAATGAAATGTTCTAGTTCAGGGTGAGAGCAGGAGACGGCACCGATACAGTCATCAATGTACCGGAAAAAGAGGTGAGGGAGGGGACCTGAGTAGGACTGGAACAAAGAGTGTTCCACATATCCCACGAAAAGGCAGGCATAGCTAGGACCCATGCGGGTACCCATAGCAACACCTTTAATTTGGAGGAAATGGGTAGAGTCAAAGGAGAAGTTGTTCAATGTGAGAACAAGTTCAGCCAGGCGGAGGAGGGTGGTGGTGGATGGGGACTGGTTGGGCCTCTGTTCAAGGAAGAAGCGGAGCGCCCTCAGGCCATCCTGGTGGGGAATGGAGGTGTAGAGGGATTGTACGTCCATAGTGAAGAGGAGACGGTTGGGGCCGGGAAACTGGAAACTGTTAAAATGGCGGAGGGCATCGGAAGAGTCGCGGATGTAGGTGGGAAGAGACTGGACAAGGGGAGAAAAAATAGAGTCGAGATAGGAAGAGATAAGTTCCGTGGGGCAAGAACAGGCTGAAACGATGGGTCTACCGGGGCAGTCCTGTTTGTGGATCTTGGGAAGGAGGTAGAAGCGGGCTCTGCGCGGTTGGGGAACTATGAGGTTGGCGGTCGTGGGGGGGGAGATCTCCAGAGGAGATGAGGTCAGTGACGGTCTTTGACACGGTGGCTTGATGTTCGGTAGTGGGGTCATGGTCCAGGTGGAGGTAGGAGGAGGTGTCAGAGAGTTGGCGTTCAACTTCCGCTAGGTAGAGGTCGGTTCGCCAAACAACAACAGCGCCACCCTTGTCAGCAGGTTTAATGACAATGTCAGGGTTGGATCGGAGAGAATGGAGTGCTGCAAGTTCAGAGGGAGGTAGGTTGGAGTGAGTGAGGGGTGCAGAGAAATTGAGCTGGCCAATGTCACGGCGGCAGTTAGCAATGAAAAGATCTAGAGAGGGTAAGAGGCCAGAGGGAGGGGTCCAGGTGGAACGAGAATTCTGAAAGCTGGAGAAAGGGTCAGCTGTGCGGGGGGAAGACTCCTGGCCAGAGAAGTGGGCACGGAGACGGAGGCGGCGGAAAAAGAGCTCAGCATCGTGCCGAGCTCGAAATTCATTGAGATGGGGGCGTAAGGGGATGAAGCTCAGGCCTTTGCTGAGGACTGATCGTTCGGAGTCAGAGAGGGGAAGGTCAGAGGGGATAGTGAAAACGCGGCAGGGGGTGAGATTGGGAGAAGGGGGGTCAGAGGAAAGTGAAGGGGAAGAAGGTTCCGGAGGGGCGTTAGTGTCCAAGAGTTGTTGAAGCTTGCGATCCTTGACATCGGAAAGGAAGAAGAAAAGTTTTTTGTTGACGCGTCGGATGAGTCTAAGGATGAAATGGAACTGTGACCATTTCATCCTTAGACTCATCCGACGCTTCAACAAAAAACTTTTCTTCTTCCTTTCCTTCAATTCATACAGGCATAAGGCACTTGTGTGTCCCCCCACAAGCGCCAACATTTCTGCCACTTGTTTTCCGTTGGGATGTGTTGCAGTGATGTGGATAGGTCCTATTCTCTCCCTTTTGGCAGTCTTCTGCCTTTCCTTGGTGTAGTGCTTGACAACCCGATTGGGATTTGCAAATTGACATGGACAGGACGGCTTGTTTGGCTTTATAACTTAATTTTCCAGGTGTCAAAATCTGAATTCTTTACCCAGCTGTCTCTGGCATAGCTTAAGGGTTTATCGGCCTCTGATAATATGTTCATCTCAGCTGGCTATGTACTATCCAAATAAACTCTCAAACATTCTGATTTTAAAGCAACACAGGCTCTCATCCATGGTGAAATGTTTGTCTGCTAAGATTTACTTTTGTAAGTGATCAAAGTGGTGTATTTTTGATTAGTTGTTTTGTTGAATTGCACGAGTTCTGGAAGCACTTTGTTAATTGAAACCCGTGCATTAATTGGGAACTCAAAGGGTCATTGTGAACCTAAATATAGATGGATGTACCCGAGGGAATTTGATAAAAGGAGAACTCTTTTTTTTTTGTTTTTAAATAATTCAATTCAGTAGTTTACTCTCAAAACTTCCCTCTTAAATACTGTCTGCTGTATGCTGCTGTGTTGCGCAGAAATGCATCTTGTAACATTGTGTGCTCTAAACTGCCTGACATTCCCAATAATTCAACTTGGTCTCCCACCTCCCATTGTGCTGAAAAATTCTCTTGGACTGTTGGGCATTTTCCTGTAGCCAAAACAGTATTCCACAGCATACATCCACATAGGTAAATGATTTAATCAGCTTTATGGATGTCTCTCTAATGCATCAGATGTTGCTGTAATTATATACAGATCATTTATTTTGGCTTTGATTATGCATTGACTGGAAAATATAATGTACTTCACATCACTTTGCATCCATATTGTGAATAATAACCACATTCTGGTGTATTAACACAGTGACACTGTTGTTGGCTGTAGATATAGTCATGTATGAGTTGGCAGAACAAACCAGATTGATTAACAGATCTTTCCAAAACCTCTGGCTTAGCTTCATGATTCTATTTTTCAAAAGTTAGTAGGCATGAAATATTATTTCATTCTTTGGGTACATTATTGCTGCTTTCTGCTGTGTCAGATTGACTCAGTTGGTAGCACCCTTGCCTCTGAATCAGACAGTTGTGCACTCAAGTCCCGTCCAGGACTTGAGCCCATAATCTAGGCTGTTCCAGTACAGCAGAAATGTTGCTTAGTCAGAAGCACCACCTTCAATGCGATGTTAAACTGAAGACCCAACTGCCCGTTCTGGTGGTTGAGGTAGACATTAAAGATCCTGTGGCACTATTTGAAGAAGAGGAGCGAGTTCTCCCATTGCCCTGGACACTTCGCACAGGCCAAGATCTCACAAACAACAATGAGCTTTAGTGATGGTATTTGAGGAATATTTGGCTGTTGCATTTACTTACACTGATGACTGCACCTGAAAGTATTTCATTGGCTGCGATTTTGCCGACCGAGGCGAGGCCGGGGTCAGTGCCGTGGTCCCAGCCCGCTGCCTACTTCAGCCCGCACTCTCCAAGTGATTTTACGTTAATAGGGCTTGTTAAGCCTGCCCTGCGAGGTTCCCGGCCAATTAAAAGGAAGCGGGTCTGATGATGTCATTTGAGGATGCGTCATCAGCCGGTTTCCTTAAAGGGGCTATGTCTTGACAGTTGTGCTGTCAGTGTTTTACAGCATTGAGGTGCTGCAAACACTGACGAGCACTGCACAAAGGTGCACGACAGCACCCAGGCTCTCCCATGACTCCCTCCTATATGCTCATGGAGGGAGTCACAGCACGAAGGGAGATTCTCTTCCCTTCCCATGGGCGGAAGAGACCTCCCCAGGAGATCAACGCAGCCTGGTTGCACATTGCACAGGAGGGCACAAGCAGGGATGTCGTCAGGAGGACCAGGCTGCAGTGGCACAAACCTTTCAATGATCCCAGTAGATCACGAAACGTTACTTCCAACCCACACTCAACCTCATCCTGCTGTGCCACTCATCACATCCACATCACTCTGCCTTCGCTACCCTACTCCTGCATATCTTTACTCACACTTACTTACCTTGCACCTCCACCCATCCCTCTCTATCTACATTATCACTTCCCCATCTCACTAGCCACCCCTCTCACTCACCTTCATCCTACTGCAAGCATACGATCTAACAGCACAAGGGTAGGCACCTGGGCGGTTTAGCCAATGTTCATGTGAAGTTTCTGTTGATGTGCTGTCAAACATTGAAACCTTTATTTTCAGCACTTTGTGTTCTTGGACAGATTTGTGTGCACCTTTGGAAGTGACTTAGTGAGTTGTAGTGAATGGTGAGACATAAGGTTACCCCCGCCCACCCCCCTCCCCGCAATGGTGACGAGTGTGAAAGGAATGGCTTGGGCATTGTAGGGATTCTTTATGGTGTTGGTGTGGGGTGGTGCCAACCTGGTATATCATGTGGCATCCAGGGTGTACAGCATCAAGTGAAGTAAATCTGGCCATGGTGAGGCCATCCCTGGCCTCCCAGGCAGCAATGTGGTCGGGTGCTGATGCCCTGTGTAACATCAGTTGATTGCGGAGAAGGTTGGTGTAATTGTTGCTGCTGGTGTGCCCGGTGATGCTGGTGTTGGGACTGATCTCAGTGGGATTCTGAGGACCAAGGTGAGCTATTTTCAAGGGCAACGATGCTGATGGAATAGATGGCAGCTGAGGTTGAGATGATGGAAGCGATCTGTCAATGGTGGGAGAGGTTTTTCCAATGAGGTGGCACTGGATAGAGAGTTTGCTCCAAACACTTGCAAGCTGCAGAAAGCTCAATATGTCTTCCAAATGCAGTAAGCAACAGCTTTTGAGCTTTGAAAGTGAACAACTGCAACATGGGATCTTTTATACAACTTTGGCAGCTGTCAGGTCATGAGCTAATTCAATGCTGAATCCACTCGCTGCATGCTGAGCTGACGTGTTCCCCGAGCAGCGGGTAACCCGTGGGGGAGCAGATAAAATTGAAATGTAGGCTTAAAATAAGTAAATGGGTTGTTAACATCCAATGAAATGATGTGAATTGCCTCCCCCGCCGCTTGGTGTCGAGTCTGTTCAGTGGCGACACACACAACACCTGGGAAACTCGCGTGGAGGCAGGTTGACAGCAGGTTCCCTACCCGCTGTCAATTTTTGCTATTTTGACAGCTGACCCGCCCCCAAACCCGCCCTCTGAGTGGCGGCAAAATTCAGCCCCTTGTCTCTGAAATACTTGGATACATTTGCGAGAAATGTGATAAGGCACTGTATAAATACAGTGTATTCCTGGGAAGAATGACATTATCGTCACCTTGCGCTCTGCAGCTGTGCTGATAGCTAACTGGGCATGTGTTGTTTCTCCTTTTTAAATAAGATTAGACCACCGTGATCACTTTTCCCAGAATGTATTATAACAGTGGTATCAACACACTCCCTCCCTCCCATGCTTGACCAACTTGATCGAGTTCTTTGAAGTAACTGAGCGGGTTGATGAGGGTAGTGCGGTTGATGTTGTGTATATGGACTTTCAAAAGGCATTTGATAAAGTACCACATAATAGATTTGTTCCCAAAATTAAAGTTCATGGGATTCAAGGGACAAATGGATCCAAAATTGGCTAAAGGACAGAACGTAGTGGTACAATGTTCCCCCTAATTTATTTTTGGGTGCACGGTCTCTTTTAATGGGCTGCACGGCCCATTCAAAATTCTGCACATGCGCGAAATCTCCCATTTGAAAAGCCGGTCCCAGGGTGTGCGGGACCTCCAGAGCTTAATGGGAACATTGTAGTGGTGAATGGTTGTTTTTCAGACTGGAGGGAAGTACACAGTGGTGTTCCCCAGGAGTCAGTATTAGGACCACTGCTCTTTTTGATATATATTAATGACCTGGACTTGGGTATACAGGGCATAATTTCAAAGTTTGCAGATAATACAAAACTCGGAAATGTAGTAAACAAAGAGAAGGATAGTGACACATTTCAGGAGGGCATACAGACTGGTGAAATGGGTAGACACATGGCAGATGAAATTTAATGCAGAGATGTGTGAGGTGGTAGATTGTTGTAGGAAGAATGAGGAGAGGCAATATGAACTAAATGGTACAATTTTAAAGCGGGTGCAGGAACAGAGAGACCTGGGGGTGTATCTACACAAATCTTTGAAGGTGGCAGGACAAGTGAGAAAGCTGTCCTAATACAGGAAACTCTCTTTTAACCGGCACCCAAATAGCCGGAAATCTCTCTTAACCGGCAAAATTCTTGAGTAGGTAACCGGGGTTTTCCTTCATCTCTCCTTTAAAAATAACTTTAAAAAAAAAACCCCGAGGCGTTTGCCTTGTATCGGAGCATGTAGATTGGGAGGGGAATGTGCAGCCCGGGTAGGCAGTGGACACGACAGATGGTCAGCTGGCGGTTCCCGGGGAGACGGAGCTCCGAATGCAGGCGCATGTCAGTGTGTACGGGGCTCTCGTACGTTGGGAGATATAACTCTCCATTATCGGACTTTTTGATTAACCGGCACCACGCCGGTCCCGTCGGTGCCGGTTAATAGAGTTTCCTGTACAGGGTGGAGGAAGCAGATCCAATAGTAACATTCAAAAGGGAATTGGATAAATACTTGAAGGGAAAAAATTTACAGGGCTATGGGGGACGAGCATGGGAGTGCAATTAATTGGATAGCACTACCAAAGAGCCAGCACAGGCTCGTTGGGTGAATGGCTTCCTTCTGTGCTGTATCATTCTATATATACAAACATAGCAGGAAAGCTTTGCTGACGACTTTGGTTGAACCATGACACAAAAGGTGTATTGAATATTGTACAAGATTACACAGCTCCAGCAAGTGTTTTCTTTTTGTCATTCCAATGTTTTAAACCATAAAACAGAAAATGTGCCCAGATTAATGAGTTGATTAGCTGCCATTTTGAGAGAAAACTTTTTTTTCCTCTGTATGCATGTTTCATTCTATTCGGAACTGTAAAAGAGCAAAATTTCTGTAGAAAAAATTAGTGAATTGTGTTATACCTTTTTTTTTCTTGCTCTTTCTGCTAATTTTCTGGCCTCCCCTCCTGAATGTAATAACTCCTGGCTGGGATACAATTCTACAGGTATCCGGCATCCTCCAGTACCTTTCCCAAGTGGCCATTCTCCATGCATGAGCCGAGACAATAAGCGTTCAGGGGTTTGGAGGATCCACCAGTCAGTATTGGGCACTCTACCTGATTTTTACCCTCTCTAATGCAGGTACGGGAGGGAGGCCAGTTGGTAGTGCTCCTACTCCTACATGCGGTGAGATCGGCTAAATCCACTGCCGGGATTGAACCTGGGACCTTCCTGGCCTGTGTGGCTCAGCTGGTCTTTTTTTCAGAAAAGATCCTCAGTGTATTCTTAGTGTAGGTCAGTTTAATATCACTTGCCAATAAAAGTGTTCATCACAAACTACCAGAGCAATGTTCTGTTTGCAAAGTTCAACTGCAAATCTAATATTTAATTTTGTCCATTTTTTTTCAAATAAAGAAAAATTGTGCATTGCAGCTTTTTATGGGCGGTTAGATTTTTTTTTTTTTGGTGTTGCTAAATTTGCTTGCTGAAGTCCTGCTGCATTTCGTGAGAACTTCGCCAGTTGCTGTATTGAGGACAGATGACATTTGCTTACAGGAAGCCTCTTATCATTTGCTGAATGATGGCTATTATCTTGTGGCTGAAGCATTCAACTATGAAAATGAAATTATTTGTCAATCTTGTTAACTTTGCTTTGGCCACTTTTTAAAAAATGGGATCTGCCCCAGTGTCTAATAGGAATCCATTTGTGATATCACTTCAAATAGGCAGTATAATGAAATAGTATTTTTTTGATGCAAAGATTTAAATTCATATGAACCTAATAATCGTTTTTAGTGCAAATATGTTTTTGTGATTTCAGAAGGTGGATTTGCACTCCTTTTTAGAGCAATGCGGATTGAGTACAGTGTCATCATTGTGCAACTGCTTTTTAAGCTGTGGGTTACAGCCTCATTCATTAGTTTTCAGTTGATTTACAGCCTTGTAAACTCTAGCTCCATTCCATGCTTTACAGTTGTCAATCACCTGATCACCATGTCAACTGTCCTTGTGCTTTGTGACATCAGCTAAAAATGTTTCTCAAAGTTTCTTTCTTAGTGTAAGGTTTTTATTATTTTAAGTGCACTTTAACACCATTTGAACTTTGTGCATAACCCTGTTTAGAACACACACAACAGGCCTCCTGCTCCCAAACATTATCAAATGATTAGTATGATTGTGTGGGACATTAGTCAGTCAGAATCAGTTGTGATTCACCCCATGGTCAAAGAATGGCTACTTCAGTAAGGTACCACAGGGCTGTTGGCACCCATGGAACCATGCTGCAGCAAGCAGTGATGCCTTCCTAAGATGGTGGGGAAAAAATTGTGCGAAGTGTGGATGGGGGGGTGGGTGGGGGGGGTGAATTAATATAGGTGCCTCAGTGCTTCAGAATACCAACAACATTATAGAAGGCACCATTTGCATCTGTTCTCATTTTGTAATTTCTGAGCTTTCTGCCATTCATTGTCCCACCTAGTTTGGTACTATCTGCAAGTTTGTTTTGCGTTTCTGAATCCAAGCCATTGATCTAAATTAGTAACTGTAGGCATCATCTTCACCGTCTGATGCCATATTGCCAACTATTTACGAGGCCATTATTGTGCAGAAAATTCTAAGTTTACTCATAATTAATTTTATTATTTTTCATGGAATTGAAGTAAGAGCAATGAGTCTGAAGCTATCTATCTGTTTTGTTGCCCTTTTGGAATATGGACATCGTGTTCAGCCTGCTGCTACACTTCAGCTTATTCCTGTGGCCACTTTAACCACTACGAAATGCACTGCTTCATGCACTACCAGTTGCTCTCCTAAAATGATGCAGATATGCTCACAGACACTGGGATAAAGCGATACTCACCGTTGCGGACAGATGGGAGACAGTGAGATTGGCACTATAATAAGAGGAAAAATGCGATGCTATCAAATTTATGGTCATAAGTGAGGGTGGTGCTACATTGTAGTATTTAAAAAGCTGAAAAATCATGGCTTAACAAATTTGGTTTATGTTTTGACAAATCAAATCATGGGTAGATTTTGTTCATTCATTGTAACTTGGCCCATTTTTATTAAAATGTTATTTAAAGATGTGATTTTTTTTGTTAGTTTTCATTCAAGTAATGTTTGTGGTTGTTAAGGGATATGATGCAGTGCGTTGCTTCTGCACAGCAGGAAATTGTGCCCTATTTCTGACCACAGTGGTTTTCGTTTCACATCACAATGCAGTATGAACAAACGTAGATGGGAGCAAGAAGTGGGCTTCGTTGGTATTTTTCTCTCTCAATAACCCTATGTTACGTATGCAAAATATTTTTTTTAGGATCCTTGAGAATGAAGCAGAAACTATTAAGTTGTTTACAAATTTCATTGACAGAATCAACCGGAGCTGGTTACCGCAGTAACGCATGCAATACTGTAATATCCTTCCGATCTAACCTTATGATCTGTTTCCTTTCTGAAATAAAGTTGCATCAGTGCATAGGGTTATGGTAGCATAGTGGTTATGTTACTGGACTAGTAACGCAGAGGCCTGGGATGTGGGAGACATGAGTTAAAATCCCACCATGACAGCTGGGGAATTTAAATTCAGTTAAATAAATCTGGAATAAAAAGCTAGTATCATTAATGGTGACCATAAAACTACTGTCGTAAAAAACAATCTGGTTCACTAATGTCCTTTAGGGAAGGAAATCTGCTGTCCTTACCTGGTCTGGCCTGTACGTAACCCAGCAGCAGCATTCCACCACAATCTGTAACCTCCATGGCCCGGCATTACCATTACCATCAAGCCAGAGGAGTGCAGAAGAGCATGCCAGGTGCAGCACCAGGCGTACCTAAAAATGAGGTGCCAGCCTGGGGAAGCTATGTGACAGGACTATATGCATGCTAAACAGAGAAAGCAGCGTGCTATAGACAGATCTAAGTGATCTCACAATGGATCAGATCAAAGCTCTGCAGTCCTGCCACATCCAGTCATGAATGGTGGTGGACAATTAAACAACTAACGGGAAGAGGGGGGTTCATGAACAATGATGGAGGGGCCTAGCACATGAGTGCAAAAGACGAGGCTAAAGCGTTTGCAACTATCTTGGATGATCCATCTCTGCCTCCTCCTGACGTCCCCACCATCACAGAAGCCAGTCTTCAGCCAATTCAATTCACGCCACGTGATAATCAAGAAACGGCTGAGCGCACTGGATACAGCAAAGGCTATGGGCCCCCAACAACATCCCGGTAGTGCCGAAGATGTGCTCCAGAACTAGCCGTGCCTCTAGCCAAGCTGTTTTCAGTATAGCTACAGCACTACCATCTACCTGACAATGTGTAAAATTACCCTGCTATGTCCTGTCCACAAAAAGCAGGACAAATCCAATCTGGCCAATTACCACCCCATCAGCCTACTCTCAATCATCAGCAAATTGATGGAAGGGGTTGTTGACAGTGCTATCAAGCGGCACTTAGTCAACAATAATGTGCTCATCGATGCTCAGTTTGCATTCTGCCAGGACCACTCTGCTCCAGACCTCATTACAGCCTTGATCCAAACACGGACAAAAGTGCTGAATTCCAGAGGTGAGGTGAAAGTGATTGCCCTTGCCACACTCTGTCAAATGCTGCCTTGATGTCATCAAGAAGCCCTAGTAAAATTGCAGTCAATGGGAATTGGGAAAACTCTCCACTGGCTGGAGTCATACCTAGCACAAAGGAAGGTGGTTGTTGGAGGCCAATCATCACCGCCCCAGGCCATGGCTGCAGGAGTTCCTCAGGGCAGTGTGCTAGGCCCAACCATCTTCAGCTGCTTCATCAATGACCTTCCCTCCATCATAAGGTCAGAAGTGGGGATGTTCGCTGATGACTGCACAGTGTTCAGTTCCATTCGCAAATCCTCAGATAATGAAGCATTCCATGCCTGCATGCAACAAGACCTGGACAACATTCAGGCTTGGGCTGATAAGTGGCAAGTAACATTTGCACCACACAAGTGCCAGACAATGACCTTCAACAAGGGAGAGAGTCTAACCAACTCCCCATGACATTCAAGGGCATTGCCATTGTCTAATCCCCCACCGTCAAAGTCCTGGGGGTCACCATTGACCAAAAACTTAACTGGACCAGTCACACACATACTGTGGCAACAAGAGCAGGTCAGAGGCTGGGTGTTCTGTGTCGAGTGACTCGCCTCTTGACTCCCCAAAACCTTTCCACCATCGACGAGGCACAAGTCAGGAGTGTGATGGAATACTCCCCACTTGCCTGGATATGAGTAGCACCAACAACTCAAGAAGCTCGACACCATCCAGGACAAAGCAGACCACTTGATTGGCACCCCATCCACCACCTTAAGCATTCACTCCCTCCACCACCGGCGTGCAGTGTGTACCATCTACAAGATGCACTGCAGCAACTCGCCAAGGCTTCTTCGACAGCACCTCCCAATCCCACGACATCTACCACCTAGAAGGACAAGGGCAGCCAGCGCATGGGAACACCACCCCCTCTGACTTGGAAGTATATCGCCGATCCTTCATCGTCGCTGGGTCAAAATCTTGGAACTCCCTCCCTAACAGCACTGTGGGAGTACCTTCACCACACAGACTGCAGTGGTTCAAGAATGCAGCTTATCACCACCTTCTCTTAGGCAATTAGGGATGGGCAATAAATGCTGGCCTTGCCAGTGACGCCCGCATCCTGTGAATAAATTAAAAAAAAATAATCGTACATTTATCTGCATTAACTGTCATCTGCCAGACCTGGGCCTATTTTCCCCATCTCATCTAGCTCCAATTGTAGGTTTTTTTTTTTTCATTCAAGCTTCTAACACTCGAGCAAATCTTTGTCAGCCGTGAACTTGTGGACAGTTATTTTAACTGAGATTTCACATTTAAAGCTGCCGATGAGTTGGTACCATACAGTGCCATGGGGTGCTGAACATTGTTTTGCGTTTTGATACTGAGCTGTGGAGTAGAGGCTACACAGTTCCCACAAGTAGGAAGGGAAGGTTGATGGAAGAGTTACGCTAGACTGTTCTTGCTCATCATCTCCATGACATTCAAGAAGGCCTAGCAAGTTATTAGGCCACCGACTTGCCAAAAGAGAGAAGAATGGAAATAGCTGTCTAAAAAAACTGCCATGTCCCACAGTGGTTCATTTTCAGTAATATTTCAGTAGCTACTCAATCTTTGGTATTTGCGTAGCAAAGATGATGCCTGCTTCAATTATGTTTCATCTTTCACCAGTTGTTTTCTTTTCCCCTCTTGAAGACATCCTTGCTGAGTCCAATTCCATTGACACCAGGTGCCCTCTGCTGCCATGCCCATGTGAGCCTTGAATGCCAGCAGGCTAATTTTTTCAGTTGCATCTTAAATATCCAACTTCTAAGACGTGGCATTGCTTATTCTATCAATGGCACTAATAACATTCAGACTTGAAATAGATTATAGTGAGCGATAAGTTCCAAAAAGTCTACGGAAATTGTTTACTGTTTTCAACTGGATTGATGTGACTAAATGTTGTGCAGGAACATGGGAACAGGAGTAAGCAATTCAGTCCCTGGAACCTGTTCTACCATTCAACTATATCTCAACTCCATTTACCCGCTTTGGTTCCATATCTCTTAATAGCCACACCTAACTTATCTACCTAGCCTTGGTGTCAGCTGTGGCTCAATTGGTAGCACCCTCGCCACTGCGTCAGAAGGTTGTGGGTTCAAGTCCCACTCAAGACTTGAGCACAAAAATCTAGGCTGACAATCCAGTGCAGTACTGAGGGAGTGCTGCACTGTTGGAGGTGCTGTCATTCGGATGAGACGTTAAACCAAGGCCCTGTCTGCCCCCTCAAGTGGATGTAAAAGAACCTATGGCACTATTTCGAAGAAGAGTAGAGGCGTTCTCCCCAGTGTCCTGGCCAATATTCATCTGTCAATTAACTTCACTAAAAACAGATTATCTGCTCATTATCAAATTGCTGTTTGTGGGAGCTTGCTGTATGCAAATTGGCTGCCGCGTTTCCTACATTTCAAAAGTACTTCATTGGCTGTAAAGCGCTTAGGACAACATGAGGTCGTGAAAGGTGCTATATAAATGCAAGTCTTTCTTTCCTTCTTTCTCCCTTTTCTCCTCTCTCTCTCTCTCTCTCTCTCTCTCTCTCTCTCTCTCTCTCTCTCTCTCTCTCTCTCTCTCTTTCTTTAACAAAAATCTATCCGTCTCAGTTTTGAACTTTTCAACTGGCCCAGCCTCAACAGCTTTTTGGGGTAGAGAGTTCCAGATTTCCACTACCCTTTGTGTGAATAAGTGCTTCCTGATATCATCCCTGAATGGCCTAGCTTTAATTTTAAGGTTATGCATCCTTGTTTTGGACATCCCCGCCAGACTAAATAATTTCTCTATCTACCATATCAACTCCTTTAATCATAACACTTCTATTAGATCACCCCTTAATCTTCTATACTCTAGAGAATACAAGTGTAGTCTGTGCAACCTGTCCTCATAATTTAACCCTTTTAGCCCTGGTATCATTCTGATGAATTTGCACTGCACCCCCTCCAAGGCCAATATATCTTTCTAGAGGTGCGGTGCCCAGAACTGAACGCAGCACTTCCGATGCGGTCTAACCAGAGCTTTATACAACGGTAGCATAACTTGCACCACTTTGTATTCCAGCCCCTTTGAGATAAAGGCTAACATTCCATTATCCTTTTAAATTACTTTTTCTACCTGTCCACTAGCTTTTAGTGATTTCTGTACATGGACCCCTAAATCACTCTGCTCCTCCACAGTTCCTAGCTTCTCGCCATTTAGAAAATACTCAGATCTATCTTGGGCCCAAAGTAGGTGACCTCACACTTCCCCACATAGATTAAGCAAAATTGTGGCAGATGGATTTCTATCAATGTCCCTTTGCAACTTTCTGCTCTCGTCTACATTACTTACTGTGGCACCTAACTTAGTGTCGTCAGAAAATTTGGATATATGGCTCTCTCTCTCTTTCTTCCAAGTCATTGATAAATATAATGGAAAGCTGAGGCTGCAGTACTGATCCCTGGGGGGGCACCAGTAGTCACATCCTACCAATTGGAGTACGTACCAATTATCCCTACGCTTTGTCTCCTACCTGCTAATTAATTCCCTACCCATGTCAGTAGGTTGCCTCCAATTCTTTGCGCTCGCTTCCATTTTTTTCTAATCCTCTCCTGTGCAGAACAGTGTTGTCCAATACGTTGGCTGTTAGCCACATATGGCCAGTTGGAAATGCAGAAGTGGCCAATTGCATTTCTGATTAGTAAATCTAAAAAATGAGTCATAGACACCATTGTTGGGCATTGATCTCGAACTCATTTGCATGCCATATGCCTGTGTACTTTAACCTTTTGTGTGTTCGTTGGTAAAACGCAATGCAGAGTGTGTGTGTGTTCTTTGATAGTGCAAGTGCTTTACTTCCTTGGTTACTGAATAGTGGTAAATGTTAAGTAAATATACACGTGAAGTACATTTATCTGTACTGTGCGTGCATGCAAGGCGTTTTCTAATAAAACTAGTGCATGTGGCTAAAATGGTGTTCCCGTCGCCACACCTGTGGCTCGTCCGCAGTATTTATTGGCCAACTCTGCTATAGAATTCTTGTTCCAAGCAATGAGGAACAGTTCAAGACACAGAGTTGGATCCAGTCAAGCAGGAGTAAAGGGCTAGGCTCATGCAAAATGTAACTTTAGGAGTAACTACGTCACCCCCCAGAGTCAATGGTTGTAGTAGACTGCCACCTAGTGCAGTAAATGTTGAAATGTTCAGGAAGAAAAATAAATTACTGATCGAACAGCGTAAAGGTTTATGGGATTAATGCAAATGCAGGAGGTAGATGGAAATGGTGCCCAGGTCATTTTCATGCCCCTGCGGGTGGACTGTAACAGCAGCACTGAGATCTGGAGCAAATCCCCTGCTCATCCTGTCATTTTGGAGTGGTTTTGGTTCAGTTGTGCAACAAAATGTAGAGAGAGGACCACAATAAATTGATGCCATACACTGAAGTAATAAATTGTGTTCATCTTGTAACTAAGAGTAAAGTAGGACATAAAGCTTTCTGCAGAATCTATGAATGGCCTTTGACAATTCAAATTTAATAAATTACTAAATATATATAAACAATTATATACCAGTGACTGGTTCCTGCCTTATGGGGTCTGTAAGTGAGCGTGTTGCATTTTCTAGCTCTGTCAAAGTATACTGATTGTGGTGTTTCATTTGTTTTCTTTTAATCTACTGAATGTGAAATATAGATTAACAGAAAGAACTTGCATTTCTATAGCGCTTTTCAAATTCCAGCTGCGTCCTGTTAAATTCAATAGGATGGGCTGGCAAAAAGTTGCAAATAATTAGATATATGCATAAAGGGGTGTCTGTGTATCAATATTGAGGGATTAAGACGTGGGAGCAGAATATAACGGATGCATCATTTTTGTGGCGGTGAGCTTGGATGTATTTGAGGATTTTCTTTTCCCTTCACCAACTGCTGTTGTTGAGCATTACTCGGCTCATAAATTGATGAGATTGCACTGTAGTATTTTTCATAACTTGTATGGTTTACCTTGCATTTAAGGAAAAAAAATAGCTTTGATAACACTGGTTTTTTCTTGACGAGGGTGGAGCAGGATAAGGTTTTGAGTGTGGTTCTAGCACTTGCAATGTAAGATAGCGATGAGACAAACAACATCTGCTGTGCACTATCAAAAATTGTGTAGTAATTTTTTTTAAACTGCGTCTTGCTGCCAGCCAACATTATTCAATCCAGCAAATTTACTTTAGGGTTGCTGTCGGCTGTGAGAGACTGAGTTTGGAGCTGACAAGCATTCGTACCGGGTCTCGCGTAATATGAAAGCAGTCTTGCTGAGCAATCACAGTGGCGAGGTTTCCTTTTTTATTTGTCAAGAAATGACTTATTAAAGAGTAAATGTGGAACTTTATTATTCTGCTTTAGCCTTCCTGCAGGTGAAATGAATAATCATTTTCAGCATCATAAAGCTTGTGTGACAGTTTGCCATGTGTGTTCCTTGTAAGCAACTGTAATATTTTAAGAAACTTAAAAAACCTGAAAGAGCAGCCGACTTTTTTTTAGTGGCCACCCGAGGTATATGTACCCGTGCTGTAAATTAAAAAAAAACACGGTTAATACTTTAGTTGTAACTTTAATTTTCTCCATTGTTTTGCCATGCACTAAGCTGGTTTGGCACGTGGTTTTTTTGGTCAAGAGGCTGAAGGCATAGTGAGAATCCTGCATCAATTCCAAAAAATTGTCAAACCCAGGCTTTTAGTTCTGTAAAGCAAAAGAGTCCGATTTCAAATAGTAAAGGACATGGTCTGCTGTCATCAGACTATTAGATGGTGTTTGAAAAGCCAAGCTGTAACACAATACCGAAGACCTAGATTTTGTACCTTTTTTTTCAAGGCAATGCACCATTACTGATGGTTTAATTTCCTGTGGGTTGTACTTATCGGAAGCAACTGCAACATCAGCCTTCCTGACCTTAGATGAGCTGGGGCTTTAAGGTTGTGGTATAGTATCTGAGGCCTTTTGAGCTAAGATAATACATCAGAATTGTTGAAAATTATTTAACCTCCCTCTTTCCCCATAGCTTCATTGTTTGTCTTCCCCAGTGTGACTTTAGTTAGTTTAGGTTTGCAGAAATAAGATGAAAAAGCACATCAACATTGAGTTTCAAATTATGAAAGGTCCTTAGCAGGCCCAAACATAAGTTCTGCTCAAGAAGTTGAATGTGCGCTGCTTTTTGCAGATTTTCCAAGCAATCTAGAGTTATTTCTAGATGCAGAGAATTGCACAAACATGAGTACTGTTCCAGTTGATGCAACGTAAAGCATTCAAGATGAGTTAGTAGGCAGCAAATATATTTAGCTCATAGCAAAGTGGTACCAAGTTAAGTACAAGAAAGAAACTTTTGAAAGGTTATTTGATATGATATGAACATGGAGAGAGTGAGTCAGTGGATACAGAAGAGATACAGTAAGTCTTTAAGTGTCAGATGCAGCAATAATACAAAAAAGTTACAAACACTTGATATAAAGAGACTGGATTGAATTTCTTGATGGTGGTTTCCAGCGGCAGAACTTGAAAACTAATTGGTATTAAAAATTATTTACAGCACACAGGCCATTTGGCCCAACAGGTCTATGCTGGTGTTTATGCTCCACACGAGCCTCCTTCCACCCCTCCTCATCTAACCCCATCAACAAATCCTTCTATTCCTTTCTCCCTCAAGCGCTTATCTAGCTTCCCCTCAAATGCATCTATGTTACGCTAGTCGTCTCGACTACTCCCTGTGGTAGCAGGTTCCACATTCTAACCACTCTCTGGGTAAAGAAGTTTCTCCTGAAATCCCTATTGGATTTATTAGTGACTATCTTGTATATTTATGGCACGTCGTTCTGGTCTCGCCCGCAGGTGTAAAACATCATCTACGTCTATCTTATGAAATCCTTTCATAATCTTGAAGACCACCCCTCAGACTTCTCTTTTTTTTCTAGAGAAAAGAGCCCCAGCTATATGTGTTATAAGAAGTGTTAAGGCATTCGTAAACATTTTACTAGCCAAGAGATAGAAAAACATAATGTTCAGGGTGCAGACTAATAAAAATAGAATAAAAATCAGGCAAGGTTTTTCTATGTTAAAGGCGCTATATAAATGAAATTTGTTGTAGCTTTCAAAACTGCTGTCATCACCCAATGCCTCAAAAACCCTACCCTAGATTTCAAAGTCACAAATGACATTGCCTGTGGTGCCTGTCCCTCCTCGTCCTTTTTGACCCCTCTGCGCCTTTTGACATGGCCGACTATGCCATTCTCCTCCAACGCCTCTCCTCCATTGTCCAGCTGAGTGAGACTACCCTCGCTTGGTTATACCTATCCAATCATAGCCAGAAAATCTCTTGCAATGGCTTCTCTTCCTGCCCCTGCACCGTTACTTCTGGAGTCCCTCGGATCTCTCCATGGCCTCTTCCTATTCCTAATCTACATGCTGCCCCATTGCGATATCATCAGAGACATGACGTTGGGTTCCACATGCACGCTGATAATGTCCAGCTCTATCTCCCCACCACCTCTCGGCTCCTCCACTGTCTCTGTTGGCAGCCTGCTTATCTGACATTCAGTCCTAGATGAGCTACGATTTCCTCCAATTAAACATTGGGAAGACCAAAGCTATTGTCTTCGTCCCTCACCACTGATTCCATCCCCTCCCCAGCGACTGTCTCAGACTTACCCAGACTGTTCACAGGCTATTTGACCCCTAGTTGAGCCTCCAACCCCATGTGCTCTCCATCACCTATGTCCACCTCCGTAATATTGCCCATCTCCACCCCTGCTTCAGCCCATCTGTTACTGGAACCCTCATCCATGCCTTTTTCCAGACCTGACTACCACTGCTCTCCTAACAAGCGTACCATCCTCCAACCTCTATAAACTTGATCTCATCCAAAACTCTGCCCGTATCCTAACCTGTACCACGTCCCGCCCACTCATCACCCTTGTGCTGACCTGCTTTGGCTCTCAGTCCACCAACGCCCCAAATTTAAAATTCTCGGAGTTCAAATACCTCCATTGCATCGCTCCTCCCCATCTCCAGGAACTCTACATTCCTCCAATTCTGGCATCTTGCACATCCACTACTTTTGTCCCACCATTGGCTGCTGTGCCTTCACCCACCTAGGTGCTCTGGAATTCCCTGTCTAAACTTCGCTTCCCCTCCTTTAAGATCCTCTTTAATACCTATCTCTTTGACCAGGCTTTTGTCGCCTCCTAATATCTCCTTCGTTGGCTCGGTGTCTGATTACACTTCTGTGAAGTGCCTTGTGCAAGTTCTTGTTGAGTAAACTTAGAATTTAAGATGGATGAGTTGAGCATTGTTACTGATATCATTACAGACTATGCATCTAAGCAGATTGAAGCCAAGCGATGGAGCTAGTTGGGTACATAGTGTTTCATAGAGTGCCTCACTCGATGGTATAATAGCTATCAAAATGAACGAGTGACAGCAAAAAGAGAGATGATGCAGTTTGAGTAGAATAAAATAGATCAGGAACAACAGAGAAGTGAAAATCCAAATAATTTTTGAGAGATAATTGTAAGATGGCGGGGCAGCTGCTATAATCAGATTTAGCAGTTCACCTGAACTGAGCAGCAACTTGGAACTGGATGAACATTTGGGATATAGTGATGATTGTATACTGTAGTTAGTTTGAAATGGCAGTTAAGGCTAGAGCAATAACAAGCAATGCAGATGTGTGGGTCTTTTAGAAGAGCTAAGAGGAGCATTTGTATGAGAATTGAAGTACTATGGGCCTAAAAATAAGGAAGAAACTTTATTCTTACAGGACTTGGGCAGCTAAGTAAATCCCTGTGACCCAAAAGACAGTTGAAGATTGTATTGGAAATAGCAACAGGGTAGTAAAAAGGCAAGTGGGATCCAAAGAATTTTTAAAAACTATGTACGTATAATGTTGGCACGGTGTTAAAGGGGCAAATAGATCTTAATTTACATTCTAGAAGTCTCATTTAAAGAAGTGGGGCATAGTAAGGCTTTGCTTAATATTTTTTTCCCTGCAGCTTTATAGAGGCTGTGCCTGAACAATTGAAGGATGTCTAGTATAAACATGATTTTTCAAAAAAAAGTAAGGTTTATTGGGAACAGTTATATTCTAATGTCCATATATCAAAGAAAACCATCAGAGCGTTTATACCGAACATTAGTAGAGCTCAACTGAAGAGCTTTGAGAGGGTAGTTGATTTTTTTTTAGCTGCAGTAGGTCACCGCAATTCTATTGGAATTGTGTGAGAAACTAATTAAATATTCAGTATCCTCCAATGGATATTCAATGTAGGTATGACATACTTGAATTTCAAGAGATATTTGACCAGGCTCCACATCTGACACTAAAGAATTCGAGCTCTTGAGTTAATGACAAAGGTGGTGTTTAACAGACATTACTCTGCCTGGGAGCTGGGAGAGGAAGAGAAGAGATCTGGACAATTGCAGTGAGTGACTAAGGAATGACTGATTTTAACGTGGATGTAAATGTTAGGTAGTGTATGTTACTATATAAGAAATGAGCATGAAATGTGTGCGCAATGGATGCATGCCAAAGATAAAAAGTAAATCTTGTTTGTCTTAATTTTTGGCTCCACCAAAAGTATCCGGCCAATTGGGAGATAGGTTGGCAGAGTTGCGTTTACCAAAGAAAGAACGTAATTGGGTATTCAAACTGTGGTGGTGCAGGTTAGGGTAATGTGACTGCAAACATGCTATGACACTTAAACTGAGAGCACGGAACAGAAGAGACAAGTAAAATAAATAAATAAATCCCCAAGTCTGCAGTGAGACTGGTGGAGGGGGAATCTTCCTTTCTCCAGTTTCTTTAGTCGTGTGCCTCTGACATGCCCCCACTAACAGTCAGTCAGCTAGCTGCTTTATATTTAAAAAAAAAGCCTGAAGAACATCTGGTTGTTAAAAGATCAGATGATTAGAATAAGTAAATAAATATAGCTATCAGACATTTTTTATAATGCTTTTTGTTTGCTTTTTTCTTTAATTGCAGGATAATTGAATGCCAAGGACTTCCTCTTGTAAGTGGACAGAGTGGTGATCCCTATGCGTATGTCTCTCTGGTTGGTCCTTCTAGGTACAGTATTGATTCAAAATTGTATTCCCTAATTATAAGTCATATTGTGCTTATACATGGAGTAACACAACTGTATTTGCATGAGGACGGGTGGGAGAGCTTCAAAGGAAGAGCATCTATTATTAGGGACATGGTAACGGCACTTAGAAAATCATAATATGATTGGGCAGAGTCAACATGGATTTATGAAAGGGAAATAGTGTATGACAAATCTAATAGTTTTTTGAGGTTGTAACTAGCAAGATAGATGAGGGGGAACCAGTGGATGTAGTGTATTTGGATTTTCAAAAAGCATTCGATAAGGTGCCACACAAGAGGTTATTATTAGGGCTCACAGGATTGGAGATAATATATTAGCATGAATTGAGGATTGGCCAACAGACAGAAAACAGAGAGTAGGATAAACTGGTCATTTTCAGGTTGGCAGGCTGTAACTCGTGGGGTACCGCAAGGATCAGTGCTTGGGCCCAGTGTTCCCTATAAGGAACCCGCGCAGCCGGCTTGCTGGCATTTCAATGTAAAAACCGCGCATGCATGGTATATTGAATGGCCCGCGCAGCCCTTAAAGGGGCCACGCAGGGCCAAAAAAAATTACAGGGAACATAGCTTGGGCCTCAGATATTTACAATCTATATCAGTGACTTAGATGAGGGGACCGAGTGTAAGGTATCCAAGTTTGCTGACGATACAAAGCTAGGTGGAAAAGTAAGTTGTGAGGAGGACGCAAAGAGATATTTTGGCCAAAGCCTTTTCTTTGTTATCCTCTTCCACAGATGTTAGTCTGATAATCCAAGACGACATTGCTTCCAAATATTGCTTGAAGAGCGCGCGCGGTCTGTTCTATACTGTCTGAGGCCTTATGACTGTGTGAAATGTGACCTTGGAGGGAAAAGGTGGCATTGTTTGATAACTTTACGTATCAGTGAGGCTTCAGAATCTATCTCCTGCACAAAATGCAAGAAGAGCAAATACTTCAGGCACACATACAATGAAAAGTAGAACAGCATTCTTCTTGAAAAGCACCAATCTAGTTGTGTGTCAGCTCGGCTTACAAGGTTAAGGATAAGAAGTTGGGATTGTCTGATATCTGCACCGTCTAGCCCCCCGCTTTCTTCCTCCCCCACCCCAGGTCCAGGCCTCGCTCTGATGCTGGTGGTGTAGATTTGGCCCCATTGCCATCATCTATAGCGCATGTCCCCACTGCATGAGCAGTAGTTAGGCATTGATATCAGGCTAGTCTTCCTCTAAGCCTCATCTGGTACTTATCGAATGCCTCCATTCTTGTGTCTTGGCTGATTACCCAATAGTCAATGTAGCTCTGTCCAAAGCCTTGATACTTTGTAAGAGTACTGTGTGCAGTATTGGGCTGCACACTGTAGAAAAGATATTGAGATATTAAAGAGGACACAATGCAGATTCACCAGATGCTTCTTGGTATGAAGAAAGACTTGAAAAATTGTCGTCTTTGTTAGAATAATGAAATTACGAAGCAATATGCTAGTGTTTAAAACTATGAAAGGCCGGGTTGATCGAAGCGGGCTATTTCTAGTAGTTGAGGGGTCAAGAAGAGGGGCCATAGATACAAGATTAAATATAAAAGATTTAGGACTAAGGGCAGGAGAAAGACTTAAGAGGATGTGGAATTGACTTCCAGAATTAGTGGTTGAGGCAGAATCTAGTCAACATTCAAGATTTGATTGGATAGGTGGATGAAAGAAAAGGCGTTGAAGGGTTATGGGAGCAGGGTGGGTAAATGTGATCACAACTATTTCCTCGTGTGGAGAGTAAACACTGACAAGAATTGATTGGGCCAAGTATCCTGTTTCAGTGGTGTAATCAGGAATGTGATGGAATACTCTCCACTTGCCTGGATGAGTGCAGCTCCAACAACACTCAAGAAGCTCGACACCATCCAGGACAAAGCAGCCCGCTTGATTGGCACCTCATCCACCACCTTCAACATTCACTCCCTCCACTACCGACCGTGCAGCGTGGCTGCAGTGTGTACCATCTACAAGATGCACTGCAGCAACTCGCCAAGGCTTCTTCGGCAGCGCCTCCCAAACCCGCGACCTCTTCCACCTAGAAGGACAAGGGTAGCAGGCGCATGGGAACACCACCACCTCCAAGTTCCCCTCCAAGTCATACACCATCCTGACTTAGAAGTATATCGCCGATCCTTCATCGTCGCTGGGTCAAAATCCTGGAACTCCCTACCTAACAGCACTGTGGGAGTACCATCACCACACGGACTGCAGCGGTTCAAGAAGGCAGCTCACCACCACCGTCTCAAGGGCAACTAGGGATGGGCAATAAATGCTGGCATTGCCAGCGACGCCCTGATCCCATAAACGAATTTTTAAAAAAAATGTCTGTGTACCTGTCGTGGAATCAGGATGAAAAGGAACTCTACCTCCTTCTCCAATTTCACTAGCAGCTGACACTAGGTCTCATCAGGGCAGATCATTAAGTCTGGATCTCCCCACCCCTTGAAGTTAATTTTAGGTGGTATTCCTAATTATGAATTTGGTCTAAAATGTCTCAATTTTCTGTTGTGTGTCAGGTTGGATCAAAAAAAGACCAAAGTGAAGAAGAAAACCAGCAACCCACAGTTTGATGAAACGTTCTATTTTGAAGTAAGTAACTTGTGAAGGAGGCCTGAATACTTCTTCCTTCATTGGTGGAATTAACAGTTTTGTATGTATGCAACATCTGCTGAATAGAGAGAGAAAGGAAGCTGAATTTCATTGATTAATCTCAAACGTGGTTCATTGAAACATTCCAGGTAACGAGAAACAGCAGTTACACCAGGAAATCCCATTTTCAAGTGGAGGAGGAAAATATTGAAAAACTGGAAATCAGGTAAATTAAGAAACCATGAAGGTGTTGAAAAATGTCATTCGGCTGAGATGAAAATGGAATCTTGAATGATCAGGTCCATATCCGATGCTAATGACCCAGATTTTGCTGTCAAAATAACAGTGAAGCTAATGGCGCTTGCCATTATTTATGTGTAAATGATGCTGCAACTTCAGGTGAGGGGCAGATGCGCAGTTAACTGCGAATATCTAAAAGTTGCTGTCCGAGTTGTGCACCTCTGCTGTTAACTTCGCAAAAACAGCATTTTGCTGTTAACGACGTGATAAGTGTTAATAACTGTCAATCAACCTCTCTGGCACCGAAATAACCATTATAAGTGTAGAGTCTCATTTCTTCAGGTTGTGAATTGTTTAGATCTTAAAAATGTCAAATTAAAAAACTTACTTTTCCTTTCTGTCTCTTTTTTTTTCCTCCCTCTTAATCCCATCTTTCTTTACCTCTCTTTCTCTTTCTGTACTCGATTTGAAATTTAATTCGCCCCCTTTAATTCACCCTCCTTCTCGCTGTTTATTTCCCAATCCTTAAATCTCATTGGTTAAGGCGATACCCTGTTTGTTGCTCTGTTCCCTCAGGTCCCAGATGCCCTGTTTCCCTCACTGCACCGTTATCAATTCTCACTTTCAGCAACTTAGTGGGCAAAACAATTTTAAGTTGCAGGGGCGGCAGAAGCCGTTAGATGTCCTGCTACAGCAAAATCTGACCCAATGCTCGTTGTAACAGGGAGTGATGTGAGCCTGTTCAGTATTGATTGATTAGCAGTCCAACACTATTGATACAAGAAGATGGACTCTAATGTAATGACCAATTGGCCAAATCCAAACTTATGCTTTTATTATAATAATTCTTCAAAAAAAATTCTTCATCTAAGGATTCCATTCATTCACAATGAACATACGAAAGCTCTAATGCTTCAGCAATGCTCAGTTTGTTGTTGAGGTCTAAAGAGATCCAGGAAATCAAATACTGTGAATAAGTTTTGAGACTAGTTTGTTAGGGAAAGTTATCAATATTCCTCTTCTTTCTAACTGTCCTTTTCTGCTGTCGAATGGGGTCGGTCCGATGTCAGTGAGGTAAGATGGTTGAACAGTAAATATCTGCATGTTGTGTTACTGTGGTGCATTTTTTTAATATAATTTGGGTGCTGTGTTTTTAACTGCATGTAAAAAGTTGACATTTTAATTTTATTGCATTTATTGGTGAGTGGAATGTGATCTTTGGAACTCGTAACACATAACATTGACATAGTTTTAAGCAGGACTCACCAAATAGTCGTCATTGTGAACCCTGGCTGATTTTAATGGTGTGACCTGTTTTTATATAATATATATATTGTACATGTGTGACAGTCTCAAAGTTGACTATTATATATGCAAACATGGCATCCATTCTATGCTAGCAACATGTGATAAACAGCAACAAGATGAATGACCAGTTAGTGTGTTGTTTTGGGGACAATTGGTTGAGGGAAGAATGATGTCCAGGACACCAAAAGTAGTGCCCCAAATTTTGGCACATTTAACCAGGAATTAATCCAGAGAGCTTAATTTAATTTAACGCAATAGCATACAATGACTCTTTCTCCCCCGCCCCCTCCCTCCTCCCCCACACAATTATTTCTCAGTTTCTATTTTACGGTTGTCAAACATCCGCTCTTCTGGTCAACTATTTTTTTCATATAGAGCCGCACGGAAAATTAAGCGGCAATGGTTGTGGAAGATTTCATCTCTGGTAATACGCAATTTATGAAGCCCAGAAACATTAAACTTTTTTTTATGCAGTGAGGGACTAGAGTCGTGTGTAGGCCAGAACAGATAGGGGTGACTGGTTCCTTTCCCTGAAGAATATTAATGAACTAGTTGGGTTTTATAACCGTCCAGCAGCTTTTATGGTCACTTTCCGATACTAGATTTACCAGATTTATTGATTCAATTTCACAACTTGCCCTGGTGGAGTTTGAACTCTCAACCCCTGCATTGTTCGTCCAGTCCAATAACCACTACATTAGTGTGCCCCACTTGTGTGCTATAAATTACGTTTGAGACTAATTTGCATGTGGCTTTTGGATGTTGGCTGTAGGTGATTTAGAGGGGATTTGATGTTTTCTGCACCCTTTCAGCATGTTAGTACAGTGTGACAAACTCTCCGTCATCTTTATAGAATTCTAGACGGTGGGGTTGAATAGTAAAGCCATGATTTGTTCGCGGGTCTAGTCTGGTATTTCAAAATGTGAGCATGGAGCTCAATTTGTCACTGGAACTATAGGATTAAATTACACCCTTTTTACTCACTGCATACCATTCATTCTTTTTATTATTTGTATGTTGTGAATGAAAACCTTGATTTACGCTGATTGATCATGGTGATGCCAGCACTGCTGGGGAGGGAAAAAGAAAAAAACAAATGGGATTGTCACTAAATTTTGGCTCCTAGGGTGGCACCTATATATATTTTCAGTTGTGAACCCTCCTGCTCATTTGCCACACTGCAATGGTGAACCACAACACTGGCTTACTGCACTGCCCATCCTAGATCTGTTATTTCATCTAAGGAAACTCGTTTAAGGTGCTTCACAGTATCACATTGGAAAAGTGTGAAGTGAGTATTCTGTAATGATTAAACCATTGTGTACATCTTTTTCCACAAAGCCAGGCATAAAGGATTCTTTTAAGGTTGTGTTATCAGATGGTACCAAACGTATGCAATTAGACATTTCAGTTAAAATTGATTTGTTTTAGAGCTGAAATTGACAATCTATTCAGTACTGTTTGTGGTACTTCTGGGGTTTACCATGGAGCATTAGCACTTTCCTATAACAGAAAATACTTGAAATACTCAGCAGGCCAGTCTGCATCTGTAGAGAGAAAAGACAGGTTCATATTCTGAAGAATAGATTCTGCCCGAAACATTTACCTGTCTTTTTCATCTCTCTCTGACTGACCACCTTTGAATTTCTAGCATTTTCTGTTTGTTTGTAACCCTGTTACTGGGTGGTACACATTTTATGTGACGCAATTTGATTTGCCCTTCATTTTTTTTTATCATGCATCTTTTACTTCTCCCCATCACCATGGCCCAAAAAAAATTGAGAATTCCCAATACAGGAAATCATAGGTGAAAACCCACGTCGTCTCTCATCTACAGCAGCCCACATCAGTTTCCGACTTGTGCTTCCAGAGGGTGGGAACATAACATAAGAAATAGGAGCAGGAGTAGGCCATTCGGCCCTTCGAGCCTGCTCCGCCATTCAATGAGATCATGGCTGATCATCTGCCTCAATTCCATTCACCGGCCTTATCGCCATATCCCTTGATGTCCTTACTAGTAAGAAATCTCTCGACTTCTGTTTTGAATATACCCAATGACTGAGCCTCCACAGCCCTCTGGGGTAGAGAATTCCAAAGATTCACCACCCTCTGAAGAAATTTCTTCTCATCTCAGTCCTGAATGGCCTACCCTTTATCCTGAGGCTGTGACCCCTGGTTCTAGACTCCCCAGCCAAGGGAAACATTCTCCCAGCATCCACCCTATCAAGCCCTGTAATAATTTTGTATGCTTCAATGAGATCCCCTCTCATTCTTCTGAATTCAAGAGAATACAGGCATGGTTTACTCAATCTCTTCTCATACGACAGTCCCGCCATCCCAGAATCAATCTCGTGAACCTTCGTTGCACTCCCTCTATGGCAAGTATATCCTTCCTTAGTTAAGGAGGCCAAAATTGTACACAGTACTCCAGGTGTGGTCTCACCAAGGCCCTATATAATTGGAGTAAGACTTCTTTACTCCTGTACTCAAATCCTCCTGTAATGAAGGCCAGCATACCATTTGCCTTCCTAATGGCTTGTTGCACCTGCACATTCACTTTCAGTGACTCATGTACAAGGACACCCAGGTCCCTTTGAACATCTGCATTCCCCAATCTTTCACCATTTAGGAAATACTCTGCCTTTCTGTTTTTTCTACCAAAGTGGATAACTTCACATTTATCCACATTATAATCCATCTGCCATGTTCTCGCCCACTCACTGAGCCTGTCGAGATCCCCTTGAAGCCTCTTCACATCCTCTTCACATCCTCTTCGCAACTGACACTGCCACCTAGCTTTGTGTCATCAGCAAATTTGGGAATGTTACATTTAGTCCCCTCATCCAAATCATTGATGTAGATTGTGAATAGCTGGGGCCCAAGCACCGATCCTTGCGGTACCCCACTAGTCACAGCCTGCCATCCTGAAAAAGACCCGTTTATCCCTACTCTGTTTTCTGTCTGTTAACTAATTCTCAATCCATGCTAGTACAGTATATTACCCCCAATTCCATGTGCCCTAATTTTGTTCACCAACCTCTTGTGCGACCTTGTCGAAGGCCTTCTGAAAATCCAAATACACCACATCTACCGGTTCCCCTTTGTCTACTCCACTAGTTACATCCTCAAAGAACTCCAATAGGTTTGTCAAACAGGACTTCCCTTTCATAAAGCCATGTTGACTCTGCCCAATCTTACTATTAGTTTCTAAGTGCCCAGTTATGCATCCTTTATAATAGATTCCAGCATTTTCCCAACTACTGATGTGAGGCTAACAGGTCTGTAGTTCCCCGTTTTCTCTCTCCCTCCTTTCTTAAATAGCGGGGTTACATTTGCTATCCTCCAATCTGCAGGAACCATTCCAGAATCTATAGAATTTTGGAAGATGACAACCAATGCGTCCACTATCCCAATGGCCACCTCTTTCAAAACCCTAGGATGTAGGTCAACTGGTCCTTGAGATTTATCAACTTTTAGTCCCATTAATTTTGCTAGGGAAGCAGGGTCATTGGGGGTTTGGGGGGAGTGTTTTAGCTAATCCATTCAGGAGCTAGGTTTTCAGGAAGTGGTGCATTTTTAAATAGTTTGTCTTTTTTTTCCCCCTGCATTTTTCAAACTGAGCTGCATTTATTTGAGTTACTTGTTTTTTGCATTCTGCTCTGCTGCATTTGTTGGCAAAAAATCAGTTTGCAGCTGCCGGTGACTCTTTTTAACTACTTGGTAAAAGAGGAAGCTTTGGGTTTTCCACCTCTTTGGGTTGTTAATTCCAGAGTACATTGGTATTTTTAACCTCTTTACAAAATGTGGAATGGAATCTGCATTTATTCTACTATTCACAAGCATGCAACCATGTAAAGGCAAAGGATTGTGAAGGTGGCTCTTGAATTTTTGCCTCAGACCACAGGAAGTGTTGAATCTTTTTTGACTGCACTGAAGTAGAAACACTTTTGTTGTCAGGATAATTATTGAGAAGTCGTACAACACCAGGTTATAGTCCAACAGTTTTATTTGAAATCACAAGCTTTCGGAGCTGCTGCTCCTTCGTCAGGTGAAGTGACTTCACCTGACGAAGGAGCAGCGCTCCGAAAGCTTGTGATTTCAAATAAAACTGTTGGACTATAACCTGGTGTTGTACGACTTCTCACTTTTGTCCACCCCAGTCCAACACCGGCATCTCCGCATCAAGGATAATTATTGACTGGGCTCTTGCTAATTTAAATGATAAAGGAAACTAATTACACTGGAAAATCTGTCTTCCATAACCAATGCATGATGTATTGTGTTGGTTTAGCACCTCTGTGCTCTCTTTAAAAACTGCAGTTAATTAGATTAACTCCCCCACCCCCCCCCCCCCCCTTCTCCAGAATACAGCAGGTACTTTTGTACTGAAAGGGGAGAAGTTAGTGACACTCTGGCTTGCCTCCATCAGCTGCATTCTCTAAAAGATTCTGGGAATCAACAGCATTACAGATTGATGGTAGTGTGGATTTATGAATGTTCTGTCAGATTAAGGAAACTGGCTTCTGTAGATTACATACTTAGCTGGTGCCTGTGTTTGTACTCTCTCCGTATTGCACATCAGAGCCCAGCAGCCCTAGGAGACCCATCTCCTGAATTGCAGCCTTAAAGCGGAGATTGATCTCCGAAAACAACATCCCAGAAAAAATGTAGTGCCTCCTGTCCTATCCTGAAGTATGGTTTATAAGGCCTTTCCAATGCCCCACCCAAGTGGCTGCACTTCAAGTGTGAGCTTAAGTATCGAGTGTGGCCAAATTGTCCTTACTCGGTGTCCACACATGCAAAGGTCACTGAATAGTGATCAGGGCAGGAGTAGTGGCTATTGTTTTCCTTTCCTTACACCGGAACAGGTAAACGCATACTACTGTATTTTTAGGTCAGGTTAATAAACTTGGCACAGATGAACCAAGGCTATTCCAGCTCCATATGGCTCAGTATCGTATCATCCAGTGTGTTTGCCCACAAAACCATCAGGGTTATAGCCTCCCCAAAGTTGATTACTTTGAAAAACAGTTTATTTTTCTGAAAAGTGCTTCCTCTCAATTGAAATGCTTTACCGTTGTACTTTGTTATACCCAGCAACAACTTAACTTGGTGATTTGATTGGATAGTTTGGATTTCCATGGTCAATAAATAATGAAACAAATAAAATTGTTTACGTGGATTCTTAGAACCTAAAGCTAACTGCCGGCATGACATCGGCCATCTCAATTTCTCTGCTTCCCTCACTCACTCCAACCTACCTCCCTCTGAACTTGCAGCACTCCGTTCTCTCCAATTCAACCTTAACATTGTCATTAAACCTGCTGACAAGTGTGGTGCTTTTGTTGTTGTTTGGCGAACCGACCTCTACCGTGCGGAGACTGAATGGCAACTCTCTGACACCTCATCCTACCTCCCCCTGGACCATGACCCCACTACCAAACATCAAGCCATTGTTTCCAAGACTTCACTGACCTCATCTCCTGTCAACCTCATAGTCCCCCAACCCCGCACAGCCTGCTTCTACTTCCTTCCCAGGATCCACAAACAAGGCTGCCCTGGTAGACACATTGTTTCAGCCTGTTCTTGCCCCACGGAACTGATTTCTTCCTATCTCGACTTTTTTTTCTCACCTTGTCCAGTCTCTTCCCACCTACATTAGCGACTCTTCCGACGCCCTCCACCACTTTAACAGTTTCCAGTTTCCTGGCCCCAACTGTCTCCTTTTCACTGGACGTCCAATCCCTCTACACCTTCTTCCCCCACCAGGATGGCCTGGGGGCGCTCCGCTTCTTCCTTGAACAGAGGCCCAACCAGTCCCCATTCACCACCACCCTCCTCCGCTTGGCTGAACTTGTTCTCACATTGAACAACTTCTCCTTTGACTCCACTCACTTCCTCCAAATTCAAGGTGTTGCTATGGGAACCCACATGGGCCCGAGCTATGCCTGCCTTTTTGTGGGATATGTGGAACATTCTTTGTTCCAGTCCTACTCAGGTCCCCTCCCTCACCTCTTTTCCGGCACATTGAAGACTGTATTGGTGCTGTTTCCTGCACTCTGCCTGAACTAGAACATTTCATTCACGGCTTCCAATTTCCACCCTTCCCACACCTTCACATGGTCCATCTCCAACTCGACCCTTCCCTTCCCTTCCTCGACTTCTCTATCTCAATTTCTGGGGATAGGCTATTGACAAACATCCACTATAAGCCCACTGACTCCCACAGCTACCTGGACTACACTTCCTCCCACCCCGCTTCCTGTAAGGACTCTATTCCATTCTCCCAGTTTCTCCGTTTCCGCCACATCTGTTCTGACGATGCCACCTTCCATACTAGTGCTTCCGACATGTCTTCCTTTTTCCTCAACCAAGGATTCCCCTCTATCGTGGTTGACATGGCCCTTGACCGTGTCCGTTCCATTTCCCGCACTTCTGCTCTCACCCCTTCCCCTCCTTCCCAAAACCATGTTAGGGATCCCCTTGTCCTCACCTTTCACCCCACCAGCCTCCACATTCAACGGATCATCTTCCGCCACCTCCAGCGTGATCCCACCACCAAACACATCTTCTCCCCTTTCAACATTCCGAAGGGACCGCTTCCTCAATCACCCCCAACAGCCCCTCCTCTCCCCACGGTACCTTCCTGTGCAAGCGCAGGAGATGCAACACCTGCCCTTTTACCTCCTCCCTTCCCACTGTCCAGGGCCCCAAACACTCCTTCCAGGTGAAACAGCAATTTACTTGTACTTGCAATTTAGTATACTGTATTCGCTGCTCACGATACGGTCTCCTCTGCATTGGGGAGACCAATTGCAGATTGGGTGACCGCTTTGCGGAACACCTCCTGAAAGGGTGACCCCGAGCTTCCGGTCACTTGTCACTTTAATTCTCCGCTCCGCTCCACTCCCACTCTGACCTCTGTCTTCGGCCTCTTGCACTGTTCCAATGAAGCTCAACGTAGGCTCGAGGAACAGCACCTCATCTTTCCATTAGGCACTTTACAGCCTTCTGGACTCAACATTGAGTTAAACAATTTCAGACTATAACCTCTGCCCCTATTTTTTCAAGTGGCAGCTGTTGATGATTCTGCCATCCCCATTTGCAACATTTAACCACTCCTGCCTTCCACCCTATCACAGACTGTCGCTTTTGTTCTTTCCTCCCCTCCCCCTTTTCCCTGCCTCAGCACCTGCTTAAAACCTGTTAACTTTTTCCAGTTCTGACGAAGGGTCACAGACCTGAAACGTTAACTCTGTTTCTCTCTCCACGGATGCTGCCTGACCTGCTGAGTGTTTCCAGCATTTTCTGTTGTTGTTTCACATTTGTTGAGTTGTACAGAATGGTTTATCCAAAAATAACAAATTTTACTGAATGGAATTTTAACTTATTTCATATAATGCAGCAAACCCAGTGTGGCAAACTTATTGAAACCAAAGGAAATTTATTCATAACTGATGTCAAACAATCCTAGTCATTATTATAATCTGTTCTACTGAAGGAGATTAACTCTCATTTCATCAGTGTTCTGCTCATTTGTTCATTTTTGCAGCTTTTGTTACCTTTAATGGATTTGTTTAATGTCGTCTTAGATCGCAGTGGGCACTTGGTTCAGTTATTGAACTGAACTAAAATATCAGCCGTATAACCAGATCTAGTTTGTGAAATGATGATGGTTTATCTGATTGTTCAGTTGCATGATTGTATGATTTAATTAGAAATACCCAACTGCCAGTTTAGGTTGCTACAAAGTGTCTAAGAATGGAATGTGAAAAAGAATAAAATATAAACAGGAAATTCTAGAAATACATAGGTCCATCCTCATTTGAAAAGAGAAAAATTTGAAAAGATTAACATTTCACGTGTAGTCCGTCACCAGAGCTTTGAGTTCTCTGTCTCCCTTCTGTCTAGATGCTGTGTGTAATTCTAGAATTTTCTGTTCTGATTTCCAGCGCTTGCCGTTTTTCTTCACCGCTACCATGAGAAAGAGGGTGTACACTAAGACCTTGCTGTATCAAGCGCTGGTGAACTGAAAAGCCTCTGGTTTACCAAAGGCCACCCAGACCTGGTGGCTTGATTTCCTGCAGGCAGTACTCTGTATTTGCCATGGCATTTGTTGCTGGAAATTCCACTTTGGCAGGGGGATGGGCACCAGGATGTAGCATTAGAAAGGAGAAACAAAGGATTGGGAGAGACAGACAGCAGAGTAAGAAATAGTACGGTATTAGATGGGGTCAGACGAAGAGAGAATACAAGAAGGTCTAAGGTAGGTTTACAGTGCATGTGTGTAAATGCACGAAGTGTGGTAAATAAGGTTGGTGAGCTGCAGGTGCAAATAGCCACATGAGACTGATGTCGTGGCGATAACGGAGACCTGGCTCAAAAAAGGGCAGGATTGGGTACTAAATATTCCTGGATATAAGGTGTTCAGGAAAGATAGGGAAGGAAAGAAAGGAGGTGGGGTGGCAGTCTTGATTAAGTAGAGTGTTACAGTGCTGGAGAGAGAGGATGTCCTGGAGGGGGGTCAATGACACAATCTATTTGGTTAGAGTTAAACAATAGAGGTGCCATTACACTACTAGGTGTATTCTAAAGGCCACCAACTAGTGGGAAGGATATAGAGGAGCAAACTTGCAGGGAAATTACAGAGAGGTGTAAGAACTATAGAGTAGTGATAATGGGGGGGCTTCAACTATCCTAATATAGACTAGGATAGTAATAGTGTAAAGGGACAGAGAGGGGAAAGAATTTCTGAAGTGTATTCAGGAGAACTTTCTTGATCAGTATGTTTCCGGCCCAACAAGGAAGGAAGCATTGCTGGATCTGGTTCTGGGGAATGAGGTGGGTCAAGTGGAGCAAGTGTCAGTAGGGGAGCATTTAGGGAACAGTGATCGTAGTATCATAAGGTTTAGATTAGTTATGGAAAAGTACAGGGAGCAATCTAGAGTAAAAATACGTAATTGGAGGAAGGCCAATTTCAGTGGGTTGAGAACGGATCTGGCCCGGGTAAATTGGAATCCAAGATTGGTAGGCAAAACTGTAATCGAACTGTCTTTAAAGAGGAGATGGTTCGGTTACAGTCGAGGTGCATTCCCACAAGGGGGAAAGGTAGGTCAACTAAAGTCAGAGCGCTCTGGATGATGAAAGAGAGAAAGATGAAGCAGAAAAAGGGGGCATATGACAGACGTCAGGTTGAGAATACAAGTGAGAACCAGGCTGAATATAGAAAGTTCAGAGGGGAAGTGAAAAAGAAAATAAGAGGGGCAAAGAGAGTATGAGAATAGATTGGCAGCTAGCATAAAAGGGAATCCAACTGTATTCTATAGGCGTATGAATAGTAAATGGAGGGGTGTGGCCAATTTAGGGACCAAAATGGAGACCTGGGCATGGCTGAGGTACTAAACGAGTACTTTGCATCTATCTTTACCCAGGAAGAAGATGCTGCCAAAGTCATAGTGAAAGAGGAGGTAGTTGAGATATTGGATGGGATAAAAATTGATAAACAGGAGGTACTACAAAGGCTGACTGTACTTAAAGTAGATAAGTCACCAGGTCCGGATGGGCTGCATCCTAGGATGCTGAGGGAAGTAAAGGTGGAAATTGCGGAGATACTGGCCGTAATCGTCCAATCCTCCTTAGATACGGGGGTGGTGCCAGAGGACTGGAGAATTGCAAATGTTACACCCTTGTTCAAAGAAGGGCGTAAGGATAAACTCAGCAACTACAGGCCAGTCAGTTTAACCTTGGTAGTGGGGAAGCTTTTAGAAACGATAATCCGAGACAAAATTAACAGTCACTTGGACAAGTGTGGATTAATTAAGGAAAATTGTGTTTAACGAACTTAATTGAACTTTTTGATGAGGTAACAGAGGGTTGATGAGGGTGCACATGGACTTCTAAAAGGCGTTTGATAAAGTGCCACATAATAGGCTTGTCAGCAAAGTTGAAGCCCATGGAATAAAAGGGACAGTGGCAGCATGAATCCGAAATTGGCGAAGTGACAGGAAACAGAGTAGTGGTGGACGGTTGTTTTTCAGACTAGAGGAAGGTATACAGTGGTGTTCCCCAGGGGTTGGTACTAGGACCACTGCATTTCTTGATCTATATTAATGACTTGGACTTGGGTGTACAGGTTACAATTTAAAATTTGCAGATAAAACAAAACTTGGAAGTATAGTGAACAGAGAGGTGAATAGTGGTAGACTTCAACAACAACTTGTCTTTATATAGCGCCTTTAACATAGTAAAACGTCCCAAGGCGCTGCACAGGAGTATTTTAAGACAAAAAAATTTGACACCGATCCACATAAGGATAAATTAGGGCAGGTGACCAAAAGCTTGGTCAAAGAGGTAGGTTTTAAGGAGCGTCTTAAAGGAGGAAAGAAAGGTAGCGAGGCGGACAGGTTTAGGCAGGGAATTCCAGAGCTTAGTGCCTAGGCGGCAGAAGGCACGGCCACCAAAGGTTGAGCGATTTATAATCAGGGATGCTCAAGAGGGCAGAAATGGAGGAGCGCAGATATCTCGGGGGGGGGTTTCCAAGAGGACATAGCCAGGCTGGTGGAATGGGTGGACACATGGCAGATGAAATTTAACGCAGAAAAGTGCGAAGTGATGCATTTTGGTAGGAAGAACGAGGAGAGGTAGTATAAACTAAAGAGTACAATTCTAAAGTCGGTGCATGAACAGAGCGACCTGGGGTATATGTGCACAAAGGTTGAAGGTGGTAGGGCAGGTTGAGAAAGCAGTTAAAGCATACAGGATCCTGGGCTTCATAATAGAGGCATAAGAGTACAAAAGCAAGGAAGTTATGATGAACCTTTATAAAACACTGGTTCGGCCTCAACTGGAGTATTGTGCCCATTCTGGGCATCGCACTTTAGGAAGGATGTGAAGGCCTTGGAGAGGGTACAGAAAAGATTTACAAGAATAGTTCCAGGGATGATAGACTGGAGAAGCTGGGGTTGTTCTCCTTAGCAGAGAAGATATTTGATAGAGGTGTTCAAAATCATGAGGGGTCTAGACAGAGTAGATAGAGAGAAACTGTTCCCATTGGTGGAAGGGTCGAGGACCAGAGGACACAGGTTTAAAGTGATTGGCAGAAAAACCAATGGTGACATGAGATAAAACTTTTTTACGCAGCGAGTAGTTATGGTCTGGAATGCACTGTCTGAAAGGATGGTGGAGGCAGATTGAATCGAGGCATTCAAAAGGAAACAGGATAGAACCAGCACAGGCTCGACCGGCTGAATGGCCTCCTTCTGTGCTGTAACCATTCTATGATTCTATGGATCAATTTTGAATTACATGGGACTGTTTTTAGTGCTGCAGAAGCTTGCTCAGTGATTAGCTTCCTGGACAGATCACTTTTTGATATTGGGATAAAGCAGGCAGGAGCATCAATTCTCTCCCACATTAAAAACATGGAACAATAAATGTGTTGAGTACTTTTACAAACCTGTATTTCCACAAGGTAACGCCCAAGTGGTGTGTAACTAACCGCAAGATGGACTCGAGCCTCTTGGCTTTGGTGCACTTGGCATCACCAACCTCACTCCTGAGTTCTATTGTACTTTTCACTTGGAAAGTGCTTAAACCTCAAGTGAATGTAATTATATAATTGCATTGAACTGAACTGTCCAAAGAAGTAAGTATGTAAATGATAATACCATAAAATACTTTGTGGGTTAAATGTTGCTGAGTTGTTCACGGTTCTATTCTACTAATTGTTTCCACACCAAATGTTGAGTTGTACTAGGACCATTCCTTTGCACAATATAGTTGGCTCATTGACTCTGAAGCCTTGATTATCACAAAATTACTTTCAGTTAGAAAAGTTGTGCTGTCAGTTAAACTTTCTTTATATTTGCTAATTTAAATTAATTGCAAATGTCTCTCTGCAAAATTATTCTGGCAGCATTGGGTTTGCAAAATATTCTTTATGCTAATAATAGTTCCCAATTTCCTGTAATTGTACAGCGCTATAATTGGTGGAGAATCCTTGAGTACTTTAACTTGTGTTTCCGATGTTGCTGTGTTGGCGTTAGTATAGTATGTGACCATCATTTTCTAGTTTTTTTTTAATGTGATCCTTTAAGGTATATCAGTATATTTCACAAAACACTTAGTATTTATAATTCTAAGTTTTTTTTTTCAGTATAAAAGCTGTGATCCAGAAGATGAAAATCTTTCCATAGTGTGAGATTAACTTATTTTTTTTCTTCAGAGTTGATCTATGGAACAGTGAAAACCTGGTGCAAGATATCTTCCTCGGTGAGATTAAAGTTCCTGTGAAGATTTTAAGGAATGACAACTGCCATTGTGCATGGTAAGAGTTGATGTGGAAACCCTAGATGTCCTTTTATGGTAGAATGTATCGAGAATGAAATCCTGCTAAAGGGGCGTCCTATATTCTTACAAAAAAATGGCACGTGTTTATGGCAGTTACGAAGTTATTTTGACAGGTGCTGTTTTCAAGATACAAGACCTTGGTTGCCATAACTTTTTGGTATTCTTGGAATTCTCGCTAAATTACGTCACTGTTCTGAATAAAAATATTAGAATCATAAGAGCAGGTCTTTATGCAGGAATGACTAGACTGCCATTAAATTTCTCTTAATTCTCAGCAACATTGGTGGCCAGAATAAGTAAATACAAAGTGCTTTGATCAAAGGAGTAAGAAACAGTCTGTTAACAGTAAGAGAACTGAGATGTGACTGGGTAATATAATAAAATTCTATGCTTTGTTCCTTGATAAAAATGAAAAATATTGGAAATGCATAGCATTTGACTGAGGGAAAACATAGGTTAGCTGATGAAGTGGGATCTTATTGTGAGGAATTCAGTCCTACTCTGAGGAAAAATGTTTGAATTGCTGTCCCTCCCTTACCTCCCCGCTCTCCTTCCCCCCCCCCCCCCCCAAATGGACAAACAGCATATCCTAATGTTTATAAACTTCAGTCAGTGAATGCAGAACCCTAACAATTTTATTTTTATTCCTCCATCACCTAGTGAAAACTGGCATCATTAATGTTGCAAATGCTGAAGTTGGGCCTCTGTCCATCTTCTCACTACAAGTGACTTCACAGTTGGTTATGCTACTTTTATTGCCTTTACATAGCACCTTTCACACAGAAACATTTCAAAGTGTCTATTTGATTGGGCCGTGTGCTCCAGAGCGAGTTTAGCTATATTTTTCGCTCTGAAGCAATTGTTTTCACAATTCTTCAGTTTTAATTTTCTGCTAATTCAAGAATGTGTTGTCTGTTTTTATCCTATTTTTAAGTCACATTTCCATCTTCCAGAAAATATTGTTTTCTTGTTCCATCGACTTTTACCGGTAGTACAAACCACAGATACTGATGCAGCAACGTAATGACACAGACTGCTTGTGTTGGAGTCATTTGTTTATATATTTAAACTATTGCTTAAAATTGAGGATCAAATAAGAAACAATTGCAATCACATTTTGCTTGAAAAATGCAGGAGCTTGCCTGCCTTATTTGGTATGTATAGTCCTACGTATGGCAATTCAACAGGAAGAGTGAAGAAACTGTAAATTGACACTTGATTTGCATGTTGTAACTGTACTGTCTCTCTTGCATCCTTTACGTGAAATGAGAAACTGGGTCAGGATGACTGCATTTCCTATTATTAAGCAACCTAATGTTTCTGTAGTTGCTGTTGTAACAAGGCCATACCAAAGTGTTAAGATGGAGTGTTCCTATGAACTCCTTCTTTCATGGAGAAAAGACTATAATCTCTGGTCAGCAGCTACTGCAATAAACCACGAGCATTATACAAAAAAATACATTGGTCAGACCATGAAAAAAATTTTAATAGACCATTAATGGTCTTTCGTTTGTAATTTTGTCCCCTTTTCCCTGCTACCGCAATCACCTACACACTATCCTACTCAGTTGAGGGAATGAGACTGTCCAGTATGCACAATCTACATGGATGCAGTCAGTGCCACTGTACAGTAAACTGCACCGGGAGAAGTGTTTTAAAAGCATGTAGTCCAGTGCCATAAATTTAAACTGGATAGGACCGCACATGATGCGGATTCAGGTCTACGTTCTTCAGAATGTAGCATCCACTGGTCCCATCAGCAATCTTGAGCATCTTTTATGCGAATTGGCTCGCGCTGTCCTATATTGGCTTATATGATAACGTTATCCAGCGATGTAATAGTATCCCCTTGTGCCCTGAACTGACTATTTGTGCCTTTTGCACATGTGCTGCTTCAGTTTCTGCGAAGGCAGACCAAGCAAACGCTTATCAAGATGAGGCCAGATATGAAATGATTTGTTTTATTTTACAATAAGGATCAGAATCAATCTCTGCAATTTATCTTTGCATATTAATATAAAATAAAGAACACACCACGATAGCCCACATCAGTGGGTGGTCTTGCATGATTTAAACAAGATTGTGTCTAACTTCTTCTCGGTGAAAGCTTTTGCAGTTTTTCCTATACAAACCTGACTGCCCTTGCAGCTTTTCTATTTCAAAAAGCCTCTGTCCGTATGTGCCCCAGTTTTTCTCTCTATCTTCCAACACACTTGGTGTGAAGTGTTTTCAATTAACTAAACAAACTAACACATTGCTTATTGTTCACATTATCAGATAAGTGGAGCGATTTTACATAGACTTCAATAATCCTACAGTTCAGTTGTATAAAAGTTTTTTGAAAGGGAAATGTGAATGGGAGCTGTACCCCTTTGTCATTCTTGTGTGCAAACAAAATAATCTCTTGCTCCTCATTTGAGTATTGATTTCAAACAGTTGAGAGGGAGAGGAAATTGATTTTCTGTGCCATTACTATGAGTCTGCTTTAGTAACTGTACCTGGCAAGGCAAACCTTTTGGCCCGAACATTGTTGTTCTGTAGTTAGTACCATGATACTTGGGAGATGTGGAAAACAATCCTGGTGTAAAGCGATGGCAGCCTTGTCTAACTACTTCTAGAATTGATGCTAATAGTGCTTATGTATCTGGTGTGCGGAAACAGATTCTTGTTATGCATGTGTTAGTTTATGTGTACTTTTACTGTGCATTGCTGCCAGGGAGGAATGCATGAATATGGAGCTAAGTCAACATAGTATATAGATTTTGCATAGAATTGATCATGTTACATTTTTGCTGAATTAACATGGCCTTGTCATCCACTCCCCCACCCTCAAACCACATACTGTTACTGGTTGGTAATCCACAGCACCAATTGCATAAACATTACATAATTCTAGCACCACTTGTACTGCAATATAATTTGATAGGATCAATTCATTGTTAATAGCCAATTATGTCATTAGTTGTCTCTGGAATATTTAGTGTTTTATTTGGAAGGGCTCAAACCAGTGTGCACACTGTCATTGAACAGGTACTTACTACAACCAAAGGACAATGGAAACAAGTCTGCAAAATCAGAAGACTTGGGCTCGCTTCGGCTGTCTATATTCTACAACGAAGATTATGTGCTTCCCTCCCAGTACTACAGTTCTCTTAATGACCTGCTGCTAAAGTCATCAGATGTCAAGGTAATTATTTACTGGTAGAGGCCGAGAAGCTTGTTGCTCTTTGCCTGTAAGATGTGATGCAGCTTTACAGAATGCATGTATTCCAGTGTAATAAAGTAGTTCTGGCTCCTTATTCTGATGAAAGGTCTCCATAGTGAGCAACGGTGTTGCCTTTGTATCTAAAGAAACATGGTGAATTTGTCTGCTTATCCACTGTGCCTCACTAGGATATCACTGTTATTTCAACTATTCTAATGCTCTCTTGGGCAGTTGTGAAAGGTGCTATATAAATTCAAGTTTTTACTTTCCTTAATTCCTTTTATGCTGAATTGGACCAGATGGTGGTTGGGGATGGTAGAGCGAGAGAAGTTGGAAGGCATGTCAGCCCACACTTTCTCAAACAAATCTAACATCCTGGGAACCAACCACCAGAGCACCCTCGACACTGGATCCTGTGTGCTGTCAGGTTGCAGGGAGGGGCAAAGAAGCAGGATGAGTGAAAATAACTGATGAAGTTGGGTGGTTTGATTTTTTTTTAATTTGCTAATAAAGGAATGGGGAGATGTACATTACAGAAGGACACATGGAATTTGAATTGAAAGTTATCCCTGCTCGGGTATACAGAGTATCTTTCAATCATAGGATTTATGGATACTTGGGCAGTCACGCTGAGGCTGTGCAGCTGTGACCGAGTGAAATGTGCATCGTGTTTGTAACATTTTAAAAAGGCAAGCTGCAGTTTAAGACAATTATCTGTGTATACCCCATTATTGAAGAACACGCCCCTCTTGGAGCCTCCACTAATGAGTGATCTTCACTACAAAAGCTAACCTTCAATCACGAGGCCTTTTAAAAGGGATTAATAGTAGCTACCAATGTTCCCCCCCCTAATTTTTTTGTGGGTGCACCGTCCCTTTAACGAGCTGGGCAGAAAAGCCGGTAAGAGGTCGGCGCGGAACCTCCAGACAGCCACGCAGCTTAGCGGGAATGTTGCTATCTACTATCCTGATTTTTGTGTGCTATTACAAAATGTCTCTACATTAAGAACAACAGTGGTCCCGTATTACATTAAGTGTTAATACACCACTGCTGGTAGCTCCAAAAAATGATCTGTCAGCTGCAGTTAGTCTCTTATTTAAAAAAGAAGCACCAACACCATCTGCTGGTAAACTTAGGATGGTCACAATATTGTACAACAACTCAGCAACATTCTAAATCTTTTGCCTTTTCAAAGCAGACATTATTGCACTTTTGTGTATAATTGTCGCTTTAATTGCATACACCTTGCGTTACTTGCTTGAACATAACCTTTTCTAAATGAGCAACAATTAATGTACTTGTTGCAGAGAAATGTCAAATCCCATTTTCACTGCCAAAATATCCATCAGTCCCTTGCTTTTACTAGCATTTGCTTTATCTAGTGATTAAAGAAATTCTAAATCTGATGAAATAAACACGCACAAGCCATGTACAATAACCCTTCATTGCTATGGAAACAGCAATGTTGTTGAAAGGAAAAACAACATAGGATCTGAATGGCTTCATGGCCCAGATACTGCTGAATGCTCATTGCGTACACATGCTCAAACTACTTAAGGTTATTTCTTCATGACATTACATAAGGTATCTAACTTCAGCAGGCCGTTTGTGCCTTTAAAAGGGTCCCATTTTTCCTAATGTCTTTAAATGTGGAGCTAAAAACTGGGTCTCAAATGAAATTTAATATATTAGCCTGCATTCAGGCTAATATTGTTTAAGAATGAGATCATTACCGAAAGACATACATTTTGAGATATGGCTTATTGTCTTGTGAGCTAGCACAGGCTAATGAATAATGTTGGGGTTTGTACTGAATTGATATTCCTTTTGCTGAAGTTGGGTTTGGTTCCCACCGACTCCTCTGTTCAAGGAATATCCTGGTTGGCTGTTGGCATTGTCATACATAATCTAATAAGTGACATTATAGCAGCAGTGTGTAGTGGGCAAGTCCAGTCCACTTTTTATTAAAGAACCAGCCTAGTTCTCAAGTAAATGTGTTCTTGACATACTAACAATGTGTAATGTTATCTACTAGGTTTATAGTCTGTATTGTATTAGAGAGATATGACCTGCATCTTACAGATTATTGAGAACTGTTTGTGTGGATAGAAGAAAGGTGGAGAGCAGCTATAAGTGGTTAAAATGGTGACTTGCAACAAATCAGTCTGAGGTTACTTTGCAGTGTCGCTTATCTGTTCTCTTTCTCTCTCTCATTCAAGCCTATATCCGCATCAGCAGTCCATATTCTGGGTGAGGTGTGTCGTGAGAAACAAGAAGCAGTGTTACCACTTGTACGGCTGCTGTTGCATCACAAGAAGCTGGTTCCTTTCCTTCGTGCCATAGCCGAGTTGGATCTCCAGCAGACACAGTAAGTCTATTAGTTACTTCAGTGGTTGGTCTCGTTTTATTGCCACATCCTGGGAGGAGCAGGAGGTTGTTTTATCATTGGTTCTGATGTAGAACTTTATATTTAAAAAAAAACTGTATCTGAGGAACGGATGGAACTACGTGGTGGACCACATTTCCAACGTTTGATCTGGCAACTGTTGTAACTAAGTTGGGTTTGCTTGATCCCTAGTCAAGCTCTTTGAAGCTCATTGCTTGGCCGGAGTTAAATCACATCCTCATAAGAGCAGCACCTATTGTGCCAATATGGCATTTCCATTTCCCATATCAGTCCTTTTAGCTGCTATTATTAAAATTGCCAATTTGTGAAGAGTATGGGCAGTTTTTATCCTGTGAATTTATAACTGCTAAGATCTTGGTTGAGGCTGGCCCACAATTCATGCTGTTGCTATGCTGCTGTGGGCTTACAACAGTACCATAATTTTTTTTCTCTGAAACTTACTACAGGAAACTCTCTTTTAACCGGCACCCAAATAACCGGAAATCTCTCTTAACCGGCAAAATTCTTGAGTAGGTAACCGGGGTTTTCCTTCATCTCTCCTTTAAAAATAACTTTAAAAAAAACCCCGAGGCGTAGATTGGGAGGGGAATGTGCAGCCCGGGTAGGCAGCGGACACGACAGATGGTCAGCTGGCGGTCCCCGGGGAGACGGAGCTCCGAATGCAGGCGCATGTCGGTGTGTACGGGACTCTCGTACGTTGGGAGATATAACTCTCCATTATCCGGACTTTTTGATTAACCGGCACCACGCCGGTCCCGTCGGTGCCGGTTAATAAAGAGTTTCCTGTAGTTGGTTGTGGAATGTGTTTGTTTTCTTTTAATGAGCTCTGCTAAGTTAACTTTCACTCGCCCAAACTGATGATTGAACTTTAACCAGTTGAACTAAATCTTAAGGGATAAAATGTAACCATAGTTACAGATAAGTGAGTCAGTACGGTATATAGGACTGGAAAAGAGTGCAAAAGAAACTGAGGGATTGGAGGTGGGATACAGGTGTATCAGAAGTATCTCAACTAGGGGTTGGGTGCATCAGAGGATTGGAATCATGATTGGCGCAGGGGTCAAGTCCACTGGAAGATCAGAAGGAGGGGGCAAGTGCACCAGAAAGACAGACTTGCATTTCTATAGCACCTTTTACGGCCTCAGGACATCCCAAAGCGTTTTACAGCCAATGAAGTACTTTTGAGATGGTGTCACTGTTGTAATGTAGGAAAAGCCAATTTGAGCACAGCAAGCTCCCACAAACAGCAATGTGATAATGACCAGATAATCTGTGTTTCTTGTTATGTTGATTGAAGGATAAATATTGGCCAGGACACTGGGATAACTCTTGCTCATCTTCGAAAAAGTGCCATGGGATCTTTTACGTCCACCTGTGAGAGCAGACGGGGCCTCAGTTTAACATCTCATCTGAAAGACGGCACCTCCGACAGTGCAGCACTCCCTCAGCACTGCACTGGACTGTTGACCTAGATTTTTGTGCTCAAGTCTCTGGAGTGGGACTTGAACCCAGTTGATTTATGTTCTCTCTTTCATAGTTGTCAATCAGCTTGCCCCAGGCTAGTTGGTGGATGGAATGTTTAACAGTAAGGTACCATTGTTCTCATGGTTAGCTTCACTTCCTGTTGCTACCCAGCTTGCTGCTCTAAAATTTGCTCAAACAAATTTGTTCAGGTTACTGCTTCATACCACTGTGTTCATTGTCCACCGTTTGCCAATACATTGCAGGAACAAATGACTGAATGCTCCATTAGTTTATCCCGTGATCTAGCTCCTCCACCACCAACACTAAGCTTACAGTTCTGTTGTTTCTAATTATGGATGACTTACTTCAATTGATGGTATATGAAATGATTTGTAATAAGAGGTGAGGGGATTTATTTTGGGGATGGAGGGTAGGTAATGACATGTTGCTTTAACGCAGGACAATCTGCATTATCCCGAGACATAATGGTGATAGTTTGAGTCATTGTGTGCATAAGTGGTGGTGCAATAAGTCTGGTTTGAAGCTGTAACCAACAGCAATCCTACGCTTCGAGTAAATGATTCATGTTGCAAGACATCTCTGAGCATCTGTGATGAGTCAGGATGTTTTTTAGTTACGTTGTTTTAGTTGTCTTGCTTTTAAAAAGTGTATTCCTGCACTAATAACCGCAACAGTGAGACGATACAGTAGAACAGTGATTTAAGGGTGTTTGCCCTCGAATGACTGTTGGATTTATTGTGCGCTGTGTGCTGCCAGATGGCAAAATTTCAGTTCTGAGCAGTTTTCAGAAAACTAATGAGATGTCTGATGTAACCTGTTTCTTTGTTTTTTGTAGAGAAGCCAACACTATCTTCAGGGGAAACTCTCTGGCCACTCGATGTATTGATGAAACAATGAAACTGGTTGGAAAGCATTATCTGAAAGTGACTCTAAAGCCCATTTTAGATGAAGTAAGATACTGCTTTATATTCTCTTACAGATATGGGTTTATTTTCCTATTTCCATTAATATACTTCCTAATTTATACTCGCGCCTACTTTTCCATGAACAGCAAATGGAGGAAAATATACCCCTGTGGTTGATCTCCTGTGCAATTGCTGAAGAACAATTTTTTTTTAATTTTCTCTCTCCTGTAACTATTGCTGCCTTGATTTACCCTTGGCCCCCCTCCTATTTCTCATCTACATGCTGTTGCTCAGTGACATCATTCGAAAACAACGCCAGCTTCCACATGTGCACTAACGACACCCAGCTCTACCTGACCTCCACCTCTCTCGTCCCTTCCACTGCCTCTAATTTGTCACGCTGCTTGTCCGGTATTGCATGCGTAAAAATTTCCTCCAATTAAATATTGGGAAGACCGAAACCATTGTCTCAGTCCCCGCCACAAACTCTGTTCCCTGGCCACCGACTCCATCCTCCTCCCTGGCCACTTTTTGAGGCTGAACCAGACTGTTGGCAACCTATTTGACCCTGAGCTGAGCTCTCCATCACCAACACCGCCTACTTCCACCTCCGTAACATTGCCTGTCTCTGCCCCTGCCTCAGCTCACCTGCTGCTCAAACTATAGAAATAATGAGCAATTGCACAGGAGATCAACCATTTGGGTATATTTTCCTCCATTTGTTTTTGTTACCTCCAGACTCTACCCCAGAGGGCTGTGGAGGCTCAGTCATTGAGTATATTCAAGACAGAGATCGATAGATTTTTGGATATTAAGGACATTTTTGGATATTAAGGAAATCAAGGGATATGGGGATAGTGCAGGAAAGTGGAGTTGAGGTAGAAGATCAGCCATGATCTTATTGAATGGCGGAGCAGGCTCAAGGGGCCAAATGGCCTACTCCTGCTCCTATTTCTTATGTAGACTCAACTATTCCAATGCTTTCCTTGCCGGCCTCCCACCTTCCACCCTCTGTAAACTTCAGTTCGTCCAAAACTCAGCTGCCCCATCACCCCTGTGCTCGCTGACCTACATTGGCTCCCGGTCCGGCAACGCCTCGAATTTAAAATTTTCATCCGAATATTCAAATCTCTCCATTGCGTCGCCCCTCCCTATCTCTGTAACCTCCTCCAGTCCTACAACCCTCCGAGATGTCTGCGTTCCTCCAATTCTGGCCTCTTGTGCATCCCTGATTTCCATCGCCCCGCCATTGGCGGTCATGTCTTCAGCTTCCGAGGCCCTAAGCTCTGGAATTCCCTCCCTAAACCACTGACTCTCTGCCTGTCTCTCTTCCATTAAGACTGTCACTAAAACCTACCTCTTACCAAACTTTTGGTCACCTGTCCAAAAATCTCTCTTTATATGGCTCAGTGTCAAATTTTGTTTAACGCTCCTGTGAAGGGCTTTGGAATGTTTTTGACGATGTTAAAGGTACTATATAAATGCAAGTAGTTGTTGTCTGTCACACACTAATTTTGGTTCCTATACTATTTGTTTTCCACACTCTATCCTTTTTTCCCCCCCCTATTATGTCTCTATTTGTTTGCCTTTCTCATTCATTCTCTTTTTGTAACAATTCTGTGATATTGCTGTAATCTGGTTTAGAATCATTAGTTCTCTAGTTGAGTGTTGCTGCAAAATCTTTTTTCCGTGAACATGCGCGCACATCCACAAATATTATGTGATCTCATTCCTGGATATGTTTCCTACAAATGATGCTGGGAGAGAGACATTTGCCAACTGCACATTTTCGTTTGCTATGCAAACGTGTTCTGAGGCATGGGCTAAAAGTCTGTGCTCAACTCGTGTTGCCAAGCAAGATACACTGTCTGAGGCATCACCATCTCCCCATCCTTAGCCACCTGTCAGAAGTATTGCTCATTGACCAGATGGTACTTTTGCTTTGCCATTTTATATCAAAATATTTATTTCAAATGATCAAACTCTGTCTTCCACTAAACTCCCTCCCCACTTGTCCTTGTTTCTGGGGAACCACATGCCTGTTGTACCATGCTGCTGTGATGACACAATGGAAGATATTCATTTGACTGAGAGGGGTCAATTGTGGCAAACCGTTATCCAATAATACAGCTCTTCGAGACCCAGGAAGTCCCTGGGAAATGAAGCACATAAATCGGCTCTCCACTGGAGCAACATGACCCTGCTTCCTGAGCAGCTAAAGAGACCCACTCTCCACATCCAGAGAGGCCAGGAGCACTAACACTACTGTCAACAAAAGTAACTGCTTCCTCCAGCAAGATCCCCCATTTTGAGTCATAAGAACATAAGAAATAGGAGCAGGAGTAGGCCAATTGGCCCCTCGAGCCTGCTCCGCCATTCAATAAGATCATGGCTGATCTGATCCTAACCGCCAATCTACTATCACAGAACCATCTCCTGAACCTAACAGAATTGGACACACGAAATAGGAGCAGGATCAGGCTACACGGCCCCTGAGCCCGCTACGCTACCCACAGGGCCATGACCGATCCGAACCTAGACTCATGTCCAAATCCCTGCCCGCTCCCCATAACCCTTAATTCCCTTTACTTCTAGGAAACTGTCTATTTCTGTTCTTCTGTCTCTTCTGAGTCCACAAGTAAAAAAAAAAAAGACTGCTTCATTCGACTAGTAAAATGTATTGTGTTTAAGAATATTAATGTCATCCTCACTAGGGGTTAATTGCGAATTTTGTTTGTTTAGATTTGTGACTCATGCAAAACCTGTGAGATTGATCCTATAAAGCTAAAGGAAGGTGATAATGTTGAGGTGAATAAGGTATGTACAGTGTCAGCAATTCAATTTTTAATATATAATTTTACTTGTATGGAGTGGAGAAGCTAGTTTTATAACCTGCTGTAAAACTGTTTTCAGTGTACTGTTTTAAACTTAATGCAGTGGCACCTTGATTAGCTCCAATCCCATTATTCAGTTTTTGTTGGTTACCTGCAACAAGAAAAGTGCAGATCTTGAATTTTGCTGGCAGTAGGCAAGTACTGCTATCAACAGATCTGCTAGCAAACTGCTATCCCACAAACTCTCCTGCAACTGAAACCAGCAGACATGTCACAGACCGAGAACTGAATTAAAAATATTCCTCCTGTTCTCGCCATTGTCCCCTAATAGAGGGAAGTGCTCAAGGCAGTACGCACTCCTCTCTAGCAATAGTCATCTCGCAGCTTCACTGACTATGCTGTGGAGGTTGCCGATGAAATAGCTGGAGGTGAGTACATACTGTTTTTCACACTGTTGCTGAGGGTCTGTGGTTGGCGTCCGGACAAAGCTTTTGGCCAGTACTCTTGGTGATGAGTCACAGGTACATGGCAGAGGTGTGAGCCAGCAGGTCTGTTGTTTGGATCAGCCTGCTAAATACCAGGTGATATTGATGGCAGAACTTGGAGGTGAGGGCGAGGAAGGGCAGAGCATTCAAAATTCAGAGCGGTAATCAGTAGTGGCAATCTGGGAATCTTGTTTGTATACCAATTGAGGGGGATCACTTCTATTATGTTGTGAATTGAACTTCCACTCTAATGCAAATGTTACTTTTCTTCATTCAATTTATTTTCAAATTTGCAGGAGAACCTACGCCAGTATGTTGAAAGAGTGTTCAATGTGATTGTACAGTCCAGTATGAGTTGTCCCACCTTAATGTGCGAGGTGTTTAATTCGCTACAAAAATTGGCAAGGAAACAATTTCCAGGTAAGAGATGAAAGTCATAATGATATTTCAAAAAATTCAATTTTTGTGCCAAAAAGGTTTTTGTGAAACCAAATATAATGCAACAGATTAATGGTTGAAAATTAAAACTGAGCTCCTCTGCATTGTATCTAATTGCTCTGTTAGTGATGGAGCTATTTAAATAGTATTGTCACAGTGTCCTGCTTTATCTAAGATTTTGAGTTCTTTTGAGCTGTTAAACCTGGCAGAGAGAAGCCTAATTGGTGACAGAAAATCCGGCTCAGTACCTTGTGTGCTCGCTTTACAGTACACTCAATTTTTCAGTTGGCGATTTTGAGGGGCTGAATGATACTGTGTTACACACCTGTGTGAACCTCATTTAATTGGCATGCTTAGACAGATGAGGTCCCACACTGAACTTCACAACTTCTGGTGAGCCTCCACTCGCCGACAAGTTCCTCACCCATATCAAATGGCTATGTGACAGGGAAATGATCCTTGCCTACTTTGGAGTGTCTTTTAAAGCTGCTTCATTGAACATTGAGTCTAATTTTTTTGACGATGAACATTTACTTGTGCATTCAACAGCTTGCGTATTTTTATTTCCCCCTCTTTTCGCTAAAGCCTTAAACTTTCTATGACACATCTTCCTGGAGTCTTTGGCTTCTCTATTTCACTGCAGAGTCAGTAACTGAGCTGTGACACTTGCTGCTTACTGATTTTTAAACAACTTCAGGGAACCAGGATGGCTCTTCCTATATCTGTGAAGGTTACCACAGCATTAAACTTCTATGCAGCAGGATCCTTCCAGGCCTACTACAGGAGACACTTGTCAGATAAGCCAGTCTGCTGTTGGTTCCTATTTCAAGCAGGTGACTGACACTTATGTTTGCGAGGGGAAACGTCTTAATCGCATTCCCAGTGGAAAGGAGATGCCTGCTGGAGAATGAAGGAATGTGGCAAAAAGGGTTCAGTGTTCTGTGCATCCTTTGCAGCTCATCCTCCTGAGGGTGTAACCATTGAGCATTTACTTTGGATCCATGCCCTAGCCCAACTGTTGTTTCCAGAGTCCCTCGAGGTTCTATCCTGGTTTCCATGGTGCCCCTCAGTGCCATCATCTGCAGGCACCGAGTGAACTGCTGATGCCCATTCCACCTCGCCTCTCGATGCCATACCCACCTTCACATTGAATTCATCCCATGAGCATTTTGTGTATGTTATTTTTATGGGTGCCATAATTTCTGTACTGTTAACACTGCACATGATATATTTTGATTTTGGGCTATGTTGTTTAAAGTTCACTTATCCATTAACCATAGTGAATGGGAAATGAGGTAGTCTTTGATCCAAAGCGAGAAAATTAAGTAAAATGGAGGGGGTGGTAAGAAATGGAGCAAATACTCCACATGGAAGGTGGCAACTCTCGCTTGGGTAATTATTTCACCACTGCACTTTACCAAAGCCTTAGTTGGGGTCCTAGTTGTGCTAGTTGTTCAGATATGCGTTGTGCTTTTTAACCACTGGATGGCGCTGTAGCCTATCATTTGAGAAACTCATGCAATGGGCTCTATTTTCTATTTGCATTGACTTCTGGTGTCCACGATCCAGAATACTTCCATTTTCGGTTTGGTTGTGTAGTAACCCCTTGATATATACCACTACACAATGTATCAAAGGCTCTGCAATGCAGGATCCAACTGCCCTGTTGAGTAACCATACCTGCAGTCATGAAAGCGTTTTTGAAATTTCTCATTAATCAGCTTAATTCAAACAAGTTGGCCTGGATTTTGCGCTCTCTGACAGCGTATGCTCAGCGTACATCGTCGGAAGCCATCAAAAAGGCCCCACAAGTTCCGGGTTTCCGCATGCACCTGCTTTCACCAGCGTAAGGGTTAATATCGACCTTAAATTAAACATTTTAAAATAAAAAATCATGCACAATCATTTAAAATTAGTTTATGTAAATTTTGGCCCAGATTAAAATATTTTAAATTACTTTTTTTAATTATTTTTATTGTATATCCTTTATTGAAGGGACTTTTAATTAAATTTGAAAATAGGAACATTTATTTTTATTCCAGTTGTCTAAATTATTTAATTATTTGGGGATTCCTCATATGCTAATTAGGATTCTGTTCATAAATGGAATCCCCATAAGCATGATGAGGAATTCTCCTTTCTGATTGGAGGACCTGGCCCCCGTGATCTCAGGGACGCTTCCAAACCGCCTGCGTTCCTGGGATCCATGCGCCTTTATGCAGGCGTATGCCTGCAGGGCCAGGACCCAAAGTCTCCGCAGTCCGAGAGCCTGAAGGTAAATGTGGATTTTTTTATCCGGTTGGAGGCGTACTCCAGGCCAGTGGTTTTCTGCTTCTGCACTCGCTAGCTTCTGTCCATTTATTCTAAAAGCCAGAAAATTATAGGCTGGCTATTGCAGGAGTAGAAAACCCTGGCCATTAAATCCAGGTGAAATTCCCAAGCCCTAATACTTCAAAATGTGGAGATGCCGGTGTTGGACTGGGGTGGACAAATGTGAGAAGTCGCACAACACCAGGTTATAGTCCAACAGCTTTATTTGAAATCACAAGCTTTCGGAGTGCTGCTCCTTCGTCAGGCATATGTACATGCACACCAAGGTCCCTCTGATCCTCTGTCCTTCCTAGGGTCCTACCATTCATTGTGTATTCCCTTGCCTTGTTAGTCCTCCCAAAATGCATCACCTCACACTTTTCAGGGTTAAATTCCATTTGCAACTGTTCTGCCCATCTGACCAACCCGTCTCTATCGTCCTGTAGCCTGAGGCTTCCCTCCTCGCTATTTACCACTCCACCAATTTTCATGTCATCTGCGAACTTACTGATCATACCTCCTACATTTATATCTAAATCATTAATGTACACTACAAACAGCAAGGGGCCCAGCACCGATCCCTGCGGTACACCACTGGACACAGGCTTCCAGTCACAAAAACAACCTTCGACCATCACCCTCTGCCTCCTGCCACTAAGCCAATTTTGGATCCAATGTGCCAAATTGCCCTGGATCCCATGGGCTCTTACCTTCTTGACCAGTCTCCCATGCGGGACTTTGTCAAAAGCCTTACTGAAGTCCATGTAGACTACATCAACTGCACTACCCTCATCCACACACCTAGTCACCCCCTCTCAAAATTCAATCAAATTGGTCAGACATGATCTCCCCCCTGACAAAGCCATGCTGACTATCCCTGATTAATCCCTGCCTCTCCAAGTGGAGACTAATTCTGTCCCTCAGAATGTTTTCCAATAATTTCCCTACCACTGATGTTAGGCTCACTGGCCTGTAATTCTCTGCTTTATCCCTACTACCCTTCTTGAACAATGCTACTACGTTAGCTGTTCTTCAGTCCTCTGGCACCTCCCCTGTGGCCAGAGAGGTTCTGAAAATTTGTGTCAGAGCACCTGCAATCTCCTCTCTTGCCTCACACAGCAGCCTGGGATACATCCTGTCAGGGCCTGGGGATTTATCCACTTTTAAGCCCACTAAAACCGCTAGTACCTCCTCCCTCTCAATACTAATTTGTTCAAGTATATCACAATCCCCCTGCCTGATTTCTGTGCCTACATCACCCTTCTCCATAGTGAACACAGATGCAAAATATTCATTTAAAACCTCACCTACATCTTCTGGCTCTACACACAGATTGCCACTTTGGTCCCTAATGGGCCTTACTCTTTCCCTGGTTATCCTCTTGCCCTTAATATACTTATAAAACACCTTGGGATTTTCCTTTATTTTGCCTGCCAGTGTTTTTTCATGCCCTCTCTTCGCTCTCCTAATTTATTTTTTTAAGTACCCCCCCCTGCACTTTCTATACTCCTCTAGGGCTTCCACTGTTTTTAGTCCTTTGTATCTGCCAAAAGCCTCCCTTTTTTTCCTAATCCATTCTTGTATATCCCTTGACATCCAGGGTTCCCTGGGCTTGTTGGTCCCACCCTTGACCTTTATGGGAACATGTTGGTGTTGTACTCTCTCTATTTCCCTTCTGAAAGACTCCATTGCTCTGATGTGGATTTTCCTACTAGTAGCTGATCCCAGTCCATTTTGGCCAGATCCTGCCTTATCATATTAAAATCGACCTTCCCCCCAATTTAGAACCTTTATTTCCGGTCCATCTTTGTCCTTTTCCATGACTACCTTAAATCTCACCGAATTATGGTCACTGTCACCAAAATACTCTCCCACTGACACACCTACCACTTGCCCGGCTACATTCCCTAGAATTAGGTCCAGTACCGCCCCCTCTCTTGTAGGACTTTCTACATGCTGGCTCAAAAAGCTCTCCTGGATGCACTTTAAGAATTCTGCACCCTCTAAGCCTTTCACACTCTGACTATCCCAGTTAATATTGGGGAAGTTGAAATTCCCTGCTATTATTGCCCTATTATTTCTACACTTCTCGGAGATTTGCCTACATATCTGTTCCTCTATCTCCCCCTGAATGTTTGGGGCCCTATAGTACACTCCCAGCAAAGTGCTTGCCCCCTTTTTGTTTTGAAGTTCTACCCATATGGCCTCATTAGAGGAACCTGCTAAGATATCATCCCTCCTTACAGCAGTAATTGACTCCTTGATTAATATTGCGACACCCCCTCCTCTTTTACACCCCCCCTCTGTCTCGCCTGAAGATTCTATACCCCGGAATATTGAGCTGCCAGTCCTGCCCCTCCCTCAACCATGTCTCTGTGATAGCAACAATATCATACTCCCATGTGTTCATCAACACCTTCAATCCATCTGTCTTACTCGCAAGACTCCTTGCATTAAAATAAATGCCATTCGGCCTTGCCATACTCCCTTGTGCCGTTACATATTTGCTCTGTCTTCCAGGCTGACTTGTTTTTTCCTCTATATTTATTTGGCTGTGCATCACCCCCTACTATAGCTCCACTCTGTATCCCATCCCCCTGCCAAGTTAGTTTAAACCCCCCCCCCCCAACAGTATTAGCAAACCTCCCCGCAAGGATGTTGGTCCCGTTCCAGTTCAGGTGCAACCCGTCCGACTTGTGCAGGTACCACCTTCCCCAGAAGCAGACCCAGTGATCCAGGAAATTAAAGCCCTCCCTCCTGCACCAACTCTTTAGCCACGCATTCATCTGCTCTATCCTCCTATCCCTATACTCACTAGCACGTGGTACCGGGAGTAATCCAGAGATTACAACCTTTGAGGTCCTGCTTTTTAATCTGCTACCTAGCTCCCTAAATTCTTGTTGCAGGACCTCATCCCTCTTTCTACCCATGTCGTTGGTACTAATGTGAACCACGACCTCTGACTGTTCGCCCTCCCCCTTCAGAATGCCCTGCAGCCGTTCAATTACATCCTTGACCCTGGCACCAGGGAGGCAACATACCATCCTGGAGTCATGTCTGCGGCCACAGAAACTTCTATCTGTTCCCCTTACGATAGAATTCCCCATCACTATTGCTCTCCCACTCTTTTTCCTCCCCTCCTGTGCAGCTGAGCCACTCGTAGTGCCCCGGACTTAGCTCTTGCTGCATTCTCCTGAGAAACCATCTCCCCCAGCAGTATCCAAAATGGAAAATCTGTTGGAGAGGGAGATGGACCCAGGGGACTCCTGCACTACCTTCCTAGTTCTTTTACTCTGTCTGGCGGTCACCCATTTCCTGTCTGCCTGTGCACTCTTTACCTGCGGTGTGACCACCTCGTTAGACGTGCTATCCACGAAGATCTCAGCTTCGCGGATGCTCCACAGTGACACCAGCCGCAGCTCCAGCTCCAAAACCCGGATTTCGAGTAGCTGCAGCTGGAGACACTTCTTGCACATCTGTTCGCCCTAGACACCGAAAGTGTCGCTGACTTCCCACATAGCACAGGAGGAGCACTCCACGCTGCAGAGCTGCCCTGCCATGTCCTACCCTTAATTTACTCCCTTTACTTCCTTTAAATGAAATTAAAGAATATTAAATACACTAGGGACCTTGCTTCACTTTACACACTACTTACTCTAAACTTACTTTGACTTTAACGACTGGCCTGTAGAAATACTCACCAGGCCCTACTTGCCATCAGCTCCTTCCTGGTTGTGACGTCACTTTAGCGGTTTCGCAGTTGTTGTTTGACTGCTCCCGCTCTCGGACTCTTTCCTTGGTGTAATGTAAGAACCAATTCCCAACTCGCAGCACTCTGTTTAAACTGCACTCAGTCTCTGCGCTCGGTCTCCACACAGGGCCGCTCTCGCTGCCTCTGCTGCCGGTGAGTCTAGGCCGCTCTTTCTCTCCCCGCTCTTTAAATCCTCGGTCTCTGCGCTCAGTCTTCACCCAGGGCCGCTCTTGCTGATGCTGCCGGTGAGTCTTTTCCCTAGATTCTTTTAAAATGCGTGGATGTAATCCATCCGGACCAGGGGTTTTATCCTCTGAATTTGATTAGTTCATTTAATGTATCCCCTCTTTTTATTTTAAATGCACTTATCTCATTACTAATCTCATCATCCAATGTCATGTCCACCTGTTCTATCTCCCTGGTAAATATTGAAGCAGAATAATTATTTAATATTTCTGCCATCTCTCTATCGTTACCTGTGGGTATTATCCTGTCTTTCCCTTAATTGGCCCTATTCTCATCCCAACCTTCCTTTTTTATTGATGTGCCTGTAAAATATTTTACTATTTTGTTTTATGTTCCTTGATAATTTAATTTCATAGTTCCTCTTTGCCTTCCTAATTGTTTTTTTGACTTCTCTTCGTATCCTTATTATGCACACCCCTGCTGTTTATGTACTTAATGTATGCCTCTTTCTTTACCCTCAATTGTTCCCTTGTGGCTTTATTCATCCATGGAATCTCATTAGTGTTTAGTTTGTTCTTTCCTTTTAGTGGAATATATTGTTCCTGCACTCTCCAACACCATTTTAAATGTTTCCCATTGCTGTTCTACATCATTGTTTGCCAATATTGCTGACCATTTTTATTTTCCCAAGTTCTATTCTCAGCCCCTCAAAATCAGCTTTTCTCCAATCTATTACCCTGGTTTTCGTCATACTTATGTCCTTCTCAATTATCTTAAAGTATATTATATTATGGTCGCTATTGCTTTGATGTTCCCTTACTTTTACTTCTCTTATCTGCCCTGGTTCATTCCCCATTACTAGATCCAATAGCGAATCCTCCCTTTTTGGGCTTTTTACATATTGGGTTAGAAAGGAGTCCTGTACACATTGTAGGAACTCCATTCCCTTATCCCCTTTACCTACCTCTTCTGTTCAATTAATATCGGGGTAGTTGAAATCGCCCATGATGATTATTCTGTTTTTTTTACTCATTGAGTCTCTTTCTCTCTTCCCTACCCGCTACCTCTGCGTATATCTTGTCCCATCGGCAGGACAGACCCACCAGAGGTGGCGGTACAGTGGCATACAGTCGGGAGGGAGTGGCCCTGGGAGTCCTCAACATTGACTCCAGACCCATGAAGTCTCATGGCTTCAGGTCAAGCATGGGCAAGGAAACTTCCTGCTGATTACCACCTACCGCCCTCCCTCAGCTGATGAATCAGTACTCCTCCATGTTGAACACCACTTGGAAGAAGCACTGAGGGTAGTAAGTACTCTTCACTTCACTTGCCTGGATGAGTGCAGTTCCAACAACACTCAAGAAGCTTGACACCATCCAGGACAAAGCAGCCTGCTTGATCGGCACCCCATCCACCATCTTAAACATTCATTCCCTCCACCGCCAGCGCACCGTGGCTGCAGTGTGTACCATCTACAAGATGCACTGCAGCAACTCGCCAAGGCATCTTCGACAGCACCTCCCAAACCTGTGACCTCTACCACATAGGAGGACAAGGGCAGCAGGGGCCTGGGAACACCATCACCTGCAAGTTCCCCTCTAAGTTACACACCATCCTGACTTGGAAATATATTGCTGTTCCTTCATTGTACCTAGGTCAAAATCCTGGAACTCCCTCCCTAACAGTACTGTGGGAGTGCCTTATCCACACGGACTGCAGCAGTTCAAGAAGGCGGCTCACCACCACCTTCTCGAGGGCAATTAGGGATGGGCAATAAATGTTGGCCTTGCCAGCAACGCCCACATCTCAGGAACAAATAAAAAGAACAGCCAAGCTATTTTGTAACATTCCAATGTGTGTTTTTAAAATGTCTTTTCTCCACATCCTTTGCAAATTCTTAGAATCCATAATTCGAGATGAAGTTAGTAAGCATTTAGAAATGCATGTGTTATTTTAGGACAGCCAGCATGGATTTGCTAAGGACAAGTTATGTCTCAAATTAGAGTTTGAGCTTCCTGGAAAAATCAGAAATTACAACATGGGGCAGAGGCCATTCAGCCCACCAGACTTACTAGTGCTACCTCTTCAACTGGAGCTGTCTGTTCTCATCACAGTTCCCTGTCCTTTTTGTGCATTCATTGATATTCTTTTAAACAAATAATTAAAATTCTGTATGAAACCTTTGATTGATTGTTCCTCAAAACAGTGTAGTTCTCTTTTGTAAATAGATATAGCTATAAAGAGTCAACTAGCTAACACTTTAGAAAAGTTTGTTTTGTCTCTAAGGAAAATACACCCCTGGATGGATCAACCACAACAACAGCAACTTATATTTATGTAGCACCTTTAACGTAATAAAAGGCGCTTCACAGGAGTGTTATATTAAAAAAAAATTGACATCGAGCCACATGAGATGTTCGGGCAGATGACCAAAAGCTTGGTTGAAGAAGTAGGTTTTAAGGAGTGTCTTAAAGGAGGAAAGAGAAGTGGAAAGATTTAAGGAGGGAATTTCAGAGCTTAGAACCTAGGCAGCTGAAGGCACGACCGCCAATGGTGGAGCATTTAAAATTGGGGATGTTCAAAAGGCCAAAATAGGCAGAGTGTAGAGGTCTAAAGGGATTATAGTGCTGGAGGCGATTACAGGGATAAGGAGGGGTGAGGCAATGGAAGGATTTGAAAACAATGATCACAATAAATACCCGACGTTTGGTAGGTTTATAAAGGCAAACAGAGTTTGGAGATAATTTTTCTTTTAAATGCCATAAATTTAAAAGTTGGCAGTGCATTTGAGATCTTTTGGTGTACTTTCTTCTCGTACATTTTTGTACAGCTTTTTTCAAGAAGGGAGATAAACTAGTTTGTCTAATGTAAGTTTTGGGCAAATTCTTAGAATCCATAATTCGAGAGGAAGGTAGTAAGCATTTAGAAATGCATGTGTTTAATTAAGGACCGTCAGCACAGATTTGCTAAAGGCAAGTTAGGTCTGGCGTATTAGAATTTGAGCTGACTGGATAGACAAAAGGAATGCAGTATTTGTAGTGTATGTAGATCTTCAGAAGGCATTCTGAAGGATAAAATTGCAATATCATCACCCTTGATAATGGGTCGCATTTTGTTGTAGAAATAATGGTGAGACTAACAACGCTCACCGTTATTAAAGTGTAAATTGGACAGCAACTTCCAGCAACTGCACATGCGCAGTTAAACGTGGAAATCAGGAAGTTGCTGTCCACGTTGCCCTGCTCCTCCAAAAGCTTCGCTGTACCGGTATCTCGCCAAGAGACTCGGCATTGGAACAGCAGGAAGTTGCTGTACTTGCGGGATATATACCGACTAAACGCACCAGAAAAAGTTAGGGCTTGTCCATTCCAGTGTAAGTACATTTTTAACGCATGATAATTCTTTGATTACTGCCAAACAACCTCTCTGGCACTGAAAATTAACTTTTACAAGTGTGGCGTCTCATTCGTTCAGATTTTAGTTATTGGAGATTTTAAAAAATATTTTACTTTTTCTCTCTCTCTCTCTCAAGCCTATCTTTCTTTCTCTTTATTTCACTATCTGTACCTGATTTGACATTGTATTAAATATTCTAACAGACACGTCCTGGTTCGGACTCTGCGCTGCTGGTTAGTTAAGGAGATACACAGTTGCTTGGCCTGTTCACACAGGTCACAGATCCCCTGTAGAGTATACTGTGCCGAAATGACTTTCTAGTTGACCACTCCATCCTTCTCCAATGCCTCTCCACCGTCGTCCAGCTGGGTGGGACTGCACTCGCCTGGCTCCATTCTTATCTGTCTAATCGTAGCCAGAGAATCACCTGCAACAGCTTCTCTTCCCGCTCCCGCATCGTTGCCTCTGGGGGTCCCCCAAGGATCTATCCTTGGCCCCCTCCTATTTCTCATCTACATGCTGCCCCTTGGCGACATCATCCGAAAACACGACGTCAGTTTCCACATGTACACTGACGACACCCAGCTCTACCTCACTACCACTTCTCTCGACCCCTCCACGGTCTCTAAATTGTCAGACTGCTTGTCTGACATCCAGTTCTGGATGAGCAGACTTTTTCTCCAATTAAATATTGGGAAGACCGAAGCCATTGTTTTTGGTCCCCGCCACAAACTCCGTTCCCTAGCCACTGACTCCATCCCTCTCCCTAACATCTGTCTGAGGCTGAACCACACTGTTCGCAACCTTGGTGTCATATTTAACCCTGAAATGAGCTTCCGACCACATATCCGCAGCATAACTAAGACTGCCTATTTCCACCTCCATAACATCACCCATCTCCGCCCTTGCCTCAGCTCATCCGCTGCTGAAACCCTCATCCATGCCTTTGTTACCTCTAGACTTGACTATTCCAACGCACTCCTGGCTGGCCTCCCACATTCTACCCTACGTAAACTTGAGGTCATCCAAAACTCTGCTGCCTGTGTCCTAACTCGCACCAAGTCCCATTCACCCATCACCCCTGTGCTCACTGACCTACATTGGCTCCCGGTTAAGCAATGCCTCGATTTCAAAATTCTTATCCTTGTTTTCAAATCTCTCCATGGACTCGCCCTTCCCCATCTCTGTAATCTCCTCCAGCCCCACAAACCCCCCCCCCCCCCCCAGATATCTGCGCTCCTCTAATTCTGCCCTCTTGAGCATCCCTGATTATAATCGCTCAACCATTGGTGGCCGTGCCTTCTGTTGCCTCGGTCCTAAGCTCTGGAATTCCCTGCCTAAACCTCTCCGCTTCACTACCTCTCTTTCCTCCTTTAAGACACTCCTTAAAACCTACCTTTTTGACCAAGCTTTTGGTCACCTACCCTAATTTCTCCTTATGTGGCTCAGTGTCAAATTTTTTGTCTTATAATACTCCTGTGAAGCTCCCTGCAATATTTTACTATGTTAAAGGTGCTATATAAATACAAGTTGTTATTGTTGTAATTAGTGATTTCCAATGCAAAATCCCATGGAAAGTCTGTTGGCAAGTACAAGTGTAATGAATGGCTGGTGCCATTTGTTCACTGCTGAGAGCAAAATCCAGCCCATTCTAATAGTGACAGAAAAGTGTTACTTTGGCTCAGTCATTTAACTCTTGCCTCTGAGTCAGAAGGTTATGAGTTCACACATAATCTAGGCTGACATTTCAGTGCAGTACTGAGGGAGTACTGCATTGTTGAAGATACTATCTTTTGAATGAGACGTTCAACCTGTCTGCCTACTCAGGTGAACATAAAGGATCTCAAGGCACTATTTGAAGAGCAGGTGTATTCTGGTGTCCTGGCCAACAATTAATCCCTCAATCAACAGCACCAGAAACTGATTAACTGGTCATTCTTCTCATTGCTGTTTGTCTGACCTTGCAATGTGCAAATTGGCTGCTGCATTTGCCTACAAAGCAACAGTAACACTTCAAATAATTCCTTGGCCCAGATATTCCGATCGCAGGCCTCCCGCGGGCAGAGGACTGCGATCTGGAAATATCTGCGCCGTTACCTGAAGGCTCCCGGGACGCGCACAGTTCTGCTCCTGGGCCTCACCAAACTTGAAGTGCGCGGGGCCCACGTATCCCAGAGGCGCATGTAGTTCGCAGCGTCCCTGGGATCACGTGGGCCATGGGGAGCCAATCACAGAAGGGAATCTCCCTTCATACACTTGACAGGAAGACCTGTCAAATATATGAATGGAGATCACCCCCAAAACAGTAAAACTTTAAATACATTTTTTTTAAAATCACATTTTTAAAATGACTTGAAATTACAATATACTGTATTAACTATTTTAAACAATTTAAATTTTTGAAAAAAATAATTAAAGTTTTTTACGGGGCTAAAAATAAACTTTTTTTAAATGATAAATCAGTGAAAAAATTTTTTTTTAAAGTTTTTTCAACTCTTATCCTGGTAAAAGAATTGTAAGGGTTTTCTGCGGGCGGAGGGTCTCCAAAAAGCGGAACTATCCGCCCGCAGAGGCCCTTTTCCAGGGCAGCTGGAGGATCTGTCAAGACCATTCTTGACATAACATAGAAGATAGAAGCAGGCCATTCAGCCCCTCGAGCCTGCTCCGCCATTCAATGAGGTCATGGCTGATCATCCAAATTCAGTACCCTGTCCCTGCCTTCTCTCCATATCCCTTTAGTTTTAAGAAATATATCTAACTCAAGAATTGACAGATCGGAAATGCCGGTTTTCAGCGCATGTGCTGTGCATGCCTGAAACCGGCATTTCCGATGTCCCTACGGGTGAGTACACAGCACATACACACCCGTAGGGATCGGAATATCTGGCCCATTAGGTGTAAAGCACTTTTGGATGTCCTGAGGACGTGAAAGGTGCTATTTAAATGCAAGTTCATTCTTTTCTTTCTAAAAGGGCACTGATTTGAGGAATTGGTGTTGAGATTGTTTATTAATTGGGGTGCTGTAATTTCCTGATAATTCTGCAAGCCAATGCCATAGTGGGGGAGCTTGGTCCTATCTAGACAAGCAGCAGGAAGCAACTCTGGTAAGATGTGCAGTCTTAACTGGTTAAACTCCAGCACTATTCCTGCACATACCTGGCTTGGCTCTGGCAACCTGTGTTTAAACTCTCAAGACTTGAGTAAGTGTCCATACTGGGCAAACAGAAATCCTACAGGTGGATGTGATTCCTCAGTGCCCGATTTGGAGAGGTTTAAATATAGTGATGAGTTTCCATGCAGGTCAGACACCAAAAATAAACAAACACTGATAACATAATTAATTGCCTTTGTTTACTAATCTGTGTCTTTCCAGATGATCCCCATGTGAAGTACTCTGCTGTAAGCAGCTTTGTTTTCCTTCGATTCTTTGCAGTCGCAATGGTCTCACCTCACACTTTCCATCTCCGGCCCCATCTCCCAGTAAGTTGTGCAACATATGTTCAGGATAATTTTGAAACAAAGTAATTTGATAACCCGGGACTTGACACAATGAAATAAGCTGACTTGATTTGACTAACTTTTATTTGGTAAGGAGAATAAGGATGAAGACAACTTGTAATGAGATAAGGGTATGCACAGATGATAATTGTGGTGACTTCAGTCAACTCTATATAAACAGCAAATGCCCAGATGGAAATGAGGCATGAGAAACTGAATTGGTACAGTGGTACATGACACATGCTGCCTGACCTGCTGAGTGTTCCCAGCATTTTCTGTTTCGATTTGAGTGCCAGCATTTGCAATATTTTGCTTTTGGTTTTAGTACATGACTGCTTTTTGACTAAGTTAGAGACAGAACTAGGGGTAACTCGCATCTTGACCAGGTTCTTGCAAGTCATTAAGGCAACATACATCACTTAGTAATAGTGGACCCTTGAGAACTAGTGATTAAAGCTTCCGAAATTCAGCACTGATGAGGGACCAAGACAAATTTAAGATGTTGAAAAGGGAAACTACAAAAGAGTGAAAGATGTTTAATTTGAGGAAAGTTGAGCAATTCTCAAACCATATAATAATATTAAATATGCATAATCAGCATGTACCCAAGAGAAACACATATTAACCAGACCGTCCCCAATTAGGTATAACAGTGGAAAGTTAACGAGTAGTAAAAAGTCTACTTAAATCAGATGTCCGAGAACACTCAAGGTAATAGATGTCTGGAATGATCATCCAGGTAGGGTAGTAGATATGTAGAGACTAAAACTTTAGTGCTGTTCAGAATGCACTTGGATGCTAAGCTGAGTGTGTTGAGATGCTACTCGAGACCAGCCTCGAGGCGCCATGGCTTCTCTTCATCCTTCACATTATGTTCTAGCCTGAGAAACTGGCAGGTGATGCTAACTATTCAGTTTAATATAAATATTTCTCTTTTCTCTCCCACCCCCTCCCATTTCCTTGTAGGATGCTCAGACATCTCGAGCCTTGACCCTAATTTCTAAAACAATCCAAACCTTGGGAAGCTGGGGCAGTTTATCGAAAAACAAACTGGTCAGCACCATCTCTCTCTTTTTGAAATATTTAGGGTTTTTTTGCTTCATATTTGTGTACTAATTTACAATCTGTTATGATTTGCAGTCAAGCTTCAAGGAATCCTATATGTGTGATTTTTTTAAACTGTTTCAAGAAGAAAAATGTATTGAATCAGTTAAAAAGGTGAGTTTAATAATTTAAACTAATTAGAAATTCTGATAACTTAAAATTTATAAATGTATTATACTATTAAAGTGTATTGTGATGTATCCTACAAAGAGAATTTTGGTAGTTAAATTTATTCTACGGTTGATTTTAATGTAATATTGTGTTGTCAACATTCCATTTTTCTGGCCCAAAAATTGCGGTCGGTGGCATAGCTACGGAGAATGCCGCCGGCCTACGAAAAGAATACGAACTTGTGCGAGGCCCAGAACAGAGACTTGCACTTCAGAGTTGTGCGCAGCGTATTACATCACGAAGGCCAGGAGCGCAGTGTACAGCCTATGCATAAGGGAAGACACGCCCACAAAAGCTGTAAAAACTAAACCACGCCCACATAAACTTCTTTCAGTCTCTTCTATTGAAATTGCATTTTTAAAACTTTTAATGACTTATTTAAACTGGTACTTGGACTTATTTCATATCAGCATTTTGGGGTTTTTTCATCCAAACTCTCAACTTATTAGTCCCTATGTATACAATTTCCTGTTTTGATACTCAATAAAGGTCTAACGCTCCTACAAGTAATGTTGTTGAACTTCAGAAAGAGATTGCCAGCCATATAATCAATGTTAATTTTCAGGATTAAAATATATTATTCTGACCTCATTTAGTCTGGTAGTAGATAAATCTATTTTCCTTGTTTTAGGTGCACTATATTTTTTGTTATGTTCATTTTTGAGTTGAAAGGACAGAATTGGTCACTGAAATCTGATAGATGTTCACTTTATTTAACTTTCTTATTCAATTTCCCAAGTAATTAAAATGAAGCTCAACCGACAAAAAAAGTTTCCCTCACCAAAACGTACACAATATCCACATAGATCGTCTTTTAAGATGTGAAATAGGCTCCTGCACCTGCTTTCACTAGCCATAACATTTTCAGACATAATTGCTGAGCAGTTGGTGGGCAATTAGCCCAACTCTGCACCAGCAATTAGTATTTCCCTGTTGGTGCAGATCATCTGTCAAGGTGTACCTTGACAGATCGCAAGTTCGGGATCTAGCGCATGCAGAAATCCCGAACTTGCGGTATATTTCAAAGTCGGTATAATGGCTTACTCGGAGTACGCCATCATACCCACCACAAAATCTGCACCATGATGTTGGAATGGGAGAAGAAAAACGATTAGAATGTATTCTACCTGGAAACTGTTTTAGAAATGCTCATCTTGCATTTCTGGGAAATTGGAGATAAAAGCATGTAGTACCTATCGTCTGAACTCAATTCTTTCAGTCCTGTAATCACTTCCTTCCCTTCTCATTCAAAAGATATGCTGGATGCAGTTAAGTTCTCTGATCTTTGTTACTCATGTGGTTCTGTCTGGATACGGTGAACTGGTTGAATATTCATGATCAGCACAGTTTACAGGAGGTGCAATTTTTGTATTTAATGAAAAATACCCCCTCCCATCTCTCTCATATTCTTGAACTATGTAGTGAATCTATGAATTCACTAACTATGTCTATAGTTTGAAAATTATAATATATTTTTGTTTTTAGTTTATAGATGAAATATCTTCTGCACAAAGTAAGGAGCCCAGTGGTGTAGATGAACCAATTATTCTCAAAGAAGGGTAAGAGTTAAAGCAAGTTACTAAAACCAGAAGAGCATTATGATATTAAAGGACACATTGTGTAACAGATATGTCATAATGTGGAACTGGTGAGGGTATCCAAGAGCTATGAATGTCTGTGAGAACAGGCATTTTGACAAAACAATGAGAAACATAGCATTCAGACCACAGACCAGAGATAGCTCAGTAGAAGTAGATAAACTTACACCTCACCCTCATAGATAGGGGATAACTGGACAATTTGTCGCATTGTTGGGTAGCTGCCATTGTCATAGCTGAACTGGGATAGCTTGGCTAGGGGGTGGCTGGTTCTGATACAATAAATAATGTGCCAATGTTTTAGCCAAATCCTTGAACAACAGGTAACTAACTCTTTGAGACTATGAAAGCAAAAAAAATTGTTTCTCTTTTGCAGAGAAATTATTAAAAGAGCTCAGGGAAGAAATCGAATCCGTAAAGTGCATAATTTTAAGAAGCGATGGCTCCGTTTGACCAACCGAGAAATCTCTTACCACAAGCAGTCAGGTATGTCTGTTAAACTTGTTTTCATCAGTAGCATCAACAACTGCTAATGTCATATTCTAGCTTTAAATTGCATTGAAGAATAAAGAATGCAAATCTTTGTCTTGTTTAAATACGAATTCAACTATAAAGCATTAAACTTTTTTTTGTATCCTGGAGATCCGTTATAAATTAAATAGTTTGCTTATTGTTTAAAGTAAATTTGCGAAATAATTTTACAGCATGTTCCACGTGATGACTTCCTGATTTAGTCTATGCCACCCAAAATGGAAGTTGTTGAGTAGAAGTTAGATGTGCTGCAACAGTGAAAAGGGGTATTCATGAGTAATCCCCTCCAAACAGTTAGCGCAAGAGTACCATTGGCAGAGCTTTTGAGAGCATGACATTGTGCCTGCTATCTCATGAGAGGGATATACAGAGAGAGCCAAAAAGGAGAGAAATAATCAAAAATAAAGTAACAATAATTTAGCAATGCATTGCTGTTTGGTGGGCAGTGCTGAAGAATATACACTTATTCCAGTATTTTTACTTGTTCCTCGTGCAACTGAAATGATTTCAATTGCCCACACTTGGGGAACAGATTTGAAGCAAGTTGAATTATTACCTCCTTAATATGTTGAGGTTTTCCCATGTTGCCTTGGCCTATTCTTTGCAACGCCCTCCCTCCACCCCTCAATCTCCCCTTCCCACCTTTAAAAGCCCTCTCAAAAAAACATTTATTGGCCCAAGTTTAAAGTCACCTTGTAACCCTCCCACAAAGCCTAAGTGCCCACTCCTTTTCTACTCTCTGAAACCCATTGGGCTTTTTTCCAAGTTAATATTAATGATGTTGTCTAAATGCAAGTTGTTAAGTGAGTCATGGAAGCACCATTTATGCCCATGATGTTCAGTAAAATGAGCTGATATTTAAGTAATGAAAAAAACTGCATTCACTAATAGCTTTGCGCAAAGAAGCCACAGAGAAAGTTTTTTGGGCAATGGAGACATCTCATTGATGCAGTGGAGTAGGGCTTTCGAGCTGGGGTAAAGGCACATTACATAGAGGAGATAGAGCTTTGCTGTAAATTTGTGCTGTAGTATTGCTAGTGCTTGATACTGATACCAACTATCAAGTGGTAGCATATTCTCTTTAGCACTAGCCTTCCTCAAGTTCAGTACAAAATTCACCCACTAAAAGTTTGCTTTCGAAGTTTGCAGATGACACTAAGTTCGGAGGCACAGTAAGTTTTGTGGATGAGAGCAGGAAATTATAAAGGGACATAGACTAAGTGAGTGGCCAAAACTTTGGCAGCTGGAGTTTAACGTGGGGAAGTGTGAGGTCATCCACTTTGGATCTGAGGAAGACAAATCGGTATATTTTCTTAATGGTGAGAAACTGGGCGCTGTGGAGGAGCAAAGAGATTTAGATGTCAATGTACACATTACTAAAAGCTAATGCACCAGTCCAAAAAGCGATCAAAAAGGCTATTGGAATGTTGACCTTTATCTCAAGGGGGCTGGAATACAGAGGGGAGGAAGTTATGCTTCAGTTGTACAGAGCGTTGATTAAACCCATCTGGAGTATTGTGTTCAGTTTAGGGTACCGAACCGTAGGAAAAATATGTTTTACATTGGCCTTGGTAGGGGTACAGTGCAGATTCACCAGAATTATGCCTTGGCTTAAAGGGTTAAGTTATTGGAACAGATTATATAAATCTGGCTTGTATTCTCTTGAGTTTATAAGGTTGAGGGATGATCTAATCGAGGTGTTTAAAATGATAAAGGGATCCGATAGAGTAGCTACAAATTTTTCCTCTGGTAGGGGAATCAAAAACAAGAGAACATAATCTTAAAGTTAGAGTTAGGCCATTTAGGAGTGAAATCAGAAAGCACTTTTTCACAAAAGGCTAGTGGAAATCTGGAACTCGCTCACCCAAAAGGCTGTGGATGCTGGGGTCAATGGAAATTTTCGAGACAGAGATCGATAGATTTTTGTTGGGTAAGGGCATGAAGGATAATGAAACAAAGGCAGGTAAATGGAGTTGAGGTACAGATCAACCATGATCTAATTGAATGGTGGAACAGGCTCAAGCAGCTGAATACTCTGCTCCTGTTCCTATTACAGAGCAGAAATAAATGCTAAGAAACAGTGGAAGAGTAGAGGAGCTGACCAAAAACATGGTCAAGACAGCTGAAACAGCATCACTGATGGGGCAGAAAGAGAGGATGCACAGAAGGCTAGTGCCAAAGAACCAAGGGGCATGGGGCTGGAATATAAGGAATACAAGAGATCAGGAAGCCAGCAATAGGGGCATTGTAAAAGTAGAGTCTGGAGGTAATGAAAGCATGGATAAGAATTTTAATTAACAACAAGTGGGAGCAATCAAATGGACAAGGGAGTGTAAGTAACTGATCTTGGTGATTGATACGATATAAAATTTGAAGCTCAGCTCAAGAGTCCAACCAAGTTCAACATGGAGGAATTCAAATTAAAAAAAAATCCCTTCCTGGACCTGAATAGCACATATGATTCAATGTACTGCTGAACACGTAACAACTTTCTCTTTATTCGGAAGCATTTAAATAATTACTTCAAAATTATCACAGACGGTGATGTTCACTGTTTACATGTAGTTGTGCTGGAGAAGCACAAATGTCAGGAAATGGACTAAGTGCTACAGAGAGAATGGTTATCTTGCAATTGTCAGAAAATTCTCTCCCTGTCCATATCTTACCAAGTGAAAAATTCTGAATGGAAATCTCATAATGGCTGGTTTTCTGCCAGTTTAAATAGTCAACCCCATGTAAGATCTTAATGATCTCTCTGAGTTCTTGGACAAGACACCAGTAGGTAGCAGCCAGTATGTTTGAGCAATAGATCAAGATTTATTAAGCTTACAGCGTAATCAATACTTAACAAAAGGCGATAGTTTTAACGAGTAGCTCGCAGCCCTTGGTCTCTGGAACCTCTCGGACACAGATGACGTCATAAGTCTGTTCCTTTGTTCTCGCAGTAAGTCTGTGTAAAGTTGTTCTTTGAGTATCGAGATTTTAACCCTTTTCTTATCAAAAGTCGCCTGTCACTTTAATTCACCGCTCCACTCCCACTCAGACCTCACCGTCCTCGGCCTCTTGCATTGTTCCACGGAGGCTCAGCGTAAGCTCGAGGAACAGCACCTCATCTTTCGATTAGGCACTTTATAGCCTTCTGGACTCAACATAGAGTTCAACAATTTCAGATCATAACCTCGGCTCCTATATATATATATATATATATATATATATATATTTTTTTTTTTATCCACATGGCAGCTGTCTTTCATTCTGCCAGCGCAATTTACACGTCATCTAGAGCCATCCTTTGTTTCTTAACATGTCCCATTACCATCTCCTTTTGCCTTGAATATCTCTCGATGTCTCTTAATCTCTTCCGCCTTCTATCCTATCACAGACATTCCCTTTTGTTCTTTCATCCCCTCCCTCCTTTCCCAGCTCCCACACTTGCTTAAAGATCTGTTCCATTTCCTGCTTTTTTCCAGTTCTGACGAAAGGTCATCGACCTGCAATGTCAACTCTGTTTCTCTCTTCACAGATGCTGACTGACCTGCTGAGTTTCTCCAGCATTTTCTGTTTTTTATCAAAAGTTGGTTTGGCCAGTGTCCATATATGGTCTTTAACAAAATCACCTTTTTTAATTGGGTCTAATGGTCAAAATGTCATTGTCACTCAGACTAAGGTAGCATTCCGCCTTTCCAGTATTTTTCCGTCAGCCCTATCCTGCTGTCTTGTTATCTTGTTTATAGTTTTTCACCCCATTGGAATTTACTATATCTCTTTCATTTCCTGCCTCCCCTGGTACAAGGCCTTTATACCAAGGGCCCATATCAGTGCTGTTTCACTAGTCTTGAGGTATCCAGACTATCTCACTTTAATCTACCAGATAAATACCTTATCTCCATGATCTCTCTCATTTTATGTCCTTATACTAATTACTTTTTAAATATCTTTGCAATTAGTTTTGTTAAGCGAATTCTAATTTCTACTTAGCATCATATGTTATTTAGCAATTTAATCTTCACTCGCAGCCTGTGGCTGTTTATCAAAACTTAGTCAAAACTGCTTTTGACTGTCCTCACAGTTGCATTCTGAACAAGTCTTAGTATTTTAGTTACCCAGGAGTAATTATGGGTAATATTATTTGGTCATTGGCTACACTTGAATTTATACATATGGGCCCAGAAATTAAACAGTGCGTGTTCCCGCGGGGGTAAGGCTTCCCCGCGATATTTCACTCCGCGCCTACCTTTTTCCTCTGGGCCCACACGAACTTTAGTTTCAAGGCCAGTCCCACATGCAGCTGTGCAGTGCTTGCGTGACCCAGAGACGCAATTAGTTCGTGCGAGCTCTGGGATCATGTGATTCAGTTAGAGCCAATGGCAGCACACCATCTTTCATTCATAGTTTTCACAGCAAGAGCTGTCAAAGCTATGAATCCTACACACCCCCAAAAGAACAGCTAAACCTCAATTAAATTTAAAAAAAAGCCATCACATTAATAAAATAAGTAGTTAAATAAATTAACCACTTTAAACAAAAAATTACATTTTTGAAAAAATTTAAAATCTTTTTAAAAGTTATAAAAATAAACTTACCTTTCTTTAAAGTCTCTAAAAAAGATAAACCTGTTGAAAAAAATTTAAAATAATACTTAATTAACTACTTAACTTGTTAAAAGAGGGTCTTACGCCTCCTTTCTTCATGTGTAAAATCTTCCATGCTTACCTGCGCGTTCAAAGCTGCAAAAATAACTAAGTGCACTGCGTGCGCGCAGCCTGTAGCGCGCACGCGGTTCACTTAGGAACCGCCCCCTTTTGAATTCACGAAGTGCCGGTTTCCCGCGCATGAACAGTGCGTGCAGGAAACCGGCAATTGGAGACCTAAAACGCGAGAGTACACAGTGCGTACTCTCGCATATTAGGTCTAATTTTCGGGCCATGATTCTCATCTACTAAATATCTTTAAATATCAGCCTTTCGTACACCCATGCTAGTTTGAGTAGAAAACATTATCTGCACAATGTTGAGATCCATACCATGCAAAAGTGATTCTCAAGCTGCGAGGTACTTGCCTGTCCCAGGGAAATTGTAAGCACAGACTCTTAAAAGAATTTTGTTATGCATCTCAAGTTTCTGATTTGCTGTCAATCATTGCTCAATTCCAGTTGAGGTGGGGTTCTCTGTTGCGTGGCTCTGACGATGGATAAGAGCCAGATGTGCACTGGGCTATCCAACCATGTTATGTACCAAGACTTCTGTAGCCATGTCCAGTCATGGGTTAAAATGTTGGGCTTAGCTTTATTTTAATGACTGACCCAATTCACTGCTTTCAGAAAAGTTGTGTCATTTCAGTGTTCCATTTGTTTTCTGATAAACATGATTTGTGTAAAAGATACTCTGCAGGATTAGCTTTTAATTTTGAGTGTGTATGCACAGAGGTATGTGACATGTTGCCTTCTACCAGCAACATTTTACATGCTTAACAGCAAAGCTTGCTGCCTTATTTGCAATGTGGTAAACTGCTGAGTGCTGTTTTTCACATAGCAATGGATTGTTTTGTAGTGAGAAAAACCAAGCGTAATGCTGACCAACAACAAAGACCATGAACCTAAAATTTGCCAGTTACCTGGAATCTGGCAGCATGGTCCAGTCAGTGAACATGAAAGGAACTGCTCCCTAGTTTACTTTACTTTGGGTTTGGAGAGCCAATTCATACTGGCACCTCCAAAACCTGATTCTACACACTGGGTTTGAATGAAAATGAAAAAGATTTTGCATTGATATGGTGCCTTTCATGACCTCAGGATGGCCCAAAGCACTTCACAGCTAGTGAAGTATTTTTGAAGTGTAAACACTCTTATAAATGTAGAGACACAGTACATATTGTTTTGGCTAAAATCTCTAGGATTAGCAACCAATTTGATGATTTTTCATTGAATTAAAAAAAAAATCTTCATTGCTGACAAAGTTTCAGCATTGCCCTGCTCTACTCTTCCCTTCGAAATCCAAACCACAGACGGTCGCGTTTAGACTTTGTGTGGCATCAAGGAGCCCGAGTAAAATTGATCTCAATGGGAATCGGGGAGAAAACTCTCCACTGGCTGGAGTCATACCTAGCACAAAGGAAGATGGTTGTGGTTGTTGGAGGCCAATCATCTCCGCTCCAGGGCATCGCTGCAGAAGTTCCTCAGGGGAGTGTCCTTGGCCCAGCCATCTTCAGCTGCTTCATCAATGACCTTTCCTCCATCATAAGGTTAAAAGTGGGGATATTCACTGATGATTGCAGTGTTCTGTCCCATTCGCAACTCCTCAGATAATGAAGCAGTCTGTGCCCACATGCAGTAAGACCTGGATGACATTCAGGCTTGGGCTGATAAGTAATATTCGCGCCACACAACTGCCAAGCAATGACTACCTCCAACAAGAGAAAGTCTAAGCATTTCCCCTTGACATTAAATGGCATTACCATAGCCGAGTCCCCCACCATTAACATCCTGGGGCTCACCATTGATCAGAAACTTAACTGGACCAGCCACGTAAATATTGTGGCTCCAAGAACGGGTCAGAGGCTGGGTATTCTGTGGCAAGTGTCTCACCTCCTGACTCCCCAAAACCTTTTCACCATCTACAAATCACTATCAGGAGTGTGATGGAATACTGGATGAGTGCAGCTCTAACAGCACTCAAGAAGCTCGACACCATCCAGGAGAAAGCAGCCTGGTTGATTGACACCACATCCACCACCTTAAACATTCACTCCCTCCACCACCAGCGCACCGTGGCTGCAGTGTGTACCATCTACAAGATGCACTGCAGCAACTCGCCAAGGCTTTTTCGACAGCACCTCCCAAACCCGCAACCTCTACCACCTAGAAGGACAAGGGCTGCAGGCGCATGGGAACACCATCACTTCCAAGTTCCCCTCCAAGTCGCACACCATCCTGACTTGGAAATGTATCGCCGTTCCTTTGTCGCTGGGTCAAAATCCTGGAACAACCTCCCTAACAGCACTGTGCGAGTACCTTCACCACACGGACTGCAGCGGTTCAAGAAGGTGGCTCACCACCACCTTCCCAAGGGCAATTAGGGATGGGCAATAAATGCTGGCCTTGTCAGTAATGCCCATATCACATGAATTTTTTTTTTTTAAACACTACACTCTGCAATTTGGAACTCAAACCATCAGCTGCTGGGGGTTGCATTTTTAGGTCTGCAGACCAACTCTAACTGACATAGTTCCACTTCTGCACAGCATCTTTAGTCCTGTGGTGAAGTGGAAACAAATGGCAGTAAGTAGCTGTGCAGGTTTGTCAGCATCTGGAACCATGCATTAAGCTATTAGTAAATCCTTGAAATGAGGGAGTGGACATTTAGACTAGTGGATGAGTTACTGATCAAGTAGACTGTTTTGTCCTGGATGGTGTTGAGCTTATAGTGTTGTTGCACCTGCACCCACCTAAGCAAGTGGAGAGTATTCCATCACACTCCTGACCTGTGCCTTGTAGATGGGGAGTCGGGAGATGAGCAGCTTGCCGCAGAATAGCTAACCTTTGACCTGCTCTAGTAACCACAGTGTTTGTGGCTGGTCCAGTGAAGTTTCTGGTCAATAGTGAACCCCAGAATATTGATGGTGGCGGACTGTGTTGGTAATGTCATTGAATGTCAAGTGGAGGTTATTACACTCTCTCTCTCTTGTTGGAGTTGGTTTTTGCCTGGCACTTGAGACGTGAATGTTCCTTGCCACTTATCTGTCCAAGCCTGGATGTTGTCCAGCTCTTGCTCCATGGGAGTAAGGACTGTTTCATTATCTAAAAATTTATGAATGGACCTTTAACACTGTGCAAACATCCCCACATCTGACGTTATGATGGAGCTAAAATCATTGAAGTAGCTGAATATAGTTGGGCTGAGGACACTGCCCTGAGGAACTCCTACAGCAATGTCCTGGGGCTGAAATGATTGCTCTCCCAACAATAAATATCTTCCTTTGGGCCAGGTATAACGCCAGCCACTGGAGAATTTCTCCCTGATCCCCATTTACTGTAATAGGTCTCGAGCAGAGTGATCCTGGTGGAACTCAAACTGAGCATCGGTGAGTAAGTGCCACTTGAGAACACTGTTGATGACTCATTCCATCACTTTGCCGATGATTGGGAGTAGGCTGATAGGGCATTAATTAGAGGAGTTGGATTTGTCCTGCTTTTGTGGACAGGACATACCTGGGCCATTTTCCGCATTGTTGGGTAGAGAAGAGTGTTGCAACTGTACTAGAACAGCTTTGCTAGTGGCTTGGCTAGTCTGGAGCACAGGTCTTTCATACTACAGCCAGGATGCTATCGGGGGCCCATAGATTTTGCTGTGTCCAGTGCACTCGACCGTTTCTTGATGTCATGTGTAGTGAATCAAATTGGCTGAAGACTGGCATCTATAATGGTGGGGGCTTCAGGAGGAGGCCGAGAACGATCATCCACTTGGCACTTCTGGCTAAAGGTAGTTGCAAATGCTTCAGCTTGACTTTAACACTAACGTGCTGGGTTCTGTCATCATTGAGGATGGGATATTCATCGAGTCTCCTCCTCCTATTAGTTGCTTAATTGTCCACCACCATTCGCAACTAGTGGTAGGGCTACAGAGCTTTTACCTGATCTGTTGTTTGTGAGATCACTTGGCTGTGTCTATAGCATGCTGCTTTTGCTGTTTATTGTGCATGTAGCCCTGTGTTATAGCCTAACCAGGTTGCCAGGTTGACCCCTTGTTTTCAGCTACGCCTGGTGGTGCACTTGGTATGGTCTTCTACACTCCTCTGAACCTGGCTAGATGGTGCTGGAGGAATGAGAGATATGCCAACCATGAGTTTACAGATTGTGATGGTATACAACTCTCCTGCTGCCGATGGTTTACAGTGCCTCATGGATGCCCAGTTTTGAGCTACTAGAAATGTTAATCTATCCCACAGCATGGTGGTAGTGCCACACGAAACAATGAAGATTGTCCTCAGTGTGAAGACTGTACTAGGTCTCCAAGAAGATGTCACTTCGACTAATGCTGTCATGCACAGATGCATCTGCAACAGGTAGACTTTTGAGGACGAGGTTACATAGGTTATTCCCTTGTGTTGGTTCGCTCACCACCTGCCACAAGTCCAGTCTGGCAGCTATATCTTCCAGGACTGGATCACTGGTGGTACTACCAAGTCACTCTTTTTGTAATGGACATTGAAGTCCCGCACCTAGAGTACATTCTATGCCCATACTATCTTTGATGGTACTTCCTCCAAGTGGTGTTCAACATGGAGGAGTACTGATTTATTCGACTAAGGGAGGGTGATAAATGGTAATCAGCAAAAAATTTCCCTGCCCAAGTTTGACCTAAAGCCAAGAGACTTAATGGAGACTGAAGTCAATGTTGAGGACTCCAAGGCCCACTCCCACCCAACTGTATACCACTCTGCCCCCCATCTCCGGTTGGTCTGTTGTGCTGGTGGGACAGTACATACCTTGGGATGGTGATGGAAGAGTCTGGGATGTTGGATGATAGGTATTATTCTGTGAGTATGACTGTCAGTCTGTTGCTTGACTAGTCTGTGGGACATCTCTCCCAACTTTGGCACCAGTCCCCAGATGTTACTGAGGAGAACTTTGCAAGGTCGACCCGGCTTGGTGTACCCTCGTCGTGTCCGGTTTGATGCCTAGATCGCAGCTGACTGGTCCGTCCAGGTTTATCTTTGTAGCAGTTTGGTACAACTGCGTGGGTTGCTATGGCAGTTAAGAATGAACCATATTGATGTGGGACTGGAGTCACATTTAGGCCAGACCGGGTAAGGACTATAGGTTTCCTTCCCTAAAGGTGGGTTTTTGTAACAATCTAATAGCTTCATGGTCACACTTTTTTACTGGTACCAAATTTTTATTTCCAGATTTTTTTTAAAACTGAATTAAAATTCTCAAATAACCACAGTGGATTTTGAACGCATGTTCTCCGAATCATTAGTCCAGACCAATGTTCCCTCTAATTTTTTTTTCCCGGTGCACAGTCCCATTCAATTTGCTGCAGCGGCCGCATATTTGTGGCATCTCTTCCAGCGGCAGCAGCCGGCGAGCGGCCTGCACGAGACCTCCCGATTGGTGTGCGGTGGTGTTCCCCACATTGGTCCAGACTTCTGGATTACTAGTCCAGTTTCATAACCACTACGCTGTTGTCCCTGATTTTGAAGATTTGAGTTCAATCAGTATGTCGCCTCAGATGTGATCTCAGTATTTTTGTTCCAAAAGATCGGATTGAGGCATTCAGTCACAAGCTCGTTACTGTGTTTTGTGAATGAAGAGGGGGCTATCTGCCCCTGTGCGACAGTGGAAGACTTTGCGCAAGTCTGTCGGCTGAAAGTGTCCAACACTTGACTGGCTGTAGGATCAATTGCAGAAGTGTTTCCAGAATCTGGCAATGCAAAAGGTAATAAATGAGTCAGGAATCCTATTATTACATCAAAACCTACAGCTAATCATCACAGGAAGAGGAAAACCTCATCGAATTGGCAAGTGATCAAATGCTGAAGTTGGCGTTTTCTCTGAAACCGCAAGCTAATTTTTGGTTGTCGATCTAACCTGATTTTAGCACAGAATGAGCTATGAAGCTACTCGTTTCCTGTGCATCCACCTGTCTGTTGGAATTTGGGTTCTCCTTGCGGCTCAACTTAAGTATTGAACTCACTTTAAGGTGGGAATAGACCGGGAAAAATGTAATCACTTTTGACCTGGATCATATATTTCAACAAGTATTAAGAGTGAGGCTGTGGGGAATGTACAAACTCTAAACCTTTTACTTTATACTATCAACTCAACAGTAGGTGCTTCAACCTGACAGTAGGTGCTTCTTAATAGAAGCATTAGTGTTGTGCAAAACATTGCTTTAATTGTTCCTATTTAGTAAATACTGTGGATTGACTGGGTACCCAACTCTCACTGGAATGTTATTTTATTACTGCTGTTATAGAATTGTCCAAAATTATATACAAGTGAACCCTAACTCTGTTTGTTGAATCTGTTTGTACAGGTAAAGAGTCCCTGTACAGCATCCTGATTAAGAACATTGTTGCAGTTGAGAAACTTGAAGAAAGATGCTTCAACAGAAAGAATGTAAGTGTTAACTCCATTCGAAAGTAGCTTGTGGAAGTACATATCACTAAACAGGAGCTGTTTTTTCTTAAATGTAAACCGAAAATGCTGGAAACACTCAGCAGGTCAAGCAGCATCTGTGGAGAGAGAAACAGAGTTAACATTTCATGTCAGTGACCTTTTGTCAGAACCGGTCAGACGAAAGGTCATCGACCTGAAACGTTAACTCTGTTTCTCTCTCTCCGCAGATGCTGCCTGACCTGCTGAGCATTTCCAACACTTTCTGTTTATATTTCAGATTTCCAGCATCCGCAGTATTTTGCCATTGTATCGCTGATTTTTTTCTTGTCGTTCTTTTATTTATTTGAGGTAAATGTTCATATTGTTGGGAAAGCTTGATTTTTGTGTTCAATGTTAAAAAATTATATTGCATCTTTTTCATGTCCTGCTACTGCCAGGTTACTTGCAGTCTGAAGCTCTAAATACACCCTTTGCCTCAAATACAAGCTCACAGATCACATTTGATATTTGCTGCCTTTCTAAATTAGATTTTTCAGTCACTGCTGAATTACGTCCTGGTTGGGGTAGGAATAGGAGCGTAAGAATCTTGAAAGATGTAAAAAAAAATCTTTCAAATGTCTTTGGAAACTGAAGTTTTGGATGAAGGAAATGCTTGACCCACCATTAGTTTCAACTCCTAAGTAGCGTTGCTCTTGCAAGTACAGAGCTGGCACATGTAATGAATAGTTGAATAATCCTTTTTGTGCTGAAACTAAGCTTAAAATTTAATAACAGAAAACGCTGGAAAAACTCAGCAGGCCAGGCAGCATCCGTGGAGAGACACAGAGTTAACGTTCCAGGTCAAAGACCTTTCGTCAGAACTGGAAAAAAGCAGGAAATGGAATAGATTTTAAAGCAAGTTTAGAGGCTGGGAAAAGGGGGAGGGGATGAAAGAACAAAAGGGAAGGTCAGTGATAGGCTAGAAAGCAGGAGACATTGAGAGATATTCAAGGCAAGAGGAGGTGGTAATGGGACAGGTTAAGGAACAAAGGATAGCTCTAGATGAAGTGTGAATTACGCTGGCAGAATGAAGGACAGCTGCCATGTGGGAGGGAAGAAAGAAAGGCTTATGATCTGAAATTGTTGAACTCTATGCTGTTCCTCGAGCTTATGCTGAGCTTCCGTTTAATTTAATGTTGTCTTCTGAACTATTATGAGGATGGGGAGGAAGACAGCACCTGCTTCAATATGTCAGTTTTGGCATGGCATATGTTCCTAGGGTCATATTGTGTTGAACTTTGAAATCAAGCATTGATTGTCAAAATAATTTTGTGGCTCCATTCAGCTGCACTCATCTGCTCCTGACTTAGCCCCATTCTCCTAGACTCTTTCTTACAGACTTCCATACATACCTGTACTTTGTTCAGTATAAATGTTGTAGTTGCCTTCCACATTAGTCTTAAGTGCTAGACTGTCTCTTTCCAACTAGTCAGTACATGGAATGGTAAGTGTGAGACTGGGAATCAGGACATCAGTGTTCCTATCATTACAACTAGTTTAGTCTATTTGAATTTGGCAAACACAGTGAAATGGGCACTATCTAGTCTCAATACGGCTCCTGCATTGGACTTTGATTAATCACTCGAGCTATTGTGTCAAACCAATGATGTACTTGCAGAACAATCTGGCAATTTTCTGTTTTTATTTCAGATTTCCAGCATCCACAGTATTTTGCTTTTGTACAATTCTTAGTCCTATTGCTTTAACCAAATATTGTCTCTGAATTTAATTTCTCTCATGGAATTATAAAGCCAGTTTTACTGTCCATTGCTCCCTTCTAGTGAAAAGATCATTTTGGTTAACATACACAAAACATTAGCTTATTGTGTTGCTAGGCCTAAAGAAGCAATGCAGGTATCTCTTTGAACTCCCCTAACCCTGGTCATTCTCAATCAAGGACTCAAAGTAGATTGGAATAATAATACATTTTTGATTTCAGATGTTTCAAGTCCTCAGTATTGAAAGATCTGAAAGACCACTTTATGTTCAAGCCAGTAACTGTGTGGAGGCCAATGAATGGATTGAGATAATCACCAGAGTGAGCCGTTGCAATCGGGAGAGGCTGCGTGTTTACCATCCTTGTGCTTTTTTATCTGGAAGCTGGCTCTGCTGCAAAAAAACAGATGAAAAAGCTGTGGGGTGCACCAACTGTACTGGGTGAGTCATTCCGGTTGAGTGAAAAATATTGGCCCTGAATTTCCGATCAGAAGCTTCCTGCGGGCAGGTGCCTCCGATCAGAAAAAAATCTACGAACTTACCTGCTGGTTCCGTAGATACCGAGGCTTGCGATCCTGGGCCTCTCCTCTTCAAAATGCGCAGAGGCCCACATATCCCAGGGGCGCATGCGGTTCGCAAGCGCCCCTGGGCTCACGTGGGTCAGGCGAACCAATGGAAGAAGGGAATCCCCCTTCATACTTTTGACAGTTCTGTATGCACGGAACTGTCAAAATATGAATGGGGATGACTGCAAAAATGCACCAACACACTGAAATAAAGAAAGAAAAACCATTACATATATAAAATTAATTAAAGTGCCATTTAATTAAATATTTTAAACAAATTTTTTTTTTTAAATTAAATTTAAATGTTTTAAAGGGGCTAAAAATAACCTTACCTTATTGCACAGGTTTTTTAATATTTAAATGATTGACACAAATGTATTTTTATGTTATTTTAAACTCTTATGCTTGTAAAAGCAGGCCTTACGCATGCTTTTACCAGGCGTGAGAATTCTATGGCCTTTCAGCGGGCAGAAGTTTTGCAAAAAGCGCAACTCTCCACCCGCAGAGGCACTTCTGGGGATGCGTGCAATCTGTCGAGAAAATTACATCGCAAGTGCCGGGTTTTAGCGCATGCGCTCCACACGCCTAAACCCGGCACTTGCGCGGCCGTACGCACCTGTAGGGGTTGCAAAATTCGGCCCATTATCTTGGCCATGTTCCTTTTAAGTGTGCAGACTGATTACGAACAAAAGCAATAAATAAAGATCAAATGGTACAATGCAACTAATCTGTAAAGATAACTACACACTAACCTGCAGAAAGTGAACTTAGTACCAAGTTGAAAATATTTCACAGTTTAACGAGTTGTGCTTTGCCAGACTGGAGTCACTTGCTATGTGGTGTCCAGTTTGGTGTCTGCCTCAGAAATCATGGTGACCCCCAACATAATGCCTAACTTGCGATGCTTGTAATCATGTTCGGAAACACTGATGTTGATTAATTCTAATTTTGTTTCCCTTGGCCTAGCATTGTCCTGTTCTAGTTTTTAATTATTTTTATATGAAAACATATATTTATAAACTTGTTTATTGGGCAAGAATCGCACTGCAAAATAATGCCGTCGTACCAGATTGTTAGAAAATCCATGTCTGAGTACTAGCCCCAAATGACACTTGGCAAAGGTTCTTCTACAAGTAATTTTGGTCCAAATCTACTCAAGAAGTTGAAATAGAAAAACAGACGTAGTAATGACTTCTGGGTAGCTCTGTTATACTATATAAATGTGATGTGATCTATTAATACTAAATGTAGGAGTGACATCTAGTGGGACAATAGCAATACATCACAGATTTATTCAATTTGGACACTTTTTGATCTTTCTGTAGTGTCTAATTGTAATATCAGCCCATTCTGTACTTGATATGGTTCAACCCAATGCTGCTTTTCATTTGAGATGGGGATAAGATATAGTATAGGTAGTCCAAATCAGTTAATCAGAGAAATATCAAAAGAAGTGCTTTCACTTTAACAAACTTAATAGTCTACTTCCTGCATTACTATTACTACAGTTTTTGTCTTTGTCTTCAGAGGTTCTCCAGCAAATATCCAGCTGGCCATTGACTGTGACCGTGAAGTTGAAAGGATATTTTCACTGTTCCAAGCCAACCTGCCTAGGCTGCAGAAAATGGAAGGTAAGTCTCCCAGTGATTAATGTGAGTTTCTTATTTTCATCTCTCGATTTTAAATGTAAAAGTGAAATTAAAAACATAATGGCCTGTATTTTCCGATCCCTAAGGGTGTGTAAGAGCGCACGCCTGCCCTGGAGAAGGGCCTCTGCGGGTAGAGAGTTCCGCTTTCTGCAGAACCTCCGCCCGCTGAAATCCCTTAAAAAATCTTACGACTGGTAAAAGCAGGTGTAAGGCCTGCTTTTACCAGCATAAGAGTTTTAAAAAAGTTTTTAAAGTTTTTTTTCACTCATTTATAATTTTAAAATACTTTTTTTTAAAAAGGTGTTTATTTTTAGCCCCGTAAAAAACTTAAATTTTTTTTTCAAAAAATTTAATTTTTGTTTAAAATATTTTAATGTAATTTTAACTAATTTTACAAATGTGATTTAAAAAAAAATTATTTAATGTTTTGATATGTTTTTGGAGTGATCTCCATTCATACTTTTGACGGGTCTAAGCTGTCAAAAGTATGAAGGGAGATTCCCTTCTTTCATTGGTTCCCCATGGCCCACATGATCCCAGGGACGCTTGCGAACCGCATGCGCCCCTGGGCCCTGCGCATTTCGTCGTGGAGGCCCAGGAGCGGAAATGGCCGGACCTCTGGAGCCCTCGGGTAAGGGCGTAGATTTTTTCCAGATTGGAGGCCTCCGCACACAGGAAGCCTCCGATCGGAAAATACGGCCCATTATGCTAGATGTGATCTATGACATCATTATAGACTCTTTTGTCTGTAAACAGAGGACAGTATCTTGGAAAGACATGTTACTATGTTGACGCAGTCCTTTAAAGAAACTGGTGAATGAACTTATTGAGAGAATGTCTTCAGCACTTCAGCTGTGTTTTCAACATTGTGCTGGATTTTCTCTGTAGATGCTTGTGGGAGTATAGACGTGTATCAAGGTCCTCAACTGGAGCAAGACGAATATGCCCACTTTACTATTCAAGATTCAAGAGTCACCTTTAAAACTCTTCAACAAATAAACGTAGTTGTGGATAAGTTGGCTGAATTTCATGAACAGTACCGAATTAAAAGATCAACACGTGCTAAATATGGCAGCGAGTAAGTATTGGTTTCATTTATAATTATTTCAGTTCAAATGCCCTGGGGGGTTGGGGGGGGGGGGTAATTTTTAGGACGCAACTGCTGCCAACGAAATAAAGTCGTTGGGCATGCGCAGTTCCAGTGGTTTTTTGGTTGTTCTTGCCGGACTTCCCACAGATTGGTGAGAGAAAGGGGGTGGGGGGGGGTGGGAAAAAGAGATCGCTGCTGCCAAACTGAGAAGAAAATAAAAATTAAAAGTTAAATTAACATTTATGCGCTGCTGAACTGAGCTGAGACAGGAGGGGGAGGGGGTGGGGAGAAGAGATAGTTGATGCCGAACTGAGCCGAAAAAAAAAAAAATTTAAAGTTGAATTGGTGTTTCTAGCTGCTTATGTTGAATTGGTGTTTCTATCCACTTATGAAAGTTCATTTATGCGCAGGATGATTCCGCGCAACTTCCGGTTCGTTGGCAGCAGTCAGTGATTTTTCACCTAACCTGCTTGGCAGGAGAGTAATGGGATCGAATTTACACCCAACTTGGTTTTACTTCACATTGGCTTCAATGCTGAACATGAAGATGAGCTACATGGTGTAGAGCTTTTGTACAACTGCAGCTTGTACCACTACACCATGCTATTATTGAGAAGATCACTCTAAGAATTTAGACAGTGGCAGTGCCAAAAGACACATTGTTGCATTTCTTTGGAATAATTCTTGGATTTCTCAGTCATGAAGTAGTCATGAATTTCAGACAGTTTGTCATCTTAAGACTATTCTGAATATTCATTTTTATTTATTTTTTGTCAGAGAAAATCCTATAGGAGCAAAGTAATCCGATGGAAGTGCAGCGCCGGATAGCTGCTGAAGCTCTACAGGAAAAGCCTCTGGAATCACTCAGTTTTTTTCCTCATATGCTGGTGTTTATAAGGACGTGAGTCCGGCAAACCTGGCCTTTCGTAGGTGTACAGAATGTTTTACTGATGGCGAACATTTGTGTGAAGTCCACAGAAGAGAACTGATTTTAATGCACTTTAATCATCTGAACTTTCCCAGGTGATCTTAATTTATAATTTTTTTTAAAAACTGATACCTAGTATCAATTTTTTCAGATCAGTTGAATGATCCGTTTGGCCATAACGTGGTTATTCATTGTGCATCCGTTCTGTGTATTCCATTTCATTTTCTACCGTGTTATGTGTCTGAGGATCTGCCCGAATTTTCTTAACGTGCTTTAGGTATTTTTATATAGTTTAAATATTTTTCTATCTTTTAATGAGGAACGAACTGAGAGTGGAAGCTGTTAAATATTTGTTTCAATGCCTGAGGAAAGTCTGTAATTTCTGCTGATTTGCCAAAATCATCCACAGTATTTTCTGTAGTAATTGTCCTATCCATGCACTCGTTCAGTATTCCTTATGTGTGCTAAGTTCAGACTGGATTCTTTCAATATTCCCTATATGGGCTTTGGCATTCCCTGTTTATGCTGCTTTTCAGAGCCGAACATCATGCTATGTGGTTCCTATCATCTCAGAAGATAATAGCTTTAATAAATACTTGAATATTTTTGACCATAGTGTCAAGACCATAATAGTTTTTAAATGTTAATATCCTGGACAATATGTGGAGGGAAGCAGTCAGTATCTCATCAGACATACTGGATTTTTAATTACAAAACTAACTTAATATTTCCAGGTGCATCATAGAAATCAATAAATAAAGGTACGAAAGATCAGAAACTGGTTTATAATGGGATAGTTTATATTCGTAATCAAAGAATTATGATGTAAATTCTACAACAACCACACACACAAGATCTTAAAATAACCTCTACTAACCCTAAGCAATTTGCGTTTTGTTCCAATTTGCTGAAGGAACGAGCCACACTGGAGTACAGTTCTGCAACCCTCCGGTACCGATGCTCGTCCAAGTGACCATTCTTGCTGTATAACCTTTCTGATTTTAAGGGTTTGCCTGATAATTTACCACTCCTGAAGAGATGAATTCCAAAATTTAGGTTAAATGCAATGAAGCGCAAAAGCATTTACATCATCCAATAGAACCAAACAACTGAAATAAAGAATTCCGCACTTCCTTTGTCACGAACAAAAAAAATAGATTCTTGCTTATTGATTCAGTTCATTGCCTGCTGTTAACATGATTTCTCAATAAAACACAGATTTCTATTTGTTTCATTGACTCAAAAAGCACATATTGGCTGACAGTTGATTTCACCTGTTTTTTTTTAGGGGGTGGGGAGGGTGGAAACCGAAAAGTAAAATCCAAAACTCAAATCCTCCTTGTGTGAGATTCTTGGACAGTGAGTGTTGGCAGGATATTCAACTGTAGAGACCATCATAGCCAAGCCCAATGCCGTCTCCTCTCATGTACAGCTAGAATCATTGGCAGTGATTTTTTTTTTTATTCGTTCTTGGGATGTGGACGTCATTAGCAAGGCCCACATTTATTGCCCATCCCTAATTGCCCTTGAGGAGGTGGTGGTGAGTCGCTGCAGTCCGTGTGGTGAAGGTACTCCCACAGTGCTGTTGAGGAGGGAGTGCCAGGATTTTGACCCAGAGACGATGAAGGAATGGCGATATATTTCCAAGTCAGAATGGTGTCCCCACCCCACCCCACATCTTCCCTACACTAGAGGCACTAAAGCTAATTGCAGTGTTCCTACCAGCTAAGGTCAGTCAACCCAACAACATTAAAGTACACTCCTCAGGCCTTTCTAGACTGTATAGTTAAATATTGCATCATGTGGTACTTTCACCCACTATGCCTTTGGGTGAGTTCCAGAGCAATTAACTTTAATTCTGCCTGTCAAATACTTCTAATTTTTGGGATTAATTACAAAAACATAGTGATTACTGTTTGCGGGGTGGTGGATATGTCAAGAGGTCTTATTGTGTGAACAGTTGGTGAAATCCCATTTTGGAAAAGCATGGGCTTCTGAAGTGACTCAGCAGTACGTTTGTTCTTGGCTGACTCCTTAGTATAATTTGTGTTGGGTAATTGCAGAATGTCATTTTTTTGAGACTATATATAATGTAAAATAAGCAGTCCCCTAAGAATACAGCATTCAGTAAAAGAGAAGTTATCTTGTGTTCCTGATTGTCAGCACTGATTAGAAACTCCAAGAATGAAAGCATATGATTGATAGCTACCAGCTGATTGAGCATTGTATAGACTGTTGAGCAATTTGGTACGTGAGTAGGCATTTTCCAGACAAAGTCTGCTTTATATTTTGATGTCTATAGTTTTATGTTCTCTTGAAAACAATGGATATTTTAATGTGTGTATGTTGAAAAGCCACACTGCTATATTATGTTGTATATTAGCTTTACTTGTCTCAAGGAAATGTACTTTTTTTTTAAAAAAGACCCAGCACTTGTTTATCTGCATGTTAGTGTTTTAGAAATGTATTTTTATTTAAATTTTATTTTCTTATCAAAATATTAAAACATGAATTTGAAATTTACTCCATACTTGTGTATTTGTAGATAATTGCAGATATTTTGAGTAAAGATGTTTGTTCATTTTCTGTCAATCTATTTGTGTGCATGTACTTGAGAGCATTCTGCATCTATCTAAACTGTCATGTAAAGACACCTCTCGTTACAACCATACTCCCCTTGTCTTCAGCTTAGCTCAAGGGTAGCAGTTTCTCCTCCTGAGTAAGAAGATTGTAGATTCAAGTTCACACCAGGTTTGAGCATATAATCTAGGCTGACACTCCAGTGCAGTACTGACTTGAGTGTTGCATTGCCAGAGGTGTCATCATTTGGATGAGATGCTAAACTGAGGCTCGATCTCCTTGTTCAGGTGGACATAAAATACACCATGCCACTTTTTTGAAGACGACCTGGGAGTTCTCCCAGTATCCTAGCCAAAATAATCCCTTAACCAGCACCACCAAAACATTGGGCCGTAATTTGCGGCCCCTACGGGTGCGTATGCGCCCATAGGGGCCGCACAAATTCCGGGTCTAGGCATGCGCTAAAACCCGGAACTTGCAATCTGTCGAGAATTTTCTTGACAGATTGTCCGCATCCCCGGGAAAAGGACCTCGGCGGGCGGAGACTTGGGCTGCCCAGCGAATGCCCGTGAAATTCTTACGCCTGGTAAAAGCAAGTGTAAGGCCTACTTTTTATCAGCATAAAACTTTTAAAGAACAGAAAAATAATTTTTTTCAATAATTTATACATTTAAAAACCTTTTAGCCCCTTTAAAATGTAAATTTATTTTTCAAAATTAAATTTTTTTTAAATATTTAATTAAATGCCATTTTGATTTTAAATGATATTTATTTGAAGTGTACATGCATTTTGGGGGGAGTTCCCATTCATACTTGAGGATTCCATACATACGGAATTCCCATAAGCATGAATGGGGATTCCCTTTCTTTCATTGGTAAGCTGGCCCACGTGATCCATGGGGCGCTTGCGAACTGCAATCGCCCCTGGGATACGTGTGCCTCTACGCAGGAGTGCAAGTGTCGTAGATTCGTAGAACTTTTACTGGTCGGAGGCATCCGCTCACGGGAAGCCTCCGACCGCAAATTCAGGCCCATTAACTTGTCTTTCATCTCATTGCTGCTTCTGGGGCCTTGCTGTACGCATTGGCTGTCATGTTTGCCTACAAAACAACAGTAGCTGCACTTTGAAAATAATTACTTTGCTGTGAAGTGCATTGAAAAGGTGCCATATAAATGGAAGTCTTTTTGTTTTCTTTTAATTCCTTGACTAATCCCCAGAACTGATGTGTCTGAATCAACCAGCTGACATCAGTAGATTCAGCCACAGGTTGTTACATCAGCCCATTCTCCTTAACAGATACCTGTGAGCTTTTAATGCATATGTAGTTGTACTTTCCTGCAAAGCAAGATACAACTGATGGTTTTTTTTAATGCATTTTTTGGCAAGTTTTAATCTTTCCTTATTCCTACTGGAAGCTAATTTAAAGATTAAAAGATAACAATATAGTTTAGCGTATTGGAGCTTTTGGATGGTGTGCCCGAACACTTCTGTGTCTGCCATTCAGGTCCTCTGGACATCACAGTTTTTCACAACCAATGAAGGACTGTAGTCATTATTGAAGTTGTAATGTATGCAAATACTGCAATCAATTTGTGCACACTATTGTCCCACAAACTGCAGCGATAGGTGACCAGATAATCTGTTTATTTTTAGTGGTGTTAGTTGAGGTATAGATGTTGGCCAGGGCACTGGAGTATCTCCCTTGCTCGTTGAATAGATCTATCACGTCCACCTGAATGGGCATATGGGGAATATTATTGCCTCCAAGTTCCCCTCTAATTTTCACATCATCTTGATTTTGACATGTACTTCGTTTTCTTCATCACTGAGTCATTATCCTGGAATTCTCTACCTCACCATCATGGGAGCATCATCAGCTACGACTGCAACAGTTCAAGAAGGCGACCCGGCATCACCACTTCAGGGCACGGATTGACAATCAACATGGCCTTGCCAGCATCGCCCACATCCTGAGAAATAAAAGTATGTACCACCCTTTGTATACAGTTCAATTGTAATCTAGAATCCCTCGAATGGTGGGTCCACCAATTGAAGGTGCAGAGATTGAGTGGCATGCTTTCACTGCTGCAGCTCAGTCATACTAGATAATGAATCCTGGATATATGAGCAATTGGTCAGATAACAGGGACAGTAGTATAGTGGTAATGTCACTGGGCTAGTAAGCCAGAGGCCTGGACTAATGATCCAGAGATGTGAGTTCAAATCCCACAATGGCAATTTAAATTAAGTTAATTAAATAAATCTGGAATAAAAAGCTAGCATCAGTAATGGTAACCCATGAAACTATCGAATTGTCCTAAGGAAATCTGCCGTCCTTACCTGGTCTGGCCTATATGTGACTCCAGACCTACAGCAATGTGGTTGACTCTTAACTGCCCTCTGAAATGGGCGCAAACCACTCAGTTGTAACAAACTGCTACGAAATGCAATAAGAATGAAACCGTCCAGTCCACCCGGCATCGACCTCGGTACCGGCTATGGACACGGCAATGGCACACCCAGCCCAGTCGACCCTTCAAAGTCCTCATCACCAACATCTGGGGACTTGTGCCAAAATTGGGAGAGCTGTCCCAGACTAGTCAAGCAACAGCCTGACATAGTCACAGAATCATACCTTTCAGCCGATGTCCCAAACTCCTCCATCGCCGGGTATGTCCTGTCCCACCGGCCAGACCCAGCAGGGGTGGCAGCACAGTGGTGTACAGTCGGGAAGGAGTGGCTCTGGGTGTCCTCAACATTGACTCATGGCTTCAGGTCAAGTATGGGCAAGGAAACCTCCTGCTGACTTTTTTATTTATGGGATATGGGTGTTGCTGGCAGCATTTATTGCCCATTCCTAATTGCCCTTGAGGCGGTGGTGGTGAGCTGCCTTCTTGAACCGCTGCAGTCCGTGTGGTGATGGTACTCCCACAGTGCTGTTAGGTAGGGAGTTCCAGGATATTGACCCAGTGACGATGAAGGATCGGCGATATACTAAGTCAGGATGGTGTGACTTGGAGGTGGTGGTGTTCTCATGCTCCTGCTGCCCTTGTCCTTCTAGGTGGAAGAGGTCACTGGTTTGGGAGGTGCTGCCAAAGAAGCCTAGGCGAGTTGCTGCAGTGCATCTTGTAGATGGTACACACTGCAGCCACGGTACGCCGGTGATGGAGGGAGTGAATGTTGAAGGTGGTGGATGGGGTGCCAATCAAGCGAGCTGCTTTGTCCTGGATGGTGTCGAGCTTCTTGTGTTGTTGGAGCTGCACTCATCCAGGCAAGTGGAGAGTATTCCATCACACTCCTTACTTGTGCCTTGTAGATGGTGGAAAGGCTTTTGGGAGTCAAGAGGTGAGACATTCACTGCAGAATACCTAATCTCTGACCTGCTCTTGTTGCCACAGTATTAATGTGGCTGGTCCAGTTAAGTTTCTGGTCAATGGTGACCCCCCAGGATGTTGATGGTGGGGGATTCGGCGATGGTAATGCCCTTGAATGTCAAAGGGCGGTGGTTAAACTCTCACTTGTTGGAGATAATCATTACCTGGCACTTCTATGGCCACCTACCGCCCTCCCTGTTGAACACCACTTGGAAGAAGCACAAAGTAGCAAGGGCACAGAGTGTATTCTGGGTGGGGGACTTCAATGTCCATCACCAAGAGTGGCTCCGTAGCACCACTACTGACTGAGCTGGCAGAGTTCTGAAGGACATAGCTGCCAGTCTGGGCCTGCGACACGTGAGAGAACCAACACGCGGGGAAAAAACCTACTTGACCGCGTCCTCACCAATCTACCTGTCGCAGATGCATCTGTCCACGACAGTATTGGTAGCAGTAACCACCGCACAGTCATTGTGGAGACAAAGTCCCGTCTTCACACTGAGGACACCCTCCATCGTGTTGTGTGGCACTACCACCATGCTAAATGGGATAGAGCAGTCACTGTCACCTCACCTGTGGGCCATCAGCAGCAGAATTGTATTCCACCACAACCTGTAACCTCATGGCCCGGCATATCCCTCACTCTACCATTGCCATCAAGCCAGGGGACAACCCTGGTTCAATAAAGGAGTGTAGTAGAGCACGCCAGGAGCAGCACCAGGTATACCTAAAAATTAGGTGCCAACCTGGGGAAGCTGCAACACAGGACTACGTGCATGCTAAAAAGCGGAAGCAGCATGCTATAGACAGGGCTAAGCAATCCCACAATCAACGGATCAGATCAAAGCTCTGCAGCCCTGCCACAACCATTCATAAATGGTGGTGGACCATTAAACAACTAATGGGAGGAGGAGGCTCCATGAATATCCCCATCCTCAATGATGGTGGAGCCCAGCACGTGAGTGCAAAAGACAAGGCTGAAGTGTTTGCAACCATCTTCAGCCAGAAGGGCCGAGTGGATGAACCATATTGGCCTACTCCTGAGGTCCCCACCATCACAGAAGCCAGGCTACAGCCAATTCGATTCACTCCACGTGATATCAAGAAACGGCTGAGCGCACTGGATACAGCAAAGGCTATGGTCCCCGACAACATCCCGGCTATCATGCTAAAGACTTGTGCTCCAGAACAAGCCGTGCCTCTAGCCAAGCTGTTCCAGTACAGCTACAACACTGGCATTAATCCAACAATGTGGAAAATTGCCCAGGTTTGTCTTGTCCACAAAAAGCAGGACAAATCCAATCCAGCCAATTACCACCCCATCAGTCTACTCTCAATCATCAGCAAAGTGATGGAAGGTGTCATTAACAGTGCCATCAAGCGGCACTTACCAATAACCTGCTCACTGATGCCCAGTTTGGGTTCCGCCAAGACCACTTGGCTGCAGACCTCATTACAGCCTTGGTCCAAGCATGAACAAAGGAGCTGAATTCCAGAGGGGAGGTGAGAATGACTGCCCTTGACATCAAAGCAGCAATTGACCGAGTGTGGCATCAAGGAGCCCTAGTAAAACTGAAGTCAATGGGAATCGGGGGGGAAGGAACTTTCCAATGGCTGGAGTCATACCTAGCACAAAGGAAGATGGTTGTGGTGGTTGAAGGTCAATCATCACAGCCCCAGGACATCGCTGCAAGAGTTCTTCAGGGCAGTGTCCTAGGCCCAACCATCTTCATCAATGACCTTCCCTCCAACATAAGGTCAGAAATGGGGCTGTTCGCTGATGACTGCACAGTGTTCAGCGCCATTCACAACTCCTCAGATAATGAAGCAGTCCATGCCCGCATGCAAGGCCTGGATGATGTTCAGGCTCGGGCTGATAATTGGCAGGTAACATTCGTGCCACAGAAGTGCCAGGCAATGACTATCTCCAACAAGCGAGAGTCTAACCACCGCCGCTTAACATTCAACAGCATAACCATCGCCGAATCCCCCACCATCAACATCCTGGGGCTCACCATTGACCAGAAACTTAACTGGACCAGCCACATAAATGCTGTGGCAACAAGAGCAGGTCAGAGGCTAGGTATTCTACGGCGAGTGTCTCACCTCCTGACTCCCCAAAGCCTTTCCACCATCTACAAGGCACAAGGAGTGTGATAGAATAATCTCCACTTGCCTGGATGAGTGCAGCTCCAACAACACTCAAGAAGCTCGACACCATCGAAGAAAAAGCAGCCCGCTTGATTGGCACCCCATCCACCACTTTAAACATTCACTCCCTCTACCACCGGCATACTGTGGCTGCAGTGTGTACCATCTACAAGATGCTCTGCAGCAACTCGCCAAGGCTCCTTCGGCAGCACCTCCCAAACCCGCGACCTCTTCCACCTAGAAGGACAAGGGCAGCAGGCGCATGGGAACACCATCACCTCCAAGTTCCCCTCCAAGTCACACACCATCCTGACTTAGAAGTATATCGCTGATCCTTCATCGTTGCTGGGTCAAAATCCTGGAACTCCCTCCCTAACAGCACTGTGGGAGTACCTTCACCACACGGACTGCAGCGGTTCAAGAAGGCGGCTCACCAGCACCTTCTCAAGGGCAATTAGGGATGGGCAATAAATGCTGGCCTTGCCAGTGATGCCCACATCCCATAAACAAATAATAAAAAATCTCCAGCTAATGCCTTCCAGCTGCTGTCATGCGAAGCCTCAAAGTTTTGTCATCAGCTGTGTGACAAACATGCACTGAAAGCAAGTTAGGAGAGGGAAGGTGAACAGACAACTAAAACTTAACTACTTTGCACACAGAGGGTGGTGAATGTGTGAAGCATACTGCTGGGGTTGAATAATAAAATTGTGAGAATTAATCAAGTTTCAAGTGATCACTTTCTGAGCATAAAGGAGTATCTGCACAGAATATTCCCTCAGTACATTAAATCTTCCATATTCTTAGAGGCAATGCTGCAGTACAGCTTTTACAAGTCACCTTTGTTAGTCCTCACACACACCCCTAGTGGGCAACTCAAGTACAGCAAAACAGCTCCAGCAGCTGGTTAATCACTTACACACAATGGTATATGGCACATGGTAACCTCAAAGAAGGCTAGAAATTGTATCAGTATGAGAAGTAAAGAAAAGTGGACTTGAGTCGGCAGGCTCATGATCTGTTGAGTGTTCTGTGAAATCCCTGCGCCAATTGTAATTTACAAATTAAAAATACACAATAGTTATGTTTATATGTTGTCAAATTTCACAAGACCGCCACAACAATCCACAAAAACATTGGCAGCAACCTCCTTGGGGAGCTGCGTAAACTAATTCAATTGACATTTAACTGGCATGTTCTGGTTTTGGAAGGCTGAATGCAGTTTTGCATTTGTCTCAGAGTTGCCTCTTGTCAAATATTTTCCCAAGGCTCCAAAGCCAAGAAAGTTTCCACTGTTTTCGCTGATGTGATGCCTCTAGCTGTATTTTGTTTTAATGGTACCTGCTGGCAATAATACCCTAACAAGACTATTAATCAAGAAAGACATATTTATATAGTGCCTTTCACGACCACCAGATGTCTCAATGAAGTACTTTTGGACTTAGTCACTGTTGTAATGTGGGAGCGAATTTGTGCACAGCAAGCTCCCACAAACAGCAATGTGATAATGACCAGATAATCTGTTTTTGTTGGGTTGATTGAGGGATAAATATTGGCCAGGACACTGGGGATAACTCCTCTGCTCTTCTTTGAAATAGTGCCATGGGATCTTTTCCGTCCACCCGAGAGAGCAGACGTAAAATGTCTCATCCGAAAGACGGCACCTCCAACAGTGCAGCATGTTTCTGGAGTGTCAGCCTAGCTTTATGTGCTCAAGTCTCTGGAGTGGGACTTGAACCCACAACCTTCTGATTCAGAGGCGAGAGTGCTACCCACTTTTTTTATACTTTATTGAACATTAAGAACATTTACAACATCGTGATCATTTCATTGTGTCATACAAATCAATTCCGCCGCTCTGCACAGCCATTCCTCCACCACATTTTAACATCAAAACCTGAAGTTTAATTTGTCTCCCGTAACATATTAATCGATTGTACTTTAAAAATTGATTGTAAAATACTATCTTTAAATTCCTTTCTGAATAAAACATCCACAGAGCCTTATAATGATCTTTTAGCTTATATTTAAAATACTCATTTAGATTGATTCTCCTCCCCTTAAAAAACAGAGCATTCCTTCTTTGCACAATCACAAATCTAGCCAAACTGAACATTAAATTAATTGCCGCTCCGCTAGACTCTGACAGACTCTCCTGCAATCCCCATCTCAAAATTGAGTTCCACGGGATTCCCATTCTCGCTCTTCGGCCCCCACCCAGCAGAAAAACTTCACACAACTGTCGAACATAGTACTTAAAATCCTTTAACTCCGGTCATAACACCAGTAAATGGGACAGAGTCTCATCCCGTGTCCCACACACTGGGCAAGTTGCCACCTCCACTCGTCCAATCTTACACAAGACCGTCATGGTAAAAATCCGGTTATGAGCCAATTTGAAATCCAGTTCAATCCACTCTGGACATTTAAAATTCGCCCACACTCCCTTCCAAATCCTGTTGAAGTCCAGCTGTGGGTATATACTCTGCCAAAACTCCTGACCAGCAGGTGTCTTGAATCTCCATTCTCTAAATACCTCATAGAAATCTCAAGTATTACAGTTGTCAAATTGGACCAACCCTCCCCCTTTCTCCAGCAGAAAGCTTGGAAAAGCGGGACGCATTTTACTTCCTTTGGAGATTTCCGCATTTATTTCTTCCATCCAATCCTGTGGCATTGTCCTCACAATCTTCTCATACATGATCCCTATTGCTTTTTCCTCTACCTGCTGATCCTCCTCCCACACCATGACCCTCACTATCGCTTCCGGCAACCAACCTGGAATTACCTCGTATAATACATCTTTCACACATATTATACCAGCTTTTATAAAAGATTGATTAAATAATACCTCTCCTTTGATGTTGACCCACCTGTTCAAAAATAAGGGCTGTTCCAAAAATTCCTCAGCACCCTTGGGCATAAACTGCACACTTTTTAAAAATTGGGCCCAAGTCTCTACAACCCCCTTATAAAACCTAGGGAGAAGCTTAATCGATTTCAAAAACATATTATTGTATTTCATATACAATATCCCCTGCCCTCCTATCCCACTTCATTTAAAAAAAATGCTCAAAACAACTCTTCCAAAAACTTGTATTTGACTTCTGAAGAAATCTCTTCACCCATTTGATTCTAAAGGATTTTTTCTTCAAATCAATATCTGGGAAATTGAGTCCTCCCTAATTTCTCCGTCCAATGATGGTATTGTAAGCCACCAAGGCTGGTTTCCCTTCCCATAAAAACCTCACACAAGCCTCTCGGATGGACTTTTCCGCCCACTCAGGAATATCCTCCACCGTCAATAAGTACCATAGCTTAGATAGCAGGAGAGCGGACACCACTGTCGCTCTTCCTTGCACTTTCAACCACCTTCTTTCCCATCTTCCCAAAATCTTTTTAATTTTCATAACCTTCGGTTCCCAATTTAATCAATCCACTTCATCCCTGTCTTCCTTGCACCCCATATGCACCCCCAGAACTTCCAAAACCTCCACTACCTTAAAGGGACTTTCCTCCAACCCTACCCCTTCCTGCAACCAGGCATTGGGACTTACTATAATTCACTCTGGCTCATGAAGCTCTACAATACTCCTCCACTACATCCATAGCTTTCCTCACTGACTCCCCATTTCTCAATGTTAAGGTTGTGTCATCTGCATATTGGTGTATCACCGACACCAGACCGGAACTGGGAACCGCAATCCCAACTACACCTCGTTTCTTTCGCATCATGTAACCTAATGGTTCTGCTACCAATGTGTACGACAATGGGGACAGGGGACAACCCTGTCTCACTGACCTCTATTGGAAAATACTTGGAAAAAAACCATTACATTTAACACAGCTAAATATGTTTGAATAAAAAATCCTTATCCACTCAATGAAATTTTCCCCGAAATCAAATGCTTCCAAAACCTTCAATAAAAACTCATGAGAGACCCTATCAAAGGCTTTCTCTTGATCTATCTTTAATACATAAGCCTCCCTCCCACTCTCTTCCATGAGCTCTTTCGCATCTCGGATTGAGACCACAGAGTCTGCGATGTCCCAGCCTATGACTCCATAGGACAGAGGGCAAAACTATCTGCAGCAACACCTCCTTCATACGATTTGCTATAACCCTCGCCAAGATCTTATAATCCACATTTAATAATGTGATGGGCCTCCAATTCTTCAGATCCCTTCTATCCCCTTTATTTTTATAAGCTAAGCTTATGACACCTCTCCTCATAGATGGGGCTAGGCTTCCCTCAATTTTAATTTCCTTAAAAACTCCTAAGAGCAATGGACTTAAAATCTCAAAAAATTCTTTATAAAATTCTGTACTTAGTCCATCGGACCCTGGGCTTTTCCCCCCCTTCATTCCACTTTTTGCTACTTTTATTTCCGCTAATCCTACTTCTTTGTCACACATGCTTCTCTCATCCTCCTTTAAACCCTCTTCAATAAAAGCACCAACCTTCTCCATCGCCAAATTGGAAATGTCTTCTTTTGTATACAACTCTTGATAAAAGCTGCTAACCACCTCTAAAATCTCCCCTCTGTCATTAATGATCTTCTCCCCAACCTTCAACTCTCCAATTAATGATGATCTCTGTTGCAGCTTCTCTTGCTCTAGAAAATATCGAGTGCATCTCTCGCCCTCCAATGCATCTCTAGCCTTTGCACAGAGAATGGCCCCCTTGCATTTTTCAGCTTGCAATAATTCCCACTCTTCCTTTAACACCCGGAACTTAGTCTCAGCTCCCTTATCCCCTCCGTCAACTGCTTTACAGACATCCGTAAACCTTTTGTTTATATTCTCTTCTCGACGCCGGTTAGCTGCCGCTCTCTTTTTCCCCATAACGTACCGAAAAAACTTTTACCTCATATTTGAAATTGTCCCACCAAACTCTTCTTTCTTTCAAGAACAAAGGTTCCTTCCGAGCATTCTTTATTATATTTAAAATCCCTTCTTTATAAGCAATTTCTTTCAGGTATTGATTGTTTAAAATCCACACCCCTGAACCGATCTTAACTCTGCTGTTCCTAATTCTAAGAACCAAAGCCAAGTGGTCACAAAAATACTTTTTTTATAATAAATCTCCATCACCTCAGAACTTAACCCTTCCCGCATTAACACAATCTATTCGGCTCTGTTTTAAAACATCACCCACCCAACCTGTTCTGGAGAATTCCCTTTTTATGGGGTTCCGGTCCCTCCATAAGTCTCTCTAATTTAAATTTGCCATCATTTTTACAATCATCCCTCTGGAGTTATCATCCTTAAAAGGTCATCTGGGCTGAAATGTCCATCCGAGATAAAAATACATTAAAATCCCCACTTTCCAAGGATTTTCCACCTCTGCCACTTTAGTGAATAACCCCCGAAAAAACTCGCGATGCTTGCAATGGTCGTTCGGTGCATAGATATTAAATTCCTCCATTTTTACCCTTAGCCGTAAAAATCTCCCCTCAGTGTCCTTGTCCACCAAGGCAACGTTCTCCTTTATGGACGGACTCGCCAAAACAGCCACCCCTCTGCGGTTATTGTTTGCACAACTTGCAAACACCTCTCCCTTCCAAACCTTCCGAACTCTTTCTAGGATATCCTCATCTCAAAAGGTTTCTTGCAGACACAACAAGTCCATGCCTTTAAAACCCTGCAACAACTGCTGCAATTTCTTCTCATCCCTCAGTCCGTTCATATTAATCGAGACCAATGTAATCATGGCTCCGAAGAAGGGAAGTATGCCTGATAATCTCTCCATCATTTAATCTCTGGTCCTTCCCTCCTCTCATGCTCCTTCCCAACTTTTCGGCCAGCTGTTGCTTTTTCCTGCAGCCTCCGATTCTTTTCAACCTCCTGTTTGAACCTTCCCTGCTGTTTCAGCCTCTTCCTTGCATTAAGTTTGGGCCAAGGAGCTGCCCCTTCTCCCTCCTTCTGCACCTCACTAACCTTTCCCTTTCCACACGATGCCACCCCACCCCCTACTTCCATGTCTCTGTCCCCCTCTAATTCCTCACTCTCAAGCTCTTCTGTAACCTTCTATGCCTGCTCCCCATCAGATACATAACCCTGCTCCCTGTCAGATACATCATCTCCCATAGAGAGTCTTCCTGCTATCGTGGTTTCTCCAACAGTGCCACTCCCTTCGACCTCATCTCCACCACTGACCCTTGCTTCCCGTTTCTTCTCTCTCTGGGACAATGGCGCACCAATATTGCTCCCTTCTGGCATCTTTGTCTCACCACTCCCGTCCTGCTGCCCCTTTAAGGCTACTGCCTCTTGCACCCTCTCCTTGTCTTGCCCCCTCCTGCTCACCAAGATGTCCGACTCCCCATCTTTCTTTGGAGTACTTACATTTACCACGCACCCCGCTCCCGCCTCCTCTCCCCCCGCGGACACCAGATTCTTTAGGGAGAGCTGAACCGTATTATGGCTCGAGTCTGCCCTCACCCCGTGCTGCCCTCTGCTGTCTTTGTTCTTTTCCACTGTACTTAGTGTGTTTTCTACCATCTCCATCCTGTTCTCTGATCCGCAATTTTCTGCCTCTTCCTGCGCTCTTTTCTCCTTCAATTTACCAGCTGTATCCTCCGACTGCTCCGCTCCTCCGGCCGTTCCACTCACACCTCCTGCTCCTTTTCCCATCTCCTCGTCACTCATAGAGCTTCCTTCTGCCTCACACTCACAGCGGGTGGGGCCTTTGTGACACCCCACAGCTCTCCGCCTTGCAGCTCCGAGCGATGTGGCCAGACTCGCCGCAATTATAACAGTACAAGTCCGGACAGTTTCTTACAAGATGGTCGTGTCCAAGACAATAATAACAAACCTTCACATGGTTATCATGCAGTGCTCGGAAGTACTGCACTTCTTCCATTGTCTTGAATTTGATGCTGTACGGTAATGACTTCACCCCCTCTGGGAACCGCACCTTTACGTAACGGGTTCCATCTGCTACCTGCGTTCCTGGATAGTATCTCCTCTTTATTGCTGAGCAAATTTTAATGTCCCACGACTCCAACTTTTTGATTAGCACATCGTCCTCAATATAAACCGACAGGTTTAAGAATGAGACCAGCACCTCTTCCGAATATAGCAGAGATACCTCCAAGAACTTATCACCAACCTTCAAACTCAGTAAAAGTCTTTCCACCTCCTCTCGGCCACTGACCGTCACCTCGAACCCAACATTTGGCTTTGGTCGGCAGGCAAAGCAGCTTCCCTCGCCACAGTCCTCATGTAATAATATCCCAAGTTCGTATCTCCTTATCCTCGTACTAAACCACCACCATGTTTTCTTTTCCAAACCTCCTGGGGTCCTGGCCCAAATCTTTGGGCCTTTTTCTTTCCCTTCCAACCACAGTTTCTCCCCTGATTAAATTCATCTTGGGAACACTGTCCTCTGAGGGGCCCAACACTCCGGACCCCTCAGCAGCCATCTGGCTGCTGTTCATGGGCCAAAAAGGCCCTAAAACCTGAAAAAAAACACCACCACCAACTTTTTACAAGCTCACTCCAACTCCCTGCAGCAATCAGTAAACGAGTAACACCTGCTCACTCCTAACCCCTCCCACCTAGAGAGTGCTACCCACTGAGCCACGGCTGACGCTGTGCACCAGATGAATCCTCAACCCTTTACTTAAACTCCTTGTCAAGGAACCAAGGCATTTACCACCCAGTTTATGCCTCGGAGTTAATGATGCCTAAATTTGGCTCGTCAAACTGTTTTAGATCGACCAGTTTGGATTATATTGTCGCCTACAGCAAGCTCACTTCAGAATCCGCACAAGCTAGAGAGTGAATGAATTAACCCTCTCTTGCCAATTATCAAAGACGTCAGACAACAATGTCATGATTTAACGTTAGAAGCATAGTTAGCGTAGTTAATTTTTAGGGTTAATTGACTAAATAACAGATTACAAAGGCAGTTCAGTCTGTCACAGTAATTCAGCTGTAACTGCTTGGTGATTATAAATTTTCAGTTGAGACCAATGTCTGAGATGGATATAAATTGGAGATTAATTTAGGATGAGACTCCTTAGATAGCTGACAAGTTAACAGCATAAATCTTAAAATTAGAGCTAAGCTATTTAGGAGTAATATCCCCAGGGTTCAGTACTAGGACCACTGCTGTGTTTTATATACATAAATGACTTGGACTTGGGGGTGCAGGACACAATTAGAAATTTGCAGATGACACAAAACTTGGAAGTGTAGCAAACAGTGTGGAAGATAGTAATAGACTTCTAGAGGATATAGACAGTCTGGTGGAATGGGCCAACACATGGCAGATGTAATTCAACGCAGAGAAGTGTGAGGTGAAAATGAGGAAAGACAACAATACAAGCTAAATGGTACAATTTTAAAGAGGGTGCAAGAACAGAGAGACCTGGGGGTGTTTGTGCACAAATCTTTGAATGCTTAATCTTTGACAGGTTAACAAAGCGGTTAACAAAGCATATAGGATCCTGGGCTTATAAACAGAGGCATAGCATACAAAAGCCAGGAAGTTATGCTGAACCTATACAAAACACTGGTTCGGTCCCAGTTGGAATATTGGGTCCAATTCTGGGCACCACACTTTTAGGAAGGACATGAAGGCTTTGGAGAGGGTGCAGAAGAGATTTACTGGAATGGTTCCAGGGATGAGGGATAACAGTTACGTGGATTGACTAGAGAAGCTAGAGTTGTTCTCCATGGAGCAGAGAAGGCTAAGAGGAGATTTGATAGAGGTGTTTAAAATCATGATGGGTTTAGATGGAGTAAATATAGAGAAACTGCTTCCAATGGCTGAAGGGTCGATAACCAGAGGGCACAGATTTAAGGTTATTGGTAAAAGAACCGGAGGCGACATGAGGAAAAACATTTTTACGCAACAAGTGGTTTGGATTTGGAATGCACTGCCCGATACAGATTCAATAGGAGCCTTCAGAAGGGAATTGGATAAATACTTGAAGGAGAAAAATTTGCAGGACATGGGGAAAGAGCGGGGGAGTGGGACTAACTGGATTGCTCTTCGAAAGAGCCGGCGCAGACTCGATGGGCTAATAGCGGCCTCCTGTGCTGTGCCTTTCTATGATTCTGTGAAAATCAGAAGCACTTTTTCACACAAAGGGTAGTGGAAATCTGGAACTTGTTCTCCCAAAAGGCTGTGGATGCTAGATTAATTGAAATTTTCAAGACTGAGATCGATAGATTTTTGTTGGGTAATAATATCAATGGATATGGGACAATGACTGGTAAATGGAGTTGAGGTACCGATCAGCCATGATCTAATGGCAGAACAGGCTTAATTGGCTGAGTGGTCCACTCCTGTTCCTAGGTTCCTACTTCAAGAACTAGAACTAAGCTAAGAACTGATGACTGATGACTAAAGACTGAATTTTAGAGTCAAAAAGATTGGCCTGGATTTTGCGGTGCGATACCGCCTTTGAAATCCACCGCAAGTTCGGCATGCACCAAATCCTGAACTTACGAGTCTGTCAACATGCGCGATGACAGGACATCCGCTCCGCCACCGAAAACCTCATTGCTGACACCGAGATGGGCTATTTGCCCACTAACTGCCCAGCAATTACGTACAGAAATTTTATGGCTGGTGGAAACAGGCGCAGGGCCTGTCTGCATCAGCGGAAGGGGATACCCAAAATGAAAAGAATACTTTTTTGTTAATTCAATGTCATCCAGGAACATGAGAAGCAATCCTAGTGTATGTTAAAGCAGCAGCTTTTATTAAATAACGTTTACATTTCATAACGTTCTGCACAGTGCAGAGTATTTGTTTAGAAGTGGGAATTATGAGTAATGATTTGGATTCCCACGATAAAAGCTAAATCTGTATGTATTTTAAAGGCTGTAGTAATGAGGTAATGTAGTAATTTAAATGAATGAAAGACAATGGGGGAGAAATTCCCCTCCTTTGCATAACCCGTTGGGGGCGCTAATGAGGCGCAAAAGCCTTTTCGCCTGGACACGGCACTGATTGCACCTCCCACCAAGTTCCGCGGGATGTTAGCGGTGGCGCTACCAGGATGCGCCCGGAGATCATGATGTCATCTCCGGGCGCAGCGCCCCAGCAGCGACTGCTGCAGGGGACGCGAGCAGGGCAGCCGGCTGCTAGCGGGGCGGAGGTTAAAAGTGAGGTGACTGGCCGCCCTGAAAAAATGTCGGCTTTTTTGAAAAATGTTTTTTTTTGCTCCGGACGCGGGGTCCGTGCCGTGATCGGTCAGCCCCGGCACTCTGCTTGAGTGCCGGGCTGATCACGCAGCACCCCCGCTCCCCGGTGCTGCAGGTAAGTTTAATAAAAAACTGTAGAGTTCGCAGCGTGGGGCCCTTCCCTTTAATTCAGGGAAGAGCCCCTGCAATGCGTCAGTGCCACGCAGCCCAGTGCATGGCGCTGCTGAGCTGTGCGCCCCAGGCCGCGAACATCCCCCCCCCCCCCCCCCTCTTGCGCTCCAAGTAGGAAACGGAGTGCTTGATTTAGCGCTCCACTTCCCTCTTGGAGCAAAAAGTGTGAATTTTAGAAAGGCTGGAAGAGGTTAGCACCTGGCGCTAACTTTTCCAGCTTTTCTGATTTAGTGCCCCAAACGGGGCTCGAGGGGAATTTCTAGCCCAATCTGTTTCCTGATTGGAGGACCAGGCCCACGTGATCCCAGGTACGCTTCCGTGCAGGCTGCGCCCCTGGGATCCGTGGGCCATTACGCTGCCCTCCTACTCGCAGCGTCAGAGCGTAAGTTTACACAGGAGGGCTGTCATCGGGTAGGTGCGTATTCTTTTTGCAGGTTGGCGCCGTACTCCAGAGCTATGCTGGCGACCACAATTTTTGACCCATTGGCTTATATATCCTTAATTTCCAAAGAAACCTCAATTCTAATGACCAAACTGAGGGACATGTGTTCGAAGAGTTCAGCCCTACTGATGTCACCCAGACATGCCAGGGATATTTACTCCCTAGCTTCTGAGACCTTTACTAACAACGGGGTTGCACACAGGTCCAGATAAGACAGGACATTTTTATGTGCTCCTTAAAGAGCCATGTGTGATTGTTTTCTATCCCTGGTAAGGAATGTTTTGTTTATATAAGCCTTTGTGGTTTAATTAGCATTAACCCTTTCCTTTCCTAGCACTCAGTCTGACTACTAATAAACCCGAGTGCACAATCCCATACTAAATCTCTCCGAGGCATCAAGATTTGTAATCATGTCCAAGATAGCTAAACTCAGTTTTTCAGTGTGGGTGTATGTTTTGTGAAAAAACCTATTCATAAAAGGAATCGGATGGGTGACCCTTGCAAGTACAGTTCTCGTCCCCACTGCAGGAAAATGTTATTTAATGCATGTCTTTCAACTGTTATAAAATATTGTAATTCCACAAAAGGATTCTCTATTTTTCTAGTTTGATGAACTTTATGTAAGCAATCTTACAATACATGATAGAAATAGACCCATAAAATCCACTTTCATCTATTTGATTGTGCTGTCACGTTCCTTTTGTTTCTTCTCTTCCCCCAATTTGTTCAAAAATATTTTCCTCTTCCCTTAGATCTTTTCACAGCACTCACCATTCCTTAGGTCAGTATTGTCCAGGACGTTAACCACTAGCCACATGTGACTATTTGGGAATCCAGATGCCTTTCTGGTTAGTAAGTAAAAGATGAGTAACAAACACCATCGTTGGGCATGTGGTCTCAGTATTCTTATTCACATGGCTTATGCGAGTGGTTTTTTTGATCATTGTGAGTGCTTTACTTCCTTGTTTTGTGAATTGTGGTCGATGTTTGTTATGCGCAGTGGATTTACTCGTAGTGTGTAAGGCGTTTTCTACTAAAGTTAGTGCATGTGGGTAAAACAGTGTTGCCTAGTTGCCTACTGTGGCTAGTCAGCAATTTCTATTCGGCTAGAAAGTAGGAAAAATCAAAGACTGAGTTACTGGACACTGGCCCTCTGCACCTCCTAGTAGCCTATTGGCAGGAGATTGGAGACACAGTGTGTGAGCCAGGAAGATCTTAAAAGGAAATTTAGTTGTCATCCATCATATTAAACCACCGACAGGGCATAAGTGTCAGCATGCCTCAGTTGGCAGCGCTTTTCTCTCTGAGCTAGAAGGTTATGGATTCAAGCCCCATTGCAGAATTTCAGTATATAATCTAGATTGATACTCAAATATAGTACCAAGGGAGATGTTAAACATCTGCTTGTTCAAGTGAATGTTAAGGATCTCCCTCAAAGAAAAGCAGGAAAGTTTCCTGGTGTCTTGGATAATATTCCTCCTTTAAAACCGGCAAAAGCATTATGGCCTGAAATTCTGTGGGATCACCAGTACATCTCATCTCTCTTGGTGTACTGGCTTCCAGTATTATGCTGGGTCCCTTCTGAGCTGGACAAGCAGAATTGCAGAGCAGGCAGAGGTTCTGCCCCTTGCAGGTTTGATAGGGAGCTCCCAGAGTCGGTGGGTCCTGGTGTAGTTGGGTCTTTGCTTTTCTCCGGTGGGTTCTGCCGGACTTCAGTCAGTTATGCCGGTAGTCCAGTGGAACGTTTGAGTAACTTTGGAGCTTGTTTGATTGCTGTTTGTGGAATTTCACTGTGCACAAAATAGCTTCCATAGTTAAAGCTACCTACATAACAACAATGACTGCACTTCCAGAAATAATGTGTTCTATGTGAAATGTTTGAGGCATTTCTGAAATGTGTGATATGACAAGGTAAGTGCAAGTCTTTCTAATGAAATACCAACATATGATAGGCGCACAGTACTAATCATAAAGCCCATCACATTTATAGAACAACTGTAGACATGCATACATATAAACTACAGAGTTCCTAAATGTTACGCATGGGATCAACCAGTGGAGGGTATATCAGGACAGGTCACTGATTGACTCCTGCTCTCTGAATCCCCTTCGAGTATTTGGCCACTTGCTACTACCTCTCTATCTCACTCTTTGTCAGCTCCCTCTCATACAACTTCAGTTGCCACTTGAGTTGCCCTGAAGCTCATTCCCTGAATTTAGTTTCCCTCCCTTGAGGGTTCCTCCAGCACCATTCCTAGAACCAATGAACTTCCCAATGGGGACATGTTCAGAAGAAAAGGACTAATGGGGAGATGTCAGGCAAGGAGTTGCACAAGTGATGGTCTGTCCCTACCCAACAATACCCACACACCCATATCTGCCGACAGAGGTGAACAAAACTTGCCCTGGCAGATGATTAGTGCAGGTGGAGGTTCCTCTTCCCAAAGGAAGCTGAGACAACAAATCTAATGTTGCCATTAAAATAACGTAATGTTGGATGCTTCCTTGGAAGGACCCCCCATCACAGTACATCATTATTTCAATATCACTGCATGAAAGAAGGCATGCTAGGGTGATCAACATCCAGTGTAGTCTGATTGCCTGCATCCACCAAGATGTCATCTATTATTTCTGCAGACCCTGGCACATTTACTTGACAATGACCATGGGTTGCTGTCTTTTTGGGGTTTGGAGAAGCAGATGGAGAGCTGAGCTGTGCCAGCTGCTACAAGGACATCTGCAGTTTGGGGCCGTGGCCTGAAACTTGGCCCTGCTTCCTTGCAGCCAAATTGTCATTGATCAAGTGTGAACCCTCGTCTCTTCAGAAAATCCCCAAAACTATGTGTCAAAACAAAGGGTTAAGTTTGCAAAACCTGGAGCCTGCTGGCAGTGAAAATTAGAAAATTATGGGCAGATGAGGCTCTAATTTGTGCTTTATAGTCAAAATACACTCTCAGCCATGTGGTAGTGCAAAATTATCCCATGACACAAATTTTTGAGGAAGTCTTTTAGTCAGTTAAATGTTAACAGAAATAATTCCTGGGCCATTAGCAAAGGTCAGTGAATATTTCCAGCTGTTAGAATTTGCATGATTTCAGCTTGTCACCATTTCCGTCGATGGTTTATTGGTACTATTATTGACTTGTGAAAGCAAAAAATACCACATTAGTAATAAGATTTTATTCATGTTGCTGCCCATCTTTTGTGATATCCTGTCTGTAGTTATATGCCAATTATTTAAAAAAAGAATTAACAGCCTCCTGACTGTTTTGCAACCTCTAAGCAAAAACATGTTTGTTAAAGTACTGAAATGTAACTTTTAATTAATTCCTTAAATTATGGAAATTCTATAACCGTTGGCTGCGTAAGTGTCATGTAACAGCTTTTGAAAGATAATGGCAATAGCTGTCCCCGTGACTCAATCACCTCCAATTTCCCCTCCAAATCACACACCATCCTGATTTGGACATATATTGTTATTCCTTCATTGTCGATGGGTCAATATCCTGGAATTCCCTATCTAACACCGTAATGGGAGTACCATCACGACAAGGACTGGAGTGGTTCAAGAGGGCGGCCCACCACCACCTTCTCAGGGCCACTGGAGATGGACAATAAATGCTACCTTCCAGCATCACCAACATCTGAAAACAAATGGGGAAAAAAAAGCCAAATTAATAAACACAAAACCCTTACTATCACACAACACAGACCTGGGTAGGCACATTTTACATTGATGTACTCACAGGCTGCCTGCCTCTAGGCATGTAAACAATGCAAACTTCAATAACTGATGACCAGCAAACAACAACACATGAATTGCTTTTAAATAACTTTTTTATTAAAGTGCTTTTGAAGAAGTTATGGGAGCCAGCAGATTATACAGAAGAGAACTTCTTTGATCAGTGTGTTTCCAATCCAACAAGGAAGGAAGCAGTGCTGGATCTAGTTTTGGGGAATGAAGTGGGGTAAGTGGAGAGCATTTCAATGGGAGAGCATTTGGGGAACAGTGATCATATCATCAGGTTTAGGATAGTTATGGAAAAGGATATGGTACAATCAAGCATAAAAATACTTAACTGGAAGAGAGCTAACTTCAGTGAGTTGAAAAGGGATCTGGCCCAGGTAGATTGGAATCAAAACTGGTGGGCAAAGCAGTAATTGAGCAATGGGTGGCCGTCAAAGAGGAGATGGTTCGGGTACAGAGTAGCCACATTTCCATGAGGGGGAAAGGAAAGGCATCGAAAGCTCGAGCTCCCTGGATGACTAAAGATATAGAGGTTAAAATGAGACAGAAAAAGGAGTCTTATGACAATTGTAAGGTTCATAATGCAGCAGAGAACCAAGCCGAATATAGAAAGTACAGAGGCATTCTTAAAAAAGGAAATTAAGAGTGGCAAAGTATGAGAATAGATTAGCAGCTAATATGAAAGGGAACCCCAAAGTCTTTTGTAAACATATAAATAGTAAATGGGTAGTCAGAGGAAGGGTGGGGCCAATTAGGGACCAAAAAGGAGATCTTGTGGAGGCAGAGGGCATGGCTGAGGTACCAAATGCATCTGTAAAGGAGGAGGCAGTAGTGATATTGGATAGGATAAAAATAAAGGGGAGGTACTTAAAAGGTTGACAGTCCTTAAAGTAGAAAAGTCGCCCGGTCCGGATGAGATGCATCCTAGGTTACTGAGGGAAATAAGGGTGGAAATTGTGGAGGCTTTGGCCACAATCTTCTACTCCTCCTTGGGTATGGGGGTGGTGCCAGTGGACTGGAAGATTGCAAATGTTACACCCCTGTTTAAAAACGGGGAGAGTGATAAACCCGGCAACTACAAGTCCGTCAGCCTAATGTCAGTGATGGGGAAACTTTTCGAGACAATAATCTGTTAAGGGAATGTCGTGTCTGACAAACTTGATTGAATTTTTTGAGGAGGTAACAAGGAGGGTAGATGAGGGTAGTGCATTTGATGTAGTGTATATGGACTTTAGCAAGGCTTTTGATAAGGTTCTACATGGCAGACTGGTCATGAAGTTAAAAGCCCATGGAATCCAGGGCAAAGTGTCAAGTTGGATTCAAAACTGGCTCGAAGGCAGGAAGCAGAGGGTAATGGTTGATGGGTGTTTTTGTGACTGGAAGGCTGTTTCCAGTAGGGTTCCGCAGGGCTCAGTACTAGGTCCCTTGCTTTTTGTGGTATATATCAATGATCTAGACTTGAATATAGGGGTCATGATGCGGAGATGCCGGTGTTGGACTGGGGTGGACAAAAATGAAAAGTCGCACAACACCAGGTTATAGTCCAACAGTTTTATTTAAAATTACGAGCTTTCGGAGCTCTGCTCCTTCGTCAGGTACAGTGAGGGAACACAAATCGATTACACCGTATATAAACACAGAGAACAATGTGTCTGCAGAGATACAATCTGTTAGGGAGGCATTACATCAAAGACACATCAGAGTACAGCTAAGACAATGAGGTGGAATATAGGGGGTATGATTAAGAAGTTTGCAGATGATAAAATCGGCTGTGTGGTTGATACTGAAGAAGGAAGCTGTAGACTGCAGGAAGATATCAATAAATTGGTTGGGTGGGAACAGTGGCAAATGGAATTCAATCCAGAGAAGTGTGAGGTAATGCATTTGGGGAGGGCTAACAAGGAAAGGGAATACACATTAAATGGTAGGACATTGAGTAGTGTAGAGGAACAAAGGGACCTTGGAGTGCATGCCCACAGATCCCTGAAGGTAGCAGGCCAGGTAGATAAGGTGGTTAAGAAGGCATACGGAATGCTTGCCTTTATTAGCCGTGGCATAGAATACAAGAGCAGGGGGGTTATGCTTCAACTGTATAAAGCACTAGTTAGGCCTCAGTTAGAGTACTGCATGCAATTCTGGTCACCACATTACAGGAAAGATGTGATTGCACTAGAGAGGGTACAGAGGAGATTTACAAGGATGTTGCCGGGAGTAGAGAATCTTAGCTATGAGGAAAGACTGGATAGGCTGGGTTTGTTTTCCTTGGAACAGAGGAGGCTGAGGGGAGACCTTATTGAGGTGTATAAAATTATGAGGGGCCTAGATAAAGTGGATAGAAAGGACCTATTTCCCTTAGCAGAGGGGTCAAAAACCAGGGGGCACAGATTTAAAGTAATTGGTGGAAGGTTTAGAGGGGATTTGAGGGGAAATTTCTTCACCCAGAGGGTGGTGGGGGTCTGGAACTCACTGCCTGAAAGGGTGGTAGAGGCAGGAACCCTAACCACACTTAAAAAGTACTTGGATGTGCACTTAGGATGCTGTAACCTGCAGGGCTACGGACCAAGAGCTGGGAAGTGGGATTAGGCTGGATAGCTCTTCATTGGCCAGTGCGGACACGATAGGCCGAAATGGCCTCCTTCCGTGCTGTAACTTTCTATGATTCTATGAATCTGGGACAAAATTAATTGGCATTTGGAAAAGTATGGGGTATTAAAGTCAGCAGGGATTTGTTAAAGGCAAATTGTGTTTGACTAACCTGATTGAGTTCTTTGATGAAGTAACGGACAGGGTGGATGAGGGTAGTACGGTTGACGTTGTGTATATGTACTTCCAAAGGATGTTAGAGAAACCACATAATAGACTTGTTAGCAAAATTAATGGTATTAGCTGTACCCAGTCTGCAGGAAAGGGAATCCAAGCCCCTCTACGAGGTAGAGAATGTCGGGATCGTAAGAGATGGCAATTGGCTCAGATACCACCACACACCCAGTTATGCAACCCAGAAAGGTTCCTTCTTGATGGGGATCTCGCTCGAGGGATGCAGAGAAAGGGGGAGTAACGTAGTCTACCCACATCCCGTGGGGACGGGGTCAGGAGCCATGTGTAGCTTCAACATCACCCGAAACTGTACCCTTGAAATTTCCAGCGCCTGCCATGAGCCAACACGAGCAGCACACCGGGGAAAAGGAGAATACGGTGTGACCACCAGTGAATCTCAATACCAGTATGGTAACATGCAGTGCCCAGTGACCAGCTCAAGTTTCTGCTTCTGCCCCCGGGCCCCAACAATGATCGGACATGCAACCATAACCTACCTACGGTCGCCCCGCGAGGAACGGGTGAGTCCAACTGAGGACCTAAAGGACAGCATGCTCGAATATGTACTCCCTGAGGGGAAGGACATCCCGAAACTACCAGAACACCTACTGGAACTGAGGAAAGAGGCCTGGGCGATAATTAAGCAGTATCACCGAATTGAACAAGAGGTCAAACAACTGGGGAAGGATGTGGAGGCCAAGCTGGAAGATGCCTCATGGTGGCGGACACTTTGGGACTGGGGTATTAGAGTGGACATTCACCCCTGGATCAGAATTGCATCTCATGTATTGGTGGTGGTGCAGTTGCTAATTGTCATCATACTTATGTTTGAGTATTGTACTCGATGTAAACGACGCCATAACCAAACCATTGCTAAAACTGTTGTTAAAACACAGTATAGATTGGAAGAGAAGCAGGGAATGTTAGAGGTAGTTTAAGTGGCCACACCCGTGCGAATCCAATAATCTGCCTGGCCAGCAGTGATGGGGCGAGGAGCACAGGCAGGTGAAGTTAGTTGGCCATCTTGGGCGATCACCAAGGGCCAAAAGGGAGGACTGAATGGGGTTAAAAGTTAGATTAGTGGCTTAACTGACTAGCTGGCTGATGTAATAAAGGAGAAGTCTGGCAGAACAAAGACAGTTGCTGACAGTTGGAAAAAGCATATTACACGATGATTGGGGGAGTGAAAGAAGACGATGAGGCCATACATTGAACAATGGGCCGCCAATCAAGGACGTGCGGTCAATATTTGGAATGGAAGGAGAATAAATGAGATAAACAAGATGAGATTTGCGAAGCTGCGGTTAAGTGTACGTAAATTGGATAAGAGCTAAAGAATAGAACAATGGCAGATGTGGAAACAGGGCAAATGAGATAAACAAGATGTGTTTTGTGGAGATATGATTAAGTGTACGTGACTTGGACAATTAATTGGCCAAGTCCCAAAGATGTGAAGGAAACGAGATGTAAGATTGTATATAAGCCAACTGCTTGAATGTAAAAATTAGACTCCCGTCTCAGCTGCGGCTGAGAGAGCCTCTCCCTGCACGTGCTTGGATAAAGATCACTTGAAACCAGTACACGCTCGTCTCCGTCTGCTTTAGGGGCAGAGAGAAAACCCCCAACCCAATTTAAGGCAGAGAAGTGTGAAGTGATACATTTTGGTAGGAAGAATGAGGAGAGGCAACTGGCACAATTTTAAAGGGGATGCAGGAACGGAAGACCTGGGGGTGTACGTACACAAGTCTTCGAAGGTGGCAGGACAAGTTGAGAAGGCTGTTAAAAAAGCATACGGGATCCTGGGCTTTATTAATAGAGGCATGGAGTACAAAAGCAAGGAAGTTATGCTAAACTTTATAAAACACTGGTTAGGCCTCAGCTGGAATATTGTGTTCAATTCTGGGCACCACACTTCAGGAAGGATGTTAAGGCCTTAGAGAGGGTGTAGAAGAGATTTACTAGAATGGTACCAGCGATGAGGGACTTCAGCTATGTGGAGAGACTGGAGAAGCTGGGGTTGTTCTCCCCAGAGTCGAGAAGGTTAAGAGGAGATTTGATAGAAATCATGAAGGGTTTTGATCGAGTAAATAAGGAGAAACTGTTTCCAGTGGCAGAATGGTCAATAATCAAAGAGCACAGATTTAAGGTGATTGGCAAAAGAACCAGAGGCGACATGAGGAAACATTTTTTTACACAGCGAGTTGTTGTGATCTGGAATGCACGGCCTGAAAGGGTGGTGGAAGCAGATTCAATAGTAACTTTCAAAAGAGAATTGGATAAATACTTGAAGGGAAAAAATACAGGGCTATGGGGAAAGAGCAGAGGAGTGGGATTAATTGGATAGCTCTACAAAAGAGCCAGCACAGGCACGCTGGGTCAAATGACGTCCTTCTCTGCTGTATCATTTTATGATTCTATGAAGAGGAGATTTACATTGTAATAACATAAACAATTAAAAGAGGACTAATAATTTAAAATATGTAAGTGAGAATGCAATTTTAAAATTAAGCTATGTGGCTGAAGGACCAATGCCTACCAGGGTTGAACCGAGATGAAGAAGGAAAGACTGAGCAAAGTAATGAATTCCACATTTCTGAGATTGTAAATTAGATAGCGGGGCTCCCCCGCATAACCTAACGTATCAGAATTGTTGTATTGACAAATCCCAGTAAGTAAATGCTTCTTCTTTCCTCCATCATAAAGACAGTAGCGAGAAAGGATCTTAGCCCAGAAAATCAGGATGTAGAATCAGCATGGGAAATTAGAGGAGCATGTAACAAGCCAATTATTGTGGGGGGATTTAATCTTCATATAGACTGGCCAAACCAAATTGGCAGAAGTAGCTTGGAGAACAAGTTTGGGGAATGCATTCGAGACAGTTTTGTAGAGCAATATGTCAAAGAACCAACTGGGGAATAGGCTATTTTAGATCTAGTATTGTGTAATGAGACAGGGTTAATTAGTAATCTTATAATAAAGGATCCTCTGGGGAAGAGTGATTATAGTATGATAGAATTTCATATCAAGTTGAGAGTGATGTGGTTAAGTCCAAAACTCGGGTCTTAAATTTAAACAAAGCCAATTACGGAGGTATGAGAGTTGGCTAAGGTAGATTGGGAAATTAGATTAAAAGATATGACAATAGTCAAGCAATGGCAAACATTTAAATAAATAATTCATAATTCTTAACGAATATATATTCCCTTGAGGAATAAAGGGCTAAAAATTGGATATGGCCAGAACACAGGCTGTGTCATGCCCAACGATGTTAAGTTGTGCTGGGTCAAAATGATTTAGGTAGCACACAAAGTTCGTGCTCAGTCCTCATTAACATGATTATAGTGCTGATCTCAGCGCTAAAACTGCTGCTCATTGGCTTACCGCTCAACAGGTGGGACAATATCGGGTCCAGTCTAATTCCCAGTCATGTTTGGCACAGGCTTTATTCAGTACTTAAAGTGGAGGTGCATTGATGCTACAGCAACTCAGTGTCAATCTAGTTCGAACTCCACCTGGAAGCAGACGGCAATGGAAGCAGATGGCTAAGCCTCAGCACAGTGAGCGAGCCCAAAGATTCTCAGACGCGGCTCTTGAGGTGGTGGCCCTGTTGAGGAGGTGGGCCCTCCTCTTCCCACAGACTGGTAGGAAGCCCACGCCACATACATCTGGAAGGCTCTGGTAGGAGATAGCTGACTATGTGACGGCCAGCACTGTGGTCCCCAGGTCGGCGATCCAGTGCCACAAGAAGTTCAATGACCTCACACGGCAGGCCGAGGTGAGTGAAGGCTTCAGCAAATGCCATATCCCACCATCTGCACCACAAGCCTCACACACTGCACAATGCACCACACCCCCATCACTCACCTACCAACAATCTGTACCTATCACCACTTACACCTCACAATCATAGCTTTACTTCACCCTCATAACTATACCACTGCTGCAACACTCACACCCACTTTGCACACACTGATAGCTATTTAACTATGGCAGGCACATCACCCAAACACATTGCACCACACTCACTCACACACTTCCCTTTCTCTTGCAAGCCAAGGTGACACATAATTGCTGGAAGCAGCGGCAGACAGGCAGGGGACAAGCTGCCACGCAGGACCTCAGCCAACTGGAGGTGCAAGTGCTGGAGATTCGAAATAACAACAGAAAACGCTGGAAAAACTCAGCAGGCGAGGCAGCATCCGTGGAGAGAGAAACAGAGTTAACGTTTCAGGTCGAAGACCTTTCGTCAGAACTGGAGACAGCAGGAAATCAAATAGATTTAAGGCAAGGATAAAGCTGGGAAAAGGGGGAGGGGATGGAAGAACAAAAGGAGAGATTAAGAGAGATTAAGAGACATTAAGAGATATTCAAGGCAAGAGGAGGTGTTAATGTGACAGGTTAAGGCTGAAAGAAGTGTGAAATGCACCGGCAGAATGAAGGACAGCTGCCAGCTTCTAGGAGGGAAAGAAAAGGGGGGGGGGCAAATAAAAGGGTGGATGAGAAAATGAAATATAAATGTGATGGGGCTAAGGTTATGATCTAAAATTGTTGAACTCGATATTGAGTCCAGAGGGCTGTAGCGTGCCTAAACGAAAGATGAGGTGCTGTTCCTCGAGCTTACGCTGCGCTTCCGTGGAACAGTGTAATAGGCCGAGGACGGTGAGGTCAGAGTGGGAGTGAAGCGGTGAATTAAAGTGACAGGCGACCAGGAGCTCCCTTTTATTTGCCCCCCCCCCCTTTTTTTTCCCTCCTAGAAGCTGGCAGCTGTCCTTCATTCTGCCAGTGCATTTCACACTTCTTTCAGCCTTAACCTGTCACATTAACACCTCCTCTTGCCTTGAATATCTCTTAATGTCTCTTAATCTCTCTTAATCTCTCCTTTTGTTCTTCCATCCCCTCCCCCTTTTCCCAGCTTTATCCTTGCCTTAAATCTATTTGATTTCCTGCTGTCTCCAGTTCTGATGAAAGGTCTTTGACCTGAAACGTTGACTCTGTTTCTCTCTCCACGGATGCTGCCTCGGCCTGCTGAGTTTTTCCAGCGTTTTCTGTTGTTATTTCGGATTTCCAGCATCTGCAGTATTTTGCTATCGTATAAGTGCTGGAGATTATTGGGCGGGAGGTCATGCAGGCCGTGGCAAATGGCGAGGTTGAAGCCATTGGGGACAACGACAGTCTGCTCATTCCTAATCCTTCTCCTCACGTCCCACTTCCCCTTCATCCCACAATCTCTTCTCACTTTCAAGCTGCGGATGCTGTATTCATGCATATCTTGCTTCCTGCTCCCCCCGCCCCTCCCCTCACCATAACCTGACTCTTGTGCCTCTCTATATTCAGATAATTTAGACCAAGCACCAGACCAGCCTGTCCCCGAGGCGATGCAGGAGAGCGAGGGGGGAGAAGAAAAAGAAGACGCAGCGTCACGGTGCAACACGGTGGCATAGTGGTTAGCACTGTTGCCTCACAGCGCCAGGGACCCGGGTTCGAATCTGACCTCGGGTGACTGTCTGTGTGGAGTTTGCACATTCTCCCCGTGTTTGCGTGGGTTTCCTCCGGGTGCTCCGGTTTCCTCCCACAGTCCAAAAATGTGCGGGTTAGGTTGATTTGGCTATGATAAATTGACCCTTAGTGTTAGGGGGGGATTAAATATGTGGGGTTATGGGGATAGGATGGGATATGTTAGGGGGAATTAAATACGTGGGGTTACGGGGGTAGGGTGGGATATGTGTACTGTGGGGATTAAAGCAGGGACAGGGTACTGGATTTGGATGATCAGCCATGATCGTATTGAATGGTGGAGCAGGCTCGACGGGCCGAATGGCCTACTCCTGCTCCTAGATTCTATGTTTCTATGTCACTGCATCTGTCACTCGCTCAGATTAGAGGGTAGTGGAGAAGCGAGATCTGCACAGGGTGAGGCACCAGGGCATGAGTGGGCTGCAGCAAGGCCAGAGGGAAAGGGTAGCTTGGGGGCCAGCTCCCCGGAGGGCAAGTTCTGCTGCACGGGACTCAGATGAGGACCTCAATGGGGCGGCCTTCAGAAGAAGGGTGATGGACATGCGCACCGAATTGCTAGATGCAATGGCAAGCCTGCCAGAAAGCCTCTTGACAATGTCAAGGAGCAGGGAGGAGTCCGCCTTCAACATTGCACGGGCCTTTGCGCAGAGCTTGGAGCCCAGGATTTCCAGGCTGGAAATGATGGACAACTCCCGGAGAGGCCGTGTCGACCCAGACATGATGCTGTGTGTGATGGGCGATGTCGCGGCTGCCATTGCAGAACATGTGGAAGCGACCCAACGTCTTAGTGCTGCAGCGGAAGCCCAGACCGCTCTCATGCAGTCTCAGCTTGCTGCCAGCAAGTTCAGGCTGCTGCCATCGTGGCTGGGTTTACCACTGACGACCAGGGTTTGGAGGGTTTCACAGCAGCCCAGCAATCTGTGCTCCATCAGATTGCTCGGAATGCTGAGGCGCCGCCCCGGGGGAGTGGCAGTGGGTCAAGTGGAGGCAGACCCTGCTGTCCTCTCTCAGGGTGACAGCATTCCTGTTCCCACCATTGCAACTCCGACATTGCCCTTGCTGCTGCCTGTCAGCCAGCCAGCCCAGACTGCTGCCGCCCACGCCGAGGTGGTGCAGTCTACAGCCGGGCCTTCCAGGCCCAGAGCTGCTCGAGGTCATCCTGCAAGGCCATCTGAAGTCTCCTCCGTGGAATCTCAGAAGCCTTCCACCAACCATGCTGCAGCCACTGGGGAGCACTTTGTAGGAGCACTAGATCAGGAAAGGGCATCCGATCAACAGGCATTAAGGGATTGCACAAGGGTAATTACATAAGAACATAAGAAATAGGAGCAGGAGTAGGCCAATCGGCCCTTCGAGCCTGCTCCGCCATTCAATAAGATCATGGCTGATCTGATCCTCACCTCAAATCTAAAGAACACAAGAAGTAGGAGCAGGACCCGGCCACTCAGCCCCTGGGCCCGCTATGCCGCCCACAGGGCCTCGACCGATCCGAACTCAGCCTCATGTCCAATTTCCTGCCCGCTCCCCGTAACCCCTAATTCCCTTTACTTCTAGGAAACTGTGTATTTCTGTTTTAAATTTATTTAATGATGTAGCTTCCACAGCTTCCTGGGGCAGCAAATTCCACAGACCTACTACCCTCTGAGTGAAGAAGTTTCTCCTCATCTCAGTTTTGAAAGAGCAGCCCCTTATTCTAAGATTATGCCCCCTAGTTCTAGTTTCACCCATCCTTGGGAACATCCTTACCGCATCCACCCGATCAAGCCCCTTCACAATCTTATATGTTTCAATAAGATCGCCTCTCATTCTTCTGAACTCCAATGAGTAGAGTCCCAATCTACTCAACCTCTCCTCGTATGTCCACCCCCTCATCCCGGGGATTAACCGAGTGAACCTTCTTTGTACTGCCTCGAGAGCAAGTATGTCTTTTCTTAAGTATGGACACCAAAACTGTATGCAGTATTCCAGATGCGGTCTCACCAATACCTTATATAACTGCAGCAATACCTCCCTGTTTTTATAATCTATCCCCCTAGCAATAAAAGCCAACATTCCGTTGGCCTTCTTGATCACCTGCTGCACCTGCATACTAACTTTTTGATTTTCTTGCTCTAGGACCCCCAGATCCCTTTGTACTGCAGTACTTTCCAGTTTCTCGCCATTAAGATAATAACTTGCTCTCTGATTTTTCCTGCCAAAGTGCATAACCTCACATTTTCCAATATTGTATTGCATCTGCCAAATCTCTGCCCACTCACCCAGCTTGTCTATATCCCCTTGTAGGTTTTTTATGTCCTCCTCACTTTCTACTTTCCCTCCCATCTTTGTATCATCTGCAAACTTTGATATGTTACACTCGGTCCCCTCCTCCAAATCGTTAATATAGATTGTAAAGAGTTGGGGACCCAGCACCGACCCCTGCGGAACACCACTGGCTACTGGTTGCCAGTCCGAGAATGAACCATTTATCCCAACTCTCTGCTTCCTGTTAGATAACCAATCCTCCACCCATGCCAGAATATTACCCCCAATCCAGTGATTTTTTATCTTGAGCAATAATCTTTTATGTGGCACCTTGTCGAATGCCTTCTGGAAGTCTAAATACACTACGTCCATTGGTTCCCCTTTATCCACCTTGTACGTTATGTCCTCAAAGAACTCAAGCAAATTTGTCAGACATGATTTCCCCTTCATAAAGCCATGCTGACTTTGTCCTATCAAATTATGTTTATCTAAATGTTCCGTTACTGTCTCCTTAATAATAGACTCCAAAATTTTACCCACCACAGATGTTAGACTAACTGGTCTATAATTTCCAGCTCTCTGCCTACTACCCTTTTTAAATAAGGGTGTTACATTAGCAGTTTTCCAATCTGCCGGGACCTTTGCTGAGTCCAGGGAATTTTGGAAAATTATTACCAAAGCATCCACAATCCCCACCGCCACCTCCCTCAAGACCCTAGGATACAAGCCATCAGGTCCAGGGGATTTATCCGCCTTGAGTCCCATTATTTTACTGAGTACCAATTCCTTAGTAATTTTAATCGTATTTAGCTCCTCCCCCACTAGAGCCCCCTGTTTGTCCAGTGTTGGGATATTCTTAGTGTCCTCTACCGTAAAGACTGAAACAAAATATTTGTTCAGCATTTCTGCCATCTCCATGTTTCCCACCATCAACTTCCCGGTCTCATCCTCTAAGGGACCTACGTTTGCCCCAGCCACCCCCCTTCTTTTTATATAACTATAGAAACTCTTGCTATCTGTTTTTATATTTTTTGCTAATTTATTTTCATAATCTATCTTTCCTTTCTTAATCAATCATTTAGTTACTTTTTGCTGTCTTTTGAAGACTTCCCAATCTTCTATCCTCCCACTAAGTTTGGCTACCTTATATGTCCTTGTTTTTAGTTGGATACTATCCTTAATTTCTTTACTTAGCCACGGATGGCTGTCATTTCTTTTACACCCTTTTTTCCTCAGTGGAATATATATTTTTTGAAAGTTGTAAAATAACTCCTTAAATGAACACCACTGCTCATGTACCGTTTTACCCTTTAATCTATTTTCCCAGTCCACTTTAATCAATTCCGCTCTCATACCATCATAGTCTCCTTTATTCAAGCTCAGTACGCTTGTCTGAGAACCAACCTTCTCACCCTCTAATTGGATATGGAATTCAACCATGTTATGGTCACTCATTCCAAGGGGATCCTTAACTAGGACATTATTAATTAATCCTGACTCATTACACAGGACCAGGTCCAAGGTTGCTTGCCCCCTTGTAGAATCAGTTACATACTGCTCAAGAAATCCATCCCTAATACACTCAATAAACTCTTCCTCAAGGCTGCCCTGCCCAATTTGATTTGTCCAGTTAATATGATAGTTAAAATCCCCCATAATTATAGCTGTTCCCTTATTACATGCCCCAACTATTTCCTGATTAATACTTCTTCCAGCAGAGTTGCAACTATTAGGAGGCCTACTCCCACTAGCGTTTTTTTCCCTTTATTATTCCTTATCTCCACCCAAACTGTTTCATTATCCTGATCCTTTGACCCAATATCATTTCTCTGTAATACAGTGATTCCTTCCTTTATTAACATAGCTACCCCACCTCTTCCTTCCTGTCTGTCCTTCCTGATTGTTAAATACCCTGGCATATTTAATTCCCAGTCGTTGTCACCCTGCAGCCATGTTTCTGTAATGGCCACAAGATCATACCCATACGTAGTTATTTGTTGATATTAGTTGATATCGTATGTGTAAATTGATTGTAGATAAATGTAATAATTTTGTTTGGAATCTTTTGTGGTGGCTATCATTTCAGCTTTGTGCCCAGGAGGACGCTGTGATATTCCGTGACAGAGGGATGGTATGATGGGGATGTGGTGAGCAACGGGGATCTGGGGTTTCATTCATTGGAATCGGAGTCTGATGGGGCATTCAAGGACAGCCCATCTGGAAAGGGGAATGTCTTTCTGTCTCCTCACTTCCTCCTCGTCCTCTTCCTCTTGCTCATCTTCCTCTTCCGCTTCCTCCTCCTCCTCCTCTCCCTCATTCTCCTCCTGAGGTGGTCCCTAGTGCCCTCATGATGGCCAAGTTGTGAAGCATGCAGCAGACTACCACGAAATGGGACATCCATTCCGCCAAGTACTGGAGGGCTCCTCCCGAGCAGTCAAGGCAGCGGAACCGTTGCTTCAGTAGCCCGATGGTCTGTTCGATGATGTTCCTGGTGGAGGCATGGCTCTCATTATATGAGTGCTGGGCACTAGTGGTGGGGTTGTGGTGCGGTTGTGGAGTGGAGTCATCAGCCAGGTGCAGAGCGGATTGCCCTTGTCTCCGAGCAGCCACTCCCGAGTTTGATGTGGCGGCTGGAAGAATGCTGGCACACCGGACTGACGCAGGATGAAGACATCATGGCTGCTGCCAGATTAGCGGGCATTGACCATCAGGAAGCACTGGGCGTGGTCGCACAACAACTGCACATTAACTGAGTGGTAGCCGTTATGGTTACGGAACATCTCAGGATTGTTAGTCGGCGCCCACAAAACCACATGTGTGCAGTCGATGGCGCCCTGCACCATGGGGAAGCTCACTATCCTGACAAAGCCACTTACGCGCTCATCCTGCTTCTCTCTGCTCAGAGAGATGAAAACGTAGTCCCTTCTCCTGGTGTAGAGAGCCTCTGTGACATCCCGGATGCAGCAATGGACGGCGAACTGTGAGATGTTAGCTATGTCTCCTGCTGGATCCACTGGCGAAGAAATTGAGGGCCATGGTGACCTTGACTACCACTGGGAGAGCTGTGTTCGTCCTCACTGAACTAAACTCACTGGGGGGAAATTCGTCCCCTTCGCACCGCCTGTTAGCACCAGTAGATGGCGCTAATAAGAACATAAGAAATAGGAGCAGGAGTCGGCCACTTGGCCCCTCGAGCCTTGCTCCGCCATTCAATAAGATCATGGCTGATCTTCTACCTCATCTCCACTTTCCTGATCTATCCCCATATCCCTTGATTCCCTTAATATTCAAAAATCTATCGATATCTGTCTTGAATATACTCAATATGGCATTGAGACCATTGCGGACAGGATAGAAACATAGAAACATAGAAGATAGGAGCAGGAGTAGGCCATTCGGCCCCTCGAGCCTGCTCCGCTATATTATGCGATTATGGCTGATCATCCAAATTCAGTACCCTGTCCCTGCTTTCTCCCCATATCCCTTGATCCCCTTAGTCTTAAGAAATATATCTAACTCCTTCTTGAATATATTTAATGAATTGGCCTCAACTGCTTTCTGTGGTAGAGAATTCCACAGGTTCACCACTCTCTGGGTGAAGAAATTCCTCCTCATCTCAGTCCTAAATGGCTTACCCCTTATGCTCAGACTGTGACCCCTGGTTCTGGACTCCCCCGCCATCGGGAACGTCCTTCCTGCATCTAGTCTGTCTAGTCCTGTTAGAATTTTATAAGTTTCAATGAGATCCCCTCCCATTCTTCTAAACTCTCGCGTATATAAGCCTAATCGACCCAATCTCTCTTCATACGTCATTCCTGCCATCCCAGGTATCAGTCTGGTGAATCTTTGCTGCACTCCCTCCATGGCAAGAACATCCTTCCTCAGATAAGGCGACCAAAACTGCACACAATACTCAAGATGTGGTCTCACCAAGGCCCTGTACAACTGCAGCAAGACATCCTTGCTCCTGTACTCGATGAGGCAAATCCAGCGGCACACGCCAAATCGCGACCCCCCCGTAGCATTGCCAGTAACAGCTATTGCCAGGGAGATCGTGACATCAGTGAGTATGCAATGCTTACTGAACGCCCGATTTCCCAAATTGCCTTTAGCCACTTAACTCACTGCCTGGAGTAAATACCGACAGGGAGAGCTGGCGTGCAGCACCAGGAAGCCAGCTGCAGGGATGTTAATCACTCGCACCTGTCAGGTTAGTGCAGTTTCAGTGGCTTTTTGTTAGTTTCAACTACAGCAACAGTTTCATTGAGTAATTTCAAGATTCTTTTGTATCAGGAGTCTTGTGGCAAGTACAAAGTAGCTACATTTATTCTTCAAAGATTCAAACTGCAACACTTGTTAAGATTAATGGGGGCTTTACTGGCATACCACCTCACCCTCCAGGATCTACAGTGGAGGGAGCGTAGGCACCGAGAAAGACGGGAACATGTGCACAGAGGGAAGAGGACAAGGACGAGGAGGAAGAAGACGAGAAACAGGAGGGAGGGAGGAGGCAGCCAGACAATTGGGCTTCCGGACGGACGGTCCTTGATGTGGTGTGCCACCTTCCTCCACATAGTGCGGCAGAATTGTGGCGAGTGCCTCCTACCAGCTGATGGGTACAGGACTGCCCGCCTTCTCTCCAGCACTAAAACCAATGCCTCCCTTCATGAGTAAACCTGCGGGCTCTCTCCTGGGGTGGTGATCTGCCATGAGGATTGGTAAATAAGTGTTCCTTCTCCTTGTCCTTCTTCTTATGGTTGTTGAGGCAGCTGCACAACCAACAATGCTGAGAATGAGGTGCTGCAGCATCAATGAACCTCCCCTTTAAGTGGTGAAAAAAGCCTGTGGCAATGATGAGTTGAGATTAGACTGCACCCAATATTGGTCCAGCCTTTAGGTGTAACGCCAATGAGCTTGGGTTTTTAGACATGATTTAAGACTCCAAGGGGTAGAAATTAGGTCGCGCCCCATTTGGGGCGCAAATATCGTCCGGACGCAAATATTAGCGCCTGGCGCTAATTATCGGCACTGACGGGAAACTTCACTTTTACCGCCCCGGGAGGTGAGTGGAGCGCTAAAGCAGGCGCTGCACACCTCTCTTAAGGCGCAAAGGCCGAGCAGTGAGGCGCTAACTCGGAGCGCTGGCGAAGCTCATGTAATGTCAGTCAGCAATGGAACACACACACAATGGCACGGGCCAGTTCTTAAAGGGGATGGTTAATCTTGCTTTCCATCCACATCCTGTTCATTGCTGCCTTGAATCTCGGCCTGGAGAGACTTGCACATCAAATATGCTGGAAAGAACAATGGAGAGCACCAGGCAAAGAGCTCAGAGTGCAGCTCCCACGGTCTCTGCTAAATCGATACAAGGAATGGCAAATCAAAATGAACCTGCAAAGTGCTGCTCAGTACCCAAAACTCCTTCACACAACGTTGAATCTCTCCAGAAGTCTCTCCCTCTCTCTCTCAGAATGCGTAGTTCAAAAATGCCACCAACAATAAAAGACAGGAAGAGGCCCCCTTTAAATAGCGCCCCCCCCCCAGCCCCACAGCGATTGATAGCGTTCCAGTCTTCTGGTCGTTGGAAGCGCCAGGCGGTAAGGCAGGGGGCGCCACTCAATTTCCGCTACGGGGCGCCCCAAGGGCGTTGCACCATGGAATGACGTCACAATCTGCGCGCGCAGGTGGTCGCAGCGGTAAGTTTTAGCGCCGCCGCACAATCTCAAGTTAAGTTCTCGAGCGGCGCAAACATCGCTGCGCCCGGGCGTTAGCGGCTTTGCGCCCCATTAGCGCCCTCTTAAGGCGCTAACGGGTGGCGCAACCAAGTGAATTTTTACCCCCAATCATTTTATTGAGAAGTGAGGACGAATTTTGCATGCAGTCTAGAGCATTTTTGCCTGGTGCTAATTCACCATCTTTTGTCCTAACACTGCCCATTCCTTGGCTATAACGAATTTCTAGCCCCCTGTTACCGTAGAACCTTGAAAGAGGTTTATAAAACTGCTGGAGTTGCAGAAAGTTGCACAGAGCCAGTCAAACTGCTGAAACATGTCAAGTGCAAGTTGTTGCTGATGATCCCTTTAAATAACGCTGCTGGAGCCTCCTTCCTGCTTGTCGACGCTTGCTGAGCTGGTTGCAATTAATGCATGCCAGTAAGTGGAGCGGTGAAGTAGAAAATGGCAGATCGAGCGTCAAGTGAGCGTAGCACACTCACTAACGTCATGATCTGCATAATCTACATAATTTTCATGAGCGCAGATATCGGCAGTGTTGCCATCCAGCCAAAAATGGAAACCGCCGCAGGACCCACCGGCAGTGGGCAGAAGCGCGACAGCTGCCATTTTATTCCACGAATCTGGTGGAAGCAGGTGGCGCTAACCCCCCTAATTTTTAGCCCATAAACTCCACTGGAAAAGCAGTACAACCGTGGCTAACTAGAAAAGTTAAGGATAGTATTAGATTAAAAGAAGAAGCTTGCAATGTTTTCAAAAAGAGTAGTAAGCCTGATGATTGGGAGGGTTTTAAAAATCAGCAAAGGATGACCAAGAAATTGATAAAGAGGGAGAACACAGAATATGAGAATAAACTAGCAAGTAATATGAAAACAGATTGTAAGAGCTTTTACAAGTATGTAAAAAGGAATAGATTAGCAAAAGTAAAGGTGGGTCCCTTACAGGCAGAGACAGGAGAAGTTATAGTGGGGAATAAGGAAATGGCAGAGACATTAAACAAATAATTTGTATCTGCCTTCATGGTAGAAGACACAAAAAACATTCCGCAAATAGTGGAGAACCAAGAGTCTAGTGAGAATGAGAAACTTAAAGAAATTAGTATTAGTAAAGAAATAGTACTGGAGAAATTAATGGGCCTAAAAGCAGACAAATTCCCTGGACCTGATGGGCTACATCCTAGGGTTTTAAAAGAGGTGGCTACAGAGACAGTGGATGCATTGGTTTTGGTCTTCCAGAGTTCCCTAGATTTTAGAATGGTGGAAAGTGTTATTTTTCCTCAGCGGGTCGGGACCCCGCTGTCAAACCACCGCCATGCGCCTTGACCAAATGTCGGGTCTATCAGCGCAGAGCAGACCCAAAACACAACGGCAGGGGAGGCAATTCAGGTCATTATGACCTTGTTAACAGAGGATTAACACCAATTTTGAGCTCACCCGTAGAATTTACCTGCTCGCCCATGGAGTCCATGCTGCTCGGGGATCACATAAGACATAAGAACATAAGAAATAAGAGCAGGAGTAGGCCATACAGCCCTCGAGCCTGCTCCGCCATTCAATAAGATCATGGCTGATCGTCGACCTCAACTCCACTTTCCCGCCCGATCTCCATATCCCTTGATTCCCCGAGAGTCCAAAAATATATTGCTCTCAGCCTTAAATATACTCAAAGACTCAGCATTCACAGCTCTCTGGGGCAGAGAATTCCAAAGATTCACAACTCTCTGAGTGAAGAAATTCCTCCTCATCCCAGTCTTAAATGGCCTACCCCTTATTCTGAGACTATTCCCCCTAGTTCCAGGCACTCCAGCCAGGAGAAACAACCTCTCAGCATCTACCATGTCAATCCCCTTCAGAATCTTGTATGTTTCAATGAGATCACCTCTCATTCTTCTAAACTCCAGAGAGTATAGGCCCATTCTACACAATCTCTTATCATAGGACAGCCCTCTCATCCCAGGAATTAATCTAGTGAACCTTCGTTGCACCGCCTCCAAGGCAAGTATATCCTTCCTTAGATAAGGAGACCAAAACTGTGCACAGTACTCCAGGTGTGGTCTCACCAAGGCTCTACAATTGTAGCAAGACTTCCTTACTCTTATACTCCAACCCCCTTGCAATAAAGGCCAACATGCCATTTGCCTTCCTTATTGCTTGCTGTACCTGCATGCTAGTTTTCTGTGTTTCTTGCACGAGGACACCCAAATCTCTCTGAACACCAACATTTGAAAGTTTCTCACCATTTAAAAAATATTGTGTTTTTCTATTCTTCCTACCAAAGTGAATAACCTCATATTTCCTTACCTTATACTCCATCTGCCAACTTACTGCCCACTCACTTAGTCTATCTATATCCCTTTGCAGACTCTTTGTGTTCTCCTCACAGCTTACTGTCCCACCTGGCTTTGTATCATCAGCAAACTTGGATACATTACACTCAGCCCCTTCATCTAGGTCATTAATATAGATTGTAAATAGCTGAGGCCCCAACACTGATTCTAACGGCACCCCATTAGTTACAGCCTGTCAACCTGAAAAAGATCCGTTTATCCCAACACTCTGTTTTCTGTCCATTAACCAATCCTCTATCCATGCTACTATATTACCCCCAACCCCATGAGCCCTAATCTTCTTTAATAATCTTTTATGTGGCACCTTATTGAATGCCTTTTGGAAATCCAAATATTTTACATCCACTGGTTCCCCTTTATTTACCCTGCTAGTTACATCCTCAAAAAACTGTAATAAATTTGTAAAACACGATTTCCCTTTCATAAAATCATGTTGACTCTGCCTAATCATGTTATGATTTTCTACGTGCCCTGATACCACTTCCTTAGCAATGGATTCCAGCATTTTCCCGATGACTGATGTCAGGCTAACTGACCTGTAGTTTTTTCTCTCCCTCCTTTCGACCTTCCAATCCGCTGGGACCATTCCAGAATCTAGGGAATTTTGGAAGATCAAAACCACTATCTCTTCAGCCACCTTTCAATGGTTTCTTGTCAGTTTCACCCAGTCGGACAGTTCCTATGAGTAATTTTAAGCTTCCTTTGAATCAGCAGTCTTTTGGCAACTACAAAGTAGCTACATTTTTTGTTCAAAGATTCAAACTGCTACACTTGGTAACATTAATGGGGGCTGTACTGGCCACCTCACCCTCCAGGATCTATGGCGGAGGGAGCGTAGGCAGCGAGAACTACGGTAACATGTGCGCAGAGGGATGAGGAGGGACATCAGAGCTCTCACCAGGAGGCCTTATCCTTGGAGGGTATTCCAACAGCGCTTCTCCTACCTTCAATTAAGTGAGGAGCAGTGTATTAGATAGCTCCGCATCACCAAGGTTGTGGTCACAGAACTCTGCCATCTCCTCCAAACCGACCTTCAACCTCACACCAGGAAGACTTAAACCCCAGATCCCTTTTGCTCACCACATCTCTATCATACCATCCCTGTGTCATGCCATATCACAGTGTCCTCCTGGGCACAAAGGTGAAATGAGAGAGACCACAAAATATTGCAAAATCCATGAATAAATTTATGCATAAACACATCACACATATCACATTCACTCTAATAACTAATGACCCTTGTGTCTGCCATAGTTGAATAGCTGTCATTGTGTGCATGGTGTGAGATGTGAGTGTGAGTGTTGGTAGGTAGAGATTGTTGGTAGGTGAGTACTGGGGGTCTGGTGCTTTGGGCAGTGTGTGAAGCTTATGCTAGAGATGGTGGTATGTAGCATTTGTTGAAGCATTCAATCACCCTGACCACCCGACTGAGGTGGATCTGCCATGAGCACACCTGCTTCAGTCCTCTGGCTCCTTCTCCTTGCTGTGCTTCTCCTTGCTGAGGCAGCTGCACAGCCAGCAATGCTGAGGATGAGGTGCTGCAGAATCAATGAACCTCCCTTTTAAGTACTGGGAAAAGCCTGTGAGCAGGGTGGATAAAGGGGAACCAGTAGATGTAGTGTATTTGGATTTCCAGAAGGCATTCGATAAGGTGCCACATAAAAGGTTACTACACAAGATAAGAGCTCACAGGGTTGGGGGTAATATATTAGCATGGATAGAGGATTGGCTAACTAACAGAAAACAGAGAGTCGGGATAAATGGGTCAATTTCAGGTTGGCAAACTGTAACTAGTGGGGTGCCGCAGGGATCAGTGCTGGGGCCTCAACTATTTACAATCTATATTAATGACTTGAATGAAGGGACTGAGTGTAATGTAGCCAAATTTGCTGATGACACAAAGATAGGTGGGAAAGCAAATTGTGTGGAGGACACAAAGAATCTCCAAAGGGATATAGATAGGCTAAATGAGTGGGCAAAAATCTGGCAGATGGTGTTTAATGTGGGAAAATGCAAGGTTATCCACTTTGGTAGGAAAAATAAAAAAGCAAATTATTATTTAAATGGGGAGCGCTCACAAAATGCTGAGGTACAGAGGGATCTGGGGGTCCTTGTACATGAATCACAAAAAGTTAGCATGCAGGTACAGCAAGTAATTAGGAAGGCAAATGGAGTATTGGCCTTTATTGCAAAGGGAATGGAGTATAAAAGTAGGGAAGTCCTGTTACAACTGTACAGGGCATTGGTGAGACCACACCTGGAGTACAGCGTACAGTTTTGGTCTCCTTATTTAAGGAAGGATATACTTGCATTGGAGGCAGTTCAGAGAAGGTTCACGAGGTTGATTCCAGAGATGAAGGGGTTGTCTTATGAAGAAAGGTTGAGCAGGTTGGGCCTATATGCATTGGAGTTTAGAAGAATGAGAGGGGATCTTATTGAAACATATAAGATTCTGAAGGGGCTTGACAGGGTAGCTGCAGAGAGGATTTTTCCCCTCGTGGGGGAATCTAGAACTAGGGGGCATAATTTCAGAATAAGGGGGCACCCATTTAAATCTGAAATGAGGAGGAATTTCTTCTCTCAGAGGGTCATGAATCTTTGGAATTCTCTGCCCCAGAGAGCTGTGGAGGCTGGGTCATTGAATATATTTAAGTTGGAGATAGACAGATTTTTGAAAGGTGAGGGAGTCAAGGGTTATGGGGAGCGGGCAGGGAAGTGGAGTTGAGGCCAAGATCAGATCAGCCATGATCTTATTGAATGGCGGAGCAGGCTCGAGGGGCCAAATGACCTACTCCTGTTCCTACGTCTTATGTTCTTATGTTCAATGGTGAGTTGAGATTAGCCTGCACCTGATATTGGTCCACCCTTTGAGTGTAACGCCACTGAGCTGGGCCTTTAAGACTTGAATTAGTGCTCCAATCATAGCTTTGAGCAGTGAGAATGAATTCTGCGTGCAGGCTAAAGCATTAGCACCTGGCGCTAATTCTCAAACTTTTCTAATGATACCATCCATTCCTGGGCTATAATGAATTTCTAGCCCAGGAAGTTTTGCTGCAATTATATAGAGCTTTGGTGAGACCACACCTGGAGTACTGTGTACAGTTTTGGTTGTCTTATCTCAGGAAGGATATGCGTGCCTTAGAGCGGGTGCAACGAATGTTTACTACATTGATTCCTGGGTTGAGAGGGCTGTCCAATGAGGAGAGATTCAGTAGAATGGGCCTATATTCTCTGGAGTTGAGAAGAATGAGAGGTGATCTCATTGAAACGTATAAAATTCTTAGAGGGCTTGACAGGGTAGATGCTGAGAGGCTGTTTCCCCTGGCTGGGGAGTCTAGAACTAGGTGCCATAGTCTCAGGATAAGGGGTCGGCCATTTAAGACTGAGATGAGAAGAAATTTCTTCACTCAGAGAGTTGTGAATCTTTGGAATACTCTACCCCAGAGGGCTGTGGAGGTTCAGTCCTTGAGTATATTCAAGACTGAGATTGATAGATTTTTGGGCACTAAGGGAATGACAGGTTATGGGGAATGGGCGGGTAAGTGAAGTTGAGGTAAAAGTTCAGCCATGATATTGTTGAATGGCGGAGCAAGCTTGAGGGGCCATATTCCTACTCCTACTCCTATTTCTTATGTTCTTATCAGTATGCTCACATACGAGGAATGGACGCATACTCACATATTTATTTATATATACATAGGCTTGCTTAAGACTGGTACATAACTCAGCCCAAAGATATTGATTATTGACACCACTAAAGTAGTCTAAAGCAGGACTACAGTCTAACACTTAGTAATGCGCTATGTTTGAGGTGGACGTAGAAGGAGTTAACCACAATTGCAAAGATCCAATTGCTTGTTAAGCTTTGGTTAATGAGCTTGCTAAGAAAATGCAGAGGTTCCCAACGGAGAAAATTTAAATGATCAGTCAGGATTTAGCTCACATGCTGAGGCAGTGTTTATTTAACAATGAGGAGCGAAATTCTTTGGCACAATATCTGTTGATTGTAAACGTTGCTGTTATTGTTACATTAACTGTTTTAGGGTTAGTGGGAGAAAGCTTCCAGGAAGCACAGACTCCAATGGAGACTAAATGCCTCCCCCCCACCCCCCCCCCCCCCCCACCCCGCCCCACCGCCCCCACCAACTACCATGGGACTTATAAACAGTCTATTGCACTGTACTCACCAAAACTATAAACAGCTGAGTAGCACTAGATTCAGGACCACTTTAAGTATTCATAATGGTAAAAACCCTAACTAAACACGTCAACATTTCATAATGGGAAAAATCTATTTTCCATTGGTTTTTCCTTTGTATTATTTTCATTAAAGGCCTGTTTGTCTCAAAAGCCTGGACTCCAACTGGATAATTTTTTACCTTACAACAGCTGGACAAAACTCTCAAGTACTTTCTTAACATGTGCCGTGTGCAGAATTTCCCAGCGTGCAGTTTGTGCAGCAGCATATCTCTCATTATTTCCAAAACATTTTCAAGCAAAATGGAGATTGAATTCTCAAAGCTTTATATTAGGCAAGAGGAGACATTTAGTTAAAATTTATTAGCAAATGCTATGCGCTACTCTAGACCCTGCTCTCCTTCCCCCCAAATACCCCCAAGCGTCTGAAAACCCGCCCCCAGTCCTGCTGTACATCAGGACTCTTCTCTCAGAGTACAACCCATTCCCAGATCCCACTCAGTGCTCACAAACCCCTAGGCGACATCCCAGTGCTCCCTGTTCCTAGGAACACTCCCAGACTCTGAGACTCCCAATACTCCAAATACTAGCACCCCTCTACCAGTGATGCCATATCCCAGCACCGGCCCCACTGTTCTTGGAATCACTCCCCTTCCCGCCCCCTTTCCAGTTCTTCCAGACCCTAGAAGCCCATCAAAGTACCGCTAGACTCTCAGACCCCCATCCCAGTACTGCCAGACCCTAGGACCCCTTCCCACTGCTCCCAAATCCCCAGGTTCTTCAGCAAAGCCAATGGCTACCCTCAGTGTTGATAAGGCAGTGTCTCTGGTAATATTACTTGGCATAAACACTCTGGACTAGAAATTCATTATAGCTAAGGATTGGGCAGTGTTTAGACTAAAAATGATGAATTAGTGCCAGGTGAAAATTGTCTAGACTGCATGCAAAATTTGTCCTCACTCCTTATTAAAATGATTGGCACCATAAATCTAGTCTAAAAACCCAAGCTCATTGGTATTACACTGAAAAGATGGACCAGTATCGGGTGTAGTATAAATGCCACAGGCTTTATTCACTGCTTAAAGGGGAGGGCCTTTGATGCTGCAGCACCTCATTCTCAGCATTGTTGGGTGTGCAGCTGCCTCAACAACCATAAGAAGAAGGACAAAGAGAAGGAGCACTTATTTACAAATCCTGATGGCAGATCGCCACCCCAGGGAGAGAGCCCGGGGGTTTTCCGAGGAAGCTTTGGAGGCATTGGTTTTAGCAGTGGAGAGAAGGCGGGCGGTCCTGTACCAACTGGCAGGAGGCCCTCACCACAAGTCTGCCGGACTATGTGGAGGGAGGTGGCACACCACATCACGGGCAGCACTGTGGTCCCCAGGTCCCACACCCAGTGCAGGAGGAAGTTTAACGAGCTCACACGGGTGGTCAGGGTGAGTGAAGGCTTCAACAAATGCTACATACCACCATCTGTACCACAAGCTTCACACACTGCTCAATGTACCACACTCCCAGCACTCACCCACCAATAATCTCTACTTAGCAACACTCACACCCACATCTACACCTTACACACAATGACATCTATTCAACTAATGGTCATTAGTTATTAGATTTCATGTGATATGTGTGATATGTTTATAGATAAATTTATTAATGGTGTTTGGAATATTTTGTGGTCTCTCTCATTTCACCTTTGTGCCCAGGAGGGTACTGTGATATGCCATGAGACAGGGATTGTATGATGGGGATGTGGTGAGCTACGGGGATCTGGGGTTTCATTCACGTGAATCGGAGTCTGATGAGCCAGTCACAGACAGCCCGTCCAGAAGGTCGATTGTCTCGCTGCCGCCGTCCTCCCTCCTGTTCCCCCTCCTCCTTGTCCTCTTCCTCCTCGTCCTCTTCCTCCTCGTCCTCCTCTGCCTTGTCCTCCTCGTCCTCGTCCTCCTCCTCCTTGTCCTCCTCCTCCTTGTCCTCCTCCTCCTTGTCCTCTTCCTCCTTGTCCTCCTCCTCCTTGTCCTCTTCCTCCTTGTCCTCTTCCTCCTTGTCCTCCTCCTCCTTGTCCTCTTCCTCCTTGTCCTCTTCCTCCTTGTCCTCTTCCTCCTTGTCCTCCTCCTCCTTGTCCTCTTCCTCCTTGTCCTCTTCCTCCTTGTCCTCCTCCTTCTTGTCCTCTTCCTCCTTGTCCTCTTCCTCCTCGTCCACCTCCTCTTCGTCCTCATCCTTGTCCTCCTCATCCTTGTCCTCCTCCTTCTCTTCCTCCTTGTCCTCCTCTGCCTCATCATCCTCCTGAGGTAATGCCGCAATCCTGCAGCCACCATGACTGTGAGGAAGTGTTGTGAGCAGAAGCCTTTAACAAATAATGAGTGACTTCTGCACTTGAATGAACATTCCCTGTCACCAAAAAAATCTTAAAATAACTAAAGAGAACTGTTTCAGTTGCAGGAAGTAGCAAACAAGCACTGAAACAGCCAAACCCTGTCAGGTACAGCTGGGGGATGGTGCCTTTAAATAACGCTGCTGTAGCCTGCTTTCTGCTTGTAGACACCCACTCGCAAGCCAAACAAATTTTTCCCCCTCTGTTTTTATAAAATTTCTGGCTTGCCGTGAGCAACACCTTCTGCTAATGCATTAGAAAAATTTAAGTTACACTAATGCCTAAAAAATGTGTTAAAATTTTAAAAGAAATTTAAAAAAAATGTTATCTCCCTTTTTGGTTTTCACTCTCATATCTTGTTCTCCATTATTAGATTAACCAAACTCCAAGCCCTACAAGAAGAGAACCATTCCTTATGAAATATAAGGACAGGGTAGTGCAATGCCTGAACCCATCTTTCTCAACATTAAGTCATGTGAGAATTCAATTTGTCTCAGGAGGTTAACCATTCTTCTGTTTAGATCCCAATACTAAACAGGATGCAGGGTATAGTAGTGCCACAGTTATGTTACTGAACTAGTAAGTCAGAGGCTGTGAGTTCTACTTTTACCATAGCAAGTTGTGAAATTGAATTTAATAAATCTGACAATTTGTGAGCTGGCAGCAGGGAAAATGACTGAAAGCTGTTGGGTTATTATAGAAACCCCAAGGCTTCACTGAAGCTACCTCAATCTGGTCTGGTCCATGTGTGATTCCAGCTCCACACTGTGGCCACGATTTTGCCGGCGCTCAGAGGGCGGGTTCGGAGGTGGGTCCGCTGTCAAAATCAAAATGATTGACAGCGGGTTGGGTACCCCCTGCGAACCCGCCTCCGTGTAAGTTTCCAAAGTGTCGGGTCTGCGATTTCAGAACAGACCCGACACCAAGCGGCGGGGGAGGCAATTAAGATAGTTAAACGCTTGTTAACTACTATTTTGTCAGCCTATTTCTATTTTCCCACTTTTTTAACGAGGTTCACGTCGTTCGGAGATTACATCAGGTAAGTAGGTTGGGTTCTCTATGTCTCCCCATTGCTGTGAATAGGTGACAGCTGCAAAAGTGGTATGAACGCTACCATTTCACAGCTGTTCACTTTCCAATGTCAGAAGCTTGAGCCTTCAGGACTTGGAAGACACTTCTGAGCTTTAGGCAGTTTGGAAGTGTTTGGAGTAAGCTCTCTCACCATTGACAGATCGCTTCTGTCATCTCAACTTCAGCTGCTATCTATTCCAGCAACATCGGTGCCCTTGAAAAAATCTCACCTTGGTCCTCTGAATCCCTCCACGATCAGCCCCAACACCAACATCACCAGGCACACCAACATCACCAACAACAGCACCAACCTTCTCCGCAATCACCTGATGCTGCACAGGTCATCAGCGTCCGACAACATTGCTGCCCGGGAGGCCAGCGATGGCATCACCATGGCCAGATTTACTTCACTTGACACTGTACACCCTGGCTGCCACATGATGCACCAGGTTGACACCACCCAACACCAGCACCATAAAGCATTCCTACAATGTCCAAGCCATTCTTTTCACACTCATCACAATTGGGGCGAGGAGTGGGGGGGGGGGGGGGGATTTATGTCTCAACATTCACTGGAACTCACTAAGACACTTCCAAAGGTGAGCACAGATCTGTCCAATAAGGTAAAGTGTTGAAAATATAGATTTCAATGTTTGACAACACATAAACAGAAACTTCACATGAACATTGGCTAAACCACCCAGGTGCCTACCCTTGTGATTTGTTAGTTCGTTTGCTTGCAGTAGGTTGAGGATGAGTGTGAGGGGTGGCTAGTGAGATGGGGAAGTGATAATGTAGATAGAGAGGGATGGGTGGAGGTGCAAGGTAAGTTGGTGTGAGTAAAGATATGCAGGAGTAGGGTAGGAAAGGCAGAGTGATGTGGATATGATGAGTGGCACAGCAGGATGAGGTAGAGTGTGCTTAGCAGTAATGTTTCGTGATCTGCTCAGATCATTGAAAGGTTTGGGCCACTGCAGCCTAGTCCTCCTGACGACATCCCTGCTTGTGCCCTCCTGTGCAATGTGCAACCAGGCTGCGTTGGTGTCCTGGGGAGGTCTCTTCCGCCCATGGGAAGGGAAGAAAATCTCCCTGCGTGCTGTGACTCCCTGCATAAGCATGTGGAGGGAGTCATGGGAGAGCCTGGGTGCAGCCGTGCACCTTTGTGCAGTGCTTGTCAGTGTTTGTAGCACCTCAATGCTGTAGAACACCGACAGCAGAACTGTCAAGATCAATTTGGACATGGCCCCTTTAAGGAAACCGGCTGATGACGCATCATCAAATGATGTCATCAGACCCGCTTCCTATTAATTGTCCGGGAGCCTCGCAGGGCGGGCTTAACAAGCCCTATTAACGTAAAGTCACTTGGAGAGTGCGGGCTGCAGTAGGCAAAATCGCGGCCTATGTGGTTGATTCTTAATGACTTCTATAGTGGCCTAGCAAGCCACTCAGTTGTACGAACAATTTCAATTAAGGAAGATCCACCAGTAGACTTCTTAGCACAATAAATGCAACATTAACACATCCTGAGAGCAAATAAAAATGGCCGATCAATCGTTCACCAAAATGTTGCTAAGTAACTTCTAAGCATTTTCCTATACCATTCAAACACAGCATTATGGAAACATTGCAGTTGTGCTACCTTGCGAAGAATACATTCAGTAGAGACGTCTACCATATAAGAACATAAGAACATAAGAAATAGGAGCAGGAGTAGGCCATTCGGCCCCTCGAGCCTGCTCCGCCATTCAATAAGATCATGGCTGATCTGATCTTGGTCTCAACTCCACTTTCCTGCCCGCTCCCCATAACCCTTCACTCCCTTATCGTTCAAAAATCTGTCTATCTCCACCTTTAATTATATTCAAATACCCAGTCTCCACAGCTCTCTGGGGTAGAGAATTCCAAAGATTCACGACCCTCTGAGAGAAGAAATTTCTCCTCATCTCCGTTTTAAATGGGCGACCCCTTATTCTGAAACTATGCCCCCTAGTTCTAGATTCCCCCACAAGCATCCTCTCTGCATCTACCCTGCCGAGCCCCCTCAGAATCTTAAATGTTTCAATAAGATCACCTCTCATTCTTCTAAACTCCAATGAGTATAGGCCCAACCTGCTCAACCTTTCTTCATAAGACAATCTCTTCATCTCAGAAATTAACCTAGTGAACCTTCTCTGAACTGCCTCCAATGCAAGTATATCCCTCCTTAAATAAGGAGACCAAAACTGTATGCAGTACTCCAGGTGTGGTCTCACCAACGCCCTGTACAATTGTAGTAAGACATCCCTACTTTTATACTCCATCCCCCTTGCAATAAAGGCCAACACTCCATTTGCCTTCCTAATTACTTGCTGTACCTGCATGCTAACTTTTTGTGATTCATGTACAATGATCCCCAGATCCCTCTGTACTACAGTATTTGTGGTCGCCCTCCATTTAAATAATAATTTGCTTTTTTATTTTTCCTACCAAAGTGCATAACCTCACATTTTCCCACATTATACTCCATCTGCCAAATTTTTGCCCACTCACTTAACCTATCTATATCCTTTTGCAGATTCTTTGTGTCCTCTTCACAACTTGCTTTCCCACCTATCTTTGTATCATCAGCAAATTTGGCTACATTACACTCGGTCCCTTCATCCAAGTCATTAATATAGATTGTAAACAGTTGAGGCCCCAGCACTGATCCCTGTGTCACCCCACTAGTTACGGTTTGCCAACCTGAAAAGTACCCATTTATCCCAACTATCTGTTTCCTGTTAGTTAGCCAATCCTCTATCCGTGTTAATATATTACCCCCAACCCCATGAGCTCTTATCTTGTGCAGTAACCTTTTATGTGGCACCTTATCGAATGCCTTCTGGAAATCCAAATACACTACATCTACTTTATCCACCCTGCTCGTTACATCCTCAAAGAAATCTAGCAAATTTGTCAAACATGATTTCCCTTTCATAAAACCATGCTGACTCTGCTTGACTGTATTATGATTTTCTAAATGTCCTGCTATTACTTCCTTAATAATGCACTCCAGCATTTTCCCAATGACAGATGTTAGGCTATTTGGTCTATAGTTTCCTGCTTTCTGTCTCCCTCCTTTCTTGAATAGGGGTGTTACATTTGCGGTTTTCCAATCCGCTGGGACCTCTTCAGAATCCAGGGAATTTTGGTAGATTACAACCAATGCATCCATTATCTCTGCAGCCACTTCTTTTAAGACCCTAGGATGCAGGCCATCAGGTCCAGGGGACTTGTCCACCTTTAGTCCCATAAGTTTGCCTAGTACTTTCTCTCTAGTGATGGTGATTGTTTTAAGTTCCCCCCTCCCTATAGCCCCTTGATTATCTATTATTACTGGAATGCTTTTAGTGTCTTCTACTGTGAAGACTGATACAAAATATTTGTTCAAAGTCTCTGCCATTTCCCTGTTTCCCATTATTAATTCCCCAGTTTCATCCTCTAAGGGACCAACATTTACTTTAGTTACTCTCTTCCTTTTCATATACCTGTAGAAGCTCTTACTGTCTGTTTTTATATTTCTTGCTAGTTTACTCTCATAATCTATCTTCTCTCTATTATTTTTTTAGTGGTCCTTTGCTGGTTTCTAAAAATTTCCCAATCCTCTTGCCTACCACTAATCTTCGCATCATTGTATGCCTTTGTTTTCAATTTGATACCATCCTTAACTTCCTTAGTTAGCCATGGATGGTTCATTCTTCTCTTAGAGTCTTTCTTTCTCACTTGAATATATCTTTGCTGAGAGTTATGAAATATCTCCTTAAATGTCTGTCACTGCTTATCTACCATCTTACCCTTTAATCTATTTTCCCAGTCCACTTTAGCCAACTCTGTCTTCATACCTTTGTAATTGCCTTTATTTAAGTTCAGGACACTAGTTTGAGACCCAAGTTTCTCACCCTCAAACTAAATTTGAAATTCTAACATGCTATGATCACTCTTCCCTAGAGGATCCTTTACTATGAGATCATTAATTAATCCTATCTCATTACATATTACCAGATCTAAAATAGCCTGCTCTCTGGTTGGTTCCACAACGTATTGTTCTCAGAAACCATCCCGAATACACTCTATGAACTCTTCCTCAAGGCTACCTTTGCCAATTTGATTTGTCCAATCTATATGAAGATTAAAATCACCCATGGTTATTGCGGTATCTTACAAGCCTCCATTATTTCTTGATTTATACTCTGTCCTATAGTGTAGCTACTGGTAGGGGGCCTATAGACTACTCCCACCAGTGACTTCTTTCCCTTATTATTTCTTATCTCCACCCAAACTGATTCTACATCTTGATCTTCTGAGCCAATATCATTTCTCACGACTGCACTGATCTCATCCTTTATTAACAGAGCTACCCCACCTTCTTTTCCTTTCTGCCTATCCTTCTGAAATGTCAAATACCCCTGAATATTCAGTTCCCAGCCTTGGTCACCTTGCAACCACGTCTCTGTAATGGCTATCAGATCATACCCATTTATTTCTATTTGTGCGGTCAACGCATCTATCTTGTTACGAATGCTGTGTGCATTCAGATAAAGCACTTTTAATTTTGTCCTTTTACCATTTTTTCCTACTCTGACTCGACTTTCTGATGCACTCTTATGTTTATACGCTCTGTCCCTTCCTGTCACACTCTGGTTATCATTACCCCTATCGCTACCCTGCATTATTGCCTTCTCCTTCCTCTTTGACTTTTTAAATTTCCCCTCACCTGAACCCTCCCCCTCACTATTTAGTTTAAAGCCCTATCTACAGCCCTAGTTATTCGATTCGCCAGGACACTGGTCCCAGCATGGTTCAAGTGAAGCCCGTCCCAAGGGAACAACTCCTTCTTTCCCCAGTACTGGTGCCAGTGCCCCATGAATCAAAACCCATTTCTCCCACACCAATCTTTGAGCCACGCATTCATCTCTCTGATCTTATTTACCCTATGCCAATTTGCTCATGGCTCAGGTAGTAATCCAGAGATTATTACCTTTGTAGTTCTGCTTTTTAATTTAGATCCCAGCTGCTCATACTCCCTCAGCAGAACCTCTTTCTTTGTCCTACCTATGTCGTTGGTTCCTACGTGGACCACGACAACTGGATCCTTCCCCTCCCACTCCAAGTTCCTCTCCAGCCCTGAGGAGATGTCCTTAACCGTGGCACCGGGCAGGCAACACAGCCTTTGGGACTCACGCTCTCGGCTGCAGAGAACAGTATCTATCCCCCTAACTATACTGTCCCCTATCACTACAACATTTCTTTTTACTCCCCCAGCTTGAATGGCCCCCTGTACCACGGTGCCATGGTCAGTTTGCTCATCCTCCCTGCAGTCCCTGCTCTCATCCACACAGGGAGCAAGTACCTCGTACCTGTTGGACAAGTGTAAGGGCTGAGGCTCCTCCAATGCTACCTCCTGGATCTCCATATCTGCCTTACTCGTGGTCACACCCTCCTGTCCCTGACCATGGACCAAATCTGAAGTATTTAACATAAGGGGTGTGACTGCCTCCTGGAACAAAGTGTCCAGGTAACTTTCTCCCTCCCTGATGTATCGCAATGTCTGCAGCTCGGACTCCAGCCCATCAACTCTGAGTCGAAGTTCCTCGAGCTGCAGACACTTACTGCAGATGTGGTCGCCCTGGATCACACTGGTGTCCACCAGCTCTCACATGCTACAGCTGCAACACATCACCTGCCTTGCCATCTCTATTGTATTTTATTTAATTAATTACGTCACTATCAATCATCTATTTATAGTTTCTAATCTAGGTAAACTAGGTTATAACCTTGTTTAATTTATTAAATTTATTCAAATAAGTTTATTTAGTTATAAATTTAGTTATATGCTATAGGTCTTTACTGTAACTTAGCCCTCTGGTGGGAGTTTACCAAAATGTGACTTGGCTATGTCAGGGAGAAGGGTTTGAAGGATTGGAGCAGAAAATATCTTAGTTCTGAAGGAGGACACAGAGCTCCCAGATTCACCAAGGCAGAAACCTGATTGGAGGGATTCAAACAGAGTGCTATGGGAAAGTTGGATGTGGGAGGTCACATCACATTCAGGACTTGAGCAGAGAAGCAGGTTAGGGATGGGGCAGTACTTTGTAAGGACAAGGGGGGAGAAATTCAGTTGGTTAGCACCTCCCGTTAGCACCTGGCGGGGGCGCTAACGTGGCGCTGATGAAGTAGCACCGGGGCGAGGCGAATCCAGCCCCGCACGACAAATCTGGCCCCCCCAGTTACCGCCGGGGACTTCAACGCCAAGCAGATCGTGACATCAGTGAACGTGTAACGCTCACTGGGCGCCCGATCTGCCAAATTCATTTTCACCCCCTACCTTAGCGCCTCGCCCCGACAGTGACAGGGAGAGGAGGCGTCAAGCAGGTGGATGCCGGCTCCAGGGGTGCTACTGAAAGGGATCAGTCGCAGCTGTCAGGTTAGTGCTGTTTCACTGCTTCCTTGTCAGCTTGAGATTGTGCAACAGTTTAATTCAGTCATTTAACGGTTGTTTAGTATCAGGAGTGTTGTGGTTACTAACAATTAGTTACATTTATTCTGACAACATATCAAAGTGCTACACTTGATTACATTAATGGGGGCTGTACTGGCAGTCGACCTCACCAAACAGAATCTACTGTGGAGGGAGCAGAGGCAGCGAGAAAGACTGGAACATATGGGCAGAGGGAGGATGAGGGCCATCAGGGCTCTCAACAGGAGGCCTTACCCTCCGAGGATATTCCGACAGCACTTCTCCTATCTCAATGAAGCAAGGAGCAGTGTATTAGAGGGCTCCACATCACCAAGGTGGTGGCCACAGAACTCTGCCACCTCCTCCAAACAGACCTCCAGCCTCAGACCAGGATGACTTAAACCCCAGATCCCTTTTGCTCACCACTTCCCCATCATTCCATCCCTGTGTCATGCCATATCACAGTGTCCTCCTGGGCACAAAGTTGAAATGAGAGAGACCACAAAATATTGCAAACTCCATGAATAAATTTATGCATAAACATATCACACATATCACAATCATTCCAACAACTAATGACCCTTGCACCTGCCATAGTTGAATACCTGTCATTGTGTGCAAGGTGTGAGATGTGGGTGTGAGTGTTGGTAGGTAGAGATTGCTGGTGTGTGAGTGCTGGGGGTCTGGTGCTTTGGGCAGTGTGTGAAGCTTGTGGTACAGATGGTGGTATGTAGCATTTGGTGAAGCATTCAATCACCCTGACCACCCGACTGAGGTGGATCTGCCATGAGCACACCTGCTTCAGTCCTCTGGCTCCTTCTCCTTGTTGTGCTTCTCCTTGCTGAGGCAGCTGCACAGCCAGCATTGCTGAGAATGAGGTGCTGCAGTATCAATGAACCTCCCCCTTTAAGTACCGGGAAAAGCCTGTGGCGATGATGATTTGAGATTAGCCTGCACCCAATATTGGTCAGCGTTTTGAGTTTAACGCCACTGAGCTAGGCCATTAGCGCTTGATTTAACGCTCCGATCCTTTCTTTCAGCAATGAGACTGAATTTTGCATGCAGTCTGAATCATTAACCTGGTGCTAAATCTCAAACTTTTCTAAAGTTAGTGCCCATTCCTGGGCTATAATGAATTTCTCCCTCAAGGGATCGAACGAGAAATTTCTGAGGAGATGGTGATAATGATGGTTTGGAAAGGAAGGGGACAGTGTCTAAGCAGAGGGATCATGTCAGCTAGCAGGGGTACTAGAAAGGGATGTTGGGTGGTCAGTAGTTTCATGGGAATGGCATTGAGGGAGCAAGAGGTGGGTATCACAGACAAGGTGAGATGGGGGAGAGGGAACAGAAACAAAAGAGATGAAGGATCAGAGCTAAGTTAGGGGGCAGAGATGACTGGAGGCAGGTTTGGATTTGGGGGAGGGGCAAAGCAGCAGGGGAAGCTGAACAGATGGTCTCTGTCTTGACAAAGAAATTCATGAGCTCTTCACACTAGTTAGCGTTGAGAGTGGAGGGGGCAGGGAGAGGGGTTTAAGGAGGTGGCTGGTAGTGAAAAAGAGCTCTTTGCTCTTCAGGATAATCCTAACATGGTGGGCGATTTTGGCAGAGATAAGTGAGACCCATAGAGATTGATATGGTCTAGGCAGCTCTAGTGATGTGTGACAAAGCCAGTTGTGCACAAACTACACTCAAGTTTGAGTGCCTTGGACTTGAGGGAGTGAAGATGGGGGCCATATGAGGGGAACAACAGGGATGGGAGTCAATGAAGACTTCATGCTGAGGACAAGGACATCATAAGAACATAAGAATTAGGAGCAAGAGTTGGCCATACGGCCCTTCAAGCCTGCTCCGCTATTCAATAAGATCATGGTTGATCTTCGACCTCAACTCCACTTTCCTGCCCTATCCTCATATCTCTTAATTCCTCTGGTGTCCAAAATTCTATCTATCTCAGCCTTGAATATACTCAATGACTCAGCAGCCACAGCCCTTTGGGGCAGAGAATTCCAAAGATTCACAACCCTCTGAGTGAAGAAATTCCTCCTCATCTCAGTCTTAAAAGGCTGGCCCCTTATCCTGAGACTATGCCCCCTAGTTCTAGACTCTCCAGTCAGGGGAAACAATCTCTCAGCATGTACCCTGTCAGTCCCCCTCAGAATCTTATACGTTTCAATGGGATCACCTCTCATTCTTCTAAACTCCAGAGAGTATAGGCCCAATCTACTCAATCTCTCCTTATAGGACAATCCTCTCATCCCAGGCATCCATCTAGTGAACCTTCATTGCACCACCTCTAAGGCAAGTATATCCTTCCTTAGATAAGGAGACCAAAACTGTACACAGTACTCCAGGTGTGGTCTCACCAGAGCCCTTTAGAATTGTAGCAAGACTTCCTTACTCTTGTACTCCAACCCTCTAGCAATAAAGGCCAACATGACATTTGCCTTCCTAATTGCTTGTTGTACCTGCATGCTAACTCTCTAGCGGGCTAGAAATTCATTATTGTCCAAGGAATGGGCAGGTGTCAGTAGAAAAGTTGGAGAATTAGCGCCAGGCGCAAATGCTTTTAGACCGCATGAAAAATTCGTGCTCACTCCTCAATAAAATGATTGGATTCCTAAATCAAGACTTAAATCCCAAGCTCATTGCCGTTACACTTAAAGGGTGGACCAATATCGGGTGCAGTCTAATCACAACTCATCATTGCCACAGGCTTTTTTCACTACTTAACGGGGAAGTTCATTGATGCTGCAGCACCTCATTCTCAGCATTGCTGGCTGTGCCGCTGCCTCAGCAAGCAGAAGTAGAACAAGGAGAAGTTGCTGGAGGACTGAACTAGGTGTGCTCATGGTAGATCCATGCCCCAGGGAGAGAGTCCACAGATTCTCCGATGAAGCATTGGAGGCATTAGATTTCACTGTGGCGGACGGAGGGCGGTGCTCTAATCTGTGCTCCAACAGATTGCTAGGGTTGCTGAGGTGCTGCCCCGGGGGTGTGTCAGTGGGTCAATGGAGCAGGAACCTGCTGTCCTCTCTCAGGATGATGTGGAGATGCCGGTGTTGGACTGGGGTGGACAAATGTGAGAAGTCGCACAACACCAGGTTATAGTCCAACAGGTTTATTTGAAATCACAAGCTTTCGGAGCGCTGCTCCTTCGTCAGGTGAAGTCCTGACGAAGGAGCAGCACTCCGAAAGCTTGTGATTTCAAATAAACCTGTTGGACTATAACCTAGTGTTGTGCGACTTCTCACATCTCTCTCAGGATGACAGCATTCCTGCTCCCGCCACTGCCACTCTGCCATTGCCCTTGTCGCTGTCTGTCATCCAGCCAGCCCAGACTGCTGCCGCCCATGCTGAGGTGGTGCAATCTACAGCCGGGCCTTTCAGGTCCAGAGCTGGTTGAAGACGTCCTGCAAGGCCATCTGAAGTCTTCCGCATGGACACTCGGCAGCCTTCCACCAGCCGTGCTGCGGCCACTGGGCAACACTTCGTAGGAGCACTAGAGTAGGCAAAGGCGGCACTAAGGGATTGCACAAGGGTGAAAGGTAAATATTTTTGGTGTAAATATGTGTCCACTACTTTTTGATAAATTTATTACTTCACTTAGCATTCTTTTGTGGTTTCTCATTTCAGCTTTGCGCTGTGATATGGCCTGCGAGAGGGATGGAGTGATGGGGATGTGGTGAGCATAGGGAACCTGGAGTTTAAGTCATCTGATGTGAGGCTGGAGGTCTGTTTGGAGGAGGTGACAGAGTTCTGTGACCACCACCTTGGTGAAGCGGAGCCATCTAATACACTGCTCCTCACTTAATTGAAGGTAGGAGAAGTGCTCTTGGAATACCCTCCGAGGGTAAGGCCTCCTGGAGAAAGTCCTGATGTCCCTCCTCTCTGCGCACATGTTCCCGTATTTTCTAGCTGCCTACACGTCCTCCGCTGTAGATCCTGGACGATGAGGTGGCATGCCAGTACAGCCCCCATTAATGTTACCAAGTGTAGCAGTTTGAATCTTTGAAGAATAAATGTAGCTACTTTTTAGTTGCCAGAAGACTCCTGATACAAAAGAACCTTGAAATTACTGAATGAAACTGTTGCGGTGGGTGAAACTAACATAAAAGTATTGAAACTGCACTAACCTGACAGCTGATTACTGATGATCCCTTTAAATAACGTCCCTGGAGCCGGCTTCCTGGTGCTGCACACCAGCTCTCCCTGTCAGTGTTTACTCCAGGCGGTGAGGTAAGTGGCAAGAATCAATTTTGCAAATCAGGCAGTCAGTGAGCGTTGCACAGTCACTGACGTCACGATCTACCTGGCATTGACGATCCCGGCGATACCTCTTACTGGCGGCGCTACGGGGGTGCCGGACTTGGCATGCAGTGCTGGATTCACCTCGACCTGGCGATACTGGTCTAACGCCCCATTAGCGCAATCTACTGGCGCTAAGGGGATGAATTTTTTGCCCTCTGTGTTTCTTGTACTAGGACACCCAAATCTCTCTGAACACCAACATTTAATAGTTTATCACCATTTAAAAAATATTCTGTTTTTCTAGTACATACTGCAATTATATAGGGCCTTGGTGCGGTCACACCAAGGCCGTATATAATTGCAGTAAGACTTCCTTACTCTTATACTCAATCCCTTTATAATAAAGGCTAACATACCATTTGCTTTCCTAATTGCATGCTGTACCTGCCTGTTAACTTTCTGTCATTCATGTACAAGGACACCCAGGTCCCTCTGAATACCAACATTTCCCAGTCTCTGAACTGTTAAAAAATATTCTGCTTTTCTATTTTTCCTATAAAAGTGGATAATTTCACATTTCCCCACATTGTACTCATCTGCCACCTTATTGTCCACTCACTTAACCTACCAAATCCCTTTGCAGGCTCTTTGCTTCCTCCTCACACCTTACTTTTCCACCTAGCTTTGTATCATCAGCAAACTTGGATACATTGCACTCGGTCCCTTCATCTAAGTCTATGTAAATTGCTGAGGCCCAAGCACTGATCCTTGCAGCACCCCACTAGTTACAGCCTGTCAATCTGGAAATGGCCCGTTTATCCCTACTCTATGTTTTCTGTCTGTTAACCAATCCTTTATACATGCTAATACCTTACCCCCAATGCCATGTGCCCTTATCTTGCTTAACAGCCTTTTATGTGACACCTTATCGAATGCCTTTTGGAAATCTAAATACACGACATCCACTGGTTCCTCTTTATCTACCCTGCTAGTTACATCCTCAAAAAACTCTAATAAATTTGTCAAACACGATTTACCTTTCATAATACCATGTTGACTCTGCCTAATCATATTATAATTTTCTAAGTAGCCTGATACCACTTCCTTAATAATGGATTCCAGCATTTTCCCGATGACTGATGTCAGGCTAACTCGCCAGAAAGAGCCTGGTTGTCTCTTTCCCTCCTTTCTTGAATAGCAGGGGTTACATTTGCTACCTTTCAATCTGCCAGGACTGTTCTTGAATCTAGGGAATTTTGGAAGATCACAACCAATGCATCCACTATTTCTGCAGTCACCTCTTTTAGAACCCTAGGATGTTGGGCATCAGGTCCAGGGAATTTGTCGGCTTTTAGTCCCATTAGTTTCTCAAGTGCTTTTTCTCTACTAATATTAATTACTTTAAGTTCCTCGCTCTCATTAGCCCCTTGGTTCCCCACTATTTTCGGTATACTTTTTATGTCTTCTACTGTGAAGACAGATATAAAATATTTGTTTAAAGCCTCTGCCATTTCCTTGTTCCCCAATATAGCTTCTCCTGTCTCAGCCTCTAAGGGACCAAAGCTTACTTTTGCTATTCTCTTCCTTTTTACATACTTGTAGAAGCTCTTACAATCTGTTTATATTGTTCTTGCTAATTTACTCTCATTCTATTTTCTCCCTTTTTATCAATTTTTTGGTCATCCTTTACTGGTTTCTAAAGCTCTCCCAATCCTCAGGCTTACTACTATTCTTTGCAACATTACAAGCCTCTTCTTTTAATCTAATACTATCCTGAACTTCTTTAGTTAGCCACGGATGGCTCATTTTCCCCGTGGAGTTTTTATTTCTCAATGGGATGTATATTCGTTGAGAATTTTGGAATATTTCTTTAAATGATTGCCACTGCTTAGCTACTGTCATACCTTTTAATCTAATTTCCCAATCTACCTTAGCCAACTTGCTCCTCATACCTACGTAATTAGCTTTGTTTAAGTTTAAGACTCTAGTGTCGGACTTAAGAATGTCACTTTCAAACTTAATGTGAAATTCTATCATATTATGATCACTCTTTCCTAGAGGATCCTTTACTATAAGATTACTAAATAACCCTGTCTCATTACACAAAACAAGATCTAAAATAGCCTGTTCCCTGTTTGGTTCCATGACGTATTGTTCTAGGAAACTGTCTCGAATACATTCCATGAACTCGTCCTCCAGACTACCCCTGCCAATTTGATTTGCCCAATCTATATGCAGATTAAAGTCCCCCATGATTATTGTATTACCTTTGTTATAAGCTCCTATTATTTCTTGATTAATACTCTGTCCAATGGTATAGCTACTGTTAGGGGGCCTATAAACTACTCCCGCCACTGTTTCTGCCCCTTGTTATTTCTTATCTCCACCTATACTGATTCTACACCAAAGGTGTAGAAGAGGGACTGGTTGAGCAAATCAACAACTGCACAGGTATCATGGTGAATAGAGGACCAAAGACTAGGCAGGTTGAGAATGTAGTTGTAAGCAACTTGGGGAAGTGGTTTTTCCAGGGGTAGTGCAGAAGAAAGTGGAGTTGAAAGAGAATGGGGGTGGGGTGTGAGGGATACAAGAAAATGGTCAGAGAGTGAGGAAAAAAGAGTGTTTATCCAGGGTGAAACTTGCCTAAGATTGTGGGGAGGTGGAGCAGTAGACAGCAAGGATTTTATGTAACAGGTGAAGCGCTTGACGGAGGAAAAGGTGCTAGAAGTATAAGGACAGAGGCCAAGGTTTGGAATTGTTTGTACATGGGAAGCCAGTTCCATAGGCTGTCATCACTGTGTGCTTAGATATATGCATCATACAAGGTATGTCACAATTTGAGAGCCATAAAAGTGCCAATCTTAGAAATCAACTAAATGTGAAACCCAGACATTCAGTTGTGGCTTACAGTCTAATTGCTAATGTTAAAAATGTGTATTTGAGTAGAGAATTGCTGTAGGTCACAATTAAAAAAATAATTGGAAAAGAAAAGCTGCAATTTTCCCTCCATGTTTCCCATAACTTTCCATTATGCTGTGGCTGCGTGCGAGGCTACTGGAAGCATTAGACCTTGTAAAATGTACCCTTGTTAACATACAGTATCAGTATGGTTTGAATTTTCACTCTCATGCTTTTGGGAGCTCTTACAAGTTTGAAGAATTTTCTTCCCTCCGGTAGTATCTTGGGTCTGATCTGCAAAAAATATCAAATGTACATCTGGCACAAATCAGTGGTATTTGTGCAAAGTTTGCTCTTTCTCTGCATCCATTTGTAATGAGAGCAAAGGAAGCTCGATCGACGCAGGAATAACCTTTGCCAGGTTTTTAATTATAATGCTTCAAGTACCATTATAATGCAATGCTTTTCTCACACTGTTGTTAATATATTAATTTTTCAAAAGGTATGTTTGTTTTTAAAGTACCTTATGGTTGAAGTAGCACAAGATGAATAAAGGCATGCCAGGGAGATCAGCAGACCCAGATTATTTGGCAGCTCATGGCACACTATACCGCAAATGACCCGGGACAACTGTCACAGCAGCACACAGCTTTGTCATCGGCTAATAGTTGGCAAGGTCATCACTGTCCTCAGTTGTTATGCTTATGGCTCAGCCACAGTTAGCACTGCAGTATCAGGTATTTATGGCTCAAAAAGGTGACTAATACAATATCTCCTTTCCCAATGAATATCATCAACACTTTGGTGCATTTCCCAAAGTGTAGGGTGTCATTGATGGCTGCCACCTGTTCAACCTGAAGCGCTTGGAAGTTGCGACTGTGGCAAGTCTTTCAATTGTACAGTACATGGAATCTTGACTGTGTGCCCTGTTGAGTTGTGAGGATGCATGCATTGCAATGAAAGTGCTGTAATGTTTTATGAAGGCTTGGCATGAGTGAGCAGAACTATGTTGACAGGCTATACTTTGTGACATGTGCCATCTACTTAAAATGTGCTGACTTCTCCTGTATTCGTTTCAAGATCCTACAGATACTGTAGGCAACAATGTAGGCTGTCACCTCTTGCCAAGCATGGTGCATTGTCACCCTCTGAGGAGGGTGCCCTAGACTGCCAAATAGAACAAGTCTCCCCGCAGCCACCTCATTCGGCTAACTGTTCACTTTGATAGTCATCAAACAGGGGGTGAGGGGGGCACCATTGCTCACTCATTTGTCCACAGAATCCATATTGTGTAATCTATACTTTTGGTCTCGCCCATCAGTTCTTCCCCAAACCTCATACAGCCTTTGTAATGGCTGCAAACTGCTGTTACCATTTTTGAGCCTTGAAAAAGCGACAACATATTTATTCCCCAACTTGTTGCTACTTGTCTTAAAATAGCTGCAACTCTTTAACTTTGAGCATCAGCCCTTTTGAGGCAGTTTGCTCAGATTCAGTGGGCTCTCCCTTTAAGGAAACGCTTTGCGAAACGAAGCGGGTGGTTATCTTTATTCTCCAGGATGATCCTGGTGTAGTGGGCGGTTTGGGCAGAGACGAGTGAGGCTCTATAGCGCTTGATGTGGTCCAGCTAGATCTGGTGATGGATGGCTAAACCAAGTGTGCGCCAAATGTGTTCAAATCTGCATCACTTGAACTGGAGATAGCAAAGATGGGGGCCATACCAGCTGAATGATTGAGATGTGAGAGAGTATAGATTTTGCTGGGGACCAGGACATTAAAGGTGGAGGTAAGGGAGTGATTGAGTAAACTGACAACTGCAGAAGTATTCTGGTAAATGGAGGCTCAAAGGCTCGGTAGTTGGGAGTTTGAAAGTGCAGTTGTAAGTGACTTGGGGGAAGTTTTTCCCCAGGGACAGAAGAAAGTGAAGTTGGAAGGAGTTAGGGGGATATGGGTGGTGAGGGATACAAGGACGTGATTGGAGATGGCATTGTCTGTATTTGAGATCATGGAAGTAGAGAGGCTACGATAGGTGGCTGTGAATATGGGTAGGAGAACTTACATGGAGAGAGTGGTTTAGGAAGTACAGGAGAGCAGTGAATTCAGAGAAGAGAGCGCATTGTGAGCTTAGATAGGGATTGAAATCACTGAAAATAAGAAATCATTGAGTGCAGAGGCTGATGGAGGAATGGAGGAAGACTATCTCGGGGAGAAACTTGGGATGGGCCTTGGTTGGCAGTAGACAGTGAGTGTTTTAGAGAGCTGAGAGAGGTGGAACAAGGTGAGTTTCTCAAAGTCAGAGAAGGTACCAAAGGAGTAGGAGGAGCGACTATGGTCTGATTGGTGATAAGGGCCACAATGACACTGCAGCATTTTGGATGGGGCAGGTGGTGTAAATAATAGCCGGGCAGGGAGGCTTCAATAAGGTATAGCCACCTGTGAACCAAGTTTCAAGCAAAACCGAGATGTCAATGCAATCATCTGCAATCAGGTCATGGATGGCAAGGGCCTTGTTCGCAAGTGAATGGGCATTCTGGAGGGAAAAGTGGAGAGCGCTGGTGAATGTTGATCTGCTGGCAGTGTCCATAGTCAAATAACTCATTGATAGTTTCTCTTGTGCTCTTCAAGGACTGCTACTTGGTCAGTTGGAGTTAGGAACACCTTGGTCTGTATGGAGTGAGGATACCAGCAGGTAGATGACATATGCCTCCTGTGGTACTTGACCAGGCTGAACTCTCTCAGTTAATCTTCCTCTTCTTCCTCCAAAAAACAAAATGACAGTGGTATTCTTAATGGGAAACCCATTGTGGGCTCTTTAAAATGGGTGGAGCCCCACAACAGAAGACACAAAGGTAGATGTTGAAGCACTGGTCAGTAGCTGAAAATATTAAGAAAAGTGGTTGAAAAATAAGGATTTTACAAGACCTTTTAAAGCACTTACTGTGGTCCTTTAATTTTGCTTCTGTCTTTAATTTACCATTGAACAACGTTGGACTCCTGTTCATAAGAACCTAAGAAATAGGAGCAAGAGTAGGCCATACAGCCCTTCGGCCCTGCTCCACCATCCAATAAGATCATGGCTGATCTTTGACCTCAATTCCACTATCCCACCCGATCCCCATATCCCTTGATTCCCTAGGGTCCAAAAATCTATCTAACTCAGTCTTGAATATACTCAACGACTCAGCATCCACAGCCCTTTCGGGCCGAGAATTCCAAAGATTCACAACCCTCTGAGTGAAGAAATTCCTCCTCATCTCAGTCTTAAATGGTCGACCCCTTATCCTGAGACTATGCTCCCCAGTTCTAGACTCTCCAGCCAGGGGAAACAACCTCTCAGCATCTACCCTGTCAATCCCCCTCAGAATCTTATATGTTTCAAAGAGATCACCTCTCATTCTTCTAAACTCCAGAGAGTATAGGCACAATCTACTCACTCTCTCCTCATAGGACAATCCCCTCATCCCAGGGATCAATCTAGTGAACCTTCGTTGCACTGCCTCTAAGGCATGTATGTCCTTCCTCAGATAAGGAGACCAAAACTGTACACAGTACTCCAGGTGTGGTCTCACCAAAGCCCTGTATAATTGTAGTAAGACTTCCTTACTCTTGTACTCCAACCCTCTTGCAATAAAGGCCAACATGCCATTTGCCTTCCTTATTGCTTGCTGTACCTGCATGCTAGCTTTCTGTGTTTCCTGTACGAGGACGCCTAAATCTCTCTGAACACCAACATTTAATAGTTTCTTACCATTTAAAAACATGGATGTTATTTATGTCCAGTGTTACTGAGGCAGTAATAAAAGAAATTTAGACATAAGAGGGTAAATTTCCAACTTACCGCCTAGGCTTGAATCTGGCATTGCGGATTGCTCACCCGTTATAGAAAACTGCCTGATTCTCATTTCCATTGATTTCATAACGTTTCTATACCGGGCAGTTTAATATCTGTGCAACAAGTTGAAAATCTACCTCTTGATGTTACGACGCAATTTGTTACTACCCCATTTAAATACATCCATTTTAGTGCCTGTTTTTTCTGGTACTAGTTACAAATGATGGTAGGAAAGTGGGGCAGCAGATAGCCAGCATAATGGGTTCCTACCCCACTTTCCACCCTCATTCTCTTGGAATATCGCCTGATTATTTGGTAGTATTTAGAGGAAATTTTAGGAAGGTATATGCAGACTTGCCTGATTTTTTCCACGTAAATTTAATTACAAAATTAGGACCTAATTACTGAAGGAAATAGCCTGTGTTGGCATACAAAATTTAAAAAGCTAAGTGTTAATATATAAAAGTTAGACACTGAAAAACTTTCTGTCCTGTTTACTTATGGTTTCCTAGACTATCTTTTTCTCAGGCTTATTTATTGGCATTTACTTATTTACTTTATTTAAGGTATTGAAATGAGATATTGCAGTAAATTTGCAATGGGTTTAAAGCTGAGGTCAAGTAACGGACATTTTATAGTGCAGCACTGAATTAGAATAACATTGTACTGTCTTTGACATGAACTTTCTTATTTTAACCTATAATATTGAAGATTTGGTTGAAGATTTGATAGCCTGTGAGAAAAATAAGATCCCTCAAGATTAATCTTAGGCCCTGGGGAAGAAACTGATTAGAGGGCATAATTCTGACTCTAGAATTAGGATAGTGGATGTCGGGAAGGGATTCGGGTTGGGGGCTGTAAATGTTTGGGTTACTTGTTGAGATTAGGAAGGTTCAGCAGGACTGTGGGAATAAAGGAACCTCTCTCAATTGGAGCCAGCAATTCTCAATTTTGTTTGGGACCACAAACTCCAACTAGACTCTGAGGATGCTAAATATGAAAGGTTTCAATAATAGTTAGGGTTTAGTGCCTATCAATCTCTGTGGCAAAATCAGTCTGTCATTGGTTGGGGTTCAGTGATGGCTATAGCCAGTAGGGGTTGACACACTAGAGAGGTTGGTGTTAAATGGTTAAGGTCAACTAAGTAATTTTTCTTCTAGCTTGAGTACATAGCATAGAAAGTGATAAGAAGATAAGAAATAGGAGCAGGAGTAGGCCATTCGGCCCTTCGAGCCTGCTCTGCCATTCAATAAGATCATGGCTGATCTTCTACCTCAACTAAACCATTCCACACTATTCCCATATCCCTTGGTTCCCTTAGTATCAATGTTTCCGTTAAGCTGCACGGCCGTGCAGTCTGGAGCTTCTGCGCATGCCACTCAGCGGCTTCTAAATGGAAACACCATGCACGCGCGGAAATCTGCATGGGCAGCGAAGCCTGTTAAAGGGGCCACGCACCCAAAAATAATTAGTGGGAACATTGCTTAGTATCCAAAAATCTATCGATCTCTGTCTTGAATTTATGCAATGAATGAGCGTCCACAGCCTTCTGGGGTAGAGAATTCCAAAGATTCACAACCCTTTGAGCGAAGAAATTTCTCCGCATCTCAGTCCTAAATGGCCGACCCCTTACTTTAAGACTGTGGCCCCTAGTTCTAGACTCCTCAGTCGGGGAAACATCCTCCCAGCATCTACCCTGTCAAGCCCCTTAAGAATTTTATATGTTGCAATGAGATCACCTCTCATTCTTCTAAACTCTAGGGAATATAGGCCTAGTCTACTCAATCTCTCCTCATAGGACAATCCCCCCCATTCCAGGAATCAGTCTATGAACCTTCGCTGCACTCCCTCTAAGGCAAGTATATCCTTCCTTAGGTAAGGAGACCAAAACTGTACACAGTACTCCAGGTGTGGTCTCACCAAGGCCCTATATAATTGTAGTAAGACTTCTTTATTCTTATACTCCAATCCCTTTGTAATAAAGACTAACATACCATTTGCTTTCTTAATTGCTTGCTGTCCCTGCATGTTAACTTTCTGTGATTCTTGTACAAGGACACCCAGGTCCCTCTGAATACCAACATTTCCCAATCTCTCACCATTTATAAAATATTCTGCCTTTCTATTTTTCCTACCAATGTGGATAACTTCACATTTCTCCACATAATGTTCTATCTGCCATGTTCTTGCCCACTCACTTAGCCAGTCTATATCCCTTTGCAGCCTCTTTGTGTCCTCCTCACAACTTACTTTCCCACCTAGCTTTGTATCATCTGCAAACTTGGATACATTACACTCGGTCTCCTCATCTAATTTGTGGCCAGCAGCAAAGCAAAGGCGTTCGCCGCTGGCCCCGAAGTAAGCTTCCCACAAAGATCTCACGATCTCTGTGGCGAGAAGTTCAGTTTTTCCGACACGTAATTGAAATCAACGCAAGTTAGTGGGGAATCCCTAATGCGAGCTGCTGTTACATCATCAGGCTGTCTAAGCAGCCAATCAAAATGCAGAATTCTCACAAGCCAGCGAACCAGGAAGTGGGTAAGCTCCTTTGATTCTAACTTTTTGAAAATGTTAGAGAGAGCAAAGCAAAGATTGGGGCTGTCGCACGGGGAAAAGGCAAACCTGAGATAAAGATGAACAAACTTTTTTTTTAAATTAAAAAAAAAAATTAAGTTTCTTAAAAAAATGTATTTTTATTAACAAGGATAAATTCGAAACTACACAAAATTAAAACTAGTTTTTCAGGGCCATAACCATTGTTTAGCAGTCAATGCGCTGTTAAAACCCCAGTTACACCTAATCCAAAAGGGTCTAACTTTTAATGGGATATTTAACAGCGGCATTACAGCGGAAGAGCTGATGTTTTCAACAGTTTCCCTGATTTGACTGATTACAGTGATTGCCGGCTGTGGGGGTGGTGGGGGTGGTGGGGGGGGGGGAGTGGTGGCACAGCGCAGCCCATGTTGGAGCAGTGAATGACTGACCGCAACTTCAGGATTTCCGTGTTCGGATGCGCATGTGCTACATTCTGAAGTTGCAGTCACTTTCAAAGGAGTAATGACAGCGAACACTGTTTGTTAACTGTTATCACCCACTGCAAATTCCAGGCCTTTGATATAGATTGTAAATAGTTGAGGCCCAAGCACTGATCCTTGCGGTACCCCACTAATTACAGCCTGCCAACCCAAAAATGACCCATTTATTCCTACTCTCTATTTTCTGTCCGTTAACCAATCCTCAATCCATTCTAATATATTACCCTCAAGCCCATGAGCCCTAATTTTGTGTAATAAGCTCTTGTGTGGCACCTTATCAAATGCTTTTTGAAAATCCAAATACATTACATCCACTGGTTCCCCCTTATCTACCCTGCTAGTTACAACCTGAGAAACTTTAACAGATTTGTCAAACATGATTTCACAATCATATTATGATTTTCTAAGTCCCCTGTTACCATGTCCCTAATAATGGATTCTAGTACCGATGTCAGAGAGCGGATGTAGGAAAATTGGACGTAATGAATCAGAAGCACATAATTTAGTTGAGCAATTTTGATCGTGTCATTACGAAAGTTTATGGGATTTATAAACATCAAAGGTCTGAAATAAATTACTCCCTTATGCTCAGAGCTTGTAACTTTTAATTGTGCATTTATATTACGTCTTTTTATAAGTTTAGTTTTCTTGTTGTGGGGGCATTTCGTGCAATTGCATTGTAGAGGTAGCATATGTCAAAAGGCACTAAAGCTGAGCATGAGATAGGACCTGTCTTGCTATTACTGTACTAACATGTCTATTTTTTTAAGGACAGAATTTTCTTTATTATTCAGAAACCTAATTGGAGGGCCAAGGCCCATAATGCAGGACATCATTGATGCAGAAAGTAGTAGGAAGGAATACAAGAAGCAGTGATCGGGAGATACCAAAGTTGAGGGAGGTAAAGACATACATGACTAGAAATTCGTTTGCCCCCGAAAACAGGCACAGGGATCACCTCGCGGGATCAACCCGCTTCCATTCAAAGTAATTCACGCTAACTTCGTGCTGCCTGCTGATTAACATGATTGTGGCATGCAGCCCAGCGCTGAATGCACTGCTGAATGGCTGAACACTCAGCAGAGGGCCCAAGTGCATGCAAGGCTAGCACCAATTAAAGCTAGTCTGCACTTCTTAAAGGCAGTCTGCTCCTCTTAAAGGGGAGGTGCATTCTGCCTGCAGCAGGTGATTCAACTGGCTGGGGAACAGAGTCTGAGTAGGAAAAAGTACTACTGATGTCACAACAGGGGAGAGAGCATGCTCCAAGTTTTCGAATGCAGCACTGGAGGCCTTGGTGCAGGAGGTGAACAGGAGGAGAGGAAGGTCTTCGACCTGAAACGTTAACTCTGTTTCTCTCTCCACGGATGCTGCCTGGCCTGCTGAGTTTTTCCAGTGTTTTCTGTTGTTATTTCAGATTTCCAGCATCTGCAGTATTTTGCTATCGTAGGAGGAGAGGAGGTCCTGTTTCCACAGGCAGCCAGGAGGCCCTCCAGGCAAATGCTGAAAAGGCAATGGGAGCAGATAGCCATCGTGGTCAATGCTGGCAATGTAGCCCCGAGGACCTGGATGCTGTTCGGGAAGAAGTTTAATGACCTCACACGAGTGGTCAAGGTCAGTGAATTCATCTTCAAATGCCATATCCCAACATCTGCACCACTAGCCTCACACACTGCTCAATGCACCACGCTCCCATCACTCACCCACCAACAATCTCTACCAAACACAGCTCAGAACTCACAATTATACCCTCACACACTTACCACTGCTGCAAGCCTCACACCCACATCTCACAGCTTGCACACACTGTCAGCTATTTAACCATGACAGGCATATCACCCAAACAATACAAGATAACGGTATCCTCATACGTAATCCTCCTTCTCACATCCCACTTCCTCCTCATCCCACAATCTCTTCTCATTTACAAGCTGCACATGGTGTAAGCGTGCACCTCTTGCTTCCACACACCCCCTCCCCTCACCACAACCTTACCATTGTGCCTTGCTCCTTTCAGGTAGCCAAGAACTGCCATCAGGCCAGTCACTGGTGGAGGAGCTCGAAATAGAAGAGCACCAAGGCACTGATGATGAAGACACAGCACCGTTACTCGATTTCACACTTGCAGCCACCAGCTCAGATACTGACACTCTGCATATTTTAGAGGATAGGTTAGAGGCGGGATCTGCACGTGGTGAGTCACCAGGCACGAGTGGCCTGCAGCCAGGGCAGGGCGAAAATGTAGTGCAGGTGCCAGCTTCTGGAGGGTGAGGTCACACACAAGTTCTGCTGCAGCGGACTCAGATGAGGACTTTGATCAGGCGGCCTACAGAAGAATGCTGATGGGTATGCACAAAGAAATGCTTGGTGCATTGGCAAGCCTGCCAGAAAGCCTGAGTGCAATGTCAAGGAGCATGAAGGAGTCTGGCACCAACCTTACACAGGCCTTTGCGCAGAGCTTGGAGCCCATGATTTGCAGCATGGAAGTGATGGACAACTCCATTAGTGCACTTGTGGACCCAACCAGGATGCAGCGTCTGATGGCCAATGTCTCAGCTTCCATTGCAGCACAAGCAGAAGCCACCCAACGTCTGAGTGCTGCAGTGGAAGCTCAGACTGCTCTCATACAGGCTCAGCTTGCTGCCACGCAGGCTCAGACTGCTGTCATCGTAGCTGCATTTACCAGTGTGGACAGGGGCTTGCAGGATGTCACAGCAGTCCAGCAATCTGTCCTCCAACAGATTACTAGGAGTGTCCCGGGAAGTGACAGCGGCTCCATGGAGCACGAACCTGTTGTCCTCTCTCTGATGACAGCATTCGTCCTCCCCCCACTGCCACTCCACCAGTGCCCTTGCTGTTGCCTGTCAGTCAGCCAGCCCAGACTGCTGCCGCCCATGCCAAGGGGGTGCAGACTAATGCCGGGCCTTCTAGGCCCAGAGCTGCTCGAGGTGACCCGCAAGGCAATCTGCAGTCTCCCCCACTGAAAGTCAGCAGCATTCCACCGGCCATTCTGCAGCCACTGGAGCAGCACTGCATAGGAGCACTAGGACAGGCAAAGGCACACGGAAGACAGGCACTAAGAGAATGCACAAGGGTGATTAGTTGACTTTGGTATGTAATATTGGATGGATTAATGTATAAAGTTGGTTTGGAATGTTTCTTTTGTGGTGGCTTTTATTTTAGCATTGTGGCCAAGAGGACGCTGTGATGGTACAGAATAGAGGGTGGAAGGTGTGTGACTGTTGTACAACGGCGATTTGGGGTTGTGTTAAGTGGAACCGTAGGTGAATGAGGCAATTATGGACAGCCCAGCCTGAGACAGGATGTGCTGGTTGCCTCCTCCCTTCCTCCTGCTCCTCCTCCTCCTTCTGCGAGCAGCTTATCCTCTTCTTCACTGCCTCTGCCTCATCTCCCTGTCATGCTGCAGGCCAAGGGGGATGACAACTAGAGCACCCATGACTGGGAGCAAGTGGTCTGACCAGAGCCCTTGAAGTCAGAATCAAGGCCTTCTCCACTTGCAGCCCCACTCCCCGTCACCTCACCAACTTTAAACAACTCTGGAACGCACCAAACACTTCTACAAATTACACAGAACCAGTAGAAATTAATCACCAACTAACCTGAGAGTGGTTGCTGATCTCTTTAAATATCACTGGTGGGGGATCCTTGGTGCTACTGAACGCATGTTCAGCTGTGCGAGGTTAAGACAGGATGTTAGCTCCAGTGTTGAGGATGAAATAGCAGCATGGCGTCAAATCAGGGTTGCACGCTGATTGACGTCGTGATCTGCATACTCTACATACATGTTCCTAACGGCCGCCCTAACACCCTCACCAAAATGGCATCCAGCGCAGCCCGCACCAGAAGTGTGCATGCGCAATGCGGACGCCATTTTTGACACAAAACGGCACCAATAGCGTTGAAAAATTGGGCGCTACGGAGCTGAATTTCTAGCCCCCACAGTGTTATGGTCCTGAGAAGAAAATAATACAGAACAGCAAGTGGTGTCACGAGCCATTCAACATCAATTATAAACTGTTGGGCCGGAATTTTCATTCGTCCATGCATGCAGGGTTGGAGGCGGGTCGGAAGTGAAAGTGGAAATAAATCGGAGCTGGTCAGGAACCCGGCATCATCCCACCTCCTCACACCTTTAACTCGGGCACGTTTGCCAGCGCAGCAGCAACCCAAACGGCAGAGGCAGGCGTCCTAATTTAGATCATTATCAGCTTGTTGTCAGACCCTTAACCCTCTTTTTAACCAGACCTTTTAAATTTCACTGCATGACCACGGGAATCACGCAGCTCGGGTGCCACGTCTGTCAAGCTGAGGCGGAAGTTCAGTGGCCATTGATTGAGGTCATTACTGCAGAGCATGGAAAGCACAATAAATACTGCCACCTGAAACCTGCTTACTTTCCTAAGGGAAAAGCTGTTGCTGAGTGCATTTTCAACACAGATTTAGGCCTTTAGAGTTTGCAAGACTTTTCTGCAAATTCAGAAACCACTGTCACCTCATTGCTACTACCTATCACACATTGACAGATTGCTTCTCTGATTTCTACATGACCTGCAATCTATTATATAAGCATGGGTGCCATTTATACTGTCTCACCTTGGTCCTCAGAAACAGACTACGATGAGGCCCAACACCAGCAGCAGGCACACCAGCAGCAACAACAACACCACCAACCTTCTCCTCAACCACCTGATGCTCCATGGAACAGAAGGCATCAGCGCAGGGCTGCACCGCGCCGGAGGCGATACCCCCAACACAGGGTATACAGGCAGAGGGTGAGCTTCCTCAACATGACTGAGCAGCAGTGCCAAAGGAGGCTCAGGCTATCGCGCCAGGTCGTTGCAGACATTTGCAGCTCGCTGGAGCATCTCGCAGTCGGCCGCCCACAGATGCGTCACACAGGTCACCGATGCCCTGTTTGACAAGTCAGCCAATTACATCAACTTTGCCACTGATGAATCCATTGTTACTGAGCGGGCGCTAGGCTTTGCTGCTCTGGCTGGCTTCCCACGTGTGCAGGGCATCATTGGCTGCACACGTGGCCATCAGGGCACCATACCATAACCCAGGAGTGTTTGTGAAATGCAAGGGCGTCCACTCCCTCAATGTGCAGCTGGACTGCGACCATAGGAAGGTCATCATGCATGTGTGCGCCAAATTCCCTGGCAGCTGTCATGACTCTTTTGTCATGCGCCAGTCCAGCCTCCCTCAGCTCTTCACACCTCCAAACAGACCTTCCAGCTGGCTGCTTGGAGACAAGGGCTATCCACTGCAGACGTGGCTCATGACACCCTTGAGGAGGCCAAGTACTGACGCAGAGGAGCATTATAATGAAAGCCACATCTCCACCAGCTGTGTCATAGAGCAAACAATAGGCATGCTGAAAATGCACTTCAGATGCCTTGACAGATCTGGAGGAGCTCTTCAGTACACAGCAGCCAGGGTCCCCAGAATCATCGCCATCTGCTGCGCGCTGCACAACATAGCGCAGCAGGAAGGATGAGCACTGCATGAGGAGTAAGACTCTGAGCGCACAGCCTCTTCAGAGGAGGAGGTGGAGGAGGAGGAGCAGCATCAGTTGGAAGATGAGGAGGAGGAACCTGAGGTCCAGATGACACCAACACCGGTGCACATTGCTGCCTGGGAGGCCAGAGCTGGCCTCATCATGTCCAGATTTACTTAACTTCATGCATTACATCCATATGGCTGCCACATGCTGCGCCAGATCCCCCCAACACAACAACAGCATAAAGCAATGACCAAGCCATTCCTTTCACACTGACCCCCATTGATGGAGGTAACGTTGGCCCAAAAATTCATCCCGGTGCGCGAGAGTACGCACTGCGTACTCTCGCGTATTCCCTCTGCAATTGCCGGTTTTCTGCATGCCCTGCGCATGCGCTGAAAACCGGCAATTGCTCTTTTGAAAAGGGGGCGGTTCCTCGGTGCATCGCGTGCGCGCTACAGGCTGCGCGCACGCTGTGCACTTCATGCTTTGGACGCGCAGGTAAGTACTGAAGATTTTAGAAATGGAAAAAGGAGGAGTAAGACCGACTTTTAACAAGGTAAGTAGTGAATTAAGTATTTTTTTGAATTTTTTTAACAGGTATATCTTTTTTAGAGGCTTTAAAGACAGGTAAGTTTATTTTTATAACTTTTTAAAAGATTTTAAATTTTTTCAAAAATTTAATTTTTTATTTAAAATGGTTAATTTATTTAACTATACTTATTTTATTAATGTGATGGTTTTTTTTTTAATTTAATTGAGGTTTAGCTGTTATTTTGGGGGGGTGTAAGATTCATAGATTTCACAGCACGTATGTGAAACTTATGAATGGAAGATGGTGTGCTGCCATTGGCTCTAACTGAGTCACGTGATCCCACAGCTCGCACGAATTCACTACGCCGGTGGGATACGCAAGCACTGCCCAGCTGATGTCTGGAACATCAAGTTCGTGCGAGCTGGATCAGAAAAAGCATAAGCGGAGTGAGAGATCGCGGGGAAGGCTTACCCCCGCGGGAACAGAGCGAGATCAATTTCTGGGCCATTATGTCTCACCATTCACTCCAACTCACGAAGCTACTTCCAAATTAGCTGAGAAAATTGGGCATAGCCGGAAAGTGGTGAAAGTAAGTAGTTTTATATCTGGCATAAGAGTAATGGAACCTTAACAGAAACAGTTCTTTAAACACTCATGTGTTTACCCTTGTGCATCTACTTCTGTGTCATCTTTCTCTTACATGTGCTTCTACGAGTTGCAACCCCTGTACTTCAGCAGAGGTAGAGGCAGCCTGCTGCGACAGCATAGGCACTTTTGGAGCCTCTGATGGCCCCGCCAAAGTCTGCTCCTCCTGCGACTGTGCAGGGGCAGACTCAGCCATCAGGATCCCAGGAGGCATCTGGGGCTCTGACTGAGGGGGAGGCAACAGGGGAGAAGTGGGAGCACTTTGAGAGGAGCCCCCACTTACCTCTCCCCTCTCACCATCATCCCTCTCATGGGCTACCCGCACTTCCCTGCTAGCAAGGAGCTGGAGAGCACCTTGCTGCACAGCAGTGGGGCCATGAGGACCCACGTCTATGTTAACATCCCTCCTAGAGAGGAGGTCTCTATGAGCCTCTGCCATCTATTCTCCATAGAGACCATGTGCTCAGTCAGAGAAATCAAGGGTTTAAATCAAATGTGGCCACAGTAAATAATAATTCTAAAAGGTCTATGAGCGTTAAAAAAACAAGCCTGAAGGCTTTGTGTCTTAATGCAAGGAGCATTCGTAATAAGGTGGATGAATTAGCTGCGCAAATAGAGGTAAACGAATATATGATTGGGATTACGGAAACATGGCTCCAGGGTGACCAAGGCTGGGAACTCAACATACAGGGGTATTCAATATTCAGGAAAGATAGGCAAAAAGGAAAAGGAGCTGGGGTAGCATTGCTGGTTAAAGAGGGGATTAACACAATTGTAAGGAAGGATATTAGCTCTGATGATGTGGAATCTGTATGGGTAGAACTGAGAAATACCAAGGGGCAGAAAACGCTAGTGGGAGTGGTGCATAGACCATCAAACAGTAATACGGAGGTTGGGGATGGCATTAAAAGGGAAATTAGAGAAGCGTGCAATAAGAGCACAGCAGTTATCATGGGCGACTTTAATCTACAGATTGGGCTAACCAAATTAGTAACAATACTGTGGAGGAGGAATTCCTGGAGTGTATACGGGATGGTTTCCTGGACCAATATGTCGAGGAACCAACTAGAGATCAGGCCATCTTAGACTGGGTATTATGTAATGAGAAAGGATTAATTAGCAATCTTGTTGTGCGAGGCCCCTTGGTCGGAGCGATCATAATATGATAGAATTCTTCATTAAGATGGAGAGTGAAGTAGTTGACTCAGAGACTAGGGTCCTGAATTTAAATAAAGGAAACTACGATGGTATGAGGCATGAGTTGGGTAGGATTGATTGGGGAATGTCACTCAAAGGGTTGACGGTGGATAGGCAATGGCAAACATTCAAAGATCGCATGAATGAACTACAGAATTTGTTCATCCCAGTTTGGCATAAAAATAAAAACAAAAAAGGTGACTCAACCGTGGCTAACAAAGGAAATTAGGGATAGCATAAGATCCAAGGAGAGGACATATAAATTGGCCAGAAAAAGCAGAAAACCTGAGGATTGGGAGCAGTATAGGATTCAGCAAAGAAGGACAAAGGGATTAATTAAGAGGGGGAAAATAGAGTATGAGAGTAAGCTTGCAGGTAACATAAAAACTGACTGTAAAAGCTTTTATAGATATGTGAAGAGAAAAAGATTGGTGAAGTCAAGCGTAGGTCCCTTGCAGTCAGAATCAGGGGAATTTATAATGGGGAACAAAGAAATGGCAGACCAATTAAATACATACTTTGGTTCTGTCTTCACAAAGGAGGACACAAATAACCTCCCAGAGATGTCGGGGAACATAGGGTCTAATGAGAGGGAGGAACTGAAAGAAATCAGTATTTGTAGGGAAATAGTGTTAGGGAAATTGACAGTATTGAAGGCCGATAAATCCCCAGGGCCTGATAATCTACATCCTAGGGTACTTAAGGAAGTGGCCCTAGAAATAGTAGATGCATTGCTGATCATCTTCCAAAATTCGATAGACTCTGGAACAGTACCCATGGATTGGAGGGTAGTTAATGTTACCCCACTATTCAAAAAAGGTGGTAGAGAGAAAACGGGGAATTATAGACCGGTAAGCCTGACAACGGTAGTGGGCAAAATGCTAGAGTCCATTATAAAGGATGTAATAGCAGAGCACTTGGAAAACAGTGATAGGATCGGACAAAGTCAACATGGATTTACAAAAGGTAAATCGTGCTTGACTAATCTACTGGAATTTTTTGAGGATGTAACCGGTAAAATAGATAAGGGAGAACCAGTGGATGTGGTGTATTTGGATTTTCAGAAGGCTTTCGATAAGGTCCCGCATAAGAGATTAGCGTGCAAAGTTAAAGCACATGGGATTGGGGGTAAGGTACTGTCTTGGATAGAGAAGTGGTTGGCAGACAGAAAGCAAAGAGTTGGAATAAATGGGTCTTTTTCCGAGTGTCAGGCAGTGACTAGTGGGGTACCGCAGGGATCGGTCCTAGGACCCCAGCTATTCACAATATATATTAATGATCTAGACGAGGGAATTGGATGTAATATCTCCAAGTTTGCAGACGACACAAAGCTGGGTGGGAGTGTGTGCCGTGAGGAGGATGCCGAGAAACTCCAGTATGATTTGGACAGGTTGGGTGATTGGGCAGAAGCATGGCAGATGCAATATAATGTGGATAAATGCAAGGTTATCCACTTTGGTGTCAAAAACAGGAAGGCAGATTATTATCTGAATGGCAATAGATTGGGAGAAGGGGAAGTGCAACGAGACCTGGGTGTCCTTGTGCACCAGTCGCTGAAGGTAAGCATACAGGTGCAGCAGGCGGTTAAGAAGGCAAATGGTATGTTGGCCTTCGTAGCAAAAGGGTTCGAGTACAGGAACAAGGATATCTTGCTGCAGTTGTACAGGGCCTTGGTGAGACCACATCTTGAGTATTGTGTGCAGTTTTGGTCGCCTTATCTGAGGAAGGATGTTCTTGCCATGGAGGGAGTGCAGCGAAGATTCACCAGGCTGATACCTGGGATGGCAGGAATGACGTATGAGGAGAGATTGGGTCGATTGGGCTTATACTCGCTGGAGTTTAGAAGAATGAGAGGGGATCTCATTGAAACTTATAAAATTCTAACAGGACTGGACAGACTAGATGCAGGAAGGATGTTCCCGATGGCCGGGGAGTCCAGAACCAGGGGTCACAGTCTAAGGATAAGGGGTAAGCCATTTAGGACTGAGATGAGGAGGAATTTCTTCACCCAGAGAGTGGTGAACCTGTGGAATTCTCTACCACAGAAGGCAGTTGAGGCCAATTCATTAAATATATTCAAGAAGGAGTTAGATATATTTCTTAAAGCTAAAGGGATCAAGGGATATGGGGAGAAGGCAGGGACAGGGTACTGAATTTGGATGATCAACCATGATCTCATTGAATGGCGGAGCAGGCTCGAGGGGCTGAATGGCCTGCTCCTGCTCCTATCTTCTATGTTTCTATGTGAGTGGCGCATTAGCTGCTCCATGTAGGTGACCATCCTATCCATGGAAGAGCCTACAGTCGCCATCGCCTGCGATGCGGTGGTGCTCATGTTGGAGATGGACTCCTCCATTGTCTGAACATTTGCTGACATCCCGGTCGCAAAACCTGTCAGAGCCTCCTGCACCTGTTCCTGCAGCTCCAGGATCGCCCTCTTTCTGGATGGCCCCCGAAGCTGAGCGTCTCCATGCAGCCGAGCAGAGCTGGGAGCGTCCTGCGCCCTCCGGTGAGGAGTCTCCACTGCTGCCCCTGTCTCCAACATCTGCTCTTGCTCTCTTGTGACTTGTGAGACACCAGGTGACAACACTACTCTATGTCGCATAGGACCCACTGAGGTGTGCGTATCTGCGCTGGTGCTAGGTGCGCTTGGGTCTGGTGATGGTACGCCCTCAGAGGCTGGAGGCTCCTCTGAGGAATCCTCTTCCTCTTCCGCCTGGACAGTTGGGGGGTGGGCGCTCTTGACAGACCTGTGGCAGGGTAAAGACATTATTTAGAAATATCATATTAAGAATGGGTAATGATACCATTATGCACATGATGAACATTCACTGGCTGCTGACCTCAGACCCCATATACATACAAACATACATACGAATTAGGAGCAGGAGTCGGTCACTCAGCTCCTCGAGCCTGCTTCGCCATTCAATAAGATCATGGCTGATCTGATTACTCCACATTCCCACCTACCCCCGATAACCTTTCACCCCCTTGCTTATCAAGAATCTATCTACCTCTGCCTTAAAAATATTCAAAGACTCTGCTTCCACCACCCTCTGAGGAAGAGAGTTCCAAAGACTCACGACCCTCTGTGAGAAAAAATTTCTCCTCATCTCTGTCTTAAATGGGCGACCCCTTATTTTTAAACAGTGACCCCTAGTTCTAGATTCTCCCACAAGAGGAAACATCCTCTCCACGTCCACCCTGTCAAGACTCCTCAGATATGAGTGACTGCTGTATGCCATGTGGCCGTATGAGATGTAATTCTGTCACCAGGTTGCTGAGATGTCCCCCCTCTCTCTGTCTCCCACCGCCAGCTGCTCTGCAACTTCTGAGACGTCCAGGGCGACCTCCTCTGCTGGAGTCAACGTGGCCAATGATGGAGGGCCACCTCCGGTTCTCTCCCTCTCCCTCTTATTGTGGGCTCTCTTCTCCTGCAAGGAGGGAAAGGAGAAAAGTTTGAGTGAGAGCGATGGAATGAGTGTAAGGAATGGATGTGTTACATCTGTAGAGGTAGACTATGAGGGAGTGGGGTGCCAATGCCAAATGGCCTCCTTGTGTGCTGTTAGTTGGTGTGATTGCATTAGGATGAGGGTGAGTGTGAAGGGTGGTAAGTCAGATGGGGATATGATTATGTAGAGAGAGAGGGATGGGTGGATGTGCAAGGTCTATTGGTGTAATGATGTGCAGGAGTAGGCTTGGGAAAGAAAGACTTGCATTTATATAGCGCCTTTCACGACCACTGGACGTCTCAAAGCGCTTTACAGCTTTTGACGTGTAGTTACTGTTGTAATGTGAAGGCATGATGGGGATGTGATGAGAGGCACAGCAGGAATGAAGTTGAGTGTGCACTTCCGGCACTGCACCCAGGTCCTCCTCACACCATCCCTGCTGTTGACCTCCTCTGCTATTTCCAGCCAGGCTCTTTTGGTCTCCTGGATGGGTCTCTTGCGCCCCTCAGAAGGGAAGAGGACCTCCCTGCGTGCTCTCACGCCCTCCACAAGCATATGCAGGGAGTCATCTGAGAACCTGGGTGCAGCCCTCTGCCTCTGTGCAGTCATGTGTGTAAGGCTGAGCAAGACCGAAAAGCTAAAATGTAGTGTCTGCGCACCCCTAGATGAACCTTCAAATGCAATGTGGCCGTGGCTCCTTTAAATATCCCGGCTGGAAGTGAGTCATCGATGACATCATCAGGCCCGCACCTTTTAATAGGGCCAGATAACACGCAGGCCTGCCTTAATAGGCGCCATTAAGGGAAAGTCGCTCTGAGGAGCGCGATGAAAAGAAGAACGGGGTCCCAACCTGCCATGCCGATTGCCCACACCTGACCCACCCAGGTAAAGAAAATTCCAGTCATGGTATTCCCATCCCATTTCTTAAGCTAAGCCAGCGGTTATAGGGGTAGATTTTCAACTTGTTGCCAAGGCATAAAACTGGCATTGCGAATCGGCTGCCTGTTATAGAAATGGCCTACATTCTGTTGATGTCAACGGAAATGGGAACCAAGTGGTTCCTATAACGGACAGCCGATCTGCAACGTCAGTTTTACGCACAGGTGTCAAATTGAAATCTATCCCATTCTATTCAATAATGACGGGAGTATTGTACTATATAATGCATAATGTATTATTAGGGAGGGAATTCCAGAGCATAGGGCCTGGCCAACTGAAGGCGCGGCCACCAATGGTGGAGCGATGAAAATTGGGGGTACGCAAGAGGCAAGAGTTACTTTTTACAGAACCTCTACTTTTGTTCTGGTATGTAATGGCTTGCATGCTATAGGAACTGGTCCCACAATCCCTCAGGTGCAATAAAGTGAGAAATTCAACATTTTTCATTCTATTATTTTAATATTCATATTGCATTAGTTAACATTATCATACGGTAAATTCCCTTCATACTGAAGTACGATTTCACAATATAAATGCATTCAATGCCTGAAAAAGAGCGAATTCAATATTACTTTCTGAATGATAGCTTGAAGAAATGCAGACGTTGGGTGAGAGTTCACACTCAAGTACACAAAACAGATGTTGAAGTCATTGTTTTCTTAACACGAGATCATAGAATGAATCTGAGACTCTTAATCCACAGAAGGTGTTGCATCCTCCACTTCCTGTGAGTCTTGCATGAAATTGAAGGTAGATTTTGTAAAAAAAAATGGGTTGAAATTGAGTCTTATAGGAGTGGGCAGAGGTAGAGAGGTGGAGAGCTTTAAGGAGGCAATTCAGAACTTAGGGCTTAGACGGCTGAACACAGGGCCACCAATGTTGGGGGGAAGAAAGTGGGGGATGCACAAGAGGCCAGAGTTGGAGGAACATAGAGTTCTCAGAGGGTTGTAGGGCTGAAGGAAGTTACAGAGATAGGGAGGGGTGAGGCCATGGAGGGATTTGAACACGAGGATGAGAATTTATAAAATCAAGGCGTTAGTGGACTGGGAGCCAATGTACGTCAGCTTGTGCAGGGATTATGGGTGAACGGGACTTGGTGTGAATTAGAATACGAGCAGCAGAGTTTCGGATGAGCTCAAGTTTATAAGAACATAAGAAGTAGGAGCAGGTGTAGGCCATTTGCCGCTTTGAGCCTGTTCCGCCATTCAAAAAGATCATGGCTGATCCTCTACGGCAACTCCACTTTCCCGCCCTATCTCCATATCCTTTGATTCCTATAGTATCCAAAAATCTATTGATCTCTGTCTTGAATATACTCAACGACTGAGCATCCACAACCATCTGGGGTCGAGAATTCCAAAGATTCACAACCCTTTGAGTGAAGAAATTTCTCCTCATCTCAATCCTAAATGGCCGACCCCTTATTCTGAGACTGTGACACCTAGTTCTAGACTTCCCAGCCAGGGGAAACATCCTCCCTGCATCTACCCTGTCAAGCCCCTTAAGAATTTTATATGTTTCAATGAGATCACCTCTCATTCTTCTAAACTCTAGAGAATAAAGGCCTAGTCTACTTAGTCGCTCCTCATAGGACAATCCCCTCATCCCAGGAATCAGTCTAATGAACCTTCATTGCACTCCCTCTAAGGCAAGTATATCCTTCCTTAGGTAAGGAGACCAAAACTGTACACAATACTCCAGGTGTGGTCTCACCAAGGCCCTATATAATTGCAGTAAGACTTCCTTACTCTTATACTCAATCCTTTTCTAATAAAGGCTAACATACCATTTTTTGTCCTAATTGCTTGTTGTACCTGCATGTTAACTTTCTGTCATTCGTGTACAAGGACACCCAGTTCCCTCTGAATACCAACATTTCCCAGTCTCTCAACTGATATAAAATATTCTACTTTCTATTTTTCCTATAAAAGTGGATAATTTCACATTTCTCCATGTTATATTCCACCTGCCACATTCTTGCTCACTCACTTAAATTATCTATATCTCTTTGCACCCTCCTTGTGTCCTCCTCACAGCTTACTTTCCCACCTAGCTTTGTATCATCAGCATACTTGGATACATTACACTCGGTCCCCTCATCTAAGTTATTGATATAGATTGTAAATAGTTGAGGCCTAAGCACTGATCCTTGCGGTACCCCACTAGTTACAGCCTGCCAACCCAAAAATGACCCATTTATTCCTACTCTTTGTTTTCTGTCCATTAACCAATCCTCAATCCATGCTAATATATTACCCCCAATCCCATGAGTCCTAATTTTGTGTGATAACCTCTTGTGTGGCACCTTATCGAATGCTTTTTGAAAATCCAAATACATTACATCCATTGGTTTCCCTTTATCTAGCCTGCCAGTTACAACCCCAAAAAATTCTAAAAGATTTGTCAAACACGATTTCTCTTTCATAATCCGTGTTGACTCTGCCTAATCATATTATGATTGTCTAAATGCCCTGATACCACGTCCCTAATAATGGATTCTAGCAAAATCCCTACTACTGATGTCAGGCCAACTGGCCTTTGGTTCACTGATTCCTCTATCCCTCCCCCCACTATTTAGTAGATAGGGCTTTAAACTAAATAGTGGGGGGGAGGGATACACTGAGCGGAAATTTAAAAAGTCAAAGAAAAATGAGAAGGCAAAAGTGCAGGGTAGCGATGGGGTAATGATAACCAGAGTGTGACAGGAAGGGTCAGAGCGTATACACATAAGAGTGCATCAGAAAGAGGGGTCAGAGTAGGGAAAAATGGTAAAAAAGACAAAATTAAAAGCTCTATATCTGAACGCACGCAGCATTCGTAACAAGATAGATGAGTTGACAGCACAAATAGAAATAAATGGGTATGATCTGATAGCCATTACAGAGATGTGGTTGCAAGGTGACCAAGGCTGGGAACTGAATATTCAGGGATATTTGCCATTTCGTAAGGATAGGCAGAAAGGAAAAGGAGGTGGTGTAGTTCTGTTAATAAGGGATGAGATCAGTGCAGTAATGAGAAATTATATTGGCCTGGAAGATCAAGACGTATAATCAGTTTGGGTAGAGATAAGAAATAATAAGGGTAAAAAGTCACTGACGGGAGTGGTCTACAGGCTCCCAAACAGCAGCCACACTGTAGGACAGAGAATAAATCAAGAAATAATAGAGGCTTGTAAGAAACGTACAGCTATAATCATGGGAGATTTTAATCTTCATATTGATTGGACAAGGCAAATTGGCAAAGGTAGACTTGAGGAAGAGTTCTTAGAGTGTATACGGGATGGTTTCTTGGAACAATATGTTGTGAAACCAACCAGGGAGAAGACTATTTTAGATCTGGTAATGTGTAACGGGGCTGGATTAATTAATGATCTTGAAGTGAAGGATCCTCTTGGGAAGAGTGATCATAGCATGGTAGAATTTCAAATTCAGTTTGAGGGTGAGAAAGCTAGGTCTCAAACTAGTGTCCTGAACTTAAACAAAGGTAATTACAAAGGTATGAAGGCAGACTTGGTTAAAGTGGACTGGGAAAATAGATTAAAGGGTAAGACTATAGAAAAGCAGTGGCAAACATTTAAGGAGATGTTTCATAACTCTCAGCAAAGATATATTCCAGTGAGAAAGAAAGACTCTAAGAGAAGGATGAACCATCCATGGCTAACTAAGGAAGTAAAGGATGGTATCAAATTGAAAACAAAAGCATACAATGTTGCGAAGAATAGTGAAAGGCCAGAGGATTGGGAAATTTTTAAAAACCAGCAAAGGACGACTAAAAAAATGATAGAGAGAGAAGATAGCTTATGAGAGTAAGCTAGCAAGAAATATAAAAACAAACAGTAAGAGCTTCTACAGGTATATAAAAAGCAAGAGAGTAGCTAAAGCAAACGTTGGTCCCCTAGAGGATGACTCTGGGGAATTAATAATGGGAAACAGGGAAATGGCGGAGACTTTGAACAAATATTTTGTATCGGTCTTCACAGTAGAAGACACTAAAAGTATCCCAATAATGGATAATCAAGGGGCTATTGGGGTGGGGGAGGGGAAACTTAAAACAATCACTAACACTAGAGAGAAAGTACTAGGCAAACTAATGCGACTAAAGGTGGACAAGTCCCCTGGACCCGATGGCCTGCATCCTAGAGTCTTAAAAGAGGTGGTTGCAGAGATAGTGGTTGTAATCTACCAAAATTCCCTGGATTCTGGAGAGGTCCCAGCGGACTGGAAAACCGCAAATGTAACGCCCCTATTTAAGAAAGGAGGGAGACAGAAAGCAGGCAACTATCGACCAGTTAGCCTAACATCTGTCATTGGGAAAATGCTGGAGTCCATCATTAAGGAAGTGATAGCAGGACATTTAGAAAATCATAATATAGTCAAGCAGAGTCAGCATGGTTTTATGAAAGGGAAATCATGTTTGACAAATTTGCTGGAGTTCTTTGAGGATGGAATGAGCAGGGTGGATAAAGGGGAACCAGTAGATGTAGTGTATTTGGATTTCCAGAAGGCATTCGATAAGGTGCCACATAAAAGGTTACTACACAAGATAAGAGCTCACGGGGTTGGGGGTAATATATTAGCATGGATAGAAGATTGGCTAACTAACAGAAAACAGAGTCGGGATAAATGGGTAATTTTCAGGTTGGCAAACTGTAATTAGTGGGGTGCCGCAGGGATCAGTGCTGGGGCCTCAACTATTTACAATCTATATTAATGACTTGGATGAAGGGACTGAGTGTAATGTAGCCAAATTTGCTGATGATACAAAGATAGGTGGGAAAGCAAATTGTGTGGAGAACGCAAAGAATCTCCTTATTCAGAGAGGCGCGGTAGGCGGGAAGCATCACGAGTCTCACATTCCCACAAAGCGTGGAGCACAACGGAGGAAGGCGAGTTGGAAGCTGTTGGAGGAGCGGTGGCAAGCGGGAAGGGTAGCAGGAGGAGAAGCGCTCTTTCAGCGGCTGGGGATCGTTTCAGTCCCGGGGGATCACCGTCTGCAGGAGCAGCGGCAACAGGGGATATCGAAGCTTGTCTCATCGAGGCTGCCAAGGCGACACCTCGGAGGAGTAGCATCATTAAGCTTTTATTTCCCGAAATATTTCGTTAAATAACCCTATCGACTGACGACACTGCGTTTGAAGAGGACTTTTGATACACATCGGGAGACATTCAGGGAAACTTTGTCAAGACCTCACCAACACTATCAACATTTATTCTGGAAAATCTCTGAGGTTGGATTCCAGGATACCTGCAGCAGTAGAAAAACAACTGCAACAGCCATTATCGTGACCTTCATTTCTCGATACAGGACCAGACTTTCCCGGCTGACAGGAGAGGATCCATTAAAGGAGAAGGAGGATAGACTTGCATTTGGATAGCGCTTTTCACGAACACTGGACGTCCCAAAGCGCTTTACAGACGGGGCTTCTTTTAAACTGAGCCGGTTCCCGCTATTTTACTCTGCGGGGCTTTTTTTTTTAAACTGAGCCAGTTCCCGCTATTTTACTCTACGGGGCTCCTTTTAAACTGAGCCGGTTCCCGCTCTTTTACTCTGATAAATCTTATTTGTCCCACTCACAGACATAGTGCCTGTCACACCCACTGTACCAGACACACCCACACACTTCGGTGACAACAACTGATCCGCCCCGGAATAGACAAAACAGTGGATTGGTTTAAATCTGTTCTAGTTTAATCCGCAAGTTAGCTAGAGGGGATGGCAGGGGAGGCAGTGAAATGTTCCTCCTGCAGAATGTTTGAGGTGAGGGACGCCGTAGGTGGCCCTGCTGATTACACCTGTGGGAAGTGCACCCATCTCCAGCTCCTCGAAAACCGTGTTAGGGAACTGGAGCTGGAGCTGGATGAACTTCGGATCATTCGGGAGGCAGAGGAGGTCATAGATAGAAGCTTCAGGGATGTAATTACTCCAAAGAATGAAGATAGATGGGTGACGGTGAGAGGGGCTAGGAGGAGGCGGTCGGTGCGGGGATCCTCTGTGGTCGTTCCCCTCAGTAACAGGTATACCGCTTTGAATACTGTTGAGGGGGACGACCTACCGGAGGTAAGCCGCGGTGACCGGATCTCCGGCGCTGGGTCCGTCCCTGTGGCTCAGAAGGGAAGGGGGGAGAGCAGGAGAGCAATAGTTATTGGGGACTCAATAGTCAGAGGGACAGATAGGAGGTTCTGTGGCAGCAAAAGAGACTCACGGATGGTATGTTGCCTCCCGGGTGCCAGGGTCCGTGACGTCTCGGACCGTGTTTTCAGAATCCTCAAGGGGGAGGGGGAACAATCACAAGTCGTGGTACACGTCGGTACCAACGACATAGGTAGGAGAAGGGACGGGGATTTAAAACAGGAATTTAGGGAGCTAGGTTGGAAGCTGAGAGCCAGTATAAGCCATGTTGTAATTTCTGGTTTGTTGCCGGTGCCACGTGCCAGCGAGTTGAGGAACAGGGAGAGAGTGCAGATAAACACGTGGCTGCAGGGATGGTGTAGGGGGGAGGGTTTCAGTTATGTGGATAATTGGAGCGCATTCTGGGGAAGGTGGGACCTGTACAAACAGGACGGTTTGCACCTGAACCAGAGGGGCACCAATATCCTGGGAGGGAAATTTGCTACGGCTCTTCGGGGGGGTTTAAACTAATTTGTCAGGGGGATGGGAAAAAGGGCTGTAGTCCAGGAGCCAGTGGTGAGTGTAGGGAGGTACTGAGGAGGGTATCAAGGTCGCAGGAATGTACCGGCAGACAGGAAGGTGGCTTGAAGTGTGTCTACTTCAATGCAAGGAGCATCCGGAATAAGGTAGGAGAACTTGGAGCGTGGATTGATACTTGGGACTACGATGTGGTGGCCATTACGGAGACATGGTTAGAACAGGGACAGGAATGGTTGTTGGAAGTTCCGGGGTATAGATGTTTCAGTAAGAGTAGGGAAGGTGGTAAGAAAGGTGGAGGAGTAGCATTGTTAATCAAGGATAGTTTAACAGCGGCAGAAAGGCAGTTCGAGGGGGATCTGCCGTCTGAGGTAATATGGGCTGAAGTTAGAAATAGGAAAGGAGCGGTCACGTTGTTAGGAGTTTTCTACAGGCCCCCAAATAGTAATAGAGATGTGGAGGAAGAAATTGCAAAGCAGATTATGAATAGGTGTGGAGGTCACAGAGTAGTTGTCATGGGTGACTTCAACTTTCCAAATATTGATTGGAACCTTTATAGGTCAAACAGTTCGGATGGGATAGTTTTTGCACAGTGTGTGCAGGAGGGTTTCCTGACACAATATGTGGATAGGCCGACAAGAGGTGGGGCCACATTGGATTTGGTACTGGGTAATGAACCGGGCCAAGTGTTTGATTTGTATGTGGGAGAGCACTTTGGAGATAGCGACCACAATTCGGTGACTTTCACTATTGCAATGGAGAGGGATAGGGCCATACGGCAGGGCAGCGTTTATAATTGGGGGAGGGGTAATTATGATGCGATTAGGCAAGAATTAGGGAGCATAAGATGGGAACAGAAACTATCAGGGAAAGGCACAAACGAAAAGTGGAGCTTTTTCATGGAGCAATTACTGCGTGTCCTTGATAGGTATGTCCCTGTCAGGCAGGGAGGAAATGGCCGAGTGAGAGAACCATGGTTCACAAAAGAGGTTGAATGTCTAGTCAAGAGGAAAAAGGAAGCGTATGTAAGGATGAGAAAACAAGGTTCAGTTGGGTCGATTGAGGGGTACAAGGTAGCAAGGAATGAGCTAAAAAAAGAGCTTAGGAGAGCTAGGAGGGGGCATGAGAAGTCCTTGGTGGGTCGGATCAAGAAAAACCCCAAGGCTTTTTACTCTTATGTGAGAAATAAAAGAATGACCAGGGTGAGGGTAGGGCCGGTCAAGGACAGTAGTGGGAACTTGTGCATGGAGTCAGAAGAGATAGGAGAGGTGATGAATGAATACTTTTCGTCAGTGTTCACCGAGGAGAGGGGCCATGTTTTTGAGGATGAGAGTGTGATAAAGGTGGATAGGCTGGAGGAGGTAGATGTTCTGAGGGAAGATGTTTTAGCAATTTTGAAGAACCTGAGGGTCGATAAGTCCCCTGGGCCAGATGGGATATATCCTAGGATTCTTTGGGAGGCAAGGGAGGAGATTGCAGAGCCTTTGGCTTTGATCTTTGGGTCCTCACTGTCCACGGGGATGGTGCCAGAGGACTGGAGAGTGGCGAATGTTGTTCCTCTCTTCAAGAAAGGAAATAGGAATGACCCTGGTAATTATAGGCCGGTTAGTCTCACTTCGGTGGTTGGTAAGATAATGGAAAAGGTCCTGAGGGATAGGATTTATGACCATTTGGAAAGAGGCAACTTAATCAGGGATAGTCAACACGGATTCGTGAAGGGTAGGTCTTGCCTAACAAATTTGATTGAATTCTTTGAGGAGGTAACTAAGTGTGTAGATGAAGGTAGAGCAGTTGATGTCGTATACATGGATTTTAGTAAGGCGTTTGATAAGGTTCCCCATGGTCGGCTCATGAAGAAAGTAAGGAGTTGTGGGATAGAGGGAAATTTGGCCGATTGGATAAGTAACTGGCTATCTCATAGAATTGAGAGGTCGCACAACACCAGGTTATAGTCCAACAGTTTTATTTGAAATCACAAGCTTTCGGAGCTATATCCGCATCATATCTCATAGAAGGCAGAGGGTGGTGGTGGATGGAAAATTTTCGGACTGGAGACCAGTTACCAGCGGTGTGCCACAGGGGTCAGTGCTGGGTCCTCTGCTGTTTGTGATTTTTATCAATGACTTGGAGGAGGGGACTGAAGGGTGGATCAGTAAATTTGCTGATGACACCAAGATTGGTGGAGTAGTGGATGAGGTGGAGGGCTGTTGTAGGCTGCAAAGAGACACTGATAGGATGCAGAGCTGGGCCGAAAAATGGCAGATGGAATTTAACCCTGATAAGTGCGAGGTGATTCATTTTGGTAAGGCAAATTTGAATAAGGATTACAGGGTCAACGGCAGGGTTCTGAGGAACGTGGAGGAACTGAGGGATCTGGGGGTTCATATCTACAGATCTCTGAAGGTTGCCACTCAAGTGGATAGAGCAGTAAAGAAGGCCTATAGTGTGTTAGCGTTTATTAACAAGGGGTTTGAGTTTAAGAACCGTGAGGTTATGCTACAACTGTACAGGACCTTGGTGAGACCACATTTGGAATATTGTGTGCAGTTCTGGTCACCTCACTATAGGAAGGACGTGGAAGCATTGGAAAGAGTGCAAAGGAGATTTACCAGGATGCTGCCTGGTTTGGGGGGGAGGTCTTATGAGGAAAGATTGAGGGAGTTAGGGCTTTTCTCTTTAGAGCGGAGGAGGATGAGAGGCGACTTAATAGAGGTTTATAAGATGATGAGGGGGATAGATAGAGTGGATGTTCAGAGACTATTTCCTCGGGTGGAGGTAGCTGTTACAAGGGGGCATAACTATAAGGTGCATGGGGGGAGATATAGAAGGGATGTCCGAGGTAGATTCTTTACTCAGAGAGTGGTTGGGGTGTGGAATGGACTGCCTGCTGTGATAGTGGAGTCGGACACTTTAGGAACTTTCAAGCGGTTATTGGATAAGCACATGGAGCACACCAGAATGATAGGGAGTGGGATAGCTTGATCTTGGTTTCGGACAATGCTCGGCACAACATCGAGGGCTGAAGGGCCTGTACTGTGCTGTACTGTTCTATGTTCTATGTTCTATAGATAGGCTAAGTGAGTGGGCAAAAATCTGGCAGATGGAGTTTAATGTGGGAAAATGCAAGGTTATCCACTTTGGTAGGAAAAATAAAAAAGCAAATTATTATTTAAATGGGGAGAGATTACAAAATGCTGAGGTACAGAGGGATCTGGGGGTCCTTGTACATGAATCACAAAAAGTTAGCATGCAGGTACAGCAAGTAATTAGGAAGGCAAATGGAGTGTTGGCCTTTATTGCAAAGGGAATGGAATATAAAAGTAGGGAAGTCCTGTTACAACTGTACAGGGCGTTGGTGAGACCACACCTGGAGTACTGCGTACAGTTTTGGTCTCCTTATTTAAGGAAGGATATACTTGCATTGAAGGCAGTTCAGCGAAGGTTCACGAGGTTGATTCCGGAGATGAAGGGGTTGTCTTATGAAGAAAGGTTGAGCAGGTTGGGCCTATACTCACTGGAGTTTCGAAGAATGAGAGGGGATCTTATTGAAACATATAGGGGTAGAAATTAGGTCGCGCCCCATTTGGGGCGCAAATATCGTCTGGACGCAAATATTAGTGCCTGGCGCTAATTATCGGCACTGACTGGAAACTTCACTTTTACCGCCCCGGGAGGTGAGTGGCGCGCTAAAGCAGGCGCTGCACACCTGTCTTAAGGCGCAAAGGCCAAGGAGTGAGGCGCTACCTCAGAGCGCTGGCGAAGCTCATGTAATGTCAGTCAGCAATGGAACACACACACAATGGCACGGGCCAGTTCTTAAAGGGGATGGTTAATCTTGCTTTCCATCCACATCCTGTTCATTGCAGCCTTGAATCTCGGCCTGGAGAGACTTGCACATCAAATGTGCTGGACAGAACAATGGAGAGTACCAGGCAAAGAGCTCAGAGTGCAGCTCCCACAGTCTCTGCTAAATCGATACAAGGAATGGCAAATCAAAATGAACATGCAAAGTGCTGCTCAGTACCCAAAAATCCTTCACACAACGTTGAATCTCTCCAGAAGTCTCTCCCTCTCGCTCTCAGAATGCGTAGTTCAAAAATGCCACCAACAATAAAAGACAGGAAGAGGCCCCCTTTAAATAGCGCCCCCCCCAGCCCCACAGCGATTGATAGCGTTCCAGTCTTCTGGTCGTTGGATGCGCCAGGCGGTAAGGCAGGGGGCGCCACTCAATTTCCGCTCCGGGGCGCCACAAGGGCGTTGCACCATGGAATGACGTCACAATCTGCGCGCGCAGGTGGTCGCAGCGGTAAGTTTTAGCGCCGCCGCACAATGTCAAGTTAAGTTCCCGAGCGGCGCAAACATCGCTGCGCCCGGGCGTTAGCGGCTTTGCGCCCCATTAGCGCCCTCTTAAGGCGCTAACGGGAGGCGCAACCAACTGAATTTTTACCCCATAAGGTTCTGAAGGGGCTTGACAGGGTAGATGCAGAGAGGATGTTTCCTCTCGTGGGGGAATCTAGAACTAGGGGGCATAATTTCAGAATAAGGGGGCACCCTTTTAAATCGGAAATGAGGAGGAATTTCTTCTCTCAGAGGGTCGTGAATCTTTGGAATTCTCTGCCCCAGAGAGCTGTGGAGGCTGGGTCATTGAATATATTTAAGGTGGTGATAGACAGATTTTTGAACGATAAGGGAGTGAAGGGTTATGGGGAGCGGGCAGGGAAGTAGAGTTGAGGCCAAGATCAGATCAGCCATGATCTTATTGAATGGCGGAGCAGGTGCGAGGGTCCAAATGACCTATTCCTGCTCCTAAGTCTTATGTTCTTATATTCTAATAGTGGGGTTAAATTTGCTGCCTTCCAGTCAGTGGGGACCATTCTAGAATCCAGGGAATTCTGGAAGATCAAAACCACTGCATCCACTATCTCTGTAGCTACCTCTTAAAACCCTAGGATGTAGGCCATCAGGTCCAGGGAATTTGTCGGCTTTTTGTCCCATTAACTTTTCCAGTACTATTTCTTTATTAATACTAATTTCTTTAAGTTCCTCATTCTCACTACACTCTTGGTTCTCCACTATTTCCGGAATGTTTTGTGTGTCTTCTACCCGTGAAGACAGATACAAAGTATTTGCTTAATGTCTCTGCCATTTCCTTATTCTCCATTATAATTTCTCCTGTCTCTGCCTGTAAGGGACCCACGGTTACTTTCACTAATCTCTTCCTTTTTACATACCTATAGAAGCGTTTGCAACCTGTTTTTATGGTAGGTGGAAGATGGGAGGCCGGACAGGAGAGCATTCCAGGGGAACTGGAATGATTCGTCCTGAAACTCAATTCAAGTCAGTACAAACAGGATGATTATGTGCTTGGAAACTGAAGTCCCATTGGTCTGTATGGTGCATTGTACTATTCCTCATGGGCTGAAAGTCAGATTAGCTGCAGGTTGCCATTACAAGCAGGAGTAACAGGAGTGTTATTCCATTCCATTCCATGGTAAATTTAGCTGGAATGTTACATATTTTCTTTATAAATGAGTTCTATTATAGCAGCTAATATATTGAAAAATACAATTTGTACGATATAAATATATACAATTGTTTAAGAAAGTGAAACCAATACGTAGATTACAGTTGACTAAAACTTCTTGGGGTAGATCTTGATACTGCGCGATATTGTAAAATGGGTAATAGCGAGTTGGCAGCCCATATTACATCGTTTTACACTGAAGTCAATGGAACTAAAAATCGGGAGAGGTGTAAAACGGGCTGCCGACTCACTATCACCCGTTTTACACCAGTGCACAAAGTCACGATCTTCCCCTTGAAGTCTAATCCTTTTCGGCCTCAGATCTGTATACCAGAATTTTTGTACCGGGGTAGTTTGCCTTTACACACAGGAAGACAATAAGTGATCATATTGGATACCCCACTGGTTTTTCTGGCAACAAATTATATAATGGGGCAAATGGCGGAGGGTTGCTGTCCATCTTGGTACGGTTAAAATTGCAGCAAGGCAAAGATGCAGCCACTGGCATTGACATGTATTGAACAGAGGGCCTCTGAGGAGAGAAAGACAACAGTAGTGATTATCATTTCAATGTATGTTTTTACAACGTACATTTTTTCTGTAATTAATACAAATGTTAAATGTAATAATCTAGAAATGCTTTTATAATACAAGTTATTTTTTCTCATTATAACTTATATCCACCAGACAGTGTACTATCACCACAGCAGTTATATCACTGATATGGGAGTGTTTGAAATTTCTTTGCAATTTTTTTTTGTGAAGGTACAGCAACCAAGTTCTCACAGGACAATGCTCTGCTGCAGACTAAGGAATTTGAAAAATTGGATTCCTGCCTCATTTTACATTGAAATAGGAGAACCTCCAGCTGATTTAACCTTTGTGATTGCTTGCAAGTTCAGAGATACGATGGTCTACCTGGACCAGCTGGATTTGTAAGTTTTCAGCTCATGCACTATGATACTAAAACAAACAATAATATTACACTAATAAATCTGTTCAATGTCAGTTCAATGTTCAATCATATTTCAGTAATATCCAATAAACAACAAAAATGAAGACTTAAAACATTGGAACCAACATTTTTTAAAAACGTCAACAGTTCAATTCTGCTTGTTCCATCTTGCCTGTTTGCAGACATTCTTCTTTAGCACTTTCTCAGCCCTATTCTATAATTTCACTGTTTTATTCTATCTAATTTATTTTTTCTATCCTTTCAAAGAGATTTTGTGCAATTAAGCCATTGGGCTAAGTAACAGAAGGTGGATTTTAATGTAGACAAATATATGGTAATGCATGTTTGAACAGGAATGACTATCTTGTGCACGATGAAAGGGACATATTTTGCAATGGGCCAGTATGAGAAATTCAGGGAAGGGCACAGCCTACTTAAACTGATGCTATTATCTTAATGGAAAAGGAAAAAAAAATCTTCTTCACTGACCATTTCCAGACAATGTCAAGATATCAGCAAAACAAATCCAAAATAAGGAGAGACTGAAGGGTATTTGGTCAAAAGTCAAAACAGGTTAATTCCAACTTTCTATAGATCACTGGTGAAGCCACATTGGAATACTATGCCCTCTTCTAAATGCACAAAACAAAAAGACAACATACCTGCTCCATTGTGTCTACCCCTTGTTCTTGTAGTAGGAGAGGTGCTGTTGGAGATAGTGTGGGCTGCATCTGCTCCTTGGACTTATGTCTGGAACTTTGAATGTTGAAGAGCTGAATGCTAACATCAGGTCCAATGAGAGACTCCTAGCAAAAGCAGACAGAATGTTTGAAAGCACCAAAGCGAGCAGTGGCTTTATTGGTAAGATAAGCTACACTGCAATTACCGTGCTAGCTTAAAGCAAAATACTTATTCTATTCTAAATAAATTCACAGTACAATTCTGCAATTATTTTTTAAACAGGCATCATCTTCAGGAAAATAGATAACAAATGAAAAAAAGGTTTGACAAACGCATGATGAAATAATATAAATTATATCAAAATACATCAGAATATTACTGTAAGTGACGCCATCAGATTGAAAATGATACACAACTCAGCTGACTTTCTGCTCCTCAAAACAAAAAAAAAGGATTTGCATATACTTTTTCATACCCCTTTCAATTATTAATGCTGGTACTTGATTCATCCTTTTCAATTTTTCAGCTATAAATATTGTTGTTTTTAAGTGTTTTCCTCCAGTACGTTCAAACTCCTTAAAATCTGACTTATTCATTCATTGATATTTAAAGATATTAATGTGATTCTAGTTGTAGACGTTGTCTAGTATAGAACCTGACTTCAGTTTATTAGATGATCCAATGGCTGGGCTCCTGCTCTGCTCCAAAAATGTGCTTTCTACACTGATCAATTTGGAAAGTCAGCAGGCATGGGATAAATTGCCCCTAACTGTTTCTACCCTCCTGTAGCTGATTTACCCTATTACAGTTATTTGTTAACTTTGCAGGAATTAGTTGAAGTAATGTCAACGTCAAATGCAAACAAAATACTGTATATGCTCAACACGGTTGATGATATCACCATGGAAACAGGATAGAAGAAGCATACAAGTGTGTTGGAGGTGAGTGGACATGAACTGGGACACAATTATTAACTTGGAGTACTCCAGCTTTAACATTATGCCTGTATTTTCTCTGTCTCTCCAGAAATTAAAAATAAAATTAAGCAGAAACAGTGACAAGGGCATCGCCCAAAATTGAAGTGGAATAGGAGGCATGTACATGACCTCTAGACTTCTCCAGAGAAATAATTCTGAAGCAGGATCCTCCTCCAAACACCAGGTAACGTGGACTTTACCCATGTTTGATATCAAATTTGAATATTTAGAGATGTATGGGAAAGAGGACAGTCAACAGGAAATTGTTAAGCACAAGTTGTGTTCGACAAGTTTAATACAGTTTCTTGGAGGTCACTGATTGGGTAGATAAATGAAATGCAGCAGATGCAGAGTCTATGGATTTACAGAAGGCATTTGATAAGGTGTCTCACAGGAGGCTTGTTACAAACATTCAGTCATATGGTAATGTAGCAACATGAATAGAGAGTTATCTAAGGGGATAAAAGATGCTACATAAATGCAAGCTTTCTTTATATGTGCTTTATGTGTTTACACAGGTATTAAAGCACATCAAAAAACATGCTTCATTTTAATAAATCTAGGTCATGATGCAGAGATGCCGGTGTTGGACTGGGGTGGACAAAAATGAGAAGTCGCACAACACCAGGTTATAGTCCAACAGTTTTATTTAAAATTACGAGCTTTCGGAGCTGCTGCCCCTTCGTCAGGTAGAGGTACCTGACGAAGGGGCAGCAGCTCCGAAAGCTCGTAATTTTAAATAAAACTGTTGGACTATAACCTGGTGTTGTGCGACTTCTCATTTTTAATAAATCTAAGCATTCACCCTATAAATACTTTGACCACTAACTGACTGCACCTGAAAGAAAAAACAACCCTCATCGAACATCAGATCATTCTTGGCAATTTTACATTGTCTTACCATGTTTTTAAAGCTGCCAAGAATGGCAGTGGTGATAATTCCCAAAAGAAAGGCAGACACATTCAGCGCTGTTACCAGCCAAATCATGATGTATACAAAGTGCACCTCTTGGCAACTCTTCACTCCAACAAACTCAAAGTAATTGTTCAAATAACCGCCACTGTAGAAAGAAAAGTGCTTAATTGATGAATAATTTTCTACCAGATACGAGTTGACTAAGCTCTGATCTCTTGATTAAGTGGCTACCCATCTTAAATCAGTTTGTAATGCAGGAGATTTTCTGACACAAACCTGATGGAGCAGTTAGAGTCCCACGTGTAAGCCACCGCTGCTATTCAAGTGTATTTCTAACTAGCAAATGTCACAGGCTCCTTTAGCCAATTTGTCATTGATTAAGTTTTATGCTCAATGAGGCGAGGCTGATCAGTGCTAGGAAATAGAATGCTTTTGCAGTGTTACCACCAAATGCTGAAAGATCAGATGCAGCAGGAGCCAGGTGCAGTGTAAAGCTCTCACAAGGTCTTGGAGAGAGTGCAGAGGAAATGTACTCGAGTGGTAGCAGGGATGAGGGGTTTCAGTAATCTGGAGAGACTGGAGAAGCCGGGGCTGTTCTCCTTAAAGCAGAGATTTAACAGAGGCGTTCAAAATTATGAGGGGTTTTGATAGAGTAAATGGGGAGAAACTGTTTCCACTGGCAGGAGGGTTGGTAACCACAGGACACAGATTTAAAATAATAGGCAAAAATGTCAGGGAGGGTGGGGGGGAATGAGGAAAAATGTTTTTACTCAGCGAGTTGTTATGATCCGGAATACACTGCCTGAAAGGGTGGTGGATGCAGATTCAATAGTAACTTTCAAAAGGGAATTGGATACATATTTAAAAAGGAAACATTTGCAGGGCTATGGGGAAGGAGCAGGGGAGTGGGACTAATTGGTAGCTCTTTCAGAGAGCCGGGTCAGGTACGATGGGCTGAATGGCCTCCTTCTGTGCTGTATGATTCTATGACTGTTGGTTCCAACAGGTGCCTTAACTACGAGCACAGAAAAGTTCCCCTAGTGTGCCAGCATGGACTGTTCCAATTCCAGCCATTCTTGTGGCCTCTCTGAGTGTGTTTGCCAATTTAGAGTCTGTTTACATCAACTTGATGACAGTTTTGTGGGCCACACTTGCGAGGAAGTGGATTGAAACTACTCCAAGTTATTTTGTGTAGGGCCCGTACTGCCAGCAGAGAGAGGAGAGTGCCATCTGCCTGGGCTGGATTCAAAAATTCTCAAAGACGTAAGGACATTGCTTTACCCACTGAATGTATTTTTACTCCATCTATTAAATGTCAATTCTTTGCTTGATGGCAGGTGATAACTTTCCTCTCTGTATTGCTGCATTTGATCTGGACATGAAGAATGGGCTAAGAGTTGCTTCGAGTGACGCTGACGTGCCTGAATTTTCACTTCTTCTCTGTACAGAAGCAGATATCCTCTGCCAGGTAATCGTACACATATCAATTATGATGAAAAGTATAGCAACCTCAATGACAGTTCCCACGTTGGGAAAACTTATTTTTTTTGTAGGAGATATTTTAGATGATGCAATCCCTTTTAATCAGCTCACAGCCAGGTCAGTGGAGTTAGACGTGTTTCATGGAGTGAGAGCAGAAAGAGGAAAATCTGGCTATTAGAAAGTTTTAGCCCACCTGAATCTTGCCTTCTGCAGAATGATCAGAGAGTAAAATTGACAGCTCAGGAGAAGATGTGACCAAGACTGCTAAAAAAAATCTACTTTCAGAGAAAAGGGTGAGGCAAAGTGCATCACTCTAGGAACAAAGGAATATCGGAACAGGAGTAGGCCATTCAGCCCCTTGAGCCTGTTCCGCCATTCAATTAGATCATGACTGCTTTGTATCTTAACTCCATCTACTCCAGCTTTGGTACCGTAACACTTAATGCCCTTACCTAACAAAAATCTATCAATCTCAGTTTTGAAATTTTCAACTGACCTAGTCTCAACAGCCTTTTTGGGGAGAGAGTTCCAGATTTCAACTACCCTTTGTGTGCAGAAGTGCTGCTTGACAACATCCCTGAATGACCTAGCTCTAATTTTAAGGTTATACCGCACCCCCCCTCACCTTGCCCCCCGTTCGAAGAGGACCCGGAATGGACTGTGCCATTGCCAGAGAGGCTAAAGGTGTAGTAAAATAGTATGAGCATTTATAATTCTTTCTTTACTACAGTTGTCTTAATTTCTGTTAGTTGAGAAGTGTTTGGAGAAGCTCCAAAACCACCTGTACAACGAGAAGTATCCCATTGGAAGGAGAGCAGCACTAATAAATAACAGACATCCTGTCCATACTAAAAGTGCGTGCCAATAGCATTTTTAAATGACAATCTGAAATTTGGACGATAGTAATGTCGGTGTTTCATATCAATTTGAGTATGAGCACTTATAGATGGTTCCTTAACAATTAGTACCCGGCAATGTATCAATTAGGCAGAACCGTTTAGAACTGAATTGGAGTCTGTCAACCTGCAAGATGGAGTTTGTAAGGTAGGAGAAGCTGCTTTTTTGTACAGTTGTTTTAAGCCTGATTAAATCTATCTCTTTTGGAACATAGGAACAGGAGTAGGCCATTCAGCTCCTCGAGCCTGTTCCGCCATTCAATGAGATCACGGCTGATCAGTGACCTAACTCCATATACCCGCCTTAGCCAATATCCCTTAATACCTTTGGTTAACAAAAATCTAAAAAAACATTCAATATTGGATTTTAATGAATGCCAGAACAGGTTCAATATAAGAAGTATACAGAGGGAAAGTAATGAAAAGAAAAGGTGGATTAGTAGCATTTTACTTACTATACCCTGACACTGGACTCAGGCATTACGTGAAAACTCATCTTTACTGTTACATGGGTTGACTTGTATCAGACTAAAGCTAACAATTTTATTTTGTGAGTAATTAATATGTCTGCTGCAGCTGCTAATTAATATTTTACCTTCGTGAAGACCTAATTATTAGAAATAGAGACTTGTAAAACAAGCTTGCTGAAGTCATAACATTAGTAATTGAAATTTAAATTGCACATGTGCTAATATAAACAAAATCCTCATCATCTTGTCATAAATCTTCAAAGCATTGGAAATGGATTGTGGCTAAAATCAATTTCGGTCTGTCTTTAGCTTCTGTATGCATTTTTGTCTTTGTTTTTTATTGTGTGTGTGTGCATCTCTCTGGATTTGCGCACTTGTCTCTTTCTCATCTTTTTATGTCTTCCTCTCCTAGCACTCTATCTAAATAAACACAACCAGTCCGTACGATACAGAAGGCAGAATACTCACTTTGCACAGTTGTACAGGTCACAGCAATAGCAAGTGTTACTCCGCACTTTCAGACTGCATGATTCCGTGAGGCTCTGGCAAGGCACCTGCTCCCAATCGAAAAACAGGAAAGTGTAAAACGAATGCCATACGTTTGGTAATAAAAAAAGCTGAAAATAAATGTTGTTGATAAGCATCGTAAAAATTATATGAACATGGGTGGGAAGAAAGATTGTTAAATATCATAACCAGAACAATACTGCTGTGTGCCGCTGACAGTTGGAGTTACTCACAGTCCAGCTCTGGTTATGCCCATTACTGATCGCCTACTTGTGCAAGTCTGTACTGCTATTTGAAATCGCATTGGACCAGCTGCTACGATACCCCGATTTTAATTTGTGATGTGAGTCGCCAATGCAGGCGGTGAACAGTCCATCCCCCACCCCCAGGGGTGCGATTTTAACTCCGGGCCTCATTTACATGCCTGGACACTGACATCGGCCTGAAGCCAGCGAGAATGACATCATCGCGGGCAGGTGGGAGTCAAAATTCGTGGGGGGGGGGGGGGCATCAGGTCACCACTGGGGACGATGGAAACGGTATTGGAGGTCCATAGTATCCTTGTGGGCCCTGGATGAGCACTTCTGATCCTCCTGGCACACGAATCTTTTCAAAAATCACCTACCTAGGCCTTCTGTGGCCAGGATCCTTGCTGCCACCAGCTTTCACTGGCAGGTTCGAGACCATCTGGGCTCGTGGTTAAAATGGCCTGCTCATCCCAATGACATCATCGTGACACAATTTTGCCATTGAAATTAGGTTCCCACTCCTCTGGGGCGGGGGACCATCCTGTAAAAATGGTGGTGGGGGAGGGGGGGGGGGGGCGTGAACGTGGCGTGACACAACAGTGGCGTGAACACACTTGTCACCCTAACGCCCTCCCCCGCCCCACCTGCACCTTTCCACTGGGGCAGGGGGGTTAAAACTGACCCTATGTGTGTGTCCCTAAACAATGGCCTGTATTTTCCGATCGGAGGCTTCCTGTGTGCGGAGGCCTCCAATCTGGAGAAAATCTACGCCCTTACCTGAGGGCTCCAGAGGTCCGGCCATTTCCGCTCCTGGGCCTCTCCACGACGAAATGCGCAGGGCCCAGGTATCCCAGGGGCGCAGGCGGTTCGCAAGCATCCCTGGGATCACGTGGGCCATGGGGAGCCAATGGGAGAAGGGAATCTCCCTTCATACTTTTGACAGGTAGACCTCCAAAAACACATCAAAACATTAAATAATTTTTTTTTTAAATCACGTTTTTAAAATTAGTTAAAATTGCATTAAATTAAATATTTTAAACAAAAATTTTATTTTTTGAAAAAGAAATTGAAGTTTTTTACAGGGCTAAAAATAAACACCTTTTTTAAAAGTATTTTTGAATGATAAATGAGTGAAAACAAACTTTTTTTTTAACTTTTTAAATTCTTATGCTGGTAAAAGCAGGCCTTATGCTTTTACCAGGTGTAAGATTTTAAAGTGTTTTCAGCGGACGGAGGTTCTGCAGAAAGCGGAACTCTCCCCCCGCAGAGGTCCTTCTCCAGGGCAGGCGTGCGATCTGTCAAGAGGATTCCTGACAGATCGGAAGTGCCGGTTTTTAGTGCATGCGCTTCACATGCCTGAAACTGGCATTTGCGAGGTCCCTACGGGTGTGTACACAGCTCATACACACCCGTAGGCATCGGAAAATACGGGCCAATATCTTTGTGCTCCAGTATCGTTGTGAAAGCAGATATATTAAAAATAAACCATTTCAGTTAGCTGATAATTTTCAAATAAAATTCTGCCCATGTAGTTTTGTTTTTAGAGACTGAAGTCTTGCTTTTATAACCTCATTTTAACTGATGCCTGCTCTTATTTTTAGGAGAAACATTCTCAAAGCCTACTGTTTTTTGCATGAATAAATTTGTTAGCTTGTTCTTCTGGATAGCGGTATCTCACACATCATAAACAGCGATACAAATTATTGTGGCAGCCAGCATTTAGATTGTCACGTTATTAACAATTTGCCAAATTAAATGCATATGAAATATATTCATACTGTTTCCTAAACATTACTTACTCCTATTAACATTTTGCTCGAGGGCATCCTATTCTATTAAGAGGGAGTCTGGTTATAATGAAAGGTGGTGTCAATCTCACTTTTCCAATTTCAAACCCATATGAGCATATATAACATTTCAAACGCTGCTATGAAGTGAAGTGAAGACTGTAATCTTAAAAAATGAACACATGCTGGTAAGGCGCTTTAATGTTGCAGCTTCTCTTGCCATTCATAAATCAGTCAAGATGCATTCTCACTGGTTTTGATATCCCAAGCATGTACTGAAGCCAAGGCACGAAGGCACGAATCTGAGAGAGTGGTACGCAAACCAATGGGAGCAAGGGGAGGAAATGAAATTGAATCAAAACACATAAACCAAGAGGATGAGATGGAAATTGGCAGAGACAGAAATGAGTCAAGCAAGAGACAGCGAGACAGAGCGACGCTAAGGGTGAAGAATATCATTTAGAGAATGTGGGAGCTGGCTATCTTGTGCACACTCAAGAATCAAGTGTTAAACATAGATATAGTCAACATTTCATATATAGTTATGCAAGTGCGAATGAATTGCTCACATATGTCTGAGGCTTTGCACATCCTAGTTGCGTGCAAGTAATTACATTTCTTCCAGCCCCTTTTTAATATCATCTGGTTACAAAAGTAATAGATACTTGATCTATGTATCTTATGTAACTCAACACCTTCCTCCAGATTTTTGTCTTCACTACCTCAGCGATAATTTGGCTGGGTGGATTGCCCCAATTTTGTAGAACTTGTCTGATTTCCATTCCATGGTTTATCAAATTGTACAAGTGCCCATTCTTTCTTTAGGGCCTCGCACGCAGCCAGAACACCTTGGAAAATCATGTGCATCAAGGGAGGAAAGAAATGCAGGCTTTCGCTTCTAACTTTCTTTCATTGCAACCTTTATGTCCTCTCAAACTGTGACACACATCGTATGATGCATATATCCAAGCACACAGTGATGACAGCCTTTGTAACTGGCTTCCCCTGCACAAACATTTAATGCACCTTAGTCTGTTTCCCTATTCTTCTCGCACCTTTTCCTTCTTTTAGCACTTTACCTTGTTACAACCTCTTTTGACTTTCCTTATTGTCTACCATGCCCCCCACCCTCTCCCCAACCTTAGCCATGTTTCTCCCTGCATAATCTTCATTATTCCTTCCTCTTCAATCATTTCCTTGTATCCCTCACAACCCACACCCCTTCCCCTTATACTCTTTCAACACCAATTGATTGGTTGAAAGTCTCTTCTGTCTGATGGCCTAATGAAAAGACTTTTCCCAATCTTAACCTAGTTCTCAATGTGTTTGAGTTACCAACACAAAACTAACCATAATTAGGCACAATTTCAACATTTCTCTCGGAGAAGGCATTAGGAAGACTGGCGCTTGAAGTAGAGTTATCACACTGGTACAATGCTGATGTTGGAGTACATTATTTGAACACTGCAGAGGAACTTTTGGCCTGCAAAATGGACCACTATGTGCTCTTCTTCACATTTGTTGGTGGCCTCACCCATCTTGCTTACTGTTCTAAAAGTGATTCTCACTTCAATCTAAATCGTCCATCTTCTTACAGCCACTTGGTCTGCATCTAAGCAGCCTTTTGCTGGTAGCCTGAAAGGAACACAAAGCACAAAATTCTCTATATGGAAAATTAACTCCAATGGTCTCAAGAATTAAGTTATTGTCACCCTATTTGACAGCTTGCAGCGAAAATTTCCCTTGTTAGTAGGTTCTGAACAGCCAAAAGATATTCATGTTCTGACGAAAGGTCATCGACCTGAAACGTTAACTCTGTTTCTCGCTCCACAGATGTTGCCTGACCTGCTGAGTATTTCCAGCATTTTCTGTTTTCATTTATGAAAGATATTCATGCCAGTTTATGGATCAGACTAATTCACTTGATGCCAAGAGTTCAGCCTGTATAAGAGATCTGACCAGACGCATGGTTCTTGATCGGACATGACGGGTGCGATCTTGCCAGCCCTGGGGAGGCGGGTATGGAGGCGGGACTGCCAGGAAAATGGCAGAATCTGGGGGCGGGTGCCCAACCCGCCCCCAACCCGCCTCCGTACCATCTTGCCAGGAGGCGGGTAGCCGACCTGCGCCGGGTCCCGTCTCCTTGGAGGCGGGAAGGGGATTAGTGCCACTTATCTGCCTGTTAACAGGTAGTTAACAGGCAGGTAAGAAGATTATCCCCATTTTGCCCACACAAGTGCGGGCTTCCCGAAGGCTGCGAACCCCGCCAGGGTCACCGAGGTGAGCAGTGGGTCTGCGGGGGTCGGAGGGGTGCAAAAGTGCGCTGTGAAGGTAAGTGATGGGTGCAACTGTGGAGAGGTGAGTATGTGAGGTAAGTGGAAAGTGTTAGTAAAAGTTTACTTACCTTTGTTTCTTCCTGCAGGCTTCAGTCGGTGGGGATGCGGAGAGTCTCGCACCTCCGCGGCAGAGATGACAGATGGCCGTTGCATTCTCCAATGCAGCAACCATCTAATTTCTGCTAAATAAAGAGGTTTGATAAGTCTTGAATTCAAGAACTCATCAAACTACAGAGAATGTCAGTGTTTGACAGTTTCACAGAGCTGTCAAATGATGACAATTCATGTCAAAAAAGTTCCCCATTGGCAAAATCCAGCCCAACAAGTTAGGAACGTCAAAAGTTGCCCACACGTAAATGGGACCTATGTTTTTATGCTCAGAACACAAGAGTAGCTGCAGTTGCGCATCAATGTTCTGTATCAATCCAAGCTACACAAACGGCCCTGAGAAACTCTCTTGCAGACTTGTGTTATCACACAGGATTTTGCATTTCAACTTTTGTAAAAAAAAAAGAGACCACATTAATCACAGTTGGTGAAACAGGGATAACGGAGCGTGAATTAGACCATAAGAAAGCTCTACACAATGTCAGCTGTGGCTCAGTGGTAGCACCCTTGCCTTTGAGTCAGAAGGTTGTATGTTCAGGGACTTGAGCACAAAATCTAGGCTGACACCCCAGTGCAGTACTGGGGGTTGTGCTGTAATTGTTCAATTAAGGCATCCGTATAAATCCTTGAAGAACATGTAACTAATTTGATTCTTATAATTAGATGACAGCCTTAACCTAAATCAGTATCATGAGCTAATTCCTCTGCGCCTTGAGAAGTTGCCAAAGGTGAAAGGGCAGCGGCCTCAAAAGAGACTGGCAACTAAACCCAGGTACTGGCATGAATCTGCAAGCATTGACAGAGCAGCCCAGCACCCCACTGCTGAAGTGGAGACAGGAGGTGGTTGCCAGGAGGCTTGCTCTCTGTACCACTCCACAGCACTGGATGGATCAGCACTGCAATGTGCTGGCAAGGTGGTGGAGCCAAGCTTCAGGGCATGGCTTACGCTGCATGATAGCAGCATAAGATGGCGCAGCACAGCAGTCTCTTTGCTGAATAAACCCATGAGAAGCTAAGTCCCATGCGGTAAACAAAGAAAAACAGTTAAGAAATGGCTAATGTCTACTTGGTTTTATATTTGTGTCCTCTCCAAGACCCCCCCCAGGATGTTTACTGCTGCCCAGAAACCCTGGTCACCCATTTAAAGTGGTCTTTCTTTATGTCAAGTGTCCTGTGTGCCAGACCTGCGGGAAATGTACTTGCTGGCTGCCAGCTCCGTGTCAGTCAGCCACATAAACTCACTGAGCAATTGGGCAGCCAATGATCAAGCTATTCTTGAAGCATTAGTCCCATGGTGACATCCAGGTTGCAAAGGCAAGAAATATCAAGGATGTGGTGCCCTTGAGGATTAGTTTATCCAGGTCCAAAAGAACAATTGTAACTTTTCAAAGATAGGTCAATAACATTTTTCTATAACCTCTTTTGTTGTCCATATGTTAAACCGTGTCTGAAAACAAATTGAAAAAAGAGATTCGTGAAGAAAATAGGAAAGAGAAATGGTTGTGTGATATCAGAGTAGAGTGGAGCTGTTCTATTTTAGTAACTGAAGGCTAAGTGGTCCAAATGTGGCACATAAGGTCAGTCACAGGATGCTCAGGTACCACCTTAGTGCTACACAGTAGAGCCCCACCGCTGGGTTTGATTTAAACATTTAAGAGTTGTTAACCTGTAAAGAACTCGTTCTGGTGGCCAATAATTTGTTGGTCCTTTGGAGATTTCCTGGAACCCAAACATGTTTCATTCAAAATTCCTGCTCAACAGTCTGAAGGGCAGCACTCCTAGTGTACAATACTACACCCATATATGCCAGCGTGAGTCAGTACCTTCAGAAGAGGAGGGATAAGACTTTGGGGCAGAGGAAACAGCAATGTTTTGCTGGAACAAACTTTAATTTGAGATATTTCATCAAAAACAGAATTAATTAAAAAAGGAGATTTATCAAAACCAGGTTCATTATAATTGGAATTATTGTTAAAATTGTTGCATTTTCACAGCTTAGAAATTACCACCGTAAGTATTCTGATTTGAAATTATCATGACTCTGAATTATTATTTTATTTTATATTATTTTATTTTAACGTAGTAACACATCCCAAGGCGCTTCACAGGAGTGTTATAAGACAAAAATTTGACACCGAGCCACATAAGGTGAAATTAGGGCAGATGACCAGAGGCTTGGTCAAAGAGGTAGGTTTTAAGGTGTGTCTTAAAGGAGGAAAGAGAGGTAGAGAGGCGGAGAAGTTTAGGGAAGGAATTCCAGAGCTTTTGGCCTTGTTGCTGAAGGCACGGCCACCAAAGGTTGAGCGATTATAAACAGGGATGCTCAAGAGGGCAGAATTAGAAGAGTGCAGATATCTCAGGGGGTTATGGGGCTGGAGGAGATTACAGAGATAGGAAGGGGCGAGGCCATGGAGGGATTTGAAAACAAGGATGAGAATTTTGAAATCGAGGCATTGCTTAACCAGGAGCCAATGTAGTTCAGCCAGCACAGGGGTGATGGGTGAACGGGACTTGGTGCGAGTTAGGACACGGGCAGCCGAGTTTTGAATGACCTCAAGTTTACATAGGGTAGAACGTGGGAGGGCAGCCAGGAGCAGATGTCTCTTCTCCATTCCATATATCAATGTTCAGATGCATACCTTTAAATCAACCTACAATATTAGAAAACGGTGACTCATTTTTCTGTCAAAATTTCAGTTCCAAACAATATTCGATCATTTAAACCATTCAGTCTCCAAAGATTTCTTCTACTTACAGTAGCCAGATAATTCTCATAAATATAGTTCTGTCCGCTGGTATAATATTGGCATCTCGCTACATGCAGTGGTCTTAGATCCTAGGAGTAGAAAAAGATGGGGGAAAAATCTTCAATAAATGCCATAATTCAATAAATTTCAGAATCAGTCCAAACTAACTTCTTACTTCAGAGAGTTTTATTTAAAGAGTATTTTTAAAGAATTGTTCCCATTCACTATCACTGTTCTTGTCACCCACCTCTACTTGATACTCCCCCCATCTCCCAGAGTATTTATTTCAAAATCCCTTCATGACCTTGTACCACTCTACTCTAAAACCTGCTGCTTCTATCTCAACTAACATCCTCTACTTCTGACCTCCATTTAAATTACTGTCCAGGTCACTGGAGAGCACCCTGCTCTTTTTGAAAAGTCCCATGGGATCTTTCATATCCATCTGAAACACTGAAAGGGACAGACAAAGCCTAGATTTAATGTCTCATTCAAAGATCGGTAGTAATACTGCATGTTTTCGGATAAGGCTGTTTTATTGATGGTGGGTGCTGGGAGAGGGTAACTAATCTATCCTGCTTCTTGAGGACCAATGTGTCTGTTAATTCTTCCTAAATTGAAAGAAAAATATGACTCACAATGTTCATAGCTGTGAAGACGCCATCCACAACCACACAGAAGAATGCTCCTATAACTCCAAAACTGAGGAAAGTGATGGCTGCGACCAACTGTGGTGGGGAGGAAGAAACAAACGCAGATTAATAAGTGGACACTTTAGTCATTTTCATTTTAAACTCAAGAGGCACTGCAGGTTTCTTTATACAAATAAATGTTTAAACATAAAACAATGAAGACTGCTCTGATTCAGGCTTTTTCAACAGCAACAACTTGCATTGATATAGTGCATTTAATGTAGAAAACTTTCCAAAGTGGTTCACAGAGTTGTAATCAAAAAATATCCGGTTGCAGGAGGTTACAGAGATAGGGAGGGGTGAGGCTACGAAGGGATTTATACATGAGAATGAGAATTTTTTAATTTGAGGCTTTGGACAGCCAGGAGTCAATGTAGGACAGTGAGGATAAGGGTGATTGGTGAGTGGGAATTGGTGTGGGATAGGATACAGGCAGTGGAGTATTGGATGAGCTGAAGTGTATGGAGGATGGCAGGCTGGCCAGGAGAACATTGGAATGGTCAAGTCCGGAGGTGACAAAGGTATCAATGAGAATTTCAGCAACAGATGGGCTGAGGTTAAGGCAGAAACTGGTGATGTTATCGAGGTGAAGGAGGATGTAGGCAGTCTTTGTGACAGAAAGCATATGGAGTTGGAAGCTCAGCATTGCTCTGCCATTTGGTACTTGACTCTGAGTGGCCTAACCAGCAGTTGCTTCTGCTCCTGGCCCCAAAGAAATCGAGCCCGAGGCACCAAGATCAGTCAGGGGCACACCCTCTTCCCTTTCATCCATTAATACACAAACGGATAGTAAAATACAGGAAGAGATGGGGATGGAAAGTACAGGAGGAAATTGAGAAAGTTACTACAGGGGGCAGAGAGGTTACGAGGAAAGATTGGCAGGCAACATTAAATTGAACCCTAAAACATTTTCTAAGCATATAGGGGGAAAAATTCGATGAGGCCAGAAAACGGGTGGAGGATCGCGATGTGCGATCGGCCCGCGCCCGTTGAAAGGAGTGCAAGCAGCACGTAATCTTTGTGCTGCCTGTTAATTATAATGATAGCAGCACACAGTCCAGCGCTGAGTACGCTGCTGACTGGGTGTACGCTCAGCAGGGGGCCAAAGTTCGCAAAGTTTGCACGAGGCTAGCTTTATTTAAAGCTAGCCTGCACCTCTTAAAGGCAGTCTGCAACTCTTAAAGGTGAGTTGCCTTCTGGTTATCAAAATTTTTTAAACTTGCTCAGCACAAACCAAAATGGCTCAATAGGCCAGGGAAAGGGCACCTAGGTTCTCAGACGCAGCACTCAAAGCTTTTGTGCCGGGGGTGAACACGCAAAGAGATGTCCTCTCCCCACAGGGGGCCAGGAGGCCCTCCAGAATCACTGTAAGAAGGATGTGGGACCAGATCGCCGAGGCGGTCACTGCCAGCAGTGTCACCCCCAGGACGTGGCTCCCGTGCCAAGAGAAGTTTAATGACCTCACACAAGTGGTCAAACTCAGTGAATGCATCTTCAAAAGCCGTCTCCTACCAACTGCACCACTACCCTCACATACTGCTCAATGCACCACACCCCCCATCACTCACCTACCGACAATCTCTACCAAACATGAGGCATACCTCACATTCCTAGCTTCATCTCACCCTCACACACTTATCACTGCTGCAAGCCTTACACCCACATCTGACACCAGGCACACACTGTCAGCTATTCAAACTTGACAAACACATCACCCAAACACATTGCACCACACTCAATGACACACTTCCTTTTCTCTTGTAGGCCAAGGTGGCTCATAACAGGAGGGAGCAGCAGCGAACTGGTGGGGGTCGGGCAAGGCTACATGCCCTCACCCCCATGGAGGAGACGGTGCTGCAGATAATTGGAGGGGCCATCACTGAGGCCTTGGTGAGCGACAATGTTGAAAACATGTATGCTCATACTTAATCCTCCTTCTCACATCCAAGCTCCCCCTCATCCCACAATCTCTTCTCACTTACAAACTGCTGATGGTGTAAGCATGCACATCTTGCTTTCCCCGCCTCCCCTCACCACAACCCTACCCTTGTGCCTTTCTCCTTTCAGGCACCCAAAACCTCCAAGATGTCCAGCCAGTGGTGGAAGAGGAGATTGTAGAAGAAGAGACACGCTCACTCAATCTGACACTCATAGGGACCAGCTCAGATACTGACACCGCGCGGGTAGTATAGAGGCGGGATCTGCACGTGATAACTCACCGGGCACGAGTGGGCTGCAGCCAGGGCAGGGGGAAAGGGTAGCGCAGGTGCCAACTCCCTGGAGGGCGAGGTCGCACACGAGTTCTGCTGCACAGGACACAGATGAGGACTTCGATGGGGCGGCCTACAGAAGATCGCTGATGGGCATGCACAATGAACTGCCTGATGTCATTGTTGAGGAGCATGGAGGAGTCCAACACCAACTTTGCACAGGCCTTTGCGCAGAGCTTGAAGCCCATGATTTCCAGCATGGAAGTGATGGACAACTCCATTAGCGCACTTGTGGACCCAACCTGGATGCAGCTTGTGATGGCCGATGTCTCAGCTTCCATTGCAGCACAAGCAGAAGCCACCCAACGTCTGAGTGCTGCAGTGTAAGCTCAGACATGTGCATGCAAGCTCAGAGTGCTCTCATGCAGGCTCAACTTGCTGCCACGCAGGCTCAGACTGCTGCCCTTGTGGCTGCATTTACCAGTGTGGACAGGGGCTTGCAGGATGTCACAGCAGTCCAGCAGTCTGTCCTTCAACAGATTACTAGGATTGCTGAGGCGCCACCCGGGGGGAATGGCAGTGGCTCCGTGGAGCACAAACTTGCTGTCTTCTCTCAGGATAACAGCATTATTCCTCCCACCACTGCCACTCCGCCTGTGCCCTTGCTGTTGCCTGTCAGCCAGCCAGCCCAGACTGCTGCCACCCATGCCGTGGTGGTGCAGTCTGCTGCTGGGCCTTCTAGGCCTAGAGATGCTCGAGGTCATCCTGCAAGGCCCTATGCAGTCTTGCCCACTGGAAGCCAGCAGCCATGCTGCAGCCACTGGGGTAGCACTGCGTAGGAGCACTAGAATAGGCAAATGAACACGAAAGGCAGACACTAAGGGAATACACAAGGGTGATTAGTTGACTTTGTTATGTAATATTCGCAAAAGTCATTTACAAATTATATCTGGAATGTTTGTTTTGTGGTGACTTTCATTTCAACTTTGTGCCCAAGAGGACGCTGTGATGTTTCCGTGACAGAAAGGATGGTAAGGTGGGGAAGTCTTGAGTAATAGGGATCTGGGGTTTCATTCATTGGAACCAGAGTCTGATGATGCGCTCACGGACAGCCCGTCCAGAAAAAGGAATTTGTTGCCTGCCTTCTCCCTTCTTCCTCCTCCTCGAGGTGGTCACGGAACCCGTGGTGGCAAGGGCTGCGCCCTCATGATGGCCAAGTTGTGGAGGATGCAGCAGACCACCACGAAATGGAACACTTGCTCCGGCATGTACTGAAGGGCTCCACCCACATGGTCAAGGCAGCGGAACTGTTGCTTGAGCAGCCCGATGGTCTGCTCGATGGCGAGCCTCGTGGCAGCATGGCTCTCATTATATGACTGCTGGCCACGAGTGGTGGGGTTGCGGAGGGGAGTCATCAGCCAGGTGCAGAGCAGATAGCCCTTGTCTCTGTGCAGTTATCCTCGGGTTCGACGTGGCGGCTGAAAGATGGCTGGCACACCGGAATGGTGCAGGATGAAGGCATCATGACTGCTGCCAGGATACCGGGCATTCATCATCATGATGTGCTGGGCCTGGTCACACACCAACTGCACATTAAGTGAGTGGTAGCCTTTGCAGTTGCACTGATATCCAGTACCCGCAAAGCTATGTGTGTGCAGTTGATGGCGCCCTGCACCATGGGGAAGCCTGATATCCTGGCAAAAGCCACATGCGTGCTCCTCCTGCTTCTCTCTGTTCAGAGAGAGGACAATAAAGTCCCTTCTCCTGGAGTACAGAGCCTCTATGACCTCCTCGATGCAGCGATGGATGGCGAACTGGGAGATGTTAGCTATGTCTTCTGCTGCAGACTGGAAGGATCGGGTGGTGAAAAAATTGAGGGCCGTGGTGACCTTGAGGGCCACTGGCAGTGCCATCATCGCCCTGCCCTGAGACTGCATGTCTGGTTGCAGGAGGTGGCAGAGTTCTGTGACCACCTCCTTGGTGAAGCGGAGCCTCCTAATACACTGCTCCTGGCTTAAGTGCAGGTAGGAGAAGTGCTCCCTGAAGACCCTAGGTGGGTAAGGCCTCCTGCTGAGAGCCCTCATGTCCCTCCTCCTCCTCCCTTGGCGAGCAGCTTGTCTTTGCTGCCTCTGCTCCATCTCCCTGTCATACTCGAGCGCGAGGGGGGACTGCAAGTAGTGCCCCCTTGACTGGGAGCAAGTTGTCTGAGCAGAACCCCTGAAATCAGAAGCAAGGCCTTCTCCACTTGCAGCACCACTCCCTGTCACCTCACCAACTTTAAACAACTGTAGAAAGCTCCAAACTGTTGCACAAACTTACACAGAGCCAGTTGAAATCAAAAAGCAAGTCACCTGCAATTTGTTGCTGATCCCTTTAAATAGCGCTGGTGGGGGTCCCTCGTGCAGCTGAACACACGTTCAGCTGTTCGTGTTTTGGAGAGGGCATTGAATGGAGCGGTGACGTTGAAAAAGGCAGGTCGTGCGTCAAATCAGCGTTGCACACTGATTGACATCACGATCTGCCTCATTACCATTTTTCTAGCGACGCAGGCAACGGCCACACTGCCGACATGCCCAAAATGGCAGCCGCCGCGGAACGGGCCGGAAGTGGGCAGAAGTGAGGCGGCCGCCATTTTCTTGCCAAAACCGGCCTTAACAGCCAGCGCTAAGGTGCCGAATTTCACGGCCAAAGAATATAACAACTTAACAATAACTAGCTCCTTTACTGCAGTCGGCTAGGACAAACGTGTCCTGGTCTAATGGAAAGAAGACATCTAAAGATTCAACAGACTTCAAGTGATCGTTGGTTTGGCTACCGGGCACTTGAAGACTCCAGGACAGGTTAAGCTGTATTTCTTATTTAATCTGTGTGTTAATGGTTAAATAAAAGATCTCTGTGAGGGATAGTGTATCTGTATTTCTGTTAAGGCAGATTCAGGTCCATGAACCCCACTCTAACACCCAACGTGGGGGGTGTGAAAGTCATAAATAATTCCTACAGATTCCACTGGCCTCTCTGTAGTATAGAGGATAAGGAGGAACCACACAGGTCGGACGCACCTGCAGGAAGAACGAAAGACTTGCATTTATACAACGCCTTTCCCGACCTCAGGTCATCCCAAAGCGCTTTACAGCCAAAGTGGTACTTTTGGAGCGTAGTCACTGCTGTAAAGTAGGAAACGCGGCAGCCAATTTGCGCACAGCAAGCTCCCACAAAGAGCAATTTGATAATGACCAGATAATCTGTTTTAGTGATGTTTGTTGAGGGATAAATATTGGCCCAGGACACCGGGGAGAACTTGCCTGCTCTTCTTCAAAATAGTGCCGTGGGATTTTTTTACATCCACCTGAGAGAGCAGACGGGGCCTCGGTTTAACATCTCATCCGAAGGACGGAGGGTGGAGCCTTTCCCAGGACGTGTGTGTACAGGCTCAGACACGGTTTTCTGCAAATGTCGAAGCAGCTGTATCTCAGGAGATTGAGGCTCACCAGAGAAGCAGTAACAAAACTGTATCGGCTCTGACAGAAAGGCCTACAAACCATCACTAGGACTGGCATTGCTAAGTCTGTGGTGGTAAAAGTTACTGCTGCCTGAAATGTTTACATTACTGGATCCTTTGAAAGTGTCACAGGGAGAGAGGTCAATATGGAGTGCACTGTTGCATCCAGCAAGTTATGAGGAATTATTTAAGAGAGCAAACAAATTTATCACATGCTCTAAGAAACAGTACTTGCAGCAGGAGAGGGCCCAGCACTTTTACAGAGTGGCAGGAACCCCACAGGTTCAAGGCCTAATCCAATTTACTCATGTGGCCATGTGGGCCTCTTACTCTAATGTAACAGCATTCATCGTTGTCCTGATGCCATTCAAAAAGGTGGGACTGGCCAGATGGGGTCCATCGTCAGATATACCGCCAGTTCCATCTTTGCTGGTGCCAGGTGAAAACGTGACAAAGGTGTACTCAAATATCGACGTGGGGCTTCATGTGAATGATTGCAATTAGGGAAACAGCTCCAGAGAAATTTCCAGAATTTTTTATAATGTAACTCTTCAGCTGAAACAGCCAGCTCCCCTCCTCATACCCTCTTACCACCCCCCCCACCCCCCCCCCACCCCCGGAACCAACCCCGGGGTCTCGGGGTCCAATATGACACCAAGGTTGTGAACAGTCTGGTTTAGCCTCACACAGTTGACAGGGAGAGGGGTGGAGTCGGTGGCCAGGGAACAGGGTTTGTGGTGGGGACCAAAGACAATGGCTTCGGTCTTCCCAATAACTAGGAGGAGGAAATTTCTGCTCATCCAGTACCAGATGTCGGACAAGCAGTCTGACAAATTAGAGACACTGGAGGCATCGAAAGAGGTGGTTGTGAGGTAGAGCTGTATGTCATCAGCATACATATGGAATCTGAAGTGTTTTCAATTATGCAAGTACAGGAATGTACGTATGTGCAGACATTTGCAAACATCTACATTTCTATCAGCATGTGGGCTCATAAATCACAAATAGCTATGCTATAGACACTGGCAAACATTATTTCAACATGAGACTTCAAAGAAATCAAATTCAAATGAACCTAGCACCATCCCACCTGCTGCCATTTTAACTGCCGGATTTTTGGGGCACCTGCCTCAGGCAGGTAGGGGCCTCATTGATATATAAAAGTCAGGGTCATATGTCGCAATTAGGAGCTCAATGCGATATTAACTCCCGATCACGGCAACCGGGGGTGGGGCTACAAGAGGCACAGGAATATGAGTCATTTTAATGTCATCATGGTTTCCTTGTGGGCCAAGATGTGCAGGAGTGCTCCCCTGCCCCAGGTCTCCATCCCCCTCCCCCTGCCGTGATTCCCTCCAGACCCCCACTTCACCACCTACCTTATGCTGGGAACTATTCCCCTAGGACCCCAACGGCGGAAATCCCACCACAGTCCAACTAGGGTTGTATTCCCAGGAAGTTAGAATGTTAAGGGGTGACTTGATCGAAGTTTTCAAGATATTAAGGGGAACAGAGAGATAAGACTTTCCAATAGAGGGCAAGAGAGAGAAAGGCAAAGAGAGACAAAAAGAGAGAAAGAGAGAGTATAAACTTCCTTTGAGTCCCAAAACAAGTTTGAATGAAGCCCAAAATTATAGCTTCAGAGAATAAGTCAAGAAGTCACCAATATTTAAAAAATAAATAGAAGAGGGAAAAAGAAATACCATATCTGAATTTCAGGGAGAGAGACACTATGGGGTAGAATTTCCACGGGGTTCTCCTGATCTCCCGCCGTTACTTTGACAGAAGGATAGGCAGAAACCCGTACGCCATTTCACCACAGTTTCCACCAATCTTCTGCCGAAGTTACGGCAGGAGATCAGGAGAACCCCCGTGGAAATTCCAGGCTATGTGTTTTGGAAGAGAGTGTCCAAATAGAATTATTAACACTAAAGACCCAAATATAAGTGTATGGTAGAAAATTCACAAACAAGTTCAGAGCTAGCGAGTGTGTCTATACATGAATAGAATAAAGAATGGCCCAGAAATTCGGCCGAATACGGGAGAGTACGCACTGTGTACTCACCCGTATTCGGTCCTGAAGTGCCGGTTTCCTGCATGCACTGCGCATGCGCGGGAAACCGGCACTTCCGATATTGCGAAGGGGGCGGTTCCTAAGTGAACCGCGTGCGCACTACAGGCTGTGCGCACGTAGCACACTTAGGTTTTTTTTCAGGTTTGAACGCGAGGGTAAGTATGGAAGATTTTACACATGAAAAAAGGAGGCGTAAGACCCCCTTTTAACAAGGTAAGTAGTTAATTAAGTATTATTTAAAAAAATTTCAACAGGTTTATCTTTTTTAGAGACTTTAAAGAAAGGTAAGTTTATTTTTATAACTTTTAAAAAGAATTTAAATTTTTTCAAAAATTTAAATTTTTGTTTAAAGTGGTTAATTTATTTAACTATAGTTATTTTATTAATGTGATGGTTTTAAAAAAAATTTAATTGAGGTTTAGCTGTTCTTTTGGGGGCAAGTTGTATTCATAGTTTTGACAGTTCTCCTGTCAAAACTATGAATGAAAGATGGTGTGCTGCCATTGGCTCTAACTGGCCCACGTGATCCCAGAGGTCGCATCAAACTAACTGCGCCTCTGGGACACGCACACACTGCGCGCCGGCACCAGGGAGAGGCCCAGGAGCAGAAGTTCGTGTGGGCCCGAACCATAAAGGCAGGCGCGGTAGGTAAGATCGCGCCGGATCCTTACCCCCGCGGCAACCATCGAAGTCTAATTTCTGGGCCAATGACCTGCAGCCTAGACTCCCTCAAAACAGCCCCCCTTAAGCTGTCTTTTTTTATTTTATTGTAATTAGAATGAATGTGCATAATAAGAAAATAAAACTGAGCATATTTCTTGAATCGTATCAAAGTACCCTTTCTTATAATGCTCAACATTAATCTCCAGCTCTGTATTTATAGCTATTAATTGTACATTTCAACCTCAAGGTTTGGGGTGTAAAGGAAATGCATGAAAGATTCCATCCAGTTCCATTTACATCTATACCACAGGTAGAGTTGTGAGGTTATTAAGTTTATAGGTTAAACTGAATTTCACTGTTCCTCAAGACATTTTGCTTTTTGTTGAGTGCTTATTTTGGTGCATTCTGCATTGTTTCCTGCTGTTAGATGTATGTCAGATTTTTTTTCCCCCCTTTTTGAGCTGACATTTTTTTGTGTGTCTTCATATTCAGTTTCTCCGTAAATTAAATACTTCAATGAAAATCATGATTCGATTCTCCAAAAGATTTTATGTAATGTTGCCCTCAACTCCTTACCACAATTCAGAGTGGAGCTACTGATGAAGATTAAAATGCAAGTGCTAGATCAGTAATTTGTTGGCAGTACAGGTTGAGCGTCCCAAATCCGGAGTTCCGGAATCTGTAAAATGTTCCGGAATCCGGACACCCTGAGGGAGGCTTACCAAAAACTGGAAATAGCGCAACCTGGGCCCAGGCATTTCCGGACTCGGCACGTGTTTCTGATGTCCCAAGTCCGGAAATATCGTAACCTGGGCTCGGGCGTTTCCGGACTTCGGACATCAGAAACACGTTCCGAAGTCCGGAAAAACTCGAAAACCGGCTCGGCCTCGGTCCCGAAGTTGCCGGATTCAGGACGCTCAACCTGTACCAAAATAAACGGCAGTCAATCGTAACGCAAGCACACGAGAATTTTGTGGAGATCTAACCCCTCAGAATTTACAGACATTACGTTAGTTTTCTTAATTCGTTGGAATATTACTGTTTGTGGAGGATAAGAAAATGATTTTTGAACAACTGTGATAAATTAAAAGAAAATTTGGAGCCCGACCAACGCTAATGAACTCTTATGGCACTATTCATATTCTGCCAGAGCAAGTGTGGAATTAGTTTGGCAGTAGCCTCCAAATTAATTTCTCAACTTACAGCAACGTTTCCCAGAAGGAAACCTCATTAAATCAGCTTCTCAGCACCTCTTCAGCAGGGCATCAAGCCAAAGTATTTTTTTAACAGCTAACGTTACAAAAGTTTGCATGCAGAAGGAACAGGCGCATGTTAATCACACATCGTGATCCCTGCGCCCATTTTCGGTCCTTGCCCAATTTCTAGGCCTTCAAGTCCACAGGCTGCACCCACATATCTATCTATCCATGCAGTTGCTAGCAATACATACAAAAGGCTTTCATACCATGACTGTACGTGGTACTTGATGCCCAAGCATCATTATGGATGAACGTGCCAACTACATTTGCGACATCAGTGTCTTAGTTATCCTTGCTAACTTCACAATTACATAGAATTGCGTAGAATTTACAACACAGTAACAGGCCATTCGGCCCAACTGGTCTGTGTCGATGTTTATGCTCCACACGAGTCTCCTCTCCTCCTACCTTACTTCATCTAGCCCTATCAGCATGCAGCTTCTCTAAGGACACTGACTGGTGATGGCTGTTGTTTGTTAAAATAATTTTACAGGTCTGTCCATGTGATTTCTGACAGTGTTATGTAATAAAACGTCCTCTTCTTCAGGTGACAGAGGCGATGCTCTGAGACTCCGATATAACCCACTGTAAATTTTTAATTCCATGCACTGGAGAGGGTAACACTTTGGACCAATGAAGTTTACATACAAGTAACTCATTTATTTCAAATAGTCAAACACCTGCATAAAATAATACACACAGAAGGTTCTACCTGAGAAATGTAATAGACTGACTATACTAAAAAAAAGACACATTTGGCAATTCAAAAAAAATGTTTAGATCACTTAAAGTTTTTTAGCTGCATCCATTCACATGGTAATGTTGGCTGTCACCCAAATGAAAGCCCTCCTCTATCGGACTCCCCCAAGCCTGCTCTTCTCTCTGTTCCTCTCTAACCACCTCCAATTCGCTTTACCCCCTTCACTCCCATTTTCTCTTTTAAGCACACATCCCTCAGCCCCCACCCCATCCGATCCTATTCTTTTAAAATATATTTATTCATTCACGGGAAGTGGGCGTCGATAGCAAGGCCAACATTTATTGCCCATCCCTAGATGCCCTTGAGAAGGTGGTGGTGAACCGCTGCAGTCTGTGTGGTGAAGGTACTCCCATAGTGCTGTTAGGGAGGGAGTTCCAGGATTTTGACCTAGTGATGATAAAGGAATGGCTGACCTGTTCTTCTGCTGCCAACTAAGGTTTAAATCTCTTCTTGATAAGCCTACAGCCTCCCTTTCCTCCATCTTTGGTATTCTCAATTGCAGCATCGATCACTGACTCCCTCATTATAGCAACCTGAACTGCCTAATCCCCTGCTGCTGGCTACATCTCTCTAACCTTTTCCCTATCCCTGTTCCCCTCCCACTGCCTCCACCTCATCCGTCGGTCCACTCTGTAATGCCCTTCAAACTTTCATTCTCTTACAAACAAGGTCCTCAACATCCATGTTCTCAATCGACATCCTGGTGGGATTTCTCCACTATGAGTCAAAGTTCCGGCAGGGTGTGACTTTGGCTATCTGCCCCAACCCTGACCCATTTTTCTAGGTCAGGGCTCATTCCATATGCACGATGGGCTCCCACGGTCAAGGGAGAGCCCACCAATGCTACTGAGGAAACTCCAGCGATGCTATAGCAGGGACACTGCTGCCGCACCAGAAGAGAGGCGATGAGGGGCTTTAAAGGGGAAGTAGCACGCCAATGATCAGAATGGTTTCCACTGAAGGCCTCAGCCAAGATCACGGTCTTCAGAAGGTAAGTGTTTGGGGCTGACTGGAGGGAGCGAAGGCCGCTGCAAGGCCCTCGTTCAAAGTGGAAACACAAGACGTTTACCGCCATGTTCCGGAACCTACTGCTACCTTTCACATGGCAATCCCCAGAAGCAGCAATAAGTGGGCAGAATGCAGGGTAATCCACGAAGGGCCTGGGCCCTGCCTCCCACCACCATTTGCATGTGGTGAGTTAGGAAGGAGCAGTGGGGCCTGGAGTGAGAGAAATCCCAGTCAGGGCAGTGAGGCAGCAGTGCACCTACCACCTGAATTTTCCCACATTCTCTGTTGCAATTCTGCCTGATTTTGGACAGGATTGTGGAGGAGAAATCTCCCACCCACCACCACCCTGCTCTGACAGAAACGTGTCCTATGGCTGGTGACTCATTCCACCTCATTGTAGCTCCCCACTAGGATACACACTTCACCATGTTCCTTGCTGAAACTGTAGCAGAAATTGTGTGGCTCTCACCACTATGTCCCACCGTGGACTCTCCTCATACTCTTCATACATCTTTTCCTTATTCAAGCACCACCCCCACCTTTTATTTAACTCTTTGCCGATTACCAGCCTCTGAAGTGCCCGGACGACTTCCTGACCAAGATCTTCTCCCTTCTCTCTTTTCTCACACTGTCTACCATGATTGCTCAATGACATCAACCTCCATCTTAATTCCCCTTCCTTCTTCTTTTTTGGCTTCTCTGCCCTCCTGTCCCTCCCTTAACCTCAACTTCTCCACCCATATCTATAAACGCCTCCTCAACCTCACGGTGATGGGCAACACGGTGGCATAGTAGTTAACACTGTTACCTCACAGCGCCAGGGACCCGGGTTCGAATCCGGCCTCGGGTGACTGTCTGTGTGGAGTTTGCACATTCTCCCCGTGTCTGCGTGGGTTTCCTCCAGGTGCTCTGGTTTCCTCCCACAGTCCAAAGATGTGCGGGTTAGGTTGATTTGGCTATGATAAATTGACCCTTAAGTGTTAGGGGGATTAAATACGTGGGGTTACGGGGATAGGGTGGGATATGTGTCGGTGCAGGCTCGATGGGCCGAAATGGCCTCTATCTGCACTGTGGGGATTCTGGGATTCTGTGATCTCATGTGGCCTCACCATCTCCAAGGCCTCATTCCCTGTTATGATCATCTCCAACCACTTACTCATCTCCCTACCTAGATTAACCCTTTACCCTTCACGACTGGAAAATAACCTGCCCCCCAGATCTCTCATCAATTAACTCCCAGGTCCCCATCCTCTGGTCCTCCATTTGTCATGACACTACTGCTACTGTTAACCTGCTAAACAGCTCCCTTCTGCATTCTCCTGTCCTCTGACCTCCTGTGCATCCTCTTTCCTTCCTCCCTCCAGCCCACCACTCCACATTTAGTGACAGGGTCTTCAGCTGCCTCAGCCCTATTCTTTATAATTCCCTTCCCAAGTTGCTCTACCTATTTATTCACCTCTAAAAGTCTTCTCAAAGCACATCTCTTTGACCAAGCATTTGGTCACTTTTTCTAACCTTCCTGCAAAATTCTTCGCCGAATCTTTTTCTCCTCTGTGAATTGTCTTAGGACACTTTTTTCTACTTTAAACAGCCTGTATAACTGCAAGTTGTTGTAGGAGTAGTATAAAGACATTACAGTACAACCCTAAGAAAGTTGACAAAAATATTGCTTGCTGTTGCATCTTGCGCAACGTGGCACTACTTTGTGGTATTCATTAAAACCAACAAATGAATAATGAAGCCAGATGTTCAAGGAAATATTTAAGAGCGCTTTCATCCGCTCCAAGCTTGCTTGTGCTCTTGTCATTTTTGAATCCAGTTTCAGCATCGAGCATTCAATTTTTTATTGCTGCATGAAAGAAATGCAGAGCAAAGCCTCCTCTAAACTGTCTCAGAAATGTAACAGAACAACAGTCTCCGAGGAGCGCCTCTCCTTTAGTTGCTATAACTGAGCTGGCATTCAGTGAATGGGTGGCAGCCTGTTCTACAAACTTCATTCTGAATGGAATAAAGCTATTCCCCCAGGTACATTTAGCTCATTGCGTCCTTAACTGATAATCATGCACCCCAGTTTCCCAGTTGCAATACTGCAGAAAACTCCTCACCACATTCATCTTTTTGAATTCTGCTGTTTGTTAAAAATTTGGATTACACCCTCCCCCCCCCCCCCTCCCATTAATAATAAATTAAGCATTCAGTAAGAGCAGCTTTGCTTTATAATTTCCCATTTATAAAATTAGAACTGAATTAAGAACAAAGTTCTGCTTGGGGAAATTGGATTGATTCCAAGTATTCCACTATCACTACATCATGATGTTGGATTTAAACAGGCATTGTCTTGTGAAAAGTGTCTGGGAAATTTTTTATCTTGTCTGGGGAGGAATGCGAGCCAGATCTGTGCAACATTTTCATCATGGTGACATTATGCACAACTGACCCAATGATGCATTTCAAAGTCACTTACGTTATTGTCCTGTGTGTTTCCGTAAAGCAGCAAAAGATTTGTCAATTGGGTTTTTAATAAAAAATAGCTCCTTTAGAGGTGTTTAAAAAAGTCGCAAGCGCTTAAAGAGTGCGTTCCTTTTATAAATGCGAAGAGCCAAAGTCACTCGTAGTAACTTTCTCTAATTGGTGGGTAAAAAAATTCCAGATATGTAATCATGTTCAAAATATTTTGTTTACTATGTAACAGTAATCTTTCCACGTCCTATGCTAATAAGACCTTGAAGTCTGACTTGACTATACAAACTGATTGCCTGAGCATCTGAGCATGATGGCACTAGTGTTGCTTTTCTAATTTTCTAATCTCATTTTCTAATCTTAATTTTTCTGATTTGGTTTTACTTTGTATATTAGGTGGTATAACAACTCGCTGCAGCTTGACATAACTGTAACAAAGACAGATGTGTCATGACTTTAACCATTTTATCGCGGAAAGATTTGGAGCAATGGCACTAGAATCAGCAATGAGTAGGAGCATTGCCTCTATGGCAAAAGGTTACAGTTCAAATTTCACTTCAAAGATCTGAGTATATGAACTAGGCTGAGAATTCAGTGTAGTAGAGGCATTGCTACATTGTGGAAAGGTGCCAGCCTTCAAAGGAGATGTTGAGCCAAGGCCTTACCTGTTTGTTCAGGCAGATGTTAAAAATCTCAGGAGGCATTCTCCTGGTATCTTGGCAAACATTTGTTTTTTGACCAATATTACCAAGCAGATTAATTGGACACTAATGTAATCTGCTGTTTGTGGAATCCTGCTATGTAAACTATGAAACAATAGCTGTGCACATATACATAGCAACAGTGACTGCACTTCAAAGTAATTAATTGTGAAGTCTTTTGGGACGTCCTTTGATATTGTGAAACGGCACGATATAAATGTAAGTTATTTCTTCACTGTCAGAGATTCACCACAATCTAATACATATGACAACAACCCTAGTTCAATAACTGATACTTCAGTCTACATTTAAGCTTCTACATACAAGGAGCCTGAGTTTTGATTTGCAGCCTGCCAAGCTAATCACCCAATGGCTGATCTCACCCCATGGTTGCTTTCTGACCTTCAAGCACCTCCGCAGCAGAATAATACATTCTGCATTACATAGTGTGACACGGTCCTCATACAACAGCATATCATCTGACCTGCTGTGAGCAATGCCATGACATATCCACGACAATATATATATATTTTTTAAATGGCATAACTGTACACATTTCCTGTCTTTCAGCATCAGGCTTCCTGTGTTCCACCTCGGAATTACACTTTCGCATCACACGTTTGACTGGCTCAGATTTTTATTCATAAAATAGCAACAAAAAAAATTAGAACTGGGGTGAGAGAGAATGTAGGAATCAATAGCAAGCAAAGCAACTAGAAATTTACTAATGGGTAAGTAATAAGCCCATATCACAGCAACTGACCAAGACTGAGCAGGGAAGAAAGCTATGTGTAAAGCAAAGGAGAAGTTGAGCCATTCAAATCATTCCAAAAATGTTGTACATTTGATTTGAGCTGCTCTGTTGGAATTTTCTCAGCTGAAAATTTTATAGGCAAAAGCAACATTTGTAATAAGTAACCCATGAAAACAGTTCTGAATAAAATGCTTATTCTCACTCATAAAGCTGCTTGTACATTGCTATTAATTCCTGAGACATCTTTTCCTGGGAATGCCTGTAATGAGCCTCAATTTGTAGTAAAAACAAAAAATGCTGGAAACACTTAGCGGGTCAGGCAGCATCTGTGGTGAATCAGAGTTAACGTTTCAGGTCGATGACCTCTCACCAGAACTCAGTTCTCATCTTTCATCAGAAATTCCGTTCTGACAAAACGTCATCGAGCTGAAACGTTAACTCTGTTTCTCTCTCCACAGATGTTACCTGACCTGCTGAGTGTTTCCAGCATCATCTGTTTTTATTTTAGATTTCCAGCATCCGCAGTATTTTACTTTGGTTTCAATTTGTAGTACTTGACTGGAGCTTGAATTATTGGATTTGGCTTTGCTGGCTATTCACCCTCCCTCTCTCTGTAGCCTACAATCCTACAACCCTCAGAGATCTCTGCGCTCCTCCAATTCTGACCTCTGGCGTATCCCCGATTTTCAATGTTCCACCGTTGCCAGCCGTGTCTTCAGCTGCCAAGGCCCTGAGCTTTGGAATTCCCTCCCTAAACCTCTCTCCCTATCTTCCTCTCTCTCTCCTCCTTTACGATGCTAATTAAAACCTGCCTCTTTCGCCTGTCCTAATATCTCTTTAGGTCGCTCGGTGTCAAACTTTGTTTGCTCACGCTCCTGCAAAGCGCCTTGGGACGTTTTACGACATTAAAGGCGCTGTATAAATGCAAGTTGTTGTTGTTTTCTCTGTAAATGCCCTGATTGGCTACTGCCTTTGTTACTCACAATAAGCCCTACTCCTCCTCATTTTGGCACCAAAAGACAGTAAAGAATCCTTTCCTTCTGAATCAAATAAACATTCAATGCGGAAAAATTCCAGGTACGTGCTACCAATGGGGGAACCTCTTCTGCGGCCATGCATGTTGATAAATGTGACTGGTGTACTTTGTAAAAACCATCAAAGCTAAAGAAAAAAGGGGCAGTAATTCGGCATGACTCGAAAGGAAATCAGTGCCAGTGCGTAGGTGTAATTCATAAATAGGATCCTTCAGTTCAATTGCTGTCATAATAACTACAAACAAAAAACAATAATGCAAAAGAGTTACCAATGCAAGCTGGGTATAGATTGTGTTTACAACGATAACAACAATCTGTATTTATATAGCACCTTCAGTTTAACATAAAAAATGTCTCACAGCAGTTCACAGATAAAGAATAAGGAGAGTAGCCAGGAAAATGAGATATTAAGGGGGTTATTTTGGGGAAAGAGTGACAACAGGCACTAAGTGAGTGCTGTGCTAATAAGACACACCTGTTCAAAAGTCTGGTTTTAGCCTGCAATTTTGGGGCTAATTGGCGACTGCCATGATTAACGTGCCTGGAGGCGCTAAACCGGAGACCTGCACGTTTAGCACTCAAGCACTGATTAGGAGCATTTTTTGTGGAGCGATATCTGTAGCCTCCACGCACGCACTTCCACTGAAGGTGTGGAGTGCGCTGCCTGACAGATAACAGCACGTATCAGCATGGCTCAGGGACCAAGGGAGAGGGCTCAAAGGTTTTCGGATGCGGCACTGGAGATCCTGATGGAGGAGGTACAGAGGAGGGATGTTGTGTAACCACAGGGGGAAGGAGACCACAGAGGCAAATAATGTGGCAAATGAGGGAGGAGATCGCTGAGGAGGTCACAGCCAGGAGCCTTGCCCCCAGGACATAGGTCCAGTGCCGCAAAAAATGTAATGACTTGACACAAATGGTCAAGGAAAGATCCCATGTCACAAATACACTTCTCAATAACTACACCACCACCAGCATCACAATCTCATCCACCATCTAACTACACACTAACATTCATGCACCCCACACTACTGCATCCTTCACAGGCACTAAACACACCTCAGACACATCTCACAGCTCTTAACCATGTGAGGCATCACACGCACATCTGCCAATACACTCATTCACAATCACCACCCTTTCTCTTCTAGGACAATATGGCACATAACAGGCAGCAGCAGTACCTGACCGGGGGAAGGGAAGCACGCTGCCTGACATCACTCCCATTGAGGAGGCAGTGCTAGCAGTGATCGGGTGGGGAGTGACAGATGCCGTGGCCACAGGCAGAGCAGGGGACATCTTGCCTAGAGGCGTGTGGCCACTCCAGCTTCCTTACATAGCCATAACTATTTACTGATCCCTAATCCCCAAACCTATCCTCACGCACATGCTCCATATGGTCTCATCACACACATCCTCCTATAGTGGCCACATGCACTGCACTCTAACCCTTCTAGCTTCATCATTGCAGGCTCCCAGGAGCAAGATCCATCTCGCTCCCCCCCCACCCCGGAGGAACTGGAGGAGGAAGAAGAGCCACCTCGCAACCACCCCCCCCCCCCCCGCCCCCACTGGAGGAAGTGGAGAAGGTGGAGGCAGAAACCGAGGAAGATGGCACTGCATCAATTGCTCCCACTGTCGCACTAGTTCAGAGACCGGCACCATGCGTAACTCAAAGGCTAGGGTAGAACACGGATCCTCACAGTGGCATGCACCGTGCACTAGTGGGCAGCAGCCATGCAAGGTGGAAGGGACACCACAGGTGCCACCTTGCAGTGGGGGGGGAACAAGAACGCTGTAGTTCGGCTGTAGAGGAGTCAGATGAGGACCTCGCAGGGCCAAGCTTCAGAAGAAGGCTGATGGGTCTGACAAACCAAATGCTTGGTGCAATGGAGAGCTGCCTGAAGCTTACAGTTCATGGCTAGGGGGATGGAAGAGTCCGCCTGCGTGGCTTGGCGCAGAGCCTGGAACTCATCCTCTCCAGTGTGGGGAGGCTGGCCAATTCTATCCAGCAATCTGTGGAGCCCAACATCATGCAGCATCTGATGACTGAGGTCGCAGCTTCCACTGCAGTCATGGCAGCTTCCATGGAATGACAAAGTGCTGCAATGGAAGCTCAGGCAGCTGCCATGGTGGCTCTGGGCTCCTCGGTTGAAAGGGGCTTGCAGAGTGTCTCAGCTGGCCATAGATCTATCCTCCAGTAGATCACTGTGCAGGCTGAAATAACGCCCCGAGGTAGTGGCGTGGGAATCATGGAGCAGGAACCCACTGGCCTCTCTCCGGCTGGCAGCATTCCTGCTTCCTCCCCCGTCACTCCACCATTGCCCTTGCAGTTGCCTGTCAGCCAGGCAGCCCAGACTGCTCAAGCCCCTGCTGAGGTGATACAGTCTGAGGTGAGGCCATCACTGCCCACAGCCTCTCGAGAGCGTCCCAGGAGGATATCTGAACTGCCCGCTTCCGAATCTCAGCAGCCATCCACCTCATGTGCTGCTGCCACTCGGGTTGCACTTCACAGAAGAACCAGAGTAGGCAAGAGCACTTATAGGATAGCCACTAAGGGCAAGCACTAGGTGAATGGTTTAATATTTGTAAGTGCTGTTGGTTATGTCAAGTTATCATTGTTTTTGTTTGCTCTAGGTAAAGAGCGATTATGGTAATTGAGCAATGCTGGAATTGGTGGTCTTTCTTTATTGTGTTGTTCATGGCAAAGGGGTTGAAAGGATTGAGTGCAGATGCTGGACTTCTTTATGGATCCTCTGTCGTGGAAGGTAAGGCATGAGGCAATAATGCTCTGAAGTCTGATGGTGGAGGACATCTCTCAAAAGCAGTCTTCAATTAGATGGCGGCGAGCATCCCTCCCAGGTGTGGGCCATCTACCTGGAACCCTCTGGTGCTCCCCCTGGTCCCCCTCGTCTTCCTCCTCCTCCTCAACTTCCTCCTCTTCAATCTCCTTCTCCTCCTCCTCTTGTGGCTCCCGAGCTTGATCCTCTGGCACAATTGCTGCTGGTAACAGCTGGTCTCTCATGATCGTTAGATTGTGGAGCATGTAGCAAGTCACCACGAATCTGCAACCCTCCTCTCCCTCTCTCTCCTTCTCCCATTCCTCCTTCAGACCAAGGGGACCCCTAACAAGATCCCCATGACCTAGCACTCCCTTTCTGCTGGTGACTCCAATAAGGTCTCCAATAAGGTAGAGTAGCACAGCACTCACTCTCTTTAGGTGAAGTCCTCAGAGAATTTGCGAAATAATTGTTGATAAAGTGTTGGTGAAGTCTTGACAAAGTGTCCCAGAAAGTCTCCCGATGTGTATCAAAACTCCTCTTCAAACGTAGTGCAGTCAGTCGAGCTCCAGCAGCAATTGAACAGTGAAAGCTGAGTATGGCTGTGAGTAGCGCTCGCAATCCTCACCAACGACTTCTTTACTCCTGTTCATCTGGTCGCTGTTAGGAGGTTGGTAATTGCAGTGCTAGCCACCAAAATGGCGTGCAGCCTCTTCAATGAGCATTAGGAGCCATTTTAATTGGTCATCAGAGCCTTAGTGATCCTCGGGGCAGCCGTTCTTGGCGCACGCTTCAACTCCTTCACCACATGGCGTCTTGTGCTAAAGGCGGGCTAACCAGCCATTGTAACTCAAGACCACATCTTGGCCACCTCGTAGACTCTTTAGCACCTAAAGTATCTGGAGGAAATCGCCCCCTAAGACTGGAAACTAGATCAAAGTTATGGGTTTTGAGATGGATTTTAAAGGAGGGAAGAAAGATGGAGAAGCAGAGAGGTTTAGGGAGGCAACTGCACAGAATAGGACTCTGAGGCGGAAAGCTCGCCACCAATAGTGGGGCAAAGGGAGGCGGGATGTGCAAAAGGCCTGAGTCAGAGGAACGGGCAACTTGTGGTGGGGGAGAGAGGGGGGAATGTAAGACTGCAGGAAATTGTAAAGTTAGGTTGGGTTAGGCTATGAAGGGATTCAAGGAAAAGGATTCTAAATTTGAAGTATTGTAGAATAGGAAGCCTATTTAGGTCAGTGAGAACAGGGGTTATAGACAAGCAAGACTTTATGCGGGACAATGTTTAGTCAATGATATCAACTGAGGATGGAAGATTATACCAATTACATATCTGCAGCACATTATTAATGAGCTTGCTCTACCAAGTGGATGTTTGGAATAGATTATTAATGAGGTCACTGTACCAATGTATATCAGCAATGCATTATTAGTGAGCGCACTGTAAGTAGTGGATAAGGGAAATCCGGTGGCATTGTCGACCTAGACTTTCAGAAAGCCTTTGATGAGGTTCCTCACACTGAGTTACTTCACAAGATAGAATCTTGTGGTATCAGCAGGAATTTGAAATGCTGGATTGGCTCCAATCCCACAGCCAAAAAGTTGTAGTTAACGGATGTGGTTCAGCCTGGAGGCATATTACTACTGGTGTTCCCCAAGGATCGGTCCTAGGCCCGCAACTGTTCACTGTCTTTATTAATAACCTGGGCAGTGGTGTTGGGAATATGGTAAGTTTGCAGATGACAACAAAATCTGTGCAAGGGTTAAAACAGTAGAGAAAAGAAAGAAAGACTTGCATTTATATAGCGCCTTTCACGATCACCGGACGTCTCAAAGCGCTTTACAGCTAATGAAGTACTTTTGAAGTGCAGTCACTGTTGTAATGTAGGAAACGCGGCAGCCAATTTGCGCACAGCAAGGTCCCACAAACAGCAATGTGATAATGACCAAATAAGCTGTTTTTGTTATGTTGGAGTGCAATCAAATGCAAAAAGATTTAGATGTTCTCGGGGAGTGGGCCACACAATGGCAAATAGTGTTTAATTTAGATAACTGTCGTGCCATGCATGTTGGTAGGGCCAACACAGAAATACATGTATAATTTGCAGGGAACAATACTGAAAGAGGTTGAGAGAGAAAAATATCTAGATGTTATTGTGCACAGATCACTGAAGGGTCATGACCAATGTAGAGAAAATGTAGCTAAAGCTAACAAGGTATTGGGTTGTATTACTACAACCCTTCAGTATAAATGAAAGGATGTTATTTTGACACTATACAGGTTGCTGCTCATACCACATCTGGAGTGCTGTATCGAGTTTTGGCCCCCCCACATGGTGGGTGATATAGTGGGCTTGGAAAAGGTCCAATGGACAGCCACAAGAATAATTCCAAGCTTAAAGAACCTCAGCTACTCAGATAGGCTCAAGGTCCTTGGTCTATTTACTTTAGAGCAATGTAGATGTAAAGGTGACCTGACAGAGGTCTATAAAATAATTGAAGGGCTGGATAGAGTGCCGATTGATAGATTATTTCAGTTTAGCAGATTCGGGAGGACCAGGGTACACCTGTTTAAACTATGTAAGAGTAGTAATAGACTGGCTGTTAGGCGGTTCTCCTTTTCCCAGAGAGCAGTGGCCCTCTGGATTACATTGCCAGCTGGTGTGGTGGGTGCTAACTCTCTGCCCGCCTTCAAAAGGGAGCTGGACTGGTTCTGGACTGGGGCAGAGATCGCATCATGTAGAAGGTAGGACAGCAAAATTCGGCTCAGTAGTGCCCGTTTTTTTGGCATTACAGATGCCGTTTAGGGTCCAAAATGCAACCAGGCCACGTGCTCACACTACTGGGGCTGGATTTTTCCAACCTTGGTGGGTCCGGGGCGGGCGACGTCCGTGGCGTGTGGGGACCCCGCATCTGTCTCGATCCCGGCCTCCAACAAGGTTCCCGGCCAATAGGAAGCGGGTCTGATGGCGTTATTGGATGACACGTCATCAGCCGGTTTCCTTAAAGGGACCATGTCCACATTCATTTTGACAGTTGTGCTGTCAGTGTTCTACAGCATTGAGGTGCTGCAAACACTGACAAGCACTGCGCAAAGGTGCACGGCTACACCCAGGCTCTCCCATATGGAGGGAGTCACAGCACGCAGGGAGGTTCTTATCCCTTCGAATGGGCGGATGACACCTCCCCAGGTGACCAACGCAGCCTGGTTGCACGTTGCACATTGCACAGGAGGACACAAGCAGGGATGTCTTACATAAGAACATAAGAATTAGGAGCAGGAATAGGCCACTTGGCCCCTCGAGCCTGCTCCGCCATTCAATAAGATCATGGCTGATCTTGGGCTCAAAGCCACTTCCCCGCCCGCTCCCCATAACCCTTCACTCCCTTATCTTGCAAAAATCTGTCTATCTCCACCTTAAGTGTATTTAATGACCCAGCCTCCACGGCTCTCTGGGGCAGAGAATTCCACAGATTTACGACCCTCTGAGAGAAGAAATTCCTCCTCATCTCAGTTCTAAAAGGGCGACCCTTTATTTTGAAACTATGCCCCCGCGTTCTGGATTTCCCCACGAGGGGAAACATCCTCTCTGCATCTACCTTGTCGTGCCCCCTCAGTATCTTATATGTTTCAATAAGATCACCTCTCATTCTTCTAAATTCCAATGAGTATAGGCCCAACCTACTCAACCTTTCCTCATAAGTCAACCCCCTCATCTCTGGAATTAACCTAGTGAATCGTTTCTGAACTGCCTCCAATGCAAGTATATCCTTCCTTAAATAAGGAGACCAAAACTGTGCGCAGTACTCAAGGTGTGGTCTCACCAATATCTTGTACAGTTGTAGCAGGACTTCCCTGCTTTTATACTCCAATCCCCTTGCAATAAAGGCCAACATTCCATTTGCCTTTTTGATTACTTGCTGTACCTGCATGCTAACTTTTTTGTGTTTCATGCACAAGGACCCCCAGGTCCCTCTGAACTGTAGCATTTTGTAATCTCTCTCCATTTAAATAATAATTTGCTTTTTTATTTTTCCTGCCAAAGTGGATAACCTCACACTTTCCCACATTATACTCCATCTGCCAAATGTTTGCCCACTCACTTAGCCTGTCTATATCCCTTTGCAGATTCTTTGAGTCCTCTGCACAACTTGCTGTCCCACCCATCTTTGTATCATCCGCAAACTTGGCTACATTACAGGTGGTCCCTTCATCCAAGTCATTAATGTAGATTGTAAATAGTTGAGGCCCCAGCACCAATCCTTGTGGCACCCCACTAGTTACCATTTGCCAACCGGAAAATTACCCATTTATCCCGACTCTCTGCTTTCTGTTAGTTAGCTAATTATCTAGCCATGCTAATATATTACCCCCAACTCTGTGAGCTCTTATCTTATGCAGTAACCTTTTATGTGGCACCTTATCGAATGCCTTCTGGAAATCCAAATACACCACATCCACTGGCTCATCCTTATCCACCCTGCTCGTTACATCCTCAAAGAACTCCAGCAAATTTGTTAAACATGATTTCCCTTTCATAAAACCATGCTGACTTTGCTTGACTGCATTATGATTTTCTAAATGCCCTGCTACTGCTTCCTTAATGAAGGTCTTCAGGAAGACTTGGGTGCAGTGGCCCAATCCTTTCAATGATCTCATTAGATCACAAAACGTTACTGCAAAACCACACTCAGCCTCATCCTGCTGTGCCACTCATCACATCCCCATCACTCTGCCTTCCCTATCCTACTCCTGCACATCCTTACTCACACCAACTTACCTTGCACCTCCACCCATCCCTCTCTATCTACATTATCAGTTCTCCATCTCACTAGCCCCCCTCACACTCACCCTCATCCTAGTCCAATCATACCAACTAACAACACACAAGGGTAGGCAGTTGGGTGTTATCGCCAATGTTCATGTAAAGTTTCTGTTAATGTGTTGTCAAACATTGAAATCTTTAGTTTCAACACTTTGCCTTCTTGGACAGATCTGTGTGCACCTTTGGAAGTGGTTTAGTGAGTTGCAGTGAATGTTGAGACATAACGGTACCCCCCCCCCCCCCCCCCCCCCCCCCCACAATGGTGGTGAGTGTGAAAGGAATGGCTTGGGCATTGTAGGGATGATTGTAGGGTGTTGGTGTGGGGTGGTGCCAACCTGGTGCATCATGTGACAGCCAGGGTGTACAGCGTCAACTGAAGTAAATCTGGCCATGGTGAGGCCATCCCTTGCCTCCCGGGCAGCAATGTGTTCGGGTGCTGATGCCCTGTGTCCTGTGCAGCATCAGGTGATTGCGGAAAAGGTTGATGGTGTTGTTGTTGGTGCTGGTGTGCCTGGTGATGCTGGTGTGCCTGGTGATGTTGGTGTTGGGGCTGATCATGGTGGGATTCAGAGGACCAAGGTGAGATTTTTTCAAGGGCACCGATGCTGATGGAATAGATGGCAGCTGAAGTTCTGATGACAGAAGCGATCTGTCAATGGTGAGAGAGGTTGCTCCAAGGAGGGTGACACTGGATAGAGAGTTTGCTCCAAACACTTCAAACCTCCAAAAAGCTAAAAAGTGCATTCCAAATCCTGACATTGGAAATTGAACAGCTGTGAAATGATAGCTTTTATACCACTTTTGCTGCTGTCAACTATTCACAGCAATGGAGAGTCATTGAGAACCCGACACACTTACCTGACGTGATCCCCGAGCGCCGGGAACCTCGTAAAAACATGGAAAAATCGTTCGCATCTGGTAAAATGCTGCTTAAGTACCTTTAAGCAACTTCTTAAGTATCTGAACTGCTTGACCCGCCACTTAGTGCCGGGTCTGCAAACCGCAGGCAGAGCCGGCACTTGGGAAATTAACAAGGAGGCGGGTTCAGAGTGGACTTCCGCCCCGCTGTCAATCACTGCCATTTTGACAACGGACCCGCCTCTGAACCTGCCCTCTGAGCGCCGGCAAAATTCAGCCCCTGGTGTGGGCCATGTCGGATGCCATTTTGTTGAGGTCATTAGCACGGGCGCTGGGAGCGTGCGCCGGAAATATGCAGAATAGGCAAATCATGACATCAGTCAGCGTGTAACGCTGATTTGACGCCAGCGCTGCCATTTTCGACCTCAATGCTCCAGTTAACGCCCTCTCTTAAACACACGCAGCTTAACATGCGTTCAGCAGCAGGAAGGACCCCCCACCAGTGCTATTTAAAGGGATCATCAACTGCTTTCAGGTTAGTTGCTGATTGATTTCTACTGGCTCTTGATGAATTTGTACAAGTGTTTGGTGGTTTGTTATCTTGTTTGAAGTTGTTGAAATCTCCAGGGAGTGGTGGGGCAGGTTACTTCAAGGCTTCTACTTGGACCAGTTGCTCCCAGACATGGGGGCAGTAGTTTGTATCCACCTTGTCCTGCATTAGAGAGAGGGAAGTGTGTCAGTGATGTGTTTGGGTGATGTGCCTGTCAAGGTTGAATAGCTAGCAGTGTGTGCAAGCTGTGTGGTGTGGGTGTGAGGCTTGCAGCAATGCTAAATGTGTGAGGGTGAGGTGAAGCTATGAATGTGAGGTATGAGTCATGATTGATGGAGATTGTTGGTAGGTGAGGGGGGTAGGAGGGTAATGAATTGAGCAGTGTCTGAGCCTAGTGGTTCAGTTCTAAGGATATGGTATTTGAAGAAATATTCACTCATCATGACCACTCGTGTGAGGTCATTAATCTTCTTGTGGCACTGCGTACAGGTCCTCGGGACTACACTGCTGCACTGACCGCAACAGCTATCTGCTTCCATTGCCTTCTCGGAGTTTGTCTGGAGGGCAATCCCGTGGATAGAGGACCTCTCTCCTCCTGTCCACCTCCTATGCCAAGGCCTCCAGTGCTCCATCGTAAAATCTTGGAGCCTGCTCTGTCCCCTGTTGTGCCATTAGTACGTCTTCTTCCTGCTCAGAATGTCTTCCCCAGCCACTTCCAGCACCTGCTGCAGCCAGAATGCACCTCCCCTTTAAGAGGTGCAGGCTAGCTTTAAGTAGTGCAGGCTAACTTTAAGTGGTGCGAGCCTCGATGCAGCCACTCAACAGCGTGTTCAGCACTGGGCTGCACGCTACTATCATTTAAATTAGCAGGTAGCATGAAGTTTACGACTCAATGGGCGTGGGCTAATCGCACATTGGGGATTGTGAATTAAACCATGGCCCTGAATTTCCTCAATGTCAGCTGCACCATTGTTGCACCAGAAAGTTACACTGTTCAGCCCAGAGAACCACGAGCAGGCACAGGCCGACTGTGCCCATGGGGCACCATGACAGTGCAGCATCTCGCCAAAGGATTGTGCATTTTTCACAGGAAGACATGCAAGCCCTCCTGGAAGAGGTGGAAGACAGGCGGGACGGACTACTGGGTGTGCTAGGCAGCAAGCCATCCAGGAGTGTCAGCCTTGCTGCCTGGTGGAAGGTGACCGTGGCACTCAATGCCAACTCCCCCAAACCAAGGACTGCACTGCAATGCTGGAAGATGTTCAACGGCTTGGCCAGGACTGGCAAAGCACTTTGTCCCTTTCTTCCTTGCCCGCCCTGGGCACCACCATGCTCAGCCCTCTAAAAGCAACACTCACATTAGTAACCTTCACACTCCACTCTGCAAGGGCACTAACAACTCCGCATCCCACACTCTGGTCACACACCTCCCCCAGCACACAGCAACTGCCTTCTACAACTCCAAAACACCTTCCTCCACTCAGACATATTCAAACCCATTCCTCTCTCACCTCCCCTGTTACTCTTGCCACACACACCTTAACTGCAAGCCTAACCCTCATTTAATTAACCCCCAGAAATGCGAGGGTACACATATCAGGAAAGGATGAACAGGCTGGGTCTCTTTTCTCTTGAAAAAAGAAGGCTGAGGGGTGACCTAATAGAGGTCTTTAAAATTATGAAAAATTTTGATAGAGTGGATACAGAAAGAATGTTTCCACTTGTGGGGAAGAGCATAACTAGAGGCCATCAATATAAGATAGTCGCCAAGAAATCCAACAGGGAATTCAGAAGAAACTTCTTTACCCAAAGAGTGGTGAGAATGTGGAACTCGCTACCACAGGGAGTGGTTGAAGTGAATAGTATAGATGCATTTAAGGGGAGGCTGGACAAGCATATGAGGGAGAAGGGAATAGAGGGTTATGCTGATAGATTTAGATGAGGAAAGACGGGAGGAGGCTTGTGTGGAGCATAAACACCGGCATGGACTGGTTGGGCCGAATGGCCTGTTTCTGTGCCGTATATCCTGTGTAATCCTTTGTAATTATATTGTTGGAAGAGTAGTTGCTGTACAATGCCAGGCAGAGGCTCACCACTGGCAGGGAATTCCCTACTTGCAAATTCCTGGCCCTTCACGACAAGAAAGCCATGGGCATCATGGGCATATGTGCCCCCATCAGTGCAGCTGATGCCCAAGCTCCGCAGAATATTGCCAGTGCCGGGTGAGTACCTCAACATCTGCAATTTCACACTGAGTATATGGGGGGCTGGGGGATCGAAAAATGTAGGGGCGAAGTGAGACCATAGCACTGTTGGGTGGGGAGTGGGATCAAGTGCAAGTCTCAGTGGGTAAAACTGTAGGGGGAAAAAACATTGAAAAACGTCTGTGAGGTCAGGAATCAGCAAAGCAAAATCTGGGGATCCTTCAAAGCTACAATCTCTTCATTTCTGCTTGAATCAGGGGACTGAGGGAGCAGCTGGGGCCTGTTTTAGATGGGTGCAACTACCCCAAAAGTGCAATAGTGACATAAAAGCAATAAGTCCCTGACACAATGCCACCAGGTGAGTGGCAGACCACTGGCAATGAGCCCCACAGGACTTGGACGGGTGGATCCTCAAAGCTGTCAAAAAAGATCAACGAAATTCACGTTTAGTGTATCAACAGCGCATACGCATTGTACCGCGCTGAGTGCAAATTTCCCCGATCGTTTTTAGCCCAGTAACAGCGTCACAATAGGGTTCAGTGCTGAAGACAACGAGGGAATTCAGAGCCTTATTATTCAACAATTCAACCAGTTTTGACTTACACTATGAGGGAAAAAAATCGCTGCACTAATCTTTTCAGGGCAAAAACTGCCATAAGTTCTACATAAAATGACACAAAGCTGCCAGAAGGTGTAGCTATGTGGTGTAACACAGCAGTTATCTAACTTGTACACTATAGCTGCATTGGTTCAGTTAAAGCCAGCAATTCATAATTACTGACAACAATACCATTTTCAAATTAATAATATACATTGCTGTCATCTGTAAATCAGCAACCGACGGTACCAGCTATCATAGAACACTGACTTGGAAAAGCTTGACAAGAAATGGTATAAACAAATTTAATGTAAAATTTACAGATCCTTTGAGAATATTTGCAATGAACTGTCTACAGTGCTACTTGAACACATGCAGGGCTGCGAATGAGGCAACTTGTCCTATTAGAAATGGAGATCACGCAAACAAAAATACACAGTGGGTGGAAATCCACTTCAGTATTTATCCAGCAGGTTCGTTATTATTTGAAACCCCGACTGAGTTCTTGGAAGAAAGCGCTGTCGTCCTATCTCAGAAGAAGAAGCACGAATATAAACATAAAAAGAAACACATGGATGAAGAAACAGAGGAAAAGCATGGATTCAATGCCACTGGAGCCATGCAATATTAGCAATATTTAAACCGCACAGCCCAAGGGGAGAAAGCTCGGAATAGGATGCCTCAGTTAAAGGAATCTCCACAAAGCCACGTTGAAAAGGGAGGAGGATATATATATATATATATATATATGTAAATAAAATCTACTCAACTTCTCCACCCACACTTGAAGCCTAATGAAACAGAAGGCCCAACTTTCCTCTCCCCCGCCCCTGCCTAGGCACAAGGTAAGGCACAGCGCATCCACCTGTATTTCTGGGTTGAGAGGCCTGCAGCAGCGCTAATGGCCACTGGTAGCAGAGCCTTCTGGTTGGTGTCCAAAAATAGCAACCAGAAGGCCTCGAGCCCAAAGATTTTAGGTGCTGCAGCTCAATAAAAAAAGAAACTTACCTTTTTTGGTCCCTCCATGTCCTTGCTGGTTGCCCCTCTCAGACCCTCCAATCTGAGGGGCTGGGTGCAAGAACCAAGGCCCACTTGCAGAGACCCAGGAAAATGAGGCAGGAGGCATGGTGATGTCAATCCTGTCTTATTTGCATGGATTTTCAATACCTGTGGTTGTTCCGGGCGCCCTCTGGAGATGCCGCGTAAATATAAAGATAACGCAAAGAAGGTGGAACTCAACGTTACGGGTCCCACCCTTTCTTCCTGTTTTGCACTGAGGTAATAAGCATTCCCCAGGCATACAGCAGAAGAAAACTGGCCTTAGGAAGTGCCAGCTGTCTTGTCAATCTCACAGGGATCCATTTTCTTTCCACAGCCTCTGCAGGCGAGCTTGCAATGTGGGACAGCAATGGCAAGCTGCTCTGTATGTCTTGTTGTACCAATTTTCTTCCAGCCTTTGAGACTTTTGAAGAGGTCAAGGTTTCAGAGCAGCCAGCTAATCAGGTGGGGCCCTTGTTCATGAGAAATGTAAATTGGATGTTGGTCACAATAATGGGTCTCATAAGTACCATGAATATAATTGAATTAATACAGGGATACTTGGAAAGGGAGCAGGGAATAATTCTGGACCCATCACTATCAAATATCCAAGCAAAGTGGTTAAGGAATTTAAAAAGCTAATAGAATGCTGGAATGCCAGAATAGTTGAGCATAATTCTGCAATGGTTATACTGCCAGTAAATGACTTTGGGAGTGATTTTCATCTCCCTACCATCCTGGTTGGACTTAAAATTAGGACAGGAGCAGGATCACAATAGTGTGTGCAACGGAAGCAGCAACTTATCACTGCACTCCCCCGTGCCGATTTTCGGACCACAGTTCAGGTAACCAGAGCTCCTCATGAATCTCTGTTAATCGGGGTCAAGTGACATAGTTATGACCCCCAACATTATTTTGATTTCTGCCCGCATGCTGACTGCTCGTCCCTGCTCCCGCCCACCAAACATTGTGGCCGTTTTTTTTGCAGGTGGATGCAGGTTTGGCACACAGTTTCAATGCAGTCGCCTGTGGGTTTGTGAGCCTTAAAGGCTTCCACATTTAACGTCCTCGTTGCTGCAGGGTCTGCAAAAATGTTGGCGACTGCCCTAAATTGGTGCTATCAGCTAAACAAACCGTCACATAAACACTGACACTGGTAACAACTAACAGACATATTGTAAACAAGATCTACACCATTCATTCAGGACATGTACACCATTTATGCACAAGACCTACACCTGTCATACAGCTGCTGTCTTTATAGTTTGCCCTCCTCTTAGAGTAAGTACATAGTGTTCGCACAACTACCCAAATATTTAATTCACAAAACACTAGGGTAAATTTTTGTCTTCGCCCCTGGAATGTAATTTGGTGGAGCAGATCGCCCGCGTCTTATCGATCTCAATGGCATGCAAATCGGGTGGGTTCTCTAATGGGTGGGTGATCTGCTCTGCCAGTTTACCGCAAGGCTGTAAAGACAAAAAGTTACCCCATTATGTTATTTCTGCAGCATCAGCATTCTGATCAGTCAAGTGGAAATGACAGGATTATGTCCAAAGTTACACCGTGTGCACATGAAGTTCCAACCAAGCAGACTCTAATCTTAATACTGGGACACATTAGAAAACGCATCTGTCCAGGGCTAAGGAAATCACATGAATGTTCTTCAATAGAAATACAGTAAGACGTATACCTTCTGTCAAGAAGTCTGTCCAGTATATACATATATGCATTCATGTTTATATATATCTTTGTGCGTGTGTGTGTGTGTATATATATTTGGGATGGGGAGGATCAAAAAGTAATATTGGCCAGAACTTTCCCGTTGCCACGTGTGCGGGTTTGGGGGCGGGGCGGCAGTAAAAATGCCGGAAATAGCAAGCGCGTCGGGAACCCGCCGTCATCCCACCGCCTCGAGCATTTAACTCGGGTGGCTTTGAAGGCGCGACACGGGCCCGATCCGCAGAGGCGGGCGACCTCATTGAAATCATTAAGTGCTTGTTTACAGACCCTTAAGAGTGATTTTAACACCAGCTTCTGAGTTTTACTGCAAGAGCACGGGATTCATGGCGGTCGGGTGCTGGAAATGAGTCATCCATGATGTCATCAGACCCGCACCCTTTAATAGGGCCGGGAGATGCGCATGCCTGCTTTAATAGGGGCCATTACGCTAAAGTCACTCTGAAGAGCGGGCTGATCAAGACATCGCGATACCGACCCGCTACGCGGCCCGCACGCACCCACCCCGACTCGGAAGGGAAAATTCCGGCCATTGTCATTGTTGATTAAAGTAACTATAATATTTGATAAATATTTAACAGACCAACATAGTTCATTTCATGAAGAACACATAGAAAGAAAAAAAGAACTTGCATTTATATAGCGCCTTTCACGACTTCAGAACGTCCCAAAGTGCTTTACAGCCAATGAAGTACTTTTGAAGTGTGGTCACTTTTTCCAAAGCAGCCACTGACTGTGGGAAAGCCTGTGTCACGTTAGTTTATGTGTTTGTATCTGGTACTGCGCCCGTGTCTCAATATCCTGCAGTACATGCTATTTGTTATCATCCAGACTATTAAAACACCTTACCAGTTGTTTTCGGTTTTCATCCAGAAAGAGTCCAAGCAGTCCAAGAAATGATCCAAAGGCAAGCTATGGAAGAAAATGAAAATTATTCTGTGAGTTACATTATTCACAACCTAATATATCTTAATAGCTGCCATTGTAATAGATTTTGTAATGTCAGGCTAGGCAATGTAAGAGTTCAGCTGTTTTAACCATCCCACCAGTATGCAGATCCAGTAGAGCAAGTTGCACCCCAGACATGAACCTTGAGTTCTGTTTACATTGTGCTGTTGATGTTGGACTTAAAGCAGAAATAATTAAATCTGTAAACCAAGTAGAAGTCAATGGGATTCCTTGCCAAAATCACAAATTGAGCACATCAAAAAGCAACATATCTGCACAATTAGCTAAATTTTGGGTTGAATTTCCCATCCAAGATCTTGATCTACCCTATCCAGCTGAACACCCCAGCCCACATCAGCCACCCCTCTGATTCTGAAGTAATGCTTCTTCTTTACTCCCTCTGCTGCACCATTGGAGGTTTAGCTGTCAGCTTCAATGCCCCACCCCTTCCAAAACCACTTTTTGATGTTATTTCTCTTCCTGCCTTCAAATCCTTCCTGAAAACCCAACTCATTCACTATGCCTTCTGTGTTCTACCAATCTTCTGCATTTTTCCCCTAACTTCTTCCTTCATTCCTAGTTTTTCCCTATTTACCTCTTATTTAACACCTTATCAAATGCTTTTAGGAAATCCATACACACAGCAACCACTGCATTTCCTTTATCAATACACTCTGTTATTTCCCCGTAGAGATCTATTAAATATGTCTAACACAGCTTGCCTTTTACAAATCCATGTTGACTGTCCTCAATTAACCTATGTCTTTCCAAGTGTAGTATTAATTTTGTCCAATATTATGGCCTCTAGAAGCTTACTTACTCCCAGTATTAGGCCGACTTTTTAAGGTACCTGGTCTATCTTATAGTGTTCTTCATCATCCGGTAATGAGACCTGCAACTAGAACCACGCATTACACAGGTGATCATAATATCTTGAATGTCACACTGCCGCACAATAACACAGTCAATCACATGCCAGTGGCCACAGCGAGAAGCCATCCAGGTGGTCTTGTATTTGTTGGCTTGGTGTTGGTGATGGTTAGCTTGGTGTTCCATGCAGGTGGCCAGGAGGAGAGTGCCACTGGAGATTTTGTGGCCAACTCCACAGCATCCAATTACCTTTTACCATGAGGTGTGAGCACGGCCGATCTGAGTATTGAAATCTACGAGGATTAGTAATTTGTCATTTCTTGCTGTTGATGATGTTGGTAAGATCTTCAATGAACTGCTCTTTGACGTCATTGGTGTTGGTCATGCTTGATGCGTCGGCACTAATGATGTTGGCATGTAGCCCAAGGGGGATGCGAAGAACCATCAGCCTGTCATTGATGCCTTTTGGTATAGCTTGTAGCTTGTGCACTAAATCTGTGCGGATAGCAAAGCCTACAGTAGAACGGCAGTGTTTAACTTACAGCTTGCCGATGAAGTAAAAGGTGTAGCCAGCCCCAACCTCCTCGAACTGACAGTTGTCAGGGAACCGGGTCTCACTGAGAGCAGCTATGAGGTCATTGACATTGTCGAGTCGAGAACGAACATTCCAGGAGGCAAGGCTTATGGTGCATTTTTACAAGCGCCATCATTGTTTTGTTCTTTGACTGTATGGCAAACTGCTGCAGCAGGCCAGCAGAATCATGATGGAGTGAGAAATTTTTAGGGATGTTTTCCTCCCCCTTCCTGAGTAATGATGCCCCTGAAAATGGCTGCCCTGCCATTGAAGGAGGATACGCACGACAGTGTTGCTCCAAGATCAATGTCGAATGATCATCTCTCTTAAGCCGGCTGGATTGCAAGTTTGTGGCTCGGTACTCCCAGTAACATCCTATACCTGTACCACCTGACCATGGCTGTAGATCTAGTGGTATTGTAAAATATCCAGATTATGTGACAACTGAGAAACCTCCACATAGAGTGGATTATAGTGAAAGAAGCACTGTGCGATAGCTGGTCTCACTCTCTGCCTGCTGGTGAAGGTTGCCTCAATGAGAGGACTAGTAGGCAAGGATGCAACACGTTGCGAGGAGTCAAGGATGAAAGTCCATTGACTGAACCCATTTATGGCCAAGGTGACCACAGTCTCTTGCCAGGGTTGCGCTACAGCGCTGAGCAGATGGCAGGTAATAGTCTTGTGACACCGCTGTAAACTAGGAACTCAGTCCAATTATTGGCTGGAACCCTCCTAGATAGATTGACAACATAGGCTCATGAGGTCAATCTGCTCAGAACAGTTTTTACTCCTAGATCGGGGTGTGGTGTCAGGATCCTTCCCTTGATGGGGGCAGAGACTTCCCCAAGATGCAGGTGCCCCCCCCCCCCCCCGCCCACACACACACACACTACTCCTGGCACACAGGGCCTATCCCCTCACTCATGCATGGAAAGTCATGATGGCCCTCTGGTTCAAAGACTTTCCATTATCTCTGGTCCATATAATGGGACAGGGAGATGGGAGCTGTCAAACACAGGGCACCAATCTCAGTGTCTCTCTCATCCCTTTGTTCCAGGCTGGGACAAATGTAAAATAGTCAGATATTGCTCACAATTATCAAAGTGGGCCCACTGCAAAACATTGGTTTCAAAAGCAGCAGGGCGATCTCTTAGATACCTGACTCCCGCAAATCACTCACCTTCAGGACTAAGCAGAACTGTGAGTCCCTATTGAGTCAGACATCAAAGAAAATGGCCTTTCAAAGGCCTGAAATATTTGCAAATAACTAACAGAGTATAAGTACAGCCCGTTCATAGCCTGGTGTTCAATATTAATTATTTCTGCCATTTGAGTGGACTGAACATCTGGTACCATTTGTTAGACAATACAAATCACATCATTTTGTCTTGACCTTCAACAATCAACATAAATATAGATGACTCATTTGCTTTTGGAAGCAACATACAGCTTTACCTATTCTCTCCCCGGCCCCCACAATCCCTCAGATATGCTTTCCAGCAAGTTATCAAAGTAGCCAATTTAAAACTGTTAAAATACTGGCATATCTACAAATTCCTGTTACAGATTATCTTATGATCTGAGACAGGACAAACCTCTGATCTGACACATAATAGATTAGATTTTAGACATTAACTAAGCCAAGATTATACAATGCTACTGAAGAATATAATGAATTATTCGCATTATTCATAAGCACTTGGCCAAAAATTGCCTCCATTTAGTTTTCTGTGTGTTAACCTTCTCTGCAGAGTCCCCAATACTCTTTTTAGCTCTGTAAATAATAAGCAGAAACTGAAAAGACAGAAGATGTCCCAAGATCAGTTTCTAAATGGACCATTCCTCTGCTACTGGTGACAAGGACTGGACGCGCTCCAAAGGGAATAATTTATCTTGCAGCACTCAGCAACCTCCTTGAATAAAATGGATGAATATATGGGATTCCACAGAGGAAAAATGTCGGAAAATAGCTTTAAAAGTTTTTTTTTTAAGTAATTGATTTCCAGATATTAATAGTATTTACCATGCCTGTCAAAATAACGGTAACTATTATGTTTTCTGGGACATTTACCTCAACTATTTTTCTTGGATTCAATGTCAAAACCACTTCTGTAAGTGAGTTCTTGCCCCCTATGGATCGGAATGTGCTTTAACTACCCAATATCTAAGTACATGTAGAGAGCCTAGGGGGACAAACAAAAACACATGTCACTGTACGTGGCTTATTGGATATATCATGTGCCCCTATGTGATCTCCTTGATGTAACTTAGGTTATAAGCTATTAATTAAATAGTGAACAGTAGCAAAGACAACCAGTAAGTTCCATAGTAATATACAGACTTATATTCTCCTTGGAGTATTGAAAGTATCAATTGTGTTTTTTGCCCCAAAACTCAATGTAGAACTGGACCGGAAACCAGTTCCATTACCATCACCTATATGCTGGTTCAGTGCCAACCTTCCATGGGGTTCTCCTGCCTATCTCTCTCGCCTATGGCTTTAGAGGGACTCCTGAATTGGGGCAAATCAGCTGAGATATACCTTCTGAAAATTGACTGAAACAAAGGAAATTAAAAATCTATTTCTCAAACCCAAATAGAGCTGCCAATCAAACATAGACTTTAAAAGAGGCAAAAGTTGTCTGTATTTGAATGGAATGGCTTACTCTATTCCTGAAAATAAACTAACCTGTTCATCGGATTTGGATGAACTACGAGTAATTTCCTCATCTAGGAACAATGATAGCAGCAAACATTCGCAATATCAATGCCACTGAAATGGCCTTTTGCGTACCAGGTCATTATGTGTATTCTCTGCAGCCTGAGAATGCAGCTAATAGTAACTTATATCTAAACTGCCAGTCTCTTATATAAAAATATTAAAATATATAGGCAAAACTTTCAAGCTGGTTCTCCTGCTGTAACTTCAGTAGGAGACCAATGGAACTCTCAAAGAAATGGCATAAATGACTAAAAAATGGCAAACTTCTTTAGGGGCTCTCATTGAAGTTACGGCAGTTCAGGGCACTAGACTTTCTTACTAAAGAAAGAAATAACTTGCATTTATATAGCGCCTTTCATGTCCTCAGGATGCCCCAAAGTACTTCACACTCAATGAATTACTTTTGAAGCGTAGTTATTGCTGTTTTGTGGGCAAATGCCTACATTAAATATTCAACTAAAATTCCCTATTTGTCACAACCGCCTCCTTCAAAATAACATTATATGTAGCTGATCATATGATTTTTTTTTTTACGGTAAGTTCCCTCTTATTTTCTCCCCAGTCTGCTGCCATTGTTGCTTTTAACTGGCTACTTGAAGGTGCATAAGAGCAACCTGGGGACAATCCTCCCTCTCGGTTTGTGGAGAGACATGTGACCTCTATTTATATAACAGCTCTGGAGAAGCACTCCAACATGCCACCACTTCATGGTGCCTTGCAGTGCTGCTCCAATGCATTGCACTGCCAAGACTTTAAACAACATCAGTTTCAAGACAGGCTCATTAGTTCACAACCGAGAAGTTGATGCCCATTTTGAAAACCTATCAAGGGCAATTTTAAGAGGAATTTGGAAAGTTAAATATTTTGCATCATTTCATTTACAATCAGAGAAAATCTGATTGCCAGAGTAATCTATAGTTTGCAGTTTATGTCAGATTGTCTGAAAAAGTTAAGTTAATGTCAATATTTTTATTTTGTATCAGCAATTTCAGATTGTAGGATTGTACAGCAAATTGAGCTGAATAGAATGATATGTAGCAGACAAGGCTGAACATAATGATCAACAACGCACAGAACTGTAGAGAACATTCAGCTGAATAGAACAGTATATGATACGTAGGTTTGTAATGGGGCTACCTTTAATTAGAATATATGTAACATGCAAATGAGCTAAGTGTATATAAACTCAGTTATTTTAGAGACACGAGCAGACCCAAAACTGCTCCACTAAAGCATATTTATAGCCACAATTATGATGGGTGCCATAGATCTTTCCAGCCTCCCAGGTAAAGAATATAAAAGGAGGTACAATGGGGCATCTAAAGGGAAAAGTTCAGAAACTATTGTATAAACAAATGAGAATTGGCTGCAACTCTGGAACATTGTACTCAACTTGAAACGCAACTTTAAAGCATGGCCTCGACTAGATTTGTCACTCAAGCTGCCTCCCTGTGCAGAATATGCAGCAGAGTGAGAAAGAGTTGAGTATAAACTTCATATCCAACCCCTTATAAAATGCTTCAGTTTCTGAATCTTGGTATTTTTGATATCGGTGGAGATCATCACTGCCACTGGATGGATCTCACCACCTTCCCAACTGACGAGGAGAACTTGGATCTGGGGAGTGGCGAAGTAACTTGAGGGAGGACTAGGGACATAGTACAAAACATGTATTAACATAAGTGCATCAAACTGCATTTGGTATTATCACCTATGTTCTCGGAGAGAGTGTGTTTATACGGGCACGGTGACTATTACATTTGTCCAGTCAGAGGATTTTCTCATTTGCACTTACAATTATTCCGGAAGCATAGCCGATAATGCTGATATTCTCTGTTCTTGTTGCAGTGAAAATACCAACAGCAGTGATTAGAAGTGACAGAAGTAGCAGAATGCCTGAAAGCCACACTGCCCTCTTCTTTCTTTTCATCAGTAACTCTGAAAAAAGGAAAATCCCAGTAATTTTAAGCCTTACAGGTTGTTTTTCAATCATAAACTTAACAAATTAATTTGCCATTTCCTGCCAGATTACATTCAGGAAGTAAACTTGTAAGTGGCTGCTAATAGTTGCAAGCTGTCCAATTAGAACACATTTATATAATAGAGTTGTGAAACATTTTGGTGTTTTCTTACACACCAGAGAATGTCATTGCTCATTCTACTAATCTGACAACTTTCAATCTAAAATGATTTACAAAATGTAGTTTCAATTTCAACTTTCTTATCTTTAAAATGATCTGTTGTCATCTAAAATTGGTACAATCCACATATGGGAAGAATATATTGCAGTGCAGTATAAGAAAAGGAAGTACAAGAGAGGCTAGTTAGTGGATGCCAAGAAACAGGAACATTTAATTATAGGGAATAACTATTCAGTTCTAGTGACAATCACAGTGCAATTCAAGGGAAAATTGTTATTTTTTTTTCGTTTATGGGATTTGGGCGTCGCTGGCAAGGCCAGCATTTATTGCCCATCCCTAATTGCCCTTGAGAAGGTGGTGGTGAGCTGCCTTCTTGAACAGCTGCAGTCCGTGTGGTGAAAGTACTCCCACAGTACTGTTAGGGAGGGAGTTCCAGGATTTTGACCCAGCGACGATGAAGGATCGGCGATCGGCGATATACTTCCAAGTCAGGATGGTGTGTGACTTGGAGGGGAACTTGGAGGTGGTGGTGTTCCCATGCATCTGCTGCCCTTGTCCTTTTAGGTGAAAGAGGTCGCGGGTTTGGGAGGTGCTGCCGAAGAAGCCTTGGCGAGTTGCTGCAGTGCATCTTGTAGATGGTACACCCTGCAGTTTATCAGAAAGCTTAGACACAGGATTAGACAACTGATTTCTTTTTTTATTGTCCATTTCATAGGCAGTACTGATCCATTATTGTGTCAGCAACTGTAAATATGTTCAAGAAAATAAAGCTATACAGATGAGACCCATGAGTCTTGTCTGTATGTTTTACTATATATGGATGTATTCTAATTAGGATGATTGTAAACAAATTAGATATTGCCAGAACGTTTTGCACAACCTCTAACGACTGGTATACAATATAGGTCATAAGTAGCTCAACCAGAATTCTTACTAATCGTTTCCCTCTCCTCCTCTCCTGAAGGTGCTGACTCCTTGCAGGGGTGTGGTTCCTTCCAGAAGGAGAAAATGTGTAGAGAAGGATGTAGAAAAAAACTGCTCAGAACACTGCACTTTGTTTAAGTCCCAAGAATATAAAAGTAAAATGTTGATTGACGGTTATATGGGATGCCCACCACATTTCTTGTGACTGTTTTGAAAGGTAGAAAATTCCATGCTGTTAGACCAATGCATACAGGCTGAAACGAATAGATGAATTTACAGGTTGAATAATACATAGAATTAGTAAGGCACAGAGAAGCACTAAGAGTACAATACTTAAAAACAGTAAGGGTGCAATGGAGTGAAAATTCGTTATGTCCTATTTTCGAACGCATAACTGATGCTGCGCTCCCAGCATGTGCCCGAACTCAACAGAAATTGAGCCTCTGGTCTCACTGACATAATTCGGGTGAGCTTCCAATGCTTGTTATGCCTCCAGAGGCAGCTCGCTCTGTGGGGCAAATTTGAACTGCTTGCCTTGTCAGCAGTGGCCCTAAGGTAAATCTTGAGGGAGGGGGGGGGTGAACAGGAAGGGGGGCTACTGCAGGCCAGCAAAGCGGACTGCAGAATTAATATAGAGGCAGGAAAAGCACTGGTCCTCCTGGCTCCACAATGAGGTAAGTATAAAAAAACTTCCCTCATGGTTTCTTCAGCGACATCCTTCGGTCCCTTTAAGGACTGCTGGTTAGGCTGCTGTATCCTGAAAAACTAGTCGGAGCTTGTGCTGTGCAAGCTCCAACTGGTCTTCACAAATTTTACAAACAGGTCCTGAAATGGTCGCAATATTGAAATGAGGCTCATTAGTCCAGCCTTCCCACTGTTCAGTGGAGACACAAATCCAGGGTCCAGTGGAATAGTGATGGCTGGAGATGGTCATCATGACATTGTCCTCCATACAGTTCTGGTTCCAACGAAGCTGGGGATATCTCACCAGCAATGTTAAAGTCCAGCTCTTTCTGTAAGGCAATGTTGTGCAGGGCACAGCAGGCTACAACTATTCATGACATAAAAACAGAAAATGCTGGTCAGGCAGGATCTGTGGAGAGAGAAACAGAGTTAACATTTCAAGTCGATGATCTTTTGTGAGAACTATTTTTTAACGTTTTTAAGTATTCATGGCACTTGTTAGTAAAATTGAAGCCCGTAGGATTAAAGCAACAGTGGCTGCGTGGATATGAAATTGGCTAAGGGACAGAAATCAGAGAGTAGTGGTGAACATTTTTTTTCCAGACCGGAGGGAAGTACACAGTGGTGTCCCCTGGGGGTCGATATTAGGACCACTGCTCTTTTTGATATCTATTAATGAAACTTGGGACTTGGGTATACAGGGCATAATTTCCAAGTTTGCAGATGACACGAAACTCAGAAATGTTATAAATAGTGAGGATAGTAACAGACTGCAGGAGAACATAGACAAACTGATGAAATAGGCAGACACATGGCAGATGACATTTAACGCAGAGAAGTGTAAAGTGATTAATGTTGGTAGGAAGAATGAGGAGAGGCAAAATAAACAAAATGGTACAATTTTAAAGGGGGTGCAGGAACGGAGAGACCTGGGGGTGTACGTACACAAGTCTTTGAAGGTGGCAGGACAAGTTAAGAAGACCTCTTTCTGTGCGGTGTCATTCTATGATTCTATGATCTGGAGCATACTGCAGAGACCCTCCCGCCCTGCAGCAAAAATGTCCCCTTTAAGATCCGCTTGATGACAAATCTTGTGGAGGCATTCCCTCAATGTAGCGGTCTTCTGCTGCTGTTCAATGGTCATTATCCATGGGAGCAGGGGGGTAAACATTGTTACCCAGAAGCATCCGTTGACCTGATTTTATTCCCTGAAGAGGTCACGGAGGGCTGAATTTCAAAGTGAGAACTGCATGAATGTGTAGGATCCTTTGCATGTTGTCATACACAATCTGTACATTTTTTTAAATTCATTCACAGGCTGTGGGCGTCGCTGGCAAGGCCAGCATTTATTGCCCATCCCCAGTAGTCCTTGAGAAGGGAATGCCATACCTCACCCTGAAAGGTCCTCACTGTGGGTGGGAGGGGGTGGCAATCTGCTGTTGGTCGGACCCTGTCAGAAGCAGTGAGAAGCAAGTCCAGATCTGCATAAGCAGAATGGCACACACAAAAAAGCTGCAAAAAATGGTTTGCAGCTGCAGAAATCACTAGTGAAACTCCACATTCTTCAGGCTGAGCAACTTCTCTCGCCTACCTGTCTCAACTGATGCTAGCAACTGCTGGACCTTGTAATTCTCAGTCCACGTTACCGAGCCAGTGAAACTCAGAGCTGCGGTGCCACTGGCCCTCCTTATGATATATTCAAATGAGGTCACTTGGACCTCCGCAGGCGGACTGCGGGAACGGCCGAAAAGCACAATGGAAGCTGGAGGGATTGATTTCAAAATGGAAAACTGACGAAAATGGTTCCTGCCCCATTTTCCTGCCACAAGAAGATTCTTGCCCCGATTACGCACTGAAACTACACCAATAACGGCATGGTTATTCTCCGCCTCGGCCTTTTCCTAAGTGGTCATGATGCGGAGATGCCGGCGTTGGACTGGGGTGGACAAAAATGAGAAGTCGCACAACACCAGGTTATAGTCCAACAGATTTATTTAAAATTACAAGCTTTCGGAGCTGTCGCCCCTTCGTCAGGCAAAGTTACTGTGAGAGAATCTATCAGAATTCACAGAATATAAAAACACAGAGAAAATGCATAGATTAAATCTTTCCCTGCATCAAAGACACACTAAGAGCACAGCCAAGACAATGAGATGTGTCCCAGGGGGTCCAACGCGTCAGAACACCTGCTGGCTGCATATCCTCTCCATTTTTTGTGTTTGTTTCTTGTGTTTGTTTGTTTTTTTTAAACTGGAAAGACCGGCAACGATGTCAAGTCACGTTCTATAGCGTGACATGAACCCGATATCCCGATTGAGGCCGTCCTCATGAGTGCGGAACTTGGCTATCAGTTTCTGCTCGATGATTTTGCGTTGTCGTGTATCACGAAGGCCGCCTTGGAGAACGCTAACCCGCAGATCCGAGGCTGAATGCCCTTGACTGCTGAAGTGTTCCCCGACTGGGAGGCAACCATCCTGCTTGGTGATTGTTGCGCGGTGTCCGTTCATACGTTGTCTCAGTGTCTGCATGGTCTCGCCGATGTACCATGCTCTGGGGCATCCTTTACTGCAACGTATCAGGTAGACAACGTTGGCCGAGTCACATGAGTATGTACCATGTACCTGGTGGGTAGTGTCCTCACGTGTGATGACGGTATCTGTGTTCATGATCTGGCATGTCTTGCAGAGGTTGCCGTGGCAGGGTTGTGTGGTGTCGTGGTCGCTGTTCTCCTGACAGCTGGGTAATTTGCTGCGAACGATGGTACTTTTGAGGTTAGGCGGCTGCTTGAAGGCGAGTAGTGGAGGCGTGGGGATGGCCTTAGCAAGGTGTTCGTCGTCATCGATGACATGTTGAAGGCTGCGAAGAACATGGCGTAGTTTCTCCGCTCCGGGGAAGTACTGGACGACATAGGGTACTCTGTTGGTTGTGTCCCGTGTTCGTCTTCTGAGGAGGTCTGTGCGGTTTTTCGCTGTGGCCCGTCGGAACTGTCGATCGACGAGTCGAGCGTCATATCCCGTTCTTACGAGGGCGTCTTTCAGTGTCCGTAGGTGTCCATCGCGTTCCTCCTCGTCTGAGCAGATCCTGTGTATTCGCAGGGCTTGTACATAGGGGATGGCTTCTTTAACGTGGTTAGGGTGGAAGCTGGAGAAGTGGAGCATCGTGAGGTTGTCCGTGGGCTTGCAGTAGAGTGAAGTGCTGAGGCGTCCATCTTTGATGGAGATTCGTGTGTCCAAGAATGAAACCGATTCTGAGGAGTAGTCCATGGTGAGTTTGATGGTGGGATGGAACCTGTTGATGCTATCGTGTAGTCCTTTCAGTGATCCTTCGCCGTGGGTCCAAAGGAAGAAGATGTCGTCGATGTATCTGGTGTACAGCGTTGGTTGGAGGTCCTGTGCAGCGAAGAAGTCTTGCTCGAACTTGTGCATGAAGATGTTGGCGTATTGGGGTGCGAATTTGGTCCCCATGGCTGTTCCGTGTGTTTGGGTAAAAAACTGGTTGTCGAAGGTGAAGACATTGTGGTCAAGGATGAAGCGGATGAGTTGTAGGATGGCGTCTGGAGATTGGCTGTTGTTGGTGTTGAGTACTGAGGCTGTCGCAGCGATGCCGTCATCGTGGGGGATACTGGTGTAGAGCGCCGATACGTCCATCGTGGCGAGGAGTGTTCCTGGTTCAACTAGTCCATGGGTGCTGAGTTTCTGCAAGAAGTCTGTAGTGTCGCGACAGAAGCTGGGGGTTCCCTGTACGATGGGTTTCAGGATGCCCTCGATGTACCCAGAGAGGTTCTCACATAGGGTTCCGTTGCCTGATACGATAGGACGTCCGGGTGTGTTGGCTTTGTGTATCTTTGGGAGGCAGTAAAAGTCTCCTACGCGGGGAGTACGTGGGATGAGAGCGCGTAGGGTGTTTTGAAGGTCTGGATCGAAGGCCTTGATCAGTCTATTGAGTTGGCGGGTGTGTTCTTTGGTCGGATCTGCGGGTAGCTGTCTGTAGTGTTCCAGGTTGTCCAGTTGTCGGTATGCTTCTTTGCAATAGTCCATTCTGTTCTGTATGACGATGGCTCCTCCTTTGTCCGCTGGTTTGATGACGATGTTGCTGCCTCCCAAAGATACACAAAGCCAACACACCCGGACATCCTATCGTATCAGGCAACGGAACCCTATGTGAGAACCTCTCTGGGTACATCGAGGGCATCCTGAAACCCATCGTACAGGGAACCCCCAGCTTCTGTCGTGACACTACAGACTTCTTGCAGAAACTCAGCACCCATGGACTAGTTGAACCAGGAACACTCCTCGCCACGATGGACGTATCGGCACTCTACACCAGTATCCCCCACGATGACCGCATCGCTGCGACAGCCTCAGTACTCAACACCAACAACAGCCAATCTCCAGACGCCATCCTACAACTCATCCGCTTCACCCTTAACCACAATGTCTTCACCTTCGACAACCAGTTTTTTACCCAAACACACGGAACAGCCATGGGGACCAAATTTGCACCCCAATACGCCAACATCTTCATGCACAAGTTCGAGCAAGACTTCTTCGCTGCACAGGACCTCCAACCAACGCTGTACACCAGATACATCGACGACATCTTCTTCCTTTGGACCCACGGCGAAGGATCACTGAAAGGACTACACGATAGCATCAACAGGTTCCATCCCACCATCAAACTCACCATGGACTACTCCTCAGAATCGGTTTCATTCTTGGACACACGAATCTCCATCAAAGATGGACGCCTCAGCACTTCACTCTACCGCAAGCCCACGGACAACCTCACGATGCTCCACTTCTCCAGCTTCCACCCTAACCACGTTAAAGAAGCCATCCCCTATGGACAAGCCCTGCGAATACACAGGATCTGCTCAGACGAGGAGGAACGTGATGGACACCTACGGACACTGAAAGACGCCCTCGTAAGAACGGGATATGACGCTCGACTCGTCGATCGACAGTTCCGACGGGCCACAGCGAAAAACCGCACAGACCTCCTCAGAAGACGAACACGGGACACAACCAACAGAGTACCCTACGTCGTCCAGTACTTCCCCGGAGCGGAGAAACTACGCCATGTTCTTCGCAGCCTTCAACATGTCATCGATGACGACGAACACCTTGCTAAGGCCATCCCCACGCCTCCACTACTCGCCTTCAAGCAGCCGCCTAACCTCAAAAGTACCATCGTTCGCAGCAAATTACCCAGCTGTCAGGAGAACAGCGACCACGACACCACACAACCCTGCCACGGCAACCTCTGCAAGACATGCCAGATCATGAACACAGATACCGTCATCACACGTGAGGACACTACCCACAGGTACATGGTACATACTCATGTGACTCGGCCAATGTTGTCTACCTGATACATTGCAGTAAAGGATGCCCCAGAGCATGGTACATCGGCGAGACCATGCAGACACTGAGACAACGTATGAACGGACACCGCGCAACAATCGCCAAGCAGGATGATTGCCTCCCAGTCGGGGAACACTTCAGCAGTCAAGGGCATTCAGCCTCGGATCTGCGGGTTAGCGTTCTCCAAGGCGGCCTTCGTGATACACGACAACGCAAAATCATCGAGCAGAAACTGATAGCCAAGTTCCGCACTCATGAGGACGGCCTCAATCGGGATATCGGGTTCATGTCACGCTATAGAACGTGACTTGACATCGTTGCCGGTCTTTCCAGTTTTAAAAAAAAACAAACAAACACAAGAAACAAACACAAAAAATGGAGAGGATATGCAGCCAGCAGGTGTTCTGACGCGTTGGACCCCCTGGGACACATCTCATTGTCTTGGCTGTGCTCTTAGTGTGTCTTTGATGTAGGGAAAGATTTAATCTATGCATTTTCTCTGTGTTTTTATATTCTGTGAATTCTGATAGATTCTCTCACAGTAACTTTGCCTGACAAAGGAGCGACAGCTCCGAAAGCTTGTAATTTTAAATAAATCTGTTGGACTATAACCTGGTGTTGTGCGACTTCTCATTTTTTTTTTCCTAAGTGGACATTGCAAACATCTGTCACTCTCACATGTAATGTGAAAAAATACATTTTATTGCTGTTTTAATCCGGTAGATGATTTGGCTGCAGAAGTATTACATTTTTTACGTGTAAATATAATTATCCTACACTGTAAAGAGTCCTGCGACAAATTTAGTTTGGGAAATAGTTCATTGCATTGCTTAAAACACATTTCAATATATAAAATAAGAACAGAAAATGCTGGAAATACTCAGCAGGTCAGGCAGCATCTGTGGAGCGAGAAACAGAGTTAACGTTTCAGGTTGATGATCCTTCGTCAGAACCTGAAATGTTAACTCTGTTTCTCTCTCCACAGATGCTGCCTGACCTGCTGAGCATTTCCAGCATTTTTTGTTTTTATTTCAGATTTCCAGCATCTGCAGTATTTTGCTTTTGTACATTTCAATATATGTCTTCTTTTTAATTTCAATTCATTTGCTCTACATTTTTGAATAAGCATCTTTTATGTTTAATCACAGAATATGTTCATATTGAACAATTCTGAGAAATTGTATTCATTGCATGGTTTCTGCAATATGATTACACAAAATAGTTCATGTACAAACACTTTGGTTTCATGTCTGCCACCCTTTTGGATGTTCATTTCACTGGAACTTCTTTAAATGTATATTAAGTCTTTTTTTTAAACTTATTTAAATACATAGGTTGTGATATTCATTACCATTGAAGTCTAAATCTCAGGAATCGCTTGTGGTGATTGTAGCTGCAACTTAATTACAGTTTAGAAAATAATAGTTATTTTTTTCTCTCATCTGCAATATGTCAGTCCTTTTTATACGGTTCATATGTAATGATCCTTCGTAAAGTAAAAGTATTGAAAACATTATATTTAATTATAGCCTCAAAACATATTCACTTGTACTCATTTAAATTCAGTCTTAAGTGTTTAGACCCATAATTAATTGGCTTTTTTTTGGTTTCCCTCACCAATGTGTTCCCCATTCCTGAAACCATTGGCTCCTTGTTGGGGTACGATTAGATTCCTGTCACGCTCCGGTACTTCACCTATTATTATTATCATTATTTGTGTGACTCCTGACAACGAACCATGAGATACATCACGGCTGAGCCCGGTTCATTGGAGAGCAGCTGGAATCAGGGACTTGGGTTGAATCCCCCCTCACTCCGTGGCCCAGGACTGACACTCTGACCGAGATCAGGCGATTCAGTACAGACTGGGGATCATAACTGTGACTTCTGTGGTCTGTATGATTCAGCTACTCACTGAATAAACTCACTCAGCCATCAGAGGACATGGTGGGAAATAAAAACGTTCTGAAGGAGGGCCCTGTCCAAAAAGTGAACCTGTATTTTCTCTCTATCAATGCTGACCAACCTGTCGTGTATTTCCAGCATGTTGTGTTTGGGGCGAATACAATTAGCTTCACTCCAACAGACAGTTTTAACAAATTGACGTATCTTCAAAAAATTCAGCTTCAGTGAAATGTAGGGGAGAGATGACCAATTACCCAGCCTGGGTAACAATCATTCAGTGTGAGGCAGCCCTGAAGTTCAGCTCAATGGAGAGCTTAAATAGTAAGAAGCAGTATCTTGTCCTCCTATTTAATTCTGAAAGGTTTAACAGTAAGAAACCGTATCTTGCCATACTATTTAATTCTGATGTGTGTCTGTAAAGCTCAGGAAGCACATCAGACCTGTATAAAAATCATAAGTGTTGGGAATGCACAGAGAAAATAGAAAGGTTAACATTTAGACAAAAGACCCTTGGCCAGAACTGCTCTCATGAAAGACTAGCATCAGACTAACTTATATTTGCCCTTTGCAGATCTCCCGTGTACTTTCGGCATTTTCCATTTTATTTCAGATTTCCAAGCTTTTCTTTAGATACATAAATTCGGCGAGTGACGTGATAGGAGAGGATGAATTTCCTTTTCAACATTTTAATAGTTCAAACTGGCGGCTTGAACAGAAATGATAGCAGCCTCTAAAAAGTTTGATAAACGAAATACAAACCGCGCAACAACTCGAGTCCTGCGATTTGAAAGCATTTGCAAATTTCACTCTTCGCATTCTCAAAAACTTGCCGTTTGTAACCGTTTATTTGGAGGATAAAGTCGTAATGCGCTTTCAGTAAAAAAAAATCTACTTGATCCTGGTACAGTATCCGAATATTATAGCGGTGGCACTTGTGCGTGTGTGTAACATTGTGGGGGTTGAGCAAAGTAACGGAGAAACGCAAACTAACGTGATCAGCAAAGTTTTTGTACAAAATTTCGTATCGTCAATCGAAATTTATACGCCCCGCAAAGATTAATGCGAATGACTTTTAAACCCTTCCAGTAAATGCAGTCCTTCCAAACGAATACAATTGGTCTTAAATGTACAAGTAAAATTACAATGAAAAGTAATTAAATGACCTTAAAAAATGCAACCGGATTAATAATAATTTAAATATGTATAAAGTGTTTAGTCGAGAAATGAGCATTTCCTGGGATTTTTTTGGGGGGGGGGGGGGGGGGGCTAGGGGTGTCTATTGAGTAATTATAGTAAAAAAGCTGGCGAGGGCCGGTGAGTTTAGGTTCGATGCTGTCTTCGGTTTCTAAATAGTTTCCCTATTGAACTTTGGATCGTATGCAGTGAGAACTCCGATAGTAAAACTGGACGCGTCCTCACACCGCATTACTGCACCCACACAGATAAGACAAGGCGCGATTACATTCTCGAATGGATTCTGATTGATGTCTTTCTTCAAAACGATTTAATGTATCGTTTTGTAATTTTATTACACATTGAAAGCGCCACTTCCCATTCCCCTCGATTCGGGCTCGCATTACTCGATAACCAATGAACATATAGGTGCTGTGACGAGAGCGAGAGAGAGAGAGAGAACTTACATTTCATAATTTGAAAAGAATTAATTTAATTCAGAGATATTCGTAGCTACACAATTACGAACTCACCGAATAGTTGGGAACCAACGTGGGGTAGATTTTGCCCTGAAGTCTGTTGCATGTCTTATTTTTTTTCTCTCTTCTAAGTTAAACGGTGCAGAAATACGCCGGGATGGGTCAGGGAGGTTATTCTCTTATTGTGAGGTTGTTGTGCAGTCACCAGGTGTCGGGCTAGATGGCGGCTTGACATGAGATGAATCTGTCCTCAGGTCTGCCACTCACTCCGGATCCTGCCGTTTGATGTCCTCGGCTCCACACGCACAGGCAGGCTTTCACTGGGCTGGCTGGGAGATGGGCTCAGCCGGGGAATCACACAGCGCCAAAGCCCAGAGCGCCTCGACGCACAGACTCCCGCTAAACTGTGACTCCTCTTGAGTTGCACTCACCCCCACCTTCCTCCCACAGCAAGTTACACAAGCGCCGAGACGCTGGTGATATAACTTTATCCCCGTGAATTTAGAGGATTCTTTAACCCTCTGATGCCCGCAGTAAAATGATAAATGGTGACCAGCTTTTATTCCCCCCCGCCCCGCAGTACAGATGGTGACCAGAGACATCATTGTTGGGTTAATTTTGGCTCGAAGATAAAAACAAACCCATTGGAGAATGTGATTTTTGGAAACAACTTTAAAGACTGAGGGCATAGAATGTGACCCTGTGAGCCTTTCCACTCCGCCTTTCCTGTATATAAATCTGCTCTTTTAGTCATTTTATTCGAAGATACATTCTTTTCATTTCGCAACAGTAAGCTTACTATTAATCGTGCAAAGTACGGTAGGACTCCTCGTCAACTTTGTAAAGTGAGATTTATGTATGTAGACTTTGTAAAGTGAGATAGTTTTGGCGCATCATAGTTTTCTAAGTTTACTGGAACTCGTACAAAGCAGGAATAGAGGGAACCGACAGAGTGAGTTTCAGTAATTGTTTTTTGCACATTTTATTCAAACTATTAGAATGATCTATTATCTAGCCAGTTGCTTTCTGAAATATATAAATATGTTAGAAAACATTTAATCAGTTTTAGTACAGATTGGTTAGATATTACTATAGGTTCTGACGAAAGGTCATCAACCTGAAACGTTAACTCTGTTTCTCTCTCCACAGATGCTGCCTGACCCGCTGAGTATTTCCAGCATTTCCTGCTTTTATTTCAGCTTTCCAGCATCCGCAGTATTTTGATATTGCTATGACACCTGCAAAGTATATAACCACAATGTATGTTTGCAAGGATGGATCGTTGCCCTATTCACACCTGTTGGTATATTTGATCATTTAAACCGTAAAGGTGGTAAAATCTTTCAAAGAAATTCCCATTATTGATATTTTCGTTGGTATGATGGTTCAATGTAAAAGTATCCTGCCACAATCTCCCCATCGCCATTCCCCAAATCAGCCTGCACAGAATGTCAAGCACTGCACCTTCAAACAATTACCGCTCCATCAGTCTACTCTCAATCATCAGCAAAGTGATGGAAGGTGTCATCAACAGTGCTATCAAGCGGCACTTACTCACCAATAACCTGCTCACTGATGCCCAGTTTGGGTTCCGCCAAGACCACTCGGCTCCTGACCTCATTACAGCCTTGGTCCAAACATGGACAAAGGAGCTGAATTCCAGAGGTGAGGTGAGAGTCACTGCCCTTGACATCAAGGCAGCATTTGACCGAGTGTGGCATCAAGAAGCCCTAGTAAAACTGAAGTCATGGGAATGGGGGGGGGGGGGGGGGGGGGGTGGAAGGTGGTAACTCTCCACTGGCTGGAGTCATACCTAGCATGAAGGAAGATGATTGTGGTTGTTGGAGGTCAATCATCACAGCCCCAGGACATCGCTGCAGGAGTTCCTCAGGGCAGTGTCCTAGGTCCAACCATCTTCAGCTGCTTCATCTTCATGCTGGAATTTAACCCTGAAAAGTGTGAGGTGATGCATTTTGGGAGGACTAACAAGGCAAGGGAATACACAATGAATGGTAGGACCCTAGGAAGGACAGAGTATCAGAGGGACCTTGGTGTACATGTACATAGATCCCTGAAGGCAGCAGGACAGGTAGATAAGGTGGCTAAGAAGGCATATGGGATACTTGCCTTCATTAGCCGAGGCATAGAATATAAGAGCAGGGAGGTTATGATGGAGCTGTACAAAACGCTAGTTCGGCCACAGCTGGAATACTGTGTGCAGTTCTGGTCGCCACACTATAGGAAGGATGTGATTGCATTGGAGAGGGTGCAGAGGAGATTCACCAGGATGTTACCTGGGCTGGAGCGCTTCAGCTATGAAGAGAGACTGGACAGGCTGGGGTTGTTTTCCTTAGAGCAGAGAAGGCTGAGGGGGGACCTGATTGAGGTGTACAAAATTATGAGGGGCATAGATAGGGTAGATAGAAATGAACTTTTCCCCTTAGTAGAGGGGTCAATAACCAGGGGGCATAGTTTCAAGGTAAGGGGCAGGAGGTTTAGAGGGGATTTGAGGAAAAACTTTTTCACCCAGAGGGTGGTTGAATCTGGAACTCACTGCCTGAAAGGGTGGTAGAGGCAGGAACCCTCACAACATTCAAGAAGCATTTAGATGAGCACTTGAAATGCCATAGCATACAAGGCTACGGACCAAGTGCTGGAAAATGGGATTAGAATAGACAGGGCTTGATGGCCGGCACAGACACGATGGGCCGAAGGGCCTCTTTCTGTGCTGTATAAATCTATGACTCCATGACTATGACTCTATCAATGACCTTCCCTCCAACATAAGGTCAGAAATGGGGATGTTCGCTGATGACTGCACAGTGTTCAGTGCCATTTACAACTCCTCAGATAATGAAGCAGTCCATGCCCACATGCAACAAGACCTGGACAACATTCAGGCTTGGGCTAATAAGTGGCAGGTAACATTCATGTCACACAAGTGCCAGGCAATGACTATCTCCAACAAGTGAGAGTCTAAACAACACCCCTTGACATTCAACGGCATTACCATCGCTGAATTCCCCACCATCAACACCCTGGGGGTCACCATTGACCAGAAACTTAACTGGACCAGCCACATAAATACTGTGGCAACAAGAGCAGGTCAGAGGCTAGGTATTCTGCAGCGAGTGTCTCACCTCCTGACTCCCAAAAGCCTTTCCACCATCTACAAGGCACAAACAAGGAGTGTGATGGAGTACTCTCCACTTGCCTGGATGAGTGCAGCTCCAACAATACTCAAGAAGCTCGACACCATCCAGGACAAAGCAGCCCGCTTGATTAGCACCCCATCCACCACCTTAAACATTCACTCCCTCCACCACCAGCATACCGTGGCTGCAGTGTGTACCATCTACAAGATGCACTGCAGCAATTCGCCAAGGCTTCTTCGGCAGCACCTCCCAAACCTGTGACATCTTCCACCTAGAAGGACAAGAGCAGCAGGTGCATGGGAACACCACCACCTCCAAGTTCCCCTCCAAGTCAAACACCATCCTGACTTAGAAGTATATCGCTGATCCTTCATCGTTGCTGGATAAAATCCTGGAACTCCCCACCTAACAGCACTGTGGAAGTATTTTCATCACACGGACTGCAGTGTTTCAAGAAGGCAGCTCACTACCACCTTCTCAAGGGCAATTAGGGATGGGCAATAAATGCTGGCCCTGCTAGCGACACCCACATCCCATAAACGAATAAAAAAAAAGAATAATAGCAAATGTTTTACTTATTTAAAAATATATAGATATTCATTCCCGGCATGTGGCGATTGCTGGCAAGGCTGGCATTTATTGCCCATCCCTGGTTGCCCTTGAGAAGGTGATGGAGGGCCTTCCTCTGGAACCACTGCAGCTCACATGACAAAGGTACTCCCACAGTGCTGTTAGGGAGGGAGTTCCAGAACTTTGATCCAACGATGATGAAGGAACGGCGATATATTTCCAAGTTAGGATGGTGTGTGACTTGGAGGGTAACTTGGAGGTGGTGGTGTTCCCATGCGCCTGCTGCCCTTGTGTTTCTAGGTGGAAGAGGTCGCAGGTTTGAGATCTGCTGCCAAAGAAGCCTTGACAAGTAGCTGCAGTGCATCTTGTATATGGTACACACTGCAGCCATGGTACACTGGTAGTGGAGGGAGAGGATGTTTAATTTAGTGGACGAGGTGCCAATCAAGTGGACTGCTTTGTCCTGGATGGTGCCGAGCTTCTTGAGTGTAATTGCAGCTCGGTCCATCCAGGTAAGTGGAGAGTATTCCATCACACTCCTGACTTGTGCCTTGTAGGTAGAGGAGAGGCTTTGGGGACTCAGGAGGTGAGACACTTGCTGCAGAATACCCAGCCTCTCACCTGATCCAGTAATCCAGTGGCTGGTCCAGTTGAGTTTCTGGTCAATGCTGACCCTTAGGACATTAATGGTTGTGGTAATAATGCAATTTAAAGTCAAGGGGAAGTGGTTAGGCTCTCTCTTGTTGGAGATGGCCATTGCCTGGTACTTGTGTGGTGCGAATGTTACTTGCAACTTATAAGCCCAAGCCTGGATGTTGTCCAGGTCTTGCTGCATGCGGTCATGGACCGCTTCATGAACTGAGGAATTGCCAATGGAGCTGAACATTGTACAATCATCAGTGAACAGCCCCACTTCTGACCTTATGACGAAGGGAAGGTAATTGATGAAGAAGCTTGGGGTGTGGGCTGCACTGGCAAGGCTGGCATTTATTGTCTATTCCTGGTTGCACTTGAGAAGGTAGTGGTGGGCCTCCTTCTTGACCCGCAGCAGTCCATTTTTTGTTCTGATGAAAAAAGTCCTAAATGTCTCTAGTCTCTCCTTATAACTGAAGCTTCCAATCTCTGCTATCATATTAATAATTCCCTTCTGTACCCTTTCCTTGGCCTTGACATCCTTCCTAAAGTAAAGCACCAAAAACTGGGCATAATACTCTAACTCTGCCTAATCAAAGATTTGTATAGGGTTTTTCATTGCCTCTTTGCTTTTGTACTTTACGTCCCTATTTATAAAACCTAGGATCCCATATGCTATTTTTAACAGGTTTACCAACTTGTCCTTCCACTTTTAAAGGTTTCTGCTCCTCTCTTATTTAGTGTATATGTTCTCCTTTTTATTCTTGCTGAGATGTATTATCTCGCATTTCTCCGCATTGAATTTTATCTGACATCTGCCCAATCAAGTAACTTGTCTATGCCCGCCTGAAGTATTTTACAGTCATCTTCATAATTAACCATGCTCTCTATTATTTTAGGATCATCTGCAAATTTTGATATTGCACACCCTATAACCAAGTCCAGATCATTTATACATAAGATCCCAAGATTAGCCTCTGGGAACAACACTGTTTATATCCCTGTACTCCAAAAAACATCCATTCACCACTACTCTCTGCTTTCTGCCCTGTAACCAACTTCCTACCTATGTGGTCACACTCCCTTTAATACCATGTGCCTTAATTTTATCATCAACCCTCCGATGCAGCACCTTTTGAAAATCCATACACAACATTCCCTGTGTTTTCTTTATCAATACCACTGTTTTATCAAAAATGCTATTAAATTTGTCAGACACAGCTTGCCTTTTGCAAATCCATGCATTCTGTCCTTAATTAACCCATGGCTATCTAGGTATTAATTTTATCTAATATTATAGCCTTTTGAAGTTTATCCACTATGTATTATGGTAGCAGTAGGTAGAAGGATAGGCAAGCATGGAACTTAAGGTAGAATAGTTGAGAATAGATAGCATGGTGCTTATTGGAGTTTATCTCTGTAATAACCTCCAGCCCTATAATCTCCCTAGACCTCTGCGTTCCGCCTATTCTGGCCTTTTGAACATCCCTGATTTTAAATGCTCCACCATTGGTGATCGTGCCTTCAGCTGCCTAGCTCCTAAGCTCTGGAATTCCCTCACTAAATCTCTCTGCCTTTCCACTTCTCTTTCCTCCTTTAAGACGCTCCTTAAAAGCTATCTCTTCGACCAAGCATTTGCTCATCTGTCCTAACATCTCCTTATATGGCTCGGTGTCAAATTTTTTTTTTTTTGATAACACTCCTGTGAAGCGCCTTGGGACGTTTTATTATGTTAAAGGTGCTATATAAATATAAGTTGTTGTTGTATGTTGACAAATTGGGCAGGATTACCTGTGCAGGGGCAAGATTAGCGATTTAATTCAAACAGTTTTCTGGTGCACCATTTTTCCAGACTGCATGTCACCTTCCTTCATTTTTTCTTCTTTCTTCTTGTCCTCCTGTGGCAATAGTTCTGCATGAACCTCCTCTTAGTCCTGCTGCATAGTTTATTCCTTTTTGCATAGTCCATTCAGCCGACGTTCTGCAATATCTAGGGGTGGGGGAGAGATGTTGTCATCAGCCAGGACCAAAGAGGTTAGCTCTGGTCTCCCTCCCCTTGCCTTCAAGTAAATCTGAAGAGTGGACTGGTGCAAAATGAAGCTATAATGGGAACTTCTAGGGTATTGGCACATTTCTCTGGTCCAGCACCACCTGTACATCAATGGAATGGAGGCACTTGTTCTTTATGTAAGTCATGGCACTGATGTGAGGAGGGTGGTTGCTATAGTGCCCTGCATGCTTGGAAACCCATGTCACATGGTAAAAGCGCTGTACTCTGTCCAGCTGATGCCTCCTTTCCATATAGAAAGTGATTAAGTTGTTGTTCTTTGCCAACATGGCCTTCTCTCTCTTGCTTAATTCATCTACAGGAAGCAGCCTGCCAGTTGTGGCATATGTCCCGTGCATTGTTTTGGAAGGTTGCATAAAAGCTTAATAAAACATAGAATCTTGGAGCAGGAGTAGGCCATTCGGCCCGTCGAGCCTGCTCCACCATTCAATACGATCATGGCTGATCATCCAAATCCAGTACCCTGTCCCTGCTTTAATCCCCACAGTACACATATCCCAACCTACCCCCGTAACCCCACGTATTTAATTCCCCCTAACATATCCCATCCTATCCCCATAACCCCCCATATTTAACCCCCCCCCTAACACTAAGGGTCAATTTATCATAGCCAAATCAACCTAACCCGCACATCTTTGGACTGTGGGAGGAAACCGGAGCACCCGGAGGAAACCCACGCAGACACGGGGAGAATGTGCAAACTCCACACAGACAGTCACCCGAGGCCGGATTCGAACCCGGGTCCCTGGCGCTGTGAGGCAACAGTGCTAACCACTATGCCACCGTGTTGCCCTGTACAACCATACAATCACAACTATGGTAACTTTATAGATAACGCTTGGTCCATGTGATCTCCTGGACTGGTTTCGGACGGAGAGGGTGGGAGAAGAATTTTCCAGGGTCTTTTTTCCCTTATTGGCCCTGGGTTTTTTTTTTGCCTCTTCCAAGAGATTATACAGCTACGGTGGGTGGGGGTGGGGTGGGGAGGAGAGAAAGGAGAAAGGGAGGGAGGAAGTGTTCAGTCATGATGCTCCAGCCATCCTGAGTGTGGGGTAGACTTGTTGGACCTCCTGGTCCTTTCCTGCCTGTCAACTTTATATGTTCCTAAAAGCCATCCCTATTGGTGAAGTTGTCTGTAGGTTGCCCTGGAGCAGATGACATAGCTCTGAAACAACCTATCACGTGAAGTGGAGGCAATGAAGACAAGTCTCTTCTGAGATGCCCAGGTAGTTTTGCCTTGGTCATAAATCTAGGTCCAGGGGTAAACATGGATGCATGCATCACGCCTGAGCTGTACTTTAATCTGTCTTTCTTCTTCTGCCACGAATTTGAATTTCTCCAAATTTTAGCACGCTGTATAAAGTCCCCCAAAGGAATTCTAAGCTTGAGAACTTTGCTGCAAGTGAAATTGTAGCTGCAAAAGGGATTAACAAGTAACAGTCTTACAATGAATGTGGCATATACAGCAACACGAATGCACAAAGGAAAATGCAAGTGAAACTATTAAGAAAAAGAAAACTGAAACTTTACAAATATTGCCAACTGCAACACAGCTTCGAGAAGCCTACTTGTACTGGCAAACAACCAGGATTTCAATGGGATGAAATCGGGCAGGTTCTACAATCGGTGAGAAATCCCATCACTAGATTATCACTCAGGCAGTGAAGTTGAAAATTACCCCCTTTGTGGCTCAGCTGCAGCTAATTGAAGCCAAGTTAAATTTACTGGGGTAGAAATTGGTTATGGCCCATTTAGGGCATGCAAGCAGTAGTGATGATGAGCACTAAGATCCCAGGAAGATGTGGACCAGGAGTTACATTTGGCTCACCTGGAGTAGAGCAAAAAAATAAAGCACATGAACACTGATTAAAAGTACTTAAACTGGAAGGTGAGAAGGAACGGTGCAGCATAAGGCTGAAGAAAAAGAACAACACCAGCACGAGGAGATTCAGCATCAGCATGGGATAGAGAAAAGGAAAAACAGCACTGACATGCACTTGAATTGACTGAGAAAGGCTTATCAACTATGTAACTAATGAATAGGGGTTCACTTGATTCAGCTATAATTCCTTGAAAGTTAAAATGCAGGCAGGTAAAACCATAAAAACATCAACAGCATTTTGAGTTTAATGAATAGGGGCAGAGAATAAACGAGGAAAGAAGTAATGATAATTGTGCAAAATATTGCTTAGGCCACACTTAGAGTACTATGTGTAGTTTTTGGGCACCTCAATATAGAAAAGATACTAAAGCCACAGAGAGCATACAGCATGGATGATGCCGAGGATGATAAACTATAGTTATGGGGAATGAAACTATTTCCACTAGAACAGAGACGACTGAGAAGAGATTTAATAGATGCCATTAAAATTATGACGATTTTGATAGTAAATAGGGAAGACTAATTCCTCTGGTTGGGGAGCCAGTGCGATGGGTGATCAATTTAAAACTGTCACTAAGGGCTGGATTTTGCCAGCCCTGGGGAGGCGGGTTTGGAGGCGGGACTGCCGGGAAAATGGCAGAATCTGGGGGCGGGTGCCCAACCCGCCCCCAACCCGCCTCCGTGCCATTTTGCCAGGAGGCGGGTAGCCGTCCCGCGCCGGGTCTCATAGAAACATAGAAACATAGAAACTAGGAGCAGGAGTAGGCCATTCGGCCCGTCGAGCCTGCTCCACCATTCAATACGATCATGGCTGATCATCCAAATCCAGTACCCTGTCCCTGCTTTCTCACACAGAATCCCCATCGAGCCTGCACCGACACATATCCCACCCTATCCCCGTAACCCCACGTATTTAATTCCCCCTAACATATCCCTTCCTATCCTATCCCCATAACCCCACATATTTAATCCCCCCTAACACTAAGGGTCAATTTATCATAGCCAAATCAACCTAACCCGCACATTTTTGGACTGTGGGAGGAAACCGGAGCACCCGGAGGAAACCCACGCAGACACGGGGAGAATGTGCAAACTCCACACAGACAGTCACCCGAGGCCAGATTCGAACCCGGGTCCCTGGCGCTGTGAGGCACCAGTGCTAACCACTATGCCACCGTGTTGCCCTTCTTGGAGGCGGGAAGGGATTACAGCCACATAAAAGGATTATCCCCATTTTGCCCACACAAGTGCGGGCTTCCCGAAGACTCCGAAATCCGCGAGGGTCACCGAAGTGAGTAGTGGGTCTGCGGGGGTCGGAGGGGTTCAAAAGTGCATTGTGAATGTAAGTGATGGGTGCAAGTGTGGAGAGGTGAGTATGTGAGGTAAGTGGAAAGTGATAGAAAAAGTTTACTTACCTTTGTTTCTTCCTGCAGGCTTCAATCGGTGGGTATGCGGAGAGTCTCGCACCTCCGCGGCAGAGATGACAGATGGCTGTTGCATTCTCCAATGCAACAACCATCTAATTTCTGCAAAAGAAAGAGGTTTGATGAGGTCTTGTATTCAAGAACTCATCAAACTACAGAGGATGTCAGTGTTTGACAGCTTCACAGATCTGTCAAACGATGACAATTCATCTGTCAAAAATTTTTGACAGATGAAACGTCATACGTTGACCTTCTCTGTAACCAGCTTTCCCTTAATTGGCCTGCTAAACCCGCTGGGCGGGCTTAACAAGGTCAATCAAGGGAAAACAGCATGGGTTGGCCAGAAGTTGATGGAGGCGGGACTGAAACCCGACAAGTGGGAGTCCGCCTCCAAAAGCTCCCCATTGGCAAAATCCAGCCCTAAGATAGTGAGGAAAGAGGTTCGATGTAATTTGTTTACACAGCGGGTTGTTGGGAGCATGGAATGCTTTACCATGAGAAATGGTTGAGGCAGGGACAGTCGTCTCTGTTCAGAGAAAACTGGATAAACAGTTGAAGCAAAGGATGACACAAGACTATGGGGAGAGAACAGGGTAGTGGGATTCATTTTGAATTGCTACAGCAAACAGCCGGCACAGGCGTATTGGACCAAATGGACTCTTTTTGTGCAGTAACTGTTTATGGTTCTAGTCGATACCGCTGTGCAGAACTATTTTATCAAATCTAACCTTATTCCAAATTGTAATGAAGGAGAGGACATTTGATAGTTTTTATAAGGGCTTCTGAACTGTTAGCAAACCACATAGGCAGCATAGAGAAGTATGGGCAAAAAGGCTGGTATTGTCACTGAGCAGAAAAAGCACTTTTTTGAGTAAATCTGATGTACGGTTAAGACTATGATGTGAATTGAGTGGATTTTGCTATTGTGACTCAATGTCAGAAGCATAAAGGCATAAATTTAAAATGTTCCTGAAAGCTCAGTACAGCAGTTGCTGCAAGCTGGCAATAAAAATAGATGCTGGTTAGATAAAGGGAAATGTTATATCTTATGATGAAATACATCAGTTAGTATTGAGATAATTTTAGGAAGTGGTTCTACATGATTAAAGGGCATGGATGTTTGATCAAAGTCAGATGGCCAAATGAGCTGATCATTTTGGTGATTCAGGGAGCCAATGGATAAATGTCAAGACAAAAGTCCCACATCGATCAACCGGGAGGGAGGCAACTCACCAAACCAGATCATTGGCTGGTAGCCTGCAAACCTGTGTTGGGGCAGCCCGGCAGATCATAGTGGGGCGATTCGAGGGAAATCAAATATTATTGATGCAAAAGAGAGGAGTCAGCAGCACAATCAGGGAGCGGCCAGGAGATATGAGATTACCAATGAATGTGTGATGGTTCCAACTTTAAGGAATTTCACACAGCATGTACACTCAATGGGGTCAATTTTGACTTTGTGCGATAGTGTAAAACGGGCGATAGTGAATCGGCAGCCCAATTTACATCTCTCCCGATTTTTATTTCCATTGATGTGAACAAGTGGCCAACAGAAGGTTTGCATAACACAGGGCATACCTAGTTGCTGGTACACCAGCAGCTGGTACGGGTGCGATTCAGTTTCCAGAGGCCAAGGAGGCCAGCATTTATGGTAGTTTGGGGATGAAAGATGTGCCTTTGGATAAAGTGTCCACTTTGGACATGTGAAAAAGAAATATGAGGTTGCAGTATAGTGTACTGCTTTGGAATGATTTCAATGTTGAAATAGCTCTGACCTGTGGAGCACAAAAGAATGATCAGGCTGGTGCTGAATAGCAGAGACAATCCTATGCCGTATCATCACAGCTAGCTTTGGTGGACACTGGCGGCATTGTGCAGGGGCAGGAGCTTCCCCAACTTGTGACATTTACACACAGTTTTTTTGTTCATTTGATCCACTACCGCTTCATTCATGTCGAAAACAGGGCAGTAGGCAGATGAAAAGCCCCAGGTTGGACGGCTTTCTTGTTCTTTTTCATCTCGTTACTTTAAACGCCAGATTACACACACACACACACTCAGTTGTAGCAATGCAGGATCAGGACTTTACTGAAACCTCATACTATCCACAAGCAGTATGGGCTCTGTGAGACACACTTCACGATGCCGGTATGAGCTTACAGGTCTTTTCATACTTCACAAAATCAGTATGATAGCTCAGGGTTTTCCATCCTACACCATTCCGGTATGAGAGTGAGCTGCTGTGACACCACACTTTATGAGTCCCGTGTGAGCTACTAAACAGCCGTTCCCTTACATTTCTTATACCAATTTTCACCTTTGATCACTACATTCCATGCATACTACCAATAAATTATAGTACATCAAAGATACATACAAATGACAACAGAATAACAACATAAACCCAATAAACATGCACTTGACTGTTCTAATTATTTTATTGCTGTCATAAAACTCTTCCCATCCCCTAAACACAAGTGACCAAGCTGACATATTCCAGATCATTACAGATATAGCTGAATGGCTCTTTCGCATTCTACTATTTTACTTACCTGTGAGGATATCCTTTGCTTTAAAATTTCCTTACAACCCATGCTCAGCAGAACGCTGTTTTAACTTTTAACTCATCGTGTGCTGGTCTCACAGAAAGCCCAGCAAGAATAGCGAGGTACCCAGTTAGTGTGAACCCTCATACCCACACTCCCCCAATTCTTCTCTCTGTCCTTTCTGCCAGGTGTCATCTGGGTAATGATACAACGTACCATAACATCAAGTAATCATGGACTTAAAAGATTCTCCAGTTCTCCTTTCCATTATGCATCTTGTGGATATTCTTACTAAGTAACATTTCCCACTAGCTTTCAGTCATCCCAATTTCATTGTTAACTCAAAGGAATTCAACCCTGAATTTTAGAAATCCAAATTCTATGTCCCCCTTCTTTAATTTTAATCCCTTGGGGGGAGCTGTGTGGCGGATCGCCACCTAAACGGGCGCAATCCACTTTTCCATCCGTGGACAATAAATCGGGCACCTTGCCTTTAAGGCGCATGCTGCCTTTAAGGCATGAAAAAAGGAGTGGGCGTAGCCTCAGGGTTTTGCAGAGAAATGTTTTAGCAGCCATTTTGCCAAGGAGATGTAATAAAAAGCCATGTGTTCCACATATTGACTCGGCCTCAATTCGTGCTTCGCGGCAGCCACAACAGTATATATAAAATAACACTTGGGGAAAAAAAATCAGTCTTACAGGTTTGCTTTTTTTCGCACATACTTCGAGTAGACATGGGCTAAATTCAGACATGACCAGGATCGTATTTGATCAGTACGATGCTGTGAAGCACGCCATTTTGTGACAGGTCAGGAAGATTTAATTATTTTGTTTGTACTGGCTGATGTAAGCTAAGGCAATAATGGAGGTGCTGCAACTGACCTTAGTGTTCTTGGGCAGGAGAAAAAAGATCAGCCAAGAGTCCACCCTCTGTTCACTAAACCCCAATTGTGTGATATTAGATGTAGACTTGAGCTCAGCAATGGTGGCCTTCATGGTCAAATATTTTGATGGCATTCATTGTCTAACCTCCAAAATGAAGTGAGGTACCAGAGAACTGCTGACACCAATGGAATTGTAATCCAGCTGGAGTCATCACCCTCAGGAGAGTAAGGATAACAGCAATAAATCAAAGGGAACATGTTAAGATTTTGAAAAAACAAAATATAAATGGATAATAATTTAGACTCAATTCAACAGCAGTGGGAGGACAATTCGGTGGTTAGATCTGGACAAGGAAACCTGGGAGAATTTGCTCACTTGTTGTAATGATTACAAAACAGATATTTGGTATACTCCTATGCATCCCATAAAAATTCGTACACTGTGGAGTTGCTGATCACTTTATTCTGAAAGGGTGTACTAGATTTCGTGAAAATGTGAGGTAAGTGCCCCTTTCGAGTTACCATTGAGAACATTGCTTTCAGGGGGGAAGGAAAACACTAAGTTGGTATGAAACTTTGAAGGCAAAGATCCCTTTAATCCTATCTTTAATTAATCAATATTGGGCTGGATGCTGCTTTTGCAAGAGAGGTCTTTTTTTTTGTTTGGCTTTTCTAGATAAAAGTCTAGATGCCTGTATTTATTTGGTGATTAGATGATTGGATGGTTGAGACCATCTTAGTTGCTATTGTAAATGATGGACATTGCTGGAATGGGCTCTGCACAGATTGTCTCCCTGCTCAGTTGATGCATTGATATTCCCTCGAGGGTTCTGGGACGCTTTAGTGATATACTGCAATCTGCTCTGCTTTGTATTATGCAACTATTTTTTAACTAGGAACATACAAAAAAGGACAGGGAATGACCATCTGGTCCATCAAGGCCGCCCCTTCCAGACATGGTAAAGTCTTGCACAGAATTGCCCATACCCTCCCACCCCTCTCCGTGGTCACGCAATCTCCTAACAGAAACAAAAAAAGAGAAAAACCTGTGACCAATTTAGGAAAAACTCTGGAAAATTGAACAAAGTTCCAGGAGATAGTATCTTGTGAGTCTCACTATCCCCAGCTATTCCACAATGTACCTTTTATAATTATAAATGCACTCCTCTTGCCAGAACTTGTCCTTTTAAAGGACTACAGTGAATCTATACTCACCACACATTTCAGTAATCTGTTCCAGAGGATGAAGACTCTCTAAAATGAATATTTCCTGGCACCTAATCTAATTATTTGCTTATATAAGTTATAAATTGTAAGAACACAGGGATATATACCCTGACAAGAATATTTATGAAGGGCATCAGATGAATTCTCAACCCTTCACCTTAACCCCTTGTCGAGGAACCATCTGGGTTTACCACAAGTTTATGCCTTGGAGTTAATGATGTCCAGATTTGGCTCGCCGAATTGTCTTACATCAACCAGTTCAGATTATATTAGCATTTACACTAACAACCTCCCATCAGAAGTCAGACAACAAAGTGATGAACTAACAATTGTTTATTAACCTTAGAGTCATAGTTAACAGCACTTAAACATTGGCCCAGAAATTAAACATCAATGGTTCCCGCGGGGGTAAGGATTCCCGCGATATCGCACTCCGCGCCTACCTTTTTGTTTCGGGCCCACATGAACTTCAGTTTCAGGGCCTCTCCCTGTTGCAACCGTGCAGTGCTTGCGTGTCTCAGAGGCGCAATTAGTTCGTGCGAGCTCTGGGATCACGTGATTCAGTTAGAGCCAATGGCAGCACACCATCTTTCATTCATAGTTTTGACAGCAAGGGCTGTCAAAGCTATGAATACTACAAGCCCCCAAAAGAACAGCTAAACCTCAATTAAATTTTTTTTAAAAAGCCATCACATTAATAAAATAACTATAGTTAAATAAATTAACCACTTTAAACAAAAAATTAAATTTTTGAAAACATTTAAAATCTTTTTAAAAGTTATAAAAATAAACTTACCTTTCTTTAAAGTCTCTAAAAAAGATAAACCTGTTGAAAAAAATTTAAAATAACACTTAATTAACTACTTACCTTGTTAAAAGGGGGTCCTACGCCTGCTTTCTTTATCTGTAAAATCTTCACCACTTAACTGCGCGTTCAAACCTGAAAAAAAAACTAAGTGTACTGCGTGCGCACAACCTGTAGTGCGCACGTGGTTCACTTAGGAACTGCCCCCTTTGCAATACACGAAGTGCCGGTTTCCCGCGCATGCGCAGTGCATGCAGGAAACCGGCAATTCGGGACCTAATACGCGAGAGTACACAGTGCGTACTCTCGCGTATTAGGTCTAATTTTCGGACCATTGAATATACAAATAATTAATAGCTAGGGTTAATTGACAAAATAACTAACAAAGGTTAGAAAGGCAGTTCAGTATGTCACAGTAATTCAGCTGCAACTGCTTGCTGATTATAAACTCACAGTTAAGATCAGTGTCTTAAATTGATGTAAATTGATATAAATACAGCTTTGATTGGCTGCTTGGCAGCGTTGAATGGCAGCTCAGTATACCAATCCTCAACACCCAGAATTGAGAGGTCAGTTTCTCTAACTCTGGGTGTTAAGGATTGTTTTGCCGAGCTGCCAGTCAAAGTTGCTAACTTGAATGAAAAGCTGCCTCCTATTGTGTGGAAGCCTGTTGCCATGAATAATGAATGTAAACCATCCTAACCATAGCGTATGAGCTGCTATAGCTTATACACAATGGGATAGATTTTGACTTTGTGCGATAGTGTAAAACAGACGATAGCAAATCAGCAGCCCGTTTTTACATCTCTCCCGATTTTTATTTCCATTGAGGATAGCATGCCGGACATCCCAAGGAAACTAATACTGAATTGGGAACAGGGACTCACCAAAATTAACGTAAGCAAAATAACAGTAATGATGAAAATAATGGCACTAAAGAGTGACAAATCCCCAGGACCAGATGGTTTCCATCCCAGGATTTTAAAGGAAGTAGGTAAGAACATTGCAGATGCCCTAACTATAATCTTCCAAAGTTCTCTCGATTCAGGAACCGTTCCTTTAGATTGGAAAATTGCACATGACACTCTGCTATTTAAGAAAGGTGGGAGAGGGGAACCAGGGAATTATAGATCAGTTAACCTAACATCTGTTATTGGGTAATTACTAGAGTCTATAATTAAGGATAGAGAGACTGAACACCTTGATAATTTTCAGTTGATCAGAGACAGCCAGCATGGATTTGTAAAGGGTAGGTCATGCCCGACGCACCTGATTGAATTTTTTGAAGAGGTGACTAAAGTAGTGGACAGGGGAATGTCTATGGATGTTATTTATATGAACTTTCAGAAGGCATTTTCTCAAGTCCCTCATAAGAGACTGTTAGCTAAAATTGAAGCTTGTGGAATTGAAGGAAATTATTGACCTGGTTAGGAAATTGGCTGAGTGGCAGGAGACATTGAGTAAGGATAATGGGCAGGATGTGACTAGTGGTGTCCCGCAAGGAACTGTGTTGGGGCCTCAACTATTCACCGTATTTATTAGCAACTTAGATGATGGGATAGAAAGACACATAACCAAGTTTGCCGATGAACAATGATAGGCGGTGTTGTAAGCAGTGTAGATGGAAGCATAAAATTACAAAGAGATATTAATAGATTAAGCGAATGGGCAAAACTGTGGCAAATGGATTTCAATGTAGGCAAATGTGAGGTCATCCACTTTGGACGTAAAAAAGGATAGAACAGGGTACTTTCTAAATGGTGAAAAGCTAAAAATGGTGGAGGTCCAAAGAGACGTGGGGTCCATGTAAATAGATCACTAAAATGTCATGGACAGGTACAGAAAATAATCCAAAAGGCTAATGGAATGCTGGCCTTTATATCTAGAGGACTAGAATACAAGTGGGTCGAAGTTATGCTGCAGCGATACAAAGCCCTGGTTAGACCACACCTGGAGTACTGTGAGCAGTTCTGGGCACCACACCTTAGGAAGAATATATTGGCCTTGGAGGGAGTGCAGCGTAGATTTACCAGAATTATACCTGGACTCCAAGGGTTAAATTATGAGAAGAGATTGCACAAAATAGGGTTGTATTCCGTGGTATTTAGAAGGTTAAGGGGTAATTTGATTGAAGTTTTCAAGATATTAAGGGGAACAGTTAGGGTAGATAGAGAGAAACAATTTTTCCACTGGTTGGGGAGTCTAGGACTAGGGGCCATAGTCTAAAAATTAGAGCCAGGCCTTTCAGGAGTGAAGTTAAGAAACACTTCTACACGCAAAGTTATGCTAAACCTTTATAAACCACTGGTTAGGCCTCAGCTGGAGTATTATGCTCAATTTTGGGCACCACACTTTAGGAAGGATGTCAAGGTCTTGGAAAGGGTGCAGAAGAGATTTATTAGAATGGTACCAGGGATGAGGGACTTCAGTTATGTGGAGAGACTGGAGAAACTGCGGTTGTTCTCCGTAGAGCAGAGAAGATTAAGAGATTTGATAGAGGTGTTCAAAATCATGAATGGTTTTGATAAGAGTAAATAAGGAAAAATTGTTTCTGGTGGCAGAAGGGTCGGTAACCTGAGGTCACAGATTTAAGATGATTGGCAAAAGAACCAGAGGCGACATGAGGAAACATTTTTTTACACAGCGAGTTGTTGCGATCTGGAATGCACGGCCTGAAAGGGCGATGGAAGCAGATTCAATAGTAACATTTAAAAGAGATTTGGATAAATACTTGAAGGGAAAAAAATTACAGGGCTGAGGAAAGAGCAGGGGAGTGAGACTAATTGGATAGCTCCACCAAAGAGCCAGCACAGGCACGATGGGCCGAACGGCCAACTTCTGTGCTGTATCATTCTATGATTCTATTAATAAAAGTCCCGGTAGATATCAATTTCAGCTTAGACACAGCTATTCGGGATCATGCAGTATGGGGCAAAGGGCACTTTAGTCTTTCTCTACAAACAGGAAAGTCCCAATTCAGATAAAGCTTGTGGCATATCAGCCACCTTTTCAAACAGTTCCCTATCAAGGTTCAGAACTCCTATGCATGCAACAGAGGGATTTCATTGGGCAAACATAAAAATTAACATCTTCCATATAGATAGCACCTTTACTGTTAAAAATGTCCCAAGGCACTTCAGGGTTTCCCGGGCACTGCTACTGGCGACTCGGGAGATATGGGTCGTCAATGCGCAGTATCCAGCTGTCGTGGCTTGCAACCAAACCGCGCTGTCTCAGCCCCGCTATTCGGAACACGCTGCTTCCTTGCTGCTTGTGAGGATGACAGCATCTGGGCCAACAAAAATCGCCTGGAAACTCCGTGAGTCCTGAGAGAGCATCTGGGAAAGGGAGAGAGAAACACAAACTGAGGGAGAGAGAGAGAAACACAAACTGAGGGAGGGAGAGAGAAAGCACAAACTGAGGGAGAGAGAGAGAAACACAAACTGAGGGAGAGAGAGAGAGAGAAACACAAACTGAGAGAGAGAGAGAGAGAGAAACACAAACTGAGGGAGAGAGAGAGTGAAACACAAACTGAGGGAGAGAGAGAGAGAAACACAAACTGAGGGAGAGAGAGAGAAACACAAACTGAGGGAGAGAGAGAGAAACACAAACTGAGGGAGAGAGAGAGAAACACAAACTGAGGGAGGGAGAGAGAAACACAAACTGAGGGAGGGAGAGAGAAACACAAACTGAGGGAGGGAAAGAGAAACACAAACTGAGGGAGAGAGAGAGAAACACAAACTGAGGGAGAGGGAGAGAAACACAAACTGAGAGAGAGAGAGAGAGAGAAACACAAACTGAGGGAGAGAGAGAGAGAGAAACACAAACTGAGGGAGAGAAAGAGAGAGAAACACAAACTGAGGGAGAGAGAGAGAGAGAGAAACACAAACTGAGGGAGAGAGAGAGAGAGAAACACAAACTGAGGGAGAGAGAGAGAGAGAAACACAAACTGAGGGAGAGAGAGAGAGAGAGAAACACAAACTGAGGGAGGTAGAGAGAAACACAAACTGAGGGAGAGAGAGAGAGAGAGAAACACAAACTGAGAGAGAGAGAGAGAAACACAAACTGAGAGAGAGAGAGAGAGAGAAACACAAACTGAGGGAGAGAGTGAAACACAAACTGAGGGAGAGAGAGAGAGAGAGAAACACAAACTGAGGGAGAGAGAGAGAAACACAAACAGAGAGAGAGAGAGAGAAACACAAACTGAGAGAGAGAGAAACACAAACTGAGGGAGAGAGAGAGAGAGAAACACAAACTGAGGGAGGGAGAGAGAGAGAAACACAAACTGAGGGAGGGAGAGAGAAACACAAACTGAGGGAGGGAGAGAGAGAGAAACACAAACTGAGGGAGAGAGAGAGAAACACAAACTGAGGGAGGGAGAGAGAAACACAAACTGAGGGAGGGAGAAACACAAACTGAGAGAGAGAGAGAGAGAGAAACACAAACTGAGGGAGAGAGAGAGAGAGAAACACAAACTGAGGGAGAGAGAGAGAAACACAAACTGAGGGAGAGAGAGAGAAACACAAACTGAGGGAGAGAGAGAGAGAGAAACACAAACTGAGAGAGAGAGAGAGAGAAACACAAACTGAGGGAGGGAGAGAGAGAGAAACACAAACTGAGGGAGGGAGAAACACAAACTGAGAGAGAGAGAGAAACACAAACTGAGGGAGAGAGAGAGAGAAACACAAACTGAGAGAGAGAGAGAGAGAGAAACACAAACTGAGGGAGAGAGAGAGAGAAACACAAACTGAGGGAGAGAGAGAGAGAAACACAAACTGAGGGAGGAGAGAGAGAAACACAAACTGAGGGAGAGAGAGAGTGAAACACAAACTGAGGGAGAGAGAGAGAGAGAAACACAAACTGAGGGAGGGAGAGAGAAACACAAACTGAGGGAGGGAGGGAGAGAGAAACACAAACTGAGGGAGAGAGAGAGTGAAACACAAACTGAGGGAGGGAGAGAGAGAGAAACACAAACTGAGGGAGGGAGGGAAAGAGAAACACAAACTGAGGGAGAGAGAGAGAGAAACACAAACTGAGGGAGAGAGAGAGAGAGAAACACAAACTGAGAGAGAGAGAGAGAAACACAAACTGAGGGAGAGAGAGAGTGAAACACAAACTGAGGGAGAGAGAGAGAGAAACACAAACTGAGGGAGGGAGAGAGAAACACAAACTGAGGGAGAGAGAGAGAAACACAAACTGAGGAGAGAGAGAGAGAAACACAAACTGAGGGAGGGAGAGAGAGAAACACAAACTGAGGGAGAGAGAGAGAGAGAAACACAAACTGAGGGAGGGAGAGAGAAACACAAACTGAGAGAGAGAGAGAGTGAAACACAAACTGAGGGAGAGAGAGAAAGAAACACAAACAGAGAGAGAGAGAGAGAGAGAGAAACACAAACTGAGGGAGAGAGAGAGTGAAACACAAACTGAGGGAGAGAGAGAGAGAAACACAAACAGAGAGAGAGAGAGAGAGAGAAACACAAACTGAGGGAGAGAGAGAGAAACACAAACTGAGAGAGAGAGAGAGAGAGAGAGAGAAACACAAACTGAGGGAGAGAGAGAAAGAAACACAAACTGAGGGAGAGAGAGAGAGAAAGAAAGAAACACAAACTGAGGGAGAGAGAGAAAGAAACACAAACTGAGGGAGAGAGAGAGAAACACAAACAGAGAGAGAGAGAGAGAAACACGAACTTAGAGAGAGAGAGAGAGAAACACAAACTGAGAGAGAGAGAGAGAAACACAAACTGAGGGAGAGAGAGAGAAACACAAACTGAGGGAGAGAGAGAAAGAAACACAAACTGAGGGAGAGAGAGAGAAACACAAACAGAGAGAGAGAGAGAGAGAGAAACACAAACTGAGGGAGAGAGAGAGAAACACAAACTGAGGGAGGGAGAGAAAGAAACACAAACTGAGGGAGAGAGAGAGAGAGAGAGAAACACAAACTGAGGGAGAGAGTGAGAGAAACAAACTGGGAGGGAGAGAGAGAAACACAAACTGAGAGAGAGAGAGAGAAACAGAAACTGAGGGAGAGAGAGAGAAACACAAACTGAGGGAGAGAGAGAGAGAGAAACACAAACTGAGGGAGGGAGAGAGAGAGAGAGAAACACAAACTGAGGGAGAGAGAGAAACACAAACTGAGGGAGGGAGAGAGAGAGAAACACAAACTGAGGGAGAGAGAGAAACACAAACTGAGAGAGAGAGAGAAACACAAACTGAGGGAGAGAGAGAGAGAGAGAAACACAAACTGAGGGAGAGAGAGAGAGAGAAACAAACTGGGAGGGAGAGAGAGAGAAACACAAACTGAGGGAGAGAGAGAGAGAAACACAAACTGAGGGAGAGAGAGAGAGAGAAACACAAACTGAGGGAGGGAGAGAGAGAAACACAAACTGAGGGAGAGAGAGAGAGAAACACAAACTGAGGAGAGAGAGAGAGAGAAACACAAACTGAGGGAGAGAGAGAGAGAGAAACAAACTGGAGGGAGAGAGAGAGAGAAACACAAACTGAGGGAGAGAGAGAGAAACACAAACTGAGGGAGAGAGAGAGAGAAACACAAACTGAGGGAGAGAGAGAAAGAAACACAAACTGAGGGAGAGAGAGAGAAACACAAACTGAGGGAGGGAGAGAGAAACACAAACTGAGGGAGGGAGAGAGAAACACAAACTGAGGGAGAGAGAGAGAGAAACACAAACTGAGGGAGAGAGAGAGAGAAACACAAACTGAGGGAGAGAGAGAGAGAGAAACAAACTGGGAGGGAGAGAGAGAGAGAGAGAAACAGAAACTGAGGGAGAGAGAGAGAGAGAAACACAAACTGAGGGAGAGAGAGAGAAACACAAACTGAGGGAGAGAGAGAAACACAAACAGAGAGAGAGAGAGAAACACAAACTGAGGGAGGGAGAGAGAAACACAAACTGAGGGAGAGAGAGAGAAACACAAACTGAGGGAGGGAGAGAGAAACACAAACTGAGGGAGAGAGAGAGAGAGAAACACAAACTGAGGGAGGGAGAGAGAAACACAAACTGAGGGAGGGAGAGAGAGAAACACAAACTGAGGGAGAGAGAGAGAGAAACACAAACTGAGGGAGAGAGAGAGAGAAACACAAACTGAGGGAGAGAGAGAGAAACACAAACTGAGGGAGGGAGAGAGAAACACAAACTGAGGGAGGAGAGAGAGAAACACAAACTGAGGGAGAGAGAGAGAGAAACACAAACTGAGGGAGAGAGAGAGAGAAACACAAACTGAGGGAGGGAGAGAGAGAGAAACACAAACTGAGGGAGAGAGAGAGAAACACAAACTGAGGGAGAGAGAGAGTGAAACACAAACTGAGGGAGAGAGAGAGAGAAACACAAACTGAGAGAGAGAGAGAGAGAAACACAAACTGAGGGAGAGAGAGAGAGAGAAACACAAACTGAGGGAGGGAGAGAGAGAAACACAAACTGAGGGAGAGAGAGAGAAACACAAACTGAGGGAGGGAGAGAGAGAAACACAAACTGAGGGAGAGAGAGAGAAACACAAACTGAGGGAGGGAGAGAGAGAAACACAAACTGAGGGAGAGAGAGAGAAACACAAACTGAGGGAGGGAGAGAGAGAAACACAAACTGAGGGAGAGAGAGAGAAACACAAACTGAGGGAGGGAGAGAGAAACACAAACTGAGGGAGGGAGAGAGAGAGAAACACAAACTGAGGGAGAGAGAGAGAGAAACACAAACTGAGGGAGGGAGAGAGAGAAACACAAACTGAGGGAGAGAGAGAGAGAGAAACACAAACTGAGGGAGAGAGAGAGAGAAACACAAACTGAGGGAGGAGAGAGAGAAACACAAACTGAGGGAGAGAGAGAGAAACACAAACTGAGGGAGAGAGAGAGAGAGAAACACAAACTGAGGGAGAGAGAGAGAAACACAAACTGAGAGAGAGAGAGAGAGAAACACAAACTGAGGGAGAGAGAGAGAGAAACACAAACTGAGGGAGGAGAGAGAGAGAAACACAAACTGAGGGAGAGAGAGAGAGAGAAACACAAACTGAGGGAGAGAGAGAGAAACACAAACTGAGGGAGAGAGAGAGTGAAACACAAACTGAGGGAGAGAGAGAGAGAAACACAAACTGAGGGAGAGAGAGAGAAACACAAACTGAGGGAGAGAGAGAGAGAGAAACACAAACTGAGGGAGAGAGAGAGAGAAACACAAACTGAGGGAGAGAGAGAGAGAAACACAAACTGAGGGAGAGAGAGAGAGAAACACAAACTGAGGGAGAGAGAGAGAAACACAAACTGAGGGAGGGAGAGAGAAACACAAACTGAGGGAGAGAGAGAGAAACACAAACTGAGGGAGAGAGAGAGAGAAACACAAACTGAGGGAGAGAGAGAGAGAAACACAAACTGAGGGAGGGAGAGAGAGAGAAACACAAACTGAGGGAGAGAGAGAGAAACACAAACTGAGGGAGAGAGAGAGTGAAACACAAACTGAGGGAGAGAGAGAGAGAAACACAAACAGAGAGAGAGAGAGAGAGAAACACAAACTGAGGGAGAGAGAGAGAGAGAAACACAAACTGAGGGAGGGAGAGAGAGAAACACAAACTGAGGGAGAGAGAGAGAGAAACACAAACTGAGGGAGGGAGAGAGAGAAACACAAACTGAGGGAGAGAGAGAGAGAAACACAAACTGAGGGAGGGAGAGAGAGAAACACAAACTGAGGGAGAGAGAGAGAGAAACACAAACTGAGGGTGAGAGAGAGAAACACAAACTGAGGGAGAGAGAGAGAAACACAAACTGAGGGAGAGAGAGAGAGAAACACAAACTGAGGGAGGAGAGAGAGAAACACAAACTGAGGGAGGAGAGAGAGAGAAACACAAACTGAGGGAGAGAGAGAGAGAAACACAAACTGAGGGAGAGAGAGAGAGAGAAACACAAACTGAGGGAGAGAGAGAGAGAAACACAAACTGAGGGAGGAGAGAGAGAAACACAAACTGAGGGAGGGAGAGAGAAACACAAACTGAGGGAGAGAGAGAGAGAGAAACACAAACTGAGGGAGGGAGAGAGAAACACAAACAGAGAGAGAGAGAGAGAGAGAAACACAAACTGAGGGAGGGAGAGAGAAACACAAACTGAGGGAGGAGAGAGAGAGAAACACAAACTGAGGGAGAGAGAGAGAGAGAAACACAAACTGAGGGAGAGAGAGAGAAACACAAACTGAGGGAGAGAGAGAGTGAAACACAAACTGAGGGAGAGAGAGAGAAACACAAACTGAGGGAGGGAGAGAGAAACACAAACTGAGAGAGAGAGAGAGAGAAACACAAACTGAGGGAGAGAGAGAGAAACACAAACTGAGGGAGGGAGAGAGAAACACAAACTGAGGGAGGGAGAGAGAAACACAAACTGAGGGAGGGAGAGAGAGAGAAACACAAACTGAGGGAGAGAGAGAGAGAAACACAAACTGAGGGAGAGAGAGAGAAACACAAACTGAGGGAGAGAGAGAGAGAGAAACACAAACTGAGGGAGAGAGAGAGAAACACAAACTGAGGGAGAGAGAGAGAGAGAAACACAAACTGAGGGAGGGAGAGAGAGAAACACAAACTGAGGGAGAGAGAGAGAGAGAAACACAAACTGAGGGAGAGAGAGAGAGAGAAACACAAACTGAGGGAGGGAGAGAGAGAGAAACACAAACTGAGGGAGGGAGAGAGAGAGAAACACAAACTGAGGGAGAGAGAGAGAAACACAAACTGAGGGAGAGAGAGAGAGAGAAACACAAACTGAGGGAGGGAGAGAGAGAAACACAAACTGAGGGAGAGAGAGAGAAACACAAACTGAGGGAGGGAGAGAGAGAAACACAAACTGAGGGAGGGAGAGAGAGAGAAACACAAACTGAGGGAGAGAGAGAGAAACACAAACTGAGGGAGAGATAAACACAAACGGGGGAGGGAGGGAGAGAGAAACACAAACTGAGGGAGAGATAAACACAAACGGGGGAGGGAGGGAGAGATAGAGAGAAACACAAACTGAGGGAGAGAGTGAGAGAAACAAACTGGGAGGGAGAGAGAAAAACACAAACTGGGGGAGGGAGAGAGAAAAACACAAAGTCGGAAGATTAATTTTTTTTTATAACTTGCTCTGTATTTTAAAAAGTCATAAAATTGTATGGAAACTTTAGTTAGAAGTTGCTTATATTGATGATGTTTTTGTTAAATCAGTGGTATTGCTTGGTTTTTCTCATTGCGGTCGATTCTGTAGAAACATCACAGAAGCAGTTTTTATTTAAACATACTTATCCATAAATCTGTCTATTCTTTTGTGTTATTACTTTGATTTATAAATTATGTTATTCATTTGACTATAAAACAAAAAGTCATATTTTATTCAGGGCTTGGCAATACTAAAACACTCAACTGAGGTAAATGCGATGGCCCGGATTTTGTAGTAGGAATAACGGTGAGGCTATCGGCGCTCACCAGTATTATGAAGTAAATCGGACAGCAAGCTCTGGAGTCCGCACATGTGCAGTTAAACGGGGAAATCGGGAAGTTGCCCTGCTCCTCCACAAGCTTCGCTACATCAGTACCTCGTCGAGAGATTTTCAGCATTAAAATACCTGAAGAGTGTGAAGTTGCTGTATTTACCCACTAGTTACCCACTAAACATGCCAGAAAAAGTTAGGGCTGGTGCATTCAGGTGTAAGTACATTTTTAACGGCATGATAAGTCTTAATTACTGCCAAACAACCTCTCTGGCCCTGAAAATGTAATTCTACAAGTGCAGAGTTTCATTCCTTCAGAATTTAATTACTATTGGAGATTTAAAAAAAATTAAAATTAAAGCTTTCCCTGCTCTCACACGCCCCAGATTCCCTGTAGAGGGTGCCGCGCTGAACAGGATCTCGAGTAAGTTACCGCTCAAAAGTCCACGAAAAGTCTGTGGGCAACTGTAAGCGTAATGAATGGCGCGTGCTGTTCCTTCGCTGCTGACCGCAAAATCTGGGCCAATAACATTTGCAAACAGTGGCCAAATGTCACATGATCAAATGTCACATGATCGAATGCCATGGGTCAAATGTCACATGATCACATCTCCAGGAATACCTCAAACCAGAGTTGGCAACCTTAGATGGGCCTGTGGAAAATGGAGCCCGAGCCAGGAAAAGGCGCGCTTAGGAAAGATGACCAAAAGCTTGGTCAAAAAGATGACCTTTTAGGAAGAGAGACCGAGGAATTTAGGGAAGGAATGACAGAGAGTAGGTTGGAGGTAGCTGAGGATCTGTGCCAACGATGGACGGGATGGCAGTTGTGTAAGAGGCTGGAGTCAGAGGAACAGGGTACGCTGGTGGGGGATGTATATGGGAGGTTGCAGAGGTAGGGACCCTAGTGGTGGGTGTAAATTTCTCAGTAGCTTGAATTAGAGACTCTTAAATACCATGAAGGTTGTCTGCACGTCTTCTTCTTCTTAGGCAGTCCCTCGGAACCGAGGATGACTTGCTTCCACATTAAAAATGAGTTCTCAGGTGACTGATGAGTCCAATGCGGGACCTACAGTCTCTGTCACAGGTGGGGCAGACGGTGGTTGAAGGGGCGGGTGGGTGGGGTGCTTGGGTTGACGTGCACTCCTTCCGCTGTTTGTGCTTGGCTTCCGCTTGCTCTCGGCGTAGAGACACGAGGTGTTCGGCACCTTCCCAGATGCTTCTTCTCCACTTTGTGCGGTCTTGGGCCAGGGATTCCCAGGTGTCGGTGGGGATATTGCACTTTTTCAAGGAGGCTTTGAGGGTGTCCTTGAAACGTTTCCTCTGCCCACCTGGGGCTCTCTTGCCATGTCGGAGCTCTGAGTAGAGCGCTTGTTTTGGGAGTCTCGTATCGGGCATGCGGACGACGTGGTCAAAGCTTCGATGCTGGGGATGTTAGTCATAGAATCATAGAAGATAGGAGCAGGAGTAGGCCATTCGGCCCCTCTAGCCTGCTCCGCCATTCAATGCGATCCTGGCTGATCATCCAAATTCAGTACCCTGTCCCTGCTTTCTCCCCATATCCCTTGATCCCCTTAGCCTTAAGAAATATATCCAACTCCTTCTTGAATCTATTTAATGAATTGGCCTCAACTGCCTTCTGTGGCAGAGAATTCCACAGGTTCACCACTCTCTGGGTGAAGAAATTCCTCCTCATTTCTGTCCTAAATGGCTTACCCCTTATCCTTAGACTGTGACCCCTGGTTCTGGACTCCCCGACCATCGGGAACATCCTTCCTGCATCTAGTTTGTCCTGTCCTGTCAGAATTTTATAAGTTTCAATGAGATCCCCTCTCATTCTTCTAAACTCCAGCGAGTATAAGCCCAATCGACCCAATCTCTCTTCATACGTCATTCCTGCCATCCCAGGTATCAGCCTTGTGAATCTTCGCTGAACTCCTTCCATGGCAAGAACATCCTTTCTCAGATAAGGCGACCAAAACTGCACACAGTACTCAAGGTGTGGTCTCACCAAGGCCCTGTACAACTGCAGCAAGACATCCTTGTTCCTGTACTCAAACCCTCTCGCTATGAAGGCTAACATACCATTTGCCTTCTTAACCGCCTGCTGCAGTTGCATGCTTACCTTCAGCGACTGGTGCACAAGGACACCCAGGTCTCGTTGCACTTCCCCTTCTCCCAATCTATTGCCATTCAGATAATAATCTGCCTTTCTGTTTTTGACACCAAAGTGGATAACCTTGCATTTATCCACGTTATATTGCATCTGCCACGCTTCTGCCCAATCACCCAACCTGTCCAAATCATCCTGGAGTTTCTCGGCATCCTCCTCGCAGCACACAGGCCCACCCAGTTTTGTGTCGTCTGCAAACTTGGAGATATTACATCTAGTTCCCTTGTCTAGATCATTAATATATATTGTGAATAGCTGGGGTCCAAGGACCGATCCCTGCGGTACCCCACTAGTCACTGCCTGCCACTCGGAAAAAGACCCGTTTATTCCAACTCTTTGCTTTCTGTCTGCCAACCAGTTTTCTATCCAAGTCAATACCTTGTCCACAATCCCATGTGCCTTAACTTTACATTCTAATCTCTTATGCGGGACTTTATCAAAAGCCTTTTGGAAGTCCAAATACACCACATCCACTGGTTCTCCCTTATCTATTTTGCCAGTTACATCCTCAAAAAATTCCAGTAGATTAGTCAAGCATGATTCACCTTTTGTAAATCCATGTTGACTTTGTCCGATCTTGTCACTGTTTTCCAAGTGCTCAGCTATTACATCTTTTATAATGGACTCTAGCATTTTCCCCACTACCGATGTCAGTCTGTAATTCCCCGTTTTCTCTCTACCACCCTTTTTGAATAGTGGGGTAACATTAGCTACCCTCCAATCCATGGGTACTGTTCCAGATTCCATCGAATGTTGGAAGATGATCAGCAATGCATCTACTATTTCTAGGGCCACTTCCTTAAGTACCCTAGGATGTAGATTATCAGGCCCTGGGGATTTATCGGCCTTCAATCCCTTCAATTTCCCTAACACCATTTCTCTACAAATACTAATTTCTTTCAGTTCCTCCCTTTCATCAGACTCTATGTTCCCCAACATCTCTGGGAGGTTATTTGTGTCCTCCTTTGTGAAGACAGAACCAAAATATGTATTTAATTGGTCTGACATTTCTTTGTTCCCCATTATAAGTTCCCCTGATTCTGACTGCAACGGACCTATGCTTGATTTCACTAATCTTTTTCTCTTCACATATCTATAAAAGCTTTTACAGTCAGTTTTTATGTTCCCTGCCTGCTTACTCTCGTATTCTATTTTCCCCTTCTTAATTAGTCCCTTTGTCCTCCTTTGTTGAATCTTAAACTGCTCCCAATCCTCAGGGTTATGGCTTTTTCTGGCCAATTTATATGCCCTCTCATTGGATCTTATGCTATCCCTAATTTCCCTTGTTAGCCACGGTTGAGTCACCCTTTTTGTTTTATTCTTATGCCAAACTGGGATGAACAAATTCTGTAGTTCGTCCATGCAGTCTTTGAATGTTTGCCATTGCCTATCCACCGTCAACCCTTTGAGTGACATTCCCCAATCAATCCTACCCAACTCGCACCTCATACCATCATAGTTTCCTTTATTTAAATTCAGGACCCTAGTCTCTGAGTCAACTACTTCACTCTCCATCCTAATGAAGAATTCTATCATAAGTTGATCGGTCCGACCCAAGGGGCCTCGCACAACAAGATTGCTAATTAATCCTTTCTCATTGCATAATACCCAGTCTAAGATGGCCTGATCTCTGGTTGGTTCCTCGACATATTGGTCCAGGAAACCATCCCGTAAACACTCCAGGAATTCCTCCTCCATAGTATTGTTACTAATTTGGTTGGCCCAATCTATATGTAGATTAAAGTCACCCATGATGACTGCAGTGCCCTTATTGCACGCTTCTCTAATTTCCCTTTTAATGCCATCCCCAACCTCCGCATTACTGTTTGGAGGTCTATATATCACTCCCACTAACGTTTTCTGCCCTTTGTTCAGTTCAACCCATACAGATTCCACATCATCAGAGCTAATATCCTTCCTTTCAATTGTGTTAATCCCCTCTTTAACCAGCAATGCTACCCCACCTCCCTTTCCTTTTTGCCTAACCTACCAGAATATTGAGTACCCCTGGATGTTGAGTTCCCAGCCTTGGCCACCCTGGAGCCATGTTTCGGTAATCCCAATCAAATCATATTTGTTTACCTCTATTTGCGCAGCTAATTCATCCACCTTGTTCCGAATGCTCCTTGCATTAAGACACAAAGCCTTCAGGCTTGTTTTTTTAACGCTCTTAGACCTATTAGAATTAGTATTTACTGTGGTCATGTTTGATTTAAACCGTTGTTTTCTCTGACTGCAACTTTTGTTTTTCTCCTTCCTGTCTTTTGCTTTTATCCTTGTTTCCCTTTCCTCTGTCTCCCTGCTCAGGTTCCCAACCCCCTGCTATTTTAGTTTAAACCCTCCCCCAGAGCACTAGCAAACACTCCCCCTAGGACATCGGTCCCGGCCCTGCCCAGGTGTAGACCGTCCGGTTTGTACTGGTCCCACCTCCCCCAGAACCGGTTCCAATGCCCCAGGAATTTGAATCCCTCCCACTTGCACCATTCCTCTAGCCACGTATTCATTTGAAATATCCTTCTATTTCTACTCTGACTAGCACGTGGCACTGGTAGCAATCCTGAGATTACTACCTTTGAGGTCCTATTTTTTAATTTACCTCCTAACTCCCTATATTCTGCTTTTAGGACCTCATCCCATTTTTTACCTATATCGTTGGTACCTATATGCACCACGACAACTGGCTGTTCACCCTCCCCTTCCAAAATGCTCTGTAGCTGCTCTGAGACATCCTTGACCCTTGCACCAGGGAGGCAACATACCATCCTGGAGTCTCGTTTGCGGCTGCAGAAACGCCTATCTATTCCCCTTACAATAGAATCCCCTATCACTATAGCTCTCCCACTCTTTTTCCTCCCATCCTGTGCAGCAGAACCACCTACTGGTGCTAGGAAGTTGGCTGCTGCTGTCTTCCCCTGATAAGCCATCTCCCTCAACAATATCCAAAGCGGTATATCTGTTTGAGAGGGGGATGGCCACAGGGGACCTCTGCACTACCTGCCTGCGCCTATTACTCTGCCTGGTGGTCACGCATTCCCTTCCTGCCTGTACACCCTTACCTGCGGTGTGACCAACTCCCTAAACGTGCTATCCATGATGTCCTCAGCATCGCAAATGCTCCAGTATGCATCCATCCGCAGCTCCAGCGCCGCAATGCGGTCTGTCAGTAGCTGCAGCTGGATACATCTCCCGCACACATGATTTCCCACATAGTGCAGGAAGAGCATGTCACAGCACCGAGCTGTCCTGCCATGACTTACCCTTTAATTAATTAAAATTAAATTAAAATTAAATGGATCCCACCAATTACACTGGAATTAAGTGATAAACTCAAGGGCCCTTGCTTAACAGTAGTCCCCGCTACACAAAGAGATCGTAGAAACCACAAAATTTAAGTTTAGAAAAATTAAGAAAGAAAACACACACCAACCAATCACTTACCTGCTTTTTGGTGACGTCACACTACGAATACTTTTTGCTTCCCTCTCCCGGAACCTGGATTTGTAAGCCGCCTCAGGGCTCACCTTAAGTACCACCGCTCGCCGCCTCTGTTCCCTCGTAGGTCCGCCGCCTCTGCCGCCTCGCCGCTCTAGGCCTCGCTGCTGCCTCGGGGCTCACCTTAAGTACCGCCGCTCGCCGCCTCTGTTCCCTCGCCTATCTTGCCAATGGATTTGCAGGATCTTGCGGAGGCAGCGTTGGTGGTACCTCTCCAGTGCTTTGAGGTGCCTGCTGTACATGGTCCATGTCTCTGAAGCATACAGGAGGGAGGGTATCACTACTGCTCTGTAGGCCACGCGCTTGGTGCTGGGTTTGAGGTCCTGGTCTTCAAACATTCCCTTCCTCAGGCGACCGAAGGCTGCACTGGCACACTGAAGGCGGTGTTGGACTTCGTCATTGACGTCTGCCCTTGTTGATAGTAGGCTCCCGAGGTATGGAAAGTGGTCCACGTTGTCCAAGGCCTCATCATGGATTTTGATAATTGGGGAGCAGTACTGTGTGGCGGGGGTAGGTTGGTAGAGGACCTTTGGCTTACGAATTTTTAGTGTAAGGCCCATGCTCTCGTACGCTTCGGTGAAGGTGTTGATGATGATTTGGAGTTCAGCCTCAGAGTGTGCGCAGACACAAGCATCGTCTGCATCCTGTAATTCGATGACAGAGGATGGGACGACCTTGCATCTGGACTGGAGATGATGGAGGTTGAACAGTTTCCTGTTTGTTCTGTAGATTAGCTCCACTCCAGCGGGGAGCTTACTGAGGGTGAGATGGAGCATTGCAGCCAGGAAGATCGAGAAGAGCGTTGGTGCGATGACACAGCCTCGCTTGACCCCGGTCCGTACGTGAATTGGGTCTGTGGTGGATCCGTTGGTCAGGATCACGGCTTGCATATCGTCGTAAAGCAGGCGGAGATGGTGACAAACTTTTGAGGGCAGCCGAATTTGAGGAGGACACTCCATAATCCCTCACAGTTGACGGTGTCGAAGGCCTTTGTGAGGTCAATGAAGGCCATGTACAGCGGTTGGTGCTGTTCCCTGCATTTCTCTTGTAGTTGACGCGCGGTGAAGATCATGTCCATTGTGCCCCTTAGTGGGCGGAATCCGCATTGCGACTCTGGGAGGAGCTCTTCAGCCACTGGGAGAAGGCAATTGAGGAGGATTCTTGCGATGACTTTCCCTGTGACAGACAGCAGGGAGAGTCCTCTGTAATTATCGCAATCGGACTTGTCACCTTCTTGAAGATGGTCATGATTACGGCGTCTCTGAGATCACCTGGCATGCTCTCCTCCTTCCAAATAAGAGAAATTAGTTAATGTATTCGCAGCAATAGTGCTTCTCCGCCATGTTTTAGCGCCTCGGCGGGGATTCCATCTGCTCCCGAGGCCTTGTTGTTCTTCAGTTGTCGGATGGCCTTTTCAACCTCATGCCGGGCTGGGGTTGTGCTGAGATGGTGGCGGGTAGCATGCTGCGGGATGGAGTTGAGACACTCGCGTCGAAGACAGAGTCTCGGTTAAGGAGATCTTCGAAAGTGCTCCTTCCAGCGGGCACTGACTGCCTCTCTGTCCTTGATGAGTACATCTCCATTCATGGCCCGCAGTGGGGTAAGACCTTGGGTGCTTGGGCCGTAGGTGGTCTTGACTGCGCTAAAGAATCCACGCACGTCGTGGTTGTCGGCTAGCTGCTGGATCTCCTGCGCTTTCTCCACCCACCATCTGTTCTTTAGGTCACGAGTTCTTTGTTGGACCTCGGCCTTCAGGCGTCTGTAGAGCTGCTTTCTTGCTCTCGAGTTCTGTTACTGTTTCCAGATCAGGAATGCCTTGCGCTTGCGGCTTATTTGCTCTTGGATCTCCTGGTCGTTCTCGTCGAACCAGTCTTGGTGTTTCCTGGTCGAGTGACCGAGCGTCTCTTCACAGGTGCTGATTATGGAGGCCTTGAGCGCAGACCAGGCGCTGTTGACACTCTGTGTCTCTGAATCACTGGGAGTCGTCAGGTAGGTTGTGAGGCGCAGGCTGAATAGGGCTTTCTTAGCAGGGTCTTTGAGTGCTCCAGCGTTGATTTGCCTGCGGCATCGCTTCTGTTGCCGCCGCTGTTTTGGGGCTACGTTGATGGAGATGACAGAGCGGATTAGGCGATGGTCTGTCCAGCAGTCGTCAGCTCCTGTCATGGCGCGGGTGATGCGGACGTCCTTGCAGGTCCCTCGCTCGGACAATGACGTAGTCCAGCAGATGCCAGTGCTTGGAGCGAGGGTTTTGCCATGAAGCCTTGTACTTGTCACTCTGACCCAGGAGCGAGGACGAGGCCCAGGGGCAAAGATGAGGCCCAGGAGTGAGGACAAGCCCTGCAGCGAGGTCGAGGCCCAGGAGTGGCGCAGCGTGGTCCAGCAGCGGGGTTGGGAGGACCACACAACGCCAGAGTTGGAAAGGACACAGACCTCTGGGGAGGTGTGATCAGGGGTAGGGAAAGCCAACTGCAACGGTACCCTCCTCCTGACGAAATGCTTCGAACACGGCCTTGTCATAACCAACACCTTGTCTGCATGTGTCATTCACCCGGCTGACTAAAGAAAATTAGGGCTTGTCAAATTTTTTTTTCTCTTAAAATACTCCTGTGCAGCGCCTTGGGACGTTTTACTACGTTAAAGGCACTATATAAATACAAATTGTTGTATCCAGTGTCTTTAACAACCGTTTCAGTGTTTTCTTTTGGTCTACCTCGGATATTTTGAGGAAGACGTTTAATTAAAGTTATATTTAATAAAACAAGCATCCTCAAAAGGAATGAGAATACATCAAATTTATATTTAAATATGACAATCGTTTATAAAAGTTCAGCTTCTGCAGTAAAATCCGCAAGGAAGTCCTGCCTGGTCCCGCCCCATTCGGAGCACAATGGCCTTTGCCGTCGCAACAGACTGTAAACACAAGGCAGGGCCAGCAACAAACAAGTGTTCTCCAATTCGCAGGCGAGCCGTGCTTTTAAAAACGCTGGCACTGAGTTAAAAATATCAAACGAAGCAGAAATTAAGAATATATTGGCCCCATGGACAGTCAGCAGTGCCGATAACTATAAGCAACTAACGGTCGAGTGAGTTGAAGCACTTGTGGGTGTCTCTGGTTCTCATTAAACGGGGGGGAATGATCACAGACTGCTCGCTGCTGCATTTACCGTGCGGTGAGTTCATTTATAATGGCTGCAGTATGTGTAATGAACAACAGAAGACAGTCAGGGACAATTTCGTGATTTTTTTTTGTCTGTATATAACTTTGTCGTAAGGAATTATGAAATAATGATCAAAGCTAGGAGATAGTGTGTTTTTTTGTGTAAAACTGGCTTTTCGAGCGTGCTGATAACTCCATTTGAAGGGAATGCAGAAGGGCAAAGATGGAATCAGAGATTACAGTGTCGAAAAGAGGCATTAGGCAGGTTGTGTTGGTGCAGGAACTGCAGCAATCTACTCTCACCCTAGTTCATTGCCCTTTTCCATATCATTTCTTTTTACAAATACTTATCCAACTGAGTCTCTGACTTTATAGCCATTTATGGCAAGGTACTTTATGTTGTAGGAAACCCCCATATGGAAAAAAAATCTTCTAAATTCCTTCTTTGTTCTTGTGGTATAATCCTAAAATTATACTCGTTACTGATTTGCCAATCAATGGAAGCAGTCTTTCACTATTCATCCTATCAAAAATGCTCCATTTTGAAAACATCTACCTTCTCAGTTTCCGTGTTTTAAAAAAAAACGTTGTTTTCATAACTGTAATCTCTCATCCCTGGTATAATTGTAGTGAATCTTTGTACCTTTTACATATCTCTAATACACTTCCCATAACACAATGCCCAGAACTGCACACAACACTCCAACTTTAGCCCAACCCTACCCCATATCTTGTATAAATTCAGCATCTGTATTCAATGCACTATTTATCTGCACTTCTACCTTTAACAATTTATGCATCTACATCATCGATCTCTGTTTGTGCACTTTAAGAATCTTACTGTTTAGGATATATGTCCATTCACTTCTTTTCTCAAAATACACTCTTTCAACTTTCTCTACATTGATCTGTGTCTGCAACCTATCTGTCTACTCTGCTAATCTGCCTACGGGTTCTTGCTCGCAGTTTGTCAAGCAACTAATTTTGTGTCATCAACTCACTTCAATAGCATTCCTCTTGAGCTTATCACTTTTATATAAATGGAAAACAAAATAGATGCCAGCATAGATCCATGGAGCCACAGCACTAACCACATCCTGCTCATCATGTGAAGTTGGAAATATTAGTGTGAGAATGATTAAAATTTTACATCTGTTTTAAATTCCAAATGCTGCTCTTCACTGTTTCGTAAGTTGTGTCATTACGAATATATTAAAAATACTATATAATGTCTAGTGTGTATTTGGAGGAATTCTAACTTTGGACTTGAAAGTTTCTACAGTCAGGTTGCCTCTCTGAAATTCAGATAAACAGCACCTTTTTAAAAACAAAAAAAATTATTGTGCATATACTTTTCAAAATCTTATCTATAACTTATTTTTCCCAAAATGTACTATTTCACCTTTCTCTGCATTGTTCTGTATCTGCCACTTACCTGTCCACTCTGCTAACCTGCCTGTGTTCTTGCGTTCTTCCTATCGGTTTGCCAAGCGGAGAAGTTATGCTAAACTTGTATAGAACCTTGGTTAGACCACACTTGGAGTACTGTGAATGGTTCTGGTCTCCATATTATAAAAAGGATATAGAGGCACTGGAGACTGGTACAAAAAGGATTCACAAGGGTGTTACCAGAACTGAGGTCTAACCTATCAGGAATGATTGAATAGGCTGGAGCTCTTTTCTCTAGAAAAAAGACTGAGGGGTGACTTGATAAAGGTCTTCAAAATTATGAAAGGGTTTGATCGGGTAGACATAGGGAAGATGTTTCCATTTGCGGGCAAGACCAGAACTAGGGGCCATAAATATAAGATAGTTACTAATAAATCCAATAGGGAATTCAGGAGAAACTTCTTTACCCAGAAAGTGATTAAAATGTGGAACTCTCTACCACAGGGAGTAGTTGAGACGACTAGTGTAGCATAGATGCATTCAAGGGGAAGCTAGATAAGCACATGAAGGAGAAAGGAATAGAAGGATATATTGATGTGGTTAGACGATGAGGGGTGGGAGGAGGCTCGTGTGGAACACCAGCATAGACCTGTTGGGCCGAATGACCTGTTTCTGTGCTGTAAATACTTTGTCATACTTGGTAATGCTTTGTAACTCCCATTCAGCTGCTGAAAACCACAAGCCCAGTGAGTAGTCTGAAGGTGTGCAAACTTATTTTTGGTACCTTAATAAAATCGTGCAGAACCTTGTTAGATCATATACAAATGATGCCCTTCTGATCCATAATCCTTTAACCTGATATGACCAATTCCAATTTTGATTCATATTCTTTGGATTTGATAGCGTTGGTCCCTAAAGTATATTGTGATTGATTATTAGGATTAACTGTGTTGCTCACAATTAGTGCAGTAAACTAGTGATTCCATCGCTTCAGGCTTACTGAGTCCGTGTCCAAGATGAGAACAAAATGATTAACCCAACATTTTAAAATTGACAACCCCGTCAAGCCCACTAGGTGCTGCTTTTAGATCCGATTGCTTAGATGACTGTGGCTCGTTGAATATTATATTTTGGAATGCAGCGATTATGTGTGGAGTCAAGTCTTTGGTGGAGTTTTACCTTCTGTGAATTTGAGTTCTCAGTGTACGTTTTTAGATTTTGTTCTGAATGACTGATTATTTGTGGAGGGCAGTATTTTAATGAAAACAAGAAGTACAGATTGCGAGATTATTTGACTCATCATGCACGCTCTTTCTAAAGGCCCATATAGAGTTTACATTGTAAAACTTTCCTGAGACACAAGTAAAACTTTATGAAAATTCTTCTTGACCCTCCTCTTCCCCCCACCCCAGAACAAGTTCTCAGTTTACTGTTGCAATCTACATTATTCAATCCAGAGATGACTAATGGAATGTTGGCTTTTATAACTAGAGGGATAGAATATAAAAGGGAGGAAGTTTTGCTACAGCTGTACAAAGCCCTGGTTAGACCACATCTGGAGTACTGTGTACAGTTCTGGGCACCGCACCTTAGAAAAGACATATGGGCTTTGGAAAGAGTGCAGCGCAGATTCACCGGGATGTTAGCAGGGCTCCAAGGGTTATGAGGAGCAATTACATAAACTAGGCTTGTATTCCCTGGAATATAGAATGTTAAGGGGTGATTTAATTGTGATTTCTAGGATTTTGAAAGGAATTGATAGGGTAGATGGAGAAACCTTTTCTGCTCGTGGTGAACTACAGAACAAGGGGACATAACCTTAAAATCAGAACCAGGCCATTCAGGAGAGAGGTTAGGAAACTCTTCTTCATGCAAAGGGTGATAGAAGTGTGGAACTCTCTCCCACAAAAAGCAGTGGATGGTAGGTCAATTAATAATTTTAAATCTGAGATTGATAGATTTCTGCTAGGCAAGTGTGTAAAGGGATATGGAGCCAAGGCAAGTGGATGGAGTTCAGATACAGATCATCCATGATCTCATTGAATGGCGGAACAGGCTTGAGAGGCTGTATGGCCTACTCAGCCTCTTCCTAATTTCATTAAAGAGTAGGGTAGAGGCTGTACATTGTCTATAAAATGTGCAAACATAGTTTTGCTTCAGGATAGTAAAATCATTCCTTTATTATACTTTTCTGTGAAACATGATCATTTATTGTGTCGTGATACATTATTATCCTGCTGTCCCAATTAGTGTAATATAATTTCAGAACTAGCATCAGTTTCATTTTATTGACGGGTATGTGTTAAATCAGAGATGATAAAGAATAATTATAATTCTGAGGTGAAGGGATTCAAATCACCTCAATAAACTAATAAGTACTGAATTTTTTTTAACAACATTGATGTCAACTGCACACTTAGAGTAAATTAGATTCTTGTTACTTATTCCTAACCATATATAACACTCCAAACTATGTAGCGTATTGCAAAGTGTCTGTGTTCTTTCAATGTTAGTGATGAAGATCGGTATCCCTCGAAGGATCGCAATGTGATCGCAACCCGTGCCCGTTCGGAGGACTGCAGGCAGCTCGTAAAATTTGTGCTGCCTGCTAATTTGCACGATTGTAGTGTTCAGCCCAGTGCTGAATGCGCTGCTGAGTGGCTGAACGCTCAGCAGGGGGCCCAAGTTCGTGTGAGGCTAGCACCAATTAAAGCTAGCCTGCACTACTTATAGGCAGTCTGCACCTCTTAAAGGGGAAATGCCTTCTGCCTGCAACAGGTGATTGAAGTGGCTGGAAGACAGTGGACAAAGTCGTTACGATGGCACGACATGGGAGCGAGCGTGCACCTAGGTTCTTTGATGCAGCACTGGAAGTGTTGGTCCAGGAGAGATGTCCTCTTTTCACAGGGAGCCAGGAGACCCTCCAGGCAACAGACAAGACTGCAGTGGGAGCAGATAGCCACTGTGGTAAATGCCAGCAGTGTAGCCCTGAGAACCTGGACTCAATGCAGGAAGAAGTTTAATGACCCCACACGAGTGGTCAAGGTCAGTGAAATCATCTTCAAATGCCATATCCCACCATCTGCACCAGTAGCCTCACACACTGCTCAATGCACCATTATCACTCACCTATCGACAATCTCTACCAAACACGACTCACACCTCACATTCATAGCTTCACCTCAGCTGCCCACACTTGCCACTGCTGCAAGCCTCACACCCACATCTCCCAGCTTACACTCACTGTCCGCTATTCAACCATGACAGCCTCATCACCCAAACTCATTACACCACACTCACTGACACACTTCCCTTTCTCTTGCAGGAAAAGGTGGCGCATAACCGGCAGGGGTCAGGCTCATCTGCATGACCTCACCCCCATGGAAGAGACCGTGCTGGCCATTCTTGGCAGGGGCATGGCTGAGCCCGTGGCCAGTGGCGGGGCTGAAAGAATACAAGATGCCGGTATCCTCCTTATCACATCCCACTTCCCCCTCACCCCACAATCTCTTCTGAATTACAATCTACACATGGTGTAAGCATGCACCTCTTGCTTTACCCCCCTCCCCTCACCACAACCATACCCAAGTGCCTTTCTCATTTCACACACACAAGAAATCCAGCCTGCTCATCCAGTGATTGAACAAGAAGAGGGAGAGGAGAGTGAAGAAGAAGAAACGCCGTCACTCGATTTCACACTCCCAGCCACCAGCTCAGATACTGACACTCCACGTACTTTAGAGGGTAGTATAGAGGCAAGATCGGCATGTGGTGAGACACCAGGCACGAGTGGGCTGCAGCCAGGGCAGAGGAAAAGGGTAGCGCAGGTGAGAGCTCCCTGGAGGACGAGGTAGTACACGAGTTCTGCTGTACAGGACTCCGATGAGGACTTCGATGGGATGGCCTAGACAAGAACGCTGATGGGTATGCACAACAAAATGCTTGGTGCATTTGAAGGCCTGCCAGAAAGCCTGAATGCAATGTCAAGCAGCATGGAGGAGTCCAGCTCCAGCCTTGCACAGGGCTTTGCGCAGAGCTTGGAGCCCATCCTTTCCAGCGTGGAAGGGGTGGGCAGATCCATTAATGCGCTTGTGGACCCAACCATCATGCAGCATCTGATGGCCGATGTCTCAGCTTCTATTGCAGCACAAGCAGAAGCCACCCAGTGTCTGAGTGCTGTAACGGAAGCTCAGACAGAAGTCCTGCAAGCACAGACTGCTGCCATCATGGCTGCATTTACCATTGTTGAAAGGGGCTTGCAGTGTGCCACAGCAATCCAGTCGTCTGTACTCCAGCAGATTACAAGGATTGCTGAGGCACTGCCCCGGGGGAGTGGCAATGGATCCGTGGAGGACAACCCTGCTGTCCTCTCTCAGGATGACCGCATTCATCCTCCCACCACTGCCACTCCGCCAGTGCCCTTGCTGTTGCCTGTCAGCCAGCCAGCCCAGACTGCGGCTGTCCATGCTGAGGTTGTGCAGTCCAAAGATGGGCCTTCCAGGCCCAGAGCTCCTTGAGGTCGTCCTGCAAGGCCATCTTCAGTCTCCCCCACTGAAAGTCAGCAGCCTTCCACCAGCCATGCTGCAGCCACTGGGGTAGCACTGCGTAGGAGCACTAGGATATTAAGGCACACGCAAGACAGTCAGTAAGGGAATGCACAAGGGTAATAAGTTGATTTTTTGATGTAATATTGGATGGATAGATGTATAAAGTTTGATTGGAATGTTTGCTTTGTGGTGGCTTTTATTTCAGAAGGAAGGTAAGGTGTGGGACTAATGTTGAATGGGTGTTGCGTTCACTGGTACCGCAGGCGAATGATTCGATCCCGGATATCCCAGCCAGAAAGGCGCTGTCTGGGTTGCCTCCTTCCTTCTGCTTCCTCCTCCTCCTCCTGCTCCTGAGCTGGTGGCCGTATCCCTGGTGGTAAGGGCTGTGCCCTCATGATAGCCAGGCTGTGGACGATGCAGCAAACCACCATGAAATGGGACACCCGCTCCGGTGAGCACTGTAGGGTTCCTCCGGAGCGGTCCAGGCAGCGGAAGTGTTGCTTCAGTACCCCAATGGTCTGCTGTATGGTGTTTTGTGTGGCAGCATGGCTCTCGTTGTACGCATGCTGACCACGTGTGGTTGGGTTGCGGAGCGGAGTCATGAGCCAGGTGGTCAAGGGATAGCCCTCTTCGCCCAGTAGCCACCCTCTGGTTTGTCTTGGTGGTTCAAAGACTGAGGGAACAGCGGACTGGTGCAAAATAAAAGCATCATGACTGCTGCCAGGATACTGGTTGAGGTAAGAGAATTGCTCTTGGAAGACCCTTGGTGGGTAAGGCCTCCTGCTGAGAGCCGTTCTCCCCTCCTCCCTCTGCAAGTAGCTGGTCCTCTTCATCACTGCCTCTGCTTCATCTCCCTGTCATGCTGCAGGCCAAGGGGGATGACAACTAGAGCACCCATGATGGGAGCAGGTGGTCTGACCAGAATGCTTGAAGTCAGAAGCAAGGCCTTCTCCACTTGCAGCACCACTCCCTGTCACCTCACCAACTTTAAATAACTTTAGAACGCTCCAAACACTTCCACAAACTTACACAGAGCCAGTAGAAATGAAAAAGCAAGTTACCTGAAAGTTGGTGATGATCCCTTTAAATAACGCTGGTGGGGGGGGTCCTTCCTGCTGTTTGAATGCATGTTCAGCTGTGCGAGATTAAGAGAGGGCATTCGCTCCAGCGATGGCGACAAAAATAGCAGCGCTAGCGTCAAATCAACATTGCACGCTGATTGACATTATGATCTGCCCATTTACCATACTTCCAGCGCAGGCTCCTCACGGCTGCCCTACCGCCCTCACCCAGATGGCGTCTGGTGCGGCACGCAACAGAAGTGTGTGCGCACTGCTTGGACACCATTTTGGTCCCAATGCGGCACCCATAACGCCCAAACAACGGGCGTAATGCAATCGAATTTTTAGCTCTCTATGCTTTAAAAGAAATGAATAGGATGTTATCTAAATTTTGCTGACAGGAGAACCGGCATGAATGAACAGGTAAAACAAAGGGCTTTCGATGTATAAATGCCACAATCTAAATTCCAGTAGAAAACTATCTTTTATTTTAATTACTTCGAGTGGAATAAGTCTTAATGTAGAAGAGAACATTCCATGTGTTGCACTGCCAATCTCTGCTTGAAGAGATGAGAACAAAGCAACTTTTCTGCTGTATGAATTCTGAACCAGCTAATTTTGAGGCAAGGATATAAATGCCTGAGGTTTGAATAAAGGAAGCTACATAGATCGAGGGTGATGCATCATGTACACAGTAAGTGGAACACACACAGGCACTCTACACTGCTTAACACTAGTTTCCTCATTTGCTGCCCCCTCTGCTCCACCATTTAGTGGCCATTCCTTCAGCCACTATGACACTATCCAGCCCCACACCACATTCCTTCCTGCCTTCAAAAAACCCCTTAAAACCCTGTTTGAATGTGCTTTGCAACCTCCCTTTAACCCCTATTTCTTTCCCTCTTTTTCTCTTCCAATTTTGTATCCACCTTTTTTTAAAAAAAAATGCTCTTGAGATGTTGTGCTCTCTGAGAAATACAAGTTGTGTCAAATCCACGAGCTGTGTAAAATTTGTGTTGTACTCTGCAAAAATACTAGTTTACCAAACTCTCAAACTTAAACAAAAAGCAAGGTCAAAATTAATCATGTTTGGGGCTTGTCTATTATTTATGTAAGAGTCGTGGGGAGGCGGGACTGCCGGGAAAATTGCAGAATTTGGGGGCGGGTGCCCAACCCGCCAGGAGGCGGGTAGCCGTCCCGCACCGAGTCCCATCTCCTTGGAGGCGGGAAGGGGATTAGTGCCACTTATCTGCCTGTTAACAGACAGATAAGAGGATTATCCACATTTTCCCCACAAAAGTGCGGGTTTCCCGAAGGCTCCGAACCCTGCCAGGGTCACCGAGGTGAGTAGTGGGTCTGTGGGGGTCGGAGGGGGTGCAAAAGTGCGCTGTGGAGGTGAGTGATGGGTGCAAGTGTGGAGAGGTGAGTATCTGAGGTAAGTGAAAAGTGTTAGAAAAAGTGTACTTACCTTTGTTTCTTTCTGCAGGCTTCATTCGCTGGGTATGCGGAGAGTGTCGCACCTCCGCGGCACAGATGACAGATGGTCGTTGCATTCTCCAATGCAACAACCGTCTAATTTCTGCAAAAGAAAGAGGTTTGATGAGGTCTTGAATTCAAGAACTCATCAAACTACAGAGAATGTCAGTGTTTGACAGCTTCACAGAGCTGTCAAACGATGACAATTCATCTGTCAAAAATTTTTGACAGATGAAACGTCATACGTTGACGTTCTCTGTAAGCGGCTTTCCCTTAATTGGCCTGCTAAGCCTGCTAGGCGGGCTTAACAAAGTCAATCAAGGGAAGATAGCATGGGTTAGCCACAAATCGATGGAGGCGGGACATCGACCCGCCAAGCAGCAGTCCTGCCTCCAACGTGCCCCCATTGGCAAAATCACCCCCATAGATGCCAAATATATGCGTTGTTGATTTGCTGTGTAATTAGTTTGCATTGAGTCCTTCTGGTATGTGAACGTTCATTGTACAGAGATGGATGTGCTTTGTGTTTATGTTGGTCTCTACGGTAGTGTGATTATAAAATCTGATCATGTAGTGCAGCAATCGGCTTGTGGATGTTGGCAGTAGCTCTGTGGAAAAGTGGTATTGTGTTTGTCCAAGATACCACAGCCAGGGCTATGGCGAGCCATGAAATTTACTTGAAGGGCAGGAATGCAAAACATGGCAAAAATAGGTGATTTATTCTAGTAATTGCTCTCTGTTTTTAAGTTGCAATGCTCTCTATGCTTTATATCTGTCTGCTTTATCTGCTGTAAACTCTTCTTCATAACTAATTTCAATCTCCATATAAAAAATCTCGTGGTCTTCATTACACCTATCGTCTTGAAATGGTATCTAGGAGGAATTTTTATTTCAAGCAAATAAAATGCTTTTGTACGTCGATGCTTGAGCCAAACAGTAAGTTGTTTATCTTGCGTTATTTTCCGGTATAGTTTAGGAAGGAACAAGAAAGATGCGGAAATCAAAGAAGAACAAGAAGGGGAAGGGACAAAATGTTTCCGCCATCGTTCAGAAGTTTTTGAAAAGCTACGAACGACACTGTGCTCAGACTCGAAGTGCGGTCAGCTCAATGCTTGTACATAACCTGCAGAAATGCATTGAAAATGAAAAGGTGCTAACAAAGGTAACCTATGTTTTTTTTAAATTTTTACAATTTCATTATTGGTTAGGAAACTCTAGAGACTGCAATATGCCTGCCAGCTTCGGGTTGCAGTTGAGAAGTGCAAAGCATTTTCAAATTATTTTACAAAGTGTGCTATCTGGAGTAAAAACAGAAAATGCTGGGAACATGCGGCAGATCAGACGGCATCTGTGGAGAAAGGACAATGGTTGTTTCAAGTCTTGTGACCCTTTCTCAGATGAAGGGTCCTAAAATCTAAAATGTTCGCCCTTTTTCCTTTCGCCACGGGTGCTGCCTGACCTGCTGAGTGTTTCCAGCATTTTCTGGGGTTTTTTTATTTCAAATTTGTAGCATCTGCAGTATTTCGCTTTTTGTGATATCTGGGGTGTTGGCATACATTTTTTTTTTAATATAGCACTAGCTGATCTGTAGCGTTGTTAATGGGAAGTTGTAGGATATGGTGTTTTATAAGGAAGTGGATCTTCCGTAGCAACGCTCAGGATAAGTGAGTGGGTATACTGCTTGCGAGAGGTGTGCTCTATTTGCAAGCATTGGGGGAGTGGGATATGTGGAAGTTGATGGGTGGGGTGGGGGAAATTGAGTAGTTATGGGGGGGGGGGGAATGGTGAGTAGTTTGGAAAGAGTAGTGAATAGTTGGAAGAAAGTAATAAGGATTTGGGGAGCAGTGGTGTACTTTGGGTAGAAGAGTGAGTAGTAAAGAGACGGTGAGGGCCAATGAGTAGTTGAGGGGATAGAGAGTATTTAGGGCATTGGAATATTGAGTACGGGGGCTGTGGGGTGGTGAGAATTCACGTTGGTAGGTGAACATTAAGGGGTAGTGAGCGAGTGATTGAAGAGAGAGCTGTTATATTCTGGGAGGGGATGTGGTGAGTATGAGGTTAGCGAGTAGTTGAGGGGGAGTGAGTGGAGGGTAGGCGGCAGGTATAGGGTTGCCAACTTTGGTTGGACCTATTCCTGGAGGTTTCATCACATGACCCCCCCCCCCCCCCCCTCCCCGTTTCCAGCCGCCCCGCCCAACACTCTCGCCATCGGTCACCTGACCCGTCCAACCTGTACGGCCCACCATCTTCCCACGCTTGGGGGAAGTGAATAGTTTGAGAAATGGGAATTGTGGATAGTGGTATTAAGGAGATTTGGGGATGAGAAGATGATTTTTGTTCACGTACTGCAGTAGGTACATCGTCATCACCCATGAAAATTAGAATACTTACATTTTCTAACGATTCAAAAAATACAGATGATGGTAGTAGAAGCCTTTGTGTTTACAACAACAACCACTTGTATTTATATAGCGCCTTTAATGTAGTAAAACGTCCCAAGGTGCTTCACAGGAGCGCTACCAAACAAAATTTGCCACCGAGCCACATAAGGAGATTTTAGGGCAGATGGAGGTAGGTTTTAGGAGAGTCTTAAAGGAGGAGAGAGAAGTGGAGAGGTTTACGGAGGGAATTCCAGAGCTTCGGGCCCAGGCAGCAGAAGGCACGGCCACCAATGTTGGAGCGATTGAAATCAGGGATGCTCAAGAGGCCAGAATTGGAGGAGCGCAGAGATCTCTGAGGGTTGTGGGGCTCGAGGAGATTACAGAGATAGGGAGGGGCGAGGCCATGGAGGGATTTGAAAGCGAGGATGAGAATTTTAAAACTGAGGCGTTGCTTAACCGGGAGCCAGAGTAGGTCAGCGAGCACAGGGGAGATGGGTGAACGGGGCTTGGTGCGTACCTGAGAAGCTTTCAAAATTCAATTCATTTGTATGAAGAAGAAAAAAAAATATTTTTTTGTCTGCCTCTCTCTCTCAGACACACAATCAAAACACACTTGTGCTGACTCAGCTTAAAAAGTTAGCAATTGATAGTGTGTGAAACCCCACCCAAAGAATTTGTTCTGCTGCTTGTTTTCAAATAATTTGGAAAAACTCAAAAGAAATGGAAAAATCCTTTTATATCCTAATGATGTATATTCTTGTATCATAAAATCAACTTCAACTTAGGCTTTTGAAAGAGGTTGAAGCCTTCATGTAAAAACATTAATGAAGCTATTCAAACATACAAACGGCAACTTTTTCAAACTTAAGCTCAGGTTATTACCGATATATGTTGGCCCTTGCGTTAAGTGACTGCTTTTGCTTTTCTATACTTTGAACTGTAATGCAGAATTTTCAGCAAAGCATTACATAGAAATTTGAGTGTGATACTTGAAAAGTGAGAGAGAGGGTGTGATGGACAGGAAAGGCATGCTAGTTGATCTGGACCCTAAGTTCCTGGGTCCCTGCTGTAACGCTGGAAGTGCAACAGACTGGGACTTTTGTCCACCAGTCCACTGCACCTCTGGTCCTACTTCAAATCATGGGATCAGAGTGATTTGCACAGGGAGTGCACGGGCACCTGTGCTGTTTGCAGCATTACTTGGCCACCTGCCTTGGCCCAGGGCAAAGACATTTTGGGTACATTGTTTTTGTTACTAGCAGATTCCCGGTGGCATTGCTCAGAGTAAGTTGGAGTATACACTAGTTCCTGTACTCTTTTTTTAATTCCCTTTTTAAAGCATAGGACACACAGCGGTACCAGATTGAAGGTGGCTAGCCGGTGTTTGAGCGTGGAAGGTGGGGGCATGATGTTAGTAGCTCTGGGAGGGTACTGGACTTTAGTAGCATTGAGAGATAAGTCCCAGAGTTTGGCAGAACTCAGGTGGGGTTCCAGAGATTTAGCAGGACTGTAGGAGAGGGACTGAGGTTTTACTGTACAGAGAATGGTCCTAGAGTTAAGCAGCACAGCGGGTGGGGGTGCTGGAGTTTAGTAGCATGAAGAGGGTTAGTCCTGAAGGTTTCTAGCAGTGTAATACGAGTCTTGAAGGTTTTGCAGTACTGAGATTTGCCAACACAAGAGAGGAAATCTAGCCTTCACAAGAGTTGGTGGTTGGAATGTGGGGTTTGGCTCAATTAAATAAGTCATAACCAAGCTAAGCATTATAAATGCTTCACTTTTCTCACAGCTACATCCTGGCCATTGATGTGCATATTGTTGAATATGAGATCAGATGTCTACTGAGTATTAATTGAGTGCAAACTCTTTCTGCTCATGTGGAGCCCTGTTGCCCACAGAGGCGCCATCTTTGATACCTTGCACTCAAGGGCATTTGCTTAATACATGTGTGCACTGTGTACTGTCTGATGTGACAGATGTCCCCTAAGGTGGCTTAGAAGAATCCGGCAGCTTAAAAGCCGCAGGCTGTGATAACCTTCACTTATACAGAAAGAGTCATCCCAGTCCCAGATGTTGTTCTGCAGGTCATCCTGGAGCAGATAGTACAGCTGTCTGAAAGCCTGTCTTGTGATGGGGAGAGCGAGGATAATGGTGGTGCTGTCAGGCGGGCAGGTAGGAAAGCACCATTAAAACATAAAAATGCTGTGCGACCCCTGATGACGTGCACGGCATTTTAACTGTGGGTCCGACTACGGTTCACACAGTCTCGAACCCGCCAACGAAGGCTGGCTACAGGCAGGATCCTGATCACAGGAGTCCCAGGTAAGTTAATTTTGTTTTACTTTTTAAAGGTTCCTTGTGGGCCAGGAGGAGAAGGATTGCTCCACTTGGCCCCACAAAGATACCTTAAGTGTCCCCTGCCCTGGGTTCTCCTCCCCCGTTCCTGACTTGCCTTGCTTCGGGCGGGAATCCGTATTGGAGCATGCTCATTGGTGCTCACTGATAATTTAGAGGCATGCAACTTGACTACGTTGGGAGGGATAGCACTTGGAATGAGAATAGAGCTATTCCCTTTACTCAGTTTGATTTATCCCCAAAACAGTCTCTAAGCTTTGTTTCTCATTAAAACTGCCATTTGTTTCAGCTGCTGCCTTATCCCTTGGAAGTGGAGCCTAGATTCCAGCATGTGGGAGGTTAATAGCACCTACCTTGACCAAACGGGGCTCATTTTTAAAAGTATACAATTTTTTAAATCCCACAGAATGTTTCATTATGGGGCTCTGATTACTAAAACAACACTAGTGGAGATAACTTTGTACTGTAAGGTTTAGCAGGAAGGAAATCAACAGGAAATGTTAAACCTCAACAAGGTTGATCTGGAAAACATCTTCCCTCTGCTTCATAGAATACCTTCATCGTGCCATGTTTTACAACTGCCAGTGGAAGTCATTTGTCACTCTCCCTGGAACTCTCTGCGCCCCCACCCCCCCCCCCCAACAAAAAAAGCTGTCGCGGCTAAGTCAATTGAAAATTTCAAAACTAAGATTGATGGATTTTTGTTAGGCAAGGGTATGAAAGATTACGGAACCAAGGCGGATAGATGGAGGTAAGATACAGATCAGCCATGATCTAATTATAAAGCAGAACAGGCTCGAGGGGCTGAATGGGCTACTCCTGTTCCTGCGTGTTTGAATTGGCTAAAAGTCTGACTGAACATCAGGGTACATTTTGTGAATGTAGAAATTCTGTGCATATCGACAATACTTGTCGTGCGCAAATTGTAAAAGCTCACATTTGTAGCTCAGTGTCTCTGGAAACAATACATTTGTTTGTTTTCCAAAATCACATGTAAAATGCAAAACATATGGAAGAACAGATGTCCAGGGCATGTTATAAAAAGAACCATAAGAAATGGGAAAGCCTTATGTGAAAAGACTTCTGTATCACATGAAACTAAAAATGGAGCACCTGTAACATTTATGTGCTGGTTTCGAGGCTGCGACAATTACTATGAACAACCACAAATATGGGGACGGCATTGAGTTTCACTGTTGAAAATACTGGTAAAGTTCTTTCTTTGTTGTCCAGATACTCGCAGGAGGTCTCTGACTTTGTGCTGAAGACTGTTTCTGGCAAGCATTGCCCTGTGGGTTAGATGTCTAACTAGAACATATTTTTGTTAAACCACAAGTAGATTTCGTAGCAACTTATTAGTACTAGAAGTCTGAGATTGCATTTAGATTTTAAAAAACTATCGGGAGAATTAATTCACAATTTTATAAAACAGAACCAGTGATACAAACAAGACAATAGGCAAGTCATTTTGGGCCTTGCCATTAAGGTGGCTGTGATCTATGTAAATATACGTGGCTAGCAATGTGTAACTGAAACGAATAGCGCTAATATTCCAACTTGGGTCGATTACATGAGGTGAATTGATAAATGAATTAGGTTTTAACTCTTTGAAAGTTTTGAGGATTTCTCCCCATCTCAAGGGGGAATACTGGAATTACCAGCAGTTATTTTTGCTAACAATCGTCTTCTGTGGAGCTCTCCACTTATTCATTATTCTCTGTAAACTGTCAAGCAGATATGATGTCTAATGAAGGCATCCACTTGAGTGACATTTGCTCCACCACGTTTGTGTCAATGGAAGCAGGCTGTTCAGAGACCTGGGGTATAAAATCATAGAATGGTTACAGCAGGGAAGGAGGCCATTCGGCCTGTCGAGCCCGTGCCGGCTCTTTGCAAGAGCACTTCAGCTAGTCCCACTCCCCCACCCTTTCCCCGTAGCCCTGCAATTTTTTTTCCTTCAGGTACTTATCCAACTCCCTTTTGAAAGCCATGATTGAGCCTGCCTCCACCACCCTTTCAGGCATTGCATTCCAGATCCTAACCACACGCTGAGTAAAAAAGTTTTTCCTCATGTCGCCTTTGGTTCTTCTGCCAATCACCTTAAATCTGTGTCCTCTGGTTCTCGACCCTTCTGCCAATGGGAACAGTTTCTCTCTATCTACTCTGTCCAGACCCCTCATGATTTTGAACACCTCTATCAAATCTCCTCTCAATCTTCTCTGCTCCAAGGAGAACAGCCCCAGCTTCTCCAGTCTATCCACGTAACTGAAGTCCCTCATCCCTGCAATCATTCTCGTAAATCTTTTCTGCACCCTCTCTAAGGCCTTCACATCCTTCCTAAAGTGTGGTGCCCAGAATTAGACACAGTACTCCAATTGGGGCCAAACCAGTGTTTTATACAGGTTCATCATAATTTCCACGTTTTTGTACTCGATGCCTCTATTTTGTGTGACAGTGAAAGGCAATGGAAATTAAAATTAAAATCGGGAGAGTTGTGAAACAGGCTGCCGACTTGCCTGTTTTATACTATCGCACAAAGTCAAGATCTACCCCACATTGTGATTTGTCTGTGTTTTTCTGTTTCTGTCTTCCCTTACTGCAGCAATTTCAAAGGTCCAATATTAAACATCTTTGAGCTGTGTGGAGGAGGTTGCCAGCTGTAGTCAGTCAAAACGCAGAAAAAGTTGATATGGTAACAACATTCTGCCTCTGAATAATGTTTGGAATGTTTTCTAAAAAGAACTTGATTGGATTATTAAGATAAGTAGCAAAATAGGTTCATTGTAAAAACCAAAATAATTAAGCGGATAATTTTTAATGATTGCCCAGGTATGGTACATAAAATAGAAATATTGGAAACAGCTACGAATTAGAGGTCATGATATCAATACAACTGAAATGCTCAGAAGGATATACAAAAAGGTCATTGGCACAAAAAATCATGGACTAAGAAAGAGCAGACTTCAAGGGAATTCAAGAATTTAAGAAAAAGATTAATTGCAAGAAGATAGAAGAAAGATGACAAAAAGGATAATAAGTGAAAAATATTTTTTTAGCATAACAACATTTGATCTTGAGGGCTCTGTATTAATGCAAATAAAGTTTGGATTAAGCTTTAGGTGCAGTAGTACAAGTTATTGTAATAATTCTTTCCGGTTGCTTTCCAGTTGATTCTTGCACGTCCTGAAGCAACTGCAGATGATTTGCCACCAGTCATTCTGAAACCATTGCTCATGACAATCCGAGATGAACGTTACATGTATGGAAAAGAGCTGTGTGTCTGGCACATTGCTCTTAACAACCAGGATGTAGCAAATTTAGTAAGTCATTTTAATATCTATTCTAGACTACTTAGAGTGCTGGATCTCGAGAAGGGGGCTCAATAAATCATATTTCAAACTCTATTTTGGGGTTAAGTGTATACACAGTACTTGGGGAGTGGTATCTAGTGCAGCAGGATGAAAGTAATTTATCACCTACAAGCAGAATAAGTTCTACTTTCGCTATGGTAGCTTCCACAAATCATTAACTTCAGTTGTCCTAATTTCTGCGTGGCAGGATGTAGGTTGCTTTCATGTGGAAGCCACTGGTTTGTGGGGAGGAAGGGTACAAATTAAAATGATACATGTGGGAGTCATATGGTGTCACAGACTTGACTGGGCACTGAACTGTGGGATCTTGGCACTTCTGTGAATTTTGACATTTTTTTAAATGTTAGACTTTTAATTATCTCCTGACAGAATGAAAAGTCCAACTATTCTGCCCTTCATTTTGCACATATGGGGGGTGGGGGGGAAATTTATTGCCAAATGGTCCAGTCGGGCAAGAACTGCCACCATCGTCATTATCACTCCCAGTAATAATTCTCAAAAATGGTCTGAATGTGTGTCTGCATTTCACAGTTTTACCAGTGATTTGGTCTGAAGTTCATGCCTCCCTTGCAATGTTATGCAATGCACTTGCCAATCTGAAGTCCTCAGCAAATTTGCTACAGGTTGACATTTGTATGGTCAATTCTGGCACGTGGTGCAAATAAATGACCAACTGCTTCTGAACTTTATTTGGGGAAAAAATTGCACACGGTACTTGGTTAGCCATAGCTAACGTAAAGAACAACACGTCTCACACACAGGATCAAATCTGTGCAGAATTACTCAAAAGAAAGTGGGAATGAAAACTTGACTACATTCATTGGAATGGGAAAAAGAAATAACACCAAAGGAATCATTGTCAAACTTCCCAAGCGAGAGGACAGAAGTGATTGTAACAGCTGGTATAGTATTACATTACTCTCCGTCATAGGAACAGGAGTAAGCCATTCAGCCCTTGAGCCTGTTCCGCCATCTAATCATGGCTGATCTGGATCTTAACTGCATTTACCTGCTTTGGTTTAATATCCCTTAATACCCTTGCCTAACAAAAATCTATTAATCTCAGTTTTGAAATTTTCAATTGACCTAGCCTCAACAGCTTTTTGGGGGGAGAGCATTCCAGATTTCCATTGCCCTGTCCCTGACAAACTCTTCTGTAACATTATCCTCAACAGAATTAGGGTGGCGATTGATGGCAGACTCCAAGAAGAGCAAACTGGTTTTCGCCAGAACAGATCTTTACTCTTCGTAATAGCATTGAGCAAAGCTAAGAGTGGCAGTTACTAGTTGTGCTGAATTTCTTTGGCTTTGAGAAGGCTTTTGATCATGTCGGCAGGTTAACTAGTGCTGTGGGGGTGGGTTTAAACTAATTTGGCAGGGGGCTGGGCACCAGGATGTAGTGTTATAAACTAGAAACAAGGTGCACGGAGGACTAGGAGAGATGGTTAGAGTTAGAAATAATACAGAATTAGGTGGGTTCATAGAAAATATGAAGAGGTCTAAGTTAGATTTGGAGTGCATGTGTGTAAATGCACAAAGTGTGGTTAATAAGGTTGGTGAGCTACAGGCGCAAATAGCCACGTGGGAATATGATGTAGTGGCGACAACTGAGACTTGGCTCAAAAAAGGGAGGATTGGACGCTTAATATTCCTGGGTACCAGGTAGTAATCCGGCACTTTCGATCAACCGGCACCACGCCGGTCCCGTCGGTGCCGGATAAACGAAAGTTTCCTGTATTCAGGCAAGATAGGGAAGGAAAGAAAGGAGATGGGGTAGCAGTTTTGATTAAGGAAAATATTACAGAGCTAGAAAGAGAGAATATCCTTGAGGGATCAAAGACAGAATCTATTTCTTTGGAGTTAAGAAACAATAAAGGAGCTCTCACGCTACTTGGTGTATTTTATAGGCCACCAAATAGTGGGAAGGAGATAGAGGAGCAGATTTGCAAAGAAATTACTGAGGTTCAAAAATTATAGAGTAGTGATAATGGAAGACTTTAACTACCCCAATATTGAATGGGGCAGTGACTGTGTTAAGGACAGAGAAGGGCAGGAATTTCTGAAGTGTGTTCTGGAGAATTTTCTTGATCAGTATGTTTCCTGCCCAACGAGGAAGGAGGCATTGCTGAATCTAGTCCTGGGGAATGAAGTGGGTCAAGTGGAGAATGTCACAGTTGGAGAGCATCTTGGGAATAGTGATCATAGTATCATAAGGTTTAGATTAGTTATGGAGAAAGACCAGGAGCAATCTAGAATAAAAATACTTAACCGAAGGAGGGCTAATTTCAGCAAATTGAGGAGGGAGCTGGCCTGGGTAAATTGGATTCAAAGACTGGCAGGCAAAAATGTAATGAAGCAATGGGCGGCCTTTAAAGAGGAGATGGTTCGAGTGCAGTCTAGGTATATTTCTACAAAGGGGAAAAGGAGGGCAGCCAAAGCCAGCGCTCCTTGGATGACAAAGGAGTTGGAGAGTAGGATGAAGCAGAAAAAGGATTGTCAGAGGAGCGGTGGGGCTGATTAGGGACCAAAATGGAGAACTATTGATGGAGGTAGAAGGCATGGCTGAGGTACTAAATGAATACTTTGCATCGGTGTTAACCAAGGAAGTGGACTTTGTCAAAGCTATGGTAAACGAGGAGGTTGCTGGGATACTGGACAAGATAAAATAGATAAAGGGGAGGTACTAGAAAGGCTGGCGGTAATTAAAGTGGATAAGTGGTTGGGATGCATCCTGGGTTGCTGAGGGAAATGAAGTAGAAATTGCGGAGGTGCTGGCCACAGTATTCCAACCCTCCTTAGATACAGGGGTGGTGCCAAAGGACTGGAGGATTGCAAATGTTACACCCTTGTTCAAAAAAGGGTAAAAACTCAGCAATTATAGGCCAACCATTTTAACATTGGTAGTGGGGAAGCTTTTAGAAACAATAATCTGGGAGAAAATTAACAGCCATTTGGACAAGCATGGACTAATGAAGGAGAGCCAGCATGGATTTGTTGAGGGCAAATCATGTTTAACTAACATGTTTGAGTTTTTTGATGAGGTAACAGAGAGGGTGGATGAGGGCAATGCAGTTGATGTTGTGTATATGGACTTTCAAAAGGCGTTTGGTAAAGTACCACATACTCTGCTTGTTAGCAAAATTGAAGCCCATGGGATAAAAGGGGTAGTAGCAGCATGGATACAAAATTGGCTAAGGGATAGAAAACAGAGTTGTGTTGAATGGCTGTTTTTCGGACTGGAGGAAGGTATACAGTGGAGTTCCCCAAGGTTCAGTAGTAGGACCACAACTGTTTTTGATGTACATTAATGACTTGGACTTGGAGGTACAAGGCACAATTTAGAAATTTGCAGATGGCACGAAACTTGGAAGTGTAGGCCGCGAATTTAATTGCGCTGAAGGGGCGGGTTTGGAGATGGGTCTGTAGGGAAAATTGGAGAAATTGGGTGTGGGCTGCGAACCCGCCTCCATCCCGCCTCAATGCAACTTTGGGAAGTGTCGGGTCAGCCGCTCCCGAACTGACCCGACACCAAACGGCGAGACAGGTTGTTAAGGCGGTTAGCAGGTCGTTAACTGGCTGGATAATCCTATTTTAAAGGGCTGATCAGATTCTGGAGGTTTTACAACATGCTGCCCGCCTTCATAAAAATACGGCAAGTGAATCGAGCCAGGTTGAGCTAGGACCTGAATTGTTGCCAGCTGCTCGAGCAGCTTAAAAGCGGTCCAGCAATCTCTAATTCTTTCACATGCCACAACTTAGTGGTCTGAGGTTTGGGAGACATTTTGCAGCTCAACTAACCTTGAGTGTTGAGGCTGAAATCCATCTGCAGTGTGACCTCCTTGGAGGACCCTCCGGCCACTTTGTCTGAGCGCACACAACCTCCATTCCTCCACTGAGATATATACCAGCGGTATGGGAACCATTTATATCCTCTCATCCTGGTCGTCAGATTTGGTGGAACAGCAGCTGCGGCAGCACCGCAACCAGGCACAGGAGCACCAACAGCAGGAGCTCCAACCTTCTCCTCAGCCTCCTGATAATGCACAGGGCAGAGGGTGTCAGTGCAGGCCTGCACCTCGCCGCAGGAGATACCCCCAACACAGGGTTTACAGGCCGAGGATGAGCTTCCTCAACATGAGTGAGCAGCAATGCCAAAGGAGGCTGAGACTTCCGTGAGAGGTAGTCGCTGACATCTGCGCAATGCTGCACCAACATCTGGAGCCCAGAGGAGCATCTGGACACTCCTTACCAGTGGCTGTCAAAGTCACCACCGCACTCAACTTCTTTGCTTCAGGATCCTTCCAGGGATCATTTGCAGACATCAGTGGCATCTCTCAGTCAGCCGCAGACGCCCTCTTTGCAAAGGCGCCCAATTACAGCCACTTCTCCATGGATGAAGCAACCGCTTTGCAAATGTGGCAGGCTTCCCAAGGGTGCAGGGCATCGTAGGCTGCACACATGTCGTCTTCTCTTCTTAGGCAGTCCCACGGAACCGAGGATGACTTGCTTCCAGACTAAAAATGAGTTCTCGGGTGACTGATGAGTCCAATGCGAGACCAACAGTTTTTGTCACAGGTGGGGCAGACGGTGGTTGAAGGGGCGGGTGGGTGGGGTGCTTGGGTTGACGTGCGCTGCTTCCGCTTGGCTTCTGCTTGCTCCCAGCGAAGAGACTCAAGATGTTCGCTGCCTTCCCGGATGCTTCTCCTCCACTTTGTGCGGCCTTGGGCCAGGGATTCCCAGGTGTCGGTGGGGATGTTGCACTTTTTCAAGGAGGCTTTGAAGGTGTCCTTGAAGCATTTCCTCTGCCCACCTGGGGCTCTCTTGCCGTGCCGGAGCTCCGAGTAGAGCGCTTGTTTTGGGAGTCTCGTATCGGGCATGCGGACGATGTGGCCCGTCCATTGGAGCTGATCGAGCATGGTCAAAGTTTCGATGCTGGGGATGTTGGCCTGAGCGAGAACACTGACGTTGGTGCGCCTATCCTGCCAGTGGATTAACAGGATCTTGCGGAGGCAGCGTTGGTGGTACCTCTCCAGTGCTTTGAGGTGCCTGCTGTACATGATCCATGTCTCTGAAGCATACAAGAGGGCGGGTATCACTGCTGCTCTGTAGACCATGAGCTTGGTGCTGGGTTTGAGGTCCTGGTCTTCAAACACTCTCTTCCTCAGGCGACCGAAGGCTGCACTGGCACAATGAAGGCGGTGTTGGACTTCGTCTGCCCTTGTTGACGGTAGTCTCCCGAGGTATGGAAAGTGGTCCACGTTGTCCAAGGCCTCGTCGTGGATTTTGATAATCGGGAGGCAGTACTGTGTGACGGGGGCAGGTTGGTAGAGGACCTTTGTCTTACGGATGTTTAGTGTAAGGCCCATGCTCTCGTACGCTTCGGTGAAGGTGTTGACGATGATTTGGAGTTCAGCCTCGGAGTGTGCACAGACGCAAGCATCATCTGCATACTGTAATTCGATGACAGAGGATGGGACGACCTTGGATCTGGACTGGAGGTGACGGAGGTTGAACAGTTTCCCGTTTGTTTCATAGATTAGCTCCACTCCAGCGGGAGCTTACTGAGGGTGAGATGGAGCATTGCAGCCAGGAAGATCGAGAAGAGTGTTGGTGCGATGAAACAGCCTTGCTTGACCCCGGTCCGTACGTGAATTGGGTCTGTGGTGGATCCGTTGGTCAGGATCACGGCTTGCATGTCGTCGTGAAGCAGGCGGAGGATGGTGACAAACTTTTGAGGGCAGCCGAATTGAAGGAGGACACTCCATAATCCCTTACGGTTGACGGTGTCGAAGGCCTTTGTGAGGTCAAAGAAGACCATATACAGCGGTTGGTGCTGTTCCCTGCATTTCTCTTGTAATTGACGTGCGGTGAAGATCATGTCCATTGTGCCCCTTAGTGGGCGGAATGAGCATTGTGACTCTGGGAGGAGTTCTTCGGCCACTGGGAGAAGGCGATTGAGGAGGATTCTTGCGATGACTTTCCCTGTGGCAGACAGCAGGGAGACTCCTCTGTAATTACCGCAATCGGACTTCTCACCTTTCTTGAAGATGGTCACAATTACGGCATGTCTGAGATCCCCTGGCATGCTCTCCTCCTTGCAAATAAGAGAAATGAGTTCATGTATTTGCGCCATTAGTGCTTCTCCGCCATGTTTTAACACCTCGGCGGGGATTCCATCTGTTCCAGAGGCCTTGTTGTTCTACAGTTGTCGGATGGCCTTTTCAACCTCATGCCGGGCTGGGGTTGTGCTGAGATGGTGGCGGGTAACATGCTGCGGGATGGAATTGAGGACACTCACGTCGAAGACAGAGTCTCGGTTAAGGAGATCTTCGAAGTGCTTCTTCCAGTGGGCACTGACTGCCTCTCTGTCCTTGATGAGTACCTCTCCGCTCTTGGCCCGCAGTGGGGTAGGACTTTGGGTGCTTGGGTCGTAGGTGGTCTTGACTGCGCTAAAGAATCCACGCACATCGTGGTTGTCGGCTAGCTGCTGGATCTCCTGCGCTTTCTCCACCCACCATCTGTTCTTTAGGTCGCGAGGCTGCACACATGTGGCCATTAGGGCACCCCATCACAACCCAGCTGATTTTGTCAACCGCAAGGGCTTCCACTCCCTTCATGTCTAGCTGCTGTGTAACCACAGGAACATCATCATGCATGTTTGTGCCAAGTTCCCTGGCAGTTGCCATGACTCCTTCATCCTGCGGCAGTCTACTGTGCCTCAGCTCTTCAATCCGCCAACCCAACTTTACAGATGGCTACTTGGCGACAAGAGCTATCCCCTGAAAAAGTGGCTCATGACATCGATGAGGAGGCCATCAAACGAGGCTGAGGAGCGGTACAATGTGAGCCACATTTCCACCAGAAGCATCAGAGAGCAAACCATCGGCGCTCTCAAAATGCGATTCGGATGCCTCCACAGATCTGGTGGAGCCCTGCAGTATGCACCAGCCATGGTATCCAGAATCATGGCCGTCTGCTGTGCCCTGCACAACATAGCACAGCAGCGTGGCTTAGCGCTCCCTGAGGAACAAGTGGCTCAGCGCAGAGCATCCTCGGAAGAAGAGGAGGAGGACGCGAAGGAGGCGCGCCTTGCGGGTCCAGATGTGACCAATGCAGCAGCACTCGAGCTCATTGCTGGCCGTCACGCAAGGGATGCACTCATCTGTGCTAGATTCGCGTAAGCTTGCTCTTCAACCACATGTGGCTACCATATGGCTATGAATGTGTAGGCAACCTTCCTACAACGTCATACATCATCTCTGCAATAAACGGTTGTTTCCTATCACTTTCGCCATCATCATTACAAATGCAAGTCGCCCTGAGCCCTCAATGTGCAACTCCCATTTCCCAGAACACATAGGCCAGAGCTTCAACTGTTTGCCATCACTTTTGTTTAATACATTCACAAAAGGATGACAATGCAAAATATTAAACAGAACCAAAGACAACAGAACAAACCTTTGGCGGGCGTTCTCTTGGTTTGGGAGCCTGAGAGGGCTCTGCAACAGTCTGCTCTTCCTGCGGCTGCGCAGGGGCTAAAATGGCCACTTCAGTTGGGTGTGCAATATGGGTCTCTGAGCGAGGGCTCCGCAGTGGCATGGTCGTGTGAGCGCTTGGAGAGGAGCCCACACTTCCTTGTTGCCTGCCACCAACATCCCTCTCATGGGTCAGCTGCACTTCAGTGCTAGCAAGTGGTTGGAGAGCACCTTGCTGCACATCGGGGGGCCATGAGTACACGTATCTGAACTGACAGTCCTCATACCAAGGACGTCCATGAAGCTCTGGTGTCTCACCTCAATAGATGCCCATCTCTCCTCCATAGCAGACAATCTATTTTGAAGAGTCACCATGTTTTCGTTAGTCTGGCAACTTATGTTCTCCATGGCGGTTGCCACCTTCTCCATGGCGGAACAGTCATGCGCCATTGCCTCCACAAAGGCAGTGCTCATGTTTGAGATGAGCTCCTCCATCCTCTCCACACTCTGTTACCCTGGATGCAAACCCTGTCAGAGACTCCTGCACTTGTTCCTGGAGTTCCAGCACCACTCTCTTTCTGGATGGCCACAGAGGCACAGGGTCCACATGCAGCCGAGCTGAGCTGGGAGCACCCTGCGGCCTCCAACGAGGACTCTCCACTGCTGTCGCTGTCTCCACCATCTGCTGATGCTCACTTGTGAGCTGTGATACACCAGGTGAAAACACTACTCTATGTCGCGAAGACCCCGCCGAGGCATGCATATCTGCGCTGGAGCTGAGTCCTGGTGACGCTGCTCCCTCAGAGGCTGCAGGTTCCTCTGAGGAGTCGTCCGGCTCTTCCTCCTGGACAGTGGGGAGGGGGGCTCTCGATGGTCCTGTGGGAGAGTAAAGGCATGAGTTAGACATTGATTTTGACGCAGCAGACACATCCTTTTGTGCAGATGATACAAAGGGAATCTCTATGAACATCATATGCCATTGCAGTCACTCATTAAATCTAAATGAGAGGGATGAAACTCTATTCTGTCACCAGCTTCATCTAGTGCGCCCGTCTCTCCGTCCCCCACTTCCAGCTCCTCGCCACCTCCCAACGATCTCGTGCGCAGCCTCCTCAGCACTTGTCAATGTAGCGAGGGATGGTGTGCCTCCTCCTGACTGCTCTCTCCCCCTTATTGTGGGCTATCTTTTCTTGCAAGGAGGGACAGAAGTGAAGTTTCAGCGAGAGTGATGGAGTGACTGTGAAGAATCCATAACATAGAAGGTTAGAGGGAGACAAGGATGGGCTGAGGTGCCAAGAGGAAGCTAGCTCCCTGTGCGTTTAGTTGTTGTCAATGCATAACAGTGAGAGCAAGTATGAGGAGTGCATAGCAGGATGGTGAGGTGATTCAGTACAGAGAGAGAGAGATGGATAGGTAAGAGTGCAAGGGAAGTAAGGGCAAGGTGAGATGTGGAGGAGCAGGCTTACAAAGCAGAGTGCTGGTGATGAGAAGAGAAGGGAAGCAGATTGAAGGCAAGTGTGATGTGATACTCACTTTTGCTGATCGCAGAAGATCATTAAACCGTTTCCAGCACTGGATCCAGGTGCATGAACAAACGGACCTTGTGCTCACCTCCTCAGCAATGTGCAGCCAGGCTGCCTTGGTTTGCTGAGGAGGCTTCCTCCGGCCATCGGGAGGGAACAGAATCTCCCTGCGCCCTCTTACTCCCTCCACAAGAGCTTGGAGGGAGTCCTCATTGAAGCCTGAAGCAGCCTTGGGTTTGGAAGCACTCATGGTGGCCTTGCCACATTCAGACACCAGCAGAATCAAGAAATGAAAGGCTGAGGCTGCACGGGACCCTTAAAAACATCTGCACTAATGACGTAATCAGAGGCGACTAACTGACCCGATCCCAGTCATTGGACCGGCCAGCGCGCACCACTGCATTTAAGAGGCCAATTAAATTAAAATTTCAACTCTGGAGCGGATACAGCTGGCAGCGGGTCCAAGCTGGCTCCTCAATTAAATTTGCGGTCGTAGTAAACAGTGAGGAAGATAGTAATAGACTTCAAGAAGACATAGACAGGCTGGTGGAATGGACGGACACATGGCAGATTAAATTCAGCGCAGAAAAGTGTGAGGTGATGCATTTTGGTAGCAAGAGTGAGGAGAGACCATACACACTGAATGGTACAATTTTAAAGGGGGTGCAAGAACAGAGAGACCTGGGGGTGTTTGTGCACAAATCTTTGAAGGTGGCAGGACAGGTTAACAAAGCAGTCAATAAAGCTTATGGGATCCTGGGCTTTATAAATAGAGGCACAGAGTACAAAAGCCAGGAAGTTATGGTGTACCTATACAAAACACTGGTTCGGCCCCAGCTGGAGTATTGTGTCCAATTCTGGGCACCACACTTTAGGAAGGACCTGAAGGCTTTGCAGAGGGTACAGAAGAGATTTACTAGATTTGTTCCAGGGTTGAGGGATTACAGTTACGTGGATAGACTGGAGAAGCTAGAGTTGTTCTCCGTGGAGCAGAGAAGGCTAAGAGGAGATTTGAGAGAGGTGTTTAAAATCATGAAGGGTTTTGATAGAGTAAATAAAGGGCAACAGTTTCCAATGGCTAAAGGGTCATTAACCAGAGGGCACAGATCTAAGGTGATTGACAAAAGAACCAGAGGCGACATGAGGAAAATCTTTTTTACGCAATGAGTGGTTTGGATTTGGAATGCACTGCCTGATAGGGTGGTGGATACAGATTCAATAGTAGCCTTCAAAAGGGAATTGGATAAATACTTGATAGAGAAAAAATTACAGGGATATGGGAAACATTTCTGCTCAGCTGTGCATTCATCTACAAGGTCCCGGGCAGGCCGCTCACCGGCTTTTACAGTGTAGAGACCGCGCATGGGCAAAAATTTGAATGGGCACGCATTGGAGGAGGCAGGCCGCGCAGGAGGCAGTACAGCTTACGGAGGACATTGGATATGGGGATAGAGCGGGGGAGTGGGCCTAACTGAATTACTCTTCGAAAGAGCCGGCGCAGACTTGATGGGCCGAATGGCCTCCTTCTGTGCTGTACTATTCTATGATTCTATGATAAATTCACTGGCAGATTTTCAAAGTGTGTGGATTACCCAGGAAAGTCATTGGTATCATCAAGATTCTGTATCATGAAGCACAGTGTGCGTTGAGTACAGGGAATGAGATAACAGACTGGTTCAATACAACAGCCAGTGTTAGGCAAGGCTGCATCTCGTCCCCTATCCTTTTTGACATTGTGATTAATTTTGTGATGAGACATTCCCCTAGCATCAAACCAGGCCTTGCATGCACCAGTGGAGAATTTGGGGATTTTGCAGACAACATCTGCCTCATTAATAAAAATATAGAACACATGCAAAGAAAGACAAACGATCTTGCAGACACAGCCAGAAATGTTTGGTGAAAGGCCAATGGTACAAAAACCCAGGCTATGAAAGTTCATGTTGCCTTTGGCAAACATACATCTGGACTGCAAACTGTGCATTCTGTCACCCACTTAGGCAATGTTGTACAAGACGATGGAGACTGCGGGCTCGATTTTGCCATTGGGGTTGGGCTGGGGCGTGTCGGGTGGTTTTCGTGTCAGGACCCCGACCCCGACTCCGATGTGAAGTGGGGAAAAAAGTGTGATTTTCCCCTAATTGGGCACTTGATTTCCAGCGTGTGGGAACCCCTGGCCCAATGAGTCTTTCCATCCTGAAAGTCGCCTCCGATGACGTCATCGGTGCTGCTGGATTTAAGGCCTGCAAGCAGCCTTGCTTCTTCTGGAGACTGCAAACTTTATGCCCATTGTTGTGATCGCTTCATTCAGCAAATATGTCCAGCAGTAGGCCAAAGTGTGCTCCACGGTTCGATGACGCCGCCCTGCAAGCTCTGGTGAAAGGAGCAAGATCAAATAAGGAGGTGCTCTTCCCTTCCTCAGGGAGGAAAAAGCCTCCCCAGCAGACTAAAGCTGTGTGGATACAAGTGGCCCAGGAGGTCAACTCAATGTCTATGTGCCGCAGAACCTGGCTGCAGTGCAGGAAGAGGTTTCATGACCTTCTCCGCACAGGAAAAGTGAGTATGACTTTCCCATCACCCTCAATCTGATCCCCATCGCCTCTCCTCACCAGCACTCAGCTTTGCCAACCTCTTCCTCCACATCCCACTTGACACTGACATCCCTGCACCCTTACCCATTCCCTCTCTCTGTATGTTCACATTCACTTAACTATTCGACTATGCAGCCCTCACACTCCCTATCGCTGTGATGCTATGACAACAACTTACAACACACAGGGAGGGCCCTTGGTCTTGACACCTCACTCCATCTTTGTCTCCTTCTAAGCATCTATGCTATGGAATCTCTACACTCACTCCTTCATTTTCACTCAAACTCCACCTGTGTCCTCATTACAGGAAAAGAGAGCCCACAATAAGAGGGAGAGGGCGAGGACAGGAGGAGGGCCACCCTCAGTAGCCCAGCTCACCACTGTGGAGGAGGATGCGCAAGTGGGGGAATGACAGACTGGTGCATCACAGCAAGCTGGTGACAGAATAGTTTTGCATCTCTCTCATTGACATTGCATGAGTAACTGATAATGATTCTGAAGGTCTAACAGATTGACTTATGATCATCTGTACAATTCAATGTGCATGCAAACTTAACCTCACATCTCCAACTCTTTCCTTTACTCCCCCACAGGACCATCGACAGCCCCCGTCCCCACTGTCCAAGAGGAAGAGCCTGAGCTTCAAGACTCCTCAGAGGAAGCTGCAATCTTTGAAGGCATAGCGTCAGCAGAATTCAGCGCACCCAGCACCAGTGCAGACACTCACAACTCGGTGGGAACTGCGCGAGATAGTGTAGTGTTGTCACCTGCTGTATCACAGCTCACAAGTGAGCATCAGCAGATGGTGGAGACAGGGACAGCAGTGAAGAGTCCTCGTCTGAGGGCGCAGGACTCTGCCAGCTCGGCTCGGCTGCATGTCGACCCCGTGCCTCCGGGTCCATCCAGAAGAAGAGCGGTGCTGGAACTCCAGGAACAGGTGCAGGAGTCTCTGGCAGGTTTAGTCTCCAGGGTTGCTGCGAGTGTGGAGCGAATGGAGGAGTCCATCGCTAATATGAGTAGAGCCTTTGTGGAGGCGTTGGCGCATGAACGCATCACCACGGAAAGGATGGCAACCTCCGTGGAAAGGATGGCTACCGTAGAGGAGAGGATGGTTACGGCCATGGAGGAGCTAAGTCGCCAGGGTCGTGAAAACATGGTCATTGTTCAGAATAGACTGACCTCTCTTGAGGAGCGATGATCAGCTATTGAGCAGAGAAACCAGACCTTCATGGAAGTCCTCTGGAGTAGGACTTCCAGCGCAGAAACGGTCCTCATGGACCCCCTGAAGTGCAGAAAGGGGCTGTCCAGCCACTTGCTAGGTCTGAAGTGGGGCTGACCCATGAGGGGATGTTGGTGGCAGACAACAAGGAAGTGGGGGCTCCTCTCCAAGCGCTCACACAACCATGCCACTGCAGAGCCCCACCAGAGTCCCCACCCCACTGAGATCGGCGTCTCAACCCCGCAGACTGTTGCCGAGCCCTCACAGGTTCGCAACCCCAGAGGACGCCCGCCAAAGGTGTCGAGACAGGAGCAGCAAGAAAGTGAGCAAGGGGCCTCCACATCTGCTGAAGCCACAGGGGAAGCACCATGTAGGAGCACGCGTAAGAGGAAGATAATGCACAAGTAGTCACAAGGGTAGTCACTTGGGTGTAATGTGTTTAATTTTGAAAAGCCATCAGTTGCTTATTGTCATAAAAAATTCTGATGGCAAACTGTTGCAGTTGTGGCGTGTGTCATTTCGCTAATGGGACTTCCACATTGAGGGCTTAGGGTGACTTGCAATTGTCAGTATGGTGGTCAGAGTGATAGGAATCCGCAGGTTCTTGGCCATTGTCGATGGTCTGATAAGAAGGTGCGAGGCAAAAGTGTTTGATTGTGCAGGCTAAGCAAATCTGGCGAAGATGAGTGCGTCCCTTGCATCTCGGGCAGCAATATGGTCGCGCGCTGGCGCCTTCTGGCCTGTGCAGCTTCAGGTGGGTGAGCAGCAGCTTGGCGCTCCTGTTGTTGCTGCTGCTGCTGGTGGTGCTGCTGTTCATGGTTCTGCTGCTGCCACGGCTGGTCTTCGTCCGAATCTGATGTCCAGGAGGAAAGGAAATAAATGGTTCCCATGCTTCTGGTATATGCCTCAGTTCAGGAAGCGCTCAGTCAAGGTGGCGAGAGGGGTTTCCCAGGAGGACACACTGGAGATGGGTGTCAGGCTCCAAACTTCCACAACAATGGGTATGCCTGCTAAAAGCTCCCCCAGACCTGAGACAACAAAGTTCTGCCACCTGCAAATGATGATTGCTGAAAACTCCTTTTTAATGGTGGAGCTGCAGCTGTTAGTAAGCAGTCCACTTGTGAGGCCGCCAGGATTCACTGGCGTGTTCCAGAGGAGACGTGCAGGATGTGGGAAAAGTGGTAAAATCAGAAAGGCCTCTCAAAATGGGATTATAGAGGCACTTAACTGGTTGTTAAGGGCCTTAAGGGCCTATCCCGCCTCTTGGAGGCGGGATGGAAACGGGGTCAGAAAACACTCATTTGGGAAAATTGCTTGGAGGCGGGATCGGGCCCGCCCGCCATTTTTTGTGATTTTACCACCTCACACGCCTCCAATCCCGCCTCCTCGGGCCTGGCAAAATCAAGCCCTGCATGTCAGATCACTTGCATCGCAAAAGCTAGTGGAACTTTTCAAACTCGTTACTCAATCTGGAATTCAAATGTGATTGGAGTAAAACCAAAGTTGAGAATATTTAAGACGAATGTGCTGGTTGTCCTATATGGATGAGAAACTTGGCAATCCAACAAAGCCAGCCAAAGGCAGCTCAACAGCTTCCAGTGTAGATGCCTGCTGTAACGGCTCTTTAAAATCGGATGGTTTAACAAAGTTACAAATGAAAGTATGCTTCAGAGAACACAGATAATCCAAAATTCTGCTGTTTTATAATGCTCCTGTGAAGCGCCTTGGGACATTTTACTAAGTTAAAGGCGCTATGTAAATACAAGTTGTTATAACAGTCTGGGAGGGTAGATGGACCTACATTGGTCACAACTGCTGTACACAGTTTTGGTCTCCTTATCTGAGAAAGTACATACATGCCATAGAGGCGGTGCAACGAAGGTTCACTAGATTGATTTCTGGGATGAGAGGGTTATCCTATGAGGAGAGATTGAGTAGATTGGGCCTATTCTCTCTGGAGTTTAGAAGAATGAGAGGTGAGGGGGATTGACCGGGTAGATGCTGAGAGGTTATTTCCCCTTGGCTGGAGAATCTGGAACTAGGGGACATAGTCTCTGTAAGATTTGATCAAGGGCCACAGATTACCCAAAAGGGTCGAGGAATCACAAGCGGTTTATTGAGGAGCGACGGTTCAAATACAACACTTAATCAGGATAGACACAGTAGACATACGACCCGTAACAGGTGAGAACGGTTTACTGGGCCCGATCGGACGGGCGGACGGATGAGGCAGGACAACTTGATCTTTGCAGCCTGCGGTAACGATCTCCTCTTCTTCGGTCGTCTCTCAAGCTGGCTGAGGTGTTAAGCCGAAGCTAGCATGGATCCGCCTCGGGGAGCTCTCCTCCGTCTGTCCTTTTTTCCCTTCTCGACTGCCCGTTTATATACCTTATTTTAGGGGCCGGTGGATACCTCATGTCAATCATTCGTTTAATTACATTTATCCATTCCATTGTTCAATTACAGGGGAATAGATACCCTAGGCTCCAGTCCCATGAGATCATTCTTTCACTTATCTCTTGTATGGACATCTTGTTACCTTCTCCCAGACAGTTGGTTTTAGATACGCAGATCATGAGGCTCCTTCCCCAACCTTTTATTAGGCCCAGTCATGCCTACACAAAGGCCTGTTTCTACGTTATGTCCTTGGCCTCATAACGAGCCCTTGTGAAAACCCTTATCTAACATGATTAACATTGTTCTGTGTCAACAAGGCAGACTGCTGAAGAATTTCCTTTAACTAGAGAAGCCTATTTCTTATGATTCTATTGGACCACTATTTCTTACAATTCCCCACCTTGAGAAGGAAATATCCTTATTGACTTCTCACAATCGGCTCCTGACTAATCTGGCTATTTATCTGCAAACAGAAATTGTGGAGTATTTATTCTTTTGCAGTTTTTAGCTGATTGATGTGGTACCATTTAGAGCTCTTTTTTTCCTTTTTATCGGGAATCTGGATCAAGTACACAGCAGAGCTGGCTCTGTCCACAGTTGGATAGGGTCCCACCCACTTGGGTTCAAAGGCATGCCCCTTTCTTAGATAGTTTAGGACCATGACCACATCTCCCACCTGGTAATCAAATGGCCGAACCTCATTGTCAAAATATTTTTTGATTTGTTGTTGGCTTTTCCCAGCGTGCCGGGCCACGAACTCATTGGTCTTCTGAATGTGTTCTATCATTGACTCCAGCCATTTCTGGTTGGTCGTCCCTTGTAAGAGTGGGGTGAGAGATGGAGTGAGGAGATGGGCAGGCGTCCTCATTAACTGTCCCCTCATAGCCTGGTAAGGTGAAATACCTGTGGTGCTGTGTGTGGTTGCTCTCATGGCCATCAGACACATGGGTAACATGGTAGCCCATTGTGTGCATCCAGATAGAGGGAGGTGAATTGGGCCCAAGGGGTCGAAGCCGGCAAAGGCCGACCCTGCTGATGCCATGCAAAGACATTTGAATAAGGGTCGTATGTGGCCTGCAAGGAGGCTAGGTCAATGACTGGGCTTACAGATGATACAGGTAACGGTCCAGTTCCTGGGCTTTTCCCACATGGGGGCATCTGTAGCGGCCTGCTTTGCGGCCTTGTCCGCCATTGAATTACCCTTGGCGAGCGGTTCTGTGGAGCGGGAGTGTGCTCTAACTTTGCCTACATAGACGGCCCCCGTTCGTTTTCGCAACACTGCATCTAGGATTCGAAATAAGCTGGCGTGAAGCAAAAATTATTCCGCGCATACAATGGCAAGGACAGCAGAGTGTTAATAGCATAGGCACTGCATAGGCACTGGTAACTTGGATGGCAGTGACAAGTGCAGCCACCTCGGTGTATTGTGCAGAGTGAGGGATGCACCTGTACTGAATAATCTCGTTCGGCATGACCATGGCGAACCCGGTATACGGTTTGCCGACCTTGTGAAACGATGATCCGTCGATGAAGACATCTGGTGCCCCTTTAACCGGTTCTGCCCGGACTGAAGGGGGAAGGGGACATTCGTGCGGCGGTCTGTCGTACAGGAGACGCTGAGGCAGCAAAGTAGTCTGTTTGGAACGCGCCCTGGAAGTCACTTCCAATGTCCAATGGCTCAGCCGAGCTGATGACACCAGCGTGTCCCCTGGTCGGAGCAGCAGGTTTAGGGGAGTACGTGGATTGTGCAGTATCACTCTGTTGAACCCCGTGATGTAGGTGAAGTGTTTGATTGCCCAGAACGTGGCTAACAAGTGTCTTTCGCAGGCAGAATAAGTCCGTTCAGCCCCACTTAGGATTCTGGAGGCATACGCAATGGGTAGTAGTCTGCCCTGGTTTTCTTGGCATAGGATGGCAGCCAGGCTTTTCTCTGTGGCCCCCACTTCCATGTGGAAGGGCTTGTCGGGATTAGGTGAATAAGACACGTGGCCTGGACGACAGCTTTCTTCAATTGTGTTACTGCTTTTGTGCACTCTTCAGTCCAACCGGGTTGGACCCGGTTTCCATCACCTTTTAAGTAGTTCATAAAGTGGTGCCACAGTCTCCGCAAATCGAGGGATGAAGGTCCGCTGATACCCCACCAGCCCGAGAAAAGAACGCAGGGCAGCCTTCGAGGTGGGCAGGGGTAGACGCTGGATGGTCTCAACCTTCTGCTGGTCTGGGCTGATGCCGGACGATCCAATCTGGACGCCTAAAAAGGTGACACAATCTTGCACCAGTTGGGCCTTGCGCAGATGGGCCTTCAGTCCGGCTCCCAAAAGTAGCTGCAGTAGTTCTTGTAAAAGGGTTAAATGTTGGACGTGGTCTGTGGTGGCAAGGAGGAGATCGTCGACATATTGGAGCAAGCAGAAGATCTGTGAAAAGCTCTTCAGGATCCCGGCCATACGTTTGTGGAAAATAGTGGGGGCATTTATGGAACCCTTGCAGCAGGCACGTCCAGGTATACCTCTGGTCCTCAAAGGTGAATGCAAATTTGAATTGATTCTCTTGTTTGACTGGGATACTCCAAAAAACCATCAGAGATATCCAAGGTGGAGAAGCCAGTACTGCCACTGGGAATCTGGGAGAGTAGGGTGGGTGTGTCTCTCGGACCACCGGGGCACACGCGGGGGTGACTGAGTTGAGTTTGCGGTAGTCAATAGTCAGTCGCCAGCTGCCATCCGGTTTCCTAACCGGCCAGATCGGGGAGTTAGTAGTGAACGTGCCTCTGCGAACAACACCCTGCTTTAACAATGACTCGATAGTGGCTCGAATATACGGTATACTCTCAGCTAGGTAGGAGTACTGCTTCACTGGAGCATGTACCCGTTCGGTCATGTTTCCGCAATCATGTTTATGGGTTGTGAATACACCCGGCACCCACTCTATGATTGCCTGTACCTCTGGGTCAGCAGAGGTGACTGGTCCGTATTCCTCTGATTTTTTTTTAATCGCGAATACTGAGTGTGCACTAGACAGGGGGTCAATTTTTAAGGTTCCACCAGATACAATTGTTGGCGTAATCAATTACTGCCCGATAACTTTTGAGCACATCACTATCCAGTAGTCCCTGCCCATTATGCATGGCCATAGAAACAGGAGACAGGCCTGTGATCGAACCTCGTCTATGTCTAGCTGTAGGGGAAGGGATCCTTGTATAGTTGTCTGGGTTGAATTGTCAAAGCCTGATAAAACTTGGGGCACGCCCTTCATAGGGTCGGGGTGGGGATCGTGAGTGATGGTGGCGGAGGAGCCAGAGTCGACTAACATTAGTTGTTGACGGCCTCCAGTATCAACAGTGCGGACTACCGGTCTCGCAATCGTATCGGAGAGGGGAAATCGCCTCTCCCTGAGGGGGGAAATCGCCTCTCCCTGAGAGGCCTGTTGGAATCACTGGGGATCTTGAGCCATTTGCCCGGGTTGCTGATGCACTGTGGCAACCGGCCAAGCACCCTGACTAATCTGCATGGCCTGTATTGCTGCCTCCATCCTCTCCAGCCGCTGCTCGACAGGGTCGGGACCCGTCTGTCTCAGAGGATCCTGACCTGCTGTCAAAAATAACAACGTTCCCACCTGACCCGCCACTGATCTCGCCCGCTACCAGCCCAGGAAATTCATCCCATTGTCTGTCTCCTGGGCTGGTTTTGATTGCCTGAGGGGGTCAGAGAGGAATTTTCCAGAGTTTTTTCCATTATTAACCCATGGGATTTTCTCTTTTTGCCTCTCCCAGGAGATTACATGGCTGCGGAGAGGATGGGAAGTGTCTAGTCATGATACTCTAGCCATCATGAGTGTGGGGCGTTCTTTGAACACAAGAACGTAACCATAAGAAGTAGGAGCAGGAGTCGGCCATTTGGCCCCTCGAGCCTGTTCCGCCATTCAATAAGATCATGGCTGATCTTCTACCTCATCTCCACTTTCCACTTAGGGTCAGCTGGTCTTTTCCTGCTTGTCATTTTCACACGTTCGTATTAATTATTGATCTTAAAATGAAAGGGAACCCTGCATCTTTTATTCATACTTTTTTAATTCATTAATATAATCACCTCTTAACTTTACCACACCAGGTGTGTTGTGGGAATTCTGAAACCTTCATACGTTTTGGTAAGTGAAGTGTGTAAAATCAGAAAAAGATCATGTAGCATCTTAGCTTTAAATAACATTTTAAAAAAACAATTGTTAACAGCTTGCCTTGTTTTTCCCGTTTGTTGTAACTATATAGGCAATAGTTCTAGAGCTCCGTGGACGAACATCCTATCCATTTTCCAAAGTAGAGCTGTTGGATTGTGGGATAGATGCCTGGTCAGTAGAAAGGCTTGGGAAAGCTGTCAGTTTCAGTGTGTTGACTTGCATTGTTCTGGATTACAATGAGTAAGTACATGGCCTGTGGCTCAGAAATTGTTTGATTTTTAAGACATATAAGCTTTCGTACATTTTGTTTAAACTGTTAATATTCCCGTGTAGTTTGTAGTGATAATCTGAAATGGCTCATAGGCTGGCCCTCAGATGTGACCATCACCATCATTGTTTTCATGAGGTTGAGTGCAGAAACACCTGTGGAATGCTGCATTAGACCAGGAGGCACATGGCTGGTCTTGTAATCCCTGAGGAGCCAGCTCAGTGCTTATTGGGCTTGCCCATTGGAGAGACCACCCCCCCCCCCCTCCCCCCCCCCCCCCCCCCCCAATAACAAGGAGGCTAGCACAACTCTCATTACTAGCTGCAAGAAGATACACCCACCCCCCGGCTCTGGTGGAGGACATTTATCCCTACAACATACATGGCTGAAACACCTGGGATATGTGCTGATGAGAAGTGGTGGTGTTTGGCCTTTGCCTGGAACTGAGGAAATGCCAAACAAGATGGGGCTCAATCTTAGAGAGTCAGTCACCCCAAATTGCCCCTGTTGCAGAGTGCAGCAACCCACCCACTGGCCATGAGGGGCATTGACATGGACCAACATGACCAACCGTGTGCAGGATCCTCTCCCCTGTCCTCAGACCTAACTAACCCCTAGAATGCAAGACCAAACAAGGACCCTCAGCCCCCTTCAACTCACACTGTTCCCCATTGCAGGCACTGTGACGCCAAGAAGCCTGAATGTGTTGTCGATGCAATTTTCCCACAGGCACCGTGCAGTCGGGGTGTGCGATGACTTTATAAAATAAATATCGGAATGTACACTATAGATGTATGTGTGTCAATGTGCAATTCAATAATGACTTTTTAAAAATATATATGAATGTACACCTGTATGCATAATAACTTCTTTTAAGTTACATTAAAAAAATTAGAAAGAGCGTGCGTGCGCGCGCACACACAATGCATTGAGATGCTGAGACCCATCAAAAGCCCAGCTACTTTATTTTCTTTACAACTTATAGGGTGAGTATTTTTTCCATGAATAAGACCTGTATAGAAGTGCTTTACACTGGAGTATCACTTTAACATTTAAGGACTTGATTTCCTCTGTTCACTAATTTTAGTGAGAAAGTAGATGTGCGTATAAAGTGAGGAACACAGACGACCGCCTCGCCGGTCTGTGCTGCATTCTGCTGTTGAACTTGAGGACATTTTCGTTACCACAGTGACACATCAGTGAACTATCTATTGGCTGATCTTGGTGTCTCCTGCAGATTCCTGAAAGCACGGAGTGCCATAGAAATTGAATGCAGTGATTACCTTCACTGCCACTTCGAATATCATCTGCATATTGTTTCATGGCAGCAGGTGTGTTTTCAAGGACTAGTGCAGTTTTCCGATCGCATTCCTGTCGAGGTGCATCCTCCTTTTTTACACTGTTCCTTCCTGAGGTCCCAAGTAGTACGAGTACCAATTCCTGACAGTCGACCCCTAGTGGCCTTGCACATTTCAGGCCAGGCGATGTAGGAGGTGCTCTTGTTCCTCCAAAAGTATCCAATATTGACAGACTTGATACAACATCAAAGCTTACTAAAGTACTGCTCCTTTTAGCCAGTGCCTCCTGCTCTTAACACTGGAACGCCGCTAACTCCCATCAGTGCTTTAGTACCAGCTTTAAATGGGAGAAACGAAGTGATGCAGGAAATAAATCTGCACATTTCATATTAAAATTATTACCCTTTATACATAACCAAAGTTTGCACTAGTTCTACTCACCGAGAAAATTAAAGCCCTGTAATGTTACATCCATACCCTGGAGGTTTTTCTCCGCTTTGAGGCTCCTAAAGAAATCTGATTTTCCTCTTGAGTTTTACGTGTGGTTATTAATATCCTTCAAGAGATTACATTAATTGGTGAGATTAGTACGGGAGACCAACATTGGGGAACTTTATTTTTGAGAGAGGGTTTTCCAGTTCTTTTCCTAGTGAACTCATAGAAAAGATTTAGCATTTTTTAAAAAGGTGTTGTACTCATTGTGGCATTTTAATATACATGAAATGTATCCGTGAGAGGAGGAATATCGATAATTTAGAAGACAGTTTTCACAGTTCATTAAGCATAAAGTTGATACAAGCACGGTGAGAAATAGTTAATGCTCAAGTCTTTCAACAACAAAAAATCAGAAGCATGATCCTGAGAAATTTAGGCACGTTAGCTTGGCATCTTTAGCAGAAAAGATGGTGGAATTTATTGTAGAGGAAATAACTTAACCACATTACATTGCAACCCAAGCTAGGTTTATGAAAGGCAGCTTATCGTGACTAATCACCTTACTGGAATTTTTGAATTAAACAGAGTGAAGACTGTGGAACTGTAGTTATACAATATACTAGATTTCCACACACTCCTAATCAATAGGCAGAAAATCCAGTCCTGGAAGCTTGACATTTAGAACACATTTGCAAGAGACTTGTGGCCTCAAATGCCCCCGTCCTCACAAAGGTCCACCCTATGCTGTGCCTACAATATCTTCTTAGAAGATCAGTTGAATGACCAGCTTTCCTTCACATAGCACATTAAATAAAAATGTACAAGGGAGAACATAAGAAATAGGAGCAGGAGTAGACCATATGGCCCCTCAAGCCTGCTCCGCCATTCAATAAGATCATGGCTGATCTTTTACATCAACTCCACTTTCCCGTCCTATCCCTTGATTCCCTTAGTGTCCAAAAATGTATCTATCTCAGTCTTGAATATACTTTACGACTGAGCATCCACAGCCCTCTATGCTAGAGAATTCCAAAGATTCACAACCCTCTGCGTGAAGAAATTTCTCCTCATCTCAGTCCTAAACTGCTGACCCCTCATCCTGAGGCTATGACCCCTAGTTCTAGACTCCCCAGCCAGGGGAAACAGCCTCTCAGCATCTACCCTATCAATCCCTGTAAGAATTTTATATGTTTCAATGAGATCATTTCTCATTCTTTTTAAATCCAGAGAATTTAGGCCCATTCTACTCAATCTCTCCTTATAGGACAGCCCTCTCATCCCAGGCAACCTGCATTTGGTTCCTCAAAATAGGTCACATCCAAACTACATTAATGGAATCAAATGTGTTAGCCTTCCAATAACTGGAAATGTGTCCATTGAGGCTCCACTCAAGGCATTTACATTGGGCTAGACAGACAAAATTGAATCTGGATAGCAGACCCATATATAAGAATGCCCAGCCAGATAAATACTCATAGGGGGAGAAATTCGGTATCGCCCCGTTTGGGGCGCAGTTATCGGCCAGGAGCAAAGTTTAGCGCCTGGCGCTAATTATCGCCTCCGACTGCAAACTTGGCTTCTATCGCCCCTGGAGGCGATTGGAGCGCTAAATCAGGCGCCACACACCTCTCTTAAGGCACTAATGCCGAGGAGCGAGGCGCTACCTCGGAGCGCTGGCAAAGCTCAGGTGATGTCAGTCAGCAATGGAACACAGACACACTGGCGCCGGCCAGTTCTTAAAGGGGAGGGTCGATCTTGCTCTCCATCCACACCCTGCTCATTGCAGCCTTGAATCTCGGCCTGGGGAGACCTGTACATCAAATCTGCTGGAAAGAACAATGGAGAGGCCCAGGGAAAGAGCTCAGAGTGCAGCCCCCTAAGTCTCTTCTAAATCGATGCAAGGAAGGTCAAATCAAGATGAACATGCAAAGTGCTGCTCAGTACCCAAAACTCCTTCACACAGCATTGAATCTCTCCAGAAGTCAGTCTCTCTCTCTCTCTCTCAGAATGCGTGGTGCAAAAATGTCACCGACAAATAAAGGCAGGAAGTGGTCGCCTTTAAATAGCGCTCCCCCAGTCCCTTCCCGACTGCAAAACGTTCCCCTCAATCTGTCGTTGCTAGCGGCAGGCGGAAAGGCAGGGGGCGCCACTCATTATCCGGTCCGGGGCGTTGCACGCTCGACTGATGTCACGATCTGCGGGCACAGGAGATCGTGGCAGTAGTGTTTAGCGCCGCCGCAAAATGTCTGGTGAATTTCGCAAGCAGGGCAAACATCGCCGCGCCCGGGCGCTAGTTGCTTTGTGCCCCATTAACGCCCTCTTAAGGCGCTAACGGGAGGCGCAAAGCAACCGAATTTTTCCCCCATATAATCTTAATTCCAAATTTAGCCTTTATACTGCTACACCAAGTGGAGCTAATTCAGTTCCAGCTCCAGAGGAGTAAGCGTTCAAAAGAGTATTAAGTGGGAACTGCAAGCTGAAAATAAAGAAGAAAACATGTATTGCAATTAAAGTGAAATATAGCCTGACCAGCAACAAAGTACCTGAATGAGGTCAAAAATAACCTAAAGGCCAAGCAAAATTATTTTTAAAATTCAAGGAAACTAATAATAATCAGTCGTGGGAGGCATACAAATTGGATTATAGAAAACAAAAGAAAGAACAAATGTGCATTTACATAGAGCCTTTCACATCCTCGGGACATCCCAAAGCACTTCACAGCCAATGAATTACTTTTGAAGTCACTGCTGTAATGGTAGGCAAACGAAGCAGCCAATTTGCACACCGCTAGGTCCCACAAACAACAATGAGATAAGTGTCTCGATCATCTGTTTTAGTGGTGTTGGCTCCGGGATAAATGTTGGCCAGCACACCAGAGAAAATTACCCTGCTGTTCTTCAAATAGTGCCAGGGGATCATTTACGTCCACAGAGAGAGTAGCTGGAGCCTCCATTTAATATCTCATCCAACAGTACAGCACTAGGGAAGAGATCTAGGCTAATATTTCAGTGCCTAGATTATGTGCTGAAGTCTGTGGCGAGCTGACAACAGCAAGAGAGGACCAAGGAGGATTTCTTTGAGCTGTGTTCATAGTAAAAGAAAGTTAAAGATAAGGGATAGATGAGTAAAAATATTAGGATCAGAGATCCCCTAATGGCTGAGTGGTGGTCTAGGGAAAGTTACCTGATCTCAACTGAGATTTGGGAGGAGTTGCTACCGGGAGAATCCTTTCCAGATCTGCATCCAATGCCGCCGCAGGCACAGGGGAGTTGATTGTTGCTCTTGGGGCTTTTGCAGGAAAGCTGCCTGATGACCCGAAAGCTCTGAATGACAATATCTTGAAACAACATGAAGAAGGTTCATGTTGGTTTCATACCAGTCTCGTAAGCAGATTGCCAAAATGTCAGTCAGATTTTCCAACTGTGCCAAGGCCAGATGCATAATACTGTACTGTGCAACATGACCCTATTAATGTGCATCTGAGTGTACCAGGCTACATACTGGCATAGACATTGCCAATTGTCTGGTTCAGCGCATACCCTCATTCATCAGGCTCGAGGTGGTGGTGAAGATATGAAAGGCCATCAGGCAATATGTCCCTTGCGTGTTGTACAGACCTTGAGGTTTATGTTGCGCATTTCAGAAAATACCACTGGAGGTACTCTTGGTCGTCTTGCCTTCCAGCAGTGCAGTGTGGATTCTGTCCCCTGCATGGCACATTTTAGATGGCTAATATTGGTTTCCCCATAGTCTGAGGATTCAAGGTCTGCTTCACTGCTTTACTCTAAGATGTTTATAGACTTGGGAATTCATTAAGCAAATTGGATTCAGGCAACTCGTCTAGAGGACATTATTCCTTTAAGCACTTAGGACTGCACATACACTGGAAATGTAGGACTGCTGCACACTCCACAGAAACAGGCTAATTTATGTAGATCAAAAGCAGCTAAGGGATATGGCTGCAAGACTTTCTTCATATGACTATTGACTTCGCAAACTGCTGTTAGTTGATCAAAAGTAAACATTAATAATAGCTTCAAACTGCTTTCACCATATGAAGAGATTGTAAAATAATAATATGGAATTTATTATTCAATCCTTTAGAGGTGGGATTATTCCTCATACTGATAAAATCCGTTCCCAGGAGCTATTTAATCATTACTTCAAGAAATGTAAAACAAATTTCAGAAATTAGATTGATAAATTACAAATTATTACCAGCACAGACACAGTCCATTTGGCCCAACAGGTCCATGCCGGTGTTTATGCTCCACACGAGCCTCCTCCCACCTCTCTTCATCTCACCCCATCAACATATCCTTCTATTCCTTTCTCCCTCGTGTGTTTATCAAGCTTCCCCTTGAATGTATCTATGCTATTCACCTCAACCACTCCCTGTGGTAGCGAGTTCCACATTCTGACCACTCTCTGGGTGAAGAAGTTTCTCCTGAATTCCCGATTGGATTTATTAGTGACTGTCTTATATTTGTGGCCTCTCGTTCTGGTCTCGCCCAAAATATCCTGCTTAAGAATGAACAGACAATTAAAAATATTGGGGGAGAAATTCCCTACCTTATCACCATCCGTTAGCGCAGTATAATATGGAGAAAGCGGCTACCGCTGCTCTTCCGCCAACTGGTGGCAGGTCCCGTGGCGTCCTCCATTTTCGTCGTCCTGGTAGCGCTGCCGGTAAGTAGCATCACCCTGAAAAGAAAAATGGCGCTGTGGTGATGTCAACGTAACGTCACCAGGGCAAACTTTGACCCTAGCGCTGAGTTCAGCGCTGGGTCCTAAGCACGCCAGGTAAACCCAGCGTGCAAGCAGACTGACAGAGGCACTGTCAGCACCTCTTAAAGGGACACGCACATCTTTCAGGTAAGTTTGCATTTAAGCTTTTGGACTTTTTTTATTTTATTGAAGTAGTGGCTTGCTGCAATAGATGTTAAAAGTTTTTTAAGTGTGTAGGGAGTGCTGCTGGATGCTTGCAAGGCCTCGGATAGTAAAGAAAGGCCTCTGAGAAGACAGAAAATTCTGCAAATACTCAGCAGGTCAGGCAACATCCATGGAGAGAGAAACAGAGTTCACGTCTCAGGTCGAGATGCTGCCCAACCTGCTGAGTATTTCCAGTATTTTATGCTGTCATTTCAGATTTACAACATCCACTTGCAGAGGGAAGAGGAAGACACAGAAGAGGAGGAAGCCGAAGAGGAGGAAGCAGAAGGAAGGATGCAACCCAGACAGCCCCTTTCTGGCCGGGATATCCCAAATGGAATCATCCGCCTGCGATCCCAGTGACCACAACCCCAATTCTCATTTCAACATTAGCCCCAAACCTTACCTTTCCTCTGTTACTAACCATCATGGCGTCCTCTTGGCCAGAGTGCTGAAATAAAAGCCACCACAAAGCAAACTTTCTAGTCCAACTTTATACATCTATCCATCCAGTGTGACATCAAGAAATCAACTCATCACCCTTATGCATTCCCTTAGTGACTGTCTTGTGTGTGCCTTTGCGTATCCAATAATGTCACACAGTGCTACCCCAGTGGCTGCAGCATGGCTGGTAGAAGGCTGCTGACTTTCAGTGGGGGACACTGCAAATGGACTTATTGGTTGACCTTGAGGAGCTGGTGGCTGGGAGTGTCAAATTGAGTGATAGTGTTTCTTCTTCACTCTCCTCTCCCTGTTCTTGGCCAACCACTGGCTGGGCAGGCTGCATTTCTTGGGTGTGTAAAATGAGGAAGCACAAGGGTGGAGTTGTGCTGACGGGAGGGCGGGAAGCCTAGAGGTGCATGCCAGAAGGAGGATAACGTAAGGATACCAGCATCTTGTATCCTTTTTGCCTCGCCGCTGGTCAAGGGCTCAGCCATGCTCCTGCCAAGAATGGCCAGCACCGTCTCCTCCCAAGGGGGTGAGATGAGGCTAGGAATGGGAGATGTGCCTCGTGATTGGTACAGATTGTTGGTAGGTGAGTGATTGGGGGAGTCGTGCATTGAGCAGTGTGTGAGGCTAGTGGTGCAGTTGGTAGGAGACGGCTTTTGAAGATGCATTCACTGACCTTGACCAGTGGTCTGAGGTCATGAAGCTTCTTTGGGCACTGGAGCCAGGTAGTGAGGGCGACACTGCTGGCAGTGACAGCCTCAGTGATGTGGTCCCACATCATTCTTTCTGGAGGGCCTCCTGGCCTCTGTGGGGAGAGGACCTCTCTTGCAGTGTTGACCCCCTGCACAAAGCTGGAGTGCTGCGTGCGAGACCCTGCGTGCCCCTTCCCTGGCTTGCCGAGCCATTTGTGTTGGTGCTCAAGCACTTTTCCCATTTTTTGAAGTTCAGAAGGGAATTCAGCTTTAAGTGCTGAAGACTCCTATTTGAAAGAAAGAAAGACTTGCATTTATATAGCGCCTTTCACGACCACCAGACGTCTCAAAGAGCTTTACAGCCAATGAAGTACTTTTGAAGTGGAGTCACTGTTGTAATGTAGGAGACGCGGCAGCCAATTTGCGCACAGCGAGCTCCCACAAACAGCAATGTGATAATGACCAGATAATCTGTTTTTGTCATGTTGGTTGAGGGATAAATATTGGCCAGGACACCGGGGATAACTCCCCTGCTCTTCTTCGAAATAGTGCCATGGGATCTTTTACGTCCACCTGAGAGAGCAGACTCGGTTTAATGTCTCATCCCAAAGATGGCACCTCCGACAGTGCAGCCCTCCCTCGGCTCTACACTGGAGTGTCAGCCTAGCTTTATGTGCTCAAGTCCCTGGCGTGGGACTTGAACCCACAACCTTCTGACTCAGAGGCGAGTGTGCTACCCACTGAGCCACAGCTGACTTCTTTTGGGACTTTTTAATGTTTTTTTTTTGAAAGGCAGTAAGGGCTGAAAAATGCATTTTTTCCACTTGATTTAATTTTTTTATTAGTTCTGAATGTATTGCTCATTTATTTCATAGCTCTTTTAATTGCCCACAATTCATTGCGAACTCCACAGCCTCGCTCCCAGAGGCTGTAAGAAGCTACAAAGCCGCTCCTGGACGGGAATTTCGAGCCGGATGTCTCCACTAACACCACCAGGAGGGTGTTGCACTGTAAATTAGCGCTGGGCTAAAAATCTTTAGCCCCTCGCAAGAATTTTTGCCCGGTAGCGGTACGACCATTTTCAGCAGCCGTAAACCCGAGGCTGCGGGTTTTTTGTCAATGTCCAATTTCTAGGCCATTGTCTTGTAACTGATACCTCGGGGCAATGTTACAGAAGTTGAGGCCAGAACACCTAACTCATTTAAGAAATGGTTAGGTGCCCTAATGGGGAGATAGCAGGTCTCATAGAAGACTGAGATTGAATGGTAAAAGGATCATCTTTATTTGACCTGTCTTATGATGTACACACTAGAATGCTGTTGTTTAATCTGGAGTATATTGATCCTTAATAAAGAACGTGGTTGCAAAAGGGAAAATATACTTACTATAAACTTAATCTTGATTTCTGTATTTTTTAAATAAAATTAAATCTAGATATTAAATGAAACTAAATATTTGGAGCATCCATCTTGTTTTCCCTGACCATCGAATGGCCATCCAAGTATTCGCACAAAAAAGTTTGCTGTCTAATTATTAACATGTTTACTATTTTCAGGCTTCTTGATGAAGGGCTCAGCGGCCTATGTCATGGACTAAAGGAGAATGGTCAGCTGTTAACGCTAAGCATGTGTTACTGTAATCTGGGACCTCCAAGTGGATCGTTATTGGGAGATCTTGTCGCCAAAACTGCCATTAGGTAATCTAAACTGTTCTGGTAGTTATGTACCTTTTTATATTTGTCCTGTATTAGGCTTTGGCAACAGAAGTATTTTATAAATCACAGTAGCAGAACTGTAACTATTGCTTTAGGCACAATTTACAAAATAGAGGTGCTTGAACATTCTGACAGTTCATAAGAATGTGCAAAAGTATGGAATGGGGGCGGGGGGAGATGAAGCCATTCAGCTCATCCATTGCCTCCACAGATCACGCACAATTAGTTCTATCACGGAATCTGTCCTATGCATCCAATCTCTGAAGGGAGCCAGCTAACCAACCGCTTGCATGAAAAATCAAGTGGTGTGAAGTTTCATCCTGATCCCCGAAAAGAAAGACTTGCATTTCTGTGGTAACACAATACAGCTTCCTGTGACTCGAACTTTATTACATCACTTCCTTTGATTAGTCCAGGATAAATACTGGGCTGATCAGTTGGATCCTGGAGAGGCATAGAGTAAGACCTCTTTTGTATGTAGCACCTTTTTAGTTGATTAAAGCTTACTTTAAGTTCACCACGCGTAAGGCTCATTCTTACGACAATCTAATCAACTTTGAAAAACTTCGCACTCAAACTTTTTGGACGAACTCGGAACTAAGGATCCAGGGAATCACCCATCATGGAAAACATCCTTAAACCATCGCGTCTTGACTTGGACCCAAACACCCCAGCAGCCGGTAAGGTGTGGAAACACTGGTATCGCACGTTTGACAATTTTCTCGAATATTGCAAGGCTGATGATGACTCAAAATTGCGGATACTCATCAACTGTGTCACCCCGAATGTATTTCAGTATGTCGAGGAATGGGGCAGTTATGAGGAGGCAATTCGGACGCTTAAAAGACTATATACTAAGACACCGAATGAGGTCTATGCCAGACATCTACTAGCTACAGCCCAACAAGGGCCGGAGGAATCCATTGATAAATTCCTCCAAGAGCTTCGCAGACTTAGTATGGACTGTAACTTTCAGGCGGCCTCAGCTGAGCTGTACCGTGAAGAAATGATCCGTGATGCTTTCATCTGCGGGCTTGCCTCCCCATTTATACGCCAGCGTCTACTGGAAAGTAAGACACTTGAGCTTCAGAGAGCTTATGACATGGCTTGCTCTCTAGATCTGGCAAAAAGCAATGCAGACCTTTATACAGTGCCCAGACCTCGGTCTGCTGCCTTAACTACAGTCAGGCAATTTAAGAGGCCACAGGTGAACTCTATTAGGGAGGACTTTATCCCTGACGATCAATCTGATGACTTCACTGATGAAGAGGATGATGACCCCACTGTGGCAGCCTCTTGGCAATCTAAGAAATGCTTCTTTTGTGGTGATGAGTTTCACCCTCGGAAATTCTGCCCTGCTCGCAATGCGTTTTGCAGTCATTGCAACAAAAAGGGTCATTTTGCAAAGGTTTGCCTATCAAGAGCCTCTACGAGGGCTTATCAAGCTAAGTCCTACCGAACTGCCCCGGTAAGGGCCTATCAAGATGTTCCGGCTAAAATCTATCGTGCTTCCTCTCGGGTTTTCTCTCGAAGAAACACACCTAGAGTTTCAGCCACTCTTTGTGCAACGACACCAATTACAGCTGCTTGTCCTCAGAACCTATTCCATGCAGCTACAAAAGCATCAATTAATGGACATACTTTAGATGCCTTAATTGACTCAGGTAGCACTGATAGTTTCATTAGGGAACAGATTGTTGCAGAGTTAAAGCTACATGTTTTCCCATCGGACCAGGCAATTGCGATGGCTCAGTCATCACTTAATACCAGAATTTCTGGCTTTTGTATGGTTGAAATAACACTTATGGTCACAGGTATCCCTCCACCCGGCTTTCGGTGCTCAAGGACTTATGTAGTGATCTTATCTTAGGGCTAGATTTTCAAAAGCAGCATAAGAAGCTCACCATTGAGTTCGGCGGATCCAAACCTGAACTCACTATTTCTAATATACGACCTCGATTACCGTTCTGTGCATTGTCAGCAGCTTCACTGGATGAACCCTCACTGTTTACCAGTATCCCTCCTCGATGCAAACCGATTTTAACAAAGTCACGACGTTTCAGTCAGGAAGACCAGTCTTTTATTGCGGCTGAGATTTCTCGGCTTTTAGCAGAGGATATCATCGAGCCTTGTTCGTCGCCATGGCGCGCCCAGGTCGTTATTGTTAAGAACCCTCTACAACCTCACAAGAAATGGCTGTGCATTGACTATTCACAGACTATCAATCAATATACGGACTTGGACGCATACCCATTGCCGCGCATCGATGATATGGTTAATAAACTGGCTGAGTACACGGTGTTCTCAACATATGATCTGAAAAGTGCCTATCATCAGGTACCCTTGAAGGTCTCAGACAAGCAGTATACGGCCTTTGAAGCCAATGGACGGCTGTATCAATTTCGTCGCCTCCCCTTTGGGGTCACTAATGGAGTGGCTGTCTTCCAGCGAGCAATGGATGACCTGGTCAAACAGGAAGACTTAAAGGATACGTTTCCTTATCTGGACAATATTACTGTCGCAGGTCGCAATCAGCGGGAACATGACGCCAATCTCCAACGATTTTGGGATGCACTCCAGCACCGTAATTTGACATTAAATGCGGCTAAATCCATTGAGTCACAACTAACCATCAACATCCTTGGCTATTGTGTGGGCAATGGCATCATTAAACCTGACCCTGAAAGGCTTCGCCCACTCCAAGAACTCCCGCCACCTAAGAATCCGGCCTCCTTGCGCCGGGCCCTCGGCCTGTTTGCATACTATGCTAAATGGATTCCTAACTTCTCGGACCGAATCCAACCTCTACTGAAGGCCAGCACATTCCCACTAGACACAGCGGCTGTTGCAGCCTTTAACCTCCTGAAAAAACAGTTGGAGAAAGCGGCTCTTCACTCCATCGATGAGAGTCTTCCTTTTGTTGTTGAGTGTGATGCCTCGGAGGTGGCGATCTCGGCCACTCTGAATCAGGAAGGTCGTCTGGTGGCATTTTTGTCCAGGACTTTTCAAGGGGCTGAGCTACATTATCCTCCAGTCGAGAAAGAAGCTACAGCCATCATAGAGGCAGTACGGAAGTGGACTCATCTCCTAGCTCGCCAGCACTTTACCTTAATCACGGACCAGCGATCGGTCGCCTTCATGCTCGATAATCGAAAACGGACCAAAATTAAAAATAATAAGATCCAGCTTTGGCGGCTGGAATTGGCCTCTTTTGGTTACACCATCCACTATCGACCTGGCAAGGAGAATGTGGCTCCGGATACCCTCACACGAGCATTCTGCTCCGCCATGGCACCCTCTACACTCGTAGACATCCATGATGGGTTGTGTCATCCGGGCGTTACTCGCATGCTACACTTCGTGCGGTCCCGAAATCTCCCATTCTCTACCGGGGATGTAAAGAAGATGTGCTCGGACTGCAGAGTCTGTGCGGAATTGAAACCTCAGTTTTTCCGCCCCTCGGGTGGTATACTCATACATGCGACCCAGCCAATGCAACGGCTTAGCATCGATTTTAAGGGGCCGTTGCCCTCTTCAACTCGCAACACTTATCTATTGACCATGGTCGATGAGTATTCCCGTTTTCCATTTGCCTTTCCCTGCCCCAATATGCTGACGACCACGGTTATCAGCTGCCTTGAGCAGGTATTTGCTTTCTGTGGCATGGCATCCTATGTTCATTCGGATCGGGGCCCTTCTTTTATGTCAGGAGAACTCGAGGCCTATCTCTCGGAACGGGGTATTGCTGCCAGCAGAACGACGCCTTATCATCCGGTCGGGAATGGGCAAGTCGAGCGTTTTAACGCTATCATCTGGAATGCGGTACGTCTGACTTTGAGATCTCGGGGCCTACCCAAACAGCAATGGGAAGCAGTACTTCCAGACGCATTACACTCCACACGGTCCCTCCTTTCGACCGCCACAAATACAACGCCTCATGAACGGTTCTTCCGATTTCAGCGTCGCTCATCCTATGGGATATCTCTCCCGTCGTGGCTGACTGCACCGGGACCAGTGCTACTCCGAAGATATGTTCGGGCGTCTAAGAATGACCCCCTGGTAGATGAGGTTGAGCTCACTGACGTCAACCCTACCTACGCCTATATTCGGTATCCTGACGGTCGGGAATCTACCGTGTCATTGCGGGATCTGGCTCCCTGCCCGCCGAAACATAGAGGGACACCAGGGGATGATATTGTACCAGGCACATCTCTGGGCTCGCCAGGTGCCTCTCATCACGATCTGGATCTGACGCCGGCTGGTACCTCACTCCAGCGTGCCGACCTGGGGCAGACTGACTACGAGCCCGTCGGGGCTCGCACGCGCAGCCACGATCCACCCCGTACCATACGCTCGGAAACGGATCTGCCACAGCCCTGCCCGACACCCGTTCGGGCACCAGTACACAGTCAGGATCGTCCTGACCCCTCACAGAGCGGGCTGGATCACTCGGACTCTGGTCCACGGCCCGCGGCGGGTAAACGGGCTAGGGGCCCTCTACCGCTACGAGAACCCAAACGGGTGCGGCTCTCCCTCGTCCAGCGGCTACGAAATGGAGGGAGAATGTGGTAACACAATACAGCTTCCTGTGACTCGAACTTCATCCCGGCCTCCTAATCTTTTGGGGGGGGAGAATGTGGTAACACAATACAGCTTCCTGTGACTCGAACTTTATTACATCACTTCCTGTGATTAGTCCAGGATAAATACTGGGCTGATCAGTTGGATCCTGGAGAGGCATAGAGTAAGACCTCTTTTGTATGTAGCACCTTTTTAGTTGATTAAAGCTTACTTTAAGTTCACCACGCGTAAGGCTCATTCTTACGACAATTTCTATAGCGCCTTTCGCGACCACCGGACGTCCCAAAGCGCTTTACAGCCAATGAAGTACTTTTGAAGTGGAGTCGCTGTTGTAATATAGGAAAGGTAAACAAGTCCACACACCTCCAAGGCAATCTTGCATCCCAATATCAACTCTGAGCAGTTGCAACTAGGGAACATCATAAAGAAAGAAAAACTTGCATTTATGTAGTGCCATTTGTGACCTCAGGAGATCCCAGTGACCTCAGAACATCCCAAAGCGTTTTACAACCAAATAAGTACTTTTGAGAGGTAATGTAGGAAATGCGGCAGCCAATTTGCATGCAGCAAGGTCCCACAAACAACGATGAAACAAATTACCAGATCAACTATTTTAGGTGTTGCTTGAGGGATAAATGTTGGCCAGTTCAGCAGGAAAAATGCGATCTCCTACTTACAAAGAGAGGTCCTCACATAATTTTGTACCATAGGAAGACATGCCACTTTGCAAATTGACAAATAAACAGCCACCATCAGTTGTCCATTTTCACCCACTGTCTTTGAACAGTTCTGTTCCTACAGTGCATTATGTTTTATTGTCCAATTTGTAAAGATCAAAATGCTCACTGTAAGGGGTATCTTAATGGGGTCAGCCTTCGCTTTCTGACACAGTGAGTGGTTCGAATCGCTCCCACACCCCTCTGGTTCCTAGACTTTGGACTTATTTAGGGGTTGTGAACAAAATTGCAGTAAACGACAGGTTCTGATGAAAGAATTTTACTTTATTAAAAGAAAAAGGTAACAAACTTGAAACACACTTAAACACAGATTGGGGAGCACACGGTACAAGCGAGGGACAATGACAATATATCAAACAAAACCTTATCCCTCCCAAAGATCCCACTATCTAGCTAGGTTTTTGGTTTCAGGAGATCAGGGATAATGCTCACCAACGAATCCTTGACAGGATTTTAGAGTCTTTTGTTTAAAAGACTCCGTAAGGCCCTTGTTGCTGCGAGGTGTCTGATGGTCACTGAGGCAGTCGCTCTGGATTCTTCTTGCATGCTGGTCTGTTTTCTGGCCGCCTTCCTCGTGGCTTGTGGTGGTTTTTGCTGGAGCAGGGAGAGAGCTGTGTCTGCGTAGTCGGCGAGTCCGAAAGAGAGAGAAATTATGGCACAGGCTTTTAATTATACTGTTTCTTTTTCGCGCCCAAAAAAACCCCTTACTAAAATGGATTCCTTTAGGTTGCAAATGAACCTTGATTAGTCCAATTGTCTAGTTTTGGCGGGCTTGCCAGTTCCGATGGCTTTTGCTCAGTGTTAAACATGTCTTGATCGTTTTCCGAATTAAACACAGCCTTATCTACGCGCCAAATCTCCACCCTATTGTCCTAGATCTTTTGGCAGACTTTCTTAACTGCTGTGGTCGATACTTTGGCTGATGGGTTTTTGATGGGATAATGGGCTATGAAACTGTGTGCTGGAAGTTTTATTGTCAGGAATTGTTTTTAGATTTCCAGCAACCTGTTTGCACCTGGGGATTTCAATATGGTTCTTGGTTTATTCATATTTGAATGTGTTTGTGAGTTTTTGCTTTGTCTCTTGCACCTTGGTAGGATTTGCAGTGTAAACAATTCCCAGACAGCTTGATCTGTTCACTGCCTGGCCACGCCCCTCACAGCTTGTCTTGTGTCTGTGAAAGGTGTCTCTCCCAACAGTAAGATTCAAAAGTCAGTTTCCTCAGGGTTTTTCTTCCCTGATCTTTCCAAAACTGAGGTTTTTACATCAAATCACTTCACTTAGGTCCCATCATCCCAAGTTTGTATGAAAGGTCCAAAAATCACTCCCTTTAGGGCTCTGTTCGAGTTTCTGGGGGATTTTGCGAAGCCTACATCACTTTGTTTCCATTGTCATGCTATACTCTTGTTGCAGATGAGGCATTAACCTTTATGACAGCCAAAAACTAAGACATTGCTTCAGTTGATTGGATCTACCCTCTTGTAACTGGCTCTCTGGGTGTTTTTGGTCAACTGGTAGAAATCAATTAAAGGCCTTCGAAATGAGACTCAATCTTAACATGCTTTTATGCTATATATCTATTTTGAGTGGTGCTAGATTTGTACAAAAATGGCACTGTAAATGTAGCCCTTGCTGTACATAATGTTTCTATACATTTCTGAATATTTTATTACTAAATACAAAGGATATTTCAGTTCACCTTTTAAACTTTGCAGTATTCCTTGCTTGTGCACTACATACACATATGTGTCATAGATAATAGTTGATGTAAATAGTCCTGTTTGATAAAGGTGCAGCTTGTATCTCATATCGGTCATGGAAATACAACAGTGCTCCCCTTTGAATGTCCAATCTTACCAACTTGCATTCCATTTGTGGTCTCCTTTTGCACACCAACATTTCATGGCTCTCCTGGGAATGTATTATCCGCAGGATATTCTGCCATAGAACATCTGGAGATATTTATCAACAGTAAGTGTTAGTGGGAAATGTGGGCTTTCCTGGCAGAATCTGAAAAACAATAATCAGTGGCTCCATTCTATAAAAGCATTTGAAATTATTTTATTCTTGGCATTGACTGTTCGTGTTACAAAAAGAACAAAAATGATTGGAAAAATTAAGAACAAATAGATATTTAGCTTTATTTAACCTTGTGACCTTCACAATATCTGAACAGTTATTAACATAAGCCTTAACATAAGCCTACTCCGCTATCAGTCCAGTTGGAATAGTAAATGTAAACCCTTACAATCTGGATTATAAAGACAATTCATTAAAATATTTGTTTTTTTTAACTTATGTATGTTCTCCAAATTTAAAAATAATTTGTCAAACAACACTTGCTATGTCATAAGGGGCTAGAAATTCATTATAGCCCAGGAATGGGCGGTATCATTAGAAAAGTTGGAGCATTAGTGCCAGGCGCTAATGCTTTAGACTGCATGCAAAATTCATGCTCACTGTTCAAAAAAAATGATTGGAGCGCTAATTCAAGTCTTTAAGCCCAAGCTCATTGGCGTTACATTCAAAGGGTGGACCAATATCCGGTGCAGTCTAATTGCAAGTCATGATTGCCACAGGCTTTTTTCAGTTCTTAAAGGGGAGGTTCATTGATGCTGCAGAACCTCATTCTCAGCATTGCTGGCTGTGCAACTGCCTCACCAAGCAGCAGCAGGTCATGGAGAAGGAGCCGGAGGACTGAAGCAGCTGTGCTCATGGCAGATTCACGCCCAGGGAGAGAGCCCACAGATTCTGCGATCAAGCATTGGAGACATTGGTGTTCGCTGTGGAGAGATGGAGGGTGGTGCTCTACCTGGCAAGTGGCAGGAAGCCCTCGCCACAAGTCTTCCGCACCATGTGGAAGGAGGTAGCGCAGCACGTCTCGGGCAGCACTGTGGTCCCCAGGACCCACACACAATGCAGGAAGAAATTTAACGACCTCACTCGGATGGTCAGAGTGAGTGAATGCTACAACAAATGATACATGCCACCATCTGAACCAGTCTTCACACACTGCCCAAAGCACCACACCCCCAGCACTCACCCACCAACAATCTCTACCTCCCAACACTCACACCCACATCTCACATCTTGCACACAATGACAGCTATTCAACTATGGCAGGCACATCACCCAAACACATTGTTCCACACTCACTCACACACTTTCCTTTCTCTTGCAGGCCAAGGTGGCTCACAACAGGAGGGAGCAGGAGCGCACAGGCAGGGGACAAGCCGACACCCAACCACTGTCTCTGCTGGAAAATCGAGTGCTGCAGATTATTGGGCGCCAGGTGGTGGGCGCTGTGGCCACCGGCGACGTTGATCCCCATGGGGACAACAACGGTATGTTTATCCCTACTCCTTCTTCTCACATCCCACTTCCCCCTCACCCCACAAGCCTTTCGCACTTTCCAGCTAATCATGCTGTATGCATGCATGTCTCCCTTCCTGCCCCCCTGCCCTCACCTTAACCCGACTCTTGTGCCTTTATGCTTTCAGATAATGAGCAAGCACCTGAGCAACCTGTCCCTGAGGGTACCATAGAGAGCGAGGCGGGAGAAGAGGAGGAAGAACACATCGCGTCACTGCATGTCTCACCCGCAGACACCAGCTCATATACTGACACTACGCGTTCTTTAGAGGCTAGCACAGTAGCGGGATCTGCACAGGATGAGGCACCGGGGACGAGTGGGCTGCAGCAAGGCCAGGGGAAAAAGGTAGCTCGGGGGCCAGCTCCCCAGAGGGCGAGTTCGCGTGTGAGTTCTGCTGCACAGGACTCGGATGAGGACCTCGATGGGGAGGCATTTAGAAGAAGGGTGATGGGCATGCACATGGAGATAATAGGTACAATGGCAAGGGTGCCTGAGAGCCTCTTGGCAATGTTAAGGAGTGTGGAGGAGTCCGCCTCCAACATTGCACAGAGCTCTGCGCACTCCATGGAGCCCATCATTTCCAGTCTGCAAAGGATGGTAGACTCCCAGAGAGACCGTGGTGACCCAGACCTGATGCCGCGTGTGATGGGCAATCTGGCAGCTTCCATTGCAGCACAGGCAGAAGCGATGCAACGTCTTAGTGCTGTAATGCAGTCTATGCTTGGTGACATCCAATCTCAGACTGCTCTCATGCAGTCTCAGCTTGATGCCACACAAGCTCTGACTGCTGCCATCGTGGCTGGGTCTACCACCATCAACCGGGGTTTTCAGAGTGTCACAGTAGGCCAGCAATCTGTGCTCCAACAGATTGCTAGGGATGCTGAGGTGCTGCCCCGGGGGAGTGGCAGTGGGTCAGTGGAGCAGGAACCTGCTGTCCTCTCTCAGGATGACAGCATTCCTGCTTCCACCACTGGCACTCCGCCATTTCCCTTGTCGCTGCCTGTCATCCAGCCAGCCCAGACTGCTGCCGCCCATGCTGAGGTGGTGCAGTCTACAGCCGGGCCTTCCAGGCCCAGAACTGGTCAAGGGCATCCTGCAAGGCCATCTGATGTCTCCCGCACAGACACTCAGCAGCCTTTCACCAGCCCTGCTGCAGCCACTGAGCCAACACTTCATAGGAGCACTAGAGTAAGCAAAGGCACAGTAACGAGAGACACTAAGGGATTGCACAAGGGTGAATAATTAATATTTTTGTAGTAAATATGTTTTCACTGATTGTTAAATTTATTAATTCAGTTTGGATTCTTTTGTGGTGTGTCTCATTTCAGCTTTGCGCTGTGATATGGCCTGCGACAGGGATGGAATGACGGGGATGTGGTGAGCAACGGAGATCTGTGGTTTAATTCATTGGAACCGCAGTCTGATGAGGTGGTCTTAAAAGGCTGTAAAGAATTAGGGGGAAAAATTCAGTTGGTTGCGCCTCCCGTTAGCGCCTTAAGAGGGCGCTAATGGGGCGCAAAGCAACTAGCACCCGGGCGCGGCGATGTTTGCGCCGCTCGCGAAATTAACTAGAAATTTTGTGGCGGCGCTAAACAGTACCACCACGATCTCCTGTGCCGGCAGATCGTGACGTCAGTCGAGTGCGCAACGCCCCAGTAGTGCCCCGGAGCGGATATTGAGTGGCGCCCCCTGCCTTACCGCCTGCCGCTAGCAACGACAGGTTGAGGGGAGCGTTTTGCAGTCAGGAAGGGACTGGGGGAGCGCTATTTAAAGGTGACCGCTTCCTGCCTTTTTTTGTTGGCGACATTTTTGAACCACACATTCTGAGAGAGAGAGAGGGAGACTTCTGGAGAGATTCAACGCTGTGTGAAGGAGTTTTGGGTACTGAGCAGCACTTTGCAGGTTCATTTTGATTTGCCTTTGTATCGATTTAGAAGAGACTGTGGGGGCTGCACTCTGAGCTCTTTCCCTGGGTCTCTCCATTGTTCTTTCCAGCAGATTTGATGTACAGGTCTCTCCAGGCCGAGATTCAAGGCTGCAATGAGCAGGATGTGGATGGAAAGCAAGATCAACCCTCCCCTTTAAGAACTGGCCGGGGCCATTGTGTCTGTGTTCCATTGCTGACTGACATCACATGAGCTTCGCCAGCGCTCTGAGTTAGCGCCTCACTCCTCGGCCTTTGCGCCTTAAGACAGATGTGTAGCGCCTGATTTAGCGCTCCAATCGCCTCCCGGGGCGATAAAAGTCAAGTTTGCAGTTGGAGGCGATAATTAGCGCCAGGCGCTAATCTTTGTGCCCGGCCGATACTTGCGCCCCAAACGGGGCGATACTGAATTTTTCCCCCTTAGTCTTCACTTCCACTTCCGGAATCCTGTTGCACAGGCCGATAACTCTCCGAGAAAGTAAAACCTCACTTCCTGCTTTCTCAGTTTATATGGGTGACCCCATTAATTAAAACACACTATCTACTTGCTTGTTGTCAATGCCTTTTAATAATTTGATATACTGGGTCAGATTTCCTTTTATCTATCTCTCCAGTGAATATAACCTCAAGGCATCCAGGGGGTGAAGTTCATCCTGGGCGGTAGTGCAGACCTGGCAATAGTGAATCAGCAGCCCATTTTGCACTCCGCCTGATTTTGTTTCCCCCATTCTATGGAAAAGAAATTGGGCGGAGTACAAAACAGGCTGCCAATCTGCTATCGCCTGTATTGCGCTATTGCGAATTTCTCTCTTCATAGGTTAATGAGCTCAGACTGGAGACCATTCTTATGCCTTTCTCTGGAGCCACAATGACCTTCCTGAAGTGGAGGGACCCAAAATTGTATACAATATTCAACATGAGACCTTACTAAACCCTTTTACTACCCGATGCAATGGTCCAGTTTTGTATTAAATAATCCAGTCAATACAGCTCACTTTGGTCACAGCCACCTGCCACTTTGCTTGAATTTTAAAAGAGCAGTCAATTTTTGCATCCATATTTTTCTATCTTGCAGTTAACTTTAAATTACACTGACTTGTGCTCTATCCTGTGCATCTATGTGCGTAACTGCACACTTTTGCACATTGAAAGACCTTTGCCAATCTTGGGCCCACTTCCTCGAGCTCTCCTGATCCACTTAAAATCGATTTCCCTCTAAGGTCCTGACCGCCACATAATTTGCTGTCATCTGCAAATTTAATCATTGTACCAGCTGTGCCTCGTCTAGATTGTTAATGAATATAATGATCGAATGGAGCCCTAGCACCAAACTTTGAGGCACCCAACTTGTGACTGGACCAGATTGGGATGGAACACCGTCTATTTAAGGTCCTTCAGCAAATTTGTTATCAATTTTGCCGTTTCACACTTCACATCATGGGACCTGGTTTCGGGCTCCTTTGACCTAGTAGGCAAAGGCACCATCTGTTGTAATATTAAACCAAACAGTCAAAAGGTCTGAATCTGTACTATTACATAAGTCATCGCAAGAATCCTCCTCAATCACCTTCTCCCAGTGGCTGAAGAGCTCCTCCCAGAGTCGCAATGCGGATTCCGCCCACTAAGGGGCACAATGGACATGATCTTCACCGCGCGTCAACTACAAGAGAAATGCAGGGAACAGCACCAACCGCTGTACATGGCCTTCTTTGACCTCACAAAGGCCTTCGACACTGTCAACCGTGAGGGATTATGGAGTGTCCTCCTCAAATTCGGCTGCCCTAAAAAGTTTGTCACCATCTCCGCCTGCTTCACGCCAACATGCAAGCCGTGATCCTGCCCAACGGTTCCACCACAGACCCAATTCACGTACAGACCGGGTTCAAACAAGGCTGTGTCATCGCACCAACGCTCTTCTCGAAATTCGTTGCTGCAATGCTCCATATCGCCCTCAGTAAGCTCCCCGCTGGAGTGGAGCTAATTTACAGAACAAACGGGAAACTGTACAACCTCCGTCGCCTCCAGTCCAGATCCAAGGTCGTCCCATCCTCTGTCGTTGAATTACAGTATGCAGACGACGCTTGCGTCTGCGCACACTCGGAGGGCGAACTCCAAACCATTGTCAACACCTTCACCAAAGCATATGAGAGCATAGGCCTTACACTAAACATCCGTAAGACAAAGGTCCTCTACCAACCTGCCCCCGCCACACAGTACTGCCCTCCGATTATCAAAATCCACGACGAGGCCATGGACAACATGGACCACTTTCCATACCTCGGGAGCCTACTGTCAACAAGGGCAGACGTCGATGACGAAGTCCAACACCGCCTTCAGTGTGCCAGTGCAGCCTTCAGTCGCCTGAGGAAGAGAGTGTTTGAAGACCAGGACCTCAAACCCGGCACCAAGCTCATGGTCTACAGAGCAGCAGTGATACCCGCCCTCCTGTATGCCTCAGAGACATGGACCATGTACAGCAGGCACCTCAAAGTACTGGAACGGTACCACCAACTCTGCCTCCGCAAGATCCTGCAAATCCATTGGCAGGATAGGCGCACCAACGTCAGTGTTCTCACTCAGGCAAACATCCCCAGCAGCGAAGCTTTGACCACGCTCGATCAGCTCCGACCGATGGGTCACATCGTCCGCACGCCCGATACGAGACTCCCAAAACAAGCACTCTACTCGGAGCTCCGACACAGCAAGACAGCCCCAGGTAGGCAGAGGAAACGCTTCAAGGACACCCTCAAAACCTCCTTGAAAAAGTGCAACATCACCACCGACACCTGGGAATCCCTGGCCCAAGACCGCACAAAGTATGGGTTCTGTCTTCACAAAGGAGGACACAAATAACCTCCCAGAGATGTCGGGGAACATAGGGTCTAATGAGAGGGAGGAATTGAATGAAATCAGTATTTGTAGGGAAATGGTGTTAGGGAAATTGACGGGATTGAAGGCCGATAAATCCCCAGGGCCTGATCATCTACATCCTAGGGTACTTAAGGAAGTGGCCCTAGAAATAGTAGATGCATTGCTGGTCATCTTCCAAAATTCTATAGACTCTGGAACAGTACCCATGGATTGGAGGGTAGCTAATGTAACCCCACTATTTAAAAAAGGTGGTAGAGAGAAAACGGGGAATTATAGACCGGTAAGCCTGATATCGGTAGTGGGGAAAATGCTAGAGTCCATTATAAAAGATGTAATAGCAGAGCACTTGGAAAACAGTGACAGGATCGGACAAAGTCACCATGGATTTACAAAAGGTAAATCATGCTTGACTAATCTACTGGAATTTTTTGAGGATGTAACTGGTAGGATAGATAAGGGTGAACCAGTGGATGTGGTGTATTTGGACTTTCAGAAGGCTTTCGATAAGGTCCCGCATAAGAGATTAGCGTGCAAAGTTAAAGCACGTGGGATTGGGGGTAAGGTACTGACTTGGATAGAAAACTGGTTGGCAGACAGGAAGCAAAGAGTTGGAATAAACGGGTCTTTTTCCGAGTGGCAGGCAGTGACTAGTGGGGTACCGCAGGGATCGGTGCTAGGACCCCAGCTATTCACAATATGTATTAATGACCTAGACGAGGGAACTAGATGTAATATCTCCAGGTTTGCAGACGACACAAAGCTGGGTGGGCATGTGTGCTGTGAGGAGGATGCAGAGAAACTCCAGTATGATTTGGACAGGTTGGATAATTGGGCAGATGCATGGCAGATGCAGTATAATGTGGATAAATGCGAGGTTATCCACTTTGGTGGCAAAAACAGGAAGACAGATTATTATCTGAATGGCAATAGATTGAGAAAAGGGGAAGTGCAACAAGACCTGGGTGTCCTTGTGCACCAGTCGCTGAAAGTAAGCATGCAGGTGCAGCAGGCGGTTAAGAAGGCAAATGGTATGTTGGCCTTCATAGCGAGAGGATTTGAGTACAGGAGCAAGGATGTCTTGCTGCAGTTGTACAGGGCCTTGGTGAGACCACACCTTGAGTATTGTGTGCAGTTTTGGTCACCTTATCTGAAGAAGGATGTTCTTGCCATGGAGGGAGTGCAGCGAAGATTCACCAGACTGATACCTGGGATGGCAGGAATGACTTATGAAGAGAGATTGGGTCGATTAGGCTTATATTCGCTAGAGTTTCGAAGAATGAGAGGGGATCTCATTGAAACTTATAAAATTCTAACAGGACTAGACAGACTAGATGCAGGAAGGATGTTCCCGATGGCGGGGGTGTCCAGAACCAGGGGTCACAGTCTAAGGATAAGGGGTAAGCCATTTAGGACTGAGATGAGGAGGAATTTCTTCACCCAGAGAGTGGTGAACCTGTGGAATTCTCTACCACAGAAGGCAGTTGAGGCCAATTCATTAAATATATTCAAGAAGGAATTAGATATATTTCTTAAGGCTAAAGGGATCAAGGGATATGGGGAGAAAGCAGGGACAGGGTACTGAATTTGGATGATCAGCCATGATCTCATTAAATGGCGGAACAGGCTCGAGGGGCCGAATGGCCTACTCCTGCTCCTATCTTCTATGTTTCTATGTTTCTAAAATGGAGGAGAAGCATCCAGGAAGGCGCCGAACACCTCGAGTCTCTTCGCCGGGAGCAAGCGGAAGCCAAGCGCAAGGAGCGCACGTCAACCCAAGCACCCCACCCACCCGCCCCTTCAACCACTGTCTGCCCCACCTGTGACAGAGACTGTAGGTCCCGCATTGGACTCATCAGTCACCTGAGAACTCATTTTTAATGTGGAAGCAAGTCATCCTCGGTTCCGAGGGACTGCCTAAGAAGAAGACTGATTTCAGTTTGGCTAGCAGTTGGAGTGCTACAATTGGACTCAGCGCCCCAAGACTAGGGGAAGGGAAAGTGGTTTCTCCAGATGCACAATGATAAGGCTGTTTCCAATGTTATGCACTTTAAGCAGTTCAAGATCTAAAATGTTATTCCCAACTAGACAAGCATTAAACTGTTTAATATCAGCCTTTAATTCAAATCCAAGTTATTTGATTACTTACATTTTGTTCCCAATCTGGTTTGCAAATATCTCTAGTTGAGATGATTGCAGAATTATCTCTAGCGATAGTTATAGACTGCTGGGTTACAGACATAGCCTGATGGGTTAAAGACATCGGTTAGAATCTGCAGCTGATTTATATTGTGGCACAAATCAATTCATACTGGCATAAAACCTAACTCATTCCAGGTTTGAAGCGTACAATTCAAGATTATATTATTGGTCAGGCAAGGAGTCGTTTTATTGCATTGTTAACAATATAAACAGAGTACCTAGATATTGTATAATTATTGACTTGTGACGAGTGAGGTAATTTAATTTAATCCAGACAGTAAATCAGCCATGTAAGATAAATTATATCATTCTCCTTGTTGCAGAGATCTGTTTTTGGATGGCAACAACTTACAATGTGAAGGAGCTTGTGAGCTTATCAAGTTTGTTGCAGATTATGCAGAAGACATGGCCAAGAAGAAAATTGGTGCATCTTTACATTTAGAAGAGGATCCATCAAAACGCTTTCTGGAAGGTGCAGTAGGATATTACATCAACCTCTTATACAGTGCATCATGGCCACAACAATGAGCATGTGCCCCCTGACTGTAAGGTATCACTTGGGAGAAGGGGTGATTAACAATTCAAACTAAAAAAAACAAATATTGATCGGTCTCTCCAATGGGAATGAGAGAAGGCTATGGGGGATGCTGATGCAGAGAGGTAGTTAACACCTGTATCTGCCTGTAGGAACTTCTATAGTAAATCTCTCAAGTCCAGGACAGCTACTTTCCCTTTTGCCTTGTCTGCATCTAAGTGGTGTCCGAGTGGGTTTTTATATTCCATCTGCTCTATGAATTAACTGAAAGAAACCGTGGCTTAGAAAGTCGGTTGCGCAGCGCCCATTTTTTGGGTACTGAACGGCCTCCAATGTGACGGGTAGGAAGCGTGCGCACATTTCTGGCTGGAAGTTCGCCATATTGGATAAGGTGCTTGCGCTGGCGTCAGACGTGCACGTTGGGAACATTCAAAGAATGTAACAGTAGTCACAGATATGTCTATCATCTTTAGTTCTGAATGTGCACAAAAATATGCTGTGTTTTCAAATCAAATGGGTTAAATGCAATGTGAAAGAAATCCTTTTTGGGTGTGTTGTATTCAAAAGTTTTATATAACAGATTATGATTCCTGAATTACACTGTTGAAGATTTTAAAATATGTGATTAGATTATGATTTTGATTTCACCCGAATGAAAATCCCTTCTCTTATGCTGCCAATTCATTGTGTTATTGGTGGTCAGTATATGCCAAAAATAAACTGCAGCAACATTCAAGAAGCATGCAATTCAGTCAGCGGATAACACAGCTCCTTACGAATATATCATGTCTGCAGTTCATGTTCGTATCAAAGTTACTTTTTAAAAAAATAACTAGGACCAAGTCAGAAGATACTTACTGGGAATCAGTGTTTTAGAATTTTATAAAAGGAGTTTATTCTACTTCTTTTCAACTGCACTCTACAATCTTTAATTGTGATCTGCTTATTCGTTAGTTTGTTTTTCCTCCTTGTTTACCAGCAACTGAAAAATCTGGTTTGCGGTCAGTCATGTCGAGCCAAAACATTGGACACGATGTTGCCATTGCTGGTGAGGATGTTGTGCACAGCAACATCACTGGATCAGGGAAAAAAAAGGGTAATCATCCCAATATCATGTTATTACCTTATTGCATAAAGTATGCAAATGGAGACCACACATTTAAAAAAAATCAGATGTCAAGAATAACACAAGGTAACAGTTAATAAAGGAGTTCTATTCTTCCCCACAACAAGAGCAGGTCAGAGGCTGGGTATTCTGTGGCAAGTGACTCACCTCCTGACTCCCCAAAGCCTTTCCACCATCTACAAGGCACAAGTCAGGAAGGAGTGTGATGGAATACTCTCCACTTGCCTGCATGAGTGCAGCTCCAACAGCACTCAAGAAGCTCAACACCATCCAAGACAAAGCAGCCCGCTTGATTGGCACCCCATCCACCACCTTAAACATTCACTCCCTCCACCACCGGCGCACCGTGGCTGCAGTGTGTACCATCTACAAGATGCACTGCAGCAACTCGCCAAGGCTTCTTCGGCAGCACCTCCCAAACCCGCGACCTCTACCACCTAGAAGGACAAGGGCAGCAGGCGCATGGGAACACCACCACCTCCAAGTACCCCTGCAAGTCACACACCATCCTGACTTGGAAGTATATCGCCGTTCCTTCATCGTCGCTGGGTCAAAATCCTGGAACTCCCTCCCTAACAGCATTGTGGGAGTACCTTCACTACACGGACTGCAGCGGTTCAAGAAGGTGGCTCACCACCACCTTCTCAAGGGCAATTAGGGATGGGCAATAAATGCTGGCCTTGCCAGTGACGCCCACATCCCATGAACGAATATTAAAAAAAAATACACAGTGGGGAAGAATAGAACTCCCATCTTATTCCAGAAGTGAGCAATACCTAATGACATGCAAATGATATTCTCCTACAGGAGTGAGTTATTGAGGTCTTCCTACTGAGTGGAATAACATTTGGCTTTCCACTGTTCCACATCAGGGGGTAGAGTTTCCGCTTTGGGAGCAATGGGAAATTTGCCCAAACTCATTTGCATCATTTCAAACGTAAAATCTTCCATGAACCAGTGCAGTCGGTCAGCGTAATAGAATGTAATCGTTTATTTTTTTTTAATTCCTTGATGTATTTAAGAGTGGTAACTTGGTGCAGTTTTATTAATACAGCTGAAAATGGGTTTATCACAAAAAATAAGCATTTCTAATAAGAGTGTCTAGTCCACCAACTGTGAGTAACTCGATTTTAAATCACTGAAAATAACTTTTTTTTAAACTATGCTGAACCATTTATTAGTTTTATTGGTTTTCACTAATCAGTTTCTTCGTAAATTAAATATTTTTTAATATGTAAAAACTTTTAAAACGTGCCTACTGGAGCCTCCTCAAATGGGAACAAACAAACGCAATTGGCGGAAACTCACCATGCTCGTTATTTCGATCTGGGGGCGTGGCCAGTTTTGTGGGCGGGGCTGGCTTCCAGCGCAATGTTTTTTAAATCAGCATTAAAGATCGCGGAAACTCGAATTACGCTTGACGTAACTTACGTTTAAAATTCCCCAATCTTTTGCGCTGGTTCGGCCAATTTCACCTAATTTGTGCTGATAATACTAGCAGAAACTCTAGCCTCAGGTATGGGGGTAAATGTGTGAATAGTATTTAATTAGTTTTAATTCAGATTAGATTAGAATTAAGATTGACATGTGAATTGTCTTGCCCCTCTTTCCATCATACGGGCTAACATCTTGAAAAATCCCCATCATGGGATTTAAGCATAAATTCACAGAGCTATTTCTGCCCAGCCTTCTGCCACTTTTATGAGTGCATTGTTGAACTAATGTGGGTTTATTTTGTCAAATTTACCATCAGTCACTTTAGTTCCGTACAGCATTTAAATGAGGGAATGTCACATAAGGTCACCAAATCCATCTAATGTCCAGTAATTATCACAGCCAAAGGGAAAGTCATTCCAATCATGATGTTGGTACACCATTACCTAGAAATTACTGTCGCCAACATCAGCAGACAAATGTTTAACACGTTTGTGTGAGGTTTCTCTGCTATTTTAGCTGAGGGGTTAACCTATTTAAAATAGTGGACATGCCATAGGAATGTATTAAGCATCCATCAATTAATATCACCATTGTTTCTAGGCTTGTATGAAAAACTGAAACTTGCATTGCAACAAGTTATTGGCCCAGAAATTGATCTCGCTCTGTTCCCGCGGGGGTAAGGCTTCCCCGCGATCTCTCACTCCGCTTGTGCTTTTTCAGATCCAGCTCGCACGAACTTGATGTTCCAGACATCAGCTGGGCAGTGCTTGCGTATCCCACCGGCGTAGTGAATTCGTGCGAGCTGTGGGATCACGTGACTCAGTTAGAGCCAATGGCAGCACACCATCTTCCATTCATAAGTTTCACATACGTGCTGTGAAATCTATGAATCTTACACCCCCCCAAAATAACAGCTAAACCTCAATTAAATTTTTTTTAAAAACCATCACATTAATAAAATAAGTATAGTTAAATAAATTAACCATTTTAAATAAAAAATTAAATTTTTGAAAAAATTTAAAATCTTTTAAAAAGTTATAAAAATAAACTTACCTGTCTTTAAAGTCTCTAAAAAAGATATACCTGTTAAAAAAAAATTCAAAAAAATACTTAATTCACTACTTACCTTGTTAAAAGTGGGTCTTACTCCTCCTTTTTCCATTTCTAAAATCTTCCGTACTTACCTGCGCGTCCAAAGCACGAAGTGCACAGCGTGCGCGCACGCGATGCACAGAGGAACCGCCCCCTTTTCAAAAGACCAAGTGCCGGTTTTCAGCGCATGCGCAGGGCATGCAGAAAACCGGCAATTGGAGAGAGAATACGCGAGAGTACGCAGTGCGTACTCTCGCGTCGCGGGATGAATTTTTGGCCCATTGAATTATAGAACTTTCATGTGTTAAGTGCACAACTTTCTCCACATCTCTGTTCTCCTTACTCGAAGTGAATCTGCTAATAAATCCCCACTAAACATCACTGGCACTATACAAAGCCAACCAGACAAAAAATATTGCTGCCCCTCACCACCTACTACGTTAACAACACGAGCAGAAGTGTATTTGTCGCATCGTCACAAAGCCTACTAAACTGAGACATATTCCATCTACCACCACACAAAGGCAACTACATTAAAATATACTGAAACTGCCACCACTACAAGAATAAATAAAATATCACAGTTCTATTGCCAGGTATTTGACGGACTATGAATGGATGGAAGAAATTGCCACTAAGATAACCTCACCAATATATTCCAAACAACTAATAACTCTGTCTTCAGACACTCACTGCTCCCTTAATAATCTAAATCTTCAGACCAGTCTGATGCGCATATAGATCCCCATCGCCATCCTACAGGTAGAATGCTAATTATTCTGTCTCACTTCATAAACACGTGGTAATGAATGAGATAATGCCATGTTATCAATTGGATCCCTGGATATTAACGCTTACACACTAATAATCATTCAAAACAGTACTCTGCATGACTTTCTGTTGGGAGAAAACTTCATTAGAACTGAGGTTCAAACTCACTTTGAAATCCAATGGTGAAAATTGGGGCGACTTGGATTAATTCTGGTTGTTTGTACCTTCCTGAATTTACCTAGTTTGGATTAACTTTTGAGTGTTTATGCCACTCTTGCTTGCTTCAGATAATCGTTCCAGAAACTGAAGCTGCTTCTGTGAAGCTGATTACACAATTTAAAAAACCTGAATCCAAACAATAGTTTTGCCAGACTAAAGTCTTAATTTCCTTCCACTTTTCGCTGCCCTCTCCCCGCCATCAGAGATACTTACTTAAGTTTAACTTCACACTGTAGTAATGTGTACTGATAGGAGTACTCATCTCAATACCAATTGCTACAAGTCATGAAGTTTGACTTGCTGTCAAATAGAGCTATCATGAACAAAATAAAGGAGTATGACAGGTATTGTGGGATATGATATTTCCTGGACACTTGAACCAGCCAGATGGACCTTTAATGTATTTTCTGGTGCGGTACATTCCTGTGCTCCATCTTGGGCCTATGCCTATGAGAACAGAGGTTTCCAGCAGTTCACAGAAGCTTGTAAAGCCTAGATGGTAACCTGATCTTCAGGATCAGAGGATAGCATGGAAACAAGCTGTTATCAAAGACAGATGAACTAGAGGAAATAATAAATGAAAAGGAAGAGAAAATAAATCTCTTGCATACAATTTTTGTTTACTTTTAATATATTTTAGTTTGTATGGTTTTTGAAAAAGCCGACTGTCCAACAGAAAAATAGTGCTATCTTCAGCATTTAAAGCAGATTTGAACCCCGTCACTTTTACAGTTCTGTCGATTTCACTCTTAAATCATTATAGTTCTACAAACTTCTTTCAGAATATAACTTGGCTGACATTTAAAATTGCTCTGTGCCTGGAGGTGAAGCAGAAACAGCGCTTTGTGATGGAAAGACCCTTCTGGTCATACTTCTGGTGCTTCTTCCTCTGCCAGGTTTCTCTTTGCACTAAAATCGACAGGTAACGATAATTAATTTCTGCTTTTTGCACCTATGGTGTGGCTTAATCTAGTTCATGCCAGTAGCGTTACCCTGTCTGTGACTTTTGAGGCTGTTCCTATATCTTGCTTCACCTCAGAAGCTAAAGGACTTTCCTTAATTAGAACTACCAGAGAAGTTTAATTTTACCAGAATCAAGAGTCAAAATATAAGAAATGCTCTATGAACTGATCTTTGATTTCTGTACATCGTGCTAATCCCCTGAGAAGGGCAGTTTCCTTTGGTGTGGTCAGAGTAGTTTGAGTTCACATTAATGTCAGCATACTGTCCTATGATTGATTCTTCTAAGGGTTGGTATGTCTAAAATGCCTAATTAAAGACTGTCAGCCTTTAGGCCTTCAGTGTAGTATTGGCCCAGAAATTGATCTCGCTCTGTTCCCGCGGGGGTAAGGAGCAGGCGCGATCTCTCACTCCGCGTTGGCTTTTTCAGATCCAGCTCGCACGAACTTGATGTTCTAGACATCAGCTGGGCAGTGCTTGCGTATCCCACCGGCGTAGTGAATTCGTGCGAGCTGTGGGATCACGTGACTCAGTTAGAGCCAATGGCAGCACACCATCTTCCATTCATAAGTTTCACATACGTGCTGTGAAAGCTATGAATCTTACACACCCCCAAAATAACAGCTAAACCTCAATTAAATTTTTTTTTAAAACCATCACATTAATAAAATAAGTATAGTTAAATAAATTAACAATTTTAAATAAAAAATTAAATTTTTGAAAAAATTTAAAATCTTTTAAAAAGTTATAAAAATAAACTTACCTGTCTTTAAAGTCTCTCAAAAAGATATACCTGTTAAAAAAAAATTCAAAATAATACTTAATTCACTACTTACCTTGTTAAAAGTGGGTCTTACTCCTCCTTTTTTCATTTCTAAAATCTTCCGTCCTTACCTGCGCGTCCAAAGCACTAAGTGCACAGCGTGCGCGCAGCCTGTAGCGCGCACGCAGTGCACCGAGGAACCGCCCCCTTTTCCAAAAACCAAGTGCCAGTTTTCAGCGCATGCGCAGTGCATGCAGAAAACCGGCAATTGGAGAGAGAATACGCGAGAGTACGCAGTCTCGCGTAGCGGCATCAATTTTTGGCCCATTATCAAAGACATAGTTAATTGTTAATTATGTTCCAAGATGTGGATGTTATGGTTGCTGGCAAAGGGCCAGATTAACAGAAGGGATTAACAGTTTATATTGCTCTATTGAGCAGATATAGCAGTTCAAATTGAATTTCTGTTGTTTACTGAGTTCGAGCTGCTGGCTAGGTTTTACGTTTTTGGAAGTCCTGCTAAGGGCAATTATGTGAAGAAACATGGATCCTTTATTGGTCCACCCTTTATGGGTAAGGCTTATTGGTAGGGGGAAAGGCCTCGTTGACGGTTCTGAGTGCAGACTTGCATATGGTCCAAGTTGAAATCATTTGTAATTTGGGCACGGAAAAGCAAGCGTTTTTTGGGTTATTGAGATGCTCTTGTTGTGGCTGTTCATAAATATTGGGCTTGGGGACTAGGAGAACGATTGAAAGAGCGCCGGAATTAGAGGAAGAAATTTGCTCTTTTCCAGCACCTTGGACATTCTTGGAGAGTTCATGAGTAGATGGTGTCTATGTATTTTTTTTAAACCATACCTTGCCATGGAGATTCACGTCTGCCCTGTGTAATATGAAGGCAACATCCAAAACGTTACTCCTGACGTAATTACAGAGGTTGCTTCAAGCAACACACCAGGGGATGTAAATATAAAAAGATTTGTTTCTGTACTGTTTCTCGATACACAGAATGCAACATGAGGATAGAAAGTACTAATTGAAATAACAGGCATGCAAATCAAACGCAAGCAGGTGAAAACCCATCATGGGTACAAGCAAGCACTCCATGGGGAAAGAGTACAGGAAAGAGGACTCAAACAGAAACAAAGGGCTGGATTTTACCAACATCGGCAGGTCCATGGCGGGCGACGTTGGTGGCGGGTCCCGGCCTCGCTGCTGGCTCCAGCCCGCTGTCCAAAATGAATTTCCCCTGATTGGGCTTGTTAAGCCTGCCCAGCGCGTTTGCCGGCCAATTGAAAGAAGCGGGTCTGATGACGTCATTCATGACTGGTCATCAGCCGGTTTCCTTAAAGGGCCCATGTGCAAATTGATTTTGACATTTGTGCTGTCCGTGTTCTACAGCATTGAGGTGCTGCAAACACAGACGAGCACTGCACAGAGGTGCACGGCTGCACCCAGGCTCTCCCATTACTCCCTCCATATGCTTATGGAGGGAGTCACAGCTCGCAGGGAGGTCCTCTTCCCTTCCAATGGGCGGAAGAGACCTCACCAGGACAACAATGGAGCCTGGTTGCACATTGCACAGGAGGACACAAGCAGGGATGTCGTCAAGAGGACCAGGCTGCAGTGGCACAAACCTTTCAATGATCTCAGCAGATCACGAAACATAGGATTACATAGGATATACGGTTACAGAAACAGGCCTTTCGGCCCAACCAGTCCATGCCGGCGTTTATGCTCCACTCGAGCCTCCTCCTGTCTTTCCTCATCTAAATCTATCAGCATAACCCTCTATTCCCTTCTCCCTCATATGTTTGTCCAGCCGCCCCTTAAATGCATCTATACTATTCGCTTCAACCACTCCCTGTGGTAGCGAGTTCCACATTCTCACCACTCTTTGGGTAAAGAAGTTTCTTCTGAATTCCCAATTGGAATTCTTGGTGACTATCTTATGTTGATGGCCTCTAGTTATGCTCTTCCCCACAAGTGGAAACATTTTCTCTGTATCCACTCTATCAAAACCTTTCATAATTTTAAAGACCTCTATTAGGTCACCCCTCAGCCTTTTTTCAAGAGAAAAGAGATCCAGCCTGCTTATCCTTTCCTGATATGTATACCCTCGCATTTCTGGTATCATCTTTGTAAATATTCTCTGCACCCTCTCCAGTGCCTCTATATCCTTTTTATAATATGGCGACCAGAACTGCATGCAGTACTCTAAATGTGGTCTAACCAAGGTTCGATACAGGTTTAGCATAACTTCCCTACTTTTCAATCCTATCCCTCTAGAAATAAACCCTAGTGCTTGGTTTGCTTTTTTTATGGCCTTGCTAACCTGTGGTGCAACTTTGTGATTTGTGTATTTGTACTCCGAGATCCCTTTGTTCCTCTTCCTCACCTAGACTCGCACCCTCCAAGTGATAAGTGACCTCCTTATTCTTCCTACCAAAATGTAATACCTCACATTTATCTGTGCTGAACTTCATTTGCCAATTATTTGCCAATCTGCAAGTTTATTAATATCCTCCTGTAATTTGTTGCAGTCCTCCTCAGTATTGACTATCCCCCCAATTTGGTATCATCCACAAATTTAGAAATTGTGTTTTTGATTCCAAAGTCTAAATCATTACTGCAAAGCCACACTAAACCTCATCCTGCTGTGCCACTCATCACAACCCCATAACTCTGCCTTCCCTACCCTACTCCTGCACATCCTTACTCACACCAACTTACCTTGCACCTCCATCCATCTATCTACATTATCACTTCCCCATGTCACCAGCCACCCCTCACACTCCCCCTCATCCTAGCCCAATCATACCAACTAACAACACACAAGGGTAGGCACTTGGGTGTTTTATACAATGTTCATGTAAAGTTTCTGTTAATGTGGTGTCAAACATTGAAACCTTTTACTTTCAACACTTTGCGTTCTTGGACAGATTTGTGTGCACCTTTGGGAGCGGCTTAGTAAGTTGCAGTAAATGGTGAGACATAACGGTACCCCTCGCAATGGTGATGAGTGTGAAAGGAATGGCTTGGACATTGTAGGGATGCTTTATGATGTTGGTGTGGGGTGGTGCCAACCTGTGCATCATGTGGCAGCCAGGGTGTACAGCGTCAAGTGAAGTAAATGCAATATAATGTGGATAAGTGCGAGGTTATCCACTTTGGTGTCAAAAACAGAAAGGCAGACTATTATCTGAATGGCAATAGATTGGGAGAAGGGGAAGTGCAACGAGACCTGGGTGTCCTTGTGCACCAGTCGCTGAAAGTAAGCATGCAGGTGCAGCAGGCGGTGAAGAAGGCAAATGGTATGTTGGCCTTCATAGCGAAAGGGTTTGAGTATAGGAACAGGGATGTCCTGCTGCAGTTGTACAGGGCCTTGGTGAGACCACACCTTGAGTACTGTGTGCAGTTTTGGTCGCCTTATCTGAGGAAGGATGTTCTTGCCATGGAAGGAGTTCAGCGAAGATTCACAAGGCTGATACCTGGGATGGCAGGAATGACATATGAGGAGAGATTGGGTCGATTGGGCTTATACTCACTGGAGTATAGAAGAATGAGAGGGGATCTCATCGAAACATATAAAATTCTGACAGGTCTGGACAAACTAGATGCAGGAAGAATGTTCCCGATGGTCGGAGAGTCCAGAACCAGGGGTCATAATCTACGGATAACGGGTAAACCATTTAGGACAGAAATGAGGAAGAATTTCTTCACCCAGAGAGTGGTGAACCTATGGAATTCTCTACCACAGAAGGTAGTTGAGGCGAAGTCATTAAATATATTCAAGGATGAGTTAGATATATTTCTTAAAGCTAAAGGTATCAAGGGATATGGGAGAAGGCAGGTACAGGATACTGAGTTTAGATGATCAGCCATGATCTCATCGAATGGCGGAGCAGGCTCGAGGGGCCAAATGGCCTACTCCTGCTCCTATCTTCTATGTTTCTATGGTCATGGTGAGACCATCGCTGGCCTCCAGGGCAGCAATGTGGTCAGGAGCTGATGCCCTCTGTCCTGTGCAGCATCAGTTGCTTGCGGATAAGGTTGGTGTTGTTGTTGGTGTGCCTGGTTCTGCTGGTGTTGGGGCTGATTGTGGTGGGATTCTGAGGACCAAGGTGAGACAGTATAAAGGGCACCCATGTTGATGTAATAGATGAACTTGAGATGACAGAAGCAATCTGTCAATGGTGAGAGAGGTTGTTCCAATGAGGTGACACTGGATAGAGAGTTTGCTCCAAACACTTGCAACCTGCACAAAGCTCAATCTGTCTTCCAAATGCAGTAAGCAACAGCTTCTGAGCTTGGAAAGTGAACAGCTGTGAAATGGAGCTTTTATAGCACAATTGCAGCTGTCAAGTAATGAGAGGATTCCATGGCCATTCAACTCTCGCCCTGCTTACCTGATGTGATCCCCGAGCAGTATGGACACCATGGGCAACCTGGTAAACTCTGAAGGTGAGCTGAAAATAGTTCTTAATGCTCTGTTAACAAGGTCATAATTTCCTCTCCCGCCGCTGCGTGTCAGGACTGCTCAGCGCTGACAGACCCGACATTTGGGAAAGGCGCGTGGCAGCAAGTTGACAGCGGGGTCCCGACCCGCTGTCAAAAAAAACAAATTTCCGACCTGACCCACCACCGATCACGCCCACTGACCCCACACAAAATTCCCCCCCATAGAAATTTAGTTTTAAAGATCGTAAAAAGCTCCTACTCTGCGAAAACCAAACATGTAAACATCAAACCATGCCACCTTACACAAAATGTTACCAAAACAGTCTTCTGTAAAATTTTGAAGCAACAAAAAATGTGAAAACCATGGAATTAAGATGAAAAAATCAAAGTAAGCCACACACAAATTCTGTCCAGAAATAATTGTAATCCCTCAAAGAAAATCAGACAAAATTGTTGCTTGAAAAAGAGCAACAGGGGCATCAGCAGCCATATACCATTTATGGAACGGAAGACAATGTTATTCTGTAGGGGCTAACTGTGTGTACCCGGTGTGCCAACCCTCGGGAACAACAGGGCGACTGGTCTATGTTATTTATTTTTCTAGTTACACCGGGGAGGGGTGGAACTCCCAAATCAAAATGTGTAAACACTTGCGAGAAATCGACAGAAATAAATGATGGAGTTGGTTCTCACCAAGGAAAAGAACCACAAAAATTCTGTGGCAAAAATAAATAGACATGACAGTTCCAAAATAGCTTGCAGAAAAACAGTATAAATGCCCGCATTTTAAATGAGACTTTCCCTGGATTAGTCACAGTTTTGAGGTTTAATTGGTGTATTCAGACCAGATTTGCCAATCCATTTTCTCCGTGTTTAATTCTACATGGCATACTGCAGTGGGGTCGATTTTAATCCCAGGACATCATATATGTCATCGGCATGAGGTCCGAGCCATTCTGATGGCCGGCTCTGATTTACATTAGACCTGCGAGCTGTGAACGCTGTTCCATTGATCACGGGTCGCTTGCCGACCGTGTGGGACGGGGGCAGGAATTCCAGTGGCTCCTGATGCAGAGCCAAGCCCAGCTGGAGACTTCATTCTGGGGAAGCACGGGCAGGGTGGGTGATTTTACCTCTTCCCGAGCAGCCTACTCGACCGCATCCAAGAGTGTTCGGACTAGGAGTATTTGTCTATGAAAAATAGTAATAAACATGCATGAGAAATTATGCAGGTCTTCAAAATGTTTCTTCTCTATGTTTGAAGGGGGAAAAAAGAAGGAACTCCCACAGATTGCTCCCTGGTTATCCAAATTGCACCTAGCAGATAATGGCATAGATGGAAGAGGAAAAGAAAGCAAAATGGGTCCAATGATGTTTACTGAAATGTTGTGTCAGTAAGTGTCTTCAAGAATGACTTGTAATCTGACTATACATGTTAACTATTTTCATGGAAGTATTTAACCTGTTTTAACTGTGTGTGTCAGTATTCTCATCAAGGATCTTTTGGAATGTTTATCTAATTTATGTGTTTCAGTGTGTTCATCATTGATCTCTTTGAGTGTTTATCTAATTGATGTTTGTCACCAGGCCACATAAGCTTGGGGTCAGTTAATTTTATAATATTGGAAGAAGCACTCTCTTCTAAATCAGAACAAAGTCCTTCAGACATTAATTGGTCACTGCCCTCAAAAACACAGCTTTTCCCCCACTTATCTTCTGCTTCTTATTGCCAAGCCAGTTTTCAGTCCAATGAACTACTTTCGTATTAATTCTGTAAACATTTAAGTTTCTTATGGGCAACTTTGTCTGAAAATCCAAGTGTTCAATGGATAGCCCTCATCCATTAATTTAGTTACCCCTAGAATTCCAGATAAGTGAGGTATAACCTAGTACTTTTAATTTCTTATGACTTTTGTTCCCCTCGGCTGAACATTTATCACATTCTGTATAAAGCTCTCCTGTTTTCCACCGCTGCTGATGTTCGGGTAATTGGTCTATAAATATTTGATTGTGCCTCACTCTTGGGTGGGACTGCACTCGCCTGGTTCCATTCTTATCTATCTAATCTTAACCAGAGAATCACATGCAACGGCTTCTCTTCCCACTCCCACATCGTTACCTCTGGTGTCCCCCAAGGATCTATCCTTGCCCCCCTCCTATTTCTCACTAAACGTTGCCCCTTGGCGGCATCATCCGAAAACACAGCGTCAGTTTCCACATGTACGCTGACGACACCCAGCTCTACCTCACTACCTCTTCTCTCGACCCCTCCACGGTGTCTAAATTGTGAGACTGCTTGTCTGACATACAGTTCTGGATGAGCAAAAAATTTCTCCAATTAAATATTGGGAAAACCGAAGCCATTGTTTTCGGTCCCCGCCACAAACCTCTCCCTAACACCTGTCTGAGGCTGGACCACACTGTTCGCAGCCTTGGTATCATATTTGACCCTGAAATGAGCTTCCGACCACATATCCGCAGCATAACAAAGACCGCCTACTTCCACCTGCATAACATCACCCGTCTCCGCCCTTGCCTCAGCTCATCCGCTGCTGAAACCCTCATCCATGCCTTTGTTACCTCTAGACTTGACTATTCCAATGCACTCCTGGCTGGCCTCCCACATTCCACCCTACGTAAACTTGAGGTCATCCAAAACTCGGCTGCCCGTGTCCTAACCCGCACCAAGTCCCGTTCGCCCATCACCCCTGTGCTCACTGACCTACATTGGCTCCCTGTTAAGCAGCACCTCGATTTCAAAATTCTCATCCTTGTTTTCAAATCCCTCCATGGCCTCGCCCCTTCCTATCTCTGTAATCTCCTTCAGCCCCACAACCCCCTGAGATATCTGCGCTCCTCTAATTCTGCCCTCTTGAAGATCTCTGATTATAATCGCTCAACATTTGGTGGCCGTGCCTTCTGTTGCCTAGGCCCTAAGCTCTGGAATTCCCTGCCTAAACCTGTCCGCCTCACTACCTCTCTTTCCTCCTTTAAGACGCTCCCTAAAACCTACCTCTTTCACCAAGCTTTTGGTCATTTGCCCTAATTTCTCTTATGTGGCTCGGTGTCAAATTTTTTGTCTTAAAATACTCCTGTGCAGCGCCTTGGGACGTTTTACTACGTTAAAGGCGCTATATAAATACAAGTTGTTGTTATCACTCATGTTTGAGTATTGCTATAACATTTGGTATTCTCCAGAAACCGTTCCTTTAAAATATTAATCAAAGCTTTGCTTATTTTCTCTCTCATACTAAAATATTCTAGAATACATGTCGTCTGACACAGGCCACAGGCCTCTTTTGTAGACCGTTAAAGAAGAAGAAAAGTTTGGCGGGAGTGCTTTCTCTTCAAAGTGTTCAAAAAATTAATATTTTATTAAAACTATATCTTTACTAATTACTGTTTTTTTCCAACTCAAGACACCCATCCTTTATACCTTTCTTCCCTCCAGGGTCACTCTGGTGGCATCACTAATGTGGATATGCCACCTGTGTCACAGACCAGTATCATTCATCTTAAAGTGGATCAAACATTCATCTGGTTTAAGAACCAATCAAGAGCATTTCGCTCTGGACAGCACTCTCATTAGCTCATTATGCATTGGTCCTCACTGCTGCTATCTGCACTTCTCACCTTCCACTAGATAGAAGTGGCCTGCTTCTTATTCATGAAATGAACCCAATGCATCAAGCCTCCACTCCAACTAAGTCTGATTCACAAACTGATGCATCCTTCCTTTAAGTTCATGGGCACCTTTGATCTGAAGTTCTCATCGAAGACCTCTATGATTTTGGCACTTGTCTCTGGAAGACGAAAGACTCTGAGGAAATCACTTATTGTTCTTTGGAGTTCAGACTTTAAGATCAGTTGGCTCTAAACAGCTTTTTGATTATTTGTTGGTATTACAATTTTTACTTTATCTTTCAATATTCAAACAAGTGTGCTATTCTTTATAGCATTCACACTTCAGGATTCTGGAAGTTTTTATATTTACTATGGTTCTTCGCAATGACAGAGTTATTATAGTTTGGTACAGATCGCAATTCCACTGTCAAGCCAGAAGATTTGAATTGAAGTGATGTTGAGTTATTGTTGACTTGAATGAATCAAAACAATACCATAGCTTGTTGACAGACAGAAATGTTCATTGCGTTGATTTTGTCTGGATTACACTAGAATAAAGTAATACTGGTCCATAATTTGCTGTCAGAATAACGGTGAGGCTAATAGTGCTCGCTGCTATTTATGCACAAATGCTACAGCACTTCGGGCGAGGGCAGATGCACGGTTAAACGCGGAATCCAAAAGTTGCTGTCCGAGATGTGTCGCTCCGCCATTAGCTTCGCTAAAAACAGCATCTCGCTGTCTGCCTCACCATTGAAATGTATTAAACGACGTGAAGTATTTTGCTATTGTCTTAGTGTTTGGTTCACTGCCACTTCTCTTCTAGGAATGCCCACCTTGAAGAAGTTCTGCTCTTCTCGCCGACGGGATTTCCGTTTGTCTCTTCAACCTTGTTCATCTTCATTGCTTTCGGTTTCCCTTCTCGTGTTTGATCAGGTATCTGCCAAGACTCGTTTTCACAGCCACATCTCTTTCCTCAGCAACTGTCAACATTTAATCTCTCCTGCCTCCTACCCTAGCACAGACTATTCCTTCAATTCCTTCCTCCCCTCCCCTCCCCCTTTCCCTGCCTCTGCACCTGCTTAAAATCTGTTACATCTCTAACCTTTTCCAGTTCTGATGAAGGGTCCCAGACCTGAAACGTTGACTCTGTTTCTCTATCCACGGATGCTGCCTGGCCTGCTGAGTGCTTCCAGCATTTTCTGCTGTTATTTGTGAAGTTGCTGTATTTTCACGCTCGATACAAACTAAACTCGCCACAATAAGTTAGAGCTGATCTGAAGTGACGCAATGAGCCTGCCTTGGAGCCATTTAAAGTCTGCGCATATTTAATTAAGCTGGATTTGCTGTCATAGATTCTTTTAACAATCTGCTAAGTGTTAATTACTGCCAATGAACTTCTCTGGCAGTGAAAATTAACTATTATAAGTGTGAACTCTCATTCCTTCAGGTTTTAATTGTTGGATATTTTAAAAATGTAAAATTTAAAATTTAAACTTTTTTTTACTTTTCCTCTTTTTTTCTCTCTCTTAATCCAATCTTTCTTTCCCTCTCTTTATTTCTCTTTCTTTTTGACATTTGATTTGCCATTGAATTCACCCACTCTAATTTACACTTCCTTCTCCATCCTTGCGCTGTTAATTTCACAATCCTTCAACCTGATTGCTTAAGGAGACACACAGTTGTTTGTCCCTGTTCACTCCGGTCCCAGATGCCCAGTTTCCCTCGCTGCGACGTTATCGGCTCGCACTTTCAGCAACTTGTGGCGCAAAACGTTGTCGAGATTAAACGGGCAAGGGCAAGTCTAACTAACAGAGGAAGCCATTCATTGCTCTGCTGCAGCAAATTATGGGCCAGTATTTCCCAATTCTTCTCCTTTTTCTAATATTCAGAATTGAACCATCCTACTCATCACTTTTTTTTTTCCTTTGCCTTCTTCATATAATTTTTTCACACAGGTTGATCAAGTTTTCAGACTATTTGACCGAACTGGATTTAGATGATAATTGCCTTGGTGAGCTGTGTGGAAAAGAGATACTCGATGCCTTAAGGGAAAGGAAAGAAGGTACTTTCAAAATTTGTTTTGTTAGCTAATCAGTTTATCTGCAACTTGGAAATTCTTTACGTAGAAGTTTACAGCAAAGGAGGCTGCCATTTGGAACATTGGCCCCCGATATTTACAGGAGGGCGAGGAGGGAGCTGGGGGCGGGGGGGAGTTCTCGACGGGAATCCCGGAAGTACGGGTTTCCCTGACGTCCTGCAGATATTAACTGCAAGGATGTCTTTTATAGTTTTGCTGCAGGTTTCCTGACCAACAAGCCAGACTGATGGACAGGCTGGCCGCCTGTCAGGTGGGAAAGCCTGCGGTGCAAAGCCGCAGCCGAGGAGCAGGGAGCAGGTACGGAGGGAGGGAGCGATCGCAGGGAGAGGGGATGATGGTCGGGGTTGGGGGCGGGTGGGGGACAGATCACTGGGAGGGGGGAAGAGCGCGGAGGTGGGGGAGTTTGCGGGGAGTCAGCGATTGTGGAGCTGGAATCCGGTAAGCTTGTTGGGCCGGGGTGGGGGAGAAACACTCGTGCTCTTCTGGCCCACAAACAGTGCTGTAAATGCGCTTACCTTATGGATCCGGCTCTTCTCGCTTCCTTTTACCTGCCAGGTTTCCCGAGACAAAGGAAACCTGGCCGAAATGGGTTCAAAATAAAAAGCCTGTAGAAATAGAGGCACGCAGCCTCCTTAAAAGCTTTGCCCGACCAGCACGCCTGCTGAGAGCTGATTGGTTGCCTGCCCCCCTCCTCCCAGTCCCGTCCCGCCTCTGTTAAAACCAGAAGTAGGTGGGTTGGGGTCGTGTTTGAAATTTTTCAAATTTTAACTTCTCACCCGACTCAAAACCACCCGAAAATGAACCCTTTTGTGTCTGTGGTGACCAGAATCTAGAGAAAAGAGCCTCAGCGGATAGTCACATTCAAAAAAGAAACTTTTAAATTTGTTAAACTTGCCTTTAACACATCCGTGCTGACTGTCTTTGATTCACCATGCATTTCTAAATGCTTACTAATTTCAGCTCAAATACTGTATTCTAAGAGTTTTCCCACAATAGCTCTACATTGACAACATAATAAAGATTAATGATACTAGCATGCCACCACAGTAGAAGAGCACCTTTCCACCCACCAGGCAGTTACCCATCACCTAAGCCCAGCTACGACTGCCGAGAGCAAATTTTGTTCTTTCTGAGTCCTATGACAATGCACTCTATCCAGTGAACCGAGGAAGAATTGACATTACCAACTCATGCTACTGCAAAAAAAAATGTTTGCTGGACAAGCAATAGAGTTTATGATCCTGATCTTCGACCCTTCAGCTACAGGAAACAGTGTGGTGATTGACAAATTCTTTGAAAAGGAAAAAGAGAAAAGTGGCAATTTAAGACTTTTCAATTTTTTTTTAAAAAGAACTATTGGAGTTGTATATAAGTAATGTAGAGAGACTAGAGAAACTAGGATTGTTCTCCTTAGAGTAGAGAAGGTTAAGGGGAGATTTAATAGAGAGGTTTTGATAGGGAGAAACTGTTTCCACTGGCAGGAGGCTCGGTAACAAGAGGACACAGATTTAAGATAATTGGCAAAATATCTAAGGGGGAAATGAGAATTTTTTTTTTACGCAGCGAGTTGTTATTACAACAGCTTGCATTTATATAGTACCTTTAACGTAGTAAATCGTCCCAAGGCGCTTACGATCTAGAATGCACTACCTGAAAGGGTGGTAGTTACTTTCAAAAGGGAATTGGATATATACTTGAAAAGGAGAAATTTACAGGGCTATAGGGAAAGAGTAAGGGAGTGGGACTAATTGCATTGCTCTTTCAAAGAGCCAGCACAGACCTGATGGGCCAAACAGCCTCCTCCTGTGCTGTATGATTCTATGACCAGCGGCTGAGGCACTCGATGTATCCTGCTGTGGCGTGTCTCCAGATTGGACTTGCCAGGGGTTGACACTTGCGTCTGGCTGTACCCTGGTGGAATTTCACATGCCTGACATTCCGGCAGACCACAATACAACATCTCCTGTCAATAAAACAAAAAAAGGAACAATGTCGCTTGAAGTTGTGAATCAGTCTGCGTCCTATTTATTAATCCGTTGTTAAAGGCACGGAATACCCGTGGCACTTTATGGGAGAATGACTGGTGAAATTTCTTTCCAGCAAAGCTGCCGAGTTTAAAAGTCAAAGTGACGGCCCAAATGAACGCGGATACGTTTAGCAACATTTTGAAAAACACTAAAAAGGTCAAGAAAACCAAAAAGAAAAAAAAGGTAAAACTAGAGCATATAACTGTCTGTGTGGAGTTTGCACATTCTCCCCGTGTCTGCGTGGGTTTCCTCCGGGTGCTCCGGTTTCCTCCCACAGTCCAAAAATGTGCGGGTTAGGTTGATTTGGCTATGATAAATTGACCCTTAGTGTTAGGGGGGGGATTAAATATGTGGGGTTACAGGGATAGGATGGGATATGTTAGGGGGAATTAAATACGTGGGGTTACGGGGATAGGGTGGGATATGTGTCGGTGCAGGCTCGATGGGCTGAGATGGCCTCTATCTGTACTGTGGGGATTCTGTGTGAGAAAGCAGGGACAGGGTACTGGATTTGGATGATCAGCCATGATCGTATTGAATGGTGGAGCAGGCTCGATGGGCCGAATGGCCTACTCCTGCTCCTAGTTTCTATGTTTCTATAACTGCTGCAGAAGGGCATTGAAAACTAAGTATTTCATTCCAGTTTCAACCCAGAGTTAGTGAGCTTAATGGGGGAAAAAAAATCAAAGTATCATCACAGAGTGAAAACAGAGAGTCATACAGAGGAGCTGGTGTCTGAGAGCATAGGCGTGGTCACTGGCAGGCATGTCACAGTGGAGCAACAGGAGGAATGGGCTGTCTGGGGTGCAGAAGGTATGGAGTGCGTGATTTGCAGCAGGTACTACCCAGACAGCTACCTGGGCATACCGAATTGCAGTGAATGAAGGAGGCTGTAACTGTGGTATGCCGCCCTGATCCGTGAAAAGCTGCAGAGATAGTCAACCATCTGTGCTGTACGACCAGTGGCTGTGAGGATCACCACATCCCTCAAACATTTATTCCATCGGGGCCTTCATAGAATCATCATAGAAATTTACAGCACAGAAGGAGGCCATTCGGCCCATCTTCTCCATACCGGCCGACAAAGAGCTATCCATCATAATTCCACTTTCCAACACTTAGTCCGTAGCCCTGTAGGTTACGGCACTTCAAGTGCGTATCCAAGTACTTTTTAAATGTGATGAGGGTTTCTGCCTCTACCACCCTTTCAGGCAGTGAGTTCCAGATCCCCACCACTCTCTGGGTGAAAACATTTCTCCTCAAATCCCCTCTAAACCTCCAAGCAATTACTTTAAATCTATGCCCCCTGATTATTGACCCTTCTGCTAAGAGAAATAGGTCCTTCCTAGCCACTCTATCTAGGCCCCTCATAGTTTTATACACCTCAATTAGGTCTCCCCTCAGCCTCCTCTGTTCCAAAGAAAACAACCCCAGCCTATCCAATTTTTCCTCATAGCTAAAATTCCCCAGCCCAGGCAACATCCTCGTAAATCTCCTCTGCATCCTCTCTAGTGCGATCACATCCTTCCTGTAATGTGGTGACCAGAACTGTACGCAGTACTCTAGCTGCGGCCTAGCTAGTGTTTTATACAGTTCAAGCATAACCTCCCTGCTCTTATATTCTATGCCTCGGCTAATAAAGGCAAGTATCCCGTATGCCTTCTTAACCACCTTATCTACCTGTCCTGCTACCTTCAGGGATCTGTGGACATGCACTCAAGGTCCCTCTGATCCTCTGCACTTCTCAGTGTCCTACCATTTATTGTGTATTCCTTGCCTTGTTAGCCCTTCCCAAATGCATTACCTCACACTTCTCCGGATTGAGTTCCATTTGCCACTGTTCTGCCCACCAGACCAGTCCATTGATATCTTCCTGCAGTCTACAGCTTTCTTCTTCATTATCAACCACACGGCCAATTTTTGTATCATCTACAAACTTCTAAATCATACATCCTACATTCAAGTCCAAATCATTAATATATATCACAAAAAGCAAAGGACCCAGTACTGAGCCCTGCGGAACCCCACTGGAAACAGCCTTCCAGTCACAAAACACCCTTTGACCATTACCTTTTGTTTCCTGCCTCTGAGCCAATTTTGGATCCAACTTGCCACTTTGCCTTGGATCCCATGGGCTTTTACTTTTATGACCAGTCTGCCATGTGGGACCTTATCAAAAGCCTTGCTGAAATCCATATAGACTACATCAAATGCACTACCCTCATTGACCCTCCTTGTTCACTCCTCAAAAAAATCAATCAAGTTAGTCAGACACGACCTTCCCTTAACAAATCCATGCTGACTGTCCCTGATTAATCGTGTCTTTCTAAATGAACATTTATCCTGTCCCTCAGAATTTTTTCCAATAATTTCCAGGACCTACAGCCCTACACCACTCCATTACAGAGGTACCTGAATCTATATAAGAACATAAGAAATAGGAGTGGGAGTAGGCCATACGGCCTCTCGAGCCTGCTCCGCCATTCAATAAGATCATGACTGATCCTCGCCAATCTTCATCTGACGCCTCCCATTACATACACCTTGGCATCAGTTCAGCCACTGCAGGTAGGGAGGTCATATTGCCCAGATATTCTAGTGAACTGTGTCATTTGAGACTATTATTTTGTTGTGCACCTATTTAAAATCATAAAACTACTATCTATAATCGGTGTTTAATTTTTCCTGTGTATGTTTTGCTTTTTGACATTCTTGGCCCCTTGGTTAACTGATCAAACCTTTGTCTGCCTCCTGATTGGCCTATCAGCCCTCTATATAATAAGTGACTATCCAAAGGCAATTAAAGAATTGCAGTTTAACAATCTACAGAAGTATAGATGCAGTTGTCAGTTTCAAAAAGTATGCTTCAATTTCTGTTACACTGTTACTCAATTACCATAAAACTATTTACGGGCTAGCCATGGTCAAGCTGTATTATATATCAAAATATATGTATGCAAACAGCCAAACTTTAGTATGAAAACACTTGTGATGCCCTGAATATGGGATTGAAGGATATTACTAACGAGGCAGTGCTCCAGTACAGACATGCATGTTTGAAAATCTTAAATTTGGGAATGTCCTTGAATCTTAGTGGGGACAGAAAAATGGAAATATTGAGAAGAAAACCATAGAATTTAAAAATGCACGGGCCATGTCTGTAATTATTGAAGGGGAAATAAGTTGTTTTGGTAATGCTAGTCAAAAGGAGACAAGAGTGGTTCACAGGGTGGAAAGGGGATTGTCATTTAATAGATGCTGCAGTATGCTATTAAACTAACAAACATTCTGAACATTACCCACATGAACTACATTTATTTTCCATCATATGGAGGAGAATTCACAAAGTGAAGAATATCTTCAATGAGTAACCTAATTTATTTTAGTGAATGAACAACTCTACCAATCTCCCTGCCCGTACAAAGAAAGGTTGGAACATCCTTCTTGCCTTTATAGTTTATGGGGATCACCTCCTCATGACTGCAGTGTGCCTATATTTAAAGAATGATAGAAGCAGAGGAATAAATTCAGAGAAGGACGATGATAATTCCAAATTATAGGGTGATTGATTCATGAATAGAAGCTAAAGAAATTAGTCCTATTCTCCTTAGAAAAAAGGTTAAGAGGAATAAGCTTCAAATTTTTAAAGTAATGAAGGGAATAGATACGCTAGTCTAGAGCAGTTATTTTGTACAAAACCATGATTATGGAACCAGAGAACATGAATGATTGTAAGAGTCATAGAGTTATACAGCACAGAAAGAGGCCCTTTGGCCCATCGTGTCCGCGCCGGCCATCAAGCCCTGTATTCTAATCCCATTTTCCAGCACTTGATCCGTAGCCTTGTATGCTATGGCGTTTCAAGTGCTCATCTAAATGCTTCTTGAATGTTGTGAGGGTTCCTGCCTCTACCACCCTTTCAGGCAGTGAGTTCCAGATTCCAACCACCCTCTGGGTGAAAAAGTTTTTCCTCAAATCCCCTCTAAACCTCCTGCCCCTTAGCTTGAAACTATGCCCCCTGGTTATTGACCCCTCTACTAAGGGGAAAAGTTCCTTTCTATCTACCTTATCTATGCCGCTATCTAATTTTGTACACCTCAATCAGGTCCCCCCTCAGCCATCTCTGCTCTAAGGAAAACAACCCCAGCCTGTCCAGTCTCCCTTCATAGCTGAAGCGCTCCCGCCCAGGTAACATCCTGGTGAATCTTCTCTGCACCCTCTCCAATGCAATCACATCCTTCCTATAGTGTGGCGACCAGAACTGCACACAGTATTCCAGCTGTGGCCTAACTAGCGTTTTGTACAGCTCCATCATAACCTCCCTGCTCTTATATTCTATGCCTCGGCTAATGAAGGCAAGTATCCCATATGCCTTTTTAAGCACCTTATCGACCTGTCCTGCTGCCTTCAGGGATCTATGTACATGCACACCGAGGTCCCTCTGATCCTCTGTCCTACCATTCATTGTGTATTCCCTTGCCTTGTTAGTCCTCCCAAAATGCATCACCTCACACTTTTCAGGGTTAAATTCCATTTGCCACTGTTCTGCCCATCTGACCAACCCGTCTATATCGTCCTGTAGCCTGAGGCTTCCTTCCTCGCTATTTACCACTCCACCAATTTTCATGTCATCTGCGAACTTACTAATCATACCTCCTACATTCATATCTAAATCATTAATGTACACTACAAATAGCAAAGGACCCAGCACCGATCCCTGCGGTACACCACTGGACACAGGCTTCCAGTCACAAAAACAACCTTCGACCATCACCCTCTGCCTCCTGCCACTAAGCCAATTTTGGATCCAATGTGCCAAATTGCCCTGGATCCCATGGGCTCTTACCTTCTTGACCAGTCTCCCATGCAGGACTTTGTCAAAAGCCTTACTGAAGTCCATGTAGACTACATCAACTGCACTACCCTCATCCACACACCTAGTCACCCCCTCAAAAAATTCAATCAAATTGGTTAGACATGATCTCCCCCTGACAAAGCCATGCTGACTATCCTTGATTAATCCTTGCCTCTCCAAGTGGAGACTAATTCTGTCCCTCAGAATTTTTTCCAATAATTTCCCTACCACTGATGTTAGGCTCACTGACCTGTAATTCCCTGGTTTATCCCTACTACCCTTCTTGAATAATGGTACTACATTAGCTGTCCTCCAGTCCTCTGGCACCTCCCCTGTGGCCAGAGAGGTTCTGAAAATTTGTGTCAGAGCCCCTGCAATCTCCTCCCTTGCCTCACACAGCAGCCTGGGATCCATCTCGTCTGGGCCTGGTGATTTATCCACTTTTAAGCCCGCTAAAACCGCTAGTACCTCCTCCCTCTCAATACTAATTTGTTCAAGTATATCACAATGCCCCTACCTGATTTCTATGCCCACATCGTCCTTCTCTATAGTGAACACAGATGCAAAATATTCATTTAAAATCTCACCCACATCTTCCAGCTCTACACACAGATTGCCACTTTGGTCCCTAATAGGCCCTACTCTTTCCCTGGTTATCCTCTTGCCCTTAATATACTTATAAAACACCTTGGGATTTTCCTTTATTTTGCCCTGCCAATGTTTTTTCATGCCCCCTCTTCGCTCTCCTAATTTCTTTTTTAAGTACCCCCCTGCACTTTCTATACTCCTCTAGGGCTTCCACTGTTTTTAGTCCTTTGTATCTGCCAAAAGCCTCCCTTTTTTTCCTAATCCATTCTTGTATATCCCTTGACATCCAGGGTTCCCTGGGCTTGTTGGTCCCACCCTTGACCTTTATGGGAATATGTTGGCGTTGTACTCTCTCTATTTCCTTTCTAAAAGACTCCCGCTGCCCTGATGTGGATTTCCCTACAAGTAGCTGATCCCAGTCCACTTTGGCCAGATCCTGCCTTATCATATTAAAATCGGCCTTCCCCCAATTTAGAACCTTTATTTCCGGTCCATCTTTGTCCTTTTCCATGACAACCTTAAATCTCACCGAATTATGGTCACTGTCACCAAAATGCTCTCCTACTGACACTTCTACCACTTGCCCGGCTACATTCCCTAGAATTAGGTCCAGTACCGCCCCCTCTCTTGTAGGACTTTCTACATGCTGGCTCAAAAAGCTCTCCTGGATGCACTTTAAGAATTCTGCACCCTCTAAGCCTTTCACACTCTGACTATCCCAGTTAATATTGGAGAAGTTGAAATCCCCTACTATTATTACCCTATTATTTCTACACTTCTCTGAGATTTGCCTACATATCTGATCCTCTATCTCCCCCTGACTGTTTGGGGGCCTATAGTACACTGCCAGCAAAGTGCTTGCCCCCTTTCTACCCATATGGCCTCATTAGAGGAACCTGCTAAGATATCATCCCTCTTTACAGCAGTAATTGACTCCTTGATTAATATTGCAACACCCCCTCCTCTTTTACACCCCCCTCTGTCTCGCCTGAAGATTCTATACCCCGGAATATTGAGCTGCCAGTCCTGCCCCTCCCTCAGGCATGTCTCTGTGATAGCAACAATATCATACTCCCATGTGTTCATCAACACCTTCAATTCATCTGCCTTACTCGCAAGACTCCTTGCATTAAAATAAATGCCATCCAGCCTTGCCATACTCCCTTGTGCCGTTACATATTTGCTCTGCCTTCCAGGCTGACTTGATTTTTCCTCTATATTTGGCTGTGCATCACCCCCTACTATAGCTCCACTCCCTATCCCATCCCCCTGCCAAGTTAGTTTAAACCCCCCCCCCCCCCCCAACAGTAGTAGCAAACCTCCCCGCAAGGATGTTGGTCCCGTTCCGGTTCAGGTGCAACCCGTCCGACTTGTATAGGTCCCACCTTCCCCAGAAGCAGACCCAGTGATCCAGGAAACTAAAGCCCTCCCTCCTGCGCCAATTTATTAGCCACGCATTCATCTGCTCTATCCTTCTATTCCTATACTCACTAGCACGTGGCACCAGGAGTAATCCAGAGATTACAACCTTTGAGGTCCTGCTTTTTAATCTGCTACCTAGCTCCCTAAATTCTTGTTGCAGGACCTCATCCCTCTTTCTACCTATGTCATTGGTACCAATGTGAACCACGACCTCTGACTGTTCGCCCTCTCCCTTCAGAATGCCCTGCAGCCGTTCAGTGACATCCTTGACCCTGGCACCAGGGAGGCAACATACCATCCTGGAGTCACATCTGCGGCCACAGAAACGTCTATCTGTTACCCTTACGATAGAATCCCCTATCACTATTGCTCTCCCACTCTTTTCCTCCCCTCCTATGCAGCTGAGCCACACGTAGTGCCACAGACTTGGCTCTTGCTGCATTCCCCTGAGAAACCATCTCCCCCAGCAGTATCCAAAATGGAAAATCTGTTGGAGAGGCAGATGGACCCAGGGGACTCCTGCACTACCTTCCTGGTTCTTTTACTCTGTCTGGTGGTCACCCATTCCCTGTCTGCCTGTACACTCTTTACCTGTGGTGTGACCATCTCATTAAACGTGCTATCCACGAAGATCTCAGCTTCGCGGATGCTCCACAGTGACTCCAGCCGCAGCTCCAGCTCCGAAACACAGATTTCGAGTAGCTGCAGCTGGATAACTTCCTGCACATGTGTTCACCCTGGACACCGAAAGTGTCCCTGACTTCCCACATAGCACAGGAGGAGCACGCCGAGCTGCCCTGCCATGTCCTACCCTTAATTTACTCCCTTTACTTCCTTTAAATTAAAGAATATTAAATACACTAGGGACCTTACTTCCCTTTAAACACGACTTACTCTAAACTAGAGACCTTACTTTTACTTCAAGAGGAGGAAACTGCAAGCTTAGCATCTATGGAATAACTTTCGATCATCAGATTATGGAAAAGACTGCCACCTACTGTAACACAGACTCCATTCAAACATTTACAAAGGAATTTGTTTAATTGTTGATCTACCAAAGAAGGTCTATGGATTTGAGTTAGGAAAATATATTTTTTAATGGTTACATGAACTCCTGAAATGAACCTGGATAACAGGGCTGAATGGTGTTTTCTTTTCCCTATAAGGATGGCAACAACTGGCCTCTGAACCCCTGGATTAAGAAGGAAAAAGTGACCAGTGTTCACACTTCTGAGCGATGTACAGTGACCCCTCCTGAAAGTGCTTGTGTGTGAATATTGGATGAGGACATGATTGGGGGCAGTTGTGAATAGCATGCCATCACTCACTGTGAAGGCTGATGCATGACCAATGGTGATTTGGGCAAGGTACTGGAAGGTAACCAGCACCCAAGGAACCTTACTGCAACGAGGAGCCCACCCCTTCAGGAGCGGAAGGGAGAAAATTGGCGGTGGAAAAAATATAGCACGGTGGCATAGTGGTTAGCACTGTTGCCTCACAGCGCCACGGACCCAGGTTCGAATCCGGCCTCGGGTGACTGTCTGTGTGGAGTTTGCACATTCTCCCCGTGTCTGCGTGGGTTTCCTCTTGGGTGCTCCGGTTTCCTCCCACAGTCCAAAGATGTGCGGGTTAGGTTGATTTGGCTATGATAAATTGACCCTTAGTGTTAGGGGGATTAAATACGTGGGGTTACGGGGATAGGGTGGGATATGTGTTGGTGCAGGCTCAATGGGCTGAAATGGCCTCTATCTGCACTGTGGGGATTCTGTGATTCTGTGATAATCTAATTTGTTTTACAGAAAAAGTGACAAAACGGATTGATGGATCAGTGACTTCCAGAAGTACCAGATCCAGATTTACACAGAGATTAAAGGTCCAGTTTCCTTTTCAATTTATCAATAAAGAACACATTCTCAAAATCTTGAAACAGACCTTAATCACATTACTTAGATGATTCATGGCCTTCATAATGTTTCCAGACAGTTTTCGTGCTTCAGTGAAAATGATTGTATAGGGGGAAGTAAACCATTAAAAAAAACTGAAGTCTATTAGATGCGTTTTGCATTCCTTTTGCAGGAAATCAATATTGGCTCATGCTGAGAGAAAATTAGACGTCGTGCTTCCAAGTAAATTATCCTTTTGTACTACAGCATAGTGTATACTTAACAAACTGTCCATATTAGCTTATAAAATACTCATAATATCTGATGGTCATGAGAATTGCACATAACATCAGATTTAACAAATCATTCTGAACTCATTTCCAAGTGGACTTAAAGGCTCTAATGCATAAAGTAAAAGAAAGGACTAAACGTTTTGGAGATTATCACCACAGACAGTGATTCACTTTTTGACTTTTCTTCCTAACTGTTCATACGTGTCCAAGACTTTGCCAAAATGATGAATGAATAGTAACCCTGAACAACGTAACCGAATTGGTAAAAGACTGATTTTCGACTGTGGAACCAATTTTTCAGCTGGCTCATTTCATAATTCACAAAGCTTTCAAGAGGCGATTTTTGAGTACGTTGTAATTTTACTGAGACAAGCTGATGTTTTTGTTTTTCACTCCACTGGTGGCAAAATATTACACATGATTTTTTTTTTAAATCACTCAAAATATAAAAACCAATATCTGGGAAGTGCAATATGAGCTGTAGAATTGTTGCATTAATTAATAGGTTTTGGTAGGGCAGTTCTCATTGATTTTAGAATAGTATTTAATAATGTAGGAAGTAAGGCAGTGTAATAAGGCAGAGGGACTCAATTCTCCGTTTTTTTTCTATATTTGCATCATATTGCACATTAGACAAAAGCTCATAAGTAGGGCTGAACTCATTTGATTGCAGAAATGATTGGGAGGGAATGAACCTCTTTAAAATGGTGAAAAGAATAGATAAGGTTTCTGCCAGAGGTTAGTGCTGGACTCCGTAGTGGAACACTAAATAGTCTTGTTTGCAGCCTTAGTTTCAGCCAAAGCAACAGAGAGTTTTGTACAATAGTGAATGAAGCAACTTCTCATTTAACAAGTCATTTCATTCAGCAGCTATACATTTCAGAGAGATCACACTTTAACTTTACACTACGAATGAAAAGTTAGAAAAAAAACAATGTTTTCATTATCTAATTTTTTTTCCAACTAAAAGTCAAACTAGATCATCGCTGCTTTAAAGGAGAACTTGTCTTCCTGAAAAAGTGTAGGAAAATCATTGAAGAGCCATTTGTCAATTTCGTCACGCACAAATGAGATTTGTCACCACATCCTGTAATTGTTTATCAAATGAGAAAAAGTTTACTGTACAGCTGTTCATGAAGCAATTTTTCCCGATGTAGTCTGGTGGAGAATTTGTCCCAGATCCCCAAAAAAGTGAAATTGCATTTGCTGCAGCTTTCAAAATGTAGGCACATTTGCAGCTAGGCCATGCCCCCCAACCACCTCCCTATGCGTAATCACAAGAAGAAAATGTAATGTTAAATCTATATTTGGGAATCACTTCAATATACATTATAGACATGATTGTGGTATTCTTATGAGTGTGCTAATGAATATCAGCTGAAATGTAAACACATGGGGTAATGTCAGTTCACGAGAAGGATGGCAGTGTGGGAAAGAAAATGTAAGGGTAGAAATTCTGAACAGCAAATTTCATGTATGAATGCTTAACACACATGAACTATAAGGGCAATTCCACCCTTCCAGCAGGGATCCGTGCTCACTGGGCGTGCGATGCGAAGAATCGGCTATAATGCTGTTGTCCCTGTCTCCAACCCACATTTCCTGAGAGTGCAGTTCCCCCAGGATGGCAAGTTACCCTTTTATATTCCTGTGTGTGCTGTCTTTACACGGGCATTAACCTGTTTATTTTAAATGGATACGTGAAGTTTGCCAATTGAAAATGCTACCGTTAGCGATTTGTATACTTACTATGTTCATTAGCGCATGCATCTAAATGACTGTGTGCAGCCGATTTTGTGCCCTGTAAAATGTATTCAGTGTCAACAAATTTGCCCACCTGCTGCAGTTTAATAAAGCCTAATTTAACCAGCTCTAAAATGTGCCCAGAATATAAACTGGCATTTTGAAGCAACCTAAAGAGTCTCTTTCTCATTCTTTCCACTACCCAAGGACTTTATACAGTAGGGTTTCCAATGGGAGTTTGTATCCCTTCTTTTGGATACCAACAAAGAATAAAGCTGGGTCTGAAGCAAGCCCAAAATGCCCAAGTTATTTTTTGATGAGTTAAACCTTTCAGTAAAGTGTTTTTAAATTAAATTGTTAGATTTCCATAAAGCATGTTGACAGCGTAGACGTGGGCCGGAATTTTCTGGGGAGTCAGTGGGCAGGATCGGTGGCGGGTCGGGTAGGAAATTAATTTTTTTTTGACCGGGTCGGGACCCCGCTGTCAACCAGCCGCAACGCGCCTTTCCCAATGTCAGGTCTGTCAGCGCTGGGCAGACCCGACAGGCAGCGGCGGGGGACCCAATTAAACTCATTAGCATCCAGCTGACAGATCATTAACAGGCTTTTTTAACTTACCTTTTCACTTTAACTTCATGGCCACGGGAAGCACGCTGTTTGGGGACCACGGCTGTCAACCTGAGGCATGAGTTCAGTGGCCATTGCTCCAGCTGATTACTTGACAGCTTCAAATGTACAGTAAAAGCTCCACCTGACAGATCATCACTTTCCTCAGCCACAAGCTGTTTCTCAGTCCATTTCCAGCACAGATTCTGCAGGCTTTCCACTCTCCATCCACTCTCACCTCATTGGAAGAAGTCTCTCACCATTGACAGAATGGTTCTGTCATCTCTACTTCACCTGCCATCTATTCCATCAACATGGGTGCCCTTTATACTGTCTCACCTTGATCCTCAGAATCCGACCATGATCAGCCCCAACACCAGCAGCACCAGGCACACCAGCAGCACCAACAACAACACCAACCTTCTCCGCAATCACCTGATGCTCCACAGGACAGAGGGAATCAGCACCCAACCACATTGCTGCCCGGGAGGCCAGGGCTGGCCTCACCATGGCCAGATTTACTTCACTTGATGCTGTACACCCTGGCTGCCACATGATGCGCCAGGTTGGCACCACCCCACAGTAACACCATAAAGCATCCCTACAATGCCCAAACCATTCCTTTCACACTCATCACCATTGGGGGGCGTACCGTTGTCTCACCATTCACTGCAACTCACTAAGCCACTTCCAAAGGTGCACACAGCTCTGTCCAAGAACGCAAAGTTTTGAAAATAAAGGTTTCAATGTTTGACAGCACATTAACAGAAACTTTACATGAACATTGGATAAAAGATCCAAGTGGCTACCCTTGTGTGTTGTTAGTTGGTATGATGGCACTAGGATGAGGGTGAGTGTGAGGGATGGCTAGTGAGATGGGAGTGTGATATTGTAGATAGGGATGGGTGGATGTGCAAGGTAAGTTGGTGTGAGTAAGGATGTGCAGGAGTAGGGTAAGGATGCAGAGTGCTGGGGATGTGATGAGAGGCACAGCAGGATGAAGGTGACTGTGGCTTTGTACTAACGTTTCGTGATCTAATGAGATAATTGAAAGGTTTGCGCCACTGCACCCAGGTCCTCCTAGTGACATCCCTGCTTGTGCCCTCCTCTGCAATGTCCAACCAGGCTGTGTTGGTCTCCTGGGGAGGTCTCTTTTGCCCATGGGAAGGGAAGAGGACCTCGCTGCGTGCACTGACTCCCTCCATAAGCATATGGAGGGAGTCATGGGAGAACCTGGGTGCAGCCGTGCACCTCTGTGCAATCATTGTCAGTGTTTGCAGCACTTCAATGCTGTAGAATACTGACAGCACAAATGTGAAAAGAAAGTTGGCCATGGTCCCTTTAAGGAAACCGGCTGATGACACGTCATGAATGACGTCACCAGACCCGCTTCCTCTAATTGGCCCAGGAAATGCGCTGGGCGGGCTTAACAAGCCCTATCAACGGATAATCATTTGCCGGAGTGGGATGGAGTCAGCAGCGGGATTGGGACCCGCCACCATGTCGCCTGCCCCAGACCTGCTGAGGTAAGGAAAATCCAGCCCATGGAGACTATAGTGGTTGGGGAATTGATAAAATGATAAAGTTAGTCCTGCTGCTATGGTTTCCCCCATCATTCTTTATCTTCCTCTGCTTCAAATGTTTACCTACTCTTTATCTTCAAAGGTGTCTCAACTGTTCCCTGTGGCAAAGCATTCCATGCTCTAACAACTCGCTCTATAAAGGAATTTTGACTAACTTCTCTCCTTACATTCTTATTGATAATTTTAAATTGATCACACCTCAGCTACAGGAGACCTAACTTTTACACGGTAGAATCATAGAATGATACTGCACAGAAGGAGGCTATTTGGCCCATCGTGCTTGTGCTGGCTCTTTGGTAGAGCTATCCAAATAGTCTCACTCCCCTGTTCTTTCCCCATAGCCCTGTATTTTTTCCCTTCAAGTATTTATCCAATTCTCTTTTGAATGTTACTATTGAATCTGCTTCCACCACCCTTTCAGGCCGTGCATTCCAGATCGCAACAAATCGCTGTGAAAAATATTGTTTCCTCATGTCGCCTCTGGTTCTTTTGGCAATCGTCTTCAATCTGTGACCTCTGGTTACTGATCCTTCTGCCACTGAAACAGTTTCTCCTTATTTACTCTATCAAAACTGTTCGTGATTTTGAACACCTCTATCAAATCTCCTTTTAACCGTCTCAGCTCTAAGGAGAAGAATCCCAGCTTCTCCAGTCTCTCCACATAACTGAAGTTCCTCATCCCTGGTACTATTCTAGTGAATTTCTTCAGCACCCTCTCTAAGGCCTTGACATCCATCCTAAAGTGTGGTGCCCAGAATAGGACACAATACTCCAGCTGAGGCCTAACCAGTGATTTATAAAGCTTTAGCATAACTTCTTTGCTTTTGTATTCTATTCCTCTATTAATAAAGCCCAGGATCCCGTATGCTTTGTTAACAACCTTCTCAACTTGTCCTGCCACCTTCGAAGACTTGTGTACACACAACCCCAGGTCTCTCTGTTCTTGCACTCCCTTTAAAATTGTACCAGGTGCCTCTCCTCATTCTTCCTACCAAAATGTATCACTTCACTGTCTGCACAGAGCGGGATTAAACAGAGTGGACTTGAACAGAGTATTTTATTTGGGAATTTGGAAAGAGTGGGAATTCGGAGAAGAGGGGGAAGGAGTTGTTGCTTTTTGCCTACACTACTTGTAGTGCTTTGTGTTACATGATGTGGAGATGCCGGTGTTGGACTGGGGTGGACAAGAGTGAGAAGTCGCACAACACCAGGTTATAGTCCAACAGCTTTATTTGAAATCACAAGCTTTCGGAGCGCTGCTCCTTCGTCAGGTGAAGTGAAGAAATGCATATAGGCACAACATATATAGTCAGAGAACACAGCCAGATGATTACAGTTAATCTTTCTAACTGCCCTTTATCACACCTCGGCAGAGAGATAATCACGGCAATCAAAGGTGTGGATGGTGTCCAACCAGGTCAGTCAGGAAAACATTACATCAAAGACAATGGGTCAATGAGTCACAAGGGGTCAAATGTGGCAGATGCTGGGGTCTGTATGGAAAACAAAAAACGTTTTACTTTTTTTGCTGGAAATCACAGCAGGTCCGGCCGCATCTGTGTAGAGAGAACAAGCCAACGACGACTCGAGTCTGGATGACTCTACGTCAGGTGGGGTTACATGTAGTGTGACATGAACCCAAGATCCCGGTTGAGGCCGTCCTCATGGGTGCGGAACTTGGCTATCAGTTTCTGCTCGACGATTTTGCATTGTCGTGTGTCTCGAAGGCTGCCTTGGAGAACGCTTACCCGAAGATCGGAGGCTGATTGTCCTTGACTGCTGAAGTGTTCCCCGACTGGGAGGGAACACTCCTGCCTGGCGATTGTTGCGCGGTGTCCATTCATACGTTGTCGCAGTGTCTGCATGGTCTCGCCGTTACAGGTAGATATTTAATTTCAGTCCCCTTAACTTAATCTAGATCAAGTAAGTAGTCAAGAAACTACACTGTAAACTAAGTTACCTAGATACAAATTTAATTAAATAAATCAAGGTCATATAGGGATGGCAGTGCAGGCGGTGTGCCGCAACTGCAGCATGTGCGCGTTTGTGGAGAGCATTGTGATCCCAAACAACCACGTTTGCAGTAAGTGCCTGCATATTGAGGAACTTCAGCTCAGAGTTTTTGAGGAGTCTGAGGTGCAGACATTGCGGGGCATCAGGGATGGGGAGAGTTACCTGGACACTTTGATCCAGGAGGCAGTCACACCCCTTAGGTTAGGCAGTGGTACAGGTCTGGTTAGTGGTCAGGGACAGGAGGGTGTGACTGCAACTCAGGCAGGTAAGGAGACCACAGGTGCAGTGCTGGAGGAGCCTCAGCCTTTGCCCTTGTCCAACAGGTATGAGGTTCTTGCTGCCTGTGTGGATGAGGGAAAAGCCTGCAGGATGGATGAGCAAACTGACCATGGCACCATGGTGCAGGAGGCCATTCAAGTGGGAGGAGTGAAAGGGAATGTAGTTGTGGTAGGGGACAGTATAGTCAGGGGGATAGATACTGTTCTCTGCAGCCACGACCGTGAGTTCCGAAGGTTGTGTGCCTGCCCGGTGCCAGGGTTAAAGACATCTCCTAGCGGCTGGAGAAGAACTTGGAGTGGGAGGGAGAGGATCCAGTTGTCGTGGTCCATGTAGGAACCAATGACATCGGTAGAACTAGGAATGAGGTTCTGCTGAGGGAGTCTGAGGAGCTAGGATCCAAATTAAAAAGCAGAACCTCAAAGGTAATAATCTCTGGATTGTTATCTGAGCCATGTGCAAATTGACATAGGGACAAACAGATTAGAGGTTTAAATGCATAGCTCAAAGAGTGGTGCGGGAGGAAGGGGTTTCAGTTCATGGGGTACTGGTACCAGTACTGGAGACTTTCGCGAGAGGTAGTCACTGACATCTGCGCAATGCTGCCTCAACACCTGGAGCCCAGAGGAGCGGGTGGACACCCCTTACCAGTGGCTGTCAAAGTCACCACCGCCCTCAATTTTTTTGCTTCAGGGTCCTTCCAGAGCTCATTAGCAGACATCAGCGGCATCTCCCAGGCACACACTTGTATCATGCAGGTTATCGATGCCCTCTTTGCAAAGTCGCACAATACATCCACTTCTCCACAGATGATGCAAGTGTAATCGCGCATGCGGTTGGCTTTGCAAAGCTGGCAGGCTTGCCAAGGGTGCAGGGCGTTCGTAGACTGCACACATGTGGCCAGCACCCCATCACAACCCAGCTGTATTTGTCAACCGCAAGGGCTTCCACTCCCCTAACGTCCAGCTGGTGTGTAACCACAGGAAGAACATTATGCATGTTTGCGCAAAGTACCCTGGCAGTTGCCATGACTCGTTCATCCTGTGGCAGTCTACTCTTCAATCCGCCACCCCAACTTTCCGAATGGCTACTTGGAGACAAGGGCTATCCCCTGAAGACGTGGCTAATGACGCCGTTGAGGAAGCCATCAAACAAAGCAGAGGAGTGCTACAATGCCAGCCACATTTCCACCAGAGCCATCATCGAGCAAACCATCGGCTCTCTCAAAATGCAATTCAGGTGCCTTGACAGATCAGGTGGAGCCCTACAGTACTCAGCAGCCAGGGTCTCCAGAATCATCGTGGTCTGCTGCGCACTGCACAACATCGCACAGCATCGCACAGCATCGTGGCTTGCAGCTGCCTGAGGAACAAGTGGCTCAGCGCATAGCCTCCTCAGATGAGGAGGAGGAGGAGGAGGAAGACCTTGTGGAGGCGGATGAGCCAGCTCCAGCAGCACGCGAGCACATTGCTGCCCGTGATGCAAGGAATGCACTAATCTTTGCCAGATTCGCTTAGGTAGAAGAATCAAACACATGTGGCTGGCACCTTCTTATCACACCATACACAATGGACAAGAACCTGTGGGTTCCTATCACTCTCACCACCATCATTACAAATGCAAGTCGCCCTGAGCCCTCAATTTGCAACTTCCATTTCCCAGAACACATAGGCAAGAACTTCAACTGTTTGCCATCACTTTTGTTTAATACATACACAAAAGGATGACAATGCCAAATATTAAACACAACAAAAGACAACAGAACAGAACACCCTTGTAACTAATTGTGCTTTATCTTCCTCTTACGTGTGCTTCTACGTGGTGCTTCCCCTGTGGCTTCAGATGTGGAGGCCCCTTGCTCACTTTCATGCTGCTCCTGCTTCGACACCTTTGGTGGACGTTCTCTGGGTTTGTGAGCCTGGGAGGGTTCAGCAACAGTCTGCTCCTCCTGCAGTTGTGCAGGGGCTGAGATGCCCATCTCAGTTGGGTGAGGACTCTGGTGGGGCTCTGACTGAGGGCTCCACAGTGGCATGGGAGTGTGAGCACTTGGAGAGGAGCCCACACTTCCTTGTTGCCTGCCACCAACATCCCTCTCATGGGTCAACCCCAATTCAGTGCTAGCAAGTGGCTATAAAGCACCTTGCTGCACATCAGGGGGGCCATGAGGACCCGTATCTGCACCGGCAGTCCTCCTCAAAAGGACTTCCATGAAGCTCTGGTTTCTCTGCTCAATAGCTGCACATCGCTCCTCCAGAGATGTCAATCTATTCTGAACATTCACCATGTTTTCCTGACTCTGGCGACTTATTTCCTCCATGAACGTAGCCAGCCTTTGCACAGAGGTTGCTATCCTTTCCATGGTGGTGCATTCATGCGCCATTGCCTCCACAAAGGCACTGCTCATGTTAGACATGGACTCCTCCATCCTCTCCACACTTGCAGTAACCCTGGATGCAAAACCTGTCAGAGACTCCTGCACTTGTTCTGGAGTTCCAGCACCGCTCTCTTTCTGCATGGCCCCAGAGGCACAGGGTCCACATGCAGCTGAGCAGAGCTAGAAGCGCCCTGCGGCCTCCGACGAGGACTCTCCACTGCTGTCCCTGTCTCCACCATCTGCTGATGCTCACTTGTGAGCTGTGATACACCAGGTGACAACACTACCCTATCTTGCGAAGGTCCCACCGAGGTGTACGTATCTGCGCTGGTGCTGGGTGCACTTAATTCTGCTGACGCTGCGCCCTCAGAGGTTGTAGCTTCCTCTGAGGAGTCTTCAGGCTCTTCCTCCTGGACAGTGGGGAGGGGGACTCACGATGGTTCTGTGGGAGAGTAAAGGCATAAGTTAGACATGTGATATTAAGGTAGCATGTACATCGAATTGTGCAGATGATCATAAGTCAATCTGTATGAGCATCAGATGCCATATCAGTCACTCATGCAATGTAAATGAGAGAGATGCAAATCTATTCTGTCACCAGCTTGCTCTGCTGCACCTGTCTGACTGTCCCCCACTTCCAGATCCTCATCACTCCGATTATTTCGAGTGCAGCCTCCTCAGCGTTGGTCATATGGGCAATGGAAGGTGGCCCTCCTCCTGTCCTAGCCCTCTCCCTCTTATTATGGGCTCTCTTTTCCCGCAATGAGGGACACAAGTGGAGTTTGAGTGAGAATGATGGAGTGAGTGTAGAGAATCCATAGCATAGATGCTTAGAAGGAGACAAAGATGGAGTGAGGTGCCAATACCAAGGGCCTTCCCTGTGCGTTGTTAGTTGTTGGCATTGCATAACAGTGATAGCGAGTGTGAAGGCAGCATAGTTGAATAGTGAAGTGATTCTGTACATAGAGAGAGGGATGGTTAAGGGTGCAAGGGATGTAGGGGTAAAGTGGGATGTGCAGGAGTAGGTTGACAATGCAGAGTGCTGGTGATGAGAGGAGATGGGGAGCAGAATGAAGGTAAGTGTGATGTTATACTCACTTTTTCTGAGTGTACCAGGTGATTAAACCTTTTCCTGCACTGGACCCAGGAGCGAGCACACAACGATCTGGAGCTGACCTCCACAGCAATTTGCAGCCAGGCTGCTTTGCTTTGCTGAGGAGACTTCCTCCATCCAGAGGATGGGAATAGTACCTTCTTGCGCCCGCTCACTCCATCCACAAGAGCATGTTGGGAGTCATCATCAAAGCGGGGAGAGGCCTTGGCTCTTGCAGCAGTCATGGGAGCAGTTGCCAACACAAAAACCAACATAAAAGGATAAGAATGAAACAAGGCTGCATGGGCCCCTTAAATGCAGCTGGCTGACAGACGTCAGCAGAGGCGAGCAGCAGACCCGAAACCACTAGTTGGGCCTGGTAGCGCGCACGCAGGGATTCGATAGGGCAATTAAGGTCAAATTTCAATTTCTGACCAGCTGAAAGCGGCGGCGGGACCGGAACCCGCCAACCACCTGACCCGTACCCAACCCGCCACCAATGATAAAATCACGGCCTTTGTGTCTGTCTTCATGGAAGAAGACGCAAAAAAATTCCCGGAAATAGTGGACAACCAAGGGTCTAGTGAGAATGAGGAACTGAAAGAAATTAGTATTAGTAAAAAAAATAGTATTGGAGAAATTAATCCCCTGGACCTGATGGCCTACATCCTAGGGTTTTGAAAGAGGTGGCTATTGAGATAGTAGTTGCATTGGTTGTCATTTTCCAAAATTCCATAGATTCTGGAATGGTTCCCACGGATTGGAAGGTAGCAAATGTAACCCCACTATTTAAGAAAGGAGAGAGAGAGAAAATGGGGAACTACAGATCAGTTAGCCTGACATCAGTAGTAGGGAGAATGCTAGAATCTATTATTAAGGACGTGGTAACAGGGCACTTAGAAAATAATAATAGGATCGGGCAGAGTCAACACGGATTTATGAAAGGGAAATCGTGTTTGACAAATGAGTTTTTTGAGGTTGTAACTAGCAGAATAGATAAGGGGTAACCAGTGGATGTGGTGTATATGGATTTTCAGAAGACATTCGATAAGGTGCCACACAAGAGGTTATTAAACAAAATTAGGGCTCATGGGATTGGGGGTAATATACTAGCATGGATTGAGGATTGGTTAATGGACAGAAAACAGAGAGTAGGAATAAACAGGTCATTTTCGGGTTGGCAGGCTGTAACTAGTGGGATACCGCAAGGATCAGTGCTTGGGCCTCAGCTATTCACAATCTACATCAATGATTTGGATGAGGGGACCAAATGTAATATATCCAAGTTTGCTGATGATACAAAGCTGGGTGGGAATGTAAGTTGTGAGGAGGATGCAAGGAGGCTTCAAAGGGATATAGACAAGCTAAGTGAGTGGGCAAGAACATGGCAAATGGAATATAATGTGGAGTAATGAGAAGTTATCCACTTTGGTAGGAAAAATAGAAAAGCAGAGTATTTTTTAAATGGTGAGAGATTGGGAAATGTTGGTGTTCAGAGGGACCTGGGTGTCCTTGTACACGAATCACTGAAAGTTAACATGCAGGTACAGCAAGCAATTAGGAAAGCAAATGGTATGTTGGCCTTTATTACAAGAGGATTTGAGTATAAGAGTAAAGACGTCTTACTGCAATTATATAGGGCCCTGGTGAGACCACACCTGGAGTATAGTGTACAGTTTTGGTCTCCTTACCTAAGGAAGGATATACTTGCCATAGAGGGAGTGCAACAAAGGTTCACCAGACTGGTTCCTGGGATGGGGGGATTGTCCTATGAGGAGTGGTTGAGTAGACTAGGCCTATATTCTCTAGAGTTTAGAAGAATGAGAGGTGATCTCATTGCAACATACAAAATTCTTACAGGGCTTGACAGGGTAGATGCAGGGAGGATGTTTCCCCTGGCTGGGGAGTCTAGAACCAGGTGTCCAGTCTCAGAATAAGGGGTCGGCCATTTAGGACTGAGATGAGGAGAAATTTCTTCACTCAGAGGGTGGTGAATCTTTGGAATTCTCTACCCCAGAGGGCTGTGGAGGCTTAGTCGTTGAGTATATTCAAGACAGAGATCGATAGATTTTTGAATATTAAGGGAATCAAGGGATATGGGGATAGTGCAGGAAAGTGGAGATGAGGTCGATGATCAGCCATGATATTGAATGGCGGAGCAGGCTCGAAGGGCCAAATGGCCGACTCCTACTCCTATTTCTTATGTTCTTATGCTCACACTTCTCTGCGTTGAATTTCAGTGTCTGCTCATTTCACCAGTCTGTCAATGTCCTCCTGAAGTCTGTTACTATCCTCTTCATTGTTTACTACATTTCCGAATTTTGTTTCATCTGCAAACCTTGAAATTATGCCCTGTATACCCAAGTGCAGGTCATTAATATATATTAGTAAGAACAGTGGTCCTAATACCGACCCCTGGGGAACACCACTCTATACTTCCCTTCAGTCTGAAAAACAACCGTTCACCACTAATCTCTTTTTTCTGTCCCTCAGCTAATTTTGTATCCATGCTGCCACTGTCCCTTTAATCCCATGGGCTTTAATTTTGCTAACATGTCTATTATGTGGTACTTTGTCAAACACCTTTTGTAAGTCCATATACACATCAACCGCACTACCCTCATCAACCCTACTACCCTCATCAACCCTCTCTGTTACTTCATCAAAGAACTTGATCAAGTTAGTCAAACACGATTTGCCTTTAACAAATCCATGCTGACTTTCATTTATCAGCCCATACTTTTCCAAATGCCAATTATTTCTGTCCTTAATTAACCTGTAGTTGCTGGGTTTATCCCTCTCCCCTTTTTTTAAATGGGTGTACGCTTTTTGTTGGGTACATAAACAAATAAACTGTAACTAATAAAACATTAAAAGAACCATAACAAATTAAATTAAAATTTCATTGGCCGGGGTGATGATGCACTCAGTCCCCGCGGTGCCCACCGGTCGCGGAAGGCCACAAGCGTGCCGGCGGACACTGCGTGCTCCATCTCGAGGGCCACCCGGGCGTGAACGTGGCCGCAGAAGAGAGGCAGGCAATCGGGCTGAATGACCCCCTCGACCGCCCGCTGCCTGGACCAGTGGATGGCTATTTTGGCCGGGCCCAGGAGCAGTCCTACGATTTAAATGGGTGTAACATTTGCAATCCTCCAGTCCTCTGGCACCATCCCCCTATCCAAGGAGGTTAGGAAGATTGTGATCAAAGCCTCCGCAATTTCCATCCTTACTTCCCTCAGTAATCTAGGATGCATCCCATCTGGACCAGGTGACTTTTCTATTTTGAGGACTGCCAACCTTTTCAGTATCTCCTCTATCTATTTTTATCGTATCCAATATCGCTACTACCTCCTCCTTTACTGCTACATTGGCAGCAACCTCTTCTCTAGTGAAGACAGATGAAAAGTACTCATTTAGTACCTCAGCCATGCCTTCTACCTCCATAAGAATATCTCCTTTTCAGCCGTGGCTCAGTTGATAACACCCTTGCCACTAAGTCAAAAGGTTTTGGGTTCATGACCAGAGACATGAGCACAAAAATCTAGGCTGACAATCCAGTGCGGTGCTGAGGGAGTGCTGCACTGTCGGAGGCGTCATCTTTCGGATGAAACGTTAAACCGAGGCCCCGTCTGCTCTCTCAGGTGGACGTAAAAGATCCCATGGCACTATTTAGAAGAAGAGCAGTGGAGTTATCCCCGGTGTCCTAGCCAATATTTATCCCTCAATCAGCATCATTAAAACAGAGTATCTGGTCATTAGCACATTGCTATTTGTGGGAGCTTGCTGTGTGCAATTTGGCTGCTGCGTTTCCTACATTACAACAGTGACTACACTTCAAAAAAATGATTTCATTGGGACTTTGGGACGTCTGGTGGTCGTGATAGGCGCTATGTAAGTCTTTTTCTTTCCGGTCCCTAATTCCCACCCTTTTACTATACTATACTTACTTATAAAGACTTTTGGGTTCCCTTTTATTTTAGCCGCTGATCTATTCTCATTCTCTCTCTCTGTGTCCCTCGTATTCCCTTTTTTAGATCTCCTCTGTACTTACTATATTCAGCTTGGTTCTCTACTGTATTATGAACCTCAAAGGCAATAACATAAGAACATAAGAAATGGGAGCAGGAGTAGGCCAATTGGCCCCTCGAGCCTGCTCCGCCATTCAATAAGATCATGGCTGATCTGATCCTAACCGCCAATCTACTATCACAGAACCATCTCCTGAACCTAACAGAATTGGACACACGAAATAGGAGCAGGATCAGGCTACACGGCCCCTGGGCCCGCTACGCTACCCACAGGGCCATGACTGATCCGAACCTAGACTCATGTCCAAATTCCTGCCCGCTCCCCGTAACCCTTAATTCCCTTTACTTCTAGGAAACTGTCTATTTCTGTTTTAAATTTATGTAATGATGTAGCTTCTACAGCTTTTTGGGGCAGCATATTCCATGGACCTACCACCCTCTGAGTGAAGTAGTTCCTTCTCATCTCAGTTTTGAAAGAGCAGCCCCTTATTCTAAGACTATGCCCCCTAGTTCTAGTTTCACCCATCAGGAACATCCTCCCCGCATCCACCAGATCCAACCCCTTCACAATCTTTGCAGATGTCACGTGATCGTGTCTCACCTGATCAAGCTTCCATGAATATCTCTAACGAGAGTTGGCTACTTTAACAATAAATGATGCCTTTCCAGCAAGCCCACATCTCGTGAACAATTTTTTTTAAGTCAATGCTGACATGTCATAAGGGTGGAATGGAAAAATGGTATAAAAATTTAAATAACTTGGATATATGTAGAAGGATGAAATTCAGTGATCATCTAGATGGGATGGGTTTTGATAACATTGTACATAAAGTGACCATGGCATGCAGTGCAGAGAGTCTCCGACGTTTTGTCTCTGATTTGGAAAATACAGACGCTCCCTCTGCGCGCGCAGTGAAAGTCGGGCTCGGAAGTGGCGCTGACGTCATCCGGCTAGGGAGCGTCTCCATTTGTGAGCGAGGCCGAGCGAGGAGTGACCCAAAGGAACAGGGAGAGAGACCGAGGTTTGGGGCCTTGCCGAGCGGGGGGGAAGAAGAGTGGCCGCCAACCGTAGTCTAGGCAAAGGGACTGGGCTCTTCTGCTGCCTGCACACACTGGGCAGCAGGGCAGGCCGAGCCGCCGCCACCGCCTCCAGCCTTTGAGGCCGCAAGGCCCGTGTGAGGGCCGGGGCCAAGCGACGCCTTCCAGTGGGGACACCATGAGTGAAAATGGCAAAAGGAAGAGGAGGAAGAGTTTAAATCCCTCGCGTTACTCAGGTAATAGAGGCTGAGTGTTTTGGAGGGGAGCGAGGAGGAGACTCTTAAGCAGAGTTACACAGAAACTGGGCAGATGTGCAAGGCTGGCCAAACAACTGGGCAGATGTGCAAGGCTGGCCAAACAACTGGGCAGATGTGCAAGGCTGGCCAAACAACTGGGCAGATGTGCAAGGCTGGCCAAACAACTGGGCAGATGTGCAAGGCTGGCCAAACACTGGGCAGATGTGTAACACTGGCCAAACAACTGGGCAGAGGTGCAATGCTGTCTAAACAACTGGGCAGAGGTGCAACACTGGCCAAACAACTGGGCAGAGATGCAACACTAGCCAAACATTACCAAGGCAATAAAGTAACATTGCATTTTTAACTAGGCAGTTGAATTGTTGCATTTCTGTCTGTTGTTTGGATTGTTTTAATTTCTGCTTGGCGTTTGGGGAATATAGGATTTCTCCCCACTGTTTAGGCAATGTTATGAAGGTGCGGGAAAGGATATGAGGTGGTAAACTCAGCCTGGGTAAGAATAGGATGGTAGTGGCTGAGGAGGGGATGAATCGGTGGCAAGGGTTTGAGGTTTGTGGCAGGGGCCGGAAGTGATCGTTTCGGCCTTACCAATGTTTGGCTCGAGGGAATTGTGGCTTGTCCAAGACTGGACGTCAGACAATCTGTCAATACAGAGGCAGTGGAGCAATCGAGAGAGATGGAGGAGGGAGAGCTGGGTGCCATCGGCATACATGTAGAAGTTGACCCCATGCCTGTGAATGATATCACCAAGGAGCAGCATAGATCAGGATGGGACCAAAGATAGATTCTCTGGAGTCCCTCAGGTTACGGTACAGGAGCAGGAGGTGTGTCTCATGAATGAGATGAGCTTGGAGAAGGCATAAAGAAAGAAATAACTTACATTTATATAGCGTCTTTTATGACCTCAGGATGTCCCAAAGCGCTTTACAGCCAATTAAGTACTTTTTGAAGTGTAGTCACTTGTAATGTAGGGGAATGCAGCAGGCAATTTGCGTGCCGCAACAACAACTTACATGTAGTAAAACATCCCAAGGTGCATCACAGGAGCATTATCAAACAAAATTTGACACCAAGCCACATGAGGTTTTAGGGCAGATGTCAAGGAGGTGAGCTAAATGGCCAGACCATCTGTTTTTTTTGTGGTGTTGGTTGAGGGATAAATATTGGCCAGGACACCAGAGAGAATTCCCCTGCACTTCTTTGAAATAGTCCTATGGGATCTTTTACGTCCACCTGAGAGGGCAAATGGGGCATCGGTTTAACGTCTCATCCAAAAGACAGCACCTCCAACAGTACAGCAATCCCTCAGTCAGCCTAGATTTTTGTGCTCAAGTCTCTGGAGTGGGACTTGAACCCACAACCGTCTGACTCGGAGGCGAGAGTGCTACCAACTGCGAAGGCATGGGGGAAGACGGGAGAGAAACTATAGCGAGATGTGGGTTCAGGGCTGGGGCGGAGGAGTGATTTGGCTTGAAGGGAAAGGGGAAGGAGAGGGAAGCAGCAGAGGGAGTTGAACGGATGGTTTCAAACTTAGTGACAAAGAAACCCATGAGCTACTCACACTTGGTGAAGGAGGCAAGGGGGTGGGGTTTAAGGAGAGAGTTGGTAGTAGAGAAAAGAAGTCGAGGGTTATCTCTACACTCTTGCATTCTTGGATGATCCTGGAATAATGGGTGGTATTAGCAGAAGAGAATGAGGCCTGATAGCACTTGATGTGGCTGATGTGGACCAGTCAGATCTGGTGATGGATGGTAAAACGGGTTGTGCTGCAGATTAGCTCAAGCCTACCTTCTGAACTTGAGGGCGTGAAGATGGGAACCATACCAGGGAAACAGCAAGGATGGGAGAGAGTAAAGGTTTTGCTGGGGTCACGGACGTCAAAGGAGGCGGTGAGGGCAAGGTTGAGCAAATCAACAATTGCAGAAGTATCGTGGGAATTTGAAAGTGTAATTATAAATGACTTTGAGCAGAGTTTTTTTTTACAAGTACAGATGCAAAAGAAAGTGGGTTGGAGAGGGGTAGTAGGATGTGGGTTGTGAGGGATATGAGGAAGTGGTCGGAGATGTTTTTGTCTTTAATTGAGACCATGGGAGTAGAACGGCCACGTGAAATAGCAAGATCGAAGAGTGACCATGAATATTGAAAGTCTCAACTCTCTGTGGTCAGTGAGAAGATCATATGAGAAATGGAATAATCTCAACCCAGTTCCTAGTGGGTTGAGTCCATAGCACAAATCACAGAATCGTAGAGTTTTGCAGCACAGAAGGAGGCTCCTGGGCCCACCCTGTCTGTGCCAACTCTTTGAAAGAACGATCCACTTTCCCCATACCCTTTCAATTGTTTTCTTTTTGAAGTATCCAATTTTTTTTAAGCAGTTATGAATTCTGCATCCACCATTGTTTCCAATAGGGCACTCTTTTTAAAAAAAATCTTCTGACCACTTCTTTTGCGATGATCTTAAATTTATGTCCTCTGGTTACCAACTTACTAAACAGTGCAAATAGTTTTTCCCCAATTTACCTTATCAAACCCCTCAGTATCTTGAACACCTCGATCAGATCTCCTGTTAACTTTCTTCGTTCTAATGAAAGGGGCCTCAGTTTCTCCAGTTCTGTTCATAAAAGCTGGTTTCATCCCAGGTTTCATCTAAGTGAATCACTTCTGCACCCTCTCCATGCCCTTGACATTTTGCTAAAGTAAGGTACTCAGAACTGAACACAGCATTATAACTGTAGCCTAACCAATGATTTGTACAGGTTTAGCATTGCTTCTTGCTGTTGTACTCTTTATACACTATCGATTTGCATGTTGTTGAGTGATCATTACCCAATACCTAACCTGGCAGTGCTAGATACAAACACTATGTGCTAAACATGTTATATTTAATATTACAGGTGAGTGGAGGCCAGACAGTTCCTGGAGATTCAATAATTCCAGGGAAAGTCTCACCCAATTTGATCTTGTATGCTTCCTTGCAGCCAATGACAGAGTGGCATTGATAGAACCTTAGAGCAGATAAGTTTCCCTACTTTACTGGGGAATGACAAATATCCCGAGAAGACTGTGAAAGAGGAGCAAATATAAGCAAGTGTTGAGTACCCTGCTGATAGTATCTAGGCTCACATGCAGAATGGCTACTTGAGAAAGTTGCAGAAGCATTGACCCTCGCGTATGTCCTTGCCTTCAGGAAAGCAAGGACAAGGGAAGAAGTTTGTTAGTCAATCTACCTACAGTGGGATTCCTCCTCTAAATGGCTTTGTCTCCTTTGTAGGGTCTGATTCCACGGTTGAAGATGAAGAGGAAAGCAGTCCCGAACACTGTAACAATTCAAGCGATTCACAAGGTGGGTTAAAATTGTCAATGAGGAATGTTTGTATCTGTAAATATTATCTTGTATTGTCTATCCACTAAGGTAGAAATGATGCACTCACCCACTGAATGGAGGATTTTTCTCACATGTTGCTGGTCTGAATTGGATTTTTTTTGTCTGTGGTATAAAACCAAAACTGGATTGTTTCTTTATTGCAACATTTCTGGGAGGGACTATTAATCCTAATACTGTTGGGGTTGTCCTACAAACTAGAAGAAGCTAGTGAAAACTCCTTAGAGATTACATTTTTGTTTATTCCCTCCCCTTCTCCCTTCCCCACAATTTTCTCACCTTGCCCTCTCCTTAAAACAGTGAATCATGCTCGGGTACAGTTCCAAGGTTGCCGGCAGCTCTCTGGATCCTTGCCCGAGTGACCATTCTTTGAGTGAACCTGGACAGTGGAGGGTAGATTTTCAGGTGCAAAACTGTCGTTGCAGATCGACGCCCGTGAAAGAAAACACGCGATTTTCATTTTAATTTTTTTAATTTTAATCTTTGTTTTACTCCCCTATGACCTGGCACTGACATTTGTAGGGGGAGAAAGCTTGAAATTTATATTTTTTTAAATTTGGGGAGAAAATATGGTAAGAGTTTCCAAGAGTGTCTTAAATGTATCAACATGTTTTTTATTTACTTCATCTTTTCAGACCTTTGCATGACAGTGAGAGCGATAAACTCTGATCTGAAAGGAACTAACAAGAGGCAGTGCAGGATTGAAAACTGGAGCCCTTTTAATGACCAAGAGAACAAATTTAACACATACCATCCTGAACAGGAAGTTTCATCCCCCAACAAACACCAAGACGATACAACAGAAAGTTCAGTTAGTGATGGTTCCGAGAGACGGGCCAAATCCCCTTGCTCGGCCGTTCTTTATCAACATAAGTGGCCTCTGCGCAAACCATCTTGCGATGGACTCTACAGCTGTGAGCACTGTGACTTCAACAGCAAGTACCCGCTGGAGCTGAAGCAGCACGTTATTCTCAGGCACACAGACACTCTGCCCAACACCTGCCCAGTCTGCAAGCGTGAATTTCTAACGTACACTCTGCTCCACAAGCACCTGCAGGCCCATGAGACAGAAGAGCCAAATGCCTGTCAGTTGTGCAGCCACAGTGCTGAAACCCCGAAGGCGCTCGAGTTGCACGTGGCGGATGCCCACATCACCGAGTATCTGTACTGGTGCGAGCAGTGCAACATTCACTTCTGCAGCACCAGCGAGCTCCACCTCCACTTGCAGCAGCACGATGGCGACGAGCAGTACCTCTGCCAGTTCTGTGAGTACGGCACAGATGATGCTGCTGAGCTGCACAGCCATGTCCTTGCTGAGCATGCATACAGCCTCATGGAGATGAACGACAGCTCCGAGGATGGACTTCAGGGACCAGCGGGCTTTATGAGTAAAGTGAGCTTTGACCGGGAGAGAAATTTCTTTATATGTCAGTCTTGTGGCTACAGAAGCCGGCTGTACGGCAACGTCAACCGGCACGTGGCGATTGAGCATGCCCGGTTCTTTCCGTTTGTGTGCGACGATTGCGGGAAGGGCTTTTGCAACACGGCCGAGTACAACAAACACTTGAACTTGCACTCATCTCAGGAGATCTACTTGTGTCAGTACTGTGATTATTCTACTGAGCAGATTGCAAACCTCCGCACACACATAGACATGAGCCACACTGCAGCACTACCCTACAAATGCGAGATGTGCATGTTGAGGTTTGCAAGCGACGGTGAGCTCATGTGGCATCTTGCTAAACACAAACAGAACAATGAGCTGCTGTGGTATCAGGGATATGACAATTAAACATCTTTAAACTTGGCTACTGTGGCTGTCTGTAGAATTTCAAAAGAGTGAGAAACTAAATTAGTTTTTTTTTATTATTTGGAGGATGTTCCTGTGGAAGAGTGCCAAGTAAATCCTCACAAGCCCCTCTGACTTCAGAGAATCCTGTCCAGTGTTTTTCCCTGTGCACTAAGTGGGCACACACTCGAGCAGCTAGCTCCATGGGTGACTTAATTTGAAAGTGTGTAGCATTTTGAATTGTTTTCTAATTTTGGTGATTGTAGCACAGTATATGATGGCAGAGAGCATCCCAAATCCCAACCTGTCACAAACGTGAACATTTTAATGTGCACATTGTGAACTGTGGCTATAAATGGAGAACTGTAAACATACAGTCTGTCCTTGCGCCTGGAAAGTAGTAACAGCTAGGGGTTGAGTTTCCGCTTTTCAGAAGGTTTTCCCTCAAGTTTCCACTCAAACTCATTTGTATATCGCCAAATGCAAAATCTGCCATGAACCAGCGCAATCGGCAGAGTTTAAGAATATAATTTGCTTTAAAAAAAAATTCCGTAATATATTTGAGTGGTAATTTGGTGCAGTTTAAATAATACAGCTGAAAAATGGGTTTATCACAAAAAATAAGCATTTTAATCAGAGTGTCTAGTCCACTACCTGTGAGTAACCCGATTTTAATTAACTGAAATTGACTTAAAAAAAAACCATACTGAACCATTTGCTCGTTATATTGGTGTACAGAAGTCAGTTTCTTAGTAAATTTAAAAAACATTTTACTCTCAAGCTTTTAAAACGTGCCTATTAGTGTCCTTGTGCCCAAAAGAACCAGCTTAATTTTAAGAGCCTCCTCGAAGGCCAGCAAACGAGTGCAATTAGCGGAAACTCGCAATGGTGATTAATTCGATCGGGGGGGGCGTGGCCAGTTTTGCGGGCGGGGCCGGCTTCTCGCGCGATGTTTTTTAAACTAGCTCAAAAGATCGCGGAAAGTTGATTTGCGCTGCACGTAATTTGTGCTTGAAATTCCGTGATCTTTTGTGCTACTTTGGCCGATTTCAGGTGAATTGCGCCGAAAAAAACCAACACAACTTTTTTTAAATTTGTTTATGGGATGTGGGCGTCGCTGGCAAGGCCAGCATTTAACTGAGCAGAAACTCCAGGCCCTGCTTTTTGTAAAATCATGGGGTCTTTTTCAGATTATTGACACCGAATTCTAAACTTTCTTTGGTCTTGCGATGGGCAACAGGATGTTCACAGGTTGTCGTTGTTGCATTGGTGAGAGGGAAATGAGAGAATGTAAGTATAAGGGAAAGAGGAGAATCTTCTGTATCTCGCAAACAGATCAGTGGAGTAATATTGGCCGTGTGTGTTATCCATAGGCTGGACTATCCTACCCTAACCATAGATAGCAAACTGGGTGTTGGGATGAGGGCAGTTATTAAATTTGGTAGAATTACAGAACAAAATTACATTCTGAATGTGTCTCAGCAAAAGATAAATATTCCAGAATGAGGGGTAACAAAAAATGTCCAGTAAAATCTTATTACATAAAGCTGATTATTCAGATCCAACAATGCTGTTCTTTTTAGGGCTTCACATTAAACTTTGTTGGTAATGACACTCTACCCTTCCGTATTTTTCCAGGCATCTTAGAAATCATTTTCTGCAGATGCAGAGACTTGGCCCTTTATGACATGTAGCAGCCACCTCGGATCTGCAAGAACAGTTACACGATTACGTGTAAAGTTGTTTTGCCAAAGACTAACTTTCTAGCTCATGTGAGCTGAGAACTGCCACTTGAGAATGGGAATCGAGTGGAGTCTCGCATGGTACATGTCCAGCGTATCTCTGACTCCTTTGGTTCTGTTTTGACTCTCCATACCCACTCCATAGCATTGGTCCAGGGTCGTTACTGCTGAAAAGCAGTGTGAAGTGAGACTTCAGTTTTATTCTGATGCCGGAAATGAAACATTTAAAAATTATCTGAAATTAGGATAAAAGAATCATTGGAAGAAAAAGAGTTGCTCTCTAGTGCTCATTTGCTAGAGGAAGGAAAAAGTTTGCATTTGGTCTCAAATCTGTGGAGGGAATCAAAAATGGAAAAAAAAAATTTTTTGGACCAATGACTTGCATTTTTCCTCCTTTGTCTGCCTCCCTCAGTGTAAATGTGCAATGGTGCTTCCTTAAAATAAATCCAGTTTGTCAAAGAGCACCTCAGAGCTGGGTGGATATGATGGTAATATATATACACCGAAGATGGTTCATGCACCTCAGAGTGTCTGCCACTATAGTGACTTCATGGGTATTACCTGAGCACTGAGATCGGATTCACTGACTATTTTCTTTAATTCACTTTCAGTCGTTTAGTATTTATTTTGATGGCATCTAGTTTATGGGATGTAGTGCAGTATGATGGACCTCTTACCAGCTTTTTTGAAAGTGGTTTGGGCAAAAATTCGCTTTCTTCCTCTCTATAATGTATATCGGAATGATTAAGTAGGCTAGATAGAGCTGATTGTGCTAAAGATCGTGTCATGTGATGGAGTAAGTGATCTCAATTTTGAAACTTACAATAAACTTTGCCAGCTCAGTTGGAAATTATGGTTACTCTTTCATTATATTCAGTTATTATGTTCTTACACGCTCAATATGCAAAACTTACCTTTAGATTCTCTTTAGGTTTCTGTGGAAAAGTGACTTATTATAATTGACTTATGCATAAGGATACTGCTTAACATACACATATAATTGTACGCTTGATTGAGCTGAATAGAATGATGTATTACAAGTCATACTTAGTGTAAAATTGGGCATGAAAAGTTAGATCTTTTGAAAGAAAGTCTTGCATTTATATAGCGCCTTTCACAACCTCAGGACGCCCCAAAGCGCTTTACAGCCAATGAAGTACTTTTGAAGTGTAGTCACTATTGTAATGTAGGAAACGCGGCAGTCAATCTGCGCACAGCAAAATACCACAAACAGCAATGTGATAATGACCAGATAATCTATTTTTGCAGTTCAACGAAGTGTGGGACAGAGCCATAATGTCACTTAGAATATTGTTTTCACTACTAGGCCCTGGGATTAGCCCAGCTGATGACCTCCTGTTTTTCTACTAGCGCTGTGAGATTTTGGGAGAGTCTTATCCAGCTCCTAGTAGGCATGAGCCCACTGCACAAAACACATCATAATTTTAGCATCCAATTGGCAGTCTGACAAAGAGGCCAGAAGAATGGCTGGTATAGAAAATGGAAATGTCATACAGGTGCAATAATGATGTTCTTCTGAGATTGAGAATAGGCAAGCTTTTGCTTGATGCTACCATTGAGTACTACCATCAGAAAATACTTGTTCTTAGCACTGGCATCATTTACCTTGATAAGCACAAAGTTCACCAAAGCAAACCCTAAAACATTTAATCCTTGGTGTTTAATTTCTACATGAAGACATTGCAGAACATCAATTTGGAGCCACTTTTAGAGAATTCAATCCTGAAAATAGCATCAATACTAAAGCGGTATTTACGGTTTAAGCATAGCCTGGTTGGTCAAATATTCATTGTGTTTTGTCTGAATGGGATTGACTACATCTGCGGACATATTAAACATTTTTTACAAAGTATCAACTTATTTATATTTAATGGGAGAAAAAACATTCAAAAGCTGATCAACAGTTAAGACCCACAAAGAAGAGCAGAATGTTGTTTTATAATACCATAATCTAATGTTTTGGTTGAGGTAAAAAAAAAATGCAGTTGAAATCTATGTTGGCAAGAAGTCTGTGTCCCTACCCCCGGCCCCCCCTCCCCAGAGTTTCAGAAGATTTCAATTTGTGCACATAAGTGTGACTATACACTGAATCTTGTTGGAATTTTATCTTGTACATAATACATTGCAGCAATAGCAATAGTCTTGTACTTTGAGAGAAGCTGAAAGTGTGATTTGAACTTGTAAGGAGACTAAATTGCTCGTGCCGTTTTTTATTGCCAGGTATAATCTTTGTGTTAACTTATGTTTGAAAAAAGTGCCCATCTGTTATACATACCATAAAGGAGTTGTGTAAAACTTCACACCAATGATGCCGTGATTTAATGATTGTACCTTTACAAAGAATCCTGTAGAATCCCATTTATCTTTTGATGGGGAAATCTAATTTTGTCATAGCAAAAATAATGTATGTGTAAAGTTATTTTAAATGTATTTGATAAATGAAATGCTTAAGATAACTTGTACATGCAGTGTGACTTGTTGGGGTTCTAAATGACAATTTTGTATTTGCTTATTTCTGTACACTCTGTGGTACACTTTGATGGAATCCTCATGTTTTAACAGACAGAGAAGACATTTGGATTCTTGTAGCATTGCACAGCCCTCTCTAAAAGTAACTGACAGAAAGTGGTGGACTGTATAACTGGGTATTTTCAGACATTTGAAGTTTGAGCAGAAAGTAATGCTGTACCTGCTATGGGAGATATAGCTGTATTATAAGATCATGGTATTAAAATGTAATTTTTGCACTTTGACCTGATTCTTTGTTTTCATTACCACAATCAATTTAGAAGTCCTGGTTTGTAGCAGGCATCCGTTGAGAAACAAAGCAAATTTTAAAACAGAAATCAATCGGAGGGCTCCTGATCGCGATCCAGTGACCCCTATTGAAAATGCGTGGGTACGAGTGTCAAGTGAGGCCAGGATCAGGCTCAGCTGTGATGCTCACTCCGATAATATAGCACACTGACCGTCGCTTTCAAGACGCCGACATGAATAATGGCCACTGGTGACGGATATCATGGTGGCACCTGCGGACCTGTAGCCCAGCAAGGAGTTATCAAGATTAGGTGGTGACAAAACTGGCAAGGGGTTGTAAAAAAAACCCAGTCTATTAGGATAAGAACATGTTGGGCCATGGAGTAAGTAGGGAATTGAGTTTGTGCATCTGATTCCATAAATTGGAGGCGTTCTCAATCTGTTGGTTATTTATCAGTTTCACTGACATTGTTCAGGATGACTAGCTTCAGTCTAACATAATGTAACTCTTCACTCATTATGGAGGTGGAACGTCAGGTACCACCTGGACACCCTGTTGTGCACAAGGACCCAGAGGTCAGGCCGAGGAGCTATTCGCTACTCTGCAAACCGGGTGACTGAAGATGAACAGGGCAGAACTGAAGTGCAACCAGAAGTTGTCCCATGTTCTCTCTTCAGCAAAGCTCTCTGGATTGTGATAAGGAAAAGGAGCACAGGCGATTTTTTTTTTTCCTCTCTAATACAGGTATGCTGCAGTCAGCAGTAGCATTCTTGGCTGAGACCATATAACTCGGCAAAGACTGGAGAGCAAATTTGGGCCCTTCTGGTCAATATGATCGAGCTATTCAGTTCCTTAACCAGCAAGTTAATTTTTAGTCAGGGAAGAAAAAAAATTCAACTTTTAATTTTAAAGAAATGTCAAGGACTACTTTACTGGTCTGAGATTGCTTCTGCTTCCCCAACCTTTCCTTTAAAAAAAACTGCACATTGTAACTGGTAATATGACAGTAGAATCATTGGCATTACAATCCTAACACCAACAATTTGCTACCCAGCATCTCTTTTTTTGCTCTTTTGGCTCCCAGCATCTTTTTAAGTAGTACAGAACTCTGGGTCTGGCATTTTTAATGCAAACAGAATGCCTAAGAGTAGTGGAACTGCTCTTTCCTGCTAACGTACAGCCTATCTGACCCTACTGCTTAGACTATGTGTGATTCAGCAACATAAACAATAGGCTCATTAATTGCACCAAATATTAACTGATTTGATGGGAGGCTGTGATAGGGCTCTGCCAGGCCAACTTTCTAAGTTTTATTTTTAAAAGTCAAGTTTCAAAAGTACATTTTGCTTCCCCGGGGCTGGCGGAGAGGAGAATCCTTGCTGAAAAGGTAACCAGAGTCAGGGACATACTGGATGGCAGCAGAGTGGGCTGGATGTCGCTGGAGGTGTTGGCTGCCTGGAAGTCCGGGTGTTATGTCTAGCCTGCTGCCAAAGCCATATAGCCACTAAGGCCCTGATTCAGTTAGGTGTGTCAAAGAGGCTCAAGCACGTGGAGCGATTCCGCCCAATTTCACCCGCCTTCACATGGAGTTGCTCATCCCTTAGGATCCTCTGCCTCACAACTTGAGCCTTCTCTTGGAAATTTCCCACGTGCCATTCCATTCTGCATGCAAGGATTTCCTGTGTAGGTTACTCCTGCAGACTCTCCACTTCCCTGCCCACGGCTTCTCCCTGGACATGCTATGCTGAAATGTCTTGTTGGCTGGTGCAGATGATCTTGCCCATGTACTCAGGATCCTCTCTTGCACCACTGAGGACCTGGGGTGGAGAGTGCTGCATGGAGCAGTGGCATCAAACATTATTTTGAACCACTGTACGGATACCCAGGGCTTGTGTCAAATTTGCAACCTGGAGGGAAACATTTTCCATATTTAATTGCAGTGTTGCAGCCCTCTTTCATTATTTAAAGGAATTGCTACTCAACATTTGGTTAAACTTTAGCCTAACGCTCCTGATCTTTGGCCACCCGATACTTGTAGAGTGCGGGCTGGTCGGAAGAACCCCTCATGGGTCTGCTCCTGCACCTGTCCAAAGCCACCATTCATAGCTCCAGGATGCACATGCCTCTTTTCTGCAGCCTTGTGCGTGCCCCTGGACAGGGTTCACACGGCGTCCACAGCGGGACGTTAACTGTATTGTTGATAGCAACAGGAATATGATTTAGCTTTTTTTTTTACATTTATTACTTTGATTGGGCCATTCATGTTAATGTTGTATTAGTGGTGCCCTCCATTAGAGGGGGCACTTATAGTGCCATCTTTATCCTGGTGGCACAGGGTTGCCCAATGCCACCTTACTGGTCCAATTAAGACAGTCCCCCATGGCCAAGTGGGTAAACATAAGAAATAGGAGCAGGAGTAGGCCATTCAGCCCTGCGAGCCTGCTCCGCCATTCAATAAGATCACGGCTGATCTTCTACCTCATCTCCACTTTCCTGCCCGATCTCCATATCCCTTGATTCCCTTAATGTCCAATCAAACTAGTAAGTGTAAAGGGACTACATGCTATGCCACCATGCCGTGCACTCCAAAAGAGTCCCTGGTCTGTGTTGAGCATCCAGGCCAGCAGGTGAGAGCGTTTACGGGTGCCTCAGCACCCCCAGTTTGGGCGGAGGAAACCTCAGCCAATGTTCCTGCTCCAGATGGCCGTCCAGCAGTAACCCTGCTGGAGAGGGCTGCTGTGTGGAGATTGGGTGCGATGCCTCGACTGGCGAATGACCTGAAGAATGGAGATTCCTACATTACAACAGTGATTATGCTTCAAAAGCACTTCATTGGTTGTAAGGCGCTTTGGAACATCCGGTGGTCGTGAAAGGCGCTGTGTAAACGCAAGTCTCCCTTTATCGGGAAGGTTCTTCAGTCAGTCACCTGGCAGGATATCTCCATGGTACCCACAGGGCGGTGAGGGGAGCTGAGTCTCCGGTCGGTATTCACAGAATTAGATCCGTCAGTTAGCAATGTAACGAGGCTTTACCCTCGGTTTTTTTTTGGGGGGGGTGGGGAAATGAAAGTTGTAAGTGGAAGTTTTTCCAGAGTGAAGTCTGAGAGCGTTTACAACCAATGGAAAGGGAATCAAAACCTGACCAGCGAGGAGGCACCCGGACAGAGTTGGCTGGGACACAGCACGGAAACGGAAATGCGCGGCAGGGGGTTCAGTCTGTTGGCGGGAGTTTTGCGGCGGCGGAGCGGATCCGCCCGGAGAGAGAGAGAGACACACAGAGAGCCGGAGATAGCGCACCCGGAGCGGGGGAGGCCGGACAGAGAGCCGGAGATAGCGCACCCGGAGCGGGGGACGCCGAGTGCCGGGTTAGTGGCTCCGGGAGGGGCCTGTGCAACCCTTTAAAGCCTCGGCAGGGGGGAGTCGGTCGGTTGGTTACAGAGCCCCGAGAATCTGCTCGGTCAGTCAGGCAGCAACAGTGGTGCCGCAGGTTGGTCCTCACTATGCTGGCAATTCGAGAAGAAAGAAAGACTTGCATTTATATAGCGCCTTTCACGACCACCGGACGTTTCACTACAAGCCCACCGACTCCCACAGCTACTTGGACTACACTTCCTCCCACCCCGCCTCCTGTAAGGACTCTATTCCATTCTCCCAGTTTCTCCGTCTCCGCCGCATCTGCTCTGATGATGCCACCTTCCATACCAGTGCTTCCGACATGTCTTCCTTTTTCCTCAACCGAGGATTCCCCTCTACCGTGGTCGACACGGCCCTCGACCGTGTCCGTTCTATCTCCCGCACATCTGCCCTCACCCCTGCCCCTCCCTCCCGGAACCACGATAGGGTTCCCCTTGTCCTCACCTTTCACCCCACCAGCCTCCACATTCAACGGATCATCCTCCGCCATTTCCGCCACCTCCAGCGTGATCCCACCACCAAACACATCTTCCCCTCACCTCCCCTTTCAGCATTCCGCAGGGACCGCTCCCTCCGCGACACCCTAGTCCACTCCTCTACCACCCCCAGCACCCCTTCCCCTTCGCCCGGCACCTTCCCGTGCACGCGCAGGAGATGCAACACATGCCCTTATACCTCCCCTCTTCCCACTGTCCAGGGCCCCAAACACCCCTTCCAGGTGAAACAGCGATTTACTTGTACTTCCTGCAATTTAGTATACTGTATTCGCTGCTCACGATGTGGACTCCTCTACATTGGGGAGACCAAACGCAGATTGGGTGACCGCTTTGCGGAACACCTCCGTTCAGTCCGTAAGGGGGACCCCGAGCTCCCGGTGGCCTGTCACTTTAATTCACCGCTTCACTCCCACTCTGACCTCACCGTCCTCGGCCTAATACACTGTTCCACGGAAGCTCAGCGTAAGCTCGAGGAACAGCACCTCATCTTTCGTTTAGGCACGCTACAGCCCTCTGGACTCAATATCGAGTTCAACAATTTTAGATCATAACCTCAGCTCCAATCACATTTATATTTTATTTTATCCACCCTTTTATTTGTCCCCCCCACCTTTTTTTTTTCCTCCTAGAAGCTGGCAGCTGTCCTTCATTCTGCCAGTAGATTTCATCAAAGTGCTTTGCAGCCAATGAAGTACTTTTTGGAGAGTAGTCACTGTTGTAATGCAGGAAACGTGGCAGCCAATTTGCTCATAGCAAGGTCCCACAAACAGCAATGTGATAATGACCAGATAATCTGTTTTTGTTATGTTGATTGAGGAATAAATATTGGCCCAGGACACCGGGGATAACTCACCTGCTCTTCTTCAAAATAGTGCCATGGGATCTTTTACGTCCACCTGAGAGAGCAGATGGGGCCTCGGTTTAACGTCTCATCCGAAAGATGGCACCTCCGATAGTGCAGCACTCCCTCAGCACTGCACTGGAGTGTCAGCCTAGCTTTTTTATGTGTTCAAGTCCCTGGCGTGGGACTTGAACCCACAACCTTCTGACTCAGAAGCGAGTGTGCTACCAACCGAGCCACAACTGAAAGGGAATTGGATAAATACTTGAAGGAGAAAAAATTGCAGACATATGGGGAAAGAGTTGGTGCAGACTCAATGGGTCGAATGGCCTCCTGTGCTGTACTATTCTATGATTCTATGAAACCAAAGCCCTGTCTGCCCCCTCAGGTGGATGTAAACGATCCCATGGCACTATTTGGAGAATGATGTGGAGATGCCGGTGTTGGACTGGGGTGGACAAAAATGAGAAGTCGCACAACACCAGGTTATAGTCCAACAGTTTTATTTGAAATTACGAGCTTTCGGAGCTCTGCTCCTTCTTCAGGAGAAGAGTAGGGGAGTCCTGGCCAATATGTATCCCTCAATCAACATCTCTTTTTAAAAAAAAACTGGTTATCACATTGCTGTTTATGGGAGCTTGCTGTGCACAAATTAGCTGTCGTGTTTCCTACATTACAGCAGTGACTGCACTTTAAAGGTACTTCATTGACTGTAAAGTACTTTGGGACATGTGACAGGCACTATACAAATTCAAGTTCTTTCCTTTACGAGCTTTCTATTTCCATTTTCTAAAACTAAATTCAAATTCTCAAAACTGCCATGGTGGGATTTGAACCTGTATTCTTCGGATTATTACTCCGGACCTCTGGATTACTAGACGAATAACATATAGAAACATAGAATCTAGGAGCAGGAGTAGGCCATTCGGCCCGTCGAGCCTGCTCCACCATTCAATACGATCATGGCTGATCATCCAAATCAGGTACCCTGTCCCTGCTTTAATCCCCACAGTACACATATCCCACCCTACCCCCGTAACCCCACGTATTTAATTCCCCCTAACATATCCCATCCTATCCCCATAACCCCACATATTTAATCCCCCCCTAACACTAAGGGTCAATTTATCATAGCCAAATCAACCTAACCCGCACATTTTTGGACTGTGGGAGGAAACCGGAGCACCCGGAGGAAACCCACGTAGACACGGGGAGAATGTGCAAACTCCACACAGACAGTCACCCGAGGCCAGATTCGAACCCGGGTCCCTGGCGCTGTGAGGCACCAGTGCTAACCACTATGCCACCGTGTTGCCCTCAGAAAAAGGGGCCCTTTGGGACGACGTCATCATTTCTGTAGTCGGCATACTACCGTATGCTTTTCCATGGCAGATAACAAACAGATACAACGGGAGAAAGGGGAAACTGGAGTGCTGAGCAAGGGGCAAGCCACAGGTTGTTTGTTCATCCTTTGTCAGGAATTCATGAGTGGCAGATGTAGCAGAAATAAGGAAAATATGTAATTTGTTGCAAAATGAAATATGTATATGACCTCCGAACATCCCCAAGCACTTTACTGTCAATTAATTTCTTTTGAAGTGTAGTTACTGTTGGTCTGTAGGCAGACAGAGCAGCCAATTTGCACACAAGGTCCCACAAACAGCAACAAGATGAATGACCAGTTAATCTGTTTATGGTGGTGTTGGTTGCGGGATAAATGTTGGCCGGGACGCTGGATGAAAATCCCTGCTCATCTTTGAAGTGTGCAATGGGATCATTTACGTTTACTCGAGAGGACAGCCAGGGCCTAAGCTTAATGTCTCATCATTTGTGATTTGGGAACATTGGCAGCCTATGGTCTCAGTGTTGTTGCTGACAGTCCTGCAGTTGTTCTTTTGCCTCTTCATTTCTTTTTTATTTAAAAAAAGGAGACATTTAATCATTTGCAATTTTTGTTTGAAGGTGAAAGATGCAAGCTTTTTTAAAAGGAGCTGGAGTTATCGGCACTAAACCAGCAAAAGAAAAAGCCGCAGCAGGAACCAGTGGAGAGAACAAGAAGCAAAAATCAGTTCCATGGGTAGAAAAATAGTAAGAAACTAATCCCAGATGATGCTTTGTGTAGTGCATGTATGCAGCCATGAGTTCCCCTTTCTCACATAATTACATAGAAGATAATAAACGACAGTAACAATTAAGATTCAGTGGTGTGTGTGTATAATCAGACCAGTGTGTGATTTCAGAGCTGAATAATGCTAACTTTCTCTTCATTGTTGTGGAGGGAAAGTTGGTGATGAAGCTTCACAAGCTGCTTCTCTCGCCTGTGACATCTTCCAGGCAGAGTTCTTAACTATCACCTAGTTTTGCAGAATATGCCATGCATTAAACCGTTGGAAATCTGCAGGCTTTTGCTGCGGCACCCCAGTTCAAGTTCTCGCGGTTTTCTCTTGTGCTGCTGCTGCCATTTGGGGGGGGGGGAGGGGGGAGGGGGGGAGAGGGCAGTTCTTTGAAACTTCTTTCCTTGTCATGGTTCCGCCCCCAGTTGTACTCTTACAATAGCAAAATACTGCGGATGCTGGAAATCTGAAACAGCAACAGCAAATGCTGGAAACACTCAGCGGGTCAGGCAGCATCCGTGGAGAGAGAGAAACAGCGTTAACGTTTCAGGTCGAAGACCCTTTTAAGGGCAAAACTCTTCTTTGTAGTTTTCTTTTCCACCTTCCCCTTTCTTAGGTCACCCACTATTCGAGGTCAGAAAGCAGGTGGGGTGCCTGCTGTCGGATAATCTCCGGTGCTAAGCTGAAACCGTTTTCAGGGTAGTGCACCAGAGGAAGTGGTGCCTGGCTTCTGCTCAGTAACTCGCCATGTCTGCGTGGCTAAGAATGGGAACCTGCTGTGTGGAAGATCCTGTCATTTTCTTTTGACATTTTGACATGCAGCACCAAAAAAGTTTACATTCATGTGGACGGTGCAATGTTGCCACTTCGTATAAGAAAACCTTGCAGGCTAATCCTGGGCAAAAAGATATATGCTGAAAATCATAACGTTGAAGCCTTTTCTACTGCCAATGCTGAAAAACTCGACGTGTGACAATGTTTTTAAAAAAAAATTGACTCTTCCATTTTAGTTCACTCTCCACCATATCTATGAAATAAAACTCCTGTTCAGCGTTCCTTATCCTCTTAAATATTTGTCTGCACGCTGTCCCATAAAATCCAACAAATTGCTTAAGCAACATGGAAGCCTCTGCAGAGGTACCTTGAGTGGGTAATGATGGCTGGGCACATGACAGATATTTGCAGGTGGAAAGCGTTCTGTCGCTGCTCTTTTACTGTGTCAATCTGGATTGTATCAGGACAGATGAGAATTCCTAAATAAACTTTTTTTTGTGATTTTTGGGGGGGGTGGATGCAATTTGTTTAAAAAATAAATAAACTTGTGTGTGTTTGAACTGAGATTTCCCCTAAAGTCTGTCTTGTTAATCTTATTTTTTGCATGCAGTCGCCCAAAATGTGTGGCTGAAGTTGCGTTTCAGGAGGAAGTTGTGGCTCTGCTGAAGAAGTCATTGGAAGGAGCTGATGTGAGTGTCACCAACAGTTCAATCTAGCAGCAGTAGCTATTAATATCTAGTTCAGTGCCTTCCAAATGGCAGACTTGTGTATTAATCTACAAAAATGACCATTCTATCTTTAATGTTGCATCTGCTCCTTAAATTGTAGGAGCAGTTTCAAAATTAAATCCTAAATATTTTTAACATGTTTGCCTGAAACTAGACTTTCTATTTATATCTTTGTTCAAAGAACTTGCATGGGAGATTACATGGCACATAGTATCATCATCTGACTTCTGAGGCCTAGTTTCTAATTGTCGTCTGACTAACTTGTTCTTTTTTTCCTTTTTGAGTGAATGTTTGTGCTGTTCAATGTCAGTGCTGAGGGAAGGAACACTTCTACTTAGGATGTGCAGCTCCACAAGCAGTCCTCTGGCACTTTAAATGGCCATTTTTTGTGTGTGAGCCTTGGCACTGTTGATAGGCTATTCACCAATTGGGATGGTGGGTATGTTGGCACATCAAAATCCTCTCCATGCTCAAGCTCCACACACATGAACCTTCAGTGGCCCTATCACTGGCTAGTGACCTGGAAGCATGAATTGTGGCTGATTTCCCCTCCCGACCCAGAGGCACGGAGACCAATTGTACCTCTGCTATTGCCACCATACTTTGAGTTCAACAAACTGAGCATAGGTGAGAGACTCAACCTCGGGCCATTCTGTTCAGTGCCACACAAAATGGTGTGGTTATCCACTGAACCACTGGGGGAGTTTGAGATGTTCCCTTTATGTAAGATTATGGGCACTTGTACCTCCTAGGGTCTGTGCTGAGCTTACCCTGTAATTACAGGCGCACAAAGAGGAGACTTTCCTAGCATTTGTGTTGGATTCTAAGGTGAAAGGATGGTGTTCTAATACATTAGTGCCTAGTCACCCTGAAAATATTTTTGTTTGCAATGTTTTTCTTTTGCAAAAAGAGGAGGTTGAGTAGAGGTGTACAAGATTATGACGGGTTTGGCTAGGCTAGACGGGGAAAGGCTGTTCCCACTAGTTGATGGTACAAGGACTAGGGGACACAGATTTAAGGTTTTGGGCAAGAGATACAGGGGGATGTGAGGAAAAACTTTTTACGCAGCGAGTGGTGAGGACCTGGAACTCGCTGCCGAATGGAAGTGGTGGAAGCAGAGACACTCAATGTTTTCGAGGGGAGACTGGATAGGCACTTAAGGGAAATAAACTTGCAGGGCTACGGGGATAGAGCGGGGGAATGGGACTGACCGGGTTGCTCTACAGAGAGCCGGCACAGACTTGATGGGCCGAATGGCCTCCTTCTGTGCCATTATGACTCTAAAATGCTTTTGTCTCCTTTTGCAGCTTCCCAACCTGCTTTTTTACGGCCCTCCTGGGACAGGAAAAACTTCTACAATATTGGCTGCAGCAAGAGAACTCTTTGGGTAAGATGACATGAATCTTGTTAGGAAGAAGTAGAGTTCAACATAGTTGGGTTCAGCAGAAGGGAAGCTATATCTTATGTCGCAATCGTTTTAGATTTCTGTTTGGGACAGAATCAATTCAAGGTTACGTCTCTCTATCAGGGGTTGTGTTAAAAATTAACACTTAAAGATCCCTTTTTGTTTTTGAATGTGTTTATATAAATACAAGATATCATTGTCCTTGCTAGGGAAACTGGATCAGACAGGTTATTTGGCCTGATAGTGGGGTATGTCTTTGTAAGTTTAATGAAATCATTTTTTTTCTTAACTTATACAGAATGACATTCTAGTTAAAAATTATTTTTTAATATACATAGGAAAATAAACCTCAGTGTAAGTTAGAATGCAGTTATGTAATTATCGGATTAATGTCTGTATCCGATAATTCCATCCCTGGCCATTGTCTGGCTTAGTAACTTCCCTAACCCTGTTCTCTGATGATAGCAGGTATTGCTTAACTATGTATTAGAGCCCACCGGCCAGATTTTGATTTATATTATTAAACTGTTTAATTTTTTTAAGGATATGGAACAGTGAGACCCCTTGCAATATAAGGGATGGAGGTTTAATGACTTGTTGAGATGCGTGTAGCCCCACTGTCTTGCCCTCTTTGCAGCAGCAGAAACCTGAACTTCCTGAAATGCATGGAGGATATGACTATTCAAAAGTAGCATCAGATGTGTAACCTGCATGAAATGTGTACCCCACTTGTTCATGGCTCACCCGAGTCCTGGAGGCTATGCACTAACATTAAATCTGATTGTGCAACATTTGCAGGCCTGAATTGTACCGCAAGAGAGTTCTTGAGCTGAACGCCTCCGATGAACGTGGTATCCAGGTTGTGCGAGAAAAGGTGAAAAATTTCGCGCAATTGGCCGTAGCGGGAACTCGCTCGGAGTAAGTAGCAACTTTGTTGTGAGGACTAGAGTTCTTGGAAAAGGTGACTTTATTATTTTGGGCTAGAACAAAACAGTGCTCTTTTTTTCCCAATAACTGATGACGACATAAGTTACAGCCAGAAACCGGCCATTCGGCCCAACAGGTCTATGTCGGTATTTATGCTCCACACGAGCCTCTTCCCACCCCTCTTCATCTAACCTCATCAGCCTAACCTTCTATTCTTTTCTCCCTCGTGTGTTTATTTAGCTTCCCCTTAAATGCATCGATGCTATTTTCCTCAACTCCTCCTTGTGGAAGTGAATTCCACATTCTAACCGCTCTCTGGGTAAAGTTTCTCATCAATTCCCTATTGGATTTATTAGTGACCATCTTATATTGATGGCCTCTAGTTTTAGTCTCCCCCACAAGTGGAAACATCTTCTCTACGTCTACCCAACAAACCCTTCCATAATCTTAAAGACCTCGATCAGGCCACCCCTCAGTTTTCTCTTTTCTAGAGCAGTGGTTCCCAAACTTTTTTGGTTGAAGGACCCTTTTTCAAATGGATTAGTAATCGCGGACCCCCCCCCCCCCCCCATCTAAATTATACTATACATTTACATTTCTGAATGTAAAGTTCATCAGTGTCCTGCTAAAGGGACTTGCATGAAATTTTGCCAGGGCTGTCTGACGGTGAACATTGATGTGATTGGTGAGGTGAAAACTTTTATCTTCCCTTCAGTTGAAAGGTAACCCGACAGGTTCAGCAACGTGCCTGTTGAATACTTCACCGCACAACACCACCCTTCTCTTCCTGGGGTGGGATTCGGCTTGGTGGCTCCAGGCACTGTTTCAGGTGTAACCCTCCACCGCCCGCCTACTCACTGCACAGCAGCTGAGTGTTTCAGGGTTTTTTTTTTTCCTCCCCCTCTGCTGTTTACCAGCCTGTCTGCGCGGACCCCAGTTTGAGAACCACTGGATTATTCTCCATTATCCAAATACATGGGAGGGCTGCTGTCATATCCAATTGGCAAATTACAATAACAAGAGTGTTCTGATTGACCTTGGGCAAAGCTACATTACTGGATATTGGCAGATAAAATCACTTCAGTTAACTGGGCATGTGGGCTTACCTACAGGAATGATTTTTGACACTGGGCTCAAGAAAGCCATCTGGTGCAGCCTAAAAACTTGAACACCCTCCTCATCACCCTCCTATTTCCTGTCCATCCCATCCATCTATCCGTCTCCTCCCTTCTCTTTTCTCCCCTGTGCCCCCTTTTGTGTGTCTCTTTTTTTCTCACCCTTGCCTCTGATCTCGCTCCCAACCCCTCTGGTTTCTCTCTTCTGCCCCCTCCTTCCATTCTCTCTCCCTCACATCTCTCCGTCAATCGCTTTCCTCGTCTGTCATTTTCCCACTACCTCTCAGTTTCTATCTCTCATCTCTGCCTCCCCCCTTCCTCTTTTCCCTGTATCTCACTATCTCTTGCCCTCAGTGTCTGCTCTCTGTACCTGCCTGGGGTCTCTCTCCTTCCCCCAATCTCTCCCACACTGCTCCCCCGGCCATGTCAATCTCTTCCTTTTGCATCTCCATCCCCCTCTTTTCTCTTTCCCCCCCCCACCACACTGGTCTCGATCTCTTTCACCCTCCCTTGCGTCTTGTCCTCTCTCTCTCTCTCTCTCTCTCTCTCTCTCTCTCTCTCGTATTCCTCTCTCTCTCTCTCTCTCGTATTCCTCTCTCTCTCTCTCGTATTCCTCTCTCTCTCTCTCTCTCGCGTATTCCTCTCTCTCGCGTATTCCTCTCTCTCTCTCTCTCTCTCTCGCGTATTCCTCTCTCTCTCTCTCTCTCTCTCTCTCTTTCTCTTTCTCGTATTCCTCTCTCTCTACCCCATCTCTCTCTCTCCCATTCCTCTCTCTGCCCCCTTCTCTCTCTGCATCAATCTTCCTCCACCTTTTTCTCTGTACCTCCATCTCTCCCTAACCTCTCGCTGTACTTCCATCTCTCTCCCCCGTCACTCTACCACATCCATTTCTCCATTTTATCTTTATTCCTCCATATCTCTCTCTCTCTCTCTCTCTCATTCCTCTTTGTACCCCCATCTCACTCTCTTTTCCCCAGTCACTCATCTCCATCTCTCTCTCTCTCTACCTTCATCTCCCTCCCCATTCCTCTTTGTGCACCATCTCTCTCTCCGTCACTCTTCCCTAATCTTTCTCTACCTCCAGCTTCCTCCCATTCCCCTCTCTATACCCTATCTCCCCGTCGCTCTCCTCCATCTCCCACCCTCGCCTTCACCAGAGCGCACTCGCTGACTCTGCCGAACTGCTCGAGCAACGGCTGGACCTCGTCCCACCGCACCTCCGGGGGCAGCTTCACCATCTTCGTCGTGTAGGCTGGCGATCAGTACTGTCACAACGGAGCTCGACCCGGGGAAGGGAGAGCCGCGACCAGACTCCAACCGCCCCCGATTCACAAAATGGTGCCCGCGGCTCCGCTTTCCTTGCTCTTCCATTGGCTGCTCCCCTCCACTTCGCTTTGTAATTGCTTCCCTCTGCTGTCAATTAACTGCCAGACCTGTGAACAGCTGTCAATCAAAATCTTACAGCTGATTGGCTGTCAATCAAGCAGCCGCTGGTATGTAGTCTTTTCCCCCTCCTCCTCCTCTTCCTGCAGCGCTTAGCTGCCGCTGCCATGGTAACTATTCAACACCCTGTTCAGCAGCGCCCGGCCGCTCCACACATCACCGATTTGGTTTTTTTTTTCACGTACCCCCTGGAAAGTCTCTACAGATCCCCAGGAACCACTGTTTTAGAGAAAGGAGTCCCAGTCTGTTCAGTCTTTCCTGATCAGTATAACCTGTCCGTTCTGGTATCATCCTTGTAAATCTTGTTTGTACCACCGAGAAGGACAAGGGCAGCAGGTCACACACCATCCTGACTTGGAAATATATCGCTGTCCCTTCATCGTCGCTGGGTCAAAATCCTGGAACTCCCTCCCTAACAGCACTGTGGGAGTACCTTCACTATACAGACTGCAGTGGTTCAAGAAAGCGGCTCACCACCACCTTCTCGAGGGCAATTAGGGATGGGCAATAAATGCTGGGCTTGCCAGCGACGCCCACATCCCATGAATGAATAAAAGAAAAAAAAATGCGCCACTTCACATTGATCTATGTTAAAATTCATTTGCCAATTACACGCCCATTCTGCAAGTTTATTAATGTCTTCTGTATTCTGTTGCATGTGATACATTTTGATGTATGTGCTAATTGCCACCTATTCTGCTTGGCATGCCTAATGCAAATGATCAATTATCTTCAACTTTCATTTTAGTGAAAGAAATCTTTAACACAAGCTCATTCATCAGAACACCATTTGTCTTCATAGTTTTATAGCATTGGGAGCTACCGGGAATGCTTCCCTTTGTGGAGCTGATTCCTTTCATCAATGTGGTTCTAGTTTGAAGACTTTTCTCAGACCGTTACACCGTTTATGTCCTTTCTTCCAGTGGCAAACCGACTCCACCATTTAAGATTATCATCTTGGATGAAGCGGACTCGATGACAAATGCTGCACAGGCCGCTCTTCGCCGCACAATGGAGAAAGAATCAAAAACCACACGTTTCTGCCTCATCTGCAACTATATCAGCAGGTGGGAGAGCCATAACTATTTAAAATGTCCATGATGCGGACATATTTAAAATGTCACACACTATGAAGTGGTGCTGGACAGAATCACTCATTATTTGCTACATTCAATGTTCCTGCTGCTAAAACCACGCCTGCCCGGTATTTTGAATGGGTCACGCACCTAAAAATAAATTAAAGGGAACATTATTTTAACTGCTTTCAGTTGAGTTCTTTTAAGCCAGAACTTTAATATTGAGTTATACCTGCCTCAATCTCTCTCTGTTTTGAGTCCTAAGCATTTGTTACACATTAACAACTTGTAATTCGAATGTAATTGTAGTATTGGGCTAATCTGGGTTTGCTCACTCCATTCTTCTTGCTATTAAAGGGAGCAAGATAACTGTTGGATAAGTAGCATCACTGAGAGGTTCTTGGTCAGAGTTGGATTTCATGATCTTTGATAACTTATAACAATCTTCAATTACAGGTGCTTTGTAAATACCCATTTCCAACCGCTGGTATGTAGCAGGCAAGTTGGGTGATGTTGGAGCAGGGAATCATCATCTTCATGTTTATCCCATTGATTGTTGATCTCTTGTTTACTGGGACTAAATTAAATTGAATTTTTATTTTTTTGGAGGGTGTTCTTGCCCTCCACCACCCACTCATTGGCTTTTTTCTTTTTTTTTGCTGCCTACCGTATTAACATCTCTCTTAAATAAAAATGGTCACAGATGTGGCAAATGTAGCAACTTAAAGGTTATACAGTTTAGTTGGTGCAGCAATTAATATTGTGCCTTATACCTGTTCAGCAAAATGTCAAGGTGAGGTAACACACCAAATGGAAAGGATTTGCAATATAACCATATTTATTTGTGTTGCTGCAGAATGGGTTTGCGGAATGTATTTTGGTACAATGCAAAGTGAATAAAACCTGGCTCCAATTATGGGGGTGAAGTGCAGTCACCATAAGGAACATTTGTCTGTAACTGCTCTGTTTGCCGACGCATGAGTAATGCTCAAAACTTTTTTGTGTGTTTTAGGATAATTGAACCCCTGACTTCTCGATGTTCAAAGTTCCGTTTTAAACCTCTGATAGACAGTATACAAGAGAAACGGTTGCGGGACATCTGTGAGAAGGAGAATGTGCAATGCAGCAGTGAAGTAGGTGTCTGGGTTGTACGGTATATTTGGAGCTCAAATTTTGTTGAGGAAGCCGAGTGTGATTTTTAACTTTGGTTCAGATTTAAAGAGGTTAGGGCCACTATACTGACCTCTATCTGTCTTTCTATTCTACCACCCTAAAAATTCGCACAGTGCTTTCGAGTCCTTTAGGTTTTTTACAATTCTTGGAATTTTCTCGCCATATTCCTCCTCTCTCCTGAAAACAGTGCTATGTGTTAGGTCTGGTTCCACAGATACTGACCGTCCTCTGATGCTTCGCCCAAGTGGCTATTCTTTGTGTGAGCTCTGAGCCCTGACAGTAAGTGTTGACAGTATATTAAGCTGTAAGGGGCGTCACGGTCGAGTCTAATTATGTCCTTTCCTGATGTGTACTCTTCCAGCAGGTGTTACTAGCTGCTCTTTTCCCCCTCATCCACAGCTTCATATTGATAGAGTGTAGGTTAATCACAGGTTGGGGAGTTAAGGCACATTGTTGGGTAGAGTAAGGGGAGCTTTATCCTGTAACTCACCTATGCTTTACACGACCTGGGTATGCTTAATGCTGAAACTGATGACCTAAAAGTGCAAATGCTCATTTCTCAGTAATGACGTCCCTCACCTTGAGCACCAACGTTTACCAGCAAATATAAATCGAAAGGGGGAAGAAAGGAAAAGCAATCTAGTTTTTTAAAGTTCTATCTTCCTCTTGTTTTTTTTTTCAAAAAAAAACAAAAAACTTTTTATCCTTTTTGGGGGGTGGGAGAACAACTATTAACATAGTCAGCAATGCCTGGTCAGAGGTTATCTGACATTCAGCATGATGTTCATCATAAAAATGAGCCTATTGTATTGGTACATGTTTAAGAAAATATAGTGAGGGGGGTGTACATTTGTTGTGTTTGGTGTTACAACTATTATTTTGCTTAACTAGGGTAATTCTTGAAACTGAAATGTTTCTACAATGAACATTCAACTTTTCACAGCTTTTTGTTCCTTTGCCCACTGCCAGAAACGTTGAGTGGTTTTCACAAAAGCACGAAGAGAAAGAACATGAGGAAAATACAATTAACTTGCTTAAAATCTCTCTACTGACGATTGGTCATGTTGGTCTCTTGCTCCTGTGGTTTACCCAAAATTCCATGACTAACTATGCGCAATAGTACAAAAATCTGATTGGAGGTGACTGTATCCAGCTTCTCGCTCCCCTGCAAACTTGAACTGTCTGCTTCAAATCTCTGGAACAGAATCTTCCACATTGTATTCTGCCTGGGGTATAGCTGGCTTCTTGCCAATTGAGTAAGCATTCCCTTCCACGGTCACTTTCTATGTCCTCAATTGTCCTGAGATATCTACAGTAATTACTTTTCTACAATGACAGCAGCTTCAAGCAGACAGCAGTATTTTTTCCACTAGGAGGTTATTAAAACAAACACCATTCGGCAATCAGTACAGTGGTCTGGTCTCCTAATCTTTCACAAAGCTAAGTGCAGATGAGGGGTGTCATTCAGTCCATCTATATCATCCTATCATGGACATTTTTGAGTTTGAAATTTGCTATGCCCTTGTCTGTATTACATTCTCTGGTTACAGGTTAGTGCCCCAGCAATAACTGAGTGTCTGTCAAACATTCATAAGATTTGGGTTTTTTTTTAGGTTTGGGAGGAACTAAGTGGGATGGCTCTGGGATCTGGCTTGCAATCTACCTTAGACAGATGGGATGAATGGTTCCTCTCTGCTGGCTGTAATGCTCCTGAGTGAATTTGTTTGAGATTCCCCGTGTACATCAATCCCCATCACAAAGAGGATGGCTTATGTGGAAAATGGAAGTGTCACACTGGTGCAGATTCAGTTGCCCTTCTGAGTCTAGGGCCCGGACACATTGTTGGGACAGTTCAGAGGTAGATTTTCTGTATACCTACTTAGTGCTTAATCCAGACTTAAAAGCCAAAAGTGGAAACTTCACCCCTGACCTTTCTCACCTTGATGAGCACAGAATTCACCCACCAGTGGAATTCTGAAAAGGGTCTCTCCGCACGTTAAGTATAGTCAGTTGGTCAGCGGAGATACACCATGGAGCATCTTGCTCTTCTAAGTATATCCGAGTTGACTGAATAGATGCTATTGGTGATCGGGATATGCAGAGCACTGGGTTCCTGATCCATTCTCGCTTAGCTGATTGGGACTATGGTTCTGCATACTAATCGCACTCTTTTGCCAGTCCCGATTATTCAGCTTTGAGGCAAGAAGTATCAACTTTGGTTATTAAGATAATGCTTAATTAGCATGCATTCACTGGTGAAAATAGCTGCATCGTACAAGTTCTTCCTTAGCGGCTGGGTTGAATACAGTGAGACTGGAAACTTAACCGAGTCAACAGATTGTTACTTGAAAGAAATAGCAGGTACATCATTGTTGTATAAAATGAACAACAATCCATCAATCAAACTCTTTTAAACTAAGTCTTCAAGGACATTGCCTACAGTTTAATAGCAATTTCAAGATTACTTCCTTTTCAGGGCTAATTTGTGCAAGTATTTTTTTCTCTCTCTTTACAGAAATCTTCTGCAGACATTAAGCTGTAAAACAGTGCACTGGTGTGACTTTTGAGCCAAGGCTATCTCGCTCTGCAATGAGTCCACACTATTGCATTGATGTTACGGTGGTTGGTCTGGATTTTGCTTTTGGTGCAGTTTCCTTGCATTGAACATAAACTTGAGCCTTCAGTTGATGTAGCTGGCAAATGTTTTCATTATATCATGTTGGCTTTTTCTAGACAATCTCTATTCTTATCGATGTATCAGAAGGAGACCTGAGAAAGGCAATAACTTACCTGCAGTGTGCAACGAGACTTACAGGAGGGAAAGACATCACAGAACAAGTCATCATTGAAATTGCTGGGGTAGGAAAACTTTTTCTGCCCATATACAATGGGTAAGGTACAGGTTGAGTTTTTGGCAGGAATCTATATGCCCTTTCCCATGACGAGCATTTCCACAGATAGCCATCTTGTGTTCTTTTACTGTTGTTGTCAGTGTCTGCCTGCAGTTCTTGGGAAAAATTTTCCATCATGCAGTTTTCATCCTGTTGTCATCCAAAAAAAATAAAGTGTCCAATTTTCCTCAAGCTTCTCTTTTGGGACCTATTAAAAGGGACGATGTCATTGGTTTCTGATTTAAAAGTCTCCCATCAGGAAAAATGTTCTCTTTAATTATCCCAGCTGATGATTCTACTACTTGTGATCCTACATTTCCCCTTTATATAAGACAAGCGCAAAGCAAAGATTAGATGACATTTTTCTCCCCGAGCGTCACTTCACTGCCTCTAGAAGCAGGCAGATTTCCTCCCTTTCCTCTAATATGAGAAGTTACCTGTCAATCAGAGAGTGTGCATGTGGGAAATGGTGGACAGTAATGTGATTATAGTACTGGGCTAGCAACCCCGAGGTCACGCGTTCAAATCTCACCGTGGCAAGTAGCAAAATTGAATTAAATAACTCCAGTAATTTGTGGGCTAGCACCTGAAAGAGAGACGATGAAAACTGCCAGTGTTGGCCACATCCCAAGAACAAAAAAAAGTCTTCTACCACTCAGTGGTACAAAATGTTTGAGTGTATTTTTATTGTGGCTTTTCCCATCATAGATTAATATCAATTTGATTATATACCAGGCCATGATCTGGTTCGTTGGCATAGAAAAGGAAAAGCTTGCATTTATATAGCCCCTCCGGACACCCCAAAGCACTTTACAACCAATGGATTAGTTTTTGAAGTGTAATCACTGTTGTTATGCAGGCCAGCAAACAGCAAGTGAGCTGAATGACTAGATAATCAATCTATTGTAGAGTTGGTTGAGGAAAGTCTGTTGGTTAGGACACTGGGAGATCTTCTTGTTCTTCAAAGTTGTGTCATGGGATCTTTTACATCCACCTGAGCCGGCAGAAGGAACTTTGGTTTAACATCTCATCTGGAAGATGATGCCTCTGACAATGCAGTACTGCAATGAAATGTCAGCCTAGTTTATGTGCTGAAGTCTGTACTGAGGCTAAATACCACAACCTTCTGACTCCAAGGTGAGAGTGTTAGCAACTGAGCCAAGCTGACACTTGCAAATTACATTTTAGCTTCATCTTGAGAACAGAAATAAAGAGGGAGAGGGGAAATCTCCATGTTTCTGAAAATGTTGGGTTCAAACCTTTTTCAAAGTTTCAGAGCTTTCCTTTTCTATTTGTGATGCAGAGCGCTCTCTCTTCAGCTGCCTAACTGGTGCCCCATTTATTCACCCAATCCTCCCCCGCACCCCCCCCCCCCCCCCCCCCCTTTGAGTCGGATCGCAGCCGGCACCCCGCAGCAGGAGGCCAGATGGGCCCCGCATGCACTGTTACTTCATATTTTTCATGTCACTTTTTTTCTTTTCTAGGTTGTGCCGTCTGAAATGATCGACAGCCTTTTAGCTGCTTGCCACAGCAGCTCTTTTGAAAAACTGGAAACTGTAGTAAAAGTAAGTAGAAAGATTCCTCATTTATTAATAAGACTGGGGCGGAACTTTCAACGTCTGGGGCATTAAAACACCGTAGCGGATCCTCAATGAAAAGGAAAATCAGGCGGGTGTATAACGGGTGGCCGATCTGCTCCTGCCTGTTTTACGCCCCCGCCGAGGTTTAAAGTTCCTCCCAATATCTTTCTGGGCACAGATTTATTTAGTGTTTTACAAAATAATGCTGGTAAGCTTGAACCACGCCAAGCTAATCTGTTGGGGCTGAGTGCTGAGCTGAGCAAGGGCCTAATCCGGTGAGCTCGGTAGACAGCGAGAGCTCATCATCCTTTTTGAAATGTTGGATAAAAGGCTTCTGCTCATCAAGTTGGGTGACATCAGTGCTGGAAAAGCTTTTTCATTTTGAATCAGTGAGAGTCGAAAAGATGATGGAGGGGAAAATAGATATGATGGCCTAGATTAATTGATATGGGTCAGCAGTTCGTTTCTGGTTAATGTTATCAGGTAAGACAAACATTCAAAATTTAGTGGTGAGCTGTGTTAGATAAAAGAGAAAAGGGGTTCTCAACTTATTTGCTTCTGAGGACCCGCCTTCCGTGTTATAAAAATTCCACGTACCCTCTAACGCAAGTGTGGGGGCGGGGGGGGGTAACAATTTGCCCCACTGACTGTGGGGCACACACGCAGTTTGTCCCAGTCTGTGTGGAGTGAGGGGGACAGTTTGTCTCAGTGTGTTTGGGGGGGGGGGGGGGGGGGGGGGGGGGGGGGGGGGGGGGCTCGGTTCCGAGTTCCAGTCACACATTCACTTACTGGGCTTTAATGACAACGGAAGGTTCTGGAAACGCTGTGGGCCTGGCACCTCCGGACACGCCAAGGAGCGGCTGCACCGCAAAGCGGAGCCTCCCAGTATCGGTTTCAGGGGATTACTAATCCGGGGCCTTGGACCCGGACTCGTTAACCAGCACCCAGCCCAATGTAGCCAGGGACCACCACCACACCCCCCACCCCCCGGGACCCAGCCGACATCTACCTGACGCCATCCTACAGGACGCTGAGCTGCTTCGTCCCCGTCTGACTGCAACCTTCCCTGCGATCAGCCCCTCAACCTGACTAAGGACCCGCCCTCAGCCGTGGACTTCCCCCAGATAGACCCTGCCCCGAAAAACCATCTTCTCGTGGGCCCCCGGTTGAGAACCCCTGCTCTATATTACTGCAACTCAGTGTATCCTACTGAACGTGTGCAACATTTCCATTTCTCATATTAACCACTCTTTTTTTATATTCATTTATGGAACGTGGGCGTCGCTGGCAAGGCCAGCATTTATTGCCCTTGAGAAGGTGGTGGTGAGCCACCGCCTTGAACCGCTGCAGTCCGTGTGGTGAAGGTACTCCCACAGTGCTGTTAGATAGGAAGTTCCAGGATTTTGACCCAGCGACGATGAAGGATCAGCGATATACTTCTAAGTCAGGATGGTGTGTGACTTGGAGGGGAACGTGGAGGTGCTGTTGTTCCCACGCGCCTGCTGCCCTTGTCCTTCTAGGTGGAAGAGGTCGCGGGTTTGAGAGGTGCTGCCGAAGAAGCCTTGGCGAGTTGCTGCAGTGCATCTTGTAGATGGTACACACTGCAGACACGGTACGCCTGTGGTGGAGGGAGTGAATGTTGAAGGTGGTGGATGGGGTGCCAATCAAGCGGGCTGCTTTGTCCTGCATGGCGTCGAGCTTCTTGTGTTGTTGGAGCTGCACTCATCCAGGCAAGTGGAGAGTATTCCATCACATTCCTGACTTGTGCCTTGTAGATGGTGGAAAGGCTTTGGGGAGTCAGGAGGTGAGACACTTGCCACAGAATACCCAGCCTCTGACCTGCTCTTGTTGCCACAGTATTTATGATCTCTCAAACTGCAATGGTGAAACATTTATGCCACCTGTCTCGACTGTATTCAAATCCAGTGCATTATGGCATTATGTTCTTATTAAAACATAAAATGTAGTTTATATCAATTAAAATCATAAATATGCTTAATGCTACTTGGTTCAAGCTCTTGTGCTGGCCTCGTGGGTAAAGACACTGCCTGATATTGTACCAAGCTGGATTAGCTGATCTCAGCCTGGGTTGCAGCTCCGATTAGCTTCAGCACCCTAGTCTAAGGAGACAAAATATTGGCTAGGCTTCTTACTCCTTATCTCTATCTAGTGATATTTGCTAAAAATTATGCTTGTGTAAACATGGGAATGAGGACAGATCTGACTCGGCTGTGATGCCCTCCATGGTAAATAGTGTGCCAACAGTCACAATATGTGCACGTCCATGAAGATTGCCCACTATGATTGCTGGCGCCCATTGAACGACACCCCAGAATGAGTCAACACTTTAAAGAGATGGAGAAAATTGGAGTGGGGACAGAGGAACGCTACTTGTATGTATTGATTGAATTTGTCCTTCACATATGAAATTTCCCACTGTTTAAATAGGACTCCACTCTGATGTTCTATGTGATCAAATAGTTTCCAGCCTTGCATGCAAAGTGCCAATGTGGACAAAGTATTAAAGCTGAGGTATTCCCTGTGGAACTGCTTCACAACACGAGTCCGTGCAGGGGGGAAAATGTTTACTATTTGCAATGTGATGTATGTACGAAGTGCTTCTGTTTATCCTCCGCTGTGTTTTGTTGTCAGAATATGATTAATGAAGGTTATGCTGCAACACAGTTAATCAACCAGCTACATGAAGTCATCATCGATAAAGAGGATCTTAATGACAAACAGAAATCCGCGATCACACTAAAACTAGCAGTAAGTATGGACTGAAATGAACAACAAGCTGTGTTTTGCCTCTTTCCCTAATTTTAGTGGAATGTCCAAATTCCTTGGCCTAGCTCCATCCAGATGTATGCTTATAGACTCTTTGGTGTCGTGACTTTTGAATTCTAGAAACCATGGCCCAGATGTTCCGATCCCTACGGGTGGGTACGCGCTGTGTACCCACCCGTAGGGACATCGGAAATGCCAGTTTCAGGCATGCGCTGAAAACCGGCATTTGCGATCTAGATCCTCCGGCTGCACTGGAGAAGGGCCTCTGCGGGCGGATAGTTCCGCTTTTGGGAGACCCTCCGCCCGCTTTTACCAGATAAGAGTTGAAAAAAGTTTTTAAAAAAAAAAAATTTCACTGATTTATCATTTAAAAATACTTTTTTAAAAAAGGTAAGTTTATTTTTAGCCCTGGAAAAAAACCTAATTTTTTCAAAAAATTAAATTTGTTTAAAATACTTAATTTATTGTAATTTCAAGTCATTTTAAAAATGTGATTTTATTTATTTAAAGTTTTACTATGTTTTTTCATTGATCTCCATTCATATATTTGATAGGTCTTCCTGTCAAATGTATGAAGGGAGATTCCCTTCTGTGATTGGCTCCCCATGACCCACGTGATCCCAGGGACGCTGCGAACTACATGCGCCTCTGGGATACGTGGGCCCTGCGCACTTCAAGTTTGGTGAGGCCCAGGAGCGGAAGTGTGCGCGTCCCGAGAGCCTTCAGGTAAGGGCGCAGGAGGCCTGCGATCGGAAAATACAGGCCCATCTTTTTAATCCAATAAATGGTCTTGATCCCCACTTGACGATGGAGTAAAATGCTCATGTAATAAATAATAGAATGCAGTTTACTAGTCATCAGCTGGTCACTGAAGAGTGTTCGGGAGTTTGATCACTGTAGATTGATTCTGTTGAACAGGACTTATATAATTGTACCTGTCTGACATGTTATAATGGAATCCACCTTTCCCCACGATGGGAAGACTGAATTAATTAAGATGTGTTTCTATGAAATTGGGAGATGTCTTTCTTTGAGGGAGAACTCACAGAACCATTTCTAGTAAAACTTTTGTACTTTAATAATTTTATAAAGAAGTATAACTGTGATCTCCATTTATTTGTCTTTTTCCATATTTCTGAACCCAACAGCTGTTCTCATGACCTAGCCCAGGTTTTGCTGAATATTGTATCTTGAATTATGTTACTATATTTTGCTGATCCTTGAGTTTGATTCGATGCTAGTATTCTTGCAATGCACCAGAAATTTATTGTAATCAGTTACTATTTACCACAATCTGGTCACCACACTTTAGGAAGGATGTGAAGGCCCTTGAGGGTGCAGAGATTTACCAGAATGGTTCTGGGGATGGGGGATCTTTGCTACAAGGATAGGTTGGAGAAGCTGGATTTGTTTTCATTAGAGCAAAGGAGGTTGAGGGGTTATTTGATAGAGGTGTACAAGATTATGACTGGTTTGGATAGGCTAGATGGGGAAAGGCTGTTCCCACTAGTTGATGGTACAAGGACTAGGGGACACAGATTTAAGGTTTTGGGTAAGAGATACAGGGGGGACGTGAGGGGAAACTTTTTTACGCAGCGAGTGGTGAGGACCTGGAACTCACTGCCAACGGAAGTGGTGGAAGCGGAAACACTCAATGTTTTCAAGGGGAGACTGGATAGGCACTTGAGGGAAATAAACTTGTTGGGGAATGGGACTGACTGGATTGCTCTACAGAGAGCTGGCACAGACACTGGCTCTAATCTAAAGATTTTCCATGGAGAGAAACTCTTAAATTTTGACTACTTGAAAATTGGTCCTGGGTACTTGCATGGGATCCTAATTTCAGAGTTTGGATGTTAATGTAGTTCCTTCTCAATCTATCTCGAGAAATATATACGATAGCAAAATACTGCGGATGCTGGAAATCCGAAATAACAACAGAAAACGCTGGAAAAACTCAGCAGGCCAGGCAGCATCCGTGGAGAGAGAAAGAGAGTTAACGTTTCAGGTTCTGATGAAAGGTCATCGACCTGAAACGTTAACTCTCTTTCTCTCTCCACGGATGCTGCCTGGCCTGCTGAGTTTTTCCAGCGTTTTCTGTTGTTATTTCGAGAAATATATAATTAGTTTTAAAGAATGTTATGATGTTACTTTCATTTTAAAAGTGGCTCATTTCTTTTTCAGGAAGTTGACAAGTGCTTGGCAGATGGTGCCGATGAGTATCTGCAGATGATGGGTCTTTCTGCTGTTATTATGCAACAGTTTACACAGAACAGTTAATCAAACTTCAGATGAGCAGCAATTGAACAAAATAACTCCTATCACATGGATTTAATCCCACAAGGACTTCAAAGGTCAATTTACAATCTGAAGACCCCCCCCAGCCAAGTGTTGAGTTTCTTGGTTTTTAGATCAATTCTTCATGCAAAATAAAGTGTTTCTAAGTTTGAAATGTAACTTGTTGGCTTTGAGTATTTCAGCAAATCTAGTATTCACAGTGCACAAGCACAACCAATTTTGACTTCTCACCATGTTGGCAAGAAGCTAAACCTAAAAATGATTTTGTGCTGCTGAATTGAATGTCAAATTTATACTGAAATGATAATTTGTCGCTTTTGCTACACGTGATTTCTTTCTGATCTCTCTCTGGTCAGTGCTCATGTACAGTAAAAAGCCTTCCTATAACTGTCTCTACTTCTCTTTCACGTTGTTTGTCCTACTTCCTATCTGTCAGTCTTGCGCCAAGCTGTGAACTACCCTCCTTTAAGACGCTCCTTAAAACCTACCTCTTTGGTCATCTGTCCTTAATGCCTCCTTATGTGGCTCTGTGTCAAATTTTGTTTGATAACAATCGTGTCGTGGGAACATTTTACGTTAAAGGTACGGTATAAATGCAAGTTGTTTTCTCTTGTCTGTGTCATAGCTAAATGCATTGTTTGTTCCTTTTGTTTTTACATAGAAACATAGAAGATAGGAGCAGGAGTAGGCCATTCGGCCCCTCGAGCCTGCTCCGCCATTCGATGAGATCATGGCTGATCATCCAAACTCAGTACAGGAAACTCTTCATTAACCGGGACCGGCGTGGTGCCGGTTAATCAAAAAGTCCGGATAATGGAGAGTTATATCTCCCAACGTACGAGAGCCCCGTACACACTGACATGCGCCTGCATTCGGAGCTCCGTCTCCCCAGGGACCGCCAGCTGACCATCTGTCGTGTCCGCTGCCTACCCGGGCTGCACATTCCCCTCCCAATCTACATGCTCCGATACAAGGCAAACGCCTCGGGGTTTTTTTCAAAGTTATTTTTAAAGGAGAGATGAAGGAAAACCCCGGTTACCTACTCAAGAATTTTGCCGGTTAAGAGAGATTTCTGGTTATGTGGGTGCCGGTTAAAAGAGAGTTTCCTGTACCTGCCTTCTCTCCATATCCCTTGGTACCTTTAGCTTTAAGAAATATATCTAACTCATTCTTGAATATATTTAATGACTTGGCCTCAACTACCTTCTGTGGTAGAGAATTCCACAGGTTCACCACTCTCTGGGTGAAGAAATTCTTCCTCATTTCTGTCCTAAATGGCTTACCCCTTATCCTTAGATTATGACTAAAATAACAACAGAAAACGCTGGAAAAACTCAGCAGGCGAGGCAGCATCCGTGGAGAGAGAAACAGAGTTAACGTTTCAGGTCGAGACCTTTATGACCCCTGGTTCTGGACTCTCTGACCATCGGGAACATTCTTCCTGCATCTAGTTTGTCCAGACCTGTCAGAATTTTATGTTTCGATGAGATCCCCTCTCATTCTTCTATACTCCAGAGTATAAGCCCAATCGACCCAATCTCTCCTCATATGTCATTCCTGCCATCCCAGGTATCAGCCTTGTGAATCTTCGCTGAACTCCTTCCATGGCAAGAACATCCTTCCTCAGATAAGGCGACCAAAACTGCACAGTAGTCAAGGTGTGGTCTCACCAAGGCCCTGTACAACTGCAGCAGGACATCCCTGTTCCTATACTCAAATCCTTTTGCTATGAAGGCCAACGATGCCTTCTTCACCGCCTGCATGCTTACCTTCAGCGACTGGTGCACAAGGACACCCAGGTCTCGTTGCACTTCCCCTTCTCCCAATCTATTGCCATTCAGATAATAATCTGTCTTTCTGTTTTTGACACCAAAGTGGATAACCTTGCATTTATCCACATTATATTGCTTCTGCCCACTCACCCAACTTGTCCAAATCATCCTGGAGTTTCTCAGTATCCTCCCACTCAGCTTTGTGTCATCTGCAAACTTGGAGATATTACATTTAGTTCCCTTATCCAGATTATTAATGTATATTGTGAATAGCTGGGGTCCAAGGACCGAACCCTGCAGTACCCCACTAGTCACTGCCTGCCACTCGGAAAAAGACCCATTAATTCCTACTCTCTGCTTTCTGTCCGCCAACCAGTTCTCTATCCAAGTCAATACCTTGCCCCCAATCCCATGTGCCTTAACTTTACACGCTAATCTCTTATGCGGGACCTTATCAAAAGCCTTTTGAAAGTCCAAATACACCACATCATCTGGTTCTCCCTTATCTATTTTCCCAGTTACATCCTCAAAAAATTCAGTAGATTAGTCAAGCACGATTTACCTTTTGTAAATCCATGTTGACTTTGTCCGATCCTGTCACTGTTTTTCAAGTGCTCAGCTATTACATCCTTTATAATGGACTCTAGCATTTTCCTCCACTACCGATGTCAGGCTTACCGGTCTGTAATTCCCTGCTTTCTCTCTACCACCCTTTTTGAATAGTGGGGTAACATTAGCTACCCTCCAATCCATGGGTACAGTTCCAGATTCCATCAAATGTTGGCAGATGATCAGCAATACATCTATTTCTAGGGCCACTTCCTTAAGTACCCCAGGATGTAGGTTATCAGGCCCTGGGGATTTAGCGGCCGTCAATTTCCCTAACACCATTGCCCTGCAAATATTGCTCCCTTTCATCAGACCCAATGTTCTCCAACATCTCTGGGAGGTTATTTGTGTCCTCCTTTGTGAAGACAGAACCAAAATATGCATTTAATTGGTCTGCCATTTCTTTGTTCCCCATTATAACTTCCCCCGCTTCTGACTGCAAGGGACCTACACTTGATTTCACTAATCTTTTTCTCTTCACATATCTATAAAAGGACACAGCTAGTCCATCTTTCCCACCCAATATGGGTGGAGACTGGTGAGATAGGTAATTTATTGAAACAAAGCAGGTTAACAAGAAAATATACACAAAAGACTGCATTGCCAAAAATGTTGGAAATACCCAGCAACATATGAAAAAACTGCTTAACATTTTGGGTGCAAGTCTTCTACCAGAACTCTAGGATTTACAAACTATACCCTGCTGTCTATTGGCAGTTTTCTTTGACAATGTCAGATAAATGTATAAAAAGTGGTGGCACTGATAGGGTTCAATAATCTGATCAACCTGTATACCAAGTTTGAAACTAACAAGTTTGCATCCCTCAATCAAACCAGTCTTTTAAATGTAGTACTGTATGTTTAATAAATCTTGACACCCAATTTTCAATGTATAAGAACTTCTTGATGAATTAATTATAAATTATCACCTTGAGATCTGGGTTTACCTTAAATGTTGACACTCAATTCAGTATATATTGCTTAACTAATTCCCAGCATACTGAAGTGGAAAATGTTTATGCACTAGCCCTGCTTAGTGAAATTACAATGAGAATGTAATCATGCTAAATATTCTTTCCCCCCCCGCCCCCGCCCCTCGGTCTAGTGTTATATATCTAGGTATATTTGTGACTGAGCACCCTGGAAGGTAGACAGGCCAGTCTCAATCCAGGCCCTCAAGAGGCCTTTGGTATAAAGCCATTGTTTAACACAGCACTCACCTTCAACAGCAAGGTGTATTGCATCTCAACCTATCCTGTACAGCTAACAGCTGCTGGAAGGAGTTGAAGAGTCAGGTAGACCATGTATCTACCATGCTCATAGAAGAGAGAAGCAAGAGCACTTAAAGGACAGCACCCCCTTGTAGTTACTGTTCAAATGAAAACACCCAGAATGTGGTCAGAACATTGACACTTAGTTCAGTTCTAGCAACACTTGTCAATGTTGGGAGTTTTTTTGCAACTTGGAACTCATTCTCATGCAGCTCAAACCATCCAATTTTAAAGCCACACATTACATTGGCACATCATGTTGAGCCAGGTACTTAACCAACTCTTCAATTTACCCCACACTAAGATCCTATTCCATACATTCACCACCCTCTGTGCAGCCTACTCTAAACCAGTTTTCAACCTCCTGGCCTTATTTTATGCCAAAGAAAATCCTCTGCCATATAAAAAGGGTCATTCCTTTTGGGCATTAGAAATTAATGCTCAAAATTAGTAAAGAGCAAAGCAGCCAACTGCTTCACTCACATCCAAATATTGAGGCAAATACTGCAATTATATTACCAATTTTTATGCACCCAAAACAGAAGTTATCTCCCACAAGCCTTATGCTGTATATATAACCAAGTGTCCCCTCCCCTCAGCCCTGGCAACTACACTAGCAAGGAAGTTAGAAATTGGTTACTTTCTTCAGGAGGAATGACATGTCAAAACAGCCATCTTGCAGCTTTTGCTCCTCTAAGAGGTCAACATTGCAAGTTCAAATTAACTTTATCATGCTAACTTCTCAAATTCCACCATACAAATTGCAATTCAGCAGAATCTGTAACAGTACCAAAACATTACTGTTGTAAAGACCTTCAATGTAGGTTTAGGGCAGCCAGGGTATTGATTATTTGGAAGCCATACAAGAAAAATGCAGAAATTACACACAAGTCAAAATACTTATTCAAATCTGCACAACATTTTATAGCACTTGTGAAAATCAAGTACAGGTAAACTTAGTCGGATTCCCAAGTGGGTTCTTAGCAAAAAGTGCTACAAACTTTAGTGAACAATTTGAATATTAATATGAAACTTCAGTTAGCACAGCCTTAAGAGTACTATTTTTATCAGTCTCACTTCCAAAGCATAGTACTCACCCTTCAATGTGAATTTGTTAGCCTCACAGGGCTGGAATATTGCAATTTCTAATTGGTCAGCATTGCATATTGAGCCATTCCTGTGCATGCATGGCTTAAATCTTAAAGGCAAACCTATAGCTTTTACAGAAACCCAATTTAAAAGTAGGTTTATTGAATGTAAACCTCCAGTAATAGTTTCTTACTTGGAAACACCACCGGAATGAGCTTAGGCTTGCTGTATTTTATATGGCTCAAATTGTGCAAACATGCACCACCATTGCAAATATACAAGTAGTATTTCCTTATACATTTACTCTCTCCAGAAGTATCTTAGATCAACATGGTTTAAAAGTTGAAAGATCTGTATTTTACTATTGAGCAGAGTCTGTACAATCTCCTAGTAGGTTGCTTTCTAAAGAAAACAAAAATAAATATTTAAAATAGGAAGATGGAGAGTGACAGAATGCATAAATTAGAACTGCCCATGTACAATAAACAAAAGAACTACAAAGTTACAAAAATAAAGATGCAATATAGGAATGCAGTTACAACATCCAGCTCCTCTTGGCAAACTTCTACTGGTAAGCCAAAACTGTGCAGATCATAGCACAAGTAGATCTTTGCACAACTCAAACTTTATTAAATACAAATACATGTAGTTAGATTATTCTAGAAAAAGTGCACATACATTTTACCAGTTGACTGGTAAGCTTCATTTTAAAATAGCTGTAGATATGCCAGTTTGACATAATTGGCTGATTCAACACAGCACTTGAATTTTTTAGTCCATAAGTAAACTATTAAGTGATAAAGAATATCAAACAGAAATGCTACTACAGAACGTTCAAAACACTGAAGGGCATATACATTTAAACACCCCATGACTTAAACTTCCCACCCCAGCAGTCAACACTGCAAGAGGATGGCTTCCTCAAGTCACTTATCACAATGCTGGATTTCTGATCCTGTTTGCACATGGGAGAAGAGATTCAACAACTCGTGTGAAGCAGCACAACGCACCATGTAGTCTGATAATTCAGCAGCTGCAAATGCAAATTCTCAAGCCATCATTAGATCAGGTCAGCCACATTCATAGGCATCTCTTCCACAGTTGTATTGTAGAATGTCTCAATATCACGAAGAATCCTTTTATCTTCCTCAGTAACAAAGTTAATAGCAACACCCTTCCTTCCAAAGCGACCACCACGGCCAATTCTGTGTAAAGAACAAATCAAGGTTATCTTAATAGTTTGGAGGCTTAAATACAATAAAACGTCCCAGAGCAGCTATTTTGTAATACGTAAAGAAAAAGGATTTCTCAAATCCCAAATCTGCAATTCTCTTTCCTCTCTTTCTCCTCCACCCAAAAATCAAGCAACATTTCATAATGCAAAAGTAGATTGATCCACACTTGCATCACTCAACAGGAGCACATTCCTTCAACAAAATTCTGCTTTAGCTCAATGAGCTACTTAAGCTAGTTTGCTTAGATGTTTTTAAAAGGCACTAACCTGTGAATATAATTCTCACGATTGGTAGGCAAGTCGTAGTTAATAACTAGAGACACCTGCTGCACATCGATGCCACGAGCCTTTGAGAGAATATTCAAATTAGCTTATAAAAAAGCTGGTTTATATAAAATTTATTGCGTGGGAAAGCATTTTATATCTCGATCTCTGCTGCTCAAGAACAGCTTGTGACTTCCCTTCCTCTGCCATGAGCAAAATAGAGAACCACCTCCCTGGGCCAAGGGTGGGGCAGACTGACTTCTGTCATTACAATATTCTGGCATCACCAACTTTGTGCGAAGTTTTCTGTCGCACTAAGATGCACTTACAGCAGTTACTGGGCGTGAAATGCGGTAGCGCGCGATTGGCAGCAATCCGCGGAGGCTCCGCGGAGCACTGCCACATTTCAACACCCCTCCCCTTCAGTTAAAGGGGAGGGCCGCTGTGCACTCTGCAGGGCCTCCGATGGCCCCAACTAGGCCACCGGGGCGGCGCGGTGCCGGGCTGCACGATGGCGGCCAAGACCACACCACAGAGGGCCGACCAAAAAAGATGGCGGCACAGGTCACGGCCGCACCTCCCCTGTAACTACCGGCCCGCGAGCGGAGGTTGGCTTCGACACCACCCGCAGGGCGCAGCTGAATTTCGGCCACGGGGCGGTAAGGGGACGCAGTGGGGCCGCCGTGCATGGCGATTAAGTCATCGCCAGAGGCACGGCGGCCCGGGGCGCTGCACTATTGGACAACGCCTCAGCAACGCCCGGCCGAATTTCGCAGGAAGTGCTTTTTTCGCCGCCCCCCCGTGATAACCCCTTTGCGCCGCTAACAGCAGGTGCAAAGCAGCCGAATTTCACCCCCACTGAAACTCCATTTGCAGTTATTTAAACTGCACAAGAAATTCAGTGAAAATGCAAATTTTAGCAGCCAAATTCTTTGTGCAAATGTACATACCAACAAGTCAGTAGTGATTAGTACACGGCTAGATCCTGAACGGAATTCCCTCATGATCACGTCGCGTTCTTTCTGATCCATATCTCCATGCTGCAATAGTCATAGAAAGACACTGCCTTTATAGACCATTATATTGAACTGTCAAAAAACAACTGTTACTCTGGTAATAACAATCCAAACAGAGTTAAATCCCCAGTAATGGCTATGGATACCAAGATGGTGCCAGGATTCTATCGCTTACTTATGTTAATTTGGGGAATGTCACGATGACCAGAAACAATCTCTACAACAGATACATCCCTAATGCCTCAGCGAAGGCAGTAACAGCCATAGATACCAAGAGGGTCCCAGGTTTCTATCCCTGATTTGTACTGAAAGTTGCAATGGCCAGATTATGTTGAGTTGCGATGCATCAGTTGGTCATCACACAACTGAAAAGAAAAATAGCAACTTCAGCAAGGTACAAGAACTGGCACCACTGGAACCATACTCCAGATAGGAATCAATACCTTCAGAGGAGAAAGAGTGGAAAAACTACAGAAAACTTACCAATGCAGACACAGTGAAGTCCCTTGCATGCATTTTTTCAGTTAACCAATCGACCTTCCTCCTCGTGTTAAGAAAAATCACAGCTTGTGTTATCGTTAGAGTTTCGTACAAGTCACACAGTGTATCCAACTTCCATTCCTGTCAGAATAAGATCCTGAGTTTGAATTGAGCGTCCAATAGCACACCAATTCCAAATTCTGTTCTTGTTTAGTTGGCCCCACTGCCATTTTCATTTTTAATCCCACCGAGGAGGGATTTTCACAAAATATCATGTTTAACAAACCTCTCTTTCCACATTGATGTAAAACTGTTTGATACCCTCAAGGGTGAGCTCTTCTTTTTTCACAAGGATACGGATTGGATCACGCATAAACTTTTTGGTGACCTCCAAGACATCGCTGGGCATGGTAGCAGACAACAAAACCACCTAAAGAAAGAAAATTAACTTAGCTGTGCTTTAACTTAGCTGTGCTTTATTTTCAATGATTTTCAGCCTGACATTCAGACTAATCTTGATATTTTTTTATGTACATATTTATAATGGAACCTGCCCATGTAAACTTGACACACTAACTAGACTCTTAATGATGGCACAGTAGCACCTCAGCTCTGAATATCCTAACTCTGCAGCCTGTATTGCAGAGAAATTTCTATGCTCCAGCTATCATGTTGCTTCTTAAATTACAGTACATGTTGCTATTTAACCATATCAAATCAAAATATACAAAAATAAAGGTAGAATGCATGATGCTAACATGGCGATGCTGCATGCCCGGTCCAATTATTTCCCAGCCTCTAACCCTTGTTCGCCCAAAGACTACATTTCACCTCGACTCCCTATCTGCAACACGGGATCAACCAGTGTTCCATAAAAACTGTAGCACAGAATCTTGAGACATAGGACACTGGACATTAAGAAAGAGGTCCACCCTGGCCTCATTTGCAATGCTGTGCATTTTTTCTCCTTCCCCGGTGTACTCTACTAGCATTATTACAAAAGGCAGGGGACCTGAATTTTGTAATTTTAGCAGAGTGCTATAGAAGAAGGCAAGTTGGTAACAAACGTGATTTCAGATATTTCACTGCTCCCCAACTACATGTAGTATTTACTGGAAGCCATTCTTTGCTCAGATTACATCCTGTCGGAAAACAGACCAGCTTACCTGAATGTTCGTGCTCAGCTTCTGAAAAATCTCGTAAATTTGATCTTTGAATCCACGACTCAACATTTCATCAGCTTCATCTAAAACAAACATCTTGATCCACCTGGAAGCTGCAATAGTCATTTAAACTAAGTTAGAGCAGTATCTATGGAGAAGCTTCAACAACCTGGTACACATCCACATAAACCTGCAGACTGATCAATGGCGAGCATTGACCAGCAAAGGGACTCTTGCAATCTGCATTCTAAATCTCAGTTTTTGACTAACGTGTAGAAGTCCAAGAGTCCTCCTCCCTTGCTTTTTCTTATTCTCTCAAATCAGTACCTCAGTAATACCTAAACTAAAGCCTTTTATCCTGAAGACCCAACAATTTCAAGTCTGTTTTCTATTAGGTAATGTGTATGCACACCTGACCATAGAACAGAGAGTGATCAGTCAGGAAGTTTGTCTCCATTTCAGGTCAGTCCCGAAAGATGGTAAAGCATCATTTCACTCTGCAGAACTTGAGGGCTTTGGATTTTAAGGTCAGTACTCACATATGTATCCCCTGTTCAACATGTCAAACACTCGCCCTGGAGTTCCTACAACAATGTTGGGAGCTTCTGCATTCAGCTTCTGCATCTCACTTCGTACATTGGTGCCACCAATGCAGGCATGGCAAGTAGCACCCATGTAATCCCCCAGGGCCAGGATTACCTTCTGGATCTAAAAAAGATACAGATTCACTTAACCCTTGAATTAAAATAGACTTGACTGCACAAATAAACTGGTAAATTTACAGATTTTGTGCTCTATTTAGATACTTAACATTTACCTACCAAAGCATTACTCTGAACAATTATTAAAGATACTACAATAATGGAATATATGAAAGTGAACATTTATTCTTGATGCAACTATTTGGCCAATTATTTAATTTTAGCTTGCTGTAATCTAGAGACTAATAGCCCAAGCTCTAACCTACACGAGTAGAAACTGTCGGAGCATGAGGCATGGAGGTTTTTGTTTGGGGGGGGGGGGGGGGGGGGGCGGGGGGGGAGAAGGGGAAGAAAAGAGAAGCACTTTATCTTCAAAGTAGCCTCTCTTCCCCCATTTTATTATGAAGAAAACTGTTTGAAGACCAAGTTCATTATCACTTGCTGCTAGCCTACTCCAATGGAAAGCATCACAAAAAAAGGATGCATACTTCAGATTAGGTCAAGAGCAATCCATACCACGGGATTCCAACTAGGCCTACAGACTGTAGGATCTTCAGTCCCGAACAGTCCGCATTTTGCATTGAACTGGAACCATTTTCAAAATGGAGCAGGTGGAGGGAAAAGCAGTGCCTCTACACGTTCCTTGTTTGAAGTACCCAGCTTGAGATGTACATGGATAGGAACAGGAATAGGCCATGTAGCCCCTTGAGCCTGTCCCGCCATTTAATGATCTATATACATGGACCCGGAAGTCTCCTTGGACCTCCACTGTTTCTAGCTTTTCACCGTTTAGAAAGTACACTGATCTATCCTTTTCAGATGTCCATGAATGGATGAGGAATTGCTCAAGCAGTGTATCTGATTATACACAGTGCAACACTGGCAAGTTTTATAACCACCTTTTGCAGTGAAGTGAAATGGCTAATCTAGTTACATTTTGAGACTGCTAACATAGCAGATGGGGAAAGTCTATGGATTCTGTCTCAGAAGGCATCTGATAAGGTTCCCAACAAGAGAATAGCAATAATGAGCACGTGAAGTTGGTGGTTGCCTTGCGACATAGATTGCTAATTGGTTGGGAAGTAGAGATAAACGCTCAGGCATGCTAGGACAAGTGCTGTTCCCTAGTGATCTGTATTATCAGCTATTCAGCATATATATATTAATAACTTGGTTGAAGGAATAGAGTTTATATATCCAGTTTACAGTTGACACCAAATTAGGAGGCACAGCAATTTGTGTAGATGGGAGCAAGAAGTTACAAAAGTACACAGACCAACAAACTATGGCAGATGGGAGTTCAATATGGGGCAGTGTGAGTTCATCCACTTTGGATCTGCAAAAGAGAAATCCAAATTATTTTCTCAATGGTGACAGACTAGGAACAAAAGGATCTAGGTGCCCATGTACATAAATCACAAAACTCATGCACAGATGGAAACTTTAATCAAAATAGCTAATGGAACATTGACCTTTAGATCAAGGCAGTTGGTGAGACTGCATCTGGAGTACTGCATTCAGTTCTGGGCACCAAACTTTAAGATATATTGGCATTGGAAGGGGTACAGTGCAGATTTAAGTGGCAATCACACCTACACAAGATCCTATGAGATCAACGATGCCAGAATACACCTACAGACGACCATGCAATATTAAGGTGATAATCAAAACTCAAACCTCTTTGATAAACCACTTTGTACCTGCTGTGCCAGCTCTCTGGTAGGAGCTAGGACCAAGGCCTGTGATTCTTTCATATCCAGCTCCAGCTGTTGCAGGATCGAGATTGCAAACGTGGCTGTTTTGCCAGTTCCAGACTGGGCTTGGGCAATGACATCAAAACCTGAATTCCCAAAGAGAAATCTGAAGTTACTTTTGAATAAAAAAAAGCACTTGAAAATATCAAATTCTGTTCAATTTAAGCAACACCTTCAAGGTATTAATCCCTACAAGCTTTCATCGATTAATACTCCCAAATGTTAACAAATGTGCACATCTTCTGCACTGTTTTTATTGTTCAAACCCAACAGAGAAGTCTGGTAGCAGACATGGGGGCAGATCCTCCGACAGATCATGAACATCCAGAAAAAGACACATATCCACTCAGATAGGCCCCTTATTCTACAGGTCAGAACTTTTTTAAGTCAGCCATAAAACAAAGAGCGATCAGTAAAGAAGTTTCTCTCCATTGCATGTCAGTCCCGAAAGATGGTAAATCGTCATTTCACTCTAGGTTTAGACTGAGGTAGGATCTTATGTATCAACCCCATAAAACAAGATTTTTACTACCAAAGTAATTACATAAAACTACTATAAATGTTAGTGGTACCTACCAAACTCAAGAGTGCCAAACCACTAGAACAAGACAAGCAACTTTCAGTGCAAGCAGTCTTTCCATTTAGTATTTTTAAATATTCACCTTTAATACATGGCATAATTGCCCTCTGCTGAATGGCAGAAGGCTTTTCAAATCCATATGCATAAATTCCCCGAAGGAGTGTCTCCTTCAGGTTCATGTCATCAAAATTATCAACGATTTCATTCCAGTTACTCTGTAGAAAAAAAGCCATTTTAAGTTAGCCCAGGCGCAAAGAAAATTACTTCCAAGAAAAAAAACTCAATGTAGTAGTTTACTCACTTCGATAACACCATCTGGGTCCATGCCATCTGGGCCATGGTCTTTAGAGCTGCAAAAGAGTTAAGAGAAAGGTTGCTAAATAGGACGGTATGTGGTTCTGAATCTTATTTTCATTTGAATGGCTCTCCCCGGACCAAATCAAGGTGATTCCCTCCCTTAATACTCCTCCTTGGCACACACAAAAAGGTTTGCCCTTTTTAAATCCTCCCCTATGCTGAAGTGGAGAAACACGACAGTAGCAAAAGAAAATCCATCTCAATGTGGGCTCTAATTTAAAAAAAAAAGTGAGGATAGAAACAAGCGAGTGAGGAAATCACGTCACGCAATACTCGAGTTAAATGCCCCAATTAAAAACCACTTTAAAATTGGTTTAATACATAATAACCCGCCCCCCCCACCAGCAAGGCGACCCCCTGCTATCCACGTGTCCCGCGGCCCCACCTTCCCCCCTCCACCTCGTGCGGGGAAGGGCCTACAGCCACAGGTCGGACCGCCTGCGGCCCATCCCGACCCCCCTCACACACCCCAACCACCCTCCGATCCCAGCGGAGTCAACAACCCCCCCAAAATACAGAGAGAGAAAAAAATCACACGCACCGAGGCCGCTTTCACACGTTAGGGGCGGTTGGCCGTGTTGCTGGCACTCGGGCCTCGCTGGATCGCCCCCTCCTCCTCCTCCCCCCCCAAAACCACCATCCGCAACGCATTATCAAAATCTCCTCGCCATCGCGGCGTTTTTTTTTTATTAATTTTTTTTTTCAGGGTAGGGGTTTGAAAGATGTCGGCTTGCCACCCAGCAGCGGGTCTCCCATTGCCACGGTGGGGTAACTAACTCGTCTTTCGCCGGCGGCCAGCGGTTACCTGTAGTCGACGGAGCCGCAAGACATTTTTTCAAACCAACTGCTCCCACAGGCGACCCCCTCACTGAAAGGAAGAGCCCGCCCCTCGCCGGCCCTATTTATACCATCGCCGACCGAGCCACTTCCGGTCCCCGGCTCACACAAAGGACATAAACTGCCCCCCCCCGCGCGCGCCGGCCCGGCCATGTGACAGATAACTGACTCATGTAGTGCCGATCTGACCAACTCTCCGCCGCGGCGGCGGCTGGATTCTGTTCTCTTTTCTCTCTCTGCATTCGCCCTATTTTTTCTTGGCGGATGAATACCGTTGTGGGGAGAGGAGCAGAAAAATGTCCCGAGCACTCCGCATTGGCGGGGTTTCCCAAGCTGCCCATGGCGGCAGGCTGAAGGCCAGGCTCCTCCCCCCTCACTCCCCCAAAGCGCCTTTTACTTGGTCAACTGGTTCAAGGCCAATAACCCCCCCCTTGTCAATTCAATCGCCCCCAACTGGGTCCAAGGGCACTTTTAGAGGGAATACATTTGTTTGGTACATTTCTTTAAAAATACAACAAAGTCATTTTAATATTAAACAACATTAATTGTGCGTTTGATGTAGTGTATATGGATTTTAGCAAGGCTTTTGATAAGGTCCCACATGGCAGACTGGTCATAAAAGTAAAAGCCCATGGGATCCAAGGCAAAGTGGCAAGTTGGATCCAAAATTGGCTCAGAAGTAGGAAGCAAAGGGTAATGGTCGATGGGTGTTTTTGTGACTGGAAGGCTGTTTCCAGTGGGGTTCCACAGGGCTCAGTACTAGGTCCCTTATTTTTGTGATATACGTCAATGATTTAGACTTGAATGCAGGGGGTATGATTAAGAAGTTTGCAGATGATACTAAAATTGGCCGTGTGGTGGATAATGAAGAAGAAAGCTGCAGACTGCAGGAAGATATCAATGGACTGGTCAGGTGGGCAGAACAGTAGCAAATGGCATTCAATCCAGAGAAGTGTGAGGTAATGCATTTGGGGAGGGCTAACAAGGCAAGGGAATACACAATAAATGGTAGGACACTGAGTAGTGCAGAGGGACCTTGGAGTGCATGTCCACAAATCTCTGAAGGTAGCAGGCCAGGTAGATAAGGTGGTTAAGAAGGCATACGGATACTTGCCTTTATTAGCCGAGGCATAGACTATAAGAGCAGGGAGGTTATGCTTGAACTGTATAAAACACTAGTTAGGCCTCAGCTGGAGTACTGTGTACAGTTCTGGTCACCACATTACAGGAAAGATGTGATTGCGCTAGAGAGGGTACAGAGGAGATTTACGAGGATGTTGCCTGGACTGGAGAATTTTAGCTATGAGGAAAGATTGGATAGGCTGGGGTTGTTTTCTTTGGAACAGAGGAGGCTGAGGGGAGACATAATTGTGGTGTATAAAATTGAGATAGAGTGGATAGGAAGGCACTTTTTCCCTTGGCAGAGGGGTCAACAACCAGGAGGCATAGATTTAAAGTAAAAGGTAGGAGGTTTAGAGGGGATTTGAGGGGAAAGTCTTTCACCCAGAGGTGGGGGGTCTGGAACTCACTGCCTGAAAGGGTGGTAGAGGCAGAAACTCTCACCACATTCAAAAAGAACTTGGCTGTGCACTTGAAGTGCCATAACCTACAAGGCTACGGACCAAGAGCTGGCAAGTGGGATTAGGCTGGATAGCTCTTTGTCGACTGGTGCAGACACGATGGGCCGAATGGCTTCCTTCCGTGCTGTAAATTTCTATGATTAAGAAAAATGGCCCCCCACCCTCACTTCTTCAATACCTCAGCACTATCTGATCAAAAGAAAGACTTGCATTTATATATAGCGTTTTTCAAAACCACCCGACGTCCCAAAGCACTCTACAGCCAATGAAGTATTTTTTTTGAAGTGTAGTCACTGTTGTAATGTAGCAAACACAGCAGCCAATTTGTGCATAGCAAGCTCCCACAAACAGCAATGTGATAATGACCAGATAATCTGTTTTAAGTGATGTTGATTGAGAGATAAATATCGGTTAGGACACCGGGGATAACTCCCCTGCTCTTCTTCAAAATAGTGCCATAGGATCTTTTGCACCCACCTGAGAGGGTAGACGGGGCCATCGGTTTAACATCTCATCCAAAAGACAGCAGCTCCAACAGTGTAGCACTCCCTCAGCAATGCACTGGAGTGTCAGCCTAGATTTTTGTCTTCAAATCTCTGGAGTGGGACGTGAACCCACAACCTTCTGACTCAGAGGTGAGGGTGCTACCAACTGAGCCACAGCTGAGGTTCAAAAACTTCAAGTCTTCTTCTGGTCCTCATGTGCCAGATCCAGGACCAATCTATCTGATGGATTTGTGCCAAAACAATCCAGTCTACACAACCTGTCACTGGGTACTTGCAGGGGAGTTTGCCTCATGGTGGACATGTTGGGGTACAAAGCCCCTTACACGAGGACCGGGATTAAGCAGCTGATGAGGATTAAGCCTGGTGAGGAAGGGGGGAATGCACCTGACCGGATGGACCTAATCTTAATGACAAAGAAGTCTGAAAGGGTGGTGGAAGCAGATTCAATAGTAATTTTCAAAAGGGAACTGGATACATACTTGAAAAAGAAAAACAATGCAGGGCTATGGGGAAAGAGCAGGGGTGCGAGACTAATTAGATAGCTCGTTCAAAGAGCCGGCACAGGCACAATGGGCTGAATGTCCTCCTTTTGTGCTGTATGATTCTAAGTCCATGAGTTCCTTACACTTGTGGTTGGAGCTGCGGGTGGATGGGAGAGGGGTTTAAGCAGACGGTTAGTGGTGGAGAAAAGAAGCCGGGGAATATATTTGCTCTTCAGTATGATCCTGGAGAAGTGGGCGGGTTTGACAGAGGAGAGTGAGACCTAGTAGTGCTTGATGTGGTCCACCCCGATCTGGTGAAGAATGACTAAACCAGTTGTGCACCAGATACACAAGTCTTCATTACTTGGACTTAAGGGAGCAAAGATGGAGCCATACCAGGATGAGAAAGAATATTGCTTTTACTGGGAGCAAGGGCATCAAAGGTAAAGGTGAGGGAATGGTTGAGTAGATCGATGACTGCAGAAGTATTGCGGCAAATGGAAAGCCAAAGGTCAGGCAGTTGGGAGTTTGAAAGTGCAGTTGTAACTGACTTGGGGGAGAGTTAATTCCAGCGATGGATGAAGAAGTAGGATTAAAAAGGATAAGGGGATATGGGTAGTAAGGGATATAAGGAAGTGGTCGGAGATGGCCTTTTCTGTGATTGAGACCATGGGAGTAGAGAGGCCATGTGCAATTGCAAGGTCGAAGGGCTGGCCATAAATATGGGTGGGAGAGTTTATATGAAGGGAGAGATTAAGAGAGGTCAGGAGGGCAATAAAATCAGAAGAGAAGACAAGGTCAGTTCACCGAAGATGAAGAGTTGCTCAATGCACAGATTAAGGGAGGAACGGAGGGAGGATATCTCAGGGAGAAACTCAGGATGATGTGGGAGGATTGGTAGAGAACAGGTATTTTAAAGGAGAGGTGAGGGATGGAACAAGGTGAAGTGCACAAAGGAGGAGAAGGTGCTACAATAAGGCCATTAATGGCAAGGGTGGGAGACCAAGAGGACATTTGGTGATAAGGGCCGCACTGTCACTGCAGTGGTTTGATGGGGCAGGCGGTGGAAAGTATAGCTAGGCGAGGAGACTTCAGTAAGGGGCAAGGTTCATTAAAAGCCACAATGACAATGCAATCGTCTACAATAAGGCCATCGATGGCAAGGGCCTTGTTCGCAAGTGAACAAACATTTTAGCAGAGTCCGAGGGGGTATGGCAAAGTTTGGCAAGGTTAGCTCCCAGCAGGAAGGTTGGTGACGAAGAAGATAGGGCAGTTGGAGTTGCTGCTTGTAAGAAGGAAGCATAGATCCCTCGTTGACCCCTTCGAAGCATTTTGAGAGAGGTACAGAGAATAGCTGTGGGCTCATCCAAGAAAGATTCAAGCCTGGGGCGGTGGCAGGAGAGTAGGAAGCAGGGGAGTAATGATGGGCTGGGATAGGAATTGAGAGGGGAGAAATGAAAGGTGTCGTGACTAGGTAACAAGAAGCAAAGGAGACAGGAGAGAAGGGCCTGAGAGGGCCAAGAGGAAAACAAAGGAATAAGTAGTAATGAGCTCAAGTTCTGAGTGGCAGTCAAAATGTCCACGAGAATGGACACAGAGGGAATTCAGGATACATAGGCATGGCAGGATTAGGAGAGACATGTCCTGATCATTAACAGAGGAGAGAGAGGAAACAATATGAGAGAGTCCAAAGTTAAAGTCTGTGGTTCAGTGGTGGGATGAAGTTGACTTGTAGACAGAGCTGTGATACTGCATACATGTTATATAAATTAGCTTGGTAGTACAAAATATGTCATGTTAAGCCATTCAACCTCTCTTTTCCCAGACCAAATAGAATTGCTTTATTATGGTTAAGCAATGAAATAATTCAATACATATCAAGGACTTAGAACATGTGTAAAACATTAAACATTATAGTATTTATCTGCTGACTGCATCAGTGGTTGTGGCTTTTTATTGTAAACAAATGCTTGAGTTTTTATGGCCCGCAATTTGTTGTCAGCGGCGAAGCAAAGGCATTTGTCGTTGGCCTTGAAGAAAGCTGCCCACAAAGATCTCACAATCTCCATGGCGAGAAGTTTGCTTTTTTCGACGTGCAATTGAGATCAGTGTATTGTAGTGGGAAGCCCTAATGTAATGCTGCTGTGATGGCAACAAGTTGCGGTCAGTTTCATAGGGTTAATAATAGCGAACGCCGTTATTACCCACCACAAATTCTGGGCCTATGAGTTGGCTCTTAACTGGAAGCCTAAGATGAAATTGCCACTAGATGGCTTTTGTGCAACGAGAAGGAGTACTTTATATCAATAATGAATGTTCAAAGTGCAAGTATATTTTATCTGAAACATGCATACAGACTGATTGTTCAGCAAACACGCTTAATGAGTTAGATAAGGAACAAATCAGAAAGAGATTGGAAATAACTATGCTTAACTTTTATTGATATATTTCATCTATATCTCAAGGTTGTTTTGTGAAATATTTTTGTGAAACCATTGGCTGCAGATTACTCCATGGTGGGGGATACTATCTTGGAAGAGTTACTATGCCTAAACAAGTTGAGGGAGCTTGAATATGACACACAAGTAAAATAAGAATAACAACAGAAAACGCTGGAAAAACTCAGCAGGCCAGGCAGTATCCGTGGAGAGAGAAACAGAGTAAATGTTTCAGGTCGAAGACCTTTCGTCAGAACCTTTCGTCAGTAAAATAAGAATATTCACCGCAGCACCCAAAGAATAAGAGGAATCTACTAATGTTGGTTTGGAGGATGTAGAAGTCCATTGCGTTTCAGTTTTGTCTTGACTGTCCCGATCCCCTGTTTTGGATTTCTAATAACCGCAAGTGTAAAAGCCCATAGAAAGTCTGTGGGCATGTGTAAGTGTAGTGAATGGCTGGCAGTCGTTCGTTTGCTGCTGACCACAAAATCTGGGCCTACATATATATATATATATATATATATATATAGACACACACACACAGACATATCTATAAAATACACACACACACACACACACACACAGACATATCTATAAAATACACACACACACACACACAATAGCAATACATTTAATATCTGTAGTTTTAGTTTTGGAACTGCAGGGGATTTGTGCTAAAATAATGATCAGTTGGGAACCTAAGAAACAAGTTGCTGAGACATTTTACAGACTACAAAAATAACAATAATCAGAATCTCTTTTAATAAACCAGTGATAGGGTGAAACAGCGATTTACTTGTACTTCTTGCAATTTAGTATACTGTATTCGCTGCTCACGCTGCGGTCTCCTCTATATTGGGGAGACCAAACGCAGATTGGGCGACCGCTTTGCGGAACACCTCCATTCAGTCTGTAAGCATGACCCCGAGCTTCCGGTCGCCTGTCACTTTAATTCTCTGCTCCACTTCCACTCTGATCTCTCCGTCCTCGGCCTCTTACACTGGTCCAACGAAGCTCAACGTAAGCTCGAGGAACAGCACCTCATATTTCAATTAGGCACTTTACAGCCTTCTGACTCAACATTGAGTTCAACAATTTCAGACCATAACCTCGGCCCCTATTTTTTTTCTCTCTCACAAGGCAGCTGTTGATGATTCTGCCTTTGCCATTTACATCTCATCTAGAGTCATCTTTTGTTTCTTAATTTGTCCCATTACCATCTCCTTTTGCCTTGCACCATCATCCTTTCTGTCTTTTAATCTCTTCTGCCTTCCATCCTATCACAGACCTTCCCTTTTGTTCTTTCCTCCCCTCCTCCCTTTCCCTGACCCTACACGTGCTTAAAAATCTGTTACATCTCCAACTTTTTCCAGTTCTGACGAAAGGTCATCGACCTGAAATGTTAACACTGTTTTTCTCTCTCCACGGATGCTGCCTGACCTGCTGAGTGTTTCCAGCATTTTCTGTTGTTATTTCAGATTTCCAGCATCCGCAGTATTTTGTTATTGTATAGGTTGGAATATCTTCAGGATAGCCTCTCCTAATATGGAGAAGACAGACAAATTTGGCAGGTTAAGTTGCAAGTTGCAAGTTTTGCCACTTAACAAATAAAACAGGTCTCCCAAGCTGAATGGATGTGCTCAGGCATGCTTTATTATTATATTAAGTGACGGGCTCTTCACAATCCATGGGCTGGCTCAAGTTGTTAATGTCAGTGGCTGAAGGGGGCCGATGTCAGTGGCTGATGTAAGAGCACTGTCTGTCTCTTTGAATCTGGCACTCGATGCTTCATGACATCTGTTGTGGAGAAGGGTAGCTCCTTTATGACAGGTCAGCTAGACCTCGACCTATTGACATGACTCCTGGGGTAACCAGTGAGGGTAATTGGGAGCTGCCTGTACCCCAACCACTGTGGCGATGAACTGTTGCAGAAATTACAATAACCACACTCCCTGACATCACCTTCACACGAGAGAAGATAACTCCACTCAGTTTTCATGAATGTAAGTTTTTTTTTTTATTCGCTTATGGGATCTGGGCGGTCGCTGGCAAGGCCAGCATTTATTGCCCATCCCTAGTTGCCCTTGAGAAGGTATTGTGCTCAATCAAAAAAGACACCAGTCAGTATTTGTAGCAGCTATCAAGCCCTAATCGGTATTAATAAGCAGAAAGTACTATACTAACATCAGAATGTTAGCGCAAATAACCTATTTTCACAGAACAAAAAACTGGGAATAGCTATTAAAATCAGTGGTTTCCCTACCACTGTTAACACCAATATCCGTGGAAACAGTAAAATAACTGATAGTTACGAGAGCTGCTCCCAGGCCTCAGCCAACACATTTTAGTTAAAGGCCTCCAGCATGTGTAACAAAATGGAGTAAGGTGGCCCACCTCCTACATTTTCATTTGTAAGTTTGAGGCCGTGCTTTCCTTACGCATTGCATTTCCCCTCACAATCCTGCTAAATTGTTTAAGACCAAGAATTCAGCATATAGGGAATCACAGGCACAGTCCTGGCATTCGCTGTTGCCGTGCAACAATAATAACTGATTGATGAAGCAAAATGAAAAAAGACATAAACAGGAGGAGCTCAATCACAAAAATTTTTTTTTCTCATTTAATGATTTGCTGCTCTACCAGTTTTAGATGGCATGTGATGAGTGGTCCTTTAACATCCTATTAAAATATGCATCCTGGCCAATTGAATGACGTTGATGTCTTTGAAGATGTTCATGGACGCATATTCCACCTTCCTGACCAATAGGATATAGCGAGGATTTCTAATAGCAAAAGGTAAACGTTTTCTTTTGCAGAATTTTACAAATCTTCAAAACCGTTCTGCCATTTCTGTCTCATTTCCAGATGGTGAGGTGTTTTCTTTGATGACCTCTGACCCCACTTGTTTCTTTCTTTTCTGCCCATTTTGAATCAAAGTGTAAATACCTCTGATGAGGAAAAGTCCTGCTATTGCTGCAAAGTAAGTCCCATAAACAAGGAACTGTAAAATAAAACCAAGCATTCAGTTTGCTGCTGGTTACTCTGGTCCTCTCAACCTTGAAAAATTGCCATCAGCATAAAATACATGGTTACTACATTGCTTACATCTATCAGTTATAAAGTCTCTCAATTACCAGGCTTTAATGCTATTATCTTTTGCAACATTTCAAGACTAGATATTACTTTTCTGTTTTCTTTTACTGAGAAACCAGGTGAAGGGTCAAGGCCCATGGTGCAGGACACCTCCAATGAAGAAGAGAAGATGAGGTAATTCAGGAAGTAGTATTTTGGTGACATCACACTTGGGTTTTAAAAGTCTGATGATGTTAGGAGAAAGGAAAGGCTGAGGGAGGGAAGGAAACCGTTTTCAAATCATGAGAAATCGTGTGTTAGAGTAGGAGAGAGTGCAGTAGGTCTTAATTCCAGCATACTGAATATGGAGGGAGGAGCAAGAGTGTGTAGGAGAATGTCCTTGCAAGTCAGGAGGAACAAGACAGAAAAGTTCACGCAATGACTAAAATAGAGGGAGGAAACGGATATGCTGGAGAGAGAGAGGCTGGAGGCTGCAGGCCAGAGACGGATCACTTATCACACAAAGAGACTTTTTTCTTGTATCCCATCCAGATGTGTGAGACACGTCGCATGATAAAAAAAAGGTGATGGAAGAGCGAAATATGCGAGTGGTATTCAAATTTCAGACAGACTTCAGCTTTGTGTAAAGTGAAGAGTTGTTTAGAGGAAAAGAAATGTTTGCTGCAAGAGAGTAAATCAGAAGCAGCTTTAGCAGCGGAGATGTTGTGAAAGCTCTGAGAGCTTCAGGTAGATAGTGAGGCTGAGAATGTCAATAGATGAAAAAAGACTAAGGTTGAAGCCATCAAAAGTGATAGCTGTTAAAGAAAGAACTTGCATTTATATAGCACCTTTATATAGGCAACACGGTGGCATAGTGGTTAGCACTGGTGCCTCACAGCGCCAGGGACCCAGGTTCGAATCTAACCTCGGGTGACTGTCTGTGTGGAGTTTGCACATTCTCCCCGTGTCTGTGTGGGTTTCCTCCGGGTGCTCCGGTTTCCTCCCACAGTCCAAAAATGTGTGGGTTAGGTTGATTTGGCTATGATAAATTGACCCTTAGTGTTAGGGGGGATTAAATATGTGGGGTTATGGGGATAGGATGGGATATGTTAGGGGGAATTAAATACGTGGGGTTACGGGGGTAGGGTGGGATATGTGTACTGTGGGGATTAAAGCAGGGACAGGGTACTGGATTTGGATGATCAGCCATGATCGTATTGAATGGCGGAGCAGGCTCGACGGGCCGAATGGCCTACTCCTGCTCCTAGATTCTATGTTTCTATGTTTCTATATCCTCAAAGTGCTTCACAGCCAATGAAGTACTTTTTCTTAAATATAGTCATTGTTGTAATGTAAAGAAATGTGGCAGCCAATTTGCACATAGCAACATTCCACAAACAGCATTGAGATAACTGACCAGATAATCTGTCTTTACTGGTGTGGGATAAGGGATAAATGTTGGCCAGGACCCCTGTTCTTTTTCAAATACTGCCGTAGGATCTTTTATGTCCACCTGAGAAGGCTGACAGGGTCTTGGTTTAACATCTCATCTGAAAGACGGCACCTTCAACAGTGCAGCTCTCTTTCAGTAATGCACTGAAGTGTCAGCACTGATTATGTGCTCAAGTCTCGAGAAGAGCTTGAACCCATGACCTTCTGACTCAGAGGCAAGAGTGCTACCAGTGAACCAAGACTAAAACCTGTTGATTCAACTTTGGCCCGGAATGTCCTAGAACTTTTCAGCGTAACTACAGGATAATAATAACTGAGTTGTGTCAGTTTTTTCCAAGGAAATTCACATGTAACTGATTTACTCCGGTTTTACACTGAAACATCACTAAAGGATAGCATTTTTCTTCATATTGTTTTTGATTTTTTTCTTACTGAGACTCACACTATATTTAGCCAAATTAATCAGACTCCCTCCACGTGTTCAGAAGGACAAAGCTGCTGGAACGGCCTTCCCAATGGGCATTCCTCTCTTCTGCATAATAATGGAGAAAGCAGAACAGAGTGTAAGGTGCCATGTCAGAAGATAGAAGCCCACTCGCTATTATCCCTATTAGTGGTGCTGCATTTCCGTTTGATTTATGCCTTTTTTTTACATTCCAGCATTGGCAAATGAGCTCTGCAGGAAATTTCGGCGTAAGTTCCCAAGATCGGTGCAGAAACCGCCTTATTTTGGCACAATGTCTGTGTAAGTAAATATGTAGTGATTCAACCATTGTATTGCAAGGTTGAAGATTGAAGACATGTGATCTGAGTAAATTGATCAACGTGGAGTGGAATCATTAGTAAAAGGGTTGGATGATGAGTGGAGGAGGTCATTTATATGGAGAAAGAACAGAGTGGAAGAGAGAATGGAGCCCTGCAGAATCATTGAATTGATGAAAAAGGAGTCAGAGGATGAGCCATTAACTACAGAAGAGATCGAACAATTTGATGAAAAACTAGAAGCCAAATCTAGCCTCGATGGGTGATAATACAATGATAATGGCTGGGATTTTCTGCTTCAGTGCTTCCCAGCCTGCAATTTTCCTCCCATTCATTTTAATGGATGAAAATATAGGCTGGGGAGCACAGAAGTGGAAAATCCCGGCTAACATGTTTAGACACACGTGGTACCAGATCTTCTCAGAGGCTTTGGAGATGTCCAAGGTTGACAAATAAATCACCAAAATTTTCAACAATGGAATTAACAAATTGCTGGTAAATAATCCCTCCATAAATCAAACATAAACTTTCATATTGTCCAAATGCAAATATCATACTGATGCAATTGTAGAATTTAGTGTTGAACTCACCTGGGTGATAATATCCAAACCAAGGCCTCTTGAATCAACTACAATAACAGTCAGAATGGTCTGAAGTATTAGGGCTACAAAGGTATTTACTCCAAACAATAGTGCATAGCGCTCCATGCTCAGGTTAGCTGCTATTTGGAACCTTGATGAAGAAAATAACTGGTTAGACTTTGAAAATTGTTTCAAATATTCATGTTCAACAAAGGACACAAGGATGATTTTAACCTTTGGCACACAACGTGTGTACCCGCCACCTGCCCATTGTAATCTCCATGAGGCCCGAGCCATTTTGAGGCCCAAACCTCATTTGCATGCAGCTGGCAAGCTGCTCGCGCCAATCTGGGGAGAGTGGGAATTCGGCCTGCTCCTGCATGGAGCTCGCTGACAGTCGGAGCCTGGCCTGGAGGGGGGGGGGAGCAGGGGATAGCTGGAGAGGAGTGCAGGTGATTCCAGGGCAGCCACGTATGGGCCAGCAGCAAGCCAAAGTATTTTTGTGGGGCCAGGAGGTACAAATGGGCGGATCATCAGCGATTTTCCATTTTAAATGTGGATACAGGAATTTATAATGCAAATATAGAAATAAGGACAGTATGTATGACTTTAAAATGGGGACTGAATTATATCTGCGCACGCTGGCCCAATTATCCCCTGTCCTCTAACCCTACTTCACTTGGTCTTGAATCCATCTGGGTAATGCCGTGGGAGGTCAACTTTCTTTTATCTGCTATTGTAGCGTAGGCATTAACTCACTTAAGATAAATGGATAAATGTCTGAATTAAACTAGCAGACGGAGCAATATCGTAAAAATGCATGAATCATTTGTCTGCTAATATCACCTGAATGTTTACGCCAATGGACCCTTTCAGTCTACAACAGGGGACATCAGCCTTATCTCGCAGTCTGCAGTTCACAGCTGCATTCAGCAGGTGGCCGACACCATATTCGCCGGCGCCGAGCAATACATCACCTTTCCCCACTGACAGCAGTCAACAGAACAGAGCTCGTGCTTTTGCAGCAGTTGCTGGCTTTCCTCACATGCAGGACATGATTGTCTGGACACACATGGCCATTAGGGCACTGGAACACGAGCCAGCCACATTCATCAATAGAAAAGAGTACCACTCTATCAAGGTACAGCTAGTGACCGATCACAGGAACAACATCATGCAAGGTAACTAGAGAGCTACCACAATGCTTTTATTCTATGCTATGAAGAAAGGTTGAGCAGGTTGGGCCTATACTCATTGGAATTTAGAAGAATGAGAGATGATCTTATTGAAACATATAAGATACTGAGGGGGCTGGAGAAGGTAGATGCAGAGAGGATGTTTCCCCTCGTGGGGAAATCTAGAATGCGGGGGCATAGTTTCAGAATAAAGGGTCGCCCTTTTAGAACTGAGATGAGGAGGAATTTCTTCTCTCAGAGGGTTGTTAATCTGTGGAATTCTCTGCCCCAGAGAGCCGTGGAGGCTGGGTCATTAAATACATTTAAGGTGGAGATAGACAGATTTTTGCAAGATAAGGGAGTGAAGGGTTATGGGAAGCGGGCGGGGAAGTGGCTTTGAGCCCAAGATCAGCCATGATCTTATTGAATGGCGGAGCAGGCTCGAGGGGCCAAGTGGCCTATTCCTGCTCCTATTTCTTATGTTCTTATTCTCAGACACTCCACCATCCTCCCTGCTATTCAACCTTGGGAGGGACGTGACAGAATGGCTGCTGGGGGACAAGGGATACCCACTGCAGACCTGGCTGATGAGACCGCTGCACAGCCCCACCACGACCGAGTAGCACACAGACAATCAAAGCCAAGGCACAACCAGGATCCTTATAGAGCACACGATAGGACTGCTCAAGCAGAGTTTCAGATGTCTGAATCACTCCGGAGGCTCCCTGCAATATGCCCCAGATGCATCGTTGTGGTCTGCTACATGTTGCATGACATTGCATTGCAGAGAGGTCTGCATTTGGAGGAGGAAGAGACGCACCAGCAGACATCACCAGATGAGCAAGACCTGAGGGGGGAGAAGAGGAAGCAGCAGAGGAGGATGGGCCACATCAGTGCCTTGCAGCAAATATGTGAGGAGTCAGCTTATAGTTCAGCGATTCAACTGACTTCTCACACCCTGCCCTAGGAACTTACAAAGAACCCCTCTGCATGACAGTCCTTGACACTTTCTTCACCACTCCTTTCATCCTGCATTGAAGAACATTCAAACCATTCAGACAACTTCAATATCAATTACATCTGGTGATGCAGATTCAGAAGCTGCTGTTAAAGCACTCTGAAGACCAAAATCCCATGGACGATAACGGTGATCAATTTAATGCCAAACATAATAAATGCCTACCATTCATTTCTCACCCAGGTGATCAACCAATAGTGCTTTTCTTTAAAAAAAGGTTTCCTAACTCTACTACCCCTATGAGGTGCTCCCCTTGTGGCCTGAGCTGAGCTGGTGGAAGGCTGCTGTTCCTCATGCAGATCCTCGAGATGTTCGTGGCCGGTGACGGCTGGTTGCTCGAGCCTGTGAGGGCCTGGCTGCAGGCTGCTATAACTCGGCTGTTGCTGTGAGGGCTCTGCTGCCATGTCCCTAGAAGTTGCCACTCTACAGGGTAAACTATAGAGTGCCATGTGATATGACAACACACAGGGTAGATTCAGACTCCTCCACACTCTCAGTCATAGTGGTGAGACTCCTAGGCATGCCTTCCAATACCTCGTAACGCTGTCTGTGTGAGGCCAGCAGTTTTCTTCTCATGGCTGGGCACTGGAAGTCCTCATCTCTGTCGTCCGGGGGAAAGCTTGGAGCAGGCCTTGTCCTCCGGCGAGGTCTCTCCTGTGCTGTCCCTTCCACCAGTAGCTATTGCTTCCCACTGTTGCTAAGTGTTTCACCACGTACAGACCCTCTAGCTCACTATCTATCCCACGCGCAGTGCCAATATCTGAGCTGGTGCCTGGGATGAGTGGAGTGCCTGATGGTGCATCCTCAGAGGGATTGTCCTCTTCCAAGTTCTGTTCTTCTGCAGGAGCCTCTTGTTGTTGAGAAGGCTCTAGAAGAAAGAGAGAAGGGAAAAGAGTTAGGATGGCAAAGAGAAGCTGCACATGATCAGGTAACAGTCTGGAGAATGCAGGTGCTAAGCTTGCCATACCTGTGCTGAGTTGAATGAAGGGATAAAGTAATATGTAGACACCCTCCTTGGGTATGCCACCAACCTCTCCTGGCCCAATGCTCATGATCCTGCCTGGGCCAGTGATCTCCAGTGCTTCCTGCTCTGCCTGTGTGAGGGCAATGATGTTGGGGGTTCCAGCATCCGCCCTGTTCCTCTCCCTGGCATTATGGTCTGTCTTGTCCTTCAAAATGAGAGGGTGACAATGACTGTGTGTTGAGAAGGTGAGTGGAGATGTGTGAGGCTTGTGCCTACATTACATAGAGTTACATAGAATGTACAGCACAGAGACAGGCCATTCAGCCCAACTGGTCCACGGCAGCATTTATGCTCCACATGAGCCCCCTCCCACCCCATAATGGATGTATAGAGAGATGTAGAAGAAGCCAGATAGAATGAGGATGAGGAGTTATTGACTGTAAAGGGAAGTGTGTGTGATGTAAAGTGAGGAAGGAGTGGTGGGAGCAGTTGGTAGCTGTGCAAGTGTTAGGATGTGAGAAGAGAATGGTGCTAGTGTGTGGTGCGAAGAGAGGAAAAGGTGAGTGAATTTGTTTGAGCAAGAGAGGTGTCTTAGTGTGCCCTTGTGATTGTATGTTGAAGGATGTGATGGAGGGGAGGTAGTAGGAGAGAGTGGTGGGAGACAGGGTGAGAGGTGTGTTATGAGGTGGTGTTAATAGAGGTGAAGAGGAGTTCTCACCCTTGCTGCCTTTGTGACGTCATTGAACCACTTTTTACATTGAACCCAGGTCCTGAGGGTGATGTTGCCGGCACTGACCTTCTCAGCCACTTCTATCCAGGCCCATTCGGCAGTTGCCTTGGAGATGCTCCTGTAGATGCTGAGGAACAGTACTTCCCTTCTGGCCCTCACTCCACTAGGACCTCCAGGGATGCATTAGCAGCGGGACGGGGGTGGGGCAGCCCTTCAACTCGACTAAGCAGGCAGCAAGTCCTCCAGAGTTGTTTAATATCAAATGCAAGTAGGGCATGCACCCCCGCTTTAAGTAGAGTTGAAGAAGGTGCCGGAGGTCACGTGGGTGGGCTGCCCGATTCTGCAGGTGATCGATCGGGAGGGTTGCCTGTCCCTCAAATGTTAATGAGGCCCGGGAGTTGAAATGGCCTGGGTTTCACGCTGACATCATAGGAGCTTGCCACCTGCCCCCTACACACACATACACACGATACCCGCCCCGAGTAAAAATCATTACTTTTATTTTCCATCCTCTGCTACCCCATTTTTGAGTACAAATGGGGCAATAAGGAGTCTAAAATCACACCACTGGTGTCTTGGGGTTCTAGCAAGTAGACATTCAAATGCCTGTGCCCAGCTTGTGACAGGGATTATAAATGGTTTAATGTAGCAGGAACATGATCTGAAACTGTCATATTTTCACTGTTGGAAGAGTTTTTTTTGTGCAAACAGAAATAAAGGATTAAGAAAGGAAATCAATACAGGAAAATGAAGGATTGGAGGAAAAGGCAAATTTTTGAGATGGAGTTCACCAACCCCCAAGCTCTGAGAGTGTATGCAAGCAGTTTATTGAGAAGGAGCAGTGTATCTTGACTAGGTTAACGGCAATTCAATGAAGGGTCTATTGGTCAGAATTTTGTTTCTTTTATGCTAACTTTTAAAAAAAATTACTATTATTTTAGTTTTGAAATTCTCTCAGGTAGATTAGCATACTCACGTCGCTATGGTAATCAACAGCATGTATGAGGCTTTGAACACGACATAACTGGCGTAGCAAACCCAGATATTGTTTGACAGATCCATGGCATATAAAGCACCGCTATTCACTGCTGAAAAGATGGCCAGTGCCAGTTCTCCCCAGATTGCCCAATCCAGCTTTACATAGCCCACAGCAAAGGACGCAACAGCACCTGGATTCACAATGATGAGGAACTCAATCTCTTTGAGGTCATACAACCAGCAACAGAAAATCAAACAGACAGTTTAAATGATCATTATCATCCTTTCTTTCATGTAATTTATAAACAACAGCATAAAATAGTGTCTATGATCTGCTTATGGTAACCAGCGCCAATATTGGGTCAGAAAAGCTGAGAAATCAATTCTACGGACCTGTGGAGGAGCATCAAACAGTTACTTAATGAGCTGAGTAAGAAAAAACTGTCATGAAAATGATAAGGGAACATTCACAGAAAAAAACTATGACTAGCCTTTCCTTGTGTATAATTAGTTCAGGACAGCACTTGTAAATTCTACAGTGGAACACTCATGTCAGTGATTTTGACTACTTTTAATTATTGCACTAAAAGGTCAAAACTGTTGCCTGGCCTCGTAATGCTTTAATGATGCTTTGTTCACATACCAATCCTCCTCTTGTCATACATTGGATCAACTGTACACCATTAACATATAAGCGTAACTATACCAACTAGTCATGCACTTGAGTAGATTAACTAGTCATACATTATAATAACGCTACACCAATCAAATGCTACACTAGTTATACTTGAAATAAGTCATACAATCCTACAACCACCTGACATTTCTATAGCGTTTTTTAGATGCAGGAAGACGTCTTAATGTGCTTAACATTAAGGAAGACAAACCAGTGGACTTGGAGCAGGAGGGTAAATGGAACAATACAGAGGAGTAGAGTAACTGCACAAATCATCAACTAATCATGCACTAGACCACTCGTTCAAACTCAGCTCTAGTTCTTACTGTATTTTGTTTTAGCCTTCAGTGACCAGGTCATAGAACCATGAAGCATCCAAAGGTCAAAACATTCTTATTTCTTTAAGTTATTGAACTCTTTTCTAGACTTATTGCTGACTTGTTGCTGGATGCACCTGGTGTCTAAAACTTTTTGTGTTTTTATCTGTCGCTGTGTGTACTTCTTCTGGCTGACTGTGGCAGCTTCCCTCGTTCCGTACTGTGGGATGGTATAACTCACCTGCTGTTTCCCTGGTACTCTACCAGCACTCTCCTCGTGACATCCTCGTCTGGTATTGCTGCAGGATTTGTCTGGGGGACGGCCTCATGTTGGTCTTTTATAAGACGTTAACTGACTCTGTCTTTTATCACTTCCACAGCAGACTCTCTCCTCTCAATCTCTCTACGTTACTTATGATGACAACAGACATTATATCAAGAGTTGCTACTGCTGATGATAAAGCGGATGAATATTGTAATTCAACTTACTCATAAAGGTGGACACTGCTTCCACACCACCATTATATGCCGTGGCATCTTGGGATGGTTTAACGTGATCCCATAACACCTGTATGTAATTCACAATTTGATTATACCCGCAAGTGGCCAACGCCCACCAGATAGACCAGTAGAGGATTTGTGGAGAGGAGTAGCACATTTTGAAATCAGACCACAGTTGGAGGAGAACCTTTAGTACGCCCATATGCTCTGTTGCTTTCACCACACCATTTGCATCTACGTCCGACATTACAGGTAACTGTGAGAGGGTTGTTGTATCCAGATTGTTTGGGTGACTAACATTTTCAGACTTTGGGTGGACATCTTCAGTTGATGGTGGAACTTGGATGTTTTCAACCTCTTTCTTGTGGAAAAACATGCTTCTCTTGGGCATTGGCAGGGGAATGGAAGAAAGGAAAGCTACAGTCACTGAAACCAGTGAAATCACATTCAGATAGAAATAAGAGACCTTCCCAACAGAGACTAAAACTTGGCCTAGAATGGAACCCAGCGTGTATGCAACCAAGGTGACACTCCGACAGTAACTGGTCACTTTTTGATAGTGCTCAGAACTAACAACACTGTAAATATAAGAGTAATAAGCCACTTCCGTGGCAGACACAATGCCAAAGACGAATTCTAAAAACTGTACGGCCAGGAGTCCTTGCACAAACAGGAGCATCAACCAAGTAGTAATAAAGCCAATTCCTTGTAAAACTATGATAGGTTTATATCTTAGATAATCTGTGACCAAGAAGACAGGGAATAGCATTGCCAAGTAAGAGTATGTCCAAACTGGAAGTACTTTATTAGTAACCTGAAAGTGAATGGGAAAATAAGTTTAATGCTACATTAAGATAATAAAAATTATTAACAAAAGGAAACATAGGAATAACACTCTATGAAAGACCTCAGATTCAGTTTAGAATCAGAAACAATATAAAATATGTAAAAGACAGCACGTGGGATCCTTGGATTTATAATTCGGAGTATAGGGTACAAAAGCAAAGAGATAATGTTAAACCTATAAAATTCATTGGTTAGGCCTCAGTTAGAATATTCTGCCCAATTTTAGCTGCTTTACTTTAGGAAAGATGTTACGGCCATGGAGAGGGTGCAGAAAAGATTCACTATAATGATGCCAAGGATTGGATGCTTTAGTTATGAGGAGAAACTAAAGAAACTTTTCATTGGAACAACAAAGGTGAAGAGAAGATTTTACAGACATATTCAAAATTATAAGAGGTTTGGATAAAGTAAATCAGGGAAAACTATTTCTGCTGGACAGTGAGTCACTCTTTTGACATCGCCAAAAGAATGAGGGGAGAGGTTGAGGAATCTTTTTTACGCAGAGATTGACTTCAATGGAAAGTGAAATCGGGTGGAGTCCATCCGATCCTGTCAGTTTTCTGCTGGGTAAGTTAGGTTAACTTTGCAACCCCCTTTTCCAAAGCTGGGTCTATGGGGTTTGCAGGGCCTAAGGAGAATGCTACTCTACAGAGAGGCAATTACAGATGTTTGTCAAACGGTTGTAGGTTTATTAAACTTTCGCCAACTGGAGCTCTTATGGTGCTCCTGAATATTTTCTCGACTAATTTATTACAATCATATGGGGAGGGGGGAGGATTTCTTCAGAGTAACTAAAGCACTATCAGCACTTGCATTTAAAGGGTACCAATGCAGATAAAGAACTTCATTGCACGTGTACGCAATGACTGCCTGCTAATACCAGCTATGGCATGATCCCTTTGCACAACCCATAGTATCCATCAGAACAAAGTTTAAAGAAGGCAGACAGGGTGCTATGCCCCCATTATTCAACAAGAGACGAGGTCTTCTGGCAGGGATTTCAGGGGGTGAGAGGAAGAGGACGTTCAGCGTTTCTTGTTAAGTTGCTAAACTGTGATTATTGTCACTCTGCTCCGATTGAATAGTTTGAATACCGGACTGACCAAATCACACTGCTTCTGATGGATTTCGATATATTCAGAACTGAAGTTACCCAGAACCCATCCCCCACCCCCACCCCACTAAAACTTGGGAAAAGCATAAGCCAGATCACCCATTTCAGTGCTCAGGTTGGGTGAATTTCCTTGTGGATTTTCCTGCTCCGTCGAAGTAACATCACAGAAGTTACGCCAATGGAACAGGAGAATCTCCGAGATGATTTGCGCCATAGGTTCAGCTCTCCCTATTGGACACTATGGTACATCTTGAATAGATAGAATCATAGAATGGTTACAACACAGAAGGAGGCAATTTGTCCCATCGAGCCTGTGCCGGCTCTCTGCAAGAACGCTTCAGCTAGTCCCACTCCCCCGCCCATTCCCCGTGGCCTTGCAAATATTTTTCCTTCAGGTACTTATCCAATTCCCTTTTGAAAGCCATGATTGAATCTGCCTCCACCACCCTTTCAGGCAGTGCATTCCAGATCCTCCCCACTTGCTGCGTAAAAATGTTTTTCCTCATGTCACCTTTGGTTCTTCTGCCAATCACCTTAAACCTGTGTCCTCTGGTTCTCAACCCTTCTGCCAATGGGAACAGTTTCTCTCTAACTACTCTGTCTAGACCCCTCATGATTTTGAACACCTCTATCAAATCTCCTCTCAACCTTCTCTGCTCTAAAGAAAAAAAAAACAGCTCCTCCAGTCTATCCACATAACTGAAGTCCCTCATCCCAGGAACCATTCTCGTAAATCTTTTCTGCACTCTCTAAGGCTTTCACATCCTTCCTAAAGTGTGGTGCCCAGAATTGGACTCAATACTCCAGTTGAGGCCGAACCAGTGTTTTATAAAGTTTCATCATAACTTCCTTGCTTTTGTACTCTATGCCTTTATGAAGCCCAGAATCTCGTAAGCTTTTTTAACTGCTTTCTCAACCTGCCCTGCCACCTTCAACGATTTGTGCATATATACCCCCAGGTCTCTCTGTTCATGTACCCCATTTAAAATTGTATCCTTTAGTTTATATTCCCTCTCCTCGTCCTTCCTACCAAAATGTATCACTTCGCACTTTTCTGCGTTAAATTTCATCTGCCACGTGTCCGCCCATTCCACCAGCCTGTCTATGTCCTCTTGAAGTCTGTCACTATCCTCCTCACTGTTCACTATACTTCCAAGCTTTGTGTCATCTGCAAATTTTGAAATTGTGCCCTGTAGACCCAAGTCCAAGTCATTAATATATATCAAGAAAAGCAGTGGTCCTAGTACCGACCCCTGGGGAATACCACTGTATACCTTCCTCCAGTCCGAAAAACATTCACCACTACTCTCTGTTTCCTGTCACTTAGCCAATGTCGTATCCATGCTACCACTGTCCCTTTTATTCCATGGGCTTCAACTTTGCTGGCAAGCCTATTATGTGGCACTTTATCAAACGTCTTTTGGAAGTCCATGTACACCACATCAACCGTATTGTCCTCATCAACCCCCTCTGTTACCTCATCAAAAACCTCAATCAAGTTAGTTAAACACGATTAGCCCTTAACAAATCCGTGCTGGCTTTCCTTAATTAATCCACACTTGTCCAAGTGACTGTTAATTTTGTCCCTGATTATCGTTTCTAAATGCTTCCCCACTACAGAGGTTAAACTGACTGGCCTGTAGTTGCTGGGTTTATCCTTACACCCTTTTTTGAACAAGTTGTAACATTTGCAGTTCTCCAGTCCTCTGGCACTACTCCTGTATTTAAGGAGGATTGGAAGATTATGGCCAGTACCTCCGCGATTTCCACCTTAACTTCCCTCAGCATCCTAGGATGCATCCTATCCGGTCCTGGTGACGTATCTACTTTAAGTACAGCCAGCCTTTCTAGTACCCCTCTTTATCCCATCCAGTATCTCAACTACCTCCTCTTTCACTATTACTTTGGCAACATCTTCTTCCTTGGTAAAGACAGATGCAAAGTAGTCATTTAGTACCTCAGCCATGCCCTCTGCCTCCTTTTTGGTCCTTAATCGTCCCCACCCCTCCTCTTACTACCCATTTACTATGTATATGCCCACAGAAGATTTTAGATTCCCTTTTATGTTAGCTGCCAATCTATTCTCATACTCTCTCTTTGCCCCTCTTATTTTCTTTTTCACTTCCCCTCTGAACTTTATAAATTCAGCCTGGTTCTCACTTGTGTTCTCAACCTGACATCTGTCATACGCCCTCTTTTTCTGCTTCATCTTAATCTCTATCTCTTTCATCATCCAGGGAGCTCTGACTTTGGTTGCCCTACCTTTCCCCATTGTGGGAATGTATCTCAACTGTACCCGAACCATCTCCTCTTTACAGTTTTGCCTGCCAATCTTTGATTCCAATTTACCCGGGCCAGATCCATTCTCAAGCCACTGAAATTGACCTTCCTCCAATTAAGTATTTTTACTCGAGATTGCTTCCTGTCCTTTTCCATAGCTAATCTAAACCTTATGATACTATGATCACAGTTCCCTAAATGTTCCCCTACTGACACTTACGCCACTGTGCCGATTTGTATTTCTTCACTTCACCTGACGAAGGAGCAGCCGCTCCGAAAGCTTGTGATTTCAAATAAAACTGTTGGACTATAACCTGGTGTTGTGCGACTTCTCACTTTTGTCCACCCCAGTCCAACACCGGCATCTCCACATCATGGCCACTTGACCCACCTCATTCCCCAGAACCAGATCCAGCAATGCCTCCTTCATCATTGGGCCGGAAATGTACTGATCAAGAAAGTTCTCCTGAACACGCTTCAGAAATTCTTCCCCCTCTCTACCCTTTATACTATTACAATCCCAGTCGATATTAGGATAGTTAAAGTCCCTCATTATCACTACTCTATAGTTCTTGCATCTCTCTGTAATTTCCCTGCAAATTTGCTCCTCTATATCCTTCCCACTAGTTGGCAGCCTATAGAATACACCTAATAGTGTAATGGCACCTCTATTGCTTCTTAACTCTAACCAAATAGATTCTGTCCTTGACCCATCCAGGACATCCTCTCTTTCCAGCACTGTAACATTCTCCTTAACCAATACTGCCACTCCACCTCCTTTCTTTCCCTCCCTATCTTTCCTGAACACCTTATATCCAGGAATATTTAGTACCCAATCCTGCCCTTTTTTGAGCCAAGTCTCCGTTATCGCCACGACATCATATTCCCATGTGGCTATTTGCGCCTGCAGCTCACCAACCTTATTTACCACGCTTCGTGCATTTACACACATGCACTGTAAACCTATCTTAAACCTTCTTGTGTTCTCTCTTAGTCTGACCCCATCTAATACCGCACTATTTCTTACTCTGCTGTCTGTCTCTCCCAATCCTTTGTGCACTTTGTTTCTCCTTTCTAATGCTATATCCTGGTGCCCATCCCCCTGCCAAATTAGTTTAAACCCTCCCCAACAGCACTAGCAACCCACCCCGTTCCCCCTCCTCTACCCCACCGCGAGGGGATGGGTTGGATTTTGATATAGAAATAACAGCGAGGCTAACAGCGCTCACCTTTATTTACATGGATATCGAACAGCAACTTCCAGTGAGCGCACACGGAAATCAGGAAGTTACTTTCTGAGATGCTCAGCAGAAAAAGTTAGAATTTGTCCATTCCAGTCTAAGTACCCTTTTAACGGCATAGTAAGTCTTAATTACTGCCAAACAACCTCTCTGGCACTGAGAATTAACGTTTACAAGTATGGAGTCTCAGTCCTTCAGATTTAATTATTGCTGGAGATTTTTTTAAATTTATAATATTTAAATAACTTCTTTTTTAACTTTTTCTTTCTGTCTCTTTTATCCCTCTCTTAAATCGAATCTTTTTTTCTCTCTCTTTATTTCGCTTTCTGTACCTGATTTGATATTGAATTAAATATTCTAACTGGCACTTCCTGGTTCAGACTATGCTGCTTATCAACGATTCTTCCATCTGATTGGTTAAAGAGATACACAGAAGCTTGCCCTGTTCACACAAGTCCCAGATGCCCTGTAGAGGGCGCTGCACTTTTTCGATGCAAAAGCCAATAGAAAGCCTACGACCAAGTGCAAGTCTAACGAATGGCTGGCGCCATTTGTCCACCGCTTAGAGCAAAATCCGGCGGAACTAGACATTTTTTCTTTGCATTTAAAACATGTTTGCCGATACATACCTGCTCAAGGGTTAAATTTTTAGCAGGTCCAACAAGGTAAGGTGTTAAAAAAGGCTCTGATGGTTTCATCATTGAGAAAAATCCATAGACACACAGAAGCAATGTGGGGTAACGCCATTCATTGCTTCCCGCTGGCTTGCGGCAACCTGTAGCTTTACAGCATGTTAACATGGTGCTGACTAGGAGCTAATCCCTTCTTGGTCTGTTCCAACTGCACAAGTTTACAGCTGCAGTTCTACAGTGGAACTAAATCCTTATCACATAAACACGGACTTTAAACGTATTAGAAGCATGCGCATTGCTTCTGTTTCCACCTTTCAAATAACAGCATAGTTAGGACAGAAATAAGTTACTGAATATTTAGATCTATCAGCAGAATTCAAAATAAGGTCAAAGGATCTTCAGATCAAATCAGAATCTTTTACTTTGAAATGGGCTAGAATTTCCGCTTTGGGTGCAATCGGGGAACTGGGTGCAAATTGCGCTTGAAGTTGCGCTGCTTTTCCGAAGTGAAGTTATGGTTTAATTTTCCACCCAAACTCATTTGCTTAATCACAAATGTACAATGAACCAGCGCAATCGGTCAGTGTTTTTTTACTTTGCATTAAAAAATATTCCTTGATGTATTTTAAGCGTGGTAACCTGGTGCAGTTTGATTAATGCAGCTGAAAATGGGTTTATCACAAAAAAATAAGCATTTTTAATAAGAGTGTCTAGTCCATCACCTGCGAGTAACCTGATCTTAGATCACTGAAAATGGCTTAAATAAACTATACTGAACCATTTACTAGTTTCATTGGTGTACTCTAGTCAGTTACTTTGTAAATTAAATATTTTTTAACATGTAAAAAGCTTTTAAAATGTGCCTACTGGTGTCTGTGTGCCTAAAAAAACCCAGCTCAATTTGAAGAGCCTCCTCGAACGGCCGCAAACGGCACAATTGGCGGAAGCTCACCATGCTCGACCGTGGCCAGTTTTGTGGGCGGGGCCGACTTCCAGTGCAGTGTTTTTTCAAACTACGTAAAAGATCGCGGAAACTCAATTTACACCGGACGTAACTTACGTTTAAAGTTCCTCGATATTTTGTGCTGGTTCGGCGTATTTCACCAATTTGGTGCTGATAATACTAGCGCGAACTAACGTAAACTCCAGCCCCTGGTCTTTAAGGATACAGCGTGGCAGAAGACATTCTGAAAGGAGATAAGAGTAGCACAGAAAGAAGCAGGGAGAATGACCCCTTCAGCTCGAGAGCACAAATGCCTAATGTGTGTATCCTCGGCTGAATTTATAAACTAGTTTATAATTAACCATCAGAATCAAGGAGCAAGGACAAGCTACCTGAGCTTTCAACCATGTAAAAAGGGAATGGGATATAAACAGAATTTTCAATTATTTCTCATTTCGTTCTTACAATCTTTGCTTTTGCTTCCGACGCCTGTTTTCATTCCGATTCACACATGCTGCCACCTGTGCTGTTTTTCTTGCCTATTTTCTCCTTTCCTCAAGCATTGACTCTCTTGCTGAATTATTATTCCTTGCGCAGTTGTTGTCCTCCTGTACCTCACCAAGTGACCATTATTCACGTGGGAACCCAGACAGTGAGTGTTTGCAGGCTATTTGACTGTGGAGGACTTCACAGCCAAGCCTGATACTCTTCTCATCCAACATCTATCTACATCACTTCCATCAGCGAATTGCTGGATTGCTTTGGCTGTTAGTTCGCTCCCTATCCCAGGGGCACTGGCCAATCTTAGGACCTGTACCCGTGCTCCTGCAGAGATCAGTTAACTCAGCAAAGACTGGGCATCAAACCTGGGATCTTCCTGATCTTTATGGCACAAAGATGATGGCCGGAGTTTTCTACTTCTGCAACTTAATGGCCAGAAAATTGAGGGTTGACGAGTGCATAAGCAGAAAGCATGGACTGGTGTCTTTATCTTATTTTCTATTACCTTATCTGCCATTTCCCTCCTGTTTGCTTCACTCACCTTAGTTCTTTTCCTTTATTCCATTTGCCCCAATTGTTTGTTGTGGCCTAAAGGGGCACAGTCTTTGTGATAAAGCATTTTGCAAATCTTCTTTCTTTGATTTAAAAATGCACGTTGACATAAAGCAGGTAGGAAGTATTGCCACTTCAGCACAATGCCATCCCATCGAAAATAACGCACACCTTTCCTGGTTCTTCTCTCTCCACAAGCAAATAAAGGGATGGTGTTTTCCGTGAAGACAGTATGGAGGTCATTTTCCGAGTGAGTGCTGGCGGTGGGAACTCTGTCCTAGATTTTCCAATATTCACTGCTGGCAGGCGAGCTCCTCCAGCACCAGGGTGTACTTGGCAAATTACACCCCTTGGAAAAATACTGGCTTTTCTTTTATTTTATGGGATGTTAGGAAAAGAGGCAGGACTGGCAAAGTGACTCTATCTGTAAGAATGCTGGTAGGTATCCCCAAAGAGCATGAAGCAGGCATTCACTACCTGCCAGAATTATCATGGTGGAAATGGGATCCACTACGGCTTAAAAGGCACCTTTACGACAGCTGATTGTGAAATGATTGATTGTTGTAAAGCTACCAGACTTTTTTGAAAAGGGTGAGTCTTTTGTCAGAAAGAAGCTTCTTTATCTGGTCCCACTCTGTGGCTGGGTTCATGTGGCGAAAATTTCCCACCCAGCCTAGCGGGCACCCCAGCTGTGGCACTGGTGATCTGGGTACCTGCCCACTTTATGCAATTGTCGCTGACCCTGGATTTTGGATTGGGTCAAGGGTGCCTGGGACCAGCAGGCAGTGGAGACTTGTGAGTTTTCAGGCCCAGAATATTAAAAATTGCACGCAATTTTCTTAACGTGGCCTCAATGGCAAACTATCTCAAAGTCACTCCCTCCACCACCGGCGTACCGTGGCTGCAGTGTGTACCATCTACGAGATGCACTGCAGCAACTCGCCAAGGCTTCTTCGACAGCACCTCCCAAACCCGCGACCTCGATCGCCTAGAAGGACAAGGGCAGCAGGTGCATGGGAACACCACCACCTGCAAATTCCCCTCCAAGTCACACACCAACCTGACTTGGAAATATAAGCCGTTCCTTATCATTGCTGGGTCAAAATCCTGGAACTCCCTCTCAACAGCACTGTGTACGTACCTTCATAAGAAATAGGAGCAGGAGTAGACCAATCGGCCCCTCGAGCCTGCTCCGCCATTCAATGAGATCATGGCTGATCTGATCCAACCTCAACTCTAAAGAACACAAGAAGTATATCAAGAGGAAAAGACTGGTGAAAACCAAAGTTGGTCCATTGCAGTCAGATACGGGGGAATATATAATGGGAAATAAGGAAATGGCAGACCAACTAAATGCATACTTTGGGTCAGTCTTTACGAAGGAAGACACAAAAAACCTCCCTGGGATATCGGGAAAAATAGGGACATTGGCAAAGGAGGAACTGACGCAAATCAATATCTCTAAGGATATGGTGTTAAGGAAGCTAAAGGGATTGAAGGCGGACAAATCCCCAGGGCCTGATAACATGCATCCTAGGGTACTGAAGGAGGTGGCCCTAGAGATAGCGGATGCACTAAGCATGATTTTTCAGAATTCATTAGACTCGGGAACAGTGCCCATGGATTGGAGGGTAGCTAACGTTACCCCACTATTCAAAAAGGGGGGTAGGGAAAAAGCAGGTAATTACAGACCTGTAAGCCTTACATCAGTTGTGGGCAAAATGCTGGAGTCCATCATTAAGGATGAAATAGCCGAGCACTTAGCAAATGGGGACAGGATAGGACAGAGTCAACATGGATTTACAAAGGGTAAATCGTGCTTGACTAATCTATTGGAATTTTTTGAGGGAGTAACTGGTAAAATAGATGGGGGAGAGCCAGTAGATGTGGTGTACCTGGACTTCCAAAAGGCCTTCGATAAGGTCCCACATAAAAGATTAGCATGGAAAATTGAAGCTCATGGGATAAAGGGGAAAGTATTGACGTGGATAGAGAACTGGCTGTCAGATAGAAAACAGAGAGTTGGAATAAACGGCTCATTTTCTGAATGGCAGGCAGTAACAAGTGGGGTACCACAGGGATCTGTCCTGGGTCCCCAGCTGTTCACAATTTATATTAATGACCTGGATCAGGGAGTCGAATGCAGCATTTCCAAATTTGCAGACGACACTAAACTAGGAGGGGGGGTGGGCTCAGAGGAGGAGACCAGGAAGCTCCAGAGCGATTTGGACAGACTGGGTGATTGGGCGGATAAATGGCAGATGCACTATAATGTGGACAAGTGCGAAGTTATCCACCTTGGGTGCAGGAACGGGAGGGCAAATTATTATTTAAATGGCAATAAATTGGGAGAGGGGGAAGTACAGAGAGACCTGGGTGTTCTTGTACACCAGTCACTGAAGGCGAGCATGCAGGTGCAACAGGCGGTCAAGAAGGCAAACGGTATGCTGGCCTTCATAGCAAAAGGGTTGGAATACAGGAACAGGGATACCTTGCTGCAGCTGTACAGGGCACTGGTGAGACCACACCTCGAGTACTGTGTACAGTTTTGGTCGCCTCATCTGAGGAAAGATGTTCTTGCCATGGAGGGGGTGCAGCGGCGATTCACCAGGCTGATACCAGGAATGGCGGGATTGACCTATGAGGAGAGACTATGTAGTTTAGGGATGTACACACTGGAGTTTAGAAGATTGAGAGGGGACCTCATAGAAGTGTATAAAATTCTGACAGGTCTAGACAGATTAGATGCAGAAGGAATGTTTCCCTTGGCGGGTGAGAACAGAACTAGAGGACATAATTTAAGGATAAGGGCTAAACCATTTAGGACAGAAATGAGGGGGAATTTCTTCACTCAGAGAGTGGTGAACCTGTGGAACTCATTGCCACAGAGGGCAGTGTACGCCAGCTCATTAAATATATTTAAGAGGGAATTAGATATATTTCTACAGGCAAAAGGGGTTAAGGGTTACGGAGAGAAGGCGGGGACGGGATACTGAATTGAAGGATCAGCCATGATCTCATTAAATGGCGGAGCAGGCTCGAAGGGCCGGATGGCCTACTCCTGCTCCTATCTTCTATGTATCTATGTATCTAAGTAGGAGCAGGACCAGGCCACTCAGCCCCTGGGCCCGCTCCGCCACCCACAGGGCCTTGACCGATCCGAACTCAAACTCATGTCCAATTTCCAGCCCGCTCCCCGTAACCCCTGATTCCCTTTACTTCTAGGAAACGGTCTATTTCTGTTTTAAATTTATTTAATTAAGTAGCTTCCACAGCTTCCTGGGGTAGCAAATTCCACAGACCCACTACCCTCTGAGTGAAAAAGTTTCTCCTCATCTTAGTTTTGAAAGAGGAGCCCCTTATTCTAAGATTATGTCCCCTAGTTCTAGTTTCACCCATCATTGGGAACATCCTCACCGCGTCCACCCGATCAAGCCCCTTCACAATCTTATATGTTTCAATAAGATCGCCTCTCATTCTTCTGAACTCCACTGAGTAGAGTCCCAATCTACTCAACCTCTCCTCGTATGTCCACCCCCTCATCCCCGGAATTAACCGACTGAACCTTCTTTGTACTGCCTCGAGAGCAAGTATGTCTTTTCTTAAGTATGGACACCAAAACTGTATGCAGTACTCCAGGTGCGGTCTCACCAATACCCTATACAACTGCAGCAATACCTCCCTGTTTTTATATTCTATCCCCCTAGCAATAAAAGCCAACATTCCATTGGCTTTCTTGATCACCTGCTGCACCTGCATACTAACTTTTTGATTTTCTTGCACCAAGACCCCCAGATCCCTTTGTACTGCAGTACTTTCCAGTTTCTCGCCATTAAGATAATAACTTGCTCTCTGATTTTTCCTGCCAAAGTGCATAACCTCACATTTTCCAATATTGTATTGCATCTGCCAAATCTCTGCCCACTCACCCAGCCTGTCTATATCCCCTTGTAGGTTTTTTATGTCCTCCTCACTCTCTACTTTCCCTCCCATCTTTGTATCACCTGCAAACTTTGATATGTTACACTCGGTCCCCTCCTCCAAATCGTTAATATAGATTGTAAAGAGTTGGGGACCCAGCACCGACCCCTGCGGAACACCACTGGCTACTGGTTGCCAGTCCGAGAATGAACCATTTATCCCAACTCTCTGCTTCCTGTTAGATAACCAATCCTCCACCCATGCCAGAATATTACCCCAATCCAGTGATTTTTTTATCTTGAGTAATAATCTTTTATGTGGCACCTTGTCGAATGCCTTCTGGAAGTCTAAATACACTACATCTACTGGTTCCCCTTTATCCACCCTGTACGTTATGTCCTCAAAGAACTCGAGCAAATTTGTCAGACATGACTTCCCCTTCATAAAGCCATGCTGACTTTGTCCTATTAAATTATGTTTATCTAAATGTTCCGTTACTGTCTCCTTAATAATAGACTCCAAAATTTTACCCACCACAGATGTTAGGCTAACTGGTCTATAATTTCAAGCCTTCTGCCTACAACCCTTTTTAAATAAGGGTGTTACATTAGCAGTTTTCCAATCTGCCGGGACCTTTGCTGAGTTCAGGGAGTTTTGGAAAATTATTACCAAAGCATCCACAATTCCTACTGCCACTTCCCTCAAGACCCTAGGATGTAAGCCATCAGGTCCAGGGGATTTATCCGCCTTGAGTCCCATTATTTTACTGAGTACCAATTCCTTAGTGATTTTAATCGTATTTAGCTCCTCCCCCACTAGAGCCCCCTGTTTGTCCAGTGTTGGGATATTCTTAGTGTCCTCTACCGTAAAGACTGAAACAAAATATTTGTTCAGCATTTTTGCCATCTCCATGTTTCCCACCATTAATTTCCCGGTCTCATCCTCTAAGGGACCTACGTTTGCCTTAACCACCCTTTTTCTTTTTATATAACTATAGAAACTCTTGCTATCTGTTTTTATATTTTTTGCTAATTTATTTTCATAGTCTATTTTCCCTTTCTTAATCAATCCTTTAGTTACTTTTTGTTGTCTTTTGAAGACTTCCCAATCTTCTATCCTCCCACTAACTTTGGCTACCTTATATGTCCTTGTTTTTAGTTGGATACTTTCTTTAATTTCTTTACTTAGCCATGGATGGCTGTCATTTCTTTTACACCCTTTTTTCCTCAGTGGAATATATTTATTTTGAAAGTTGTAAAATAACTCCTTGAATGAACACCACTGCTCATGTACCGTCTTACCCTTTAATCTATTTTCCCAGTCCACTTTAATCAATTCTGCTCTCATGCCATCATAGTCTCCTTTATTCAAGCTCAGTATGCTTGTTTGAGAACCAACCTTCTCACCCTCTAATTGGATATGGAATTCAACCATGTTATGGTCACTCATTCCAAGGGGATCCTTAACTAGGACATTATTAATTAATCCAGACTCATTACACAGTACCAGGTCCAAGGTTGCTTGCCCCCTTGTAGGATCAGTTACATACTGCTCAAGAAATCCATCCCTAAGACACTCAATAAACTCTTCCTCAAGGCTGCCCTGCCCAATTTGATTTGTCCAGTTAATATGATAGTTAAAATCCCCCATAATTATAGCTGTTCCCTTATTACATGCCCCAACTATTTCCTGATTAATACTTCTTCCAACAGAGTTGCAACTATTAGGAGGCCTATATACTACGCCCACCAGTGTTTTTTTCCCCTTATTATTCCTTATCTCTACCCAAACTGTTTCATTATCCTGATCTTTTGACCCAATATCATTTCTCTGTATTACAGTGATTCCTTCCTTTATTAACATAGCCACCCCCCCCTCCCCTTCCTTCCTGCCTGTCCTTCCTGATTGTTAAATACCTTGGCATATTTAATTCCCAGACGTTGTCACCCTGCAGCCATGTTTCTGTAATGGCCACAAGATCATACCCATACTTCACCTCACAGACTGCAGCAGTTCAAAAAGGCAGCTCACCACCACCTTCTCAAGGGCAATTAGGGATGGGCAATAAATGCTGGCCTTGCCAGCGATGCCCACATCCTGTAAATGAATTTTAAAAAAGTTGAAATAACTTGTTTCAATTCATGGTCAAATGTTCTGGTGCTGTATGCCAACATTTAATTGCTTCATTTATACCGGTTTCACCACCAAATCATTTTCCCTTTTGCTTGTGGATACCCATGCGCATTATTGGATGGAACACGATATACAAGTTTGCTTTTTATTGTTGCAGTATATATTACCTCATTACCTATATCAAAGTGCAGTTGCCATTCCGATGCCTGTCTGATTAATTGGTCCCGATCTCTCTTGAATGCAGTTTATCTTCCTGATACTTTGGACTGAGGTCTCTGGTTGGCCATGACACTGTGAAAGGTTGCCAAATTCTACTGAATGTGTAAAAGCGGCTGAGGTTAATAACATTACCACATTTCAAAGACCATGTGGGCCAGCTGGCTCAGTGGAGACCTGATAAAACAGTCCCAGTGCTGCACCACTTGGAACTCTGCTTCATGGCCTGTCAATAAACTCATCTTGCACAAAAATGCAAGATCGGTTCATTTAAATATTTTAATGTAGCACGTGATACACTGGGAGAAACCCGTTGGTTGAAGTCCAGATTATCAGGTGCCAGCATCCTGTGAATGGCTGCCAGTTGAACGCTGTCATTTCTAGTTATTTTTACTTTGGTGGCGATCTCTGACCTCTTGCAGGAAGTGCTCATTGAAAGCCAGAAAAAATGTGTAAAAGGAGGCAGTGAAGGCCAAAACAACGAGGAGAGGGCCACCCTGGATCAAAGTTTGAAATTTTGCATGCCGACCGCCCTCATCAGTGGCTGTGGAAAGGGGTGCTGTACAACTGGAGCACTCTTCAAGTGCTCTTGTTGCATTATGTGTTGGCCCCCTAATTTGAATGACATGTGGGGCCACAATGAGCCTGGCAGGCAGTTTGTTCACAGGCTCTCAACCTGCTATGTGTTTTGGCTGATTGCATTTTGCCACATTGAAGGCCTCAAGCCACCGCATTTGATAATACATTAGCGGCTCCATTGTGTCATTGAGGACAGACCATTAAATGTTCCTGAATGGCAGTAGGGTTCACTGTGATAATAAATGGGGTGCATTTGGTTGCAGGCACATTTTAAGCTTTTTCTACCAACTGTTGATATTTTTGACTGACCCAGTTAATGCGTCTGTAGGAAACAGTTTTAATATTATGGAGGTGCATCTATCCGGAGCTCCACAAGAAAACAACCGGCACATTATTTGGAGAGTTTCCAGGAAATAGTAGGAAATGTGGGCTGGGATCTTCCACCATCTGCCCCCTCCATTTTCTGATGGAACTGGGGCAGGCGGGGTGGAAAATTGGACTCTGCTGTGTCCACCCATTCCTCCGCTCATTAGATTTCCCACCAGATGCTATGTGAATGGACCACTGTTCGTCAATATGTTCGCCCATAAGTGGCGTTTGTAAAGAAATGATATTCAAATGATAGAAAGACATCATTTGATGTATTTTCCATCACTTGGCCCATAGCGATGCTGGATGCATGGGATGCCTGTTCATTGCAATGGTGGTGGAAGAGCAATTCAAACTTAAAAATCCAGAAAACCTGTGGAATGGACTAGAGAGTGATCGATTGCACAGACCATGCCACCAGATTCAAATATTTAACCGAACCATTTGACCAGTTTCACCAGCGGCTGGAGCAGGCTTTCAAGGTCTGCCGCAGAAGTCTCCGTCCCCGCTACTGATGGATTCCTTGGCAAAGTGCCAGAGAGCCCAAGAAAAATATTTAAATGACCCCCAAAGCCAAGGTCAATGTTAGGGTCGGGGTGCATCTTTATGGTGGGCGTTGTGTTTTTTTTTGCGCAATAGCAAACTTCAGCAAATGACTTTAAAAGAATTGGCTGAAATTCTACAGAGAAAGGAAGAGCTTGCTTTTCATCCAATGCTCTTTCTAGTTCTTTCATCAGGATACAGCAATTGGTGTCATTTTCTACGTTGGCAGTGAAGCTTCCTCTGGGAAGCTGGGAACTATTTCGGAATATTAGTCAGTGGTGGAGAATGCAAAGAAAAGCAAAATACAATGAGGAAATTTGACCCACCTTCATCATGTCGGGTAAATCATTGCACTATCATGGTTAAGCAATAAAATAGCTCAGTATATTACCTGAAATTTCCAGGTTTAAAAATTAACCCTTATGGTATTTAATTACAGGCAGCTCTATTGATCAATGCCCAGTTATTTAAAAACAAATGGTTGAGTTCTCATGTTCCAATTCTGGGATTGAAATTTGTACTGGCAGAGCTGTGTGCAGTGGCAGGAGTTCAGATGTGTTCTTTTAATATCTATTTATTGGTGCAACTTTTCTCAAAATAAGACTGTGGCGAAGTCCTGTGAACTTTGTGCTGCAATGTTTGGATATTCATACGTTTGTTGCAGAAAAGAATGGCGAGTGTAGGTCGGAACACAATCACAGTTAGGTTGGACATCACTTAGTTGTAATGCATCCTTTACTTCTCCATTTAGTGTTACTGTAAAAATAGAGGATGCCACACAGGTCCCAGTTAATATCATATTTACACAACAAGTAGACCAAACTGCACATAACATCTGAGTGATGAGGCCACAAGTGTGTAATGCTCAAGTGAGTCCACGGCTCGCCCAATGCCTGCTTTGTATGACAGAGCTGCTCCCGACAGCAGCCCTGACTTCTGTAGCCATGCTATTATAGTGGCATGGTGTACCATGTTTCCTCAAAGCCTCTTTGAAAAAGTGCAACATCTCCCACCGACACCTGGGAATCCCTGGCCCAAGACCGTACAAAGTGGAGGAGAAGCATCCGGGAAGGCGCCGAACACCTCGAGTCTCTTCGCCGGGAGCAAGCGGAAGCCAAGCGCAAACAGCGGAAGGAGCGCACGTCAACCCAAGCACCCCACCCACCCGCCCCTTCAACCACCGTCTGCCCCACCTGTGACAGAGAATGTAGGTCCCCGCATTGGACTCATCAGTCACCTGAGAACTCATTTTTAATGTGGAAGCAAGTCATCTTCGGTTCCGAGGGACTGCCTAAGAAGAAGAAGTACCATGTACCCTTGTAGGCAGGTGCACCAACAGTGGCAAACATAAATTGCCATCTTCAGCGCCGTGAATCACTGCAGGCCACCATTTATTGACTGGATCATGGGCAGACTCAGCACTCAGACCAGGTGTATCACTGCAGTATCAGGTTAAGCAATGAAACTGTTCAGTGCTACCCAGACGTGAAGCAGGTTTAAACATTTACTATTGTGGTATTTAACTGCAGTTAGCTTTAAAGATCCATATCCAGTTTAATATCAAATTACTTAATTGTTATAATTAAAAACTAATTTTTCAGGATCAGCAAGGTTGTGTTCTCATTCCTGCCACTTATGATTCAGAGGGGAAAGTCCACAGCAAGGGAATGGAAGTTGCGATTGTAACTCTTTTTTTTAAAGTTGCAGTGCTGTTTTGTGATACAGGTTGAGCATCCAAAATCCGGAGTTCTGGAATCCGGAATTTTCCGGAATCCGGACTCTGGGACGATTGGTGGCAGGGTCGTCCAGAATCCGTAAAATGTTCCGGAATCTGGACACCCTGTCAAACCGTTTCTGCCACCAGCCAGGCCCAGTGAAAAGTCAAAAAATGAAATCCAACCACTGTACAGTGACAAAAATTGCAAGAATAAAAACGCCAATCCTACCTGCTCCAGGCCAGGTCTTCACAGTCACCGCACCGCTGCTCCTGGGTCCGCAGCAACTCTGCACAGCACACAAGTCGCTTCGGCCAGAATCAACTCTGCACAGCACACAAGTCGCTTCGGCCAGAATCAACTCTGCACAGCACACAAGTCGCTTCGGCCAGAATCAACTCTGCACAGCACACAAGTCGCTTCGGCCAGACTCAACTCTGCACAGCACACAAGTCGCTTCAGCCAGACTCAACTCTGCACAGCACACAAGTCCCTTTGGCCAGACTCAACCCCAGGTGACCCACCTACACCCCATGCTGAGACCCCAGCTGACCCACCTACACCCCATGATCAGACCTCACCCAACCTGACTCCATTGCTGTGGTGTTTTATCGATTTAAAGATCTGCACAGGTAAAGATTGTGAATTTGTGTTGTCATTGCAAACATGTCAAAAAGGCCAACAGATACCCCAATGGGTTCAGATAAAGAAAAGAGGAAGCATAGTTCACTTTCAATTGCCAAGAAGGTTGAGTTACTTCAGAGATTAGATAGAGGTGCTTCAGTGAGAAGATTGAGTGAGGAGTATGGTGTTGGACTCTCCACCATCTACGATATTAGAAAACAGAAAGAACAGCTCATGAAGTTTTATGCGGAAAGTGATGTTCATAATGAAATGAGTAAGAGAAAAAGTATGCATAAGCCGAAATGTGATGATTTGGATCGAGCAGTGATGGAATGGTGGCGACAGAGGCGAAGTGAAAAGGTCCCTTTGTCTGGCCCAATGGTGGTGCAACAAGCTAAAATATTCCATGCACAACTGGGGATTGAAACTCCATGCGAGTACTCTTCTGGTTGGCTAGCCAAATTTAAAAGGCGTCATGGCATCAGGCAACTGAAAGTATGTGGTGAGAAAGCCTCAGCAGATCATGAGGCAAGAGGGCTGACTTGCAAAGCTGCGCAGGAATTGAATGAGGACGATGTCGCAGAAGTCATGGACATAGACAACGATGCTCCCATTGTGCATGCAGTGACAGATGAAGAAATCATGCAGAGGGTTTTGCATCCAGAAGAAAAGGATGAAAGCAGTGAGGATGATGATGCCTGTGATCAAGTCAAAAAAGTGCCGATTGACAAAGCAATCAATCTTTGTCAAGAATTAATTCACGCCTTAGAGCAACGAAGCTTCATAAGTGAAGAAGAAATACTGCAGGTCTACAGAATTCGGGAAAGATTAGTGAAAGAAAAGCCCAAATTACTTAAACAAACAACAATATTAAATATCTTTCAAAAGATGTCGCAACAGAAGGCCCAAGACCTACAGCGTGCAACTACACCAGTAATTTCCACATTTGATAATCCTATTGCTGGCCCAGCATCAGCCCCAGACATCATAGCTGAGCCCTTTACCTCAAGCACAACCTCCAGCCAATTGTAACTGTACCTGTTTATTTTTACTCTGTTTAACAAATAAAAGCCTTCATTTACTGTTTTATATTTCATAACTTAACTGTTTTACAAATAAAAACCTTTATTATATTTCATGCTTTGAGTACTGTACATTCCTTTTCAAATTTGAAGATGGTAGCAAAAGATCCAGGCCGGGAAGCTCACATTAAGTACAGTTACAGAGTACCGTGTTGTAAAAACAAGAGAGGGAGGCTTACCATGCGTTGTGAAGAAGCGAGGACTACAAGGCCTGCGAGGAGAAGAACTACAAGGTGACGTCCAAAAACGGGAAATATCGCAACCTGGGCCCAGGCATTTCCGGACTCGGAACGTGTTTTTGAAGTCCAAAGTCCGGAAACGCCCGAGCCCAGGTTGCGATATTTCCGGACTTCGGACATCAGAAACACGTTCCGAAGTCCGGAAAAACACAAAAACCGGCTCGGCCTCGGTCCCGAGGTTGTTGGATTCAGGACGCTCAACCTGTATAAGAAAATACATTGGGAATTGATGATCGTCAGTATGGTTTGCACTCTGTGGGCAGTGCACGGTTGGGGAGGAGGGGAGATCAAGATGGTCCCTGGGTTTGGTTGTGCTGCGAGATGTCAAAGGTCATGCCTAAGTGGAATGATGATCTTGCAGGGTTGGTTCAGTATCCCTTCTGGCAATTTGGGAATGGGCTTTTTGTTAACTTGTTCCCTTTTTCTGGTTTTCTTTTTGGGATGATCTGGATGTTTTTGGTGGGCGACCTTGTAAATTACCAATTCCATCTGTGCTATCACAAGGAGCCAATGAGTGAAAACGTGCCAATGTGCAGTGCTTCTGTCTCTTATTTCCCTGTAGATGACCAATTTTCCTATTTTCTTTCTATATCTATATACAGGTCATTTTACAGTCATTTCTTTAGATAAGGTTATCACTGATGCTCAACCCCGATGAAGGGTCATCGACCTGAAACGTTAACTCTGTTTCTCGCTCCACAGATGCTGCCTGATCTGCTGAGTATTTCCAGCATTTTCTGTTTTTATTCCTGCATTGTTTATGACCGCTTCTGACAGGCATCTTTTCAGACTCCCCCTCTTCACCCACAGTCAGGGCTTCTCAGGAGCAAGCATTGTATTGCCTATCAGCTTACCATTGTATGCCATTGTCATGGAAGAGGAGAAGGAGCACAACAAGATGGTGCTAAGGAGAGTCAGAAACCATTCAAAGAGGATGCAGTCCACCAGGTATTACCACCCCCTCCCATAGAATATGCTTGCAGCACAGATCTTATGAGGACCTTGCTGAAGGGTTGTGAATATGTAGAGGGCAGTTCAGCAAAGAGGCAATAGGGCATCTCAGTGACCTGCTGCAGGAAGGCCTCAAACCACACTCATCTGCCCGTGCTACTCTTTCATAGAAACATAGAAACATAGAATCTAGGAGCAGGAGTAGGCCATTCGGCCCGTCGAGCCTGCTCCGCCATTCAATACGATCATGGCTGATCATCCAAATCCAGTACACTGTCCCTGCTTTAATCCCCACAGTACACATATCCCACCCTACCCCCGTAACCCCATGTATTTAATTCCCCCTAACATATCCCATCCTATCCCCATAACCCCACATATTTAATCCCCCCTAACACTAAGGGTCAATTTATCATAGCCAAATCAACCTAACCCACACATTTTTGGCGATGACGGTGAATCACCACTCTCAACCTCCATACCACAGCGTCATGTCAGACAGCCTCAGGGGATCTATGTAACATCTACCATGGTGCAACACTGGTATGCATTCAGCAGATCACTGACACTCTTTCCAGGAGAGTAGGCCAGTTCATCACTTTTGGCATTACTGCAAGGCAGTAATGAGATAGGGCCATATGGGATTGCTGGCTTCCCCAAGGTCCAGGGTGCAATAGATGGCACCCACACTGCTTTGAGAGAACCCAGAGAACACCCACTTAACAGGAAGGGCTTCCACTACCTTGATGTCCAGATTGGGTGCGACAATCAGAGGATCCTGCACGTCAACACCCAATATTCAGGAAGTTGCCATGATGCCGTCATCCTTTATAATTAAGCCCTCAGTGACATTTTCAGGGAAGAGAATCAAATCAACAGATGACAAAAACTACCCCCTACATCCATGGGTAATGACCCCAATAAAAGTAGTTTGAACAGAAGCAGAGGAGTGCTACCACGAGGCCCACACCTCTACTAGACTGGTCATCAAGAGAAGCATTGTGGTGTTACAGGCATGCTTTCACTTCCTGGACAGGTCAGGAAGGGACTGCAGTATGCTCCTGATTGCTAGACAGGAATAGTTAAAGCCTGCTGTATTCATCACAACTTCACACTTCAGGAAGGGCTGGACTTCAGCATAGCTGCTCAGTTGGAACTACATGGAGAAGACTATCATAATGATCAGCACTCAGAAGAGTCCTCAGTGACTGTTGCAAGGGGCATCAGAACACAAATCATCAGAAGTCTACTCTTTTGTGTAACAGTCACAATAGCCTGACCTCCTTCTCGCCCACTTGCAAATAAAGGGACACTCCCTCGAACCACTACCCATCCTACTGCATGACAACACATCAGCCCTCTTTGCCCTCACATGATGGTGCCAGTAATCATCACCTGAGTGAATAAGTCACCACCAAATGAATGTAACAAAGCACCATGTCTATTTTAATATAATAAGTGTAAAGTGCACACAATCCCCCTACCCTCTCCTAACACCGTGCTGTCCCTGGGTGCCTACATGTGCCTTTCTATTACCTGTTATAGTGCTCCTTGTAAGTGCCACCTGGAGGCCAGGGTCGTGAGAGGTGGTTAGCTCCTCATGCTGTCTAGAAGGGTCATGTCAGAAGGTTGTGGACCTAAGTTTCATAGTCTAGGCTGACACATCAGTGCAGTCTCCGAATCAAACATTAGTTTGTTGATGCTCTGAGCTGATTCTACTCCACCTGGTGGAAACAGGGCCGTAGCGCCCTGAAAATGGTGGGCAATGACCTACTGCTCCATTGCCCATGTGGCCGTGGCAATGTTCACCGGGGCCTACTGCTGGCCAGCCGGAGCGGTCCCTGGAGTCCATTTAAAGTGGAAGGCGGGGTCCTATGACAGCAACAGGATCTCGATTGCCATTTTTGGACTGATGGCAGTCCAGCTGAAGAGGTTCCTCCATAAGGGTGAAGCAACAGGGAGAAAACACAAATGTAGGAAGGAATGAGATCAATAATAAATTTAAGATTCTGTTCATATTCCATTTCATTTTCATCTATTCCAAAGCTCTGCAAGTTCACTTGTTGTTACACACTGGTTAAAATGGTTACTTATCAGAGATTTTATAGAGTTGTTCAAAATCATGAATGGTTTTGATAGAGTAAATAAGGAGAAACTGTTTCCAGTGGCAGAAGGGTCGGTAACCAGAGGACACAGATTTAAGGTGTTTGGCAAAAGAACCAGAGGCGACATGAGGAAGCACACAGCGAGTTGTTGCAATCTGGAATGCGCTGCCTGAAAGGGTGGTGGAAGCAGATTCAATAGTAACATTCAATAGTCACGGTGGCATAGTGGTTAGCACTGGTGCCTCACAGCGCCAGGGACCCGGGTTCGAATCTAACCTCGGGTGACTGTCTGTGTGGAGTTTGCACATTCTCCCTGTGTCTGTGTGGGTTTCCTCCGGGTGCTCCGGTTTCCTCCCACAGTCCAAAAATGTGCGGGTTAGGTTGATTTGGCTATGATAAATTGACCCTTAGTGTTAGGGGGGGATTAAATATGGGGATAGCATGGGATATGTTAGGGGGAATTAAATACGTGGGGTTACGGGGGTAGGGTGGGATATGTGTACTGTGGGGATTAAAGCAGGGACAGGGTACTAGATTTGGATGATCAGCCATGATCGTATTGAATGGTGGAGCAGGCTCGACGGGCCGAATCTCCTGCTCCTAGATTCTATGTTTCTATGGATAAAACCTTGAAGTGAAAAAAGAATACAGGGGAAAGAGCAGGGGGAGTGTGACTAATTGGATAGCTCTACAAAAGAGCTGGCACAGGCACGATGGGCCGAATGGCCTCCTTTGGTGCAGTATGATTCTATGAATTTATAAATTCTGTTAAGCCCACTCACTTCTGCATCCAGAGAGCTGAAAGATATTTTTTCTTGTGCTGTCTGTCTGCTGAGCTATCCGTAAAGAACATTAGTGAAAGATTTACGTAGAAAATAAAAATACTTTTAAACATTTAAGCAGACTAAGTATAAAAGTCAACATCTTGAATTGATCTGGAGCCCTTTTTGTCTTTACTCTGCTACCTTCTGTTGATAAGTTTAAGGGCGAGAAATTGATGTCCTTACCGCCACCTGGTAGCGCCAGTGTTGCGCGAAAAATGGCGGCCACCGCTCTTGCGCCAGCTGGAGGCGGTCCTGGCGGCTGCGGCCACATTGGTCGCCCACTTTGTGCTGTAGGTAACTGGCAGCGCCCTGAAAAAAAATGGCGGTTAACCTGGCACGCAAGCAGGCTGACAGACGCTGACAGGGGCGATATCTGCAGCTGTTAAAGGGACACACACATCAATCAGGTAGGTTTGAATGGAAGGGTTTGGACTGGGTGTTTTTTATTTGAAGTGGTGGCTTGCTGCAATAGATGTGAAAAGTTTTTTAAGTGTTTTGGGAGTGCTGCTGGACGCTTGCAAGGGCTCCGATGGCAAGTGAACGCCTTTGAGAAGACAGAACACTCAGCAGGTCACGCAACATCCGTGGAGTTCACGTCTCAGGTCGACATGCTGCCTGACCAACTGAGAATTTGCAGCATTTTATGCTGTCATTTCACATTTACAGCGGCCGCTTGCAGAGGGAAGAGGAAGACGCAGAAGAGGAGGAAGCCGAAGAGGAAGAATCAGACGAAAGGATGCATCCCAGACAGCCCCTTTCTGGCCAGGATATCCAGGATGGAATCATCCGCCTGCGGTCCCACTGGCTGGGCAGGATGCATTTCTTGGGTGTGTGAAATAAGGAAGATGGAGTTGTGCTGACGGGAGGGCGGGAAGCCTAGAGGTGCATGCCAGAAGGAGGATAATGTACGAGGATACCCGCATCTTGTATCCTTTCAGCCCCTCCGCTGGCCAAGGGCTCAGCCATGCCCCTGCCAAGAATGGCCTGCACCGTCTCCTCCAAGGGGGTGAGGTGAGGTTAGGAATGGGAGATTTGCTTCGCCATTGGTAGGTGAGTGATTGGGGGTCGTGCATTGAGCAATGTGTGAGGCTCGTGATTCAGTTGGTAGGAGACGGCTTTTGAAGATACATTCACTGACCTTGACCAGTGGTCTGAGGTCATGAAGCTTCTTTGGGCACTGGAGCCAGGTGGTGGGGGCGAGACTGCTGGCAGTGACAGCCTTGGTAATGTACTCCCACATCCTTCTTTCTGGAGGGCCTCCTGGCCCCTGTGGGTAGAGGGCCAGTCTTGCAGTGTTGACCCCCTGCACAAAGCTGGAGTGCTGCGAGCGAGACGCTGGGTGCCCCTTCCCTGGCTTGCTGAGCCATTTGTGGCAGTTTTCCCATTTGTTGAGATTCGGAAGGTCATTCAGCTTTAAGAGCTGAATATTGACATTTGGAACTTCTTTTAAATATTGATTATTTGTTAAAAGATAGAAAGGGCTGAAAAATGTATTGAATCAGTGCATTTTCTTTTCTATGCTTCAATGTGGGTGGCCCTTTAAATTTCAGAGCTCTCACTACCCACAATGCATTGCGAGCTTCACAGCCTCGCACACAGACGCTCGGGGAAGCAGCAACACCGCACCAGCTAATGCCAGTAGGACTGGCGTAAAACGGGTTTTTTCTTGGTTTATTGGAATAAATGTTATTTGTAGCATTTAATTGGATTATGATGGTGCTATGTGTTTGTACACTGGTGTTAAAATGGGTTTTGTTTTATGTGGAGTTAACTTTGAGATTTATTACTTTAAATCTAAAAAGTTGTGTGTATTTAAGGGTATTTGTACTGTAAACATTATTGATTATTTGTAAAAGTAATCATTGCATTTATATTAACTAAGGCTGTTTTTAAGGCTTTATTCTTTACTGTGATGGATGAATGTAATGGATTTACTATGTAATGGATTTACTATGTAATTGATGAGTTGTACAGGTATTATTGTTTTGAATAAAAGAGTTGGATGGCGAGAGAAAAAAAAACACCGCACCAGCACAAAATATTGGTCCTGTATCCCTCGTGCAACGCCACCAGGATGGCGTTGCACCTAAGGTTAGCTCTGCGCCACCTACCACCCACGCCAATTTACCTCGTTTAGCACGGCGGCCATTTTGGGCGGCCGTTAACGGCAGTTGGTGAGGACACCGACTGCTTTCGGGGCGGGAACGAATTTTTCCCCCCCTAAGTGTCCAGTAACTTATTTATATCTATTCCAAAAATGGGAGTAGAAGTCCAATTATGAGCACATTCCCTACATCTTGAAAGTCCGTGTTTTCGTGATCAAAGGTTTAATGTGCTTAGACTGCTGTAAAATTGCAGCTGAAAACCTGCAGTTGGAACAAACTCAAAAGGCTTTACTTTTTTTTTAGCCCCATGTCATCATGCTGCACAGCTCCAGGTTGCTGGAACGGAACACGAAGCAATGGATGGTTTTACCCCACGCTGCTTCTGTGTGGCTTTGGATTTTTCTCAATGAGGAGGCCAACAGTCCTCCTACATGAAACACAAAAAGTTAGCATGCAGGTACGGCAAGTAATTAGGAAGGCAAATGGAGTATTGGCCTTTATTGCAAGGGGGCTGGAGTATAAAAGTAGGGAAGTCTTGCTACAACTGCACAGGGCGTTGGTGCGACCACACCTGGAGTACTGCGTACAGTTTTGGTCTCCTTATTTACGGAAGGATATACTTGCATTGGAGGCAGTTCAGAGGAGGTTCACGAGGTTGATTCCTGAATTGAAGGGATGTCTTATGAGGAAAGGTTGAGCAGGTTGGGCCTATACTCATTGGAGTTTAGAAGAATGAGAGGTGATCTTATTGAAACGTATAAGATTCTGAGGGGGCTCGACAGGGTAGATGCTGAGAGGATGTTTCCCCTCATGGGGGAATCTAGAACTAGCGGGCATAGTTTCAGAATAAGTGGTTGCCCATTTAAAATGGAGATGAGGAGGAATTTCTTCTCTCAGAAGGTCGTGAATCTTTGGAATTCTCTACCCCAGAGAGCTGTGGAGGTGGAGTCATTGAATATATTCAAGGCAGAGATACAGATTTTTGAAAAACAGGGGAGTCAAGGGTTATGGGGAGCGGGCAGGAAAGTGGAGTTGAGGCCAAGATCAGATCAGCCATGATCTTATTAAATGGCGGAGCTGGCTCGAAGGGGCCGAATGTCCTACTCCTGCTCCTACGTCTTATGTTACAGATTCGTTTTTTGTGGACCTGATAAAAATGTAACTGTTAAGCGGGTATGTGTCTACAAACACTTCTAATCCACAATGTTAAATGATGTAATCATGTTTTGTTGCACAAATATCATTAACTTAATACAGTAACAGAAATGTTATGATTTCCCTCCAAGAAGTGTTTCAGTAAGAAAGTGTAGAATAGAGAGAGATGTCTAATAGTGGCCATTAGGGAGAGCTATAGCTTGCAGTTTTCTGCAAAAAAAAGTGAAGGTAAAAGTTTGAAGAAGAGTAGATGAAAGTATTTCCGAAGGTTTGTTGGTGATTGGAAAAAAAATCTCTAAAATCAATTTATTCAAAACATCAAATGCTGGGCACTGAGGAATCTTGATTTATATGTTCATGAACCTTTATGTTTTGAATAAATTTGAATTTACTGAGAATTGTTTTTCCAATCACCAACAAACTTTCGAAAATACCTTTCATCTGTTTTTCTTCAAACATCTTTAATTACTGTTAATTCTGAATGCCCTTTGTAGGGTTTGAGGGCAGATGTTACTTTATTTTAATGATAAGATGATTGCTTGCTGTCAAAACATTCAGTTTTACTGATCCCTCAGTTTGCAAAAAGGAAGAAAGCTGCAAGGTCCAGTTCAGTCACAGTAAAACCTCAGCCTCCAGATCACAACCTTTTGATTGAAGTCTGTAGTCAGTGTGTGATATGAAGAACTATGTACTCCATCCATAAACTACAATGCTGAATGATCATTTCCTGTAACTGGAATGAATACCTTTAAAAGGAATCGTTTTACATATTAACTCAGTGCACAGATACAGATCTTCATGAAAAAGTATCTTACTATTCATTCTTACATTCTTTTGACAAATATATTATGCTTCGATGACAATCCCTGTACCACCACCCTCTTGGTTCTATGGTTCAAATAATTGGGAGGCCACAGGTACACTGACAACACCCAGCTCTACCTCTCTTAACCCCTCCATCCTTGTGTTGTTAGACTTCTTGTGCGACATCCAGACTTGGATGAGCCACAATTTCCCCCCAGCTAAACATTGGGAAGACCAAAGCAATTGTCTTCAGCCCCCACCACAAACTTTATATTCTTGCCACTGATTCTATTCCTCTCCCTGCCACTGTCTTAGGTTGAACCAGCCTGTTTGCAATCTCGGCATCCTATTTGACCCCGAGCTAAGCTTCTGACCCCATATCCTCTCCATCACAAAAGAGGTAACTTCTTTTTCTAGCCATTAATTAACTTTCTGTCGATGCTGCTACATTTCCTCTTATACCATGATCCTGGATTTGTCTAATAGCCCTCTTGTGAGACAACTTATAATGTCTTCTGAAAATCCAAATACACACCTATCAAATCGAATACTGGATACATTAATCAAAATATGGTCCATTTGTGTGTGTTAGTCATATTTGGAAATTGTATTGTGTCTTGTTTCTAGGCTTGTTAGTTTTATTTTTAGTATTTTTTTTCTTTTTAATGTATCCTTGTACTTAATTTTCCATTCACTTTCAGGTTATGAATGAAATATTGCCAGTATGGATGTACTTTTGCTTGGTAATGTTAATTCCTGTCTTCTTGCTCACAGATTTAAGACATAAACCAGTCATAGTTTTTCATGGACTTATCTTAATTATTAATTTCATTATATTCATCTTTGGACAAGGAGTTTTGGTCATGGAGTTTATGTTCTTTGTCTATGGCATGGTGGTTGCCACCAATGTGGCTTATTACTCTTATATTTACAGCGTTGTTAGTTCTGAAAAGTGACGAGTTACTGTTGGAGTGTCACATTGGTTGGACACATCCTGGGTTCAGTTCTGGCCAAGTTTTAGTCTCTGTTGGGAATGTCTATTACTTCTATCTGAATGTGATTGCACTGGCTTCAGTGTCTGTAGCTTTCCTTTCTTCCATTCCCCTCCCAATGCCCAAGAGAAGCATGTTTTTCCACAGCGAAGAGGAGGCTGAAAAGATCCAAGTTTCACCATCAACTGAAGATGTCCAGCCAAAGTCTGAAAATATTAGTCCCTCAAACAATCTGGCTACAACAACATTGTCACAGTTACCTGTAATGTCAGATGGAGAGATGCTTAAACAGAATGTTGATGGCCTGGTAAAGGCAATAGATCATCATAGCATGTTAAAGATGTTCCTTCAACTGTGGTCTGATTTCAAAGAATGCTACTCCTCTCCACAACTCCTCTACTGGTCCATTTGGTGGGCGTTGGCCACTTCTGGCTATTATCAAATTCTGAGTTATGTGCAGGTGCTATGGGATTATGTTGAGCCATTGCAAAATGCTGTGGTGTATAATGGCAGTGCAGAAGCAGTGTCAAACCTTGTGGGTAAGTTGAATAATAATCATCCTCTTTATCATTAAAATAAGCAATTATTGATGCAAGGGTCATCGACCTGAAACTTTAACTCTGTCTCTCTCTCTCTCTCTCCCCCCAGATGCTGCCTGACCTGCTGAGTATTTCCAGCATTTTCTGTTTTTATTTCAGATTTCCAGCATCCGCAGTATTTTGCTTTTGTATTGATGTAATATCTTTCTCTTCTCTGATGTCATCATAAGTAAGTGAGAGTGGTTAAGGGAAGAGAGGCTGTAGTGAAAGGAATAAAAAAAAAGTCATGTATTGTAAAATCATGAGCAAAGATGAACATGAGGTAGGTTCAGGGAGTCCTGAGGTAATACTAAACCAAAGGCACTGGGAGACTGGTCGCAGTATACCATCCAGGTACGAGCCAAAGAGCAGGCAGTCTTGAGTAGCTTATGGTGTGAAATGAGTCAACCTTTCATAACAAATCAGAAGAATAGCAGATAGAAAAGAGAAAAGATCAGAATATCCTGTGGAGCAAACGGAAGGCTTAATAATAAGTAATATAAAGAAGCAAAATGTTCTGTTAAAGCAGTGGTTTAACTTTCAGATATTTTAAGGTTGTATCAAATTTATTACAGGGGAAAACAAAGTACAACAACATCTGAAGCGGAGACTATTCACTTGTATTTAGAAATAACTAATATTTAGCCCTTACCATATCACAGTGATGTTCACTCATCTGGGTGCAATTGGGTTGAGTAGATCACTGATGAGCTTACACATTTCATGCCTTAAGCTCAAATTTAACGATTGCTTCACTGCCATTTTCATGTTTTGATGATGTTTACAGATCAGGAATTTACCTGATCATGTCTATGATGTAATCAAGTCAATCAGAAGACTTTGGCCTTTGGATTGGCAAAAGAAATCATGAAAGGTGCTAATTTTAGCCAATAAACATTTGCAAATAGTTTCACTTCTAAAATTGATAGGACAAGCCAGGAAAAGGGATTTAAAGGAATTAGAGAACAAGCTTAGAATAGACAGGATTAGGTCAAACAAAATGTTTAAATTAAAATCAAATTATGAGAGGAGAGAAATAGAAGGAAAAGGGAAGGAATGACAGACAGAAATATAGGGGTAATTTTCAATATGGGCAGTTTAATATTTTGATTTATGTTTAAAGTTTTGTTTTAAGTGTTTATCTTAGTTATTCAGGGTTAATAATACACTAGTAAACCTTTATTAGTGTCTTATCAATGTTAACTTCAGTGTCAGTGTATGAGCTGAAAATGTAAGAGCTAATCAGCCCAGGAAGACTAGAGTTTCCCTGTGCCTGTTGAAGGTTACCAGTATTTTCCATGATTGTCCAGTGTTATTAAAGACCATTAAAATCCACTTTTTTTTTTGCTAATTTAAAAGCCCATGAGGCAGAAATTTGCTTAGACCCGATTGTGGGCCCAGACTTGGCCCTGCAGAGGCGATGCCCACCCAAAGCAAAAGGCCCGAGGATCGATTTGAATTGGTCCTTGGGCCTCATCTGCATACCTGGGGCGAGCTGCCAGTGTCTTCACAGGCAGCTTGGCCCACAGGAAAAAACAATTTTGGGTCACCTGCCTCGCAGGCAGCAGTCCTCAGGTAAGTCCCATGAGGGGAATTAAAGCGGGCTATGGGGATGGGGAATTGCAAATCCTGCTCCTCCTGGCTCCATAGGAATGTGTTTTTGAAAAGAAATTCAAAAACTTACCTTTGGTTGACGGCTGCCGAGGCCACTGACGAATCTCGACCCCTGCTCCACTCATGAGGTGACCAATTTGTGTAAGGGGTCCTTTAACGTATTCAAGGGGCCTAATGCCTGCTTTAGGTGTCCGCCTGGGATGCCTAAAAAGAAATGGGCTCCACAAATTTGGCAGCGGGACCAACGCCTTCACAGATTGAGTGCAGGCCGTCCCACTACTAATTTGGTATGCTTAAATATTAATGAACTGGATTGTGGCCTGAAGGTAAAGTCCTCAGCGATACACCTCCAGCTTTCTGTATTACTTCAGTATCTTTACAGATTGTATCCTAGACATTGACCGAATAGCAGAAAAATAATAGATTAATTGCCAGATACATTTTTACGAGTTTTTGGTTGAAGTTCAACCTACACCTACAAAACGCTCTTCTGGGCTACGGCTGACATGGTGTAACTTGCAGCTGTGCCTTACTAGTTTTAAATGGCGGTTCATTTTTTAAAATTAGTTACTTACTACCATTATTGGAACTTGTCTTGCACCAAATTCTATTGTTACTGGCATGTGTCATTGTCCTTGCTGGTCTCATAGGTCTTGTAATTGCCTCTTCTCGGCAAAGAAAGCCCAAAGAGAGACTGTGGGGATGTTCACGATGTCAGAGGTGCAATTTTCTTAAGGCCATAGTGCTCCTACTAGATTTTTGTTTTAGAACAGATAGTTTAAGTCTCCACACACAATCTGAAATTCTAAGAAAGAAAACCATATCTATGGCAAATAATCTACTGTTAGTTAAAATAGGTAAGAAGGGATGAAAATGATCCAATCAGCTACTCATTTGACTTTTGGTTGTGATTGGACAACCCCAGTGTTGCTTCTCATTCGGTTCTTCAGGTGCCGCTACCTCCTTTGCCATTGCAAATGTAAAGTTGGATTCTGGGGAGAACTGGCACCGGGCATCTTTTCAGCAGTGAATAGCGGTGTTTTGTATGCCATGGCTTTGTCATGGCATATAAAACAATGATTTGGATATATCAATATATCAATGATTTGGATGAGGGAACCAAATGTAATATTTCCAAGTTTGCTGACGACATGAAACTAGGTGGGATTGTGAGTTGTGAGGAGGATGCAAGAGGCTTCAGGGCGATTTAGACAAGTTGAGTGAGTGGGCAAATACATGACAGATGCAGTATAACGTGGATAAATGTGAAGTTATCCACTTCGGTAGGAAAAACAGAAAGGCAGAGTATTATTTAAATGGTGATAGATTGGGAAATGTTGATGTACAAAGGGACCTGGGTGTCCTTGCACACCAGTCACTGAAAGCAAACATGCAGGTGCAGCGAGCAGTTAGGAAGGCAAATGGTATGTTTGCCTTCATTGCAAGAGGATTTGAGTACAGGAGCAAGGATGTCTTACTACAGTTATACAGGGCCTTGATGAGACCACACCTGGAGTAGTGTGTGCAGTTTTGGTCTCCTTACCTAAGAAAGGATATACTTGCCATAGAGGGAGTGCAGCGAAGGTTCACCAGACTGATTCCTGTGATGGCAGGACTGTCGTATGAGAAGAGATTGGGTCGACAAGGCCTGTATTCACTAGAGTTTAGAAGAATGAGAGGGGATCTCATTGAAACGTATAAAATTCTGACAGGGCTAGACAGACTGGATGCAGGGAGGATGTTTCCCCTGGCTGGGGGGGTCTAGAACAAGGGGTCACAGTCTCAGGATACAGGGTAGGACATTTAGGACTGAGTTGAGGAGAAATTTCTTCACTCAGAGGGTGGTGAACCTGTGGAATTCTCTACCACAGAAGGCGGTGGAGGCCAAGTCACTGAATATATTTAAGAAGGAGATAGATAGATTTCTAGACACAAAAGGCATCAAGGGGTATGGGGAGAGAGCAGGAATATGGTATTGAGATAGAGGATCAGCCATGATCATATTGAATGGCGGAGCCGGCTCGAAGGGCCGAATGGCCTACTCCTGCTCCTATTTTTCCATGTTTCAAACAATATCTGGGTTTGTTACGCCTGTTATGTTGTGTTCAAGGGCTCCCACATGCTGCTGATTACCATAGCAACGTGAGTATAATACTGTAACTCTACCTTTGCAGAGCTGCTTTTAATGAAAGTAAAGAATTAAAAAAAAAAATGATTTAAAAAGAGAAGTCAGGGTTAGAATCTAACCCACAGACTTTTTATTGAACTGCCTTTCACCAAATTGAGAGATTGTCCTTATGAACAAAATACTATCGGAGCCTGGGACTTGTTGATCAAAGGAGGAAATTCCAACCAAAAAGTCAAGATTTTACTTTTTGTCCCAGCCCAATCAGTCAAGTGATTTATTTTAAAATCCCTCTTTTCTTGCAAATCCAATTTTACAGAGTACAAATGCTAGTTTCAAATTATATCTCAGTTACGCCGAATTTAACCATTGGTAATTTGTCAAAAGTAAGGTATTGGCATTTGAATTCTTCCCATCACTATTACTTGGAAAATTACAACTCTCTAACAGAGAACTGATTGCCAGTGACGCGTGATAGGTGGTACTGGAAAATAAATCCTATTTTCTTCACACGAGTCTGTTTTGTAAGCCCTGGGAACACAGAGTTTATGAATCCTTACTTATAAATCTCTCTAAATAGACAGGATTGGATTTATGCAATTAGCCCGGGAGTGGGTTCGGCCCTGTTGCAAATAGCAATTATTTATATGATTAATATATGGTATTAGCTTCAATGTTTGTATGGATAAAAATACTGACTTTTTTAATATCCCTAAAAAGCATGGACATTTAAAATAACATTTTAAATGCAGGTTCCCGATAGCAGTTAATCTGAACACGGGACACCATGCACGAATGCTTGGAGTAAACACCACTGTGGCCCTGGTACTTCAAACCATCCTGACCATTGTTGTAGTTGATTCAAGAGGCCTTGGGCTGGACATTATCACCCAGGTGAATTCAGTATATGTACATATATACATGTGTATGTGCTTCCAATTAGTGCCTCATCAGGAACGTTGCTTCATTTAGTTGCGACTGGGTTAATTATCAAACATTTTCAAAGCTCTGGCACTTCCATTATTGTACATTCGAGAAGTATTTTGAAAAAAAAACATCGTACACAAGAATTAAAAGTATATGCAAATAGGCACAGCTTGTAAAGTTATAAGGAAAAACCCGTTTTGAGTAATTGGGAAGAATCACAAGTAGCCTGCATGGAATCTAGGCATTATTTGATTGAGCCTGTTGCACAATACAACACTGACACCTGGACCTGGTTAAGCAACAGGCAGTGCCATCTGGTTCCTGCTCAGTCTGGGGGTAGCGCCATCTACAGGCGACTAGGCAATGAAGGCACCATATAGAATTTGCTGAGACTGACACAGCAACACATTAACCCCCACATCTCTAGCAAAGTGAGGAGGGGATAATAAAGATGCTGTTTCACCCAGTAATATCCTGTCCATAAATGTTACAGAAAATAAGTGAACAGTGAAGCATGGTCTCTTCGGGATTTTGTAACTGGCTATTAGATCTATTTTTTGGATGAAGGCTGTAAACTCTACACTGAACAAAATTCATCAGCGCCCAGAGTAACCAGCAACAAACTGAACGTTTGGTTTTATTTTTGCAGGTTCTTATTTATGGCAGTTACTTTGTAGGAATAGCAGGACTTTTCCTCATCAGAGCAATCTACACTTTTATTCAAACTGGATGGAAAGGAAAGAGACAAATGGGGTCAGAGATCAATGGAAATCCCTCACTATCCACAAATGATATTGAAATTACAGAACAGTTCTGAATCCTCATCAGATGTGTTGCAGTGGAGGGAAAAGGGCAAAATTAATTAGAGTGAGGGGTGGGGAAATTCTCTTATTTTGGAAAGTCAAGGAATTGAGCCACTTATCACAGAATACCCAGCCTCTGACCAGCTCTAGTAGCCATGGCATTTATGTGCCTCGTCCAGTTGAGTTTCTGGTCAATGGTGACTCCAGGGTGTTGATGGTGGGGGATTCGGCAGTTGTAATGGCATTCAATGTCAAGGAGAGGTGGTTAGGCACTCTTGTTGGAGAATGGTCATTGCCTGGGACGAATTTTACTTGCCACTTATCAGCCCAAACCTGAATGTTATCCAGGTCTTGCTGCATGCGGGCACGGACTCCTTCATTATCAGAGGAATTGCAAATGGGGCTGAACACTCTGCAATCATCCGCGAACTACCCCACTTCTGATGGAGGGTAGGTCATTGATGAAGCATCTGAAGATAGTTGGGCCTAGGATGCTGCCCTGAGGAACTCCTGCAGCAATGTCCTGGGGCTGAAATGATTGGCCTTCAACAACCACAACCATCTTCCTTTGTGCCAGGTATGACTCCAGTCACTGAAGAGTTTTCCCCCTGATCCCCATCGACTTCAGCTTTACAAGGGCGCCTTGGTGCCACACTCGGCCAACTGCTATCTTGACATCAAAGACAGCCACTCTCACCTCACCTCTGGAATTCAGCTCCTGTCCATGTCTGGACCGAGGCTGTAATGAGGTCGGGAGCCAATTGGTCCTGTTGGAATCCAAACTGAGCATCAGTGAGCAGGTTATTGGTGAGTAAGTGCCGCTTGATAGCACTGTTGACGACTCCTTCCATCACTGTGCTGATGTTTGAGAGTAGCCTGATAGGCCAGATGATTGGAGAGGGTAAATAGTGAACAAATGTTTCCACAAGTTGGCAAATCAGTAAGGAGGGGGAATAGACTCAGTGTCATAAGAACAAAGAATATCAAAGGTTTTTTTTTAATAGTTATTATAACATAGAATGCTTTACTACAAGTGGCCACTGAGACAGAGACTATAGCATCATTTGACAGGGAATTGAATAAAGAGAGAGAGAATTTGTATTTTTCTAGCATCTTTCACATCCTCTGGATGTACCAAAGCACTTCACAGCCAAAGAAGTACTTTTGAAATTTAGTAACTAGATAAATATTTGAAAAGGGAGAATATAAAAGTGTATGGGGACAAGGTAAAGAAATGGAATTGGAGTAGATAACCCCATTTGAAGAACTAGCAGGGGCACAGATGCAGTGAGTTGAATGGCCTCCTTCTGTACTCTAATTTCTATGATTCAATATGTAATGAACAATGATGCAACAAGGGCAATAATACAGTAATTAACATGTTTAAAATAAATCTCCATGGACATTTTTACTAATACTGTATTTATTTTGTCAATTGCAAACTTTGTAGCAAAACATGATCTCCTTTATTAGGTAGAGGTGCAGTTTTCTACATACTCAGAATATAAATAAGAGAATTTTCCTCTGAGAAAGAAAACCCCCTTTATTTTTAAGTCATCGAATTAATAAAACTTCTAGTTTAATTCAAAACCAGAACTTAAAAGGCCAATATTGTCGTAGCGATTTCATCCTTATAGATGCAGCAATCTTATTGATGATTCTTTTTGCTCAGTAACATTTCACATTAACATAAATGTGTTAAATTACAAATACCGATTTGCACAAATAGCTAAATTTCTAAGAAAAAAATATGTACAGTACTGCAGAGCAATGAAAGGTAGGATTTGCAATAACTTAACATTAGCCCATTTCAATATACATGATATGGCTACATCGTGAACCTTCTCACCAAATAATGGTTAAATAAAGGACATGAGGAAGTCTTCCTTTCTGCATATATTACCCCGTTTTATACAAAATACAGGCTTTAGAGACTCGTGTTTAAAGCGAAGATCAGTGAACAACACAACTGTGCAAGAGGTCTGGAGACATCACGCTCCTGACAGGAACCAATCGGGCTACAAGAAGGGGTTGGTTGAAGAGCTTCCTGTTGGAAACTGCCCCATTGGAGCTCCAGCCTGTGGGGAGGACAGCGAAAAAAAGACAATCAATTTGTGTTGCTTTTAACTGTAATGTGCGCAGAAGAGTTTACTTAAAAATGAATTGCAGGATTCAGAGTAAACACCCTCTGAGAAGCTCTGTTAACAAAAGTGCCAGGGCTGGCCATAAGCCGTGTATGTACATCCATGTACCGCTTGTTCCGTTTTTGTAAGTACTCTCCAAAACAAACGCAACACTTGACAAATAACACTTCTCATTACACCGCCACCATCATGCTTCAAAGCAGCCCCACCTGTACCAACAGTCTTCTTCACAGCAGCTTCAGCTTCGCTGCCAGCACCATAATTATAAAATTATATTCACAATATGCTGCAGATTACTTTTAAACAATTTCACACATTTTCTCTACAAATGTCCAGTTAATGACAGATTACTGTGCAAGCTGCACAGCTCATACAACTGGGATAACTCACTGACCCAAGATCTCTTTAAAAACTTCACAAGGCCATTGGAATTCAGATTTTAGACCAAAAGAGCCTCCTGAGCCGACACTCAACATTTCACATTAAATGACATCTGCCCTTTTATGGGTCCACGAAAAGTTTGGAGGAACTTTTTGAAAATAAAGAAACAAGGAATTTCCCACTGTTAGAGGAGAAGGTTTTTGTAGGGATGCAAGATGAGAAATTCATTAAAAAAAACTTTAAAAAGTTACCAGAAATGGGTTACTCGATACTGTAGATGCTCCCATTGGTTGACCATACGGCATGACCATAGGCTTTGGTTGTGCGAATGAACCAAAACCTCCACCTGAAGAAATAAAAGAGGCAAGAGATTTAACGAGAGTGGAGCTTAGAATTGGAAAACAAAGAAATCACAGGTTGACAAGAAGCTCTATTGGTATTACCAACTGGTTGCTGTGGAAAGGCCGAGTGCTGAGGAAAGGTCACGGGGGCAGGTAAAACTGGCTGCTGAAAACCACCACTGAAGCTGGTGGGAAGAGTATATCCGGCTGGAGTGGCAAACAAAGTGGGCATGCTCATTGATGCTGTTCCAAAGTTTACTGTTACACAGAGAAAAGAAAAAAAATGAAATCCAAATTAACTGAGTTTAAAAATACTAATTTTACAGCCTTTATAGTAGAAACTTCTTACTTAGGCACTTAAAAGGGACTGCAATCACAATGCTGTGGATGAACATGGATGTTGATACTGTTACAAAATACAGCATGCACTCAACACAATAGCCCAGATATTGCAGTTGTAATGAAGGTGAAACTGTCAGCGTTCGCCGTCATTACTCTGTAAAACTGACAGCAACTTCTGGTGTCCGTACAAAAGCAGTTAAAAGCGGAAATCCAGAAGTTGCTGTCAGCGATTCACTGCTCCTCCACAGGGTACGCTGTTGAAGTCCCCGCAGACAGAAATCTTTAGAAATCACCTGAATTGACGTGGACTTCCATTTTTTACGCTTTATTCTTGCTGTAAAACCCCCCCGAAAAAGTTAAGCCTCAATGAACAAGGTGTAACTGAGTTTTTAATGGCGTACTAAGTCATAATGATAGCTGAACAACTTCTCTGGCCCTGAAAAACTAATTTTATATTTGTGGAATGTCAAATTTCTCCATTATGATAAAAAAATATATAAACCTATGGAATTTTTAAGTTTGATATTTCAGCTAACTTAATCCCACGTGTATGTTCCAATCTTTATTACGCTCTCTGTAAAATGATTAAAAAGTAAATTATAATCTGTGCATTTTACTTAGTTTGCTGTCTGAGAGAATTCTTCAATGTGATTGGCTGCTTAGCGTGCTTGATGACATCACTGTTGCTGGATGCAGGAGATCCCCTATAGGTGGCACCAGAATGAAATTAATGTCAGGAAAGGTGAAATCCACGCCACAGAGATCGCTAGATCTTGGTGGGCGGCTTTCTTCGAGGTCATTGGCGAGCGCCGTCACTTCGCTGCTGACAGCAAAATCCGGGCCAATATGTTGAGTTACTAAAAAGAGACCCAAAAAACTATATACATACAGCTCTTGAAAGAACCATCTTAAATACACATTAAAATGGAACCATTTTAAAATATTCAGTATAGGAAGCATGAGCACTGAAGCCATCAAATAAATCAAATAACTGTCTTAAAAACTTTCAGATAATAAACTTTTTTGAGAGAGTGCAGGAACACCATGGGTACTAATGAGTATCAAACCATTTATAGATTTTTAAAGTTATTTCTTTGCCTTGACCTATGTGTACGTGGTGTAGTGGGAAAGTTACTGGACTAATAATCCAGAGAACGTAAATTCAAATCCCACCCTGGAAGTATGTGAAATTGAATTCAGTTAAAAAAAATATCAGGAACTAAAAAGCTGGTATCAGTAAAAGTGACCACGAAGCCGTCGGATTGTTGCAAAAACCCAACTGATTCACTAAGGTCCTTTAGGGAAAGAAATCTGCTGTTCTTACCTGGTCTGGCCTGTATGTAACTCTAGTCCCACATTGGGACTATTGGCTCATAACTACACTCTGAAGTGTATTAAACCACCGACGAATAACAAGGAGGTGGCCCACCACCACTTTCTCAGGAAAACTAGGGATGGGCAACAAATGCCTGCCTTGCCAGCAGCGCCCACATTCCGAGAATGAATAGAAAAAAAAAATGCCTGGGCGTGTTGGCTAGTCATTAAGACAGTGTAACAGCAAGCCATTCTTAATTCAGCCAAGTATCAAACAAAGCGCTGGCACCTACCAAAATGAGCCTGTGGAAATGCTCGAGTGTGCAGAGTTCCTAAAAGCCCTCAAGGACAGCCACAAAAAGTTACAGAAAAGACAAGTAATTATTTACCGTCCTCAAAACACCAGCTAGCATGCAGCAAGTTAATTAACACACTGCTCCAGAAAAAAAAAAGGGTTTCACAGAAATCGGATCTTCAATTAACCACTGACACAGGGACTTTAAAGTTATAATTTACTAAAAGACTGGAGCCTATTTATATATTAGAAGATTCACTTTGCCCCATCAAACATGTGCAATTTGAGCCCCAGACTTCCTTCTTTCAATTTATAACAAGCTGTGACCATTAGATTCAACATAAAAGCAATACAACCATAACTAAGTTTCTTAGGCTCATAATAGTTGCCAGCAGTGCAGGAGTTACGCCAGATTTTTAAAAAAAGTTTACATAAATTCTTGATGTCTCGGATGCTTTCCATGCAGAAAAGATTATAGGTATTTAAAAGCAATGGCCAGGTGAAGGGTTTTGGCATAGCAATACATGGTGTTATGAAGCGGTAGAACATAATCTCTCGCGAGAATTCTCCCATGGCGAGTACATGATAATTAACCATTTGACTGCCAAGGGTCCAGGGAAATGACCATCACCTTGAACCAGATGTTGTTGCAAGCTTTTAGCTTATACACTCTATTAAGCTACTGCAATTTCCAGTCCTGATGAGGGGTCCACACCCAAAAATGTGAACCTGGCTGCTCTCTCCACAGTTGCTGCTCTGGTCTAGAGGAGTGAAAACCCAGTCAACGTTCTCATTCCTCCTCAGTACGTGATGGTTCTTGCTGGAAATGTGCACCAGTGGTTAGGATCAGGTTTAGCTTTGGATATCCTGCACAGTCAAACAGTCTATGAACAATCACTTTCTACATTTACATACGAGTGAGGCACCAGAGGTCTGCTGGCAGCTGAGGAACTGTACCGTAGCATGATTCAGTATTTTCAGGATAGGAAGGGAGGAAAATCCCTCTGTTGTTCTGTAGCCCATTAGCTTATTTAGTCCAGAACAAATACTACTTATCTCCCTTATACTAGTCTTCTAGCTGTATAGCTTGATATCATCAGTAAATATTGTGTTACAAGTAGTACTCTCTCAAAAAAAAACTACCACTAGTGTGAACAAGGCTGCAAAAACTGGAAGTCACTGCCCCCAGAATGAGTTTTCCCCCATTTATTTCCGATTGTGAAACCAGTTTTCAATCCATCTAGATTTGCCATTAACTTCATGAGCTTCAACAGTTCTAAAAACTGCATATGTGGAACTTTATCAAATACTTTCTGAAAATGCAAGTCAATAATATCCAGTGATTTAATTACCTCTTCAAAGAGATCCATCACAGCTGTAAAATGTGACCTATTGCAAGATGATGGCTTTAGTCTTTCCGACGTTTAACTGGAGGGAATTGCAGCTCATCCAGAACTGAATGTCGGACAGGTAGTCTGACAACAGAGGCAATGGAGGGATCGAGAGAGGTGGCAGAGTTAGAGCTGGGTGTTGTCAGTGTACATGTGGAACCTGATCCTTTGCCTCTGGATGATGTCGCCAAGCATGTAGATAAGGAAGAAGAGGGGGCCAAGGATATATCTTTGGGGGACTCGAGAGGTAACGATGTGGGTGCAGGTTAAGAAGCCATTGCTAGCAAGAGGGTCAGGAAGGGAAGTTGGGTGATCAGCATTTTAATGGGATTGGAGTCAAGAGCGCAGGAGGTAGGTCTCATGGACCACATGAGCTCAGAGAGGGCATAAGGGAAGGTAGGAGAGAAACTAAAGAAAGATGCAGATTCAATGCCTGGGCAGGGGGAACCTTGGAGATACGTGACTTGATGTGCAAGGGGAGGGGGGAAAAATCTCCAGAAATAGCTAAAGGGGTGGTCTCAATCTTAGTGACAAAATTTATTTAAGTCTTCATATTTTTCATATCAATTAAAAACAAGAAAATGAACTCTTTCACATTCTCCTCACTTAATCCCCACTAGACCTCTTCTCAGGTTCAATGTTTGCTTTCCTAAAGTTGTTAGTCTTGGCCCTAGCTTTTATACAATAGCAAATCTAACTATACAATAACTAACAGCCAACTATTCACCCACATCCAAGTTAATCAGTCCAAGTGGACTCCGAAGCACTAAAAAATACAGTAACTGCTCTTGTACTCTGCATCATGTTTTGTTAAGAATTGGTAATTGATTACCTTTATGAAGATAGTTCGTACTTTCACCATTCCGTGTACTTTTACTCTTTCTTTTTAGTTACCTCTGGCCTGACTACTTCAACACTGGGACAGTAAAATTCTCTATTATAGTAAAATACATGACTGGAAAAGACTCCCATGTCCATTTGGCCATCTCAAAAACTATCACCCACTCCCTCAAATATCTACCCAATACTTAATTATCACAAGATTTAGTATACTGTGTTTTTCTCAGCCTATATTCCTTGCCTCTACAGCTTCAAATCGATTTGTTTAGCTTGACAGCAATTGGCATGTTGTTGGCCTTATTGATAATATAGATCTGGATTACTCCAGCTGTTATATCATCCCTTACCAATAAATGTCACTACTTCACCCAGCTTCACAATTTATCTTTGAGAAACATTTTATGCTCTTAGCTCTAGCCCATCATCTGCTCACAGAGCATAGAAACCTAGGAAGGTTTGCAACAGGAAACAACTGCAGGCCATCTAGTGGGTTCAAAGGAACTAACTTTCAATCGCCCACTCCCTCAAATCCAATTCTCCTTTAACTTTTTCTACATTATCAGCCTTCACTGCCATCCTGGGTACTCCACTCCACACATTTACCTCGTTCTGCGTAAGTAGTTAAATCTAAACTATCTGTGCACCCTACCCTCTTCTAAGTTTGTGCTCATATCCCCAGGTTCTAGAACTTGTGACCATCTCAAACATATTATTGGTGTTCAAAGAAAACACTTTTTAAATTCAGAGCCTGCAGGTCATTCGTAATAGTTTCTGTTGAAAACATACTTCAACTTTTGAAAATTAGGTCAAGGCCAGACATGAAACAGGATTAAAAATACGATCAGTCCCCCAGGCACTCATCATCCCTCATTACCCTCTGTAAAGATTTGGTTATATTCCAAGCCACTGGTTCTGTGAAAGAAATACTGCTGCCTGGGTGGGGAGTTGTCGCTACAGTAATAGGTTAGAACATTAGCAGTGACAATGACAGTTCTACCCAATGTGGTGCCAGATTTCAAGTCCATTAGGACCATTTCAATAATGCTATTTATGAAGCAATGAAACAGTGGAGTCTTTATTGTGGACAAACCTGTATGAACAACATTCTATGCCAAAACTTTTCAAAAATGCCTTCAATGAAAGGAGAACAATGCTCCCACCACCTGCAATCATGAATGGCCAGTTTGTTTACATCAGGAACTTCTGCCTTGCAAATCACAAATTGCTGACGATACCTTTTTCATTGTTCCTCTGGCTCCACTATAACGCATGCACTTCAATAGAGTTTACACAAATGGACATGTCACGCCACGGACACAAATGTGCTTCAGTCAAGTCTCCACAATGGCTCATTATCCATACCTGCAGTTCTTCCATTAGTCTGGAATGGGTTTGTGGCAGCAGTTGCTGGCAAAACAGGAGCCGCTACAAATGGATTGGTTGCTGCTGAAAAGGCACAACCAGGAAAAGCTCATTAAAGTATAGAAATTAATATATATCATTTGAAGTGTCAGATTTAGAATGTCCAAAAGGACAATTATTTATTTTGCCACTGAGTGACACTTCGCTTTCTCTGATCACAACAGATATGCAACTGTGCTGTTGTATTATTATACAGGGCATAATGCACTTCAAATCTCATTTTGAAAAACCTGTGAATGAGCAGGCGAAATCCAAATAAGTGCACTTCCATTTTAGTGATCACAGTAAAAGCATGCTTACCTGTAACTGTTAGGTGTAATCTGCTAAAAATCCATGATGTCCATCAACAGGTCTACAACTTTCTCACAAGATATAATCTCACATAGATTCAATCATAACCAAATTTTATATATGCCATTTCTTATCAATTAAGGTTTCATATCTTGACCATGATATGTTGTACCTATATTTGGATTATGTGATGCACTTAGGGGCAGTGCACAAGTTTACAACTAAATGGAATGACTCCTCCCCACACACTTTCTGCAGATTCTAAATAATTCCACAGATCTCGCTCTAATTCTCAGATATATTTTGCAGTCTACTCCATCCATCTCTGTCTTGACTCTCTCTCTCTCTCTCGTGTTGGCAGTTCTGTTCACTCCCACTGCCTCTCCACCATTCTCTCAGTATTGACAGTGCCCTTGTCTATCTGTCTGTCATTCCCACTTTTTGTGGAGTTGATACTGGTCTTTACTCTGGCTCCACCAATTCTTCAGGTGGAGTGTGCTGTTATCCCAAGCTTGCAGAAGCAGTTGGCCTCTCCTAGTGACACCCAGTCTCTTCTGGACGGTTACAAAATGAAAAACTTCAAAAATGTATAAATCTTGCTATTGATACTTGAGGGAATGGTAGCATAGTGGTTATGTTACTGGACTAGTAATCCAGAGGCCTGGACTAATAATCCGGAGATGTGAGTTCAAATCCCACCTTGGCAGCTGGGGAATTTAAATTTATTTAATTTTAAAAATCTGGAATAAAAAGCTAGTGGTGACCATGAAACTGGTTGTTGCCAAAACCCATCTGGTTCACTAATGTCCTTGAGGGAAGGAAATCTGCCGTCCTACCTGGTCTGGCCTATATGTGACTCCAGACCCACAGCAATGTGGTTGACTCTTAACTGCCCTCTGAAATGGCCGAGCAAGTCACTCAGTTGTAATAAACCGCTACAAGAAATAAGAATAAGAATAAAACCGGACGGACCACCCGGCATTGACCTCGGCACCAGCTTCGGACGTGACAAAGGCACACCCAGCCCAGTCACCCTGCAAAGTCCTCCTCACTAACATCTGGGGACTTGTGCCAAAATTGGGAGAGCTGTCCCACAGACTAGTCAAGCAACAGCCTGACATAGTCATACTCACAGAATCATACCTTTCAGCCAATGTTCCAGACTCCTCTATCACCATCCCTGGGTATGTCCTGTCCCACCGGCAGGACACACCCACCAGAGGTGGCGGCACAGTGGTATACAGTCAGGAAGGAGTGGCCCTGGGAGTCCTCAACATTGACTCTGGACACCATGAAGTCTCATGGCATCAGGTCAAACATGGGCAAGGAAACCTCCTGCTGATTACCACCTACCGCCCTCCCTCAGCTGATGAATCAGTACTCCTCCATGTTGATCACCACTTGGAAGAAGCACGGAGGGTAGCAAGGGCACAGAATGTACTCTGGGTGGGGGACTTCAATGTCCATCACCAGGAGTGGCTCAGAAGCACCACTACTGACCGAGCTGGCCAAGTCCTTAAAGACACAGCTGCCAGACTGGGCCTGCAGCAGGTGGTGAGAGAACCAACACGAGGGAAAAACCCACTTGACCTCGTCCTCACCAATCTACCTGTCGCAGATGCATCTGTCCATGACAGTATTGGTAGCAGTGACCACCGCACAGTCCTTGTGGAGACGAAGTCCTGTCTTCACACTGAGGACACCCTCCATCATATTGTGTGGCACTACCACCGTGCTAAATGGGATAGATTCAGAACAGATCTAGCAGCTCAAAATTGGGCATCCATGAGGCGCTGTGGGCCATCAGCAGCAGCAGCAGAATTGTATACCACCAGAATCTGTAACCTCATGGCCTGGCATATTCCTCACTCTACCATACCATCAAGCCAGGGAACCAACCCTGGTACAATAAGGAGTGTAGAAGAGCATGCCCGGAGCAGCACCAGCCATACCTAAAAATGAGGTGCCATCCTGGGGAAGCAGCAACACAGGACTACATGCAGGCTAAACAATGGAAGCAGCATGCTATAGACAGAGCTAAGCGATCCCACAACCAACACAGCAGATCAAAGCTCTGCAGTCTACCACATTCAGTCGTGAATGGTGGTGGACCATTAAACAACTGACGGGAGGAGGAGGCTCCATGAACATCCCCATCCTCAATGGTGGTGGAGCCCAGCACGCGAGTACAAAAGACAAGGCTGAAGCGTTTGCAACCATCTTCAGCCAGAAGTGCTGAGTGGATGATCCATCTCAGCCTCCTCCTGAGGTTCCCACCATCACAGAAGCCAGTCTTCAGCCCATTCAATTCACTCCACGTGATATCAAGAAACGGCTGAGCGCACTGGATACAGCAAAGGCTTTGGGCCCCGACAATATCCCAGCTGTCGTGCTGAAGACTTGTGCTCCAGAACTAGCCGCGCCTCTAGCCAAGCTGCTCCAGTACAGCTACAACACTGGCATCTACCCGACAATGTGGAAAACTGCCCAGGTATGTCCTGTCCACAAAAAGCAGGACAAATCCAATCCAGCCAATTACCGCCCCATCAGTCTACTCTCAATCATCAGCAAAGTGATGGAAGGTGTTGTCGACAGTGCTATCAAACGGCACTTACTCACCAATGACCTGTTCACCAATGCTCAGTTTGGGTTCCGCCAGGACCACTCGGCTCCAGACCTCATTACAGGTTTGGTCCAAACATGGATAAAAGAGTTGAATTTCAGAGCTGAGGTGAGAGTGACTGCCCTTGACATCAAGGCAGCATTTGACCAAGTGTGACATCAAGGAGCCCTAATAAAACTGAAGTCAATGGGAATCAGGGGAAAAGCTCCACTGGCTAGAGTCATATCTAGCACAAAGAAAGATGGTTTTGGTTGTTGGAGGCCAATCATCTCAGCCCCAAGACATCGCTGCAGGAGTTCCTCAGGGCAATGTCCTAGGCCCAACTGTCTTCAGCTGCTTCATCAATGACTTTCCCTCCATCATAAGGTCAGAAGTGGCGATGTTCAGTTCCATTCACAACTCCTCAGATAATGAAGCAGTCTATGCCCGCATGCAGCAAGACCTGGATGACATTCAGGCGTGGGCTGATAAGTGCCAGGCAATGACTATCTCCAACAAGAGAGCGTCTAACCACCGCCTCTTGACATTCAACAGCATTACCATCACCAAATACCCCACCATCAACATCCTGGAGGTCACCAATGACCAGAAACTTAACTGGACCAGCCACATAAATACTGTGGCTACAAGAGCAGGTCAGAGGCTGGGTATTCTGTGGCGAGTGTCTCACGTCCTGACTCCCCAAAGCCTTTCCACCATCGACAAGGCACAAGTGAGGAGTGTGATGGAATACTCTCCAGTTGCCTGGATAAGTGCAGCTCCAACAACACTCAAGAAGCTCGACACCATCCAGAACAAAGCAGCCCGCTTGATTGGCACCCCATCCACCACCTTAAACATTCACTCCATCCACCACCGGCGTACCGTGGCTGCAGTGTACACCATCTACAAGATGCACTGCAGCAACTCGCCAAGGCTTCTTTGGCAGCACCTCCCAAACCCACGACCTCTACCACCTAGAAGGACAAGGACAGCATGCGCATGGGAACACCATTACCTCCAAGTTCCACACCATCCTGACTTGGAAATATATCGCCGTTCCTTCATAGTCGCTGGGTCAAAATCCTGGAACTCCCTACCTAGCAGTACAGTGGGAGTACCTTCACCACACGGACTACAGCGGCTCAAGAAGGCGGCTCACCACCACCTTCTCAAGGGCAATTAGGATGGGCAATAAATGCTGGCCTTGCCAGCGACGCTCACATCCCAAGAATGAATTAAAAAAAAAAAATTAGATTCTGAAATACAGATTTTCTCTCCCTACCCTTCTCTTCCAAAGGTGATAATGAAAATGTAATAAATGTCAGCAATTGTATCCTTTCCTAGGCCAGTTAATCTAAGGTAACTGAAGATTGGCCGATTTACCACAATCAAGGGATTGAATCTTGGCGGGACTGAGCCATGGACCTTTCTGGTTTCTATGACTCAATAATACACCACACAGTGCATTTACCTACTGAATCAGAGGCTACATATTTTGCTATTGTAACACACCTCAAGCTTTACTGTATTCTCTACATTATCTAATATATATATATATATAATTATATATTTTGTCATGCGATTGTGGTCAGGAGAAAGTCAATGCGCTAAGGCAATCATCTTGGATTTCAACAGTCCCAGTGTATGTTTAAGCCATAACATATTAAAAAATCCATTATACAGAAAGTAAAGGTGGTAATGGAGAGAACACAGTAAAACTTGGTGTGTTATAATGTGCCCTGAGAGTTTAATTTTTATTTGGTATAATTCATGGTAATAAATCCACTTTCTGATCACTAGGAGTTATGGCAAGGAGACACTGAAAGGGGTGGAAGAATGAGGGGCAAAACACACAGACTGATTTTTTCCCCTCTCTGAAGTATCTGGGCTGTCTTCAATGGTTCCCGGACATCAAGAATTCATCACACAGGGAACAAACGAGCACAATCTTGCATCCTATTGCTCAGCGACACAAGTTGTTGGACATACAGCTTGTTACCACTTATTTTCATTTCTCAAATCCAAAATTTAGATAAGTCTAGTGTTTAATCGCAAAAGAAAACTTTTAATGTTTACCAAAAAATAAATTTGTCCCAGCAAAATAGATGATTTACCTCCAAATGCTGCCGGTATAGTGCTGACCCCAGGGTGAGTCTGTGCTGTTGTAGCACTTTGTACTGTCCCAAACACACTGCAGGAGAAAACGGTCTTGATAACAGTCTCCATATATAATACAGAAGAGTAAGGCATTAGAACCAACAGTTCTCAAATTCCACTAAGATTGCCATTTTCCACAAAGCGTTTTGATAATTTCTTTATTAACATGCGACTAGGACTAACAGTAACCGGAGCCGAAATTACTTGACTGAGTGTTTGGGGAGGCAGGGCAACACAGAAACAATTTACATGCAATGCTTTGGCTGGACATGAGGAGCTGATCAAGTGGTAGCACTTTATCACCATAGGAGATTGTAATCAACCTCCATTTTGAAGATGGATTACTCACCTTTAGGTGTAACCACCTTTCTTTGAAAGAAGTTTAGACTCCATATACCATAGGTGAGGTGAGATACGTAACTGGGAAAAATCAGATATACCTGTTCCTTTAAGAGGTTTCAGGTCAGATCTGTGTGATCTTCACTTACTGTGTCTATAAAGACTGCCCCCTTGCTGTGTCATCTCCAGTTCTTTTCGACCAGAGGCGGTATATTCGGTTTTGTGAAGAGATGCGTAGACTCACTCCCTTATGATCTTTAGGAAGGAGAGAAAACCCCTGCCTGTAACACTGGAATAGATAGAACTATTAAACATGTAATATTTTAGTGTGCTCAATAGACAGTAAAAGGATATGGTTTAAACAACTGAAAATGTAAACACATCAGAGCATAGACAAGCTCTGCTTATACAGATCAGTGTCCTTGAAAACTAGGGATCCTTAAAAAAAACCATGGAACTAAGAAAACCCCAAAAATTAGTCCAAATGAGAAGATCTGGCAAATATGTAAACCCTAACCTTCATTCAAACAATATCTGAGCATAAGCAAAACATTCTTTGTCATTTAGGATATGCTGATAGGGTTAGATGAAGAGGGGTGGGAGGAGGCGATTGTGGAGCATAAACGCTGGCATAGACCAGTTGGGCCAAATGGCTTGTTTCTGTGCTGTAAATTCTATGGGCCTGAATTTGTGGTCGGAGGCTTCCCGCGGGCGGATGCCTCCGAACCGCAATAAAACTATGAACCTACCTGATGGTCCTGGATCCATGGAGACTCGTGCTCCTGGGCCTCTATGTGCATGCATGTGTAAAGACCCACGTATCCCAGGGGCGCATGCGGTTCGCAAGCGTTCTTGGGATAACGTGGGCCAGCCCAACCAATCAGAAAGGGGATTCCCATTATGCTTATGGGGATTCCATTTACTTACGGAATCCCCATAAGCTGAATAGGAATCACCCAAAAAACACATGTACACAGCACTGAAATAAAAAAAAATCATTACCATGTTTAAAATTAATTAAAATACAATTTCATTAACCATTTAAAACAAAAATTTAATTTTTTGAAAAATAAATGTAACTGTTTTAAAGGGACTGAAAATAACCTAAATTAATTTTAAAGATTTTTTATTTTTAAATAATTTTTTAAATTATTTTAATATTTATTTAAACCTGGTAAAAGGCGGCCTTACGCCTGCTTTTACCAGGCGTAAGAGTTTCACAGGCATTCGCTGGCCAGTAGTTGGGCATGTCCACTTCCCAGTCAAGAAGATTCTTGACAGATCGCAAGTTCCGGGTTTTCGCGCATGCGCATCGCATGCGGAAACCCTGAACTTGCAGGGCACTTACGGCCGCGTCTTTGTCATTTAGTTATACTCCTCAGTGCCCCCTGCAGTGGCATCTCACAAGACCCATCTGCTTCAGATTGACGGCTCTACCAGACTGCACGAGCTTCCTGGCAGTTGAGACAAGAAGTGTTGGATAGTAGAGATGCCTATAAGCAGACTTCAACTTGATCTTAATGTATCCACCATTAACTGATTGCTGCACAATTTTAAAAATAGAAAATTAACTTGGCTTACATATATCTGATCCGAATGCGGCAGATTTTACAAACTGTCTTAACTGTGGAAAGTAGTTTAATTCTTAATTTCTTATTGCTATTCTTCCATTGTGTCTAATTTTTTTAAATGATCCATGTGAGGCCATTTCCACTCTGGCAAAATGTTGCTATAGGCTTCAAAATAATTAGAATTCTGTCCTTTATGATGGCGATGTGAAAACAGAAATACTCAAAGATTACGTGTCTACATCCAGGGCAAGCTGCCAATGATATTTGGCAGGGTAACCAAAAGATATGCTTTAGATTTTAAGGATTTGCTTAAATAACAAATACCCAGATTGGGGCAGAACCCAAGGTCACAAAAAAGTGGGAATAAATGTAGCTCATCTCTTGGTCACGTGGCACTTCCTAAATAGCCTAGGAAAGCACTCATTTTGTCACCTTTATTCCTATTCTCTGTCTCCTACCTCCCAACCAATTTCCAACCCATGCCTGCAAGGTTGCCTCCAATTCTGTGCGCTTTCATTTTGGCTAATAATCTCTTTGTTCAGCAACATATTCCCTTATAGGAAAGACCAAGACCTTAAGTTTTAGGGTATTCTTTAGAAATGGCTTCCTTAACTCAGGGGTCAGTGCATTCCACAGACCAGTGAACCTGGTTATGCTTCCTCTATTGGAAGTACCATCAATGGTAGAACATAAGAAATAGGAGCAGGAGTAAGGCATTCGGCCCTTCGAGTCTGCTCCACCATTCAGTATCTGGCTGATCTTCTACCTCAACTCCACCTTCCTGCACTATCCCCATATACCTTGATTCCATTAATATCAAAAATCTACCGATCTCTGTCTTGAATATACTCAGCAACTGAGCATCCATAGCTCTCTGGGGTAGAGACTTCCAAACATTCACAACCCTTTGTGTGAAGAAATTTCTCATCTCAGTCCTAAATGGCCAACCCCATATTCTGAGACTGTGACCCTCAGTTCTAGACTCCCCAGCCAGGGGAAACATCCTCCCAACATCTAGCCTGTCAAGCCCTGTAAGAATTTTATGTTTCAATGAGATCACTTCTCATTCTTCTAAATTCTAGGGAATATAGGCCTAGTCTACTCAATCTCTCATCAGACAATCCCCCCATCCCAGGAATCAGTCTGGTGAAACTTCGTTGCACTCTCTCGAAGGCAAGTATATCCTTCCCTAGGTAAGAGACCAAACTGTACACAGTACTCCAGGTGAGGTCTCACCGAGGCTCTATATAATTGCAGTAAGACTTCTTTACTCATACACCAATCCTTTTGTAATAAAGACTAACATACCATTTGCTTTCCTAATTGCTTGCTGTCCCTGCATGTTAACTTTCTGTGATTCGTGTACAAGGACACCCAGGTCCCTCTGAATACCAACATTTCCCAATCTCTCACCATTTAAAATATTCTGCTTTTCTATTTTTCCTACCAAAGTGACTAACTTCACATTATATTCCATTTGCCATGTTCTTGCCCACTCACTTAACCTGTCTATATCCCATTGCAGCCTCTTTACGTCCTCCTCGCAACTTACTTTCCCACCTAGCTTTGTATCATCAGCAAATGTAGATACATTACACTCGGTCCCCTCATCTAAGTCACTGATATGCTGCAATTCTCACCAAATCACTGGCTTAATTGGATGGTTGTGTCACTGGAGGCTGGACTCACCGTGCACAGGGACTGAAACTCTAGTGTGGCTGTGCTGAACTCTAATAACTTGTCCGAGCATTCAGACTACAAATTCAGCACCAGTATGACAACAGCTTCCAAGCAGAGCATAGTATCAGAAGGTCACGCAGAGAGGTGCACTCCTGGCCAGACCCAGTTCAATATCAAAAAAGGTAGGAATGGCACACTTAAATTGATGAGGTTTAGGATATTTACATAAAGTAGTAGTTTTAATCAGCAGAGAGCCTCTTTAGGAGTCGGAACAAACAACTCCTTGAGGTTTTCTCAACAGTCTTATTCCATAATGTAAATGACTTTGTTAGTGTCTTTGAAATGCAGTTATTTAGTTGTTTGTCCTCGTTATTTGTCTGCTTTATCTTGCGGCTACAAGGGCCCTCCATTTTAAATTAATTATGATCGAGTCTTTGAAGCCTGCAATTGCAAATCTGCCATTGGAATGACTTCCTGAAGCCACTGCGGAATTTTTAAACAGTAAACAGCATACAACTACGGGAACACAGGCAAAATCATGCAAACAAACTAGTGAAAAGGTTATTCGCTGCAAGAAATGACTGGAGAGGCTCTGTGTGCTGCTTACTTCACCCAGAGAGAGAGGACCAGCCCATGACATTAACTGATACGAACATTGGGAGACGACGCAGCAGAGGGGAGAGGGGTTGGGAGGTTTTACTGATGCAGTAAGTGAAGATCATGTAGTTCTGGACTGAAATCTCTGGAAGGGACGGGCAGCCACCTGATTTTTCTGGTTGCGTTTCTTTCCTTACCTGAATGATGTGTGGAGTCTTACCAAATGAAAACAAAACAATTTTTCATTTCAAGTAAATCTATCATTGCACACAGCACAACAAAATTACACACACGTCTGTGGAAAAAGAAGATATCTATGTGATTTAGTGTTCCATAAACATTAGACCAAATGAACTGAAATTCTGCACTCTCTCATGAATCTGTGAGAACGCTGAACATCGTTCTGTCTCCATACCAGAATGTTACTAACTTCAAAACAGAAACAGCACTGACCCAGTTTTTGTCTGTTTTTAACATTTTGCTATTGTAATGGTTTCCAAGGGCAAGTGACTGAGGAACACTAAATGATGGAAAGGTTTCATAGCAACATTTTAATTATTTTCATAAATACAATAAAAACTTGGGAGCTATGAGGAAATTTTCTCTGGTCAATGAGAGGGTCTGCTGTAGCTCATGTTGCTTCATTAACCATTTAAAAGACACTCACATAGCCTTTGCTGGAACTTTAAGCAGTTTTCCATTTACTGATACGACAAAAAATTGAGAGTTTATTACATGTAAATACACATGCTTATCTGGTTGCATGGGGGCAAAGGGACAATGGACAGGTCAAGTGGCCAGAAATCCAAAATAAATATGAAGCATTTTAGGGCAGTTGTAACGGAATAAAAAACAAAGAAAACAGCAACAGGATGAGCTGTTAGCTTGGAATTTAAGAACATTACATCATAGTATTTGCATCTTCCTGGTGTTCCAGTATGATGCCCTACCAGTTTCTCAGCTAAGGAATTATATGTGGCATGTGGGGCAAAACTAACAAAGCGGAAGGGGTAAATAAGGAGAGGGGTAATGTTGATTTCTTCCATGTCCGCTCCACCTCCACATATAAATAAGATTTGAATAAGGAGGGGACAAAATGAGGAAATCACCTAGCCACAATGTCCCTTGAAGTTCCCACTGTCTTATCAGCCTTTTCACTGCTGTAAATCTTGGACTTCCCATTGCTTGGCATTGATCAACCTTTCAGGTTCCCAGATAGACAAGATCCGTTAACTCAGTTGGAGGACAAGGTGTGGCACAGCAACTTGAAGAATTTCCAGTTAAGCACACACTTTTTGGAGGGGCGGGGGCGCGGAAGAGCTAAACAAGGCATGGTTTCCAGTAATAAGCAGTGTCATCGCTCCATACATCCAGGAAAGCCTCACCGTTTAATGCTTATAGTGTCAAATGTAAGATGTTAATCCACTGATCTCGAGAGCAATGCTGTCTCAGAGGGTCAAAGAACCAAGGTCATGGCCCAGAATGAATCCTTACATATGCCAGAGTAGGAGGAAGATCGTTTGATCAAGATGAATGCAGCTGGCATGAAGTCCTTTAAAGGGACGGCCCTTAGCAATCTGACCTACTTCTGCTCCCTCTCCCCAATCAGTTGATAGTAATAGCCTATTTTTATGCAGAGGTGGAACTTCTTTCAAAGAACAAGGAAGACCCTACCCACATGTATATACTCTAGCTTTTTAAAATAAAGAGACATTATCGCACAAGCTTTTGTACAGCTATAAGCAAATATATAATGTAATAGTTTAGGTGCTTTTGATAAATATTTTTAATTATAGTAATCCATAAATTTACCAGTTATTGAAACATCCTTGTAAAGTAATCACCAAACCTACAGCTCAAACACTAAAAACAAGACCATACAATACTGGAGTGAGAAGAAGGAAAATCTTATCCAGCGAATCTTTGCTGAATTTTCACCTAAATCGGACAGTCCTGTCTTTGGAAGATGATTCACTGGATAAGGCTTTCATTGTGGACTAGCTGCCTATGGCCACATCTCCAAGACTGTAATTTTGCTGCATGCAGCATTTCTGTTTTGAGTTTAGAAAGTCTGTCTTCTAAAGTGCCAGGGAGGCAGTGCACGTTACCTGCTTGTACTAAATACGTTACTAGTGGGTGCCGGAGTGCTAAAGACATTATCTAATTCTGCTAGTGCTGCATACTTGTTTGTTGAGGAGCTTGACTGATTGGCAGTCATCACAGAAGATCCAACAGACGTTGAGCCGAAATTAGTCAGTTGACTACTTGCCCCTATATATTAGGAGAAAAAAAAAATAAAGAATTCAAAAAGATGATTATGGAGCCTGTAAAAGAGTATTTTTGAAACTCAAAATAATGTGATTATCAAATATCCGCTTTTGTGAAAACATTGATATTAAAATAGTAATTGAGGTTAATTTTGTTTAAGAAAATGAATAGTTGAAAGATTTTTTTTATTTAACTGAATTGCTGGCCTGATCACATAACAGCTATATTGAGCTAAAGTGGGTCAGTCAGCATCCTCCACAGCATCCCACGATACAATGTCATTCATCACTCATGACAAGAGATATTAGTTAAATATTTCCTCTTTAATCAATCACAGACTCCTCACCTCCAACATTAGCTCCTTTCTAATATGTTTTCATGCACAATTGTACTATTGTTAGAGCTAACTGATCTCAATAAGAGCTGTTGCTGAATCTCATCAAAATTAAAGGAACTATATTTGAATTTTGTGATTTGATAAGAGTAGCGATGGGTTTAAAAAAACTCAGCGGGTATATGCACTGCTGGTGTGTTACTGAGTTATACAGTCCAGGAAGGCCCCAGGTATTTTTGGTGATTTCAGCTGGGCAGCAGTGGGGATATAACAGGCATCAGGTCGGGCAGGTGTTCCCATTCCTGCTGCTGGAACATGCATGTGTGTTAATGTCAGTGAGATGATGAGGCTCACCTAGAATGCCTCCCCATCTTCCCCAAAACAGTCCAATGCTACGACAATGCTCAATGCCCAAGCTCACACATGTCAAAAAGCCATTTGGGGTAGGTAATGAAGGCCTGACAGACTCAACTACCTTTACCGAAACGTAATTCACTGCCTTACTGCAGCTGAGTAATGTACAGGTGGTTTTACCTTGTGCAGATGTACTGTAGCTGAAAACATTATCCAGGTCAGCAAGTGCTGCATATTTATCTTGAGTAACAGCTTGCGCTTTGATGACTGTTGTGTCATTCCCAGAAGAACAGAAAGCTCCAAAGTCGGCACTAGAAGATTTTGGGAAGTTATCAAAATTTGCAAAGTTAACATTAGTTGATGCAGAGGATCCGCCTGTTAAGAGAAGAACAAGAGGAGTCGGAGAAAAGTTGGCCATCAGCACTACAGAAACCACAGCAGCAAATACAGAAAACAAAAACTTGATAATTTGCTGCAAAATACATTTATAATAGAAAGGGTTACAATCTAAAGAAAATGCCCTTTAAATTGCCTGATGTGTTCTCAAAATGGAGCTTTAGCTTAAAGATGCCACTCAAAATGGAATCAGCAGTTGAACTGAATGCTAGGAAATGGCTGTGAAAGAGAAACTAATTAAAACCATGAAAGTTCCTAAAGCCAATTAAGCCATAAAGACTTGTGCATAGGAATTCCATTTGGAAGAAACAGGCCCAGGAAATAGTTCTTGGGGGGTGACATAAATATGCCATGCATTATTTGGTCCTGTGTGGGACCCTTTGTTAAAGAAGAGACTGAAAAGTAAAAAGAGGGCTATAAAACGGAGCTGCCTTGTCTAGGTATCCATGCTTCACTAACTTAAGATTTCCTAGGTGACTTACTAACTGCTAGAAGTGATTGACACCAGAAAGAGGGATCCTTCTGCTACATGTGTCGCTCAGACTGATGAATTAGATGGAAAGGGGTTTTCTTTAAATTTAAGGTATGTAAGGGAGTGCTTGGCAGACCTCTCAGCAGATTCTCCCAGACCTCTTTTGTCCTCATTAGCTGTAGGAACTCTTGTTTGTTAGAAGATTCTACTTGTCTTCTCTAGTTTTCTTCTGTAGTAACCTTTACCTAGCAGATGTAGAAAGATACCTTCACACTTACAAAGTGTTTCCAGGACAGAGAGTAAGAGGTATACATCTCAAATTGTCCAGTTATAGGCAGAAGTAAGTGCGTCACTTAACTGTAAAATGTCTGAGATCAAGGAAGGCGAGAGATAGGCCAGCTATCTCAGATATTGCCACTCGTGCATAGGCGGGTTCAGTCGCACCCGAGGATCCAAGTGGAACAGATTACCATATCACCACTTATCAACTCGACATTCAAGAAGCTAATGCCTGTGTCCCAGGGAAGGAGAACTGACTTAACCATGCCGCTCATAAGGACGAGGCCGTATAAGCTCTGGAAACATTGCTAATCACCAGCATATAGATTTTAATCAATCCAATAGACAGGCTATCTAACATTGTTAATTTGTCAGCTATCTAGGGAATTAATCCTAATTTAACCTCACCAATTTGCAGTAGTCTCAGACACTGGTCTCAACTATAATTTAACAGTCAGCAATTTTATTAGTGCTGAGTTATGGAGACACTAATGAATTTCCTTTACAACCTTGGTTATTCATTTTGTTAATATTCATTAAAATAATAGGTAAGCCTGCCTATAGTTATTTATATCTATTTATTGATAGTATACTCAGTTTTTTAAGATTAAATAATGAAAATTGTGACTTCATAGTCAATAAACAGTTGTTAGTGCATAGCTTGTTGCCTGACTTCTGCCTTGATGATATGGTAAGAAAGAGTCAACACTCACTCAATAGTTTGTGGGGATCCTAATTGAGGCTTGGTAAGGTGAACTCAAATTCAATCCAAAAATGGTGATGCAACACCGCTCAGCATGCCAAACTCAGGAATTTTTCACTCTTAGACCCAAGCTAGGCAGTAAACCCCAAACGGCTCCTTATTGAGGAGTTGATTGAAGGAATTAAGGATTTGTCTGGTTCCTTGGTATATATTTGTTGGGATACTGAAACCCAGTGTTCTTACAGTTCTTTAACTTATTTCACTATTACTAAAAAAAAGTTCCCCTCCAAATGCTGGAACTTCACTTCAATTTTAAAAACATCCCAATCAAAATGAAGCATTATTTACACAGGCTAAATGCTTCCTTCACATACATAAGAACATATTAGGAGCAGGAGTAGGCCATTTGGCCCTTCAAGCCTGCTCCGCCATTCAATTAGATCATGGCTGATCTTCTACCTCATCTCCACTTTTTCTGCACTATCCCCATATCCCTTGATTCCCTTACTATTCAAAAATCTATCGATCTCTATCTTGAATATACGCAACGACTGAGCCTCCACAGCCCTCTGGGGTAGAGAATTCGTAAGTGGGCAGAGATTTGGCAGATGGAATACAACACTGGAAAGTGTGAGGTGATGCACTTTGGCAGGAAAAATCCTAGAGCAATTTATTATCTTAATGGCAAGAAACTGGAGAGTACTGAAGTGCAAAGGGATCTGGGGGTCCTGGTGCACGCAACTCAAAAGGTTAGTATGCAGGTGCAGCAAGTGATTAAGAAGGCAAATGGAATGTTGGCTTTCATTGCTAGGGGGATAGAATATAAAAATAGGGAGGTATTGCTTCAGTTGTACAAGGTATTGGTGAGACCGCACCTGGAATACTGCATACAGTTTTGGTGTCCTTACTTAAGGAAAGACATCCTTGCTCTCGAGGCAGTGCAAAAAAGGTTCATTCGGTTAATCCCGGGGATGAGGGGGTGGTCATATGAGGAGAGGTTGGGTAGATTGGGACTCTACTCATTGGAGTTCAGAAGAATGAGAGGCGATCTTATTGAAACATATAAGATTGTGAAGGGGTTGGATCGGGTGGATGCGGGGAGGATGTTCCCGATGACGGGTGAGACGAGAACTAGGGGGCATAGTCTTAGAATAAGGGGCTGCTCTTTCAAAACTGAGATGAGGAGGAACTACTTCACTCAGAGGGTGGTAGGTCCATGGAATATGCTGCCACAAAAAGCTGTAGAAGCTACAACATTAATTAAATTTAAAACAGAAATAGACAGTTTCCTAGAAGTAAAGGGCATTAAGGGTTACGGGGAGCGGGCAGGAATTTGGACATGAGTCTAGGTTCGGATCGGTCATGGCCCTGTGGGTAGTGGAGCGGGCCCAGGGACTGTGTAGCCTGATTCTGCTCCTATTTCGTGTGTGCAATTCTGTTAGATGCAGGAGATGGTTCTGTGATAGATAGTAGATTGGCGGTTAGGATCAGATCAGCCATGATCTTATTGAATGGCGGAGCAGGCTCGAGGGGCCGATTGGCCTACTCCTGCTCCTATTTCTTATGTTCTTATGTTCTTATTCACCACCCTCTGAGTGAAGAAATTTCTCATCTCAGTCCTAAATGGCCAACCCCTTATTCTGAGACTGTGACCCCTGGTTCTAGACTTCCCAGCCAGGGGAAACATCCTCCCAACATCTACCCCGTCAAGCCCTGTAAGAATTTTGTATGTTTCAATGAGATCACCTCTCACGCTTCTAAACTCTAGAGAATATAGGCCTAGTCTACTCAAACTCTCCTCAAACTACACTCGGGTAGAGTACACATTAGCCTCATTATTCTCTGCATTAGGAGAAAAAAAATCAGCAATATTGTGTAGAAATAGGTAAACATAGTTTAAAATCCTATATAAATACCTTAGCCTGCAAACTCGGCATTATTGGTGTTGTGCCAGTTACTTGCCTCAGGTGGAAAGCTCTTACATTTACAAGCATCAGAAACTCCATTATTTTTGGAAAATGGTTCAAAACTTGTTCGAGAACACTGCTCAATTCCACCAGTTATCTGCCACCTGAGAATGGGGAGAGAAGTCACAACTGGACCGGTTCTCACATATGATTGGTGTGGCAAGTCAACAACGTGTCCTCATCAATGAAGGATCTCGATCATCTGCATGCTCCTGGATCAAGACATCTTGGGCTGAATTCCTCCAGCCTCACTTTATTTACAACAAAATGTTTTTTTAATACAATCTGACTTCCATTTTTGGCCAAGGTTAGAGTGATAGGTTCCTGATTACCATTTACTGTGTAGAGACCTTGCATGGGATAACCTTGGTCTCCACATACTGTGTGAAGTGAGGGAAAGGAATACTGGGCTCATAGGATGTTAAGGTTTTATTGCACATATCACTCTCTCGAAATAAGAGCACGTAAAGAAGAGGCTATACCTTTGAATAACAGCACATTCACTGTGCTAAGAAGCTGCTTTTAAGGCCTACCAGTTATTTGGGAGTCTAAGAACAAAGTAACGTAAGAACACAAGAATTAGGAGCAGGAGTAGGCCATACTCCTAGTAGGCTCAAGCCTGCTCCGCCATTCAATAAGATCATGGCTGATCTACGACCTCAACACCACTTTCTTGTCCTATCCCCATATCCCTCGATTCCAAAAATCTATCTATCTCAACCTTGAATATACTCAATGACTGGAATTCTCTGCCCTAAAGATGCTCAAAGATTCACAACCCTGAGTGAAGAAGTTCCTCCTCATCTCAGTCTTAAAAGGCCGACCCCTTATCCTGAGACTATGCCCCCTAGTTCTGGACTCTCCAGCCATGGGAAACAATCTCTCAGTATCCTGTCAATCCCCTTCAGAATCTTACATGTTTCAATGAGATCACCTCTCATTCTTCTAAATTCCAAAGAGTATAGGCCCAATCTACTCAATCTCTCCTCATAGGACAACCCTCTCATAAGAACATAAGAAATAGGAGCAGGAGTAGGCCAATCGGCCCTTCGAGCCTGCTCCGCCATTCAATAAGATCATGGCTGATCTGATCCTCACCTCAAATCTAAAGAACACAAGAAGTAGGAGCAGGACCCGGCCACTCAGCCCCTGGGCCCGCTATGCCACCCACAGGGCCTCGACCGATCCGAACTCAGCCTCATGTCCAATTTCCTGCCCGCTCCCCGTAACCCCTAATTCCCTTTACTTCTAGGAAACTGTCTATTTCTGTTTTAAATTTATTTAATGATGTAGCTTCCACAGCTTCCTGGGGCAGCAAATTCCACAGACCTACTACCCTCTGAGTGAAGAAGTTTCTCCTCATCTCAGTTTTGAAAGAGCAGCCCCTTATTCTAAGATTATGTCCCCTAGTTCTAGTTTCACCCATCCTTGGGAACATCCTTACCGCATCCACCCGATCAAGCCCCTTCACAATCTTATATGTTTCAATAAGATCGCCTCTCATTCTTCTGAACTCCAATGAGTAGAGTCCCAATCTACTCAACCTCTCCTCGTATGTCCACCCCCTCATCCCGGGGATTAACCGAGTGAACCTTCTTTGTACTGCCTCGAGAGCAAGTATGTCTTTTCTTAAGTATGGACACCAAAACTGTATGCAGTATTCCAGATGCGGTCTCACCAATACCTTATATAACTGTAGCAATACCTCCCTGTTTTTATAATCTATCCCCCTAGCAATAAAAGCCAACATTCCCTTTGCCTTCTTGATCACCTGTTGCACCTGCATACTAACTTTTTGATTTTCATGCACTAGGACCCCCAGATCCCTTTGTACTGCAGTACGTTCCAGTTTCTCGCCATTAAGATAATAACTTGCTCTCTGATTTTTCGTGCCAAAGTGCATAACCTCACATTTTCCAATATTGTATTGCATCTGCCAAATCTCTGCCCACTCACCCAGCCTGTCTATATCCCCTTGTAGGTTTTTTATGTCCTCCTCACTTTCTACTTTCCCTCCCATCTTTGTATCATCCCAGGGATTAGTCTAGTGAACCTTCGTTGACCCGCCTCTAAGGCAAGTATATCCTTTCTTAGATAAGGAGACCAAAACTGTACACAGTACTCCAGGTGTGGTCTCACCAAAGCCCTGTACAATTGTAGCAAGACTTCCTTACTCTTGTCCTCTAACCCCCTAGTAATAAAGGCCAACATGCCATTTGCCTTCCTAATTGCTTGCTCTACCTGCATGCTAACTCGGTGTTTCCTGTACGAGGACACCTAAATCTCTCTGAACACCAACATTTAATAGTTTCTCACTATTTAAAAAATATTCTGTTTTTCTGTTCTTCCTACCCAAAGTGAATAACCTCACATTTCCCCACATTATACTCCATCTGCTACTTTATTGCCCACTCACTTAACTTGTCTATTATCCCTTTGCAGGCTCTTTGCATCCTCCCCACAGCTTACTTTCCCACCTAGCTTTGTATCGTCAGCAAACTTGGATACATTACACTCTGTCCCTTCTTCTAAGTCATTAACATAGATTATAAATAGCTGAGGCCCAAGCATTGATCCTTGCGGCACCCCACTAGTTACAGCCTGCTAATCTGAAAATGACCTGTTTATCCCAACTCTCTGCTTTCTGTCCATTAACCAATCCGCTATCCATGCTAATACATTACCTCCAATCCATTATCTTGTGTAACAACCATTTATGTGACACCTTATCAAATGCCTTTTGGAAATCCAAATATACTACATCCACTGGTTCCCCTTTATCTACCCTGCTGGTTACATCCTCAAAGAACACTAATAAATTTGTCAAGCACGATTTCCTTTTCATAAAACCATGTTGACTCTGCCTAAACATATTATGATTTTCAAAGTGCCCTGTTACCACTTCCTTAATAATGGATTCCAGCATTTTCCCGATGACTGATGTCAGGCTAACTAGCCACTAGTTCCCGGTTTTCTCTCTCCTTCCTTTCTTGAATAGTGGGGTTACATTAGCTACTTGCCAATCCATTGGGACCTTTCCAGAATCTAGGGAATTTTGGAAGATCACAACCAATGCATCCACTATCTGTGCAGCCACCTCTTTTAGAACCCTAGAATGTAGTCCATCAGGTCCAGGGGATTTGTCAGCTTTTAGTCCCATTTGGGCAAGAGATATAGGGGGGTTGGGGGGGGGGGGGGATGTGAGGAAAAACTTTTTTTACGCAGTGAGTGGTGATGACCTGAAACTCGCTGGCGACGGAAGTGGTGGAAACGGAAACACTCAATGTTTTCAAGGGGAGACTGGATAGGCACTTGAGGGAAATAAACTTGCAAGGCTACGGGGATAGAGCGGGGGAATGGGACTGACTAAATTGCTCTAGAGAGAGCCAGCACGGACTCGATGGGCCAAATGGCCTCCTTCTGTGCCGTTATGACTCTATGACTAGTTTTCCCAAGTATTTTTTCTCCACTGATATTAATTACTTTAAGTTCCTCACTCGCATTAGCCCCAGTCTGCATTTAAGTAACAGATTACTGCATTAAAGAGCAGTCAATATCACCATTCCACATCCCAACTTCTCAGAAATCCTATTTAATCTCTACATTAAGCTTTTTAAAAAAAGTTAAAACAATGGCTTATAACACAATGCGGAGATGCCGGTGTTGGACTGGGGTGGACAAAATTGAGAGGTCGCACAACACCAGGTTATAGTCCAACAGTTTTATTTGAAATCACAAGCTTTCGGAACTATCGTTCCTTCCTCAGGTGAAGGAACGATAGTTCCGAAAGCTTGTGATTTCAAATAAAACTGTTGGACTATAACCTGGTGTTGTGCGACCTCTCAATTTTATAACACAATGGCAGAGGTCTAGACACTTGATGTACTAACATGTTGCACAAACTGAGGGGGCAGCCATGACTGGGAAACGTACTTGAGCACTGGTCAGTGAAGACAATTCATTCAAAAAGCAGGAAAAAGTAAATTAATTTAAGTCTGAGTGGATGTCCACACCAGGACTGCTTTTGCTCATCTCTGAACGACGTGCGACATACAAAGACTTAAGAGTTGAAGAACATTTCAAGATGGTGCACACAATAACATTTAACAAGGTTTGAATTGTCAAAACTGAGGGCTATTGTAAAATTTGCTACTTTAGTTCCCCCTGTGTGTATTTATAAGAGAGTGGCTTTTAAAAAAAGACAAAAACAGCAACCACAGCGGGGAAGTGACATACATATCTAAAAGTATGTAATTTATATGAAACATGTTTGCAGCAGAAACATAATAGTTAAAGCATTAGGAGGAGCACAACTAGGAGACAGGTGTAAACAGAGCACAATTTCATCCAATTTCTGGACCTCATTAAGTAATTCATAACTGACTTGAATCTGCCATTCATGACTTATGAAATAATACTGAGTGGCCTGCGGGTGGCGCTGTCCAGGAGAGTATAAATACTCGGGCACGGGCCCAGCTTGCGCAGGACATTCTTAACCGGAACCAGTGAAGGACACAACTAGACCTCCATGTTGTAAAACAGTTGATTAAAGCTTTGTTTAACACTTAGACCAAGTGCCTAGTAGTTTTCTTACGTCAATAACGTTAGAAGCTAGAGAGTATTCGACAGAAATTAGAGCAAAAACTTTTGTATTTGTTGATTAATCTGGTGTCCATTTTATATTGATCCCACTGGTTTTGGAATTACAACAACAGACAGAAGCAGTATTGCAAAATGGTAGACAACAACCCTGAACAAAAATCCTCAGTCTCAAGCTTCTAGTGGCACAGATACAGACAAAAAGGGTTTACCTATTAAATAAACCCTCAATTAACAGGGAGCTGGGTGGTATAATACAGCACTATTCTTCACATGGGTTTAAATCTGACCAGACTGAATGATAAAAATGTCTTTTCTCCGTTGGTTGTGGAGGTCCAATATGAGCTTGGGTAGTTTCAACCAACGTTGAAACGTTAACACTGTTTCTCTCTCCACAGATGCTGCCTGACCTGCTGAGTATTTACAGCAGTTTTTGTTTTTAGTTTAGTTTCAACTGGGACCTAGTGAATCTTCCCCACAGCACAAAATCACAATTAGTTACAAACTGGTGATCTCATGCAAGAATGTCTGGTGTGGGGGATCAGAAAAAAAATTGACATTGGTGAGGCACAGTGTTGAAGGACTAATAGGAGCTTTGTTCTGCATCTAACCAATGCTACAACTGGCGTGGGAGCACTTGATGTCAACAGTGGGTGCCTAAAGTGGAAAAGCGTCTCATGCCCTAGCACCCTTGCTGAGGGCAAAATTTCATCAAAAGTTGGTCCTTTAAAAGCTATAAAGGAATATAACAAATGAGATGAATTAGTGTATCTGTGTAGAAAACTTAAAACAAAAGTAACTAAAGAGCAGTTAAAGAAATTGTGGAATGTCTAGCCACAGGTGTCCAAAACAGACACAAGAATTCTGAGTGAAAGATTCAGGACTTTCTTGAACTTAAAATAACATAAGTAATAAAGAACAACATAATAATACAAGAGAAAGGACAGAATATAAATAACACTAAGACTGAGCTGAACAAAGAAAAGAAACACTGGAGCCAAGGTCCCTACACTAAAATAGCACTTACTGTGGGCAGCTGGGAGAGGAAAAGCAGAGATAAAGTCACCAAAACTGCAGCCTGATGAAAGTGTTCTGAAGGCTGAAAAGAGGGGAGATATGGAGGGGAAATCAATTGGGAAACAAAAGAACAGAACTGAAATTTAAAAAGTAACGTGTTTTACAGACACAAGACCAAATGAATGGCAACAAGTTCGGCCAAGCTTCAAGTACTGTCTTCCGGGTTGAGTCAATCCAAATAAACATATGATCTCAGAATGAAGAGCTGGTGAGGTATTAATTATAAACAGCTTAAAAAAATTAAAAGATGCTTTCAGACCAACTCTTGTCTGTTTCAGAATTCTCATTACGTAGGGGAAGTTCCATATTTCAAAGTCAGAGAAATTGGTACATGATCTGCTAGGAAATGAGCTATTCATGTGTGGAACAGAACATAAGAACGTTCACAACTACAAAGTACCATTGCACTCCATCTGGCTGGTCCCTGTACTTAATTCAACTCTCAAATTTTCATATACAATCCACCCCCAGTGTCTCCCTCGACACCTTCGGCATAATTAAATTGCAACTTGTCTTTTCACCCACCCTCTTCTAAATTTGAGTCCATGCTGTCTTGCCTGTGATTATATTAAATATTTATTTTTTTGATACCCTTTAGAGCCTTGCACACTTCAATAAAATCACCCCTGGGCTTTTACTTCTCCAGTGTAAACATTTCCAGCTTTTGCAACTTTGCCTCATAATGATACCTAATCCCAGCTTTCAATTCTAGCTGTTAATTCCAGCTAACAATATTAACACCACAATGTCCACTCAGCATGCACCTCCACTTGAAAGTGACCTTTTACCTAATGAGTTTGTAGCTCATTTGGAAACTAATCCTGGTGCCTTTCTGTTTCTATTCAAAGATCCTTGGTTTGGTATCTTGTATTATCTCTGGAGACCCCAAGGATCTATCCTTGGCCCCCTCCTACTTCTCATCTACACGCTGCCCCTTGGCGACATCATCCGAAAACACATCAGGTTCCACATGGACACTGACGACACCCAGCTCTACCACACCACCACCTCTCTCTCTACCCTTCCACCCTCTGATTTGCCACACTACTTGTCCCGACATCCAGTACTGGATGAGCAGAGATTTCCTCCAGCTAAATATTGGAAGACCGAAGCCATTGTCTTCGGTCCCCGCCACGAACTCCATTCCCTAGTCACCGACTCCATCCCTCTCCCTGGCAACTGACTGAGGCTGAACCAGACCATTCACAACCTTGTTGTCGTATTTGTGGCTTCTGACCACATATCCACTCCATCACCAAGACCGCCTACTTCCACCTCTAACATCGCCCGACTCCGCCTCTGCCTCAGCTCATCTGTTGCTGAAACCCTCATCCATGCCTTTGTTAGACTTGACTATTCCAACGCACTCCTGGCCAGCCTCCCATCTTCCACCCTACATAAACTTGAGCTTGTCCAAAACTCTGCTGCCCGTATCCTAACTCGCACCAAGTCCCGTTTACCCATCACCCCTGTGTTCATTGACATACATTGGTTCCTGGTTTGGCAACACCTTGATTTTAAAGTTCTCATCCTTGCTTTCAAATTCCTCCATGGCCTTGCCCCTCCCTACCTCTGTAACCTCCTCCAGCCCAACAACCCTCCGAGATCTCTGTGCTCCTCCAATTCTGGCCTCTTGCGCATCCCCGATTTTAATCGCTCCACCATTGGCAGCCATGCCTTTAGCTGTCTAGGCCCTAAGCTCTGGAGTTCCCACCTTAAACTTCTCCGTCTCTACCTCTCTCTCCTCCTTTAAGACGCTCCTTAAAACCTACCTCTTTCATCTGTCCTAACATCGCCTTATGTGGCGGAGTGTCAAATTTTGTTTGATAAAGCTTCTGTGAAGCGTCTTGGAACATTTTACTACATTAAAGGTGCTATATAAATGTGAGTTGTTATTTCTAGTTCTTTATTTTCTTTTACCATTCTTTTTCTAACCCCCTTCATTTTAATGGGCACATAAATCCACACACTTTAAACATGACAGAATGGGTCCAAAGAAAACAAAACAGAAGGAATTGTGAAAATAAAATGAGATAAGAAATCTGCAAACATTGGAAATCAGAAATAAGAAACAGAAAATGCCGGAAATATACAGCATCTGAAAAGAGAAAAGATGGTGTTTTTTTCTTTCTATTGTGATGGAGGGCATACACCCAAAACATTGGCCTAGCTTTTCTCTTTTAAGATGCTGATCGACTATATTCTCAACATTTTCTGCTTTTACAAATACAAAATGGATTGAAAATGAGAACCGAAGAGGTTTGGACTGACTGAATCCTTTAGAGCTGCCTTGTTCCAACAGAGAGACACACACACACACACACCTCTCAATTTCTAAAAGCAAAGCTGGGCAGTTACAACCAGCACTACCTGCACTGTTGGACTGGAAAGGTGGTAGACTTGCTGAAGAGAAACTTCCAAAATTATCAGAAGCATTACAACTTCCAAAGGCATCAAAGTTTGCAAAATCTGTATTCAGAGAGGTTGGAGCTGTAACAGTAACATGGAGGAAAAGGGATGGAAGAAGAAAACCAAAAATAGACATGTTAATGGTTATGAAAGTCATGCACAATAAACAAACAGAACACCATGAATGAATTAATGTCCCAAACAGTACAGAAAGTGCAGATGATACTAGACACCTATAGGGTCTTCAATAAATATATTACTCTCAAGAGAAAACAATCAATACGTTTGTGGTTTAATATAACCCAACTTGAATTGTATCCACTTGTACTAATTGCTATATGGTAATCACATTCTCTCTACCTCAATCAAGCAAACCAAATTGTCTTTTCTTTTTAAACTTTCATTGTGCAATCTTCCCACATGGAGCACCTTCCTCGGCAGCTGCTCCCTGGCCTCTGCCAATAATGCACTATAGCAGACCCCCAAGATGTGCATCTTCCTCTTTTCCAAGGCCCAGTAATTCCAAAACAGTCATTCCGTTTGGGCTGAAGTTGCCTCACTTCCAAAGAGCTTTCTTTTTCAGCAGAGTGGGGGGGGGGGGGGGAACACTGAATACCAGCACCAGAAAATCCTACAGCCAGATTAACGAGGGGCGGGAGAACGAGAAAGAGAGAGAAACAAGTGAAAAAGCACGCTTGCACAATCATAAGCAAGTGAGCGAGAAAGAGAGCGAGAAGGGTTCTTCCAATAGCTCAAGATTCCAGGTTGATCTATACTGAGTCAGCCAATTTTCACTGGAGCAGTGGGCTCTACAATTAGCAAAGAGGGGGGAAAAAACCAGGCAAGGGTCCTGCTCACTTTTGTTGGAAAGTGCACGTGGGTATCAGGTGAAGGTAAGATTTGTCAGTGTTGCTGTGCTCCTCCACAACTGAATGGCCTGCTGGCATTCATCTCTAAATTCACATGAAGGAGGTACCAAAAAGCTGCTGGTGCCCATTAGAATCTTGCTCGGGAGGAAGACTAATTACCTTTAGAAGAGACGGAGAGTCGAATTAGATGAGCACATTAGTGCCATTTTTGTATTGTACCAATGAGTGTAATATTAGCTCTACCTTCACAGCAATATGAAGCTACAATTCATTGTGCAGTCACATCGCTGTGAAGTTGAGGGCAGAGTTCTACTCGGATTCACTCAAATGTATTGATGGCGCATTGCTCATTGATCTCTGAATGCCGGACCAATGTTTAATGATTGAAAAAAGGGTGTGTGATTGTTGGCTCTTTTCAATCATTATCGCAGCTGGACGTAAAAGATCCCACATGGTCTTTGTGAGCGAGCCACAAGGGCTCTCGCAAGGGTCTAACTCATGGTTTGGGGGGGGGGAGAAGGGGTGCTGTGTTTTGGGATTTTTGACCATTTTTCCCATGGGAAGGATCTGGGAAAGATTTACATTTAAATGTTGGGTTTTTAGAGACAAGTGTATTCACACAAGTTTGAAAAAAGTAGTGCAGAGATGAAAGGTCGTTAAAAATGCTAATGGCCTAGGCATTGAAATTGTTTCTCCAAAGACTGTACACAATCAGCAACTCATTAGCCTGTTTCGGTAATTGATAAACACCTCGTACTCATTGACCTTGGCCCTAGGTGCTTGGCAGGGGATGTCGGGTATAGGCGCTCCCCTCTGGTTGTGAAGAGAGATAAAAACGGAGACAAAAATACAGTCAGTTTTTTTTTTAAAAAGCTGCAAGGGTACATTTTCACCGGACTCAGAAGGTTAAAATGCAGAGGGCAGATGGTGGAGGGAGAGAAGTGTAGCGGTTCATTATTTTGTGTTATTAGATGAACACAAGTTGTAGTGATTGAATTAAATGAGTCTGTTTATAACTATTGTTCACCTGGTGTAAAATAAAGCAGCTTACCGATTTGTATTAGGCCATGTCTTGCCAAGTGTTTCCTGGTCCGCCTTCAAAAAGATCGGAGTGGTGCACATCTGAAAGACTCAAGTATATAGTTCAGATCACAAGACATTTGTGTCTTTCACACATGCACCACTCCAATCTTTTTGAAAGTGCACCAGGAAATCTTGGTAAGACGAGGCCAGATACGCCCCAGGTGATGCTTCTGTATAGTTGGATAATGGATAGAATGGGGACAGCTAGACATTAAGACCCTCATACCACTTATGGGAGTGACTAGCACCGACCGCTATACCTGAAGGAATATCTAACACAAGACACAAGTTTGCAACAACTACACTGCCAGTTGTGGCGGTGTCTGTCCATGAAAAATAAACAAAAAACTACGAGTGTAAGAGGGATAAATAACAGACCCCACCCCTCGTCAACATTTTATAATAATCATAAACCGAGTTTCACTACTCACATCAAAAATGTGTTTTTTTTTTAATAACTTATGGTAAATTTTGTTTGAAGTACTAACCAATGTCAAATGAATCTGTATCGGCTCATACTGACTAGTATGCTTACAGCCAAGATACCTGGGAAAACAGCTTGCACTCAATTTGAGTACTAGACATGGGGGGGGGGGGGGGGGAAATTCGGTTGGTTAGCGCCTCCCGTTAGCGCCTCGGGGGGGGGGGGGCTAACAGAGCGCTAGGAACTTAGCGCTTGAGCATGGTGATTTTAGCGTCGCTCGCAAAATTGACCAGTCGTTTTGCGGCGGCGCTAAACACTACCGCCACGATCTCCTGCGCCCGCAGATTGTGACGTCAGTCAAGCGTGCTACGCCCCGGACCGGATATTGAGTCGCTCCCCCTGCCTTAGCGCCTGCCGCTAGGAACGACAGGTAGTGGGGAATGTTTTCAAGTCAGGAAGGGGCTGGGGAAGCGTTATTTAAAGGCGGGCACTTCCTGCCTTTTCTTGTCGGCAAAATTTTTGGTACACGCAGGTTGAGAGGGAGAACATAAGACGTAGGAGCAGGAGTAGGTCATTTGGCCCCTCGAGCCTGCTCCGCCATTCAATAAGATCATGGCTGATCTGATCTTGGTCTCAACTCCACTTCCCTGCCCGCTCCCCATATCCCTTGACTCCCTTATCATTCAAAAATCTGTCAATCTCCACCTTAAATATATTCAATGACCCAGCCTCCACAGCTCTCTGGGGAAGAGAATTCCAAAGATTCATGACTCTGAGAGAAGAAATTCCTCCTCATTTCCAATTTAAAAGGGGTGCCCCCTTATTCTGAAATTATGCCCCCTAGTTCTAGATTCCCCCACGAGGGGAAACATCCTCTCTGCCTCTACCCTGTCAAGCCCCTTCAGAATCTTAAATGTTTCAATAAGATCCCCTCTCATTCTTCTAAACTCCAATGAGTATATGCCCAACCTTTCTTCATAAGACAACCGCTTCATCTCCGGAATCAACCTCGTGAACCTTCTCTGAACTGCCTCCAATGCAAGTATATCCTTCCTTAAATAAGGAGACCAAAACTGTCGCAGTACTCCAGGTGTGGTCTCACCAACACCCTGTACAGTTGTAACAGGACTTCCCTACTTTTATACTCCATTCCCTTTGCAATAAAGGCCAACACTCCATTTGCCTTCCTAATTACTTGCTGTACCTGCATGCTAACTTTTTGTGATTCATGTACAAGGACCCCCAGATCCCTCTGTACCTCAGCATTTTGTAATCTCTCTCCATTTAAATAATAATTTGCTTTTTTATTTTTCCTACCAAAGTGGATAACCTCGCATTTTCCCACATTATACTCCATCTGCCAAATTTTTGCCCACTCACTTAGCCTATCTATATCCCTTTGAAGATTCTTTGCGCCCTGCACACAATTTGCTTTCCCACCTATCTTTGTATCATCAGCAAATTTGGCTACATTACACTCAGTCCCTTCATCCAAGTCATTAATATAGATTGTAAATAGTTGAGGCCCCAGCACTGATCACTGCGGCACCCCACTGGTTACAGTTTGCCAACCTGAAATTGACCCATTTATCCCGACTCTCTGTTTTCTGTTAGTTAGCCAATCCTCTATCCATGCTAATATATTACCCCAACCCCGTAAGCTCTTATCTTGTGCAGTAACCTTTTATGTGGCACCTTATCGAATGCCTTCTGGAAATCCAAATACACGACATCTACTGGTTCCCCTTTATCCACCCTGCTCGTTACATCCTCAAAGAATTCCAGCAAATTTGTCAAACATGATTTCCCTTTCATAAAACCATGCTGACTCTGCTTGACTATATTATGATTTTCTAAATGTCCTGCTACCACTTCCTTAATGATGGACTCCAGCATTTACCCAATGACAGATGTTAGGTTAACTGGTCGATAGTTGCCTGCTTTCTGTCTCCCTCCTTTCTTAAATAGGGGCGTTACATTTGTGGTTTTCCAGTCTGCTGGGACCTCTCCAGAATCCAGGGAATTTTGGTAGATTACAACCAATGCATCCACTATCTTTGCAGCCACCTCTTTTAAGACTCTAGGGAGAGACGTCTGTAAAGATTTAACGTTGTCCTAAGGAGTTTTGGCCCTCAGCACCACTTTTGAGGTTCCTAAGCGCCGAGCTCTTTCCCTGGGCCTATCCATTAGTGCTTCCAACACAATTGCTTTAGAGGTCTCTCCAGGCCGAGATTCAAGGCTGCAATGGGCAGGGTGCAGCTGGCGAGCAAGATGGCCTTCCCCTTTAAGAACTGGACGGTGCCAGTCTGTCTGGCTTCCATGGTAATGGACATCGTCCGAGCTTCGGTAGCGTTCTGAGATAGCGCCCCGCTCCCCGACGTTTGCACCTTGAGAGGTGTGTAGCGCCTGATTTAGCGCTCAAATCACCTCCAGGGGCGATAGGCGCGAATTTTGCAGTCGGAGGTGATAATTAGTGCCGGGCGCCAAACTTGGCGCCCGGCCGATATTAGCACTCCAAAATGGGCAATATCCAATTTTTCCCCCCATGAAGAACTACACAACTACTGGATGTGGGGTGTGCTTTAGAGAGTGCAATAAGAGGTATTTCACAGTCTGCATCAAAACAGCTGTGTGTTGATGAATGGGTAACTACTGATACTGTCATTCAGCAGCACTATGGTTATAAAACTGATGGGAAAAATGATCTCCACGAGTTTTAAATCGAGACACAGATCACCCTGCACCAAATCTCCTTTCCCTAGATCGTCAAGGTGCCCGCTCCAATCCACAAGCCATCCCTTAATTGTTTTAACAAGAACACATTTCTGGATTCTTTCCAAAGTCTTATGTCTGTCTATAAATATCACAAACTTTTCTAAATCAAACAAGTTAAATTTTTTTAAATTTACTTTAGAAAGTCATATATTTGACCTAATATTGACCACATTTCTGTTGAAGGCTCTTCTCAACTGACACAAGAATCAATGAATTAGAGATTTGAGTCTTTGGGTCTGTTTATATGCAACGTTTCTGCAACAGTTTTGTGTAGCTGTATAACAATAGAGTCATATTGGTGATCTGACTCCACAATACACTGACGACTGCAAAGTGAAACCACCGGTAATTGAGGATTTCACTGCCATTAGTGGAAATCCCTTGGTATAGTGTAACTTCAGTTTCCTGGAGATTAGATGTTGCTGCAATACTCAGCACTGTGATTTCACAACATCATAATGTGATATGATCAGCATTGTGAACCAATTTTGGAATCAGGGACACAGTGGGACTGCTGGTACACTTCTTTTCTCCATTAATGATACAAACTGGAGCGTGAATTACTCTAATTTCCCTTTGTACCATATAATTGTACTCACTCTCTGAACTCCTACTGTTAACACAAGCTATCTATTTGCCAAACCTGATTTTACTCTCCACTAACTTCAAAGGAGTGTAACATTTGGGGGGGGGGGAGGGAGGGGAAGAGTATAAAACTGTTGTTCCACTCGATCCGGTGTGTTCCCCACTCAGTTAGGTTAAAATTACCAGCCCCCCCTTACCAGTGAAATCTCAGCTCAAGACCACATCATATCAGTAGTTATCTCACTCAGTATTAAAAGCTCCATCAACCCTTTAAATATATTGTTTAATATTTTGAAGTGGAGAAGAGACAGTATGTCTATTTAATTTTAGACCACTAAGAGAGTTTTACAATTACATTTTAATTACTTAAAACCAGCATTATAATTTAAGCAGGAATCCGGTAAAGCCTGGTATTTAAAAAGCAGTTTGTCGTGGTTCATTTTAATGGAGGTACCACTTCCCTATACACTATAATCCTTTTCAAAAGCCAGATGTTCCTTTTGAACCGAGTTCCATTCAAAGCTGTCACTGAATAATTGCTTCACTTCATCTCTGATCACAAACTCAGGACAGCCTAAAAGTGAAGTGGTTCCTGATGAGCAATTCAGGATCTGTGACCTGTTTGCATCAGAAATGAGGCAGTGCAGTAACGCAGTACAATGGAGTATCAACAGGCTGCACCACAGAGTTCTAGAATGAGTTGCCACTATAATCCTTCGTAGAAATTTGGGCACTGATGCTGTGTAGAGATGCAGAGCACATGGAGTATCACTCAAGTTCAAGGAAATACAATTTCTAAATTTGCGGGCGACACCAAATTGCGGAGGATGAATTCCTGGAGTGTGTACAAGATGGTTTTTTAGACCAGTACGTTGAGGAGCCAACTAGGGAACAGGCTATCCTAGATTGGGTATTGTGCAATGAGAAGGGGTTAATTAATAATCTTGTTGTGCGGGGTCCTTTAGGGAAGAGTGACCATAACATGATAGAATTCTTCATTAAGATGGAAAGTGAAGTAGTCCAATACGAAACTAGGGTCCTAAATCTAAACAAAGGAAACTACGAAGGTATGAGGAGGGAGTTGGGTATGACAGATTGGGGAGCTTCATTAAAAGGCATGACGGTGGATAGGCAATGGCTAACATTTAAGGAATGAATGCATGAATTGCAACAGTTATACATTCCTTTCTGGCGCAAGAACATAAAAGGAAAAGCGGCCCAACCATGGCTAACAAAAGAAATTAAGGATAGTATTAGATCCAAAGAGGAGTCATATAAAGCTGCCAGAAAAAGTAGCAAGCCTGAGGATTGGGAGCAGTTTAGAGTTCAGCAAAAAAGGACCAAGAGATTGATTAAGAGGGAAAAAAGAGAGTATGAGAGTAAACTTGCAAGGAACATAAAAGCGGACTGTAAAAGCTTCTACAAGTATGTAAAAAGAAAAAGATTAGTGAAGGCAAATGTAGGTCCCTTACAGTCAGAAATGGGAGAATTTATAATGGGGAACAAGGAAATGGCAGAGCAATTAAACAAATACTTTGGTTCTGTCTTCATGGAAGAGGACACAAATAACTTCCCAGAAATGCTAAGGAACCAAGGGTCTAGGGAGAAGGAGGAATTAAAGGAAATTAGTATTAGCAACAAAATAGTGCTGGAGAAATTAATGGGACTGAAAGCCGATAAATCCCCAGGGTCTGATAATCTGCATCCCAGAGTACTAAAAGAGGTAGCCATGGAAATAGTGGATGCATTTGTTGTCATCTTCCAAAATTCTATAGATTATGGAACAGTTCCTGCAGATTGGAGGGTGGCAAATGTAACCCCACTATTTAAAAAAGGAGGGAAAGAGAAAACAGGGAACTACAGACCGGTTAGCCTAACATCAGTAGTAGGGAAAATGCTAGAGTCTATTATAAAGGATGTGATAACAGGACACTTAGAAAATATCAATGGGATTAGACAAAGTCAACATGGATTTATGAAAGGGAAATCGTGTTTGGCAAACCTACTGGAGTTTTTTGAGGATGTAACTGGTAGAATAGATAAGGGGGAACCAGTGGATGTGGCGTATTTGGATTTTCAGAAGGCCTTTGATAAAGTCCCACATAAGAGGTTAGTGTGCAAAATTAAAGCACATGGGATTGGGGGTAATATACTGGCATGGATTGAAAATTGGTTAACAGACAGGAAACAGAGAGTAGGAATAAATGGGTCTTTTTCAGGGTGGCAGGCGGTGATTAGTGGGGTACCGCAGGGATCAGTGCTTGGGCCCCAGCTATTCACAATATATATCAATGATTTGGATGAGGGAACCAAATGTAATATTTCCAAGTTTGCTGACGACACGAAACTAGGTGGGATTGTGAGTTGTGAGGAGGATGCAGAGGCTTCAAGACGATTTAGACAAGTTGAGTGAGTAGGCAAATACATGGCAGATGCAGTATAACGTGCATAAATGTGAAGTTATCCACTTCGGTAGGAAAAACAGAAAGGCAGAGTATTATTTAAGTGGTGATAGATTGGGAAATGTTGAAGTACAAAGGGACCTGGGTGTCCTCGTACACCAGTCACTGAAAGCAAACATGCAGGTGCAGCAAGCAGTTAGGAAGGCAAATGGTATGTTGGCCTTCATTGCAAGAGGATTTGAGTACAGGAGCAAGGATGTCTTACTACAGTTATACAGGGCCTTGGTGAGACCACACCTGGAGTACTGTGTGCAGTTCTGGTCTCCTTACCCAAGAAAGGATATACTTACTATAGAGGGAGAGCAGCAAATGTTCACCAGACTGATTCCTGGGACGGCAGGACTGTCGTATGAGGAGAGATTGGGTCGACTAGGCCTGTATTCACTAGAGTTTAGAAGAATGGGAGGGGATCTCATTGAAACATATAAAATTCTGACAGGCCTAGACAGACTGGATGCAGGGAGGATGTTTCCCCTGGCTGGGTGGTCTAGAATGAGGGGTCAGGGTCTCAGGATATGGGGTACGACATTTAGGACTGAGATGAGGAGAAATTTCTTCACTCAGAGGGTGGTGAACCTGTGGAATTCTCTACCACAGAAGACTGTGGAGGCCAAGTCACTGAATATATTTAAGAAGGAGATAGATAAATTTCTAGACACAAAAGGCATCAAGGGGTATGGGGAGAGAGCCGGAATATGGGATTGAGATAGAGGATCAGCCATGATCATATTGAATGGCGGAGCAGGCTCGAAGGGCCGAATGGCCTACTCCTGCTCCTATTTTTCTAGAATGCGACAAAATACAAGACATTAATAAACTTGCAGAACGGGCATTTAATTGGCAAATGAATTTCAATATAGTTAAGTGTGAGATGGTGCATCTTGGTAGGAGGAATAAAGAGGGCAAATATTGCTTGGATAAGAGTCTAAATGGGGTAGAGGAGCAAAGGGATCTAGAGGTACAGATACACAAATCACTAAAAGTGGCAATGCAGATTAATAAGGCCAGAGAAAAAAAAGCAAACCAAGCACTGAGGTTTATTTCTAGAGGGATAGAATTGAAAAGCAGGGAAGTCATGTTAAACTTGTATGGAACCTTGGTTGGACAACTCTTGGAATACTGTGCACAGTTCTGGTCTCCATCTTATGAAAAGGATATAGAAGCATTGGAGAAGGTGCAAAAAAGATTCACAAGGATGATAGCAGAACTGAGCGGTTATAACTATCAAGAAAGACTGAATAGACTGGGGCTCTTTTCTCTAGAAAAGAGAAAGCTGAGGAGTGACCTGATAGAGGTCATTAGGATAATGAAAGGGTTTGATCGGGTTTGTAGGAGAGACCAAAACTGGAGGCCATAAATATAAGATAGTCACTAATAATTCCAATAGGGAATTCAGGAGAAACTTCTTTACCCAAAGAGTGTCAAGAATGTGGAACTCGCTACCACAAGGAATAGTTGAGGCAAATAGCATAGATGCATTTAAGGGGAAGCTAGATAAGCACATGAGGGAGAAGGGATAGAAGGATATGCTGATAGGGTTAGATGAAGAGGGATGGGAGGAGGCTCGTGTGGCCGGTTTTCGTGCTGTAGACTCTATGTAACTCAATGTAAGCTACTCTTGCGTATTCACCAGCAAATGACTTCCAAACAACACTGGGGAGAGCAGGACACCCAGCTGCCCTAAGAACAAGGAGTGCTTTGGCAAGACCTATACCTTTAAAAAGTCTCACTCCTGAGCAAAGAGATTCAAATTGAATGCTCCAACTCAAGCACCATGCTAGCTCAAGTTATCTTCAGATATAATTTACAAAATTATATACATAATTCTAACTATAATTATAATGTGTAATTAAGTATTCACTTCAATTATATCAATTGCCAATATGGTTATGAAACAGGATGTGTTTATTTTTCCAAAGCAGAATCATTTAGAAACAATCATGACGCAGTTTTCCCAAAGTCCAAATTTTTCTGTTTGTGATCACTCAATACCAATAAATACCAGAGCACAAGGGGATAAAGAGAGGACACTGTCTTACCTGTGTGACTGTTAAAATGTGCAAAGTTTGCGAAGTATGGAGGTGCAGACTGAGGAGCAGCGAAAATATCCCCTCCAAGGTCAGTAAGGAGGTCAAATGGAGCCACTTTCTTCTCCTGTTGAGATCCTTGTGAGCGACTCACCGCTGGGGACTTCAAGAACATGTAATCATAAATTTAGCTTTATTTCACTCGTGTACCAACAGGATGTGCCACTATCCATGTTTCTTGTTTTAGTGAACGATGGGAGAGGTGGCGCGGAGGATGATGATGATAGGGTGTTAGTTGGAGGGACTGAGGGGCAGCATGGTGATGTTACAGTTGTGAAGGGCAGAGGGTGGAGCCTGAGGAAAAGGAGCCATTGACAATGTCAGTGAGCATTAAGCTGAGGAGAGGTGAGGGGGAGGGCTCAAGAGGGAATAGAGAGCACAGGATGTGGGTCTCATATGGGAGATGGTGAGGCCAGGGAATTTAAGAGGAGACTTAACCAGTACCTTAGAGGGACAATACTGGGAATGTGTGGGTTAGTTAAGTTCACTTAATGATACATCATGTGTAACCATGATCTCTTGGAACTGGGTTAATTACCTCATGGAGGAATTTCCCAGAGTTTTTCCAGAAATTAGCCACAATTTCAGGGAGATGTTTTCCCTCAGTAGTTAACAATTGGGGGAAGGTGATGGATGTGGTTGCAGTATCTAATGGATTGAATGAGCACTTATGAGCCCTTTGTCATCTTTTTGTATGTTTGTAACTGCTGTTCTAACATTATGAATAATTAATACACTTGATATGAGCCAAGATGGTTCAACTTTTATTTGAAGCATTATTAATTGAATACATGTTGGCTTTTAATAAGGTCCATCTTCAGAGTAGTTTGCCTCAACAGATGACATCAGTAGATGGTGCAGTGGATTCTACACCATCTACACCCACAGGCAGACAATACTGCTGATTAGTCACACGTAACACAAGGACTCAGTAATGTATGACTAGCCTAGTATAAAAGATTCTAAATGTTGGTTAATATCAACTGTAGTCTTAACTTTAGCTGAATTTTTAAAAACCATGTTGAGTGGTGTGAAACAATTATCTACTAATATATTGAAAGTATTAATTTATTTTGAGCTTGTCACAATTGTGACACTTGGTATATTGAAATGAATAAGTAATGCTATAATGCCACATTCCACTGAAATTAATGGATAATGTAACAGTAACACCTGCCATTCTTACTTCCTGCAGTGGAACGCTGTTACCTCTGCAGCTGGCACTGAAACCTCGCAGTATATTACAACACAGCTTAAAAAAAACCCGTACCATTTCTTCTGACTCTGAACAAGGCCCCATCAGAATCACTTGCACAATAATTGTTTTGCAATTGAACCCAGTGTAACCTACCAGCACAGTCTGAAAGATTGAAACAGGTTATATATGATAAAGAGCAACAAAGGAAATTCCGTAACAAACCTTGGGCAAAATTGTACTTTCTTTGTCTTTATAATTAGCTTTGAACTGTCCAATTTCTGAGTCTCTATGATACTTTCTGTTCCCATATAGTTTTATTTTCTATTCTCTAGATCTTTTTCTGTTCTGTCTTTTCCCTCGCATGAAGGGAGACCAACTCAGTGTTAGTTAATAAGCCACCTCCAACACTGGTCAGAGGCAATGTGCAAATCACAATTCTGTTTATAAGCCATACCTGCACAAAGCAAGTGCCTTAATTACTCATTTAACACGAGAATGATTTTTTAAAAAAAAAAAACATTACATGGCGTCAACTTGCTGCATTACAAGAACATAAGTTACTGATGTCAGTACAGAGACAAGGCTTTCCATTTGACTGTGTACCTGGAGGCAGAGTTACCTAGAGCCACTTCATGCACCACCTAACCACCATTAAAGGCAAAGAGATAGAAACAGAAAATGCTGAAAAAATACTCAGCAGGTCAGGCAGCATCTGTGAAGAGAGAAACAGAGTTAACGGTTCAGGTCTATGACCTTTCAACAGAACTGGAAAGTTGTGGGTTCAAGCTCCACTCCAGGAGTTGACCATGTAATCCAGGCTGACACTTCAGTACAGTACTGAGAGGTACTGCATTGTTGGAGGTGCCACCTTATAGGTTCTGATGAAAGGTCATCGACCAGAAACATTAACTGTTTCTCTCTGCCTGATCTGCTGAGTAGTTCCAGCATTTTGTTTTTATTTCGGATTTCCAGTATTTTGCTTTTGTATTAAATGTAAGAGACTTGAGAACAAGTGTGTGGGTGGGGTGTAAACCATCAGCAACAGAAATTAACTGTTCGCTTACATCAATTGTAAACACAATGCAAGTCATTTCTGATAAAGGAACTATGTATAAACATAATTTGTAACGTTACGTGCTACAGTAATTCAACACGTCAGCAGATTCTGAAATTAAACCATTATTGAGATATGGTGGATTGTAGTTTAAGTGTCAATTTGACTCAGTTTCTAAGTCAGACAGTTGTGCATTCAAGCTCCACTCCAGGAGCGATAAGAACATAAGAAATAGGAGCAGGAATAGGCCACTTGGCCCTTCGAGCCTGCTCCGCCATTCAATAAGATCATGGCTGATCTTGGGCTCAAAGCCACTTCCCTGCCCGCTCCCCATAACCCTTCACTCCCTTATCTTGCAAAAATCTCTCTATCTCCACCTTAAATGTATTTAATGACCCAGCCTCCACAGCTCTCTGGGACAGAGAATTCCACAGATTTACGACCTTCTGAGAGAAGAAATTCCTCCTCATCTCAGTTCTAAAAGGGCAACCCTTTATTCTGAAACTATGCCCCCGAGTTCTAGATTTCCCCATGAGGGGAAACATCCTCTCTGCATCTACCTTGTCGCGCCCCCTCGGTATCTTATATGTTTCAATAAGATCACCTCTCATTCTTCTAAATTCCAATGAGTATCGGCCCAACCTGCTCAACCTTTCTTCATAAGTCAACCCCCTCATCTCAGGAATCAACTGTGAATCGTCTCTGAACTGCCTCCAATGCAAGTATATCCTTCCTTAAATAAGGAGACCATGTAATCCAGGCTGGCACTCCAGTATAATACTGAGAGGTACTGCATTGTTGGAGGTGCCACCCCTTAGATTAGAAGTTAAACTGAGGTCCTGCTTGCCTGTTCAGTAAACGTTAAAGATCCAGGGGTAGAGTTTCCGCAAGGTTGAATTCACCCGAAATTGGCCAAACCAACATAAAAGAGGAGTTTTAAGCGCAAGTTATGTCCAGTGCAAATCTAGTTTGCGCGATCTTTTACGCTGGCTTTGAAGCGGGTCCTGTCCACCAAACTGGCCCCGCCCCCAGATCGAATTAATGAGCATGGTGAGTCTCCGCCAATTGCACCCGTTTGCGGCCCATTAAGCTTTTTTGTTTTAGGTGCCGAGGTACTGGTATGCACCTTTTAAAAAGATTTTAAATATTAAAAGATATTGAATTTACTAAGAAACTGACTAGTGTACACCAATAAAACTAGTAAATGGTTCGGTATAGTTTTAATGCCATTTTCAGTTATTTAAAATCAGGTTACTTACAGGTGGTGGACTAGACACTCATTAAAAATGCTTATTTTTTGTGATAAACCCAATTTCAGCTGTATTAATAAAACTGCACCAGGTTACCACTCAAATACATCAAGGAATTTTTTTTAAATGCAAGAGAAAAAAAGAAACAATTATGTTCCAGAATGCTGCCCGATTGCACTGGTTCATGCAAGATGTTAAGTTTGTGATTATGCAAGTGAGTTTGAGCAGAAACTTGAACCATAACTTCACTTGGGAAATCTAGTGCAATTTCGAGCGCAATTTGCACCCAGATTGCCGATTACATCCAAGCGGAAACTTTCCCTCCCTAGGTATATTTGAAAGACAGCAGCGAGTTCTGGTTTACATTCCTTCCGCAACCAACATAAAACGATGAACTGGTAAATTTTCTTATTACTTTTTTGGGGGATCTTGCTGTCACATTTTGCTTGTATAACTACAGACTGTCCATTGAAAGTAATTCAGATATTTGAGAAACATGATAAGGGTCTATTTAAATACAAGTCTTTCTTCACTTACTTGGGTGGGTGTTCCTTTGCTCAAAGGCAGTGCTGGTGTGGTTTCGTAGAGGAGTGACTTTAATGGTTTTACTTCAGGAGTGCTACTTGCACTGCTAGCGGAGGAACCTGAAATAGAAGCATGGGCTGCTGCCACTGCCCAGGCCCGTTCTGCTGGCACAAACCTAGAGGAAAAGAATGCACAAAATGAATCATGCTGCACCAAGAAACAAACCAAAATAGTGCTGCTCATTAAAACAGAGTTACACTGATAGACTATCAAAGGAACATCAGTGCCACCAAGTAACTCAGAGCTGTACCAATGCAACACTGATGCGCTGGTGCCACCCATTAATGCTTACTCCACCAGTGAGACTCTATGTAATTTTCACTTCCGGTGACTACAGTGCCAGAAGTTGCTAAAGTAACCTAGAGATTGCAGTTGCCATGTGGGTACATGGGAGCTAGGGTGCACAGTCAGCAAAAGGCAGCCAGAACGCGCTGGACACTGCGCCGGTTTTGCCACGGTGAAGTTATGTTCAAGCTTCCCCGCAAACTCATTAGCATAAGACCGAATGCAAAATCGCCCATGAATCAGCAGCGTAAGCATGACTGTAACAGGACATTCTCCAGCATCAAAGAGAAGTGGGATTGCCAGGAAATGAGACATTCTTCAACTGACTGATTTAATGCTCTTGGCCTTACTTTTGATTCGCTTCGACTGACTGCTTTGATCTACCCTTGGCACATAAGACTTGTGACCAGCAGTCAATTGAGGCCACACAGGTATATCCTGCTCTGCTGTAATTGACTAAATTTAGACTAACTTAAAGTAATTGCAGCAGCAGCAGGAGGAGAAACAAACCTGGGTCCGGGTCCAAATGACTGCTGTTCACTGAAGGTACAGGTGAATAATGTTGGATTCATGTGACCACGGGTGCCTGTGTGCCCAAGAATCTGGGCGCAATGTGATGAACACCCACGAGCGGGCGCAATCGGCGAAAAACTCGCCATTTCAACCTGAGGGCATAGCCAGTTTTGTGGGCTTCGGGCTAATGGACTTTTGAACCAGCATAAAAGATTGAGATACTACAAAATGAAGTGGTTATGGGCGCAACTCATTTAAGTATAAAATTCTACTATCTTTAGTGCTAATTCATATTGATTGGACAAATCAAATTGGCCATGGTAGCCTTGAGGAGGAGTTCATAGAGTGCATCCAGGATGGTTTCCTAGAACAGTATGTAATGGAACCAACCAGGGAGCAGGCTATCTTGGATCTGGTACTATGTAATGAGACAGAATTAATAAATGATCTCATAGTAAAGGATCCTCTAGGAAAGAGTGATCATAGCATGGTTGAATTACAAATTCAGTTGGAGGGTGAGAAAGTTGTATCTCAAACCAGTGTCCTGATCTTAAACAAAGGCAATTACAGTGGCATGAGGGCAGAACTGGCTAAAGTGGACTGGAAAAATAAATTAAAGCGTAAGACAGTTGCAATTTAGTGGCAGACATTTAAGAAGATATTTCATAACTCTCAACAAAAATATATTCCAGTGAGAAAGAAAGATTTTAAGAGAAGGGAGCACCATCCGTGGCTAACTAAGGAAGTAAAGGATGGTATCAAATTGAAAACGAAGGCATACAATGTTGCCATGATTGGTGGGACACCAGAGGATTGGGAAATTTTAAGAAACCAGCAAAAAGGATGACTAAAAAAAATAATAAAGAGAGAGATGAATTATGAGAGTAAACTGGCAAGAAACATTAAAACAGATAGTAAGAGCTTCTACAGGTATATAAAAAGGAAGAGGGTAGCTAAAGTAAACGTTGGTTCCTTAGAGGATGAGACTGGGGAATTAATAATGGGGAACGGGGAAATGGCAGAGACTCTGAACAAATATTTTGTATCTGTCTTCACAGTAGAAGACACTAACAACATTCCAATAATGGATAATCAAGGGGCCACAGGGAGGGGGGAACTAAAGACAATCATTATCACTGAGGAAATAGTACTTGGTAAAATAATGGGATTAAAAGATGACAAGTCCCCTGGACCAGATGGCCTGCATCCCAGGGTCTTAAAAGAAGTGGCTGCAGAGATAGTGGATGCATTGGTTGCAATATACCAAAATTCCCTGGACTCTGGAGAGGTCCCAGCGGATTGGAAAACCGCAAATGTAACACCCCTATTTAAGAAAGGAGGGAGACAGAAAGCAGGAAACTATAGACCAGTTAGCCTAACATCTGTCGTTGGGAAAATGCTGGAGTCCTTCATTAAGGAAGCAGTAGCAGGGCATTTGGAAAATCATAATGCAGTCAAGCAGAGTCAGCATGGTTTTATGAAAGGGAAATCATGTTGAACAAACTTGCTGGGGTTCTTTGAGGAGGTAACGAGCAGGGTGGACAAAGGTGAACCTGTGGATGTGGTGTATTTGGATTTCCAGAAGGCATTCAATAAGGTGCCACATAAAAGGTTACTGCATAAGATAAGAGCTCACGGAATTGGGGGGAATATATTAGCATGGATAGAGAATTGGCTAACTAACAAAGTCGGGATAAATGGGTAATTTTCCGGTTGGCAAACGGTAACTAGTGGGGTACCACAGGGATCGGTGCTGGGGCCTCAACTATTTACAATCTACATTAATGACTTGGATGAAGGGACTGAGTGTAATGTAGCCAAGTTTGTGGATGATACAAAGATGGGTGGGAAAGCAAGTTGTGCAGAGGACTCAAAGAACCTGCAAAGGGATATAGACAGGCTAAGTGAGTGGGCAAACATTTGGCAGATGGAGTATAATGTGGGAAAGTGCAAGGTTATACACTTTGGCAGGAAAAATAAAAAAGCAAATTATTATTTAAATGGAGAGAGATTACAAAATGCTACAGTTCAGAGGGACCTGGGCGTTCTTGTGCATGAAATACAAAAAGTTAGCATGCAGGTACAGCAAGTAATCAAAAAGGCAAATGGAATGTTGGCCTTTATTTCAAAGGGGTTGGAGTATAAAAGCAGGGAAGTTCTGCTACACCTGTACAGGGTATTGATGAGACCACACCTTGAGTACTGTGTACAGTTTTGGTCTCCTTATTTAAGGAAGGATATACTTGCATCGGAGGCAGTTCAGAGACGATTCACTAGGTTAATTCCAGAGATGAGGGGATTGGCTTATGAAGAAAGGTTGAGCAAGCTGGGCCTATACTCATTGGAATTTAGAAGAATGAGAGGTGATCTTATTGAAACATATAAGATACTGAGGGGGCACGACAAGGTAGATGCAGAGAGGATGTTTCCCCTCGTGGGGAAATCTAGAACGCGGGGGCACAGTTTTAGAATAAAGGGTCGCCCTTTTAGAACTGAGATGAGATTTCTTCTCTCAGAGGGTCGTAAATCTGTGGAATTCTCTGCCCCAGAGAGCTGTGGAGGCTGGGTCATTAAATACATTTAAGGTGGAGATAAACAGAGTTTTGCAAGATAAAGGAGTCAAGGGTTATGGGGAGCGGGCAGGGAAGTGGCTTTGAGCCCAAGATCAGCCATGATCTTATTGAATGGCGGAGCAGGCTCGAGGGGCCAAGTGGCCTATTCCTGCTCCTATTTCTTATGCTCATTCGATTCTGCCCAGATTACGCTGATATCTGGGCAAAATCATTTAGGACCCTTGCAGGTGGCATAGAAGAAGCAGAATTTTATCAAAGGTGAAATGACAGTGTTCCAACCACTGCACCATCCCAACCCAACCCTCTTCCTTTGTCACTAAAAATATATATAACTTGCATTTATATAGCGCCGTTCATGACCACCGGATGTCCCAAAGCGCTTTACAGCCAATAAAGTACTTTTTGAAGTGTAGTCTCTGTTGTAATGTAGGAAACGCAGCAGCCAATTTGCACACAGCAAGCTCCCACAAACAGCAATGTGATAATGACCAGATAACCTGTTTTAGTGATGTTGATTGAGGGATAAATATTGGCCAGGACACCGGGGATAACTCCCCTACTCTTCTTCGAAATAGTACCATGGGATCTTTTACATCCACCTGAGAGAGTAGACGGGGCCTCGGTTTATCGTCTCATCCGAAAGACGGCACCTTCAACAGTACCTCAGTACTGCACTGGAGTGTCGGCCTAGATTTTTGTGCTCAAGTCTCTAGAGTGGGACTTGAACCCACGACCTTCTGACTCAGAGGCGAGGGTGCTACCAACTGAGCCACAGGCTAACAAAACAAAGCTTATGTAAAGAAACATATCAACAAAAGAAAGGCAGTTTAAGTATACAGTATAATCGACAACTTACATTTCTATAGTGCTCAGCACCTTCAAAAAGACATCTCAGAGCAGTTTACAGGGTGAAGTATACCAAGTGAACAGCGAGCAGGGGGTGGAGTAAAAAGGAAGAGAATCAGGAGCAGGCAAAAGCATGATCTTAGGGGAAGTGGTTTTTAAAGGCAGGGAGAAAGGTAGCAAGGCAGAGAAATTGAGAGCAGGATCCGCACAGGAAAAAAGGGCAAGGTGGCTGAAGGAGCAGCTGTCAATGGTAGAGTAGAGGGAAGGGGGCACAATAGGATGGCGTTGGAGACTGGAGGATGCACAAAGGGATATAGAGCTGGAGGAGATCATGGACATAAGGAGAGGCAAGACTGTGGAAGGATTTGAAGGGAAGGACAAGAACTTAAAGTTGATATTCTGGGATAGAAGCCAGAGCAGCTTGGTCAAAACAGGGGGTGGTGGGGGTGCAGGCCTTTGTGCAGTTGAGTAGGTGGGCCTTAGCATTCTGGATGACTTGTAGCTTATGAATGGGAGGCCGAAAAGGAATCAGATATGCATTGAATCCTTATTATAAATATATATTATAGTGTGCATCGTTGGCTCACAATAAGAGACCTAACAAGGTCTCAATTATTACATCTGGTAAGATATTCTATATTAATTATATAAAAGTCGTCAAATCTGGAAACACACCTGTACCTCTCTTACCCCCATCCCCATGGGTCTATGGGTATTTCTCTTACAATAAAAACACACATAGGGAAGCAGAGACCTTATTAGATAGGTCATCCTGGTTACTCCTTGCATTTCCGATTGAACACCTAAAGCCACTTTACTGGCCAGGATTTTGACCCAGCGATGATGAAGCAACAAATATATATGTCTAAGTTAGGATGGTGTGTGACTTGGGAGGAGAACTTGAAGGTGATGGTGTTCCCATGCAGCTGCTGCCCCTAGGAGCATAGGAATTGCAAGACAAAAAAGACCAAGGTACATCTAGTTTGCCATCTACTATCCTGGTAGTCACAAACATGGGTTTGGGAGGTGCTGCTGCAAAAGCCTGTCGATGCATCCTGTAGATAGTACACACTGCAGCTACAGTGGAGGGGTTGGATGTTTAGGTTAGTGGGTAATGTGACAATCAGGCAGAATACTGTGTTATGGATGGTGTTGAGCTTCTTTAGTGTTGTTGCAGCTGCATCCAAGTGGGGAGTATTCCATCACACTCCTCACTTGTGGCTTGTTGGTTGTGGAGAGGCTTTGAGGAGTCAGGTGGTGAGCCACTTGCCACAGAAAACCCAGCCTCTGACCTGCTCTAGTAGCCACGGCATTTATATGCTGGTCTAGGTTAAGTTTCTAGTCAATGGTGAAGCCCTAAGATATTGATGGTGAGGTGCTCGGTGATGGTAATGCCATTGAATGTCATGGGGAGGTGGTTAGGCTCTCTCTGGAGATGGTCACTGCCTAGCACTTGTATGGCACAAATGTTACTTGCCACTTATCAGCTCAAGCCTGGATGTTATCTGGGTCTTGCTCATACTTCATTATCTAAGGAATTGTGAATGGAACTGAACACAGTGCAATCATCAGTGAATAGCTCCACTTCTGACTGTATGATGGAGGGAAGGTCATTGATGAAGCAGCTGAATATAGTTGGGCCTGGGAAGCTGTCTTGAGGAACACATGTAGTGATGTCTTGGGGCTGAGATGATTGGCCTCCAACAACCACCTTCCTTAGTGCCAGATAGGACTCCAGCCACTGGAGAGTTTGCCCCCTGATCCCCATTGATTTCAGTTTTACTAGGGCTCCTTGGTGCTACACCAAGTTAAATGCTGCCCTGATGTAAAGGGCAGTCACTCTCATGCAATGTAATTTATGTTTACAATTGCCCACAACTCTACTCTCAATGCCCCTGATACTACAGTTGCCTCCACTAGTGGTTTCAATGAGGGCAAACTTCAAGGTGACAGAAAGCAATCTTGTTGACTACCTGCTACAGGCAGAATTAAAAGATACACACACACTGGTCAACACTGTAGTGGGCTTACTGTGCTAGACAGCATCCACGTTATTACATGGGGGCTTACACCAAAGTACTGGAGCATATGGAGCTGGTAGTTCACTCCAAAAGAATCAGAAGCATTTTTGGCATCCAAGGACAAGCCAACCACAGGAAGCTCCCAGATCACACCCTAGGTGGATGGGCTTCATGAGTAGTGTCAGAAGACAATCTCTAATGAGTCAATTGGAAAGCATCTTGGGCAAAATCTTATCTAAATTTAATAGAGAAATGGTGCTGCTTATTCCTTCAAGAGCTGTAAAGAAGGGGATTCGGTTAAAAAAAAGTAAATACTCTGATCTGGAGTGGAGGCACGTGGTGGCAGATCACTCAATTCTAGGCAATATTTGGACTCCCAATTATGATTTAGCATAGTTATTTGTAAAAGCTATAGATTTGCTCCTCTCACTTGGTGATTCACCAGTGATTTTGGATGGGTTCCTTTCAAGAGTAAAAAGATTTGGCAGATAGAGGACAATAATTTGGATCTGGCATCTCCAGTACTCCGGGAGAAAGAATGTCCATTTTATTCTCTAGTTTGCACGTTAACTACTTCCTAGTACTCAGGGTGCTACTGATTTCTCTGATGGATGCACCTATGTGCAATATTGTTAATCTGATCACAGTCCAGTCAAGATTCCAGCTGCGTGGAGATAGTCTTTGCACTGAAGACTGACCAACTAGCCTACTGTACAAATTGGCAACACAATTAATAGACTTGCAGTTTTACCCAAACAACTAATTATCAGCTACAGCTGTGTTTGGGATTTCTGCATGACATTCTGCTGAGTGGAGCGAAGGTGAGGGTATTATTTCAAATGTCAGTAGATGCAGAAATAAGAAACAGATGGAAGGGTTGAGGAGAGATTGTTGACTTTCTATGAGATGTCCTTTCCCTGCTGCTGCCCTGTTATAGAAGGAAATAAAAATGTTTTAATTGAACTGTTATGTTTCACTGAAAGCATAGTAATAACCTAATAGTTGGCATTGCTGCAAGGTATGTGAAGTACGAATTCAGTTTACCTTTTACATTTGTATTTATTTTTGTATTCTTTCGTTTTATTTCCTTTATTTGTCTCTCCCATTACATTGAGAGAGAGAGAGAGAGAGAGAGAGAGAGAGAGACTGATTTGTGTTAATGGAGACATAGCTAAAGGTATCAAGGGATATGGGGAGAAGGCAGGGACAGGGTACTGAGTTTGGATGATCAGCCATGATCTCATCGAATGGCGGAGCAGGCTCGAGGGGCCGAATGGCCTACTCCTGCTCCTATCTTCTATGTTTCTATGTTACCAATACCACTCTTCAATCTCCATAGTAAAGTGCAATTTCACTCAGCAGTGAGTGGTCTAGGTAAGGTCTCCTTCCATTAGTATGAAAGTAACTAACTCTCAACCTGCATCAGTAGCAGGAGAGTGACTCATAAGTATACAGTAACACTGTTAAAGCTCAAAGTTCCATGTTTGACTTTGACTATATAATGTGCTTCGTAAGAACTCTTTTATTGAAGGGCAAAATTCTGAACTAAACTAATACTTTGAAGAGACAAAAACAAAAGAAAATCACTTGTAAAAGGGATAGGTTATCCCATTGCTGGTGCATTAAATCCTAGCAACACTTCTAGGGGCATTGGAATAGGCAAAAAATGTTTAAATCTTTGTATAAGTGATGAACACTTCTCAGTGCCATCTCTGGGAAGGAAATGAAACTGATCTTAATCCTCCTCTATTAACACAGGAGAAGGAAAGGTTGGGTACACTGCTAGGAGAGATTCAGCAGCGTACCTCACTCTCTAGTTTTCTGAGAAGAGTTACCTTGTGGAGTTCCATCAGAATAGGATGCTCATCAAGAAGTGTACATATAGTGAATACCATGACCTCAGCCACGATTATTTTGATTGACAATAATGACTCTGAGCAATACAGAAGTTATCAGCCTTTTTCTCTATTAATTTTCCCTCATGTGGAGATAGTTTTTACTGTTTCAAAAAACATATTACTCTAACCCCCTATTACTTTTATAAAGATCTCATTTTATTAAAATTACATTTGCTACAAAAAATTTGATGACGAAAAACTCACAGATGAAGTAATGTAACAGATAAGCTTCAGTCCGCCGCAACCCAAACTATTGTTACACCAAAACCTATTCATTACTATGGTAAGTGTATAATATCCTAAACTATATCAATACACCTAACCTGAAATTAAATTAATACATCACAACCCAAAATATTAACAGACCACAACTGCAATTATTTCAACATGTAACATTTGCTAAACACTTGTAATGGAGAAATGGGATATCATTGCTTATTTAATCGCTGCCGTTCAAACAATTAAACATCAGTTTTATAGTTATTCTTGGAGATATTAAAGGTTTGCAGGTGCTAAAATCACCAGTACAGCATCTAGCTTAATTCATTCAGAAATAAGCTCTTAACATTAATGTTTTGTTATTGAGACTGATAAAATGTGGATTATTCACTCATGTTGTTCTACTAAATTGTGATAAAGCAAAAAAATCTTCATGCAGCTCCTCTCCTTATATTAATAGGTTTCCTATGAAATGTTAGTGTGGTTAACGTGCTAAAACAGTAACCATAGACTATATCTGTGCAAATAATGAAAAAAGAATGGCAAAATACAGGCATATGATTTATTTCATGGCTTAGAGGTACATTATCAATATATACATTTTTTCAAACCTAATTCTGTAAATTAAGGGAGGGGGGAGGGAATCTTCATTTGGAATTCCTCAGAGTCTAGTAAATGGTGCCTCATATTGAGTACTTACTCAGGGTCCCTCAGAGAGCATGGTGAGTACAGAATAAGCTGCAGTATTTATTTAGGATCATTTACCAAGTCTCAAGAGTTGCTAATTCATGGAAGAAGCTGTCACCTAGAGCGGTAAATACACGCAAGCCTCAGCTGACGTATTCAATAATTTAAAGACAAACACATGCCCCAACTTCACTGGCAGCAGAGGAATATGAGCTTTACAATAAAATAGGAGGTGAAAACGGTATGAACAGGCCCTGTACCTTGATGGACTACATTTCTGAGTCTTACCTTTTTCTTCCGATATTGTAATTAGTGTTGCTGCAGTTGACATTTTAACAATACATTCACAATGATTCCTCCTTTGTAAAGTGAGATGAAATACTATTTTGAAATAAAATATCATTTCTCACCATGCAGCAGGAAAGATCAAGAGGACTAAAGCTTCCAGATTCTCACTTTCCTATATGCCAGATTCCTCGCTCCACCCCCCTCAACTGTTCGCTCCATCCATCCTGCATGGCGATACATCTCCTGTATACCAAACCCTCTCACCCAACAATATGCCCTCATTTACTGGCTTCACCCACCCTATCCTAACACACTCACGCTGACTGAAATACTGATAGTCTTAGTAGCACTTATCCCAGAATAAGAACATAACCCTTTATTCATGATGGGCAAATGGGCCCCTTGGCAAGACAACCTCCCTACTGCAACATATTATGTTCCCTCCGGTCACCCCTTTGGGATTTTATCCTTAATTTACTGAAGAGGAAGACAATTCAGTTAACCCTGGAGGTCTGGTATTGAGCAAATGCCATCAATTTATCAGATATAGCAGCAAGGTTGTTCCAGGAAGTAATTTTGGTTCTCTTTAATTACATGTCACAGATAATCAACTAACAGGACTGTGACAATAGCGAGCCCACCCATCTAGTGAAGATGATTCTGACTAATCTAACTGCAACAGATCTTCTGGATGCATATTTCTCCCCCTCCCCCAATGCATCAATTCTTTATTAAATGTAATCCCAAAGATTTGCATTCAGTTTTGAACGTGTGCAAAGGATCAGAAGGTCAAGGTTATGTGAGAGATAGAAAGTTACGCAAAAGCATTTATTAGTAACAATTATGATCACTTCGGTTTACTCCAATTTAAGATTCTTAATAGTGCCTCCGTCACACCCATTACAGTAATGAAAGTGGGATTATGACAAAGTGGTACCTGTGGAGATGTGCTGAAAGCCAAGGTACTTTTGGTCATCTGTTTTGGACTTGTCCTAAAGTTAAAGGATTCTGGGTTAGAATCTTTGAGCTTCTGAAGAATTTAAAAAAATATATTTATGTTCCAGTCATAATAGCGGTAGGAATCCTAAGTGAACCAGCATTGCATATCACACTGACCAGATATCAGATTATTTCCTACAAGACTATTAATATTGGAAAGTTGACACTCCATGAATAATGCTTCCATTATTTGGGGACCCTCATGGAATTCTCTGAATAGAATAACCTTAATTCACAGCATGCCTACAACTAGGGTACTACTTCATTCACTAGTCAACAGCATGGCATCAGAAGTGATACCCGTTAGCTCTCTTTCCTCCTCCATGAGCCATGCCTTTCTTCCCCTTCCACGTAGCGCACTTCACTACACATTTCACCATTCCCTGTACACTCTTATGTTCCTACATCACACTTCATAATGTGCAACCTCATTGTATGTCTTCACACTCCCCTCTTCCCCAAAACATCTCCCTACGAACTTCCAATTTACTTGCGTCATGCCTTATGAGGTGCTTCACCGCCCATGTAAAAATATTCTCCATGTGCCTCTCCCTCTTCACTTGCTTCCTCCCATCATGGTACTTGACCTTACATGTTGCACTTCCCAGCATTATTAACACAAAGCTCACTGCCTCGTGGTATTGGCATTAACGTGCACAATCCTTCCATGCTCTATTTATAGATTTTTGAGCCAAGGCCCGACAGCAGATGAGCTGAATTTGTACAATTGCTTTGAATGAACACTCACAGGAGACTGACTGGCACACCTCACTGTTTAACCACAGTCCACATGAACAAGCAAAGATTTAACATTTACCATCTTTTCTTCTCGTATTTTTCCTGCAGGAAATCTTTGACTTTCTGAGGATCTCTAAAATCTGGATAAACTGATGATCTTTCATCGTACAATCCCAGCCAAATCTGTTTACACACCTGAATAAAAAAAAAAATGCAGAAAAACAGCATCTTGTTAGAAATGTACCAGTTTTAAGGAATTACGTTTATATTTGTTTTTTCAGCAATTTTAGGCAGATGTACGGAGAGGATGCTGATGTAGCTTCGTACTGCCAGTACAATTCACATCTAACAGTGCAGATTATGCATACATTCATTCATGGTGCTTTTTAAAAAAAAATGTAACTCTGTGTCTTATTGGCCATATAAACTGCACCGTGTGAACCACCACAAAAATCAGAATATATAATTATAAGATGGAGAGAGAGAGAGAGAGAGAGAGAGAGAGAGAGAGAGAGAGAGAGAGAGAGAGAGAGAGAGATGGAGTAGTCCGGCTTGGCCAGATTTTGTACACAACTAGGTAGACCCCAGAAGCAAGCAACAACACGCCAGAAAAATAAGGGAGGAGGATGTAGCCCTCCATCCAGCTCAGGATGGGGTACTAAATGGGCATTAGAGCTTTACACCGATTGAAAAATCTACAAGGGTTCTGCTGTGTACTCTCGGATATAATGCAATTGATTTTTTTTTATTGAAGGTAGAGTGCATGAACAACATACGCACTAGATTTAATGTTCTAATGACGCGTAACTGAAGAACATCTGAATGAGTCAACAAATTTAACTGGTTATATATACTGCAGTCAGGGGTAAAGCTACGCAGATGTTTTGATAGTTAGGTAAAATTATTTTTTTTAAATCTATTTTCGTCAAGAAAAAAGTACATACATACACTTTATGAAGGTATTGCAGAATTAGGCATGTAGTACTTAAAGGAATACATTAGGGTAGTGCACTATGTGAGGGGGAAGATCAGGACAATTTTGAGAGTGTTCCTGGGATTTTGCTGGGTTGGCGGAGCGGGGGGCGGGGATCAAGGGTTTTACAAATATGGCAATGGGCCTTATAAGGTTGGGGCACTGACCTTGGTGACATATTAGGAAGGGGCTGTTATTTTGTGGCTTTTGTCTGCCTTTCTTGGGCAATTGTCCAGGTGCATCTGGAAGGTGCTTGGTTCATATGGGCATCCAGGAATAAGTTCCACATTGTTTTTTATTTCCGTAGTTTCATGCACAGTCCATATATCCCTCTTTCTGACTGGCAAAAGCTGAGGAGGGAGCTATATTCCACCACAGTGGGGAGGCAGAGGGAAATACATCATCTTTGTAGTTAGCTGTGCCATCTGAACTAATCTGTGTGTTTTTTCAATTTCCTCAACAAGTACGTACACTTATTATAGACAGAAGCAGACACACAGAACAACATCAGTTCTGATGAAGGGTGCACGCCTGAAATGTTAAAGAACAAACAAACTTGCATTTATATAGCATCTTTCATGTCCTCCGGATGTCCCAAGAGCTTCACAGCCAATGAAGTACTTTTGAAGTGTAGCAATTGTCATCATGTAGACAAATGCAAGAGCAAATTTGCACTCAGCAAGAGGATTGAGATAAATGGACAATTAATCTGGTTTTTTTTGGTGGTGTTAGTTGAGGGATATATGGTGACCTGATCATGTAGAACTCCCCACTCTTCTTTCAATAGTGCTATGAATCTTACATCCAGCTGAACAGGTTGAACGCTTCATACAAAATGCAGCACCTGAGTACTGTACTGGTATCAGCCTCAAGCTGATGCTCAAGTTCTAGCGTGGGGCTTGAACCCACAACCTTTTGACTCAGAGGCAAGAGCACCATCACAGAGCCAAGCTTAGAGATGTTTATTTCCAGCATTATCTGTTTTTATCAATCACACTCAAAAGACAATGACCATGAATTTTTCAGATGATGAGTTGAGAGAGAAAAATCAGAGACAAATTCAAATGGAAGAATTTTTTTTTCAGGAAAGTAGATTGATAATGAGACATGTTGACAGATTAACAATGTTATTTTACTTTTCTATCCCCCCCCAGAAATGATGAAACAATTTTTCCACTAGCAATAGGGCTGGATTCTAGCATGTAAGCTGTCACTTTTTGCCATTAAACAATGTTCAGTGAATCTGGTTACATAAAAGCGATAATGGTTTTAAATAATGCATTTACAAGTCTTTTATTCTGCTTGATGTGTAGCTTCTCTTCCAAGAATTCCTCATACTGTAAACCGCTATAAAACATTTGGCATAGAACAGAATTTTGACAGTTCTGAAAGCAGATGCAGTTGTGGGGAGAAGGAGGATACAGATTCAGCATCCAATTGAGAAAATGGTCCAACGACAACAGGGTGTGGTGGATAAGTTCCATAAGGTTTCAGTCATTTAAGTAGAGGGAGGCTTAAGTAAAGTTCTTTTAATGTAAATTATTGGCTGATGTGGAAAAAACTTCTGTGTTGAACCAGAAGAAAACAAAATAATGCAGTGAATGCAGATTTGAGTTGATGATTCAAAGAAGTGGATATATTTCTAAAGTGAGCAAATAGTTAAAATGGACTTTGGGGATCTCAGCTCCCTCCTGGCTGATAGATGCTCCTCAAAAAGGATATATTGATTGTGAAGAAAGAGACAGTATCAGATAAAAAGGATATTCAGAAAATTGTAGCTATACATTCATGATTCAAGTTATTTATAACTTTGCTGACAGAAAACAGTTTTCATGCTCAGAGCAGATGCATTTTTAATCTGTGATCTTCAATTCTTGCCAAGTTTGATCTGCAGAGACCTGAATCAATTGTTGTCACATACTAACATTTTCTGTAGTTTCCACAGTATTCATTCTGGAGCTTTTTTTATACAAAACCTCTGCCTCGTTCTCACTACTCTTCATTAATATTTCACCTGGTACCGAAACAAAACCTATTTCAACCACTTCCCTAAAATGGAGAATGCAACTTTAACAAGATCATCAATAAAACAGGATTCAAAAAAGTAGTATGAATGAATACTATACGACTAGGAACTAATAATGTAAGACGACTTTGGATTCTGCTACCAAGGCATGGATACAGAAAACAATGGCAGTAGAGCAGAGGATACTGTATGCTCCGATGTGGATTTGTGCAAAAGTGTAGAATACAGTACTCAATAAGATCTATAGTGTGGCTCACTTACAGGATATTCAAAGGCAAATGGTACTAGATGTAATACACAAGGCACTCTTGGGCTGAAGCTGAGTGTACAAGGTCACAAGCTATGAAGTGCTCCACAAGGGAGCGATACAAATTGATGAAATACAGTGTACTCCAGGAATTAGCAGTAAAAGGCTGTGGAACATGATGCATGCCACAATTTAACAAACTGCGCCTCCCTCACCCCCACCAAAGACCAGGCATCTAAGTTCTATTTGTGTTTACATTATTTATTTGCTGCTTTGCCCTGTTCGAATTTTGTGGGTGGGGAGGTTTGGAAAGGGCTGTTCCTAGTAGTAAAGCAAAATACTGCAGATGCTGGAAATCTGAAATAAAAGCAGAAAATGCTGGAAATACTCAGATCAGGCAGCATCTGTGGAGAAAGCGATAACGTTTCAGGTCCATGACCTTTCATCAGAACTGGAAAAAGTTAGAGATGTAACAGGTTTTAAGCAAGTGCAGGGGCAGGGAAAGGGGGAGGGAGGTAAGAACAAAAGGGAAGGTCTGTGATAGGGTGGAAGGCAGGATTGATTAAATGACAAAAGGGATGATGGTGCAAGGCAAAAGGAGATGGTAATGGGACAAATAAAGAAACAACATTTTTATTTCAGATTTCCAGCATCCGCAGTATTTTACTTTTGTAAAGAAAAGATAGATCTAGATGTACAGCACCTCATCTTTCGTTTAGGCACCCTACAGCCCTCTGGACTCAACATCGAGTTCAACAATTTTAGATCATAACCTCAGCCCCTATCACATTTATATTTTATTTTTTCATCCACCCTTTTGTTTGGCCCCCCTTTTTTTTCTCCCCTCCCAGAAGCTGGCAGCTGTCCTTCATTCTGCCAGTGCATTTCACACTTCATTTAGCCTCAACCTGTCACATTAACACCTCCTCTTGCCTTGATTATCTCTCAATGTCTCTTAATCTCTCCTTTTGTTCTTTCATCCCCTCCCCCTTTTCCCAGCTTTATACTTGCTTTAAATCTATTTCATTTCCTGCTTTTTTCCAGTTCTGACGAAAGGTCTTCGACCTGAAACGTTAACTCTGTTTCTCTCTCCACGGATGCTGCCTGGCCTGCTGAGTTTTTCCAGCGTTTTCTGTTGTTATTTCGGATTTCCAGCATCCGCAGTATTTTGCTATCGTAGATCTAGATGTATGTCTTTTGTTTCTTTCCTTGTCCCATTACCATCTCCTTTTGCATTGCATCATCATCCCTTTTGTCTCTTAATCTCTCCTGCCTTCCATCCTATCACAGACCTTCCCTTTTGTTCTTTCCTCCCCCTCCCCCCTTGCCTGCCCTACACTTGCTTAAAACCGGTTACATCTCTAACTTTTTCCAATTCTAATGAAAGGTCACAGACCTGAAACGTTAACTCTGTTTCTCTCTCCACAGTTGCTGGCTGACCTGCTGTTCCAAGTGCTGTTGCCTCATTGCTGGACAAATCCTAAATCAGAACTCCAAGTATCAGCAACTTGAGATGCATACAAGTTGATGGGAACATGAAGTTAAACTTGAGGCGTGAGTCCAAGACTCCACAGTACAGGCCACAAAGAAAAGTTTTGACGCCCTGGCACTCTGTGGTAATGTCACAGGCAAAAGGTCAAGATCAAATCTGTCGGGGGGGGGAGGGGTGGGGGCTGAAAGGGAGGGAGTAGTAGACGTTTAGGTAGACGGAGAACAATTGCTGTATAGGAACATTATTAAAATAGTTATTTGAAGCTTCACTGAGCTTTGAGCTGCTCAACTAGCTAGCTGCAACCACTGCACTAGTATTTTGCTTGGAGACACAGCTTTGTGTTTTCTACCTGAAATATATAACCATGATCTGAAATTTACCGATTTACTACTAACAATCAGTCTCAAAACATGTAAATAGCATCTTTTAAGCCCTATATCTGAATCAAAATTTGCAGGCAAGGGAGAAGGTCAGAGCTGTAACACTGCACCCAGCAATCTCTCAGGTTTATTTTTCAAAGTTGGCAACTCTTAAAATGTCATTAGTAGCAATGTACAGCAATCCCAACTATTCACAGAAAGCAAGGGCTCGGATGTCAGCTACAAAAGAACCAGGAAATTCAAACTCCCATTCTTCCGGTGGGAGTTAGTGTGAATTTCCATTAAGGTAACAAGTGAAATTTTGGAATTCGTATTTGACCCCCTCCGATTTTCAGCCATTCCTAATACACATTGAACATGCCAAGGTTTTAAAAATATTGGCTCCCAAACAGCAGTGAATGTATCATCTCAATGGAGGGCCAAACTAAGATCCTAGCATTCATATATGAGGGATGAGAAAGAAAAAAACATTACTATGAACAATATTACCGAAGAAGAGAAAGAACATTTTAAAGTAACGCACATCTGGGTCCCTTTCTGTTTTGCAATAGCTTTCATTTCTACCCTAGTTTTGACGATATATCTTTGCTGAGCACAATCCTACTCCTAAATCAAGCATCAGCAAGTCTCACTTTGATGCAAGAAAACTCCAGTGGTTGCAACCCCAAGCGAAATTTCATAGACTTCAACTGGAAGTTGAAAATTCCTATTGGAGCCTGCTTTCAGCTTATCAGTACCAATTCTGGATTTGGCTTCCAACTCCAATATGGACAGTGCGATTTAGGAGGCTCAGAACGGTAAGCGGAGTATTTAAACAATATTATTTTCCCCGAAAGGTTAGAGGAGAGCTGGTTCAATGAGTTTACTTAGCAAATAGGTGAGTCATACATTCCAGGAGGGTTCCCGGTTCAATCTTAGCCAGGGTGGTAGTAAGGGCACACTTGGCCCTCTGGGCTAAGGAGTGGAGGCATAGAATTGCCAGAGTTCTCACCCCTGATCACTACTTGGCTTGACGAATGTGTGTGGGAACATCAGATGAGGAGAGGATTGTGCTCAGCTGTGATGCGCCCCTAAACATGAATAGTTTGACTGCACTCACTGCCAAGGCTCACGTGACCTAGTTGGCACTTTGGTGAGGGGCAGTACGTGAGCTGGAAGCTTTTTGAAAATGGTCAACCTAGAGAGAGCCTAGATTTTTGCTAGATCTGCCAGCATTCTCAGGGTTAATATTCCAAGATCTGGGGTAGTCAGCACAAATGGACTGAGCTCAGACACCATCCTTTACCAATAAACCTGAAGAGCTCAAAGTAATCTTCGGGCAAGAGCCTAGACGTTTCTGCAGATTACCAAAATAAGATTCTTGTTTCCATACAGTTTCATCCAAGAGAATCAAACCTGAAGTCAGAGGTGAAAGACATCGAAATCATGCCCATAAATCAACATTATCTTGTGTCACCTTCATTAAACAAAATAAATTAATTCAAACAAGTTCTCAATCACACTTACCTCATTACCATGTTTTTGTAGAAACTCAATTTCTTGCTGTGTGAAGGTGGTCATGGAGATTGACTTGACTCTGTGTGGGGGATTCAGCCCTCGTCTAGAGATTTAAAAACAAAATTGATATTTTCAGCCATTACAGGAAACTCTCGTTTAAACGGCACCTAAATATCCGGAACTCTCTAATAACCGGCAGAATTCATACTCCAAAAACTACAGTATACAGTCGTTTATAAGTTTTGTTTTACTGTCAAGTAATTAAAGAGTTATGGATTACCCTCAACTGGCATTACTGTATTTAATCAAGCATCTTCCACCATCCATTTAACACAACATTCTGTAGGGGAGTACCCAATTATACTGCACATTCCTTGATTTTTTTAATTTTGTTTGTTAAAAATAGCCTTGTTAGATATACCTCTCCGTTATCCGGAATTTTTAATCAACCGGCACCATCCCAGTCCCGTCGGTGCCGGATACCAAAGAGTTTCCTGTATAAAAGTCGTGCACTTTATGCTTCCAGTGAGTTAATGGATATACTACACCATCCATCTACAGGCATCTTATTAGGTTTTACAAGGGCCGGGGGGGTGGAAACAGTGTGTCAGAAGATTCTCCTTTTCGCTCTAGGAGACAATTTCAAATCTGCTCCGTACAGAAGGAAAAACTCTCCCCTCTGACGCAGTGCCTTTTTGACAAAACTCAGGCGTATTTAATATTTATTGCTACTCCAAAGGAACACCCTGCTTGCTGTATATCCTGCCCCCTGTCACATTCTGTCAGTGAAAGTGACAATGAAGTGCTTGGATTAACGTAAAAACCCAACTGGTTCAAAAGTGTCCTTGAAGGAATGAAACCTACCATCCTTATCTGGTCTGGCCGATGTGTGACTCCAATCTCACCCAAATGTGGCTGACTCTTAACTGCTCATTGAAGTGGCCTAGCAAGCTAACTAAATTGATTCCTTCAGCGTCAATATTATCATGGTTTTGTTATTGCATTCCACTGAGGCACATCATACACAGTGTAAAGCACAGACTGTAGGCTCCACTATAACGCTCGCCTCATCCTCAGACTCCACTGATGCCTGTACAAAAAAAAATCAAAAAGGCTAATGGAATGTTAGCTTTTATAAGTAGAAGGCTAGAATACACATTTGGGTGGTTGGGGGTGGGGACGTTTTGCTACAGCTATACAAAGCACTAGCTAGACCACATCTGGAGTACTGTGTACAGTTCTGGTCACCACACCTTAGAAAGGATATAGTGGCCTTGGAAGGAGTGCAGCGCAGATTCATCAGCATGTTACCAGGGTTCCAAGGATTAGATTATGAGGAGAGATTACATAAACTAGGCTTATATTTCCTGGAATATAGAAGGTTAAGGGTTGATTTGATTCAGGTTTTTTAGGATTTTGAAAGGAATTGTTTGGGTAGATGGAGAGAAACTTTTTCCGCTGGTGGAGGAGTCTAGGACAACGGGACATAGCATTAAAATCAGAGCCAGGCCATTCAGGAGAGAAGTTAGGAAACACTTCTTCACGCAAAGGGTGGTAGAAGTGTGGAACTCTCTCCCATGAAAAGCAATGGATGCTTGCTCAATTAATAATTTTAAATCTGAGATCGATAGATTTTTACTTGCTAAGGGTATAAAGGGATTATGGAGTCAAGGCAGATGGATAGAGTTAGGATACAGATCAGCCATGATCACACTGAATGGCAGAACAGGCTTGAGGGGCTGAATGGCCTACTCTTGTTCCCATGTCATAAACAGTATAGTCAGCTTGTCCACAGTGGCACAATGTACAAGGGGCACATTGCAAGGCTGGCCTGTCCTCTTCCTTCACTAAGACATTTTGTAGAGTGTAGAGCTAGCCTGTCCTCAGACTCTACCAGGACACAATGTTCACAGCATAGAGTCGGCCTGTCCTGACTCCACTAGGACACATCGTCCACAATGTACAGCTGACCTGTCCTCACTCGGTGCTTATTCCTAGCAAGTGTTACACTGTCATTCTACAAAGCTCATCAATATGATGCCAAGAACAAGAGCTTCTGGGTACTTAACACTGTTGGGAATGGATTTATATCGTCAACAGAATTTGTTCTCATCTGAATGGTTGTCGCTTTTTTTTGGAGAGTTAATTATGAGCCCATTTTGTAAGTCTTTATATACATTGAGGCCATTTTATTTTTTTTACTGCTGCCCCACATTTGACAATTGAATATAAACTATTTCTAGACAGTTTGCAACAGAACTCATAAAAATAGAAGTCCTGTTTTAGTCAGTTCAGTTTTATTCTAGTGTTCCTCCAAAGAGGAATGCTTTTTGGTTTCTGAAGGGACTGGCTTAAACAATAAAAGTCAAACATACACAATGATCCCAGACACCTTCCCTAGATATTACACCAGGCAAATTATCCACCAGTGCACTCACATTAAAGCAGTCAGCATACAGAAAGAGTTTTTTTTTAATTACATTTTCTTGGTCAGATTTGAAACTGCTTCACTATAAATGAAGACATTGCTATTGGGGGAAGAGTGCAGCCACTGAAATTGCAACGCAAAATAAGACAGGTCTGGTCTCTAACTCTGGCCATAGGCTTCCCACAGAAATCATAATTTTCACAAGCCTACAGCCTCCCATAATTACTCAGATTGCTTCCTACAAATCTTCTTCCTGTAAAGACCCAATGCCTCGCTCTCATTTTTCTCTCTTTGTATTGTACCTTTAACAGAATCCATTTTCTAGACCAGAAGTTTTAAAATGTATTTTTTCCTCAGGCTGAGCATTCTCCTAATCTGTGGTCAAGGTGGCCCTTGGTCACATTCACCCCATGATTTCTGTCTCTGCTCCCATCCCTTCTCTATCCTCTTAATCTGCTGGATTGGAGTTTATCATTTCCACTATGTACAACATGATCTCAACAACATGCACACCTTCCCTTTCTCCCTCTGCTCTCTGGCAGGAACTTTGCCTCTGCAACAGCTTCATTCGCTCTTCCATCAGCCACACTTTTGGCAGATGCAACCCAATACTGTCTGTGTCTGTATCCATGACTACTGCCTACAGCAGAGACTGCACTTCAAAAGTAATTCGATAGCAAAATACTGCGGATGCTGGAAATCCGAAATAACAACAGAAAACGCTGGAAAAACTCAGCAGGCCAGGCAGCATCCGTGGAGAGAGAAAGAGAGTTAATGTTTCAGGTCGATGACCTTTCATCAGTTCTGATGAAAGGTCATCGACCTGAAACGTTAACTCTCTTTCTCTCTCCACGGATGCTGCCTGGCCTGCTGAGTTTTTCCAGCGTTTTCTGTTGTTACTTCAAAAGTAATTCATTGGCTGTGAAACACTTTGTGACAACCTGAGGTTGTGAAAGGCACTAAATAAATGCAAATTATTTCCCAATTTATTCTTATTCCCTTTCTTTTGGTCAACTATAAAGGGGCTCTCCTACCAGTTCCTAAGGAGCCCACATGAAACATTAAGCCGTTTTTCTTTTGCATATGTTGACTGTGCTGTGCATTTCCTGTTAATGGTCGGAAAATCATAGGCTGCCCACATTCACATTACTTTTATGTTCTGCCGGTGGTCAAGTGTCCCCACTGGCAGTGCAGACTGAGCATTTCCAGTTCTCGAGGCGATGTTTTCCTCCTCATCTGCACTGGTCGCTCGCCCTTTCTCTCCTTTAGTCACTGCTGCATTTGTGTGTCTCTCTCTCTCCTTCGTGTCAAGGGTTTCTTGCTCCAGTTCTCTGACAGTGTCTCTCTCAACATCTTTGGGGTCTCTCGTGAAATTTCTCTCTGCGCTTGACTACAGGATGACTTGATCTCTCTTCCTTTGTCTGTAGGATGCCTTCTCTCGCTCCCTATTCTCCATCTCCACATCATATTCTCCGTGAGGTGGTTTACCTCTCGTCTCTGCGGAATGACTTATCTTTGTGTACCTCCTCTCTTGCCCACCATGAGCTCCTCGCCACAATGTCCTGCGAGTCTCTCTCTTTTACCCTTCTTCCTGAGCATCTGTAGAATAGCTTTTCTCTCTCTCTCTCTCCCTCCCACCCCCAAGTCTTTGTAGGATGGTTTTTCCTCTGTATTGTCTTTGGGACTATCTCTCCTTTCTGCGATGCTCTGTCTCTCCCCCGTCTTATGGGCCGGCCTTTGTGAGTCTCCACCGATTCTCTCTGGGACGGTCTCGCTCCCCCTCGCTCGGTGCTTAATGCTGCCCGCTGGGGAAAGAGGCCTGGCCGCCCCGGGCACGCATACTCACAGGATGCCGCTGCAGGACGTGCAGACGAAGGAGCCGATGGTCATGTTCACGTAGGTCGGGCCTCTCTGGTCGCAGTCGAAGCATTTCCTGTTGGGCAGGAGCGTGGTCATGTCCCGCAGCAGCTTCAGGTGCTTCTCCTCCTGCTTGCGCTTGGCCGCCATGGAAACGGGAATCGCGCAGCCAGCCAGAGAGGATTACCGCAGCACAGCGAGGGCCGGGGAGGGACTAGAGGCGGGCACACTCCCAACCGGAAACCACACACCACTTCCGGCACACTCAGACAAGGGGAGGGGTTAAAGGCGGACCCCCAAGTCATGGAGACCCATTCAGGAGCTGTGTGTGGATCAGGGAGAGTCTGGGGGAACTGCACCTACTCCATGACCATCCTGCCATAGTACACTGAGAGGCTGGAACATGGGCACAGTAGCATAGTGGTTATCTCTCCTGCCTTCCACAGATCTTCCCTTTGTTCTTTCCTTCCCCTCCTCCTCGCCCCTGCTTAAATATCTCCTTCCTAACCTTTTCCAGTTCTGACGAAGGGTCCTTGACCCGAAACGTTGACTCTCTCTCTCCACAAATGCTGCCTGACCTGCTGAGTGTTTTCAGCATTTTCTGCTGTTATTTCAGATTTCCAGCTTTCGCAGTATTTTGCTATTGCACTAGTGGTTATGTTACTGGACTAGTTAAACCAGAGGCTTAGACTAATGATCCACAGACTGAGCGTTCAAATCCCACCACGGCAGCTGGGGAATTTAAATTCAGTTAATTAAATAAATCTGGAATTAAAAAGCTAGTATCGGTAACGGTGACCATGAAACTATTGCCGTAAAACCCCATCTGGTTCACCAATGTTCTTTAGGGAAGGAAATCTGCCGTCCGTACCTGGTCTGGCCTGTATGTGACTCCAGACCCACAGCAAGTGTGGTTGACTCTTAACTGCCCTCTGAAATGGCCTAGCAAGACACTCATCACCAACTTCTCAAGGGCAATTAGGGAGGGGCAATAAATGTTGGCCTTGCCAGCGATGCCCAGATCCCATGAACAAATTTTAAAAAGTGTAAAAAAAAACCCTCGGACTGTATATCAGAAACTGTTTAAATGTAAAAATACAACATTTGCAATATAACTAGATGAAGCACCCTAGATTGCCATGTAATGTATTTGTGCTGTATTGCACTGAATTGTGCAATGTACCATTACAAATTTTTATGAATAAAATATATTTTTGAAAAAACAAACTGCACCGCAAGCATTGAATTCCAAATCCTCTGTAGACCCACTTAATTACTTTCTGAAATGATTATTCTCAGTTCTCCATTTTTCCATAATTTCCAAAAAGGCAATCGCCGCACACTAGCAGTCAAAATAAATTGACCGTGATTTACCCGAGACCATCTGATGATACCTTTAACTTTTGCTAGAAATGGCACCCTCCTGGCTATTCCCACCCATGATTTCAGTGACTGTTTTAGAATTGACAAATAGGATGCCATAGGTGATTAAAGTGGCATTTGGATGCTTAAACAAGGGCAGGACCCTAACTTGTATACTAAAATAGGCGTCTACCGATTTCAGGCGAGCATGCTGGACATCTAAAAGGCCCTACCCAAAGGTGAATTTTCAGAGTGGAATGGGCATGCAAGCTCGCAACCTTATTTTCGGGGTCATACTGCTCATTTTTTAAACGTTAAACAGGTGTGCACGAGTTAAAAATCCCCGCCCCCATTGTGTCTAATTTTGGGCACCTTACTTTAGGAAAGATGTCAAGGCAATGCAAATTTACTAAGATGATACTAGGGATGAAAAGCTTTTGTTATGAGGAAAAAATTGGGTTCTTTTCATTAGAATTGAGGAAGTTAAAAGGAGGTCTAATAGAAGTGTTTATGAGGGGTTTTAATAAGGTAAATAGGGAAAAACTATTTCCACTGGTTAGTGGTTCAGTAACTTGAGAGCATAAATTTAAGGTAATTGCCAAAAGGTTAAAGGAGTGGTTAGGAAAATTTATCTTTAAGCAGATAGTTGTTAGTACATGGAATACCCTACCAAGAACAGTGGTCGAAGCATACATAATCGCTTTCTAAAGCGAAGTGGATAAATGCCTGAAAGAGAAAAACTCTAAAGGGTATGGGGAAAGGGCAGAGAATGGGGCTAAGTGAATAGCTCTCTCAGAGAGCCAGCATAGGCCCAATGGGCTGAATGGTTTCCTACTGTGCTGTATAATTTGATTCTATGGTCACAGTCAGCTAGCTCCTGGTAGTCTAGACTGACACATTCACACGGACTTCCTAGGAAAGCTGATGTCTGCATTGTACCCTGCTTGTTGACTGAGCTTTGGATAATGAACATGTGCAACATGAATAGATGGTAATTAACTCGGCCACTATTTGCCCAGCATTGGCAATGTAGCTTTTTATTATTTGCTAGAGTCAGCAATCTATTCCGCCACTATTCACAGGATCCAGATACATAGTAAATACTAACACTGGAATGGTCTTCTCGGTAGGGTAGTGGAGACTAAAACACTGAAATAATTCAAGAGGTGCTGTGATGAGCATAAGAAATAGGAGCAGGAGTAGGCCATTCGGCCCCTCGAGCCTGCTCCGCCATTCAATAATATCATGGCTGATCTGATCTTGGCCTCAACTCCACTTTCCTGCCCTCTCCCCATAACCCTTGACTCCCCTGTTTTTCAAAAATCTGTCTATCTCCGCCTTGAATATATTCAATGACTCAGCCGCCACAGCTCTCTGGGGTAGAGAATTCCAAAGATTCACGACTCTCAGAGAGAAGAAATTCCTCCTCATCTCCGTTTTAAATGGGCGACCACTTATTCTGAAACTATGCCCCTTAGTTCTAGATTCCCCCATCCTCTCAGCATCTACCCTGTCAAGCCTCCTCAGAATCTTATATGTTTCAATAAGATCACCTCTCATTCTTCTAAACTCCAATGAGTACAGGCCCAACCTGCTCAACCTTTCCTCATAAGACAACCCCTTCAACTCAGGAATCAACCTAGTGAACTTTCTCTGAACTGCCTCCAATGCAAGTGTATCCCTCCTTAAATAAGGAGACCAAAACTGTACGCAGTACTCCAGGTGTGGTCTCACCAATGCCCTGTACAGTTGTAGCAAGACTTCCCTACTTTTATACTCCATCCCCCTTGCAATAAAGGCCAACATTCCATTTGCCTTCCTAATTACTTGCTGTACCTGCATGCTAACTTTTGTGTTTCATGCATGAGGACACCCAGATCCCTCTGTACCGCAGCATTCCATAGTCTCTCTCTCCATTTAAATAATATTTGCTTTTTTATTCTTCCGACCAAAGTGGATAACCTCACATTTTCCCACATTATACTCCATCTGCCAAATTTTTGCCCACACACTTAATATATTTATATCCCATTTTAGACTCTTGGTGTCCTTCTCACAACTTGCTTTCCCACCTATTTTTGTATCGTCAGCAGATTTGGCAACACTACACTTGGTCCCTTCATCCAAGTCATTCATATAGATTGTAAATAGTTGAGGCCCCAGCACTGATCCCTGTGGCACCCCACTAGTTACAGCTTGCCAACTGGAAAATGACCCATTATCCTGACTCTGTTTCCTGTTAGTTAGCCAATCCTCTATCCATGCTAATATATTACCCCCAACACCGTGAGCTCTTATCTTGTGCAGTAACCTTTTATGTGGCATTTTATCGAATGTCTTCTGGAAATCCAAATACACTACATCTACTGGTTATCCACCCTGCTTATTATATCCTCAAAGAACTCTAGTAAATTTGTCAAACACGATTTCCCTTTCATAAAACCATGTTGACTCTGCTTGATTGTATTATGATTTTCTAAATGTACTGCTACTACTTCCTTAATAATGGATTCCAGCATTTTCCCAATGACAGATGTTAGGCTAACTGACCTATAGTTTCCTGCTTTCTGTCTCCCTCCTTTCTTGAATAGGGGCGTTACATTTGCGGTTTTCCAATCCGCTGGGACCTTTCCAGAATCCAGGGAATTTTGGTAGATTACAACCAATGCATCCACTAGCTCTGCTGCCACTTCTTTTAAGACCCTAGGATGCAGGCCATCAGGTCTAGGGGACTTGTCAGCCTTTAGTCCCATTAGTTTGCCAAGTACTTTTTCTCTCGTGATAGTGATTGTTTTAAGTTCCTCCCTCCCTTTTGCCCCTTGATTATCTACTATTACTGGATGCTTTTAGTGTCTTCTACCATGAAGACAGATACAAAATATTTGTTCAAAGTCTCTGCCATTTCCCTGTTTCCCATTATTAATTCCCCAGTCTCATCCTCTAAGGGACCAACTTTAGCTACTCTCTTCCTTTTTATATACCTGTAGAAGCTCTTACTGTCCTTTTTTATATTTCTTGCTAGTTTACTCTCATAATCTATCTTCTCCCTCTTTATTTTTTTTGTCATCCTTTGCTGGTTTCTAAAAATTTCCCAATCCTCTGGCCTACCACTAATCTTCGCAACATTATATGTCTTTTCTTTCAATTTGATATCATCCTTAATTTCCTTAGTTAGCCATGGATGGTTCATCCTTCTCGTAGAGTCTTTCCTTCTCACTGGAATATACCTTTGCTGAGAGTTATGAAATATCTCCTTAAATGTCTGCCACTGCTTATCTACCATCTTACCCTTTAACCTTTTTTCCCAGTCCACTTTAGCCAACTCTGTCTACATACCTTTGTAATTGCCTTAGTGATCATTGTACCATTAAAAAAAATGCCATAAAATCAAACAAAAGTTTGAATTAATTATAGAACTTTGTAGTTACTTGATTAAAAGGGGGTGCTGTGGGTTTCTATAAAAGGATGAACTACATGAACCAAATGGCCTCCCTCATCTTTGTGATCTTTGTACCATTAAAATAATTGCCATAAAATCAAACAAAAGTTTGAATTAATTATAGAACTTTGTAGTTACTTGATTAAAAGGGGGCCCTAATGGTGAAACTCTCTGCTTAACACAAAAGCCTGTATGTATAATAAGAACATAAGAACATAAGAAATAGGAGCAGGAGTAGGCCATATGGCCCCTTGGGCCTGCTCCGCCATTCAATAGGATCATGGCTGATCCGAACCTAGACTCACGTCCACTTCCCTGCCCGCTCCCCATAACCCTTAATTCCCCTATCAGCTAGGAAACTGTCTATCTCCGTTTTAAATTTATTCAATGTCGCAGCTTCCACAGCTCTCTGAGGTAGCAAATTCCATAGATTTACCACCCTCTGAGTGAAGAAGTTTCTCCTCATCTCAGTTTTGAAACGGCAGCCCCTTATTCTAAGATTATGCCCCCTAGTTCTAGTCTCACCCATCAGTGGAAACATCCTCCCCGCCTCCACCCGATCAAGCCCCCTCACAATCTTATATGTTTCGATAAGATCGCCTCTCATTCCTCTGAATTCCAATGAGTAGAGGCCCAACCTACTCAACCTTTCCTCATAAGTCAACCCCCTCATCTCCGGAATCAACCGAGTGAACCTTCTCTGAACTGCCTCGAGAGCAAGTACATCTTTTCTTAAATATGAAACCAAAACTGTACGCAGTATTCCAGGTGTGGCCTCACCAGTACCTTGTATAACTGAAGCAAGACTTCCCTGCTTTTATACTCCATCCCCCTTGCAATAAAAGCCAAGATTCCATTGGCCTTCCTGATCACCTGCTGTACCTGCATACTAACCTTCTGTGTTTCATGTACCAGGACCCCCAGATCCCTTTGTACTGTAGCACTTTGCAGTTTCTTTCCATTTAGATAATAACTTGCTCTTTGATTTTTCTGCCAAAGTGCATAACCTCACACTTTCCAACATTATATTCCATCTGCCAAATTTCTGCCCACTCACCTGTCTATGTCCTTTTGCAGGTTTTTTATGTCCTCCTCACTCACTGCTTTTCCTCCCATCTTTGTATCGTCAGCAAACTTGGATACGTTGCACTTGGTCCCCTCCTCCAAATCATTAATATAGATTGTAAAGAGTTGGGGTCCCAGCACTGACCCTTGCGGAACACCACTAGTTACTGATTGCCAACTCGAGAATGAACCATTTATCCCAACTCTCTGTTTTCTGTTAGATAGCCAATCTTCCACCCATGCCAGTATATTACCCCCAATCCCGTGATTTTTTTATCTTGTGCAGTAATCTTTTGTGTGGCACCTTATCAAATGCCTTTTGGAAGTCCAAATACACCACATCCACTGGTTCCCCTTTATCCACCCTGTTTGTTACGTCCTCAAAGAATTCGAGCAAATTTGTCAAGCATGATTTCCCCTTCATAAAACCATGCTGACTCTGTCCGATTAAATTATGCTTATCCAAATGTCCTGTTACTGCTTCCTTAATAATGGACTCCAACATTTTACCAACCACAGATGTTAGGCTAACTGGTCTATAGTTTCCAGCCTTTTGTCTACCTCCCTTTTTAAATAAGGGCGTTACATTAGCAGTTTTCCAATCTGCTGGGACCTTTCCCGAATCCAGGGAGTTTTGGAAAATTACCACCAATGCATCCGCAATCCCTACCGCTGCTTCTCTCAAGACCCTAGTTAGACTACACAAACAAGTAGCAGCAAAATAGTGAACTCTAACAGCAGACCAAGCTCATGGGTATTGTATCCTTCAGGTTAAATCACATTTTCTCAAGCAGGGCACATTTGTCTCTTTATGGTCATTCTTCCACCCCCTGCTAAAGCAACCCTGACTGGAGATAAGCCACAAAAGGTTCAGGGCTGATGAGAACCAGCAACAGACTGTTCTGCTGGCTTGGAGACTCCAAAGATCCTTGGAGGCTAAAGGAAACTAGCAACAATTTACAGAAACATCATTATATTGGGCATTTCCTCCATCTTCTAATTAACAACTAAAAAAATGACGAAACAGCATCTGCTGCGAGGAGCAAGTCCTTCAACTTTCTCAATCCATTATCCTGGAAAACCAACGGTACACATTGGCAACTAAAATACACCCTCGTGACTGCAAGGGTGGTCCTTGCAATTTGCTGGAACTTCAGGATTTTTTTCACAATCAGATTCATCATTGGCAGGATCAGGCTCAGCTGTGATCTCCTGATTATCAAAAGCTTTTCTATAACTCATTATCTAAGCTTACATATACAGAATGACCACTTAGGGAAGGTACCACAAAGTCTCCTACAAAACTATACCATAACATGCACCACCAATTTCAGGAGAGGAGGGGGTGGGAGAAAAGGAGAGGAAATTGGAAAGAATACAAAAGTTGTTGTTAAAAAAATTCTGTGTGACACTAGTAGAATCTTATGTCTGATTTTAGAACCAGTATTTGCACTAGGGAATGAGAAAATTATCACATGAGATCACTGCCACGCAATAACAGATCAGTTGGTCCCAGTGTAAGGTTCTCATTGGTAGATCCAAACACCAGCATATTTTATTCTCATACAAAATACATTCTTTTGTAATGCAGTCCACCCTATGTGTAATCCAACGTTTGATATATTCCTGTCCATGACTATTCTGTATGTAACATATACCTATGAGAGTACGCCAACATACCGCCTTTGAAATTGACCGCAAGTTTGGGATTTCCGCACGCGCTTGTGCTAAATCTCGAACTTGCGGTCCACACTGCCTTGGAAAACCCAATTGCTGGCGCAGAGTTGTGCTAATTACCCAGCAATTACGTATAAAAATTTTATGGTTGATGCAAACGGGCGCAGGGCCTGTTTGCATCAGTGTAAGGGGATTAGATAGAAACAGTTACTCATTCTATTAGCTCCGGAATGTGATGTAATGAATTGTAAAACTGTCAGAAACACCTCCAATGATTAATGTACAGGTTTTTCAGATTGGGCTCTGTTGTATTTATGTTTGTATCACCAGTCCATGTTATTTTATATGAAATTTCACAGAGCTTCTACGATTTATCAGAATTCTAATTCCTAAATTAGATTTAAGAATTAATTCCCAAATAATTTTTTTTCGGTGGGTCTGTGTGTGAGAGAGAGAGACAGCGGGTCATTTTGGAACTATTTATTCTCCTAGTCCTTATAATTATTCTGAAAATACATCGGGTGAAATGCAATATAAAGAAAGTTATCAGTATTGGAGGTAGACACTTTCCCTTCGGTGTACTGATTGGAGCACCAGGCCCAGGTGATGCCAGGTACGCTTCCGCACATGCTGCGCCCCTGGGAACTGTGGGCCATTACGCTGCCCTCGAGTACGCAGCGTCAGAGAGCAAGTTCATGGAGGAGGGTCCCCATCAGGTAAATTCCTATTCTTTTCGTAGGTCAGTGGCAAACTCCATAGCTATGCCATCGACCGCAATTTCTGGGCCTAAGTGTCTGTACTTAACTGTGAGCACTGCTTAAATAACCTAATGATGTTAATAATTCAACACAGTGAGTTAGAACTATGAGACCTGTAGAGTTCACCGTAAACACAACTGCATTACAATGTTACTTAAAAAAAGTCCCTGAGCTTAATCGTTGAGCTAATATTTAACTACAACATTTTAAAAATCAATCACCCGAAATGGTTGTAATTCTTTAGTCTCAGAGTTCCAGTTGCCTTTTACTGCTGTATTTGCAAGAGATCGGGAATGCCTTGCTTCACGTTGTTTAATGGCTCTTGTCTCCTGGCTTTGACCATTTTGGCTATTATCCTGAACATGATACCTCTAATTGTGGACTACTACGATGGCCAGTTGTTTCAGAACTCCATATCATGTTATGAATGGTGGCTACCTGGTGTTTTTGGAGGTGGGATCTTGGTAAGGTATTGCACAGCAGAGCAAGAAGTGGAATCTTCTTGTAGGGTTTTAATAGATTTATGTTTTCTTCCATGGAGTGATTGAATTAGAAATGTTCTAATACTAGACGAGGACTGGGACAAGGACCAGAACCAGTGTAGGTACTTGACTGGGAGTACGGTATATTTAAGAAGCAAGAATACTGCTATTGGATAGTGAACAGTATACTGCAGTGGCTGAACAGTCTTGGATAGTCATTTCATTCTGGAACAAAATGACTTCCAGTGAAAATATTAAGCCAGGTATTCTAGTATCTTATTCAGTTCCAAAGTAGGTGACAATTATATAATTGACACCAGAGGACAAAAAAATGGTGTTATCTAAACAGGGATGCTGTATGTGTGTGTTTTAGTAAGTATATTTCCAATTGTTTATTGAAAAGAGAAAGTAAAAATAAAACTATGTAAAATAATAAATTACTGCTGATGCTGGAAATCTGAAACAAAAACAGAAAATCGCGCAAACACTTAGCAAGTCAGGCAGCATCTGTAAAGAAAGGATACATGTTGATGTTTCAGGCATAGACCTTCATATTGTAAAAATAAAAATGTTGTAGTCTTGTGAAAATGGTAATTAGAAATCAGCCCAAAAGACAGGGAACCTGGGTCCATCCGCATGGGTACTTGAGGCATGAGGCAACAATGTTGTAAAGACTCTCTGGTTCTAGCAACAGGACATATCTATAGGGGCCACAGTCCAATCAAATTTAGCACTTTGTACCCTTAGATATCTTGGAAAGCAACATTTAGTGAGAAAATATTTTAACTTTAATTTGCAGCATAATTATGTTGAAACATTTCTCCCATATTACCATGTGGCTAAAATTGATTGCAGCAAATAGATAAGGAGGTAAAAACAAAAACAAAATTGAAAATTCAATCATCTCCACACCCACTCAAATTATTTTTACTCCACTTCTGCCTCAATGCCAGGGCTATGTCTGTCTACTTTCTGTTCAATCAGAAATCTGTTTATTCCTGTTGAATGTTTTTATGGCAGTCTGTTCCACAAATTAGTAATTCCAAAATAGTTATTTCTGAACACCTATTTATTTTGGCTCCCATTTGATGCAGGTTATTCCAGCTGTATCCATGTCTTTGGCAGCACGGAAGGGACAACAATGCAATAGCAGAACAGGGGTAGGTGCAAAAATTAACTCAAACCACTCAGTCAATATTGAATCGATAACTTAATTGAATTTTCTTTCTAACCTTGATAACAAAAAAACCCTGCATTCATTCCATAAACATTTTATTCTTACCATTCTGTGTTCTGACTTTCAGCTCCTGCTGTCGGCACTTCTCAGTCTGATCAGTGTTATTGGAGCCCTGTACTGTGCATTGGTCTCACTTCATTCCCTTGTCCAGGGACCACTCGTCTGCGATACAACAAGTCACAGTCTGGAAAACTGCAACTTCTCAATAGAAGACATAAAGCAAGTAAACTTTTATTAGCTATTATAACAACCGATCAACCAAATATTGGTACAAGGACACCTGCACAACACAATGGTACACTGCACTGCAACAGAACAGCGACACTGCATAAACAACTCTTAGTCCAGTTTTCTCCACAACCTGTACCGCATAACTCTTGGTTTACTTGAACTTATGGCTCTTATGGCTACTTGTGATTTATTTTAACATAATTTAAACCAATGAATAATGTGTTCTTTAAAAAAAACCTTAAATTAAGAATGGAGTCCAGTTCTGGTTGCCAAGAAACAAAGGAGATATTCAAGCACTAGAGCAGTGCAGAGAAGAGCCCCACGACCGATTGTGTTACTGTCCCCAACATGAGAAAGAGAGAATCATATAGCGAAGGTGCGTGAGCTGATTTGGGGTATCACCTATTAGCTGGCAGCCTGATAGCAGGTCTCCAACAACACAAGACGAAGGGCCAGTTACTTTGTTTTTGGTTGAGAGAAGAATGTTCTCCGGGACAGCAGGAGAACACCCTGCTCTTCAAATCGTGTCACGGGATTTTTTATATCCACCGGAACAGGCAGGATCACAGTTTAGCATCTCCAGAATATGGATACATAACTGTGATACCTCACAAACTGAATTCCCAATCTGAATTGTGCCACTGCCGAGAAAGAGAAAAATTATAACTTAAATTAACAGCGACAATTTTTTTAAAAACGGGTAAAGTGGTGTTCTGGAAGGCCCAGCTTGATTTAATCCCTGTATCTATATAGCCAGGTGCTTCCCATTAAGACATGAAAGAAAAATCAGAAGAAATCCTCCTAGGCTATTCTGTGCACCAGCGACCGACACTGATGCCCGCATTCTCAGCCCAGAAAAACGAGAGAGGAATATAAAATGATACATCAAAACAAATACTGTACATTGTATTAATAAAAATCATTTTTTCTAGGTCTCTTTCAAATCTCAAGTTTGATTTGAAGTGGTTTCTGGAAGACAACTGTGGAATTAATCAAACTGCCTTTCAAACTGTACCAACTCATCTACCAGGTACCAATTTTTCCAACGTCCCTATCAATAAATTAACAGTTTCCGGCATGAATGCCGCATCAACTGGTCCCACCTTCGAGGTGGATGCAGGGTTGCAAAAGACGATTCACATGATCACTTTCACCGGACTCTTTTTGGTTGGGATACTAGAAGTGATGGTCAGTGTGCTGCAAATAATCGTTGGAGTTTGCGGCTGTATCTGCGGAGCATCCAAGAGGAGGCGCAGTAGACCCGTGTAACAGACCTGCAGTCGGAACATCACTCACTGCCCACAATCACAAAGAAATTCTGTTGTGGGGGGGGGGGGGGAAACGATGGCGTATTTTACTGAATGTACTCTAAACAATGTTTGTGAAAAATTAATTGTACAGAAAAAAAAATCACGATTTGGTGGATTTACTTCCCCTCCATTGAAACATCTTACATGCTGAACTGTCGAATGAGTATCATTGTTACAACCGTATCTAATTGTTTGTATGTAAGCTTACACAATTCATATATAACAAGTGTCGACTCCACAACAATCTCGAACACGAGCTTTATTATTGCATTGTATGAAAATTATTAAATATATATATTGTAGCCTCTGTTGGTAGAAATCGGTTGTGGTGGTTTTTCACATGCTGTTTTCCTAAAGCAGAATAAAGCACCGGATTTAACATCTGTTACTTATAACTGAATACAATTTCTTAAATCCCTACTGTGGTATTATAACCTAGAGTTTCAATAAGCAGACATAGGATTACAATAGACAGTATTATACTAACAACCTTATTATTGTGATGTGGTCTCCTCTACACTGGGGAGACCAAGCGCAGATTGGGTGACCGCTTTTGGAACACCTCTGGTCAGTCTGTAAGGGTGACCCCGAGCTTCCGTCGCCTGGCACTTTAATTTTCTGCTCCACTCCCACTCTGATCTCCCCGTCCTCGTCCTCTTACACTGTTCCAATGAAGCTCAATGTAAGTTCAAGGAACAACACCTCATCTTTCGATTAGGCACTTTACAGCCTTCTGGACTCAACATCGAGTTAAACAATTTCAGACCATAACCTCAGCCCCTATTTTTTAAATTTGTTTAAAATATTTTATTCTTTTTTTTCTCTCACATGGCAGCTGTTGATGATTCTGCCTTTGCCATTCACATCTCATCTCGAGTCATCTTTTGTTTCTTAACTTGTCCCATTACCATCTCCTTTTGCCTTGCACCATCATCCCTTTTGTCTTTTAATCTCTCCTGCCTTCCATCCTATCACAGACCTTCCCTTTTGTTCTTTCCTCCCCGCCTCCCTTTCCCTGCCCCTACACTTGCTTAAATATCTGTTACATCTCTAACTTTTTCCAGTTCTGATGAAGGGTCATCGACCTGAAATGTTAATGTTTCTCTCTCTACAGATGCTGCCTGACCTGCTGAATATTTCCAGCATTTTCTGTTTTTATTTTAACCTTATTATTAGGGTGATTGTAATAGTGTTATAATGGTGAACCTTACATTGAGGGTGGAGTGTAACTGATAGTGTAATCACTGCCCGCTTTGAGGGCAAGATGGACAACATATACTAGTAGCACCCGATCGAAGCCAAAAGGCTCTAACATCTGAGTCTAAAGGTTCCAAAAGAACTGGTGTCCTTGACTTCATAAGAGTTTAGTTTAACTTCATGCCACTTTAGTGCCCGCTAATACCAATGGATAAGGTGAACAAGATAAGAACTGGACAAGGTGGTAGCAGATACAACAACAACTTGCATTTATATAGCGCCTTTAATGTAGTGAAACATCCCAAGGCGCTTCACAGGACTGTTATAAAACAAAATTCGACGCTGAACCACATAAGGAAAAAGAGGTAGGTTTTAAGGAGCATCTTAAAGGAGGAAAGAGCAGGAGAGTTGCAGAGGTTTAGGGAGGGAATTTCAGAGCTGAGGCCTTGGCAGCTGAAGGCTGAAGACACAAGCTGAACATATCCTTCTCCGACTTGAAGTGCTTCTTTATGGTCAGGATCCAATTGCAAAGAAGCACCAATGATATGTGCAAGTTGGACATCAAACAACATCGGTCTACTCTTGAGAATAATCGAAAAGTATTTGTGTTCTTTATTTTTGCCCGGTAAGTTCTCATAATCATGATTAGAACCTGTTGGAAAGCAACAGTTACACAGGTTTTGACTAGCAAGAACGAGAAACGTTTCCGTGCTATGATGTGCAAAATTTGCAGTGGTCACAGCTTGAAGATGACCTTCGCCACCACCAATTTTAATCCAGAATCAAAGATTTACTGCTAGTGGTTAAACATTGCCATGTTGGTAAAATACATACAAAGACTAAACTTTAAACTACCTGCTGGAAAAATCAACAGTATTGCAATGAGATCTTTTTTAGGAGGCAGCAACACCAAGACTGCAGCTTATTACCAGAGATTGGTTCATGGGACATTAATATTCATACATCACAGGCAAGGGAGGGGGAACATAGAAATCCTGCAAAGCTACCATATACTTAGCTTTACTCTGGCCTTAAATCCATTTGATTTCCGGCTCTTCACAGTTCTGACGAAAGGTCATCGACCTGAAACGTTAACTCTCTTTCTTTCTCCACGGATGCTGCCTGGCCTGCTGAGTTTTTCCAGCGTTTTCTGTTGTTATTTCGGATTTCCAGCATCCGCAGTATTTTGCTATCGTACTTAGCAAGGTATTTTTCCTACTTTCCATTTTTATTCTTAAACACACTCCATTTTCCATCTCTTTTTATCTGTAGGCTCCCTTATACCACATTACAAGTTGTTTACTTTCCTTACAATTGTTTCACCTCATTTCAGAATTCTAAATAGAGAAATTATGGAGATAGCGAATATACAATCTCTAAGATTCCTCCTAACTTGGGCAAAACTTCAGAGAATAGCAGAATGAAACAAAAAAGTGAAAAAGCTTCTGTGCTATGATGTGCACGGAATTAATTGAGTTTTCCCTCTAATTTTCAACAATGTGTTTTAAACTGACTTTCTACCAGCGGAGGCTGTATTTTAACTGTTTACTACTCAGATTAAGAATAAATTATGTTTTTTTTTGAAAATGTAAAATATCATTTTAAAGCATCTTTACGTTCTATCTGTGCATGGTCCTTATATTGACCTGTTTCTAATTAATAAGTGATAAATTATCATTTTTGGAGCCTTGTAAATTTGATTGCAGATTTCCTGTGGGCTGCATTCTATTACCATGTTTAACGTTGAATAAAGTACAGTGAGCTTGCTGTTGAATACTTCTACCTGCCAGGTCCATAAAGTACCTAAGTCTATATTATAGGTAATTTTCAAAGCATGTTGGTGGGTGACCATATAGTTGTAATATCCCTTGCCTATTTTCATGCTCCCATGTCTTTGTTCCAAATAAGAGAAATGAGTTCATGTATTCGCACCAATAGTGCTTCTCCGCCATGTTTTAGCGCCTTGGCGGGGATTCCATCTGCTCCCGAGGCCTTGTTCTTCAGTTGTCGGATGGCCTTTTCAACCTCATGCCGGGCTGGGGTTGTGCAGAGGTGGCGGCGGGTAGCTTGCTGCGGGATGGAGTCTCGGTTAAGGAGATCTTCGAAGTGCTCCTTCCAGTGGGCACTGACTGCCTCTCTGTCCTTGATGAGTACCTCTCCATTCTTTGCCTGCAGTGGGGTAGGACCTTGGGTGCTTGGGCCATAGATGGTCTTGACTGTGCTAAAGAATCCACGCACGTGTGGTTGTCGGCTAGCTGCTGGATCCCCTGCGCGTTCTCCACCCACCATCTGTTCTTTAGGTCGTGAGTTTTTTGTTGGACCTCGGCCTTCAGGCGTCTGTAGAGCTGCTTTCTTGCTCTCGAGTTGTGTTGCTGTTTCCAGATCAGGAATGCCTTGCACTTGCGGCTTATTAGCTCCTGGATCTCCTGGTCGTTCTCGTCGAACCAGTCTTGGTGTTTCCTGGTCGAGTGACCGAGCGTCTCTTCACAGGTGCTGATTATGGAGGCCTTGAGTGCAGACCAGGCGCTTCAAGGACACCCTCAAAGCCTCCTTGAAAAAGTGCAACATCCCCACCGACACCTGGGAATCCCTGGCCCAAGACCGCACAAAGTGGAGGAGAAGCATCCGGGAAGGCGCCGAACACCTCAAGTCTCTTCACCGGGAACAAGCGGAAGCCAAGTGCAAACAGTGGAAGGAGCGCACGTCAACCCAAGCACCCCACCCGCCCACCCCCTTCAACCACCGTCTGCCCCACCTGAGACTGTAGGTCCCGCATTGGACTCGTCAGTCACCTGAGAACTCATTTTTAGTGTGGAAGCATGTCATCCTCGGTTCCGAGGGACTGCCTAAGAAGATGTGGAGATGCCGGTGTTGGACTGGGGTGGACAAATGTGAGAAGTCGCACAACACCAGGTTATAGTCCAACAGTTTTATTTGAAATCACAAGCTTTCAGAGCGCTGCTCCTTCGTCACCCGATGAAGGAGCAGCGCGCCGAAAGCTTGTGATTTCAAATAAAACTGTTGGACTATAACCTGGTGTTATGCGACTTCTCACATAAGAAGATGTCTTTGTTGTACCTTTATCCAGTTTTTCTCCCTCTTGTCTGTTACTTGGGGAGGTGGCACATCACTATAATCATATTTGCATGCATTATACACAGGAATTAAAAGAAAAATCAGATCCCATGCAGAACTAGGAATCAAGGTTATTAGGGAGAAAAGTGGGTGGGTGCAAACCTGCTATAAGGAATGGGGGGGGGGGGGGGGTGGAGTGCCAGTAAGTGGTGGCCATATGGGATTCAACAGAACAGTTTATGATCTTAATTCATGGCCAATAAGTTTCTCTGCTTAGCATTGCTTTTAAAGTCAGATCAAAGCCTTGAGCTACATATTGGAACCCAGGTGTAATGGCTAAGTTTTGGCCTTTCAGTACTCCAAAACATCAGATTCATCAAATTAGAATGGGAACTGGACATCCTTCTGCAATACAAGATTAATTTACAATATTAAAGTATGTCAGCCAGAAAGCAAACAAAAATAATTAGCAGCATTAACATCTCAAAAGGATCCAATCAACAGGATGTTCTCTCGCACTGAATAAAAGTTTCTCACAAAATTACAATCAAATGGATAGTGATTACAGAACCCTTATAGAATTCAGTTACTATAAGCAGTTTAAAAAAACATAGGAACAGTAGGCCATTTAGCCCCTCAAGCCGGTTCCACCATTCAATGAGATCATGGCTGGTCTGTGATCTAACTCCATATACCTGCCTTTGCTCCATATCCCTTAATACCTTTGGTTAACAAAAATCTATCAATCTCAGATTTAAAATTTGTGGAAGAGTGTTTCAAACTTCTACCACCCTTTGCATGTAGAAGTGTTTCCTAACTTCATGCCTGAAAGATCTGGCTCTAACTTTTAGGCTATGTTCTCTAGCCCTAGACTCCACAACCAGCAGAAGTAGCTTCTCTCTATTTACACCATCAGTTCCCCTTAATATCTTGTAAACTTCAAATCACCCCTTAACCTTCCAAATTCCATGGAATACAACCGTAGTTTCTGCAATCTCCTCATAATTTAACCCTTGGAGTCCAGGTATCATTTGGGTAAATCTACGCTGCACTCCCTCCAAGGCTAATGTATCCTTCCTAAGGTGTGGTGCCCAGAACTGCTCACAGTACTCCAGGTGTGGTCGAACCAGGGCTTTCTATAACTGTATACTTCTACCTTGTATTCTAGTACTCTAGATATAAAGCCCATTAATCTTTTTGATTATTTTCTGTACCTGTCCATGACATTTTAATTATTTATATACATGGACCCGTAAATCTCTTTAGACCTCCACTGTTTCTAGCTTTTCACCATTTAGAAAGTACTGTGATCTGTTCTTTTTAGGTCCAAAGTGGATGACCTCACACTTGCCTACATTGAAATCCATTTGCCACAGTTTTGACCATTCACTTAATCTATTAATATCTCTTTGTAATGTAATGCTTCCATCTACACTGCTTGACAATGCTGCCCATCTTTGTGTCATCGGCAAACTTGGTTGTGTGGCTCTCTATCCCATCATCTAATAAATAAGGTGAATAGTTGAGGCTCCAACACAAATCCCTATGGGACACCACTAGTCACATCCTGCCAATTAGAGTACCTACCCATTATGCCTACTCTCTGTCTCCTGCAGCTCAGAATAAAACATATCGTCTGAAAACTGTAAAAAAGTCAGTTAAAATGTACTTTAAACATTACCATGTACTTGTAAAAAATCTGTTATAACGTATTTAAACCTGAAATCATGCCATCAAGGTTGCTTGAAAATGTTTTCTGTACCTGTATGGCCAGGAAAGGGACAAGACAACAGATGTCTGAGCAATATCACTGGTTTCAACAACTAATCCTGAATAAACTAAAATGGTCAACCCGATGAGCTTTTCTTACACCAAATGTTCCAATTAGTCCAAGGATTAAAAAATTTTTACTAAACAAATGTCAAATTGAAATGATCCTTGCATTTAAACAAACAAACAGCTTTAAATTAAAAAGCAGTTAACAGAACAAGGCAATTGCAACAATGATCGCCAATGGTAGTATATTACATAGAATATACAGCACAGAAACAGGCCATTTGGACCAACCAGTCCATGCCGGTGTTTATGCTCCTCTCGAGCCTCCTCCCATCCTTCCTCATCTAACTATCAGCGTAACCCTCTATTCCCTTCTCCCTCATATGCTTATCTAGCTTCCCCTTAAATGCATCTATACTATGCGCCTCAAATACTCCCTGTGGTAGCGAGTTCCACATTCTCACCCCTCTCTGGGTAAAGAAGTTTCTTCTGAATTCCCCATTTGATTTATTCGTGACTATCTTACATTGATGGCCTCTAGTTTTGTTTTTCCCCACAAGTGGAAACACTCTCTGTGTGTCTACTCTATCAAAACAGTTCATAATTTTAAAGATCTCTATTAGGTCACCCCTCAGCCTAGCCTGTTCATCCTTTCCTGATAGGAATACCCTCGCAGTTCTGGTATCATGCTTGTAAATCTTTTTTGCATCCTCTCCAGTGCCTCTATATCCTTTTTATAATATGGCGACCAGAACTGTACAGTATTAGGATACACCGTCCCTCAAATACTTTTGCAATAAATACTGAAAAGTGATTTTGAATGTCTTTATTATAGCTACAAAATGATGAACATTTGCACAATGGTTAAAGTTCCATAAACAGAAATGATATTTGGATGATGTGAGTCACATAGATCGAGTCCAGCACATTAACTGCTGAGCGCCTTGGCTACCACAGGTTCCTTTGTGGGGCTTGAGTAATCCCAAGGTCGTCTGTTTTCTGTATAGCCATATATTTTCCGCAGTGCCACTCGTGCTGCCTCCTCTTCAGCTGACAGCACAGTTTCACCAGGTCCTTCTGCGATAAGCTGCTTATCACTGCAACAAGACATTGGACATCTGTTAGTACTAGCACTTCCAGGTCAGGACATCGCCATTTCCAGTATAAATGCATGACACATGCCATTGCTAATTTAAAGCCAACTATAATTTGACAAATTGATGAGTTACTTGTCATATGAAACTTGAACAGTGCACGGTTCAGCGAGTGATAATTTCACAAACCATTCGACTTCATCTAGCCCAGTCAATCGGAAATCATTTAGCTGCTTAGGCAAGCTGAACTGAACCGTAAAATGAAAATTCATGCCTGGAAAGTTGAAAGTGTCCAAAGGGCATCTTAGTTTTGGATCAGACTTTTATTTGTGAAATAAATGACAATTCTAGAAATATATAATACATGCATTTTTTGAATCACCTAAGAGAACAGACTTTTTTCCTCTTAAACAGTCATTTGTTTTTTTAAGGAGTTGATCACCTTACCCCCACTCTATTGTAAATTAATACAGCAGCTGCAGCTCACTCTACCCAATGTCCTCTATCCGTTTTGGACACTTTCCTCACTCTCCATTAGTTAGCTCATTTCTCGGTTAATCGTGCCATGTGCCAACCATGTTGTGGTTGTCACAGGCCAATCATCACAAGAAATCGCTGCACGAGTTCCTCAAGGCAGCATCCTCGGCCAAAAAACTTTTAGCTGCTTCATCAGTGATCTTCCTTATTAGAAGATTCGGAGTTAAGCTGCTCACTGACTAATTCACAGTATTCAGCTCCATTCACAACTTCCCTGATAATGAAGCAACCCGTGCCAGACTACTGCAGGGCCTAGACAGTATCGTGGCTTGGACAGACAAGTGGCAGGTACAACAACCGGCTCCCCAGATCTTCAACGACACCACCACTGGCGCACTTGTAACTACAGTATGTAATATCTACAAGTATGTATCATCTGAATTGCAGCAAGTCACCAAGCTTACATTGACAGCACCAGCGAGCCCTGAAAGGTCTACCACGGAGAAGGACAAGTAGCACAGCATCCTGATTTGGGCATATATCACCGTTTCTTTATTGTTGCTGGGTCAAAAGCCTGGGATCCCCTATCTACTCCAATACAGGCGTATCAACACAAGGACGGCAGTGGTTCAAGAAGGTGGCCCACCAACACCTTATCAGGGAACTAGGAATGGGCCAGGAATGTGACCTTGCCAGCAATGTCTACATCTGGAGAACAAATTAAAAAGACAACAAACCCTTTCCAGAACAGTGATGCTGTATAAAATTTAGACTCTGCAACGGCACAAAGTGACTTGTTCTTTTATTGTTGAGTAACTTATGTCTTGGGGGAAACAACTAACAGAACTTACTTCTTCCCACTCCATGGTCAGTGAATCAGCGTGTCACCACCACCAGGTCAGCTCTCAAATACACGTGTAATGATTGTTTTAAACATGAGCTTCGGCAGCTGGTCTTCTTTAACTGGAGCATTTTTAAAAAAAATAATGGTTCGTCGCCCTCTCACCACGTGAATCAGCAACCCTGACATTCTCTCCCATCACATCTAATTGGCAAGCAAACCACCCCATGCTCCTTTTTCAAAGAAACAATTCACCATAACCACCAATCAGCAGCCACTAAATCGTCCTTCCACTTAGCAACCCACAAATCCCGCCTCCAATCAACAAATCTTAAGTCTTGCGCCGCCCCCCCTCCCCCCTCCAATCCTTCTAATTCGCTATTTTCAAGGTTTCTCCCACTGTTCCAAACAGCTAACATTAGGCTCCTCTATTCTATGCCAGTCAACAATTTCCAAACTTCTCAATAACTCTTCAGTGTACTAAAGTCAATGTTTTACAGTTTACAGTACATTTGCACTACTGACAGGAAAGAACATATGAACATACAGCTGCTGCCTGACCTGCTGAGTATTTCCAGCATTTTCTGTTTTTATTTCAGATTTCCAGCATCCGCAGTATTTTGCTTTTATATGAACATACAAAATTGAATACAAAGTATGAAGACTATAATCCCATAGATTTTTACAGCAGTTCTTTTAGGATTTGTTAGCCTTATAAGGTTATAGTTCATAGCTGCTCCACAACATGTTGACCAACATTCAGCTTGTACCTGTATAATCCAACGAAATACACTGGGAGCACAGTGCCGGCTCCAGACTGCCTGGTCAGTCTGGGCTCAGGAAGAGACAGCTTCCTCTTCTTCAGCTCTTCCACCAACAGTCCCATGGGATTAACAAGAGGCCACATTTCAAACAGATCTTTGCCAATAAGTTGAGTAATTAGGAAGTCCTATAAGAGACCAATAAATCAGAAAGTACATTTTACAGAGTCAGATGCACTATCCTAAAGTAAAGGCAGAAACAAACAGTCCAGGAGCTGTTAATAGGTTGAATGATTTGTGGATGTGTAACAATAGAAGGCTAAGAGGAGATTTGATAGAGGTGTTTAAAATCATGAAGGATTTAGATAGAGTAAATAAAGAGAAACTGGTTCCATTGGCTAAAGGGTTAATAACCAGAGGGCACAGACTTAAGGTGATTGGCAAAAGAACCAGAGGCGACATGAGGAAAAACTTTTTTACGCAACGAGTGGTTAGGATTTGGAATGCACTGCCCGATAGGGTGGTGGCTACAGATTCAATAGTTGCCTTCAAAAGGGAATTCGATAAATACTTGAAGGGATATGGGGAAAGAGCGGGGGAGTGGAACTAACAGTAATTTGTAATCTACAGAACAGCATAAAGGAGTTCATAAAGGTTATTGTTATGCATTACAAATCAATAAAAAAACCTTTGGAAAATGATAATCAGAATGGAAAATACAGATCATCTTTTCCTTTGAGTGTAAGGTCACTTTTGTGCTTATGTACCACAAAGGATATCAGTGCTGACAAAAGAATACTTTCACCTAGAGTCAGCACCAAGCATTTTCAGATTCAATAGTCTAATGAGAAACTACTGTCTATTGGGACTGGCTGGTGGTAGGGGAGGGTTGCAGAGGTGGACTTTTTGGGACTAAGCTGGTTCTAAAACACCTGCTGTTGCACGATTGGAGTCCTCCATGGTAGATCCGGTAATCCAATACTTGATCCAGGCAGATATGCAGTACTTCAGGGCACTATGATGATCGACCAGTTAGCCCAGGTCAGACCTAAGGGAATTCTTCCAATTCAGCTGTATATAAATGAAAGCCAAAGCCCTAATGAATAGGGTGATCTTAGCTGGAGAAACAACAGGAAGCTTAACAGTCCTCTGTGCTGGTAAACTGCAAGGTTTTAGCTGGTTAATTGAGCCTACATAGATACTAGAACTATAGGGTCAAGCATGAAACAGCTTTGCTTTGCACAGATGTTAAGAAATTGTACTCTAAATCCAGGGCCAAATCAGGCCCAAACTCAAAATTTATACAACTTCTTAGCACTGGTTTGAAGTAAAAGCACTTTGCATTGACTGTACAGTTGTAGTGTAAATGCAACACGAGACTGCCCAAATTCATTTTACTTAAGACTCTTATAGCTGACAAAGGAGATTTTAGCTCCTTCACTTTGGGCTGAATTTGAAATTCAGGTAATTCCATCTGAGTTTACCACGCAGTCCTCCTAGAATAGAGGCATTACTTTTTTTAAAATTCTGCCCATTTTCTCCCCTCTCTAAAACATTGGAATATGGTTGCTAGGTCCCCTCCAGTACTTTGACCGTAACTGGTACTCATATAGCTGGGACTTTCATTTTGAATGCGGTGCATATTAAGGAGATGAAATGACTCGAGTGAAATGAGTTTGTAGTAGTCCCAATCCTGTTCCAGCAGGCAGCAGCATAAAATTTTCCACAATTTAGCAACCTCAGAGAAGCCATCAGGTTGGCTGATGTAGGAAGTGCTACTGAGTTTTGGGGTTTAAGCACATTGTTGGGGCAAAAATAGAGGGAGTTTTACTCTGCATCTGGGTTTGCTGTACCTGCTGCAGTGCAAATTTAATGCTAGATGATAGATGTAGAAAAAACATTTCATTCCCCATCACGGACATCTCTCACCTCGCTAAGCACAAACATTCACCAAAAGATATAAACTAAAGGCATGGGAAGCTAAAAGTTCAACCAGCATAGGTCATTTCTTGCCAAATTTCAAACACGCAGGGTTCCATTGTCCAGTTCTTTGGCTTCATGTATAAATGCATTTTCTCTGCGGTACCAGCAATTCTGTTCTAATAATCTTCATTAAAAAGTCCCCTCCAATCACTCGATACACCAATGGGTATTTTGTTTTTTAAGTCCTTCTGGTCTCTTCACCTTTTGTGCAGTCTGACTCTATAACAAGAGCCCCATGCTATAGAATTCCCGACATAAATCCCTCTCCCTACCATCTCCCTCTCCTGCTTTAAAGCCCAACTTAAAAGCTACCTCTTTGACCATGTTTTTGGTTACCCCTTCTAATATCTCCTTTTTTTTCCTCATAGAATCACACAGCACAGAAGGAGGCCATTCGGCCCAACGTGTCTATGCTGGTTCTTTGAAAGAGCTATCCGATTAGTCCCAGTCCCCATAGCCCTGCATTTTTTCCTTTTCAAGTATGTATCAAATTCCCTTTTGAAAGTTACTATTGAATCTGCTTCCACCACCTTTCAGGCAGTGTATTCCAAATCACAACAACTTACGGCTTTAAAAAAATGTTTTCCTCATCTTCCCTCTGGTTCTTTTGCCAATTACCTTATCAATGATTTAGATTTGAATGTAGGGGGTATGTTTAAGAAGTTTGCAGATGATACTAAAATCGGCTGTGTGGTTGATAATGAAGAAGGAAGCTGTAGACTGCAGGAAGATATCAATGAACTGGTCAGGTGGGCAGAACAGTGGCAAATGGAATTCAATCTGGAGAAGTGTGAGGTAATGCATTGGGGAGGGCTAACAAGGCAAGGGAATACACAATAAATGGTAGGACACTGAGAAGTGTAGTGGAACAAAGGGACCTTGGAGTGCATGTCCACAGATCCCTGAAGGTAGCAGGCCAAGTAGATAAGGTGGTTAAAATGGCATACAGAATACTTGTATTCTATGCCTCTGCTAATAAAGGTAAGAGCAGTAAGGTTATGCTTGAACTGTATAAAACACTAGTTCGGCCACAGCTGGAGTACTGCGTGCAGTTCTGGTCACCACATTACAGGAAGGATGTGATTGCACTAGAGAGGGTACAGAGGAGATTTACGAGGATGTTGCCTGGAGTAGAGAATTTTAGCTACGAGGAAAGATTGGATAGGCTGGGGTTGTTTTCTTTGCAACAGAGGAGGCTGAGGGGAGACCTTATTGAGGTGTATAAAATTATGAGGGGCCTAGATAGAGTGGATAGGAAGGTCCAATGTTAGGGAAAACTAAAACCAGGGGTCACAGTCTAAGGATAAAGGGGAAGCCATTTAAGACTGAGATGAGGAGGAACTTCTTCACCCAGAGAGTGGTGAATCTGTGGAATTCTCTACCACAGAAGGTTGTTGAGGCCAGTTCGCTAAATATATTCAAAAGGGAGTTAGATATAATACTCACAACTAGGGGGATCAAGGGGTATGGCGAGAAAGCAGGAATGGGGTACTGAGGTAGCATGTTCAGCCATGAACGCATTAAATGGCGGTGCAGGCTCGAAGGACCGAATGGTCTACTCCTGCACCTATTTTCTATGTTTCTATGACCTATTTCCCTTAGCAGTGGGGTCAACAACCAGGGGGCACAGATTTAAAGTAACTGGTAGGAGGTTTAATGGGGATTTGAGGGGAAATTTCTTCACCCAGAGGGTGGTTGGGGTCTGGAACTCACTGCCTGAAAGGGTGGTAGAGGCAGAAACTCTCACCACATTTAAAATGTACCTGGATGTGCACTTGAAGTGCCGTAACCTACAGGGCTATGGACCAAGAGCTGGAAAGTGGGATTAGGCTGGATAGCTCTTTGTCGGCCGGCGCAGACACGATGGGCTGAAATGGCCTCCTTCCGTGCTGTAACTTTCTATAATTCTATGAAATCTGTGCCCTCTCTGGTTACCAACCCTCCTGCCAGTCTCGTCACCCATTTTTGTTAGATTATGCTTCAGTGAAGAGCCTTGGGACATTTTTCTACGTTAGCGGCGCTATATAAATTATACAAATGCAAGTTGTTGTTAGAGAGATTGAGTAGAATGGGCCTATACTCTCTGGAGTTTAGAAGAATGAGAGGAGATCTCATTGAAACATATAGGCCTGTATTTTCCGACCCCCATGGGTGTGTACACACCCGTAGGGGCCTCGCAAGTGCCGGTTTCAGGCATGTGAAGCGCATGCACTGAAAACCGGCACTTCCGATCTGTCGAGAATCCTCTTGACAGATCATCTGCCTGCCCGGGAGAAGGGCCTCTGCGGGCAGAGAGTTCTGCTTTCTGCACAACCTCCGCCCGCTGAAAACCTTTAAAAATCTTACGCCTGGTAAAAGCAGGCGTAAGGCCGGCTTTTACCAGCATAAGAGTTTAAAAAAGTAAAACATTTTTTTTCCCCCCACTCATTTATAATTTAAAAATACTTTTAAAAAGTTAAGTCTATTTTTAAACCTGTAAAAAACTTTAATTATTTTTTTCAAAAACTTAAATTGTTTAAAATATTTAATTTAATGTAATTTTAACTAATTTTAAATACGTGATTAAAAAAAAAAATTATTTAATGTTTTAGTGTGTTTTTTGAGTGATCCCCATTCATACTTTTGACATGTCTATGTGGAGAGACCTGTCAAAAGTGTGAAGGGGGATTCCCTTCTTTGATTGGTTCCCCATGGCCCACGTGATCCCAGGGACGACTGACAGGGTAGATGCCGAGAGGTTGTTTCTCCTGGCTGGAGAGTCTAGAACTAGGGGACATAGTCTCAGGATAAGGGGTAGGCCAGTTAAGACTGAGATGAGGAGGAATTTCTTCACTCAGAGGGCTGTGAATCTTTGGAATTCTCTACCTATAAGGCTGTGAATGCTGAGTCGTTGAGTATATTCAAAGCTGAGAAAGATAGATCTTTGGACTCTAGAGGAAATCAAGGGATATGGGGATCGGGCGGGAAAGTGGAGTTGAGGTTGAAGATCAGCCATGATCTTACTGAATGGTGGAACAGGCTCGAGGGGCCGTTTGGGCTACTCCTGCCTCTAATTCTTATGTTACTCACAGAACCTGTAAATCTGCTCGAAACTCAGGCAATTGTTACTGTACCCAATGTAGTCTTTTGTTACTATTTACATGCGCAATGTACCCCCCCCCACCCCCCCCATTACTGCCCCAGTATCTTACCTGGATAAATAAGCTGGCTCGTTCAGGTCCACTGCTCTCAAGCAAAGCTCCAACAAGAGCAAAGAACGTCTTTTGTAAAACCTGCTGTGGCACTGGGAACTCTGCACTTAGTATCAAGTCTTCCACAGCCAAATTCCTGGCAATATGGCACACAATCTGTGAGCCTGTGATGTGACTAGTAAGTGCCTTAACACCGTCGACAGGCAGGTTTGGATAGGCATGACTAAAACAGTCTTGGAGGTAAGCATCCGTAAACATTGAGCCTTTCTCAAATAACTCCTGATTGTCTTTGAGATTTAACGTGATATTCTCTTTATTCAGTCCAAGTTCCCGCCGGCGTGCTTCCTCAAATGTAATGTAACAGGGATTAATGAATGCTATTTTGAGAAGATCCAGGTTGAAGGTCTCACGAAGACGTTGACCAAAGGCCTCTACTTCAGCATGATAGTCCCAGTTTGGCTGTTGCGATCTAACAATCCAACAAAGATTTTAAATTCAGCTCAAAACATGAATCATTGTTCCCTATTAAAGACCAACTATATTTGACGATACTTTTATTAAAAGCATATATTTATTTCAAATACTGTACTCCTACAACATATCTCGAATCCAGTCTCAAGACTTTTGGCAATACCACTCTGTACTGTCTGCTAGATGAATGACATGACGCAGGTGTCTCATCTGCCAATTTTCCTTCCTTCACTGTGGGAAATCACTAGCCGCTATTTAATGCTTACACTCCCTCAAACAAACAAAGATCAAGATCTTGTCATGAGAATCACATCTTACCACTCGATGGCACAATACATCAATTGGCTGCATTAGTGGGCCACCAGTGCTCAGAAATAACTATGAGACAACCAAGTCTCTGAGGGGCATCTGATATTCTCTTACTCAGTGACCATGACAGCTTAATAGGACAATCACAGAACTACGAGTATAGAATATACTATAATACAGCAGTTAACATTCTTAGCCACAGAAGTACTGTACAAATTTGTATGATATATTTGTATCATATAGATTAGGATCTTGATTACAGAATATATCATCTGTAATCCCAAATTATTGACAGCATATTATATTACGATTGTAATCTACGGTGTTCCATAGCCAAAGCATCTCTAGAAATAGCTTCTTTCCCACCTCCACACCATCACTTTGGGAGATCCCAAAGAATCCAGGCTTGGCCCCCTCCTCATCCACATACTATCCCTTGGCAACATCATTCACACACATACACTGGCAGCACCCAGCTCTAGCTCTCCACCACATCTCTCGACGCCTTCACTGCCTCTGCACTGTCCCACTGCTTGTCTGACATCCAGTCTTGGATGAATCACAGTTCCTCTAGCTAAAAACTGGCAAGACCGCAAACATCATCTTCAGTCCCCGCCATCAGCTTTGTACTCTTGTCAATGACACAGTCCTTCTCCCTGTCTCAGGTTGAACCAAAATGTTTGCAGCCTCTGTGCTCGATTCAAGCCCAAGCTGAGCTCCTGCCCATTACTTTCCCCTCTGTAACATCACCCACCTCTGGCCTTCCTCAGTAACGATCATCCATGCTTTGGTCACCTCCAGACCCAACTATTCCAATGCTCGCCTGATCAGCATCCCATCCACCCTAAACTTCAGCTCATCAAAACTCTGGTGCCCGTAGCCTGCTGCACTAAGTCCTGCTCGTCCATCACCCCTGTCCTCGCTGACCTACATTGGTTCCTGGCCATCCATCTTCACCAATTTAAAATCATCACCCCACCATATCTCTGTAACCTCCTCCAGTGCTACAGTGTGCTGAAGTCTCCATTCCTCTGACTCCAGCCTCTTCGACATCCCTCAAACCTCTGCTCCTCACCACTGGCAGCCAGTCTTTCAGCTGCCGAGGCCCCCTTTAATGCCCTCTTCAAACCCATCTCTCTAACCAAACGTTTAATCACCCCTCCTAAAATCTCCTTCTTTGGCTTGACCACTTTTTTTCCTTGTACCTCTGTAAAGCACTGTGGGACATTTAAGAAAGACTTGCATCTATATAGCACCTTTCACGACCACCGGACGTCCCAAAGTGCTTTACAGCCAATGAAGTACTTCTGAAGTGTAGTCACTGTTGTAATGTAGGAAATGTGGCAGCCAATTTGCGCACAGCAAGTTCCCACAGATAATCTGTTTTAGTGATGTTGACTGGGGGATAAACATTGGCCAGGACACCAGGGATAACTCACCCACTCTTCTTCAAAAGTGTCATGGGATCATTTACATCCACCCGAGAGGGCAGATGGGGCCTCAGTTTAACGTCTCATCCGAAAGACGGCACCTCTGACAGTGCAGCACTCCCTCAGCACTGCACTGGAGAGTCAGCCTAGATTTTTGTGCTCAAGTCTCTGGAGTAGGACTTGAACCCACAACCTTCTGACTCAGAGGCGAGGGCGCTACTGAGCCACTGGCTGACACAACTACGTGAAAGGCTCTATATAAATGCAAGTTGCCGTGCAATATATAAATAGTACAATATATCAAAGTGCATAAGAGCACAGGTAAATCCATATTTATTCACGGAGTGCATCTCAATCCATTCACTTGGGTAACCAAGGAGCTGAGGCCTGGTGCGCGCACACTCGATACACACCGGGGTTTGGGCGGTGGAGGTCCTTCTAATTTCTTCTTTCTTTCCATTAGTAACATGTAGGACTTCATCCATCTTTTTTTCTCCCTAGTTTGGGTGAATAGGATGGTCTGGCTGAGAGGAAGCCTTTGTCTGAATGGATTAAGAACACTTCGGAACAGCACCAGCGAAGCCATGATACAGCCCAGCCCCAAACTGCGCCTGCGCCCTGTGAATCCTCGGTGACTCCCCCTTCAGACTGCGCCTGCGCCCTGTGAATCCACGGTGACCGTCCCCCTCAGACTGCGCCTGCGCCCTCTGAATCCTCAGCGTCTCCCCCTCAGACTGCGCCTGCGCCCTCTGAATCCTCAGCGTCTCCCCCTCAGACTGCGCCTGCGCCCTGTGAATCCTCGGCGGCCCCCCCCAGACTGCGCTTGCGCCCTGAGTCCTTGGCGACCCACAAAGCGCCTGCGCCCGGTGAATCCTCGGTGACAGTCCCCCACTGACTGCGCCTGCGCCCTGTGAATCCTCGGTAGCCCTCAGACTGCGCCTGCGCCCTGAGAGTCCTCGGCAACTCAAAGCGCCTGCAGTCTGAAGGATTGGAGAGCTTGTTTGCAGATGTTGAAACCAATCCTGGCTCCGAGGCAAAAATAGGGGAAGTAATATCACGAGGTAAAGCAGGTAGAAATATTCACATATTAATGTACAATTGAAGCACTTACACAAAAACAAAATACTGCAGATGCTCTAAATCTGAAATAAAAACAGAAAATGTTGGAAATAATCAACAATTGTGGAGATGTGTCAATTTTTTTGTCTTATAATACTCCTGTTAAGCGCCTTGGGATGTTTTACTACGTTAAAGGTGCTATATAAATACAAGTTGTTGTTGAGAGAAACAGTTAACGTTTCAGGTCAATTAACGTTCATCAGAATTGAAGTATCTAATTTGTTTTCTCCTTTCAATCAACAGGTTTTTAAAACCTAAAGTTGTTCGCACCTAATCACTAATTCATAAATGCCTAGAAATTTAGCCGAAGCTTACACAGCCCCAAAAAGCCTACAAGAACTTACATCTTTGACGTAGAAAACTATCTCAAGCCACTTCACAGAAGCGTAATCAGACAAAAATGGACAGACAATAAGGAGATATTGGAAGGAGTGACTAAAAGCTTGGTCAAAGAGTTGGGTTTTAAGGAGGGTCTTAAAGGTAGAGGGAGGTATAGAGGTTTAGGGAGAGAATTCCAGAGCTGAGGGCCTGGACAGCTGAAGGCATGGCTGTTAATAGTGGTGCAAAGGGATTTTGAGATGCACAAGGGGCCAGAACTGGAGGAACACAGAATTCTTCGAGGGTTGTGGGGCTGGAAAAGATCACCGAGATAGGAAGGGGTGAGGCCATGAAGGGGTTTGAACACAAGAATGAGAATTTTAAATTTGAGGTTTTGAGGGAACAGGAGCGAAGAAGCAGTCTGAATCTCACCCTTACATGTAAAGAGAAGTTAGACTCAAAGTGGAATGAGACATATTTGCCATAACTTAAGCTGCAGATATATTTTTATGACAGTACAGCAGTGGTTGATGCAGAAATTACTTAAGGGAGATATAAAAGACAAACACAAGTTTTGCAGCAGAATGTATCCCCATTACATTTTTGACATCTAATTTGTTGAATTTTCTGACATTTTGGAGCCTACTGTAGTCACTGTTGTAATGTAAGGCTTGATGGTTTTCTCTTGGGGTGTCCAAGATTTTGTTTTAGTGGGTAATGTAGGGGCACACCTTGGAGCCACATTAATTTGCATATATCTCATTGTTGATAATAGATCTTGGCATTATGATATAGGATTTATTCACCAATGAGGCAATATAGTGCTAGCAACAGCACTTTTCAAATCTCCAAGCGCACAGTATTGAAACATGACAAACCACCAAATAAGAACTGGGCTTCAAGGGTCGTATTGTCTTGGCTCAGAGGTTGCATAATGCCCCCAGGAGCACATGTTGGGCACCCCATCCTACACTCTGGCCCATTGCCTCTACTTCTGAATTTTAAAAAGACTTCAGTTCCTGATTAACCATGGAATTACAGCACACAAGGGAACAGTGTGCCAATCAACATCCCTGCTGAATCACAGAAAAACACTCCAGAAATTAAAACATTAACTAGAACTCGGCTTGAATGCTTATGGGCTAAAAAAGTTTCCAGAATTCCCACATTAGAAAAAAAAATTCTTGGGTCCATCATCTTTAATCATATTACAGTTACCTTCAGTGATGGTTTCATTTAAAATTAATTTATTCATTTGCTGTATTACTGACAAGGCCAGTATTTATTAATCAGCCCTAGTTGCCGAGAGATGGTGGTGGTGGGCCTTCAACTGAGTGGCTTGCTAGGCTACTTCAGAGGGCAGTTGAGTCAACCACATTGCTGTGGGACTGGAGCGTCACATGTAACAACTTGCATTAATATAGCACTTTTAGCATAGTAAAATGTCCCAAGGCGCTGCACAGGAGTGATATCAAACAAAATTTGACACCGAGCAATGAGATATTAGGACAGGTGATCAAAAGCTTGGTCAAAGAGGTAGGTTTTAAGAAGCATCTTAAAAGAGAGGTAGCAAGGCAGAGATTTGGGGAGGGAACTCCAGCACTTAGGGCCTAGACAGCTGAAGGCACAGCCACCAATGGTTGAGCGATGAAAATTGGGGATGTGCAAGAGTCCAGAACTGGAGGAGTGCGGAGATCTCGGAGGGTGTAGAGCTGGAGGAGGCGACAGAGATAGGTCAAACTGGGTAAAGACAGCAGGTTTCCCTCTCTAAAGAATGTTAGTGAACCAGTTTGGTTTTTACGACAATCCGACAGCTTCATGATGACCTTTGCTGGTACCAGCTTTAAAAAATTAAAATCTGAATTCAAATTCTCAAACTGCCATGGTGCTATTTGAATTCACGATCTCTGGATTACTAGTCCAGTGACTCTTTCCTCGCCCCTTCCTGGGCCAACCAACAAGACAGGTATTGATTAACAAAAAAGAGATTGTCACGTACACTGGGTGTGAAAAAAAACACAATATTCAGATTCCATTTTATTTACTGCCACATTGTATATAGTCAACTGTATTTACATACACGGTTGTACTTCTGATAATCTTGCGCAAGCTTGCTCACGTAAAAGGTACAATAGAAAAAAAGTTTGCCACATTTAAAAGATTTACACAGCGTAAACCTAGAAGTACGTTTTCTTCAGTTATATTTGCATTCAATGCTTCTGCAGTAAATGTCTTCAACACAAAGTCAAAATTTAAATTTGTACATCTGCAGGTCAAGGGGAAAAGTAGGTGATATACTAAAAGATACATCAATTAGTTGAAATCATTACACTGTAAACACTTGTCTGATCCAAAAATTAATGGAATACTTTAGGTCAAGGCTGTACAATGACCTTTTTCTTTCCGCATTCATGGTAAACATATCCCCCCCTCTCCACACACATTTACAAAATATTTTTTTAGGAATTTTACTGCAGAGTAGTACTACTAGAACAGACACATTCACACAGTTTCAGAGGCTGGGTGTTCAAATGAAATACCGGGGCTCAGCCTCGGCTCCCAGCACCCCATGCTACTAACTGCTTTCAGTGGAGCACAGGAATGCCAAGAGCCAAAGGTAAGCATACTCACATTTCAGTGCCCAACTAAATATGTGGCACAATATGTCTCCCCGTCACAAGGCCACTTCGCATGGCAAAAATTCAAAATTAAAGTTAATGAAAGGGGGATACGTTTTTGATGCATACTCAAAAGGAGAGAGATTTATTGCCTTATCCCACAGTATTCCTTTCAAACTCAGTGCAAAAACAGAAAACATAGGGACCCATAACCAGAAATTCATCTTCATGTAACAACAGAATACAAGCACAATATGTTCCATGTAGGTCACTTCACGTAAAACTCCTGAGAAATCTTTTAAATGTAACCCTTCCGATCAAGAAGTCATAAATTCAAAAAAGCAGCTCGATAGCTTTATTCTGTTCCATGATGCTCTCTGTACTGGTCCTATACAGTCACTTGCACATCAGGTTCAATAACATGTTTAAAAAGACCTGAAAGCTACACATTCCCTAATCACAGACATGCAAAATGAGTCAATAAATGTTTTATGAAGTGACATAATAATAAATATTTTTAGGTGAAGCAACAAAACACCCCTTTGACCCATGATTCCTTTCCCTGTGTTATATGGAGTGAGCAATCAGTGCATGGACCTCGAGAAAGTCTGTATGGTACAGAAGAGGCAAAAACAATCTCTGGCCCTTCATGTCACCAGCAGTTTTTGAAAAGACCTGTTGTTCGGTTAGCACATGATCTGGTTCATACAGTGCCTGCTCAGCGCCGTAACCAAAGCCAGCTATTGATCAACCAGAACCCCACAGTGATTGAGTACATGATGATTTCACGTCGCGTGCGTTCTCGGTTTTCTTCCTCCAGAAGCTGGAGTCGACGGTTCAGTTTAATTATCTGACAGAAAGACGGAAAACAAATATCACATTTAAAAAGAGAAGCATTCCTCGCATTCCTGTTCAATGTAATTTTAGAAAAAGTTACAAGAGTGCAAGCATTGTTTAAGTGTATTGTATTTCCATCCCTAGAAATTTTTCTTTTATGGTGGGAGGGAATGGTAATGGTAATTTCATCTCCCTTCACTTTCTTGCAATATGCACCATTCCCAGCCAAAAGGGAAGACAGACACCCTATACCCAGGCCTCTGCCAATGATGCTCCTCAGTCAACTTGACAGAATCCTACATGGTAGGCATATTCAGCAACATCAACTTGTATTTATATAGTGCCTTTAACGTAGTAAAACGTCGCAAGGCGCTTCACAGGAGCGTTAGAAAACAAAATTTGACATCGACCCACATGAGATATTAGGGCAGATGGAGGTAGGATTTATGGAGCATCTTAAAGGAGGCTAGCGAGGCAGAGAGGTTTAGGGAGGGAATTCCAGAGCTTGTGGCCTCGACAGCTGAAGGCACGGCCACCAATGGTGGGGCAATTAAAATCGGGGATGCTCAAGAGGCCAGAATGTACACAACACTGGTGTGAGAGTTTATAAATTAATGTAGTACCTGTCTTCGTAAGGAAACAGAATCCACAAGAGCCATATCATCTGGTGTTCCTTCCACTGCAGATTCACAGTTGGAAAGGCTATACCTAGGGACAAAGACAAGGTGAGATTATCTTCTATACACCCAAATCAACAAATAATTCATTTCATTCAACTTCATCATAGTTGCACTAAGTTAAAGGAAAACTAAATTGCAGATGAAATTATCTGTTTCTTGTCTCTACAGTTACTGTATATTATCCCTAGTCTACTCTGGGCTCACCTATTTAAAACAGCTAAGTTGCTACTTCATCTTTGTGCAAACTAAGAACGATCAGCATAGTTTATTTCAACGATCCCAACTCTGAAAGAACAACAGAAAATGCTGGAAACACCCAGCAGGCCAGGCAGCATCCGTGGAGAGAGAAACAGAGTTAACGTTTCAAGTCTGTTTCTCTCTCCACGGATGCTGCCTGACCTGCTGGGTGTTTCCAGCATTTTCTGTTGTTATTTCAGATTTCCAGCATCCGCAGTATTTTGCTATTGTCTGATATTTGAAATGTTTATTAAAAAATTAAGTAATTAAATGGTGAGAAGTTGTTGGTGAAGGAATTCTACTGTATAGAGGGAACAGTGTGATTATTGTAATAATGAAATAAATGGTGCAACTGCCAGATTTAATTCCTCTATTAATAATGAAATAACTGTCACTTGGCAAGTATTGCAAACAACCTCAGTCTAAATGTTAAAAAAAATCCATTTATAGACCTCAGAAAGCAAGTTAAACCTTTAATCGGTTATAAGGATCAGTATCTCACAGACCCAATAGCCCTGTTCAATAGAGATTGTTTCTAGCCTCGAGCTATCGGTTACATGCTGCTGAAACCCTTATCCATGCCTTTGTTACCTCTAGATTTGACTATTCCAATGCACTCCTGGGTGGCCTCCCACATTCGACCCTAAATTTGAGGTGCAAGTTAGGGCACGGGCAGCCGAGTTTTGGATGACCTCAAGTTTACGTAGGGTAGAATCTGGGAGGCCACTCAGGAGTGCATTGGAATAGTCAAATCTAGGAGGTAACAAAGGCATGGATAAGGGATTCAGCAGCGTGTAACAGATAGCCTGAGGCTAGAAACAATCTCCTCCAGCCCACAACACCCCCACCCCCACCCGCCGAGATATCTGCACTCCTCTAATTCTGCCCTCTTGAGCATCCCTGATTCTAATCGCTCAACCATTGGTGGCTGTGCCTTCTCTTGCCTAGGCCCCAAGCTCTGGAATTCCCTCCCTAAACCTCTCCGCCTGTCTACGTCCTTTAAGACAATCCTTAAAACCTACCTCTTTGACCAAGCTTTTGGTCATCTGCCCTAATTTCTCCTTGTGTGGCTCGTTGTTAAATCTTTTGTCTTATAATACTCCTGTGAAGCGCCTTGGGATGTTTTACTACATTAAAGGAGCTATGTAAATACAAGTTGTTATTACCCTGTTTATACCAGTAACTGAATAATCAATTGAACCCAAAATCCAACAACCAATTTGAACTCAGTAAATTCTGCACTCCAACTTAAATCAAATTAAGATAATATAGTAAACCCACCTCTATAGCAGGTTTCATGTAAAAACCTGTTTAAATAAATGGTGCCTGCTGCATCTATTCTTCCTACGGGTGCCGTAGTCAATATTGCATAATCCCACCTATGCTTTATCCATCCTCCACAAAAATCAAGATTTTAGTGCTACATTACAAATACACTTATCTAGACACTCAACTAGCTGTACAAGAACCACAGCCAAAAATAGTTCGTTTGCTTCTTGTATGTTCCAAAAAAATATGGTTCTGTTGAAAAAATAAAAAAGGGGCACCTTCGCTCAATACATGCATTGCAAAGTCAGACCAGATTATGACATTAGCTCACAATATAAGCAAGCCATTTGTACAGTCTACTCCTCTTAAATCGCAGTTGCTTAATTCCAATTATCTTAATTTTTAAGCACTATATTCCCATTTTGCTGTGTTATTTAGGTGGTTTGATTTAAGTTACAGACCAATTCATTTTTTTTTTAGCAGAACAACTTCAAGTTATCAGGAATATAACAAGCAAGAAAGGAACTGCCTTCATAGCTACCACAAAAGAACCAGAAGACAAAACAAATCAACATGGACTTAGTGTATTTCATCCTTTCACTGCTCATATGACCAGCTCCCACTACAGCAATTTTATAATGAATAAATTATATTTCTGATTGGAAACTCACCAGTCAAATAGATTCCAAAATTGAAAAGGAATTTAGGGCTAATAGCAAAGCTTGCAATAGAGACCATGAATGGCCATATTTACCTGGAGCTATCAAGCAGAGGGTTAGATGAAGTAGCACAAGTGGAGCCTCCATGAAGTACTGCTCTGGTTTCCAGGAAAAAGACAATAGGACAGATGACAGTATTCAGGATATAGAATGGCAAAGGAAAGAACAGGAATAAATACACATAGACTTAGACAGACAAGTCTTAGATTATTATAACTACAAGGTGCAATGCTACTTTTTAATGAAAACATAACCTACATTTATATAGAGCATTTAATGTAGCAAAACATCTGACTGTTTTACAGTTTCAAAAATAAGGTGCAAGGACTTACATCAAGTACTGTAGAAACCTTTCCCAGGCACTGCAGCCTTTACTCTACACAGTAATGACCCTAACTTACCACAACCTCCACTGTACCCTCCAAACTGCAGCCTTTAAGAACCAACTTCTAGGTACCATCACTCCTGCTGGTGTAACTGGATGACATTACCTGTTACACCTTCAAAGCGATTGTGCAAAGTATTCTGGGGCTAAATCAACAGTTTCAGTAAACTACAGTGATTGTTCAGCACCATCTGACAAAGAAATACATTCAGCTGTCTTAATGCATACTGCACAACTTACATTGCACATCATTCCCTGGGTCTTACTCTACACAAGAGTAATTTTCAAAGAACATGGGGGGGGGGGGGGGGGGAAGGGGAAAAGAAAGAGTCTACACATTCCATAAGCTACAATGAGAACTAGAATTAAAGTCCATTCTTTTGCAGTAATCCATATAGTCTTTCACATATTTAACTAGTAAGATAAGCATTGGCATGACCGTGCACGAGAAAAAATTATGCATATAAAACAGACAGTTGAATTGCATGGGAAAGCAATCTAACCTCTACCACTCAGGTTGTTGATTTAATTCCTACCCTTATACTATGTTGAAGGTAAGCTTGAGGCACTCTCTCACAAGCCTTTATCCATCTTTCTTTTGCTTTACAAAAATGGCACATCTCTCCAGTCACATAAAAGCAAGTGGAGGTTGCCAGAATTGGATTTATGAAAAGTAATTATCTGATTCTTTGTTTGCTTTGTGAAGTTTCATTCACTGGTGTGGGGTAGGGGGAAGAGAAAGGGCTTTGATGAGTATGTCTCACTCCTACATATTTGGAATGCAAAACACATAGTTCAGCATGGCGTCATTAATATTTGTGATAAGAACTTGTAATGTGTCACAGAAAGTTCATGATTTTCACATACAAGAATTGTGCTACGGGCTGCACCGTTTGAGCTGCATGCTGGTCAATCTACTTCATTACGGGGCACGATATAGCAGTAGCACACAAACCACTTGCAATGCATCTCATGATTAGGGTTAGAAAAGCAAATGGCTAAAAAAGCTTTACCAACAAACATTGTGCAAGTTATCAGATTATTCCCTACTGTAATTGCAGACCAATGCTTGATTAAAAAGCAATAAGTTTAACAAGAGATTGCTATGGGCAAGTAAAACTATACTATATCACATGCATGACAGGCAGGTCCAAAATTCACCTTTTGTGCACGGAACATAAGGTTTCTTGAATCCCCTCCAAATTAATATTTAAACAATAATTAATGAACTATAAATAAACTGTTCAGTTTAAATGCCAGTGTGTAGATTTCTAAACATAGGAACAGGAGTAGGGCCATTCAGCCCTTGGAACACATGTCTCCATCCCAATTGCGATGTTTGCAACTGAAGTCCTATTTATAAACCAGCCCAACTTGGTTTTTATTTTGGAGTCTAATATCTGCTGTATTGGTACTGCAGTGGCCCTCAAATCACAATTGTTCTATTGCATCACCATTACCGAGCACCCTCCCTCCCCCTTTTTTGCAAGCCTAGTATCAATAGCACAGTAACAATCTGGTGGCTGTGTTTACAATGATATAAATTTCAATATGATTTAAACTATGCCCAGACTTATAAAATGAATTTGAAACAATTTTTTTGGATTGGTGTGCCAAAATATGCAAGCCTCGTCTTATAATAGGAAGGAGAGCCCATACAGAAGTTAGCCAAAAGCTATCGAAGGCTATTGATAAACAGGCTCCAGTAGATTTAGACAGCCGCAATCAAGCACGAGCAAGAAAAACGGCCTTTTGCTGCTTTCAGCAAATTAAAAGCAGTTGTGTGCATTGTAATGCCTCACAATATGGCCACAACAAATTAGGCATGCCCTGTAATCCTGTTGATTCAGGAATTTTCCTAGTACAATGTACAGGAAACTCTTTATTAACCGGCACCGACGGGACTGGCGTGGTGCCGGTTAATCAAAAAGTCCGGATAATGGAGAGTTATATCTCCCAACGTACGAGAGCCCCGTACACACTGACATGCGCCTGCATTCAGAGCTCCGTCTCCCCGGGGACCGCCAGCTGACCATCTGTCGTGTCCGCTGCCTACCCGGGCTGCACATTCCCCTCCCAATCTACAATCCCAATACAAGGCAAACGCCTCGGGGTTTATTTTAAAGTTATTTTTAAAGGAGAGATGAAGGAAAACCCCGGTTACCTACTCAAGAATTTTGCCGGTTAAGAGAGATTTCCGGTTATTTGGGTGCCGGTTAAAAGAGAGTTTCCTGTATATAGCTCTATTTTTTTTTTTAAAAGTGCATGTTTCACAGTTCTCAGTTCCTGTGCTTTATCACTCTCCAATATGCTTATTGCTATGAGAAAAATCCAACTCTTATTCCCACTCAGTAAAGTCAGCTGCTGAATTACAGTAAAAAAGAGTCTTCAAGCCTATTATTTGATGAGAAATTATTCTATCCATATCCTTTGCTTTAGGCAGTGTAGGAATGCAAATTGGATTTTCCTAAAAGAGCTAGCAAACAAATATGGGAGATCATTAGGGTCTGGATAACTTTTCCACTTAAGTAGACAAGATGCATTGAAGAAACTCGCCAAGGCTTCTTCGATAGCACCTTCCAAACCCGCAACCTCTACCACCTAGAAGGACAAGGGCAGCAGGCGCATGGGAACACCACCACCTCCAAGTTCCCCTCCAAGTTACACACCTTCCTGACTTGGAAGTATATCGCCGTTCCTTCATCGTCACTGGGTCAAAATCTTGGAACTCCCTCCCTAACAGCACTGTGGGAGTACCTTCACCACACGGACTGCAGCGGTTCAAGAAGGCGGCTCACCACCACCTTCTCGAGGGCAATTAGGGATGGGCAATAAATGCTGGCCTTGCCAGCGACACCCACATCCCGTGAATTAGTTAAAAAAAAAGATAAAGTACTATTGGGGCACCACATTGCGAGACTGAGCAGCAAAACACGAATAAGAGTAGCAGGAAAAATTCAGCTACAGAGAAAAAAAAGACATTTTTAAAATAGCCACCAACATTTCTGGCATATCATTCTAAAGTGCAGTCATTGCAAAGTGCAGAATACTCAGCTTCTAAGAATCACAGCGTAAGCCAAGGTGGAGTGTACTGGAGAAAAGGTCAGACGTGGCTATGCTACAGTCTACAAAATCTACATGGTCAACACACCGAAGATAGACCTTGGGCTAATTGAGGCCATCATATATTTCTAATGTGATCACCAATCTTTCTCCCTCCACCCTTTCTCCTTTGAAGAGTTGACTTCTTGATGGTGTACCAAGGGCACAGGTCTCCTTTTGACAACTCACCCATCTGGGCGTTATTTGTGCATGAGCCACAAGAAGAAGTTGTAGCAGTTTATTTGATCGCTAGGCGGGGGAGGGGGGAATGCATAGCCAAATACAATCCTGCCTTCACCTGACATCAAGCACACACACGCATGCCTACTAAGGATCACTGTATAGTGAAAACTAGCAGTAACCCTGGCTGATTTTCCCATCTTAACCCAGGGGGGGCTGAGACCACATACTACTGACATGGCATTCAAAAGGGCTCGGGACAAGTTCCTGTGAGTGAAAGACATTTGAAATTATAAAGAGGTATGCAGGTTAACGGAAATAGTGGTATCAGTCACCGTGGTATCCTGGAGCTTGCATAATTGCTTGCAAGGGTCAGTGATGAATTTCCCAGAGTTCTTTTCTGGATTGGGGTAAGGTTTTCTCCCCGTTTTCTTGCCTCTTCCAGGAGATTGCGTGGCTCTGTGGGTGGGGAATAGTGTGGGGTTGGCTGGGTTTAATGGTGTGTGTAGATTGCACCATGTAGGATGGGACAAGCATGATGCACCAGCTGGTATACTTACATCCCCATGTTTTTGTTTTAGCTAATTCAGCATTACACGAGAGACTGAAACTGGGACAATCACGATCTGTACGGTCAGCTACTCACAGGATAAACTCATCGAGCATGAGGGAAGCTCTAGTTTTATTTATTACATGGATGCAGTCTGTTTTTTGCTTTCTCTTTGGGGAACCTGCTATCTCCAGTCGAAAGGGCAGCAGGTAACCTGCTCCCATGCTTCTACCAAAATTGCCCAATCCTATGCCTCTCCGACAGCTAGACTGAGATTATGAACTCACGGTGTAGGGAAGATACAGAAACAAATGCATATTCTGCTACCAACTAGTTTAAAAGTGAATTTTGGACCCACCTTTTAAATATCAGAACACGGTAATTAGACACAAGCCACTGCTTCTAAATGCATACATTACGGAGAAGGAACTGCTACGGCAAGCAATTAGCATCCTCTACTGTATTACAGCACAACACAACTGAAGTCCAACAGCCAATCACCTTCTGCGATTTTCATCTAGCATGTCCAAGACTTGCTGGTAGGCCCTACGGGTGGTGGAGTGGATTATTGACAAAATGCCATGAGGAGAGTATGCGTTTGGTCCATCTTCAGAGGAGATGAGTGGAGGATAAAGACGAGGCTGAGGTTGGGGGGTTGGTGTCACACTGTCCATATGCACACAACAGAGCAAGAGAAAAACATGGAAATCAGATTCAGACAGAACTACAAACAATGGACAACGAGCTTCACAAATAAGTGATATTGTAGAGTACTAGTCTCCTAGTCGCTTCCAAGCTCTGAAGATAGTTCACGTTAAAGGTGGCACTACTGATGGTGAGTTTAACCTACAGTGCACCTTTATGTGATTTGCTCATATTTTTAAAAAATACTTTTACAAAATATTAGCAAAGCATGGATCTCCATTTCCTTCAGCAAACACTGGAATGGAAAGCAGATAAACAGGAGGAACACCAGTCAAGGGGATCCCCATGGAGTATATTTCATCCATAAGAGAGATACTGATGTAAAAATTATCTTCTTTCTTTCCCCTCCCCCCAGCTTCCACCGAGTACTTACTTAGTGTGTATTTTTTTAAGCAAATACTCAGAGGCCTGAAATAAAAACAGCAAATCAATGGACACACTTCAGTCCGAACAACTTCTAATCACACCAATGCCAATACTTTGGATCAGAAGTACTCTCAGGGATCCTCTTGGCTTATGTTACTTCCATCATATGCACTGAATGAAATGAAATACATAAGGCTGAACTGAACTAGCTGTTTAAAAAATAAATCCATTCAGGTAATATTTCAGTAAGTTACCATCTCTTAGGTAACATTTGGTATCAGTGAAATGAAGAAAAGACCATCTTATTGACAGTAACATGCATCAACGTTCTGCAGAATTTAAAAAAGATACAAACTTACCAAGGCAAACAAAGTTTCTTTTTTAGAAAAAGATTATCCCCATGATTTTAGATGTGACGGTGAACATTCAATTTAGTGTCCAACATTGGAAAAGTTACAGACTTTGCAGAAATGCAAGACTGTGACTGTAACGTGGTCAACCATAACCAGCTACAGCCATGCAGAGCTCAGGAAGATAGTGAGCAGGTACTAGATCAAGGTTAAGGCTACGGTTTTCTGCCTTTGTGCTCGCCAGCTCCCAATGTGTGGAGAATTGCGGGCTGGTGAGTGTAGGGGCAGAAACCCCTGGCCGACAGGATGCTGCCTAAATTGAAGAGAAGCATCACAGCCTGGGCACTTGAGATTCGGTGCCTGGAATCTTTTTGTTGCTGCACTGGAGGATTTCAATTCAACCCTTTAAATGGAAGAGTAGCAAAGTGGTAAAAACTATAATACAAGATGGTAGACACAGTTGTGCATCTAAAATTCCCACTAAAGTGGAACAGGATGCAGGACAACCAATTCCCCAGAGAGAGGGAAGGAAAAAAAATAAAGTGGATAAGTCACTTAGAGCTGCTCTACTACACTCCCTAGAAGCCTTTTACAAAGCACCCTTGGGTTAGGGGATGGTGTATGGTTTAGGGGTTGTCAAAGTGTAAAAAGGATAGAATATTATACCATCAAATTACTGAATCCTCAGGTCTTCTCTTCATAACACGGACTAAAATTATTAGGTCCTCCTGAAAAGACATACATGTTCACTCACCTCCTACATTTGCATACAAAGTAGATTTATTTTTGTTTTGAGAAACCAGTAATATACTTGCATAATCTGGAATTCTAAAATCACTCAATTTTTTCTTTGTGAAATTTAGAGTCACCCATGAACAAAGGGTCCTTCTAATTCCAGGCCAGCCTTATCTGATACAGTGACTGGCAAGTGGAAGATCCCTGGGTCTTTTTGCAGGATCCCAAAAATCTTCCACTTTGCCACTCACCCTCTTCCAACAGGAACTGTATTCATACCATCTAGCCAGAAACTAAATGGTCCAGACACCATTTAAAGTTCTTGCCAAGTGTCTGCTGCAGAAGGTCATTGCGAGGGAAAGCAGGCCATGGTGTTTCAGAAACATACCACAACAGCCAATTTTTACTCAGTTGCTGCATTTCTCTTTGAAATATTAAGAAAAACATGAAATTGATCTGTTAAATAAATGACGTAGACTTCCTCCCTAAAAAGTTTTAGTATTGGATTCTCTGCAAGTTTTCAAAAATAAAACGATTTTGTAGTAAAAATGAGATAAAGCCCTCGGTAATTTTAAACTGTCAATGTGGCTTGTTCCATTCCTGGTCTCAATTTTGTTAAATTCAATACATTTGTTGGGAGTGAATGAAAATGCAAGATGAATGATGATGAAAGATCAAAGTTCTGGATATATTCCAGCTGAGTTTTACTTATATAATAATAATGCTGATACAGTTCGCTCAGGGGCCTGTCAATATTCCCCAGTGAGTTTTTAAATGGAGGAATTGTAGCAAGATTTTATTCAGAACTTCTTAAAGGAAAGACATGTGGTTTCTTCCATTTAACAGAACTCTTGGACTTCAGTTGACCTAGCTCGTCTATAATTGTAAACCAATATAAATTTAAACATTGATAAACTGGCCATTTCCCATGTACAATTGTAATGGAGATGCCTATGAATGAAATGAGGTACAGCTGGCTGTCATAGGTGTGAAAAAAGAAAATTCCCCAAAATGGTCACCAATTTATCTGTCACTTGATATGAATTCATGGCCAAATGAATAGTTCAATATATCCGAATCATGCAATTTGGATGAAAATTTCCCCACCCTAATCCAATCCTCAAATGTGATCAGCTACCATAAAACCATATTGGACTGCATTTATTTCTCCAGCAAATAGGGGCTGTGAGGCTGCTGCCTGGTTTGATATCTGTCGCAAAATCTTAAACCCATTCTTTAAATGCAGTTAAGATTTCACTAAAGAGAGAGAAAATCTCCCCCCCTCTCCCCACCCCCAGCAAGTGAGATAAACTCAGTTAATTAAATTATTAAGCCTGCAAATCATTGCTGCTACTTTCTGGTTCTCCTATTTTCTACTGGCCACTGTGTTCTATGTAGGCCACCTTCTTCATTAAACTGCAGTTTTAAAATATCTGTCACAGTCGGTACATGTGACAGATCACATCCTCAAATGCAGTGCATAATTTCAGTTGGTCACAGGGTAAATTATGATTCCTTGTTCTTTCAACCTGATGACCAGGCCACTCGGCTCCAAATGCACTCTCTCAGATCCTTCCACTAACTAGCTATCTTTAAGTTCACTGTGCAGTGTAGAGTGATTCTTATTAAAAATCACTTTTTCTGCTACTGTTTTGAATTTAAAAAAAAAAATCGAACTCTAATAGTGACAAGGATCTCTATAGATCAGAGATAGTGGGGTGGGGAAAAATGATAAATAACTCATCAATTATTAAGAATTGTCAAATCCGCCTCAATCACTATCGGGATCAACTGTTCTCTGTTGAAACTACAGCATGAAGCAAACAGAAATGTGCGTTCAAACAGTATAATTGTATAGTTATTTATCATAAACTTTTTGACTATAACTTACTGAGAGAGACTAATTCAGCTTCCCGTTTGTGGAATCAAAGAGGAAGCAGCTTCTCTTTGTGGGGAGATGGGGCACGTACAGTGATGCAATGAGCTTTGATCAGGGTCATTAAAATGTATATTCCAACAAGAAACTAAATGTACCACAGGACAAGGGGCTTCATCAAGACCAGAAAGTGCCAAAGAGCAAATTGAAACACTTGCTGCTGATTTACTTGTTAAAAAAAAATCATCAAAAGTGGATAATATTCAAGTTCTAGACTATTACATACTGGCTATACTTGAAAGGAATAAAACAACAACCATAACAACACGTGGTCCAAGACATAACTTACCAGCTCCCGGGGGAAGGAGCGCACCAAATAACAAAGGAACACCATAAAGGAAGAAAAACAAAAATAGGATTACTGAAGTTTTAGATTGAACTGAAATATAGTCGGAGGCTTACTCACATGGACTCTGTTCTGACAAGCTGCCCATTCTGTCGGGCAGCATTTTCGCTCATTGAACGCTCCCTCCGCACACGACTATGTGAGCGAACCTGAAGAGAATGCGTTCAGTTAGCAGACGGATTTGTCTAATTACTTCCAAATTAAAAACACAAGCAAATCACTCAACAAACTCTCTTTCAAGGGAAGTTTTCAACACCCAAGACATTTCCTTAATGAAGCTAAAAAAAAAGCCATTTGCTAGCTTGTGAATAAAATCAGTGACTTCTCTCCTTCTACAATCCTCATTTCTGTTTCTCCCTTTTTCCTGCTACACCTGATCCTTTTGCCCAATACCAAAATGTACATTTTATTTCTTTTAGACTTTATTCCCTCTTGTTAAAATTCAAGAACCAATCTTGGATAAGTTCATAAGTCCAGACCTCCAAGCTAAAAACCAACAAATATTTTTCAGCACCAGCACAGGCAATAATACATTTTCCATATACTAATGGAAAGGCTTCTGGTATAGAAACAGTTTAAACAGAGGACTACTAGTACAAACCACAGCTAGAGCTGTTACAGTAAGTGGAAACACTTTAAACAAATGAAGAAAACATTAGCCAGAAAAGTGGGATGGAAGGTTACAGGAATAAGTGGAGACTGAAATGATCAAGTACTCCAAAGAACACAATAGCTTGTGTGACCTCTGTGGAGGGAACGGAGGATGGACAAATATTCTGGAGTTTCACATGATTGAAGTATTTAAACAGAAAGTTCCCTAAAATAAAAGTGGGTAGAATAGACTCCATGATAAGGTAGACTGAATATGGCGAGTATAAGGAGTGGGCTTGATGGGCTGAATGGACTTGTTCTTTGCTTTATATGTTTGTATTTTGCTTAACATCCCATTAGTGCCATGTAACAGAGCCAGTCCCGAGACCATCATTATACCCTCCAGATGTATTAGTGCACATTTACTGTGAGTGATTGAGGTGTGACGGGGAATAACTTCATCTTCAAAGCACTTACAGGCCGTGTGATGTTCAGTTGAGCTCTCTAATGTTTTTACATTTTCCTGTGAGCACTTAGCTCTAATCATTTTAGGAGTAAAAATGAGAAGTCGCACAACACCAGGTTATAGTCCAACAGATTTATTTAATTTTGGAGCTGTCGCTCCTTCCTCAGGTAGGAGTGAGTGACAACTCAACGAAAACATTTAGATACCAGCTGAAACGTGCACAAACGTGACCAAATTGTAAGGGAATGTTTGTTCATCATAGAGCGGTTCCTGTTAAGAAGCTCCTATTGAATACAAAAACAGTACAACACACTGAATAACTAAGAAACACGTGCAGTTTGGTGGCTGCATCATCAAAATGGGAATGATAAATCTTCATTCTGAGCCCTGGCTGTTGCACAGAGCACCCCTATGACTACAAAGAAAAATTTATGTAACAGTAATACTGCATACTTTGTTGAGACGTAGCCCTGTTACAGTCATTTTTCTTTGTGGTACGTTGCATGGGCACAACAATTATGGGTGGGCAAGAGACTCAGCTTGTGTCATCAACCACTTACCTCCTCACTCTGTGGTGTTGGAACAACAGGTCGCTCGAGATCCAAGAAATCTAAGGGTTGCTCACTTAGAGTGAGTACACGTGGAGGTGTTTTCAATGCCAAAGGTTCAATAGGGATTGACGTCATAAGATCAAGATCCCTTGGTCTGGAACTGTTATGGTCACCTAGAACAACCACCAAAACAGTCCGTCACTCTTTAGAAAGTCTTCAGAACTGTACAATTACATTATTATAATGAACATGTGCGAAGAGATACAATAATCTTCAAACACTAATTGCAAAGTAGAAAAAAAATCCCATCAAACCAAAAATCGGTAAGAACTATACTGAAAATACAGAAACATCAGCAAGACTTGGAATGAAGGAGGAGGAGGGATATAGTAACAGAATAGCCTCCACTGTTTTTCTTTTGGACCCAGAAGATTTTAAACAAGGTTTAGCCACACAAATCTCTGCTCAGAATTGTAACTTCTTTTAGATCAGCCACAATTATGCACTGAGACCCAGAGAATTCAGGATTGTATACGAACCTCACTCATCTGGTAAGTTTTCCAGTGGTTTGCACATCAGGATATTTATGGTACTCCTTTATTAGCCGATTTACAAAAATCGAAGTGAAAACAAACAGGATTACTGGAGCTTTTGTCAGGGACATCACTTCAAAAAGATAACAAAAAACTCTGAGCTGCTATTTATTACTGAAATCAGCTGCTTCCTTCTAAATTAATCTTATTTTGCAGTTTGCTTCTTCCTTCAGCATCAACATTAAATATCTAATTACACCAGATAATCTAGAAGCATTGCCATATCAGTAAAGAATGCAACATCTCGTTCTGTACATAAGAGCATAAGAAATAGGAGCAGGAGTAGGCAATACAGCCCCTCGAGCCTGCTCCGCCATTCAATATGATCAAGGCTGTTCTTCGACCTCAACTCCACTAGGCCACCTTATCCCCATATCCCTTGGTTCCCTTAGTATCCAAAAATCTATTGATCTCTGTCTTGAATATACTCAATGACTGAGTATCTACAGCCCTCTGGGGTAGACAATTCCAAAGATAAATTTGTAATATTTTGTCAGGGCTGATGGAGTAGCATTGGAACAAATACAAGTGTCTCCATCGCCTCCCCTCAGAGGAAAGGACATAACTAATACACAACAAGCTGCCCATTCAAACTAAAAGGTTCCGTAACTTTATGCTTTGACAAAATTAAGATAACATACACGATAAAGAGGGTTTTCGTTTTCTGGATTACATTCTAGATAAGGGTATAAACGGGCACCCTATTTCAGGAACAAATTCTCCCCCTTTTTTAAAAACTTGCTTTGTGTGAAGTACTGGTCACAATTTGCAATTTCTTTAAACATGCAGTCCTGCAACTATTGTGCAGAACACAGCATTTGTGGACAGAATCGAGGCACCCAAAGCATTTACAAAACAGCACCAGAAGCAGAGTCAGTGCTTTCCAGCTGCTAACAAAATGAATCTCTGAGCAAAGCATAATCTCTGCATGGTGGGGGGGGGGGGGGGGGTGACTTAACCTCCCTTTCTCTCCCTCCCCCCACTGAATTTGCAGTCACTTTCACCACTACTCCTGATCAAGGATGTTTGATACTAATACCATTGCAATACAGATGATTCAAACGAGCACAAATGCTTCCCCAACAGGATAGTCTTGCTCTCTCAGGTCAGAGTAGGAGTGATAAGAGGACCATCTCCAGGTTAGAGGAAGAGTCCCGCCATAGAATAAACTTACCCTCCAGTCTGGAGGAGCGTGGGGCAAGAAAGTCTGTAGGGGCAGTAACAACAGACTAGAACAGTAAATTTCCCTACATTACAACAGTGACGACACTTCAAAAGTACTTAATTGGCTGTAAAGCGCTTTGGGATCTGGTCCGGAGGTCATGAAAGGCTCTATATAAACACAAGTCATTCTTTCTTTCATTTAAAATAAAATGTAATTTAATTGTGACAATTGGTTTGACATTTCTAAAGCTTTGGTCTGAACCAGTAATACAGTACCTGCTATAAAAATCCTCTCTGGCACCTCCATTACAACTGTGGTGTTGTGAAAGTCTCCTTGCGCCCACTTGTCTTCACCATCCTCTGCTGCAACCTGTAGCTTGTCGGGAACTCTCATTCGCTGGCTAATGCCTTCTGTGTATTCCATCTCATACTGGATGCGGTTCATTTCGGCGATGTCAGCGGTGGGAGAAGGAAATGCTGCTACGCTCATGATACTGAAAGTAATAATGACTATTAGAGCAAAGTGCATCAACCATAAAGGAATTTAAAGGTTGGTTAACATACAGAATCTCAACTGCAAGACCAAACTAAACCACGAGCAAAACACACGACTGGAATGGAACATTTCAGAAATTAAAATGACTCTGATCAAGAATAACTACAATGCATCAGAAGTGCCCACACCACTGAATAGTCCATAATGCCTTGTTCTCCCTACCGTCTGGCCTGTAATGGCACTACAGTCCAAAAATCTCTGAGATTTTAGCTAACAGAATAAGATCAGAACTATTGTACCCCTTGCCTGATTTACAATCTGCATTTACAACTGCAGCATTGTCACTAATGCTTCAGTAAAGCATAAGGACAGATGGGTGAAATTTTCATACGCCCAGTACGCTCAGCCACAATTATAGGTTTTGCCATACAAAACTTGTGTTGTCTCTGGAAAGAGCAATTTGAGCTACATACCACTACAACAATAACTTGCATTTATATAGCACCGTTAACATAGAAAAACATCTCAAGGTGCTTCACAGAGGCATATTCAACAAAATAAAATGGATGCTGAACCAAAGGAGGAGATATTAGGAAGGGTGATCAAAAGCTTGCTCAAAGAAATACGTTTTGAGGATCTTAAATTAGGAAAATGAGGTGGCGAGGCAGAGAGGTTTAAGGAGGGAATTCCAGAGCATGGGGCCCAGGCAGCTGAAGGCACAGCTCCCAATGGTGGGACAAAGGGAGGGAGGGGGGTGCACTAGGCTGAAATACTGATGGTCACTAGTGATGGTAGCAGCGGGTGCCATCTGAGGTGATGAACTACTAATATTACAAAAACATATTGGCTCAAGTGCTATTTTTCCTAAAGATTAGTACCATAGAAGATAGGAGCAGGAGTAGGCCATTCGGCCCCTCTAGCCTGCTCCACCATTCAATGCGATCATGGCTGATCATCCAAATTCAGTACCCTGTCCCTGCTTTCTCCCCATATCCCTTGATCCCTTTAGCCTTAAGAAATATATCCAACTCCTTCTTGAATCTATTTAATGAATTGGCCTCTACTGCCTTCTGTGGCAGAGAATTCCACAGGTTCACCACTCTCTGGGTGAAGTAATTCCTCCTCATTTCTGTCCTAAATGGCTTACCCCTTATCCTTAGACTGTGACCCCTGGTTCTGGACTCCCCGACCATCGGGAACATCCTTCCTGCATCTAGTTTGTCCTGTCCTGTCAGAATTTTATAAGTTTCAATGAGATCCCCTCTCATTCTTCTAAACTCCAGTGAGTATAAGCCCAATCGACCCAATCTCTCTTCATACGTCATTCCTGCCATCCCAGGTATCAGCCTTGTGAATCTTCGCTGAACTCCTTCCATGGCAAGAACATCCTTCCTCAGATAAGGCGACCAAAACTGCACACAGTACTCAAGGTGTGGTTTCACCAAGGCCCTGTACAACTGCAGCAAGACATCCTTGCTCCTGTACTCAAACCCTCTCGCTATGAAGGCCAACATACCATTTGCCTTCTTAACCGCCTGCTGCATCTGCATGCTTACCTTCAGTGACTGGTGCACAAGGACACCCAGGTCTCGTTGCACTTCCCCTTCTCCCAATCTATTGCCATTCAGATAATAATCTGCCTTTCTGTTTTTGACACCAAAGTGGATAACCTCGCATTTATCCACGTTATATTGCATCTGCCACACTTCTGCCCAATCACCCAACCTGTCCAAATCATCCTGGAGTTTCTCGGCATCCTCCTCGCAGCACACACGCCCACCCAATTTTGTGTCGTCTGCAAACTTGGAGATATTACATCTAGTTCCCTTGTCTAGATCATTAATATATATTGTGAATAGCTGGGGTCCAAACTATGCAATAACTCTAGTGATAACGCTGGGGAGTATAACTCTTGTATTTACAACCTACACAGTATTGCAGTCATACATTTATAATTTGTACGATAAACACTCTATTAGTCGGTGAGTCAGTAACTGGAAGGCATAAATTTAAGATCATAGCCAAAAGGGAGAGGTTATGAGTTTGTTTATGCAGAGGGTTGCTGGGATATGGAAACCCCTGCCAGAAACAGTGGTGGAAGCAGAATCCATACAGCATAGAAAAGGAAAGTGGGTAATTGAAAATAAAAAATTTAAAAGGGTTTTGGAAAAGAACGTGGGAATGTGACTAAATGATTAGCTCTTTCAAGGAGGTGCCTCACCACCACCTTCTCCAGGGCAATTAGGGATGGGCAATAATAGCTGGCCTTGCATCCGCCCACATCCCAGGAACTAATAAAAAGATAGTTGCCAAAGGTATGATGGTCCCCTTCTATGCTATAAAATTCTATGGCCCAGATATTCCGATCTGGAAAAATCTGCGCCCTTACCTGAGGGCGCCTAGGACGCGCACACTTCCAATGCTGGGCCTCTCCAAACTCCAAGTGCGCAGGGCCCACCTATCCCAGAGGAGCAGGTAGTTCGCAGCGTCCCTGGGATCACGTGGGCCATGGGGAGCCAATCACTGAAGGGAATCTCCCTTCATACACTTGACAGGAAGACCTGTCAAATATATGAATGGAGATCAATGAAAAAATATAGTAAAACTTTAAATAAATTAAAAAAAAATCACTTTTAAAATGACTTGAAATTACAATAAATTAACTATTTTAAACAAAAATTTTAATTTTTGGAAAAAATTAAAGTTTTTCACAGGGCTAAAAATAAACTTACCTTTTTTAAAAAGTATTTTTAAATGATAAATAAGTGAATTTTTTTTTTTACTTTTTTCAACTCTTATCCTGGTAAAAGCAGGCCTCACAAATCTTGCGCCTGGTAAAAGCAGGCGTAAGGGTTTTCTGCGGGCGGAGGGTCTCCAAAAAGCGGAACTATCCGCCTGCAGAGGCCCTTCACCCGGGCAGCTGGAGGATCTGTCAAGAGCTTTCCTGAGAGATCGGAAATGCCAGTTTCCAGCGCATGCGCTGTGCATGCCTGAAACCAGCATTTCCGATGTCCCTACGGGTGAGTACACAGCGCGTACTCACCTGTAGGGATCGGAATATCCGGCCCTATGATTCTAATCCTCTCCCTTTATCTATATTTTAAGAGAGTAGCATGCTTATAATTTATTAATTATATTCTTGCTCTCATTACTATGAACTATACCCAAATCAGATCTCCAAAATACAAAGTTTCCGCTTTTCAAAAGAAAATCCACTTGTTTTTGCTCCCCACCGCCCCCACACCAATCCGCACATGCTACTCATGATCCCAGCTGAGAAATTCTAGGAATAAGTTTTAACTTGCGATTTGTGAGGAGGAATATGCCCATTCTGGTAATTTGCCCAATCTGTCCTGAGGTAAAGTAACAAAATTTGAAAAAATACATACAGAAGAAAATGAATTACTTCTGTGCGTGTGCCATAACATGTATTCAAATAAAGCCCAATATCAGTACAATTCAAGTCATGCAAATTTATATACAAGAAAATGAAGGAATGTAACATGTCTTGGGTTGTGATGATGTCACTAAAGCACTTGGGGGGAGAAATTCGGTATCGCCCCATTTGGGGCGCAATTATCAGCCGGGTGCAAAGTTTAGCGCCTGGTGCTAATTATCACCTCTGACTGCAAACTTGGCTTCTATCACCCCTGGAGGTGATTGGAGCGCTAAATCAGGCGCTACACACCTCTCTTAAGGCACTAACGCCGAGGAGCGAGGCGCTACCTCAGAGCGCTGGCGAAGCTCATGTGATGTCAGTCAGCAATGGAACACAGACACACTGGCGCCGGCCAGTTCTTAAAGGGGAGGGTTGATCTTGTTCTCCAGCCACACCCTGCTCATTGCAGCCTTGAATCTCGGCCTGGAGAGACCTGTACATCAATTCTGCTGCAAAGAACAATGGAGAGGCCCAGGGAAAGAGCTCAGAGTGCAGCCCCCATAGTCTCTTCTAAATCGATGCAAGGAAGGTCAAATCAAAATGAACCTGCAAAGTGCTGCTCAGTCACCCAAAACTCCTTCACACAGCAGTGAAGCTCTCCAGAAGTCTCTCTCTCTGAAATGCGTGGTGCAAAAACGTTGCCGACAAAAAAAGGCAGAAAGCGGCCGCCTTTAAGTAGCGCTCCCCCAGTCTCTTCCCGACTGCAAAACGCTCCCCTCAACCTGTCGTTGCTAGCGGCAGGTGGAAAGGCAGGGGGCGCCACTCAATATCCGGTCCGGGGTGCTACCGGGGCGTTGCGCACTCGACTGACGTCACGATCTGCGGGCGCAGGAGATTGTGGCGGTAGTGTTTAGTGCCGCCGCAAAATGTCTGGTCAATTTTGCAAGCGGCACAAACATTGCCTCTTAGGGCGCTAACGGGAAGCGCAAAGCAACCGAATTTTTCCCCCTTGATCTTTGCTTTCATGGTTTATGGCATCATCTTAAGCAATCAATGTCTTATAGTCCTTGTACCACACTCCACCCTGTGCATTATTCTCTATGTGACACACCTCAGTCTTGTGTATTATCTCTATGGCCTCGCTCCTTCCTATCTCTGTAATCTCCTTCAGCCCCACAACCCCCCCTCCCAGAGATATCTGCGTTCCTCTAATTCTGCTCTCTTGAGCATCCCCGATTATAATCGCTCAACCTTTGGTGGCCGTGCCTTCTGTTGTCTAGGCCCTAAGCTCTGGAATTCCCTGCCTAAACCTCTCCTCCTCGCTACCTCTCTTTCCTCCTTTAAGACGCTCCTTAAAACCTACCTCTTTGATCAAGCCCTAATTTATCCTTATGTGGCTCGGTGTCAAATTTTTTGTCTTATAATACTCCTGTGCAGCGCCTTGGGACGTTTTACTACGTTAAAGGCGCGATATAAATACAAGTTTTTGTTGTTGTTGCCCCATAGTACTGCACGGAAGTGTCAGCCTAAATGCCACCTTCCAAGTGAGACTGCTACCAGAGAGCAAAAGTTGAAGTTAAGTGACAGTCTCTTTGAGGATAATACATGCCGCAGACCCAATCCTTAATTTCTAAATATTCACTGAAGCAGCACAAGCAAATTAATTCTCTTTTAAAGAAAATTACTGGGTTACAAATTGGTATCACAAGTATTGGAGAGGTTTAGAAGCTGAGGGAATATGATCACTTGTTGGAGAATTCAAGCAGTACACAGTATCCTAGTGGTCACTGAACCCCTCTCCATGTCTTGCACGTTGGCATGGTGTATTGTGTTCGGGCCTATTTTCGCCCACCCCAGTGTATTTCTGTGTTGATGCCCCCCAACCATGAGATACAATTTCCACATAACAGAAGCCATAGTTTAAGTGTGTGCTTTCATAACAAAAACATTTGCAAGAGGAAAAATAGCTCAGGAGAAAGCAGAAATGAAAGCAAAACCAAAATGATGTACCAAATATTAAAACTCCCTGACATATTCAGTCCTGGCAAGAAATGATGTTGCTAAAGTAATAAAGTTATAATAGTCAGGTGTTTGCAAATCTTTGGTGTTGAAATGACAAACTTAAAGCTTTTTACCACGATGACTAGAATACCTCCTCCTGCACCTTGCCATTTAAAAAAATCCATTCTAAGGCCTCTAGCAATACTGCACCATAACTGGCTACCAGAAACATGAGTACTAGAGTTAGCTAACCCTGTAATTTTCCTTCAATGCCACCCTCCCCAGTAGTGGGGAAAATGTGGATCTGACCACTTTCCCTGTTCTACTAATGGTAGCAGAGCTTTCAGCCATCTTGTCCCCCCACCACACTGGAGAACTCTGTGGCTAAACCCCTCCACATTGCTACATTCCTTCAATAGCCTCCTTAAAATCTCTCTGACCACCTAATTTCCCTTCTGCTCCTGCTAAACAGCCCTGGGAACATTTAATGTAAGAAAAAGACATTATATAGATATGAATGGGTTGCTGCTCTATCCTGTAATAGTATGGATTGTGGCCTCCGCTTATCTGTCCTAGCATTAGGCTTTGACCTTAAAGAACAACCCCTGCTACACTGGTACAACATTGGGCACGTCCTACACCAGCCATCATTTTCTGTCCACCCCACAGGGTGAAGCTGCCAAGCCAGGGCCAGATTTGGCAGGGAGGGGTGAGGGAAATGGTGGGGGCAGATTGCCCTTCACTTGGATTTCATGTTAAAAGTTATTTCTCTCGTACATTTCTCGGAGAAGCTTTAGCTAAACGCTTTTTCTCACCCTCCCCATCTTGATGTTTGTTTACCTTGGCTTGGTACGAATTGCGGCGGCTCCAGTTGGGAGGAGAGGCCAGGGTTCGAACTCGACAGCAGGCCGCAGCTTCTGAGTTGACGGCGGTTAGGTTTTTTTTTTGGTCACCCTCCACCCGGGCCCGAGAGACCGTCCAACCTCGGATCACGAAGCCCCCTGCGACGACTCTTCACAGCGCAGGAGCCATTTGGAGACCGGTGACACCGAGCGATTCTTTCCGACCAGGATGAGGAAGGGGACGAAATGATCTCAGCAGGCCCCCGTCGTCTAGCCGAGCCTCCCGCCGATACTGCGCATGCTCCTGAGCTGCGCCGGCACGCTCGAGCGTCAGTGCATCACTCAGGCGCGTGCGCGCGAAGGACGCAGCGCGACAGAGACCCGCGATGCGCATGCGTGCCAGATGACAGCGCCGGGAGGGCAGGCCAGCTGTTTGTGGCTGTGGTTTGGAGTTTGGAATATGTGTGAAGATCATTGATAAAGAATGTTTGCAGTTACTCATACTAAATCACATTTAGATAAAGGAAGGTTAAAGTTTACTTCATATCTGCATTGGGATGATGTGGTTGGATGAAGGCCCCTTGCAAGATTATATCGAAAGTGGTATAATCTTTATTAGTTTTTATTAGTTCCTAAAGCAGATCACTATTTGAAGCCAAAACCTCATTTACTGTACGTTACCATTCTGTCCAATTCAAAAAGTCTCTTTAAAACACCAGCATGAAGCCTCACAAAATGTAGCTCTACTGTTAGTAAGCACTTTGTACAAACAATGATCAATACTTACAGTGATCTTTGGGAAAGAGTAGTGGAGTCAATGATAAGAGACAGATGTTGTGGGGGGGGGGGGGGGCGGGTGGTCGTAGGTTTCTGTGGAAGGATGAGCTAGATAAAATGAATAGGCCTCTCATCTGTTTATCTTGCTGAAAAGGCTTCTACTGTCTGCAACTCGCTCAGATGGTGACCTATCATTCTGCCTCTTGTCCGTGGAAATTCAAACCCACGGTAAACGGTGGACAGGGACCTGCACTCGGCAGCAAGGCAGGTGGGCAGCAAGACCTCTAAGTGATCCTTATGGCAGTAGCTGCAACTCTTTTAAGGCAAGGGCAATGAGTTACTGTGAGCCCTGTCCCCACTTTGAGCACCAATGCAGCAAGTTTTTGGGCTTTCGTAATGCTTCCCCCATTGGATCCCACGGGGAGTCCTGTGTCTGATCACTGTTAGCCAGAAGTAAAGACATTCTTCTTCCCATTGTGGGAACATGAACAGAATCACATCCAAAAGCTTCTTGAATTGCCTCTTGGATTTTGCTAAACCCTGCAAAGATGTTCCAGTATCCTGATGTGATAACCAAACCCTTTTGCACTCTCTCCAGGATATCAATAATAAGAACATAAAAAGCATTGAGTGTACAGCACAGAAACAGGCCATTCGGCCCAATTGGTCTATGCCGCATTTATGCTCCACACGAGCCTCCTTCCACCCTACTTCTCTAATCCTATCAGCATATCCTTCTATTCCTTTCTCCCTCATGTGCTTATCTAGCTTCCCCTTAAATGCATCTATGCTATTTGCCTCAACTACTCCTTGTGGTAGCGAGTTCCACATTCTAACCACTCTCTGGGTAAAGCAGTTTCTCCTGAATTCCCTATTGGATTTATTAGTGACTATCTTATATTTATGACCTCTATTTTTGGACTCCCCACAAGTGGGAACATTTTCTTTATGTCTACCCTATCAAACCCTTTCATTATCTTAAAGACCTCTATCAGGTCACAACACAGCCTTCTCTTTTCTAGAGAAAATAGCCCCAGCCTGTTCAGGCTTTCCTGATAAGTATATCCTCTCAGTTCTGGTATCATCCTTGTGAATGTATTTTGCACCTTTACCAATGCCTCTATATCCTTTTTATAACATGGAGACCAGAACTGTGCACAATACTCGCAAGTGTGGTCTAACCAAGGTTCGATACAAGTTTAACGTAATTTCTCTGCTTTTCAACAAGGTAGATGCAGAGAGGATGTTTCGCCTCGTGGGGAAATCTAGAACTCGGGGGCATAGTTTCAGAATAAAGGGTCGCCCTTTTAGAACTGAGATGAGGAGGAATTTCTTCTCTCAGAGGGTCATAAATCTGGAATTCTCTGCCTCAGAGAGCCGTGGAAGCTGGATCATTAAATACATTTAAGGTGGAGATAGACAGATTTTTACAAGATAAGGGAGTGAAGGGTTATGGGGAGTGGGCAGGGAAGTGGCTTTGAGCCCAAGATCAGCCATGATCTATTGAATGGCGGAGCAGGCTCGAGGGGCCAAGTGGCCTATTCCTGCTCCTATTTCTTATGTTCTTATGTTCAGTTCTATCCCTCTAGAAATGAACCCCAGTGCTTGGTTTGCTTTTTTATGGCCTTATTAACCTGTGTCGCTACTTTTAGTGATTTGTGTATCTGTACCCCCAGATCCCTTTGCTCCTCTATCCCATTCAGACTTTTATTGTCCAAGTACTATGTGGCCTCCTTATTCTTCCAACCAAAATACACCACTTCGCAGTTATCTATATTGAAATTCATTTGCCAATTACATGTCCATTCTGCAAGCTTATTAATGTCTTCCTGTATTTTGTCACTCTTCCTTTGTATTAACTACACCTCCCAATTTGGTGTCGTCCGCAAAATTAGAAATTGTTCTTCCGATTCCTGAGTCGAAATCATTAATGTAAGTTGTGAACAGGGAGTGAGCCTTTGGCGCAGTGGTAGCATTCCCACCTCTGGGCCACAAGGTGCAGGGTTCACAACCCCACTCCAGACAAACCCTGTGAGTGGAGTCGGAGCTCCGGCTTTGAATTCTGGGTTGACATCCAGAAGAATACTCACGTCCGGTGGGTGTAGATGGCCCCACCCCCTCTCATCATATGGGTTGTGGGAGCCCATAAAACCCTCCCGCCGTATAGGACTGATCACCCTATCAGCTGGTAAAAAGATGGTTACGGCCATGGAAGGAGTGTTAACGCGACCAGTCGGACTGTTAATCAGCCTGCGAATCCTTCCACTACTTCACACTGTTCCCCAAAAGGAACAGCAAAAAGACACAAAAAGAAGTTGTTCCCTGCGGAACACCACTTTCCACCTTTTGCCAGTCCGAGTAGTTACCTTTAACCCCCTACTATTTACTGTTTTGTAGTCAGCTTGCTCCTGTCTCCTGACTGCACATGCTCCGACCTTAGTCAAGAGTCTACTATGCGGTAACTTATCGAATGCCTTTTGAAAATCCAAATATATTACATCTATTCCAGTACCCTTGTCTACTCATTCTGTTACTTCTTCAAGAAATTCAATAAGGTTGGTCAAGCATGACCTACCCCTTTTGAAATTAGTACTGACTACTCTATTATATTTTCGATTTCCAGATGTTGTTCTATTACATCTTTGAGTAAAGATTCCATTATCTTTCCTACCACTGATGTTAAGACAAACTGGTCTATTGTTCCCAAGGCTTGTTCTATCTCTCTTTTTAAATATAGGAGAAACATTAGCTGTCCGCCAGTCCTCTGGCACTATTCCTTTTTCGAATGAATTGTTATATATATATATATATGAGTGAGGTAAGGTAATTTGTCCATTTTCTACAGATCACACACACCTACCCTATTACAGACCCTATTGAATCTCCTAAGGAAAAGTTCTGTATAAATATTCCCTAATCCCCAAAGTTAATTGAGCAAAACTCTAGAATATCCATTCACCTCACATCTCTTCTGTTCAATGCAAGCCTGCTGCCCCCCACTTTTGAGGGTGACCGCCAGCCCTTGAACACCACTGGTGGTTCTCATGACCATCCACCACAACTTCAGTGGAATATCCTCTGGGGTTTTCGCAGATCTTCTGCTGAATTTACAGCTGATGACTGGGCGAACCCCTGAGGAAATGAATGGCAATAGTTTTATTTGATGTGACTAGAACAGAACTATCCAAGAGGGGATCGGTTTTATCGACTCAGTTTTACTGGCAAATTTTTAACACTTAGTTATTAAAAAAATGTTGCACAAGAACACCTTTTCCAAGAATATGTACACGAGAATATGGAATTTACCAATACCCACACCCCAATAATACCTCAGCAATTTCAAAATGCTCTACCAATCTCTTAATTGATACTATATTAGCCCAAGCATAGCAGATTATTATGCCATGTTTGTCTTTTTTATACTGTTAATATAAAAAAAAATTTTTTTAAACTGTTTAAAATCACACAATCAAAACTGCTTTCAGGTTAAAAAATAAACTGGTACACATCTCCACTTTATGTTCTGACAAAATTATTACATTAACATTTTAAATACAAATAATGAGACTTGTTTGAAGAAAACTTAACATCAGACAGCTGATAAATTGAGATCAATCCACCATAGCAATTACTGTTTATAGATTATAACTTGTACCCTATCTAGGTTTTTTAATTTCAGCATAATATAATGAAATATTTAATATGGTAAAAGCTTAATCGGAGTATGGAAGAGAAGGAATCCATTGGAATCCCACAGCCAAATGGTGTTCAACAACAGGGTAATAAAATTATTCTGTATTCTTGGCTGAGCATCCATCACATCACCTGGGAGAAACCGGTTAGCACTATTGGCTGTTAGTTGGTGCCAGATGGTATTAGTCTTTAGTGAGTGGCATCAGCATTCGACATAGGAGGGGAATAATACAGAAACTATTGTGCCACAAGACGTCATAAAGGAACTAAAAACAAAATGGGGTAGAATTTCCTTGGGGATTCCCGCTCTCCTGCTGTAACTTTGTGGCAGAAGATCGACAGAAACTCCGGAGCAATGGCGTAAATAGCTATTTAAGCGTTTTCTGGGGTTTCCGTTAATCTTCCGCAGAAGTTAAGGCGGGAGATTGAGAGAATCCCCATGGAAATTACTAGCGATTACCTTCTAAAAGAATACATTTTAACTCGTGTAACTATAAAAAAAAATTTCCTCACTATTAAAAATGCAAATTATAACTTTTTTAAACTGTTTTGGACAGATATGAGGAACGTGTTGTGGTGCTGCTCCCATTAGCACTAATACACAGTTGCACACTGTTTGCATTCCTGACATATGACATGACAAGTAGAAGCATTCTACCTGCCATGTCACATGTCAGGAATGAGAAGTCGCACAACACCAGTTTATAGTCCAACAGTTTTATTTAAAATTACGAGCTTTCGGAGCTGCTGCTCCTTCGTCAGGTAGAGGTACATGTCAGGAATGCAAGGAGCATGCCCATCAAATTATCTGTACTTTGAACAGTTCAGGGGAAAGGTCAGAGGTGTGTCGCAATTAGTAGGTTTGCCATATAATGAAGTTCTCCACGGGAACTGGTGGTGTTAGTGAGTTGTGCCTCATGTGCATCTGCTTTCAATGAAGGGAGACCTACCATTTCCTCACTATTAAAAATGCAAATTATAACTTTTTTAAATAAAGGTGTATATTATCTCAGCCTCAGGTCTCTGAAAAAAAGGCATGTGTGAATTGGCAGTTTCTCTAAAAAAAAATACTTCCAATTCCAGGCACAGGTTTGCTACTCTTGCCTCAGTTTCTAATGCAACTGGTTATTAAACAATAATCTACAAGGTCCTGGGTGACACAACGATTTCTTCTCGAGAAATTAGGCTTGGATGTAGCTCAGGGCTCTCAGTGAAACTAGTTTGGGTACACTCAACTCAGTTTCATAAGAACATAAGAAATAGGAGCTGGAGTTGGCCATTTGGCCCCTCGAGCCTACTCCGCCATTCAATAAGACCATGGCTGATCTTCTACCTCAACTCCATTTTCCCGCACTATCCCCATATCCCTTGATTCCCTTAGTATCCAAAAATCTATTGATCTCGGTCTTGAATATACTCAATGACTGAGCATCCACAGCTCTCTGGGGTAGAGAATTCCAAAGATTCACAACCCTCTGAGTAAAGACATTTCTCCTCATCTCAGTCCTAAATGGCCGACCCCTTATTCTGAGACTGTGACCCCTAGTTCTAGACTCCCCAGTTTCAAATGGGTTGAGCTCCACTGGATACTATTTAATATAACTCACCACCTATTGACAGTCTCACTCATACAGGCTACAGGGGTGAGAAATAAAAAATGTCGCACTGGTGCAGTAGTGGGTGCTGTACTATGGCTTTAGTTTGAGGCATATTTTAAGATTAGTGCAAAGGGAGGCTTATTCTGCATTGACCATGCTACATTTCAACAAGGAGAGCTTAGTGTTGGAAGAAATGAAAAAAAAAAGCATTGCACTGACATCCCTCACCCTGATGAGCATTAAAAAAAAATCATACTTCCTTCCAAAAAATTAAACATGATCTCAGTCTGTTGATTCTCAGGTAGTGAGATACTATACTAATGATTGTGTTTTGTCGATAGGTGTAGGCTAAATCCAAAAATAAACAGTAAAGTGCACTGAGTCAGGGTGTAGGCATCAGAGTATTTTAAGAAAACCGGATTTACCTCATTGCTGCATAAGTCAGACATCACCACAAAATCTAATTGGAGCAATATGTATTTCTGGTAACATGCACTTCATTCTGTGTTACTGCACTAATAATATTCAAATGTTATTAATATCTTAAAACTGTAAAAGGTAGTACAATGCCATGTGCTGATTAAAATGGCAGATATATATTTATACGTCTTGTGTGTTTATACACTTATAAAGGTTTCTGAGACAGGAAAAACACATTTTACAAAATAATAATTACAGTGTAAAATACAGGCTGACAGTGGAAATGCTTAGTAATCATTAGAGACTTACTAGGCCCAAGGTGAAATGTGTACTTTTACAAAATAGCCAGCTAGTGTGTTCTTCAGTAATGTTTGTCAGAATAACTGAACTGTGCATGTGCTAAAGTGTATGTAAAAGCACGGGCTAATTTCATTACAGCGGTCTTCCATAAATGCTTCTTGAGTTTAATATCGTGTTAAATATAAACCTTTTCATCCAACAAAAAGTGCTTCGAAACCACGGCTTTCCAATCGTAATGCTTATGGGAACCCATTTCAAATGAATTAAGTTCCTGTTGGTAATACGATCGGAAAACTTAGGCCCATATATTTGGATCGTATTTTATATTTTCTGATATTCATACAAATGTTTTTCATTTGGGAAAGAACATTCTCCATTAAACCTGAAGTGTCCTTCAACCATCTATAATTAGAAGGCCTGCAGTATGTTTAAGGACAGCTTTAAAAGGACTTTAAATTTTAAAGACAAACTCTTGTGTCATTGATGATACAAATGTCGATGGGGGTAATTTAAAACTTTTATTGCCAGCCGAAAAATGGCCGATAGCGAACTGGCCGCATGTTTTACACCTTGCCCAATTTATTTTTCCCATTGAAGACAATGGAATATAAAATTGGGCAATGTGTAAAACGGGCGGCCGATTCACTATCACCCATTTAAAATTATCTCCAATGTTTTGCAGAAAACATACCATTTTCTACAAGTAGGTTCAATGTGCACATTACTGGACATAAAAGATACAGGGGGAAAAATTCAGTTGCTTTGCGCCTCCCGTTAGCGCCTTAAGAGGGCGTTAATGAGGCGCAAAGCAACTAGCGCCCGGGCGCGGCGATGTTTGCGCCGCTCGCAAAATTGATGACATTTTGCGGCAGCGCTAAACACTACCGCCACAATCTCCTGCGCCTGCAGATCGTGACGTCAGTCGAGCGTGCAATGCCCCGGACCAGATATTGAGTGGCGCCCCCTGCTTTACCACCTGCCGCTAGCAACGACAGGTTGAGGGGAGCGTTTTGCAGTCGGGAAGGGACTGGGGGAGCGCTATTTAAAGGTGACTGCTTCCTGCCTTTTTTTGTCAGCGACATTTTTGCACCACACATTCTGAGAGAGAAAGAGAGACTTCTGGAGAGATTCAACGCTGTGTGAAGGAGTTTTGAGTACTGAGCAGCACTTTGCAGGTTCATTTTGATTTGACCTTCCTTGCATCGATTTAGAAGAGATTATGTGGGCTGCACTCTGAGCTCTTTCCCTGGGCCTCTCCATTGTTCTTTCCAGTTGATTAGATGTACAGGTCTCTCCAGGCCAAGATTCAAGGCTGCAATGAGCAGGGTATGGTGGAGAGCAAGATCGACCCTCCCCTTTAAGAACTGGCCGGCACCAGTGTGTCTGTGTTCCATTGCTGACGGACATCACATGAGCTTCGCCTGCGCTCTGAGGTAGTGCCTCGCTCCTCGGCGTTAGTGCCTTAAGAGAGGTGTGTAGCACCTGATTTAGCGCTCCAATCATCTCCAGGGGTGATAGAAGCCAAGTTTGCAGTCGGAGGCGATAATTAGCACCAGGCGCTAAACTTTGCGCCCGGCCGATAATTGCGCCCCAAACAGGGGCGATACCGAATTTCTCCCCCATAAAATTATGCCCTGAATAACTAACAAAATGTATAGGTAACCGTGGCATGAAATGTTCTCTGTTCTACAAAGTCAATGCTCTTATTTCAATCTATATGGTTCGGCACAGATAACTATATTAAGTACACATTATTAAATAAATGTTATCTGTGCAATGTACTCGTGGCTCAGAGTTATCTTGTAGTCTCACAAATTCAGACAAAGATTTGTTGTAATCATCAGATGACTGAAAATGATTAGCATGTGATACTCCATTAAAGTCCTACACTAGTTTTATTGTGGTATGGAGATCAGTGGAGTTCGCATCTGCATTATAAGATGCTTACAATATTTATCATTGTAAAAGGAAAGTGGCAGAGGCTTTGCAAAGCTTGGTAACAGCACCATCACTTTAAATGACTACTAATTACTTTGTTGATGTGAGTGTTTTTGTAAATGTTACCAACATCAGCAAAGTGGCAGGTTTATTGGTTGTATTTGCTACAGTTCGATCAGCACCATGGAATAATAACGTTCAATTATCTTCATTGCTGTATTAACACATTTCAAAACAGGATTAGGAACAGCACCATTATATCCTTTTGAGTCCACAGTTACTTTGTACAGACTTGACAGCGGCTGATTATGGATCGTAATTCTCCTGCTTTTAGTGTTTGTGGCCTGGGTTTCCTGCAACATAAATATAAAGAATTCCTTTACACTCAGCTCATTAGTACTGTAATTATGCTCAGTTAGTAAATGGGTTAACTATGACTTAAACCTAGAATTTCTGGGTTAATGGAGACAATGACCGCGATTTCGCCTACCAAGGCGGGTTCGGGGCGGCCGGGGTCGGTGGTAGGTCTTGACCCCGCTGCTGGCTCCATCCGCTCTGTTGAAGTGATTTTACGATGACTGGGCTTGTTAAGCCCACCCTGTGAGGTTCCCGGCCAATTAAAAGGAAGCGGGTCTGATGACGTCATTTGATGACGTGTCATCAGCCGGTTTCCTTAAAAGGGCCATGTCCAAATTTACTTTGACAGTTCTGCTGTCAGTATTCTACAGCATTGAGGTGCTACAAACACTGACAAGCACTGCACAGAGGTGCACGGTTGCAGCCAGGCTCTCCCATGACTCCCTCCATATGCTTATGGAGGGAGTCACAGCATGCAGGGAGGGTCCTCTTCCCTTCCAGTAGGCGGAAGAGACCTCCCCAGGAGATCAACGCAGCCTGATTGCACAGGAGGACACAAGCAGGGATGTCGTCAGGAGGACCAGGCTGCTGTGGCATGAACCTTTCAATGATCTCAGTAGATCACGAAACGTTGCTGCTAAGCCACACTCAACCTCATCCTGCTGTGCCACTCATCACATCTTCATCACGCTGCCTTCCCAACCCTATTCCTGCACATCCTTACTCATACCAACTTATCTTGCACCTCCACCCATCCCTCTCTATCTACATTTTCACTTCCCCATCTCACTAGCCACCCGTCACACTCACCATCATCCTAGTGCAAGCATACCAACTAACAACACACAAGGGTAGGCACTTGGGTGTTTTCGCCAATGTTCATGTAAAGTTTCTGTTAATGTGGTGTCAAATATTGAAATCTTTATTTTCAACACTTTGCGTTCTTGGACAGATTTGTGTGCACCTCTGGAAGTGACTTAGTGAGTTGCAGTGAATGGTGAAGACATAACGGTACCTCATGCAATGGTGATGAGTGTGAAAGGAATGGCTTGGGCATTGTAGGGATGCTTTATGGTGTTGGTGTGGGGTGGTGCCAACCTGGCGCATCATGTGACATCCAGGGTGTACAGCGTCAAGTGAAGTAAATCTGGCCATGGTGAGGCCATCCGTGGCCTCCCAGGCAGCAATGTGGTCGGATGCTGATGCCCTCTGTCCTGTGCAGCATCAGATGATTGCAGAGAAGTTTGGTGGTGTTGTTGGTGCTGCTGGTGTGTGAAGGAATAAGCCATATAACCTATTCAGAAAAATACACTATCTTAAGAAAGAATTCTGGCCTTATTAAAACATGACAAACTGGGTTTGGAAATTTAGAAACCTAACTATGAAATAGCTATGAAAGCATTCTGGCTATTGAGATAAGACAGTTGTTGACCCTGAATAAATAACCTTATTTAAACAGAGGGTGAAGGGCTCCGACAAGCTGACCTTTTGGGAATGAAACAATGGTTCACCCTGGATAAGGTGTTCTAATTTACACTTCGTAAAGAAGCACATAAGATAAGGAACATCTGCCCTCGTAAAGATGACATAATGTAAGGAACACCTGCCGTCACACCGTTTTTATATGGTAAACTTAGAACACCTAGAGATGAGACATGATTCTGGCTGATGTGGCAGTAAGAATTGCAGAGGTCGGCAGAAAGATGACTAGGGATAATTGACTTGCATCAGCAGAAAACCTTAAAGGTTATACCACTGGAAAAGGGTATAAATATGGAACTCTCAAATGGGATAACAGACCCCCTTTAATCGGGCAAAACGATTCTCGGCTGCAGAGGCAGCTCTGTAGTCTTCAACTCTTTGTACCTCGGGATCAAAGGTATTTGATATTGATGGGTATCCTGTAGAAAACTTTAAGAACTGTAATACTGTAGCGAAGTTAAGATTTGAAAGTAAGATTCTCTGTTAAAAAGATCATATGTTTTCTCTATTTAGAATGGTTAATGTTGCGATTGACTCACCAACTGTAAATTGTATGTCGGTTCTTTAATAAATCTATATATTTTTAGAATTGTCTCACATAAGACTTCTGTATCAAAAACTCGCGAACTCAATCTCTGTACACTCTTTGGTGAGGAGTTGCAGAATTCTGAGGGAGTTTTCCAGATCCTCATAATACCCGGAACGTTACAGTCTAGCTAAACTTATTAAAAGCGCTATCTGGAGGACGGTAACATTCTCGGGTTGTTCCTTTCCTTTAGGGAGAGATAGTCCGGACCTTTAGGCCCAATTAAGCGTCTTTAGGATTCGGCTACCTCAAACTTTAGTTGAAAGTGAACGTCTGAGAAATACGCCTGATCCGGGGTAGCCCTAAAGGGGCTAGGACTAGTAAATATCCCTTCAGGTGTGCCCGGTGCTGCTGGTGTTGGGGCTGATCGTGGTGGGATTCTGAGGACCAAGATGAGATTTTTTTCAAGGGCACCAATGCTGATGGAATAAATGGCAGGTGAGTTTGAGATGACAGAAGCGATCTGTCAATGGTGAGAGAGGTTGTTCCAATGAGGTGACATTGGATGGAGAGATTGCTCCAAACACTTGCTAAATGCATTAAGGTCAACCTGTCTTCCAAATGCAGTAAGCCACAGCTTTTAACCGTGGAAAGTGAAGACCTATGAAATGGGAGCTTATATAGACCATTTGCAGCTGTCAAGTTAGTAAATCATCCCACACTGACACAACACCCGACCTCCTTATCTGACGTGATCCCCAAGCAGCGGGGAAGCCGTTGACGAGTTCTAAAAATCTAAAGGTAAGCTTAAAATAATACTTAATTGCCCCTTAACAATCCAGCTAGTGATCTAAATTGATATAGATTGTGAATAGCTGAGGCCCAAGCACTGATCCTTGCGGTACCCCACTAGTTACAGCCTGCCAACCCAAAAATAACCCGTTTATTCCTACTCTCTGTTTTCTGTCCGTTCACCAATCCTCAATCCATGCTAGTATATTACCCCCAATCCCATGAGCCCTAATTTTGTATAATAACCTCGTGTGGCACCTTATCGAATGCCTTCTGAAAATCCAAATACACCACATCCACTGGTTCCCCCTTATCTATTCTGCTAGTTACAATCTCATAAAATTCTAACAGATTCATCAAACGAGATTTCCCTTTCATAAATCCATGTTGACTCTGCCCAATCATATTATTATTTTCTAAGTACCCTGTTACCACGTCCTTAATAATAGATGCTAGCATTTTTCCTACTACTGCTGAGGTCAGGCTAACCGGTCTGTAGTTCCCTGTTTTCTCTCTCCCTCCTTTCTTAAATAGTGGGGTTACATTTGCTACCTTCCAATCCACGGGAACTGTTCTAGAATCTATGGAATTTTGGAAAATGACAACCAATGCATCCACTATATCTCAGTACATCCTGCTCAATTTTCTCTTCCATTGGCCGATCTGCTACTGAATGTTTTGTACCTCCGCTGCAGTTGAATTTCAGCCTAATGTGTTTTCTTTCTTGTACAAATATTTCTTATTTTTTTTATGCTAAAGTACAGGTTTTCAAACTGGAGTCCGTTAGAAGATCACCCAGTCATCAGATTTGGGGGCCAGGCAGTGTCATGAGAATTCTATAGTCTATATATTTTCTACTTACTTACTTAGTAGCCTAATATTTCTGCTGCTGTACATGAGTAAAAAAAACATTTTCTGCAATGATGGGACTGTTTACTTTGTGCACTGTTTCTTAGAAGCTAGCACAGGGAGTCCCTGGATGAGTATCAATACTTCCACACAGTCCCCGAAGTGTTTCAATATTTTCAAGAGGTCCCTTGTATAGAAATGTTTGGAAACCACTGTGGAAAAAGCCCAGCCTTTCTTAACATAGTTGGTGGTAGGACGGTAAATATTACTGTTTTAAACCCAAAATATGCCAATAATGGGGGTGAAATTTGATTCGGGCGGTAGTGCAGAATGGGCGATAGTGAATCGACAGCCCGTTTTACATTCCAATTGGAAATGAAAATTGGGTAGGGTGTAAGATACGTTGCCAATTTGCTATCGCCTATTTTGGGTTACCGCCTAGATGAATTTCACCCCCAATGATTCTTAAAAAGGGTTAAGTATAAATTTCCATAAGAGTAGTACGAAGTATTACATGATACCCCTAATTTGAAACTAATACAATATATAAAATATTAGGCTGAACTAATTGGTCTACAGTCTCTTAATGGGTGTCAAGCAACTGCTGTATCCCGCACATTATCACTTGTTCACATTATAATCTGGTTCGCAAAGAATCTCTATTCACCTACAAAAATGATAAATCCATGGAAAGTGTTTAAGTTTGGGATTTCACATGTGCAAGGAGCAGAGAATAAATTCTATTCACATATAGCAAACACCCTAAACCTTTATGAGGTCCAGTGTTTATACCTGAACATTTGTGAGGGATCCAGCGTCGCCAGCCAAAAACTGTAGGCATTTACATAATAGTTGCACGTTCCCCTCCCGTGGCATTCAATAAAGGGAGCAACACGAAATTCTTCTAAACATGAGCCGGGTGAAGCCAATGGTTGGCCTGATCCCTCTGCGCCTGAGCTTCTGTGCTGGAAGTGGTGGGGGAAAAAAAATACATGTTTGTATTAAAAAAATTCACGAAAGTACAGATCAGAGAAATTAGTTTCAGAATAGGAGGCAACTGTTTCAGTAAACTGGAAAATAGAACAGAGAGTCATTGCTAAGCTGCTGCCCTGCATCTTCTCGTGGCCACCTCCACTGTGGCATTGTGGAGGGAAGGAGGTTAGCTACCCCCACCCTCCCCTGGCCTACTGACCACAGGAGATGTAAAGCCCAGTGAGACATGCATGAGGTGGAAGATTGAAGCATTTCATGCTTTCTGAAAAGAATAAAAAAGGAAGTACAAAATTGATAAGCGCATTGCTCTCTCTGACTTACTGTGACAATAGGTGACCACTGTGATATTACAAGGCACAGGCAAGTAGCAGATAGAAGGATTCCAAAAAAAAGGAGTGGAGATTTCACAGGGAGAGAATAGATGGAAGGGTTGGAGAAATTCCAGAGACTGGTCAATATGGTTCAAATGAAAAACTAAGGTTACAGAGATTACATACACCTGTCATGATTGTAAGTTATTAGTAATAGTTTGCGGCCAACTTTTGTCTGAATCTTTTGCCCTAACATGGATTCCCATGGTTGCCATGACAATCCTTCATGTACATACCATCACAAAGGAATAGCCAATCCACAAGGACTTCCAACCCCTTGGGCATGGTGGGATCTGAACAGTTTGACTGTGCACAGCAAAGACCATTGCAGGACTTTCACAAACAATACACCTGCATAACGAGACACATCTCCTGTTAGCACAAACTTTAGAAAAGTGTTTATGGTCTACTCCTCTTAATTCAAAGTTACTTAACTCAAATTGTTGGACTAATTTAATTTATTTAGCACTGAATTCTTTACATTTGTTTACATCTTAATTCAAATTATTGGACAATTCAATTTTTAGTGTGAAAAATGACTTTGAATTCTCAGTAGACTGTACTTATTACCATATCAACATAAGAAAAATTGAAAATTCAAATATATTAAAGCAGGCAACAATGATCTTTTTCTAAGAAAAAATATCCTCTCCTTTGTGAATTATTAATTTTGTGGTCATCAAGGTGAAGGGCATTATTGGGAAATGGAACATATGTCCCATCCAGTACTCAGCCGAATCCTTTCCTCACTCTATATTGATACAGGTGAATTTCCAGTAGCGCTCACTGGGTAGTATCAGAAGTAGGAATACTGGCTAATTTCCCCCTCCCCAACCTGGGATACAAAGCCCAATTGTAGAACCCCTAACGTTACCCTGATCAACTAACTCAGTGTGTGCAGGGATTGAATCTGGGACTTTCCTGATCTTTAGGGCTCAACTATTCACTGGGTGACTTGCTAAGCCTGGGCTGTATTTTAATCTTTCAATTTCAGATGATATCCATAAATTTCTGGAGAGGCGTACACAGACTGATTATTGAAGGCACTACCTGCTTATATATGGCTGCAGCTCTTGTCCGCTGATTGGAGCCATATCCATCGGCATTTGTTTTGAAGTCGACAGCCAATAAGAATAGTCATTTCTTGATGCATAGTTACAGACATCATTAACATCACAGAACAAAAATGGCATGACGCTGAATCTTGGCAAGCAACTACCAGCAGCTCCTGAAAGCCACAGAAACATAGGAAGTAAATTAAACAAAGAAATGTAAAACTGAAATACATGTACTTCAGTTGGATTGGATTCATACAACATGTGCACTGTGTACCATACTATTTAAGCACTGCTCCCAGATGCCAAGTGGGACAGTAGCTTTCTTTAAGGCCGAATGGGAGTATGGCATTGCCGTCAAAAAGTGAATGGAACGCAAGTGCTGCTATCAAATGCCACATAGAATTGCAAAGTCCATGGCTTAGTCTCAATGTTGAGGATTTTGCCTCACCCCTCATTATACACGAGAAAAAAACATTAGTGTTATATGTAAATACAAACAAGCTTCATTGAAACACAAATATTTTGTTTCTCTCTCATGCATTTACTTGGATGCAATATCAAGTATTACTTTCCTTGAGGCCCTTAAATACATTAAAATTGATCTGCAACTATCATGTTTTAAATACATTAAAAAATTTAACATAAATTTGTTCAGGACTGGAGTAACATACCTAAATCTTGTCCATACGCACGCTTGTTGCCTTGCAAAAAGAGGAGAGAGTAACCAACGTATAGCTGTTTAGTGCTGCCTGGGCACAAAGGTATCTCTATAGTTTGACTATGTCGTGTAAAGATAAAACCTTGGATATCTGGTCTTGATGGTCCAGGGTGTCCCCAGTCTCCTTGATTTCCTGGGGAACCTGGATACCCCTTTGGTCCTAATTTTAAACAAAAATACCATTTGTTCCATTTGCGACAAGAAGAAGAATTATTAGTGAGGTTATTGCCTCTTTTTGGAATGTGCTTTTACTTTCTCCTGTAAGGTACGTAAACAACCTGTTCGCATTCCTCTGCCAATATTGCTGTATAACCAGCCTGTAGGAAGTAGGCAGAAGTGGTCTAGGAAATGTATTCTCCGACTGACTTTTTGGGAAAGTTGTTGGTTTCATTGTATATCTCCTTATCAAGGGAGTGGTGAGCATGTGGGACTCATTGGCATAAATCTGTGTCCTATTACTTTTTGGCAAAGCATGTTACAGCTTCAGTGCGCTTTATTGCAGCATTGCCAGATGCCCTCAGCATCTAAAACAAAAGAATATTTAGATAACAATATGTAGAGTCTATTAGAGTATTGAGAGAATAGGAGGGGATTTTTAACTCCCTCCGCTCGGCGGAAACGGAGCAATAGCAATTTAAAATTGAGGCAGTCGACTTATTTCCTGGGACCTTCTGCTGTGTGGCGTAGGCAGCTACCTGAATCAGGTGGAAACCTCATGCATACATGCAAATCAAGGTCTTATGACATGCATAAGACCCATATGCAATTTTAGTGTTCTGCGGGACGGAGCATGCGCTATGGATGCCCCACTCAGTAAAACGTGGAGAAGATGTTGCTACTTGTGGGGAGTCCAAAAACGAGGGGTCATAAATATAAGATAGTCGCTAATAAATCCAATAAGGAATTCAGGAGCAACTTCTTTACTCTTAGTGGTGAGAATGTGAAACTCGCAATCACATGGCGTGGTTGAGGCGATTAGCATAGATGCATTTAAGGGGAAGCTAAAAAAGTACATGAGGGAGAAAGAAATAGGATATATTGATAGGGCGAGATGAGGTAAGGTGGCAGGAGGCTCGTGCCGAGCACAAACACTATTTCTGTGTTGTAAAATTCTATGTAATTCTTTGTAAAACCTGGCGGCCAAGAGGAAGAGGCCCGAAAAAGGTAAGTGCTATTTTTGTGGGACCAGGAGGAGCAGACCTCAATGAATAATGTGGGCCACTGCCGATCCCACCATCCCCTCACACCGCCACCCCCGCCCCCCCCACACCTCTGGGATCGCACCATCCCCCATGTCCTACCTTTCTGCCAGTGGGGTCAGCCTCCAGGATGCCCGCTATCGCCCTCCCAATTAAAATAAAGTGCCACTGTTGTGATTGAAGAGCATTTGGCAAATCTATTTGTGCTTGTTTACAAACATGTGATGGTGTAAATTGTTTTAAATTATATCATTGGGTCAAATGCATGTAATAGATAAAATGACACATGCCTCCTCTCACTGTCCTCCCTCCCCAATTAATAATAAAGATCAGTAAGAATTCATCGTAGAATTATTTGAAACTGTTGTCTCGTTTACCTTGCTCTCCAAGAAATCCTGGGGACCCCTTTGATCCTGATTGCCCTACACCTCCAGGAGGCCCATTACGACCAAGTGGACCAGGTGGACCTGGGTTTCCTGTGTGTGAAACAAAAAGAAATTTTTACAGTATCATATTACAATAATAACAACTTGTATTTACATAGTGCCTTTAATGCAGGAAAACATCCCAATGTGTTTCACCAAAGCGTAATCAGACAAAAATTGACACCGAGCTAAAGAAAGAGATATTTGGATGGGTGACTAAAAGTTGGGTTAAAGAGGCAGGTTTTAAAGAGGATCTTAAAAGAGGAGGGAGAGGTGGAGAGGTTTAGGGAGGGAATTCCAGAGCTTAAGGCCTAGACAGCTGAGGGCACGGCCACCAATGGCAAGGCAAAAGGAGTGGGGGATGTGTAAGAGGCCAGAGGAGGAACATAGAGTTCCTGGAGGGTTGTAGGGCTGGTGGAGGAATACAGAGATAGGAAAGCAAAGCCATGAAGGGATTTGAGCTAACGTAGGTCAACGAGCATAAGTGGAGTGGGTGAACGGAACTTGGTGCGGGTTAAGATACGGGCAGCAGACCTCTGGATGGGCTGAAGTTTTGGAGGGTGGAGGATGGGAGGCCGTCCAGGAGAGAATTGGTCTGGAGGTGACAAAGGCATGGAAAAGGGTTTCAGCAGCAGATGGACTGAGGTAGGGGTAGAGGTGGGCCATGTTACAGGGGAGAAAGTAGGCAGCTTTTGTGACAGAGAGGATATGGGATTGGGATTAAAAGCTCAGCTTGAGGTGAAATGGGACACTGAGGCTGCAAAGTTGACACCAATAGAAAGGAAATTCAGGCGACGTGTAAAATGGGTAGATGATCCAATGCCGTCAGTTTTCCGCTGGACAGGTTGAGTTAATATCAACCCCTCTGTATTATTTAAGAAATGTTTGAAAGTTTTTTTTTTAGAACTGTGGTATTGTAACCCACTGTCTACAAAGCAATCTTTTGTCACCATTCAGTGCAGTCTAGATCTGTAATGTGACAGTCCCATTACTTGCAGCTCAGTAATGGCTAAGAAATTTCTCTTAACGTAGCTACTTCCAGGTAATCATGTCATTAGAAGTCAGCACTGGCATCATGGCTGTGCAGGAATGTGCAGATCTGCTTTGCTGACTCTGCTGGATTATGTCAAGACAGACCAGAGGCTACAAAATAAAACTCACTCTCAGTGCTGATGGGAGCTAGGGAGGGGTAGATTTTCAATTTACCACCCAGATCTAAAACTGGTGTTGCGGATCGGCCGCCCGATATAGAAACAGCTGGATTTTTATTTCCATTGAAATGCTAGTTTTACATCCAGATGGCAAGTTGAAAATCCACCCCAGAGTGACCTACCTTCTACGCCAAAGAGAGACAGAATAAATGCAAGAGAACAAACAGGAATGGGGTGAAAGCACTATAGAACAAATATAGAGTTAGAAATTTGGGCCTGAAACAGCACGTGCCAGAAGACGGAGGCCCGACACTTGTCCGAAATTGGGCCTCGGGCCTCATTAGCCTAATTCTGGTGAGCTGCGGGCACCAGACGGGTGTCCGGTGGTAGCTTGCTGCTTTCCAGCGTACCAATCTGGGACAGTTATGGCGGCTAGCAGTGGCTCTCAGCTGGTCCTGCAAGGGGGTGGGCCAGATAATGGGAGATGGGGACGAGCGTGGGCCGGTAGTCGCTTGTATTGGTGCTGTGGTGCCAGGAGGAGCACTCTTGTTCCTCCTGGCTCTACATTTAAGGCAAGTTAAGATTGAAGAACTGCTGGTCATGTAGCAGCAAGAACCTAAAAAACTGAAGGTAAGCATGGCTGGCGCATGCTCCCCCCGGTGATGACAAATTTCTGAGAGTTGCCCTGAAACATGCATTGGACCCTTCATTAGCATATGCAAGAAGCCTGATGCCTATTTCAAGTGGCCGCCTGTGACACCTAAATATCGTGAGATCCAATATGGCATTAGACCTATTTCAGGCTCCCTTTGAGTGCAAGACAGAACCTCACAAAATTAGTTGGTTTTGCCCACGTTTAACACCTGTAAAATGGGCGAAATGGGTTCAATTTTTTCCTCTTAGAGAGGTTACGATGCTTATGAGAAAGACAGAGTGACTCAATTATCAGATTGCTTTAGAGTTTAGAATGTACCAATACATCCAGGTGGGCCAGCAGATCCAGGTGTTCCGCTTTGTCCTTCAGACCCTGGTGGACCCGGAAAGCCAAGATCACCCTTTACGCGTATTATCTCTACGATGGATGGTAACCCTTTTGGACCTAAGAACAAACATAAGCACTTACAGGCAAAATAGGAACAATTCCAAAAGGATAAATTTAAATTTAAAAAAAATTCTTTAAATTCTTTAAAAGAGATATCCATTTTTATCATAATTAATGAACCTCTAACAAAACTGTAAGAACACATAGGCCCCGAATCTCCCTAGATCGTACTTATGCAGAAATTATGAGTGTCATTCTTCTCATTACCAATGAACTGGAGAATATCAGAATGACAATCTTGTAGCTTCAATCCCATACTTTGCAGGGGGGTGTTCAATGAAAACTGCAGCTCATTGCAACAGACCCTATTACGTGCCTTAGCATAAGGTTTTACTATGCGCTTCTAAAAGGACATTAAAATGAATTTCAAAAATTAAAAACAACTAATGACACCAGATGGGATATTATCACCGTCACCTTGCTGTCAATAAATAAAATGTCTTGCAAGATATTTCAGTTTATGACCCAACGACTTTAATATTTTCTCCCCTATTCTTTGCTCCCGTTAATCTGTAAAGTTACCTGGTTTCCCAAGCGATCCTTGTTGTCCTGCACCTCCTGTCTGGCCTTGGACTCCTTTGTCACCTTGTATACCTGCAACAGAAAGATTATTAAAATTAGAATTACATAGAATATACAGCACAGAAACAAGCCATTCAGCCCAACCAGTCCATTGGAACCTGAAGAATACCTGTTCATTCATTAAGACATTGAACCATACTATATTTTTTTCCTACCTCCAATGTAATTTCAGTGCAAATGGAAACTCTTGCCTGGAATTTCCTGGAACGTTTCGGCGTAACTACGGCATACGAACAGCGTCATGCTGGTTTTTACCAAGGAAATTCACGCATAACTAACTCATGCCGGTTTTATGCCAAATCATCGTTATGGACGAATTTTCGCAATAGTCTGCGCCACTTTCTAGATACGTCCATCGAAACCCTCTATTTCTCGTTTCCATAGCTTCTATTCCCCCCTCCCACGCAAAATACCAGCTTATGCGTATTTTCTAGATTTTTTTTAGATTTACGCAAATTATGCTCTAGTGTAGATCTACGCCTGAAAATTTAGGCGCAGCACGAACCAAAGTCATCTGATATCGTCGTAACTCAGATTTCTGGAGCATGATGGTGATTTTCTTAGTGATTTTTGTTGAATTCTCTAACTGAAACCTGCACTTTACTTAGCCAAAGTGCCGTCAGTCTCAGTGCACCTGTAATTCTTTGGACCCCCAGCCTCTCCACCCACATGTTCAGAAGGACTAAGCAGCTGGAATGCCCTTCCCAATGGATCCTTGTTCTGCATAATAATGGAAGAGAAAGAGGAGCATCAGAGGCAAGAGGCTCTGAGAGTGAGGCACCATGGCAGAAAGTAGTGACAGAGTGAATTCACTAGCGCAGCAACACAATGGCTGGGAAATTCCTTGGTGCTGCTCCCACTCCGCTGCCATTACTTGGCCGGAAGTGTGTCGGAAACACCATTTACGTGCTTCGTAGTCAGAGAATCACCTGCAATGGCTTCTCTTCCCACTCCCGCACCGTTACCTCTGGTGTCCCCCAAGGATCTATCCTTGGCCCCCTCCTATTTCTCATCTACGTGCTGCCCCTTGGCGACATCATCCGAAAACACAGCGTCAGTTTCCATATATACGCTGACGACACCCAGCTCTACCTCACTACCACTTCTCTCGACCCCTCCACGGTCTCTAAATTGTCTCATTGCTTGTCCGACATCCAGTACTGGATGAGCAGAAATTTCCTGCAAATATTGGGAAGGCCGAAGCCATTGGGCTGGATTTTCAATGACCCGTGGAGTCGGGTTTGGAGGCATGTGGGGGGTTAAAGTTACAGATTCGGGGGTCCCGACCCCATCCCGACTCCATTCCGCCTCCACGCAATTTTGACAAAATCGGTCGCGGGGTTCCCGACTCCGTCCCGCCTCCAAGAGGCTGGAGAGGCCATTAATGCCCTTAACAAGCCCTAAATTGGCTCTGTAATGCCATTTTGAAACGTTTTAGCTAGTTTAACCCTTTTCCGATGTGAAGTACGCCTGATGTGAAACACGCCAGTGAAACCTGGCGGGAGCACAAGTGGATAGCTGACTATCAGCTGCAGGTCCACTATTACAACGGAGATGTGATGAAGGTAGTAGTAGTATTGTGATGAAGGTAGTAGTAGTATTAGGTGTGAAAGTTGCCTCTGATGCTGCTGCATTGAATGTCTTCAGAGACTGCCTGGGAGGACTTGGTTGCAAAAAAAATTGTCTCTCTCTGTCTCTCTCTCTCTGAGATGCTGCTCATTTTGCATCCAGGTCCTCTCACAGCAAAGGCCAGGCAATCTCTGAGACCAGGCAGTCTCTGACCTGCAATGATGACATCATCAGAGGCGACTTTCAGACTGGAACCACTAATTGGTTCATGGGTTCCCACATGCTGGAACTCAATTGCCCAATTAAGTGAAAATTGCATCAATCTCCCACATCCAATTGCAGGCGGGTGGATAACACGAAATGCGGATGACACGACCCCAACCCGCCCCAGTATCAAAATCCAGCCCATTGTCTTCGGTCCCCACCACAAACTCTGTTCCCTAGCCACCAAATCCATCTCTCTCCGTGGCAACTGTCTGAGGCTGGACCAGACTGTTCGCAACCTTGGTGTCATATTTGACCCCGAGATGAGCTTCTGACCACATATCGTGCCATCACTAAGACCTCCTATATCCACCTCCATAACATCACCCGACTCCCCCCTGCCTCAGCTCATCTGCTGCTGAAACCCTCATCCATGCCTTTGTTACCTCTATTCCAATGCACTCCTGGCTGGCCTCCCCCTTCGTAAATTTGAGGTCATCCAAAACTCTGCTGCCCGCATCCTAATTTGCACCAAGACCTGTTCCCCCATCACACCTGTGCTGGCTCCTGGTTAAGCAACGCCTCGATTTTAAAATTCTCATCCTTGTTTTCAAATCCCTCTATGGCCGCGCCCCTCCCCATCTCTGTAACCTCCTCCAGCCCTACAAACCTCCAAGATATCTGCGCTCCTCCAATTCTGGCCTCTTGATACATAGAAACATAGAAAAATAGGAGCAGGAGTAGGCCATTCAGCCCTTCGAGCCTGCTCCGCCATTCAATATGATCATGGCTGATCCTCTATCTCAATACCATATTCCCACTCTCTCCCCATACCCCTTGATGCCTGTTGTGTCTAGAAATCTATCTATCTCCTTCTTAAATATATTCAGTGACTTGGCCTCCACAGCCTTCTGTGGTAGAGAATTCCACAGGTTCACCACCCTCTGAGTGAAGAAATTTCTCCTCATCTCAGTCCTAAATGTCCTACCCCGTATCCTGAGACTGTGACCCCTCGTTCTAGACCCCCCAGCCAGGGGACACATCCCCCCTGCATCCAGTCTGTCTAGCCCTGTCAGAATTTTATACGTTTCAATGAGATCCCCTCTCATTCTTCTAAACTCTACAGGCCTTGTCGACCCAATCTCTTCTCATACGACAGTCCTGCCATCACAGGAATCAGTCTGGTGAACCTTCGCTGCACTCCCTCTATGGCAAGTATATCCTTTCTTAGGTAAGGAGACCAAAACTGCACACAGTACTCCAGGTGTGGTCTCACCAAGGCCCTGTACAACTGTAGTAAGACATCCCTGCTCCTGTACTCAAATCCTCTTGCAATGAAGGCCAACATACCATTTGCCTTCCTAACTGCTTGCTGCACCTCCATGTTTGCTTTCAGTCCCATTAATTTCTCCAGCACTATTTTGTTACTAATACTAATTTCCTTTAATTCCTCCTTCTCACTCGACCCTTGGTTCCCTCGCATTTCTGGGAAGTTATTTGTGTCCTCTTCCGTGAAGACAGAACCAAAGTATTTGTTTAATTGCTCTGCCATTTCCTTGTTCCCCATTATAAATTCTCCCGTTTCTGACTGTAAGGGACCTACATTTGTCTTCACTAATCTTTTTCTTTTTACATACTTGTAGAAGCTTTTACAATCCGCTTTTATGTTCCTTGCAAGTTTACTCTCATACTCTATTTTTCCCCTCTTAATCAATCTATTGGTCCTTTTTTGCTGAAATCAAAACTGCTCCCAATCCTCAGGCTTGTTACTTTTTCTGACAACTTTATATGACTCCTCTTTGGATGGATCTAATACTATCCTTCATTTCTTTTGTTAGCCATGGTTGGGCCGCTTTTCCTTTTGTGTTTTTGCGCCAGAAAGGAATGTATAACTGTTGCAATTCATGCATTCATTCCTTAAATGTTAGCCATTGCCTATCCACCGTTATGCCTTTTAATGAAGCTCCCCAATCTATCATAGCCAACTCACTCCTCATACCTTCGTAGTTTCCTTTGTTTAGATTTAGCACCCTAGTTTCGGATTGGACTACTTCACTTTCATTTTAATGAAGGATTCTATCATGTTATGGTCACTCTTCCCTAAAGGACCCCGCACAACAAGATTATTAATTAACCCCTTCTCATTGCACAATACCCAATCTAGGATAGCCTGTTCCCTAGTTGGCTCCTCAACGTACAGGTCTAAAAAACCATCTTGTACACACTCCAGGAATTCATCCTCCACTGTATTATTGTTAATTTGGTTTGGCCAGTCTATATGTAGATTAAAGTCACCCATGATTACTGTAGTACCCTTGTTACATGCATCTCTAATTTCCTGCTTGATGCCATCCCCTACGTTACCACTACTGTTTGGAGGTCTATAGACAACTCCCACCAATGTTTTCTGCCCCTTGGTGCTTCTTAGCTCCACCCAGGCTTTTTTAAATTCTTTTTTGGGATCAGGGCGTCGCTGGCAATGCCAGCATTTATTGCCCATCCCTAGTTGCCCTAGAGAAGGTGGTGATGAGCCGCCTTCTTGAACTGCTGCAGTCCGTGTGGTGATGGTACTCCCACAGTGCTGTTAGGTGGAGAGCTCCAGGATTTTGACCCAGCGACGATGAAGGATCGGCGATATACTTCTAAGTCAGGATGGTGTGTGACTTGGAGGGGAACTTGGAGGTGGTGGTGTTCCCATGCGCCTGCTGCCCTTGTCCTTCTAGGTGGAAGAGATCGTGGGTTTGGGAGGTGCTGCCGAAGAAGCCTTGGTGAGTTGCTGCAGTGCATCTTGTAGATGGTACACACTGCAGCCATGGTACGCCGGTGGTGGAGGGAGTGAATGTTTAAGGTGGTGGATGGGGTGCCAATCAAGCGGGCTGCTTTGTCCTGGATGGTGTCGAGCTTCTTGAGTGTTGTTGGAGCTGCACTCAACCAGGCAAGTGGAGAGTATTCAATCACACTCCTTACTTGTGCCTTGTAGATGGTGGAAAGGTTTTGGGGAGTCAGGAGGTGAGACACTCGCCACAGAATACCTAGCCTCTGTCCTACTCTTGTTGCCACAGTATTTATGTAGCTGGTCCAGTTAAGTTTCTGGTGACCCCCCAGGATGTTGATAGTGGGGGATTCGGCGATGGTAATGCCATTGAATGTCAAGGGGATGTGGTTAGACTCTCGCTTGTTGGAGATAGTCATTGCCTGGCACTTCTGTGGTGCGAATGTTACCTGCCACTTATCAGCCCAAGCCTGAACGTCCTCCAGGTCTTGTTGCATGCGGGCTTGGCCTAATTCATTATCTGTGGAGTTGCGAATGGCGCTGAGCACTGTGCAGTCATCAGCGAACATCCCCATTTCTAACCTTATGGTGGAGGGAAGGTCATTGATGAAGCAGCTGAAGATGGTTGGCCTAGGACACTGCCCTGAGGAACTCCTGCAGCGATGTCCTGGGGCTGTGATGATTGACCTTCAACCACCACAACCATCTTCCTTTGTGCTAGGTATGACTCCAGCCAGACTAATTCTACTTCTTGATTTTCTGAGCCAATATCCTTTCTCACTATTGCTCTGATTTCATCCTTTACTAACAAGGCCACCCCACCTCCTTTTCCTTTTCGCCTGTCCTTCCTAAATATCGAATATCCTTGGATATTCAGCTCCCAGCCTTGGTCACCCTGCAGCCATGTCTCCGTAATTGCAATTATATCGTATCCGTTTACATTTATTTGTGCTGTTAATTCGTCTACCTTATTACGAATGCTTCGTGCATTCCGATACAGTGACTTTAGATTTGTCTTTTTAATATTTTTACACATCTTAACATTTTTTTGTACTATTTGTCTTATTACCATTTTTTCCTTACCCGGACCCTATTTGTTCGTGCACTCCTTTGTATGTACGCTCTGTCCCTTCCTGACACAATCTGGTTATCCTTACCCCAATCACTTTCCTGCACTGCTTCCGTGTCTTTTCTCTTTAGCATTCTAGATTTCTCTCCACCGGGACCCTCCCTCACCTTATTTAGTTTAAAGCATCCCCGATTTTAATTGCTCCGTCATTGGTGGGCTGTGCCTTCAGCTGTCAAGGCCCTAAGCTCTGGAATTCCTTCCCTAAACCTCTCTGCCTCTCTTTCCTCCTTTAAGATGCTCCTTAAAACCTACCTCTTTGATCAAGCTTTTTGGTCATCTGCCCTAATATCTCCTTACCTGGCTCAGTGTCAAATTTTGTTTTATAACGTTCCTGCGAAGTGCCCTGGGACATTTCACTACGTTAAAGACGCTATATAAACACAAGTTGTTGTTTGTTGTTGTCACCAGGGATCCCCTCACACATCTGGTGAAGTAATACCGAAGGAGCAGGAGCAGCTCTGACGAATTTCCACCTACATCTGGTGGCGATGCCAACCTCAGAAGGTCATTCTGAATAACTCAGGCTTTAACGTTGTTAACAATTTTCTTTTCGACACTCGTGTTGAATGCTGCCGAAACTGACACCATGTTGAAGGTGTGCAAATTAATCCTTGTTGCTCGAAATAGCAATGGAGCCGCTGCCTTTTTAGCTGCATGTCAAAATGAGAGACAGAACCAGAAGCAAGTTCCACTTCAGTAGGCCTGGTGCTAAAATGTCAGGGATCTCAACTGGGCAACCGAGAGTTCGGAACTCATATTTAACTGAGATTCACACTTTCCCCTCATTATGCACGATTTGGTGGTTCTTGCCAGACCATTAAATGATGAAGGACTGCTGCTGTGAAGAATCAGAGTGCTCTATTTAACACTCTCCACGCAATACAGACACACACGGTACAGCCTTTATTTTTTTCGAGGGGAATGCACCATTTTAAAAGTAGCTTATAAAAGTATCTGCAGTTCATAAAAACCTACAGCACAGAAGGAGGCCATTCGGCCCGTCGTGCCGGCGTTACTTCACCGGACTTGCGCTGGAACTTGCAACACAAGTGGGCAACAGTTTCTGGTCCTGCATTGCGCCGGTTTCACGCTGATCTTTACATGCCGACATAGGCAAATGAGCTTGGTGGGAAATTTCGACACAGAATTTATGCTGTGGGATACTAACGTATAATCCCTCAACGCAGTCACCTGCAACTCCCCACTGCTACTAACCTGCACCCTTGGCTATGATTTGGTTCCCAGTGGAGCTGCTTTGGCTACTGATTCATGCCCCTAGCTGATATTTGATGGATCTCCCCCGCCCCCCTCCCATATTGAAATCAGTGAAAATTAAAATCGGGCAGGCTCTATAACAGGCGAGCGATCCGCTCTGCTCGTCTACCACCCAAGCAGTCAAAGCGAAAATGATCTCCCCGTAGTGTGAGAAGACACATTTATATTCCTGCTGCAAGTGCACATTAATGTTCCGTCGGCAGGAAGTTACAGTGAAATCTGCAAATTACTACTCATCATTGCAAATTCATGCTGGAGTTGTAGTATTTATCAGAAATTACAACAATATTAAATATAGAAACACAAATATTCCTGAGCAATACCTGGGAACCCTGGAGTACCGGTTGAACCCCTCTCGCCTTTGGGACCTTGACCTGACGTACCAGGAATTCCCTGCAGAATTGAAGGAAGAGAACAGCCAAGAGGTTAATATTCTGTCTGGTGGGGGTGGTGGTCGGGGTGGGGGGTGGAACACTTGCCCACCAGCAGCGCACATTAGAAAATCGCCTTTATGCACACTAACGTGGACATGGTTTAGTGACTACACTTCCTTCCAGACTATTACATGTTCTTCCTAATTACTCTATTCTGATAATGTGCACACTCCAGTTACAAGGATTACATGAGTGGGAGTCAAAATGCCCATAATGTCATTACCTATGCATATATCTGTCGTGGATAAATACCCTCTGCTATTTTCATGCGGATATCAAAAAAATGTCAACTACTCTTCAGCCTCGATATTTACGGGGAGGCAGGCAGGGTGCAGGGGAGCGCAGGGAAAAACACAGCAAGGCCAGGGGCACGGAGGTCCCACTGAATTTAAAGCCAAGAGCTCATCATAATAGTTTTCTTCCATTTCCCGCCTGGTAGCTGGCCAAATTGACAGGCTGGTTGGTTGCTGGGCGAGAAAACCAGCGGCAGGAGGCTGCAGCTGGGGACGCTTGGGGACGGTCCCCGGCTGATCCCCGACCCTGGGGGCCTTTGTATGGGGAGGGGGGGGGGTGGTGGTGGCCGTCTGATTGCGGGGAAGCTGGGGGGATGTCGGTGGGGGAGGAGAAGCACTCCTGCTCCTCCTGGCCCACAAGCAGTGATATGAAGGCACTTACCTTCTCTCCGACGCTGTCCTCACCTCGCTTCAGCTGCCGGATTTCCCGAGGCCTGGGAAACCTCCCATTGAATCAGAGGCTGCCAGCCTCATTAAAATATTTAAATTGCCAACCCACCTCCTGGGAGTGGGTTGGCTTCCCACCTCTTGTCCTGCCTCTGTAAAAACCGGAAGTGGGTGGGTTGGTGTCGGGGTTCAGAATTTTAAAATTTTCATTCCCAACCCACCTGTTTTTGTGCTAAAGTTCCGATTCATTAAGTCTGAGTGGATGTCCACACCAGGACAGCTTATGTACATCCCTTAACTTTTAGTCCGTGCACAATATGCAACAGGAAAGACTTCAAGACCCTGTCCTGTCCATCGTGGGGGGGGGGGGGGTTTGTCATCTCAGGACTTGATTTTTCCAATATTTTCTCTGTGGCTTCCCAAGCACCACCCTACATAAACTACAACTCATTCAGAACTCTGCCACACAGACCCTACCTAATATCAAGTTCTGCAGACCATCAACCTTGTCCTTGTCGATCTCCATTGGTTGCTCAATCCCTAGCGCTCACTGTCACTGAAGGGGGAGCTCAGATGTATTAGGAGATTGGAGGGAAACCCTGGAAGCATAGAATGGGCAGAAAGGGGATGTTGGCAGCTCATGCTCGGATTCTCCACAGTGCAGCTCTGGGTTTTGGATGTGACCTTAAAGAATTCAGGTTTGGGGACTGTGTGTTGCAGTGTCTCCCATCGACCATATTGGCAGAGCATTGTGTCATAGAATAGGTTAGAAATCAATCCTTTCACCAATGGGACCTGTGTTTTAATCCAGCCCATACTGATGGGATGTTCTCTCACGCTGTTGGTTATAAAGGCCCTAAAGTTTGGCAATCTGAACCCAGCTACTAGCGAGCACAGAGTCACAGCATAAAACTGTTCACAATTTAGCACAAACTAGTAATCTCATTCAGAGGGACTAATATGGGAAAGCAAAAAATTAATATGGTGCTGCGGAATGAACAAATTTCAACTTTTAGCATTATTCAGCACTTCGAGCAAAGCTTCTTCAGTTGCGCCAGTGTGATATTTCTGTTTTACCAAGAAAAAGCAACAACTTGCATTTATATAGTGCCTTTAACGTAGAAAAACACCCTAAGAGACATCATCAAAAATATGGACGCTGAGCCAAAGAAGGAGATAATAGGAGCGGTGAACAAAAGATTGGTCAAAGGGATGGTTTTTAAGGAGGGTCTTGAAGGAGGAGATGGATTGGAGAAGGTGTTTAGGGAGGGGATTCCAGAGTGTGCAGCCGAGGCGGCTGAAGGCACAGTCACCAAAGGTGGGGTGAGGTGTGGGTGGGGGGGATGCAACAGAGGCCAGAGTCAGAGGAACGGAAAGTTCAAGGGCCGTTTGTAGGGCTGGAGGAGGTTACAGGGATAGCGAGGGGAAAGACCATGAAGTTATATAAACACAAGGATGGGTATTTTAAATTGGAGACTTTGGGGGATTAGGACTTGGTTCTGGATAAACACCCACTTTTCCTGACCTATCTAGAGTGAGACTGTCAATTTAAGGGGAATTTTTTCTGTTTCAGCACTCTGGCCTCATCCCAGGAGTGGATATCATTCCAACCATTACTTTCCATCCTTTAATTTGGATGCAATCTTCCTGATATGTGCTCCAGGCATGTGCCCAGAGTAGGAAATTTCCCCTTTAGTGCCAATTGTTGCTGAATTATGGGGATATTGGTGTTGTGGGTCCACACCTATTAGGAACTAGGTTCAGGACATTCAAATTAATTTCATATAAGGCGTGACTTCCCTCTTCTGGCAAGGAGCCTCAACCACCAGTAGCGCATATGAGAAATGTGCACATGTGTGGCACACCATTTTCTGACCATTAATTTAATGCATGTATCCTAACAGTGAAAAGAAACTATCACCCCATTACTCCAGGCTTGATTCTGAAGGTGAAGATATGTAATACCTCACTGCAAATTCAGATGTCTCACTATGATATCAACTGCTGCCATTGCTATTGCAACTGGGCAGGTTGCAAAGGTCCTTTGCAATGGAATATCACTTTGCAATATCATAGCCCTTTACCAATGGAACACCACTTTGCAATGGAATATCACTTTGCAATATCATTGCGCTTTGCAGTGGACTAAAGGGATCACTTAAGGCTAAAGGGATCAAGGGATATGGGGAGAAAGCAGGGACAGGGTACTGAATTTGGATGATCAGCCATGATCTCATTAAATGGCGGAACAGGCTCGAGGGGCCGAATGGCCTACTCCTGCTCCTATCTTCTATGTTTCTATGTAAAAGTCAACCATTTGTTTTTTTTTTTAACCTCACTCTTTTCACCCCAAAGAGTAGGTTTAACAGGTCATAAATGGAATTTGTACCTTCCATCACAACCACAAGAAACACACACAAGAAAGTGCCAAAATAGATGATTTTACAAACTCCTTACTAGTTGTCCTTTTGCACCTGGATCACCTCTGTCACCTGGATTGCCTGGGACTCCTGGCAAACCAGGTGAGCCTTTAACCCCTTTTATACAATCTGACCCTGGTTGTCCAAGTAATCCTTTTGGTCCACGGTAACCTAAATATAGAGAGGAGACCAATTTACTTAGAGAAGAATATTTGCACGTCATTTTATATATATTATATATACACAAAACATGCCTACACATGTATACACACACACGTTTATTCCAAAAATAGGTTATATCAGATAATATGCACCAGGAATGATTTTCCAAAAACGATTATTCCAGCTGATTTGGAAATCCTACAATATTTTTGAACTGTCTTAACTGACTTTGGTTAACAACTGCACCACCGTTAACATGGCAAAGACATGAGATATAAACTATCCAATTAACATGGTTCATTGTGTCCACAGCCGTGATAACAATGACACAACCAATGAAACCAACACTAATCTCATGCCGCTGAAGTAATTTCTGATGTAACCTGGCAATGTTACACTCTCAATGGCATCACGATGGAAGGTAGCCTTGGGTTTAAATCTTTTTCTCTTATCTAATCGGTTTGTACCTGTATCCTTGACATAAACATAACAGCTGTGAATTTTCACTTCAGCATTCACATTTAGAATTTCCAAACCTGTGCTCCCAGCCTGTGTCAGAAGTGTTGCTGCAGAAAATATATCTCACTGGGGCCTACTCAATTTTATTGAGTAGATTGGGCCTATACTCTCTGGAGTTTCAAGAATGAGAAGTGATCTCATTGAAACATATAAGATTCTGAGGGGGATTGACTGGGTAGATGCTGAGAGGTTGTTTTCCCCCGGGCTGCAGAGTCTAGAACTAAGGGGGGCATAGTCTCAGGATAAGGGGCCGGCCTTTTAAGACTGAGATGAGGAGGAATTTCTTCTCTCAGAGGGTTGTGAATCTTTGGAATTCTCTACCCCAAAGGGCTGCGAATGTTGAGTCGTTGAGTATTTTCAAGGCTGAGATAGATAGATTTTTGGACTCTAGGGGAATCAAGGGATATGGAGATCGGGCGGGAAAGTGGAGTTGAGGTTGAAGATCAGCCATGATCTTATTGAATGATGGAGCAGGCTCGAGGGGCCATATGGCCTACTCCTGCTCCTAATGCTTATGTTCTTAAAATCCCAGTCACCATGTATAAATATGCAGGGAATACTGTTACTCCACACATACGGACAGATCAAATGGCCCCACTTTGCGCTGAAATTTCACTTGATTATATTAAACACACTGACGAGCCATCTGATACAATATTTATTGAAGAGGATGGCCCAGGCTGTAATGCTTTATTTGGTCAGGTCTGTTTCTTCCATAAATGCTGTATCCAATGGTTCCCTGAAGTGCACCTTCTATGTATCTACTTCATAACAGGAACTGAAGAAAGAAACACAAAGGTGAAGGACTGACACAACTGACTGAAACAATTATGATGCTGCGTGTGCTGGATTATTGTTACTCTGTTGGTTCAACTGCAGCTGGACGGTGGTTATATACAAGTCTATTGGGCAACAAAATGTTCTTCGGAACAACCACTGAAGTAAAAATTGGAAATTTCCAGGGTCGTGTTCTGAGCAGCCTCCACTGGCCCCTTTAACGACCACTGGTTAGGCTGCGCAATGCTTGGCACAAGTGGGCAGAGTATGCACAGCACACGCTCCACCCATTTGTACCTGAAAATTGCAATTGGGGCCCTACAACCGTCAAAGGACCATCGATGTGCATATTTAAGCAGCTTCCTCCCAGAAATAGGCAGGCGGACTGCTTGCCCGTTTGCAGGCCCACTTGAAAATTGCATCAATTGTGCCGCCGAGCTACCACCCCCACCCCCCCAATTTTCAATTGTTAGCCGCCTGTTTCTTGTGAAAATCGCCCCCAATGTCTTCAGGGTGGGAGAACAACATGGAGGCGGGGGGAGATTGCTGGGACGGGGGTGGAGATCGGTGGGGGGCGGGGGGGGGGGGGGTAGTTGGCGATCATGGAGTTGGGAGCAAGTAAGCTTGTTGGGCTGGGGGAAAAACACTCCGGCTCCTCCTGACCCACAAGCAGTGCTGTAAATGCACTTACCTCATGGATCCGACTCTTCTCACTTCCTTTTACCTGCCGGCTCGGGAAACCCGGCCGAAATGGGTTCAAAAATAGAAAGCCTGTAAAAATGGAGGCACGCAGCCTCCTTAAAAATGTTTACCGTCCGATCCTCCTCCGCCGAGAGAGCAGATTGGTCGCCCGAGCCCTCGCCGCCCCCCCCCCCGCTACCGTCCTGCCTTGGCTAAAACCAGAAGTGGGCAGGTTCGAAGCGGGCTAGGGTCGGGGTTGAAATGTTTTTACATTGAACCCAAACCCACCCATTCTTGGGGCTTAAAATTACCCCCCATAATGTTTTTTTATTTATGCTATTAGATGTTACCTGCAGACCCAGGGGTGCCTTGAGATCCTCTGTTTCCTCTGGGACCCTGAATACTCATTCCGGCAGGACCCGGTGGCCCAGGTTCACCACAGGATCCAGGAGGTCCATGAGGACCTGGGTCACCTCCTGGACCAGGAGAACCTTGTCCACCATCATCACCTGGAAGTCCTATATCTCCTTTCAGACCTGTTTGAATTTAAGAACAATATTAATTTCAGGTAATGTGAATAACACCTTGACAGTTAGGGGGTAATTTTCCGAGCACGCACTGGCGGTAGGAATCTTTTTCATCAGCAGCACATATCAATAATTGAAATCCACGGAAGGAAAATTGTGGACAGCGGGCCTATCATTTTCCGATATGCACTGCCAATGGGAGCGGTTCCCTGCCACCAACATGTACTTGGATATTACCCACTTAAATTGTATTGCTGCAATGTTATACATGTATATTTTAATCTGACCTGGTGGGCCTGGTCGACCCTTTTGGCCTTTATATCCGCTTCCAGGAAAACCTGTATAGAGAGAGAGAGAGAGAGAGAGAGAGATGGGATCTGTATTTAGTTTGAATTGCAATTAAACCACCAAAGCTTGACACTCTGAATTATTACAGCTTTAAACTGAAACATTGGGCCGCAATTTTGCCAGCGCTCAAAGGGCGGGTTCGGAGGCGGGTCCACTGTCAAAATCGAAATGATTGACAGTGGGTTGGGAGCCCGCTCCGAACCCGCCTCCATGTAAGTTTCCAAAGTGTCGGGTCTGCGATTTCAGAACAGACCCGACACCAAGCGGCGGGGGAGGCATTTAAGATAGTTAAACGCTTGTTAACTACTATTTTGCCAGCCAATTTCTATTTTATCACTTTTTTAACGAGGTGCACATCATTCGGAGATCACGTCAGGTAAGTAGGTTGGGTTCTCTATGACTCCCCATTGCTGTGAATAGGTGACAGCTGCAAAAGTGGTATAAAAGCTACCATTTCACAGCTGTTCACTTTCCAATGTCAGAAGCTTGAGCCTTCAGGACTTGGAAGACACTTTTGAGCTTTATACAGTTTGGAAGTGTTTGGAGTAAACTCTCTATCAACTGTCCCCTCCTTGGAGCAAGCTCTCTCACCATTGACAGCTCGCTTCTGTCATCTCAACTTCAGCTGCCATCTATTCCAGCAATATCGGTGCCCTTGAAAAAATCTCACCTTGGTCCTCTGAATCCCTCCACAATCAGCCCCAACACCAACATCACCAGGCACACCAACATCACCAACAACAATACCAAAGATCTCCACAATCACCTGATGCTGCACAGGACACAGGACATCAGCACCCGACAACACTGCTGCCCGGGAGGCCAGCGATGGCATCACCATGGCCAGATTTATTTCACTTGACGCTGTACACCCTTGCTGCCACATGCTGCGCCAGGTTGACACCACCCCACACCAGCACCACTGTCAATCAAATCAAATTTCACTGCCGACCCACCACCGATCCCGTCCGCTTAGCACCGGCAAAATTCCGGCCATAGAAATTACAACACGGAAACAGGTCTTCCCGCCTAACCAGTCCATACTGGTGTTTATTCGGCGCACGAGCAGTAGCCCACCCTGTTCCTACATCGATCTTTCCTTCAACAATCTATCTAACCTAGTTTAAAATGTTGATGAGGTCTCTGCTTCAATCACTAACTCCAATATTGCATTCCACAGCCTCACAATCCTTCATGTAAAAAATGTTTCTCTTGCTCTCTGACCTAAATCTCTTATATTTCCAACAGGACCTGGGGTAGATGGAACCACTATCTTCCCCAAACATGGAATCATGATGTTGGTTGGGAGGCGGGCGGAGCAGGACTGAGGGGAGGAAACTCGCAAAATGGAATTTCCTCAGCTCTGTGCTTTTTACTGCTCAGTAACTGAGATGTACCTTGAAAGATGGAACTGAGATCTACTTAGGGTGCAGGCATGGGCCACCCAAAGGAACAACAGCACAAAGGCCTTAGATGGCCCCATTATAAAGGGGGCTAATTGGTCACAGCAATGAAACATAAACAATGCTGGCAGGCAGTGGGTTGCTTGCCATTGCTGCATTTCCACCTGAAGATGCACCCACATTGGCATGGGAACCCGCAAAACCGGTGTAGTTTAAGTAACTCTGGATACTCTGATGGGCCAGGAGTGGATGTCCCCGGCGACTGCTCAGCCACATTTTCGCTGCAAAATAGGGCTGAGGAGTTCCAGCCCCTCAGTGCTTACTTAGTGAGGCTACTCAGGTTATTGCAACCTATTAATTTTGGTTAAGAATTAGGTGTAAGGTAGCTTCTTGTATATTGGTCATCCTGCTAAGAAGCCTGATTGAACAAAGGGAAAAGAGAATTGCTCCAACACGTCCAAATGAAAGCAAATGTCATTAAAGATGAACTCAAAATGCTTTGTCAGGAGATGCTCACCTGGATCTCCTTTCAGTCCATGAAGACCTGGGAAACCATCACTTCCTTGATTGCCCTTTGCACCCATTGCTCCTGGAGGACCAATGCGTCCTGCTATTCCTATATTAGTTTTGGGATATCAAGAATAAAGGATTAAAAAATAGCAACGTTTGTCTCCAAAAAGTAACCAAAAGTATAAACAATTTACTTTAAACAGGTTATGGCCTGTGCTAAAATAGCGCCGAGGAATTTGGCATGAGCGGTCTTAATTCCTACCCTTATACATCTCTACTCACATCTAGAGTGATGTTACTAAAGCTACAAATTGTATGAAACCAAAGGGTTACATGAAAGCATATGTTTATACTTAACCTTTACTGTGGGCCTGTGACTTTAATGGGAATGAACCTTATCAGTATAAGTATTATCAAAACATGCAGGGCCTGTCACTGAAATGGTTCACACTGCTCTGACAACATGCAGTATCCCTATATTTACATGCATTTTATAAATAAAAATGCACTGTCCATATAATTGCTATTTTGCATTAGTAAGAGGGAAAATGGGTATAATTGCTGTTTTGTTTCAATAAGAGGGAAAATAGCTGTGAATCGAGCGTGCTGACTTCCATGCTGGAATTCCGCTTACACTGTCCTGTTACACAAAGTTCTGTGCCGGGAACACTGAATTGTACAAGTTACCCCTAAACCAAGGACTTTTATTTAGATTCTGAAACAGTACAAAGCAATCCATCATTACACAGAGATTATTTACATGGGGCCTAGGATCTGCAAATTATTTGAAAAGGCAGAGGCCAAGAAATTCCTCGTAAATGCCCCCACCCCACTGGCGTTCCTTTGCCGGAGGTGCAGTGGAAATCCCATTTACACGTGGCAACGTCAACGGAACGGGACCAGCTGCTGGGAATTTCCTGGCCAGAGTAGATTTCAATTATTGGAGGGAGGAATCTTACCTGGAGTACCTGGGACACCTGGACCTCCTGGTAAGCCTTGTTTCCCATCCAGTCCTTTATAGCCTTGAGGACCTGAAGAACCTACAAGATGACACCAGTGAAAGCAACATAAATAAAAGGAAGAAGCTAACTTTAATTGCTGAACAACACAGATATTTTTCACAATCTTTTAGTGAACAACTTCTGGCACATTATCTGCCACAACTTATACAACATTCATTGAAATGGAAAGAAGTTACAGAACACTTGACAGATTGGAGAGAGAAATGGACATGTAAGAAGAGAAGAAGAGAGAAAAACATATAATTATAGAATGCAGCTGAAAGAGCAAAAGAAAAGCAAAGAAAGTTATGAGAAGGTGTTTGAAAACAGGGGAGGAGGAGGTAAGTTAGACGCATTTGGCAGATGGAATACAACACTGGAAAGTGTGAGGTGATGCACTTTGGCAGGAAAAATCCTAGAGCAATTTATTATCTTAATGGCAAGAAACTGGAGAGTACTGAAGTGCAAAGGGATCTGGGGGTCCTGGTGCACGAAACTCAAAAGGTTAGTATGCAGGTGCAGCAAGTGATTAAGAAGGCAAATGGAATGTTGGCTTTCATTGCTAGGGGGATAGAATATAAAAATAGGGAGATATTGCTTCAGTTGTACAAGGTATTGGTGAGACCGCACCTGGAATACTGCATACAGTTTTGGTGTCCTTACTTAAGGAAAGACATTCTTGCTCTCGAGGCAGTGCAAAAAAGGTTCACTCGGTTAATCCCGGGGATGAGGGGGTGGTCATATGAGGAGAGGTTGGGTAGATTGGGACTCTACTCATTGGAGTTCAGAAGAATGAGAGGCGATCTTATTGAAACATATAAGATTGTGAAGGGGTTGGATCGGGTGGATGCGGGGAGGATGTTCCCGATGACGGGTGAGACTAGAACTAGGGGACATAGTCTTAGAATAAGGGGCTGCTCTTTCAAAACTGAGATGAGGAGGAACTACTTCACTCAGAGGGTGGTAGGTCCATGGAATATGCTGCCACAAAAAGCTGTAGAAGCTACATCATTAAATAAATTTAAAACAGAAATAGACAGTTTCCTAGAAGTAAAGGGCATTAAGGGTTACGGGGAGCGGGCAGGAATTTGGACATGAGCCTAGGTTCGGATCGGTCATGGCCCTGTGGGTAGCGTAGCGGGCCCAGGGACCGTGTAGCCTGATCCTGCTCCTATTTCGTGTGTGCAATTCTGTTAGATGCAGGAGATGGTTCTGTGATAGATAGTAGATTGGCGGTTAGGATCAGATCAGCCATGATCTTATTGAATGGCGGAGCAGGCTCGAGGGGCCGATTGGCCTACTCCTGCTCCTATTTCTTATGTTCTTATGTTCTTATTTTGGGAGGAAGCTCCAGAGGACAGGGGCAGAGTGGCAGAAGGAGCAGCAAGTAATAATGGAACAAAGAGAATGGAGAAAAAGGAGTAGACCAATGTCAGAAGAGTCAAGGTTATGACAGAGGACAAGGCTGAAGGAGATTGCCTGAGGTAGGATGGAATTTCTTCACTCAGAGGGTTATGAATCTTTGGATTTCTCTACCCCAAAGGGCTGTGGATGCTGAGTCGTTGAGGATATTCAAGGCGGAGATAGGTAGATTTTTGGACTCATGGGGAATCAAAGGCCTACTTCTGCTCCTAATTCTTATGTTCTTATGAGTGAGGTGGTGGAAATCTGGAAATGGATTTGGAGGGGCACAGGGAGTCAGTGGAACCTATCAATAACCAGGGTGATGAAAGTGCAGGGATTTGAGCGAATATGGACATGGGCATTGGCAAGCTGAAGGAGTTGCAATATTTGGAGGGCGGAAGCAGGGTGGCCAGCTTGGATAGAATTAGAGAAGTCGAGTTTTGAGGAGATAAAAGTATGGATTAGAGTCTCAGTAGCAGTGAGGGAGAAGTAAAGCCAGAGGCAGGTAAAAATGGCATTGGCGATGTGATACACGTGGGGAAGAAAACTCAGCTCTGGATCATGCGGCAGGCCAAGGTTCTGAATCACCAGATTTAGCTCCAAGTGGCAGTTAAAGAGATTGATGCAGATAAAAAAAAATACGGCTTGTATAAACAGACAGGAGCAGGAAAAAGATGGTTCCTGTTTAAGCTTGTAGTGAACTGGAAGAAATTTTAATTTGTCCAAGACTTGATATTGGCCAAACAGTTGCAGAGTTGAACAATAGCTCTGGAATCAAAAGAGGAGGCAGAAAGGTAAAGCTGTATGTCAAAGCATACAAATGGAGCCTGATCCTAGGCTTCCAAAAAAATGATGGCACCAAGGGACAGCATATAGATGATGAGAGGAGGAAGCAAGGATAGAGTCCTGGGCACATCAGTGGTGACTGTGTGGGCGAGAGAGGAGAAACCATTAATAGATTTGTATTACAAAAGCAAAATACGGCAGAAGCTGGAAATCTGAATTAAAAACAGAAAATGCTGGAAATACTGCGCAGGTCAGGCAGCATCTGTGGAGAGAGAAACAGAGTCAACGTTTTAGCTCAATTAACTTTCGTCAGATTTGTATTGTCAGCGTTGGTACAAATATGAATGAAACCAAAGAAGAGCAGTGCCATGAAGAGGGACTGCTGAAGAAAGATGTCAGCTGAGGATGGAATCATCAATGGTGCTAAAGGCAGCAGAGAGGTTGAAAAAATAAACAGGGACAATAAACCACAATCTCAGTCATAGAGGATGTCGTTAGTGCCTTTGACCAGAGCAGCTGCGTGCTATGGGCAGGGCCCATTTGACTTTTGGAGATGGTCTGAAGCAAACATATAGAAGCAATTGAAAACAAATTACCTGCACAACCTGATTGGCCTAGGTCGCCTTTTTCACCAGGGGCCCCAGAACGCCCTACAAGTCCTGGTTTACCTGGAGACCCAGGAGTTCCTGGTGATCCTTTAGGGGACGAAATGCCTCGATTACCCTAAGATACACGAGGATCAAATAAATAGTTTATTTTTAGACCTGGTATTATCTATACAAGTTAAAAATGCCTGATCGGTGAAGTTTTATTTAAAGCAGAAGTTAATTTATTAGCTAGTGGGATAAATTCTACAAACTATCGTTCCTCCTGGTGCAGTTAGTGGCATGATGGGAACATATATTGGGAGATGTTAGCGTGCTTGATTCATGGGTTGCATAATTTTTTTATCTATTCATTATTGGATGGAAATTTGTGTGCTCTGTGATTCAGATGCACTGACCTTGGCATCCAAATTCCTAAACTGTGTTCCTGTTGTTTAAGAACTGTGCTGGTTATGCTAAGTCATAAGAATAACCCCAACGTCTTTAAAATTATGAGATAGCCCAGCAAATACTGAAATCTTCAGACATTATAGGAACGCACCATACACAAAAATAACGCAGCCACATTTGTGAATGCCAGTGGAACATGGGAACGGGGTAGGCCATTCAGTCCTTTGAGCCTGTTTGCCATTCAGTTAGTTCATGGTTGATCTGTACCTCAACTCCATTTACCCACCTTTGCTCCATATCCCTTGATACCCTTACCCATCAAAAATCTATTGATCTCAGTCTTGAAAATTTCCATTGACCCCCAGCAACCACAGCATTTCGGGGGAGCAAGTTTCAGATTTCTTTGCGTGAAAAAGTGCTTCGCGATTTCACTCCTAAATGGCCTCGCTCTAATTGAATGAAATGATGTCACCCGTGCATAATGGTACTACTGCATTATCTTGCAAACCGGTTTATGCAAAGTTAAAGTTTGAACAGAAAATAAAGGATTTGGAATTCAGACCTCTAGCGGATACAGCTTGAACCGCGTCCTGGTGACTATCAGCAGTGCTCTGATGTGATTTGTTTGCAAGTACCACAGGAACTGAGCCTACCTTCAAAATGACCAAACAGAACACTGCACACGCTTTCATATGTCCGAGCAAGATAAAATTGTTTCAGGATGAATTTATTACTGCTAAATTTAAACTCTGTCTTTAGACGTTGCCTTTTTTCTCTTCTTTCTCTTTTCCCTATAGAAAAAGCACAGTTTGAGTTCTCCCAGTGGACAGCTGTGCTCTAAAGGAGCAGGAATTGGAGATTTCTTGCTCCAGAGCTCTAGTTCATAGCCCCAAAATTCCTGAGCTTGTGAGGACACTTTTGCAGCGGAAGTTGGGTGCAGGGCCAGAATCTGGGATGGGAATCGGTTTGCCCAAGTCTTTGTCCCACTTTTCCTCCATAAAGCAAACTGACAATGTCTGCCACACTTCTGCCAGTGTATAATGCTGATAGGCAAAATAGATTTGTATCATGCGGGTGTACACACTGCATCAGCAGCAAAGGAGGTGGAACTGGTGGGATTTCTGGTAAGTGACGGGAGAGGCAGGCACTTCTTGCATCTGTGCCCCCATGTGCTGACAACAGAAGAGAAGGGACCAGTAACATGAAATCAATTGCCATAAATACCGCCTGCGCTGTCTCCTTTTCACCTGCTTCAAAGTATTGGGTACTTAGCTTGCGAGCATTACATACCGATGGAATAAGGGCTCATATTGCCAACTTCCTAATGGCAATTGACTGCAGAGCAACAACAGGAAAGATACTTTGACGCCACCTACTCCACCCACGTGACATTGCCATTAACATTCCAGCTACCTCGTGACCTCTTTAAGGGAGACTGATAATTTTTGCAAAATAATGATGAATTGTGAGCAGTTTTTGCTCTGCAGACGTGCACTCACTAGAATCAGGTTGAGATTGTCCAAACTTACCTCACCTGGAGGCTTTATAGCCATCGCAAAGAGGAAAATTCCACTCCACCAACCTGAGCTGGATTAAAACTCAGGTCCCACACTTGCAAGGCAGTGTACAAACCTACAGCAGTCTTCCAGAAGGAATGCTTCTAAAACATATTAGGGGATGTTCTATCTAAATTGAGGGCATAGCCTTGACACTTTGTCCATATACTTGCTAGAACATTACAATGTTGAGACAGTAGGGACAATAATGCGATGCCAGTTCTGTTCCTCGAGCACTATCAATCTTTCCCTCCCCTGCTTCCCATAGCTCTCCTGAAGTTAGCACGGAATGCTTCACTGCACCTCCTTTCTGCTTGCACTCACACCCTCAAAACCAACTACTGCTCTCACAACTACTACCCCACCTTGGCCTCACTTGCTGCTTCTTCCTGCTATTATGCACACTGTGCTAAGCTGCCTCATACATCTTGAAAACCATTAAACAGGGGAAGCATTAACCCACTTCCACTTGCAGGAGAAGCTGGCAAATAACAGAAGGGAGTGTGCGAGATAGAAGAAGGTCCTGCCACTATTCAAACATTGATGTAGATAGAAGAGGCCATCTACCTTATTGGCAGACAATGGACACACAGCTACAGAGATGACCGAGGTGGAGATCAGGCACAGCAGGGTGTTTGGGCAGCTTTCCTTACTTTTCTCTTTCTACTTAACTCTCTCAGTCACACACTCAAATACTCAGCATGACACCCTGGTGGTGCATTGTGCTGCCCCTCATCTGCTATTGTTTACCCATTGCACTACATGCTAACCCTTGTTCTTTTCCTCTTTTTAGAATTTTAAATTTGAGGCATTGGGTGACTGGGAGCCAATGTAGGTCAGTGAGGACAGGGCTGATAGGTGAGCGAGACAGGATACGGGCAGAAGAGTTTCGGATGAGCTGAAGTTTATGGGGGTTGGAGAATGGGAAGTGTGGTAACACAATACAGCTTCCTGTGACTCGAACTTTATTGCATCACTTCCTGTGATTAGTCCAGGATAAATACTGGACTGATCAGTTGGATCCTGGAGAGGCATAGAGTAAGACCTCTTTTGTATGTAGCACCTTTTTAGTTGATTAAAGCTTACTTTAAGTTCACCACGCGTAAGGCTCATTCTTACGACAATAAACGGGCTAGGGGCCCTCTACCGCTACGAGAACCCAAACGGGTGCGGCTCTCCCTCGTCCAGCGGCTACGAAATGGAGGGAGCATCCCGGCCTCCTAATCTTTTGGGGGGGGAGAATGTGGTAACACAATACAGCTTCCTGTGACTCGAACTTTATTGCATCACTTCCTGTGATTAGTCCAGGATAAATACTGGACTGATCAGTTGGATCCTGGAGAGGCATAGAGTAAGACCTCTTTTGTATGTAGCACCTTTTTAGTTGATTAAAGCTTACTTTAAGTTCACCACGCGTAAGGCTCATTCTTACGACAGGAAGCTGGCCAGGAGAACATTGGAATAATCGAGTCTGGAGGTGACAAAGGCATAGATGAGGGTTTCAGTGGCAGATGAGCTGGGGCATGGGTGGAGGTAGGCAATGTTACAAGGTGGAAGTAGGCAGTCTTTGTGAATGTATATGAATGACGAATGACAGTGGTTTTGTGGGTGAGTAATTGTATCCTCAGTTCGTCCTTACCTCTATAAGATGTCATGACCTCAATGTTCACATCATCTGATTTTCCTCAATATTAAGTTTCTTAATAGATCAACCCATTGAACCCATTTATTTTTACATAGGATTACTTAGGATATACAGCACAGAAACTGGCCATTTGGCCCAACCAGTCCATGCTGGAGTTTATGCTCCACTCAAGCCTCCTCCCACCCTTCCTCATCTAACTCTATCAGCATAACCCTCTATTCTCTTTTCTCTCATATGCTTATCTAGCCTCCCATTAAATGCATCTAGACTATTCGTCTCAACCACTCCTCGTGGTAGTGAGTTCCACATTCTCACCACTCTCTGGTTGTTTCTTCTGAAGTTCGTATTGGATTCTTTGGTGACTATCTTATATTGATGGCCTCTAGTTTTGCTCTTCCCCACAAGTGGAAACACTCTCTCTGTGTCTACTCTATCAAAACCTTTCATTATTTTAAAGACCTCTATTAGGTCACCCCTCAGCCTTCTCTTTTCAAGAGAAAAGAGACTCAGCCTGTTCATCCTTTCCTGATAGATAGATATTTAGATAGGAGTCTGGAATTTCAGTATGGGTTCACCCAATCTCCTGTTTTAATGGGCAGAAGATTGGTGGAAACCCTAGAGAAACAGCATAAACAGTCATTAAGCTGTTTCACTAGGATTTATGTCGATGTTACAGTGGGAGAACAGGGAACCCCCACAGAAATTATAATGATGTCTTCATAGATGTCCAAATACCTAGCTGGCCAGAGGGCCAGAGGGCAGACAGACAGATGCACTGATTAAAATACCTCAATCTATTTTTGGATTGATGTTAATATTGATATGAATTCTATTAAAGGAAAACGACATTTTGGTGAATGATTCAAACTCACAGATGAGTATTAATCTACCTTTTGTCCAGGAGGGCCTGTATTGCCATAGTCTGTTCTACTTGGTTCTCCTTTCTTTCCCTTTGGACCAGAGCTGCCACCAGGACCAGGTAAAGCCAAAGACCCTGGTGTTCCTGGGAACCCTTTGTCTCCTTTGTCACCTGATAAAATCATCAGAAAAAATAAAAGTCACATAGAGCACCATAATGTACCCAATATCGAGATCCACTACGTACTCTGTTAATCTCAAATCAGCAACATGTAGTCAAGTAGTCACAGAACTCTACCATGTACCCATTACAGTTCTGTTGTGCTTCCCATGTACCTCACAGTCCCATATAGCACTATCAGGTGCTATTACACCTGCAGCTTCACCTAGGTACACCATTATAGTAACATGTAGTCCACAAAGTAACTCAATTATAGTTCCACACAGCCTGATTACAATCCCGTAGACCACCACTATTTTTCCTATTATAGTTACACAGAAGTACAGCATTTACCCCCATTACAATTATACTTACTATTCACCTTAAGCTCTTCCATATTTGTATCCAAGTTCATTTGCATTTCAGATTGAAAATCCCCATCAGTAAAGTGCTTTGTAACATTTATTTAAATAAACGATTGAGGCTGTTACTTACTTCTGCATAAACCCATTTCAATGAATTAGTTTGACCCATTGTTATATGCAGTAGGATGGTTTTAGAAACTTATCTTACTCCATCTTCATGTCACAAAACTTACCTGGCAGGCCCATTGAACCCATAGATCCAGTAACCCCTGGAGACCCACGATATCCCGGATTCCCTGTTATACCTGGATCGCCCGGTGGACCTGTTTGGATAAAAAATATAAGATGATTAGAAATTTTACAACTTGCAAGTATTAATCATACAGCAGCAAAAGACTATCTCTTCCCCCCCCCCCCTCCTCCAAAGCAGGTCCGCCAAAGCGAATTACAACATTGCAACACTCGAGGAAGCATAGTATGGTGATGGGCTAGATTGGGATTCAGATTAATAGATGGAGTCAGAGACAACAACCAAGGAGCACAGGCTCTTTATATTTGCACATCATGAATCATTTCATAAACACTTGGGTTACACAATGCTGTTGTACGTTCCTGGTCTCATGCTAACCCAGCACATCAATACTTTAAACTCTAAATGGTTTAGCTACAGAGTGAGGCTAACTACGGTATAATATAAGCAACCTGTAATGTATTATCACATGGTTTGGTATGAGCATGCTCAATTCGCTCTGGCCTAATAAAGCAAGCACATGGACTAGCAACTCATCCTGTCTCTGTCCTTCATTTGTTCTACCCACATATATTACATTTTGGCGACGAGGATGGGATCCCAAAGCCATTCTTAGGGATCCTGGAAGGACACAGTGTTCAACCTTAGAGTGGACAAGTTTAAGGTGAATTTGTGACACCTAAACTAAATTTTTGTGATGTTTTACTCTTAATGCTCATGCAGAATCGTCTGTGGTTCACCTTTGTGTGTATGTATACACAGCAACAGTGGCGTTGATTCTCACAGGTACACAGGTAGCATGTTCAGTCACTGTTCGAGGGGATCGGGACAATCATGGCCATGCCTATGGGATTCATCAGAAGCCTCGGCGTGTATGACTGAGCTCGCGAACCATTCCGTTCTTACATTGAGCGGATGGAGATGGTTTTTTTAAGGCCAATAACATTAGTGAGACCGAAGATGCAGACGAGAATGTTCAAACTCAAAATAAAGTAATTTGTGAACGGAAGAAAGCAATTTTTCTAACAGAGATCGGGCTAGATGTCTACGGAACGTTGACAAATCTGCTTGCGCCAGGGAAAGCGAAGGATGTGTCGTTTGAAGACAATGTCGAGAAACGCAAGGACCATTTCGACTCAAAGCTGTTAGAAATAGCAGAGAGCTATAAGTTTGGTACCAGAAACCAAAAACAAAGCGAAACCATCAGTGAGTACATTGCAGCTCTTAAGAACCTGGGCTGGATTTTCTCAATGGAGACGTGCTGGAGGCGGAACGGCTGGTTTCCGGGTTTCAGTCCCGCCCCCAGCGACGTCTGACCAACGCACGCTATTTTCCCTTGATTGGCCTTGTTAAGCCCGCCCTTACCGGCCAATTAAGGGAAAGCCGGTGACAGATGACGTCTGTGTATGACGCTTCATCTGTTGAAAATTTTTTGACAGATGAATTGTCAACGTTTGACAGCTTTGAGAAGCTGTCAAACACTGACAATCTCTGTTCTAAGGTGAGCCCTTGCACACAGGCTCACCAAGACCTCTCTCCTCAGCAGAAAGCAGATGGCTGCTGCATCTGAGAATGCAGCAGCCATTCTGTCATCTCTGCCGTTGAGATGAGGCACCTCCGGATCCCCAAGGGTTGAAGCCTGCAGAAAGAAGCAAAGGTTAGTAAACTTTTTCCAACACTTTACATTCACCTCTCATACTTACCTGTCCACACTTGCACCCATCACTCACCTATACAGCTGACATTTCGACCCCTCTCACCCCCACAGACCCACTGCTCGCCTCACTGACCCTAGCGGGGTTTCCCGACATCGGGAACCCCGCATCAGCAGGTATAAAATGGGGAAAAGCCTCTTAACTGCCTGTTAACTACCTGTTAAGAGGCAGTTAATTGGCTTTAATCTCCTCCCCGCCTCGAGGAGACGGGTCCCTGCGCGAGTTGGGGACCCGCCTTCCGGGAAGATGGTTTGGAGGCAGGTTGGGAGCAGGGTTGGGACCCGCTCCCAATTTTTCCCATTTTCCCAGCAGTCCCGCCTCCAAACCCGCCTCCTCAGGGCTGGTAAAATCCAGCCCCCTGTCTTTGCATTGTAACTTCGGCACATTTTTGGATCATGCGTTGCGAGATAAGTTTGTGTGGACTGGTGCATGAGCGCACACTGTCCAAGTTACTGAACACTCCAAACCTAACGTTTGACATAGCATGCAAAATTGCCCTATCTATGGAGACGGCGTCTAAGAATGCTAGGGAGCTCCGTCCAACTCAAGTTACTAGTGCAGCTGAAGTCTACAGTCACAAAGCCACCGCCAAACCTAAAGCTGTGAGACAGTCAAAAGCATGTCGGTGAGAGCAGTTCAGTGAATTGTTATCACTGCAATGGAAATCACTCACCACAGTCCTGCCAATACAGAAATGCGAAGTGTTTTCACTGCCAGAAGCAAGGCCATATTTCAACAGCTTGCAGAGCTAGATCTAAAGCAGGAAATAAGAACCATTCTAGAGGCAATGCAAAGCAGCGACAACAAAAGGGAGGAATTCACAATATTGAAGTGAACACACCTGATGTTGAAGAACTAGGCATCTACAGTATCTATGCCACTAGCGGCAGTCATGAGAAAGACTTCCATACAAAACTTTTGATCAGCGAGCAATATATTGATGTGTATCGACACGGCGGCGGACTGCTCTATCATGAGTAAGGACACAGCATGAGTGTAAGTTTAATCAAATACCACTTACAAAGAGTACCGTAGAGTTAAAAACCTACTCCAGAGAAATCCTCGAGACGTAGACAAATGGAATGTACAGTTCAACACAATGGCCAGTCAGTAAAGCTGCCTATTATTGTAGCGAGCTACAACAACAGGCCAACCCTCATGGGTGAGCGAAGGAAAAGGTTGATGCAAAGGAAAAGGTGGATGCCCTCAAGTGAGGGTCTAACCACCGCCCCTTGACATTCATCGGCATTACCATTGCCGAATCCCCCACCATCAATATCCTGGGGTCACCATTGACCAGAACCTTAACTGGACCAACCACATAAATACTATGGCAACAAGAGCAGGTCAGAGGCTGGGTATTCTGAGTGTCTCACCTCCTAACACCCCAAAGCCTTTCCACCATCTACAACGCACAAGTAAGGAGTGTGATGGAATACTCTCCACTTGCCTGGATGAGTGCAGCTCCAACAACACTCAAGAAGCTCGACACCAGTGTGTACCATCTACAAGATGCACTGCAGCAACTCACCAATGCTTCTTCGACAGCACCTCCCAAACCCGCGACCTCTACCACCTCGAAGGACAAGGGCAGCTGGCGCATGGGAACACCACCACCTCCAAGTTCCCCTCCAACTCACACACCATTCCTTCATCGTCGCTGGGTCAAAATCCTGGAACTCCCTCCCTAACAGCACTGTGGGTGTACCTTCACCACACAGGACTGCAGCGGTTCAAGAAGGCGGCTCACCACCACCTTCTCAAGGGCAACTAGGGATGGGCAATAAATGCTGGCCTTGCCAGCGATGCCCACATCCCATGAATGAATAAAAGAAAAAGCCTGGTTGAGAAAGTTAAAACTAGACTGGAAAAACGTCTTCAGTGTAGATGCTTCAAAGAAGCAACTTGACACAACGCTGAAGAAGTACGGAAGCATGTTTACAGACAGTTATGAGGGCATCACTGGGTATGACACGCATATCTGCATCAAGTCCAACGTGAAGCCTGTCTATTGTAAGGCAACGCCGGTCCCTACTGTGTTGAAAAGTCAGTTGGAGGAAGAGCTAGCGAAGCTCTGAGAGAACGGAGTGCTAGTAAAAACTGACAAAAGGGAATGGGCTACCCAGATTGTGGTAGTGCCCTAAAGCAGACAAAGCTGTACGCTTGTGTGGTGACCACTAAGCTACTATCAACCAAGCAGTTGACGATGAGCAGTACCCGTTACCTACATCGCAAGATTTGTGTGCAGCACTCTCTGGGTCAAAGGTTTTCCTCTAAGCTTGACCTGTCGCAAGCTTACGCTCAGCTGAATGTTGACAAAGAGAGTCAACAGTATCTCACTATCAACACACACAAGGGACTGTACTCATACACCAAGCTGCCGTATGGTGTAAAGTCCTCCCCCAAAGTCTTCCAGGCTACGATGGATAAGATTTTGCAAGGAGTTCCAAATTGCGTATGCAATCAAGACAATGTGCTGATTGCAACAAGCAGCGAGGAAGAAAATCTAGAAGTGTTAGATATAGTGCTTCAAAGGTTGAATGCCCACAATGCCAAATTGAAAAGGAGCAAATGTGCTTTTGTGCTGCCCGAGGTTGTGTACCTTGGTTTGAAAGTTGATGCAAATGGCTGGCAACCAGTGAAGGAAAAGGTTGATGCTGTCATCAATGCTCCAAAGCCACAGAACGTGTCTGAGTTAAGATCTTTCCTTGGAATGGTCCAGTATCCTGCACGTTTCTTACCTGAGTTAGCGACCATGTTAGCTCCATTGCACAAGCTCATCAAGAAGGATGTCCAGTAGAAGTGGACTAAAGCGCAACAGAAGCTTATGACGCTTGTAAAAGAAGTCTCTCTAGTGATGCTCTACTTGTGCACTACGACACAGAGCGTGAGCTTAAGTTAGCATGTGATGCTTCCAGCTATGGTGTGGAGCTGTCATAAGCCACGTAATGGATGATGGCCAAGAGAAACCCATCGCATTTGCATCACGAACCCTCACAAAGAGCGAAAGAAACTACGTGCAAATTGAAAAGGAAACACTCGCCATAGTGTTTGGAATCAAGAAATTCCAACAGTTCCTGATCGGCAGAAAGTTTACCCTGATAACCGATCACAAACCGCTCCCAGCAATACTAGGGCCCAAATCTGCCAACCCTGCAATGGCCGCATCAGGAATGCAACGTTGGGCAGTGTTGTTGTCACAATATAACTACACAATTGAATATTGCACTTCAAAGCAAAACGCAATTGCAGATGCCTTGTCCAGGTTGCCACATGAGGACTCGTGTGTTAGGAGTGAAGGTTCGATTTTCACGCTAGGTGCAGTTGACAAAGACTCTCGCATGAATGCAACTGAGATTGTAGATGAGACTCAAAAGGACTCAGTACTGAAAAGAGTGTATGAAAACACCTAGAATGGATGGACTGATCAGTATCTGGACACAGAATTGAAACCATTCCATAACCAGTCGTACTGAATTGTCTTGTGAGCAAGGTTGTATCAAGTGGGAAAACAGAGTAGTGGTATCTACTTCTTTGAGAGTTAGAATTCTGGCCAAACTTCATACTGAACATCCATGGATTGTCAGTATGAAATCAATTGAAAGAAGCTCTCAAAAAGCAAGTGTTGCAGGGTTGTTCGGGGCTCAGCATGAAGCAACGATTGGCAAATTTCTTGCTGAAGTGCAGAACTACTCCGCACACTACAAATGGACATACCTCAGCAGAACTCTTGATGAAGAGGAGATTGAGAACACGATTGAGTCTTGTTCAAATGAATTTGACCTCAAGAGTTGAACAGAAACAGTTGAGTCAGAAACGGTATTATGACAGCAATCAGAAAGAATGCAGTTTCAAACAAAACGAGTGTGTCGTGTTCTCAGACCCCCTGAAAAGTCGAGTTCACACAAGTGGGACGTAGGAACCATTGTAGAGGTTGGTGGAACCAAGAGATATTTGGTTGAAATTGGTGACAAAATCCGAAGTGTTCGTGTAGATCAAATGATCTCTGCTAGAGATGAACCAAGACGTGATCTTGAACCACTTGATCATGAACACATACACGAGTTTGACTCCGTTCAGACTTCAGAAACTGAAGTATCAGGTTCAAACAAGTGTGAGTTAGAATCAGGATCATCTTTGAGTTCGGAACCAAAACAAAACAGCCCGAAAATTGGTTCAACACCAAAACCTTCTGTAAGGAGATCAGGAAGGTTCCGCAAACCTGTTATTAAACTGGATTTGCAGTTCATTTGTAGGATTTGTAGTTCATCTAAAAAAAAGCCAGAGTTTTTGTTATGTGGTACTTGTAATGCTGGGAAAGGTGGGACCATAGTTTTGTTGTATTTGAGAGGGGAATAATACTTTTTTGTTAAGGGGGAAAGCAGTGTAATGTGTGATCACATGGTTTGGTATGAGCATGCTCAGTTCGCTCTGGCCTAATAAAGCAAGCGCATGGACTAGCAACTCATCGTGTCTCTGTCCTTCATTTGTTCTACCCACATATGTTATACCTACTCCTGCTCCTACGTCTTATGTTCTTATGTTCTTATATATTACACAACCCCACATCATTTTCCTAATGAGAGGAAGAGGGAGAGGGAGAGGAAAAGGGAGCAGGAGAAATAAATAGAAAGAAAGTCCTGTTGCTAATGGAAGGGATTCTAGTTGCTGCATACAGTATGTGGGAATTCCCACAAGAACAGGAGTCAGCAGCCAGAATGACCTCCATTAACAGCTGCACTCAGTTAGGAGTGAGAAGTCGCACAACACCAGGTTATAGTCCAACAGCTTTATTTGAAATCACAAGCTTTCAGAGCGCTGCTCCTTCGTTCACCTGACTTCACCTGACGAAGGAGCAGCGCTCCGAAAGCTTGTGATTTCGAATAAAGCTGTTGGACTATAACCTGGTGTTGTGCGACTTCTCACTTTTGTCCACCCCAGTCCAACACCGGCATCTCCACATCAGTTAGGAGTGGCATTGAGGGGAGAGGGAAGGACAATAAAGGGCAGAGGAATGGTAGAGGGAAACAGAAAGCAGGAGGGTGCCTCGTGAAAACATGCAAATCGGGGGTCCTATGATGTCATTAGGACCCCGGGGGCATTTAACGGCCTGATTGGGGTGCCCGCTGTGGGTACCCTGCTCAGTAAAACCTGGCGGGGAAGACCAGGTGGCCCTCTAAGGCAAGCCAAAAACTTTCCTTAGGCAGGCCAGGCGTGCTCCTCTGGTCCCCACAAGGAAAGTTTGGACCTCTGCTGCCGCGTACTCCCCACTTCCCACCCGCAAAATGGTCCCGATTTCACCCCGTGACTCACCTTGGGGCCAGCAGGCAAGCTCTGGATTTTGACCTGCCTGAAGCTGGCTAGCTGCCTCCTTTTGCCCGGTTTGAGCCGACAGCTGACCGGTGGGTTTTAAATGAGGCCTTGTTGTTAAAGTCGGCCGAGGCCGCCAATGGAGATTCCCGGGCAGGAAGGCTGTTGGCCTCTTGCCCGCCCCCCTCCCACCAACACCCCGCTTCCCCCAGCTTCCCCCATGGGAGTAATAATTCTCCCTTCAATAGTGGGAGAGTCACTCCAGATCCAGATCCAGATCCAGATCCAGATCCAGATCCAGATCCAGATCCAGATCCATTACATGCAGGTTAAAAGCAATAAAATATAACAAGATTATGTTATAATTTAGTAAGGGACTTGTAATGTTTAATTGTATTTAAATCTTGGTACCTGCTGGACCTTCAGGCCCTGGTGTTCCCTCTTTACCTATGTATCCTGGATCAGCACAGGCACCCGTCTCACCTTTTGGTCCTGTTCTTCCTTTCGCTCCTGGTAATGAAATGTTATAATAGGTGGTATTTAATCTGGCAATTTAACAATATCACTTTCATCCTCCTCATCCTTTTGGAGATCCCCCATTTTAAAGTTCATCCGCTTCTCATTTCTTTCTTCGGCTGCCAAAAACCGGCTCCCAGGTCTTTTCCATTGCTGTTTTTAAGCTGGCCTTTAGGAGGTGAATAGAATTGGTCCTGAGACTAGCTCACCTGTATTTTCACTTCCATCAGTGTAGTGAAGTAGGCAGCCTTCACTCACTGGGGGGTAATGTTGACTTTGTGCGATAGTGCAAAATGGGTGATCGCGAATCGGCAGCCCGTTATACATCTCTCCCGATTTTTAGTTCCATTGACTGCAATGGAAATTTAAAAAAATGGGAGAGATGTAAAACGGGCTGCCGATTCACGATCACCTGTTTTACACGATCGCACAAAGTCAAAATTACCCCCAATATCGCTCTGACACAAGATCAGGAACTTGTCACATGAGGAATCACGGATGTGAGTTTAACGACACACTGGAGCAGCAGTGTCTTACAATATGGTTTTCTAATCTGTTTGAAATCAAATCTCATGGCCATTTTCATATAAAGGATAATCATTTTTACTGCATCAGTGAAATATGGAGAGAATAATGGACACTTGAAAGTGCCCTCATTTTGGGGCTCCAGTGATGCCATAAGTTGAGAGTGAACCTTAAACCCGAGATGCAATTGCTGACATGTACTTATACCCACAGATTTTTAATAATACATGACACATGTTCTGGTAACAAATGACAGATTCACACTCAACAAATTTACACTGATTACATCACAGTTCTTAACCCTAGAGTGAATTTTACACCATACATGAACTGCACAAAGTCTTTGCCAGGATACTTGCTAACAGCAATAAAAATGCAGTAAGACTTTCTGTCAGTTCCACAGTATAGGGCAGAAATTGCTACCAAGTCTGTGTCTGCACCAGCAGTGGAGCCTCACAATTTCTGCCTTTACGTATTTTATAAAAAGCAGTAGAATAATTTCAAGGTGGCTGTCTCATTTGGGGATCAGGTCATCATTAAGCAACTCTAGTTCAAGATCATATCTAACCCTTTGATAAAATTACTGCCTTCCAATTCCCAGGATCTATTGTTTTTAGAATACATATATTGTGAGTGTATAGAAATGCTTTTACAATTTTGCTACAAATAGCAATGCAAACCTTCCTCCAATATTTATGCTCCAGGAACTGTAGAGCTATTTATTCTTTATCACTCCTCAAATATTGCCCTGGCCAATATTAATCCGTCAACCAACACCTAAAACAGATTATAATAGCAAAATACTGCAGATGCTGGAAATCTGAAATAACAACAGAAAATGCTGGAAACACTCAGCAGGCCAGGCAGCATCCGTGGAGAGAGAAACAGAGTTAACGTTTCAGGTCTGTGACCCTAAAACAGATTATCTGGTCATTTATCTCATTGCTGTTTGTGGGACCTTGCTGTGTGCAAATTGGCTGCCGTGTTTCCTACATTACAACAGTGACTACACTCCAATAGTATTTAATTGGCTGTAAAGTGCTTTGGGACGTTTTGAGGTTGTGAAAGGCGCTATATAAATACAAGTTCTTTCTTTTTTCCTACCTAGGACAAGCTGTACGTATCATACTCAGCAATGAGATTTAATATGTATTTCTTATTTTTATAACATTTAACTATAAGATATAGAGCTCTAACAATTTGTTAAAACTGGAAGGGTTTCATCTTCATGCGCCAGAAGCTCACAAAATTTTCTAAATTGCATAATTGAAACACACTGGCCGGAATTTCCCCCTAAAAAAACAGGTGGGTTTGGAGCGTGGGGGCAGTGAAAGTGTTAAAAATAGGATTCCCGACCTGATCCCGCCTCCAACCCGCCCACTTCCGGTTTCCCCGGAGGCAGGATGGGGGGCGGGCGACCAACCTGCTCAGGGGGCGTTACCTCAATTTAAATATTGTAATGAGGCCTGGCAGTCTCTTTTTTCCCCTCCATTTTGAATTTAACTGCCCGTGGACGGATTTCACACAATTCGTGAAACCCGGCAGTTAAACAGAGGCGGGGGCTGCTGCATCCAGGAGGTAAGTGGCTTTATACCTACCTCCTGGATCCAGGGTCCCTGCCTAGCCCACCCCTGTGATCAGAGACCCCCCACACAGCCTCCGATCACCTTCCCAGGCCTTCCTGTCCCCACCTCAGGCCTCCCCGTCCAACAATGGTGATGAGGCCGGCCACAATCCTCTGGTGTCCAGCCCCGAACCTCTCTCCCTGCCGCCGATCCCCAGCTGACCCCGCCCCCCCCGCGATCACCGGTCGAACCCCCCCCCCCACCCAACTAATCCCTGGCTCCACCGATCCCCTGCCAATCCTCTCCAACCTCCCCCCCCTACCCGATCTCCAACTCCGGCCAATCTTCTCTCCCCCTCTCCTGATCCCCGACCCCTGCCGGTTGCCAATCCTCCTCCCACGACCCCTCCCCCGGACTGGCCCCTCGCTTCTGAGGACTACCCGCCCGCAGCCAGCCAGCCTCTCAATCTGGCTGGACTGCGGGCGGGAATCCGAGGCCTCGCATTCAAATCAGGCCCTGCTGTTAAAGTCGGCAGGGCCTGCGGGAAACCCGGCCTCCCGGATTTCTCGCCCACCTCGGAGGATCCCCGCCCCCAACCTGCCTCCCTTGAGAAAATTCCGGCCACTGAATATTATCTGTGCGATTGCCGCCATCCTTTATCTCTACTCCAGGTTCACTTTGAGGTCCAACTGGGTGAAGGGTCTGCATTATCCGAGTAACAGAACCGATTCCAGCTGATGTGCCTGCTCAAGCCCATCAACATTTTTTAGACCCCTTTGAAGTGCAGCTGTGCAATTAGCAATTACTGCAAGGGGAAGTTCTGTGCACAAGGGGTGAGTGAGTGGACAGTGTCTTGGCATTGGTAACACCTACCTTGTCATTTGAAACCGTCATGCACCTTGAAACCAGTTCTAATGGCTTGGTGACTAAATAACTGGGTAAAATAACCATCTCGAACTTTTGCTTTTGGAGGAGCTTCTGCAAAGTTCAACAGCCAACGCTTCTGTTCTCATGGAAATGATGGAATGACACGAATAAAACCTAATCTCTTCTAGAGTATGAATCCTTCTACACAACTGTAAAGGAGCTTTTATTTAGAAAGAAACCTTGACACCCCTGGCATGTAGGAGGATTTGGATTTGAGCACCAAACCAGGAATGATTTGCATTGTCTCTTGATTTTCTTTAAATTTAATGATGGCTTCCTGTACTTAGTTGCTAACTGGAGGAGATTGCCACTAAAGGATATGTCTAACATTATTTTTAGGCAACCTAATTTATAATGGACAATATACAACTTCTTCACTTTTTATTTATTGTAAGATTTCAAAAGTTTTGGAAAATGTAGCCACTTACCTGGTAGCCCAGGTTCCCCCAAAGCACCTTTTACTGTCATATTACATGGAACTCCTTTCATTCCCTTTTCACCTCTTTGACCTGTCATTCCAAGCAAACCTTGTTCACCCTTCGGTCCTGTCCGACCTTCAGAACCTGCATCAAAACGACAACAAGGAAAACAGAGAATCATAGGTACACTACTTATTTTTAGCAGCAATATTTTCCTGGAGTGGTTTTTTTTTTCAGGTTCAAAGTTTTGAGACTTAAAACTTGTACATTTTGACATTTGTGTGATAATTGTTACACCTAGAACAGGTGTACTCATCCCTGCCTCTGTGTACTCAGCCATTATTGATTAGAGAATGAACTGCAGCTCTGAATTAGCAACCATGAACAAAAATGATGCTAATCTCCATTCTGTCAGTTTACATCCTCAGTGACTAAGCCCACAGTTAAGTGTATGCGCTGTGACATGTTAGTGATTCAAGAGAATATTGATGTAGGTTGGTTCCTGCCCGTGATTTGCACACGGTGAGTTTGCTATCTCAGTCATGCCACTGTGGGGATTAGCTGAGCACAGGACAGGTGTTTGCTTACAGAAACTGAGAGAAACTCAGGCAACCTAGTTGTTCTTCAACACATCCTAGTAGCTGGTTTCATAAAAGCATTGCTATCGCCTCCTTTAATTCCCTCTCCAACATATCCTGGGATGAGAGGGAGAGCAGATATCCTGCTTCTAGGTCTGTGTCTCTGATGTTCTCTAAATAGGTTGCCAGCTCATGTGCAAGAGTTCAGGGTTTTTGTGTTCATCATAACAGATTATCTATTCACAGACAACCATCTAGCATTATATTTATATTTAGAGGTTGGTGAACAAACAAGGTTGACAAAAATCTAAATGTCACATGCTTATTCCTTAAAGCATTGGATTTGAATATCTTGAGCCAAACGGGGGCATTTATTTGAGATATAAGCTCCAACTGGTGAATCACACTTTCTGATTCTAATTACAATTTACCAAGCTAGCAAGAGTCACTGCATTTACAAAGTAATTCATATTGTGTTATGCTTTGAGATATTTTGATCATGTGATAAGGTGCTACATGCTTGGCTTTACCGTAGAAATAATTCAAGAAAGGAGGGAGAGAGAAAACAGGGAACTTCAGGCCAGTTAGCCTGACATCAATTGTCTGGAAAATGCTGGAATCCATTATTAAGAAAGTGGTATCAGGGCACTTAGAAAATCATAATATGATTAGGCAGAGTCAACATGGTTTCATGAAAGGGAAATCGTGTTTAACAAATTTATTAGAGTTTTTTGAGGATGTAACTAGCAGGGTAGATAAAGGGGAACCAGTGGATGTAGTATATTTGGATTTCCATTCGATAAGGTGCCACATAAAAGGTTGTTATGCAACATAAGGGCTCATGGGGTTGGGGGTAACATATCAGCATGGATAGAGGACTGGTTAACGGACAGAAAACAGAGAGTAGGGATAAACGGGTCATTTTCCGGTTGGCAGGCTGTAACTAGTGGGGTGCCACAAGGATCAGTGCTTGGGCCTCAGCTATTTACAATTTATACTAATGACTTAGATGAACGGACCGTGTGCAATGTATCCAAGTTTGCTGATGATACAAAGCTAGGTGGAAAAGTAAGCTGTGAGGAGGATACAAAGAGCCTGCAAAGGGATATAGACAGGTTAAGTGAGTGGGCAATAAGGTGGCAGATGGAGTATAATGTGGGGAAATGTGAGGTTATTCACTTTGGTAGGAAGAATAGAAAAACCAGAATATTTTTTAAATGGTGAGAAACCACTAAATATTGATATTCAGAGAGATTTAGGTGTACTCGTACAGGAAACACAGTGAGTTAGCATGCAGGTACAACAAGCAATTAGGAATGCAAATAGCATGTTGGCCTCTATTACAAGGGGGTTGGAGTACAAAAGTAAGGAAGTCTTGTTACCACACATTCTTCTAAACTCTAGAGAATATAGGCCTAGTCTACTCAATCTCTCCTCATAGGGCAATCCCCTCATCCCAGGAACCAGTCTAATGAACCTTCATTGCACTCCCTCTAAGGCAAGTATGTCTTTCCTTAGGTAAGGAGACCAGAACTGTACACAGTACTCCAGGTGTGGCCTCACCAATGCCCTGTATAATTGTAATAAGACTTCTTTACTCTTATACTCTAATCCCTTTGTAACAAAAGCTAACATACCATTTGCTTTCCTAATTGCTTGCTGTACCTGCATGTTAACTTTCTATGATTCATGTACAAGGACACCCAGGTCCCTCTGAATGCAAACATTTCCAGTCTCTCACCATTCAAAAACTATTCTGCTTTTTTGTTTTTCCTACCAAAGTGGATAACTTCACACTTCCCCACATTGTATTCCATTTGCCATGTTCTTGCCCACTCAGTCAACCTGTCTATATCTCTCTGCAGCCTCTTTGCGTCCTCCTCACAGCTTACTTTCCCACCTAACTTTGTGTCATCAGCAAACTTGGATACGTTACACTCAGTCCCTTCATCTAAGTTATTAATATAGATTGTAAAAAGCTGAGACCCAAGCACTGATCCTTGCAGGTACCCCACTACTTACAGCTTGTCAACCCGAAAAAGTCCCGTTTATTCCTACTCTCTGTTTTCTGTCCATTAACCAATCCTCAATCCATGCTAATATATTACCCCCAATCCCATGAGTCCTAATTTTATGTAATAACCTTTTGTGTGGCACCTTATCGAATGCTTTTTGAAAATTCAAATACACTACATCCACTGGTTCCGCCTTATCCATCCTACTAGTTACATCTTCAAAAAACTATTAGATTTGTCAAACACAATTTCCCTTTCATAAAACCATGTTGACTCTGCCTAACCATATTACGATTTTCTAAGTGCCCTGTTACCATGTCCCTAATAATAGATTCTAGCATTTTGCCCACTACTGATGTCAGGCTAACTGGCCTATAGTTCCCCATTTTTTCTCTTCCTCCTTTCTTAAATAGCGGGGTTATGTTTGCTACCTTCCAATCCTTGGGGACTGCTCTAGAATCTAGGAATTCTGGAAGATTAATACCAGTGCATCCACTATCTCTGCAACTACCTCTTTTAAAACCCTAGGATGCAGGTCGTCAGGTCCAGCAGATTTGTCACCACCTAGTCCCATTAATTTCTCCAGTACTATGTCTTTACTTATACTGATTTCTTTTAGTTCCTCATTCTCTCTAGACCCTTGGTTCCCCATCATTTCCAGAATGTTTTTTGTGTCTTCTACCATGAAGACAGATACAAAGTATTTATTTAATTTCTCTGCCATTTCCTTATTGCCCATTATAATTTCTCCTGCCTCTGCCTCGAATGGGCCCACGTTTACTTTCACTAATCTCTTCCTATTTACAGACCTATAGAAACGTTTACAATCTGTTTTTATGTCTCTTGCTAATTTACTCTCATATTCTTTTTTCTCTTTCCTTATCAATTTCTTGGTCATCCTTTGCTGAATTCTAAAATCCTCCCAATCTCAGGCTTACTACTCTTTTTAGCAACATTATAAGCCTCTTCCTTTGATCTAATACTATCTTTAACTTCTCTTGTTAACCACGGTTGGACCACTTTTCCTGTGGGGTTTTTGTGCCTTAAAGAAATGTATATTTGTTGTAAATTATGTATTAATTCTTTAAATGCTAGCCATTGCTTGTCTACCATCATATCTTTTAATGTAGTTTCCCAATCTACCTTAGCCAACTCGCCCCTCATACCTACATAGTTTGCTTTGTTTAGATTTAAGACCCTAGTTTCAGACTTAACTAAATCACTTTCAAACTCAATATAAAATTCTATCATATGGCGGAGCAGGCTTGAGGGGTGGTATGGCCTACTCCTGTTCCTAATTCTTATATTCTAATGTTCTTACATTACAGCAAGTGTTTCTTTTCTGTTCCTGCACCTGCATTCTATACTGTTCTTTACCTTTGTCTCCTCTGGGGCCTTGATGTCCTTGTGCACCAGTTAACCCTGGAGTACCTGGCTCCCCCATAACTCCAGGTTCACCTTTTGGACCTGTTTGAAGATTGGAAAAAAAAAAAGTCATAATCAGACATGGCCTGGAAACATTTATTTGATAAATTATAAAAACTAATATTTTAAATTTTCTGAGTTAACTATCTCAATGGTCCAGAAGGATTCTCCATAAATTATACTTCACTAATGTTTCAGTGCGAACTCCGAATTCCACTCTCCTGCTCACTCCCAATATCTTATAAGGTAAATAAGATTTTTTTCTTTAGAACAGAAAATGGTCATTAGACCCAATGGGTTAGAAATTCGTCTTGGGCGGTAATGCAAAATGGGTGGTATCGCATTGGCTACCTGTTATACGCCTCGCCAGATATTCCGTTCCATTGATTTCACTGCAGTAAATGTAGTAAATCAGTCTTAACTGAAGCTACTAGGGGGGAAAAATTCGGTGGCGCCCCAGGGGCGCTAACTTCACAGGGGGCACTACAGCTACTGGAAGCGCACCCCCTCCTTCCTGGGGCGCTACCATTGAATATCGCAGTGCTACATGCAACAGTGCCACGTGCCTTAGCACAGAGCACTGCGGTATTGCAGGCCTCCCTCCCCTGATTAAAGGGGAGGGGCCTAGCGCAGCACGCACCGGGGCCCTGCTGGACCACTGGGGAGCCGGGTGCCGGGAAAACAGCCCGGCACTCAAGGGGCAACACGGTGGCATAGTGGTTAGCACTGTTGCCTCACAGCGCCAGGGACCCGGGTTCGAATCCAGCCGCGGTTGACTGTCTGTGTGGAGTTTGCACATTCTCCCCGTGTCTGCGTGGGTTTCCTCCGGGTGCTCCGGTTTCCTCCCACAGTCCAAAGATGTGCGGGTTAGGTTGATTTGGCTATGATAAATTGACCCTTAGTGTTAGGGGGGATTAAATACGTGGGGTTACAGGGATAGGGTGGGATATGTGTCGATGCAGGCTCGATGGGCCGAAATGGCCTCTATCTGCACTGTGGGGATTCTGTGATTCTGTGGGAGTGCCGGGCTGACCGATCACGGCCGGCGCCCCGCATAAAAAAGCAGAAGGGGGCAGGTGCTGGCAGGCGGCCAAAAAAAAATGGCTGCCCGGCACCTGCCCTTTAACTTGCGCCGCCGCGGCTGCAAAAACTCCACCCTGGCCCTGTCAGACATATTGCCCGGCGGTAGGTCAGGGGGCGCAACCGAAGTTTGCGGCTGGGGTACGAGAGGGGCGCTGCACACGGCGATGACGTTATCGGCAGAGGCGCAGCGCCGTGGGGTGCTACCGGCTACTGCCGCCGCTAACCTCCCGCTGAATTACGCGGGAGGAGTTAGCAGCGCCACGCCCAGGCGCTAGGGGCTTTGCGCCCCGTTAGCGCCCCCCGGAAGAATGTGAAATTGGTCTGAGTGTGTTCTGTACATAGGCCTGAAAAACTGAGTGATTGAGATGGGCCGAATGACCCTTTCTCATTCCAATATCATAATGTTACAACAGCTTTTTACAATGAGTTTGAGCACCACCACTTTATATATTTCCATATTTCGTCATTTTTCATTGTAAGACTACAATATATCGAATACGTTACCTGATCTGCCCGATGTTCCTGGTCGGCCTGGATGCCCCGGAGAGCCTCTTGGTCCAGGAGGGCCTGAACAGCCTGGATTTCCAATCAATCCAGGAATACCAGGTGGGCCTGGAATGTCCAGTCCTGGAATTCCTGGATCTCCTGTAGGTCCTCTACTTGTCATTCCTGTAAAAATAAATTTCCTATTTAAAATCATAGAATCAAGGAATGTAACAGCAGACAAACAGGTCATTTGGTCCATCAAGTTTGCACCTGTGTTTTCCCCCACATGAGCCACTTTATCTAATTCCACTCTCTTGCTCACTCCCCATACCTTTTTTTCAAACAACTATCCAATTCCCTTTTAAAATAATTTATACAATCAAGGAGCTATAAAATAAAATAATTTGTAGTTAGACAAAAGACAGAAGTGACATTTTAACTTGCATAAAACTCATGGTTTGACAGTAACAGAAATCATAATCTAATTTATAATTATAATCGCGCAGACTCTGATTGGCAGCTGTAGCGGAGGCGGAGTAACTCCGGCAAATTCAAAAACAACAAAAAAACCAAGGAGTGACGTCACAGGACAGCAGCTAGGTGATTGGTTGGTGAGTATTAACTTTTTTTTCTCTCTAGGCTAGGACAGTAGTGCAGACTAAGAGCTGGGAAACTATAACGTACTTTATTAAATAAATAACTTAACTGGATAAACTAAACTATAAATAATAATTTGAATAATTCAATAAATAAAACAAGGTTAGACTAAGATATGGCAGAGCAGGTTGTGTGTCTGGACTGCAGGATGTGGGAGTTTGTGGACAGTCCTGAGCGAACGGTCTGCAGGAGATGTCTCCGTCTTGAATCTCTCCGGCTCAGAGTCATTGAGCTGGAGTGCGAACTGGAGACACTCTGACACATAAGGGAGAGGGAGGAGTATCTGGACAGTTTGCTCCAGACTTCGGTCACACCTCGTAGAGAGGTGCAGGTTCCGAACGGGATTGGTGTGACCGATAGAGTGCAGAGTAAGGGGAACCCAGGTGAGAAAGAGAACGAGGATCCACAGAAACTAATCCTATCCAACAGGTACAGTGTACTTGCTACCTGTGAGGATAAGGATAAAGACTGTCGGAATGACAGCCAGAATGTGGACCACGGCACTTTGGAGCAGGAGGCTGTCCTAAGGAAGAGGAGGAGAGGAAGTGTAATGTGGTAGTTGTAGGGGATTCTACAATTAGGGGGACAGATAGCATCTTTTGTAAGCAAGATCGACAGTCCCACATGGTATGTTGCCTACCTGGTGCCAGGGTAAGGGACATTTCGAATCGGCTTGAAAGGCTATTGGAGAGGGAGAGGGCAGATCCAGTCATTGTGGTCCATGTTGGAACCAACACACAGGGAAGAGTAGGCAAGAGGTCCTGTTTGGGGAGTCCCAGGAACTAGGAGCTAAATTAAAGAACAGGACCTCAAGGGTTATAATCTCTGGATTATTACCTGAGCCACATGCAAATTGGCCTAGGGAACACGTGGCTGAAAGAGCGGTGTGGGAAAGAGGGATTCCATTTCATGGGGCACTGGCACCAGTATTGGGACAGGAAGGAACTGTACCATTAGGACGGGCTCCACCTGAACCGGTCTGGGACCAGGGTCCTAGCGGAAAGGATAAATAGGGTGGTCACAAGGACTTTAAACTAGTAAATGGGAGTGGGGGGGGGGGGGAGGCAGGGGGGGAGAGGGCTCAGGTGGAAATTGTAGTACAAATAATAGTTCAAAAACAAATGAAAGGTTAGAGAGTAGAGTAACGGTCAGAAATTGTACTTTAGGCACTACAGGTAAAGGGAAAATTAAAAGATGTAAAGTGATTAAACCAGGAGAGAGAAATAAGAAACATGTGAGTAAAACATCAGAGCTGAAGGACAGGCTAGGGGGTGTGGCCCAAATAAGCGTTCTTTATACAAATGCACAGAGTATAAGGAATAAATTGAATAAACTGCAGGCACGAATTCAAATTGGAGGGTATGACATGGTAGCCATTACTGAGACAGGGCTGCAAGATGGTCAGGACTGGGAACTAAATATACCAGGTTATAAGGTCTACAGGAAAGATAGGGAAAATGGTAGAGGGGGAGGAATAACCTTCGTGATTAAGGATGAAATCACTTCAATGATAAGAGAGGATATAACGAGAGGCAAGCAGGCAGTGGAGACTTTATGGGTAGAATTAAGAAATAGGAAAGGATTTAAGACTGTAGTGGGAATTCTGTATAGGCCCCCTGGTAGCAGCTGTGAAGTGCTAGATTATATAAATGCAGAGATTAGACAAGCATGTAGCAAAGGTTTTAATGGGGGATTTTAACTTTCATATAGATTGGGATAAGCAGACTAGCGCTTGTCAGAAAAGTAGTGAATTTCTTGAGTATGTCCAGGATAGTTTTCTACAACAATATGTCCTAGACAACAAGAGGGCATGCCATATTAGATTTAGGAATGAGTAATGAGCCATATTTAGTTAACAGCCTAATGTGAACATTTATCCAATAGTGATCATAACATGATCAAGTTCAACGTAGAGTTTGAAAGGGAGAAACGTGAAACAGCTACAAAGATTCTAGATTTAGGTAAGGCCGACTTCAACGGGATGAGGCAGAGACTGTCCACAGTAAACTGGGAAAATCTGTTAATGGGTAAAACGACAGAAGATCAGTGGGAGATGTTTAAAAAAGAATTTAATGAGGGGTAAGAGCTCTACTTCCCAAAAAAACCCAGCCATGGACAACTAAAGAGGTAAGGGACAGGATAAAACTAAAAGAAAAAGCATACAAAAATGCAAAAAATAACACAAATCCTGGTGAATGGGAAAGATACAAAGAACAGCAAAGGGTCAGAAAACAGATAGTAAGAGCTTCAAAAAGGAATATGAAAAGAAACTTGCAAGGGATATCAAAATCAACACAAAGAATTTTTACAATTATATTAGGAAAAAGAGGGTAGTCAGGAGCAATGTTGGCCCCTTAAAAACTGATATCAGTGATATTGTCAATGATAATAAGGAAATGGAGACATGTTGAATAATTACTTTGCGACAGTATTTACAGTAGAGGAAGAGGACAGCCTGCCAGAAATCCCAAGGAAACTAATATTGAATCGGGGACAGGGATTCAATAAAATTAATGTAAGTAAAATAACAGTAATGAAGAAAATAATGGCACTAAAGAGTGACAAATCCCCAGGGCCAGATGGTTTCCATCCCAGGGTTTTAAAGGAAGTAGGTGAGCACATTGCAGATGCCCCAACTATAATCATCCAAATTCTCTCGATTCAGGAACCGTTCCTTTAGATTGGAAATTTGCGCATGTCACTCCACTATTTAGGAATGGCGAGAGAGGGAAACCAGGGAATTATAGACCAGTTAGCCTAACATCTGTTGTTGGGAAATTGCTAGAGTCTATAATTAAGGATAGGGTGACTGAACACCTCGAATATTTTCAGTTGATCAGAGAGTCAGCATGGATTTGTGAAAGGTCATGCCTGACAAACCTGACTGAATTTTTTGAGGAGGTGACCAAAGTAGTGGACGGGGGAATGTCTATGGATGTTATTTATATGGACTTCCAGAAGGCATTTGATAAAGTCCCACATAAGAGACTGTTAACCAAGGTAGAAGCCCATGGAATTGAGGGCAAATTATTGACCTGGTTAGGAAATTGGCTGAGCGGCAGGAGACAGAGATTGGGATAAGGGGTAAAGAAAGAAAGACTTGCATTTATATAACGCCTCTCACGACCACCAGACGTCTCAAAGTGCTTTGCAGCCAATGAAGTACTTTTGGAGTGTAGTCACAGTTGTAATGTGGGAAATGCGGCAGACAATTTGCGCACAGCAAGCTCCCACAAACAGCATGTCACTCCACTATTTAAGAATGGTGAGAGGGGGAAACCAGGGAATTATAGACCAGTTAGCCTAACATCTGTTGTCAGGAAATTGCTCGAGTCTATAATTAAGGATAGGGTGACTGAACACCATGAATATTTTCAGTTGATCAGAGAGTCCAATCCCTCTACACCTCCATCCCCCACCAGGACGGCCTGAGGGCGCTCCGTTTCTTCCTTGAACAGAGGCCCAACCAGTCCCCATCCGCCACCATCCTCCTCCGCCTGGCTGAACTTGTTCTCACATTGAACAACTTCTCCCTTGACTCCACTCATTTCCTCCAAATTAAAGGTGTTACTATGGGAATCCGCATGGGCCCTAGCTATGCCTGCCTTTTCATGGGATATGTGGAACATTCTTTGTTCCAGTCCTACTCAGGTCCCCTCCCTCACCTCTTTTTCCGGTACATCAATGGCCCGAAAATTTGACCTAATACGGGAGATTACGCACTGTGTACTCTCGCGTATTAGGTCCCGAATTGCCGGTTTCCTGCATGCACTGCGCATGCGCGGGAAACCGGCACTTCGTGTATTGCGAAGGGGGCGGTTCCTAAGTGAACCGCGTGCGCACTACAGGTTGTGCGCACGCAGTGCACTTAGTTTTTTTTTCAGGTTTGAACGCGCAGGTAAGTGGTGAAGATTTTACAGATAAAGAAAGCAGGCGTAGGACCCCCTTTTAACAAGGTAAGTAGTTAATTAAGTGTTATTTTAAATTTTTTTCAACAGGTTTATCTTTTTTAGAGACTTTAAAGAAAGGTAAGTTTATTTTTATAACTTTTAAAAAGATTTTAAATTTTTTCAAAAATTAAATTTTTTGTTTAAAGTGGTTAATTTATTTAACTATAGTTATTTTATTAATGTGATGGCTTTTTAAAAAAATTTAATTGAGGTTTAGCTGTTCTTTTGGGGGCTTGTAGTATTCATAGCTTTGACAGCCCTTGCTGTCAAAACTATGAATGAAAGATGGTGTGCTGCCATTGGCTCTAACTGAATCACGTGATCCCAGAGCTCGCACAAACTAATTGCGCCTCTGGGACACGCAAGCACTGCACGGTTGCAACAGGGAGAGGCCCTGAAACTAAAGTTCGTGTGGGCCCCAAACAAAAAGGTAGGCGCGGAGTGCGATATCGCGGGGAATCCTTACCCCCGCGGGAACCATCGATGTTTAATTTCTGGGCCAATGACTGTATCAGTGCCGTTTCCTGCTCTCGCCCTGAACTAGAAAAGTTCATTCACTTTACTTCCAATTTCCACCCTTCCCTCACCTTCACATGGTCCATCTCCGACTCTTCTCTTCCCTTCCTTGACTTCTCTGTCTCCATTTCTGGCGATAGGCTATTGACAAACATCCACAAGCCCACTGACTCCCACCGCTACCTGGACTACACTTCCTTCCACCCCACTTCCTATAAGGACTCTATTCCATTCTCGCAGTTTCTCCGTCTCCGCCATGTCTGTTCTGACGATGCCACCTTCCATACCAGTGCTTCCGACAAGTCTTCCTTTTTTCTCAACCGAGGATTCCCCTCTACTGTGGTTGACACGGCCCTTGACCATGTCCGTTCCATTTCCTGCACTTCTGCTCTCACCCCTTCCCCTCCCTCCCAGAAACACGATAGGGTTCCCCTTGTCCTCACCTTTCACCCCACCAGCCTCCACATTCAACGGATCATCCTCTGCCATTTCCGCCACCTCCAGCGTGCTCTCACCACCAAACGCATCTTCCCCTCACCTCCCCTTTCAGCATTCCGAAGGGACCGCTCCCTCCGCGACACCCTGGTCCACTCCTCAATCACCCCTAACAGCCCTTCCCCTTCGCCCGGCACCTTCCCGTGCAAGCGCAGGAGATGCAACACCTGCCCTTTTACCTCCTCCCCTTCCCACTGTCCAGGGCCCCAAACACCCCTTCCAGGTGAAACAGCGATTTACTTGTACTTCTTGTAATTTAGTATACTGTATTGGCTGCTCACGATGTGGTCTCCTCTACATTGGGGAGACCAAATGCAGATTGGGTGACCGCTTTGCGGAACACCTCCGTTCAGTCCATAAGGGTGACCCTGAGATTCCGGTCGCCTGTCACTTTAATTCTCCGCTTCACTCCCACTCTGACCTCGGCCTCTTACATTGTTCCAATGAAGCTCAACGTAAGCTCGAAGAACATCACCTCATCTTTCGATTAGGCACTTTACAGCCTTCTGGACTCAACATTGAGTTCAACAATTTCATACTATAACCCCTGCCTCCATTCTTCAGGCTGTATGATTTTGCCATCACCATTTGCAACATTTTATCTTTCCTGCCTCCTACCTTAGCACAGAATTTTCCTTCAGTTCCTTCCTCCCCCCACCCCCCTCCCTGCCTCTGCTCCTGCTTAATATCTGTTACATCTCCAGCTTTTTCCAGATCTGATGAAGGGTCCCAGACCTGAAACGTTAACTCTGTTTCTCTCTCCACGGATACTGCCTGGCCTGCTGAGTGTTTCCGGCATTTTCTGTTGTTATTCCCACAAACAGCAATGTGATAATGACCAGATAATCTGTTTTTGTTATGTTGATTGAGGGATAAATATTGGATATTTAGGTAGGTACTCTAATTGGCAAGATGTGACTAGTGGTGTCTCACAGGGATCTGTATCTGTATAGAATACACCTAGTAGTGTAATGGCACCTCTATTGTTTCTCAACTCTAACCAAATAGATTCTGTCCTTGACCCCTCCAGGACATCCTCTCTCTCCAGCACTGTAATATTCTCCTTAATCAATATTGCCACCCCACCACCTTTCTTTCCTTTCCTATCTTTCCTGAACACCTTATATCCGGGAATATTTAATACCCAATCCTACCCTTTTTTGAGTCAGGTCTCCGTTATCGCCACAACATCATATTCCCATGTGTCCAGTTGCGCCTGCAGCTCACCAACCTTATTTACCACACTTCGTGCATTCACACACATGAACTGTAAACCTATCTTAGACCTTCTTGTATTCTCTCTTAGTCTGACCCCACCTAATACCATACTATTTCTTACTCTAGTGCTATCTGTCTCTCCCAATCCTTTGTGCACCTTGTTTCCCCTTTCTAATGCTATATCCCAGTGCCCATCCCTCTGCCAAATTAGTTTAAACCCTCCCCAACAGCACTAGCAAACCGCCCCCGCGAGGACATCGGTCCCAGCTCTGTTGAGATGCAACCCGTCCGGCCTGTACAGGTCCCACCTCCCCAAGAACCGGTCCCAATGTCCCAGGAATCTAAAGCCCTCCCTCCTGCACCATCTCTCCACCCATGCATTCATCTGCTCTATCCTCCTATTTCTATACTCACTAGCTCGTGACACCGGGAGTAATCTGGAGATTACTACCTTTGAGGTCCTGCTTTTTAATCTCTTTCCTAGCTCCCTAAAATCAGTCTGCAGGACCTCATCCCTCTTTCTACTTATGTCGTTGATACCGATATGGACCACGACCTCTGGCTGTTCACCCTCCCCCCTCAGAATGTTCTGTATTCTTACAAATGCTACCTGAGAGGCAGTGACAACTGAAGCTCTGAATAGTTTTGTTTTAGTTCCTATTGTTCATGCTCTTCATTAACAACCTGGAGAAGTGTAGCACTAGTCATATAACCTAACTGATGACATCCCCAGCTATGTGGCCGAATGACAAGTGTTGGGAGATTGAAAGCATTTAATGGGATTTGGGTAAATTAAGTGGATGAGTTAAGGAATAACAGAATGGATTTGATGTGGATAAAGTAAGGTAAAGGTGATCAACTTCTAATTACAATGCAACAATAATGTTGATACATAAATTATATGCAAATAAATCAGTGCCATTGCTTTGTTATCAACTAATATTTAAAATTATAACATATGAATGTCATAAAATGACATTTTCTCTGTCAAAACTCAAAATAAGAAAGAAGTAATGTAAATTTAATACCTTGTAGGCCAGGTGCTCCAGGTGGGCCTTCAACACCTGCAGGTCCATATATCCCTCTTCCTCGTGGTCCACGTGGACCTGTTGCCCCCTGATTACCATAGCTTCCAAGTTCACCTGCAAAGTGGAAGTTAGAGCTCTTTCAAACAAATACTGTTATGTATAGCAGGATGCATACCAATTGGCCATTTTATGTAGCACAACAGTATATCACACACACGTTTCCAATCCTGTCATAATTGTGCAATGGTAATAAAAAGGAAGGAAGCACTTAATGGAATATAAAACCTTTGTGCCTCTGTGCGGGTTTGACAGTTATTAAGTATTTTTTCCTCCCTTGGTTGAAATGCCCACCCCTGCCCTCCCAACTACCCGAATACAATAGAGTAGATCTAGATACCTGTAATCCTAAGGAGAATTGAAAACCTCCACACCCGTCCCTCACACAATGATTATGTCTATAACAGTCAGGGAACAATTTGCTGGAGGTTCCTATGGAGACCATAAAAACTGGCACGTCCCAATCAATGTTCCCTGTGGCCGCAGAGCGCTCTAGAGGTTCCGTGCAGCCGGTGAGCCGGGTTTTAAATAGAAAAACCGCGCATGCGCTGAATTTTGAATGACCTGCACAGTTCGTTAAAGGGGCCAGGTAGGCCAAAATAAATTAGAGAGAACATTGGTCCCAACATCCCATGCAAATGCTGCAAACATATGAAAAACAATTATTTCTTACAATATAACTCAAAAACAATATGGTTCTTTATTTACAACAGATACATCTGCTAGTTCAGTCTGTAATGTTAATCAACAGGTAGGAAAGTTTACTATTTACTCACAAGTAAAGTATATTAGATATCAAAGTAGGCATCTTTCACCTTTCCCCAATCTGTTTATAACAACTTTAATTGAGGATAGTGTCCAGGATAAATTGACTTGTGTGGCTACTTTTGTTATTCAAAAACCGAAGCAAAGTTCAATACCTTTTGGGCCTTGAGGACCAGTACGACCGGGACGCCCTTCACCTCCAGGAGGTCCACAGGAACCTGAATCACCCTTCTCCCCTGGTAGTCCAACATTTCCTGGAGGACCTGGTGGGCCACGATTGCCTGGCTGTCCATAACCTCTGACACCCTGAAAACAAGATACAGGATTTTTTAAAATGTGTTCATGGGATGTGGGCATCGCTGGCCATGATTTGACATAATTTATACATTTTTAAAAACATAATTTAGAAGTTTAACTGTAAAATTAAATAATAGCAAAAAAAACTTTGCCCTCGCTCCTTTCCTATGATTAAATTATCTACAGAGATGCAAGAAAGCAGACAAGATTCCGAAATGACTACAGATCACGAACCCACTCAAGTCGACATACAACACAGACTACGCTGAGAGACTTTGCCGTTGTACCTCTCGCACACTCCTCAACCATCTCGTACACCAGCTCTACAGCAGACGCTGCAACCTCGAAACCAAGATAGAGTCCATGCTCTCAGCCTGTGCTCAGGACACAGCAGATCAGCTACGAGACACCGCCAAACAGACGAGGCAACGGAACTACGCTTCCTACATGCGCATCAAGAACAGGAAGCTTGAGAAACTCGGCATCACCACCAGCAGCAACCAAGCCTCCCCCGGTACCACGGTTGCAACCACAGGGAAGTCCATCGTCAACCTGTCGGACCACACCCTTCAACCAGACGAAATCGAAGTTCTCGCCCTAGGGCTCAAGTTCTGCCCCACCACCAAAATGGACCCCATCGGTCTCGCGGCAGACACAGAGGAATTCATCAGAAGAATGAGGATCCGGGAATACTACCACAAATCCCAAGATGTCAGCAACAAACCCAATGAGACAATCAATGATCCGGAACAGCAGACAGAGGGAACCGCAGTGCAGCAACCGAAGAAGAAAGAGTCAAATTGAACCCCTCCGGAGGGTCGCTGCCCTAAGCTTGACATGTATGCTCAAGCTGTCAGGAAATGCATCAACGCCAGATTCATCAGCTGCACTCACAAGACAGTCCAGAATGTCACCCGAGCACAACGCAACACCATCCACGCTCTCAAGACCAACCGCAACATCGTCATCAAACCAGCGGACAAAGGAGGAGCCATCGTCATACAGAACAGAATGGACTATTGCAAAGAAGCATACCGACAACTGGACAACCAGGAACACTACAGACAGTTACCCACAGATCCGACCAAAGAACACACCCGCCAACTCAATAGATTGATCAAGACCTTCGATCCAGACCTTCAAAACATCCTACGCGCTCTCATCCCACGTACTCCCCGTGTAGGAGACTTTTACTGCCTCCCAAAGATACACAAAGCCAACACACCCGGACGTCCTATCGTATCAGGCAACGGAACCCTGTGTAAGAACCTCTCTGGGTACGTCGAGGGCATCCTGAAACCCATCGTACAGGGAACCCCCAGCTTCTGTCGCGACACTACAGACTTCTTGCAGAAACTCAGCACCCATGGACCAGTTGAACCAGGAACACTCCTCGCCACGATGGACGTATCGGCACTCTACACCAATATCCCTCACGATGACGGCATCGCTGCGACAGCCTCAGTACTCAACACCAACAACAGCCAATCTCCAGACGCCATCCTACAACTCATCTGCTTCATCCTTGACCACAATGTCTTCACCTTCGACAACCAGTTTTTTACCCAAACACACGGAACAGCCATGGGGACCAGAATTCGCACCCCAATACGCCAACATCTTCATGCACAAGTTCGAGCAAGACTTCTTCGCTGCACAGGACCTCCAACCAATGCTGTACACCAGATACATCGACGACATCTTCTTCCTTTGGACCCACGGCGAAGGATCACTGAAAGGACTACACGATAACATCAACAGGTTCCATCCCACCATCAAACTTACCATGGACTACTCCTCAGAATCGGTTTCATTCTTGGACACACGAATCTCCATCAAAGACGGACGCCTCAGCACTTTACTCTACCGCAAGCCCATGGACAACCTCACGATGCTCCACTTCTCCAGCTTCCACCCTAACCACGTTAAAGAAGCCATCCCCTATGGACAAGCCCTGCGAATACACAGGATCTGCTCAGACGAGAAGGAATGCGATGGACACCTACGGACACTGAAAAACGCCCTCGTAAGAACGGGATATGACGCTCGACTCGTCGATCGGCAGTTCCGACGGGCCACAGCGAAAAGCCGCATAGACCTCCTCAGAAGGCGAACACGGGACACAACCAACAGAGTACCCTACGTCGTCCAGTACTTCCCCGGAGCGGAGAAACTACGCCATGTTCTTCGCAGCCTTCAACACGTCATCGATGACGACGAACACCTTGCTAAGGCCATCTCCACGCCTCCACTACTCGCCTTCAAGCAGCCGCCTAACCTCAAAAGTACCATCGTTCGCAGCAAATTACCCAGCTGTCAGGAGAACAGCGACCACGACACCACACAACCCTGCCACGGCAACCTCTGCAAGACATGCCAGATCATCAACACATGTGAGGACACTACCCACCAGGTACATGGTACATACTCATGTGACTTGGCCAACGTTGTCTACCTGATACGTTGCAGGAAAGGATGCCCCGGAGCATGGTACATCGGCAAGACCATGCAGACACTGAGACAACGTATGAACGGACACCGCGCAACAATCGCCAGGCAGGATTGTTACCTCCCAGTCGGGGAACACTTCAGCAGTCAAGGACATTCAGCCTCGGATCTGCGGGTTAGCGTTCTCCAAGGTGGCCTTCGAGACACATGACAACGCAAAATCATCGAGCAGAAACTGATAGCCAAGTTCTGCACCCATGAGGACGGCCTCAATAGGGATCTCGGGTTCATGTCACACTATAGAATGTGACTCGACATCGTTGTCTGTCTTTCCAGTTTTTAAAAAAAAACACAAAAAAAAACAAACCAAAAAAAAAGGTTCAAAGCTCAACTGCAGACAGCAGGATTTGACACGTTGGACCCCCTGTGACCCATCTCATTGTCTTGGCTGTGCTCTGGTGTGTCTTTGATGTAATGCTTCCCTGAAAGATTGTATCTCTGCAGACAAATTGCTTTCGGTGTTTATATACTGTGTAATACTATAGATTCCCTCATTGTACCTTTACCTGACGAAGGGGCAACAGCTCCGAAAGCTTGTAATTTTAAATAAATCTGTTGGACTATAACCTGGTGTTGTGTGACTTCTCATTTTTGTCCACCCCAGTCCAACACCGGCATCTCCGCATCATGATTAAATTAGGCCAGGGCCCGTCTAAAACCAAATCCTTAAGGCTTTACTTCTGGCAAACCTTATTTTCCAATATTTAAAAGATCTTCAAGTCTCAGTTAATATTACACTTTTGCAACCGATGCTTATTGGATGACTGACTGATAAGTACATATACTATAGGTCATTAAAAATACATTAAATACTATAATATATGATAATCCAGTACCAAAATCCTGTAATAGTACAGTATTGAAATATAATGCTGTATATTAAAATATTCTACGACAGTATTATGCTATAGCACTGTTCTATAATACTCTCCACTCAACATTACTGGGTTGGCTATAGAACCCAGAAGACTTTGCCATTGCACGCTCTCCTTTGCCAACTGTTTGACTTGTCTCATTCATCCATTCAGACATTCTCATACACAAACACAGAAATACACATCATAAAGATGCCATGACTGTTATAAAATTCTACCTAAAACTTTTAGACGTAAAGCCGTGGACTGATTCTACTTATGATTGAGAATTTGAAATTCTTGCTGGTAAACTAACCTTAGGACCTGTCACTCCTGGCAGCCCTGGTGTTCCAGGTGCTCCTGATCTTCCTAGAGTCCCTGGAGGACCCAATGATCCAGAAAGCCCTGGGTTACCTACAAAACAGTAATGGAAAAAATTAATTTAAGGATATACTTTGATAGATATTCTGGATACAGGAGGGGGGAAATCATTCCTATTTGTTCAAGATAATAAAAACAATTTGGATTATATGTAATGTTCTGGAGAAGCAATCTTTGATAAAGACAATCATGCATCACACTTTCAGATGTACCTTTCTACTTAAGAATAAGACTAAAATACAAAACTACTAATCCACTAAAGAGTTGTACAAGTTATTTTCTCCTTTTTTGTCCACTTGAAGTTTCCCTGCCACACACACTTTCCTAGCTGGGAGGACTGACTGCAGACCTGCAACTAGGCATCTGCCAAAGTCATCGATAGACTCCCACAGATTTTACATGCCTCTTTGTGAAGGAGCAGAAAGCCATTTTTCCGCACTTCCCTTTCGTGGCATAGTCAATATCGGAAAGCTCTCAATGTGCGGAATTGTTGGCGTGAATATACTTTCTAATAATCCTTGGTGCCATCACACTGTCCCTACCTAAGGCAGTCCAGTACAATAACAGGAGTTGGAATTCATTTTAATCCTTTATGTTCTGCATCAAAATCAGGGGATAGTGCGAGATTGGGGGAATGTCTAAATTTAGCAAGTTATCAAACCAATAGAATTATAATCATTATCAAAATATACAGCGTAAGAGAGATAGGTACATAGAAACTAGGAGCAAGAGTAGGCCATTCGGCCCGTCGAGCCTGCTCCACCATTCAATACGATCATGGCTGATCATCCAAATCCAGTACCCTGTCCCTGCTTTCTCACACCGAATCCCCACATTGAGCCTGCACCTATCCCACCCTATCCCCGTAACCCCACGTATTTAATTCCCCCTAACATATCCCATCCTATCCCCATAACCCCACATATTTAATCCCCCCCTAACACTAAGGGTCAATTTATCATAGCCAAATCAACCTAACCCGCACATTTTTGGACTGTGGGAGGAAACCGGAGCACCCGGAGAAAACCCACGCAGACACGGGAAGAATGTGCAAACTCCACACAGACAGTCACCCGAGGTCAGATTCGAACCCGGGTCCCTGGCGCTGTGAAGCACCAGTGCTAACCACTATGCCACCGTGTTGCATGAAGCACAGGGGCTTATTTTGACTTTTGGGCGACCGACCAACAAAGCACGTACATAGTGATCCACAGCAACCAGTGATCCACAGCAACCAGTGATCCACAGCAACCAGTGATCCATAGCAACTAGTGGGTGCACTTCATGGGAATCTTGTTCAATGTCAGTAGTCCACACCTGACTCATTTCTTTTAATGTGTGTTATCTGAACTGCAAGAAAGTGTTAAACCTTGCAGCAGATAGCTAGTCCAATGTACTGGAACTGGAATGATGTTACACATTTCTGCTCTGAAGCTGGTGACTCCCAGCGCTTTCATTCGATAGTTTTTTTTAACTCCGTGTTATTTTGTTGTGGAGAAAAAAACTTTTATCTGCTTAGACTTAGGCCATAACTAGCATTCAGGCAATGTAGCAAACTGCCTCAATGAAAATTGGATCCTAACTCCAGTATTGCTTGGGGTTTGAATTGAAAAGCAGTTGAGGATAATTACTTTTAGATTCTAGTCTTTAGCATTCCAAAATTTGAAGTTGAATATTGCAATACACAGCAGATTATTGTATTACCCAAACCTTAACAAGTCCTTTTACTGAATTCTCTTTAACCTCTTTTACTGGTTTATCCCTAACTTTGGGTCACACAAAGGTGAGTTGAGAAAAATACAAAAAAAAACACTTGAAGAACCGTTTTGTACCTTTAGGACCTGGAGGACCTGGTGGTCCTTTCTCTGATGGTCCAATCTCTCCTTTTTCTCCTGGAGCACCTGGTGAACCATCCCTGCCTGGAGGTCCAGGGTTACCTGCAAGCACAACATTAAAGTTTTTAATTTCAATCCCCATCAGCACTGAGACACTTCAGTGCTGCTGAATACCGAAAGCCTCCAAGACACACTTCAGCATAAACACCTCAGCACTACCGAGTAGCGATAGCCCTCAATACACATCTCAGCACTGCAGATATTTAAAACTATTGAGATGGACAAATTTACCAATCAGTCTTCCCCACCATGCAGTGCAGACCCATTAATCTGAGGTTTTGTACTTACTTCCTCTGCCAGACTCATTTTTATTTGGTTTGCATGCAGTTGAAAAGGACGCATGAGGTGGGGCAAGCACCCATTCCTCGTGTTTTTATGCAGTTTGTCTCACTATTGCTTAAGGAAAGCTTGTCTCAAGAACGGAGTGTTGTCCTTATTGTTCAATTATTCGAGGGGGATGTTTTGGATCTAAAAGGCAATATTTACTGATAAGATCTGGATGAAGAAGCTTCAGTAAAGTGTTACATGAACATAGGCGAAAGTGTAATGTTTTCTATTAACTACTTGGCCAAAGAAAGAAAGAATTAAAGAAGTGTCCTCACCTCTGGCTGGCGAGTCTAGAACTAGGGGCATTGGGGGTGAAATCCCCCTGGAGAGCCGTTTGGGGCGCTAAGTAAAAAATGTTTGGAAAGTTAGCAGCAGGCGCCAACCTTTTCCAACATTAGTTAAATTCCCATTTATTCTTCCAAGAGGGAAGTGGAGCGCTAAAATCAAGCCTCTTGAAGCGCAAGAGGCGGGGAATCTCCCGATCCGGGGCGAAGTGCTCAGCAGCGCCACAGGTGGCCATGTATGGCACTGCTGCATTGCAGGGGCTCTTCCCTGCGTTAAAGGGAAGGGCCCCACGCTGCGAGCTCTGCAGGATTATTTTTAGATATGTGGGCCACCGGGGAGCGGGAGTGCCACGCGATCAGCCCGACACTCGTGCTGAGTGCCGGGCTGACCGATCGCGGCACGGACGACGCGACCAGTGACCGAAAAAAAATATTTTTTAAAAAACAGCAGTTTTCTTGGCCGGCCGCCCACCGCGCCTTTAAGTTGCGCCCCACGAGCGGCCGGTCTCAGTGTTCGCTACCTCCGCAGCAGTCGGCAACATTGCCTGGCACTGCTGTGGGGCATAATTGCAAATTTTTCTTCTGAGGCGCTACCGGGCGCTACGCCCGGAGAGGACGTCATGATCTCCGGGCGCAGAAGATCGGGGCGCTACCCGGTAGTGCCGCCGCTAACCTCCCGAGGAAGGCGCGGTTATCACCTCGGGGGGGGGGAGGGCACAAAGCCATTCGCTGGAGTGGCAAACGAGGGGAATTTCACCCCCATAGTCTCCGGATAAGGGGTCGGCCATTTAAGACTGAGATGAGAAGGCATTTCTTCACTCAGAGGGTTGTGAATCTTTGGAATCTCTACCCCAAAGGGCTGTGGATGACCATTGAGTACATTCAAGGCTGAGATTGAAAATATTTTGGACTCTAGGGGAATCAAGGGATATGGAGATCACGCGGGAAAGCAGAGTTGAGGTCGAAGATCAGCCATGATCTTATTGAATGGCGGAGCAGGCTCAAGGGGCAGTATGGCCTACTCCTGCTCCTAATTCTTATGTTCTATTGTTCTCTGACAACACGGTACTCTCTTAATACGCACTGACTTGTCAGCCCAGATTGTGACTTGAGCCCACAAACCTCTGACTCAGAACTGAGAGTGCTATTCTCAGTGGAATCAGATGTTTTTTATACTGAGTAGTTATAAGTTTATTACTCAAATAATACAAATCTAATTCATTGGAGTGCACAGTGCAGTTCCAGCATACAATGCCACAGAGGGAATTATACAGTCTGCACTTGAAACAACGATTTTCTATTCTCAGCCATGCTTTTGTGAGTAAGTGCCAAGCAATTGGCAAGAGTTCACTAAAGAGAAGAGAGAGAAGGAGTAAACAATGAGGGAGAGAATATTCATTTACCTAGTCTCGTTCATGTACTTATGACCAGTTATAGTGTATGTTTGCAGACTAAAGTGTACACTAGATAAAGAGGCAGCCAGGGTGCTGCCTGTGCAAAATTCTTTTCTTTTCAACTTTGGAATCTTTTTCTTGGTGGGGCCTGTGCATGGCAGTGCTCTGAAAGCACAGGCCCCTATTCTGTATTTGGCCTGAGGCCCTCTCTGACTACCTCAATGCTGGATAAGAACATAAGAAATAGGAGCAGGAGTAGGCCATTTGGCCCTCGAGCCTGCTCCGCCATTCAATAAGATCATGGCTGATTTTCTGCCTCATCTCCACTTTCCCGCACTATTCCCATATCCCTTGATTCCCTTAATATTCAAAAATCTATCGATCTCTGTCTTGAATATACTCAACGACTGAGCCTCCACAGCCCTCTAGGGTAGAGAATTCCAAAGATTCACCACCCTCTGAGTGAAGAAATTTCTCATCTCAGTCCTAAATGGCTGACCTCTTATTCTGAGACTGTGACCCCTGGTTCTAGACTCCCCAGCCAGGGGAAACATCCTCCCAGCATCTACCCTGTCAAGCCCTGTAAGAATTTTGTATGTTTCAATGAGATCACCTCTCGTTCTTCTAAACTCTAGAGAATATAGGCCTAGTCTACTCAATCTCTCCTCATAGGACAATCCCCCCATCCCAGGAACCAGTCTGGTGAACCTTTGTTGCACTCCCTCTATGGCAAATATATCCTTCCTTAGGTAAGGAGACCAAAACTGTACACAATACTCCAGGTGTGGTCTCACCAGGGCTCTATATAATTGCAGTAAGATGTCTTTACTCTTACATTCAAATCCTCTTGTAATAAAGGCCAACATACCATTTGCTTTCCTAATTGCTTGCTGTACCTGCACGTTAACTTTCAGTGATTCGTGTACAAGGACACCCAGGTCTCTCTGAACACCAACATTTCCCAATCTCTCACCATTTAAAAGATACTCTGCTTTTCTATTTTTACTACCAAAGTGGATAACTTCACATTTCTCCACATTATATTCCATTTGCCGAGGCCGAACAGTGTTCAACGTTGGAACAGTGCGAATGATAGTGGAGGCTATGTTTCCCTCATTGTCCTTTGATTTGCGTGCAACACATCCACATATGGACAGGTGCATTTGACACAGCTAGGATTACCCTCCAAAAAACTGGGGGAAGGCGAGGAATGCGACGGATGCATCCCTGCACCCATTTCCGGTCCCGTCTGGCCTTGGGAAACCAGCAGGACAGGACCAAATATCCTAGGTTACTATCCACAGGAGAGCAGCAGAAAATCTGAAGAAACTTTGAAAAAAAAATGAAGACTAAGGCCAGAGAGTGGTTTCAGAAAATAAGGTGAATAATGGCTCCATTGTGGCAAACAGTAACTAGCTCCTCTGTGCGTTAATTTTTATGATAATTAGCTTGGGTTTCTCCAGGTTTCTTGGTGTAATATTCACTTATTACTGATTTTGTCCATGCAGAAGGATCTGTACTTACCTTGTATTCCTGACCGTCCTTGACCTCCCATTTCACCACGAAACCCCGGTGGTCCTGGAATTACGTTGCCATTACCCTTACTTCCTTTTGTACCTAGAGCAGAGACCATCAGTGCATGATTTAAGCAATAGTGTGGATGGAGCTATAGAAGAACATCTTGTACCAAATCCATAAATTCATTTCGTAGAATCTCAATAGCATAACATGAAACTGTCAGTAGGACAGAGGTACAGTCCCCATCCTCTCCAGTTGTTTATCTGGGCTACACTGCTGTGGGGAGACAGGGTTAAGTAAAATCAGAGGAAGCATCTCCACTGGCCTTTCCTTGCATGCCTCCTAATGCCAGGCTTGACTTAGAGGTTAAGGAGCAGCTCATCCACTGCCTACTTAATCACAGGTGGTGCATTGCTTAACAGCTCCAGAGCATTAGGGAAAAAAGAGAGGAACAGCACCTCATCTTTGGATTAGGCACTTTACAGCCTTCTGGACTCAACAGAGTTCAACAATTTCAGATCATAACCTCGGCCCCTATCATATATATATATTTTTCATCCACACTTTTTGTCTGTGTCTTTTTTTCTTCTCTCCCACATGGCAGCTGTCTTTCATTCTGCCAGCGCAATTCACACTTCATCTGGAGCCATCTTTGTTTCTTAACCTGTCCCATTACCATCTCCTTTTGCCTTGAATATCTCTTAATGTCTCTTAACCTCTTCCGCCTTCTATCCTATCACAGACCTTCCCTTTTGTTCTTTCATCCCCTCCCCCTTTCCCAGCCCCTGCACTTGCTTAAAAATCTGTTCCATTTCCTGCTTTTTTTCCAGTTCTGACGAAAGGTCATCGACCTGAAACGTTAACTCTGTTTCTCTCTTCACAGATGCTGCCTGACCTGCTGAGTATCTCCAGCATTTTCTGTTTTTATCTCAGATTTCCAGCACCTGCAGTATTTTCTTTTTGTATTTGGAGAAAAGAGAGGAGTTTGGCACCCTCACAAAAATTATAGCTGAGCCCATGTTTTTTTTTTCCAGATCTCGGTATAGCATCACTGAGTGAGACAGATGCTTACAAAGACTTGGGCTTACTGTTAAAAGCTGCCATAGCTCAGCATAGGAAACAAGAAAGCCCCTTCTTGTTTCCTATGCTGAGCTATGGAAACTTGAGGTCCCTTCTATTCCAATTTTCTCCTTTCTTCTCCAGGAGACAGTTATTTACAATAGGAGATAGTTCCATGGCCATTGATAACCTGCTGCTATCTAGCCCAGGCAGGCATTCTTCACGTCTGAGCCAGGACAGTGATTGTCAAATGGCTATTAACTGTTGGTTATCACAGCGGAGGACAATCTTGTTCTCACTTAATATCCAGATGCATGCACTTCCCAGCAAAGTTCACTGGATAGTAATCAGGGACGAGGAGGCCATTTGCAACACCTCCATCGTATCTCAACTACGGTCAGCTTATTCAACACAGCCAGGGATTAAACCTGGTACCGTCTTCGTCTGTATGGCTTAGTAACACGCTCCCCGAGTCCTCCACAGTGGGAGAGTGATATTTATAAAATTACAGACTCTTACAAGTGAGTACTTGATACTCTGTAGGCCCAAAATGGAAACGAGTTCTGTTTTCCAGCACAGAGATTGTTTACCTCGATAAGCACAAAAATTAAACCAAGCAAATGGCAATTAAGGCTCCATAACTTTATGGTACTGAATTTCCTGCTGCCCCTCTACCCCTGTGCTGGACAGGAGTTGGTGCACCTGAAGTGCACTATTTCCTGTCCTGGCCATTAACATGGCCTGGGGGCACCCTAGCGCAGGCCTGCCTCCTGCCAGAGCTTAACACCAGCAAAAAGGGGGGAGGAAATATGAGCTTGGACCCGCCAGTGTTGCCCCGGAAATCCAGCGCCTGTGTCAAGGGGGAAGAGACACGGCGTCATGGGTCTGCGCTCTCTTTTTCCTGACCTTTGCACCCAGAGAATGGTCAGGAAAATTGTCCTTTTTATTTTAATTTGTCATTTAGCTATTTTAAATTTCTAATCTTGCCACACAAATGATTTGAAGGATAGTCATGTATATTTATAAAATGTATTGTGTAAAATATGGTGAATTGAAACAAAAACAAACAGATCTACGACCTTACTAGTAATAGCTGGCACTCTACACTTTAGCTGAATATACTCAGCAGGTCAGTCAATGATTCCAACAGGAAAGTACATGGAGTGAGGGGCTGTGGGTATTTTTAGTAGGCACAAACTTTTAAACCTCACTATAGCTCCAAACAGTCATACAAACCTGGGACACCATCGACTCCCCGAAATCCAAGTACTCCACGGTTTCCTTTGGGTCCTTGTGCACCTGGAGGTCCAAACCCAGGTGGTCCAGAGGGACCCATGGGTCCTGGGACACCAGGGTTTCCAGAGTTACCACGTGGACCCATGCTACCTTTTGGTGAAAATGGTGTCTGTAAATAGAAGTTTTTTTGAAAAGTCAGCACTCAATACAGCTCACATTTAAATACAGGAAACTCTCGTTGAAACGGCACCTAAATATCCGGAATTCTCTAATAACCGGCAGAATTCATACTCCGAAAACTACAGTATACAGTCGTTTATAAGTTTTGTTTTACTGTTAAGTAATTAAAGAGTTATGGATTACCCTCAACTGGCATTACTGTACTTAAGCAAGCATCTTCCACCATCCATTTAACACAACATTCTGTAGGGGAGTACCCAATTATACTGCACATTTCTTGATTTTTTTATTTTTGTTTGTTAAAAATAGCCTCGGTAGATATACCTCTCCGTTATCCGGAATTTTTAATCAACCGGCACCATCCCGGTCCCGTCGGTGCCGGATACGAAAGAGTTTCCTGTAATGGCCCAGATATTCCGATCGCAGGCCTCCCGTGGCGGAGGCCTGCGATCTGGAAAAATCTGCGCCCTTACCTGAGGGCTCCCGGGACGCGCACAGTTCCGATGCTGGGCCTCTCCAAACTCCAAGTGTGCAGGGTCCACGTATCCCAGAGGCGCAGGTAGTTCGCAGCGTCCCTGGGATCACGTGGGCCATGGGGAACCAATCACAGAAGGGAATCACCCTTCATACACTTGACAGGAAGACCTGTCAAATATATGAATGGAGATCACCCCCAAAACATAGTAAAACTTTAAATAAATTTAAAACAACACCACATTTTTAAAATGACTTGAAATTACAATAAATTAACTATTTTAAACAAAACTTTAAATTTTTGAAAAAAATAATTAAAGTTTTTTACGGGGCTAAAAATAAACTTACCTTTTTTAAAAGTATTTTTAAATGATAAATCAGTGAAAAAATTTTTTTTTTTTTTACTTTTTTCAACTCTTATCCTGGTAAAAGCAGGCCTTATGCCTGCTTTTACCAGGCACAAGAATTGTAAGGGTTTTCTGCGGGCGGAGGGTCTCCAAAAAGCGGAACGCTCCCCCCGCAGAGGCCCTTATCCAGGCATCCGATCTGTCAAGAGCTTTCTTGACAGATTGGAAATGCCGGTTTTCAGCGCATGCACAGTGCATGCCTGAAACCGGCATTTCTGATGTCCCTACGGGTGAGTACACAGCGCGTACCCACCCATAGGGATCAGAATATCCGGCCCATTAATGTAATGAACAAAGAAGTATTGATATTTTAGGGTTCAAAAGCCACATTGTAATTATATAATATGAACATTTATAGATGTTACTTTATTTAAATGTCAACTAGAGCTGATTTTCAACTTTTAAAAATTATTATTCATTCTTGGAATGTGGGCATCGCTGGCAAAGCCGGCATTTATTGCCCATCCCTAGTTGCCCTTGAGAAGGTGGTGGTGGGCCTTCTTCTTGAACCGCTGCAGTCCGTGTGGTGAAGGTACTCCCATAGTGCTGTTCGGGAGGGTGTTCCAGGATTTTGAAGGAGACGATGAAGGATCAACAATCCATGTCCAAGTCAGGATGATGTGTGACTTGGAGGGGATGATGTTCCCTTGTACCTGCTGCCATTGTCCTTCTGGGTGGTGGAGCTCGTGGGCTTAGGAGGTGCTGCCGAAGATGCCTTATACCCTGTGTGCACATTTTTGGGGATCTGGGGACAGGAGCTTCATTTAAACATTCAAATGTAGGCAGGGGAGTCTGGCACACAATTTCCCGACATTTGAGCATGCAGGACACGCCATGTAAATAATGCTCATCTTGGGTAAGCATCCAAGATCGCTAGGGAGTGGGTAGTTACACGAAAATTCATTTAAAGGGCATGGTAATAGAAAAGTATGTGTTTCTAAATCACATACCTGTCTATACTTTACTTAATCAAAACCCTTAATGATTTTGAACACCTCTATTAAATCTCCCCTTAACCTTCTCTGCTCTAAGGAGAACAACCCCAGCTTCTCCATAACTGGAGTCCCTCATCCCTAGTCTTATCGCTGGGGGTTGGGGGGGGGGGGGGTGCGTGGTGGGGTGTTGGCCGGGCACAGAGGGGCTGATTGCGGGGTGTGGAGAGGGATGGTTTGGCCGAGCACAAGGGGTGCTGATTGGCCAAACCCCCTGCAGACTGTACGATAGAAATTTATTAACAATGGGGGAATGCTCCTGCAATATAATTGTTTAAAAACCTGAACAATCCTATTCATTTTCACGATTCCTGGATTACAAAGAACCCTGAAAGAAACAAGAACATAACCAACATTTTCTGTAATATCCACCCTTGTTTCAAGGATTTCTCATTGGGTTTCTTAAGCCCCGTCAAGCACGCACAATACGATATTGTCCAGTCAGTCAGAAATTATCTTAGGTACAGTAATATAATGGTTATGGTACTGAACCAGCAACCCAAAGGTTCAAACCCTACCAATTCATTAAACCTGGTTAATTTGTTGAATGGCACCAGAAAATAAATGACCACAAAAGCTGGAACAGTCGTGTAAAAACCCAACAGGTTCACTAATGTCTTCAGGCAAGGTGTCCTGCCACCCCTACCTGGTCTGGCCTACCCATGATTCCAGTCCCACACTAATGGTTGACACTTAATGCTCTCTGAAATGGCCGATAAAGTCACCCAGATGTATTCAAGAAGGTGGCCCACCACCTCCTTCTTAAGACAACTAGGGATGGTAATGAAAGTGCTCTTGTTAGCAATGCCCACATCCTGAAGAAAAAATGTCCTTTGTTGTCCGGTCCAGACAGCCAGTCACTGCAGTGTACTGTCCGGTCCAGTCAGCCAGTCACTGCAGTGTACTGTCCGGTCCAGTCAGCCAGTCACTGCAGTGTACTGTCCGGTCCAGTCAGCCAGTCACTGCAGTGTACTGTCCGGTCCAGTCAGCCAGTCACTGTAGTGTACTGTCCGGTCCAGTCAGCCAGTCACTGTAGTGTACTGTCCGGTCCAGTCAGCCAGTCACTGTAGTGTACTGTCCAGTCAGCCAGTCACTGTAGTGTACTGTCCAGTCAGCCAGTCACTGTAGTGTACTGTTCAGTCAGCCAGTCACTGTAGTGTACTGTCCAGTCAGCCAGTCACTGTAGTGTACTGTCCGGTCCAGTCAGCCAGTCACTGTAGCGTACTGTCCAGTCCAGTCAGCCAGTCACTGTAGTGTACTGTCCAGTCCAGTCAGCCAGTCACTGTAGTGTACTGTCCGGTCCAGTCAGCCAGTCACTGTAGTGTACTGTCCAGTCCAGTCAGCCAGTCACAGTAGTGTACTGTCCGGTCCAGTCAGCCAGTCACTGTAGTGTACTGTCCGGTCCAGTCGGCCAGTCATTGTAGTGTATTGTCCGGTCAGCCAGTCATTGTAGTGTACTGTCCAGTCCAGTCGGCCAGTAACTGTAGTGTACTGTCCAGTCCAGTCAGCCAGTCACTGTAGTGTACTGTCCAGTCCAGTCGGCCAGTCACTGTAGTGTATTGTCCGGTCCAGTCGGCCAGTCACTGTAGTGTACTGTCCAGTCCAGTCGGCCAGTAACTGTAGTGTACTGTCCGGTCCAGTCGGCCAGTCACTGTAGTGTATTGTCCGGTACAGTCAGCCAGTCACTGTAGTGTACTGTCCGGTCCAGTCAGCCAGTCACTGTAGTGTACTGTCCGGTCCAGTCGGCCAGTCACTGTAGTGTATTGTCCGGTCAGCCAGTCATTGTAGTGTACTGTGCAGTCCAGTCGGCCAGTCACTGTAGTGTACTGTCCAGTCAGCCAGTCACTGTAGTGTACTGTCCGGTCAGCCAGTCACTGTAGTGTACTGTCCGGTCAGCCAGTCACTGTAGTGTACTGTCCGGTCCAGTCAGCCAGTCACTGTAGTGTACTGTCCAGTCAGCCAGTCACTGTAGTGTACTGTCCGGTCCAGTCAGCCAGTCACTGTAGTGTACTGTCCAGTCCAGTCGGCCAGTCACTGTAGTGTACTGTCCAGTCAGCCAGTCACTGTAGTGTACTGTCCGGTCCAGTCGGCCAGTCACTGTAGTGTACTGTCCAGACAGCCAGTCACTGTAGTGTACTGTCCAGTCAGCCAGTCACTGTAGTGTACTGTCCGGTCAGCCAGTCATTGTAGTGTACTGTCCAGTCAGCCAGTCACTGTAGTGTACTGTCCGGTCAGCCAGTCATTGTAGTTTACTGTCCGGTCCAGTCGGCCAGTCACTGTAGTGTACTGTCCAGTCAGCCAGTCACTGTAGTGTACTGTCCAGTCAGTCAGTCACTGTAGTGTACTGTCCAGTCCAGTCAGCCAGTCACTGTAGTGTACTGTCCGGTCCAGTCGGCCAGTCACTGTAGTGTACTGTCCAGTCAGCCAGTCACTGTAGTGTACTGTCCAGTCAGCCAGTCACTGTAGTGTACTGTCCAGTCAGCCAGTCACTGTAGTGTACTGTCCAGTCAGCCAGTCACTGTAGTGTACTGTCCAGTCAGCCAGTCACTGTAGTGTACTGTCCGGTCCAGTCGGCCAGTCACTGTAGTGTACTGTCCAGTCAGCCAGTCACTGTAGTGTACTGTCCGGTCCAGTCGGCCAGTCACAGTAGTGTACTGTCCGGTCAGCCAGTCACTGTAGTGTACTGTCCAGTCAGCCAGTCACTGTAGTGTACTGTCCAGTCAGGCAGTCACTGTAGTGTACTGTCCGGTCCAGTCGGCCAGTCACTGTAGTGTACTGTCCAGTCAGCCAGTCACTGTAGTGTACTGTCCGGTCCAGTCGGCCAGTCACTGTAGTGTACTGTCCAGTCAGCCAGTCACTGTAGTGTACTGTCCGGTCCAGTCGGCCAGTCACTGTAGTGTACTGTCCAGTCAGCCAGTCACTGTAGTGTACTGTCCAGTCAGCCAGTCACTGTAGTGTACTGTCCAGTCAGCCAGTCACTGTAGTGTACTGTCCAGTCAGCCAGTCACTGTAGTGTACTGTCCAGTCAGCCAGTCACTGTAGTGTACTGTCCGGTCCAGTCGGCCAGTCACTGTAGTGTACTGTCCAGTCAGCCAGTCACTGTAGTGTACTGTCCGGTCCAGTCGGCCAGTCACTGTAGTGTACTGTCCAGTCAGCCAGTCACTGTAGTGTACTGTCCAGTCAGCCAGTCACTGTAGTGTACTGTCCAGTCAGCCAGTCACTGTAGTGTACTGTCCAGTCAGGCACATGCAGCTCACTGGATTTCCCCACCTGTTCAGCCATACATTCTGCACCACATTAGGTATCAGTCTTGGCTCAATAATACTCTCACCTCTGAGCCAGAAAGTTGTGGGTTCAAAAGCACTCCAGAGACTTGAACACATAATCCAGGCTGGCATTTATTCTAGGATGCCTTTCTTCAGAAAATTGGGTGAGCTGTAAAACGTGCTGCCGATTCGCTATCACCCATTTTTCACCCAGCAATAAAAGTTAAAATGACCCCCCTCACCGTTTCCTGTAACCTTTTCCAGACCTTTGGACTTTTTTTTACTCGTATGCAATGAGAATGAGTAAAAGAATCGATTCATTGAATCTTCAGTAATGAAAATGGGGTAGATATTCAGAGCTCTAATAATTTTACTGGCCCATTGTTGCTAGGCAGAATATCGGGGGCTGATTTTGATTATCGCTGCTGGGCTGGAATGGGGCGATACTGTGATTAAAAATCGCAGTGCAGCACTTCTGACCACTGTCTCACTGCTGCTCCAGCTGTTGCCATTCGAAATGGACAGCCCAAGCCCCTGCCAGAAACAGGCGGGTGCCTCTTTACCCAATGCAAGTGGCAGTCCGCTGGTGTCAATAGGGCCCTGATACAATTTTGAAGTACCAAGGGGTGGAGTGTACATGTTGATGTTGATCTCTGTAACCTCCTCCAGCCCTACAAGCCTTGGAGATCCCTGCGCTCCTCAATTCCGGCCTCTTGCGCATCTCGGATTTTAATCGCTCCACCATTGGCGGCCGTGCTTTCAGCTGCCTTGGCCCTAAGCTCTGGAATTCCCTCCCTGAACCACTCCGCCTCTCTATCCCCCTTTGAGATGCTCCTTAAAATCTACCTCTGTGACCAAGCTTTTGGTCATCTGTCCTGACAGCTCCTTCTATGGCTTGGTGTCAAAAATGGTTTTATTGATAGCGCTCTTGTGAAGTGCCGTGGGACGTTTTGCTACGTTAAACGCACTCTATAAATGTAAGTTGTTGTTGTTGTTGAGCAGACTGCTGGAGGCCACACCGAAAATTTCACAGGTATGTTTTGAAAGGCTTTTGGTGGGGCCAGGAGGTGCACATGAACTTAGCTAGTTACAGCGTGAAACTGATCCAGTTACCAGCAGTAACTCCGCATGCTTCAGTATTTTGAAAGCTCTTATTCCAGTGGCACTACAATTTACTGCAAAAAAAGTTTTTATTAAACCCAACACACCCAAGTCCATCTTTATTTCATAATGAACAGAATTTCCAATTGAGTGTTACAGATCTAATGGGCTATAAATCCAAAACAACACTTTCAGACATGCCAAGGCAGAAAAGCAGGCGAGCACTGGTTTGATGTTGTAAAGGATAAATGTCAGGAAGTAGTTGGTTATACAGAAAGTGATCAATAGCTGGAATGGGTCGCTACCAAGAGCCCCGTTTAAGAAATAACTGGATGTTGTAATGGGAGGATTGGTATTCTAGAAAGATGTGATTAAATGGTCTGAAGGTCCTTCTTCATCTAAACCTACCTTGTGATATAAAGCAAGCAATCTTACCGGTGGGGAATTTGCAGTCCTAATGAAGGCGAACTGGCAGCGTTCGCTGCAATCTCGCCTTTGAAACTGACCACAACTTCAGGATTTAGCGCACGTGTCGCCTAACGTGGAAATCCTGAAGTTGCGGTCTGTCATTCACTGCTCCTCCTCAGGCTGCGCTTTATACATTTTTAAAAAAAAGCTTGTTCATCTTTATTTCAGGTTTGCCTTTTCACCATGCGAGAGCCCCAATCTTTGTTTTGCTCTCTCTAACATTTTTAAAAAGTTAGAATCAAAAGGAGCTTACCCACTTCCTGGTTCGGTGACTGTGAGAATTCAACATTGTGATTGGCTGCTTAGACAGCTTGTTGACGTCACAGCAGCATTTCGCTGGGAATCCCCATTAACTTGCGTTGATTTCAATTACGTGTCGGAAAACCCGAACTTCCTGCCACAGAGATCGCGAGATCTTTGTGGGAAGCTTACTTCAGGGCCAGCGGCGAACACCTTTGCTTCGCTGCTGATTGCAAATTACGGGCCATCATATATTATGGGCGAGAAATTACCCTCCTTTGCGCCTATCATGGGGGGGGGGGCACTAACGGGGCGCAAAAGGCCTTTCCGCCCGACCGCGGCGCTGGCTGCGCCTCCCGCCAAATTCCGCGGGAGGTTAGCGGCAGCGCTATCGGGTTGCGCCCCGATCTCATGCGCCCGGAGATCATGACATCATCTCCGGGCGCATCGCCCCGGTAGCGCCCCGGCAGAAAAATTCCCATTCGCCCCCTGCAGCAGCGCCGGGCGATGGCAGCGACTGCTGCAGGGGACACGAGCAGGGCAGCCGGCCGCTAGCGGGACGGAGGTTAAAGGTGAGGTGACCGGCCGCCCTGAAAAAAATGTCGGCTTTTTTGAAAAAATGTTTATTTTTGCTCCGGACGCGGGGTCCGTGCCGTGATCGGTCTTGAGTGCCGGGCTGATCACGCAGCTGCAGGTAAGTTAAAAAAAAAACTGCAGCGTTCGCAGCGTGGGGCCCTTCCCTTTAATTCAGGGCAGAGCCACGCGGCCCAGTGAGTGGCGCTGCTGAGCCATGCGCCCTGGGTCGCGAACTTCCCCCAAGGAGGAAGTGGAGCGCGTGAAAGGAATTTCTAGCCCTACATTTTTTATGTGGGGCACATGTTTCAATGAAAATTCATTATAAGTACCTGCAGTACCTGTTGTTCCTTTAGGTGGCGCTGTGATACACATTTCCAAAGTCAAAGGTGCAACATCCACTAGCTGTAATTTTATAGTTAAGAGTATATAACCCTGGCCACTAAGTTCCCAAAGATAAGTTAAAATGGACCGGACCTGCCACTGCATCTCTCTGCTGGTGTCCCTGCAGCTTCCCACCTGGGACTTCAAATTCCCCCGAATAAGTCCTGCCACATTCTATAAATTCCATAGGGAAATAAATATCTTCCCTGCAGAGCCAGCATGTGGTTATCCTATTGCAGTACTTGATGAAATAATGTAAGAATGAACAGTTATAGAAGTGAATACATTGAATCTACTGACTAGTAACACATAATTACACAATTAGCACTGATTCTTTGTAAAAGAAAGAGAAAAAAAGAGAAATAACTTGCATTTATATGGCACCTTTCACGACTTCAGGATGTCCCAAAGCGCTTCACAGTCAATTAAGTACTTTTGAAGTGTAGTCACTGTTGTAACATAGGGAAACATGACAGCCAATTTGTGCACAGCAAGGTCCCACAAACAGCAATAAGATAAATGAGTGGATAATCTGTTTTGGTGGTGTCGGTTGAGGGATAAGTATTGGTCAGGACACCGGGAGAATTCCCCTGCTCTTCTTCGAAATAGTGCCATGAGATCTTTTGCATCCACCTGAGATGGCGGATGGGGCCTCGGTTTAATGTCTCATCCCAAAAGACGGCACCTCCATCACCGCAGCACTCCCTCAGTACTGCACTGGAGTGTCAGACTAGATTATGTGCTCAAGTTTCTGGAGTGGGGCTCAAACCCACCACCTTCTGATTCAACAACAACAACAACTTGTGTTTATATAGCGCCTTTAACATGGTAAAAGGTCCCAAGGTGCTTCACAGGAGCGTTATCAAACAAGATTTGACACCGAGCCACATAAGGAGATATTAGGGTAGAAGAGGGAGGTTTTAAGGAGCGTCTTAAAGGATGAAAGAGAGGTAGAGAGGCGGAGAGGTTTAGGGAGGGAATTCCAGAGCTTAGGGCCTTGGCAGCTGAAGGCTTGGCTGCCAATGGTGGAATGATTAAAATCGGGGATGCTCAGGAGGTCAGAATTGGAGGAGCGCAGATATCTCGGAGGGTTGTAGGGCTGGAGGAGGTTACCAAGATAGGGAGGTGCGAGGCCATGGAGGGATTTGAAAACAAGGATGAGAATTTTTAAATCGAGGCATTGCTTAACCGGGAGCCAATGTAGGTCAGCGAGCACAGGGATGATGGGTGAACCGGACTTGGTGCGAGTTAGGACACAACCAGCAGAGTTTTGGATGACCTCAAGTTTACAGAGAGTGCAAGATGGGAGGCCAGCCAGAAGTGTTTTGTAATAGTCAAGTCTAGAGATAACAAAGGCATGGATGAGGGTTTCAGCATCAGATGAGCGGAGGCAGGGGTGGAGTCGGGTGATGTTACAGAGGTGGAAATAGGTGGTCTGAGTGATGGTGCGGATATGTGGTCGGAGGCTCATCTCGGAGTCAAATATGACACCATGGTTCCGCCTCGGACAGTTTCCAGGGAGAGGGATGGTGTTGGTGGCTAGGGAATGGAGTTTGTGGCAGGGACCGAAGACAATGGCTTCGGTCTTCCCAATATTTAGTTGGAGGAAATTTCTGCTCATCCAGTAGTGGATGTCAGGCAAGCGGTGTGACAATTTAGTCAGTGGAGGGGTCAAGAGAGGTGGTGGTGAGGTAGAGCTGGGTGTTGTCAGCGTACATGTGGAAACTGATGCTGTGTGACGTAAGAAAACTACTAGGCACTTGGTCTAAGCATTAAACAAAGCTTTAATCAACTGTTTTTCAACATGGAGATCTAGTTGTGTCCTTCACTAGTTCCTGTTGAGGAATGTCCTGAGCAAGCTGGGCCCATGCCCAAGTATTTATACTCTCCCTGGACAGCGCCACCAGCAGGCTGCCCAGTATTACTTCATAAGTCATTTCCACATGAATGACAAGATTCATGTCACTGTGTTTTTGGATGATGTCGCCGAGGGGCAGCATATAGATGAGAAATAGGAGGGGGCCGAGAATAGATCCTTGGGGGACACCAGAGGTAATGGTGCGGGAGCAGGAAGAGAAGCCATTGCAGGTGATTCTCTGGCTACGGCTGGATAGGTAAAAATGGAACCGGGCGAATGTTGGAGGAGGATTTTGGGGTCAACCGTGTCAAATGCTGCAGACAGGTCGAGAAGGACAAGGAGGGATAGTTTACCATTATCACAGTCACATAGGATGTAATTTGTGACTTTGATAAGAGCTGTTTCAGGTACTGTCACTGAACGGCTGCAGGGCATTCCGAAGGGGGAGGGTGAACAGTCAGAGGTCGTGGTTCACATAGGTACCAACGACATGGGTAGAAAGAGGGATGAGGTCCTGCAACAAGAATTTAGGGAGCTAGGTAGCAGATTAAAAAGCAGGACCTCAAAGGTTGTAATCTCTGGATTACTCCCGGTGCCACGTGCTAGTGAGTATAGGAATAGGAGGATAGAGCAGATGAATGCGTGGCTAAAGATTTGGTGCAGGAGGAAGGGCTTTAGTTTCCTGGATCACTGGGTCTGCTTCTGGGGAAGGTGGGACCTGCACAAGTCGGACGGGTTGCACCTGAACCGGAACGGGACCAACATCCTTGCGGGGAGGTTTGCTAGTACTGTTGGGGGGTTTAAACTAACTTGGCAGGGGGATGGGATACGGAGTGGAGCTATAGTAGGGGGTGATGCACAGCCAAATATAGAGGAAAAAACAAGTCAGCCTGGATGGCAGAGCAAATATGTAACGGCACAAGGGAGTATGGCAAGGCTGGATGGCATTTATTTTAATGCAAGGAGTCTTGCGAGTAAGGCAGATGAATTGAAGGTGTTGATGAACACATGGGAGTATGATATTGTGCTATCACAGAGACATGGTTAAGGGAGGGACAGGACTGGCAGCTCAATATTCCGGGGTATAGAATCTTCAGGCAAGACAGAGGGGGGTGTAAAAGAGGAGGGGGTGTCGCAATATTAATCAAGGAGTCAATTACTGCTGTAAGGAGGGATGATATCTTAGCAGGTTCCTCTAATGAGGCCATATGGGTAGAACTTAAAAACAAAAAGGCAGCAAGCACTTTGCTGGGAGTGTACTACAGGCCCCCAAACAGTCAGGGGGAGATAGAGGAACAGATATGCAGGTAAATCTCAGAGAAGTGTAGAAATAATAGGGTAATAATAGTAGGGGATTTCAACTTCCCCAATATTAACTGGGATAGTCAGAGTGTGAAAGGCTTAGAGGGTGCGGAATTCTTAAAGTGCATCTAGGAGAGCTTTTTGAGCCAGCATGTAGAAAGTCCGACAAGAGAGGGGGCGGTACTGGACCTAATTCTAGGGAATGTAACCGGGCAAGTGGTAGAAGTGTCAGTAGGAGAGCATTTTGGTGACAGTGACCATAATTCGGTGAGATTTAAGGTAGTCATGGAAAAGGACAAAGATGGACCAGAAATAAAGGTTCTAAATTGGGGGAAGGCTGATTTTAATATGATAAGGCAGAATCTGGCCAAAGTGGACTGGGATCAGCTACTTGTAGGAAAATCCACATCAGAGCAGTGGGAGTCTTTCAGAAAGGAAATAGAGAGAGTACAACGCCAACATGTTCCCGTAAAGGTCAAGGGTGGGACCAACAAACCCAGGGAACCCTGGATGTCAAGGGATATACGAGAATGGATTAGGAAAAAATGGGAGGCTTTTGGCAGATACAAAAGACTAAAAACAGTGGAAGCCCTAGAGGAGTATAGAAAATGCAGGGGGGTACTTAAAAAAGAAATTAGGAGAGCGAAGAGGGGGCATGAAAAAACACTGGCGGGTAAAATAAAGGAAAATCCCAAGGTGTTTTATAAGTATATTAAGGGCAAGAGGATAACCAGGGAAAGAGTAGGGCCCATTAGGGACCAAAGTGGCAATCTGTGTGTCGAGCCGGAAGATGTAGGTGAGGTTTTAAATGAATATTTTGCATCTGTGTTCACTATAGAGAAGGATGATGTGGGCATAGAAATCAGGCAGGGGGATTGTGATATACTTGAACAAATTAGTATTGAGAGGGAGGAGGTACTAGCGGTTTTAGCGGGCTTAAAAGTGGATAAATCCCCAGGCCCTGACGGGATGTATCCCAGGTTGCTGTGTAAGGCAAGGGAGGAGATTGCAGGGGCTCTGACACAAATTTTCAGAACCTCTCTGGCCACAGGGGAGGTGCCAGAGGACTGGAGAACAGCTAACGTAGTACCATTGTTCAAGAAGGGTAGTAGGGATAAACCAGGGAATTACAGGCCAGTGAGCCTAACATCAGTGGTAGGGAAATTATTGGAAAAAATTCTGAGGGACAGAATTAGTCTCCACTTTTTAGAGGCAGGGATTAATCAGGGATAGTCAGCATGGCTTTGTCAGGGGGAGATCATGTCTGACCAATTTGATTGAATTTTTCGAGGGGATGATTAGGTGTGTGGATGAGGGTAGTGCAGTTGATGTAGTCTACATGGACTTCAGTAAGGCTTTTGACTAAGTCCCACATGGGAGACTGGTCAAGAAGATATGAGCCCATGGGATCCAGGGCAATTTGGCACATTGGATCCAAAATTGGCTTCATGGCAGGAGGCAGAGGGTGATGGTCGAAGGTTGTTTTTGTGACTGGAAGCCTGTATCCAGTGGTGTACCGCAGGGATCGGTGCTGGGTCCCTTGCTGGTTGTAGTGTACATTAATGATTTAGATATGAATGTAGGAGGTATGATCAGTAAGTTTGCAGATGACACGAAAATTGGTGGGGTGGTAAATAGCGAGGAGGGAAGCCTCAGGCTACAGGACGATATAGACGGGTTGGTCAGATGGGCAGAACAGTGGCAAATGGAATTTAACCCTGAAAAGTGTGAGGTGATGCATTTTGGGAGGACTAACAAGGCAAGGGAATACACAATGAATGGTAGGACCCTAGGAAGGACAGAGGATCAGAGGGACCTTGGTGTGCATGTACATAGATCCCTGAAGGCAGCAGGACAGGTAGATAAGGTGGTTAAAAAGGCATATGGGGTACTTGCCTTCATTAGCCGAGGCATAGAATATGAGAGCAGGGAGGTTATGATGGAGCTGTACAAAACGCTAGTTAGGTCACAGCTGGAATACTGTGTGCAGTTCTGGTCGCCACACTATAGGAAGGATGTGATTGCATTGGAGAGGGTGCAGAGGAGATTCACCAGGATGTTACCTAGGCTGCAGCGCTTCAGCTATGAAGAGAGACTGGACAGGCTGGGGTTGTTTTCCTTAGAGCAGAGAAGGCTGAGGGGGGACCTGATTGAGGTGTACAAAATTATGAGGGGCATAGATAGGGTAGATAGAAAGGAACTTTTCCCCTTAGTAGAGGGGTCAATAACCAGGGGGCATAGTTTCAAGGTAAGGGGCAGGAAGTTTAGAGGGGGTTTGAGGAAAAACTTTTTCACCCAGAGGGTGGTTGGAATCTGGAACTCACTGCCTGAAAGGGTGGTAGAGGCAGGAACCCTCACAACATTCAAGAAGCATTTAGATGAGCACTTGAAACGCCATAGCATACAAGGCTATGGACCAAGTGCTGGAAAATGGGATTAGAATAGACAGGGCTTGATGGTCGTCGCGGACATGATGGGCCGAAGGGCCTCTTTCTGTGCTGTATAACTCTATGACTCTACTGTGGCAGGGCCGAAACCTGATTGGAGGGATTCAAATATGGAGTTCTGGGAAAGATGGGCACAAATTTGGGAGGCGACAACATGTTCAAGGACTTTGGAGAGGAAAGGGAGGTTGGAGATGGGGTGGTAGTTTGCAAGGATGGAGGGGTCAAGGGAGGGTTTTTTGAGGAGAGGGTTAATGACGGCAGATTTGAAGGAGAGGGGGCCAGTACCCGAGGAGAGAGAACGGTTAATAATATCAGCTACCATGGGGGCCAGGAAAGGAAGTTGGGGGTTCAGCAATGCTCCCCGTAATGTTTTTTGTGGGGTGCGTGGCCCCTTTAAGGGGCTGCGTGGCCCATTCACAGCTTTGCACATGTGCGAACTTTAACGTGGAAAAAGCCGGTCCCAGGCGGCGCAGGACTGGCAGATAGGGAACGTTGGTGGTCAGCAGTTTAGTGGGAATAGGGTCGAGGGAGCACGAGGTGGATCTCATGGACAAGATGAGCTCAGAGAGGGCATGCGGGGAGATAGGAGAGAAACTGGAGAAAGATGTGAGTTCAGGGCTAGGGCAGGGGGTGGCCTTCGAGGAAGTTTGGCCACGTGGGCTAGGGGAAGGGAGGAAGGCGGCAGAGGCAGCTGAACGGATGGTCTCAATCTTAGTGACAAAAAAATCCATCAGCTCCTCGCACTTGTTGTTGGAGGTGAGGGTGGAGGAGATTCAGAGGGGAGAGCGCTACCGCTGGGCCAAGGTTGACAAGTTAGTAACAAATAACAGGATGAAAGTACTGACGGGGTCACCCTTAATTCCTCGGGGTCCTTGTGGGCCTGGTTGACCAGGTATTCCATCATTTCCTTGCTTTCCTGTATTCCCGTGGAAGCCCGGATCACCTTTGTTTCCTGTTTCACCTTGGCTACCACAGATCGCCGAATCACCCTTAGGTCCTGGTGAACCTCCAACACCGGGATAGCCTGGAAGACCCTAGATGTTGACGATCAGATAACAAAAACAACAATCGAAAACTAGAAAAAGCAGGAAATTTCAGTCAAACAGAGAAATAAGGGCACATTTCTTTTTAATTCTGGAAAAGTGCTGTTAGGAAACAAACCGTAAGCCTTCCCTGTGCGTTTCATTGCCAGAATTATGTTGTTCCTCTCTTTAATCTTAATTTTATGACTGGGTGGTGTCCTGAGTTGAAAAGTTAATGTGAAGAACAAAGCTGAGATCCTCTTCACAACATCATCAGCTGAATAATCCACTGATAATGGTGACTACCAGGGCAAACCATTTTCCTAACTGAGACCACACTGATAGTAATGGGAGAGAGATGGGGAAAAGGAAAGCAGTGCCCTCTGATGCAACTCCAATCAGCTGGCTACACAATGGAATGACCAGAGAGCTGGGAGCAACTCTCCAGCCTGGCTTCTGGGGCAGAGGAGTACTTAATGTGAGATCTCTGCAAAGGGGGAGAAAAGGATAAATGAAAGGAATCTTACCTGGAAACCTGTTCTTCCATGTTCACCTGTAAAACCAGGATTTCCCTTCAGGCCTGGGAATCCTGGTCTACCTATAGTGGAAACAAAACTGTTAGTATGTACCAAAGGCAAGGACCCTACAAAAGCTATTTAAATTCTCAAATCTTGTTATTCTTAGAAATTAGGAAGACAGTAAATACTAATGAGACATTCTGGGACATTTATGACATGTACCTTAAATAACATGTAAAGCTTGTATATTTGTAATAAAAGTAATGGATATTTCTGTCTGTCTTCATCTTCTTTCCTTTTTCATATGGGAAATGATGGGAAAAGGAGCCGCTGAAGTCTGCAGGCTACATTTTCCAGTGCGGGCTGCAAAGAAAATGTGTCTTGCAGTGCTCAGTGGCTTATTTCCTATCACTCTTGCTTTCCCCACTCCTTTGCCCCCATAATGTCCCCTACCGTTCACCTTTCTACTACCCTCATCCCCTTCTTACCACTCCCTCAGTCCCATTGCTATCCCTACCTCTTCCTCTTCATACTATCCACTCCACCTCTGCATCCCCCCTTCCCCCTTGCTCTGTTATCAGTCAATTCATCCTTAAACCTCTATCCACATCCCCTCACTCCCTCTCGCTCTCCGAAGGGCAGGTGAGGAGAATCCAGAGGCCCCCTCAACCTACTACTCCCTCACATCTGTTTTCCTCAATTATGCTTTCTTTGCTTTCAAAATTCAACTTACTTAATTTTTTCAAAGGAATTCAAATTAGGATGAGGAAAGACACTTGGTCTGTCTGCCTCATTCTTGCTGTCCGTCTCTCTTATTCTCTCTCTTTATAATTTTCAATAGTTAAAATATTTAAATTTTCTAATGGTCAAGAAAACATAAGTGATTATAGGCCTTCTGTTTGCTTCAAAATTTAATTTTGAAAATTACGATTAGGAAGATGACTTTTTCTCTTACCTTAATGTGCTTTCTGAAATTTATAGAATGCAAAACGTACACCAGGTGTTTAATCAGTACAGTCTGTCATTTTCCTCATTCTCAGACATACATATACAGCCTCATTTAAAAAAAAATAATTCAAATACACTTTAGCTGAATAAAGCTTCTGAAATTTGTCCTCTAGTTTTACTTCAAATAATTTTGACAAAAACAACGGAGCAGAAACTGCTAGAAGCTCAGAAAAATATTCCAGCAGTTCAGCTAACTACTGTAATTGGTACAGAGGCATCCTGGTAAATTGGTACATCATATCTGCTCACACTGCATAATATACATTTAGTTAACAGAGTCAGAGCTCTGGGCAAAATAGTAAAGCTTTTGGAAGAAGTTGAGTCCTTCAAGTGATAACTTTAAGGAAGGAATTAAAAGACAATTCAATGGACAAATATAATCATGGTATTGTGAAATATGGAATTATTGTAGTGGTTATTTGGAGATGAATATTTGTAAATTTTGGACTCTCTGCATTACTTTGCAGCTAATCATTGTTTCTCTGAGGCTCCGTGCTATGTCGATAAAAATATGATTTTTTGTTTATTGTGACATTAAGGATACAATAGAAACAGCTGACAGGAGGGACAGCCAAAAAGGAAAAAGGTACTGAGAAATGAATTATTTTGCAGTCCCATAATTTTTATATAACAATGCGTTGTGTTACTGCGTTACATTCTCTATGTAGCTAAAATATAATATATAAAATAGTAATCTATTGTGTAGGTATAGGTGTGTATATATATATAAAATATCAGCAATAGTTTACCAGGTATTCCAGGAGGGCCGGGTGGACCAGGAGGACCAGGCACTGAAATTCCATTGCATGTTATACATAGTTCACCTTTATCACCTGTAATAGCAGAAATATAATATATGAATGGAGGCAATAATTTGTTAAATTCCACAGCAGACACACACTGTAGTATTGATGGATTCAGCCAACAAATGGAATCACTCATAACACACGAGTGCCCACAGGGTCCATGCTGGCCATGGACCACGTCTGTCAAGCTGAGGCGGGAGTTCAGTGGCCATTGAATCAGCTGTTGAGTTGACATTTGTTTCCTCTAGACTTGACTATTCCAACGCACTCCTGGCTGGTCAGGACTTTGGACCTTCTCCTGGATGAGTACTGTATCCAATAGGGTCCTGACATAAGTTCATAAGTTTTGTGAATAGCATTGTCCATTTCTTTAAGGCAAGATTAAATTTAAACTTCAGGTGCTTTCTTTTTTTTTTTTTTTACAGATTTTGGTATATTTTTGTGGTCATCAGGGTGAGCGATTTCAGTACAGGGAATGGTATATTGTCCTACTTTCTTTCTCAGCACAAAACACCTCCAGGTCAGGACCATTGCAGGGGTAAAACTCCCTTCCCTCTGCACCAACATTGAAGTACCGATTGAGGTTGTCAAACAGGAAATTAGGTCTGATACTAAACAGTTTGGCCACTCTTTGCTGCATTTAGAAGTGCTCTGATTCTAGGTGCCCGAGGCAATTCTGATGTCCATCTGCTTTGGAGGTTTAGATTGAGAGCTGGAGGAGGTTGCGTAGTTCCAGAGAGTCCTAGAAGCTCTCCCTCTCTGTCTCTCTGTCTCTTTATGTTGATGCAGAACATGAACAGCAGTGGGAAATACTTAGAATGGTGATCAATAGAGTCCAGGAGAAATATATTCTGCTAAACAAACAAGAATAAACTAGCCAATAATTAAACGCCATGGATGAATAAAGACACAAGGTCAAAATTGAAACTAAAGAAAAAGGCATACACTAAGAACATAGACAACAAAGGAGAGGATGACAAAAGGGAATACGAAGAGGTTAGGAAAGAAGTAAAAAGAAAAGGCAAAGAGGAATTATGAAATTAAATTATCAAAGAATATAAAAAGAAATGGTAAAGTATTCTACAGACACATAAATAACAAAAGAAAAGTCAGGCTAGGGATAGGGCCACTAAGGATCGCACAAGCTAAACTCACAGGTAATGACAGAGAAATGACAGCAATATTGAACAATTGCTTTGCCTCAGTATTTACCAGGAAGACTAACAAAGTGGACATGACATTAGGGCCGGAATTTTACGGGGGGTCAGTGGGCGCGATCGGTGGCGGGTCGGGTGGGAAAATGTTTTTTATTCCCCAGCGGGTCGGGACTCCACTGGGACCCCGCCGCCACGCGTCTTTCCCCAATGTTGGGTAGGTCAGCGCTGAGCAGACCCGACACGCAGCGGCGGGGGACCCAATTCAGGTAATTAGTGGCTTGTTTAGAGCCACTTAAGAATGAATTTCAGCTCACTTTTTGCATTTGACAGCTCGCCCACAGGGTCCACGATGGCCGTGGAACACGTCTGTCAAGCTGAGGCGGGAGTTCAGTGGCTGTTGAGTTGAATCAGCTGTTGAGTTGACAGCTTCAAATGTAAAGTAAAAGCTCCCACCTTACAGAGATATCTTCCCTCAGCCTCAAGCTCTTCCTCACTGCATTTCCACAACAGATTCACTGGGCTGTAAGTTTTTATACAAGTCTCCATCCAGTCTCACCTCATTACCTCTCACCATTGACAGATCGCTTCTGAGATCTCTACTTCACCTGCCATCTATTCCATCAGCATATACTCTCTCACCTTGGTCCTGAGAATTCCACCACGATCAGCCCCAACACCAGCAGCACCGGGCACACCAGCAGCACCAACAACAACACCAACCTTCTCCGCAATCAACTGATGTTGCACAGGACAGAGGGCATCAGTACCCGACCACATTGCTGCCCGGGACGCCAGGGATGGCCTCACCATGGCCAGATTTACATCACTTGACGCTGTACACCCTGGCAGCCACATGATGCGCCAGGTTGGCACCACCCCACACCAACACCATAAAGCATCCCTACAATGCCCAAGCCATTCCTTTCACACTCATCACCATTGCGGGGGGTACAGTTATGTCTTCACCATTCACTGCAACTCATTAAGCCACTTCCAAAGGTGCACACGAATCTGTCCAAGAACGCAAAGTATTGAAAATAAAGGTTTCAATGTTTGACAGCACATTAACAGAAACTTCACATGAAAATTGCCTAAAACACCTAATTGCCTACCCTTGCGTGTTGTTAGTTGGTATGATTGGACTAGGATGAGGGTGAGTGTGAGGGGTGGCTAGTGAGATGGGGATATGATAATATAGATGTGGAGGGATGGGTGGAGGTGCAAGGTAAGTTGATGTGAGTAAGGATGTGCAGGAGTAGGCTAGGGAAGGCAGAGTGATGGGGATGAGATGAGAAGCACAGCAGGATGAAGGTGAGTGTGGCTTTACAGTGACGTTTCATGATCTACTGAGATCATTGAAAGGTTTGCAGCACTGCACCCAGGTCGTCCTGACCACATCCCTGCTTGTGTCCTCCTGTGCAATATGCAACCAGGCTGTGTTGGTCTCCTGGGGAGGTATCTTCTGCCCATTGGAAGGGAAGAGAACCTCATTGCGTGCTGTGACTCCTTCCAAAAGCATATGGAGGGAGTCATGGGAGAGCCTGGGTGCAGCCCTGTGCCTCTGTGCAGTGCTTGTCAGTGTTTGCAGCACCTCAATGCTGTAGAACACTGACAGCACAAATGTCAAACTAAACTTGGACACGGTCCCTTTACGGAAACCGACTGATGACACATCATCAAATGACGTCACCAGACCCACTTCCTCTAATTGGCTGAGAAACATGATGGGCGGGCTTAACAAGCCCAATCAAGGGAAATTCATTTCAGACAGTGGGATGGAGCCAGCAGCGGGGTCGGGACCTGCCACCGACATCGCCCGACATGGACCTGCCGAGGTTAGTAAAATCCCGGCTTTGAAGAAGTGATCAGAAAAGATATTAAAATATTTAGGAGCTGAGCTGAACTCTGTGGGCTTTCCACATGAAGCTTTGAGCAAAACCATCCTATCGTTGAACATCATCCTTCAGCATATTAAACATGCATAACAAGCTGTGCAGGATTGTGTGGAACAGGAAAAATGGAAATCCTGTGGAGTTGGGAGATAACACCAGCACGAGTCATAGGTATGAGGCACTGGAAAAGCCGTATTGCCACATGCACAATTGTTGAATCTAGCTGCTGGCATCAATTGAGGCTAATGACGAATTGACCAGAGAAAGCTTTTGACTGTTGTTACAAAGCTAGACAACGCAGGATAAAATTGGGTAAAGGGGAGACATGTGGTTTCCAAACAACAATTTACACAGTGACCCAACAAGGATGTTGATGACACATGAGGGGGTTTCAAATTAAAGCAGTGACTTTTGGCACTAGTTTCTCCTCTGCCTTGCATTGTGCTCCGTCCTTCTCCATGTCTTTCTTTTCTATAAACAGCGCTAAGTCTAAACCAAAGCACAGATGTTCCGAGCTTACCTTTGTATCCGCCTTCACCATGAAAACCAACAAAACCCGTTGGTCCGGGCGGGCCTGCAGGTCCTGGTTGACCATTAATACGGATATTCTCACCTGAAAAAGTTCATTCAGAATGTTTCATTGCAGCTACATCGAGAAGGAAATGAATTTTCTCAAAAAGCATTTTATTTTTGCTCAATTCTCCTGTTCCTCAGGTCTCCCCACACCAAATATCTCAGCCTAATTTGTGACCCTTCTGCCACGCTCCTGCCAGAGTTAAAGTGGGAGTGTGCCGAAGATCAGCAACATACATCATGCATGTGAAACCACATACTAGGGATTCCTTAGTGAGGAACTAGTTGACATTCCCATAGAGGAAGACTGACCAATACCAACACCTCGGTCACTTTTACTGCAGTGACTTATAGAACTGGAGCAACTGAAGCACGGTGTATTCAAGCTCCAACACACTGCAGCAGATCATCACATGTAAACAACCTATCAGTGCAATAATATATACATTTTTTGGTCTTCACAATGAAAAACTATATTGCAATTCCCAACACTATTATATAGCAATACAAACTTGTTCAATATAAAATGAAAATGGATGTAAATATTGTACCTGGCGGACCCAGAGGACCTGGTAGGCCTGGGAGTCCTGGAAAGCCTGGAGGACCTTGAGGACCTTCAGAAATCTGCCCAGAGTCACCTTTATCTCCCTTTGGACCTTGTTGTCCAGGATATCCAGGTTGACCTGAGGGCCCACGTCTGGAGCTTCCTAAAGAAAGTGGTTAAAAAAAATTGTGAACAGATGTCATGCACATTAATGTACATCATTAACATATTTTTCTTGCTCATTACCCTGGCACAGTGTTGCCTGCTGAAGCCAGCTTCTTCTGCAAAGAAGTGTATGAATGCGTGGGATGCAATTCCGCAAAGAAGCAAAGGCTGCACAGCAGTGTATAGATTACGCATTCTGTTAAGTTGAAATGTAAAATATCTTGCTAGCTGAAGACGGTAAAGCAGGGTAGGTACTTTTGTGCAGTCAGTTCTATATATGCCTACATATAGTTAGTAAACAATCTTGTTCAAGTAAACATGTCTGCTATTTCTAGCCTGTCATAATAGTTCAGAAATATTTCAATTATTTCTCTTCTGTGCTCCACTTACAGAAAGGCACTGACCAAATTTGGGTAATAATACTCTTGTATGAAATTATTTAAACAAATATGGTCGATACCCAAAATCTGATTGGACATCATTTTTAATAATATAATTGCTACATAATCCCAAATATAACAGTATAAAAAGATAAAATAGAAACAGAAAGTGCTGGAAATACTCAGCAGGTCAGGCAGCATCTGTGGAGAGAGAAACAGAGTTAACGGTTCAGGTCGATGACCTTTCATCAGAACTGGAAAAAGTTAGAGATATAACAGAGTTTAAGCAAGTACAGAGGCAGGGAAAGGGGGGAGGGGAGGAAAGAACAAAAGGGAAGGTCTGTGATAGGGTGGAAGGCAGGAGAGATTAAGGGGGGGAAAATTCAGTTGGTTGCGCCTCCTGTTAGCGCCTTAAGAGGACGCTAATGGGGCGCAAAGCAACTAGCGCCCGGGCGCGGCGATGTTTGCGCCGCTCGCGAAATTAACTAGACATTTTGCGGCGGCGCTAAACACTACTGCCACGTTCTCCTGCGCCGGCAGATCATGACGTCAGTCGAGTGCGCAACGCCCCGGTAGCGCCCCGGAGCGGATATTGAGTGGCGCCCCCTGCCTTACCGCCTGACGCTAGCAACGACAGGTTGAGGGGAGCGTTTTGCAGTCAGCAAGGGACTGGGGGAGCGCTATTTAAAGGCGACTTCTGGAGAGATTCAACGCTGTGTGAAGGAGTTTTAGGTACTGAGCAGCACTTTGCAGGTTCATTTTGATTTGCCCTTCCTTGTATCGATTTAGAAGAGACTGTGGGGGCTGCACTCTGAGCTCTTTCCCTGGTACTCTCCATTGTTCTTTCCAGCAGATTTGATGTACAGGTCTCTCCAGGCCGAGATTCAAGCCTGCAATGAGCAGGATGTGGATGGAAAGCAAAATCAACCCTCCCCTTTAAGAACTGGCCCGTGCCATTGTGTGTGTGTTCCATTGCTGACTGACATCACATGAGCTTCGCCAGCGCTCTGAGGTAGCGCCTCGCTCCTCGGCCTTTGCGCCTTAAGACAGGTGTGAAGCGCCTGATTTAGCGCTCCAATCACCTCCAGGGGCGATAAAAGTCAAGTTTGCAGTCGGAGGCGATAATTAGCGCCAGGCGCTAATCTTTGTGCCCGGCCGATAATTGCGCCCCAAATGGGGCGATACTGAATTTCTCCCCCTAAATGACAAAAGGGACGATAGTACAAAGCAAAAGGAGATGGTAATGGGACAAGTAAAGAAACAAAACATGAGTCAAGAAGAGGTGTAAATGGGAATGGCAGAAACATCAACAGCTGCCATGTGAAAAAATAGGGGCAGAAGTTATGGTCTGAAATTGTTGAACTCGATGTTGAGTCCAGAAGGCTGTAAAGTGTCGAATCGATAGATGAGGTGCTATTCCTCGAGCTTACGTTGAGCTTCATTGGAACAATGTAAGAGGCCGATGACAGAGAAGTCAGAGTGGGAGTGGAAGGGAGAATTAAAATGACAGGCGACCGGAAGCTCAGGGCCATGCTTACGGACTGAACGGAGGTGTTCTGCAAAGCGGTCACCCAATCTGCATTTAGTCTCCCCAATTGTGAGCAGCGAATACAGTATATTAAATTGCAAGAAGTACAGGTAAATTGCTGTTTCACCTGGAAGGAGTGTTTGGGGCCCTGGACAGCGGGAAGGGAGGAGGTAAAAGAGCAGGTGTTGCATCTCCTGCGCTTGCATGGGAAGGTTCCGTGGGAAGGGGAGGGGCCATTGGGGATGATTGAGGTGTTGGCCAGGGTGTCTCGGAGGGAGCGGTCCCTTCGGAATGGTGAAAGGGGAGGGGAAGGGAAGATGTGTTTGGTGGTGGGATCACGCTGGAGGTGGCGGAAATAGTGGAGGATGATCCGTTGAATTTGGAGGCTGGTGGGGTGAAAGGTGAGGACAAGGGGATCCCTACCGTGGTTCTGGGAGGGAGGGGAAGAGGTGAGAGCAGAAGTGCGGGAAATGGACTGGACACGGTTGCGGACCATGTCAACCACGATAGAGGGGAATCCTCGGTTGAGGAAAAAGGAAGACATGTCGGAAGCACTAGTATGGAAGGTGGCATCGTCAGAACAAATGTGACGGATATAAAAGGATGGCCTTGCATAGCAGCATAAGACAATTGCCAGAGCTTGCCGCGACATTTTTGAAAACCTTCTTCAACACATCTTACCAAATGTGGCAGATAGTTGACACTACATTGACCTCCTGCATGATTGCCTCCCAAACCTGCTCAACCATCTATTTTGTTGTAGGTTATCCTTCCAACTCAGAGCATTTTTCCATTACTTCCCATCATCTACATTTAATTTCTTTTATTAATTCTGGGGATATGGGTATCGCTAGCAAGGCCAGCATTTATTGTCCATCCCTAGTTGCCTTTGAGAAGGTGGTGGTGGGCCTTCTTCTTGAACCGCTGCAGTTCATGTGGTGAAGGTACTCCCACAATGCTATTAGACAGTTCCAGGGTTTTGACCCAGCGACCATGATTTGCACAGGATCATCTATGAAGCAAACCATTCGATACCTTGCTCCCTCCATTCGTGCTCCAATATCTGCATTCCACAGTTGGATTGAAGGACTAAGCATTGTTGATAATATTAATGTGCCCATTAAGGGCATTAATGGATGACCTAGTACCATCATTGGAGGTTTTTGTTCTGATTGGCTGCTCAACAATCCTAGCTGGTATGAGTAAACCTGGTTGTTCTTGTGAGTGCAGAAAATGGGTGAAAAAAATGAACTCTTCGTTAATACACAATCTGTGTGTTAAGAGTAAATTAAATCTCAGTGTTGTCTGAGAGCGTTAATTACATTTTCTTCATCTAGGACAATATTTTCCTATTTTTCAACAAAAGAAGTAATTACCCAGGCTTTTTAAAAGTATTTACTGACCACTTTCAATCTAAATGGTGGGCGGCAGCAATTTTGCTGGTGGCGATTGTGTTAATAGATTTGATTACCAGAAACGACCAAAAATCACCTAGTCATGATGCACCTGTAATAGTGGTCCTGTAACACTTTTGAACATAAGAACATAAGAAATATGAGCAGGAGTAGGTCCTACGGCCCCTTGAGCCTGCTCCACCATTCAATAAGATCATGGTTGAAGTTTTAGATCAACTCCACTTTCCCGCCCTATCCCTCGATTCCCTCAGTGCCCAAAAATCTATCGATCTCTGTCCTGAATACACTCAACGACTGAGCATCCACAGCCCTCTGGGGGAGAGAATTCCAAAGAGTCACAGCCCTCTGAGTGAAGAAATTTCTCCTAATCTCAGTCCTAAATAGCCGACCCCTTATCCTGAGACTATGGCCCCTAGTTATGGACTCTCCAGCCAGGGGAAACAGCCTCTCAGCATCTACCCTGTCAAGCCTTCTAAGGATTTTATACGTCTCGTTCTTCTAAACTCCAGAGAAGCAGCTAAATTGTCTTTTAACCAGGATAAAATATGAAAAGTTCAGTAATTCAGCTCTGGAGAGTGCACTACTTGTGTGTAATGGCTCAATAAAAATATATAGAGAGAAAAAAGCCTCTGCATGTAGTAAGAATTCCAGTAGAAACACAAACGCGATGACTGGGGTGGGGGACCATTTTCTGTTTCGCTGAACTAGTGAAAAACATATGCCATCTGTTTTCTTTAAGTTGCCTCTTTATCTTAGTGCTTTTATGAAAATTAAAGTTTCAAGCCATCAAACCATCATTTGTGCACATTAAGCACAGCATGTTAGAAGTAATTGAAATTGTAGAAGCTTTTCTCCTTTTAATGTAACAGATTCTGATGACACACAAAAACATTATAAAATATACAAAATACAGTGCAGATCTCAGTAAGGAGAAATAAAATAAATTGAAAAAAAATATTGTGATCGACCAGATCCTATTGCGCTAAGAATTTTGGGCGTAGATTTATGTCCGTTCAGAGCTATCATGATATCAAGAAGCGGCTGAGCGCACTGGATACAGCAAAGGCTATGGGCCCCGACAACATCCCAACTGTCGTGCTGAAGACTTGTGCTCCAGAACTAGCCGCGCCTCTAGCCAAGCTGTTCCAGTACAGCTAAAGCACTGGCATCTATCCGACAATGTGGAAAACTGCCCGGGTATGTCCTGTTCACAAAAAGCAGGTCAAATCCAATCCGGCCAATTACCGCCCCATCAGTCTACTCTCAATTATCAACAAAGTGATGGAAGGGGTCGTCGACAGTGCTATCAAGTGGCACTTACTCACCAATAACCTGCTCACCAATGTTCAGTTTGGGTTCCGCCAGGACACTCGTCTCCAGACCTCATTACAGCCTTGGTCCAAATATGAACAAAAGAGTTGAATTCCAGAGGTGAGGTGAGAGTGACTGCCCTTGATATCAAGGCAGCATTTGACCGAGTGTGGCATCAAGGAGCCCTAGTAAAATTTAAGTCAATGAGAATCAAGGGGAAAACTCTCCACTGGCTGGAGTCATACCTAGCACAAAGGAAGATGGTTGTGGTTGTTGTAGGTCAATCATCTCAGCCCCAGGACATCACTGCAGGAGTTCCTCAGGGCAGTGTCCTAGGCCCAACCATCTTCAGCTGCTTCATCAATGACCTTCCCTCCAACATAAGTTCTGATGTGGGGATGTTTGCTGATGATTGCACAGTGTTCAGTTCCATTTGCAACTCCTCAGATAATAAAGCAGTCCATGCCCGCATGCAGCAAGACCTGGATAACATTCAGGCTTGGGCTGATAAGTGACAAGTAATATTCGCGCCACACAAGTGCCAGGCAATGACTATCTCCAACAAGCGAGAGTCTAACCACCACCCCTTGACATTCAATAGCATTACCATCGCCGAATCCCCCACCATCAACATTCTGGGGGTCACCATTGACCAGAAACTTAATTGGACCAGCCACGTAAATAATGTGGCCACAAGAGCAGGGGTCAGAGGCTAGGTATTCTGTGGCGAGTGTCTCATTTCCTGACTCCCCAAAGCCTTTCCACCATCTACAAGGCACAAGTCAGGAGTGTGATGAAATACTCTCCACTTGCCTGGATGAGTGCAGCTCCAACAACATTCAAGAAGCTCAACACCATCCAGGACAAAGGCAACACTTTAAACATTCACTCCCTCCACCACCAGCGCACCGTGGCTGCAGTGTGTGCCATCTACAAGATGCACAGCAGCAACTCGCCAAGGCTTCTTCGACAGCACCTCCCAAACCCGTGACCTCTACCACCTAGAAGGACAAGGGCAGCAGGCGCATGGGAACACCACCACCTGCAAGTTCCCCTCCAAGTCCTACACCATCCTGACTTGGAAATATATCTCCGTTCCTTCATAGTCGCTGGGTCAAAATCCTGGAACTCCCTCCCTAACAGCACTGTGGGAGTACCTTCACCACAAGGATTGAAGCGGCTCACCACATTCTCAAGGGCAATTAAGGATGGGCAATAAATGCTGGCCTTGCCAGCAACGCCCACATCCCAGGAACAAATTTAAAAAAAGCTTGCGTAAATGCAGGAAATGTGTTCTCTGGACTTTAGCATGGGGGTGGGGCTATGTTAATGAGCTAAGGCGGGTTTTGGTGGATGTAACAGGAGCAGCGCAAATGATCGAGGAAATTTGTGTGTAGTAAGGTTCCGGTGTAAAACTGGCGTAAGTCACGTTCCCGTGAATTTCCTTGGAAAAATCTCTGATGTTATGCCATCGTTATGCTGAAACTTTCCATAAAATTCCAGGCCTCTCGTCTCCAATAGGAATTACTGAATAAATGTTGAACAACAACATTTTATTCAGTAATACTTAACCCTGGTCAAGCAGTAGAGTACCTTTTTTTAAAAATGCAGTGGTCACTCCATATTATTTAAGTCAAGGAAATGCATGTCCATACCTTTTCGCTCCAGAATAACTTTTCTATATGTGCCTTCTTCAAGAGGGTGTTGTTGATTAATCACTTTATACTAACTGAAATTAAAGAGTTTGGTGTAGTGTTTATGGGATTGAGTATTCATCTTTACAATGGAGCAAAATATAGGGTCTGACCTGGTTTTCCTGGTAAACCTCGCTGACCGACAGCACCTGTAGAGTTAGAAATAAATGAGTCATTTAATTTACTAGCATACGAATTAAGGTTGTCTTGAGTAAACTGAAACAAGTTGACTGCCTTGAATTGCTGAAAATTCTCTTTCTTTCATTTAATGAATATAAAACACTTGACAATATATTAGTATCAGAAATAATTATTCTGTCATCTGAGCGTTGAGAGACTTGAATTGTTTCTGTAGCATTCAGTGCCAGATTCCCACCCTTGCCCACCATTCCAGCCCTATCTTTGGGCACCTTCACAGCCTCATTGCCAACCATGGATGCTACAGTGCCATCCCGAGCTTCAGACACAACTGCAAAGAACCTCAGTTGTTGCCTTGTGCTTACCTCAATATCCACCTTCAAAGAGATTGGTGGCTTGATTTTTGTCTTTCTCCTTCCCCATTTTTTTTGCTCTAGGTTCCCCTGTCACCTAACCTACCTTTGCTTGGAAGGAAGCAGGTTGCATCCCTCCAAGCCATGATTTCTACAACGGTCGAAACTGCTGACAACTCAACTTAGAGCATGAACAAAGGAGCCTGTTCCGCCATTCAATTAGATCATGGCTGATCTGTATCTTAACTCCATCTACCCACCTAGGTTCCATAACCCTCAATACCCTTGCCTAACAAAATTCTATCAATCTCAGTTTTGAAATTTTCAATTGACCCCCAGCCTCAACAGCTTTGTTAGGGTGGGTGAGAATCAAAGCTACATATCAGTAGAGTAATGATCTCCCCCAAAATGAAGAATTTTGAAGCTTAATGAGATCCAGCAGTTCAGTTGCAACCCAAAGTTTATATTTAAAATCAGATTAATCAGCTTGGGAGATCTGCAGTAGGGACGCGAACTAGCCTGCGAACTAACTCGAGACAGATTCAGCAGAACCAGAAACCTAGAAACTGGTGAGAACATGAAAAAGGGTTTTACTGTCTTTGATGCACATAACCTGACTGTACCACCAAGGAAGTAGAGAGAGAAAGCAATACTGTTAGAAAAAATGTAGAAAGACTTCATTTTGTGAGATTTCACCGAGACAAATTCAATGAGGAACAGCAGGGGGCAGACGAGTTATGCTGGCCAGATACAGATCAGGGGAAGTGGGGTCAGAGAAGGGTAATGGTCAGTCACAGGCTATAGAGAGCAGCGATAAAGGAGGATGAATGATCAGTTACAGACTAAAGAAAGCAATGTCAGAAGAGTAACAGATGTAATTTTTCTCAGATTCTGTAACAGGCCAACGTAGTCCATTATTGACCTATATATTCTGCACAGATGATAGCCATGGGCCCAGAACGCCAAGCCATTGAAATAGAGCAAATTTTCCAATCATCACCTGGCAATCCAGGTTGTCCTCTTGGCCCTGTCGGACCATGACAGCCACGATCTCCTTTTCTACAGTCTCGATTATCTTCTTCACCTTGCTGCCACAAACATAAAAGGCAATGCTGGGTTATCATAACAAGATTATGCAGTGGGTTCCTGTTGGATGCAATGACCAGGATTTCCACTGGAGTTACACCAGCTCCCTGGGTTAACTCCAGCAGACTGCAGCAGGTATTTGCTCAGGAGCTACTCTGAACCCACAACCTTCTGACTCAGAGGCGAGTGTGCTACCCACTGAGCCACAGCTGACACTGTAGCAGGAACCAGAGGCCTCCCACAATGAGTTTCCTGCCCTGCCGAGGTGGGGGTCCATGACAGAGATGGCAACCCCACCGGGAGCCCAGTCCCATCTAAAAATTACAAATGACCCAGATCCTAGAAAATTGGGCAGCGTCAGGGGCTGGCCATTGGCACAGGAAAACTCCTGCCCTACTTAAGATGTGACGGGATTCCACCAAAGCAGAAAATCCCAGCCAATATTTATAAGAACACAAGAACATAACAACATAAGAAATAGGAGCAGGAGTCGGCCATTTGGCCCTTCGAGCCTGCTCCGCCATTCAATAAGATCATGGCTGATCTTCTACCTCATCTCCACTTTCCTGCACTATCCCCATATCCCTTGATTCCCTTAATATTCAAAAATATATCGATCTCTGTCTTGAATCAACTCAACGACTGAGCCTCCACAGCCCTCTGGGGTAGAGAATTCCAAAGATTCACCACCCCGAATGAAGACATTTCTCCTAATCTCAGTCCTAAATGGCCGACCCCTTATTCTGAGACTGTGACCCCTGGTTCTAGACTCCCCAGCCAGGGGAAACACCCTCCCTGTATCTACCCTGTCAAGTCCTGTAAGAATTTTGTATGTTTCAATGAGATCACCTCTCAATCCTCTAAACTCTAGATAATATAGGCCTCGTCTACTCAATCTTTCCTCATAGGACAATCCCCCCATCCCAGGAACCAGTCTGGTGAACCTTCGTTGCACTCCCTCTATGGCAAGTATATTCTTCCTTGGTAAGGAGACCAAATCTGTACACAGTACTCCAGGTATGGTCTCACCAGGGCCCTCTATAATTGCAGTAAGACATCTTTACTCTTATACTCAAATCCTCTTGGAATAAAGGCCAACAAGTGATGATTTATACACATGTTCTTTATACACACAATTGAGGATTAAGAGATGGTTTATACAGGAATGAAACTACTAACCAGTGTAATACAGCCCCTGACTGCATATGAGTTGTCTGTCATTTAATTTATTCATTGTTCTGAATAATGAAATATCAGTGCTCAAAGATTCCCTCTTAACACAGTGATAGCACTGCAGTACCTGTGATAAAGACTATTGGTTCCTATTGGTCAATTAGAAGATGTGACCTTAATGTTATCCCACCATACGCAGAGTTTTCATGCAACCCCTCTTCCTGACCGAGACGTGTTTCATCCAAAGTGGTACTAAAACCTGCTTCAAGTATAATTTATATCACTAGTGTCGAAAAAGCTTTTAAAATATTAGTCAGTTATGCTGACTGGATCCCTCCTTAATAATTGGTTGAGTTGCTTTAAGATCATTATTCAGTCAGTAATCATTTTCTGCTGTGTTAAACCCATATCAGAATATGTACTGTCACACCAACATGAACATGGAATCATACAGCACAAAGGAGGCCATTCAGCCCATCGTGTATGTGCCAGCTCTTTGAAAGAGCCCTCCAATTTGTCCCACTCCTCTGCTTTTCTTTTGCTGTTAAACTTAATTTTTTATTAAATGAAATACCTTTTGGTAAAGAGCCAAAGAAATACTTCACGAGATTTTCCTCCCAGGGAGGAAGTGGGGAAGGGATGGGAAAGCAAAAAAAATGTTTGCACACGGAATACATTTTGGTTAGGCACTCCATAGAGTCGGTGTGAACAGTTTTCTGATTTTTATCTTTACGATATGTTGAAACTTTTGCCACTGGAGAAAGTAAAAAGGTAAATAAAAAGAGGAAAAGAGTTTATGGTAAAATCGTGGCCATCTGAATAAACTCTCCTCAGTTGAAGATACTGGGAAGAGGCAGAGGGAGTTAAGGTGGGTGGATTGCTGATGTAGGACAGTAGATCAGGGAAGCAACTAACTGGAGATACTGCAGAATGATGCTGCTGTTTCCATCTAATGGTCGTAATATGGCCCTTATGATTTTTAACTTTCCCTCCCACAAACTTGAGCAGTGCGGTCATTTCAGGAAATATTTCCAGCTATGGACTTTATTCAGCAAGTGGCTCCATACCTTCAGCAGAGATCAGAATCCCTTGTTTCCAGATGCCAATTGGGAGGGAGAGACGAAAACTTTGCTGCTGAAGCTAAATCTTAAAGTATTATATATTTTAGTGAAAGATTTTTAAACCAAGGCTGGTACTTACTGGACCAGGTGGTCCTTGACGACCAATTACCCCTTTCCGTCCCTAGATTAAAATAATAATATTTAGTATGTTAACAGTTATTAAAAATATTTAGTATGTGCATGATTACTACAATGAATCTTAATAAACTTGGTCAATTAGTCACAATGTACAACAACTTACTGGTCTCCCATCTCTTCCTGGGAATCCTGGAAAACCTGGATCACCTTTCAATCCCTGAGATACAGAAAACACAATGACAGAGCTCACAACATGGTCACTTCCTTGTGGGTTAGGCAGCACTCAGCGCCATCTTTGGAAACTGTATTAACTTTTTAAAAATGCCTAAATAACAGATGGTTAATTTCAGTGGTAGGATTTGTCAATTAAATACTATTAATAATTAAATCATAACTATCAAGAAGACACTGGAGAAGTCGTCTTAATTGAACGTGGTTCGCAAAGCAAACTCCTTCTGCAAAAAAGCTTAACTGATAATGTCTAAACTTTATTATTAATGGAAGTCAAACCAACCTGGAACCCTGGCAGTCCAGTTGTCCCACTTTTACCTGGTTTTCCCTAAAAATAATAAATAAAGAAGATGAATCAAGTCGGTTTACAACTCCATAATTTAATTCCATAACTTAAAAGAGAAAATAAAAACATGAGCACATGTAGATTGTGAGTGACCGAGATAAGCTTGATTTGAATGATATCACGTCAAGAATAAATACTGGTGCAAACAAATAAGGCAAAACTTTGGAACACAGAACCTGGGACTAAAGCAAGATCATACATTTGGGCTTTGTGTTTTGGGCATTATTCAAAATGAAAGCTAAGTTATACTTTTAATTGGAATAATATTTAACATTATGATCAATTTGAATTTCAGAATAATAGAGAACAATTACCAGGATGTGAGTTACAAATAGAATAACCATATGACATACGTAGTATTGAACTAATACTCAGTGTATGTAATGCAAAGAATACATATTATGTATGTTATAGAAAGAACATGTACAGTATATATTATAAACAGAACATGTACAGCAGATTGCGAACACACAGATCGTGGTATATTTTGCTCTGTTTGCTAATATCAGTGAAAAAGTTGGCATAAGTATAAACTGCTTAAACATGTTTTAGAATTACACTGACTTTTTGTTAATATTATCAAACAGGGAGAACATACTTGACAGCGTATGTTATTCAGAAAAAAATGCAGCATTCTATATATATATATATTACACACAGAATGCATATACTGTAAATCATAGAGAGAACATACACAGCATATGTTATGTAGGGAATGACATAGTGCACATCACTGAGGGCAGGAGCACACAGTATATGTTGATTAATCATAGTCATTTCAAACTAATAAAATAGAAGAATAACGACCCATTGGTTTAGTGGCTAAATGCAGTGCCCAGTGTAGTGTTAAGGCATACAGACCAGAAAGTTTCTAGCTTTAATCTCTATTCTGAGCTGAGTTAGATGGTCTAAGCAGAAATGTACTGCAATTAGCCTCTGTGCTTGGCACTAGGGCAAGTAACCTTGCTGGAAAATGCATGTGGTGTGGACATTGGACAAGAACAGTATTGGGCTCGTTCGGCTGTGATGCCCTTATGGTGAAGAACTCTCTAAGCTTACGTGGGAAAACTGGCATCCTGGGTAAGCCAACAAAGGACTGCTGGCACTAGTGGAACTATATCCTAGCATGAATTAGCAACTTCAAGAGACGAAAAGAGATAAAATTAATAAAAGAAACATCACTCAGATTCCTGGGCACATACTGCATGATAATCATGAATGGTACCAAACAGCTAACTTACCTTGCGAACATCTTTGTATACTGACAGTGCAAAAACAATAGAAGAACAGATTCTGAAGCCTTATTACCATGACACTCACCATCCTTTGTTACTATGCACATACATTGTGGTTCAATTACATTATTTTCTAGCAAATTGGCAATGCCGGGGCTTTGGAGTTGGTATAATACTCAACAGCATTCAGGCCCACTTTAACTATTGATTATAATACAAGCTATAACTCAGTGTAAGTGCATATTATTCTATATATAAGCCACCAGAATTCCTTCATTAAATTGGAACTGTTAATTCACTCCTTGCTCTCCATTATTTTCGATAATAATTGTCCTTGAAATGCAATGCCTTATTTAGAGACAATGGGGTAGATTTTCAACTTACCGCCCAGGTGTGAAACTGGCGTTGCGAGTCGGCCGTCATTATAGAAACCGCTCGATTTTCATTCCCATGGAAATCCAATTCCGGCAGTTTCTATAAGAGGCAGCCGAGCTGCAACACCAGTTTTACACCCTGGTGATATGATGAAAATCTAGTTCAATGCTTATACTATCCTTACAGCACATTCACCCGTCAGATGCTGTTTCTTTATTGTGAGTCTATGCAATACAATGATTGATAAATACGCAAGAGCAAAGCAGTCATTAGTGAATGCAGAATTTTTTTTCATGAAATAATCAGATCCATTTCTGGAAATCATGTCATACCAGAGCCCCTGAGTCTCCTCGTTCTCCTTTATCTCCCTTCCATCCAAGCGCTACAGGACCCTACAATATAAATAAGGAAGCCTCTTATTATTTAACACCAGTGGAAATGCAAATTGTATTCCATTACCTTTAACATGCATAATCTAACAAACACAAATAAAGACATTTTATTATTCACCCATTTAAAATTTACAACTCGAAGAAAATTACTAAATGATCCTGTACTTGACTAGAACTAAGCAGCACTCCTTAATGAGTGAAGTGAATGTATGTAGCTGTTACCTATTAGGTGATATGGAATTGGTGATGAGATGTTAATTTATGACCCTTGTCAATTCTTATTCACACATCAGAACATAAGAACTTAAGAACTAGGAGAAATAGTAGGCCATTTGGCCCTTTGAGCCTGCTCCGCCATTCAATAAGATCATGGCAGAACTTCTACCTCAACTCCACCTTCCCTCACCGTCCCCAAATCCCTTGATTCGCTTAGTATCCAAAAATCTATCGATCTCTATCTTGAATATACTCAACGACTGAGCATCCACAGCCCGCTGGGATAGAGAATTCCAAAGATTCACAACCTTTTGAGTGAAGAAATTTCTCCTCATCTCAGTCCTAAATGGCCGACCCCTTATTCTGAGACTGACCTCTAGTTCCAGACTCCCCAGCCAGGGGAAACATCCTCCCAGCATCCTCCCTGTCAAGCCCCTTAAAAATTTTATACGTTAGCAAGGCCAACACGAACATCCTTTCCAAAAAGACACAAGTGGTGAATTTCTGGAGAGGTTCTCTCATGCGTCTACCGTTTATACTATTTTTCTGAGGTCTCCACGAATCTTCTACTGAAGTTATGGTGGGTGAATGGGAGAACGCCTACAGAAATATACCCCAACTTAATTGCCTGACATGATGTGATTTGCTGTACAAACAGGGGGTCTAAAGACCGATTGGGTAACATGGTTAGAGATTTGACAGTGATGTACAGGAAGTGAGATCACTGCCTTATTAATATCTGATTTGCTATCATGCTCCCAGTTCTTTCAGATGTGTCACACTGCAGAAGTATATCCTTATTGATGTCAAAGTATTTTAGTTACTGGTGATTGACAGGTGATCTTCTTGATCTCATCCAAGCACTTCTCATGGTGACAGTCCCAGGTAAAACCAACTTCTTTCTTCAGTAGGTCACAAAGAGCAGTTACCTTTGGAGGCAGATAGTCATTGCAAGGATTCTCTGGATACCGTGTTTGTCAGTGGGAGGGGCCATCTTAAGCACTGCTTCAACTTTAGCAGGATCAGGTTTTAGTCCATCTTCATAAGAGTATTTCAATTCTCATTTCTTGAACTTCATTTCATCCTTTTTCAGTTTGATACCTTTTCTTTGTTATTACTTCAACAGGGCTTCCAGTTTCCAATCAGGGTCCTGTTCATCTGTACCAAAGACTAAAGTGCCATCCACCAGGATGCTGACTTCTTCCCGATTTTCAAGTGCCTTATGAAATCTTTTCTGAAACTCCTCAGGAGCTGGACAATGGAACTATCTATATTTTCAAAATGGTGACGAAAAAGGTAGGTAAACTCAGTCCTTTGTCTAAAACAATGTTCCACAGACCCATTCTTTACATCCGCAGACATGAATAATGTTGCTTTCGCTAGTTCAGGGAAAACAGCATCTACGGTTTAAAGTGATTTTTGAGTTCTTTGGCAAACTATCATTCTCTTTCAAGGGGCTCAGTCAGTTGGGTCACTGACAGGTGCAATAACATTCCTATCAGCAGGCCCATTAATGTGCTTCTTGACAAGTTCCTTTGCAGTTGGCTTGCAGCTGTGTGGGTGGGACTTTGGGATCAATTTGAAGGTGGACAGTGCCTTCTAACTTTCCCTCTTCTGTAAAGACGTTCTGGTTCTTGGGCATTACACCTTGTTTTGTGGCATTCTCCTTAACTTACCCTCAAAAGGGGCCATGGGGCGGAATCTGACTGTCTAGGGGAGTGGAGGGTAGGGTGCTGCACTAACGACCCCACGCTGGCCTGGGCATCAAGGATGCATTTTGTGGCATCCCAGAGCTGGCAGGGACCGAAGATGTGCCTGCACAGGTGCGGGTGTCCGGCGTCCATACTTAAATGAGATAACCTTCCACTTATCCTGCATATTCCAGTAGGGTCAGCGGTGAAGGTCATCAGCGCACACGATCCCGACATAACGTTCGAGATTGCAGCTTCAAGGAATTTGTAGGCCATGCTCTTTCTTGCTCAGCCATTTTTTACTAATTGCATAAAGCTATCAATCAGACAAACAGTAGCAGGTCTGGGAACTTCCTGTACTTGACTATGGGCACATGGTTACACTAATATCTATACAGTGCTTCAATCCATAAACTCCTCATGGAGAATTGCGAAGGTTCACATATTGTTTCTCTTGTCTGTGAGGTTCTCTTTCATATAGAGTCAACAGATTGAATCCGGTGAACATCTTCTCTCTGTTGCTGAAATTCTGAGTCTGAGGAGAAATATATTAGCAGCAGGCAGACTTGTGGGACCAAAGCTGAAACATTTTTATCAATCCATTTGTCATACACTTCAGAGTTTAACAAAGTGCTTTATCTGACATAATTATGCAATACTGATTGTTTTTTTTTCCAATGTCACAGGATGGGGAACAGCAGCCAGTTGAACCCAAGTTAGTTTGTGCTGAAGTTGACTGGACAGTGACGTTGAGAGCGTAGAAACAAAATAACTGGTTAGAATTATAAAATAACCACCCGTCCTACTTACTGGTAAACCTGGGGGGCCTGTAAACCCTGGGTCTCCAGAGGGTCCTCGACTCCCCTGTTGAAGAAAATAAAATTCAGACTACTCGGATTTCAATGAATATGTACAACATGACTCGACATCGTTGTCTGTCTTTCCAGTTTAAAAAAAAACACCAAAAAAAAGAAAAAAAAAGTTAAAAGCTCAACTGCAGACGGCAGGATTTGACACGTTGGACCCCCTGTGACCCATCTCATTGTCTTGGCTGTGCTCTGGTGTGTCTTTGATGTAATGCCTCCCTGAAAGATTGTATCTCTGCAGACAAATTGCTTTCTGTGTTTATATACTGTGTAATACTGTAGATTCGCTCATTGTACCTTTACCTGACGAAGGGGCAACAGCTCCGAAAGCTTGTAATTTTAAATAAATCTGTTGGACTATAACCTGCTGTTGTGCGACTTCTCATTTATGTACAACTTAACACACGTCTTGCATCTACCCAGTGTCCGCCACACTTCTAAAAGCCACACTTGCACCCGATTGGGGCTGTTTTATATGAAATTTGACCAAATCACAATTTAACAGGTACCAATGAACAAGCAGCATCTGTAAATGAAAACCATTAATTAAGAAATTCTAAGAAGGTTTGCAAACTACCAATCAAGGATCAGCAGACAGCAAACAGCCATCAATACTATCAATAAAACAACTAGCCGAAGGAGAAGGGAAACCAATTAAATGGCTTTAAATATTTTTTGAAAATCTTTTTTGTTGCCATCATGTTTTGTCATAATTTACAACAAAACCTTTCTAATTTACCCGCAAACCTACCAACTCCAACTTACCCATAACTTACTCACTCCGACAACTTCTGTATGCACACCCTGTGTGACTCATTACACCTCGATCTTGGGTCCCAGCTCTGTCCTCACACTGATCTGCTTCAGGATAAGCCTGTCCTTCCCAGGTCCTGTTTTAAACTGCAATTACCAGGAGCCGACACGTGGCCCACCCTCCAACTCAACGCATGCACATAATTGAAAGAAAAAGCTGCACCTTCCCACACGCACTGGTACTGCTCGGGGTCATCTGCCCTCAGTCTCGCTTTTCCATGGAAGTTCTACTTCTCCATTTGCCCATCCAAAGTCCTGCATATGTCAGTGATTAGTCTCTGGATAGAGCCAGGCCCAGTGCAGCGGGGGGGCCATTAGAGAGTTAATAAAAAACAATGAACTGATGCAGGAATGCAGCCAGAGCCAGCGAACAGTTCCTGAAATGCTGCACCTCTGCACTACTCAACTGGGCTGCCCTTCCAATTGGGCAATCTGCCTACTGATTTATCAAGGGAACGGTAGCATAGTGGTTATGTTACTGGACTAGTAATCCAGAGGACTGGGCTAATGATCCAGAGACATGAGTTCATAATCCCACCACTGCAGCTGGGGAATTTAAATTCAGTTAATTAAATAAACCTCAATAAGGTGATCATGAAACTACTGGATTGTTGTAAAAATCCATCTGGTTCACGAATGTCCTTTAGGGAAGGAAATCTGCCGTCCTTACCCGGTCTGGCCTATATGTGACTCCAGACCCACAGCAATGTGGTTGACTCTTAACTGCCCTCTGAAATGGCCAAGCAAGACACTCAGTTATACCAAACCATGACAAAGTACCTTCACCACATGGACGGCAGTGGTTCATAGAAGACAGCCCACACCACCACCTTCTCAAAGGCAATTAGGGATGGGACGCCCACATCCAATGAACAAAAAAAAAGTAGCGTTTCAATTTATTACCCATCCTTCTTGAGGTAGAGTATATCATGTTTTTATTATTATTGTTTTTGTAAACTATTGTATGATATTTACATTGCACTTTATTTTATCATCTACTCACTTAAAAAAAAATATCAGAACAGTTAAATCAGGGTTTCCTTTGGAGTTCAGCACCATCTCAGTCTGCTCTGGAAAACTCTCATTTATAATAGTGACTTATGGGCAGTCTCTGGACTTTAAACAAAAAGCTGTATAACACAGCACTCCGCAGTTATTATTATGTTTATTTTATATTCATTGAATCTAACGCACTGATGAAAACATATAGCACAAAGAAAACCTATAACCATATCAACTTCTGCACTTACAGATATATTAATATGTGCATAATGTGTGTAAATAAACAGATACTAGCTCATTGCTGATAACCATATATATCAATTTCCCCGTCACCTATTATGCATTTGGAGCGAGTCTTTTGACTTACTGCCAGTATTCCCGCCTCTGAGTCAGAAGGTGAAGGGTTTGAGCCCCACTCCTGACAGTCCCACGAGCAGAGACTAGAATATGGTCTCTGAATACTGGGTTGACGTCCAACGGGGTACTCACATCCCGACAGGCTCAGTGGTAGTCTGCCCGTTTCCGAGTCAGGTTGGATTTGGGCCCCACTCCAGACAGCCCTGGTGAGTGGAGACTGCAGCGCTGGCTCTGAATACTGGGTTGGCCTCCAGTGGGGCACTTGTGTCCAGTCGGTGTGCATGACCCCCACCACCCATCCTAATGGGTGAGTGGGACTCTTTAGCCTTGGTTGCAGCCCACCCAGAAGAAGGTCCTCCAAAGACGAAAACCATGAGGAAAGCAACGGGAAACCACCTCAGCTACTCTTCCCTCGTAAGTGGCTCAAGAATCTCATGTGTGAGATTTAACTTGTGTCCTGTCCTAGGGCAGCTCCTCACGGATGGGCGGACGGAGTATCAGAGGAAGCTTCATGTTGGTAACATGAAAATAATTTATTTACAGCAGTTCCACTTGACAGTTGGAATTTGACCAATTAGAGAGCTTTAAGGTATCCCATTTGCATTGGTTAAAATCTTCTATTTTTCAATCATACATTGTGTGCTACATGATATGAAGCTCTTGTCATTAGAAAACAGCATATCCTCCAATTCATCATAAGCAGTTGGTATGTATATGTTTTATATATAATAAAAAATGGGAGAGGAAGTACTGAGAGAGGATGAAACAAAACATTAGCAATACTAGGGTGACTACAGATGTGGGTAGTCAAACTGTTCTTCACTCAACTGTCAGCCTAGCTTATGTGCTCAAGTCCTAGTGTAGCTTTTGGACCCACAATCTTCTGATTCAGAGGCAAATGTGCTATCGGCTGAGCCAAACTGACACTTAAATAAGATAGGAGATAGAAGGATGGGTGCTACAGCATAGATAGAGGCCATACCATCAAGACCAGGCCATTAGATTTAATTGATTCATTAAAAAGTATAACTTACCTTCTGTCCTTTTTCAGTAATGGTCAGAGCACGATCTTGTCGATAAACAGGACCAGGAAGACCTTTCACACCCTGTTTCCAATGTAAGCATCAATTTATCAGGAGGTGTAGTCATAACTTGAGAAATGTTTAACTAGAATGCATCTGGTATTTATCAGTTTATGCAGAATTACTTGTGTGTTGTTGAAAAAATATCACAGTATAGGTGCAGAATCAATCAGTGACACAGCTCAAAGTATGTCCATTTTTCACTATTCGTGTTAAAGTCTGTTTAAATGTACAAATTATTTGATCTCAACTAGCCCACTCCCAGACAAAATCCCAATCAGAAATTACTGTTACCTTGTCACCCTTGAAGCCCACGAAGAACAATCCCATGTTGCCCTGCACAAAGAAGAATTCAAGCAGATTTATATTTTATCGTAGCTTTTAAAATAATCTTTTGAACGGCAGAAAAGAAGCAAGGCTAGTTCCACACAACTTACCTTTGGTCCTGGTCGACCAGGCTGTCCTGATGGACCCTAGTAACAAATAAGGAGATCAGAAATTAAAATTTAAAACATATTCCAGGCATGTGAAACTGGTTGTTCAAAGTATATCAAATGGCACCAATAATCACGACTGTAAAAATGGATTCACTTACAAAATCCTTCACAAAATATACAATTTTTTATTTTATTCAGAGAATGCTGTGAACATAGACAAGTTCTGTTGTTTCCTGTAATCCTAATTTGGACTATTCCTAGGAAGTGAATGCTACATTTTAATTTTTGCTCTGAATTAAGGATGATCTTAAACCACTCCCTCCTTCTCCTGGACAGGATGCAAGAGAAACCTTGTCCCACCTCTAGCCTCGTGTCTCTCTTTCTGCTCCATCCTTTCTTCTCTCTCTGATTTATCATAAGATAGGAACAACCTTGATTTGAGTACCAGGACTTACAGATTCCTGTATTAAAGTCTGCAATAACTGAATTTCCAGCTTGATTTGCTTAATGATATAAAAAGCCATTTTTAAACTGTCATAGTTCTCTGAGGTTTTATATTTATTCCTTCAATTCTTAATATCCAGTACATGAAGATATATTTTCTACAGAAAAATAGTTTCATTAGAAATATGCGTTGCTTTGTTATAATAAATACTTAAAATGGCCAATTTGCAAATAATGGCAATGGATTTTAGAGGTTTTGGTCGTTCCCTAGCTAAAGCAGTTCTATTCTGGGTGCATTGCATGCATATTTTAATCCTACTGCCTGAAATCTCGGTGATGATTCCCCTCCCCCTACTGTTCCCCGTATCAGGAATGATTCCCAGTCTGTCTGCTGCAGGTGCCTACCAACCTGCCACTAGTACCTTAACAGGCTGATATAAGCTGCTGACCTTGCTGCTGATATTCTTCTATTGTGACAGGTACAATGGAAGTATGGGGGATTTGTGCTGCCAGCAGGAACCTCACCCACCCATTGTCTTCGGTCCCTGCCACAAACTCCGTTCCCTGGCCACCGACTCCATCCCTCTCCCTAGCATCTGTCTGAGGCTGAACCAGTCTGTTTGCAACCTGGGTGTCATATTTGACCCTGAAATGAGCTTCCGACCACATATTCGCGCCATAAGTAAGACCGCCTATTTCCACCTCTGTAACATCGCCCGTCTCCGCCCCTGCCTCAGCTCATCCGCTGCTGAAACCCTCATCCATGCCTTTGTTAACTCGAGACTTGACTATTCCGATGCACTCCTCGCTGGCCTCCCACGTTCTACTCTATGTTAACTTGAGGTCATCCAAAACTCGGCTGCCCTTGTCCTAACTCGCAGTGCGTCCCACTCACCCGTCACTCCTGTGCTTGCTGACCTACATTGGCTCCCGGTTAAGCAACACCTCGATTTCAAAATTCTCAACCTTGTTGTCAAATCCGTCCATGGCCTCACCCCTCCCTATCTCTGTAATCTCCTTCAGCCCACAACCCCCCGGAGATATCTGCGCTCCTCTAGTTCTGCCCTCTTGAGCGTCCCTGATTATAATCGCTCCACCATTGGTGGCCGTGCCTTCAGCTGCCTAGGCCCAAAGCTCTGGAATTCCCTCCCTAACCCTCTCCGCCTCACTACCTCTCTTTCCTCCTTTAAGGAGCTCCTTAAAACCTACCTCTTTGACCAAGCGTTTGGTCATCTGCCCTAATTTCTCCTTATGTGGCTCGGTGGCAAATTTTGTTTTATAACGTTCCTGTGAAGCACCTTGGGACATTTTACTATGTTAAAGGCGCTATATAAATACAAGTTGTTGTTATTGCTGTAATTAAGGGGTCCTCTGCCAACAGCACAAAATTACCCCTACGGGTCGAAGGGCTGAGGTTTCTGGATCTTTTTGTGTCCTTCTGGTGTGCATTCCCTATCCTTCCGAACTTCCTGGAATAATCTCCCCATCTCTCTGCATTTTCACGGGGAATATCTCCAACAAGAAATTCGACTGCATTGAGAGTATTGCTTTATCTTTCCCTTATGGCTCAGTGGGATGGAGGGGCTTGGTGTGCTCTTGAGCCAAGTAGATCCACAATGTCGCAGGTTTGAGCCCTGGTGCATGCAGAATTAATTAATTTCACTCAGACAAAATGAAGTAAACTTAGCTGTGTAAGAAATAGCTGTTAGATTCACAGATGAGGTTTTAATTCGTAGAACAGAGACTGACAGCAAGGTCAAATAACAAACACCGAAAGGCCTGAAAGTGATAAGGGGATCGTAAAATGCAAGACAACACAGGGTGGTGGTACCATAGCTAGACAAAATGAAGGCTTAAAGTCATAAAATGTCCTGAAAGAAACATAACAAAACGTTCCTCAGAAAGATAAGAGAAAGGCCTCATCAGCCATGCAGAAAGGGGCAGTGAGAAATGTCTTCCTGCACCACACTTGGATTATAGATGATTGGCACTAGATAGATCACAGCCCACCGAAATAACTATAAATATAGAGGGCTGAGAGGGGAGGTCAGGCAGCGAGGGGCGAAGGCTTCTTCGAGGTGGAAATCAATGCTGGCTCAGGCCTAACACCTTGACTAAGTTTAGCCTCTGAGGTGGGTCAATGCTGGTTTATGCCTAACACCTCCAACAGCTCGGGGGACGAATCAACAGAAGTGACTGCTGTTACTGGCTGCAGAGATCCGCTGACCCGAGACCTCCACGCTGTTTCATCAGGCATCTAACCAACCGTCCGTCCGGTCGTGGCATTCCGATTCGGGAGTCATAGATCGCTCTCTACTGTCACGGGTTGGATGTCTATTATACTCAGCTTAAACCATGTGTAATATCTGATTATGCTTTAAAACTGTAGCTCTTTAATAAAAAGCCTTGCAACTCCTAAGACCCTTTGGGTAATCTGTGTGTGACCTGTGATCCGGATCTTACAGCTGTTTGTTTGATTTTCTCAGATTCTCTTGCCAGGCAAAACAATTTCATCTTTCTATGCATTCAGCTGTCTCCCTTGGCCTGACGCTAGTGCAGTGGCAGTGAATCACACTGTCCAAGATCCAGAGGTGTTGGGGCAGTATTCTGATTCAGTATTATTCTGTGAGTGGGAATGCCAATCAATGCCAGTCAGCTACCAGTGATGTATGCACGAATGCAGAAAATGCTGGAAAAACTCAGCAGGCCAGGCAGCATCCGTGGAGAGAGAAACAGAGTTAACGTTTCAGGTCGAAGACCTTTCGACGAAAGGTCTTCGACCTGAAACGTTAACTCTGTTTCTGTCTCCACGGATGCTGCCTGGCCTGCTGAGTTTTTCCAGCGTTTTCTGTAGTTATTTCGGATTTCCAGCATCCGCAGTATTTTGCTATCGTATGCACTAATGCAAGCAGTCATCCTTAATCGTCTGCATACAGCCTTTAACGTAGAAAAAAGGGCAGACGTCAATGACAAAGTCCAACACCGCCTTCAGTGTGACAGTGCAGCCTTCGGTCGCCTGAGGAAGAGAGTGTTTGAAGACCAGGACCTCAAACCCGGCACTAAGCTCATGGTCTACAGAGCAGCAGTGATACCCGCCCTGCTGTATGCCTCAGAGACATGGACCATGTACAGCAGGCACCTCAAAGCACTGGAGAGGTACCACCAACGCTGCCTCCTCAAGATCCTGCAAATCCATTGGCAGGATAGGCGCACCAATGTCAGTGTTCTTGCTCAGGCCAACATCCCCAGCATCGAAGTTTTGACCACGCTCGATCAGCTCCGATGGACGGGTCACATTGTCCGCATGCCCAATACGAGACTCCCAAAACAAGCGCTCTACTCGGAGCTTCGGCACGGCAAGAGAGCCCCAGGTGGGCAGAGGAAATGCTTCAAGGACACCCTCAAAGCCTCCTTGAAAAAGTGTAACATCCCCACCGACACCTGGGAATCCCTGGCCCAAGACTGCACAAAGTGGAGAAGCATCCGGGAAGGTGCCGAACACCTCGAGTCTCTTCGCCGGGAGCAAGCGGAAGCCAAGCGCAGGCAGCGCAAGGAGCGCACGTCAACCCAAGCACCCCACCCACCCGCCCCTTCAACCACCGTCTGCCCCACCTGTGACAGAGACTGTAGGTCCCGCATTGGACTCATCAGTCACCTGAGAACTCATTTTTAATGTGGAAGCAAGTCATCCTCGGTTCCGAGGGACTGCCTAAGAGAAGAGAGACAGCCTTAATAGACCTTTAACATAGAAAAAAGAGGCACTTACCAGGGGACCTTGAGGCCCAGCGGGTCCTTGCAGTCCTGGAAATCCTGGTCGACCCTTAAATTAAGTAATTAATACATTAAAAGTTGGTGTTTTGCTGAATACATTTGGACTCTTGATTAAAAACCAATTCATTTTCAGGTAGTATTTGACCAGCAGAAATAACATCATGCAAATAAGTAGCCATTATCCAGGAAGTGCTCACATTCTATGAAGGAGGAGAAGCATTGGGTGGGTGGCTATTGGGAGAACCAGCTATCCATTCTGCTGACCTCAACAGGAAAGCTCCTAACAACAGAGGAAGTCCTGAGGCTAGAAGTCGTAGCGTCTGTTTGCAGTTCCACAACCATCAGCTCCACTTACATAAAAAGTGTGGGATGCAATTTGGGCACAATGAAAAGGTGTGTGCCAGAGGGCAATGGTTGTGCACAATGCTTGAAATGGTATCTCCCAGAGGGCTGGTGATGGTTGCGAAGCCCCACAAGAAACATGTGTAAAAAGGAGGAGCACGCAAACCTTTGCCTTCCTCTTGATACCTCATTTGCAGCCAGGTACTCTGGGCAAGCTTTTCATATGCCAGAATCTTATTGAAATTAGGAGAGGGAATTCCCTTGTGAAATTCAGTGGGCCCTGCTCTCTGAGCTATTGGCACAAGCAAGCCTGCACCATGGACCAGCTCAACACCATTTTTGCCATTCAGGGCTCCAGTGTAACAGTATAAATATGGATAAGGTGTCAGTTAGAATTAAACGGTAGTTCAGCCTAAATTGCACGGTTTTCCTGCAAATGAATTGTGGCTGGATCTTCTTCATTGAGTGTATGTAGGATGACTCAAAAGTTAAATTAGATATCATGACAAAATCCGAGATACAAACAAAGATTTCATGAGTTTTTCCGACATATTCTTTCAGTAGTACCTAATTGTTTTAATGAATGGTCCTGTCATGTTTCACTATCCCGTGCAGCTGTAAATAGACGGAGAAAAGGAAAAGGATAAAGAAGCAGAGCGAGCGACGGAAAAGGAAATAGGGTCAATTAGAGTCAAATTAGAGACAGAAAGAGAAATAAAGAGAGGGAAAAAAACCAGGGTGGATTAAGAGAGAGAGAGAGAAAAAAGAGACAGAAAGGAAAAGTAAGAAAAAAATGTAAACAAACAAGCAGAAGAAGAGGACATTGTAACCCAGTTGTGTTTGGGAATTGCTGTATTGATCTTTGAGAAGTTAATGAGTGAATGGCAGGGTTGGGTTGCGAAATGTACAAATATTCTTGACCCATGAAGTATAGAGCCAGCGGCCCCATCCATCATGATCAGGAACAGCGGAACTCCCAGTGGGTACTCCATTGCACTGCTTTCATAGGAACATAGGAAATGCTAGATAAAAAAAGACCAACATCCATCTCGTTCACCTTCTATCATCCTGGTAGTCACATGATACAATGATAATGGAGTTGTTGACTAACCATAGTAATCGATCTCTATCAATGAGTCGACAACAGACCCCGAAATGACACGAGGAAAACCCCCAGTGGTGGAAAGCTTTGGGAACCATAGGTCCAAAATCTCCTTTTTCTTCCCAAGCATGTTACACTTACCACGTCATGTCTCAAATTACTCATAAACTGTATCCCAAAATGTTATTTTCTGTACTAAATCTATCTAATTTGCATTTCTAAGTGTCGAAACCGTTTTGCGTCCTGAAAATTATTGCCTTCTGACACTAACAGGACTGGCACAAAAAAATGCCAAGACATATAAAAAAGGATTTAAAAAAAATCTAAGGACAGTTCACTACCTGCTAGAATGAGATTCCACAGCTCCCTCGGTCCCTTTCTGGGCCTCCAAGGTTGAGTGTCATGTCAGTACCATAAATCATGTCATCAGTAGGGTCCTCTACGACATTAATTACCAGCCCTAAATGGCTGCGGCGAGAATAATTAGTATTAACGCTGTAAATCCAGCAATCTCATGGTGGCCATTAACTTCAATGAGGAGCCTCACGGTGAAAAGGGACTTTTATTGGGGAGAATTAGAACTCATGGCGTATCTCTTCCACTGTTTTTTGTTACAAACTAATAATGGCGAGCGCTGTTAATGCGTCATTATAATCCCAGCAATTGCTGACCCAATAGCTCAGTGAGGAGAAGGTGCCAGGAGGTAAGAGGGGAAAATCTGGGTTGCATCTGCAGTTATATCTGGTGGGTTGTCAATCAAAAGCTGCTGGCACCAGTATCTGATCCATTACATCTACCCATAATATCGCACATACTCTCTTATATTTTATATCTCCCATATGATCAGTCTCATCCTGCTTGTCAAAACACACTTGATGTTAATACACACCGTTGGAAAGTTGCACTTACTGGAGATCCTCGATGACCTTGAAGTCCACGGTTGCCTTTCTCTCCTGGACATAACAGTACCATTGGAGCTGGTTCACCCTTTAGAAATAAACATATTGTAAAAATACAACAGTTATGGCATTAGAACTCCCCCTGCTGAACGAACAGTAACTTCATACAGTTAGGTTAAGTAACTCTTATCCTGCTGAATAAACAGAAACTGTATACAGTTACACAAGTAAACCTTACCCTGGTGAATAAGTAAGAATTCTAGATACAGTCAGCAAAACTAAGACTGCGCTATAGCTGTTTTGCATGACTTATACTTCAGAAGATATTTACTCTTCAGTTGGCAATGGATGTTTCCAAAAGCAAGAATTTATGATTGACAAAAATAACATGCCTGAAATGTTCTTATGAGAATATTACCTTCACTGCTCTATATTACCACACGGACTGCAGCGGTTCAAGACAGCGGCTCACCACCACCTTCTCAAGGACAATTAGGGATGGGCAATAAATGCTGGCCTTGCCAGCGATGCCCACATCCCATAAACAAATTTAAAAAAACCCTGACTGTCTGGGGGAAAAATTCGATTGCTTTGCGCCTCTGTTAGCGCCCTAAGAGGGCGCTAACGGGGTGCGAAGCAACTAGTGCCCGTGCGCGCCGCCGCCAACGCCTCCCGCAAAATTCAGCGGGAGGTTAGCAGCGGTGGTAACCGTTAGCGCCCCGTGGCGCTGCGCCACCGGCGATGATGTCATCGCCGTGTGCAACGCCCTGCTCGTGCCCCTGGCCGCGATCTTCGGAAGCGCCCCCTGACTTACCACCGGACGCTATGTCCGACGGGGTCAGGGGGGCCTACCTGTGGCCGGGGCGGCACTATTTAAAGGCGAGGTGCCGGGCAGCCATTTTTGTTGCTGGCCGCCTGCCAGCACCTGCCTCCGCTCCCGTCCCCGGCCTCCTGACCCGCCCCCCTGCGGAGTGCCGGCTGCGCTCCATGAGCCCGGCACTTCTCTTGAGTGCCGGGCTCTTTTGCCGGCACTCCCGATCCCCGGGGGCCCAACTGGACCCCGGATCGCGCTGCGCAAGGCCCCTCCCCTTTAAGAAGGGGAGGAAGGCCTGCAATACCGCGGCACGTAGAGCCACGATATTCCCTCGTAACACCCCAAGAGGGAGGCGGGGCACTTCCAGTAGCACCCCGCTTCCCTCTTGGGGCGCTACCACTCAATTTCGGTTGCGGGGGCGCTAATTTTTCTGGGGTGCTAAAAATAGCGCCCCGGCGAAGTTAACGCCCCAAAGGGGGGCGCGGCTCAATTTCTCGCTCTCTGTGTGTGAAAAACCAGTCAAACTCAGTGTGTGTGTGAATATTCAAACTCATATGGGCTGGATTTTCATAGACCCGTGGAGGCGGGTTTGGAGGCGTGTGGGGGGTTAAAATTGCAAAAAGTGGCGGGTGGACCCGATCCCGCCTCCATGCAATTTTGATGAAATCGTGTGCAGTGGTCCCGTCTCTGTCCCACCTCCAAGAGGCGGGAGAGGCCATTAAAGCCCTTAACAAGCCCTAAATTGGCTCTGTAATGCCATTTTGAAACGTTTTAGTTTAGCCCTTTTCCCACGTGAAGCACGCCTGATCTGAAACACGCCAGTGAAACCTGGCGGGAGCACAAGTGGATAGCTGACTATCAGCTGCAGGTCCACTATTACAACGGAGATGTGATGAAGGTAGTAGTAGTATTAGGTCTGAAAGTCGCCTCTGATGCTGCTGCATTGAATGTGTTCAGAGACTGCCTGGCCTTTGCTGTGAGAGGACCTGGATGCAAAAAATTCTCTCTCTCTCTCTCTCAGATGCTGCTCATTTTGCATCCAGGTCCTCTCACGGCCAGGCAGTCTCTGACCTGCAATGCAGCAACAATGATGACATCATCAGAGGCGACTTTCAGACTGAAACCAGTAATTGGTTCATGGGTTCCCAGATGCTGGAACTCAATTGCCCAATTTAGTGAAAATTGCATCAATCTCCCACATCCAATTGCAGTCGGGTGGATAACACGAAATGCGGATGACACGACCCCAACCCGCCCCAGTATCAAAATCCAGCCCATAGTCTTTCTGTGTGACTATTCAACCTAACTGTCAAACTATGTGTGGATATTCATCCTCACTATCAATCTAGGTGTCAGTTTTCATCACACTTCATGGGTCAAGAATATTTTATCCCTCATTGTCAGTGTGAATATTAACCTTCACCGTGCCTCTGTGTTAGTAATCATTGAAAACTTGATGACAACAAAAAAATGACTAGAAACAAAAAAAACCAGATATTTCAGTTATTTTTATTTGGAAGAACAAAATAAAATTCAAAGTCATGTTTATGAGTTTTTGCATAAGCTTTAGGCAATCAAATTCTCGCTTTAGGCTTATCAATAAGCGGAATTAACTTCTTTTGTAAATAAAAGACCTTCTTCTGACTGAATGACGTACCTTTTGTCCCGCCAACCCTGGATGTCCCTGAAAATTAATATTAAGAAAAGTATAATTCAGAAGTTTGTCAAAAAAAATGCTTCAAAAGTTTGAAAATAGGTAAAGAGGATTTACTTGGGAATTTAACTTTTAGTTCCTGTTGGAAATATTGACATTTTTCTCAGTCGGTTAAAAATAATTGGGGGTAATTTTGACTTTGTGCGATAGTGTAAAATGGGGGATAGTGAATCGGCAGCCCGTTATACATCTCTCCCGATATTAATTTCCACTGAAGTCAATGGATATAAAAATCAGGAGAAATGTAAATCAGACTGCCAATTCGCTATCACCCGTTTAACACTATTGCACAAAGTCAAAATTACCCCCATTGAATTTTACTGGTTGGAAGAAAACCACTTCGAGTAAATAGTTAATCAACACAAAGGTTAATGACATTGGGACAAGCTGCAGCCTCTCAGCTCTGTAAGCAGTATTTGCTCTTGGCCTGATGGTGTGACTTGCACAGACTCCAGCCATCTCTTTCTGCTGTTTTTGTACTGCTTTTGCACTGCCCTGTGCTCTCTGTGGAGAAGTGGCCTGGTGCACAATCGGAAAGGGACAACAACCAGGGTGAGTGTAAATAAAAACTGCTAGATAGCATTGTTTTCAGTAAGCTTTGAAAAGTACATACTTGAAGTCCTGTAAGTCCCTCTGAGCCAGGAATTCCTGGAAAACCAGGGTCACCCTGTAAAAGAACTTGCAATTTATTATATGTAAAGCAGGAGTGGTTTGCAAGTGTTTACATTCTTCTAACATGCTCAGATTAACAGCAAATTATAATGAAAATTCGGAGTAATTCCTGATTAGCAATGCAGCTCATATCTGCACTCAAATGCTAGCCATTTTTTGACAAATTGATAGTTTAAAACTGAGCTTACCTTTGTGCCATTGCACCCTGGTATACCTTTAGGACCTAGCGGGCCATCCACTCCAGGGATGCCCTAGACAAAAAAAAGTATGTTGGAGTTTATCTCAGAAACTTAGAACATAAAGACATAAGAAATAGGAGGAGTAGGCCATTTGACCCCTCGAGCCTGCTCCGCCATTCAATAAGATCATGGCTGATCTGATCTTGGCCTCAACTCCACTTCCCTGCCCGCTCCCCATAATCCTTGACTCCCTTATCGTTCAAAAATCTGTCTATCTCCACCTTAAATATATTCAATGACCCAGCCTCCACAGCTCTCTGGGGTAGAGAATTCCACAGATTCACAACCCTCCGAGGGAAGAAATTCTTCCTCATCTCTGTTTTAAATGGGCGACCCCTTATTCTGAAACTATGCCCCCTAGTTCTAGATTCCCCCACGAGGGGAAACATCCTCTCTGCATCTACCTTGTCAAGCCCCCTCAGAATCTTATATGTTTCAATAAGATCACCTCTCATTCTTCTAAATTCCAATGAGTATAGGCCCAGCCTGCTCAATCTTTCCTCATAAGTCAACCCCTTCATCTCAGGAATCAACCTCGTGAACCTTCTCTGAACTGCCTCCAATGCAAGTATATCCCTCCTTAAATAAGGAGACCAAAACTGTACGCAGTACTCCAGCTGTGGTCTCACCAATACCCTATACAGTTGTAGCAGGACTTCCCTACTTTTATACTCCATCCCCCTTGCAATAAAGGCCAACATCCCATTTCCCTTCCTAATTACTTGCTGTACCTGCATGCTAACTTTTTGTATTTCATGTACCAGGACTCCCAGATCCCTCTGTACTGCAGCATTTTGTAATCTCTCTCCATTTAAATAATAATTTGCTTTTTTATTTTTCCTATCAAAGTGGATAACCTCACATTTTCCCACATTATTCTCCATCTGCCAAATGTTTGCCCACTCACTTAGCCTATCTATATCCCTTTGCAGATTCTTTGGGCTGGATTTTACCTTAGATCCGGAGGTCGTTGTGGGACTGCTGGTTTTCGGGTTCCAGTCCCGCCCCCAGCGACATCTGACGAACAGACACTATTTTCCCTTGATTGGCCTTGTTAAGCCCACCCTGCGGGCTTGCCGGCCAATTAAGGGAAAGCTGGTGTCAGATGACGTCAGTGCATGGCGCTTCATCTGCCGGTTTTGTTAAAGTGACAGGCACCATAATTTTTTGACAGATGAATTGTCAGTGTTTGACAGCATTGAGGTGCTGTCAAACACTGACAATCACTGTCCAAAGGTGAGCCCTTTCACGCAGGCTCTCCAATGACTCTCTCCTTAGGATGAAACAGATGGCAGCAGCATGTGAGATTGCAGAAGCCATCTGTCACTTCTCCCGATGAGATGAGGCTGCACAAACACATCACAGCTTGTCACCTGCAGAAGCATCAAACCACAGTAAAAAACAATTCCCCAACATTCTCTCACCTGTCATACTTACCAGTGTCCCACTGCAGCCTTCACACTACCTCTGCAGCTGTCATTTCTACAGTTACAGTACAACAGACCCACAGCTCACCTCACTTACCCTGGCGGGGTTTCCCGACGTCGGGAAGCCCGCAGCAGTAGGCGCAAAATGGGAAAAAACCTCTTAACTGTCTGTTGACTACCTGTTAACAGGCAGTTAATTGGCTCTAATCCCCTTCCCGCTGCTAGGAGATGGGTCCCTGCGCAAATCAGGGACCCGCCTCCCGGGAAGATCGTTTGGAGGAGGGTTGGGAGTGGGTTCGGGACCCTCTCCCATTTTTTACCATTTTGCCACCGGTCCCACCTCCAAACACCCCCCCCTGAGCACCGGCAAAATCCCTCCCAAGATGTCCTCTTCACAACTTGCTTTCCCACCTATCTTTGTATCATCAGCAAATTTGGCTACATTACACTCGGTCCCTTCATCCAAGTCATTAATATAGATTGTAAATAGTTGAGGCCCCAGCACTGATCCCTGTGGCACCCCACTAGTTACAGTTTGTCAACCGGAAAATGACCCATTTATCCCGACTCTCTGTTTTCTGTTAGTTAGCCAATCCTCTATCCATGCTAATATATTACCCCCAACCCCAGTGAGCTCTTATCTTGTGCAGTAACCTTTTATGTGGCACCTTATCGAATGCCTTCTGGAAATCCAAATACACTATATCTACTGGTTCCCCTTTATTCACCCTGCTCGTTACATCCTCAAAGAACTCCAGCAAATTTGTCAACTAATGGACAGCAAGACTTGTTCTGATGCCGACAGTGAAATTCTGATTACTCGAGCTGATCAGGCAGGTTAGATTGCACTTACGCAATGGCAAAAGGGCAATGCAAGGTAAGGTAATCAGTATATAAAATGATGCGCAAACTGTACAACAGTGTAAGGATTGGTTGCTGCGCACTAGCCTTGTAGCTCAGGGCAAAATGTCCAGTACAGACTGATGGGAGGACAGCCCCCTCTCCCTGTTGGCTATATAGCTCTTAGGGAAAGGAATGAGCTCAGCCTGCACCTAGGTCCCAGTGGACAGGACGTGGTGCAAAACTATCCATAACTCAGGTCATTCACAATCAGATAAGCCATAGTGATGGCTAGAGTGAAAAACAGAAATGTCGCAGTACCTAGTGATCATCTGAGGTTGGGGTTAAGGCACATTTCGCAGTACGAGAATATCATGAACCAATGTTGATCGTTTTGCTCTGGCACCACCCTCATCCAGCAGCTCAAATGGAAAATAATTTTCCCTCTTTGCAGGAGTTGCTCCAGATTCTTATCTGACTCTTACCGATAATATGAGGTCAATGTGGGTTCAGCAGACTTTTTAAATTACAGAAGCCAAATTTGATGGCTAACACTAGTGTGCGTTAAGTGACCTGGTTGACCTTGTGGTATGTAGCCCATTTTTATTTAAAGCAGTAAAGCATCTCTAGGCCCGTGCCCCAGCGAAGGCAGAACTCTAGCATAGATGCATCCAGGCTATACACCCCAAGCACTGAGGTAGAGAGAAGATTAGCAGCCAACGATAACACACCCAAAAGGAAAACAGGAGGTGATGAGTTGCTGAGATGAACACGCCTCTCCTGGTCCCACAGTATCTTCTGATGATACTGAGCATGACAGGGGAGAACTGGATGCCTGGTGGAATGCATTCTCACCACTACTGTTTCCTATCACTGGCAGAATTAAACTTGTTTGGACAGTGTAACTATAGGAATAATTACTTTGCTGTACGAGAACGTTACCCTTTGTTTGCCCCACAGCCTATGGAACCTTTTATCTTGTATCTAACCCATACTGTACGAAGGCTTTACCCTGTTTCTAACCCATACTGTACGAAGGCTTTACCCTGTATCTAACCCATACTGTACGAGGGCTTTACCCTGTATCTAACCCATACTGTACGAAGGCTTTACCCTGTATCTAACCCATACTGTACGAGGGCTTTACCCTGTATCTAACCCATACTGTACGAAGGCTTTACCCTGTATCTAACCCATACTGTACGAGGGCTTTACCCTGTATCTAACCCATACTGTACGAGGGCTTTACCCTGTATCTAACCCATACTGTACGAGGGCTTTACCCTGTATCTAACCCATACTGTACGAGGGCTTTACCCTGTATCTAACCCATACTGTACGAGGGCTTTACCCTGTTTCTAACCCATACTGTACGAAGGCTTTACCCTGTTTCTAACCCATACTGTACGAGGGCTTTACCCTGTATCTAACCCATACTGTACGAGGGCTTTACCCTGTATCTAACCCATACTGTACGAGGGCTTTACCCTGTATCTAACCCATACTGTACGAGGGCTTTACCCTGTTTCTAACCCAAACTGTACGAGGGCTTTACCCTGTATCTAACCCATACTGTACGAGGGCTTTACCCTGTATCTAACCCATACTGTACGAGGGCTTTACCCTGTATCTAACCCAAACTGTACGAGGGCTTTACCCTGTATCTAACCCATACTGTACGAGGGCTTTACCCTGTATCTAACCCATACTGTACGAGGGCTTTACCCTGTATCTAATCCATGCTATGTAGAAACTTTATTGTGAATCTAACCTGCGCTAAGAAAGAAAAAAGAAAGAACTGCCATTTATGTAGCTCCTTCCACAACCACAGGTCATCCCAAAGCACTTTACAGCCAATCAAGTACATTTGAAGTGCAGTCACTGTTGCAATGCGGGAAAGATGGCAGCCAATTTGCACACAGCAAGCTCCCACAAATATCAATGTGATGTTGGTTGAGGGATAAATATTGGCCAGGACACCGGGGAGAAATGTTATCCTATCTCGTGATCCTGTTTCGATGCTTTAACTTGTATTTATTTAAGATTTTCACTGGGAGTTTTACACTGTCTGTATCCTGTGATGAAAAAAAGAGTGGCATTGCATGTAGTGTTCTGTGGGAAAAAAAACTGTCATTTTTATTTACTTACTGGAACAGCAGGATTCCCCGGATAGCCTGGTAAACCTGGAGGTCCCTACGGAAATGAAAAGTACTGAAATTAGAAAGTGATACAGTTGTTACATCACAGACTGTGCAGTGTACATGCATTGTTATGATGCAAACACAAACTGGAACATATATTTGGTAACACACCCACTTCTATACCTGTAGGGTGAAATCACACTGAGCATTAATGATAAGAAAATGCTAATTTGTTTATATGAAATTTCTATGTCGACAAAGGCGTTAATCGGTTTACTTTAGAGTTGTCAGACAGTTATGGGTGAGGCTTTGGGGGTCAGACTCCAATCTGAAAGTTGTCTGTAATCTCATCGTGCCCTTATGACTGACAGTTGTCTACGATCCTAGTCATGCCCAGAAGACTGACAGGCTGAAGCAAATACAACACTTTCGATCTTTGACTCTCCCAAGACTTGTTGGGTGTGAAGCTGATTCCTTTCTTCCTCCATGGCAATGTTACTTTTGTATTAATTATCTAGGGAACTGTTAGGTGGATTTGTGTAATCATCCATTTCTTATGATCTTTTATCTGTAAAATGCAAAGCTGTTAAAATGAAGCACTTTTGTCAGTGATGTATTATTTTGTTCCTTTTTCTTGGGTCTTGGCCCATAGAGGATTAAAAATTAAGATTTACAGTACTTAAAGAGAAATTGTAAAGGCTTTTTCGTACACTTTATGGGCTAGATTTACAACCTGCCACCTGGGCCTAAAACTAACATTTTGGACCAACCGCCTGTTCATTTAATGCAAATTGGACGGTTTCTATAATGGGTGGCTGATCTGCAATGCCAGTTTTATGGCCAGGCAGGAAGGTAAATATCTACCCCTATATTCAGAGTTATACAACTGAGTGATTTAGATGTCAGGGAGCCATACATAAGTAAATTGAAACTCTATACCTACTTAGTGGTCCATTGTGTTCAAAAGGTGATTAATAATAGGCACCAACTGGATTCTCACAGCAACATTTAGGTGGGGTGGAAGGATTTGTTCCCAGGTAGGCCGTCAAGCCATTCAATTCAAATACAAACACCTTTTGTATCTTTAAGGTATATGTTTGATTGGCAGCTCTGATTTAGTTCGAAGGGTAAATTGTAAAACCTCATTTGCTCCAGTATAACTTCAAAAGACTTTTAATAGTATATCTGAGGCTGACTTTCTCCTAGCCAGCAGTTATTTTGAAGTCATCAGAGTTAGGCACAGGCCAGCGACACTATGGTCGGTCAGTAAGAACCCACATGTAAGGAAGTATGCTTTAAGGTTCCGTTTTTCATGGGAGTTAGTGCAAGAAAAATGACTGCTATTTTATATATAGGGAACGGTAGCGTAGTGGTAATGTTACTGGACTAGTAATCCAGAGGCCTGGACTAATGATCCAGAGACGTGAGTTCAAATCCCACCATAGCAGCTGGGGAATTTAAATTCAGTTAATTAAATAAATCTGGTATCAGTAATGGTATCATGAAACTATCGGATTGTTGTAAAAACCCATCTGGTTCACTAACATCCTTTAGAGAAGGAAATCTGCTGTCCTTTCCCGTCTGGTCTATATGTGACTCTTAACTGCCCTCTGAAATGGCCTAGCAAATCACTCAGTTGTAACCGCTATGGACCCGGCATCAACTGTGGCACTGGCTACGGACATGGCAACGGCACACCCAGCCCAGTCGACCCTGCAAAGTCCTCCTCACCAACTTGGGGGAGAGCTGTCCCACAGACTAGTCAAGCAAGCATAATCATACTCACAGAATCATACCTTTCAGCAAATGTCCCAAACTCCTCCATCACCATCCCTGGGTATGTCGTGGCCCTGGGAAGTCCTCAACATTGACTATGAAGTCTCATGGCTTCAGGTCAAGCATAGGCAAGGAAACCACCTACTGCCCACCCTCAGCTAACAAATCAGTACTCCTCCATGTTGAGAAGCACTGAGAGCAGCAAAGGCACAAAATGTACTCTGGTAGCACTGCTACTGGCCGAGTCCTGAAGGACATAACTGCCAGTCTGGGCCTGCTACAGGTGGTGAGAGAATCAATACAAGGGGAATAACCTACTTGACCTTGTCGCAGATGCAGTGACCTTGCGGACGCGAAGTCCCATCTTCACACTGAGGACACCCTCCATCGTGTTGTGTGGCACTAACATCATGCTAAACTGGGCATCCATGAGGTGCTGTGGGGCAGCAGCAGAATTGTATTCCACCACAATCTGTAACCTCATGGCCCGGTATATCCCTCACTCTACCATTACCACCAACCCTGGCTCACCAGGTGTACCTAAAAATGAGGTGCCAACCTGGGAAAGCTGCAACACAGGACTACATGCATGCTAAAAAGCAGAAGCAGCATGCTATAGACAGGCTAAGCGATCCCACAATCAACGGATCAGATCAAAGCTCTGCAGTCCTGCCACATCCAGTTGTGAATGGTGGTGGACCATTAAACAGCTAACGGGGGGAGAAGGCGGCTCCATGAATATCCCCATCTGCAATGATGATGGAGCCCAGCACGTGAGTGCAAAAGACAAGGCTGAAGCGTTTGCAACCATCTTCAGCCAGAAGTGCCGAGTGGATGATCCATATCGGCCTCCTCCTGAGGTCCGCACCATCACAGAAGCCAGTCTTCAGCCAATTCGATTCACTCCACGTGATATCAAGAAACGGCTGAGCGCACTGGATACAGCAAAGGCTATGGGCCCCGACAACATCCCGGCTGTCGTGCTGAAGACTTGTGCTCCAGAACTAGCCGTGCCTCTAGCTAAGCTGTTCCAGTACAGCTACAACACTGGCATCTATCCGACAATGTGGAAATCTGCCCACGTATGCCCTGTCCACAAAAAGCAGGACAAATCCAATCCGGCCAATTACCGCCCCATCAGTCTACTCTCAATCATCAGCAAAGTGATGGAAGGTTTCATCGACAGCGCTATCAAGCGGCACTTACTCACCAATAACCTGCTCACTGATGCCCAGTTTGGGTTCCGCCAAGACCACTCGGCTACTGGCCTCATTACAGCCTTGGTTCAAACATGGACAAAGGAGCTGAATTCCAGAGGAGAGATGAGAATGACTGCCCTTGACATCAAGGCAGCATTTGACCGAGTGTGGCATCAAGGAGCCCTAGTAAAACTGAAGTCAGTGGGAATCAGGGGGGAACTCTCCACTGGCTGGAGTCATACCTAGCACAAAGGAAGATAGTTGTGGTGATTGAAAGTCAATCATCACAGCTGCAGGAGTGCCTCAGGGCAGTGTCCTAGGCCCAACCAGCTTCATCAATGACCTTCCCTCCAACATAAGGTCAGAAATGGGGATGTTCGCTGATGACTGCACAGTGTTCAGCGCCATTCACAACTCCTCAGATAATGAAGCAGTCCATGCCCTCATGCAACAAGACCTGGACGACGTTCAGGCTTGGGCTGATAAGTGGTAGGTAACATTTGCGCCACAGAAGTGCCAGGCAATGACTATCTCCAACAAGCGAGAGTCTAACCACCGCCCCTTGACATTCAACGGCATTACCATCGCCGAATCCCCCACCATCAACATCCTGGGGGTCACCATTGACCAGAAACTTAACTGGACCAGCCACATAAATACTGTGGCAACAAGAGCAGGTCTGCGGCGAGTGTCTCACTTCCTGACACCCCAAAGCCTTTCTACAAGGCACAATTAACGAGTGTGATGGATTACTCTCCACTTGCCTGGATGAGTGCAGCTCCAACAACACTTAAGAAGCTCGACACCATCCAGGACAAAGCAGCCTGCTTGATTGGCACCCCATCCACCACCTTAAACATTCACTCCCTCCACCACTGGCATACTGTGGCTGCAGTGTGTACCATCTACAAGATGCACTGCAGCAACTCGTCAAGGCTTCTTCGGCAGCACCTCCCAAACCTGCGACCTTTTCCACCTAGAAGGACAAGGGCAGCAGGCGCATGGGAACACCACCACCTCCAAGTTCCCCTCCAAGTTACACACCATCCTGACTTAGAAGTATATCGGCCGATTCTTCATCGTCGCTGGCTCATAATCCTGGAACTCCCTCCCTAACAGCACTGTGGGAGTACCTTCACTGCACGGACTGCAGCGGTTCAAGAAGGTGGCTCACCACCACCTTCTCAAGGGCAATTGGAATGGGCAATAAATGCTGGCCTTGCTAGCGACGCCCACATCCCATAAATGAATAAGAAAAAAAAATATCTGGTATAGTTAAATACACGATTATTGTAAATCTACTGTTTGCTCTTCTTTCTATTCATTTGTCTGCTTACTTCTTAATAGATCTGCCCAGTTGTTTATTTCCTAAGCCATGATCTGAAATAGTGCTTATTCTTCAGCTTCACATAGAGTCATGTGGTATATCCAACAAGCTAAAAGATAATGGTAAGGGTTCTCTATTCGACCAATGAGCTTGCAACATTTACCTAGATAATGGGCAAGTAAAGGTGAAATCTAGGTTGTAGGGAGAGAAGGACTTGCTTACAGAAGTGTCCTGTTGACACTGAAACTGAGGGAAGTATCTAGGTAAAAACATAACAGAATCACTGGAAGAGCAGTTTGGAAGCAGGTGTTAATTCTATATTTGCTATCCTGTCTGCTAAGTATGGAAACACTTACCCTCAAACCTTTCATTCCTGGAGGTCCAGGAAATCCATGATTTCCCTGTTAACATTAAAAAGAAAAAAAAAGTTGTAATGCGTTCAGATTTGACTATGAAAAAATCTAGTATTACAACCTTCATTAAACTAGTCTTCATGACAAACTTTTCACTATAACAGCCTTTGGAACTCTGTAACCCTGTGTATAAAAGGTGATTAACAATAGGCACCAATTGGATTCTTACAAAAACATTTAGGATGACTTTTTTCCCAGATAGGGTATCAAGCCAATCAATTCAAATACAAACATATTTTGTATCTTTTAAGATATATGTATGATTGGCAGCTCTGATTGAGTTTGAAAGATACATTTTTCAATTTTCTTTAATCTGGAATGTTTGGAGATCTTTTGACCATTTTTCCACAGAAATGTTTGGGGAAAAATAGGTACCTTTAAATGTTGTGATTTAAAGCATAGTATATTCACACAAGTAAAAAGAAAAAAGAGGCTTGGTATTTAAGATGATATTGCACTAGCTATGATATTGGCCCAAAAATTCGTGAGGAAGCCTTCGTGCGAGGGTAAGGCCTCCCCGCGATCTCTCACTGCGCGTTGGCTTTTTCAGTTCCAGCTCGCACGAACTTGATGTTCTGGACAGCTGCTGTGCTGGGCTTGCGTATCCCACCGGCGTAGTTAATTCGTGCGAGCTGTGGGATCACGTGACTCAGTTAGAGCCAATGGCAGCACACCATCTTCCATTCATAACTTTCACATAAGTGCTGTGAAAGCTATGAATCTATACCCCCCCAAAAGAACCGCTAAACCTCAATTAAATTTTTAAAAAAAACCATCACATTAATAAAATAAGTATAGTTAAATAAATTAACCATTTTAAATAAAAAATTAAATTTTTAAAAAAATTTAAAATCTTTTAAAAAGTTATAAAAATAAACTTACCTGTCTTTAAAGTCTCTAAAAAAGATATACCTGTTATAAAAAAATTCAAAATAATACTTAATTCACTACTTACCTTGTTAAAAGTGGGTCTTACTCCTCCTTTTTTTATGTGTAGAATTTTTCGTACTTACCTGCGCGTTGAAACCACTAAGTGCACTGCATGCGCGCAGCCTGTAGCGCGCACGCGGTTCACCTAGGACCCGCCCCCTTTTCCATTCACCAAGTGCCGGTTTTCAGCGCATGCGCAGTGCATGCAGAAAACCGGCAATTGGAGACAGAATACGCGAGAGTACACAGTGCGTACTCTCGCGTAGCGGCACTAATTTTTGGGCCATTGTTTCCCCATTGACGATAAATAATAAGTAACTCAAGAATTTAAAAAAACTCACATCCAATACGTTGTTTATGCAAAGATAAATTGTATTGATTGAATTAAGTGACTCTGATCATGACTGCTGTCCTATATTTTCACCTTACTGTGAAATAATTGTGCATGTGGCCTTATCTCACCAAGTGTTTGCTGGCTCTGTCTTCAGAGAGATTGAAGAAACATGTGTGTGATAGACATGAATATCTGATTCAGGTCGCAAGGGGGTATTGTTACACCTCAGGTTACACTATCATCTAGGGCAGTGTGAGTCAATTCCTCTAAAAGTAAGATGCTCAGACAGGTCATAGGAGTGACCAATGCCACTGAGAAGGTATTTACAACAGAACCAAATTAGCAACAGTTCTGTTGTTACCAACTTCTCATTACAACAAACCCATCCCTCCAGTCCCATGGCACAATTTGTATATTTAAGGAGGATTGAAGAATTGTGGCTGGGGCCTCTGCTATCCCCTCTCCGACTCCCTCCAACAGGTGAGGGTGCATGCCGTCAGGGCCTGGTGACTTACTTACTCTGAGCGCTGCTGGTACACACAATATTCCACCCTGCCCCTTTGATAAACTCCCAGTGCTGGTCTGAGTATGGGCCGGAGGATTGTCATGAATATTTATTTAAGTTGATCCTGGGAAATCCCAGGAGATCGGCCTTGCAAGTAACCTGCAAATGTGCTCCCCAAATGGTTGCTTCACTGGTTTCTCGGACTCTGTGAAAAATCTAACTTTTAGTGTAATGCTGGCTGCCCCTACCTTGGCAGACTTCCTGAGGCTGTTAATTTGTTTCCTCATTTGTCTTCAGGATTTCTGTATTTAGGAAACATCATTCACTCCATCACCTCCTACCAAGCAGCGTGTGCATTTGTCCATGGAGGAGGTTGCCTGGTAGGCCAAAGAGGGCAATGCTCCTTTAAGGCACATGTACAAAAGCACCCAAATTTGACCTGATCCTTGATGTAGCCATTTTGTCCTCTGTTGCCGCCAAATATTAATCAGCACCTTTAAATGGCAGCTGCAGTCTTGATCAGGTGCCGCTGTGAGCTATTTCCTGTTCCTTCACAGGCACTGGGAGTTCACTGTGAACATTTAGTAGGCTCGCTCTGAGGAAAGCCCACGAGATCGAGCTAGCACACTTCTTCAAAGTCCTTCCGTTTCAGTGCTGGGAATGGAAAATGCCAACTGATGTGCCACACCAGCAGAAAACCGTTACAGCTCATGTCGTTTATAGGAGAAACTGGTTTACCGTGTCTCACCAGCGAGGCTGGCATGGAATCATTTCTGTCTCTGCAGAGATAAAGGTTAATTTCCACCATTCTGTTGCTAGTGCAGGTCGGAGATAGGCTGGATTCTCCAACCCACAGTCACCATTAGCGAGACTCGACACGAACAACAGAGCATCACAGAATTACCTCAATAATTTGGTGTGAATTTTATCAAATACATACAATATAGTGGGAAACGTCACAAGAAAACATGGACACTAATGTATAGGGATCAAGGACCTAGTTTCTAGCTAGTTACATTTCTGCCAACACATAGGACATGGAGGGTGAATGGCCTCCTTCTGTGCCGTAAATTTCAATGATTTTATGTTTTCTTTTGATTCTTTAATTACCATTGATGGTTAATTTAGGAAATATAGTAAATGACACCTTATCACTTGGAAGGTAAATACACATAATTGCAGGATGATTGTTGCTATTTGTTGTTACAATTCTCAATTATAACAAGCTTTGTTATTATAACTCCTTTCCTTGTCCTTAGCTGTGTTGTGGTCTCTTTGGAGCTGACCTACCTTGGGACCTTCTTGGTCTGGAGGACCCTCTGGACCCGGAAACCCTGGAATTCCGGGCGGACCCTGTAACCAGGGAAACCACTTTCGCCCTGCAATAAAATGGAAGAGGATTTTGAAGTCAGTCCTGTGGAAGCACTTGAAAAGTTAAATAGAGTTAAGACTAACAAACCCCCTTGTCACATGGTATATATCTTAATATGCTGAAGGAGGTAAAAATAAAATCTGTGTGGCACTGGGGATCTTCGTAAAGGAATTGCTGGACAGAAGTGAGGTTTTGCAGGCTCAAATCAAGTAAGCATATCTACATTTAAAAGAGAGTGACAAATCTAAACCCAGACAACTACAGGCCTGTTAGCCGAACATTAATAATCTATTATATACTAAATGTGGCATGTGGGGTGCGCATTTCACTCGAAACTTTCATAGCAAACTTATTACTACGGGCAAACCCAATATACTGGCCTAGAAACTGATTTGCGTTGGCCTGCCAGCACGAACTGGGCCCAAGGCCCATTGATATTGGGCAGCGGGCCTCATTTACATGAGACCGATGAACTGCAGACACCCGCTGGACATCCCCAGGCAGCCAAGAGGAGTTAAATTATGCAGTGCGTACTCTCGCGTCGCGGGATCAATTTCTGGGCCTATGTTTTTTCCCACTTGTCTTGCTGTAAAAAGTCTATCACTTTCTCTTAATTTCTTCTCCATTGTATCTGTTCTGATGACTCCACTTTCCATATCAGAGTTTCCAAAATGTTATTTTCTCTGCTTTTACCCTAATCTGTGGTCAGTAAAGGCCTCAACCACATCCAACCCATTCCTTCGCTCTCACCTCTTTCCCCATCCTCTCACAATAACGACATGCGCCCTCTTGACCTCACCATCCATCTCATTAACCTCCACATACGACACATCATATTCAGGCATTTCTGCTATCTATAATATGATCCTACCATCAAAATTACATCTCCTTTCCTGAGTTTTTCAGAGGGATTGTTCCCTTTTCATTTTCCCATCATCTCTGCTGCTGGGTGTTTCTTCCCAGGTGCTTTCCCATGCAGCTGTAGCAGATATAGTACCTGCCCATGTATTTCTTCTTTCCGGCTGCAGGTATCTCCTCAGTGTGCTGTACTTGTGGCTCACGGGGAGATCTCCTCTTTATCGAGTGAATAGATGTGCAGCAGGTCTCTTATGGATCGGATATGATTTGAACAAATAAAATGATCTTTGGTGCATTAGTGTGTGCTTGTGTGTCGCCAGCACAGGCTTCCCTCTACACCCAGGAAATTATTACTATTTAATTTACAACACTGCTTCGCTGGGGTTTACACCGAAGCTACGGCAGGAGGTCGGGGAATCACCGCGGAAACTCTGCCCCTCAATGTCGAAGAGATCACACAGGAATCGCACAAGGGACAAATTGGGTGCAGTACCAACACATAGCCTTTAGGAGTCGCCACAGATAGAAAAAGGAGAGCATTAAAAGAAACCCTCAGCTTGCCCTGTTCTCAACCATACCCTCCTCTGCTGTGTTGGGCATAAAATGTGATCAGCTCATACTGTGTATTTACAGGAGCTGGCACTGAGACATAGCTGAGTCATACAGCATCTGCCTTTACCTAGTATATGGTCTATGTAAAAGGTGCAATCATTTGGGATATTACTGAATTAAGAAGACAGCTGCTTAATATATTTAACTTCGATCACAGTTGGCAGTTCCTTGGCTTTCAATCCTCAAAGTACAGACTGTGCATTGGTTTATAGAAAACACGGGCTGTCTTACCTTATTGCCTTTCACTCCATCGCAGTGACATTTTGATTTACCACTACATGTACAGGCCTGAAAGAAACAGACATGAAAAATATAAGGAAAAGGAACAGTTCACAAGTTATTAAACTTTACAGTACTGTGTGACCCAGTCATGTGGGATTAAACACAAAGGTCACAAGAGTCAAGTCATTTGGAACTAATTATCAAGGTCAAACTATTATTAGATTTAACATAATGAAGCGAGGAGTCCTTTCAGGCACTGTTGCGCAATTTTCAGGAGTCCAATGTCAGCTTGACTGTGTCGAAGTGGAAAGTAAGTGCATTGTAAATCTGTGATGATACAAGACTTAATAAACACACTAGCAGCATCTAGTGGCAGAACATCAGCACTGCCTCAATCTTTTTAAATAAAACTGACTTAACCGCCTCTTTGTGTCCTTTTGGACCTAACATTGCAGAACATTCTACATAAATACCAACAACACTCTCCAAAGATAGAGCACTGAGAAACATTGCAGAAAAATCCCAGCTCTGGGTGCTGGATGAATACCAGCCTTTGACACAGAGAAATAGTCCAGGTAATTGCCACCTTTCAATATAGAGACATAGACCCCCCACAAAAAAAACACTCGGGGTGATTTTATCAATGGGGACATGATGGAGGCGGGACTGCAGCTTGTCGGATTTTAGTCCCGCCTCCATCGACGTCTGGCCGACCCACGCTATTTTCCCTTGATTGACCTTGTTAAGCCCGCCCAGCGGGCTTAGCCGGCCAATTAAGGGAAAGCCGGTGACAGATGACGTCAGCGAATGACGTTTCATCTGCCAAGATTTTTTGACAGATGAATTGTCATCGTTTGACAGCTCTGTGAAGCTGTCAAACACTGAAAATCTGTCTTCTAAGTTGAGACCTTGGACACAGGCTCACTTAGAAAGCTTTCCTGAGCAGAAAGCAGAAGGCTGCTGCATTTAAGAATGCAGTGGCCATTCTGCTTTCTCTGCCGGTGAGATGAGGCAGCTCCGCAGCCTAAAGGGATGAAGCCCGGAGGAAGAAGCAAAGGTAAATAATCTTATTAAAACACTCTACACTCACCTCACACACTTACCTCTCCACACTTGCACTCATCATTCACCTGCAAACTGGACATTTCGGCCCCTCTGACCCCCGCAGACCCACGGCTTGCCTCGCTGACCCTAGCGAGGTTCAGAGTCATCGGGAAGAACATAAGAACATAAGAACATAAGAAATAGGAGCAGGAGTAGGCCAATCGGCCCCTCGAGCCTGCTCCGCCATTCAATAAGATCATGGCTGATCTGATCCTAACCGCCAATCTACTATCTATCACAGAACCATCTCCTGCATCTAACAGAATTGCACACACGAAATAGGAGCAGAATCAGGCTACACAGTCCCTGGGCCCGCTCCACTACCCACAGGGCCATGACCGATCCGAACCTAGACTCATGTCCAAATTCCTGCCCGCTCCCCGTAACCCTTAATGCCCTTTACTTCTAGGAAACTGTCTATTTCTGTTTTAAATTTAATTAATGTTGTAGCTTCTACAGCTTTTTGTGGCAGCATATTCCATGGACCTACCACCCTCTGAGTGAAGTAGTTCCTCCTCATCTCAGTTTTGAAAGAGCAGCCCCTTATTCTAAGACTATGTCCCCTAGTTCTCGTCTCACCCGTCATCGGGAACATCCTCCCCGCATCCACCCGATCCAACCCCTTCACAATCTTATATGTTTCAATAAGATCGCCTCTCATTCTTCTGAACTCCAATGAGTAGAGTCCCAATCTACCCAACCTCTCCTCATATGACCACCCCCTCATCCCCGGGATTAACCGAGTGAACCTTTTTTGCACTGCCTCGAGAGCAAGGATGTCTTTCCTTAAGTAAGGACACCAAAACTGTATGCAGTATTCCAGGTGCGGTCTCACCAATACCTTGTACAACTGAAGCAATACCTCCCTATTTTTATATTCTATCCCCCTAGCAATGAAAGCCAACATTCCATTTGCCTTCTTAATCACTTGCTGCACCTGCATACTAACCTTTTGAGTTTCGTGCACCAGGACCCCCAGATCCCTTTGCACTTCAGTACTCTCCAGTTTCTTGCCATTAAGATAATAAATTGCTCTAGGATTTTTCCTGCCAAAGTGCATCACCTCACACTTTCCAGTGTTGTATTCCATCTGCCAAATCTCTGCCCACTTACTTAGCCTGTCTATGTCCCCTTGCAGGTTTTTTATGTCCTCCTCACTCACTACTTTCCCTCCCATCTTTGTATCATCTGCAAATTTTGATATGTTACACTTGGTCCCTTCCTCCAAATCGTTAATATAGATTGTGAAGAGTTGGGGACCCAGCACTGACCCCTGTGGAACACCACTAGTTACTGATTGCCAGTCTGAGAATGAACCATTTATCCCAACTCTTTGCTTTCTGTTAGATAGCCAATCCTCTATCCATGCCAGAATATTACCCCCAATCCCGTGATTTTTTACCTTAAGCAATAATCTTTTGTGTGGCACCTTGTCAAATGCCTTTTGGAAGTCTAAATACACTACGTCCACTGGTTCCCCTTTATCCACTTCCTCAAAGAACTCCAGCAAATTTGTCAAACATGACTTCCCCTTCGTAAAACCATGCTGACTTTGTCCTATTAAATTATGATTATCCAAATGTCCTGTTACTGTTTCCTTAATAATGGACTCCAAAATTTTACCTACCACAGATGTTAGGCTAACCGGTCTATAGTTACCAGCCTTCTGTCTACTGCCCTTTTTAAATAAGGGTGTTACATTAGCAGTTTTCCAGTCTGCCGGGACCTTAGCGGAATCCAGGGAGTTTTGAAAAATTATTACCAATGCATCTACAATCCCTACCACACTTTAGGGCTCAGAATAGGGATTAGCCAAAAAATTGCCTGTTAACAGGCAGTTAATTGGCACTAATCCCCTTCCCACCTCGAGGAGACGGGACTCGGCGCAGGTCGGGTACCCGCCTCCTGGGAAGATGGCACGGAGGCGGGTTGGGGGCGGGATGGGTATCCACTCCCAGATTCTGCCATTTTCCCGGCAGTCCCGCCTCCATACCCGCCTCCCCAGGGGTGGGAAAATTGCCCCCTCAGAGTGGGAGCTGGCCGATTTCTGGCTCTCCCACGACCGGCGGTCTACAGTGGGGGTGCCCATTTGACACCCCCAGATTGCTGGTAGCATTTAAATGAGGTCCGAACCCCAAAATGGTTCAGTCCTACCCACACCGGCTTTGGGCGGGTGGCACGGTCGCTCTGCCAACTTCACGCCCGTTTCCGGTGGAAGTCGTAGATCGCCTCCGTTATTTCTCAGTTATTTCACTCCGACATCACTTGCATACATTCTACTCTAATTATACAACAAATAAAATTGTTCCCTTCCCTCCCCTTGACATTGCAATGATCTGCTGTGCAGTGCCGTTGGTCTGCCCTGTAATATAACTAATAAATTTTGATATTTTTCTTTGTTTTAACGGGAAATTATTGCAAAGGGAGCTTTAATATGCCCGACTGTGTTGCATGAACTGTTCCTTTCTCTCTTTGTCGCTGGCTTTTTCTCCTTGTTTTAGTACGTGAAAGGCACTATATAAATGCAGGTTGTTGTGGCGACTGACTCTGTCCACCTTTGTCTGTCACTTCTGACTGGTTGCCACGTTTAAAATCCCTTTCGCAATTGGTAAAATATTAAATTCATCAGGGTGTTTTGGTCCTTCATTCATTATGAGTCACAGAGCTGGCGTGAACATTTAGCTCCGTGACTCCCTTAACCAGTAGAAAAAACGCAAACGTCAGCAGATTCCCTTTTAAATGCGGCAGGAGAAGAAAAAGAGCTTGAGCTGATCCAATCCTGGACAACAGGCTTCAGTGTATCACTACCGCTGTGAATTGTGCAAATTATGGAGAGACAGGCAAGTTGTCCCTGCTTACAATGTTATCTCACCTGCCTGCCTGTAAAGTCTGTTGAGCCGGTATTACTCCTTCAATCAGCTTTACAATAAATTAATCTGTTGAGCAGGCCTCACAAAGGGGAAGACTTCATGATTGCTCGCAGTCAAGTTCCTCACAGCGGTGTAATCTCGTGGACAGGAGCGTTTCGATGTTGTTAATAGATTCGCACAACATTAGATGCCAGCCACACCTGAGCCCCCCGGTCCTCCATTATCACCAGCCTGGTCTAAAATTACCTGCATCATGAAATCATTCATCCTCTGCCTCAGGTCATAGCGCAACTGTTTAGTAATAAGGTATGAATGTGTTGGAATAACATCATTAACAGTGTTCTCATATCCTGATCAGACATTCTCTGCTGATCGCTCTTCATTCCCTGGATTTCCTGTACCTGTCTGACTGTGACCTAATAGAGTTCTTTAAAATTCTGAAAGGTTTTGATAGAGTAGATACAGAGAGAGAGAATGTTTCCACTTGTGGGGAAGAGCAAAACTAGAGACCATCAATATAAGATAGTCACCAAGAAATCAAATAAGGAATTCAGAAGAAACTTCTTTACCCAGAGAGTGGTGAGAACGTGGAACTCGCTACCACAGGGAGTGGTTGAAGTGAATGGTATAGAAGCATTTAACAGGCGGTTACATAAACATATGAGGGAGAAGGGCATAGAGGGTTATGCTGATAGAGTTAGATGAGGAAGGACGGGAGGAGGCTCGTGTGGAGCATAAACGCCGGCATGGACTGGTTGGGCTGAATGGCCTGTTTCTGTGCCGTATATCCTATGTAATCCTATGTAAATGCACCAAGGCAAAAATTGAGAAACAATGGCTGGAATTCGCTGCCGTGGCGGCGATATTAGTGATGAATGCTGTAAGTTAGCCCACTGTGCGCCCCGATCTGCTCGTGGCCAGTTTACGCCAAGATTTGAGTAACGAGGGCGATACAATTATTTCTTAATTTAAACAGTAAACTACGATCCTGTGATTGCACAAAACATACTGAGCCCACCAGCGCCATTCTGCAATGGTGTAAGTGTCAGTGGCGATCACAGTGGCCTTAATTCAGCAGACTGGATCGTGCTATGGTAATCCGCTGTTTAACTGTTTCAGCGAGGGAAATGGCAGAGCGACGCAAAAGTCTCAGGAAATACGGAGTGGCGTAAGTAATGGCTGAAGTTACTTACGCTATAATTTCCTGTGAGTTTCGGGCCCTGAGACGTAGATACGCCATTACAATGGCACAAATATCCAGGAAAGTTTGTCCAATGAAACTGTTTCCATACTTTAAAAAAATAATCACCCATAAACTTAGAATTTAAAAAAATATCTTAAATCACACTATAATACAAACTACATTTCAAAAGGGGAAAAATTGGGTTGCTTTACACCTCCCGTTAGTGCCCTCAGGGGGCGCTAACAGGGCGCAAGACCCCTAGTGCACGGGTGCAGCACTACTAACGCTTCCCGCGAAATTCAGCGGGAGATTAGCGGCGACGGTAGCCGGTGGCGCCCTGTGGCGCTGCGCCTCCGGCATTGACCTCGTCGCCGTGCGCAGCGCCCCGCTCGCAAACTTCGGTTGCGCCCCCTGACCTATCGCCGGACGATACGTCCGACAGGGTCAGGGTGGCGTTTTTGCAGCCGCGGCGGCACAAGTTAAAGGGCAGGTGTCGGGCAGCCATTTTTTTTGGCCGACTGCCAGCACCTGCCCCCTTCCCCTTTTTTATTCGGGGTGCCGGCCGCGATCGCTCAGCCCGGCACCCCCTTTCCCGGCACCCTGCTCCCCGATGGTCCAGCAGGGCCCCGGTGCGCGCAGCGCTAGGCCCCTCCCCTTTAATCAGGGGAGGGAGGCCTGCAATACCGCGGAACTACCTGCCGACGCGTGTGGCGCTGTTGCACGTAGTGCCGCGCTATTCAATGGTAGCGCCCCAGGAAGGAGGTGGAGTGCTTCCAGTAGCGTCCCGCCTCCTGCTTGGGGCGCTACCACTGAATTTACGGCGCAGGGGTGCTAACTTTTTCGCTAAAAGTAGCGAAGTTAATGCCCCAAAGGGGGCTCCACCGAATTTCTCCCCCAAAGTGTTTAACACTTGTATCGTTTCTGTTCTCAGTCTCTTTGCTTCTCATGGCTCTGGTTGACTATTTTTTCCCTTTTGGTTTTGAGATCTTTTTTCTTTTATTTCTATGTTTCTTTTTTGTTAGTTTTTCCCTTTTGTTCACCTCTGTTGCCATGCTTTTGTAAACGTGAAATAGATACTTACTTGGGGAGTAAGAGTAGTCAGGTATCATGGAGAAAAGGCAGGGAATTTGGTAGAGTTTCCATGGTGAGCAACAATGGCAGCGCAGGCTCAATGGGACGAATAACCTACTCCTGTTCCTAAGTGTGAAGACTAGGGGGTAAAAATTGAGTCGCGCCCCATTTGGGGCGCTAACCTCGCCGGGGCGCGACTTTTAGCGCCCCGAAAAAATTAGCGGCCCCGCGCCGGAACTTCAGTGGTTGCGCCCCAAGAGGGAAGCGGGGCGCCACTGGAAGCACCCCGCATCCCTCTTGGGGTGCTGCGAGGGAATATCCTGGCGCTACGTGCCGCAGCGCCACGCGCTGCGGCACGTCGCGCCGCGGTATTGCAGGCCTTCCTCCCCTTCTTAAAGGGGAGGGACCCTGCGCAGCGCGAACCGGGGCCCAGCTGGGCCCCCAGGGATCGGGAGTGCCGGCAAAAGAGCCCGGCACTCAAGAGAAGTGCCGGGCTCTTGGAGCGCAGCCGGCACTTCACGGTGGGGGGGCTTCACGGGGGCCGGGGACAGCAACGGGGGCAGGTGCTGGCAGGCGGCCAGCAACAAAAATGGCCGCCTGCCACCTCCCCTTTAAATATCGCCGCCCCGGCCGCACGTACGCCTCCCTGAACCCGTCGGACATAGCGTCTGGCGGTAAATCAGGGGGCGCGACTGAAGATCACGGCCGGGGCGCGAGCGGGGTGCTGCGCACGGCGATGACGTCATCGCCGGTGGCGCAGCGCCACAGGGCGCTACCGGCTGCCGCCGCCGCTAACCTCCCGCTAAATTTTTCGGGAGGCGTGGGCGGCGCTGCGCCCGGGCGTTAGCTGCTTTACGCCCCATTAGCGCCCTCTTAAGGCGCTAACGGGAGGCGCAAGCAGCTGAATTTTTCCCCCTAGGAGTCCTTTAGTGCTGGTAAAAGAATTGTGGTAAGGCACTCGTTGTCACTGATGAAATATTCGGGACCAAGAAGCTAACAAGAATCTCTTCCAGTCAGAGAAAACAAGAAACAGAATGAATTGGATCAATGTAATACAAACAAATTGCTGTCAGCCCAAGGCAGCAATACACACGGCAGCAAAGTTATTGACAATAATGTCCAGCATCTTCTAATCCTTGTGAGATCCAGGGCACTTATGTAAAATATGAAGGCAACAATAAAGGATGAGGAGTGATTTACAGATGGCAAACTCCACTCCGAAATGAAGGTGTGTGTCAAGAGCTTGACCTGAACATTCATTTTGGTTTGTTTATGACGTCATTTTTCTGGAACAAAATCACTTCAAATTGAATTGATATATTTTAGTCATAAAAATATGTATTAACCTGCCCTAGTGTTCCAGCCACTGAACTCTGTATCCCAACAATCCCATCAGTTGTTAACACTAAAGGAGTGTTATTCTTAATTGACAGAGTTGGCAGTAAAATTGCTGACATTTTAACACAACCAATCTGGGAATTTAAAGCATTTTAATCGTATCATTAAACACTGAATATCTGACTCTCTGAAACTCCCTCCCTGAACTTTTCCACCTCACCGATTTTCTCCTCATCTTTAAAAGCCTCATCAAACCCTATCTTTATATAGTGCTTTTAGTCATCTCTCCAACTGTTTCACTACCACTAGGTGAGCGCTTGCTCCTATGTGGAGCACCTTGCGATATTCATTATGTTAAAGTTACTGTATAAATGCAAGTTGTTGTCTTGATCACTAATGCTAAACACTAATAGTAAACAATAAACACTAAATGCCGTGACACACTATGCCTTGAGAGCTATAAGTTATCTGTATAGTACAATACTCACGTCAAAGTAAATTGGGTGTTGTCTGTCATCTAGGGGTATAGGTTATGAGACCCAGTGGTACCGACATGGCCCCATGTGCAGCAGACGGAGATTGCTCCTGTAGTGTTCCATTCATTGATTATAAACTTTTGTAATCCCTGCCTGCTGTGTGTGAGGCTCCACCTGTGGCACTGGGGTCTAACAAAGCATATCTCTGTGCAATTAAAATAGTAAGGGCCATATTTTTCAAATGGATTCATTTTCACGATAAAATAGGTATGACTAAAATGGTAAGGATACATTTTAGAAAGAGTAATGGATGGTTCGCCTGTCATTACCATTACTTTGATTCATGCTCCCATGTTAAAAAGTGCTTAGTAATGTCTTAGCCCACCCCCATACGCCCAAAAAGTTGTATGTTAAGGATTGTTACGGCCTCAATCTAGGCCAGTCAAAGGAAACTCTCGCATAATTGCGCAGGGCAGGATAAAAATGAAAACCGAGTTAACACCTCACAGTTAGACCTGTTAGCTGGTTCTGCAAAATGCCCGCACTTTAAAATTCCCCTTTTCTGTGCAGTCCCAGGCCTTATTTCACTGTGGGGGCAGTGCCTGCAGAATGAGCCAGCAGAGCTGCCACAAAGGAGTGGAGCTTTAGCAGCCGTGGGTGGTGAATTTTCGCAGGGGAGCTTTCCTGCTCATCTGCCATATCTTTGGCAGAACAGCCGTGGAAACCCTGGAAAAACTGCACCGTCCTTCTGAGGTTTCCGCGGCGTTTCCACCAAAGTTACGGCGGGCGATTGGGAGAGCCCTCGCAGAAATTCACCCCCATGATGTTCCACTGTTGATTTATGTGGAGGAAAAGGCAATCCCAGAGGGTTTGGGGAACATAGGAGAAGGATTTACAGCAGAAAGCAGTATTGAGGCAGTTCATGTACCACCCTGGATAATGCTAACTTGAGCTCATTTAGGAGCCTGCACCGGTAGAGAGCGATTGTCACTGCAATAACTGTGTCAGTTAAAGTAGCCACTGCCCTAAATATTTCTACAACATGATTGTTTCATGCAGCAGTTGGTGACCTGTCGGCTTTCTGCAACAGCAGCAGCAGGAGAAGTCAACCAATTTGTCTGTTCTGGTGACGGTGATGGATGAAAGATGGATCATGTTTTGAGTTATACAAGACTCTAACGGGCCAATGATACAGTGCCACAGCACTTTAGGTGGAAGGCCTTGTGTTATCAGTCATGGAGTCCTGATGCCTATTCCATACTGGATGGGCTCCGTGCATCCCAATCTGGGCAGGCAGCACTTGGCACACCAGGAACATGCACACCAACAGTGTTCAAGGCACATGAAGGCCTCAGAAATCATTGAACTTAGGGGCCTTCCCATAATGCAGCTGGAGCAATTCAGCAGCGCTCCAGTCTCAGTAACACTGGGTGCTGAAAGAGAGGCCTGTCTGAAAAATTAAATGCTTCGCTGCAGGATGTCTCATTAGTTGGTACGGGGCCAACCTTACCTCCTGCCCCACCTTGCTCCAGGCCATCAATAGTCAATTCATCTTTGTGCCATATCATGTTAAAATTTGAAATAATAGCAGGACTTGTAGCCAGCAGCCGTACGCTGCGGCTGCCACCTGCCATTGTGGCTCCTGCCTCCATGGCACTACTCATTGGGAGCATCACTAAAATATTCAAATGAATTGACTTGCATGGCATTATGTTTTAGAGTTTCTTTACGGCATAATTGGCAAGCAATGTAGCTACGTTAAAACTGGTTACATTAACACAGCCTGCTAGGTGCCATAGGTAAAATTGTCGAAACCACAACTGCCACTATCTATAGTTCATAGCTATGTAAATCGAATGACTTTAAATTATTTATCTTGATATCATTAATAACATTTGAGGCAGTACGTAAAATTGGGGCCAGACAGGTAGAGTGGAAGTGAAATTGCTCTTTTATTCAACCAATAATGACAGAGGACTGACATCCACCTAGCCCTTAGAAAGAGTATCACTGGGCTATTAATTGGTAATATAATCTAATGGAGATAGCTCTAACACAGACTTGTCAAACACCTGCTTTTGTGTTTGTGTTATAGGTTTTGCTGCCCATTGTTCAAAAAAGTTTCTCTGTCTCGCAGGCTGACTTTTCAAAAGGAAACTGTATTTGAAAGGGTTTTATGGCTATGAGATTCCAAAACTTATGTCCCAGTTGTAACAACAACAACACCAACTTGTATTTATATAGCGGCTTTAACGTAGTAAAACGTCCCAAGGCGCTTCAGAGGTGCGTTATCAGACAACATTTGACACCGAGCCACATAAAGAGATATTAGTGCAGATGACCAAAAGCTTGGTCAAAGAGGTAGGTTTTAAGGAGCGTCTTAAAGGAGGAAAGAGAGGCGGAGAAGTTATGGGAGAGAATTTTAAAGGTTAAGGCCTTTGCAGCTGAAGACACAGCCGCCAATGGTGGAGCGATTAAAATCGGGGATGCTCAAGATGCCAGAATTGGAGGAGTGCAGAGATCTTGAAGGGTTGTAGGGCTGGAGGAGATTACAGAGAAAGGGAGGGGCGAGGTGATGGAGGGATTTGAAAACAAGGATGAGAATTTTAAGATCGAGGCGTTGCTTAACCGGGAGCCAATGCATGTAAGCAAGCACAGGGGTGATGGGTGAACGGGACTTGGTGCGAGTTAGGACACGGGCAGCAGAGTTTTGGAGGACCTCAAATTTCCAGAGGGTAGAAAGTGGGAAGCCAGCCAGGAGTGCGTTGGAATAGCCAAGTCTAGAGGTAACAAAGGCATGGGTGAGCTATCAGCTGCAGAGGCAAGACACAGCTCTATAGGTAGGACGCCTACGGAATTCTGCAACCGGTAGGAGTCAGGCAGCTGTTCTCCTTCAGAGGAGTATTTGTCCATCTTTTTTAAAGAAAGATGAAGTAGGTCTACTGTTTGTCCATGGCACACTATCTCAAATTACTTTCCACACAAGCGCTTGCTTTAGTTCAGAGAAAGCACAGGCTTGCCCAATGGAGGCTTTTGTGCAAGTCATGAGAAAAGGTAACTGGAGAAGCTCAAATCATAAGTGACGGGGCATCATGCACCGTACTCACATAGAAGGAAGAAGGAAAACATAACTTCATATCCCTAGATGTCCAATTAATTACTTTTGAAATGTAATCACTGTTTTTATGTAGGCAAATGAGGCAGCTAATTCGCGAGCAGCAAGGCCCACAAACAGCAATGTCCACTTAATCTGTTTTTGCTGGTTGAGGGAGAAACTCCCTGCTCCTTTTCACAAAAGTGCCACCTGAACAGGGTGTTGGTTTAACATCTCCTCTGGAAGACGGCACCTGCAACAATGCAGCATTCCCTCATTACTGCAATGGCTAGCTTATATTAGGTGCTCAGCACTGCAGAGGGACTTGAACCCACAACCTTCTGGCTGAGAGGCATGAATGCTACCAGCAAGCCAAGCTGACACATAAGTAATTCATGCATCCTTCCAAAATGGTACACTACCACAAGCAATAGGTCTTGTATGTTAATGCATGTTTCCCAGGAGGCTTGCATGACCCATGTATTGCAGCTGTCTTCTGTGTTATAATTACTCAAAGGTGAAAGAAAGCTGAAAGTTGGCTCTTGGGGAACTTTGGCTACCCACTACAGTTGTAGTTAATGATGCCTGTTTGCAACCCCACTATCTCATGAGAACAACTGCAATGAGATACATGTGTGAACAAGGATCGTGATTAAGATGACATTTGGGATACTGAAGCAACGGGGGTTGCACAGAATCACAGAATACCCACAGTGCAGATAGAGGCCATTTCGGCCCATCGAGCCTGCACCGACACATATCCCACCCTATCCCCGTAACCCCACGTATTTAATCCCCCCTAACTCTAAGGGTCAATTTATCATAGCCAAATCAACCTAACCCGCACATCTTTGGACTTTGGGAGGAAACCGGAGCACCCGGAGGAAACCCACGCAGACACAGGGAGAATGTGCAAACTCCACACAGACAGTCACCCGAGGCCAGATTCGAACCCGGGTCCCTGGCGCTGTGAGGTAACAGTGCTAACCACTATGCCACCGTGCTGTCCTTATATGGTGCATTATATGGACCAGCTCTGCTGTTGCCTCCAGTACATCATAGTCATGCTGCTCCTTCTTTCGTCATGCTACTTCTCAACTCATAAGAAATTGGCAGTGCTGGTATGGCAGTGTCAATGGTCTTTGGCAACATGTTGGCAGTATTGGAGGGCAGTAGCACTTGGGAAATAAGCAGCTGTGGCTACAAAGAGCTTAGCAATGACCATGTAGAAAAATGGTTGTCACGTTAGACAGGTCAGGAGCATCAGGGGCCTGGGGGAGTGAAACGGTTACTAGATGTTAAGGAATGAGTTGGAGGATACTTCAGCAGAGTCTGATTACAATCGGCTGTTTGTCACTCAATGCCTGGAAAGTGTTTACATGTATCTGTTCTGTGGTTTCTCCTCTTTACAAGAGTATTCTAGATTTAATTTTCATAAATAAAACCTTCTTTAAAGTGTATTTTGACCATTGGAAGTTAAGAATTTTAGCAACAGGAAAAGACCATTGCGACCAACAAGCAATGTTTCGTAGACCATTTTGTTGAAAACAATTCTCAACATTTTATACTAGGGCTTACAAAAGACCTATGCAAACCTAAGCCATATCTCCATTATAGCTACTATATCATATCTCTCTATGGTTATTAATGCTTATAACTCTTCAGTTTTTTTTATGTCCTGTGCATGCACATACATACCACTCAATCCTAACTCTAATTTTTGTCACTCTTACTGTTTTTAATTCTTCTTTCTTCTGATCTATTCTTTATAACGTTCCTGTTTTTCTCCTTTAACTTTCCTACACTCCTTCCCTCTTTTGTTTCAGTTTCTGCTTTCTCAGTTTGCCTTTCTCTCACCCTTGCTGTATTAGTTTAAACTCTCCTCCACAGCACTAGTTACTCTCCCAGGGAGGATATCAGTCCCAGCCCTGTTCAGGTCAATTCTGCCCCAGAACTAGTCCCAATCTCCCAGGATTCTGAGCCCTTCTGTCCTATACCATCTTTCCAGCTACACATTTACCTCCTTTAACTTGTTAGATAATGCAGGTAAATGACTAGAGCATGGTACCAGGATTAACACAGACGGGTTCTGTTCTTTAACCTGCCTCCCAAACCCTGAAACTCCCTTTGCAGGATTTCAGTTATATTCTTGTTATTTAATTGGTTCCACATGAACCATGATGTTGGATTGTCCCCCTTCGCTCTTCAATTTCTTTTGCACCATGGAAGGCTTACAGGTATCTTGAAGATAAAACTAAAGGAGTTGTGCAGGTTTTTCTTACGGGTGTGTCTGGTGATAGTAACCCAAGAGAATATCTGAGGTAGGCCTGAAATTTGTAACAGTAATATAAGAGGAAATGTAATCACATTTATAAAAAAGTTGGTTATGGATAGGAAACAAGGATTTATAGTAAATGGGTGTTGCTCTGATTGGAGGAGGGTTGGAAGTGATATATCCCAAGTGTATATAGATGATTTGGACTTAGGCATAAGGAGCACAATATTGAAATTTTCTGATGACAAAAAGGTAGGTGTTTGTAAGGAGGATTGTAAAAGACTTCAGAAGGACATGGACCAGTTAGTAGAATCAACTTAATGTGAAGAAATGTGAGGAAATGTTGCTTGGGAGGGGATAAAAAGAGGAATGTGAAGATACACGCAGGGGAAAGTGCTGACGGGTCTGGAGGAATAGAGAGACCTAGGACTGTAAATATACACTTCCTTGAAAGTTGAAATGCCGGTAGATATTAGAACATAGGAATTGTTAGATGATAAAAGACCAAGGTCTTCTAGCTACCATCCTGATAATTGCATGATACAATGATAATGGAGTTATTGACTAATCACAGCAATCAATCTCTATCAATTAGTCTACAATAGACCCAGAAATGACATGAGGGAAACCCCAGTGACAAAGAGCATTGGGAACCATAGGTCCAAAGTCACCTTTCCCCCCCCAAGCATGCTACACCTACCACATGTATATAGAGCCATAAAAATGTAAATAGGATTTAATAAATAGGGGCATAAAGTACAAGAGCAAAGAGGTTAAAATAATCTTGTACAAGGCAATGGGGAGGCCACAGTTTGAGTAGTGTGTGCATTATAGAAAGGACATTAAAGCCATAGAAGGCATTTAGCGTAGATTCACCAGGATGATAGCAGGGATGAGAAACTCTAGTAATTTGGAGATAATGGGACTATTTCCACTGTAGCAGTGAAGGACAAGAGGAGATTTAATAGAATTTAAAAAAATGATATAGCATTTTGATGAGGTGATTAGGGAAACACTCTTTCCTCTAATTGAGGAGTCAGTGACGAGGGGTCATCAGTTTAAAATTGTTACTAAGGGAGTGAGGACATAGGTTAGGAGTAATTTATTTATACAGAGTTGTTCGAATGTGGAATGCTTTGCCACAGGAAATATTTAGGCAGAGACCATTCCATCAGTTAAGGAAAGAGTAGAAAAACATCTGATGCAGAGGAACATACAGGACTATGAGGAGAGAGCACAGTAATTGGCTTGTTGCCCAGCAACGAGGAAACCCAACCTGGCAGGTGTCATAGAGTTATACATTTGATGATTTCAAAAAAAGGAAGAACATTTTTTATGAACCTATATTTTTCAATATAAATGGAGCAAGTACTCTAAATAACAAAATACTCCCCTGGACTCTCCTTCCCCATTAAGTAAAGCAAGTCAGGGCTGGATTCTCTCAGCCTCGAGGAGGCGGGCATGGAGGCGGGACTGCCGGTAAAGTAGCAGAAAGTGGGGGCAGATGGCAAAACCGCCCCCATCCCGCCTCCGTGCCCTTTTGCCAGGAGGCGGGAAGATGTGCTGCTTCGGGTCCCGTCTCCTGGAGGCGGGAAAGGGATTAAATCCTTTTAACTGCCTGTTAACAGGGAGTTAACAGGCAGAAAAAAGGAATTAGTGCCATTTTACCTTCTCAGGTGAAGGCTTCCCGGCCTTGGAGAACCCCGTCGGGTTGGAGGAGATGTGAGGAGGTCTGCGGGGGTCGGAGGCACCTGGAAGTAAGATGTAGAGGTGAGTGATGGGTGCAAGTGTGGAGTGGTAAGTATGGAAGGTGAGTGCTAAGTGTTAAAAAATGCTCACTTACCTTGTTTTCTGCCTACAGCCTTCATCCATCCTGGATCGGGAGACCCGACATCCTCCTTGTCGATTTCACAGACTGGCTGTTGGATCCTCCGAACCAGCAGCCATCTGAAATCTACAAAGTTGAAAGGTTTGATGAGTCCTGAACACAAGGAGTCATCAAACTACAGAGAATGTCAGTGTTTGACAGCTTCACAGAGCTGTCAAACGCTGACATTTCTTCTTTCAAGAGGTCTTGACAGATAGCACGTCAGACGTTGACGTGTTCTGTCAGTGACTTCCCCCTAATTGGCCTGCTGAGCCCGCAGGGCGGGCTTAACAAGATCTATCAGGGGAAAATCCCTCTGGTTGGCCAGAAGATGATGGAGGCGGGACATTGACCCGACAAGCAGCAGTCCCGCCTCCAACTCGACTCCATTGAGAAAATCCAGCCCAGCATCTTAAAGTTGCCCCCATCACTTTTCAACTTTTTTTTGGCACCTAGTATCAGCATCTAATTATTTCAGGGCATGTATAACATAGATTAAATGAAGGAAAAAGTCACTTCTAATTTCCAACAACACGCCTTAACCTCACAATCAAAGGGTATTGCATTTCGGACCAGATGCAATACACCTGGCTGTCATCGTACTGGGCTAAGAGGGAGAGTACAGGATAGTAATAGGCAGCTGTGATAGCGACCGGTAGTTCTTGATCCACAGTACACATCCAGCTATAATAGTGACAGGCGCTAGTATCAGTCACTCAGCTGTGACCGTGACAAGCAGCTGCAATAGTTACAGAAACTCCACTTCCAGCTTTGTCACTTTGGAATGGGACAATACTTATCAATTTCTCCTGTGAATCCCGAAAAATGAGAAATGATTCCTTTCCTTCTTTAGACATTACAAGCTTCTAACGTTTTCTTTGAACAGCCACCTGGCACTGTGCCACAATCATGGGGAATGAACTTTTTTTTGGCTGCACTAGACCAAAACAGCCAATGGCTATGGGTTCTACATATGTAAGGCAACCCAGCTACATGCCTTTCTTCCACCACGAGAAGAACTTATAGATTCTAAAATAATTCTAACTTGATTGTCTCCATGTTTCATTTTCCAGAGACACTATGGGCTGGATTTTCAATGACCCGTGGAGTCGGGTTTGGAGGCGTGTGGGGGGTTAAAGTTGCAGATTCGGGGGTCCCGACCCCATCCTGACTCCACGCAATTTTGATTAAATCGTGTGCGGTGTTCCCGACTCCGTCCCGCCTCCAAGAGACGGGAGAGGCCATTAAAGCCCTTAACAAGCCCTAAATTGGCTCTGTAATGCCATTTTGAAACGTTTTAGCTAGTTTAACCCTTTTCTGACGTGAAGCACGCCTGATGTGAAACACGCCAGTGAAACCTGGCGGGAGCACAAGTGGATAGCTGACTATCAGCTGCAGGTCCACTATTACAATGGAGATGTGATAAAGGTAGTAGTAGTATTAGGTCTGAAAGTCACCTCTGAGACTGCCGGGGCCTTTGGAGGACCTGGATGGAAAAATAAATTCTCGCTCTCTCTCTCTCTCTGCTGCATTTTGCATCCAGGACCTCTCACAGCAAAGGCCAGGCAATCTCTGAGACCAGACCAGGCAGTCTCTGACCTACAATGATGACATCATCAGAGGCGATTTTCAGACTGAAACCAGTAATTGGTTCATGGGTTCCCACATGCTGGAACTCAATTGCCCAATTAAGTTAAAATTGCATCAATCTCCCACATCCAATTTCAGGCGGGTGGATAACACGAAATGCAGATGACACGACCCCAACCCGACCCCAAGACAAAATCCAGCCCTATGGGCTGGATTTTGCCAGGCCCGAGGAGACGGGTTTGGAGGCGTGTGAGGTGTTAAATTTGCAAAAAATGGCGAGCGGCTCCGATCCCGCCTCCAGCCCGCCTCTGGCCAATTTTCCCAAAAGCGGGCTTTCAGACCCCGTTTCGATCGGATAGGCCCTTAAGGGCCTTAAAAAGCACTTAATTGCCTCCATAATGCCATTTTGAGAGGCCTTTCTAACTTTAACACATTTCCCCCGTGCTGCACGTCTCCTCTGGAACACGCCAGTTAATCCTGGTGGGCTCACAAGTGATGGCTTACTAACAGCTGCAGCACCACCATTAAAAAGGATTTTTCAGCAATGATCATTTGCAGGTGGCAGAACTTTGTTTTCTCAGGTCTGGGAGAACTTTTAGCAGGCCTACTCATTGTGGAAGTTTTGAGGCTGAGATCCATCTCCAGTGGGACCTCCTGGCAAACCCTTCTCCCCACCTTGACTGAGCGTGTCCTCAACTGAGGTATATACCTGCAGCATGGGAACCATTTATTTCCTTTCCTCCTGAACATCAGATTCAGACGAAGACCAGCCGCGGCAGCAGCAGAACCCAGAACAACAGCAGCACCGACAGCAGGAGCAACAACAGGAGCGCCAAGCTGCTGCTCACCCACCTGAAGCTGCACAGGTCAGAAGCCGCCAGCGCATGGAAGCACGTCGCCACAGGAGATACCCCCAAAACAGGGTTTACAGACAGAGGATGAGCTACCTCAACATGACTGAGCAGCAGTGCCAAAGGAGGCTCAGACTTTCGCGAGAGGTAGTGGGTGACATCTGCGCAATGCTACAGCAAGACCTGGAGCCCAGAGACCCTTACCAGTGGCCGTCAAAGTCACCACCGCACTCAACTTTTTTGCTTCAGGATCATTCCAGGGATCAACAGCAGACATCAGCGGCATCTCCCAGGCGGCCGCACACACTTGCAGCATGCAGGTAACCGATGCCCTCTTTGCCAACGCGCACAATTACATCAACTTCTCCAAGGATCAAGCAAGTGTAACCGCGCGTGTGGTTAGATTTGCTAATCTAGCAGGCTTTCCAAGGGTGCACGGCGTCGTTGACTGCACACATGTGGCCCTTAAGGCACCCCATCACAATCCAGGTATTTTTGTCAACCGCAAGGGCTTCCACTCCCTTAACTGCAGCTGGTGTGTAATCACAATAAGGAAATTTTGCATGTTTGCGCCAAGTACCCTGGCAGTTGCCATGACTCCTTCAACCTGCGGCAGTCTAGTGTTCTTCCGCTCTTCAGTCTGCCGGACCAACTTTGTGGATGGCTACTTGGAGACAAGGGCTATCCCTGAAGACGTGGCTAATGACGCCATTGAGGAGGCCATCCAACGAAGCTGAGGAGCGCTACAACTCCAGCCACATTTCCACCAGATCCATCATTGAGCAAACCATCGGCTTGCTGAAGATGCAATTCAGATGCCTTGATAGATCAGGTGGAGCCCTGCAGTACTCAGCAGCCAGGGTCTCCAGAATCGTCGTGGTCTGCTGTGCACTTCACAACATGGCACAGCATCGTGACTTGCAGCTGCCTGAGGTACAAGTGGCTCATCGCATAGCCTCCTCAGATGAGGATGAGGAGGAGGAGGAGGAGGAGAGCGACAACGAACAGCTTGCGGAGGCGCATCAACCAGCGGCAGCAGGACGCGAGCACATTGCTGCCCGGGATGCAAGGGATGCACTCATCTTGGCCAGATTTGCTTAGCCTGCCCAATCAAACACATTTGCCTCGCACCTTCTTACCACACTATTGACAATGGGCAATAACCTGTGGCTTTCTATCACTCTGACCACCATACTGACAATTCCAAGTTGCCCTGAGCCCTCAATGTGGAAGTCCCATTTGCGAAATGACACAGCCCAACTTCAACAGTTTGCCATCAAGTTATTTTATCACATAAATGCACAGATGGCTTTTCAAAAATAAACACAACAGAACACCCAAGTGAGTACCCTTGTGACTACTTGTGCTTTATCTTCCTTTTACTCGTGCTCCTACGTGGTGCTTCCCCTGTGGCTTCAGCAGCTGTGGAGGCCCTTGCTCACTTTCTTGATGCTCCTGCCTCGACACCTTTGGCGGGCGTCCTCTGGGGTTGCGAGCCTGTGAGGGCTCACCAACAGTCTGCTGCTCCTGTGGCTGTGCAGGGGCTGAGACGCCCATCTCAGTTGGGTGAGGATTCTGGTGGGGCTCTGACCGAGGGCTCTGCAGTGGCATGGTCGTGTGAGCGCTTGGAGAGGAGCCCTCACTTCCTTGTTGTCTGCCACCAACATCCCTCTCATGGGTCAGCCCCACTTCAGAGCAAGCAAATGGCTTGACAGCACCTTGATGTCAGTCTATTCTGAACAATGACCATGTTTTCAAGACCCTGGCGACTAAGCTCCTCCATGGCCGTAGCCATCCTCTCCTCTACCGTAGCCATCCACTCCTCTATGGTAGCCAGCCTTACCATGGAGGTAGCCATCTATCCTTGCCCTTTCCCTCTTATTGTGGGCTCTCTTTTCCTGCAATGAGGGACACAAGTGGAGTTTGAGTGAGAATGAAGGAGTGAGTGTAGAGAATCCATAGCATAGATGCTTAGAAGGACACAAAGATGGAGTGAGGTCCCAAGACCAAGGGCCCTCCCTGTGTGTTGTAAGTTGTTGTCATAGCATCACAGTGATAGGAAGTGTGAGGGCTCCATAGTCAAATAGTGAAGTGAATGTGAACATAGAGAGAGAGGGAATGGTTAAGGGTGCAGGGATGTAAGGGTCAAGTGGGATGTGGAGGAGGAGGTTGACAAAACAGAGTGCTGGTGATGAGAGGCGATGAGGATCAGATTGAGGGTGATGTTGATGGAATACTCACTTTTCCTGTGCGGAGAAGGTCATGAAACCTCTTTCTGCACTGCAGCCAGGTTCTGCTGCACATTGAGATGGCATTCACCTCCTGTGCCACTTACAGCCACACAGCTTTGGTCTGTTGGGGAGGTTTTTTCCTCCCTGAAGAAGGAAACAGCTCTTCCTCATTAGCTCTTGCTCCCTCCACCAGAGGTTGGAGGGAGTCCTCATCAAAATGGGGAGCACACTTTGGTCTGGAGCTTGCCATGGTTGGAGCCCTAATCCCTCAGAAGTGTAATCCAGATGTTGTAAGGCAGTAAATGAACCAAGGCTGCTTGCAGGCCTTAAATGCAGCTGCATAGATGATGTCATCAGAGGCGAGTTTCAGGACCAAAACAATCATTGGGCCAGGGGTTCTCACACGCTGGAAATCAAGTGCCCAATTAGGGCAAAATCCCTCAATTGTCCCGCCTGACATCGGGGGGGCGGGACCCGCCGACCACCTGACCCAACCCCAGCCCGCCCCCAATGACAAAATCCAGCCCAATGAGTTCATTGTCCCTCACTGCCTTGTCATGTTTAATGAGCTTTATTATCTGCTGGTTGGAGACTCAATTATCTCTCGGTTATGCGAGATATATAGCTCCAGGTGTTGGATCTGCTATGTGGAATTATCAGATGTACTCAAGCTTCTACATCTTTTCTAGTTTGCAAATAACTTACAATCTCCAAACTGCGTCAAAGTCTTTGATGTCAATGTAATCCTGCAGATACTATGATCAAAGAGACAATAACACAGATCAGATAAGTGCCTTTAAAAGTATTTTATAATTATTTTTTCTGTGTTTTTCACTGTTCCCCCGCATCCTTTCTCATTCATAGCTGGTTGTCACTGTGCTGTAATCCATGAGCCAGAAGAGCAGGTGAATGAGCTGCAGGCTCCCCTATGCCTTACGCGTCCAACATTGTGCTGGTGTTCATTGATCTGCAGACAGTATTCTCTGGGGTAAGACAGAAAGGCCCTGCCCAGCTGAGCTCCTGGCTGTTTGAAAGTATCTCCACTAATGTTACAGGGCTAAGCACTGTGGGAAATTCAGAGTTTGGATTACATAATTTCCTTCATTAGATCTCTAGTCTGATTCTTCCAAAGAATGTTAATGCCTGTTGTACACAAATCAAAAGGGAGAAGAACAATCACAGAGCAGTTGGCCATATGCTCAGGAGCATCTCTTTTGTAGATCATAGGCATGCAGCACGACCACAAGAATTATCCCCTGTGAGACTACAAGAGATCAGATCATTTCTCACCTGTCCCACAATAACATTTTCAGGGATTGAAAGCTGAATCATAAGCACAGGCTACTTCCCCAACCCCTATACACACTAACCTGAATACTAATAAAACTGTCCAACAGTATCGAAAAAAACTTACAGTCACCAAAAAACTGACAATCAGAAAAGCTTGAATATAGGCTGCATGACTTGCTTTCAACCCACCTTGTCTTCTACCCTAACCTCTTCCCTGTCTTCTATCCATTCTATCCTTGCACCATCCTTTCCCAGGTTTTCCTCAATCTCTTCACCTCCATGTCCAAGCTCATCTCTTCCATAAGATCCACCACTTGCTCTCTTTATCTCCTCCCCACTCAACTCCTGCTCATTCAACTCCCTCCTCCGGGCTTCATTAATGGTTCCTTTTTTGAATGCACTGTCCTTCTCGCTTCCAAACCATCATCATCACCCCCTCCTCAAAAAATCCATCCTTGATCCATTTATCCTCTCCAATTACCATCCCACCTCTAAACCTCCTTTCCTCTTTAAGGTCCGTGAATACATTCACTTTCCAACTCTATGCCCATCTCTCCCAAAACCCCCAGTTCAAATCTCTCCAGTCTGGCTTCTATAATTCTCAAAACATCAAAATTGTCATTGCCAAAGTCATGAAAGATATCCTTTGTGATGTAGATTGTGGTACATTATCATTCCTTGTCATCCTTGACTTATCTGCAGTATTTGACATGGTTGGTCACACCATCCTGTTCCAATGTCTCACCTCTGTCATCCATTTCTGTGAGACTGTTCTTGCATGATTCCATTTCTACCTATCCAAGCACAATCAGTACATCGCCAGTAATGGCTTCTCTTCTGGCCCCCACATCCTGGCCTCCAGAGTCCCCCAAGGATCCATCCTTGGTCTTCATTTCCTTTTGCTCAGCTCTATGACAGTGACTCCCATATCCCAAGAATGAATTTAAAAAATGCTGTCCCCTTGACAATATCATCTGCAGGTACAGTGTCAACTTCCATATGTACGCCAATGACACCCAGCTCTATCAATTCGTCATTTCTATGGACTGCCTGACTTGGATTAGCCAGAACTTCCTCTAGATCAACATTAGTAAGGCTGAAGCATGATCCTTTTTCCCCCACCACAAACTCTGTTGCCTTGTCATTGATTCCATTGCCCTCCATGCCACTCTCTCAGGCTAAATTAGACCATTTGCGACCTTGGCATCCTGTGTGGCCTTGAGCTGAGCTTTAAACTCCACATCCATGACCAGGACTTCTTACTTCCACCTGTGCCTGCCTTAGCCCTTATCTTTGCTCCAGAAACCCTTATACATGCATTTGTCACTTCCAGACTCCTTGCTGGCTTCCCATTCTCATCCCTCCATCTGCTCCAGCTTGTTCATTCATCTGAATCCAGACTCCTGTTCATTGCCCCCTCCCTTTGCTCTACCATTGATGACAGAGACTTGGGCAGTCACAATTCTATTCTCTGGAATTCCCTCCTTAAACCTCTTCACCTCTAAAAACTTTCTCAAATCTATCTGTTCCACCAAGCTTTTGGTCACCTCCTAATTTCTGTTTTCCTGGTGCAGGGTCCACTTCCTTATGCCCAACTGTGAAGCATTTTAGGATGTTTTGTTACATTAAAGGTGCTATACAAATTCAAGTTGTTGTGATCTTGCTGTTGAACACAAGGCATGAGACGTTGGGGGTTATTTTGGCCAAAGGTTGAAAGCAGGCGCTGAATGAGTGCTGTGCTAATAAGAGCCGCCTGTTTGAATGAGTGGATTTAGCACACAATTTTCGGGCGAGTTGATGATTATCATGATTTAAACGTGCCTGCAGGCGCTGAAACCAACAACTGCAGGTTTAGCACTCAAGCGCTGATTAGAAGCAATTTTCCTGGAGCTGTATATGTAGCCTGCACTCACCCACTTCCACTGGAGTGGGCTGGCTGGCACACAGCGGCAGGTTTCAGGATGGCTCAGGGACCGAGTGAGAGGGCGCACAGGTTCTCGGACGCGGCACTGGGGTCCTGATGGAGGAGGTCCAGAGGAGGAGGATGTCCTGTACCCACAGGGGGAAGGAGTCCACCTCGCCCTCCTCTCCCTCTCTCCTGCAGCAGCTGGTGCTGCTCTGCCTGGCCTCATGTCCTCCTCCCATTCCTCATCCAGACCAAGGGGGACCCCTAGCAAGGTGCCGATGACCAAGCACTCCCTTTCTCCTGGTGACTCCTATAAGGTCTCCAGTAAGGTAGAGTAGCGCAGCACTTACTCTTTTAGATGAAGTCCTCAGAGAATTTCCAGAATAAATGCTGCTAGAGTTTTGGTGAAGTCTTGACAAAGTGTTCCAGAAACTCTCCCGATCTGTTTCAAAAGTACTCTTCAAACCTCCAGCAGCAAGTGAACACTAAAAGGTGATATACCTTTAAGTAGCGCTCGAAACCCTCTGCAGCGACTAGTTTACTCCCAATCAGCTGGTCGTTGTTAGAAGAGGGCATTAGGTCAAGCGCTAGGCACCAAAATGCCACGCAGCCTCTTTAATAAGCACTAGCAGGCAATTTAATTGTCAATCAGCCCTTAATGATCCTCCGGGCAGCCATCCCTAGTTGGCGTCTTGCGCTAAATGCAGGCTGAACCGACGTTGCAGCTTAAGACCCCACCTTGACCACCTCAGAGGCTCTTTAGCGCCTAAAGTATCCAGGGAAAATCGCCCCCCTTATGTGCAATGGAGACCTGGGCTTGAGACAACTTACGCTGAAAAGCTGATCAAAGGACTACACGATAACATCAACAGGTTCCATCCCACCATCAAACTCACCATGGACTACTCCTCAGAATCGGTTTCATTCTTGGACACACGAATCTCCATCAAAGACGGACACCTCAGCACTTCACTCTACCGCAAGCCCACGGACAACCTCACGATGCTCCACTTCTCCAGCTTCCACCCTAACCACGTTAAAGAAGCCATCCCCTATGGACAAGCCCTGCGAATACACAGGATCTGCTCAGACGAGGAGGAACGTGATGGACACCTACGGACGCTGAAAGACGTCTTCGTAAGAACGGGATATGACGCTCGACTCGTCGATCGACAGTTCCGACGGGCCACAGCGAAAAACCGCATAGACCTCCTCAGAAGGCGAACACGGGACACAACCAACAGAGTACCCTACATCGTCCAGTACTTCCCCGGAGCGGAGAAACTACGCCATGTTTTTTGCAGCCTTCAACATGTCATCGATGACGATGAACACCTTGCTAAGGCCATCCCCACGCCTCCACTACTCGCCTTCAAGCAGCCGCCTAACCTCAAAAGTACCATCGTTCGCAGCAAATTACCCAGCTGTCAGGAGAACAGCGACCACGACACCACACAACCCTGCCACGGCAACCTCTGCAAGACATGCCAGATCATCAACACAGATACCATCATCACACGTGAGGACACTACCCACCAGGTACATGGTACATACTCATGTGACTCGGCCAACGTTGTCTACCTCATACGTTGCAGGAAAGAATGCACCGCGGCATGGTACATCGGCGAGACCATGCAGACACTGAGACAACGTATAAACGGACACCGCACAACAATCGCCAGGCAGGATTGTTACCTCCCAGTCGGGGAACACTTCAGCAGTCAAGGACATTCAGCCTCGGATCTGCAGGTTAGCGTTCTCCAAGGCTGCCTTCGAGACACACGACAACGCAAAATCATCGAGCAGAAACTGATAGCCAAGTTCCGCACCCATGAGGACGGCCTCAATAGGGATCTCGGGTTCATGTCACGCTACAGAACGTGACTCGACATCGTTGTCTGTTTTTCCAGTTTTTAAAAAAAAGTTAAAAGCTTAACTGCAGACGGCAGCATTTGACACGTTGGACCCCCTGTGACCCACCTCATTGTCTTAGCTGTACTCTGATGTGTCTTTGATGTAATGCCTCCCTAACAGATTGTATCTCTGCAGACAAATTGTTCTCTGTGTATATATACTGTCCATGATGTGGAGATGCCGGCGTTGGACTGGGGTGGACAAAAATGAGAAGTCGCACAACACCAGGTTATAGTCCAACAGATTTATTTAAAATTACAAGCTTTCGGAGCTGTTGCCCCTCACAGTAACTCTACCTGAGGAAGGGGCGACAGCTCCGAAAACTTGTAATTTTAAATAAATCTGTTGGACTATAACCTGGTGTTGTGCGACTTCTCACTTTTATTGCAGAAGAAGAAGACTAAAGTACACAGTACAGTTTACAGCAGTGGTGAATTTAGAAAGTACTGAAGGAGGTGTGAGTTCTAAAGGCAGATTTGAGTGCTGAAGGTATGAGGTTTATTTTTCAGTCGGGCCTAAGGGCATTCACCCAGAACAATTTTATAATTAATGACTGTAGTTGGTGCATTTTTGTGGCATTGTGGAACCTATCTGTTAGCTTGGTTCAGTTGGTAGCACTTTTGCTTCTGAGACAGGAAGGGCGATTTTAACCATACCGCTCAGTGGAAGCTAGGCAGGTAGGCACTTAAAATTGCCCAGGTTACCTACCTGCCAGAAAGCCAGCAGGAGTCCTCCATTCCGAGTTTTAACCTGCTCTACTGAGCAAGTGGCAAGGACACCTGCCTGTGGGATCCTTCTTTAGATATGCATGTCAGGTCCTGATGATGTAATTACAGGGAATCTAGCCCCCAAAACATCAAACTTCACCAATATCTAGGCAGAATTATTTAGTGATTGTCGTCACTCCAGGCAGAAAATCCTGGAAGTGACGTCGACTGGCAAAGAGGCAGCGGGGAAAGCGTGCTGGGCGATGTCACATGACTCCAAAACCCCATTCTATTCAAGATTGGGTGGAAGGGGAGCAGAAGATCAGCACCGATGTTAATTTATAAGCTGAAACCATTAAGAAGATATAATATTCCCAACTGGCATTACATTCTACATTCACAGGACAAGACTAGCTCACTTTAACATCTGTCCCTGTCCCAGCCACAATGGAAGCCAGAGGCAGGTAGGAGATTAGTTGGATTGAGGGTATGCTGATTCAACTATTTTAAATCAGTTTTATTTTTAAATGCCTTTTGCAGTGATATGGTTGAGTTAATATCATCAAAAGGAAACCTTAGAACTGAGTTCTGATGAAGGGTCACACCTGAACATATACCTCCACTCCACATATACCTGCGCTACACAACCTCGTTCTGCATTCTGGAATTAATTCCTTAAAACTCTGTTTTGCTGCATCTCTCCTCATCATCAAAAGCGTTCTCAAAACTTATCTCCAACCGTTCTTCCAGTCGTCGAGCTCTTCCCGCAACTACTGTTCCTTGTGAAACACCTTGGGATGTTTTTGCTGCAATTAAAAGGGCTACATAAATGATAACGTTGTGTTTATTCGTGGATATTGCTGCTCCTCAAGGTGAGGAATGTCAGATCTGGAGAACGGAACACGCTTAAATTTTGCCGCTGAGGTTCTCAGCATCAATCACAGCAAGCTGAAGTATAGCGTGGGTAAGATACAGGGGCAAGTTATTTTATTGTGTCCCAATGACACATCTTATCCCAACCTCAGAAAAGCTCCCTGCACTGCACCAGTGTAGCATTTCAATTTCCCACACTGTCTGTGAGAAAGAATAAGAATTTAGTGCCAACTTGTGCTCAGTTTGGCAGTTTCGTCTTGTGGATCCGCACCTAATGGGATGACACTGACACAATTCAATGGACTCTCACAGCCTGAAAAAAGTGAAAGAGCGACTCTCCTATTCTTGCTATTCTCCATTGCCCCAGTGAATTCGTTTAAGATTCTTATCCTCATTTTCAAATCCTTCCATTCTCTCGCCTCATTCAATGCCAACAATTCCCTCCATCCACACATTCCAACTCGCACCCTCCACTCCTCTGACACTGCATTACTCCTTGTTTTCTGCTCCCTCTGCTTTACCATTCCTTTAGTTGCCAGGTCCTGCCCTTTGAAACTCCTTCCCTAAATCTGCTCACCTTGCCTCCTCTCTTACTGCATTCCAAAGTTTTAACAACCCTTCTCTTTGACTGCACTTTTGCCCCTTCTCCCAATTTCTGTTGCAATTGCCTCTCCTGTCGAATGCCCACCTTTCCCTCTCTGCCCTGTAAAGCAGTCTGAGGTGCTATATGTCACGTGAAGAGCTCTATAGCAATTTAAATATGGAGACATTTTCTCTTCCGCCCAAAGAAAATACAATTTCTAATCTTTGCCAGGATATTATTTTCTCCCAAGAAACCAGAGCAGGATGGGTGGAGCAATGGTCTGGAGGCGATGCAGGGAGCTCTGCAGATGGAGAAGAATGTGAACCAGAGTCTGCTGGATCTGCTCAAACTCTCCACTGGGAACACTGACCCTCATTTGTGTGACTTCCTGGAGACCCACTACTTGGATGAACAAGTGAAGATGATAAAGAAGCTTGGTGATCACATCACCAACTTGAGGGGATTGGGAGCCCCTGAGAATGGCATGGGAGAGTACCTGTTTGACAAGCACAATTAACTGGGATTCTAGAACTGTTAGTTCTATACATGGTGGAAATGAAGCCCCCCCCCCCCAACCCCTCTACTGAGGCTCTAAGTGCCATCCCCTGTTCTCAGCTAGGGAGGGGGGGCAGACAACTTACCCCTATGTGTTGTACTCATTACTTCTGAAATTATGCAGAGGAAATTCAATTTTAACTGAATTAAGGTCATCATGGCTGAAAATATTTTTCTAAACAAACAATATTCTCAGCAGTGTCTGCAATTTACAAACAGCAACCTCCCCTGACCAGAACATCCTGTGCTATTCATACACATATTTTCCCAGTACTCCCTATGACAATTAAACTATTCCTCAGTGTTATTCCAGTCAGCAGCACATACTCCCTACAAATATTTATATTGTGCCTCCTGGGCTGCACTTAGCTTTAAGTCTTCAAAGCCTTCTCTATGAAGAATCTGAAAGTGCATTCGGAAAGTTTGAATCCAGAGTTGGATATTTGTGGTTGAGTCTAATCCTGAACTGTTCATTTTTAACAATATAACATTCCTTTAGATATTCAAATTTAAACTAATAACACGTCTGTTTGGCTTAGTTGGCAGCTGTGTTCCAGGACTAGAACCTTAGGGGGCGATTTTGCCAGCCCTGGGGAGGCGGGTATGGAGGCGGGATTGCCGGGAAAATGGCAGAATTTGGGGGCGGGTGCCCAACCCGCCTCCATGCCATCTTCCCAGGAGGCGGGTTGCCGTCCTGCGCCGGGTCCCGTCTCCTTGGAGGCGGGAAGGGGTTAAAGCCTATTAACTGCTTGTTAACTACCTGCTAACAGGCAGAAAATAGGATTATCCCCTTTTTGCCCTCACAAGTGCGGGCTTCCCGAAGGCTCCAAAACCCACCAGCTTAGCGAGGTGAGTACTGAGTCTGTGGGGGTCGGGGTCGGGGGGGGGGTGCAAAAGTGTGGTGTGAAGGTAAGTGATGGGTGCAAGAGTGTAGAGGTGAGAGAGGTGAGTATCTGAGGTAAGTGCAAAGTGTTAGTAAAAGTGTACTTACCTTTGTTTCTTCCTGCAGGCTTCAGTCGGTGTGTATGCGGAGAGTCTCGGACCTCCGTGTTGCAGATGAGAGATGGCCGCTGCATTCTCAGATGCAACAACCATCTCATTTCTGTAAAAGAAAGAAGTTCGAACTACAGAGAATGTCAGTGTTTGACAGCTTCACAGAGCTATCAAACGATGACAATTCATCTGTCAAAAATTTTTGACAGATAAAACGTCAAACGTTGACGTTCTCTGCAACCGGTTTTCCCTTAATTGGCCTGCTAAGCCCGCTGGCCGGGCTTAACAAGGTCAATCAAGGGAAAATAGCGTGGGTTGGCCACAAATCGATGGAGGCGGGACATCAACCCGCCAAGCAGCAGTCCCGCCTCCAACATGCCCCCATTATCTAGGTTGATACTTCAGTGCAGCACTGAGAGAGAGCTACTTGTCAGAGCAGCTTTTAGACGAGATGTTACCCCAAGGCTCCATCTGCCTGTTCAGGTGGATGCAATAGACCCCATCTGAACAAGAACAGTGGGTTTTCTTGGTATCCTGGCCAAAATATATCCCTCAGCCAACACCTAAAACAGCTTAACTGGTCATTTATCTTAATTTACTATTAGTGAAACCTTGTTGTCTGGAAACTGGCTGCCATATTTACCTACATAATAACAGTGACCACACTTTAAAAGTAATTCATTGGCGTGAAGTGCTTTGGGACTTCCTAAACACAAAAAGGTTTCTATATAAATGTGAGTTCTTTCTTTTTACCTATTGGTTGTAACCAAATAAAAATATTTTTTGATGGAACCTCTTCACAGTGAAGGAATCTGCTTCCAGGTTAAGATGGTTCATGACTAAGCTTATCGTCAACAGGGAGAAGTATTTTATTCAAAAAAAATGTTCATGGTTTTGACCCTCCCTTCAGGAATGGGGAGGCATAAAGCAGAGGCCAGACACTTTCATAGGGGGAGGGAGAGAACCCAGAAAGAGAAAGGCATTCCTTCCTCACAGGGGCTTCTGCCTTTGATCTCGAAACACATGGGGTCACGTTGCCTGCCCACCTTCCCTGGACGAAAACAATATCTGACACACAGACTCAGTAGAGAGGATGGGGAGAAAGTAAAGAGAAAATCATTTGCTTAAAAAAAAAACGATTTTCTTTGGTGGGGGATGGGGAGAGGAGAGGGATGGATACATAGAACACTTTCAAACTTCCTTGGATACCAGACATTTTTCATCTGTTATAAGCAGATAAAATTATCAAAAAAAAATGTCAGATTGAAATTACAGACATAACAACTGGGTAACTCTAAGATAGACATCTAGGCAGGCAAATGCACAGATTGCAGTGCAGATTAGTTTTAGTCTTGAACATAAGGATCAGGGAGATATCAGATGATTCCTAAGATCTTACTATGCAGGTATTCCCAGGGTTACATGAGCGAGTGAGTCTTGTGCATTTGCTGGATTCCAGTTCCACTGTGCTGCAAAAAAGATCTTCCTAGAATTCTTTCATTTAAATGTGGTTACTCGTCCTGAAGGCTGGAAATTATGCTCCTACTAAGATAGCATTAGCTTCTTCATTTCACCCTTGAGCAATGCTAAGTACTATAACTACTCTTGGGCAATATGCCATAATAATTTTTTTAATTAATTACTTTCCTCTCTCTCCTACAATTTTATAAATTATTTTTGACAGAGTTCAAGTTACTCTCCCCTCCATGCCGACGCAATTGCCAATAATCTCAGAGAGGCCACAAAGATGGCTGGCGTGGGAAGTGGAAAAATTATTTGTCAACTCAGAGGGTGACCAGGTGACCCTTCACCTTGACTCCTTCAGGGCTGCTCCTGAACAGGAAGCTAGGAGATAGATGAGAGTGACATTTAGGGATGACTCAGATTCAGATTTTCTCCTTCTCCCTCTGAGGAAAGTCTTTTAGATGGTCAGGCTGAGACTGGAATATCACAGGGGACTGGGAGTCACGGTGGGTTTGCAGACTTACCTTTCACCTCTTGCACTTCAGTTTGAATCCAGTTTAAATGGAGGAAATGCAAATCTACTCTCTTTGTCACTTCAGGTGTCTTAAGTGAAATGACTTTAGGCAATCACAACCCAGTTCTGAGTGAGTGCCATAATATAAAAATAATAATTGGTAATAGATAACTTCAGAGGGGCCATAATGTGTGGGAAGTGGTAAATTCACATTGTTGCAATAGAGGGTGGTCTTCTGAGTATGGAGTAAAGGCCACGATTTTACGAACCTCGGCGGGTCCGTGGCGGGCGATGTCGGTGGCAGGTCCTGACCCCGCGGCTGTCTCCATCCTGGCCTCTGAAATGAATTTCCCATGATTGGGCTTGTTAAGCCCGCCCAGCGCGTTTCCCGGCCAATTCGAGGAAGCGGGTCTGGTGACGTCATTTGATGACACGTCATTTGATGATGTGTCATCAGCCGGTTTTCTTAAAGGGACCATGGGCAACTTTCTTTTGACATTTGTGCTGTCAGTGTTCTACAGCATTGAGGTGCTGCAAACACTGACAAGCACTGCACAGAGGTGCAGGGCTGCACCCAGGCTCTCCCATGACGCCATCCATATGCTTATGGAGGGAGTCACCGCACGCAGGGAGATTCTCTTCCCTTCCCATGGGCGGAAGAGACCTCCCCAGGAGATCAACACAGCCTGGTTGCACATTGCACAGGAGGGCACAAGCAGGGATGTGGTCAGGAGGACCTGAGTGCAGTGCCGCAAATGTTTCAATGATCTCAGTAGATCACAAAATGTTAGTACAAAGCCACACTCAACCTCATCCTAATACAAAAAGAAAATACTGCAGATACTGGAAATCTGAAATAAAAACAGAAAATGCTGGAGATACTCAGCAGGTTAGGCAGCATCCGTGAAGAGAGAAACAGAGTTAACGTTTCAGGTCGATGACCTTTCGTCAGAACTGGAAAAAAGTAGGAAATGGAACAGATTTTTAAGCAAGTGTGGGAGCTGGGAAAGGGGGAGGGGATGAAAGAACAAAAGGGAAGGTCTGTGATAGGATAGAAGGCAGGAGAGGTTAAGAGACATTAAGAGACATTAAGAGATATTCAAAGCAAAAGAAGATGGTAATGGGTCAAGTTAAGAAACAAAAGATGGCTCTAGATGACGTGTAAATTGCGCTGGCAGAATGAAAGACAGCTGCCATATGGGAGAGAAGAAAAAAAAAGTGTGGAAAAAAATATATATGATAGGGGCTGAGGTTATGATCTGAAATTGTTGAACTCTATGTTGAGTCCAGAAGGCTGTAAAGTGCCTAATCGAAAGATGAGGTGCTGTTCCTCGAGCTTACGTTGAGCTTCAGTCGAACAATGTAAGAGGCCGAGGACGGTGAGGTCAGAGTGGGAGTGGAGCGGAGAATTAAAGTGACAGGCAACCGGAAGCTCGGGGTCCCCCTTACGGACTGAACGGAAGTGTTCCGCAAAGCGGTCACCCAATCTGCGTTTGGTCTCCCCAATGTAGAGGAGACCGCATTGTGAGCAGCGAATACAGTATACTAAATTGCAAGAAGTACAAGTAAGGGGTGATTGGGGTCCTGGACAGTGGGAAGGGGGGAGGTATAAGGGCATGAGTTGCATCTCCTGCGCTTGCACGGGAAGGTGATATCCTCTATAACCCCAACACCCCTTCCCCTTCGCCCGGCACCTTCCCGTGCAAGCGCAGGAGATGCAACACATGCCCTTTTACCTCCTCCCGTCCCACTGTCCAGGGCCCCAAACACCCCTTCCAGGTGAAACAGTGATTTACTTGTACTTCTTGCAATTTAGTACACTGTATTCGCTGCTCACGATGCGGTCTCCTCTACATTGGGGAGATCAAACGCAGATTGGGTGACCGCTTTGCGGAACACCTCCGTTCAATCCGTAAGGTGGACCCCGAGCTTCCGGTTGCCTGTCACTTTAATTCTCCGCTCCACTCCCACTCAGACTTCACCGTCCTCGGCCTCTTACATTGTTCCACTGAAGCTCAATGTAAGCTCGAGGAACAGCACCTCATCTTTCGATTCGGCACTTTACAGCCTTCTGGACTCAACATAGAGTTCAACAATTTCAGACCATAACCTCGGCCCCTATCATATACATATTTTTTCCACACTTTTTTTTTCCTTCTCTCCCACATGGCAGCTGTCTTTCATTCTGCCAGCGCAATTTACACTTCATCTAGAGCCATCTTTTGTTTCTTAACCTGTCCCATTACCATCTCCTTTTGCCTTGAATATCTCTTAATGTCTCTTAACCTCTCCTGCCTTCTATCCTATCACAGACCTTCCCTTTTGTTCTTTCATCCACTCCCTCCTTTCCTAGCTCCCACACTTGCTTAAAAATCTGTTCCATTTCCTGCTTTTTTCCAGTTTTGACGAAAGGTCATCGACCTGGAACGTTAACTCTGTTTCTCTCTTCACAGATGCTGCCTGACCTGCTGAGTATCTCCAGCATTTTCTGTTTTTATCTCAACCTCATCCTGCTGTGCCTCTCATCACATTCCCATCACTCTGCCTTCCCTACCCTACTCCTGCACATCCTTACTCACACCAACTTACCTTGCACCTCCACCCATCCCTCCCTATCTATCTATATTATCACATCCCCATCTCACTAGCCACCCCTCACACTCACCCTCATCCAACTGCAAGCATACCAACTAACAGCACACAAGTGTAGGCACTTGGGTGTTTTATGCAATGTTCAGGTAAAGTTTCTGCTAATGTGGTGTCAAACATTGAAACCTTTATTTTCAACACTTTGCGTCCTTGGACAGATTTGTGCGCACCTTTGGAAGTGGCTTAGTGAGTTGCAGTGAATGGTGATGAGTGTGAAAGGAATGGCTTGGGCATTGGAGGGATGTTTTATGGTTTTGGTGTGGGGTGGTGCCAACCTGGTGCATCATGTGGCAGCCAGGGTGTACAGCGTCAAGTGAAGTAAATCTGACCATGGTGAGGCCATCCCTGGCCTCCCAGGCAGCAATGTGGTTGGGTGCTGATGCTCTCTGTCCTGTGCAGCATCAGTTGATTGTGGAGAAGGTTGGTGTTGTTGTTGGTGCTGCTGATGTGCCTGGTGATGCTGGTGTTGGGGCTGATCGTGGTGGGATTCTGAGGGCCAAGGTGAGAGAGCTTCAAGGGCACCGATGCTGATGGAGTAGATGGCAGGTGAAGTAGAGATGACAGAAGCGATCTGTCAATGGTGAGAGAGGTAATGAGGTCAGACTGAATGGAGACTTGTGTAAAGACTTGCAGCATCCTGAATCTGTAGTGGAAATGCAGTTTAGAGAAGCTAGTGGCTAAGGGAACATATCTCAATCAGCTGGGAGCTGTCAACTTATCAGCTGATTCAATGGCCATTGACCTCCCGCCTCAGCTTCACAGACGAGGTCTAGGCACAGCGGAAAACCAGTGGGCGACCTGTCAAATCCAAAAAGCTGGGAAAAAAACATTGTTTAGTGGCTGTAAACAAGTCACTAATGATTTTAATTGCCTCCCCCGCCGCTGTGTGTCGGGTCTGCTCAGCGCTGACAGACCCGACATTTGGTAAAGGCATGTGGCGGCGGGTTCACAGCGGAGTCCCGAAGTGCTGGGGAAAAAAAACACTTTCCTACCCAACCCGCCACCGATCGCGCCCGCTGACCCCCCTCGCAAAATCCAGCCCTTTAAGTTGGGGAAGAGTAGGGTTCAGCTTTGCTTTGCATCTTGCTCATGCTGTTCCTTAATGCAGACATGAGGTGACAAGAGTGAAGGCAGCAATAAAGATTAGAGAGTCCGTCTTACTGAAATGAGCTATGCACGGTATGTCAAGATTTATTTCACTGAGATTAGCTATATACATTGTATAGGGGGACTGCTTCACTTAGATCGGAGGCCGGGGTTGGGAGAGATCGGAGGTCTCATAGAGGAGATCGGAAGGGTCGGTGGGGGGAGAGCAGAAGAGTTGGGGGGAGATCAGAAGAGTCGGGGGAAGATTGGAAGGGTCGGTGAGGGGAGATCGGATGGGTCAGCGGGTGCCCGATCATGGGGGGTTGGTGAAGCAGGTAAACTGGAACCAGCAGGTAAGTGGAAAGGCATTTACCACGTGGATTCAGCAGTCCTCGCCTCCCTTTGGCCGCCGGGTTTCCTGAGGACCAGAAAACTCGGTCGGCCAGGGTTAAATTTAAAATGGTGGTTAAATATGAGGCACGCAGCCTCATTATAATATTTAAATTGCCAGCCTTCCTCCTGGGAGCGTGTTGGTTGCCCCGCCCCTCATCCGGCCTCCGTTAAAACTGGAATTGGGCGGGTCGGTTGCGGGTTGGGTCGGGGATCAGATCTTTATGGGGAAAAATTCCCCATGAGGGTCATTTGGAGCGCTAAATGTCAAAAATGTTTGAAAAGTTAGGTGAAAAAATTCCCATTTTTTGCTCCAAGAGGGAAGTGCAGTGCTAAATCAAGCGCTCCACTTGCCTCTTGGAGCACAAGAGGGTGGGAATGTCCCGATATGGGGCGATGTGCTCAGCAGCGCCACTCGTGGCCACGTGTGGCGCTGCCGCGTTGCAGGGGCTCTTCCCTCAATTAAAGGGAAGGGCTCCACGCTGCGAGCTCTGCATTTTTGTTTGGCGTCTGCTGGAGCACCGGGGTGCGGGAGTGCCGCGCGATCATCCCGGCACTCAAGCTGATCGCGGCACTCAGCCCGCGTCCGGTGCTCAGAAATTTTTTTTTTTAATCGGCAATTTTTTTCATGTCGGCCTTTAAATGGCGCCCCGTGAGCGGCCGGCCTCACTGTTCACGACCCCTGCAGCAGTCGGTAACATCGCCCGGCGCTGCTGCGGGGCGTGAGGGGGAACTTTTCTCCTGAGGCGCTACCGGGGCACTGCGCCCGGAAATGACGTCATGATCTCCGGGCGCAGAAGATCGGGGCGATACCCGGTAGCGCTGCCGCTAACCTCCCGTGAAATTTCGGGGAGGCGCATCTCGGGAGGGGGGCGAAAAGCCATTTGTGCCCCGTTAACACCTCCCACCGGAGGCCCTAACGATGGGAATTTCACCCCCTTAACATTTTAACATCCCACCCGCCCGTTTTTGGGGGTTGAAATTTCCCCCAGAGGTTTGAGGTTCCGTTCCACATTGCACCTTTCATTCATTCTTTTCTGATGATCTCCTCTGCCTCCCTTCAAAACTCCAAGTAGTGCTTAGGCCTTTAAGCTGCTGGAAGCATTTGGAATAATTGCTAATTCCTACTCTTCCCGGTCAGGAGCGGGAACACCTATCACGATCCCCCCTTCTCCATTCACCAGACTGTGGAAAATCTCACCGCAACACAATATCACAAGGGCTGCAATGTTGCCATGAGGAAAGGTCAGTGCCCAGTGTATAAGAAGGTCTGATTTACGGTCAAGTTCCCTTCACTCTTCTCCTCTATTGTCCTGTAGAGTGAATCTCAGAAAAGCACCCTGTACTGCGTTAGTGTGATTTTTTTCCATTTCTCCCACTAGTCCTCGACCTCTTTGAGCGAGGTTACCAATCTAGTGCTACCAATCTGTCTTGGGCAGTTATATTGTATTGCATTTATTATGGGTTGAGACTGTCCAAAATTCTTGTAGCCAGCAGAGAAAGATTTCAGTCTGGGTTACATTCAAACAAAGGCTCCAGTGGTGAAAGGACAGCGTTCTAACCCAAGATGCACCTGCACCGTCACTGTAATGTATTTTAATCTGAAATAGCCCACTCTGGTATGTATTTTATCCTGAAATGTATGCCACCAGTGTTTGTTACAAAATGGTTTATTTAAAAAAAATCCATGGGAAAATCAAGCTTTTGAAGGACAAAATTGTACTGGATGTCGAGACTAGTGAAAACAACCTCCTTTTCAAGATAGCTAAAGAATTTAAGGCTCATTACTTTGTATCAGACCAGCCCACAGACGACACATGCTGATTGTGTGAACTCTACCAAACAATGTACAGGATTTAAATTTCCCCGCCCACTCCACCCAGCATCTTCATTGCGTAAGATTTCTGAAAAGTAAAATGTGAAGTCGAATCACTTTTATCTTCAATTAAACTGCCACAAAAACTTGACATCAGTGCCAGAGTCGTGGGCTCAGTGTTGTTTTAGATATACGCATAAATGTGACAATGCTACAAGATTTCCCATAACAGCTGAACCTGGGACTGGAGCCCCTGTATTTTTTTTTTGCTAGGCAAAGGGACGAGTGTTGGCATCCATGCCATTACACTGTGTGCTTTTATGCCCTGATATCTTAAAAGTGCTAACATCCATCAGCACAAAGTGGCCTTTCTCTTTTGCGCTGAGTAATTATTCACAGCTTCATTCAAGTGAGTTTCTGTCATATGCTAGAATGCCAATTTAGAAAAAAAATCACAGATTTTATTGTCAGCCACTACAGTGTTCCTATATTTTACTGTATATTACAGGAGAGATGACTCCATATAGAGAGTAGGAAAATGAACGATAGCTGGTAATCTAGGGAATAAGAGAGAAGGGGAAGGTGAGTATGTCCTGGTGTTCCATTAATAGTCTGTTAATAGGTTCATTGGTTTAGTACGGAGATCATAGAATCATAGCATCTAACAGCACAGAATGAGGCCATTTGGCTCATCGTCCCTGTGCCGGCTCTTTGAAAGAGCTGTCCAATTTAGTCCCACACCCCAGCTTTTTCCCCATAACCCTGGAAATTAGTCCTCTTCAAATACATGTCCAATTGCCTTTTGAAAGTTCCTATGGAACCCTTTCAGGTCTTAACAACCCTCTGTAGGAAAAATTTCCCCTCATTTCCCTTCAAGTTCTTTTGCCAATTATTTAAAATCTATGACCTTTGTTTACCGACCCAAAACCCCTCACAATTTTGAATACCTCTATTAGGTCTCCCCTTAACTTCTCTGCTCTAAGGAGAACAATCCCAGCTTCTCCGATCTCTCCACATAACTGAAGTCCCTCATCCCTGGTATCATCCTGGTAAACCTCCTCTGTACCCTCTCCAAGGCCTTGGCATCCTTCCGAAAGTGCGGTGCCCAGAATTGTACACAATACTCCAGCTGAGGCCTAACCAGTGATTTGTAAAGGTTTAGCATGACTTCCGTGTTTTTGTATTCAATGTTCCTATCTACAAAGCCAAGTATCCCATATGTTTTCCTAATCGTCCCTCTGTAGAACTGTAATATTAGCCTTGATCAATACTGCCCGCCCCCCTCCTGTCTTTCTTCCTTCCTTCCTAAACACATTGTAGCCAGGACTCCATTATAGCTGCTATATCATAACCCCATGTGGCAACTTGCGCCTGTAGCTCATCAACCTTATTTGTAACACTCCTCGCATTGACACACACGCATTCCAACGCCATGGTAGTCAGCGTTGCTTTTTTCCTCCATCTAATTCCTACTGTTTCTACACTATCCTCTGTTCTGTTGCTGTTTGTCCCTCCTAGTTTTCTATGCACCTTGTCACTCCTCGCTGCTGCTGGCCATCCTGGTGCTCCACCCCCTGCCAAATGTTACAGTCTGTTCCCTACCAAGCCCATCTGCAGCTCTCGGGCCATGTGCCATTGCCAGGCCTTGGCAACCTGCACTTGAAGCCCAGGCAGCTCAGTTCCATTTGCACTTATATATCCTAATGGTTGGGTTGTCCTGTTTAAATTTTGAGGACTAGAGATTTGGAAAGGGCTGCTTCAGTGTTGCTTCCTCATTGGTGGGTAAATCCTCAATCAGAACACCAAGATCAGATACTATCAGTAGCTTGGGATATATGCAGTTTAGTGGGAATATTCACTTAAAATGTATATATTGCCAAAGAGCCCTATGGTACACACCTGGCAAACAAAGACAAAAGCATGGTCAGCCCTGCTCTATACTAGAAGTAGAATGCACTATTTGCCATTCTGTGCACAGAGGTAGAAACTGGGGGAAGAAATTCCTCTGTGTCTATGATTAACAAACTAGTTAATGGACTTGGGTGAAATTCCTCTGCTCTCTATTTGACAAACCTATTAACCAATTTAAAATAAATGGGTAACTAACTTTGTTAAAATAGTGAAAAGGTAAGCTTCACCTGAACTTCAATAAAAGAATCCCCGAGGAGGAAGCTCTACTTCCTGGTGCGCCATTCCCTGTAGTATGCATTTTGATTTTGGGTGATAGTGTAAAACGGGTGATATCGATTAACCGCTCGTTATTTATCTCTCCCGATTTTCATTTTGGGAGCGATGTATAACGGGCGGCTGAATCGATTTTGCCCATTTCCACTATCGCCCAAAGTCAAAATTACCCCCAGGGTGCGTTATTTCCCTATAATTTACACTGGGTATACTACTCACAGGTGTGCTATTTCCCTGTAATTGACTGTTGTTTTACAGGATTTTTTGACCATTTTTCCACTGGGAAGATTGGGAAAGGAGTTACATTTAAGTGGTGTGTTTTAAATTTAAAAATGGGCGTGGACCATTTAAAATTTTCCTTACAGACATACGCAAGGGCAACACGGTGGCATAGTGGTTAGCACTGTTACCTCACAGCGCCAGGGACCCGGGTTCGAATCCGGCCTCGGGTGACTGTCTGTGTGGAGTTTGCACATTCTCCCCGTGTCTGCGTGGGTTTCCTCCGGGTGCTCCGGTTTCCTTCCACAGTCCAAAGATGTGCGGGTTAGGTTGATTTGGCTATGATAAATTGACCCTTAGTGTTAGGGGGGATTAAATACGTGGGGTTACGGGGATAGGGTGGGATATGAGTCGGTGCAGGCTCGATGGGCCGAAATGGCCTCTATCTGCACTGTGATACGCTGCAGCTACTGAGACAAAGAGGAGTTTGAGATGTTTATGAGCCAAGCATTAAAGATGTGTTCCAGAACCACTGGAGGCAACAGCCTGAAACTCCTCGACTATTGTGGCGGACTCCTGCTGCGTTTGGTGAGAGTCTGTCAGAATGACCAAACAAAACCACAGCTGGAACCCAGATACGTCGGGTCCCGGCCGCAGGGCCTAGTTTCTGCCATGGCCTACTGGAGGCAGAGCTTCTGCATACCTTGCCAAACACCGTGGAATTGGGCCCAACTGGGCGTCCAGGCTGAGGTTGAGGCCTGCAGGATCAGCTTTTGCCAATTATTACTTTGTTACTCTTCCTGATGTTTGTCGATATTGCTTCTGTCATCTCTCCTCCTATTGCTCTATTTTCTCAATAGCGGTTATATATATCGCTCTCCAGTAATGCCACTCTTCCACCTGTTTTAACACATTCATCTTTGTGAAGCACTATATAATCTGATGGTTCCAACTCATGTCCATCTTCTGCTTGTACCGGTGTCTATAATTATATAATATTAAATATAAAATGGGTGATATCGATTCAGCTGTTCGTTATACATCTGTCCCTATTTTCATTTCAGGAGTGATGTATAACGGGCGGCTGAATCGATATCACCTGTGTCCACTAGCGCCCAAAGTCAAAATTACTCCCAGAGTGATTAATATAAATAATATTTCCATCAGTTGCTTATACCTATCAGTATAAAAATGTATAAAATTATGCATTAATACCTGCTTATCCCTATTCTGTCTTTTTATTATCAATACATTTTATTTCTTGCCCTGAATAACGTTATCTCCTCATGCCTCTTGGTCAGCCATGAGCAAAGCTCATTCATGTTTACTGAAGCATTAGATAATAGAGGTACCTGGTGTAAACACTTCCTGTTGTAGAGGGAGCATGTAATGCAAGAACCTCCTGTCATCAACAGAGATATTTGAAGTCTTGTTACGGCCATTTCCAAACAGTTAATTAATATCATTTCCAGGTTCTTTCTGTTGCTTATGTAGAATGTTGAACTGAATGGGGGTGGAATCCGTTTGGTGCGGTAATGCAAAACGGGCAATAGTGAATGGGCAGCCCATTTACACTCCACCAGATTTTCTTTTCCATTGAAGTTAGTAGATAATAGCGGATCTTGGTGGTCTTCCTCCTATGACCTGCGAGTTCTTCTGCTGCCGTTTCTCTTCCTCATCCAAAATGTCCAGCACAGTGAGATGTGATAATGTACCCATGGTGCTGGGTGGGCTGAAACAGCTGACTTGTTCCTTACAATATCTTCCACTCTGTTCTAATCCTCTAATAACCTTTTCTTCTGTTATAATTGTTTTAGTCTCCTTATCTGAGGAAGAATATACTTGCCTTGGAGGCGGTGCAATGAAGGTTCACTAGATTGATTCCTGGGATGAGAGGGCTGTCCTATGAGGAGGGATTGAGTAGATTGGGCCTATACTTTCTGGAGTTTAGAAGAATGAGAAGTGATCTCATTGAAACACGTAAAATTCTGAGGCGGATTGACAGGGTAGATGCTGAGAGGTTGTTTCCCCTGGCGGGAGAGTCTAGAACTAGGGGGCACAGTCTCAGGATAAAGGGTCAGCCATTTATCATAGAATCATAGAATTGTTACAGCACAGTAGGAGGCCATTCGACCCATCGAGCCCGTGCCAGCTCTCTGCAAGAGCACTTCAGCTAGTCTCAATCCCTTTCTCCATAGTCCTGCAATTTTTTTTCTTTCAGTTACTTATCTAATTCCCTTTTGAAAGCCATGATTGAATCTGCCTCCACCACCCTTTCAGGCAGTGCATTCCAGATCATAACCACTCGCTGAGCAAAAAAGTTTGTCCTCATGTCGCCTTTGGACCTTCTGCCAATCACCTTAAATCTGTGTTCTCTGGTTCTTGACCCTTCCGCCAATGGGAACAGTTTCTCTCTATCTACTCTGTCCAGACCCCTCATGATTTTGAACACCTCTATCAAATCTCCTCTCATCCTTCTCTGCTCTAAGAGAACAACCCCAGCTTCTCCAGTCTATCCACGTAACTGAAGTCCCTCATCCCTGGAACCATTCTTGTAAATCTTTTCTGCACCATCTCTAAGGCCTTCACATCCTTCCTAAAGTGCGGTGCCCAGAATTGGACACAATACTCCAGTTGAGGCCGAACCAGTGTTTTATAAAAGTTCATCATAACTTCCTTGCTTTTGTACTCTATACCTCTATTTTTCAAGCCCAGAATCCCGTATGCTTTTTTAACTGCTTTCTCAACCTGCCCTGCCACCTTCAACGATTTGTGCATATATAACCTCAGGTCTCTCTGTTCCTGCACCACCTTTAGGATTGTACCCTTTAGTTTATATTGCCTCTCCTCGTTCTTCCTACCAAAATGTATCACTTCGCACTTTTCTGCGTTAAACTTCATCTGCCACGTGTCCGCCCATTCCACCAGCCTGTCTATGTCCTCTTGAAGTCTATCACTATCCTCGTCACTGTTCACTATACATTCAAGTTTTGTGTCATCCGCAAATTTTGAAATTGTGCCCTATACACCTAAGTCCAAGTCATTAATATACTTCAAGAAAAGCAGTGGTCCTGGTACCGATCCCTGGGGAACACCACTGTATACCTTCCTCCAGTCCAAAAAACAAGCGTTCAGCACTACTCTCTGTTTCTTGTCACTTAGCCAATTTTGTATCCATTCTGCCACTGTCCCTCTTATTCCATGGTCTTCAACTTTGCTGACAAGCCTATTATGTGGCACTTTATCAAACGCCTTTTGGAAGTCCATGTACACCACATCAACCGCATTGTCCTCATCAACTCTCTCTGTTACCTCATCAAAAAACTCAATCAAGTTGGTTAAACACAATTTGCCTTTAACAAATCCGTGCTGGCTTCCCTTAATTAATCCACACTTGTTCAAGTGACTGTTAATTTTGTCCTGGGTTATTGTTTCTAAAAGCTTCCCCACCACCGAGGTTAAGCTGACTGGCCTGTAGTTGCTGGGTTTATCCTTACAACCTTTTTTGAACAAGGGTGTAACATTTGCAATTCTCCAGTCCTCTGGCACCACCCCCGTATCGAATGAGGATTGGAAGATTATGGCCAGTACATTCGCAATTTCCACCTTTACTTCCCTCAGCATCCTAGGATGCATCCCATCCGGTCCTGGTGACTTATCTACTTTAAGTACAGCCAGCCTTTCTGGTACCTCCTCTTTATCAATTTTTATCCCATCCAATATCTCAACTACCTCCTCTTTCACTATGACTTTGGCAGCATCTTTTTCCTTGGTAAAGACAGATGCAAAGTACTCATTTAGTACCTCAGCCATGCCCTCTGCCTCCATGCGTAGGCCTCTATTTTGGTCCCTAATCGGCCCCACCCCTCCTCTTACTACATGTTTATTATTTATATGCCTATAGAAGACTTTTGGATTCCTTTTTATGTTAGCTGGATTCCTTTTTATGTTAGCCTGATATTTAGACTGAGATGAGGAGGAATTTCTTCACCCAGAGGGCTATGAATTATTGAAATTTTCTACCCCAAATGGCTGCGGATGCGGAATCGTTGAGTATATTCAAGGCTGAGATCGATAGATTTTTGGACTCTAGGGGAAGCGAGGGATATGGGGATTGGGCGGGAAAGTGGAGTTGAGGTCGAAGATCAGCCATGGTCTTATTGAATGGCAGAACAGGCTCGAGGGGCCGTGCGGTCTACTCCTGCTCCTAATTCTTATGTTCTTATGTTCTTATAATAATACTTATGTAGTGGCCATCAATAATGCAATGTTGGCTGGAAGGCATGCATGAGTAAAGTTGGCCAATTACCTTTAATTGAAGCTTAACAAGCCCATAACAAACTAACAAAAATTGCTAATGGAAGGTCTGTATGTTAGTTTCGGATGGGATCGACATACCCGCGCCGGCCGGTTTCCCATGCCCACACCGACTGGTTGCCTGTACCCACACTGGCCAGTGTCCCGTACCCACACCGGCCAGTGTCCCGTACCCACACTGGCCAGTGTCCCGTACCCACACCGGCCAGTGTCCTGTACCCACACTGGCCAGTGTCCTGTACCCACACTGGCTGGTGTCCTGTACCCACACTGGCCAGTGTCCCGTATCCACACTGGCCAGTGTCCTGTACCCACACTGGCCAGTGTCCTGTACCCACACTGGCCAGTGTCCTGTACCCACACTGGCCAGTGTCCTGTACCCACACCGGCCAGTGTCCCGTATCCACACTGGCCAGTGTCCTGTACCCACATTGGCCGGTGTCCTGTACCCACATTGGCCGGTGTCCTGTACCCACACTGGCCGGTGTCCTGTACCCACACCGGCCAGTGTCCCGTATCCACACTGGCCAGTGTCCTGTACTCACACTGGCTGGTGTCCTGTACCCACATTGGCCGGTGTCCTGTACCCACACTGGTCGGTGTCCTGTACCCACACTAGTCGGTGTCCTGTACCCACACTTGCCGGTGTCCTGTATCCACACTGGCTGGTGTCCTGTACCCACACTGGCTGGTGTCCTGTACCCACATTGGCCGGTGTCCTGTACCCACACTGGCCGGTGTCCTGTACCCACACTGGCCGGTGTCCTGTACCCACACTGGCTGGTGTCCTGTACCCACACTGGCCGGTGTCCCGTACTCACACTGGCTGGTGTCCTGAACCCACACTGGCTGGTGTCCTGTACCCAATTGCAACGTGATGGCCATGATTGTGAATTGTGTTGGAGAGCTGCGGGGTGCCAAACGGGCATCCTAATGCAGGTTGCTGGATTAAGGCCGGCCAATATCAGGCAGCCTCGGCCACCATCAAGCTAAGTATAGGGGGATGGTCAAGATCACCAGGGGGTGGGATTGCCGGGGGTTGTGGGGGCTGCGGGGGGTGGGGGGGGAAGTGGCCCAGGTTATTTTTGTGGGGTTTGGAGGAGCAGTCCTGCTCCTCCAGGCCTCACAAAAATAATGTCAAAATTACCTTGGCTGAGCCTCTTCTCCTCTATCGCCCGTGGAAAGGATCGGAGTGTGAACGGTGCACACTCTGACCATTTCCAACCTAAAATGGCAATCAGGGTCTTAGGACCCTGCTTTGCATATTGAAATGGTCTTAGCCTCCCTGAACCAGGCAGGTGCTTTGGGCGCCCAGCAGTAGGGCCTTTTCAAAATGGCACCGGCCTCTTTGTCAATGTTGACTGAACAGTAAGGCTACTGACCCCATTTTGAGGTCACCACCCAATTGACGCCAGGAAAATCGGCCCTCATTAATCCAGATTAGTGAATTTTTAGAAGTAAGTACAACGTGTTAATGCACCACACCACTATACATTAACATAACTCAGTGCTGCAGTGAAACTTCATCTGCCAAGAGTTTTATGTTTGTCTGCATAATAATAGTTATTGTGCTCCAAAAGTAATTAATTGTGTGAAAGGTTTTGAAGTTTTGTCACGGTGTTGCACCATATAAATGTATGTAGATTATTATTTATGTCTATTTAAGATGCTTGTTGTTCAAGTTTGCTAAGAATTTTGATGGGTTAATTAGGTTTTGTGATTTGTAACAATGCAGTGGTCAGAGGGATAGTGAACATAGGTCTGGGATATGAAGAGATATACGTGGCTCGGTGGTAGCACTCTCAGTCAGAAGGTTGTGGGTTCAAGTCCCCCTTCACAGCCTTGAGCACAAAATCTAAACTGACACTCCAGTGCAGTACTGAGGGAGAACACCACTGTCGGAAGTGCTGTCTTTCGGATGAGACATTAAACCGAGGCCCCGTCTGCCCTCTCTAGTGGATGCAAAAGATCCCAGGCACTATTTTGAAGAAGAGCAGGGGAGTTTTCCTCGGTGTCTTGGCCAGTATTTATCCCTCAACCAACATCACTAAAACAGATTGTCTGGTCATTATCACATTGCTGTTTGTGGGAGCTTGCTGTGCGCAAATTGGCTGCCGTGTTTCCTACATTACAACAGTGACTACACTCAAAAGTACTTCATTGGCTGTGAAGTGCTTTAGATATCATGAGGTCATGAAAGGCACTATATAAATGCAACTTTTTCTTTCTTTAGATTATTGACTAGCTTAGTACAGGAAACTCTTTATTAACCGGCACCGACGGGCCCGGCGTGGTGCCGGTTGATCAAAAAGTCCGGATTACAGCGAGGTATACTTACCAAGGTACGAGAGCCCCGTACACGGCCACAGGCTTAAAAATTGGGACCCGAAAGTAAACTAACACGATGGGAGGAAACCTTTACAGTATTCCAATTGTTTTAACAATTGTTTAGAGTTTGTGGAAACCGAGCAGAGAGTGCTTGGGGCAAGCGCAACCATCATCGCACCCTTTATATCGAGGAATGCACACTTTTAGAGAAGGACGCTGCTATTTTAACCTGACAATTGAAATTCAAATAGGAAAATTGTTATTGCAATATTCCATCAAATATAAATGATAGAAACACTCTAAGAGGAGGGGGGTTGCCATTCTGATCACTGTACCCCCAAAACGGGACAAATCAGTATTCTGAGGCGAGCAAAGCCACACGGCCACAGATCCAGGAACCCCAGTTACACGGCCACTAATATATACTGTAGTAAAACTTACCTGAACCTACTCCTGAATTTTGCCGGTTAAGAGAGATTTCCGGATATTTAGGTGCCGGTTAAAAGAGAGTTTCCTGTATCTTGTAGATTGCTAGGTATTTATATACTCTATAGCTTCTTAGGACATGGCTACCTGTATTCTTCAGATTCATTGTGCAGTTTATACAATCTTGCTAGCTGTGGTTTCTATAGAATCTTGGCTAGCTCTATGTTCTATAGCTTATCGATTCGCTCTGTATGTTATAGATTCCTGGTTAGGCCTACAGTCTATATTTAACTCTTTCTTCTATTAATTACTTGCTGGCTCTGTCTTCTGTAAGGTATTAGCTCACTTAATATTCTATAGCTTCTTTGGTTTCCTATATATTCTATAGATTCCTGTCCATTTATGTTCTCAATGGAGCATTTTCTCATTTTTGAACTGTATAGGTTCTTGGCTTTTTCTGAATAGCAATGAGATAAATGACCAGATAATCTGTTTTAGTGATATTGGCCAGGCACCAGGAGAACTCCCCCTGCTTTACTTTGAATTCTGCCATGGGATCATTTACGTCCACCTGAGAGGGCATACGAGTACTTGGTTTAACATCTCATCTGAAAGACAGCACCTCCAACAGTGCAGCACTCCTTCTGTACTGCACTGACTGTCAGCGTGGATTATATGATCAAGTCTCTGGAAGGGAGCTTGAACACATGACCTTCTTCTGACCCTGAGGTGAGAATGCTCTTTACTGAGCTAAGGCTGATACCTAATCTACAGAGTAGAAAACTATTTAGGAAGTTATTGAAACCAGAGATGCCTATAAATCTGTAGAATACAGAGCCAACCAAGAATGTAAAATACACAGAGCTATTAAATAATCGGTAAAACACAGAGCTAGCTAATATTATATAGAACAGAGCACTAGCCAGGAAATTGTAGAGACTCTAGCTAACCAAAAATTTACAACTGAGGACATGCAGTGCATCTACAGAACAGAAAGGTAGAATGAAACTCTGGAAACCAGAGCTATCTAAGAACCTGTATATACAGAACTAGCCATAAACCTATACAACATGTAGCTAGAGATGCATAAGGCTAGTCAAGAATCTATGGTATAGAGAGCTCAACAGAAATAGAGAGCATAAATTTATAGAACCCATTCGTATCCATTAGTCTCTTGAATGTAAAAATAAGAATTCTTAGGAGCAAGAAAACATTTTTAGGATCATCAAGCCTGCCCCTTTTTGGTTGCTATCAATCCTGACTATCCTTGCTCTCTATATCTCTGAATTGTTTCTTTCTCCAAAAACTCACCTTGTTGTCATTTGAACCCATTTGCACCTTCCTTAGTGACTTATTCAACAAGTCTATTTATCATTATGTGAAAAAAATCCATCTGAATTCCCTTCTTGATGTTAATTTCCTAATTTTAACTTGTATCCTCTGCTTTTGAACTTTTGGCCATATGAATAATTGAATGAGCCAAGAATCTACAGAACAAAAAGCAAGCTGGAAGGCTATAGAATGCAAAGTCAAAATACATATAATGCAAAATTAGCTAAGAATCTACTGCCTGGAAATTATGCTGTGCGATATTAGTATATGAATATTTGATGTGTTTGAATCAGATTCCTAAGTCCACTATTTTAACCATTTATTTTCCAATAGTGGGTAAAGGAAATTCATGCAAACACATTCAGTGCACATACGATAACATCAGTATAATCTCCACGTTTATAAAATACAGAACCATTCTGAAAGTTATAGAATACAATAACCCAAAATCTATCAAAACTAGAGATAGTCAAACATCTATATAGTGGAGAGTTAGCTGGAAATTCATAGGCTGCTGAGCTAGAGATTAATTTATAGAACATGGAGCCAGCCAATTAATCTGTACAAAAAGATAGAAAGGAATCTATAAATGTCACAGCTAGATCAGCAGATAGAGAATACAAAGCTTCTCAATACTCTGCGGACTACAATTGTAACAGAGACTACAGAGGAAAGAAGCTGAATGGTGAGAGTGAAAGATGTTGATCTCCGCACTTCCTGCTATATACAAAAATAAAGGGGAAACTGGAGTGCTGTGAATGACAAGGGCTGATCCCCCAACCAGGTTACACATCAGAATACAGAAAAGAGGAACTGGTGCCATGAACAAAAGGTGCCATTCCATGGCTCAATTTGTCTATTGGGAAACAAAGCTCTGTTTCTTTCAACTCAAGACAATGAGTTATTAACAGCTAAGATCGGATAATATTGCTCTGCATGCAGCCCTTTGGCCTGTGTCCAAACCGACGCATTCACTGATGGTAAGGTCATATAGCAGGCAGGTAAGAAACAAAACCACTTTTATGAAGTCATATGAATTTTGATGACATTATATAACACCCAGCTTACAAATAGCACAATATTTGTAGTTAATTATATGCCAGTTCCAGTTATGTCTGCCTCTAATTGTGGTCGATAACAACACTTGATTAAAACTAATTTAAAATTAATTGTTTGATTAACAACCGTAAATATAATCAATATAACTTGCAAATGATTATTGCACTCTAATGTGTGGAAGGAAGCTATCATGGAGGTTGGAAAAAGTCCCAGAGCACATAACAACTTAATTCCTCCCCATCTCAGGTTTGTCACCAAATGATAACTCCAGCAACCAAGTATCAGGCTCTCGTTATTTTGCCAATCTGTATTTTTCCTATTGTGCATCAGTATGTTGTCATGTGTGATGTTGCCACTCTGCTGCACTGACTTGGTGTAATTGTGCCATTTTGTCTTCCTGCCATAGTACTTTACCATGCTGGTTCACTGTCAGGCTATTTCACTGTTAACTTTCCACACTAGTGCTGATCAGTGGCTTATCAGAAGCTAGACACTGGAGAGGCACTAGTAGATTGAAAACAGGCCAATGTGGTTCCCATACTCAAAAGGGGGATAAAACAGACACAGGTAATGACAGACGCATTAATCTCACCTCCACTAAAATAATGGACTATCGACTATCAGAAGTAAACATGAGGGGTACAATAGCTCAGTAAATAGCAACCAACATGGATTCAGAAGGAAAGATCATGACTGATCAAACTCCTCGGCTTCTTTGAAGAAGTAACATCCTAAGTGCACTTTGAAAATCCCTATGATATAGTCTACCACACCTACAAAAGGTGTGTCAAAATCCCACATGAAAAGCTATTTGTCAAACTCAAAGCTGTGGGGATTCAGGGTAAACCTTGGGCTTGGACAAGAAACTGGCTGAAGTTTAGAAAGTACCGAGTACTCATTAGAGCAGTTATGTTGGGGTGAGGAGAAGCACTGAGTAGGGTGTCACAGGGCCTGGTGTTGGGAAGACTACTTTTCTCATTTATGGAAATGACCTGGACTCAGAAACTCAATGCAAACTGGTCAAATCTGGATGGTACCAAACTAGGAGGGACAGTGGAACTGAAGCAAGCAGCTCAACAATTACAGAGCTGGTGGACAAAACTTGGGCAGATCAATGGCAGATGGAATTTAATGCAGGCGAGTGCAAGGTGGAAAAATAAGCAGCAGCATACTCCAGGAATGGCGTTGAAAAAGCTAAAGAAGAAGCTGAAAAAGACTTAGGAATCTTAGTGGAGTCAACATTAAACATGTCCAAACGGTGCAGAAAAGCAATCAAAAAACCAATAGGATGTTAAACTATATCTTAAAATGGTAGAATATAAGTCAGAGGAAGCCGTGATCAAACTCTACAAGACTCTCCTGGGTTCAGTACTGGTTGCCAAGACACAAGGGAGACGTTTACACGCTGGAAATAGTGCAAAGAGCCATGAGGCTGAGCCCCAGCGTCAGGTGTCAGGGCTATAGGGAAAGACAGGAATGACTTGAGCTTTTAAGCCTGGAAAGGAGGTATACAAGATGGTAAATGGAATGGAAAAGGTAAATCTGGAATATTACTTTAAATTAAATTGTGAGAGTAGGACAAGAGGATACAGGTCTGTGATAGGATGGAGGGCAGAAGTGATTCAATGACAAAAGGGAGGATGTTGCAAGGCAAAAGGGACAAGTATGGAAACAAAAGATGAGTCCAGAGGAGGTGTAAATGGTTACAGCAGAATAGCAGAGGAGGAGGGAGGAGGGAATCATATATAGAACCCTTTCCCTAACAGTAATAATTGCTGATACACTGGAGCAATACCTCAGTTATAGCATAGATTTTTCAGCCACTCTCACTAACAGAGAAACCTTCAAGCACCTTCACTATGACATGGCTCTCACTCTAACCTGCTCTATATATGGCAGACAAAAACAGTATTCTAGGAAGGCCCTGTGCATTTGAACACAGAAATAGATTTGAAAAGCATGCTCATTATGGTAATTATATCTGAAAGTGACTTTGTGCCATTTGCAGCTCTGTCCTCATCAAAGCTTCTTCAACATTGTTTCTGTAGCAGCTGCACATACTTAGGACTCTAAAGCTTCCAGCTGCCAACATAGGTGCCCAGCTTTATTTCAGGAGATGCTTTATTTCAACCAGTAATAAATACAACATATGCCTGTTTCAAATGTCATTAAAGCTTCTCAGTGAATGAGAGATGCTCCATCCACAAATGTAAGCAGTAGACTGAGTGAGGAAGGAAGGTGGGCCATTCATCCCACGTGCTGTGCGATATGGCCCGTATTTTCCGATGCCTACGGGTGTGTACGAGCTGTGTACACACCCGAAGGGACATCGGAAATGCCGGTTTCAGGCATGCGAAGCGCACGCGCTGAAAACCGGCATTTCCGATCTGTCAAGAATCCTCTTGACAGATCGGACGCCTGCCCTGGAGGAGGGCCTCTGCGGGTGGAGAGTTCCGCTTTCTGCAGAACCTCCGCCCGCAGAAAACCCTTAGAAATCTTACGCCTGGTAAAAGCAGGCGGAAGGCCTGCTTTTACCAGCATAAGAGTTTAAAAAAGTTTTTTTAAAAATTCACTCATTTTTAATTTAAAAATACGTTTAAAAAAGGTAAGTTTATTTTTAGCCCTGTAAAAAACTTAATTATTTTTTAAAAAAATTTAATTTGTTTAAAATATTTAATTTAATGTAATTTCAACTCATTTTAAAAAGGTGATTTTTAAAAAAAAATGTATTTAATGTTTTAGTGTCTTTTTGGAGTGATCTCCATTCATATATTTGACAGGTCTATCTGTCAAAAGTATGAAGGGAGATTCCCTTCTTTCATTGGCTCGCCTGGCCCACATGATCCCAGGGATGCTTGTGAACCGCCTGCGCCCCTGGGATACCTGGGCCCTGCGCATTTCGACTGTGGAGAGGCCCAGGAGCGGAAGTGTCTGGACCTCGGGAGCCCTCAGGTAAAAGCGTAGATTTTTTTCCGATAGGAGGCATCCGCACGCAGGAAGCCTCCTATCGGAAATTACGGGCCATTATTTCCTCCACCATACCAGCTGGGAAATTTCTGGAAAATAGTTTCCCAATCAGGAAGCCAGCCACAAATGAAATAAATTTTCAAAATCTTTTATTTAAAAGGCAACTGCTGAAAATACCCAATGGTTTGATAGACATTGTAGACGTTCAATGGCACAGCATTATCTGGCGTGTTCTCGTAATAGTGACTGGGACCGTGTACAATGGCTAGCAGATGCCCCAGTTTTGCCACTTCTGGCATGAACGCCCACTCACTTAATTTCAATTTTGTGACCCCAGGAATTCTGATGAGGCCAGGTGCATCACTGGCCAGTGCCGAAGATGTTAGGCTCCTCCATTTTTATGAGGGTGGAGTGGGTTGGCGGATTTTCAGTGCCAGGAATTTTATGCAAGCATAGTAGCTGACCTTTTAAAAATGAAACTCAGAATAATTTTTAACCCTTACATTTTCAGTCCAGCAAACTACCAGAGCAAGTTACTAGAAGTTATGGGACTGTAGTTAAACTGGGTTAAAACAGGGTTCTACAGCTAAGTCACTCCGTTCTTAAATCACTGTGGTGCATGGTGAGTTCTTTCTTTGAGGTCATCCTGAATCAACAAGACAATATTATATTCAGAATTTAAAATGTTACAATAACACCTACTCAATATACCAGCAAAAAAGGGATTATCTCATGTACTGAGTGTTTTACATTTTTTTTGCAAACAAAAAAGGGTTTAAAGTTGTCTATGCGAGACAAGTAATGGTCTCAGCAACTCTCAACCCCCGATCACTATTACTGAGACTAAGAGCAGCAATATCAAGGGAACACCATCACTTCCAAATTCCCCTCCAGGCCACACAGTATCCTGACTTGAGCATATATCACCATTCCTTAAATGTTGAAGGGTCATAATCCCTGGCATTCTTTACCTAAAACCAACATCAGAGGATCATCATCACAAGGACTTCAGAGGTTCAAGATGGTGGTCCAACACCACCCTTTCAAGGGCAACTAAATACGACCTTACCAACATCGCCCACATCCAATGAATGAGCAAAAAATATATAACTGTAGCTAGACAATGCACAGACAATGAATTGGAACTATCTCTAGCATCAGATTATTTGGCCTCCTGGAAACAAAGTGAAGAGTTAGCTCGGAATCCATTGACTGGGAGACTGCAATGAACCCCAACAGCAATCTGATAGAAAACTGTAAACATCAAAATGGTGCCCCCTGTTTCAGAGATCAAGTTTCACAACAAGCGGAATTAACTTTCAAATCAGTGAATTTTGCTTTATCTATATTGAAGTGAATACTATCCTCCAATCACTCATGACATATTTGTTACTACTTTTCCATCTCTTCCTAAATGGCTTCCCAGTTCAGTTGCTGATAAACCTTAATGAGGTGGCACACATGAAGCGGCAACTGAACTGATGTTCTTTAATTTATTAAAATAATAATACCTCTTAGTGTATGCATAAAAGCCACAAGATTTTCATAAAAAATTAAATTTTCTTCATATCAGTCAGGTAGCAATAGAGGTGTTACAATTTGCTTCAGTATCCTAGGTTATATATCATTTATAATGCAAAATAAACCTTGGCATACTGTAAACTATCCACCAGTAGTTGTTAACCTAAAACAGGTCCCAATCCATTCAGTACACAGCGAGTAAAAGGTGCCAATCCATTCAACACACTCCAGAGTTAAATGTAAGAATCCATACAGTACGCACTGGGTTAGAAGATAATACTTAATTCATGTGTGCTACTGCATGGGTCTCATATATCTGTGTATCTCCTTCTGTATATGTAGTGCTGTGAATTGGTGAAGTTATATCTGCATATTGGTAGAAGGATGAAACCATTTATATAGCACCTTTCACAACCTCGGGACTTCCCAAAGCACTTCACAGCCAATGAAATATTTTTGAAGTGTAAACACAGTTGTAATGTAGGGAAATGCGGCAGCCAATTCGCACACAGCAAGGCCCCACAGACAGCAATAAATCACCAAATAATCCGTGTTTGTGATGTTGGTTGAGGGATAAAAGTTGGCCAGAGCACGGGAAGAACTCCCCTGCTCTTTGAATAATGCTATAGGATATTTTATGTCCAACTGAGAGGACAGATGGGGCCTCAGTTTAGCCTAAAGACAACACCTCTGACAGTGCAGAATTTCCTCAGTACTGCAATGAAGTGTCAGCCTTGCTTATGTGCTCAGGTCTCTGGAGTGGTGCTTGAAACCACAACTTTCTGACTCAAAGGCAAGAATGCTACCACTGCGATAAGGCTGATGATTGAAGAGCCAATATTTAATAGCCAAAAGGCTATTTATTCCAATGACTCTCGCCAAATATAAGACCTGATAACTCCTCACACAGCCTATCTGCTTTGATAACCCCTCCAGGGCAGTTTGACTTCAATAGAAAGGAAAATTGGGCAGGGTATATAATTGGTGGCCAATGCAATATCACCCGTTTTACACCATTGCTAAAAGTTAAAATAAGCCCCATGGTGTGCAGTGGGGAGAAGGTTCTGTGAGAAATCATGATGCTTGTAGCTAATGTGTCCCTTCATGTCCTTTTCCATTGTCCTCGTCCTTATGTTAGGTGGCCCTTTGGAAGATGCTGACATTGAGGTTATCTCTGCTTTTCTTCCCGGGCTCTGTTATAGCCCTTCAATGTTGATTGTCTAATGCTGAAAGATTCCTTCCCCTCCTCTTCCTTTGAAGAGGATCATAGGAGCTGTTTTCCTCCTTCTCCTCCTCAGACATAATAGTGGGTTGTTTGTCGAATAATTCAGCCATAGTGTTGTATGTGGATGAATCATCTGTGTAGATATGAACATGTAAATTGTGAATATCTGATTGTGTATTGTGCATCATCTGAATTTTTTAAAAGATTGCTGTACAAGATATTGAACTCTTTTTAGAATGCAGACATAAGTAGACAATGGACATCAAGCAGAATGCTATGTAGAGACATTGATATTGTACCAAGTTAAACTTCTTTACATGTGACTGATATCTGAATATGCTGAATAATATGATATATAACATAATATATGAGTTTTGATTAATACATTTCCAAAATCTGAGAAGTCAATAGATGAGGACCCATCCTCCTCATAATACTGAATACTGGGGCTGCTGTTCTTTCACTCCAGTCAATTCTTTTATTCATCATGAGCCACCTTTATTTCATGATTTCTTTCTCACCAATTTTCTTCCCTCCCTTCGCCTCCTCTCTGGGTTATGGTCCCAGGGTATTAAATTGCCCAAGAACCAGAAGAGACTTCAGTCCTTTCAGTCTGGGCTGGATTTGTGCAAATGTGCTTTAATTAAAAGCCCAGTATCTCACACACTGCACCCAGGTCTCCCAGGATGATTTGTTAAAAATTTGGCTGTCTTAGCACAGGAATGTTGTTGCCCAGAACTTGTTTGTATCTTTTTGGGGGAATCCAAGAATGTCCTCTTATAACTTCATTGATTCACCAATATATGTGCTGTTCTCCCCCTAAAACGTTACTTGATAGTCACCTTGGAGTTCAAGTTTGCAAAGAAAAGTAACTTGATACAGGCACACAAGATGATTTCCTTCCCCTACTCCCACTACCTACACCAAAACATAGAGGCAGCAATACATTCCTTCCTGGTACAAGTGGAGTTGAGTAAAGGAATAATATACTAACTCTGTATGAGGTCTTGTTGAAGCTGGGATAAGGGGGACATATATGAAGGTTAATTTTATGAAATCATGCTCCCTGTGGGAAGCCTCACTCACTAGGAATGCACATTGGGAATTAGGGCACATGCTCGCCATAATTTTTCATTCATTAATTTAAAAATGAACATATTTCAGACTGTATGGGGTAAAAATTCAGTTGGTTGCGCCTCCCGTTAGCACCTTAAGAGGGCGCTAATGGGGCGCAAAGCCGCTAACGCCCGGGCGCAGCGATGTTTGCGCCGCTCGGGAACTTAACTAGAGATTGTGCGGCGGCGCTAAACTTTACCGCTGCGACCACCTGCGCGCGCAGATTGTGACGTCATTCCATGGTGCAACGCCCTTGTGGCGCCCCGGAGCGGAAATTGAGTGGCGCCCCCTGCCTTACCGCCTGGCGCATCCAACGACCGGAAGACTGGAACGCTATCAATCGCTATGGGGCTGGGGGGGGCGCTATTTAAAGGGGGCCTCTTCCTGTCTTTTTCTGTGGTTGACATTTTTGCACCACTCATTCTGAGAGAGAGAGAGAGATTCGGAGAGAGAGAAAGAGAGACTTCTGCATTGACTCAACGCTTTGTGAGGTAGTTTTGCCTACTGATCCTAACAGTTGGCCCCCCCCCCCGCTTTAAGAACTGGCCGGCGCCAGTGTGTCTGTGTTCCCTCGCTAACTGGCAGCACCTGCGCTGCGCTCGCGCGCTGAGTTAGCGCCTCACTGCTCGGCCTTTGCGCCTTAAGACAGGTGTGCAGCGCCTGATTTAGCGCTCCACTCACCTCCCGGGGCGGTAAAAGTGAAGTTTCCAGTCAGTGGCGATAATTAGCGCCAGGCGCTAATATTTGCGTCCAGACGATATTTGCGCCCCAAATGGGGCGCGACCTAATTTTTCCCCCCAGATGTTTGCAAGTTACAGAACTATCCTGTGTGTTGACATGCCTTGGAGGAATCATTCAATGCGAGGGCGGTAAGCCACTCTTGATGGTAAATTCATGCCATGATTTATCTAAAAGAACAGTATTGCCTGTATTGTCAAATGGTAATTTACTGCCAGCTCTAATTAAAGCCATTGAAATCTTAGTTAGATCAAATATGCTCATTTACCACCTTCCTGAAAGTGAAAGACTTGCCTGCTTGTTTGTACCAGTGGCAAATCCTCCAAAATGACAGGTAATCCTAAACTCATCAAACGTGTTTCAGGAATAGAAGTAAATGCATTAGAAGGTCTCCAAGGAAATTTCCCACATCATTCTGACATTGTGTGTTTTGGTTAAGATAGCTAAAAAAAAAAGTAAATAAAGCATCCTATTTCATTAGGGATACAGAAGAATGCAAGGAAAGATCCAATGACTTTAAAAGGATGGCTTCACTTAAGAGGTCCACAACAAAGTAAGGGGCAAAATGTAAAGGGTGCTGTTAAAAAAATCCCAATGTTAGGAAGGGTAGCCCTCATCATCCAATGAAGAAACTCAGTCTCCTAACCAATTTACAATATCTGTATAATATCATGTTATTCATTACACACAGATATCAGATGAATGTAACATAGGTTAACTTGTTATAAATGATATCAGTTACTTAACATTTTTGACACATTTGCAATGTTCAGAGTCCTCATGTCTGCATTCCATAAATTTGAATAGAAATGGAGTTCAAAATCTAATCCAGTATTGACTAAAATGGAGCTTCACAGATGATCTGTGTCAAGGGGGCCTCATTGGGCACCTGTCCATTGTGGTAACAGAGGAAGTGGATGAAATGGAATCAAAAGTTCAAAGAGCCAATATCAAAGGATCAGAACAGAATTTCAGTTAACAACAGAGAGGCAAACACTTTCAGGGCAGGAACCTTCACAAGAACACCTTAGAAAAGGTGCATGACATCAGATAAGCAAGTTGCAAGAGAGGAAAAGGACCCTACTGGTGGAAATGTAACTTTCAATCCTCAATCCCAAACTTTGAGTCAAAAGGAGAAATGGGGTGCCAAAGAAAACCTGCTATTGCTGGTAATACAAAGTATGCTCATCAGCATCTAAAAAGAGAAAAGATAGGTTAACATTTCGAGCGTATATCAGACAAAGTGATTATCGTGAGGGCGGAATACAGGGATGTTACAGGAAACTTTCGTTTATCCGGCACCCAAATATCCGGAATTCTCGCTTAACCGGCAAAAATCATCCTCCGAAAACTCCTCCCAAATAACCGGCAATGTTGCCGAGTCGCAGTCGAGTCTCCGCGAACGCCGAGTGCTCCGAAAAATCCTCTCAAATAACCGGCAATGTTTTAACATTAATTCTGTTTCTCTCTCCACAGATGCTGCCTGACCTGCTGAGTATTTCCAGTATTTTCTGTTTATATTTAAGGTTTCCAGCATCCACAGTATGTTGTCCTCTGTATTCGATGTTACTATGCTGCCTGCCTTGCAGCAGCTGCACAATGGTTGTATTTATAATGCAGTATGCAGCAAAGCTAGGCAATTGGCTGTTATTAGTCCATCGACTACACTGGTCTGCAGTGAGCCACCATCCTTTATATAGGTGAGTAATCTTGCAGTCAGAAGTCACTGGAGCAGATCTGCTGGGATTCAGAGAACAAACTTGGTGTCCAACTTTCCTCTGGAAATGATCCTGGTACTTTTTTGATTGTATATAAATAACCCATAGGTCTATTTAAAAACAAACTCAACTCTTATCCTAATAATTCTTTGCCCATTATACAGCACGGAGCTGTGCAGCATTGGGAATGTTTCTGAAAGTGTAGCCAGAAAACAGCCAGTGTCATAATTGTTAGGATGCATTTATACTGAAAGTTTAGTGTTGATAAGTAAGTGGTTTCTGCTTTGCGCTGATGCAACGTAAATCCAGAGTCAGGACCCAACTTGACCCTGGAGCAAAGCAGATTGAGAATTCCTGGAAGACGTAGGAGTAGAAATTTGCATCAACGGTGACAACAACAACAACTTGCATTTATATAGCACCTTTAACGTAGTAAAACATCCCAAGACTTTTCACAGGAGTATTATAAAACAAAATTTGACACCGAGCCACATAAGGAGAAATTAGGGCAGGGTCAAAGAGGTAGGTTTTAGGGAGTGTCTTAAAGGAGGAAAGAGATGGAGAGGTTTAGAGAGGGAATTCCAGAGTTTAGGGTCTAGGCAGCTGAAGGCAGGGCCACCAATGGTTGAGCGATTATAATCAGGGATACTCTAGAGGCCAGAATTAGAGGAGCACGGATATCTCGGGGGGTTGTGGGGCTGGAGGAGATTACAGAGATAGGGAGGGGCGAGGCCATGGAGGGATTTGAAAACAAGGTTGAGAATTTTAAAATCAAGGTTTTGCTTAACTGGAGCCAATGTAGGTCAGCGATAACAGGGGTGATGGGTGAACGGGACTTGGCGCAAGTTAGGATACGGGCAGCCGAGTTTTGGATGACCTCAAGTTTACAAAGGCATGGATGAGGGTTTCAGCAGCAGTTGAGCGAAGGCAAGGGCGGAGATGGGTGATGCTACAGGGGTGGAAATAGGCGGTCTTACTTATGGCGCGGATATGTGGTTGGAAGCTCATTTCAGAGTCAAATATGACACCAAGGTTGCGAACAGTCTGGTTCAGCCTCAGACAGGCATCAGACACCTGTTATACGCCCCACTTGATATTCAGTTCTATTGAAGTCAATGGAACTGAATATCGGGCAGAGCGTATCACGGGCAGCTGATTCGATACTGCCTGTTTTGCACTACTGCCCAAGTGGAATATCTACCCCATGGTCTCGGACTGCTTCCATTTGGGTCTAAATGTAGTACCGTGTCAAAGCTAGTTTACAACGTGCTGGTGGGCCAGTTGGGACTCTAAACACATTCTTAAAGCCTACCTGATATCAATTTAAGTGGTTAAGGAGCAGGGGGCAACGTTTTAACCATTAGGAGACAGCTCTGCTGATGCGGGTAACCAAGTGAGTAGGAGCCAGGCAGTGAGAACAGTTTTACTACTTGGCTGTAACCTACTGAAACGACGGGTACCTGCAGGATAAATGCAGCCATAGCTGTTTTTGGCTCCTGGTCCCTCTCCATGCACACTTAAGCACAAGCATATGAGCCTCTGACTGTTGGTGCAAGTTCTAACTTAGCAAAGCGAGGACTCTCTTCTTCACTTTTCTATTATGCGAAATGTGAAAACACCACAATAGGGGCCGACCGGAGTACTTTTTAAACGCTGTATGCTTGGCCGCCATCCTACGATCCACCTCTTTCAAGGTGGTCTCTCCTGACCTAAGAAAGGATATACTTGCCATAGAGGGAGTGCAGCGAAGGTTCACCAGACTGATTCCTGGGATAGCAGGACTGTCGTATGAGGAGAGATTGGGTCGACTAGGCCTGTATTCACTAGAGTTTAGAAGAATGAGAGGGGATCTCATTGAAACGTATAAAATTCTGACAGGGCTAGACAGACTGGATGCAGGGAGGATATTTCCCCTGGCTGGGGGGTCTAGAACGAGGGGTCACAGTCTCAGGATACGGGGTAGGACATTTAGGACTGAGATGAGGAGAAATTTCTTCACTCAGAGGGTGGTGAACCTGTGGAATTTTCTACCACAGAAGGCTGTGGAGGCCAAGTCACTGAATATATTTAAGAAGGAGATAGATAGATTTCTAGACACAAAAGGCATCAAGGGGTATGGGGAGAGAGGGGGAATATGGTATTGAGATAGAGGATCAGCCATGATCATACTGAATGGCGGAGCAGGCTCGAAGGGCCGAATGGCCTACTCCTGCTCCTATTTTTCTATGTTTCCATGTTTCTAAATGGCAAGCGGCTGCTTCATCGCACTGTTATACTGCACGGAGCGACACTAACACCAGACAAGCAGTATTAATGGGGCATTGACTGACGTCTCAGTCCATGCTGTTCAGCTCAGTTTCATATACTTGGAAGTTACTAAGTGTTAAATTACTGTTAGTCCTGACATATTACAGATATACATGTTATGGATGTTGTTCAGTTTTTATGTCAGCTGTGGCTCAGTTGGTAGCACCCTCGCCTTTGAGTCAAAAGGTTGTGGGTCCAGAGACTCGAGCACAACAATCTAGGCTGACACTCCAGTGCAGTACTGGAGGTGCCGTCTTTCGGATGAGACGTTAAACCAAGGTCCCGTCTGTTCTCTCAGGTGGACGTAAAAGATCCCATGACACTATTTCGAAGAAGAGCAGGGGAGTTCACCCTGGTGTCCTGGGGCCAATATTTATCCCTCAAGCAACATCACTAAAAACAGATTATCTGGTCATTATCACATTGCTGTTTGTGGGAGCTTGCTGTGCGCAAATTGGCTGCCGCATTTCCTACATTACAACAGCGACCACACTTCAAAACAAGTACTTCATTGGCTGTAAAGCGCTTTGGGAAGTCGGGGGGTCGTGAAAGGCGCTATAGAAATGCAAGTCTTCTTTTTGCATGTTGCTGTGCCACACGCGCCAATGAGCATGTGTGTCGGCCAATCGGTCTGAAACAACTTTACAACAACTTAAACCAACAAACTCCTGCATGGCACAGAACCACCTGTGGGGGCGCTTGATTCTGGCACAGCTCAATTCCCCCCACGGCCACGTGGAGACCAGAATAGGAGATCCTGACCGACCAAAATAAACAGAACAAAAACAGCTGAGCGGATACTGACCCTTAATTTAAACAGCCCCTCGCTTGCCAAAACAATTAAAGCGAACCAGGGAACTTGCTCCAGTAACCGATCTGGAGAAATGACCCCAAACCCTCGCGGATTGCGTTGCAGCCCGTGGTGCTAATTTCGGAAGTAGCGGCTCTGTTATTTCACACAAGCGGGTTTGACAGCAAGTGTCTGTCCTCCCGGAATCCAAATCAATCCTAGTTATCAGCAGAGGACTGCCCTTTGTCGGAGTAGCTCGCTTGTAAAGTTAGTCAAGTCATATCCACTCCTGTATTGAAAGGTCTCTCAGCCCGTCTCTCTCTCTCTCTCCCTTGCCTTCCCCGAGCTGCGTAAAAATAACCAGCTGCAAATAAATCTCCTAAAATAAGCGAGCGCTGAGCTGAGAAGCCGGCGATGGCATGTATTCTGCTATCAGTGCCACATAACCCACTCGGGCTGCTTGCTGTGTTGGGTTCCCGGCTGGGAGGCGGAGTTTTAATTCCCACCGGGTCTGGAGTTAACTCGAATCGGAACCAAAAGCGACACTGGCCCTGTGCATGGGCATACTTCAGCTCTCGAAACCACTCGCTCACAAGCCATCACTCGTCTTGCAGCTCGTCCTGATGCTACGTGATACACTCTGCACCCACCCCAATCCTGAGATCTGTGCAGTGCAGACCGTCCCAGCACTTTCAAACACACAGACACAGCTACAAGAACACACACACTCACACACACATATACCAACCCCATACACAGATACACACCCAACCAACCAACCAACAAGGGCAGCATGCGCATGGGAAGACCATCACTTCCAAGTTCCCCTCCAAGTCACATGCCATCATCACTATGTCAAAATCTTCAAACTCTCTACCCAACAGCATTGTGGAAGTACCTTCACCACATGGACTGCAGCGGTTCAAGATGAAGGTCCACCACCATCTTCTCAAGGGGAATTAGGGATGGGCAATAAACGCCGGCCTTGCCAATGATGCCCATATTCAAAGAATTTTTTTTTTTAAACAACCAACATACAAACAGCAACTTCATACACACACTCACATACACACACACACACACATATACCACCCCATACACAGATACACACCCAACGAAAATAAAGACTTGGATTTATTTGACACCTTTCACGGCCATAGGACGTCCCAAAGTGCTTTACAGCTAATCAAGTACTCTTGAAGTGTAGTCACTGTTGTAATGTAGGGACAACATACAAATATCAGTTTACCAACTTGATATACACACTCACATACAAACATACTCACACACATATACCTCCCCATACACAGATACACATCCAACCAACCAACAAACACCAACTTCATACACACACTCACATACATACACACACACACATAAATACCACCCCATATACAGATACACCCCCAACCAACAAACATACAAACACCAACTTCATATACACAACAGCCCATACACACAAGTAAGGGCACAGTATGTACTCTGGGTGGGGAACTTCAATGTCCATCACCAAGAGTGGCTCAGTAGCACCACTGTTGACCGAGCTGGCCGAGTCCTGAAGGACATAACTGCCAGACTGGGCCAGCGGCAGGTGGCGAAAGAACCAACATGAGGCAAAAACTTACTTGACCTCGTCCTCACCAATCTAACTGTCGCAGATGCATCTGTCCATGACAGTATTGGTAAGAGTGACCACCGCACAGTCTTTGTGGATATCAAGTCCCATCTTCACACTGAGGACACCCTCCATCATGTTGTATGGCACTACCACTGTTCTAAGTGGGAAAGATTAAGAACAGGTCTAGTAGTTCAAAATTGGGGAAACATGAGGCACTGTGGGCCATCAGCAGTAGCAGAATTGTATACCACCACAATCTGTAACCTCATGCCTGGCATATCCCTCACTCTACCATTACCATCAAGCCAGACAACCAACCTTGTTTCAATGAGGAGTGTAGAAGAGCATGCCAGGAGCAGCAACAAGCATACCTGAAAAAGAAGTGCCAACCTGGTGGAGCCTCAACACAGGACTATATGGATGCTAAATAGCGGAAGCAGCATGCTACAGTCAGAGCTAACTAATCCCACAACCAATGGATCAGCTCAAAGCTCTGCAGTCCTGTCACATCCAGTCGTGAATGGTGATGGACAATTAAACAACTAACGGGAGGAGGAGGCTCCATGAACATCCCCAACCTCAACGATGGTGGAGCCCAGCACATGAGTGTAAAAGATAAAGCTGAAGCTTTCTCAATCATCTTCAGCCAGAAATGCCGAGTGGATGATCCATCTCAGCCTCCTCTTGAGGTCCACACCAGTACAGATGTCAGTCTTCAGCCAATTTGATTCACTCCATGTGGTATCAAGAAATGAGTGCACAGGATACAGCAAAGGCTATGGGCCCCAACAACATCCTGGCTGTAGTGTTGCAGACCTGTGCTCCAGAACTAGCCATGCCTTTAGCCAAGCTGTTCCAGTACAGCTACAACACTGACATCTACCCGACAAAGTGGATTATTGCCCAGGTATGTCCTTTCCACAAAAAGCTGGACAAAACCAATCGGGCCAATTACTGCCCCAAAAGCCCACTCTCAATCATCAGCAAAGTGACAGAAGTTGTCGCCGACAGTGCTATCAAGCAGCACTTACTCACAAATAACCTGCTCTCCGATGCATAGTTTGGGTTCCTCATTACAGCCTTGGTCCAAATTTGGACAAAATAGCTGAATTCCAGAGGTGAGGTGAAAGTGACTGCCCTTGACATCAAGGCAGCATTTGATCGAGTGTGGCACCAAACAATCCTAATAAAACTGAAGTCACTTGGGATCAGGGGGATAACTTTCCACTGCCTGGAGTCATACCCAGCACAAAGGAAGATGGTTATGGTTGTTGGAGGCCAATCATCTCAGCCCCAGGACATGGTTGCAGGAGTTCCTCCGGGCAGTGATCTCGGCCCAACCACCTTCAGCTGCTTCATCAATGACCTTCTCTCCATCATTAGGTCAGAAGCAGGGATATTCGCTGATGATTGCACAGTGTTCAGTTTCATTCGCAATTCCTCAGATAATGAAACAGTCCGTGCCCACACGCAGTTGCACCACACAAGTGCTAGGCAATGACCACCTCCAACAAGAGTGAGTTCAATCACCTCCCCTTGACATTCAATGGCATTACCATTGTAGAATCCCCTAACATCAACATACGGGGTATCACCATTGACCAGAAACTTAACTGGACCAGCCACATAAATGCTACAAGAGTAGGTCAGAGGCTAGATATTCTGCAACAAGTGACTAACCTCCTGACTCCCCAAAGCCTTTCCACCACCTACAAGGTACAAGCCAGAAGTGTGATGGAATACTCACCTGGATGAGTGCAGCTCCAACAACACTCAAGAAGCTTGACACCATCCAGGACTAAGCAGCCCGCTTGATCGACACCCCATCCATCACCTTAAACATTCACTCCCTTCCACTACCGGCGTACTGTGGCTGCAGTGTGTGCCATCTACAAGATGCTCTGCAGCAACTCGCCAAGGCTTCTTCGGCAGCACCTCCCAAACCCGCGACCTCTTCCACCTAGAAGGACAAGGGCAGCAGGCGCATCGGAACACCATCACCTCCAAGTTCCCCTCCAAGTCACACACCATCCTGACTTGGAAGTATATCGCTGATCCTTCATTGTCGCGGGGTCAAAATCCGGGAACTCCCTACCTAATAGCACTGTGGGAGTACCTTCACCACACGGAGTGCAGCGGTTCAAGAAGGCGGCTCACCACCACCTTCTCAAGGGCAACTAGGGGCAGGCAATAAATGCTGGCCTTGCCAGTGGCGCCCACATCCCAAGAATGAATAAATACAATTTAAAAATGCCTGTATAATACAGCAGGCTGTCAGCAGCAATTATCCCCTGTGTACGACAGGACAGTCTTACCAACAGGTATCTCTTGTATCAGGCACTTACCAGCAAGTTATTCCCCTTGGATGTCAGATTTTCCGTGTAACAGGTCACTAGGATATTGTCACCACAATACTTTATGTATGAAGCCTAATTACAGCAGCCTGGGTGATTGCTGATTTCCCACATGTTATACGGTCGGGTAAAGACTGCGATACTCGTTCCCCGTATTCATTTATTAACCAATGGAATGTTTTTCCCTATTAATATCCACCTGCACAGCATTCCCGAATAACGGGGACAAAGCACTCACCGCCTCCGCCAGGGTCGCGATGGACAGGATCACCAACACACAACTGAGAGTTGGCACCGGGACGGGCATCTCTGGACACCGGCTTCGATCCACTGCTTTATTCCGACCAAAAGAGCGGGGAGGACCAGGCCACTGCCGCTGGGGAGACCTCTGGCTGCCAGTGTCGGTGCGGCTCTCTCTGGGTCGAGAAGCTACCGATTCTCACTCCATTTCTTTCTCCGGTGTTTAGGACTGAAATGTGTCTTGTGCCCCGCCTCCCTGCCACACCTCATTACCGCCTGGGACTTTCACAGCGCCTCCCACACCAACAACCTGCTCCCCGCAGAATCCCACCACAAATTCCTCTTTCTTGCAAACCGAATTGATTGTATTTACCGGCGAAGCGACAGAGGCTGCCAGCCCGGTTAAAAGTGACGGAGGAGCCGGTGAGCGCTGGGCTTTCTCCCGGAGTAAGGGGTGGTTGAGGGATCTGCTGCTGCCGTCCTCTCTTCGGCGCTTCAATCCAAGTTTGTGTCTTGTTTCCAAATTCCAGATGGAGAATGCAAGCGCACGGGAATGGCAGTGAGCTGTGAGCGGCGAGAGGTGGTCTCTGGACTGGTGGAGGGACAGCGTCAAAACCACCGCTGCATCCTGTAAGTGTCCCCGAAATGTTTCACTATCAGACTGTCAGGAGCCAGTGTTTCTTCCACCTGCCTTTTCTCGCTTGTGAGCACCCAGTAACTCGAAGCAGTAATCATCTGTCACTGAGATTTGACAGGAGCAAGAGACTTAGATAGAATCATAGAATGATACAGCACAGAAGGAGGCCATTCGGCCCATCGTGCCTGTGCCGGCTCTTTGAAAGAGCTCTCCAATTAATCCCACTCCCCTGCTCTTTCCCCACAGCCTTGCAATTTCCCCCCTTCAGGTATTTATCCAATTCCCTTTTGAAAGTTACTATTGAATCAGTTTCCACCACCCTTTCAGGCAGCGCATTCCAGGTCACAACAGATCCCAGATTCTCTGTTTTATTTAAGTATTGTCGCCTGAATGCATTTTTTAAGAACAGGATTTGTTATTACATGTCAGGTTTTTTTGGGGGGTATAATTAACACAACTTCTGTTTTGCGTTTTATTTCCAGTAGATTTTCACCGGCTCCCTGCAAGGATGGAACTTGTGGAGTAACCGGAAGCGTGCAGTTATTCTGAAATTATCAACGGCGGTGAAATATTTATTTTGAAGAAGATTTTCATATTCTAGGTTTCATTTTTCTCAAGCTATACCACAACCCACGCAGTGCTGCATTCTGTTAAATGTTCTTGCTTTCAGAACGAAAATTACGTTTGGCTTTTTGCGTCTATTTTTTTCAAAGGTGCCCTGAGCATTCTGAAGCGTAGAGATCGACAGAGACCCTGAGAACCCATATTATCGGCAATCAAACAACTCGTGTGAATGGCGCTGACAGGATTCCTCAACAGATGTCTTGTCCAGATTGCCCCGCTCAGCCCCCTTTGGTATGGAGATGCGTTTGCTCGTTTCTGACACACTAAAGCAACTTGATACCAATTCATATGAAATGGCAATCCGATCCATGCCCAACAGCAATCAAACATTTAAACAATAACTTTGAATCTGGACTAATCACTAATTCACATTATTTCTTTTTCTCGACTGAACAGGTTACTACTGTTGGTACAACTCGTGTTCCTCCGGGGAATTCATGCGGTAAGTGCACTGCAGAACAATCCAAGCTATAGGTCATGTGTAAAAAAAATAACGGGGCTGAGATGATTAATACGATTTAAGACTAAATCACATCCCTTGTAGATAAAGTATCCAACCAGGTTTAATCTGATTTGCAATTCATCTCTGTTAAAATGAACCTTTTGTTCTTCGGTTTTAAAGAAATAGTTCAACCTTGTCAGAAAGTAAAACAAAACAATCTTGACGTTAAATCTACCCCTTAATCTAAATTTGTGCTCATGCAAAATCTGCTGCCCGTGTCCTAACTGGCACCAAGTCCTGTTCACCCACCACCTCTGTGCTCGCTGACCTACATTGGCTCCCCTATCCACCTTGATTTTAAAATTCTCATCCTTGTTTTGAAATCACTCCATGGCCTCGCCCCCCCCCCCCCCTATCTCTGTAACCTCCTCCAGCCCTACAACCCTCTGAGATCTCTGCGCTCCTCCAATTATGGCCTCTTACCCATCCCCAATTTTCAGCTCCACCATTGGTGGCCGTGCCTTCAGCTGCAAGTTCTGGAATTCCCTCCCTAAACCTCTCTGCCCTCTACCTCTCTCTCCTTTTAAGTTACTCTTTAAAACCTTCCCCTTTGACCAAGCTTTTGGTCATCTGTCCTAATATCTCTTTATGTGGCTTGTGTCAAATTTTGTTTGATAACGCTCCTGTGAAGCGCTTTGGGACATTTTTACTACGTTAAAGGCGCTATATAAATGCAAGTTGTTGTTTAACTTTTGCTGACAAGAAGTTGTTGGAACTCGACATTGAGAAAATCTCAAATGTGTTTCCATGTCAATATGCAAGTTGATGACACAATCATAGAATAATGACAAGCGCCCAATATTAATGTGGAAGGGATGAAACAATGGGATGAGTTTAGGGAAGATGCAGCCTATTCTAGCCACGTACTCGGCTTGTCGGCTCATTTTGGTTCCATACATATTGTTTCTATAGATGCCCCACGTTTGTTGTTAGGAATTCTGCAGAATTCTTCAAGGATGCTTCACAGATGTATTCGTGTTTTGTGTCGAGTTCTATACACCTGTACTTGTGGCTTCTGCAGAATTCTCATGATGTCCTAACACTTAAATTCGGAGATTTCTGTAAAATTGCCCATGAATGCTCTACAAATGTACTTGGGATTTGTGTAGAATTTCTACAGGATTTTTCTACATTTGCATTTGGGTTTTGTGTAAAATTTGTTCTGGATTTTCTTTGCTGGTATTTCAGGTTGTGTAGCATTCTGAATGGATAACATGCATCAGTATATAGGGCCTGTGAGAAATTCCTCTTCAATGTTGCACAGAGGTATTGGGGTGTCTGTATATTGCCTTTGAATGCTCTACTCTCTATGTCTATATTTGGGGTTCTCTACATCTGTAATTCTGCCAGGGTTTTCTGTGCCTGGATTAAGGATAGAATACACATGAATATCTAAGGTCTGTGCTTAGTGTTCATGTACAATGCCTCTAAGCTATCTATGTCTATATTTAAGGTTATGATGTGGAGATGCCGGCGTTGGACTGGGGTGGACAAAAATGAGAAGTCGCACAACACCAGGTTATAGTCCAACAGATTTATTTAATTTTACAAGCTTTCGGAGCTGTCGCTCCTTTCTCAGGTAAAGACTAACACAAGAACACAAATTGACAGGATATGCAGCCAGCAGGTGGTTTGACACGTTGGACCCCCTGGGACACATCTCATTGTCTTGGCTGTGCTCTTAGTGTGTCTTTGATGTAGGGAAATATTTGAATAGATTTTGTCTGTGTTTAAATTGTGAATTCTGGGAGATTCTCTCACTGCTAACTTACCTGAGGAAGGAGCGACAGCTCCGAAAGCTTGTAAAATTAAATAAATCTGTTGGACTATAACCTGGTGTTGTGCGACTTCTCATTTTTATATTTAAGGTTGTCACTGAATTCATTTTGGTTAATTTACAATTGTATTTAGGGCTTGTGCAGAAATTTTCCTTGATGGTTTCCATGAAATTAATTTTGATATCCCAGAACTGAATTTTGTGTTTATGTATAATTCCATGAAGCTGTGGTCTGACTGTATTTTGGGTTTGTGCAAAATTCCTTTTCGATGCCCCAAGCTTGTGCACAGGGTTCATGTACAGTTCCTTTTGAATATCTCATGCCTAGAATTGGGCTGGAATTTTGCCAGCGCTCAGTGGACGGGATGGGTGGCGGGTCAGCTGTTAAATGTAAAATGATTGACAGCGGATTGGTAACCCGCTGTCAAAACGTGCACACTAGACTTTCCCGATGTCGGGTCTGCCAGCGTTAAGCAGACCCGACAGGCAGCAGCGGGGGAGGCAATTAAAATCATTAGTGGCTTGTTTACAGCCACTTCTCCATGTTTCTTCCCCCCAGCTTTTTGGATTTGACAGGTCGCCCACCAGTTTCCCGCTGTGCCTAGACCTCGTCTGTGAAACTGAGGTGGGAGGTCAGTGGCCATTGAATCAGCTGTTGTGCTGACAGCTTCAAATGTACAGTAAAAGCTCCCACCGTACAGAAATAGCTTCCCTCAGCCACAAACTCTTCCTCACTGCATTTCCACAACGGATTCACGATGCTGCAAGTGTTTACACAAGTCTCCATCCAGTCTGACCTCATTACATCTCTCACCATTGACAGATTGCTTCTGCCATCTCTACTTCACCTGCCATCTATTCTATCAGCATGGGTGCCCTTTATACTCTCTCACCTTGGTCCTCAGAATCCCACCACGATCAGCCCCAACACCAGCAGCACCAGACATACCAGCAGCACCAACAACAACACCAACCAACTGATGCTGCACAGGACACAGGGTATCAGCACTTGACCACATTGCTGCCCGGAGGCCAGGGATGGCCTCGCCATGGCCAGATTTACTTCACTTGACGCTGTACACCCTGGCTGCCACATGATGTGCCAGGTTGGCACCACCCCACACCAAAACCATAAAGCATCCCTACAATGCCCAAGCCATTCCTTTCACACTCATCACCATTGCGAGGGATACCATTATGTCTCACTATTCAATGCAACTCACTAAGCCACTTCCAAAGGTGCAAACAAATCTGTCCAAGAACGCAAAATGTTGAAAATTAAGGTTTCAATGTTTGACGTCACATTAACAGAACCTTTACATGAACATTGCATAAAACACCCAAGTGCCTACCCTTGTGTGCTGTTAGTTGGTATGCTTGCACTAGGATGAGGGTGAGTGTGAGGGGTGGCTGGTGAGATGGGGAAGTGATAATGTAGATAGAGGGATGGGTGGAGGTGCAAGGTAAGTTGGTGTGAGTAAGGATGTGCAGGAGTAGGGTAGGGAAGGCAGAGTGATGGGGATGTGATGAGTGGCACAGCAGGATGAGGTTGAGTGTGGCTTTGTACTAATGTTTTGTGATCTACTGAGATCATTGAAATGCTTGCGCCACTGCACCCAGGTCCTCCTGACCACATCACTGCTTGTGCCCTCCTGTGCAATGTGCAACCAGGCTGCGTTGATCTCCTGGGAAGGTCTCTTCCGCCCATGGGAAGGGAAGAGAATCTCCCTGCGTGCTGTGACTCCCTCCATAAGCATATGGAAGGGTTCATGGGAGAGCCATGGGAGAGCCTGGGTGCAGCCCTCTATTTCTATGCAGTGCTTGTCAGTGCTCGTCAATGCTGTAGAACATTGACAGCACAAATGTCAAAATAAATTTGGCCATGGTTCCTTTAAGGAAACCAGCTAATGACGCGTCATCAAATGATGTCACCAGACTGACTTCCTCTAATTGGCCGGGAACCCCGCTGGGCGGGGCTTAACAAGCCTAATCACAGGAAATTCATTTCAGAGGCCGGGATGGAGCCAACAGCGGGGTCGGGACCCGCCACCGACGTTGGCCACCACGGACCTGCTGAGGTAGCGAAAATCGCGGCCTTGGGACTTGAGCCGCATTTGTCATGGATGCCCGACACCAAAATTTTATGGTTGTGTAGAATTTCTCCTTGATGTTACACAATTGCACTTAAAATTTGTTTAGAATTGCTGCTGTATGTTTCAATTCCTTACTTGAAGGTTGTGTAAAATTCTTTTGGGATGATCTATTTGACATATCCCCCCCCCCCCACCCCCCCACCCCCCAAATGATGACAGCACATGCTAAAGACAGATGAAGAATAATTTCCCCATTTTCCCTCTTTCCTCTGGAGACACTGAGCCTTGCTGGGTTATGGTTTCACCGGCAACGGCAGCTCTCCAATACTTAGCCCGGTTTTGAGTGTGACTGCCAGCAGGCTATTCATGGAGGGTAAAATAGCCAAGCCCTTAGTCCTGTCCTCAGCTGTTAGTGATACTCACAAACAGGGGCCAGAAATATAAGATAGTTACTAATAAATCCAATAAGTAATTTAGGAGAAAATGGAATGGTTGAGGCGAATAGTATAGATACATTTAAGGGGAAGCTGAATAAGTACATGAGGGAGAAAGGAACAGAAGGATATGTCGATAGGGTGAGATTAATTAAATAGAGTGGGAGGAGGCATGAACACCGGCTGAATGGCCTGTTTCTGTGCTGTAAATTCTATGTAAAACCTTCCAGTAGAAGGATAGCAATCATGAACCAAAACCCAAGCTGATTTCTTCCCCTCCTGGACTGAGGCCAGCTGTAGAATATGCACTGCTGTCCTGACTGAGATCAGCAAAATTAGCACAGACTAATAATTGAACCTAAGACTTCCTGCTTTATATTGCTTCGTGCCATTGAATTTATCACAAGCCCTTGGGTAGCTGGCTGATAAAACATAATTGACTGATCTACACAGGGCCAAATGTATAGGTAGAACCTTGCCTGAAAATAGGATCATGGAAAGCTGAGGCTCAGGAGAGTTCCTACTCACACCTACAAAAAGTTTAAATGTATTAGGTTGCACCATTGATTGTATTTTAAATTTATTTTTACCTAAGTTTTACCATAAACTTACAGCAATATTTTAGATCAACAGTTTTTTTGGGAATTTATGAACCGTTCTGCACCACAAGAGCTGATTAATGGTTGTTATGACTGTCTGCAAGTTGCAAAAAATATAGTTCATTAAATGTTGCTTTATAAAAAGGAGTTTAACATACTTGCATTTAAATTGCAAACATTCAGAAATAGCAAGACCTTAATTTCTATTTTGATATTCTATAAATTACTTAAGAAATTATGGGGGAAAAATTCGGTTGCTTTGCGCCTCCCGTTAGCGCCCTAAGAGGGCGCTAATGGGGCGCAAAGCAACTAGCGCCCAGGGTGCGGCGCCGCCAACGCCTCCCACGAAATTCAGCGGGAGGTTAGCGGCGGCGGTAACCAGTAGCGCCCCGTGGTGCTGCGCTGCCGGCAATGACAACATCGCCGTGCGCATCGGCCTGCTCGCGCCCCGGCCGCGATCTTTGGGAGCGCCCCCTGACTTACCACCGGACGCTATGTCCGACAGGGTCAGGGGGGCCTACCTGCGGCCGGGGAGGCGCTATTTAAAGGCGAGGTGCTGGGCGGCCATTTTTGTTGCCGGCCGCCTGCCAGCACCTGCCTCCACTCCCGTCCCCGGCCTCCTTACCCGCCCCCCCGCGGAGTGCTGGATGCGCTCCATGAGCCCGGCACTTCTCTTGAGTGCCAGGCTCTTTTGCCAGCACTCCCGATCCCCGGGGGCCCAACTGGGCCCCGGGTCGCGCTGCGCAAGGTCCCTGCCCTTTAAGAAGGGGAGGAAGGCCTGCAATACTGCGGCACGTAGAGCTGCGATATTCCCTCACAGCGCCCCAAGAGGGAGGCGGGGTGCTTCCAGTAGCGCCCTGCTTCCCTCTTGGGGCGTTACCACTCAATTTCCGTCGCGGGGGTGCTGAATTTTTCCGGGGCGCGAAAAGTAGCGCCCCAGCGAAGTTAGCACCCCAAAGAGGGCGCTACGCAATTTTTAGCCCTATATTTATATATAACTCATCTCAGAGTGCTTTGCGAGGATGAGAGGTGGACACTGAGCAAGAAGCAAAGGTATGGCCGAGAGAGAGAGAGAGAGAGAGAGACTGGTGGCATGGTTAAAAAGGGACTGAAGTAGCATGGTGAAGTGGTTTTGGAAGAGTTCCAGAGCGCATAGGTGTAATGGCTGAAAAATTGGTGTTTGATGGTGGGGTGGAGTGGAAGGTGTGGGGTACACATAGCAATATGAGTTAAAGGAATGTGGAGGATATAGGCTGGGGTGCACAGTTGGAAGCGATTTCCCCAAACAGGATGGAGCAAGACTGTGGAGGGATTTGAAAGAGAGGACAAGGATCTTGAAGTTAATTCACTGGGCAGAAGGAGTCACTGGAGCTGGGTAAGATCTTAATGATGGAGGTTGGTGATTAACCACAAGAAGGTTGAAAGTGTAGGTTAAACAGTTGTGGAGCAAATCAATGGTGGCACTCAGATTAGGGAACAATGTTTGTTTCTGTAACGTTCAACATTTGTCACTTGATTTTTGAATGATCAGTGTTGTGTATTTGTTGAGTACTTTGACTAATTTGTACAAAGCAAATTACTCACAAGGTGGTTGATGCAGAAATGTTTTATGATCAATGCACAATGAAGTTTACAATATATTGTTGCATGAATATACATTCCACCGTGTTATTACACTATAATCAGTAACATTTTTTCTGTAAAAAAGTAACTTCAGTATCTTCATATTTAACACCATGTGACAGACTTTTCACATAAAAGTGGACTGACTTATGAACTCCAAGGTGTACATGTATCAGCAATTTTAACTACTGTAGTGATTGACAAGCTTTGTCTCATGACAATATAATCCTAGTATGCCAAAAGCCCCTAAATAAGCATTATTACCTAATTGGAATATGACTTGTCATAAGTTGGACTTTTTGAGTGATTCCACTGCAGAGCAGTTTCATGAATTGCTATAACTTTTTAATCAGAATCCTGTTAATTCAGCTTCTTTTGAACAATAGTTCCAACTATAAATGTCTCAATATTGCAATCCTTGCTATAACTTATTGACTAATAGAATAAACTCAAAGATGCCTGACATAACTTATTTAGGAACATAAAGCATCTCAGTCGTGCTTGACATAACATATTTATGAACACTTAGTGAGTGACAGGCTCAATGTCTTTATGCTTGTCAAAACTTCTTGATGGTGGCCACCATCACAGCTAATAATTTTGCAATGAGAAAGGTTGAACTTTTGTGAGGACTTCAGATTCGTGGGTTATTTCTTTAAATAAAACTATTTTCTATCGTGATCTTGTTTCATCAGAATCTTTAAATGGTAGCATAGAGTATAAATGCCTTGCTATTGCAACACTTAACATAGCTTATTGGGTGTTGGGCATCAACTCAGTAATGCATGATGTAACTTGTAGATTAATGAGCATCTTTGCAGTGATGATTGATATAAGTTCTTGAGTGATGAGCTTGATCTCAGTGATGTTTAAGGTAATTATCGAGTGATGAGCATCATTTTAATGATTCTTGACACAATGTGTTAAATGATAAGCATCATCTTGGTCATGTTTGACATAACTCATTGAGAAGGACTATTGTATTGATGAGCTTTGTAACTTATTGAGTAATGAGCTTGTTCATGGTGATGGTTGATGTAATTTATTGAGTGATGTGTACTATCTCAGTTATACTTGAAATCACTTATTGATTGATGAGCCAAATCTCAGTGATGTGCAATAAAAGGTATTGATGGATGTGCGCCATCTTGCTGATTATTTTGAATCACAGTGTAGTGTGATATAAGCTTGTGGTTCAGTCTGTATTTTTAGGAGGAACTTATTCCATTGAATTGGCATATAACAAAATTTAGGAATTACAAAGCTATCTGTCTGTGCACCCATGAAAGGGCAGGGCTCCTGACATCCCATTCATGATGCCATGGAAATGGGGTTTAACGATATCCCAGCGGGGGGCGGGGGGTTCAATGCAAGCTGCTTGCGTGTGGCGATCAAATATTAAATGTAAAAAGGGGACCAGGTAAGATAAATGGGGGCAAGCTTCCGTGTACCAGAAATTTTGCTGCCAGCAGAATGACAACTAGAATAGCAATGCTGTGGGGTGTGTTAAATTCATCCATTATGAATGGAGTTTACAAATGCCCAGCACCTGTTTTTGATGTTTTAATTGGATTACTAAAGTTGTTGCCCAAACACTTAAGTCCACTGAGTGGGGTGGATACAATGGCGGTGATCCAATTAAAGTGGGCCATGTTGCAGTTTCTATATATTTTTGTGCCTATATATCTGTCACCCAAAGGCCTTGCATACAAGAAATTATCAGCCATAGCTAAGCAATCCCCCCAGATACCTTTCTCATTGCCTAGCCTTGCTGTTGTCATATACATAATTAGAAATAAATGGTAATGCAGAAAAAGTTAGCGATTTAAAAGAAAATGATTCAATTCTTTGCTTGTGTGAAGTATGTACCCATTGTGCAAGTTGTTACATTCTTCCTATGAGAAAACTATGTATTTGTTTTCAATCTGTGGTTATGTGCTTGTGGTAGCGTCTTTCCCTTGTTGCCATATGATTGCTGGAAGGTGGTTTCACTGATTGAGGATCTTCAGAGTATTTAGAGAGTATTCAGCGACATACTGATGATGAAGTATCTGGGTGAGTAGTGTCAAATAGTCACCACAGAGGGCTCCGTGTTGTCTAGTGTACCACCAGAAAACTGTGGCTAGGGCCGCATGATATCAGGAATAGGTTGTTCTTGTGAGTTCCAAAACCATACCTCTGTGGTATTCTTCTTAGGCCAGTGATAGTGGGAATCTCCTTCAAGCTGCCACTGCCACCAATCTATCTGAGGAAAGAACAACTTGTATCCATGAAGTTAGTGAAATCCTCTCTTATTATTTATTGTATTCTTTCTTCATATCTTTTTAACCCTGTCCGCAGGCCTTCTTGGTTGTTAAACCCAATGTTGGACATAGCAGCATTACGAGGATTCTGGAGTGATGTCCCTATGTTGCTTAAACCCTTAGTTAATGAGGTTTCACTGAACTCACTGCCTGGAATTATTGCAAGAGGGTTGGAGTATAAGAGTAAGGAAGTCTTGCTGCATTTATATAGGGCTTTGGTGAGACTGCACCTGGAGTTTTGGTCTCCTTACATAAGGAAGAATATACTTGCCTTAGAGGGGATGCAACGAAGGTTCACTAGACTGATTCCTGGGATGAGAGGGTTGTCCTATGAGAGCTTGAGTAGAATGGGCCTATACTCTCTGAAGTTTAGAAGAATGAGACGTGATCTCATTGAAATGTATAAAATTCTTAGAGTGCTTGACAGGGTAGATGCTGAGAGGTTGTTTCCCCTGGCTGGAGAGTCTAGAATTAGGGGTCATAGTCTCAGGATAAGGGGTCGACCATTTAAGACTGAGATGAGAAATTTCTTCCCTCAGAGGGTTGTGAATCTTTGGAATTCTCTACCTCAGAGGGCTGAGGATGTTCAGTCATTGAGTGTATTCAAGACTGAGATCAATAGATTTTTGGGCACTAAGGACTGAAGGAATATGGGTATAGGGTGTGAAAGTGGAATTGATGTAGAAGATCTTATTGAATGGCGGAGCAGGCTTGAGGGGCCATATGGCCACTCCTGCTCCTATTTCTTATGTTCTTATTTTCTTATATTCTCATGTTTCTACTACACTGGATTGTGGTATCGATTATAACATCACAGATGTCTGAAATGGAGGTATTCATTTGGGAGATAGCAAAATTCTCTTTTGAGATGGATGTCACCATGTTGCTTAATTCTTCTTCAACAACAACTTGTAATTATTTAACCTAAGACAATGTCCCAAAGTGTTTCACAGAGGTTAACAACAAGCAATGGGGAAAGAAGAGTTAGCGGTGGTGATTGAAGACATGATCAAAGAGGTAGGCATTTAGAAGGTTTCTGGAGGAGATGAGAGTAGCAAGGTGGAAGGAGTGACAAAGAGCGATCCAGAATGAGGGCCCATGATGGCTGAAGGCAAGAGTTATTGTGAAACAATCAATGTGGTGCTTAGCTGCAGTAAAATGTGAAATAACGTACGAGGCTGCAATAGCAAAGGAATAGAATCCACATATATAGAGGTTCTATTGTTGCTAGTGTTGATCAGATCCCCTTTAGAGCACTGTGCAACCCAGTTCACTTAACCAAGGGAAGAATAATCAACAGTACAGAGGCAAGTAATAAAGTTAAAGTTTAAGTTATGAGGAAAGGTTAAGGAACTAACATGTGTTTACTCTGGAAAAGTGGAGACTTTGAGGTGATCAAATTGAATTTATCAAGATTATGAAGGGAATTAACAAAATTGATCCAGGTAAATTATTACCTATGGTGAAGGACCGCTCGATTAAAATTTCATTGGTGACCCGTGTACATCATGGGACTCTGACTGGCATTTATTAGTGAGTCTCTCGCCGGAGTCCACCAAGAGCCTTATCTGCCGCCAAAACCAGTGACGTTAAAATTGCAGATCGGCGGGAATGAAGCGGGAAATGGAGCTGCTCCATTTTAGTTGCATCCAGACCCTGTTCCCGCTGACTGAGAAGAGTTTAAATCACCCCTGATGGATTCAAGAAGCAATTGAATTTATTTCTGGAGTGAGGTGGTGGGTGATTTATGAAAAAAGTGCTAAGATTGTAGGGTTTAATGACTCCTTTTCCACTAATTTGAAGAGGTATTTCTGTTGCTGTGCTGGTGTCTGGTAGGGTAGTGGTGCTTGTTGAAATGTCTTCTGGTGTGGTGTGTAATGCAGTAGTTGTCTGTGGAGAGTGAAAAGGTGACGATATTATGAGTAGTATGTGAGATTCTGCAGCATTGCTCACCTGCAAGTACAGCAAGGCAGACAACATCCTTAAAGCAGGCGTGACAGGTGACAGCATACTCTCGGACTCAGGCTGAACTTGTGTTCCCGTAAAGTGTACAAGAAACCAGGACGTAGGAATCAACTTGCCAGAATCACTGGCAGATGCATCAATTTAGGCATCTGTCACTATCTTAAAGGTTACGCATTTCCACAATAGCTTCTTTGGCTGTGGGGATCAGCATGTTTGTCATCTTGTGTGCCTGATGATTAAAAGCTAGCTTTTGCTTGCTTTTATCTTACATCATAGAATTTGCTCCTGACCTTCTGCTAGGTTCTGTGGTTGATGGACATGACATCGAGACAACTGCTGGTCCTCTCCTGAGCTTGCTTCCTCATCCCACTGACAGCAACGTTGGGCCTTAACAACAACAACAACAACAACTTGCATTTATGTAGTGCCTTTAGCGTAGTAAAATATCTCAAGGTGCTTCACAGGACGTTATCAAACAAAATTTGACACCGAGCCATATAAAGACAGGTTGGTCAAAGAGGTAGGTTTTTGGGATCATCTTAAAAGAGGAGAGAGGTAGAGAGCCGGAGAGATTTAGGGAAGGAATTCCAGAGCCTAGGGCTGAGGCAGCAGAAGGCACAATAATCGGGATGCGCAAGAGGCCAGAGTTGGAGGAGCGCACAGATTTTGGTTGTGGGGCTGGAGGAGGTCACAGAGGGGCCAAGCCATGGAGGGATTTGAAAACAAGGATGAGAATTTTAAAATCGAGGCGACGCCGGACCGGGAGCCAATGTAGGTCAGCGAGCACAGGGGTGATGGGTGAACGGGACTTAAATTAATATCTAATTTTAATTGCTCAAGTTTAGCATTGGTCAAAAGCTGAAACTGCTTCACAGCACCATTAAACTTGAAGTAAAAATGCATCCTAAGAGTTAAACTTGCAAGAAACCAAGAGACTAAGTGACCAGATTGACTGTAGATCTGCCATTTGCTCCTGGTATTTGATCACTCTTTCAATCAGTGTCAAGAGTGTATTCATTTCAAATTGCCCATGACTATTTAGTGGAGTTGAACTTGAATGTGTTGTTTTCCCCTTTTCATGCATCTGTCAGTCACAAGGCAATAACCAGCAGCGATCAAACACACGTCAGTGTGAAGCATGAAATCAAAAACCTTTGCACATTTTGCCTTTCATGTCCATATTATCTTGGATAGCGTCAGTGTCACACACTAGCCGAGTGTGAAACTTCCTTCAGCTTTTAAAAATATAGCCTGGGGCATATCACTGTCTGTGATATTAGCGTACAAATGTGTAAGTTTTTGTGTGGCAGTCCTCTGTCCCGCTATTTTAACAGAGTTATTTAAAATAAACAGGTTTCTGGTAAAATAGCAGACAGAAGAATGTCACACAAGTATTTGTATACCAATATTGTAAGTAGTAACTTCTACGTTAATGCATATACGTTGACCTTCACTGAAGAAAACAAACATCTAAAATGATCGTAAATTAGCATCTACTCAAAATGTGTGACTTAATTTCATTCTCAAAGCAAATTTTCCTTTTTGGTTGCTAATGTGTGGAATGAGGCAGTTATGTAAGTAGGACTTTGAGTAGTTCAGCACAATATAGACTTCTACTTAACACAATCAACCAGTAGGATTGACTTTGCAATTCTGAATGAACAACATTTCAAACATTATTATATTTGTCTTATGGGCTCCAGTCATCACACATTTTTACAACTGGGAGAGAATTTAAAACACATATTGCGATTTGCTTTTTAAAAACTGCACTCCTCCTCCTGTTGCAAGAGTCTTTGGTCATGGTGATTTAATAATCACTTTCAAAATTGCCGGACTGCAAGGCTTTGAAACGTGCGATTTTTGAAAATACAATTTCATTAGCAGGTCATTATTTAAGTAGAGATGTTCTCCTGTTTCTCATTAACAGCCCCAGAATGATACTGGGGCTTAGAGGGTTAAATTATGAGGACAGGTTGCATAAACTTGGCTTGTATTCCCTTGACTATAGAAAATTAAAGGGTATCTGATCAAACTGTTTAAAATGTTAAAAGGATTTGATAAGGTAGATGCAGAGATATTTTATTGGGGTTATCAAGAATGAGGGGATTTAATCTTAGGAGTGAAATCAGAAGCACTTTTTTCACACAAAGATTAGCAGAATTCTGGAATTCTCTCCCCCCCCAAAAGGCTGTGGATGCTGGGACAATTGGAACTTTCAAGACTGAGATCGATAGTTAGGCAAGGGTATCAAGGGATATGGAGTTAAGGCGGGTAAATGGATCTGAGGTGCAGATCAACCATGATCTAATTGAATGGCAGAGCAAGCTCGAGGGGCCAAATGGCCTACTCCTTTTCCTATGTTTCTGAAAAAGAAATTTCACACCTAACTGTCGATTAAAGATCCTAAACCAGAAATGAAACATCCCAGAATACTCAAAGAAATGAAAGAGGAAATAAGCAAACCTTCAGTTAATATTTTTAGCTCTCTAAGCACAGGAGCTGTCCCTGAGGATTGGAGTAAAGCAAATGTTTTCCTCATATATTCAAAAAAACAATGAACCTGGAAAGTATAAATGTGAGAAGTCACACAACACCAGGTTATAGTCCAACAGTTTTATTTGAAATCACAAGCTTTCGGAGCGCTGCTCCTTCGTCAGGTGAAGGAGCAGCGCTCCGAAAGCTTGTGATTTCAAATAAAACTGTTGGACTATAACCTGGTGTTGCTGGAAAGTATAGACCAGTTAGTCTGACATCTATAGTAGAGAAATGCTTGAAAGCATTATAGGGGATGATATCAATGCTTGTCTAAAGGGCATTAATTAGAAGCAATAGGCTTTGCCTGACTAATCTGCAGAAATTCTTTGAGAAGGTAACTAAATATGTGGATGAAGGTCATCCGCTGGATATATTAGGCTAAGTTTTCCATTTTGGCGTCCCTGGCACCTGTTGAATGAATATCAGGAAATTGCACCCCTCGGCCTATGATTTTCTGGCCATTAATTGTAACTGATGGCAAATTATTGCCTGGGGTTATGCAATTTGGTGATGAGCGCTCCCTGCATGTGCCGATATTTGTCTGTATGTGACTGTTAAAGTAAGTTAAGGCTCATGGAAACAATGGAAAGTTAGTTAGCTGGAGTAAAACTGAAAGTGGAAGGTGATGGTCAATGGAAAATGCTCTGTCCGGGTAGTACTGACAAGCAGATTCCTGCAGAGATCTGTTCTGTGTCACTTGCTTGTCACAGTATTCATAAATGGCTTGGAGGAGAATAGTTTTTGTCATATAGAATTTACTGATACTGAGTTACGTGACCAAAGGCTAATATAAGGGAGACAAAAATCATGTAAAGAGATCTGGAGCAGTTACACACAATGGCTATTGAATGGTAGATAAATTTTTATGTACAGAAGTGTGAGGTTCAAGTAGGCGGCTCACCACCACCTTCTCGAGGGCAATTAGGGATGGGTAATAAATGCTGACCTTGCCAGCGACGCCCACATCCCATGAACGAATAAAAACAAAAGGTAATGTGTATTGAAATATGAAATGTGCACAAGTTGGAAGAGGTTCATTGCCAGAGGTAGATAATGAAAAGAATTTGGATGTGAAGTTTTCAGTGAATTTTTTTTTTATTCACTGAAAATTTCAGTGGAGTGTAATGTGATCTAGTTGTGTAAAATGCTGAGAGGTATAGATGATGGTGAACAAGCTATTTGATTTGGACTGTGGACTCAGAACTAGAGAAACCTGTTCAACATTAACAAGTCTTCAGTGAAACTAGGGATTAGAGTAATTTTACTCCTCCAGAGAATAGTGTATGGGCTGGATATTAACTCGGAGGTGGAGAGGGAACAGGGGGGCTGCTCTGAGTTCGGGAAACCCGGAAGAACTGGTTTCCCGCAGGTTCTGCCGAATTTAACGTTAGGACCTGATTAGCATTTTTTATCTCAGTTTCCCGGCCACAGCCAGCCAGATTAAGAGGCTGGCTGGCTGCCGGGTGGGTCAGCCTTGGACACCAGGCCGCAGCCAGGGAGCGGAGAGGAGGGAGCGAGGGATTGGAAAGGCCGGGGGTGGGGGGAGGGGTAGATCGGAGGCCAGAGGAGAGATTGGGTTCCGGAGCAGGGGGGAGATCGGAGGCCAGAGGGAAGATCGGAGGCCGGAGCAGGAGGGACATCGGAGGTCGGAGGAAAGATCAGAGGCTGGGGTCGGGAGAGATCGGAGGCCAGAGGGAAGATTGGAGGCTGGGATCAGGGGAAGATCGGAGGCCTCGTGGAGGAGATCAGAAGAGTCAGGGGGAGATCGGAAGCGTCGGTGGGCAGTGGGGGGAGATTGGGGGGAGATCGACTCAAACTTGCCCGTTTTTGGAGGTTAAATTGTATGTGGAATAGACCCCAGAAACACCTGTTTCTGGTGTGCCGTTGGAGTCTTCCAAACAGGAGCTAGATAAATATTTAGGTTATGGTTGAATAATGGAGATATGGGGATGGATACATTTGTAGTTTTGCTTGACTATCATTGTGGTTCAAGAATTTATACAGAGCTTTCATTTAAAGAACAAGTTGTGAGGTGGATTCATGGTAGGATAGATTGCTCATGGTTCATGGAAGAAATGGGCTTGGTGGACCAAGTGGCCTGTTTTTATTCTGAGATTTCCTATGCTCTTTTAATTAAAATACAACTTTGACTATGAAGTATTTCTAATACAGTACTTTTTTAAATCTCAAAACTATATCATTGAATAACCCATAGTTTATTGAGGTTACCAAATGGTAGTCATTTTGGTCCCAGGTGGCCTTTTAGCAGTAGTTTTAAATTAGATCCCAAGGTGGGCTGTGTAGAGTGTTTAATATTAATCGGGTTTCCAGTAGACATTATTGCCATGTAGAAAGCAGGGTGAAAGTAAGCTTTTAAAGTCCGGTTGATGAAATACATTTTAAATAAGGAAAAGATGAATCTGTTATTCTCATATTCTGAAGCTTGTCAGTCATAACATTCTATGATTCTCAACTTCCAGACTTATGAGAATGGTCAAAACACTATGAGCAGCAGATAACAAACGATCTAGACTTTGGTCATTTTCCTAGATCTTTGCCTGGTCTAGAAGTTGAGAGGTATTTAACTGATAATGTTTAGCCAATGTTTACTGTACGTATGCAGGAGCTGATACCTTTTAGCCAGTGTGTACTGTACATAGAGGTCATCTAGACATAAACAATGAAGAACTGCATGTAGTCTGTGCGTCACTCGGTATAGAATGAGCCGATTTGAATCACAAGCCAATAAGATAGAGCAGTAAATTATGTTTCTCAAGGCTTACTGACATGCTCGGATCTGTAGTATCAATTGAAAGCTTGTTGCCATTTCAAAAAAAATGTAATTATAACAAAATTACAGTATCTTTGATAACCCAGTCCGGCATGTACAGAACATTCCTCCATTGAAAGGCTTGCCAAGCTTGTAATCAAAGCATAACAGAATCCAAATAATATAGTTTTGGCACCTGATGTTGACTGCTGATTACTAATTTGTTCAGATCACACCCGATAAATCTAAATTTTAAAGTAAATGGAGCATGGCTGGCTTGTGTCGGAGACAGCTGTGGCTCAGTGGGTAGCACACTCGCCTCTGAGTCAGAAGGTTGTGGGTTCAAGTCCCACTCCAGAGACTTGAGTACATAAAGCTAGGCTGACACTCCAGTGCGGTACTGAGGGAGTGCTGCACTGTCAGAGGTGCCGTCTTTCAGATGAGACGTTAAACCGAGACCCTGTCTGCTCTCTCAGGTGTACATAAAAGCTCCCGTGGCACTTTTTTGAAGAGGAGCAGGGGAGTTATCCCCGGTGTCCTGGCCAATATTTATCCCTCAATCAACATGACAAAAACAGATTATCTGATCATTATCACATTGCTGTTTGTGGGACCTTGCTGTGTGCAAATTGGCTGCCACGTTTCCTACATTACAACCGTAACTACACTTCAAAAGTACTTCATTGGCTTTGGGATGTCCTGAGGTCGTGAAAGGCGCAATATAAATGCAATCTTTCTTTTCTGTTCTTGTTCTCTGAGAACTGTCTACCACCAATTTTTAAATCTTTGCCCATCTGCAAATCAAAGCATGAATACCCAACATGCGACCTCCCACTCCCCCCGCATCCACCCCCCGCCATTGGGTCAATCTCAAATACCAACACCTGCCTACACTTTATACAGCTTATTCCCTGTGCACAGCTTGCTTCAGACGACTTGCTCGCTGGGAAGTTAACTTTGGGTAGAATCTTTCTTCAGAACGTTTCTTTTCTCCCTACACAAGCTGACTGACCTATGTTTTTTCAGCCTTTGGTTGGTTCACTGTTAAACATTAAAAACATCTGGGCTGCGAAATTGGAGCCTTTAGCGCCGGCTGTTAATGCCAGTTTGGAAGGAAAAATGGCGGCCGCCTCGCTTCTGCCTGCTTCCGCTGGGGGCCCGTGCCGGCCGCCATATTGGGCAGGTCGACAGCGCTGCCTGCGCTCGCTGCAGATATTTAGATGAGGCAGATCGTGATGTCAATGAGTGTGCAACGCTGAATTGATGCGCGATCTGCCATTTTGGACGTTGCCGCTCCATTTAGCAGCCTATCCCATAGGTTCAGCAGCAGGAAGGACCCCCAGCTGGGCTATTCAAAGGGATCATCAACAACTTTCAGCTGACTTGCTTTTTCATTTCTACTGGCTCTGTGTAAGATTGTGCAACTGTTTGAGATTTCTAGAGTTGTTTAAAGTTGCTGAGGTGACAGGGAGAGTTGCTGCAAGTGGAGAACTCCTTGCTTCTCACTTAAAGGGTTCTGCTCACACCACCTGTTCCCAGTCATGGGGCTCTACTTGCAGTCCCCCTCACACTCGAGTATGACAGGGAGATGGAGTGGATGCAGCGAAGAAGAGGACAAGACGCTCACAGAGGGAGGAGGAGGAGGGGCAGGAGGGCTCTCAGCAGGAGGCCTTACCCAACTAGGGTCTTCAGGGAGCACTTCTCCGACCTGCAACTAAAGCAGGAGCAGTGTATTAGGAGGCTCCGCTTCACCAAGGAGGTGGCCACAGAACTCTGCCACCTCCTGCAACCAGATCTGCAGCCTCAGAGCAGGGCGATGACGGCTCTCCCTGTGGCCCTCAAGGTCACCGTGGCCCTCAATTTTTTTGCCACCAGATCCTTCCAGTCTGGAGCAGGTGACATAGCTAACATCTCCCAGTTCGCCATCCATCACTGCATCCGGGGGGTCACAGAGGCTCTGTACTCCAGGAGAAGGGACTTCAGTGTCTTCTCTCTGAACAGAGAGAAGCAGGAAGAATGCGCATGTGGCTTTGCCAGGATATCTGGCTTCCCCATTGTGCAAGGCACCATCGACTGCACACACGTGGCTTTGCGGGCGGCGCATACCAATCCTGAGATGTTCCGTAACTGCAAAGGCTACCACCCAATTAATGTGCAATTGTTGTGTGACTACACCCAACGCATCATGATGGTGAATGCCCGGTATCCCGGCAGCAGTCATGATAACTTCATCCTGTGCCAGTCCAGTGTGCCAGCAATTTTCCAGCCACCACATCAAACCCAAGGGTGGCTGCTTGGAGACAAGGGCTATCAGCTCTACACCTAGCTAATGACTCCCCTTCACAACCCTCCACTTGTGGCCAGCTGTCGTATAATGACAGCCATGCTGCCATGAGGCACGCCATCGAGCAGACCATCAGGGCGCTAAAGCAACAGTTCCGCTGCCTTGACCGCTCTGGAGGAGCCCTCTGGTACATGCCGGAGTGGGTGTCCCATTTTGTGGTGGTCTGCTGTATCCTCCACAACTTGGCCATCATGAGGGCACAGCCCTTGCTACCACGGGTTCCGCGACCACCTCAGGAGGAGGAGGAGGAGGAGGAGGAGGAGGAGGAGGCAGTAGAACCCCATTCCGGACGGGCTGTCCATGAGTGCATCATCAGACTCTGGCTCCAGTGAATGAAACTCCAGTTCCCCGTTGCTCACCACTTCTCCATCATACCATCCCTCTGTCATGGAACATCACAGTGTCCTCCTGGGCACACAGCTGAAATGAGAGCCACCACAAAACAAACAATAACCCTTGTGTATTCCCTTAGTATTTGTCTTTCATGTACCTTTTCCTACTCTTGTGTTCCTACAAAGTTCTCCCCCAGTGGCTGCAGCATGGCTGGTGGAAGGCTGCTGACTTTCAGTGGGGAAGATTGCAGATGGCCTTACAGGACGACCTCGAGCAGCTCTGGGCGTAGAAGGCTCGGCTGTAGGCTGCACCACCTCAGCATGGGCGGCAGCAGTCTGGGCTGGCTGGATGACAGGCAGCAGCAAGGGCACTGGCGGAGTGCCAGTGGTGAGAGTAAGAATGCTGTCATTCTGAGAGAGGACAGCAGGTTCTTGCTCCACAGAGCCACTGCCACCTAGCCCTCTGTTTGGGGACAGATTGCTGGAGTGCTGTGAGACCCTGCAAGCCCTTTTCCACACTCGTAAACCCAGCCATGATGGCAGCAGTCTAAGCTTCCACTGCAGCACTGAGATGTTGGGTCGCTTCCACCTATGCTGCAATGGAAGCTGCAACATCACCCATCACACACAACATCATGGCTTAATCCACAAGGTCTCTCATGGAGTTATCCATCATTTCCATCTTGGAAATCACGGGCTCCAAGCTCCTCGCAAAGACCCGTGCAATGTTGAAGCCGGACTCCTCCCTGCTCCTTGACACTGACAAGAGGCTCTCTGGCAGGCTTGCCATTGCACCAAGCATTTCGATGTGCATGCCCATCACCCTTCTTCTGAAGGCCACTCCATCGATGTCATCATCTGAGTCCTGTGCAGCAGAACTCATGTGTGAACTCGTCCTCCGGGAAGCTGGCAGCCGAGCTACCCTTTCCCCCTGGCCTAGCTGCAACCCCATTGTGCCTAGTGACTCCCCACGTGCAGATCCTGCCTTTATACTACCCTTTAAAGTACGCGCAGTGCCATTTTCTGAGCTGGTGTCTGTGAGTGTCAGATCCAGTGACGGTGCGTCGTCTTCTCCTCTATCACTGTCCTCCTCCATTACTTCCGGGACTGGGTGGCCAGGTTGGAGTTCTCTGGTATCGGAAAGGAGAAAGGCACAAGGGTCGGGTTGTAGTGAGTGGAGGGCTGGGAAAGCAAGATATTCATGCATACACCATCAGCAGCTTATAAGTGAGAAGAGATTGTGGGATGAGGGGGAAGTGGAACGTGAGAAGAAGCATTAGTTCTGAGCATTCCGTCATCAGCAATGCTTTCAACTTCCCCGCTCGCCACGGACTCTGTGACTCCCAATTATGTCCAGAACTGCTTCCTCCAGCTCTGTCAGGTTCCGAAGTCTGGCTTCCCCTCCACCCATCTGCTGCTGCTCCCAGCGGTTGTGTGCCACCTTTGCCTGCAAGAGAAAGGGAAGTGTGTCAGTGAGTGTGGTGCAATGTGTTTGGATGATCTGCCTGCCATGGTTGAATAACTGGCACTGTGTGCAAGGTGTGAGATGTGGGTGTGAGTCTTGCAGCAGTGGTAAGTGTGTGAGGGTGAAGTGAAGCTACGATTGTGAGGTCTGAGTGGTGATTGCTAGAGATTGTTGGTGGGTGAGTGATGGGGGTGTGGTGCATTGAGCAGTGTGTGAGGCTTGTGGTGCAGATGGTGGGATATGACATTTGATGATGCATTCACTCATCTTGACCACTCCTGTGAGGTCATTAAAACTTTTGTCCTGGGGACAACACTCGTCGCAGTGACGGCTTGAGCGATCTCCTCCCACAGCCTTCTGCTGTTCTGACTTGAAGGTCTTCTGCCCCCCTCTGGGTAGAGGACCTGACAGCGTCTTTGAACCCCCAGCACCAAGGCCTCCAGTGCTGCATCCAAAAATCTCCTTGCCCTTGCCCTTGCCCTTCCCCTTGGCTGTTGTGCCATCGCACTGTCCACAATGACAATGAGATGCTTCTGCAGCAAAGCACCTCCCCTTTAAGTAGTGCAGAAAGCCTAGGCCAATCTTTATTGGCCAGTAGACTGCACCCGATATTGGCCCCCCTGATCAGCGCTAAGCCAATCAGCAGTGCGTTCAGCACTGAGATCAGTGCTGCAATCATTATAATGAGCAGGCAGCACAAATTTTGCGTGCTGCCTGCACCACTTTCAACGGGCATGGGCACATAGCGCTTCGCGCTGCCCACGCCCCTTTTTGGGCCTTATCGAATTTCTAGGCCTTATACTTTTATTTGTCAGATAGTGTCAGTATAAAGGTAGAAGGTTTTATGCCATAATCCACCCCATAGAAGCATACAGCACAGAAATAGACCATTTGGCCCGTCAGGCATGTGCTGGTGTTTTCCTCCACATCAGCCGCTTAGTCTAGTCACTCTCCAGCTCTCTTTAATGTTCTTGTTTTTCAAGTTATTATCTTAATTCTTTTATAAGAATTTATGGATTTTGCTTTAACAATGGGTAGGATTTCAGTTTTCAGATCCTGGCTCCAAACCTCAGTAGTTACCTAATTTAATTTTTTAGATGTGTCTGTCATGTGTTAGCGCTATTGATTTCTTCATTATTACCTCTTGGATCAAACTACTTTAGAATGATTAAAAGTGAGATTGAGAATTCTTACGCAGCCCAGGTTGTCTCTGGATCAACGTCCATTCTTTTGCCTGATTATGCCTCTGTGAAGCACCTCGGGACGTTTTTCTACGTTAAAGGTGCTCTACAAATGCAAGTTGTTGTTGTTGTTGTTGTTAAACCAGAAATATAGTTAAGGTGGTCTGAAACTATGTGCAGCCCATAGCTGGCTCTTGATCTCAAGTGCCAGTGCCTGTCTGGTACCAAATCCTAAATCCTCTTGAGTCAGGGATGTAGGCCAGGTTTTTCCAATTAAAGTTGTGCGAATTCCAGAAGAAAAAAAATCGGATTGGAGGTGATGATTTCAGATTTCGCAAAGCAATCCACAATAATCCTATTCGCCTGAAATCTCTTGTCACTAGATTGCTGTTAAAACAAAAGATATGTACAACTTTGACGATGTCAAGTCAAATACCATATAAATAGTTATGGTTTATTTCCATAACATGCAAGCAGGCGATTATGTGGGGAACTTTGCAAGAACAATTGACAACAAGGTGGAAACAAGTTCATTACATTACTAAAACAAGACAGGATGTGAATTTACTGTATTTAAAAATGCTTCAGAAAATAACAGACATTATCACAGCTGTTAAATCGATAAGCCCATTGTTAGTGGCATAATCAGGATAAGGTAAACGCTCCCAGGGATTCCTGTTTTCTGGGATCACCAGATGTGTCGCATGTCTGGTGAGGTTACTATTTGCAGGCTAGACAATGTTACCATGGTATATCAGTCTGCTAACACAGGTTGTCAGAGCTCCTCCAACCCAAGCAGTAGGTCAGGGGTTCACACCTCAGGATTGCCTGCCCTCAGGGTAGGTGAGTTTCTCCAATTTTGCACCAGCTTGATAAACTGAATTCTGCAAGGAAATGCAGGAAAATCTTGGCTAGTGGAAAAAATGGATATCAACCAGTTCACTGCATTTGAAGTGTGCATCTTATGCTGTGAAACACCACTGAGGGTGGTCATAGAGAAATTTGTAGCCATCTTGGCAATTGGTGGCATATGACTGAAAAGAGAGTGTTGACTTCCTTTCTCCAGTTAGTTTGCAAAACCTTGAGTTACGCTGTGATTCCTCAGTCATCAGACTTGTTTCAAGGAAGCAAAGATAAAAGAATAAGGAGGGGAATGAAAATGAGCCAAGTGTCTTCTTGGTATAGATTTCGGTAAGAAGAAAAATAATTTTGACTTCCTGAGTCTGTTGTATTTGATTTTCTGTATAACAGAATTCCAAGTTATTTGACGGTTTGGGGAGTGTTCCATTGGCAGGAGAAGTGGTGTGTAAGACTTTGCTATTGATCCTTTATGGCAGGAAGTCGAGGTGCAGCTGTAGCAGTCTTTGTGATCCACGCACAGCATGACTAAGAATCTAGCTACTTCTGTGGCATTGTTCTGATCTTGAACTCGAGGTGGGTTGAGCATCTGACCAGATCAGTTGCAATGTTTCTGTCATGAAATAAACTATCCTCATCCCCTCCTTTGGTCTAAATGTCCTTGGATTGTATTGAATCCAAAAAGAAAAATGTAAGTTTTCTCTGCACAGTTTTGTTACTGTGGCATAGTGGGTGTACCTTGCAGATATTTTAGGACATTTTTCTTCCCTTACTGCCCTAAAGTATCCCAAAACACCACACCATTCTATGGTGCAGATGTGTTGATGCTACAACATGTGAAACATCACAGATTAACAGTCAATTATGATTAAAAACCATATTGTTGTATTCCTGCATATTTTCTGTGGCAGAATATATCAGGCAAATTTGACAGTGAAATAATAGTAACAGAGAAATCATAACTAGAAAGGAACTGGAGACAGATGATTCACAATCCTGGAGAAGTCACCAAAGTAACCTAATCTGTGCTCTAAAGTCAATATTGTGTTACTATTAATGTTACAAAGACAAGCATCTTCATAGGTCTGTTCTTTATGTAGCATTAAAAAATAGAAAAATAATTAACATTTCTCTATGAGTGAGAATTAAATGATCACTTATGTAGTTAAGGGTTAATTATCTAAGCACTGAGTTATTTCAGTAAACAGCCATGATTGGATTTACTAAATACCGCAGACCGCCAGGACTTGTTCAGACAGAACTTTAATTTGAACTGCTGAATAGAGTTGTTTGTGTGATACCACAGGTGCTGATGGCATCTTCATTAGGGTTCTGTGTGGGTGAAAATGTGAATCAACATTTTGGACAGCACATACACTGACATTACTGGGTGACTGTTGCCGCTGAGAATATGGGTGCTGATACAACACCCATTCACACTGTGGGTTGCCCACTGAATGCCGCTGAGCTGGAGAAGGACCTGGAGATTGTAGTTTTGAATCACTTGCTGGTCCATGAACAGTGTTGTGAGGCTGTTGTGAAAGTGAATAGGGTGTTATGATGTATAGCAAGGACAATTAAGTATAAAACCAGAAGCACAATCCTTTTCTTGTACAAGGCCTTGGTTTGGCTGCAACTAGAATACTGTCTAGTTTTGAGGGATATCGAAGCCTTGGAAAAGGTTCAGAGGAGGGCCACTTGGCCAATAACTACTTTAAGGGTCCCTAGTTATCAGGATGGGCTTAGGGACTAGGGCTTTTTATTTTGGAGAAGCAGACTTCGAGAGGATATGATTGAGATGTTTAAAATAATGAACGGCTTAGATTCTGTCCACATCGATGGGATATTTGAACTAAATAGGCAGAGAAGGACTAGAGGGCATTATTATAAGTTATGAAAGCATAGACTTTGGTTAGATGGAGATTAGTGATATCAGTCACTCTGGTCTCCTGAAGTGTGCTTGATTCCTTTTGGGGGTCTAAAAACTTTTCCTAAATTGCCCTAACTATTTTTTCACACTTTTATGACCCTCCCTTCTAACCAGTTTTTAATCCGTTCTCTACACTCGCCCTAATTCCATACTTTAATCTTCTCCAATGTTGTGCCTTCTCCTGCGTTGTGCCTTGTCAAAAGTTTTCTGAAAGTCCCTGTTGACCACATCAAGTGCATTTCCCCATCCACTATATCTGTCACCTCCTCAAAGAACTCTGGAGGTTTGTCAAGCATGATCTTCTTTTCTGAAACCCATGCTAATCTAGGCTATAATTTGTTGTTCCATTAGACCAATAAATCTTAGAGAAGATAAAATGTGCAATCAGATATTCAGAGAGGCATCTGTCCTTTTTTTAGAGCTTTCTTAAGAGAAAGGGATATTCTTATAAAAGTCCCAAGGGAAGAGCATGTTGACTGCTTAAAGGGAAAGGTGTTCTTTTGATTTTGATGGTTGTATAGCTTTCACATTGTACAAGGCATTTAACTAAATGATGTTATATAGAGGCCAATTTTCTTAAAGAAGTTTAACTTTTTTCGATGCCCAAGCGATGCTGTGTGCTGATCTTGGATGACTATGACAGGGTGGTCCCGAGCAAGTTCTAGGCACTTCCAATTGACTGGGAGAAGGGGGGAAGAGCTCAGAGTATGAATCACTATAGGGCCATTCTTATACCTTTGGGTGGTTTATTGCAGAGTTAGCAGCCTGGAAGCTGTTTGCCTGTCTGGAAAATGATGCATAAAGCATAGGGTGGGTAGGTAGGGGAGGGGAAGATAGAGTTGTGTGTAAACGCACTATCCTTTCACCTCTGTGACCAAGATATGAATCTAGCCTAGACTGATCGAATGAAAGTTTCCTCTCCTTGCTAGTTGTAAAGGTCCAATGTAAATTATGTTTGGGCTGCCTCAACTGAGCTCTTGGTTGCTGGGGACTCACAACAGAGAAATGCCCACAATTTAGAACTAGTGAGCACTTAACTGGCAATATCACTCAAAGGAGCCAGAAGGCTGGCTGATGTAGGAAATAAAAGATGCCATACCTATGCAATATAGAACAGACTTCTGAGTTTGTGGCAGAGTTAGGATGTTGGGGAAGACTGGAGGATCTTTGCTCTGACTTGGGAATGCTTGAGGTAGATTTTTTTTAATTATTCATTCCTGGGATGTGGGCATCGCTGGCAAGGCCAGCATTTATTGCCCATCCCTAACTGCCCTTGAGAAGGTGGTGGTGGGCCACCTTCTTGAACTGCTGCAGTCCCTGTGGTGAAGGTACTCCCACAGTGCTGTTAGGGAGGGAGTTCCAGGATTTTGACCCAGCAACGATGAAGAAACAGCGATATATTTCTAAGTCAGAATGGTTGGTAACTTGGAGGGGAACTTGCAGGTGGTGGTGTTCCCAACCGCCTGCTGCCCTTGTCCTTCTAGGTGGAAGAGGTCGCGGGTTTGGGAGGTGCTGGTGAAGAAGCCTTGGCGAGTTGCTGCAGTGCATCTTGTAGATGGTACACACTGCAACCACGGTGTGTCGGTGGTGGAGGGAGTGAATGTTTAAGGTGGTGGATGGGATGCCAATCAAGCGAGCTGCTTTGTCCTGGATGGTGTTGAGCTTCTTGAGTGTTGTTGGAGCTGCACTCATCCAGGCAAGTATTCCATCACACTCCTGATTTGTGCCTTGTAGATGGTGGAAAGGCTTTGGGGAGTAAGGAGGCGAGACACTCACTGCAGAATACCCAGCCTCTGACCTGTTCTTGTTGCCACATTATTTATGAGGCTTGTCCAGTTAAGTTTCTGGTCAATGGTGATCCCCAGGATGTTGATGGTGGGGGATTGGGCGATGGTTATGCCATTGAATGTCAAGGGGAGGTGGTTAGACTCTTGCTTGTTGGAGATGGTCATTGCCTGGCACTTCTGTGGCGCGAATGTTACCTGCCACTTATCAGCCCAAGCCTGAATGTTGTCCAGGTCTTGCTGCATGCGGGCATGGACTGCTTCATTATCTGAGGAGTAGTGAATGGCACTAAACACTGTGCAATCATCAGCGAACATCCCCACTTCTGACCTTATGTTGCAGGGAAGGTCATTGATGAAGCAGCTGAAGATGGTTGGGCCTAGGAAACTGCCCTGAGGAACTCCTGCAGCGATGTCCTGGGGCTGAGATGACTGACCTCCAACAACCACAACCATCTTTCTTTGTGCTGGGTATGACTCCAGCCAATGGAGAGTTTTCCCCCTGATTCCCATTGACTTCAGTTTTACTCGGGCTCCTTGATGCCACTCTTGGTCAAATGCTGCCTTGATGTCAAGGGCAGTCACTCTCACCTCACCACTGGAATTCAGCTCTTTTGTCCATGTTTGGACCTAGGCTGTAATGAGATCGGGAGCTGAGTGGTCCTGGCGGAACCCAAACTGAGCATCGATGAGCAGGTTATTGGTGAGTAAGTGCCGCTTGATAGCACTGTCAACAACACCTTCCATCACTTTGCTGATGATTGAGAGTAGACTGATGGGGCGGTAATTGGCTGGATTAGATTTGTCCTGCTTTTTGTGGACAGGACATACTTGGGCAGTTTTCCACATTGGCGGGTAGATGCCAGTGTTGTAGCTGTACTGGAACAGCTTGGCTAGAGGCGCGGCTAGTTCTGGAGCACAAGTCTTCAGCACAACAGCCAGGATGTTGTCGGGGCCCATAGCCTTTGCTGTATCCAGTGCGCTCAGCCATTTCTTGATATCACGTGGAGTGAATCGAATTGGCTTCTGCGCTGGTGGGGACCTCAGGAGGAATCTGATATGGATCATCCACTCAGCACTTCTGGCTGAAGATGGTTGCAAATGCTTCAGCCTTGTCTTATACCAATAACTGAATGGGAAACTGTACCATTCTATCCTTGATGTGCACAAAAAACATAAGTTCTATCAAGGATCAGTACTTTGAAGACTGTGGTTTATTCTAAAGCTTGGTGCTTGATGCATGCCCCAGAGGAATCTGACCTCTTCGCCAACAATCTGACTGTATAAATAGCAATAGCTTTGCTTTGGAGGATTTTCAGCAATTCTACACAAATCTATGACCTTGTTAATATGTGACTAAGATTAACTTCGGTAATCTCCACTTCTAATCATTTTATATGGGAAATGGTCCATACTTTCAAAATTAAATAATGCTCCAAATAGGGATATTTTTAAATGTTATCATGTTTAAGACAAGAGGAAGGGGAGGCAAAGGGGATATGGAGATGAGAGGGTGAAAGGAGCATGGGTTACCATAAGCAATGCTTTATTTTGCTGTGCAGTGTCTAGACCTCTGGGGTTAAAGTACACTGCTTACCCCTTGGAGCACTGATTTTGGACTTTCAGCTTTGATTGCATAAAATAATCATTACTTGTATTGGACAGTTGTAATGGTACAGGAAAATGATTTGTAAATAGCATAAGGACAACACATTGGAATAGTTTCGTGGCAGACTAGGCATAAACAGAAAACTTCTCTTAGGTCATATATGATGCACAAATCAACGCTTAAAGAAACAAGGAAGGAAATGGATTAGGCTCTTAACAATTTTCTAAAGCTCCATGAACACGGGAACTGAACTTGAGAACAGAAGATTGGCAAACAATATCCTAATATTCAAAAATTATTTGGAAGAGAGCACTTATTCTAACATAACATTTGCTGAGGTTAAGAAACTATGTGGTCAGGTGGTTAATATAAGGGAGATAACAGCGTTCAAAGAGATCATGACCAGTTAAGCACATGGGCTAACAAATGACAGATAGCTTTTCATGTGAATGTAAGATGATGCATATTGGGACAAGGAATAAAATGCAGGTGTAGACAAAGTAGGGTCAGTCAATTCCCACAGGGTTCCATGAGCAGGTGCCTCCCCTTTAAAAGGACACCACTAATATATTTTCTAAACAAGAGTCCCCTCTTTAAAAGAAAGACACTGCTATCTCTAGGAGGGGTTGGTCAACCCAAATTAACATTTTTAAACCAAAAAAACTTGCTATTCTGTGATTAATCTGTAGAAGAAGAGGAAGAGAGATTCGAATGAGATATAAAGACAATAATCTTGTGATGTTTTCCTACTGGTTGTGAGGAGGAGGCTGCCCTGAAGTCCCCAGGCACCCGGAAATGCTGCTACTTCTTCTGATTCTCTGCTTTTAAGTCCCCAAAACGTGAGATAACTATCGAGTGAAGCTTAACTTGCTGGCAAATGCTGGAAGAGAATTCATTTATTTGCTTTCCCTCCATGGAGCTGCTGTCACTTTTAAGTTGCTGCAGGCTTTTAAAATGGGTGTAAATTACTTTTGGATTAGATAATTTGGAATGTCATCAGTATAAGAAAATGACTGATTACTCCACTGGTCTCCTTATGATGGAGATTCTGAAAGCACCATCAGAACAAACATAATGGCCTGGATTTTGCGGTCAGCGGTGAAGTGACGGCACTCGACGCTGACCTCGAAGAAAGCTGCCCACAAAGTTGTGGCGTCGATTTCACCTTTTCTGACGTTAGTTTCATTCTGGCGTCATCTATGGGGGATCCGTGGCGTCCAGCAACAGTGATGTCATCAAGCAGGCTAAGCAGCCAATCACATTGAAGAACTAAAGATTGGGACATGCACATGGAATTAAGGTAGAAGCTGAAATATCATAAACAAACTTTAAAAGAAATAAAATTTAAATTAATTTTTATTATTTTAAAAATCTATGAAATTTTTATCATGGAATGGAGGAAATGAGACTCCAAAGTATAAAATTAATTTTTCAGGGCCAGAGAGGTTGCTCAGCAGTATTTGCGACTTAGTGCTCCTATCTTCTATGTATCTATGTAAAAACTCAGTTACACCTCATTCAACGAGGATTACATTTTTCAAGGGTTTTTACAGTGAGAATAGTGCGTAAATAGTTGACGTTCACGTCAGATCAAGTGATTTCCAATTGATCCCCTCTGCGAGGACTGCAACAGCGCACCCTGTGGAGGAGCAGAATATCACTGACAGCAACTTGCGGATTTCCGCGTTTAACTGCGCATGTGCGGATGCCAGAAGTTGCTGTCAGTTCTGCAGAGTAATGATGGCGAGTGCTGACAGTTTCGCCATCATTACATCTGCAAATTCTGGGCCAGTAAAGCAGAGTAAGTGACATGTATCAGCTTCCTCTTCCCCCTTTCTGAACCCACTTCGAATATTCAGGTGACACGAGTGAGTCTTGGAAATACTAACAGTGATGGAAGACTTTTTTGGGAGAGTTGCCAATTAAACAAACTGAACCAATTAAAACAATATTAAAACCATAATCATTAAATATAGTCAAGAAGGAGTTAGATATATTTCTTAAGGCTAAGGGGATCAAGGGATATGGGGAGAAAGCAGGGACAGGGTACTGAATTTGGATGATCAGCCATGATCTCATTAAATGGCGGAACAGGCTCGAGGAGCCGAATGGCCTACTCCTGCTCCTATCTTCTATGTTTCTATGTAAGCAGCAATGCTACATTAGAAACAATGAAAAGATAAGCATTTTTTTAATGTCATGTATGTCTTGTACCTAGCACATGTCTGTCACACATCACAATGTAAAAAAAAAAAATTTCCTGCTGGTTCTTCTGACCCTGATAACCTGGGGCAGGAGCTGGGGATTTACAAGCAGTTGCCAATTACAGAAACTTCCCCCAGCAAGTTTGGCCTCTACTTGAGCTCAGGATGTGCCTATTTACATCATTTCCCCACAGAGAATACCTGAGGAATGACGTTAAAGGGAAACACCAGGTTAAAACTCAGCACCTTCTTGACAGTTAAACATCACAACTGTGCTCTAGATCAAGAGCAATGTCACGGAGAATCAGTTAGTATACTGAAACTAAAAAAATGTACTTGGCATTAATTCATTTTCTCCAGAAGCTTTCCATTGACTTATCATCAGCATACGCCAAATAATTAAAGAAAATGAACGATTTACATTTATATAGCACCTTTCATGACTGCGGGACGTCCCAAGGCTTTTTACAGCCAATGAAGTACTTTTGGAGTGTAGTCACTGTTGTAATATAGGAAACACGGCAGCCAAGTTGCGCACAGCAAGGTTCCACAAACAGCAATTTGATAATGACCAGATAATCTGTTTGTTAGTGATGTTGGTTGAGGGATAAATATTGGCCAGGACTCCCCTGCTCCTCTTCGAATAGTGCCATGGGAACTTTTACGTCTATCTGAGAGAGCAGACGGGGCCTCGGTTTAATGTCTCATCCGAAAGAAGAATGATAGCAGTTTAAGTTATGAAAGGCAGAAGGCAGATTGTTATCTTAGAATGACAACAGCAAACAGCAATAAAAATAAAATACAAATTAAAAGAAAATACCTAAAACATAAATAACCCACTAATTAAAAAAGAAATCACCTAAAACAAACAGTCTGACCACAACTAAAATAGTATCCCTATCTTCAGTCCTTGGCAGACCCTCTTGATTCTGTATTTATCTGCATGAGCTGATCGTTGACATATTTACACTGGAGGCAGATGATAAAGTTAAAGATAATCATGAGGAATATAGAACATGTAGTGGGGAGGTGAAAAGAGAGATTAGAAGGGCTAAAAAGGAATATGAAAGGCACCCCAGGCTGTTGAAAATCAGAGAGGAGAGAGCAGAGGATTCATAGATTCATAGGAACTTACAGCACAGAAGGAGGCCATTCGGCCCATTGTGCCTGTGCTGGCTCTTTGAAAGAGCAGTCATGCTTAGTTCCACGTTCCCGCTTTTTGTCCGTAACCCTCTTATCCTCAAGTACCTATCCAAATCTGTTTTAAAATTATTTATGGAATCAGCTTCCACCACCTTTTCAGGTAGAGCGTTCCAGATCCCGACAACTCTCTGAGTGAAAAACTTTCTCCTCATCTCCCCTCTAGAGCTTTTTCCAATGATTTTTGAATCTATGACCTCTGGTTATTGACCCACTCTCCAGAGGGAATAGTTTTTCTGTATCTCCTCTATCAAACCCTCTCATCATCTTGAAAACCTCTGTTAGGTCACCTCTTAACCTTCTCTGTTCCAAGGAGAACAGTCCTAACTTTTCCAACCTCTCCTCATAACTGAAGTCCCTCATCCCTGGTGACATCCTGGTAAACCTCCTCTGAACCCTTTCTAAGGCCTTTACATCTTTCCTGAAGTGTGGTGCCCAGAATTGTCCACAATACTCGAGCTGAGGCCTAACCAGTGATTCATAATGTTCTAGCATGATTTCTCTGCTTTTATATTCTATCCCTCTATTTATAAAACCAACTTTTCTATCCTCAAATATGCAAGTGTTGCCATGGGACTAGAGAGTCGTCGATGTAACAAGAAGAAAGAAAAGTATAAACTGGATAACTAAACCAGTTTATCTGTCAGATGTAGGCAAACCCTTTCGAATTCATAATTTGAGATAAAATTAGTGAACATTTAGCAATGTGCGGGTTAATCTGCATAAAATAGTTAAAAGCATGTTGTGATTGACAAATTTAATTGTGCTTTTCAAAGAAGTGACTGATTGGAAAGATAAAGGGAATGCTGTATGTGGATTTTCAGAAGACATCCAATAAGATGCCTCACAAGGGATTTGTTAGACAAATTCAGGTTTTGCCCCGGGCAAGTAGGATTAAAATTGCCCTGAGGGAGTACAGCATAGATTCACCAGAATGATACTCGGGATGGAAACTTTAGTTGTGAGTAGAGACTTGAGATACTGAGACTATTTCCACTGGAGCAGAGAAGGCTAAGAGGATATTTAATAGAGGTTTTTTAAAATTATGAAGAGTTCTAATAGAATGAACAGGGAAAGACTATTTCCTCTCATTTGGAGAATCAGCGATGAGGGGTCATTAATTTAGAATTGTCATTGAGAGGGTGGAAAGAGGTTAGGAGAAATCTCTGTACATAGAGGGTTGTTGGAGAATGAAATGCTTTGTTACAGGGAGTGGCTGAGGCAGAGACTCTTGTATCTTTTGAGGGAATTTGAGGGACGTTCCTGGTGCAATCCTCCCATTAAGTTTCTTGGTGCGTCCAGCCCCATGGTTGTAGCAAGTGGAAAGTGAGGCAGGAGAGCTGGGAACACCTTCTCCCAACTCGTCTGCATTGTTACGATTGGCCTGTGCCTGGAGTAGGTGGAGGCCCAGTTACATCAATTGAGGGATAGCTGTGCGAATCCTGGGATGAATTGTGGAGGCAGATACCTGACACAGCGGGTCTCAATTTCCCTTGTCCTGTCCGCTACGCCTGGAAGCTGAACATTCCCCAGGACCGTCTTCAGGAAAGGAGGAGAAAATTGAAAAATACAAACAAAGTTTTCCCAAAAAAGACGATTGAACTTTGACATTCATTGCATGTTGTTGTGTAATTTTATCTCCTAATGCAACAACATACTGAGCCAGGGTCATTACAATGGGACATTTCAGTAGAACTTAAGTGTCTCTATTTGAATTCTATATCACTAATAGAATAGAATCATAGAATAGAATAGTACAGCACAAAGGAGACCATTCGGCCCATCGAAGAGCAATCCAGTTAGTCCCACTCCCCTGCTCTTTCCCCATACCTCTGCAATTTTTGCTCCTTCAAGTATTTGTCCAATTCCCTTTTGATGGCTACTATTGAATCTGTATCCCCCACCCCATCAGGCAGTGCATCCCAAATCCTAACCACTCGTTGCATAAAAAAGATTTAACTACGCATTTTATGAAATTGCCAAACAAGTTTTTACTTCCTGTTTATTAACTGGCCATATTGTGGAAAAAGTGTTAAAACCATACGCAAGGGATTCCAAAAGCATTCACTCGTATTTTCTCTCCAATTTTCTCCCTCCTCTTCGGAGGATGGAGACTCACGCTGGAGTATGTTTCTGACAATGACCGCACGCTTCCAGTACCTCATCCTAGTGGTCATTTGACCATGTGAAAGCCAAGACGTGAAGGGGTTTAGGAATTCTGATAAATTGAGTTCAGGATTGACTTGAACAGTTTAGCGAGAAAGCAATCATCCAAACAGGAATCAGGAAGGAGATTTTCTATTTTTACATTATGATTCTTGGGAAAGCACAAGGGAAGCACTTTAGATTGCTTCTGAAATAAAAACACAACATGCTGGAACTACTCAGCATGGAAATGCGTTTGCTCAAAACAGACACACACCTCTGAGGAACATGGGAGGTTTCTTGGAAAGTACGTGTTCCCTCGTCCGATCAAATACAATGAGCCATGAGAAACATAACTTAATGATATCCACACCTTTTGTTAGAGGTGGCAGCAGGCCGAAGAAACAGCTTATAATAAAAAATTGTTTTCGTCTTGGATAGTGAGGCAGGCCCATCTGGAAAGGTAATCTATCCTATGGGGTCTACTTACATCTTTTGGCCACTTGTAGGCACACGATGGAACTCACACCTGCTCTCAGCAGAAATGGTAATCGTTGGATGTAAGTAGGGCTGCATCAGGCGGAGTTTCCTGGAGTAGCCTGGAAGCGCATGCCGACACATCCCCAACTGCTGCTGGGTTGGGTGGGAAAATGGTGCAGCTGCCCCTCCTCTCCCGGTTGGAATTTCAAACTTAAGCTAGTTGAGGCGGAAAACCAGGTATCACCCCAAATGGCCCCTAACCCGGCACAACTCTTCCATAATGATGTGCTCCCCCCCAACAGCCAAAATTTGTAGGCTTGCTACAATAGATGCTTTGCGGTTGGATTGTGAAACTATCACCATCTTTGTAGCACAAGTATGAATTGCCTTATCGTGAGGCATAAACAAGTGACTGAAAATTCAGAAAATGTGTGAACATTTGGAGTAAAGAATCTTAATTCGTCTCTTGTTCTTCAACAGCTGTAGGAATGTAGATGACTCTGAAGTCATTAAGTGGGATGGGTTACTACCATCTGAGAGGTCAGGGATTTGTTGTTGATACAGCAACAGGCTTTATTCGCTCCAAGGACTTTTGGTTAGAGTTGTTAGATGCTGCCCCAATGTTTAATTATTGTAAATCCTGAGAAATCTGCCCCGAGAAAAGATAACAAAAATGTCAAACTTGCTGCCACTGCAGGAAGTTTTAGAGATACTTTATCACAAATGCTGAGAAGCTACATCAGCCAATCAATGAGCTGAGTTATAAAAAAATCTCTTACACGTCATCTGAAACACGAATCACTGGTAATGTGATTATAGAAAGGTTACTAGTGTGTACACATATTAAAGTTATATGTATTTCATAAAATTGAGTGTTAACACACTGAAGGTTGAGAGGAGAAATACCTTAAAGCCATTCTTTACATGCTGCACATGAGCATGCAATAAATTAAGACCCAACTAGAAAGCAGTAGCCCTTTTAATATGTGTTTACGGTATGTATATAATGAAATATTTATGATATCTTATTTGGGAGGCTGCAGGAAATGTTTTAACATCAATAGTTTATCTTACTCAAAAATCTGCTTAGATTTATCTGGCTATCCTCGTGCTCGCTAATTGTGTGACAGCCAATGGAGATTGTGAATGATTTATAGGATCCCACAGGATCTTGCTTCTCAATTAGTTACACTGCCACACAGTGGAGATTAGAAACTAAAACATGAGTGTGTGAGTTACGGGAGGTTTTTTTTTAATCGCAAGATTAGCTCAAATATCATATGTATTACATATATATGTGTGTATGTGTGTATATGAAACTGGCTTCAGTCCAAGGCTGCAAAAACTTGCTAACCAGCTTGGTGGACCGTGGGGGTCTGTGTGGAGGGAGGGAGGGGGCGGGAGTTTGACCTTCAGCATTTTTGAGCCACGACCACTCGTGACAATTGCGATGATAAGGCAATAAAAGGCGTTGTGTGTGAACTCCACAATAAGAAGTGACAATACACAAGAAGTGATGATAAAAAGAGATACTGTGTAATATGGAATCATGGAATGTTACAACACAGAAACAGACAATTTGGTGATGAAGTCTGCACTGGTGTTAGTCTCAACATGAGACACCTAGTCTAAACCCATTCATCCGCGCACTCTCCATAGCAGCAGGCACCTCAAAGCACTGGAGAGGTACCACCATTGGCAGGATAGGCGCACCAATGTCAGTGTTCTCGCTCAGGCCAACATCCCCAGCATCGAAGCTTTGACCACACTCGATCAGCTCCGACGGACAGGCCACATCGTCCGCATGCCCGATACGAGATTCCCAAAACAAGCGCTCTACTTGGAGCTCCGAGATGGCAAGAGAGCCCCAGGTGGGCTGAGGAAATGCTTCAAGGACACCCTCAAAGCCTCCTTGAGAAAGTGCAACATCCCCACCAACACCTGGGAATCCCTGGCCCAAGACCGTACAAAGTGGAGGAGAAGCATCCGGGAAGGCGCCGAACACCTCAAGTCTTTTCGCCAGGAGCAAGCGGAAGCCAAGCGCAATCAGCGGAAGGAGCGCACGTCAACCCAAGCACCCCACCCACCTGACCCTTCAACCACCATCTGCCCCACCTGTGACAGAGACTGTAGGTCCCGCATTGGACTCATCAGTCACCTGAGAACTCATTTTTAGTGTGGAAGCAAGTCATCCTTGGTCCCGAGGGACTGCCTAAGAAGAAGAAGAAGAAGAAGATATCCTTTAATATTCCTCTTTTCAAACAACTAATTCCCTTTTAAAAGAATTTATGAACTCTGCTTCAACAACAGTTTGTGACAGACAGCTGCACATTTAATCACCCTCTGTCGATAGATTATTTTCTCTTTGATTTTTGTGATTATCTTAAATTTGCGTTGGCTTGTCACTGTGTTACCAGCCAGTGGAAACAATCTATCACCTTGTCATAACCCTTCAGACTCGTGAATATTTCTATCTGGTCACTCCTTAACCTTCTCCGCTCTAATGAAGAAAGCCCTAACTTCTCAAATAGCTCCTCTTAACTGTAATACATCATCCCTGGTAACCTCCAGGTAAATCTATGCTACACCTTTTCCATTCCTTTTATATCCTTGCTATAATGGGCTGTCTAAAACTGTTCACAATACTCTAATTACGCTTTTGTTCAAGTTCAGAATTTCCTCCCAGCTCCTATATTTCCTGCCTCCAGATACAAAACCGAGGATTGCGTTTGCCGTTTTCATGGCCTTATCTACTTGCCTTGCCATCTTTAATAACCTGTGTATCCTCGATTCCATTTTAAATCTTGCCACTTTAAGCTGCATTTCTTTTCCCTATCCTTATTTCCAAAATGTAGAATGAAACAGGGACCTGTAGAAAAGAACCATGATGTTAGGGACGGTGGAATGAGAGAACACAGGAAATGAGAATGTGTTCAATCATTCGTATCTGAATATGGCCTCAGCATTGATACTGGTAATATTTGTGCTATTATTGTTACTGAGAAGAGCAAGGCCAGCAGCAGCAGTAATCATTTTACTGATTATCATTGCAAAAATATATTCCTGTCAGTCTAAGCTTTTGCGCTGATAGTACTAATTGGAGGTGTTGCCAGCAGACACTCAAGTGGCCTTCAGTGCCTATATGTATGTGACCAGCTGGTGGAAGCATTTCCTCTTCTCTAACTTGCTGGCGGTGATAACACAAGCAACCCCAACTCTGCCTGATTAGGACCAGCTAGATTCTTCTGCAGGGGTATCGATTAAAATTCTCTTCACAGAACAAGACACGCCGGTACTTTAAGCAAAAGCAAACCTTCTCAACACTGAACTGACTATTCAGTGCCCATCAGGGAACAGTCGGGCGCGAAGTCGCTTGCAGCCAACTCCCTGCTCCCAGAGCACAAGCAGAGTTTTCTTGTACACCAAACAACGGTCCCAAATTTAAGCCTCCACCCCCGCCCCGTGGAAGGCAAGCATGGGGAGTGCAGGGGGTTAAAATCTAGGTGCGTGGCACTCACCAGACCCACGCTGTACACCCGGACCGTGCCATTTTGATTGGCACGTTTCAGGCGGCGTGTGAAGCCCTCTCCCCATGCAGGGCGGCGCCTCATTAAGATTCAAAAGTCGAGGTCTGATGATGTCATTCAGCCCCAGACGGCATGTTTACCTGCAGCAGTGAGATCAGCACCTGGTTCCGGGCTCGCCAGGGAAACCCAGCGCCCAGGAGTAGCGTTCCCATAAGAAGAGCGACGGAAAATGAATTTTATATTTTGAAGGTTTTCCTTGTGAGCCAGGAGGAGCAGGAGTGCTCCACCTGGCCCCACAAGGAATCCTTAGGCTTCCCTTGCCCCGTGATTCTCACGATCACCTTGGACGCCACTTCTTGAATTGCTTTGCTAGGGTCCATTCCCGCAGGTCCATGGCGGCCTTTCTGATGAGCCATTGATTAAGAACGTTCACAACTTGCTTTAGACTCGCATGTTTATTCACTGTTGCTTTGTTGATATTTTCTGCATTTTATCTGCCTCTGACCAGTGATTTTCCTGTTTCAGGGTAAGATTGGCTACACTGGTCCCTGTGATGGAAGAGATTGCTCGGTCTGCCAGTGCTTCCCAGCCAAAGGATCCCAGGTATGTGAAAAGCTCAACAAAGCCAAAGGCAATATTTTCTCTGTCTCTCTCTTTGGTGTATGTGTAACTAACTGAGACACGGCACACCACCTCGCACTCTAACTCATTCATTACCAGGATCTCAGAAGCTATAAAATTCTTTTTCTCCTTCAGTGTTGCTATCTTGATACAAATAGAGAATTTGAGAATCTTGGCATTACCTAGCCACTGCTTCTTGATTTGCTTCATCTTTTCTCCTACTCTTTTCACCCTTGGTGGTGTCCTGCATTATGGGTGTTGTCCTCCTTCACTTTGATTCTTCACTACAAATACACAATTTCCTCTTACTTTAAAGGAGTGACGCCATCTTCCCATGATAACACTCCGTGGGAGGGATTTTCCTCTGAGTTACTGTCTGTTTAGGGCGGTAGAAAGAGCAGAATGTTTTTTTTATGGCTACCACCTCAAATCTGGCTGCAAAAAACTACACCTACATTCTCCTTCCCCCTTAAAAAAAAAACAGTCCCTTTTTAAGACCCATCAATAGTGGTTACCATCCCATGTAAATTGAACTAATGGGGCATGGCCTGTCCTATTTTTTTTCTATATGTTAGAATAATGGATATCTGAGATGAGTTACTGTGTGCACATAATTAAGAAGGTTAGATGACCACGTAAAAAGCACGGGGAAATACTATGCGGTTTATAACTGTCAGATTAGATTACACCCTCAAAATTACTCCATGAATTTATTATTATGCGTGTTTTAATATGAGGTGGGCATTCTCAATACCAGTGCAATGATATCATCGATGTGTGGTAGTGTGTTCATCGAAGAGGGTGAATTATTGTGATTTCATCTCGACAACTTTACCAAGAACCAGTCTGTAATTGACTTCCGGGAAATTCTTTCCCCGATGTATTGCAATGGAATGAGATGATAGATAGAGCAAGCTCTGACACGCAGCTGGAATCATTGAATGAGCTGACATCTCCCAGCCGAGGCCAATTTCATAGCATTGCTGGTCTGCTGACAAGATCAAGCTCACCAAATGATAAAAAAAGCAGGTGTTGGGTACAATAGCTTTTTAGGGATGGCAGGTACTGAGATCTTTCATATCTAGACAGCAACCTCACCCTGGGGACATGATTGGGCTGCCAGTCTTCTCCAAGGTCATGACTGGAGCAGGTCATAGAAACATAGAAAAATAGGAGCAGGAGTAGGCCATTCGGCCCTTCAAGCCTGCTCCACCATTCAATATGATCATGGCTGATCCTCTATCTCAATACCATATTCCCGCTCTCTCCCCATACCCCTTGATGCCTTTTGTGTCTAGAAATCTATCTATCCCCTCTTAAATATATTCAGTGACTTGGCCTCCACAGCTTTCTGTGGTAGAGAATTCCACAGGTTCACCACCCTCTGAGTGAAGAAATTTCTCCTCATCTCAGTCCTAAATGTCCTACCCCGTATCCTGAAATGATCATTAAGAGTCGCTGATCTTTAAGCTAGGCGTGTGTGTATATGGCACGCAACAATCCAAAATTCCTACACAGAATCCCAGTGGGGGTTATTGGAGGTCAGATTGGAAAGAGAGGAGACTGCTACAAGGCCCTCTCACTTCACAGAATCACAGAATCCCCACAGTGCAGATAGAGGCCATTTCGGCCCATCGAGCCTGCACCAACACATATCCCACCCTATCCCCATGTATTTAATCCCCCTAACACTAAGGGTCAATTTATCATAGCCAAATCAACCTAATCCGCACATCTTTGGACTGTGGGAGGAAACCGGAGCACCCGGAGGAAACCCACGCAGACACGGGGAGAATGTGCAAACTCCACACAGACAGTCACCCGAGGCCGGATTCGAACCCGGGTCCCTGGCGCTGTGAGGTAACCGTGCTAACCACTATGCCACCGTGCTGCCCTTCATTAGGGAACCCAGGATCATTGCTGCCACTTCCAAGGGTCTACTGCCTACCTAGCGGCAATAAGTGGGGAAGATGGGAGGAAAGTCCTCCAGGGATATGGGCCCTGCCCCCCGCACCCCCCCCCCCCACCCCCTCACCCCCACTGCTATTTGTATGCAGTGTGTGGGGATGGATTGGCCAGCGGCAGCCCTGGCAGGGGAAGGAGCAGGAGCAAGGGAGGGAGATCATGGTCGGTATGGTGAGGTAACAGTGGGTCTCACCACCTGCATTTTCCATCATTTTCTGCTGCGATCCCATCCCGTTTCCGGGTGGGATCATGGAGGAGCCAATGTGTTTAATGCTGCCATGCAAGTATCGCATAAAAAGCAATTCAATGTGAAAACAGTAAACATTCATTCACTAGCATTCGAAGAGTCTAACAAGGCACTGCTGTCTCCTTTTAAAGATGTAACTCCAAGGTGGTAGATAAATGTATGTGAGTAAATGTGTGGAAACAATGAAAGGATACAATTAGGATGACTTTAGGAAGTTGCTTCAGAAAGCATTACTACTATTAAGAATCATTCAACTTTCTCTATTGCCTCTGCTGTCTCCTAGTGGCTATTTGGTGCCGTTTCCAGTAATTTCCTGTTTCATATTGGCCCAAAAATTCGGCCGAGAACGGGTGAGTACTCAGTGCGTACTCACCCGTATTCGTTCCCGAAGTGCCGGTTTCCTGCATGCACTGCGCATGCGTGGGAAACCGGCACTTCCGGTATGGTGAAGGGGGCGGTTCCTAGGTGAACCGCATGCGCGCTAGAGGCTGCGCGCACGCAGCACACTTAGGTTTTTTTTCAGGTTTCAACGCGAGGGTAAGTATGGAAGATTCTACACAAGTAAAAAGGAGGCGTAAGACCCCTTTTGAACAAGGTAAGTAGTTAATTAAGTATAATTTTTAATTTTTTTCAACAGGTTTATCTTTTTTAGAGACTTTAAAGAAAGGTAAGTTTATTTTTATAACTTTAAAAAAAAAAATTAATTTTTCAAAAATTTAAATTTTTGTTTAAAGTGGTTAATTTATTTAACTATAGTTATTTTATTAATGTGATGGTTTTAAAAAAAAATTATTTGAGGTTTAGCTGTTCTTTTGGGGTCTCTTTCAATTCACAGATTTGACAGGTCTCCTGTCAAATCTATGAATGAAAGATGGTCTGCTGCCATTGGCTCTCCATGGCCCACGTGATCCCAGAGGTCGCATCGCACTAACTGCGCCCCTGGGACACGCACACACTGCGTGCCGGCACTAGGGAGAGGCCCAGGACCCGAAGTTCGAGTGGGCCCAAAACACAACGGCCGGCGCGGAGTGTGATATCGCGCGCGATCCTTACCCCCGCGGCAAGCCTCCGAGTCAAATTTCTGGGCCATTATTTTTACTGGTTCTTTGGAAATAAATTGTCAAAAATGTAAATTATTTTCTTATTTTTTTCTTTAAATTATTTTCTATGCTTTCTACCTTGCTTTCCATTGAGCCCACCCGCACTATGCTCTGTTTCTCCAAATAAAATTAGACAGCCTGACCTATTCCGTAACTGGGTAAAGGGACAGCTGACAGCAGCCTTGGGCTTATGCTGGCTCTTCCCTGTGAAGAAATGAGTGGCATTACCAGGGCATTTCTCCCAATGGCATAGATGAGAGGTATCTGGAAACTGAAAACTCACCTCTCAGCGGCACATGTCAGAGCTCCAATGCTGGTGTAATGGCATCTCCAATCTCCCTTTCCTCTCCAAAGTCCTTGAACGTGCTGTTGCCTCCCAAATCCGTCCCCATCTTTCCCGGATGTTTGAATCCCTCCAATCAGGTTTCCGCCCCTGCCACAGTACCGAAACAGCTCTCATCAAAGTCACAAATGACATCCTATGTGACTGTGACCGTGGTAAACTATGCCTCCTCGTCCTTCTCGACCTGTCTGCAGCCTTTGACAGGGTTGACCGCACCATCCTCCTCCACCGCCTCTCCTCCATCGTCCAGCTGGGTGGGACTGCACTCGCCTGGTTCCATTCTTATCTATCCAGCTGTAGCCAGAGAATCAACTGCAATGGCTTGCCTTCCTGCTCCTGCACCATTACCTCTGGTGTCCCCCAAAGATCTATCCTTGGTCTCCTCCTATTTCACATTTACATGCTGCCTCTCGATGACATCATCTGAAAACACAACGTCAGGTTCCACATGTACGTTGATGACACCCAGCTCTACCTCACTACCACCTTCTCAACCCCTCCACTGTCAGACTGCTTGTCTGACATCCAGTACTGGATGAGCAGAAATTTCCTCCAACTCAATACTGAGAAGACCGAAGCCATTGTCTTCGGTCCCCGCCACAAACTCCGTTCCCTAGCCACTGACTCCACCCCTCTCCCTGGCAACTGTCTGAGGCTGAACCAGACCGTTCACAACCTTGGTGCCGTATTTGACCCTGAGATGAGCTTCAGATCATATAGCCACTCCATAACCAAGACCACCTGCTTCCAGCTCCATGACATCGCCTGACTCCGCCCCTGCCTCAACTCATCTGCTGCTTAAACCCTCATCCATGCCTTTGTTACCTAGAGACTTGACTAGTCCAATAAACTCCTGGCCGGCCTCCCATCTTCCACTCTACATAAACTTGAGCTTATCCAAAACTCTGCTGCCCGTATCTAACTCGCACCAAGTCCCGTTTACCCATCAACCCTGTGCCGGCTGACATACATTAGCTCCCGGTTAAGCAACGCCTCGATTTTAAAGTTCTCATCCTTGTTTTCAAATCCCTCCATGGCCTCGCCCTTCCCTATCTCTGTAACCTCCTCCAGCCCTACAACCCTGCAAGATCTCTGCACTCCTCCAATTTTGGCCTCTTGCGCATCCCCGATTTCAATCGCTCAATCTTTGGCGGCCGTGCCTTTAGCTGCCAAGGCCCTAAGCTCTGGAATTCTCTCCCTAAACCTCTCTGCCTCTCTTTCCCCCATTAAGACACTTCTTAAAACCTACCTCATCTGCCCTAATATGTGTCAAATTTTGTTTGTAACTCTCCTGTGAAGCGCCTTGGGACATTTTACCACGTAAATGTGCTATATAAATACAAGTTGTTGTTGTTGTTGTTATTGTACCATTACAACTCCCTGTTTTAGTGATTTTACACTATTAAAGTGATCATTGAGTAGTTAGCTTTTAAACCACTAGCCCCTCAGTTCTTGCTGTGTTTACTTGGGGTTCCAGTTCCGTCAACTAGGAAAAGGTTTGCAGATGGTGATACAAAGTACTGAAGCATAGGGGGTGAAATTCAGCTTTGGTTGGGGTGCAAACCGGGTGGTAGCGGATTGGCAGCCTGTTATTCACGTTGCCTAAATTTCCTTTCCATTGAAGTCAATGAAATCGGGTGGGTGTGTCATGGGTGGCCAATCTGCTACCCACCTGCTTGTACCTTCGCTGAAGTTAAATGTCACCCTGATAGTGTGTAATATGTAATATATGTGCAGTGCATATATAGATATTTAAAGTGGATATCATAGGTTGATTAAGGTCGTGGGTATCTTAGATAAGACTTAAAGGTGGATAAGGAATTATCTGAAAGAGAGGAAGCAGTGGGTACTAGTTAGATGAGTGATGTCAGGCTAAGGAGATGTACTGAGTGGAGTACTCAAGTGATGATGTAGGGGTACCAACTGTTTCTGATCTACATAAGTGATTTGAACTCAGAAAATCAGTCTAAGTTGGCTGAATTCACAGATGATACTAAACTAGAGGAGGCAATAGAGTCCATTAAGCAACTGAGGAATTATAGAAATAGGCAACATTTGCAATTGGACAGAACCATGGCTGATGAAATTCAATACAAATAAATGGAAGGGCTTACAAATTGGAAGGAAAAATGGGGAACATACTCAAGATATGGCATTCAATTAGTTAGGGAGAGGCTGAAAGAATCCTGGGAGTGAATGCATAGTCAACACTATGTCCAGTCATTGCAGAGCAGCAATACACTTGAAATTGACATCCAAGCAATAAGCAGATTTAATCTGAGTTAATAATATCTCACATACCCCAAAATAGAATCGAGATTGTTCATTACTTATATAGTCTGCTTACAAGGAAAAAAACTAATAGGATACAAAAGTTGCTTAATCCTATTAGATCTTGGGGTTTTTGTGGGATATCTTTTCTTCCCCAATCATTCTTTTCAGTAAAGAATAATAAGAAAGAAAGACTTGCATTTATATAATACCTTTCACGACCACGGGACGTCCCAAAGCACTTTACAGCCAATGAAGTACTTTTTGAAGCGTAGTCACTGTTGTAATGTAGGAAATGCAGCAGCCAATTTGCGCACAGCAAGCTCCCACAAACAGCAATGTGATAATGACCAGATAATCTGTTTTATAGTGATGTTGATTGAGGGATAAATATTGGCCAGGACATCAGGGATAACTCCCCTGCTCTTCTTCTAAATAGTGCCATAGGATCTTTTACATGCACCTGAGAGAGCAGACGGGGCCTCGGTTTAACGTCTCATCTGAAAGACAGCTTAGACTTTTGTGCTCAAATCTCTGGTTTCTTGTATATTGGGAGTGGTGTTTTATATCATGATACTAGAACAGGATTATAAGAGTCGATAGTTTTACTGAGACAAAATAAACCTTGTATATATCATGTGATAATACACCTGCACTTGTGTATATAGTAACTTAGATATTGCATGCATGTATAAATAATGTGTTCATAGAGTCTGAGTGGAAACTTGGTTATCACATTCGATTATACCCTACAATAAGCCCTGTTTATTTCTTCAATCTGTTAATCCACCAATATGGTGAACAAATATAGTTATCAGAATAGATCAAACAGCAAAGACAAAGTGGAATAATAAGGATTTTGGATGTGGCAGAATCATCTCAACTATAGGGACCATTAGAGTTATACAGGGGCACGAGAGAGAGTGAGGGGATTAGGGAACAGTGGGAGAATGAGGGAGAGAGAAACAGAGTGAGAGATGGAGAGAGGGAATGAAAGAAGGACAAAGGGAACAGGGAATGAAAGAGAAAAGGGAGAGGGGGAGTGAACGCATTAAGAAGAAATGAGAGTTGTGGAGGGAATGTTAGGACAGGTGGAGAGAGGGAATGAGAGAGGGAGATCAGGAATGACGGGGAACAAGAGATGCATCATGAGAAAAAGGAAATGAGATGGGAGTTGGGTATGGAGAGAGAAGGAATGAGAGGGAGAGAAAATGAGGGAGAATGGAATGAGACAGTACAATACAGATTTAAATAAATAGTTTGAAACAAAACATATCAAAAGTCTTATTTATGGACTTGGTTTCAAAATTTACTACATGGTATACTTGTAGTTACGGTGACAATATCTGTGAGCATGCAGCAAAGACAAAGTGGAATAATAAGGATTTTGGATTTGGTAGAATCATCTCAACTATAGGGACCATTAGAATTATACAGGGACACTAGAGAGAGTGAGGGGATTAGGGAACAATGGGAGAATGAGGGAGAGAGAAACAGAGTGAGAGACGGAGAGAGGGAATGAAAGAAGGACAAAGGGAACAAGGAATGAAAGAGAAAAGGGAGAGGGGGAGTTGTGACTTTTTGTTAGTATCTAATTTCTGTGTCCAGCTCTTGAGCTTTGAAGGCTGGCCGCTACTGGTTAAGTGGGTAAATGCATCATGTTGGTAGAACCAAACGATAGGAACAAGAAGGTCCCAGTTTCGATCCATGGTCTGCATTGAGTTAGCTGACAGTGAGAGTTCTGCAGTTGGTCTCAGCACTCCTCAGCGAGGAAAGATATAAATCAGCCAGGATTCTCACTCCTGTTTGCTGTCCATGAACCGTGCTAGAAAGCCTGCACGTATAGAAATTGGGTGGCGAGAGGATTAAGCTCTCCATGGTCAAATAACCCATTGATAGTTATGGCCCAGGCTCACACAGAGGGTTTCAGGCAGGCTGTCTAACTTTCTCTTTTTGCAAAGCATCTACATTGGACAGTAAAAGTACAGGGGTGAGAAATTCAGTATCGCCCCATTTGGGGCGCAATTATCGGCCGGGCGCAAAAATTAGCGCCTGGCGCTAATTATCGTCTCCGACTGCAAACTTGACTTTTATCGCCCATGGAGGTGATTGGAGCGCTAAATCAGGCACTTCACACAAAGGCCGAGGAGCGAGGCGCTACCTCAGAGCGCTGGCGAAGCTCATGTGATGTCAGTCAGCAATGGAACACACACACAATGGCACGGGCCAGTTCTTAAAGGGGAGGGTTGATCTTGCTTTCCATCCACATCCTGCTCATTGCAGCCTTGAATCTCGGCCTGGAGAGACCTGTACATCAAATCTGCTGGAAAGAACAATGGAGAGGCCCAGGGAAAGAGCTCAGAGTGCAGCCCCCACAGTCTCTTCTAAATCGATACAAGGAAGGGCAAATCAGAATGAACCTGCAAAGTGCTGCTCAGTACCCAAAACTCCTTCACACAGCGTTGAATCTCTCCAGAAGTCTCTCTCTCTCTCTCTCTCTCTCTCTCAGAATGCGTGGTTCAAAAATGTCACCAACAATAAAAGGCAGGAAGCGGTCGCCTTTAAATAGCACTCCCCCAGACCCTTCCTGACTGCAAAACGCTCCCCTCAACCTGTTGTTGCTAGCGGCAGGCAGTAAGGCAGGGGGCGCCACTCAATATCCGCTCCGGGGCGCTACCGGGGCGTTGCGCACTCGACATGACGTCACAATCGGCCGGCGCAGGAGATCGTGGCGGTAGTGTTTAGCGCCGCCGCAAAATGTCTAGTTAATTTCGCGAGCGGCGCAAACATCGCCGGGCCCAGGCGCTAGTTGCTTTGCGCCCCATTAGCGCCCTCTTAAGGCGCTAACGGGAGGCGCAACCAACTGAATTTTTCCCCCCAGGTTTTTACATACAGTCCGATTTTCATTCCAGCGCAAACATCTCCGTGCAGTCAGTGCCATGTATCCAATTAATCAACTTCATTGGGCATGGGGACATGTGACAGAAGCAGGCTGCAAGAAGGCACATGCAGATTTAGGTGTGTGAGGGCAGAAAACATGTAAATCATTTAAAGTGACGTGGAGATGAATAGTAGGATTTACTGTTTGATCTATTATGCAGATACCTATATAAGATTTCTTTTCCAATGGTGCAAGGTGCCTCTGACAGGAAAGACTACACTTCCCATGGTGCTGCATTCCAGTGCCCATGTACAATGACCCCACCCTCTGCACTCTGAAATTTAGACACAACCTGTGCTTGGGCAGAGCCTGCACTTCGGATGAGTCACGCCTCCACATTTACTGGTTTACCTGTAAAATACAACTATTCCACTGTCACCTTGAGCTTCTCTGTTTAAAGTTAAATAATTTCTAACTGGTAACTAGACATGTGACTAATAATGTAATTTCTTTATGGGAATATTTTCTCAAGGATAGAATTTTTCCAATGTATTTAAATCACTGCTACCGGGGCCACAACGGTTGGCTGCAGCTCACTGATACTATACTAATGAGGCCGGCAGATCCAATTTGGTCCTACCACTGGCTTTATTAGGCGCGTGCAGTGTGCGCGGCATTCGAGCACGATCCAATTTCTAGGTCCAAGTGTCTATCAATTTAGAAAATGCTGGAAATACTCAGCAGGTCAGGCAGCATCTGTGGAGAGAGAAACAGCGTTAACGTTTCAGGTCGATGACCCTTCGTCAGAACAGTTCTGACAAAGGGTCATCGACCTGAAACGTTAACACTGTTTCTCTCTCCACAGAAGCTGCCTGACCTGCTGAGTATTTCCAGCATTTTCTGTTTTTATTTCCGATTTCCAGCATCCGCAGTACTTTGCTTTTGCCTATCAATTTACTCCTGTTTACTCAACAAAAGGCAGCAACTCCGTTCAAACATCAAGAATGGTCAGTTGGACGACCCGTTCCCTACCACTCCAATAGAACTATACCCCAGCATTCAGGGGAGGAGTAAAAGAAGAAAACTGGAGGAAAAATAAAGAGACTGTGACAGCAGTCGGTAAAGGTTCTCCCCCTTGGTGAGAATTACTAGCGAATGTATTCCCTGGAATATAGAAGGTTAAGGGATGATTTGATTGAGGTTTTTTTTTAGGATTTTGAGAGGAATTGATAGGGTGGATAGAAAGAAACTTGACTACAGGACAAGAGGACATAATCTTAAAATCAGAGCCAGGCCATTCAGGAGAGAAGTTAGGAAACACTTCTACACGCAAAGGGTGGTAGAAGTGCGGAACTCTCTCCCACAAAAAGCAGTAGATGCTAGTTCAATTATTAATTTTATGAGATTGATAGATCTTTTCTAGCCAAGGGTATTAAGGGATACGGAGCCAAGGCAGGTGGATGGAGTTAGGATACAGATCAGCATGATTTCATTGAATGGGAGAACAGGCTCGAGGGGCTGAATGCCATACTCCTGTTCCTATGTTCCTCCTGATTGAAAATATGACTGTGGTTGGAGACTGTTCTGTTCTTGTGCAGTGTAGCTCCTCTCCCTGATCACGCATTACAAAACTGCTTGGGTGGGCTGTGACGCAATCTTTACACTGCATGCCATAATATTGCAGCACATACCTGTAATCACTCAAGGGTATTGAACACAAGCTGATTCTCTTTTAGCAGTTTTAACCTTTTAAAACAGCTGCTCAGTAGCTGCAGTACTTTCTCACGGAAAAGTTCACATTCGCTTTGCATTTTATCTACAATCAACGTTTTAGCCATCTCTCCAAGCTGGATATTGCTGTTTGCTGTATTTCTGGCTAGACATAATAATCCAGTAGCTGTCCAACTTCAAAGTATCAACTTCTTGGTAAGCTAATTGAGTCCCAAGATTCTGAACATATTTCTTGATGCTGGAGTCCAATGGAAAAATTCCATAGACTATGAGGCTTTCTTAAGTGTTATAACACAGAGCCTGATTTTTTTTTTAATTGTATAATGTCCATCAGTGGTAAGGTGGAAATTTTCTGATTCTTTACACCAATGAAGCCACATGAGCCAAGTGCTCATTTTTTTTCTATTAAGAGTACTCAAGCAAAAAACAAGTCTTTTTAGTTTAATAACTAGTTTAACTTAAAAGGATATAATGTGACTGTGTCGTTCCTGATTGCATTGTTCATAAGCTGATTGTACTGCAGTACAATTTATCATTTTGCTTTGTTGTGCTGTAAATTGTTAACCAAAATCTGCCATCTATTAAAATCCGTTTCATCAGAAGCTTTTACTATTAGGCACTTTGACAAATTTTGGGTCTGTACAAGATATTCTCTCTGGTTCAGTCATCAGTCATTCCAGTCGGCATACCTTGTATCCCTTGGGATCTGTAATCACTACCTAAAATCTAGTTAGCAATAGTATGACCCATGGATAGTAACAATAAAATCCCCTCATTGGCTGCAATGATTGACGGTGGGTCGGAAACCTGTCGCGAACCCACCTCCGTGTGAGTTTCAAGAGTGTTGGGTCTGTGATTTCACAACAGACCCGACACCAAGCGGGGGTAAGGGATTTAAGGCACTTACCTCCTTGTTAAGTGCGTGTTAACTGCTATTTTGAGAGCCTTTTGCAATTTTCCAACATTTGATTCGGGTTTCACGCCGTTCAGAGATCACGCCAGGTAAGTGTGTTGGGAAGACCAACGAGCTGGAAACGTCACAGCTGCAACTGCAGTGTAAAAGCTGCACTCTCAAATCTGCTCAATTTCAGATGTCAGAGGTTGCTGATTTCACGATTTGGGAGACTGTCTTGAGGCTGTAAGTATCTGTTGTTAACTCTATATCCACTGTCACCTGCATTGCTGGACATAAAAGGCACCCTCACCCTTCACTGTGCCACCTCAAAATGGGATCACACAAATGGCAACGATGTCAAACGTTCATACAGGATTAATTTATCGCAACATAATAAAAGAACAGAAAGTTAACATTGAATTCTATCAGAACACCCAAGTGATTACCCTTGTGATCATTTATGTGGCAGCTTTCTCTTACGCGTGCTTCTACGTGGTGCTACCCCTGTGGCTTCAGCAGATGTAGAGACAGCCTGCTCACTTCCCTGCTGCACCTGCTTAGACACCTTTGGCGGTCGTCCTCTGGGTTTTGGAGCCTTTGAAGGCCCCGCCAAAGTCTGCTCCTCCTGCGGCTGCACAGGGGCAGACTCGACCATCACTGCTCCGGCAGTCATCTGGGGCTCTGACCGAGGGGTAGGCAAGGGGATAGAAGTTGGAGCGCTTGGAGAGGAGCCCTCACTTGCATGTCGCCTCCCACCATCATCCCTGTCATGGACTACCCGCACTTCTCTGCTAGCAAGTAGCTGGAGATCAGCTTGCTGCACATCAGTGGGGCCATGAGGACCCGTCTCTGTACTGACAGTCCTCATAATGGGGACGTCCATGTACATCTGGTTCCTCTCCCTGATAGATGCCCATCTATCCTCCATAGCTGACCATCTATTTAGAAGAATCACCATGTTCATTTGAGTCTGGCAATTTATGTCCTCCATGGAGGTTGCCACCCTTTCCATGGTGGGACCTACATTTGCCATTGCGTGCACCATGGCACTGTTCATATTTGAGATGGACTCCTCCATTCTCTGCACACTCGCACGTGGTTGCAAACCCAGTCAGAGCCTCCGGCACTTGTTCCTGAAGCTCCAGCATTGCTCTCTTTCTGGATGGCCCCCGAGGCTCAGCGTCTACATGCAGCTGAGCAGAGCTAGGAGCGTCCTGCGACCTCCGACAAGGACTCTCCACTGCTGTCCCTGTCTCTACCATCTGCTCTTGCTCACTCTTGCGTTGTGATACACCAGGTGACAACACTACTCTAACTCACGAATGACCCAACATGGTGTGCATCACTGTGCTGGTGCTGGGTGTGATCATTTCTGCTGACGCTGCTCCCTCAGAGGATGCAGCATGTTCTGAGGAGTCCTCCGGCTCTTCCTCCTGGGCAGTAGGGAGGGGGGCTCGTGATCGTCCTGTGGAAGAGTAAAGCCATGAATTAGACATGTGATATGTAGATTGCAGACACATCCCATTGTGCACATTATGAGCATTCAATTTCTAATGACATCAGATGCCATATGTGTCACTCATGAAAGCCAAATAAAATGGATGGAGAAGTATTCTGTCTCCAGGTTTTTCAACTGAGTCCGTCTCTCCGTCCCCCACTTCGAGCTGTTCCCCATATCCCACAATTTCCAGAGCGGTCTCCTCAGCGTTGGTCAGCTGTGATAAGGATGGCGGTCCTCCTCCTGTTCTCGCCCTCTCCCTCTTATTGTGGGCTCTTTTTTCCTGCAATGAGGGCAAGAAGTGGAGTTTCAGTGAGAGTGATGGAATAAGTGTAAAGAATGGATAGGATAGATGTTTAGAGGGAGACTGTGAAGAGTGGGTTCCCATAAGGAAGTTCCCTCCTTTTGAGTTGTTAGTTGTTGTCAGTGCATAACCTTGAGGGTGAGTGTGAGGGGTGCATAGTTAGATGGGGAAGTGAATCTGTGCATAGGGAGAGAGGGATAGGGGATGGTGCAAGGGATGTTAGGTTGAGTCAGGATGTGCAGGAGTAGGGTTAGCATTGCAGAGTGATGGGAATGTGATGACAGGCACAGCAGTATTAAGGTAAGTGACCTTTTATACTCACTTTTCCAGAACGCAGGGGATCATTGAACCTTTTCCTGCATTGGACCCAGATGCGTCTATACACAGACCTGGCATTGACCTCCTCAGCTATTTGCAGCCAGGCTGCCTTTGTCTGCTGAGGAGGTTTCCCTCTTCCATCACCTGGGTACAGGACCTCCCGATGTCCTCTGACTCCCTCCACAAGAACATGGAGGGAGTCCTCGTTGAAGCGGGCAGCTGCCTTTTGTTTCTCTGCAGACATTGTGGTGAGAAGCAGCAGTCAGAAGCACCAGAAACCACCTGAGATCTAATGGGGAAATGGCCCCCTTAAATGCACTGGCTGCAAACACGTCAGCATATCAACTGAACAGACCCGCACCTTCTGATCAGGGTGGGTAACCCACACAGCGGGCTTAACTAGGCCAATCAACGAAACATTGTGTCAGCAGGCTGGCAGGAGCCAGCAGCGGGACGGGAACCCGCCCACTACCGTTCGTGACGCAAATCTGCCTCCAGGAAGAAAATCACGGCCATTGTGTGTATTGGATAGTGTGATCTCACATGTGACACAGTGCGTATTCTCATCTCCTTTCAGAAAGCAGACTGATATGCACACTATTATTCCTCGTACCATCAGCATGATATGACACACAACTTTCTTTTACTTCAATATAACCTAAACTTAACTTACAAGTCATCCATGTCTTACTCTGACTGTCCCAGACTCAAAACTGACCAAAGACAGCCTTTATTAGAGACAGTGACAAAGATAGACCTCTGATCCTCCCATAACACTCTCTGTTGAAGATTGCCCCACTAATAAAATCTACCACTTTGCAACAGAGACCAGACAAGTTCCCATTGTCTTAGAATGAATGTATATAATTTTTAATGACTAACTCATTTCCCATCGGGACAACATATCAAAAGTCCTAATTGCTCAGCGTCTATGGGCTTTTTACTATCAAGTCATAAAAGAATGCTGAAACCTTGGAAATTAACGCATTGTAACCTGAACCTGACTTCATATCAGAAACATATTATAAATTAAACTTTCATTCCCTTTAGGTCAAATAGGTGAAAATCTCAAAATGCTGCAGGCATCTTATTTTGTTGCAAAGGACAATGACATTTCTTTTACTTTGTGTTCTTGAATGTGTTGGGAGTTCAGTCCAGGGGAAGCTGATCCCAATGAAGGGGTGGGTGGAGGAGTGGGTAGAGGTGAAATGACGAGGCCATTCCCAATGACACAAATTAACAATGGTGAGTTCACCTGTCTCCATTACACAAATGTACGATTCAGACTTGCTCCCAATACCTTTTATTTATTCTCGGAGCTTCACGCAGCTTCCACAGGTGATTGATTCTGCTCATAATTTTTTACTTGTCTTATTTGACCCTGCACTGAGCTTCAAACCCCATATTCTATACATGATCAAAACCACCTGTATCTTTCTCCGTCCTTACTGCCCCCTCCTCCTGCTGGGGAAACCCTCATTTACGCTTTCATCACCTCCAGACTCGACCTTTCCAATGCGCTCTCAACAACCTCCTGAACTTCACTCTACATAAACCCTAACTAATATAAAATTCTGTCACCTGAATGCTGTCCCACTTGCCTATCTCCCCTGCGCTCCTCCACTGGCTCCCCATCCCCCAATGCGTTGAATTCAAAATCTTTGTCCTTGTTTACAAAATCCTCCATATGTTTGCTCACCCCCACATTTGCAACCTTCTCTAGCTCTACATGCCAGTACATGCCCTCCACTCTTCTGACTCTGGCCTCCTACGCCTCGCCCCATTCCCTCCACTCCATCTTTGGTGGTATAGGCTTCAGCTATTTTGGTCCTAAACTCAGGAATTGTTCCTTGAAATCCCTCTGCCCTGCTACTTTGCAACCTACTTTCAAAAGTCACCTCAAACCCTATCTTTTTGGTTACCTGCCCGATCTCTACTACAAATGCTTAGCCGCTGTCTTCACTGCTTTAAGCGCCTTGAGACATTTATTATAATCAAGGCACTAAAATAATGCAAGATGTCATTGTATTAATGGCTTTGTCTGGAATATAGATCCACTTGTGCTGCAGAAATGGGAACACGTTTCCCAAGAAAATGTAATTCTGTCAACATTCACATTACATGACATACATGCAGCACCAATATTCGCACGTTACTGAAATTTGTCCAGCATTAGATGCAATAGTCAATTATGTAGAAGAAGCCTTTAATTGAAGCTTTTACATAGCTTTTTAAAGGAATTAAAGATTTTTTTTTACTGATCATTTAGATTGTAAACCAACCAAGCCTTGAACCGTAGCCTGAGTAATAACCTTTGTAAGTTAGCCCAGCTGCTGGCCCCAAGTTCGAAAGATTACATCTGCAGAAACACACTATAAAAGACAACTGTTCAGTGAGTAAGAGGAATGTGAATATGTAAGAAGCAAGTTATCCTGCCCTAAAGCTGTGCCTGCAAATTTTATTCTTTTTAAGAGTATATATAACCAGTAGATATGCATATTTATCAAAGCCAACATCTTTTTGTTGTAACTTAAAATGTAGTCAGTTTATGCAAGCTGATGCAAATCCAGAATTGGGTTGTCAAGGTGAAATGACAATGGGTGTGCTGTCTGATTATCTTTCATCATATTACTCTCTTCAGTTTCTTTACGGATGGCTCAAGTTTTCTGTCACACACAACTTCCAGTAAACAAATGCAAATATTTTGACTTTGCCTTGACTTGGAAAAAAAAGGGGAAAAAAACCAGATTATAAAGAAACAGAAATCACGCCATTTTGCACCTATCTTTTTTGGATTCAGATAAAACAGAAAATACTCATTGGAATTTTTGAGAGATGTGATAATGCGCTATATAAATGCAAATTCTTTACTTTTGCACTACCACGTTTAAAAAAAGAGTTGGATGAATATCTGGCTGGGAGTGGTATTGAGGTTTATAAGGGAAAGTCCAATACAGGTAATCAAATCGCTGTAGAATATGCTGGTTTCTGCATTGATAAGATCAAGAAAATGTCATGCTAAGGAATGTAACTAGTCAAGAATGAACAATGTCGGATGTAAGGTAAGGTAGGTATTCTGGAGTTTTGCTGGATTTCCTTTAGTGCAGGGCAGGAAGAATCTTTACAGACTTTTCCATCAGGAGATTAAATGGGTTGGCTAGAGTCCATAATAAAGTAAATTGTACATAATTTGGGAGAAGCAATATGCTTGATGAGCTGAATTGCCGTTCTCATTTCTTGGGAAGAATAAAACTGAATGCTCTGACCTACATGACTCGGGATGACTTTTTACCTGAGGGGAAGTATAGGAGCTCCTCTCTGTACCTATTCTAGAAGACATAACCGAGATAGGGAACTTAACTGTGTAAGGAGTTTATTGTTGAGCTTCATTTTGTTGTGAAATTGATTTCTTAAAAAATACAAACATTTTATCTCTTGACTTCAGGGGCAGCCAGGCTTATTAGGAAGACAAGGTCCACCAGGTTCCCCTGGACATCAAGGACCACACGGTCCATCAGGACTAAAAGGACAAAGAGGAGATCGTGGACTGCCTGGATCTGCTGGAATAAAAGGGGATGGAGTAAGTTGAAACAAAACATAGCTGCATGCACAATCTATTACCCACCACCATCTGATATGATGAGAGTAACCTATCCATTGCTAGCTTGCAACAACATACAAATACATTAGGGATAACTGCCATCAGATTGAACTAACAGCTCAAAGCTAGTCTAGTTAGCAGAAATGTGGGTTATTTCTTAGAGGCACAATTTTGTACATCAATGTTACTGCGCCCCCTAATTCCCATTTTTCTCTGAAGTCCGGGCCAATGATATTCCAACAGGTTTTACAAAAAACTGTTCAATTTTATTTAAATACTATTTGACAACAGCAACAAGAACTATACTCCGAAATACCTAAAATTTTAAAATCTGAGGATTGTCCTAGGCTGCTCTGGTGCATGTCCTGGTGACCTGTGCTAGAGAAGCTTCAATAGAAGAATGGGAGCAGATCAGCAGTTTGTCCTGTTAATTGGTATGAAGGGGAAGGAGAGAAAATATGAATATCTTACAAAATTGTGCAATTTTTTTTTCATTTTCCAGGGTCCTACTGGTGTTCCTGGCTTTCAAGGATTAGATGGTATTCCGGTGAGTATTTATTTGAACTTTCTCCACTTGTTGACCGTAAAGCAATTGTAGCTGTACATTTATATCTGATAGAATGACCTGATCTATGCTTGTTCATGAGCGAGTCAGACGCCAGGTTTCTCAAGCTTAGCGCTATACAATAATATGGATCCTACACCCACAGATGGTTCTATAACAACTCATTGAAATATTGATTATTTTAGGGTTTTCCAGGGCTGCAAGGCCCAAGGGGTCATCCTGGGTTAGATGGCTGCAATGGATCTAGAGGCGACCCTGGCCTCCCAGGAATTGACAGATATCCAGGAAGATATGGTTTACCGGTAGGGAAATCTTTTATTGAATCTAATCATAAGCAGTAGTATTTTCATATGTAAAAGTTGTTAACATAAGGAAAAGAGTACCACCTCCGTAATTGAATATTGATTCAATGCAGTCATTGAAAAGGCGATTGGATAGACTTTTCATTCAGCGGCTCTAGAGAGAATGAAGATCAAAAATACTGAAATGAGGTCCTGGATGATGGGATGAGCAATTGGGTTGAATGGCTTTTTCTCATTGTTACATTTTAATTTTCTTGTATTTGTTAGAGTTTTCCCCCACCCCAAATCCTTTCAGAACATCCCCATTCCTCATGGAGCATCTCATCACAGAGCATCCTTGAAATCCAACTCTTCACAGTTCAAAAACCTCAGCATCCTATTTGACCCTGAGCTGAGATTCTGACCCTTTGTCCTCTCTATTACAACGACTGCCTACCTCCACCTCAGTAACATCACTTGCCTCCACCCATACCTCAGCCCATCTATCACAGAAACCTTCATCCATGCCTTTGTCATAGAGTCATAGAGTTATACAGCACAGAAAGAGGCCCTTCGGCCCATCGTGTCCACGCCGGCCATCAAGCCCTGTCTATTTTAATCCCATTTTCCAGCACTTGGTCCGTAGCCTTGTATGCTATGGCGTTTCAAGTGCTCATCTAAATGCTTCTTGAATGTTGTGAGGGTTCCTGCCTCTACCACCCTTTCAGGCAGTGAGTTCCAGATTCCAACCACCCTCTGGGTGAAAAAGTTTTTCCTCAAATCCCCTCTAAACCTCCTGCCCCTTACCTTGAAACTATGCCCCCTGGTTATTGACCCCTCTACTAAGGGGAAAAGTTCCTTTCTATCTACCCTATCTATGCCCCTCATAATTTTGTACACCTCAATCAGGTCCCCCCTCAGCCTTCTCTGCTCTAAGGAAAACAACCCCAGCCTGTCCAGTCTCTCTTCATAGCTGAAGCGCTGCAGCCCAGGTAACATCCTGGTGAATCTCCTCTGCACCCTCTCCAATGCAATCACATCCTTCCTATAGTGTGGCAACCAGAACTGCACACAGTATTCCAGCTGTGGCCTAACTAGCGTTTTGTACAGCTCCATCATAACCTCCCTGCTCTCATATTCTATGCCTCGGCTAATGAAGACAAGTATCCCATATGCCTTTTTAACCACCTTATCTACCTGTCCTGCTGCCTTCAGGGATCTATGTACATGCACACCAAGGTCCCTCTGATCCTCTGTCCTTCCTAGGGTCCTACCATTCATTGTGTATTCCCTTGCCTTGTTAGTCCTCCCAAAATGCATCACCTCACACTTTTCAGGGTTAAATTCCATTTGCCACTGTTCTGCCCATCTGACCAACCCGTTTATATCGTCCTGTAGCCTGAGGCTTCCTTCCTCGCTATTTACCACTCCACCAATTTTCGTGTCATCTGCAAACTTACTGATCATACCTCCTACATACATATCTAAGTCATTAATGTACACTACAAACAGCAAAGGACCCAGCACCGATCCCTGCGGTACACCACTGGATACAGGCTTCCAGTCACAAAAACAACCTTCGACCATCACCCTCTGCCTCCTGCCACTAAGCCAATTTTGGATCCAATGTGCCAAATTGCCCTGGATCCCATGGGCTTTTACCTTCTTGACCAGTCTCCCATGCGGGACTTTGTCAAAAGCCTTACTGAAGTCCATGTAGACCACATCAACTGCACTACCCTCATCCACACACCTAGTCACCCCCTCGAAAAATTCAATCAAATTGGTCAGACATGATCTCCCCCTGACAAAGCCATGCTGACTATCCTTGATTAATCCTTGCCTCTCCAAGTGGAGACTAATTCTGTCCCTCAGAATTTTTTCCAATAATTTCCCTACCACTGATGTTAGGCTCACTGGCCTGTAATTCCCTGGTTTATCCCTACTACCCTTCTTGAATAATGGTACTACGTTAGCTGTTCTCCAGTCCTCTGGCACCTCCCCTGTGGCCAGAGAGGTTCTGAAAATTTGTGTCAGAGCCCCTGCAATCTCCTCCCTTGCCTCACGCAGCAGCCTGGGATACATCTCGTCTGGGCCTGGGGATTTATCCACTTTTAAGCCTGCTAAAACCGCGAGTACCTCCTGCCTCTCAATACTAATTTGTTCAAGGATATCACAATCCCCCTGCCTGATTTCTATGTCTACATCGTCCTTCTCCATAGTGAACACAGATGCAAAATATTCATTTAAAACCCCACCTACATCATCTGGCTCTACACACAGATTGCCACTTTGGTCCCTAATGGGCCCTACTCTTTCCCTGGTTATCCTCTTGCCCTTAATATACTTATAAAACACCTTGGGATTTTCCTTTATTTTGCCCGCCAGTGTTATTTCATGCCCCCTCTTCGCTCTCCTAATTTCTTTTTTAAGTACCCCCCTACACTTTCTATACTCCTCTAGGGCTTCCACTGTTTTTAGTCCTTTGTATCTGCCAAAAGCCTCCCTTTTTTTTTCCTAATCCATTCTCGTATATCCCTTGACATCCAGGGTTCCCTGGGCTTGTTGGTCCCACCCTTGACCTTTACAAGAACATATTGCCATTGTACTCTCTCTATTTCCTTTCTGAAAGACTCCCACTGCTCTGATGTGGATTTTCCTACAAGTAGCTGATCCCAGTCCACTTTGGCCAGATCCTGCCTTATCATATTAAAATCGGCCTTCCCCCAATTTAGAACCTTTATCTCCGGTCCATCTTTGTCCTTTTCCATGACTACCTTAAATCTCACCGAATTATGGTCACTGTCACCAAAATGCTCTCCTACTAACACTGCTACCACTTGCCCGGCTACATTCCCTAGAATTAGGTCCAGTACCGCCCCCTCTCTTGTATGACTTTCTACATGCTGGCTCAAAAAGCTCTCCTGGATGCACTTTAAGAATGCCGCACCCTCTAAGCCTTTCACACTCTGACTATCCCAGTTAATATTGGGGAAGTTGAAATCCCCTACTATTATTACCCTATTATTTCTACACTTCTCTGAGATTTGCCTACATATCTGTTCCTCTATCTCCCCCTGACTGTTTGGGGGCCTATAGTACACTCCCAGCAAAGTGCTTGCCCCCTTTTTGTTTTTAAGTTCTACCCATATGGCCTCATTAGAGGAACCTGCTAAAATATCATCCCTCCTTACAGCAGTAATTGACTCCTTGATTAATATTGCGACACCCCCTCCTCTTTTACACCCCCTTCTGTCTCGCCTGAAGATTCTATACCCCGGAATATTGAGCTGCCAGTCCTGCCCCTCCCTCAACCATGTCTCTGCGATAGCAACAATATCATACTCCCATGTGAGAAGTCGCACAACACCAGGTTATAGTCCAACAGCTTTATTTGAAATCACAAGCTTTCGGAGCGCTGCTCCTTCGTCAGGTGAAGTGAAGAAATGCATATGGGCACAGCATATATAGACAGAGAACACTGCCAGATGACTACAGTTAATCTTTCTAACTGCCCTTTATCACACCTCGGCAGAGAGACAATCACGGCAATCAAAGGTGTGGATGGTGTCCAAGCTGGTCAGTCAGGAAGACATTACATCAAAGACGATAGCAAAATACAACAAAGACAATGAGGTGGGGTCACAAGGGGTCAAATGTGGCAGATGCTGGAGTCTGTATGGAAAACAAAAAACTTTTAACTTTTTTTGCTGGAAATCACAGCAGGTCCGGCCGCATCTGTGTAGAGAGAACAAGCCAACGACGACTCGAGTCTGGATGACTCTGCGTCAGGTGGGGTTACATGTAGCGTGACATGAACCCAAGATCCCGGTTGAGGCCGTCCTCATGGGTGTGCAACTCCGCATCATGGATACTCCCATGTGTTCATCAACACCTTCAATTCATCTGCCTTACTGCCATCCAGCCTTGCCATACTCCTTTGTGCCGTTACATATTTGCTCTGCCTTCCAGGCTGACCTGTTTTTTCCTCTATATTTGGCTGTGCATCACCCCCTACTATAGCTCCACTCCGTATCCCATCCCCCTGCCAAGTTAGTTTAAACCCCCCCTCAACAGTACTAGCAAACCTCCCCGCAAGGATGTTGGTCCCGTTCTGGTTCAGGTGCAACCTGTCCGACTTGTACAGGTCCCACCTTCCCCAGAAGCAGACCCAGTGATCCAGGAAACTAAAGCCCTCCCTCCCGCACCAACTCTTTAGCCACACATTCATCTGCTCTATCCTCCTATTCCTATACTCACTAGCATGTGGCAGTGGGAGTAATCCAGAGATTACAACCTTTGAGGTCCTGCTTTTTAATCTGCTACCTAGCTCCCTAAATTCTTGTTGCAGAACCTCATCCCTCTTTCTACCCATGTCGTTGGTACCAATGTGAACCACGACCTCTGACTGTTCGCCCTCCCCCTTCAGAATGCCCTGCAGCCGTTCAGTGACATCCTTGACCCTGGCACCAGGGAGGCAACATACCATCCTGGAGTCACGTCTGCAGCCACAGAAACGTCTATCTGTTCCCCTTACGATAGAATCCCCTATTACTATTGCTCTCCCACTCTTTTTCCTCCCCTCCTGTGCAGCTGAGCCAGTCGTAGTGCCACGGACTTGGCTCTTGCTGCATTCCCCTGAGAAACCCTCTCCCCCATCAGTATCCAAAACGGAAAATCTGTCGGAGAGGGAGATGGACCCAGGGGACTTCTGCACTACCTTCCCAGTACTTTTACTCTGTCTGGTGGTCACCCATTCCCTATCTGCCTGTGCACTCTTTACCTGCGGTGTGACCACCTTGTTAAACGTGCTATCCACGAAGATCTCAGCTTCGCGGATGCTCCACAGTGACTCCAGCCGCAGCTCCAGCTCCGAAACGCGGATTTTGAGTAGCTGCAGCTGGATACACTTCCTGCACATGTGTTCGCCCTGGACACCTAACGTGTCCCTGACTTCCAACATAGCACAGGAGGAGCACTCCACGCTGCCAAGCTGCCCTGCCATGTCCTACCCTTAATTTACTCCCTTTAAATTAAAGAATATTAAATACACTAGGGACCTTACTTCCCTTTAAACACTACTTACTCCAAACTAGAGACCTTACTTTTACTTTAATGACTGGAATGTAGAAATACTGTAGAAATACTCACCGCTGGTTCTCTGTCCCCTCTTGTGCAGCTTTTTAGCTCCTGCTCTCCTGGAAGCTGACAAAGATGGAAAAAGAAAGGAACACCTCCCTCCCCGCACTCCCTCACTCACCAAACTCGCAGCTTAACAATCTGTTCCGATCTGCACTCCGTGACAAACTGCACTCTAACCTCCCCTATTTATACTGCTGAGATTTAAATAAGTGAGCTCTCTGGCAGTAACAGAACCAGATTAGACCACTTAATTAATTAATTACTCTCACCTGCTCTCCAGCACAGAGCTTGCTTAGCCCTGCCCAAGCCTGGAAGAAACTTAAAACTTGAAACAGTAAATTTAAATGCAAGCACACAAGACTAGAATTTATAAAAATACTCATCTTCATACTCAACCATTGCATAGCTCTCCTAGCCAGCATCCCATCCTCCACACTTAGAATCATAGATTTATAGAATAGTTACAGCACAGAAAGAGGCCATTCGACCCGTCGAGCCCATACCGGCTCTCTGCAAGAGCACTTCAGCTAGTCCCACTCCCCCGCCCTTTCCCCGTAGCCCTGCAAGTTTTTTTCCTTCCTAAAGTATGGTGCCCAGAATTGGACACCATACTCCAGTTGAGGCCGAACCAGTGTTTTATAAAGGTTCGTCATAACTTCCTTACTTTTGTACTCTATGCCTCTATTTATGAAGCCCAGGATCCCATATGCTTTTTTAACCACTTTCTCAACCTGCCCTGCCACCTTCAATGATTTGTGCACATATACCCCCAGGTCTCTCTGTTCCTGCACCCCCTTTAGGATTGTACCCTTTAGTTTATATTGCCTCTCCTCATACTTCCTACCAAAATGTATCACTTCGCACTTTTCTGCGTTAAATTTCATCTGCCACGTGTCCACCCATTCCACCAGCCTGTCTATGTCTTCTTGAAGTCTATCACTATCCTCCTCATGTTCACTATACTTCCAAGTTTTGTGTCATCTGTAAATTTTGAAATTGTGCCCTGTGCACCCAAGTCCAAGTCATTAATATATATCAAGAAAAGCAGTGGTCCTAGTACCGACCCCTGGGGAACACCTTACTCCAATCCGAAAAACAACCGTCCACCACTACTCTCTGATTCCTGTCACTTAGCCAATTTCGTATCCATGCTGCCACAGTCTCTTTTATTTCATGGGTTTCAACTTTGCTGGCAAGCCTATTATGCGACACTTTATCAAACGCCTTTTGGAAGTCCATGTACACCACGTCAACCGCATTGCCCTCATCAACCCTCTTTGTTACCTCATCAAAAAAACTCGATCAAGTTAGTTGAACACGATTTGCCTTTAACAAATCCGTGCTGGCTTTCCTTAATTAATCCACACTTGTCCAAGTTTTAAAAAAATTCATTTTATGGGATCTGGGCTTCGCTGGCAAAGCCAACATTTATTGCCCATCCCTAATTGCCCTTGAGAAGGTGGTGGTGAGCTGCTGCCTTGAACCGCTGCAGTCCGTGTGGTGAAGGTGCTCCCACAGTGCTGTTAGGTAGGGAGTTCCAGGATTTTGACCCAGCGACAATGAAGGATCGGCGATATATTTCTAAGTCAGGATGGTGTGTGACTTGGAGGGGAACTTGGAGGTGGTGGTGTTCCCATGCGCCTGCTGCCCTTGTCCTTCTAGGTGGAAGAGGTTGCGGGTTTGGGAGGTGCTGCCGAAGAAGCCTTGGCGAGTTGCTGCAGTGGATGGGGTGCCAATCAAGTGGGCTGCTTTGTCCTAGATGTGTCGAGCTCCTTGAGTGTTGTTGGAGCTGCACTCATCCAGGCAAGTGGAGAGTATTCCATTACACTCCTTACTTGTGCCTTGTAGATGGTGGAAAGGCTTTGGGGAAGTCAGGAGGTGAGACACTCGCTGCAGAATACCTAACCTCTGACCTGCTCTTGTTGTCACAGTATTTATGTGGCTTGTCCAGTTAAGTTTCTGGTTAATGGTGACCCCCAGGATGTTGATAGTGGGGGATTCGGCGATCGTAATGCCATTGAATGTCAAGGGGAGGTGGTTAGACTCTCGCTTGTTGGAGATAGTCATTGCCTGGCACTTCTGTGGCACGAATGTTACCTGCCACTTATCAGCCCAAGCCTGAACGTCGTTCAGGTCTTGTTGCATGAGGTCATGGACTGCTTCATTATCTGAGGAGTTGTGAATGGCGCTGAACACTGTGCAGTCATCAGCGAACATCCCCATTTCTGACCTTATGTTGCAGGGAAGGTCATTGATGAAGCAGCTGAAGATGGTTGGGCCTAGGACACTGCCCTGAGGAACTCCTGCAGCGATGTTCTGGGGCTGTGATGATTGACCTTCAACCACCACAACCATCTTCCTTTGTGCTAGGTATGCCAGTGGAGCGTTTTCTCCCCTGATGCCCATTGACTTCAGTTTTACTAGGGCTCCTTGATGCCAGACTCGGTCAAATGCTGCCTTGATGTCAAGGGCAGTCACTCTCACCTCACCTCTGGAATTTAGCTCCTTTGTCCATGTTTGGACCAAGGCTGTAATGAGGTTGGGAGCCGAGTGGTCCTGGCAGAACCCAAACTGGGCATCAGTGAGCAGGTTATTGGTGAGTAAGTGCCGCTTGATAGCACTGTCGATGACACCTTCTATCACTTTGCTCCTGATTGAGAGTAGACTGATGGGGCGGTAATTGGCAGGGTTGGATTTGTCCTGCTTTTTGTGGATAGGACATACCTGGGCAGTTTTCCACATTGTCGGAAAGATGCCAGTGTTGTAGCTGTACTGGAACAGCTTGGCTAGAGACGTGGCTAGTTCTGGAGCACAAGTCTTCAGCACGATAGCCGGGATGTTGTCAGGGCCCATAGTCTTTGCTGTATCCAGTGCACTCAGCCGTTTCTTGATATCACGTGGAGTGAATCGATTTGGCTGAAGACTGGCTTCTGTGATGGTGGGGACCTCGGGAGTAGGCCGATATGGATCATCCACTCGGCACTTCTGGCTGAAGTTGGTTGCAAACGCTTCAGCCTTGTCTTTTGCACTCACGTGCTGGGCTCCACCATCATTGAGGATGGGGATATTCTTGGAGCCTCCTCCTCCCGTTAGTTGGTTAATGGTCCACCACCATTCATGACTGGATGTGGCAGGCCTGCAGAGCTTTGATCTGATCTGTTGATTGTGGGAGATTACTACCTTTGAGGTCCTGCTTTTTAATCTCTTTCCTAGCTCCCTAAAATCTGCCTGCAGGCCCTCATCCCTCTTTCTACCTATGTCGTTGATACCGATATGGACCACGTCCTCTGGCTGTTCACCCTCCCCCCCTCAGAATGTTAGTAAACTTCAGCTCATCCCACAGTCTGCTGCCCATATCCTCTTCCACACTAAGTCCCACTTGCCCATTCCATCTGTCCTCAATGGCCTATGTTGGCTTCCAAACTACCAACACCTCTAATTTAAAATTCTCATCCTTGCACTTAAATGTCTTCATGGCCTCACTCCTCTGTAACCTACTGTAGACCTACGACCCCCCACCTCTCCAACCAACTTCCTGAGCTCCCATTTCCTCTGACTCTGACCTCTTCACACCACCATCCTCAGCCATGCATTCAGTCATCTAGGCCCCATGCTCTGGAATTCCCACCTCTCTGCCTCTTCACCTCCCTCCCCTCATTTTAAACCCTCCTTAAAAGTGACCTCTTTGACCAAGCTTTTGGTCACCTCTTCTAAGATCTCTTCTTTGGCTTGGTATATATTTTTTTAATCGGTCTGTATCTTGGGAGGATGGTCTTTCTGGCTATCGGCTACAAACCAGCTTTAAGTAAGCTAACGGTACTTACTATTGTTAGGAGTGAGGATAGTTAGCGGTGGGAGGGCCCAAAGGCAGAAGTGCGGGAGGGATGTCGGCTTGGTGAAAGGTGGAAGCAGCGAGTGGCTGAGGGAAGTGTGGGGGGCAGGGGGGTGGGGGGGGCTCAGTGGTGAAGCTACTGGCTTTTGGAATGGCTGAGAGTGTTGAGAAGTTCAAGATGGCTCAACAGCATGGAGTGGCAGCAGAAGGATATGTCAGGCAACAGGTAGTGCTTTGGAGGTGGAACTGGCAGGACAATCAGTAGTTGAATAAATAGGTAAGTTTCAATGCGTTAGACAGATGTGATGGAAATAGCATAACAAGAAAATGTTACAGGGGTTAAACTCATAGGAAGTGCATGCTATATGCAAGTGTTTTAGGGGGAGAAATTCGGTAACTTTTGAAATCATGAAAAATTAGCGCCAGGCGCTAATGATTCTGAGCTTCCAGTAAATTGGCTGTTAGCACTCCAGGAAGGAAGTGGAGCGTTAAATCAAGCGCTACCACTTCCCTTGGAGCGCTAAAGCCAGCAAGAGGGGTGGTAGTGGTGCAGCGCTGCCCAATGTCGAGGGCAGTGCTGCCAGAATGGAGGCTCCTTCCCTCCCTTAAAGGGAAGGGCCGTCGCTGCAGGCTCTGCATTGAAACGAGGTCCCTTGTCACTGACGGCAGCTGCGATCTGACACGATCAGCCCCAAGCATTCTAGCAGAGCGCAGGGCTGATCGATCGGGGCCGAAGAAAATGCTGAAAAATGAACGTAAGGCATTAAGGAAATTTTTTGTTCACGCAACCATCATCACCTTTAAATACCGCTCCCCAAGCGGCCGGCCTGCCTGACAACGCCTCCTGCAGCTGTCTGTATTGTCGCCCGGCAATGCTGCAGGGGGCGGAACCGAATTTTGGGTCCGGGGTGCTACCGGGGAGATGTGTAGCATGATGATGTCATGATCTCCGGGCGCAGGAGATCGTGGCGCTAGAAGTTACCGCCGCCGCAAACCTCAACGGAAATTTCATGGGCGTCGGTACTCTCACCGCGCCGGTTGCAAAGCTGGTAGCGCCTCGTTATCGCCCCCCGGAGGCGCTAACGGGAGGCGCAAAGTAGGCGAATTTCTAGCCCTTAATATTTTACAGATAAATATTTAATACTGGACTATAATTAAAGGTTTAGAAGTATGAATACTATTTGATAAAAACAGTAAGTTGTTTATATGTCAAAGAATGTTGGTAAAATGTTAACACATTTACTGTACTGCTGTTCATTTTTGCAATGTCATATACAACATGTACTATTTTTGTTGCAGGGACTGCCAGGGCCAAAAGGTCCAAAAGGAGATTCCATAACTGTTACATCTTCTGAAGGATGTTTACCGGTGGGTGTTCAATTTAAAGCATTGGTTACTGTTAACTACCTTTCCTTTCTTTCTACTATGGTTAAGGTAGGACAAAGATGGCAGCCTGGGGCCCTGTTTTGAACTTTATTGACAGCATGAGCGGGATGGACTAAATGACCATTTTTGTTCCTACTCTGTTCTATTCTTGTCACTGTTGCATTCCTCAAAGTGCTTTGAATTTTGGTTCAACAATTTGCATCCTAGTGAATGAGAATATGATTTTTCTAACATCATTGTGCTAGCGAACTTTATATAAACTCTACCATTAATTTAGGGAAGGTTACAGAGGAAAAGACAAAAGAACAACATGAGGGTGAGGGGCTGTCTGGGAAAAGAGTATAGCAACACCCAGAAAGAGCAATACTGCAGGGTTTGACATAGTCACTGACATAAGAAAACTACTAGGCACTTGGTCTAAGCGTTAAACAAAGCTTTAATCAACTGTTTTTCAACATGGAGATCTAGTTGTGCACATACTAGTTCCTGTTAAGGAATGTCCTGAGCAAGCTGGGCCCATGCCCGAGTATTTATACTCTCCCTGGACAGCGCCACCAGCAGGCCGCCCAGTATTACTTCATAAGTCATTTCCACATGAATGACAAGATTCATGTCAGTCACCAGTTTAGGATGAAAGCTAACAGTTCCAACACTTTTTTTCTGATGTGGAGAAAGTGATGTTAGCAAAACACCAATTAAGTTCATGAACTGGGACTTGTATCCAATTAAAGCTTTGCAGTATCCACATGCTTATGGTGCCTAAGGTGGATGAAAATGCTAAAAAAAAAAACTTTGGAACTACTCAGAAGGCATTTCAACCCATCAGCAGCCTTTGCAATGGCTGAAGAGGAAGGGGAATAAGAAGTGATCGGTAAAAGTGATGGTGTGAGTTCATGGGAACAGCTGAAGAATTTCAGACCTATGCTAATGAACTGACCTCAGAAAACTGGTTACAAACAGCATACTTTATGAGCCACCAGCATTCGAGTCGAACTGTTGAAAATCTGTTCTGGAGTTTATTGCAGATTTGTTTGAACAGTAAATTAGTCCAATAATGCAGTTAACTCTGATCGGATTTACTAAAGTGTACTTTTTTCTACTTTATCATCAGTCGGCATAAAATGAGATTATCCTTCTGTGTTTGATCTCCAAAGTCTATTCAGCCGAAGAATATTGCTCCGTGTACTTGTTTAAAAAAAAATTCTAGCATTTAGTCTACGAGTAATCAGTTGAATAATTGTTAGCTGTGAAATCTATATAGAGCATAAACCAAACGCTCAGACTATAATTGGACTAGCATAACCCCATATCTACCATTCACACATCCTTATAATTCCCGCGTATGCTTCCATATTAAATTTCACTTTTTTTAAATGGTACATATGATTTTCACCTGATTGCTTCACCTTTACGTTATGCATATGAACGCGGCTAACTCATGGGTAAAAGCATATGAACATGGACAACACCACTCCATAAGAATCATTTTGTTTGTCAAACCAACCGGAATCTGGTTTCAACCTAATCTTGCAAAAAAGTTGCAATGGAGGAGGCCTGGGAAATCGGCAAAGGTTGGTCAGAAAATTGCTGACCAGCTGATCTGCCACCCAAAGGAAAAAGATGTATGTGCACATAATGCCTATGCTGGTGGTTAGGAGGACAATTTCCTGCTTGTTATGGTGATAATTGCTGGTCTGCCAGAACTTGTTCACTGACATGGACTGAATTTTGGAAACAAACAGCTCCATGAGAAGCTCTTATGGATGACATCCAGCAACCTCTCCCATGTCGCCTAAGAATGTCCAGAACCATTCAGTAGACTATAGAGGATAGATAATGGGACACACGGGTAGATTGGTTGCACACAGAGGAACAGAGTGATATGGAGGTGCTACAGCTGGCAACAGTAATATATGACAACAGAAAGTGCTGGGAACACTCAGCAGGTCCGGCATCATCGAGGAGAGAGAAACAGAGTCAACGTTTCGTGTCGAACCCTTGGTCAGAACTGGAAAAGGTTAGGGAAGAGAGATTTTTAAGCAGGGGCAGGGAGGAAAGAACAAAGGGAAGGTCTGTGATAGGATGGAAGGCAGGAGAGATTGACTGAGGAAAGGGATGATAGTGCAAGGCAAAAGAAGAGGTAATGGGACAAGTTAAGAAACAAAAGATGGCTCCAGATGAGGTGTGAATGATGATGGCAGCAACATTAACAGCTACCATGTGAGGAAACAAGAGAAAAAAATATACAAAGAAATACAATTTCCAGCACCCGCAGTATTTTGCTATTGTAGTAATATATGACAGTTGCACTCACAGAAATAGCAGAATATAGTGGCTGCACACTGGGCAACAGTGGGATATAGAGGAACACAAGGCTAGATTTTCTGCCCATTGATTACGAATGACTGGATAAATCTAACCCACATTCGCCAAAATACTTGGGACCGCAATTTGCAGTGGGTAATAACAGCAAAAGAAAACAGCATTCGCTGTCATTACCTCTTTGAAACTGATCGCAACTTCGGGAAATCCTGAAGTTGCGGTCGGTCATTCACTGCTCTGACACTGGCTGCACTGTGCCCCCCGCCCCGCCCCCCCCCCCCCCCCCCCACAGCTGGAAATCAGGGAAACTGACGAAAACTTCGGCTCTTCCGCGGTAATACTGCTGTTAAATACCCCATTACAAGTTAGACCCTTTTGGATTAGGTGTAACTGGGATTTTAACAGTGTATTGACTGCTAAACAAAGGTTATGGCCCTGAAAAACGAATTTAAATTAAAATTCTTAAGAAACTTTCAAAAAAAATTTAAATTACTTTTAAAAGTTTGTTCATCTTTATTTCAGGTTTGCCTTTTTGCTATGTGAGAGCCCCAATTTTTGTTTTGCTCTCTCTAACATTTTTAAAACGTTAGAATCAAAGGAGTTTACCTGGTTTGGTGTCTGTGAGAATTCTGCATTTTGATTGGCTGCTTAGACAGCCTGTTGATGTCACAGCAGCTCACGTTAGGGATTCCCCACTAACTTACGTTGATTTCAATTACGCGTCGGAAAAGCCGAACTTCTCGCCACAGAGATCGCGAGATCTTTGTGGGAAGCGTACTTCGGGGCGTTCGCCGCTGACCGCAAATTACGGGCCATGATGGAAATATGGGACAATGAAGCTGCTCATTGGAAGCAGCTAATAGAAGCTGTGCACTGGTACAAAGCTGAATGCCAAGAATACCAACTGGGGATGAAAATTGTGGAAAACTGAAATTATCCAACAGTTCCTACAGATTTCCATGTTTGATGGTTAATCTGATGTGGACAGATGAATTTTGTTCGGGCATTATAAGGCATACAGACATTTGAAGATTAATGGAGTAATTTGTTCTCTTGTCAATAGGGAGACCAAGGATTCCAAGGACAAATGGGCTTTCCTGTAAGTAACTAATAATTTCCTTATTTTTAATTAGGGATTTCCTTGGCTTTATCTGCTATGTAGCGAATAATGGGCATCTCAGAGCGATTAAAAGATTAAGAGTGTGAATTAGATGATAAGTACTATGAGAGGAAGCATTCAGTTAGGGCTGTCAATTAATCGCAGTTTACTTTAATGCGTTACTTTATCTGGTGATTAATTTTTTCACATGTTAATCACTGAAGTTACGTAGAGATGAGGCAGCAGGGCGAGAATGGGATATGGGAAGGGAAAGCCTGAGAGAGGGGTGAGCAGGGCAAGGAAGGGAACAGGATACGGGGAGGGAAAGCCTGAGAGAGGTGAGACCAAGGTAAGGGCAGGAATGGGATACAAGGAAATCCTGAGAGAGAAGGGCGAGGCCAGGAGAGGGATACTGGGCGGGAAAGCCTGAGAGAGGATGGAGCAGGGCGAGGATGGGAACTGGATACGGGGAGGGAAAACCTGAGCCATTTGGAAGCAGAGTTCAGGTTCGAGCAGGATGCCATCCAGTTAGTTACACGGAGCATTCTACTCAGGAACTCGTAACCTTTACTAAAGGCTGGGAATGTCTTGAAAAATAACTTTCCATTTATTTTCCTTTAGTTTTGAGGTAAGAGGATTTTTAAGTACCTCTGACTGTCTCTGTAATATGCTGTTAATTCTGACATGTATAACCGTCAATGCTTCTTGTACTAATTTATCCATCTTATAATCAACCTTTCTCCAGGCAGATTAATCACCCCCTGTGAACAATAAAGACAAGGCTGACATATTGTCACACAGGCCAAAACAAACACCTATATACCCAACATGGCAGTCAGAAACATAACCACTTAGCAACACTGGTGACAATGGTGTCAATTAAATATACAATTAAAACCAAGATTAACTGCGATTAAAATTTTTAATTAATGATTAATTGCGATTAATTTTTTAACTGTTTGACAGCCCTACTTTTAATAGTTTATAACTGTCACCTGAAATCTGAGGTAAAATTACTTCAGAAGACAGGATGTCTATTTTATTAATAATGTATATATCCATATGCGAGCCTTTTGCAGAAGCTTAAAGGAATTAGTGGAAAAGTAGCTTGCTTGGAAATGGAAAACAGAAAGTGCTAATTAATTGAAAACGCACTGGGCAGGGACAATGTCAAATTAAGTGGCAAAATAATGAGCTTAAGGAAGATTGATAGCATTCGAAGAAATTTGGACCAATTAAGTAGACAGACTAAGGAATAGCAGATGGATTTTACTGCTAGTGAATGTAAGTTAGAGATATGGAAACCATGTAGACAGTGAAAGGTTTGCATCAGTAGAGGTGGAAAAGAAAAGGAATTTGGGCGATTATTCACCATTCACTAAAAAGTTCCTGTTAATGTGAAGCTACTATCAACAAGATTAATCAAATATTAGGGCACATCTTAGGAGCATTTCATTCTAACTCAAAACAAATTACTTTAACTTTGTACAGGTTATTAATGAGGCCACATATTAAATATTCTATGCAATTTTGAATACGCCTTGGGGGGTAAAATTCAACTTCAGTGGGGGCGAAAAACAGGCGTGAGCAGATCGGTCGCCCGTTATACACACTGCCTGATTTTCCTTTCATTGAAGTTAATGGAAAGGATGATCAGGCGGGATATGCAACAGAAACCGCTCCTCTACTGTTCATTTTGCGCCCCACCAAAGTTTACCTTTGCCTCCCTTTTCTTCAAAATTCAGAGAAGTGTGATGATTCTGGAACTTGGGGCTCTAAGTTAGAAAAAGAGGCTCATATAGTTCAACTCCTTTTTATTAGAGAAGAAATTAAAATAGTGAGAAGGGACATGACTGCCTCTTTAAAATCTGGACTGCGTAGATAATGTAGATGTATGATAGCTCTTTAACTCAGAATGTGAGCAGAGGATCGGAAGACGAGTACAAAATCTGACAAACTCAAAATAATCCATAGATTAGAAGAATGTTTTGTCGGGACAATTAAAGTGGATAGACACTGAGAAATGACAGTATATGTTATGTTGATTAATTCCTTTTCATTTAATAAAAAAGATGTGGATACAGAGTTGATTATGAACCGATTAAAGGCTATATAAAGAAAAGTATAGGTAGAGATGGTCAAATACTGTATGAAACACAATGGTTTCTATTCAGGAGGAACCGTGAAAGTCTCATGCTATGGAAAGCAAACAGTCGAAAGATAATAACAAAAGTTATAAGCTTGGATAAGTAGTCTTGAGTTTTATTTGATTACCTTAGGAGGGAACAATCAGAAACTATGCAGAACTTTCCCCCAAGAGATCTCAGTGGAGTCCATGGTATGGTGAACTATTTAATTTCTTTAACTTTACACACAGAAGAAAATATGCTCCTAAAATTTTTATTCTTTTTATTCTGTAATCGCATGACTTCTTGTTGCTGTAGCTGATACTGACTGAAATGCAAGTCCCTGTCATCCTGAACAGTCACAAGGAAATTTAATTCTTTGCTTTCCGACCTGAACAATGGAGCAATGTTTGTGACGTTCCGTACCACACAATTTGTCTGAATTTCTCCCTCGGATGTTTCACACTGACCCATTGTAGCATAGGTTGTGCAATCTATTGCAGTTTCAGACTCCGTGTGACATCGGTGTTGGTTCTAATGCCTTGCCGTTGACTACATAAGAACATAAGAAATGGGAGCAGGAGTAGGCCATTCGGCCCTTTGAGCCTGCTCCGCCATTCAATGAGATCATGGCTGATCTTCTGCCTCAACTCCATTCACCGGCCCTATCACCATATCCCTTGATGCCCTTACTAGTCAGAAATCTATCGACTTCTGTTTTGAATATACCCAATGACTGAGCCTGCACAGCCCTCTGGGGTAGAGAATTCCAAAGATTCACCACCCTCTGTGTGAAGAAATTTCTTCTCATCTCAGTCCTGAATGGCCTACCCTTTATCCTGAGGCTGTGGCCCCTGGTTCTAGACTCCCCAGCCAAGGGAAACATTCTCCCAACATCCACCCTATCAAGCCCTGTAATAATTTTGTATGCTTCAATGAGATCCCCTCTCATTATTCTGAATTCAAGAGAATACAGGCCTAGTTTACTCAATCTCCTCTCATATGACAGTCCCGCCATCCCAGGAATCAATCTCGTGAACCTTTGTTGCACTCCCTCTATGGCAAGTATATCCTTCCTTAGGTAAGGAGACCAAAATTGTACACAGTACTCCAGGTGTGGTCTCACCAAGGCCCTACATAATTGGAGTAAGACTTCTTTACTCCTGTACTCAAACCCTCTTGTAATGAAGGCCAGCATAACATTTACCTTCCTAATGGCTTGCTGCATCTGCACATTCACTTTCAGTGACTCATGTACAAGGACACCCAGGTCCCTTTGAGCATCTGCATTCCCCAGCCTTTCACCATTTAGGAAATACTCTGCCTTTCTGTTTTTTCTACCAAAGTGGATCACTTCACATTTATCCACATTATATTCCATCTGCCATGTTCTCGCCCACTCACTGAGCCTGTCGAGATCCCCTTGAAGCCTCTTCACATCCTCTTCACAACTGACACTGCCACCTAGCTTTGTATCATCAGCAAATTTGGAAATGTTACATTTAGTCCCCTCATCCAAATCATTGATATAGATTGAATAGCTGTGGCCCAAGCACCGATCCTTGCGGTACCCCACTAGTCACAGCTTGCCATCCTGAAAAAGACCTGTTTAACCCTACTCTTTGTTTTCAGTCTGTTAACCAATTCTCAATCCATGCTAGTATATTACCCCAATTTCATGTGCCCTAATTTTGTTCACCAACCTCTTGTGTGGGACCTTATCGAAGGCCTTCTGAAAATCCAGATACACCACATCTACCGGTTCCCTGTTGTCTACTCCATTAGTTACATCCTCAAAGAACTCCAGTAGGTTTGTCAAACAGGATTTCCCTTTCATAAATCCATGTTGACTCTGCCCAATCTTACCATTAGTTTCTAAGTGCTCAGTTATTGCATCCTTTATAATAGATTCCAGCATTTTCCCAACTACTGATGTGAGGCTAAAAGGTCTGTAGTTCCCCACTTTCTCTCTCCCTCCTTTCTTAAATAGCAGGGTTACATTTGCTATCCTCCAATCTGCAGGAACCGTTCCAGAATCTATAGAATTTTGGAAGATGACAACCAATGCATCCACTATCCCAATGGCCACCTCTTTCAAAACCCTAGGATGTAGGTCATCCGGTCCTTGGGATTTATCGACTTTTAGTCCCATTAATTTTGCTAGTACTGTTTTTTTACTAATAATAATTTCTTTAAGTTCCTCATTCTCGCCACACCCTTGGTTTTCTCGTATTTCTGGGCGGTTTTTTGTAACTTCCTCCGTGAAGACAGAAACAAAGTATTTATTTAATTTCTCTGCCATTTCCTCATTCCCCATTATAAATTCTCCCGTCTCTGACTGTAAAGGACCTACATTTACCTTCGCCAGTCTTTTCCTTTTCACATACCTATAGAAGCTTTTACAATCCGTTTTTATATTTTTCGCTAGTTTGTGCTCATATTCCATTTTCCCTTTCTTTATCAATTTCTTGGTCCCCCTTTGCTAATTTCTAAAAAGATCCCAATCCTCAGGCTGACTGCTTTTTCTGGCAACTTTATAAGCTTCCTCCTTTGACTTAATACTAGCTTTAATTTCTTTTGTTAGCCATGGTTGGATCACTTTTCCTTTTGGGATTTTATGCCCTAGAGGAATATATGCTTGTCGCAAATTATGCATTATTTCCTTGAATGTTAACCATTGTATGTCCACCTTCATACCTTTTAGTGTAGTCTCCCAATCTACCATGACCAACTTGTCCCTCATACCCTTGCAGTTTCCTCTGTTTAGATTGAAGACCTTAGTTTCAGATTGGACTACATCACTCTCAAACTTAATGTAAAATTCAATCATATTATGGTCACTTGTCCCTAAAGGCCCCTTTACCGCAAGATTATTGATTAGCCCTTTCTCATTACACAGTACCAGATCCAGAATAGCCAGTTCCCTGGTTGGTTCCTCCACATACTGATCCAGGAAACCATCTCACATGCATTCCAATAATTCGTCCTCTACACCATTACTGGTAATTTGATTTGCCCAGTCAATATGTAGATTAAAGTCCCCCATGATTACCGTATTGCCCTTGTTACATGCACTTCTAATCTCTTGATTGATACTGTGCCCTACATTACCACTACTGTTTGGTGGCCTATACACAACTCCCACCAATGTTTTCCGCCCTTTGCTGTTTCTTAGCTCCACCCAAACTGATTCCAGTTCTACATCACGAACTGCCAAGCCAAGATCTTTTATCTCTACCGTACCGATCTCATCCCTTATTAACAGAGCTACGCCACCTCCTTTTCTTTTTTGTCTGTCCTTCCTAAATGTTGAGTACCCTGGAACATTCAGTTCCCAGCTTTGGTTACCCTGCAACCATGTCTCTGTAATGGCAATTACATCATACCCATTTACTTCTATTTGTGCCATTAATTCATCCACCTTGTTGCAAATGCTACGTGCATTTAGATAAAGTGCCTTCAACTTTGCCTTTTTAATATTTTTCTGCACTTTGACCCTCTTTACTGTTGGCCTTTGTTTCTGCTCCCTACTAGTTTTACTGACTACTTTTCTAACTTTCACTTCCAGCTTTGTTTCTCTCCATTCTGGGCCCACACTAAGGTTTCCAGCCCCCTGACAAACTAGCTTAAATCCTTCCCAACAGCACTAGCAAACCCCCCTGCAAGGATGTTGGTCCCGTTTCTGCTGAGGTGTAACCCGTCCAGCTTGTACAGGTCCCACCTTCCCCAGAATCGGTCCCAATGCCTCAGAAATTTAAATCCCTCCCTCCTACACCATCTCTCCAGCCACGCATTCATCTGGTCTATTCTCCTATTTTTGCTCTCACTAGCACATGGCACTGGGAGTAATCCTGAGATTACTACCTTTTGAGGTCCTGCTTTTTAATTTAATTCCTAGCTCCCTATATTCTGCTTGCAGGACCTCGTCCCTCTGCCTACCTATGTCGTTGGTACCGATATGGACCATGACCTCTGGCTGTTCACCCTCCCCCTTCAGAATGTCCTGCAGCCGCTCAGTGACATCCTTGACCCTGGCACCAGGGAGGCAACATACCATCCTGGAGTCACGTCTGCGGCCACAGAAACGTCTATCTGTTCCCCTTACGATAGAATCCCCTATCACTATTGCTCTCCCACTCTTTTTCCTCCCCTCCTGTGCAGCTGAGCCACTCGTAGTGCCATGGACTTAGCTCTTGCTGCATTCCCCTGAGAAACCATCTCCCCCAGCAGTATCCAAAACGGAAAATCTGTTGGAGAGGGAGATGGACCCAGGGGACTTCTGCACTACCTTCCTAGTTCTTTTACTCTGTCTGGTGGTCACCCATTCCCTTTCTGCCTGTGCACTCTTTACCTGCGGTGTGACCACCTCATTAAACGTGCTATCCACGTAGATCTCAGCCTCGCGGATGCTCTACAGTGACTCCAGCCGCAACTCCAGATCCGAATTTTGAGTAGCTGCAGCTGGAGACACTTCCTGCATACTTGTTTGCCCTGGGCACCGAAAGTGTCCCTGACTTCCCAGATAGCACAGGAGGAGCACTCCACGCTGCCGAGCTGCCCTGCCATGTCCTACCCTTAATTTACTCCCTTTACTTCCTCTAAATTAAAGAATATTAAAGACACTAGGGACCTTACTTCACTTTAAACACTACTTACTCTAAACTAGAGACCTTACTTTTACTTTAACGACTGGACTGTAGAAATACTCACCAGGTCCTACTTACCAATCAGCTCCTTCCCTGGTTGTGATGTCACTTTAGCAGTTTTGCAGTTATTGTTGTTGTTTGACTGCTCCCGCTCTCGGACTCTTTCCTGGGTGTAAAGTAAGAACCAATTCCTACAAAGTGAAAAGTTAGGGAAAGCAAGGGAGATCCTCCTTCCACTCCTCACCCACCTAACTCCCTCACTCACCCAACTCTCAGCACTCTGTTCAAACTGCACTTAGTGCAGATCGCACTGCGAAGCCTGTTTTTATAGGCCTATTTTCCCTAATTAACTGCGTTCAGCTGCTCTGAATTATCCTCTGCCTTCTCCAGTGCTGCCGACTCCTTTCAGGTCCGCTGTCCTTGGCCTCCCGCGCTCTTTATCCTCTGCCTTCTCCAGTGCTGCCGACTCCTTTCAGGTCCGCTGTCCTCGACCTCCCGCGCTCTTTATCCTCTGCCTTCTCCAGTGCTGCCGACTCCTTTCAGGTCCGCTGTACTCGGCCTCCCGCGCTCTTTATCCTCTGCCTTCTCCAGTGCTGCCGACTCCTTTCAGACTGTTCTAAAATTGATGGGGAGGGGGCTTGGCAAGCAGTTAAGAAGTAGGCCAGCCAGGTGAAACAGTAAAAGGGTTTATTCTATCATATAAAGGGATGTAACTAATTTTCTGCAATTTGGATTCTGTCTTGAATTTATGTCCAAAAAAATTCCTCTAACTTGGCTCACTGCTCCTCCTTGCTCCTCCACTGCAGGACCATCTTTCTGCCACTCTGCAATGCCCTTTGGAACTCTCTCCCAAATCCACTCTGCCTACTTCTCTCGCTTCCTTCAAAAGCCTCTTAAGAACTAATCGCTTCTCCTGTGCTTTTGATCACTCCGCCCCACCCCCCCCCCCGCCCCCCGCCCCCACTATCCCTTTAATTTATTGTCATCTGCTTGCTGTCCTCGCCAGTTCTTCTATGTCAGGGATGCTTTACAAATGCAGGGTAATTTATTTGAAATTAAGTCTCATTTAAATAAGGTCCGAGGTGACCAATGCAGTCTCAAGTAGGTGAACACAAGTTAAGCCACAGAGAATCAAAATGACTTGTATCTGGAGCTCTCCACACTGTGCTGTAATATTGCTCTCTCACTTTTTTTTATGCTCCATTTTTGCTTCCTGCTGTACAATGCTTCACCTGAGACATTAGGAAGTTGCCTGGAACATAGAACATCCAAGTTACTATTGAAGTAATAAACTAGCTTTTAATTATTCTCGAACTGCTTATGGACATAAACCAACGACAAAAAGTAATTTGTAACGAGGAACTAAATAAAGTTTCATCCTAATCATCCTCAGCAGTTCCTGAGAGAAATTACACTTCAAGCTGTTTCAAGGCAGTCATAGAATCATGAATGATAGAGCACAGAAGGAGGCCATTCAGCCCAATGTGTCTGTGCCGACTCTTTGAAAGAGCTGTCCAATTAGTCCCATATAGAATCAAACAGGCACCAAATGCAAGATGTATCCTCGACCTGTTATAATGTATCATAGATGGTAGAAATAAATTCTTCTTTCCCTCCTAGGGTCTTCCAGGAAATCCAGGTTCTCCGGGTATTGCAGGACCGAGAGGGCCAGCCAGGTTTTCCAGTAAGTAGATCAAGGTTAAGATGACATTGCATCACTATTTTATAGGCACATCCAAGGGTTCAATAACTGGCACTGAAATAAAGGCCAGCAATGACACTTTCATCCTAGAAGAGCAGCAAAGCAACCAGTTTTAAATCAGATCATGACAGTTTCACAAAAAGGGATGGCGAACTCCTGAAAATAGGTTAATTCAGGCATCATTGTGCGAGAGAACAGGTTTTAGCAAAGGAGATACAGCAGACACTGAGGCTTTATACGTTGCTATCATACGACAACATCTGGCTGGAAATTCTTGAGCAAGTAAAGATAGGCGTACTGCATGAGGACTGCCTGAACCTTTCATCCATGGGCTGAAGGGAGCTATCCACAGCATTGGTCCATCACTGGGAACTACCCACAACACTGGTCTATCACTGGGAACTACCCACAACACTGGTCCTTCACTGGGAACTACCCACAGCACTGGTCCTTCACTGGGAACTACCCACAACACTGGTCCATCACTGGGAACTACCCACAACACTGGTCCTTCACTGGGAACTACCCACAGCACTGGTCCTTCACTGGGAACTACCCACAACACTGGTCCATCACTGGGAACTACCCACAACACTGGTCCTTCACTGGGAACTACCCACAGCACTGGTCCTTCACTGGGAACTACCCACAACACTGGTCCATCACTGGGAACTACCCACAACACTGGTCCATCACTGGGAACTATCCACAGCACTGGTCCATCACTGGGAACTATCTACAGCACTGGTGCATCAATGGGAACTACCCACAACACTGGTCCATCACTGGGAACTACCCACAACACTGGTCTATCACTGGGAACTACCCACAACACTGGTCCATCACTGGGAACTACCCACAGCACTGGTCCATCACTGGGAACTATCTACAGCACTGGTCCATCACTGGGAACTACCCACAGCACTGGTCCATCACTGGGAACTACCCACAACACTGGTCCATCACTGGGAACTACCCACAACACTGGTCCATCACTGGGAACTACCCACAGCACTGGTCCTTCACTGGGAACTACCCACAGCACTGGTCCTTCACTGGGAATTACCCACAGCACTGGTCCTTCACTGGGAATTACCCACAGCACTGGTCCTTCACTGGGAACTACCCACAGCACTGGTCCTTCACTGGGAACTATACACAGCACTGGTCCATCACTGGGAACTACCCACAGCACTGGTCCTTCACTGGGAACTACCCACAGCACTGGTCCTTCACAGAACTATCCACAACACTGGTCCATCACTGGGAACTACCCACAACACTGGTCCATCACTGGGAACTACCCACAGCACTGGTCCTTCACTGGGAACTACCCACAGCACTGGTCCTTCACTGGGAATTACCCACAGCACTGGTCCATCACTGGGAATTACCCACAGCACTGGTCCATCACTGGGAATTACCCACAGCACTGGTCCATCACTGGGAACTACCCACAGCACTGGTCCATCACTGGGAACTACCCACAGCACTGGTCCATCACTGGGAACTATCCACAGCACTGGTCCATCACTGGGAACTATCCACAGCACTGGTCCATCACTGGGAATTACCCACAGCGCTGGTCCATCACTGGGAACTATCCACAGCACTGGTCCATCACTGGGAACTACCCACAGGGCTGATCCATCACTGGGAACTACCCACAGCGCTGGTCCATCACTGGGAACTACCCACAGCGCTGGTCCATCACTGGGAACTATCCACAGCACTCGTCCATCACTGGGAACTACCCACAGCATTGGTCCATCACTGGGAACTACCCACAGCACTGGTCCTTCACTGGGAACTACCCACAGCACTGGTCCTTCACTGGGAACTACCCACAGCACTGGTCCTTCACTGGGAACTACCCACAACACTGGTCCATCACTGGGAACTACCCACAACACTGGTCCATCACTGGGAACTATCCACAGCACTGGTCCATCACTGGGAACTATCTACAGCACTGATGCATCAATGGGTACTACCCACAACACTGGTCCATCACTGGGAACTACCCACAACACTGGTCCATCACTGGGAACTACCCACAACACTGGTCCATCACTGGGAACTATCTACAGCACTGGTCCATCACTGGGAACTACCCACAACACTGGTCCTTCACTGGGAACTACCCACAACACTTTCCATCACTGGGAACTACCCACAACACTGGTCCATCACTGGGAACTACCCACAACACTGGTCCATCACTGGGAACTATCTACAGCACTGGTCCATCACTGGGAACTACCCACAGCGCTGGTCCTTCACTGGGAACTACCCACAGCACTGGTCCTTCACAGAACTATCCACAGCACTGGTCCATCACTGGGAACTACCCACAACACTGGTCCTTCACTGGGAAATACCCACAGCACTGGTCAATCACTGGGAATTACCCACAGCACTGGTCCTTCACTGGGAACTACCCACAGCACTGGTCCTTCACTGGGAACTACCCACAGCACTGGTCCTTCACTGGGAACTACCCACAACACTGGTCCTTCACTGGGAACTACCCACAGCACTGGTCCATCACTGGGAACTACCCACAACACTGGTCCTTCACTGGGAACTACCCACAACACTGGTCCATCACTGGGAACTACCCACAACACTGGTCCATCACTGGGAACTACCCACAGCACTGGTCCTTCACTGGGAACTATCCACAGCACTGGTCCATCACTGGTAACTACCCACAGCGCTGGTCCTTCACTGGGAACTACCCACAGCACTGGTCCTTCACAGAACTATCCACAGCACTGGTCCATCACTGGGAACTAGCCACAATACTGGTCCTTCACTGGGAAATACCCACAGCACTGGTCAATCACTGGGAATTACCCACAGCACTGGTCCTTCACTGGGAACTACCCACAGCACTGGTCCTTCACTGGGAACTACCCACAACACTGGTCCTTCACTGGGAACTACCCACAGCACTGGTCCATCACTGGGAACTACCCACAACACTGGTCCTTCACTGGGAACTCCCCACAGCACTAGTCAATCACTGGGAACTACCCACAGCACTGGTCCTTCACTGGGAACTACCCACAGCACTGGAACTTCACTGGGAACTACCCACAGCACTGGTCCTTCGCAGAACTATCCACAACACTGGTCCATCACTGGGAACTACCCACAACACTGGTCCTTCACTGGGAACTACCCACAGCACTGGTTCTTCACTGGGAATTACCCACAGCGCTGGTCCATCACTGGGAACTACCCACAGCACTGGTCCATCACTGGGAATTACCCACAGCACTGGTCCATCACTGGGAACTACCCACAGCACTGGTCCATCACTGGGAACTACCCACAGCACTGGTCCATCACTGGGAACTACCCACAGCACTGGTCCATCACTGGGAACTATCCACAGCACTGGTCCATCACTGGGAACTACCCACAGCACTGGTCCATCATTGGGAACTATCCACAGCACTGGTCCTTCACTGGGAACTATCCACAGCACTGGTCCTTCACTGGGAACTACCCACAGCACTGGTCCTTCACTGGGAACTATCCACAGCACTGGTCCATCACTGGGAACTATCCACAGCACTCGTCCATCACTGGGAACTACCCACAGCACTGGTCCATCACTGGGAACTATCCACAGCATTGGTCCATCACTGGGAACTACCCACAGCACTGGTCCTTCACTGGGAACTACCCACAGCACTGGTCCTTCACTGGGAACTACCCACAGCACTGGTCCTTCACTGGGAACTATCCACAGCACTGGTCCTTCACTGGGAACTACCCACAGCACTGGTCCTTCACTGGGAACTACCCACAGCACTGGTCAATCACTGGGAACTATCCACAGCACTGGTCCATCACTGGGAACTACCCACAGCACTGGTCCATCACTGGGAACTACCCACAGCACTGGTCAATCACTGGGAACTATCCACAGCACTGGTCCATCACTGGGAACTATCCACAGCACTGGTCCATCACTGGGAACTATCCACAGCACTGGTCCATCACTGGGAATTACCCACAGCACTGGTCCATCACTGGGAATTACCCACAGCACTGGTCCATCACTGGGAATTACCCACAGCACTGGTCCATCACTGGGAATTACCCACAGCACTGGTCCATCACTGGGAATTACCCACAGCACTGGTCCATCACTGGGAATTACCCACAACACTGGTCCATCACTGGGAATTACCCACAACACTGGTCCATCACTGGGAGTTACCCACAGCACTGGTCCATCACTGGGAATTACCCACAGCACTGGTCAATCACTGGGAACTACCCACAGCACTGGTTCATTACCAGGAACTACCAGGGCATCAATTCATCAGGAGCATACTGCAGCACTGGTTCTAAATGCAGTAACTTCGATGAACTTCTGGTGGTGGAACAAGGTAATTTCATTAAATTGTTTACTAAGACATGTCAGAATAAATACGATGTTAATTCACCAATTACAATAATTGTGAAACAAATGCTGACATTGAAATGTAAATAAAAAATGAAATTTTAAGAATCTTTTTGCAATGTGCCTAGATTTCTTATCCCAAAGGAAGAAAACTAGAATTAATATTTATAAATCATCTTTCTTACCAGGGCCGCCCCGGTTTACAAGGGTTACCAGGTGAACAGGTAAGTTTTTTAACTATCTTGCGGCCTGAAGAATAAGTTATTTTAAATGTTATACTGTTTCGTTCTGATGATAAAATGTGAACTTATTGCATAATGGTTATGTTTTTGTTAGGAGTTAAACTCTGGATGCTAGCACTGTAAGCACTCCTGTTTTGGAGTATAATTCTAAATGATGGGTGGGCGTTCTTCTAGTGAATTACTTTGCATTAATGGTATCAGTTTAAATGATTGATAATGAAGCACTTTACCCAGAATGTGCTGCCATAGAACATCACAGATGCCCCATGGCATTCTGGAAAGGAATGCTTCACTGATGCACAGGGAAAGATGGGTACCGCTGAACTGGCATAGATTTAGTGACACAACCACGCTGTTTGAGCGCTTGAGTCGGCTGATAGTATGCGATGGGATTCATTCTCTCTCCTTTGTGGTACCTTTAAAGCCAGTTGTCAGTCTCCACAGTGTAGTAACAGGACAGATTCAGAAAAACATTACTGTTTAGAGATCAGAGGAAATACTTCCAGCTGTAGTGGGCAGCATGGCATAATAATAATGAGTAGCCAATCAGTTTTCCATTAGTCACTCATCATTGATAATCCAACAATTTTGGCTAGAAGGAAATGGAGATCCTAGACAGACTAAAGGGCTGAAAATAAATAAATCCTCAAGTATTAATGGTAATTATCATGAGTTACTAAGAGAGACAACGGATGGGATTTGTGAGGTCCTAATAGTCATCATTAACGATAGATGAATGCTAAGTACATCCCACTATATAGGAAATATGAAGAGAAAATGCTGGAAATACTCAGCAGGTTAGGCAGCATCTGTGGAGAGAGAAACGGAGTTAACGTTTCAGGTTGATGATATTTCGTCAGCACTCTGTATAGAAAACAAGCTGTCCACTATGTAGGAAACAAGCTAATACCTATCTTATAAAGGGTGACAAAATATATACTGGCAACAACAGACCCATTAGTTTCACATCAACACTAGGTAAAATAAAATGGAATTGATTATCAGGAGTAAACTTGAGGATAAATATCAGATATATTGCAACCAACACAGATTCAGAATGGGAAGATCCTGGATAAGAAATTAGCTGGAGGTAGGAAGCAGAAGGTACTTGCTAGTGGAATAATATCATTGTGGGGATGCACTGAATTGGATTGGTGTTGGGACCCTTACTGTTTCTAATTTACATTCATGGCATGGATTTAGAAGCTCAGTGTAAATTGGAGGAGGGGGAAGTGACTCTGAAATGGTTGACAGGGGACTTGGAAAATGAATTATATTAAATATCTAAGTGGTTGGACCAGTGGTAGATGAAGTTCAATAGGAATATAAGTACAAAGCATTGCAATAGGAAGAAAAAGTGGCAATGCATGTACTTTATGAATAGTGTTAAAAAAAACTAACAACTTACACTTTATATAGCAAAATGCACCAAGGTGTTTCAGAGTTGGGGGTCAGATGAGACAGAAATAAGAAAGAAACTAGTATAAATCACCAAAGAGAGAGGTTTGAAGTAAGTCTTTGAAGATAGGAATGGATGTAGTGAGACGGGCAATGTTACGGAGATGAAATAGGCGGTCTTAGATATGGTGCGCATATGTGGTCAGAAGCTCAATTGTAAGGAAGGCAGAATCAGCAGTTGGCCAGCATTTGAAGAGAAGAGGGTGCAGACAGGTATGTACAGCTCAAGGAGATTGCAAAGGTAGGAATGGCTCGGGCCATGAAGGGATTTGAAGATGAGGACGAGGTTCTGTTGTAAGAGACCTTGGGGTATTCGTACACTCGATGCTTAAGATGCCCAATACTGAATAGCAACAGAAAAAATAGTATGCTCAACTATAGTGCCAAATAAGTAAAGTACAAGTTGAAGAAAGTCATGCGTAAACTGTACAGTGCTCTGGTCAGACTGCACCTTGAGTGTATCATCTAGTTCTGGTCCCCAAGACATAAGGGAGACATTCAGCACTGGAGGTGATGCTGAGAAGAACCATGGACTGAATTGAAGTGTCAGAGGACTGATTATAAGAAATGACTGGAAAAACTTGGGCTTTTCCTCATAGTGTCTTACACAGTAAACCGCACAGTAAAGGTAAATCCACATCACTACTTCAAACTGAACCGTGACAGTAGGTCAAGAGGGCCATAGGTTGAAACTAGCGAAAGACAAATTTGGGATTGATAGCAGGAAGTTCTTCACAAGAGCTCAACCTGTAAAATGGACTCTGGGGTTTGGGTAGTGGAAGCAAAACTCTGTAATTATCTAAGGAATAGTTGGATGTTGTGATGGGTCTTTCTGGATGGATGAGTTGAGATGGCTTATCCACCTTGAGTGATCTTGTGATTTGAAATTTAGTTGCCCGATCTGTATTTCAGTGTGTATTTGGGCCCACTAAACTGCTGCTGATTTCAAACCCTGCCGAACAGGCCACAGTGAGAATTTCCTTTCTGAAATGCATATTTTATATTTTTTGACAGGGCATTGTATTTCCAGGACAAAAAGGCGAGAAGGTAAGAGAATACATGCTTCATTCTGTGCGAGTATTTTCAATATACGATGGGATAGTACTCTTAATTAAAGAAGTATTCCCCATAGATGTTTATTCCACTTTGAATCTTCTGAAGGAGGTCAGTAGCCACAGAAGATAAAACTTCCAATTTGGATATTTTAGGATATTGAAATAACATTCTAAACTATATTGTACATCCCTAGCCAATCGGATATCTCAGGTATTGTTCAAATTGTCAGTATTTTAATTGATGATTTATAGCTGTAACATTCAATCCTGTCCTTAAAGAGATATTCATCTGCCTCACCTTAAATAAACATATCGGCACCGCTTTACTTGCTTTATATTGGAATTAAGCTAAATAATCAATTTACGCAGCTATTATCCATTCAATTTTGTGACCTGGAAGTGCTGAGGACAACAATTTACCCCCTTTACTTTAGTTCATATTGCAGCTCGTTACAGTGCTGACAGGTATCTATGGGTGGGGCTGCTGAGGTTGCTAAAGTCACTGTTCTCGCCAGCGCTTCCCGCAGGCTCGTCGCAGTGGTGCAGCCCTGGTTTCAGACGGACAATCATGGTTTCGTGCTCTTCTGTTCTTTGTCCTGTGGTGTTGTTTCAGTGAGAAAAGATGTTATTTATTATTTAAGCTGATAAGAGACACTGATAGCAAAAGCTGTATTTTTGAATGCGAAGATTTTGCAACAAGGTCACTGTTATAGTGAGTTTGAACTTGCTTTCAGAGTAGACAAAACCATTGTACAGAGACGATAAGTGCTTGTCTGTTTAGTGCCGATGGCCTAGGCTAAAGGATGACACAGGCTGACAGAGAATCCCAAGCAGGAATCCTGCGTGAAGCTTACGTCTGGTACCCTGTGCCCTAGTACCCTAAATCTTTTAGATTGATACTGTATGAATCAGGCGGAGCTGCAGCAGATTCTTCTATCCCCTCTATAAAAACACAGAGGTCTGGGCCACCCACCAGCGACTCTTGTGGAACTGATTCAGTCATGATCTTGTAGAGTACTGTCAGTGTATAGACCTCCCTTTCTAATTTCCTCCCCTCTCCATCCGCAGACCACTGAATGTATTTAATTTTAGCCTAACCTATTTTTGTTTTGAAACAATACTGTCCTTCAAAGATAAACTAAGAACTTGTGCTGATTTCAGTATCCATCCTCGTGCTTTTTTTTCTTGCTGTGATATTTGTGAACTCTGCATTATTACCACTGTCATCTCATTTCATTGTGTGAGCATTGGATGTCAGCCTGCATGTCTGTTATTCTCACAATTTTTACCCCTGCTTATTCCCTCCTTCTCGTCAGGGTGAACAGGGTGACCCAGGACATGTTGAACTAATCCAGCCTCCTGAAGAAATTGTCTTTAAAGGAGATCAGGTATAACCAACAACAAACAGGCATTCAGCACCTACATTATGATGTGATGACACAGTGGTCCACAGTTATCTCAAAGGCCCGTGGGCATGTTTGTTTGGCTCATATCTCCAGTCTATTTTAGCTGTAAGGTCTGTTCACACAAACATCACCATTGTAAGAACGTTTTCATCAATACAGAATGTCACCAATAATCTGTCACAAATTCAAACCGGATATTGCTTACCATATCATAACATTTGAATTAAGTCTTTGCTGTAGTAAAATCTACAAGGATTGTGCCTTCTCGCCAAGTTTGTGAAAGAAAAGAAAGAACTTGCATTTATATAGCGCCTTTCATGACCTCAGGACATCCCAAAGCGCTTTACAGCCAATTATGTACTTTTGAAGTGTAGTCACTGTTATAATGTAGGGGAACGCAGTAGTCAATTTGCGCACAGCAAGCTCCCACAAACAACAATGAGCTAATGACCAGATAATCTGGTTTTAGTGATGTTGGTTGAGGGACAAATATTGGCCAGGACACCGGGGATAACTCTCCTGCTCTTCTTTGAAATAGTGCCATGGGATCTTTTACATCCACCTCGGTTTAATGTCTCATCCAAAAGATGGCACCTCTGACAGTGTAGCACTCCCTCAGTACTGCACTGGAGTGTCAGCCTAGATTTTGTTTCTGAAGTGGGACTTGAACCCACAACCTTCTGACTCAGAGGCAAGAGTGCTACGACTGAGCCACGGCTGACACTTTTCATTGTCCTCTGAATGTGAGAAAGGCTGGGTCATATGAACATAAGAATTAGGAGCAGGAGTAGGCCATACGGCCCTTCAAGCCTGCTCCACCATTCAATAAGATCATGGCTGATTTTCGACCTCAACTCCACTTTCCGCCTGATCACCATATCCCTCGATTCCCCTAGAGTCCAAAAATCTATCTATCTCAGCCTTGAATATACTCAATGACTGAGCATCCACAGCCCTCTGGGGTAGAGAATTCCAAAGATTCACAACCCTGAGTGAAGAAATTCCTCCTCATCTCAGTCTTAAATGGTCGACCCCTTATCCTGAGACTATGCCCCCTTAAAATAATGAAGGCGCTGCAAGTACCCAAGAAATGGAGATGAGGCTAATGTGATTCACTTAAAATCCAGTCTTCCAGAGTTATACTAATAACGGTTTCTGAAGAATGAACTATTCAGTCCCCCATTCACTGTCACCTGGGATACAAATTATCTAGCTCTGCTTTGCCTGCCACCAGTGTCAAATTATCTCACCCCCCTCTATCTATCACTGGGAATACAGAGTTATTCACATCTGCCTCTGTGTTAGCCTGATGGATGGGAAGAGAAGGGAGCTGGTTTCCTCAGATTGGGACATCTGCAGATATAGCAGTGCTTCTAATGTCCACTGACGTCCCTCACAGAAAGGGTCAGTGTGTTATGGTGAAATTGCTTTCCAACTTCAAATGCACTCATACTTTTGGTTGAAAGGTAATAGATAAATAATAATTATGTTTGATCCTCATCATATCAATAATTGCACATTCACTCATCATTGACATCGTGTATTAAATTACCACTCAAAACCCTCTAAATTATGGATTCACTTCTTGTAAAGATGGGGCTGATTGCCAACCCTTTTTCTTGTTGTTTATCGACATAGTTTTATGTTCAGGTCCAAGGGCTTCCATGTTTATTTATTGATTTTAGTTTATTTTCCTTCCTTCAGCCTAGCAGAGGATGGTTAGGTGGCAGTGAATGCTTGTGTTTCCTTCATGGAGGAAAGAGGGGAGGGTTGCTGAAATTTAACTTAAGGTGGGACTCAATGATAGTCTTCTGTCCACACCATCAACTGAGCCCTTTACTTGTGTTCAGTTCTACTCCTTTTTACGTACAAGGTCGGCAATTTCCCATCTGAGGAAGAGTAGCTTATGGATTCTTAATTGACTGGTTTACCTTGATACCCACTCTGATCTGGCTCAGTGTTGTTCTCTAGAATGAATTAATTACCCAAATGAATAGATGTGAGAAGTCGCACAACACCAGGTTATAGTCCAACAGCTTTATTTGAAATCACAAGCTTTCGGAGCGCTGCTCCTTCGTCAGGAGCAGCGCTCCGAAAGCTTGTGATTTCAAATAAAGCTGTTGGACTATAACCTGGTGTTGTGCGACTTCTCACATTTGTCCACCCCAGTCCAACACCGGCATCTCCACATCATGCCAAATGGATAGGACTGCCTGTTGGATAAAGACACCACCTGCTAACATTGTTGGGGTTTGCTGTAATGGAACAGTAAGCCATTCTGGTGCATGGACACTGTATCAACAACATTAAATGATTCAATGTAAATAATCCTGCTGAATAGATATAATACAAATATGATATCTTTATTCTGCAAAATTGATAGATAAATCTCTGTCAAATATATTAATGCATAAAATAGTTTTGAACTAAAAGGAAATTACTCATGCCATACTTTGTGCTACTATTTTGCTCTACATAATATTGAATCACTGAATAAATCAAAAAACTTTTTCTTTCAGGGTGAGAAAGGCCCTAGAGGGCCCCCTGGGCCTATTGGATTTCCTGGACCTTCAGTGAGTACAAAGCAATTTTCTGCATAAATTTGTCGTTGCTGGGTCAGAATCCCAGAGTTTCCTACCTCCCCATTGCTGTGGGGGTGCCATCATTAGAAGGACTGCAGTGGTTCAAGGAAAAGGGTCATTACTACTTTCCCAGTGTGACGGGGGATGGGCAATAATGCAGCCTTGCCAGCATTGCCCACATCCTCACAATAAATGCTAAAAAGATAAACTCATTACATGCTAAAGCATCCTTCCAAAGAGAGAGTACAGATATGTAAAAAAAAAATGAGGAATGAGAAACGAGCCCTTTTCTCATTTATTTAGATTCACTTTTAATTAAGGCAATCATTTCAGCCTGTAGTACGTAATGTGAATCTATGAAAGCTTGTTTTTAATATAAAATTCATTTGTACTTCCTAATAAACTTACTTGTATTGTAAATTCACTTAAATAATTTCGACCCAAGTGAAATCAAATTTATTTTTTCTCTTTATTCACATCTAGGATCTCCCTAGCTATCCTGGTGAGAAGGGTGAAAAGGGTATCATTGGTTTCCCTGGGAATCGGGTAAGGAGCAATACTGATTTTTGGTCTATGTACAAATACCTCCTTCATATTACAGAACCCCTTCCAGTAGAAAATGTGTTGCAATATGTTGGGGATGGTGGTGTGCAATACACCCAAATTACATTGCAAGGTGATTCTACAGTATTGATGGGAATGGAGTATAAACTGTGCAGAAGCACTTTTGTGAATGCCTGTTTCTTTTTTTAAAGTCACAAATCATGACTATCATTTCAGGCCATGAAAAGAAAATGTCCAAACAGGCCAGATAAGTACAAGGAACATAGGAACAGGAGTAGGCCATTCAGCCCCTCGAGCCTGTTCCGCCATTCAATCAGATCAAGGCTGATCTGTATCTTAACTCTTTCTACCCCCCTTGGTTCCGTAACCTTTAATACCCTTGCCGAACAAAAATCTATCAATCTCAGTTTTGAAATTTTCAATTGACTGAGGCTCAACAGCTTTTTGGGGGAGAGAGTTCCAGGTTTCCACTACCCTTTGTGTGAGAAAGTGTTTCCTGACTTCACCCCTAAACAGCCTAGCTGTAATTTTAAGGTTATGCCCCTTGTTCTGGACTCTCCCACCAGAGGAAATAGTTTCTCTCTATCTACCCTATCAAATCTTTTGATCATTTTAAACACCTCAATTAGATCACCCCTATACTCAAGGGAATACAAGCCTAGTCTATGCAACCTGTCCTCATAATTTAATCCTTTTAGCCCCGGTATCATTCTGCTTAATCGGCGTGCACCCCCTCCAAGGTCAATACTCCCTCCATGACTTCATTCAAAAGGCCATGATTCATAGGTTCTTGGTGGTTATGAGCCTGCAGTGTTAATTGCCAATAATGTGACAATCTGCTATATGAACTCTTTTTATGGGAAGTGAAAGTTCCACACTGGTACAGAGGAGTTCGTCTTCAGATGTTGGGATTAAGGCAATTTTTTGGGAGTTGAGAAGATTTGCACTGCATCTAGCCTGAGCTCTGACTAACCTGAAAGTGTTTAGTGTCCAGCATTGTCCTCACTCAGCTTCAACATTGCCACCAAAAATTGAAAATATTTTAAATTAAAAATATTTTAAATTAAAAATATAATTTTTTAGGACTGGTAATTGTCCTGTGTGCTAATGGTGATCTGTTTCTTTTCAAGGGTGATCCTGGGAAGGAAGGCTTGTCAGGTGTTCCAGGGAGAAAGGTTTAAAATAAATATCTTTTATACCATCTTCATGTATATTTGATTTGTGATAAAAAGTTGCCTGAAACCAGTGAAAATATGTTGGTGTTTTGAGATGTACAATGATTTCTCCGAAATGTTGTTGAGGTGAAATTGAGACAGCCTTATTTTCGGACTCACTTTGACGTTAATATACAATGCAAATATGGACAGAATAACAATCATTATTGCTTGAAGAATATTTGTACTGAAGAAGTCAGCCATAAACAACAACAAAAAATTACATTTATATAGCACCTGTAACATAGAAAAATGTCCCAAGGTGCTTCACGGGAGTATAATCAGTCAAAAATGGACGCTGACACAAAGAAGGAGCTATTGGGACAGGTGACTAAAAGTTTGGTCAAAGATGTGGGTTTTAAGGAGGGTCTTAAAGGAGGAGGGAGAGGTGGAGAGACGGAGAGGTTTGCAGAGGGAATTCCAGAACATAGGAGGCTGAAAGACTGCCGCCAATGGTGGGCGAAGGGAGGTGCACAAGAGGCCGGAGGCCGAGGAATGCAGAGTTCTCAGAGGGTTCTAGGGCTGGAGGAAGTTACAGGGACAGGGAGGGGTGAGGCCATGAAGGGACTTAAACACAAGAATGAGAATTTTACATTTTTGACGTTGTGAGCCCAGGAGCCAATGTGGATCAGCTTGCTCAGGGGTGATGGGTGAGTGGGACTTGGTGCAGGATAGGAAACAGGTGGCAGAGTTTTGGACGAGCTGGAGTTTATGGAGGGTGGAGGATGAGAGGCCAGCCAGGAGAACAGTGGAATAGTCATGTTTGGAGGTGACACAAAGCATGGATGAGGGTTTCCGCAGAAGTTGGACTGAGGCAGCGGCGGAGGTCAGCAATGTTACAGTAGGCGTTTATTCCGATGAAGAGGATATGATGTTGAAAGCTCAACCTGGGGTCAAGTAAGACGCTGAGACTGCAGACAATCTGCTTCAACCCGAGGCAGTGGCCAAGGAGGAGACTGAATGAAAGGAGCCTGTTCATTGTTTAAGTAACATTGCTATGCAGCTAGGGCCTGGCCTTCTCTGATAGGCACAGGAAGTGTTTGCTCTCTCCAGCGTGCCACTGCACATCTCATTGAGTTATAAATGAATAAACGACCACCTGTCAACTGTTCCAATGTGATTGGCCTTGAAGTGTTGCTGCTTCAAGCTCCAGCTGTTGTAGGGCAACATCTTATTGCCTTGTTGGTAAAGAAAGACTTGCATTTATATAGCACCTTTCATGACCACCGGACGTCTCAAAGCACTTTACAGCCAATTAAGTACTTTTGAAGTGGAGTCACTGTTGTAATGGTAGGGAGTGATCCAGTTGTGCCCTATAACTACCTATACCATCACAAATACAATGAACGTTTCGCCAGTAGAACAACGTAGCTTTACAGATTCTCAGATCCTCCAACGTTCTTTGCTTTAGCAATTCAGCGATAAGGTAATAAACATGTTCATCTAAAATAACCTCCCTTGAATTTTAGAATATAAACCCCAGTTTGCCTTCACCAACCTAACCACTAATATTTCATCCTATCCATTTTAGGGACAACATGGACCCATTGGTAGACCTGGATCAGATGGATATCCAGGGACAGAGGTACTTTTTCAAATAATCTTCTCTGTGATTAACTAATACTTACCTGTATCAAAGCAGCTAATTAAGATAAATTAATAAAATGATTTTACATCCCAACCCTGCCTGAACAATCTCTGTTCATTTTTGTTAAACTTAAAATATATATATATTTCCCTACTGTGCTATATTGGAATCAGGAAACAAATATCCATCAACTGTTTAATAACGGACTACAGCAGCCTATAGTCTTATTTCAAAAGTCATCTTTCAGGGGACTGTTTAGTACAGTAGGTCAGCACACTGTCCCTTCACATCTAAGTTCCGATCCAGTTCAAATCAATGCAATGATTTTGTCCTCTTTTGGCTGTAGAGGTCCTAAATGAAATGAGCTTGGCCAGTCACAATCTAGTTCAAAGTGCTGTGGACCTATGGTACAAAATTTCTCATAAATTGGTAGTCTCATTCAGAGAGGTCATAAGCAGATGTGAACAATATTACACTAGTGCTGTAGGCAGGTTTAAAGTATATTGTTGAGGCAATAGAGGGAAGCTTTACTTCGCATGTGCTTGTGGGTTTGCTTGATGCTGACAGTAGATGCTCAAAATTGGAAAAGTGTTCCATTCCGCAACTGGAAATCTAAGGACTGGATATTAAGAGGGCGGGTTGTGGAGTGGGGGGGAGTTTCGGACGGGAAACCCAGAAGTCCGGGTTTCCCCGTATGCTGTGTTTCAATTCCACAGCGTGCATCTTTTCTCCTTGACAGGTTCCCTGCCTGGAAGTCAGCCTGATTGACAGGCTTGGCTTCCAGTCAGGCAGGGAGGACTCCGGAGCAGCTAGGTCTGATCCCTGACTCCGAGGGGGTGAGGGAGTCCGATCCTGAGGGGGGTCCAATCTGCGACCCCTGGAGGTGGCTCCGATCCCGGGGTGGTCGGGTACGATCCCTGACCCTGTGGGTCTTTGTATGGGTGCTTCTGATGGGACGGCGGGGGGAGCTTGGATGCCCAGGAGAAAGCACACCTGCTCCTCCTGACTCACAAGCAGTGCAATGAAAGCACTTACCTTCTCCCCGAAGCTGTCCTTGTCTCCCTTCAACTATCGGGTTTCCCAAGGCCTGGGAAACCCAGCTGGGCACTGTTAAACCTGCAAAGCAGGTTAACTCATAGGCTGCCAACCTTATTGAAATATTTAAATTGCCAACCCGCCTCCTGGGAGCGGGTTGGCTGCCTGCTCCTTGTCCCGCCTCCCTTAAACCCGGAAGTGGGCAGGTTGGGATCGGGTTGGGGTCGAGTTAGAGATTTTTAAAGTTTTAACATCTGACCCGACCCCACCCATCCATTTTGAGGGTTAAAATTTACTCCTAAGTTTCTTATAAAAACTGATTCCTGTTATTTGAAAATGTTATGGGTAAGCATTTAAGTGACTCCTTCAGTTTTATTTTTTAAATAAACTTTAATGAGGTGGCATATCATTCCTTTAAAGTGGCTGATGTGATTTTGTGAAAAATTCAGCCATTCGTTGTACAATGATTGGGAGTTGAGCGATATTTAGAGGGAAAGGACATTTTTTTTAATTCGTTCATGGGATGTGGGCATGGGAAAGAAGGAAGGATTTTGATGTGACTCAAATGTGTCTTAAGGGAAATCTACCTGTTCTGTTCTTTCAGGGTGACCCGGGTAACACAGGACCTGCTGGACCACCAGGACTCACTTACTTACCCTGTAATCCTCAGAAAGGTTTGAATCCACCAAGTTGATGATTCCAATCACCTAAACCTGTTTTTAAAAAAAAAAAAATGATGGTTTGATATGCGAAGTTATACTTAATTTCAGGTGATGTGATCAATTGCCTTAGTCAAAGCAAGCATTTAAATTTTAAAGCCTCCCACTGCTGTGATCCCTAGCAATACCAGGTGCCAGGAATGCCTAGCGTTGCTAGGGTCCAATGATGAGAAATACATTGGCCCAAAAATTCGTGAGGGAGCCTTCGTGCGAGGGTAAGGTTTCCCTGCGATCTCTCACTGCGCGCTGGCTTTTTCAGTCCGAGCTCGCACGAACTTGATGTTCTGGACAGCAGCTGTGCAGGGCTTCGGTATCCCACAGGCGCAGTTAATTCGTGCGAGCTGTGGGATCACGTGACTCAGTTAGAGCCAATGGCAGCACACCATCTTTCATTCATAGCTTTCACATAAGTGCTGTGAAAGCTATGAATCTATACCCCCCCAAAAGAACAGCTAAACCTCAATTAAATTTTTTTTAAAAACCATCACATTAATAAAATAAGTATAGTTAAATAAATTAACCATTTTAAACAAAAAATTAAATTTTTGAAAAAATTTAAAATCTTTTAAAAAGTTATAAAAATAAACTTACCTGTCTTTAAAGTCTCTAAAAAAGATATACCTGTTAAAAAAAATTCAAAATAATACTTAATTAACTACTTACCTTGTTAAAAGAGGGTCTTACGCCTCCTTTCTTTATGTCTAAAATGTTCCATGCTTACCTGCGCGTTCAAAGCACTAAGTGCACTGCGTGCGCGCAGCCTGTAGCGCACACGCGGTTCACCTAGGAACCGCCCCCTTTTGAATTCACCAAGTGCCGGTTTTCAGCGCATGCGCAGTGCATGCAGAAAACCGGCAATTGGAGACAGAATACGCGAGAGTACACAGTGCGTACTCTCGCGTAGCGGCACTAATTTTTGGGCCATTGTATAGCATCATCCTGTCATTTGTTTCCTATTATCAGATACCCACCCATATTTGGGCAGCATCACCTGCAAGTTCCCCTCCAAGACACACATCATCCTGACTTGGAAATATATCATCGATCCTTCATCGTCGCTGGGTCAAAATCCTGGAACTCCCTACCTAACAGCACTGTGGGAGTACTTTCACCCCACGGGCTGCAGCAGTTCAAGAAGGCGGCTCACCGCCACCTTCTCGAGGGCAATTAGGGATGGGCAATAAATGCTGGCCCTTGCCAGCGACGCCCACATCCCAGGAACGAATTCAAAAAAACATTTTATACGCCTGGCACCACAGCTGGAGTAAAATTCCAAAGTGGAATCGAGTGGCGGGAGGCTGGTGGAACAGTTCTCGGCCCAATTTACTTCTCCTGCCTCATCAGGTTACGTCAGTCACTAGTTTAACTGAAAATAAATTTGGGCCCACTGTCTCTGTTGTGCTGATGGGGAGCAGCAAAGTGCTTTCTCACAGTTATTTGAATTATGAAATGTCACCTGTACCTGCATGTGATATTTCCAAGATTATGATCTGGAACTTGGTGATTAAAATCTTCTTCAAAATTGAAGTACATTTTTCCATCATTTAGGAAGTATTACTTTAATGAGTACTGACATATGCTCTGTTTTAAACATCGTTAAGAAGACATTGAATAAAAAAGAGAAATAGATCATTCTTAATATCATTAGGTTTGTGTTGTAGGAGATTCGGGTAGACGAGGTTTTCCAGGCAGAAATGGAGAACCAGGATTGCCAGGCCCTCCCGGTCAACCAGGCAGACCAGGCGACTCATTTGGACCAGGTAATATTTTATCGTTAGTTTTTAGTACATACAGTTTTTCTAATGACATCAATGGCAAAATGGCAATGGTTTACTACACAATCTTAACCTTTCAAAGATTTAAAGTAGTTATAAGTACGTTGTGGCACAGTGAGTTAGCCCACTCCTTTTAGCTCTGAGATCTGGGCTTGACCTGGCTGGGTGAGATGAAAGTTTCCAGTCTATACTGGCTATAAGAGGTTACTGTGAAATGATTTTAGGAAACATGCAATCCAACTCAAAGCAGGTAGAGATGTACTGCACAGAATAATTTGCTACTACTTGGCCCTGAGTTGGAAATCTCACTTAGAAGAGGCCCAAGGTGGCCAATGTGATGAATAACGGGGTAGAAATTGTTCCTCGCACCCATGGAAAATGGGTGCAAAAAGTGCCAGTTTCTGGGGGAAATGCCCCCTGCACTTCAAGGACAGCTGAAAGACATCCGACCCCATATTGAATCGAACGATTTTTCAGGCATCTTTGGCTCCTTTCACATGGAAATGAGGGACCGAAGGGGCCATAATCAATTTCTACTCCAAAATCTTCAGTCAGGGGTGCTCCTCTGAGGGTGTGGTTAAGGCACATTACTGGGAGTCAGTGTACAGAGTTTGACTTGCACCTAACCTATACAACGCCTGACCCAAGAATAGCTGATGTACCACTGGTTACAAAAGTTGGGGAAATGTGCACTCTTGAATCCCACACCTTCAAGAGAACAATTTACCTTCCGACCCTAAAAATTAAAAATAATTCTTTATTGGGGCGGAACCTATGATCAAATTCATCTGAGTTGCCACTATGGAAATGTAAATTAAACTATTATTTTGTATAATATAAACTATTATACTATTAAACTCCCATTTTAAAAAAAGTAATTTTTCTTCCTGTTTATTCTTAAGATCTTATGCATATGGACAGTGAGCAACCTATTTCCTGACCGTTACCAGTTCTACTCTTGAACTGGTCACCAGGAGGCATAGGATTGACTTCCCGCCAGTGATATTTCCTCTTTTCCCTTTGGGAAGCACCCACCACCATTCCAGATGGCCTGGATGAGATCAGGGACTAAACTTGTAGGGAACTGTAGGCTGAATCTATTTCGCAAATATGAGCAGCAATAATACAATGCATTGCACCATTTGGAGGCCTTTAAATATATTCATAGAGTCATAGAGTTAGAGTCATAACAGCCCAGAAGGAGACCATTCGGCCCATCGAGTCCGTGCCGGCTCTCTGTAGAGCAATCCAGTCAGTCCCATTCCCCCGCTCTATCCCGTAGCCCTGCAAGTTTATTTCCCTCAAGTGCCTATCCAGTCTCCCCTTGAAAACATTGAGTGTGTCCGCTTCCACCACTTCCGTCGGCAGCGAATTCCAGGTCCTCACCACTCGCTGCATAAAAAGGTTTTTCCTCACGTCCCCCCTGTATCTCTTGCCCAAAACCTCAAATCTGTGTCCCCTAGTCCTTGTACCATCAACTAGTGGGAACAGCCTTTCCCCGTCTAGCCTATCCAAACCCGTCATAATCTTGTACACCTCTATCAAATCACCCCACAACCTCCTTTGCTCTAATGAAAACAAATCCAGCTTCTCCAACCTGTCCTTGTAGCTAAGATCCCCCATCCCCGGAACCATTCTGGTAAATCTCCTCTGCACCCTCTCAAATGCCTTCACATCCTTCCTAAAGTGTGGTGACCAGAACTGGACGCAATACTCCAGTTGTGGCCTAACCAGCGCTTTATAAAGCTTCAGCATAACTTCTCTACTTTTGTACTCAATACAGCTATTTATGAAGCCCAAGATCCCATATGCTTTGCTAACCACTCTCTCAATATGTCCCGCCACCTTCAGGGACCTATGCACATTAACTCCCAGGTCCCTCTGTCCCTGCACACTCTCTTTAAAACTGTGCCATTAAGTGTATATTGCCTCTCCCTGTTCCTTCTGCCAAAATGCATCACCTCACACTTCTCTGTATTAAATTCTATCTGCCACTTGTCTGCCCATTCTGCTAGTCTTTCTATGTGCTGTTGCAGTCGATTGGTATCCTCATCACTGTTTGCCACACCCCCAAGTTTGGTGTCATCGGCAAATTTAGAAATCCTACTCTGTATTCCAATTTCCAGGTCATTTATATATATCAAAAAAAGCAGTGGCCCCAGCACTGACCCTTGGGGAACACCACTATCTACCATCCTCCAGTCTGAAAAACAGCCATTTACCACAACTCGCTGTTTTCTGTCCTTAAGCCAATTCCTTATCCAAGCTGCCACTGACCCACCTATTCCATGAGCCTCAATTTTGTTAACTAGCCTTCTATGTGGTACTTTGTCAAACACCTTCCAAAAATCAATGTAGACAACATCCATTGCATTCCCTTCATCAATCCTCCCTGTTACTTCATCAAAAAATTCAATTAGATTAGTCAAACACAATCTGCCTTTTACAAATCCGTGTTGGCTCTCCTTAATTAGCTTAAACCTCTCCAAGTGCCTTGATTATTGTTTCTAAAACTTTACCCAGCACTGATGTTAAACTGACTGGCCTGTAGTTACTAGGATTGTCCTTACACCCTTTCTTGAACAATGGTGTCACATTTGCCACTTTTCAATCCTCAGGCACCTCCCCCGCATCTAGGGAAGATTGGAAAATTATGGCAAGTCCTTCCGCTATCTCCTCCCCCAATTCCCTTAGCAACCTGGGATGCAAGCCATCTGGACCAGGCAACGTATCCACTCTAAGCATACCCAGCCTTTCTAGTACATCCTGTCTATCAATTTTCACCCCTTCCATTGCTTCTACCTTTTCCACTTCTACTGATATTTTGTCAGCATCCATCCCCTTTGTAAACACTTTGCTTGAAGATGTTTGTACCATTCTTAAAATTCGTAAATCATGATTATTCTACAGTAAAAACGCTTGGAATGGCTTTAATGATCCTACTATTGAGTCCTTTCAACATTTTGGGTTCTGTATTGCCAGTGAGAGGTGACAACAGATTTTATGCAATGGTTACTGGCAGAAAGTTATCCAAAGTTGGCATTTTCTCCTTGACTATTTGAAATCCCCTTTACATTTAAGACTGATTATATAATACTTGGCTACTGTACCAATACCTGTTTTTTTGGGAGATGGTGGGTAGGTTATTGCATGTAATTTTGCGCAATAACATTTGCTGCTAAGACGGATAAATCCTATCCCACTGAAGGCGGGTCATGCACCATATTTGCTACAAGTGGTGTCCAGGAAGTAAACATTAGCTGCTGTGGTATAAATAAAACCAATTGCTACTCTATCCATTACTTATGACATTAGCACAGTGAACTGAAAGGAAGATCAGGCATTGAGTCTAACCATCACCTTGTCCCACTATAGGCTATCTAGTAAATCGTGACTGGCGGGATAGCAGTTATACTGGTAAGGTAAATTATAACTGTAGATCACTGCTGACAGTAATAATGCTCACATTTGTTGCCAGGCAGAATAATTGCCATTTCTTTGTGATAAAAATTTATAATCTTCAACATTACTAATTCCACAGGAGCAGAATCTGATGTACCATTGCCATTTTGCTATTATAAAAGCAACCAAGGTTTGAATTGCTAATATTTCTCCTTTCCTTCCACTCAACCCTTTTCTCTTAGTTTAGGTTCAAATCAGTGTTTTAGCACTCTGTGGCACCCTGCTTTTCTTCTACTGCAATTACATTAAGCAGGAGAAAACTAGGAACAACCTTCTGTAAAACGATGCATTGCTTGATAGAGTTAGCAGCTATTTTCTTTGATCAAATTATCATAAAAGATATCTTGTCTGTGCAGGTTTACCAGGCCCAGCAGGGTTTCCAGGTTTAGATGGTCCTCAAGGAGAGAAAGGACGGAAAGGAAGTGATGACTGTCCAAAACCAGATATAATCGAAGGTCCTCGAGGGCGCCCAGGCTTAGGAGGACCCCGAGGTCCCCATGGTTCAAAAGGCAACCCAGGTATATGAAAATATGGTCGGAAGTCTGTTTGATAATCAGGCTGTGGAGAACATGATGGCCCGGAATTTGCGGTCAGTGGCGAAGCAAAGGCGTATTCACTGCTGGCCCTGATATACACTTCGCACAAGGATCTCGCGATCCCTGTGTCGAGAACTTTGGGTTTTCCGAACTTCAATTCGAGTCAGCGGAGTTAAGTGGGGATTCCCTTGCGTGATGCTGCTGTGACATCAACAGGCTGTCTAAGCAGCCAATCAAAACACAGAATTCTTACACATAGCAAACAAGGAAGTGAGTAAGCTCTTAAAATTCTAACTTTTAAAAAATGTTAATGAGCAAAACACGGATTGGGGCTGTCACATGGGGAAAAAAGCAAACCTGAAATAAAGATGAACAAACTTTAAAAAAAAACTTTTTTTTAAAGTTTTAAAAAAAAAAAATTTAGGCCTAAAGATTTGGTTGCTTTGTGGGCGCTAACGGGGCGAAATTCAGCGGGAGGTTAGTGGCGGCGGTAACCGTTGGCGCCGCGCGGCTCTGCGCCGCCGGCGATGACGTCATCGACGTGTGCAGCACCCCGCTTGCGCCCCGGCCACGATCTTCAGTATCGCCCCCTGACTTACCGCCCGACGCTATGACCGACGGGGTCAGGGGGGCCCACCCGCAGCCAGGGCGGCGCTAATTAAAGGGAAGGTGCCGGGCGGCCATTTTTGTTGCTGGCCGCCTGCCAGCACCTGCCCCCTCTGCAGTCCCCGGCCTCCTCTGAAGCCCCCCCGCCGAGTGCCGGCTGCGCTCCGTGAGCCCGGCACTTCTCTTGAGTGCCGGGCTCTTTTGCCGGCACTCTGATCCCTGGTGGACCAGCTGGGCCCCGGGTTGCACTGCGCAAGGCCCCTCCCCTTTAAGAAGGGGAGGAAGGCCTGCAGTACCGTGGCGCTGCGGCACGTAGCGCTGCGTTATTCACTCGCAGCGCCCCAAGAGGGAGGCGGGGCGCTTCCAGTAGCACCCCGCTTCCCTCTTGGGGCGCTACCGATGAATTTCGGCCGCGGGGGCGCTAATTTTTTCGGGAACATAGCGCCCCGGCGAAGTTAGCACCCCAAAGGGGGCGCGACTCAATTTTTTCCCCCTTAAATGTTATTAAAATGGACAAATTTCACACTGCACAAAATTTAAATTAGTTTTCCAGGCCCTTAGCCTTTGTTTAGCAGTCAATACACTATTAAAACCCCAGTTACACCTAATCCCTCTGGGTCTAACTTTTCGTGGGGAATTTACCAGCGTACTTGCTGCGAAAAATCCGAAGCTTTCATCAGTTTCCCTGTTTTTGGTGATTACACTGATTGCTGGCTCTGTGGGGGGGGGTGTCACTGCACAGCACAGCCTGTGTCGGAGCTGTGAATGACTGACCGCAACTGTGGGATTTCTGCGTGTACCAAATCCCGAAGTTGCGGTCAGTTTCAAAGGCGGAATGACGGCGAATGCTGCCAGTTTGCCGTCATCCTGACCGCAAATCCTGGGCCAATAACTACAAGGTACACTGTAGCAACCAATCCAATTTACTTCATCAGTACCTCCTAGACCTACAACGTCTACCACCTAGAAGAACAAGAGCAGCAATATCATGGGAACACCATCACCTCCAAGTTCTCCTCCAGGTCACACACCATCCTGACTTGAATACATGCCAGTGTTCGTTCATTGTCATTGAGTCAAAATCCTGAAATACCCTACCTAATACCATGGTGGGTGTACCATTACCACAAGTGCTGCAGAAATTCAAGGAGACCAATCACCTTCTTTGGCTCAAAATTAAGCTCTTCTAACTTCTCCCTGTCCTTCCTCTAGCCTCTTGCTCCTCCTGTCCCCACAAAGTTTAACACTTGCCTTATAGGGCCTCCTCTTCTTGCAGACCAGGTTTCACTGCGCATGGGTGGCTGTGGTGGGCACCCCCCTCAGTCAGAGGTTAAAGCACCATCGGGGTCCTATGTACGTCATAGGACTCCAATTCGCATAAATGTATGAGGCCCAATAAAAGAAGAAGAACAACAACTTGTATTTATATAGCGCCTTTAACGTAGTAAAACGTCCCAAGGCGCTTCACAGGAGTATTTTAAGACAAAAAAATTGACACCGTGCCACATAAGGATAAATTAGGGCGGGTGACCAAAAGCTTGGTCAAAGAGGTAGGTTTTAAGGAGCGTCTTAAAGGAGGAAAGAGAGGCAGAGAGGTTTAGGGAGGGAATTCCAGAGCTCAGGGCCTAGGCAACAGAAGGCACGGCCACCAAAGGTTGAGCGATTATAATCAGAGATGCTGAAGAGGGCAGAATTAGAGGAGCGCAGATAGCTCGGCGGGGGAGGGGGGATTGTGGGGCTGAAGGAGATCACAGAGATAGGGAGGGGCGAGGCCATGGAGGGATTTGAAAATAAGGATGAGAATTTTGAAATCGAGGCGCTGCTTAACTGGGAGCCAATGTAGGTTAGCGAGCACAGGGGTGATGGGTGAACGGGACTTGGTGCAGGTTAGGACACGGGCAGTAGAGTTTTGGATCACCTCAGGTTTACGTAGGGTGGAATGTGGGAGGCCAGCCAGGAGTGCATTGGAATAGTCAAGTCTAGAGGTAACAAAGGCATGGATAAGGGTTTCAGCAGCGGATGAGCTGAGGCAAGGGCGGAGACGGGCGATGTTACGGAGGTGGAAGTAGGCGGTCCTGGTGATGGAACGGATATGTGGTCGGAAGCTCATTTCAGGGTCAAATATGACACCAAGGTTGCGAACAGTGCGGTTCAGCCTCAGACAGATGTTAGGGAGAGGGATGGAGTCAGTGGCTAGGGAACTGGAGTTTGTGGCGGGAACCGAAAACAATGGCTTCGGTCTTCCCAATATTTAATTGGAGAAAATTTTTGCTCATCCAGAACTGTATGTCAGACAAGCAGTCTGACAATTTAGAGACCGTGGAGGGGTCGAGAGAAGTGGTAGTGAGGTAGAGCTGGGTGTTATCAGTGTACATGTGGAAACTGATGCTGTGTTTTCAGATGATGTCACCAAGGGGCAACATGTAGATGAGAAATAGGAGGGGGCCAAGGATAGATCCTTGGGGGACACCAGAGGTAACGATGCGGGAGCGGGAAGAGAAGCCGTTGCAGGTGATTCTCTGGTTCCAATTAGATAGATAAGAATGGGACCAGGCGATTGCAGTCCCACCCAGCTGGACGACGGTGGAGAGGCGTTGGAGAAGGATGGAGTGGTCAACCGTGTCAAAGGCTGCAGACAAGTCAAGAAGGACGAGGAGGGATAGTTTACCTTTGTCACAGTCACAAAGGAAGTCATTTGTGACTTTGATGAGAGCCATTTCGGTACTGTGGCAAGGGCAGGAAACCTGATTAGAGGGATTCAAACATGGAATTGTGGGAAAAATGGGCACGGATTTGGGAGGCGACAACACGTTCAAGGACTTTGGAGAGGAAAGGGAGGTTGGAGATGCAACGGTAGTTTGCAAGGACGGAGGGATCAAGGTTTGTTTTTTTGAGGAGAGGGGTGATGACGGCAGATTTGAGGGAGAGGGGGACAGTACCTGAGGAGAGAGAACCGTTAACAATATCAGCTAACATGGGAGCCAGAAAAGGAAGTTGGGTGGTCAGCAGTTTGGTGGGAATAGGGTCGAGGGAGCAGGAGGTGGGTCTCATAGACAAGATGAGCGCAGAGAGGTCATGAGGGGAGATTGGAGAGAAACTGGAGAAAGATGTGAGTTCAGGGCTAGGGCAGGGGGAATCTTAGAGGAAGTTTGGCCCAGTGGGCTAGGGGAAGGAAGGGAAGTGGCAGAGGCAGCTGAACGGATGGTCTCAATCTTAGAGACAAAGAAGTCCATGAGCTCCTCACACTTGTTACCGGAGGTGAGGGTGGAGGAGACAGGGGAGAGGGGTTTAAGAAGACGGTTAGCAGTAGAGAATAGGAGCCGGGGTTTATCTTTGCATTCCAGAATGATTCTGGAATACAAGCAATTTTACCAGATGAAAGCAGTGCCCGATAGTGCTTTATGTGGTCCAGCCAGATCTGGCAGTGAATGGCTAAACCAGTTGTCTGCCATATCCATTCAAGTCTGTGTCCCTTGGATTTAAGGGAGTGAAGATGAGAGCCGTACCAGGGGGAATGGCCGGGGTGAGAGAGAGTAATTGTTTTAGTCGGGACTAGGGCATCAAATCAGAACGGTGTTGAAATCGCCACGAAGTGGGAATGGAGTGGCAAATTGACTGGCTCCATTTTAACTCCCATTCCGCCTTGTTTCTGCTGGGTGGGGGTGGGGAAAGGGAAGATAAAATTTCCCCTGAATTGTCTTGGCTGATCTCCTAAGATGAAAATGTAACCGAGAACAGGAAAGCTGTTTAGCGGAATACAAACCTAGGAAATGATTACAAAAATATGCCAATAATTGTAACTAAATAGAAATTTGCCTGTGTGCACACTGATAATTTATTTTGTCTGGATGAAAGTATAGGTTTTATTTGTGAAACGCCGGGACCTCCAGGGCCACCAGGTCTAAAAGGTAACCAAGGACCTCCAGGTCAAAAAGGAACAGATGGTTTAAAGGGTAAGTGTTAGATTTAATAGAATATATTGTTAGAAGTAACAAGGCCACAGTTTAACATTGCTATTTTTCAAATAATAGACACCAACAAACTCTCTACTATAATTGTCTCTAAATCACTCTCTTCTAGTCAGATTACGTAGCGTAAAGCTGGTACATAGGGACTGAATTGCATTATAATCAAGGCCAAAAATAAGTCTAATGATTAAATAAGAGATATACAGCAGATATGTTATACCATTCATTATGCTTTTAAAATGAGTTATTTTAAATTTATTTTCCTTGTATTAAGTCTTGACTTTTATTGGACAGGAGATCTAGGGGACTGTGCCTGCCACGTGGATCTTCGAGGAACCCCAGGAAATTCAGGCACTCCCGGCATCCCAGGGAATCCTGGAAGTCCAGGAAGAAAGGGAGAGCAGGGTGACCGTGGACTGCCTGGATCGGTCGGATTGCCAGGACTTGCTGTGAGCATAGTACACTATTAGTAAATGGCCTGAAACAGATATCTATAATCAGTGAAAAGTAACACTATATATACTGTTTGAACCCCCGGTTCATTTGAGAGAGGATTTTGTTTTTAAATCAGGAATAAACTATTGAGTGCACTGATGTTTTGATTCTAATAGACATGGTGAATATTGTACCTGGTGGCTGTAATTCTACATCAACACTTGGGTAAGACTGGTGCTTGTAATGTCCTTCACACCTGGAACCATGGTTCAAATCCAACTTGGATTGAGGGGATTGAAGCCTTATGTGAAATGTGTTTGAGCTGGCTCAACCTAGTTGCAAATTGGCACCAATCTGCAGCATAAAACCAATGATAATGTGCTGCTAACTGGGGCATAAATTGTTAGAATTAATCCTAGAGTCCATTACATTTGAGGATGAAAATATAATTGCCGTGGAAGTGCTCTCCTAAAGTTGAGGTTAATGTATATTGTTGAGACAATATAGAGTGAGCTTTGATCTGTATCTAATCCATGTTATACCTGATATTAAAGGGGTTGGTGCTGACAGCTATTACATTGCCCAGCACAAACACTCCTTAATTAGAGAATTAAATAAATAAATTGCCCCAAAACGAAACAAGGTTATGCTAGTTCTCAATCGGAATGTCATTATGTAACCCCACAGGGACCTCCTGGAAGGCAAGGCTCTCTAGGTGCACAGGGCCAGAAAGGAGAGCCATCTCAGGATGCTAAGAAAGGTAATCCCTACTTTAAATTGAGGAAACTGTTTGAACCAGAGTCCAGATGTCTCTTATTGAGACATCTTAAATAAATATATTGCTACAGATGTTGCAATCTGCATTGTAATGAATATTTGCAGTGTCCATTGCATTAGAGGATGGAAGTATAATTGCCGTGAAAGTGCTCTCCTAAAGCTGAGGTTAATGTACGTTATTGAGACAACATAGAGTGAGCTTTGATCTGTATCTAATCCATGTTATAACTGATATTAAATGGCTTTATTCTCCAAAACTCTGCTGCCCGTGTCCCAACTCACACCAAGTCCCGTTCACCCATCTCCCCTGTGCTCGCTGACCTATATTGCCTCCCGGTTAAGCAGCGCCTCAATTTTAAAATTCTCATCCTTGTTTTCAAATCCCTCCACGGTCTCGCTCCTCCCTCTCTCTGCACCCTCCTTCAGCCCTGCAACCCTCCGAGCTCTCTGCGCTCTTCCAATTCTGGCCTCTTGTGCATCCCTGATTTTAATCGCTCCACCATTGGCGGCCGTACCTTCACCTGCCAAGGCCCTAAGCTCTGGAATTCCCTCCCTAAAACTCTCCGCCTCTCTACCTCTCTTTCCTCCTTTAAGACACTCCTTAAAACCTACCTCTTTGACCAAGCTGCCCTAATATCTCCATATGTGGCTCGGTGTCAAATTTTGTTTGATAATCGCTCCTGTGAAGTGCCTTGGGACATTTTACTACGTTAAAGGCACTATATAAATACAAGTTGTTGTTGTTGTTAGCCTCTGGTTTATAGGGTGTAACTTATTGGGAGTAAACTAATTGGTATAATTTTGAATAATTCATACAGTTTAAAGATTTTGAGCTAAGATTAAATGTTAGACTGCTTACCTTCCAAATAATTGCTGGATGTTTACAAAAGGGGGTAGGTCTAATATTTTATTTTTACATATTTATCAAAAGGTGGGTTTTAGTCATACTTGGGCAAAGGTTGAGTGTTCCCCTGGCAAGGAACTTGGTGTACAAGTGTACAAATTCTGGATTTACAATTTGATTTGAAGGGTGGTGAGAAGATTTCACACATGTTCTGTGGAATCAGAAGTGTGTGTTGTGAATCTGATACAAGAACCTCTTGAATTTAGCCTGGATGTAGAATGAAAGAGTTAGCTGGCTGAGTATCTGAACTGTATAATGGAAGAGTTTCACTTTCTGAAATATATAATTAGCGGTGCAGACAATTACTTTGTAACATATGTAGGGCAGCAATAACTATAGAGAGAGTGCACAAAATGCGAGCTGAGTTACAAGCGGCAACTGTGTGCGAGAGGGTGTGGATCATGTGTTCTGCAAAATCTGCTCTTGTCATAAAGAACTTTCCAATAAGATGAGAAGCTGTCTTGAAAGAAAAGAAACAGCTTGCATTTATAGAGCGCCTTCTCGCGTCTCACAGAAATGTAGCAAAGCGCTTCACATACAATGAATTACTTTTAAAGCGCAGTTACTGTTCCGTGGATGATTGAGACAATAGACATTGAAATATTTTTGTAATTTCCTTCCAACAGGAGAGAAAGGAATTCCAGGTGATCCAGGACCTGCAGGTGCTCGCGGAAGACCAGGTGAACCTGGTCAACATGGAAATCCAGGACTTATCGGCCAGCGTGGAGTCCCAGTAAGTATTGATCTTGTAAAATGTGAACTAGTTTGTGGTTGACACTGTTATACTACCTGACCTACATTTTCATCATTATTGTAGTGAATGCAACCTCTGGTACACACCCCAGCCTCCTTGATGGTGAGATGCCCTGGGATACACATTCCACAGGGTTCTCCTGATCTCCATTTACACCATTTCTCCGGGTCTTCTGCCGCAGTTATGGCGGGAGATCGGGAGAACCCCTGAGTAAGTTCTACCCCTCCAGGGTGGGGGGCACAGAATGGTAGAAAGTCATGATAACGCATTGCTTCAGTATAAGTGTATCCGACTGGTCCCAAGGAACATTGAAGACTTTTTTTTTAATTGCCAGTTTCCATTAGGTCAGTTTCAGTAGCACAATCAATTGCATTGCTGAAATTGGTCCTTAACATAGAAACATAGAAGATAGGAGCAGGAGTAGGCCATTCGGCCCCTCGAGCCTGCTCCGCCATTCGATGAGATCATGGCGGAGCAGGCTCGTTAAATCCTCTCACTGGTGACTGCTGGATGCCAGGGGTGCTCCATCATTCCTTGTTCCCATGTTCCTAGCACACAAATTACAGGAAACAAATCGTGTGGCATACTTCTCTTATTTGCATGTCATCATACTACACCCAACCATATATGGGTGGGTGCATAATACAACTATCTCCAAAAAAAGCAGAACATTGGATGGGTGGAAAAAGGAGCGGGGACCTGGTGTAACTGGGCCCTGGCGCAAAAACTACCCCCACCTGCCCAGATTATGGCATTTTTGTGCCACAGCAGGGGAGGAAATTAGGGGTCAGAGGTCATTTGGAGCACTGTCTGCAGTTCTGGTCACCTAATCATAAGGAAAGCATTACTCTTGAGAAGGTGCAGAGATGAACAACCAAGAGGATTCTGGGCACTGGGGGTTTAAAGTTAAGAGGCAAGCTGAGAAGATGAAAGATAGGAAACTTTGAGGTGATCTCATTGACATTTTCAAGACTATGAAGGGATTTGTTCAAAATTGAATCATGTAACCATCAGGGGACACGTTAAAAATGAGGACCTGGAAACTCCTGCTCCTCCTAGCCCCACAAAAGTAAAATGTTCCTTTTGGGCCTGTTATGGCTCCAATCCCCTTCCTTGCTGGGTTGGCCTGGTGGGAAACTCATTGCCGCTTCCTGCTCAAGCTGCCTAGTAAACATTGCAGTCGTATCCCAATGACACCATCAGGATCAGACATGCGTATGTTACAGAGGACTCCAGGAGCTTTCGGCGGGTATCCTTGCCGCCTTCTCAGGAGAGCAGCTGAAAATCGGAACCTGTCAGATCCTGAAGGTTCTAGGACGGGTAAGTAACCTGGGAGATTTTAACTGCCCACCTGCCCAATTTCTGCCAGGCAGGTAGGGTTAAAATCACCCCCACTGCATTTTTTTTTTTTTACCTTGCTTCTGAAGCTTGAAGTATCTTATTATCTTTGATTATATTTAAATCTCTTATAGGGTGAAGCAAAGAAAGGATTTCCAGGGGACAAAGGCTTACCTGGTCCTCCAGGACCTACAGCTTTCCCAGGACCACCTGGACCCTCAGGGGTGGGTTATCCCGGTCCAAAAGGCCAAAATGGTCCTGTGGGAGGTGAGGGTTTTCCAGGACCAAAGGGTGCTATAGGCCAAAGAGGCCAAAAAGGTAATGCAGCCTGAAAATATCCAACGTAGAATTCAACAAACATTTTCAACTATTACACTATATATGTCATACAAAGATAAATTTTTAAAAGGAAGATAATGTAACACAGGGCTGTAACCCTTACTGTAATGTAGTGCGGGCCAGTAACTCTCATTTTATTGTAGTACAAAATTGTAATCTTACTGCAATTTAGTATAGGTTTGTGAAACTGCAGGACTATGAATCCATTATCCCTCCTCATAGGAAGGATGAACTCCTGTTCTGTATCTCTGTGGGTGAAATGAAGTTAATGGCCTAGAAATTGAATATGGCCACAAAACATGCAGTGTTAAGGCCCAACGATGCTAAGCTGCACCAGGACAAAATGGTCTAGGTAGCACGCAAAATTCATGCTCAGTCCTCATTAACATGATTATAATCTTGATATCAGCACTAAAACCGCTGCTCATTGGCTTACCGCTCAACAGGTGGGCCAATATCAGGTCCAGTCTAATTCCCAGTCACATTTGGCACAGGCTTTATTCAGTACGTAAAGGGGAGGTGCATTGATGCTACAGCACCTCATTGTCAATCCAGTTCGAACTCCACCTACAAGCAGGCGGCAGTGGAAGCAGATGGCTGAGCCTCAGCACAGGGAGCGAGCCCAAAGCTTCTCAGACGCGGCTCATGAGGCACTGGTGGTGGCCGTGGAGAGGAGGCGGGCTCTCCTCTTCCCACAGACTGGCAGAAAGCCCACGCCACATACATGTTGAAGGCTCTGGCATAAAGGCACAAGAGTCGGGTTAAGCTCAGGGAGGGGGGCAGGAAGGGAGAAATGTATGCATACAGCATGATTAGCTGGAAAGTGCGAAACGCTTGTGGGATGAGGGGGAAGTGGGATGTGAGAAGGAGGAGTAGGGATGAACGTACCGTTGTTGTCCCCAAGGCAGTCAACGTCGCCGGTAGCCACGGCACCCATCACCTGGCACCCAATAATCTGCAGCACTCCATTCTCCAGTGTAGACAGTGGTTGGGTGTCGGCTTGGCCCCTGCCTGTGCGCTCCTGCTCCCTCCTGTTGTGTGCCACCTTGGCCTGCAAGAGAAAGGAAAGTGTGTGAGTGAGTGTGGGGCAATGTGTTTGGGTGATGTGCCTGCCATTGTTGAATAGCTGTGATTGTGTGCAAGTTGTGAGATGTGGGTAGAGATTGTTGGTAGGTGAGTGCTGTGGGTGTGGTGCTTTGGGCAGTGTGTGAAGATTGTGGTAAAGTTGGTGGTATGTAGCATTTGTTGAAGCATTCACTCACCCTGACCACCCAAATGAGGTCATTAGATTTCTTCCTGCACTGTGTGTGGGTCTGGGGGACCACAGTGCTGCCTGAGACGTGCTGTGCTACCTCCCTCCACATGGTGCAGAAGACTTCTGATGAAGGCCTCCTGCCACTTGTTGGGTAGTCTGTCTCTCCACAGTGAAAACCAATGCCTCCAATGCTTCATCGGAGAATCTGCAGGCTCTCTCCCTGGGGCGTGGACCTGCCATGAGCACACCTGGTTCAGTCCTCCGGCTCCTTCTCCTTGTTCGGCTTCTGCTTGCTGAGGCAGCTGCATAGCCAGCAATGCTGAGAATGAGGTGCTGCAGCATCAATGAACCTCCCATTTAAGTAGTGAAAAAAGCCTGTGGCAATGATGAGTTGTGATTAGACTGCACCCGATATTGGTCTACCCTTTAAATCTAATGCCAATGAGCTTGGGTTTTAAGACTTGATGTAGGACTCCAATCAGTTTATTGAGCAGTGAGCACAAATTTTTCGTGCAGTCTAAAGCATTTGCGCCTGACACCACCCATTCCTTGGCTATAACAAATTTCTAGCCCACTGTTTATAAATACATTGGGCCTGAATTTGCAGTGGGTATGATGCCGTACTCTGAGAGTACGCTGTTATACCGCCTTTGAAATGGACAAGTTTGAGATTTCCGCATGCACTTGCGCATGTGCTAAATCCCGAACTTGTGATCTGTCAGTGTATGCGTTGACAGTTCATTTGCACGGCCAATGAAAAAACAATTGCTGGTGCAGAGTTGGGCTATCTGCCTACCAACTGCCCAGCAATTGTGTACAAAAATGTTACGGTTGATGCAAACAGGTACAGGGCCTGCTTGCATCAGCGTAAGGGGATACGTCAGACATATTTTAACCATTTTCATCTCGGAAATTGGATTGTTTAATTGTATCAAATGAGTTTTTCTTGTTTCTGCAAAGGTTGGAGTTTTAATGATGTTGATAATTATTATCAGCAAAATTAAATTTTTACTAACAGAACTACGATGCAGTGAAGTTGGTGGAATGAAGCGAATAAGGAATTAAATTCCAATCCTGTAAAGTAATTGTAATTAAACCTGATTATGGGATTCCCTTCGTAAATGATGTAAAATCTAATTCTGTTTCCTGATTGGAGGACCAGGCCCATGTGATCCCAGGTACGCTTCCGCACAGGCTGCGCCCCTGGAATCCTTGGGCCATTACGCTGCCCTCCATTGCGCAGCATCAGAGATCAAGTTCACGGAGGAGGGCCCCCATCAGGTAGGTGCATATTCTTTTCACAGTTCCGTGGCGTACTCTGGAGCTACGCTGCAGACCACAACTTTTAGGTGTGGAATCAAACTTATTCAATTCGACAGAAATATTCTTTGGCCTGATCTTGATTTAGTTTGACTGGGTTACCACACTTTGATAGAACCTGATACCTTACCTTTGAATTTTAGATGATGTGCAAATATGGATTATTACTCAAGTGCATGATCATAATCATATTGGCCCATCTCCAACAAGAGCATCATCGTGAGGACATTATCGCCACCAGGCTCCCCTCCAAGTCACGCACCACCCTGATGTGGACATAAATCCATCATTCCTTGACCATTGATGGGTCAACATCCTGGAATTACCTGCCTAACCTCATTGTGGGAGCACCATCACCACATGCCCGAACCAGTCATGGATGCAACAGCTGAATGCCAGAGAAGTGAGAGCAACTGCCCTGGATGTGAAGGCAGTAGTCCACTGAATATGGCATCAAGGAGCCCTAGAAACACTTCCCGGCGAGTGGGTTGCAGAGCGAGTGCAAAGCGCACCGCAGGCCCAGATTTCAGACCTGGATTATTTTAACTCCTTGGAAAGATCAAATACTTTCACATTTCTTTTCATGTGTAGAGTTCTTAATCCATACAGAACTCTTAACTACAGAATCCTGATTAAGCATAGTCTGAATTGGACAGGATTATCAGCTTCGGATTGTATTATGACGTACTTTTTAATGTTATTTGAACCGACATTTGCAAGCTGTGACTAATTACTACAGCAAAGCGATTATATATTAAATTAATTATTCATAAACATTTTTTTCTTCTCCTGCAGGTGATTCTTTGTGTCCATCAAGCCCAGGTCCAGAAGGTCCGAAAGGAATGCCAGGGCCTCCAGGTGTTTAGCTTTAAATAAGTTCAGCAGCACTATTGTACTTCAGAACAAGTGGCTATGAAATTCTTGAACTAATTATTTAAGAGTTGTTAACTGGAGGGATGGACAGCTCTAGCATAATGAATGGCAAAGTGGTTGACATACTCAAAAGCAAGAAAATGGACAGCGTACTGGGATAAAGTTTTGAGATCCATCTAAAACTCTTGGTTAGGTTATTGCATTGTCATCTGTCCACTATTCTCAACATATTATACACAAGAAAAGGAATCAATATAACATTTACCTATTTACCAGTTCATAACTTCTGTTATTGCTGCTATTCAGGTTTACATTGTGTGCCTGTCGTAATTCACCCGTTCTCTTTCCCTTCCTTAGGGCCAATAGGCTCTCCAGGGATTCTTGGCAGACCAGGTCAAATCGGCTTTGATGGGTTTAAAGGTCTTAAAGGTGAACCAGGCCTGATGGCATACCCTGGACCATCAGGTGGGAATAAAAAGGAACTTGGCATATCAAACTAAATAATTATTGTTATGGGTGTTCTAAGAACCCTGATTGTTTCTGAATTGCAACTTACCATATGGTTTCTCTGTGTAAATGGGCAATGTTGGCCAGTTTTGTCACTGAGTTTGTTTTCTTTGGATTCAAGGTGCTAAACAGTCTGATGTATATGCAGATAAAGGAAGTAATTTACAACTGCATTATAGATTTCCAGGTTCTAACTGTTTGGACAATAGCTCCCCTCATACCCCAGCTTGTAAACGCACTGTGTGATGTAGTTCTGAACCATTCACGCCAATAATGTTCCATGTACGACTCTTGGCTTGTGCTGAATCAGTTGATCTAAAACAGAGCAGGAATGGAAAACTACGAAGCTGGCAGCTGTCCTTCATTCTGCCAGTGCATTTCACACTTCTTTTAGCCTCAACCTGTCACATTAACACCTTCTCTTGCCTTGATCATCTCTTAATGTCTCTTAATCTCTCCTTTTGTTCTTTCATCCCCTCCCCCTTTTCCCAGCTTTATCCTTGCTTTAAATCTATTTCATTTCCTGCTTTCTCCAGTTCTGACGAAAGGTCTTCGACCTGAAACGTTAACTCTGTTTCTCTCTCCACGGATGCTGCCTGGCCTGCTGAGTTTTTCCAGCGTTTTCTGTTATTATAATGGAAAACTACGATTGGCTTTAATTTTCTCCAGCCTTCTCTCTTGCACTCTTTCGCTTTCTTTTTCACTTTCGCTATCTGTCTCAATCTTTCTTGTCTCGTCTTTTTTTACCAATACTACTATGGTCATTGCTCATCTGAATGTTCCTCATGTGCTCCAAATATGCTATCTAAATCTCACTGTGCTTTTCCCAACTGCTCCAAATATGCCATCCTACATGCTCCTCCTCCACTCTGCATCCTTACTCCATAAATCCAAGACTTGTCACACAGTCTCCTACACTGACCCATTTTTCCAAAGATTAAAAACTGCCTCACTTATTTCCCTCAGTTTTTCTTTCCTCAACAATCTTTCAGCTTTCCAACCCCAAGTTCAGCACGATTTAAACATTACTTCTTATCTGTTCTCCTACTCTTTTCAAACTTAGAGGTGGTCTGTCCTAAGGACATTGGTTCCTCAGTTTGATTTCTCTATTAAAAAATATAAATTAGTGGCTAGAAAGAGGAAAAATCGGCCACTGATTTACTATTTAGTGACCCTTGCATGCACATGTTTGTACACTGGATGAGGACAGGCTCGGGGTTGGTCATATTAGCTCGATACCCTGTGAACACCCACACTGAAGAAGGGGTGTTTAAGTGAGACACTGAAGAGCTGTCAGCACCTGTGAAAACACTCTCCAGCATTTATAGAAGAGGAGAAAATGAGAGGAAAAAGAGTTGTCAGAAATATAAAGATATGAGCCTAGATATTACTGTTTGTGATAATGGCCCAGATTTTGCGGACAGTGGCGAAGTGACGGCTGACCTCGAAGAAAGCCGCCCACAAAGATTTAGCAATCTCTGTGGCATGGATTTCACCTTTCCCGACGTTAATTTAATTCTGGCACCACCTATAGGGGATCTCTGGCATCCAGCTTCAGTGATGTCATCAAGCAGGCTAAGCAGCCAATCACATTGAAGAATTCTCATAGACAGCAAACCAGGAAGTAAAATGCACTGATTATCCTTCACTTTTTAATCATTTTACAGAGAGCAAAATAAAGATTAGGACATACACATGGGATTAAGGTAGAAACTGAAATATCATAAACAAAACTAATTTTTTTTTAATTATTTAAAAAATCATGGAATTTTTATCATAATGGAGAAATTTTACATTCCACAAACATACAATTAGTTTTTCAGGACCAGAGAGGTTGTTCAGCAGTAATTATGACTTAATACGCTGTTAAAAACCCAATTACACCTCATTCAACAAAGCTTAACTTTTTTAAGGGTTTTAAAAGCATGAATAGTGCATAAAAAGTGGAAGTTCACGTCAATTCAGTGAGTCAATTGATTTCCATCTGTGTGGACTGCAACAGTGCATCCTGTGAAGGAATAGGTTATCACTGACAGCAACTTCTGGATTTCCGCATTTAAATGCGCATGTGTGGACTCCAGAAGTTGCTGTCAGTTTTACAGGGTAATGATGGCGAATGCTGACAGTTTCGCTGTCATTGCAACCGCAAATTACGGGCCAATAGCATATGAATGCTTAATATGTTATTGTGAAAGAAAGAAAGAAAGACTTGCATTTATATAGCTCCTTTCATTATCTCAGGACGCTCCAAAACAGCCAATTGAAGTGTAATCACTGTTATAATGTATTCCTCTATCAACTGTTTTAACAAAGGCATTAACTCATTTAAACAATGGGGTAATTGGTCCATTGAAATAGTGGACAGAGGAATGCAATTGTTAGCCTGTAATGCATCATGGTTGTGGTTATGTTGGTTCTACAAAATAAGAGTTGCTGATGATTTTTGACGTATATTTGCACAAAAATGTAGCAGTTTTTGGGAAGGGTAGTAGCAGTTAGGAAGACAGCAGTCAGATTTGGAAAGATTAACAATATTTGAGAAGGGAGCAGCAAAGGGCTAAGGAAGACTAGTAACAACCAGGATGGTGCAAGTGGATACTGTGAGAAGGTAATGGCAGTCCAGAGGTACACAGTAGTGATCTTAGCCAAAACAGTGCTACCAGGGATGCCTGTGACAATGACATCTGAGAGGGTAGCAGGACTATTCATGAAAGGCAGTAATAGGTGTGAGGGAAGCATCAGATAATAATACAATACAGTCTAGTGGATCTGTTTTTTTAGCCTTAGTTCTCAGCTTGTCAACAGTTCCTGGGAACAATGCAGCTAACTTGCAGCTGAAGGGATAATTACTAGTCCTAGCCCCTTTTGGGCTACCCCAGATCAGGCGTATTCCCCAGACGTTCACTTTCAACTAAAGTTTGAGGTAGCCGAATCCTAAAGACGCTTAATTGGGTCTAAAGGTCCAAACTATCTCTCCCTAAAGGAAAGGAACAACCTGAAGATGTTACCGTCCTCCAGATAGCACTTTTAATAAGTTTAGCTAGACTGTAACGTTCCGGATATTATGAAAACTCCCTCAGAATTCTGCAACTCCTCACCAAAGAGCGTACAGAGATTGAGTTTGCAAGTTTGATACAGAAGTATTATGTGAGACAATTCTAAAAATATATAGATTTATTAAAGAACCGACATGTAATTTACAGTTGGTGATTCAATCGCAACATTAACAGTTCCAAAAACAGAAATCTTTTACAATCTTATTACCAGAGATCCTTATTCTCAAATCTTAACTTCATTACATTTTTACAGTTCTTAGGGGTAGAAATTAGGTCGCGCCCCATTTGGGGCGCAAATATCGTCCGGACGCAAATATTAGCGCCTGCCGCTAATTATCGGCACTGACAGGAAACTTCACTTTTACCGCCCCGGGAGGTGAGTGGAGCGCTAAAGCAGGCGCTGCACACCTCTCAAGGCGCAAAGGCCGAGCAGTGAGGCGCTAACTCGGAGCACTGGCGAAGCTCATGTAATGTCAGTCAGCAATGGAACACACACACAATGGCACGGGCCAGTTCTTAAAGGGGATGGTTAATCTTGCTTTCCATCCACATCCTGTTCATTGCTGCCTTGAATCTCGGCCTGGAGAGACTTGCACATCAAATGTGCTGGAAAGAACAATGGAAAGTACCAGGCAAAGAGCTCAGAGTGCAGCTCCCACAGTCTCTGCTAAATCGATACAAGGAATGGCAAATCAAAATGAACCTGCAAAGTGCTGCTCAGTACCCAAAACTCCTTCACACAACGTTGAATCTCTCCAGAAGTCTCTCCCTCTCTCTCTCAGAATGCGTAGTTCAAAAATGCCACCAACAATAAAAGACAGGAAGAGGCCCCCTTTAAATAGCGCCCCCCCCCCCAGCCCCACAGCGATTGATAGCGTTCCAGTCTTCTGGTCGTTGGAAGCGCCAGGCAGTAAGGCAGGGGGTGCCACTCAATTTCCGCTACGGGGCGCCACAAGGGCGTTGCACCATGGAATGACGTCACAATCTGCGTGCGCAGGTGGTCGCAGCGGTAAGTTTTAGCGCCGCCGCACAATCTCAAGTTAAGTTCTCGAGCGGCGCAAACATCGCTGCGCCCGGGCGTTAGCGGCTTTGCGCCCCATTAGCGCCCTCTTAAGGCGCTAACGGGAGGCGCAACCAAGTGAATTTTTACCCCTTAGTCTTTATTCCAGGATATCCACCAAAATCAAATACAGTACAATACCTTGATTCCCGAGGTACAAAGAGTTGTAGACTTACAGAGCTTGCCTCTGAAGCCAAGAATCGCTTTGCCCCTTTACAGCGAGACTATCATCCCATTTGAAAGTTCAATATTTATATCCTTTTTCAGTGGTATTTCCTTTGAAGTTTTCTGCTGATGTAAGCTAATTATCTCTAGTCATTTTTCTGCTGACCCCTGCTATTCTTACAGTCAGTTCAGCTGGTAGTATTAAGAATTATGTCACTACCCTAGGTGTTCGAAGCTTATCATAAAAACGGTGTGACAGCAGATGCATCTATTTGATGTCATTCTTACCAAGGTCTTCTGTTTGTGTCTTTTTACGACGTGTAAATCAAAAACACCTCAACCGGGTGCACCTTAGTTACCTCAGCTGGTTGCAACACAGAATCGTGTCTCCTGTGTTTCATTTGATGTAATTTTTATGAAGGCATATGTTAATTTTCTGTGTTTCTTTCCAAAGTGTAATTTAAAACACCTTAACAGGGTGTACCATTGTGTTCTTTCCAAAGCTTCAGACTTCAGGAGCTTCCAACCTCCTGTTTTAATAAGGTTATTGATTCAGTGTCAACAACTTATCTTATCTCAATAGCCTGTATGCTGTTTACAGCTTCTCCATTGTTAGGTTTTTAGAATTTCAAGCCCAGTTTGTCATGCTACAAAGGCCAGAATTCTTTCATAGAATGGTGTATTTTTCTGAATATGGCTTATTCCTTCATACCTTTTCTCAGGTTTTCAAGGATCAGTTGGTGCCCCAGGTTGTCAGGGACCTTCTGGAACTTCTGAAGATGGAGCTCAAGGCTTACCAGGGCTTCCAGGTACTCCGGGAGAGAGAGGTCCACCTGGTGATTCATCGGATGGTCCTCCAGGGGCCCCAGGACAAATTGGAAGAAGAGGCTCAACAGGCGCAAGAGGAGATACTGGAGATATAGTCTCTCCAGGAAGCCGAGGTATCTTTCAAAAGCCATTTCTTTCTTTTTTTTTTATCTTCTACTAATCATTTTGCTCTGAGGGTAATTAATTAATTCTTAAATGCTTATAATGGAGTTTGATGTTTTGAACTTTTTTTTTACTGTATCCCTATTTGGAAACTGACTTTGATAGCACTTTGCATCTTCCGTACAATACAGTATAGGATAGAGGCCCAGTAATGTCTGATTTGCAATGGGTTTGTTAACTATAGGGATATCATCTGTGGACAATATTCTACATTTATGGTGCAATTGGAGCAGAATTTTCGATACAAAATGTCTACTTACAGCTTGGCTCTGATTATCAGGTTTAAAGCATTGAAAACTTTGAAGAAAGAACGAACTCAGACAACAGTAATTGTACTAAGGACTCCTTTTGATGATCTGTGATATTATATGGCAACTCAAGTGACTCTGTTTATGTTAAATGAACTGTTAAATTTACAGCTTTAAATATTGAACTCATTAATGTGTAACCGCCTCATAGAGCATCTCCCTCAGGAAACCACCTTCCCCTTTTTGTTTCAATTCAGCGGGTGTGTTGGACAGGTTAGTGAGCAGGACAGCAGGTCATGTGCCAGCCTGAATCACACTCAACAGCAGACTGCAGTCTGCATTCACATGCATAAGACAAAAGAGCCCACTGCATTCTGCACATAGTGACATTAAATTGCTAGCAAACAACCCTCTTTCTGGAGAGTTATACATCATTCCACCTGGTAGAATATACATTTGCATTACCATTTAAAGAATGAGCGAGGTGAACTCTAAATCACGATGGATATTCACTGAAAACTATAATTTCAGTTTTACATGGATTATTCCTATCATGCTGTAAATCAAATTTAAAAAGCACAATTCATCAGATGGGGTTCCTTCCTTGTGCTGTCTTGCCAAAGTTCATAGCCCGAGCTATGGAGAGGGAGAGAGGACATGAGTAAACTTGTCTACAATTCTTGGGTTCATCTCTTTGCTTTAGAATGCTTGAATAAAGGCCTATTTAGCATCTTATTTCCTGGCCGTTCTTCATTGGTGGATAGGCTAATTAGTATCTTGTGACAAAGAGTAAATTTAAAGGGGGAGAAATTTGGTATCGCCCGTTTGGGGCGCAACTATCGGCTGGGCGCAAAGTTTAGCGCCTGGTGCTAATTATCGCCTCCGACTGCAAACTTGGCCTCTATCGCCCCTGGAGGTGATTTAAGCGCTAAATCAGGCCTCTCTTAAGGCTCTAATGCTAAGGAGCGAGGCGCTACCTCAGAGCGCTGGCGAAGTTCAGGTGATGTCAGTTAGCAATGGAACACAGACACACTGGCGCCGGCCAATTCTTAAAGGGGAGGGTCGATCTTGCTCTCCAGCCACACCCTGCTCATTGCAGCCTTGAATCTCGGCCTGTACATCAATTCTACTGGAAAGAACAATGGAGAGGCTCAGGGAAAGAGCTCGGAGTGCAGCCCCCATAGTCTCTTGTAAATTGATGCAAGGAAGGTCAAATCAAAATGAACCTGCAAAGTGCTGCTCAGTCACCCAAAACTCCTTCACACAGCAGTGAAGCTCTCCAGAATTCTCTCTCAGAATGCGTGGTGCAAAAATGTCACTGACAAAAAAAGGCAGGAAGAGGCCGCCTTTAAATAGCGCTCGCCCAGTCCCTTCCCGACTGCAAAACGTTCCCCTCTACTTATTGCTAGCGGCAGGTGGAAAGGCGGGGGGCACCACTCAATATCTGGTCCGGGGCATTGCACGCTTGACTGACGCCATGATCTGCGGGCGCAGAAGATTGTGGCGGTAGTGTTTAGCGCTGCCACAAAAAAAAATGTCTGGTCAATTTCGCGAGCGGTGCAAACATTTCCGTGCCCGGGCGCTAGTTGCTTTGTGCCCTGTAAGCGCCCTGTTAGGGCACTAACGGGAGGCGCTAATCAACTGAATTTTTCCCCCAAAATATTTATTGGCCATTTTCAAATCTTCTGGTTCTTATAATCTTAATGCGAGCTTTCTGTAGCATTTTGCAGTCTTGCTTTTTTCACCTCTTGCCATTTCCATCTAGCCATTACAAATGCTAATATCATTTAGAATTGAGATTCCAATTTGAGTTTATTGGACGGAACAAGAATACTCTCAAGGGTTGTACTTCCTCCATGCAATATTTTTAGTACACTGATTAATGCATTTATATTAAGTTCCTATACGCACTATTTTAACAAAGTCACTAACACATTTAGGTTGTGCTAATGATTTTGTTAAAATGGAACACACAGGAATTTAACCGGTGCACTAAAATATCACACTGAGGAATTTCTATGTGGACTAAAAACAGAAAATGCTGGAACTACTCAGCAGGTCAGGCAGCATCTGTGGAGAGAGAAACAGAGTTAACGTTTCAGGTTGATGACCTTTCAGCAGAACTGGAAAAAGTTAGAGATATAATAGGTTTCAAGCAAGTGCAGAGGCAGGGAAAGGGGGGAAGAGGAGGAAAGAACAAAAGGCATCAAGGGGTATGGGGAGAGAGGGGGAATATGGTATTGAGATAGAGGATCAGCCATGATCATATTGAATGGCAGAGCAGGCTCGAATGGCCTACTCCTGCTCCTATTTTTCTATGTTTCTAGGTCTGTGATAGGGTGGAAGGCAGGAGAGATTAAATGACGAAAGAGATGATTGTACAAGGCAGGAGGAGATGGTAATGGGACAAGTAAAGAAACAAAAGATGGGTCTAGAAGAGCTGTAAATGGGAATATCAGAATCATCAGCAGCTGCCGTCTGGAAAAAATGGGGGCAGAGGTTATGGTCTGAAATTGTTGAACTCTATGTTGAGTCCAGAAGGCTATAAAGTGCCTAATCGAAAGATGAGGTGCTGTTCCTCAAGCTTACGCTGAGCTTCGTTGGCACAGTGTAGATGGCCGAGAACAGTGAGGTCAGAGTGGGAGTGGAGCGGAGAATTAAAGTGACAGGTGAGCAGAAGCTTTGAGTCACGCTTGTGGACTGAAAGGAGGTGTTCCGCAAAGCGGTCACCCAATCTGCGTTTGGTCTCCCCAATGTAGAGGAGACCGTATCGTGAGCAGCGAATACAGTATACTAAATTGAAAGAAGTAGAAGTAAATCGCTGATTCGCTTGGAAGGAGTGTTTGGGGACCCTGGACAGTGGGAAGGGAGGAGGTAAAAGGGCAGGTGTTGCATCTCCTGCGCTTGCACAGGAAGGTGCCATACAGAGGGGAGAGGGTGTTGGGGCGATTGAGGAGTAGACTAGGTTGTCGCGGAGGGAGCGGTCCCTTCGGAATGCTGAAAGAGGAGGGGAAGATGTGTTTGGATGTGGGATCACGCTGGAGATGGCGGAGGGTGATCCGTTGAATGTGGAGGCTGGTGGGGCGAAAGGTGAGGACAAGGGGAACCCTATCAGGGTTTTTGAGAGCACAAGTGCAGGAAATGGAACGGACTCGGTCGAGGGCCCTGTCGACCATGATAGAGGGGAATCCTCGGTTGAGGAAAAAGGAAGCCATATCGGAAGCACTGGTATGGAAGGTGGCGTCGTCAGAGCAGATGCGACGGAGACGGAGAAACTGGGAGAATGGAATAGAGTCCTTACAGTAAGAGTCCTTTGTGGATCTGACTAGATTTATTACTTTATATTGCTTACAGGAAACTAATGGTAAATGTGTATAAATTTGTCTGCCCTGACTGAAATTCTCCTGTGGGGTGCATTTACCTTAAAACAATCTAATGCTTGCGCCAAGATAGCAGAGAGAAGAACTTAAGATGAATGCATTAAATGTTCCCACAGTGGATTTTCTGAGCAGTAGTTCTGAATACATAGCATACCTAGTTTCTGTCGTAAGTGACATTTATTATTTGTTTCTATTATTTTTAGGACGGGATGGAGTTCCGGGATTCCCAGGACTTAAAGGATCCCAAGGCGATCGGGGCCCGACTGGACTGCCAGGCAATTCTGGCCCACCAGGTTTCCCTGCGGATAAAGGCGATCCAGGTCCAGTTGGGCCTCCAGGGCGTCCCGGTTTACGTGGCCCCCAAGGTGAAGGGTATTTGAAACATTGTGGCATTACTGGGGAAGTTGCACATGCAGAAGCCAATTCACATTAGATGACCATGGGAGGAATTTTAACACCACCCCCACGACGGGTGGGAGAGAGTTGGGGGGGGGGGGGGGGTTAAAATTAAAATTCGCGTAACGTGATGTCAACCCACCACGTACGCGCCTGCCGCCATCTTTACGGCTGGTTGCACGGCGTGTCTGTGTCCCGCTCTTGTGAAGCAAGACACCTTAGTGTAAATCAGGCTACCACTGTGCAGTTGGGACATATCGTTATAAAACTCGCCCCAGGCAACACCACAGGAGTAGATTTTTAAATATATTTTAATCCCTTTTTTTGTGATTGATAATCTACTTTTCCATTTTTTTCTTGCTGCTAAACTCATTTTATTTAACCTACAATATAGGAGTCTTATGGTTTATTATATGGTATATAACACCTTTTCGGTGCTTTTGAGGGTATACAGTACCTTGTACGATTCATGGGAATATTATACTAAGGGGTATACAATGCCATATACTGTATGTATCATAGGGAATATAGTGCTTTGTGTGCTTATCTTTTTAATGTGTACATTTTAATGTACTGAACCTTTGATATTTTTCCTGTTTCAGGTCTATCTCAAAAAGGATTTTTAGGAAATCCAGGTCCCTTAGGCCCAGCAGGGTTGAAGGGTCTTCAAGGAATTCCTGGGAATCCGGGAACACGTGGTCCAATTGGCATACAGGGCCAACCAGGTCCTGTGGGCACAAGTGGAACACCCGGGTTTCCTGGTCCAGCCGGTAGGTTATGTAAAATAACCCATATTTCCTGACAGTAAGTAATTGTGCAATATCTTACTTACATAGAAGATAGGAGCAGGAGTAGGCCATTCGGCCTCTCGAGCCTGTTCCACCATTTAATGAGATCATGGCTGATCATCCAAATTCAGTACCCTGTCCTTGCTTTCTCCCCATATCCCTTGATCCCTTTAGCCTTAAGAAATATATCTAACTCCTTCTTGAATATATTTAATGAATTGGCCTCAACTGCCTTCTGTGGTAGAGAATTCCACAGGTTCACCACTCGCTGGGTGAAGAAATTCCTCCTCATCTCAGTCCTAAATGGCATACCCCTTATCCTTAGACTGTGACCCCTGGTTCTGGACTCCCCCACCATCGGGAATATCCTTCCTGCATCTAGTCTGTCTAGTCCTGTTAGAATTTTATAAGTTTCAATGAGATCCCCTCTCATTCTTCTAAACTCTAGCGAATATAAGCCGAATCGACTCAATCTCTCCTCATACGTCATTCCTGCCATCCCAGGTATCAGTCTGGTGAATCTTCGCTGCACTCTCTCCATGGCAAGAACATCCTTCCTCAGATAAGGTGACCAAAACTGCACACAATACTCAAGTTGTGGTCTCACCAAGGCCCTGTACAACTGCAGCAAGACATCCTTGCTCCTGTACTCGAATCCTCTCGCTATGAAGGCCAACATACCATTTGCCTTCTTAACCGTCTGCTGCACCTGCATGCTTACCTTCAGCGACTGGTGCACAAGGACACCCAGGTCTCGTTGCAGTTCCCCTTTTCTCAATCTAATGCTGTTCAGATAATAATCTGTCTTCCTGTTTTTGCCACCGAAATGGATAACCTTGCATTTATCCACATTATACTGCATTTGCCATGCATCTGCCCAATCACCCAACCTGTCCAAATCATACTGGAGTTTCTCTGCATCCTCCTCACAGCACACACGCCCGCCCAGCTTTGTGTCGTCTGCAAACTTGGAGATATTACATCTAGTTCCCTCGTCTAGATCATTTATATATATTGTGAATAGCTGGGGTCCTAGCACCGATCCCTGCGGTACCCCACTAGTCACTGCCTGCCACTCAGAAAAAGACCCGTTTATTCCAACTCTTTGCTTCCTGTCTGCCAACCAGTTCTCTATCCAAGACAGTACCTTACCCCCAATCCCATGTGCTTTAACTTTGCATGCTAATCTCTTATGCGGGACCTTATCGAAAGCCTTCTGAAAGACCAAATACACCACATCCACTGGCTCTCCCTTATCTATTCTACCAGTTACATCCTCAAAACATTCCAGTAGATTAGTCAAGCATGATTTACCTTTTGTAAATCCATGTTGACTTTGTCCGATCCTGTCACTGTTTTCCAAGTGCTCTGCTATTACATCTTTTATAATGGACTCTAGCATTTTCCCCACTACCGATGTCAGGCTTATAATTCCCCGTTTTCTCTCTACCACCTTTTTTAAATAGTGGGGTTACATTAGCTATCCTCCAATCAATGGGAACTGTTCCAGAGTCTATAGAATTTTAGAAGATGACCAGCAATGCATCTACTATTTCTAGGGCCACTTCCTTAAGTACCCCAGGATGTAGATTATCAGGCCCTGGGGATTTATCAGCCTTCAATCCTGTCAATTTCCCTAACACCATTTCCCTACAAATACTGATTTCATTCAATTCCTCCCTCTCATTAGACCCTATGTTCCCCGACATCTCTGGGAGGTCATTTGTGTCCTCCTTTGTGAAGACAGAACCAAAGTATGTATTTAATTGGTCTGCCATTTCTTTGTTCCCCATTATAAATTCCCCTGATTCTGACTGCAAGGGACCTATGCTTGACTTCACCAATCTTTTTCTCTTCACATATCTATAGAAGCTTTTACAGTCAGTTTTTATGTTCCCTGAAAGCTTACTCTCATAATCTATTTTCCCCCTCTTAATTAATCCCTTTGTCCTCCTTTGCTGAATCCTTAACTGCTCCCAGTCTTCAGGTTTGCTGCTTTTTCTGGCCAAATTATATGTCCTCTCCTTGGATCTTATGCTATCCCTAATTTCCCTTGTTAGCCACGGTTGAGTCACCTTTTTTGTTTTATTTTTATGCCAAACAGGGATAAACAAATTCTGTAGTTCATCCATGCGATCTTTAAATGTTTGCTATTGCCTATCCACCGTCAACCCTTTAAGTAACGTTCCCCAATCTATCCTAGCCAACTCGTGCCTCATACCATCGTAGATTCCTTTATTTAAATTCAGGACCCTAGTCTCTGAGTCAACTACTTCACTCTCCAGCTTAATGAAGAATTCTATCATATTATGATCGCTCCTCCCCAAGGGGCCTCGCACAACAAGATTGCTAATTAATCCTTTCTCATTACTTGTATTTTAACAATAGGTTCTTCAGCATTTCTCATCCTTCAGATACTGATTACTAACCCAACTCATCAATACGGAAAAATCACATGAATCCTATTTCTTTCTGGTGTTGTAATGCAACGTACAAAACACATAAAACCCTCCCCCTCCTCCGAAGTGCCTAATACCTCCCTTTAGCTTTTTCCTTCAGTTCCCTCTTTTCCGGAGACTGGTCATTAATGTCTTGCCAAGCAGCTATAAAAATCATGAGTGAATATTATTAGGCAATTCCATAATAAAAGCTCTAGAAAGTTGCACGATTGCCAAATCAGTGGATTTTATTTTTGTTATTTGCACAATCGCCCGATTTTCAGCTATCCGAGGCGCGTGTGTAAGGGTCGACCCAATCACTGGAAAATCAGAGCTGGACATCTCACTAAGATATCTTAGCGTTGCACCTTGACAGTTCATTGTTGGTTGTATAGCGAGGGCCTAAAAAGGGGTTATTTTTTTCCCTGTAAATGTTCTCACCTCCTCTCCTGAGTCCATTGACTCCTTGCTGGGTTATAGTCCAAGGACTCTATGTGTTCTATAGCTGGAGTTCTCAACCATTTTGCTTCCGAGGCCCCCCCCCCCACCCCCCCCATCCCGTGTTATTAAAAATTCCACGGACCCCCTGTAACACAACACAAGTATTTTTTTTCTGTATAAAAATTCTCTCGGCGCCGCTCCCGCTCACCATGTTACTGCTGCTGCTGCTGCTATCCCAGCACTGCAGACAATACTGGTGCCCACGCCCATCCCACTCACTCTTTTCCTCCACATGGGGCCCCCAATCACCTGACCCTCGGTCTCCCTCCTTCCCCCCCAACCCCCGACTCCCTCACAGACTGTTCCTGCTACATAAGCCGGTCCCAGTTCTCTGCTCGATTGTCAGTCAAACAGCCTTTCTCCCTCCATCGCTAGTATTTTCATAATTAATAAACAAAATTGTACAATGAAAATGGAAAAAAAAACACACCAATTTTTAGGCCCGTATGATTTTTCTCCCAAAGTGCTCGCCGAAGCGTCCAGATTAATGTTTTATTCCTGGCAACTCCAGGACAATCCTGGAAGGTTGAAATCCGAGCTGGAGTCCAACATTGGGTGTGAACAATCAGGTCTGCCTGTGATGCCCTCCTTGGTAGAGCAAGACTGCTAACACTCAAGGTATAGGCTCGCAGGTGAAGAATGAATGAGGCTAGGCACCAAAGGGCAGCCAGCACCCTTGTAGCTATTCTACAGTGCGAGTCAACACTTTGAAGACAGCAGGAGAGAAAATGGAGGAAAAACTAGACAGTGCAGAATATTTAAATGAGTTTGTAAACTGCTTTAGTTTTGCTGGTAAAAAAATGTCAATCCTAATAGTTTCCTAACGTTGACATATTCCGCTCTTCTTGCTCCACAAAGACAGCGACTCACTGTTTGACTCCAGCAACTCTTTTCATCCTTGCAGCTGCCGCCAATTTCCTTGCCCCTTCTTCATTTGATTGACAATCGCGACTGCGCGAACAACAAAAATAGGACAAATAGAAATCAAATCTGAAACGGATCCGACGTACGTGCGCGCGTGTAGAGCTGCCATTGACTGATTTCAATAGTCCCAGAATACTTGAACTGAATGGGTTACAGTTGCTACTGGTGACGTATGGCAGTCAGACGATTCAGGGAGCAAGGGGTGAAAGTAGAAGAGCAACTGTCCCAATTAGCCCAGGGGAGCAACCCATGCAAGCGTGGCATTAGGACACGCGTGGGGGAGGACGAAATATACAGCGAGACCTGGCGAGAGGAGAGCGGAGGACAGAGTGCTCAAGCCGGGGGATCTGTGCTCAGCGACCAGCGACCGTCGTCTCTCTTCCTTTTCAGGAAGCGAGGGCTTGGGCTCAGCGACAGCTGCCACCGTCATCGCACAGACTTTGGGGGGGTGGGAACAGAGGTCCGATCCGGGGCTGGAGCCACCAGTTTGCTCAGCTTGATCCTACCTTTACGCAACGGTGTATTTTTCTTTTTTATAAATCTGAATTTTTTTTAAATCCTGGAGGTTATTTATGGTGGACCTCTTCAAACTTTTGGCCGCGGACCCCCGGTTGAGAACTATTGTTCTGTAGTGGCCATTTCTAACGTGAGAGCCTTAATCATGTCGGCGGGATGTTCAGGCACAGGGGCAGCACAGCTAAGCCTGTTCCTGTCCTCCCTAACACACGCACACACACACAAGTGTCAGTAAGGGTCATTGGACAGTGATCAAGAGCTGGAGCCCTCAGCAATGTTCCCATCTCTGTCATAGAACAATTGCAGTACCCCACTTTGTCTCAGTTGAAATCAGCTCAGACTCAGAATCAAACTTGTGACAACTACTAACGAGGTAAACTCATTCAGCCCTGGGGTGGGTGGGGGACAGGGGGTGAGAAGCCTAAAAAAGGAGTTGATGACTGGATGGGACATTGTTGTAATAACAGAGGCCTGTTGTAAATAACTTACTGAAAAGCGCACCTTGTAATATGTGGGATCATTCATTGAGTGTATTCCTTTCACGGATTAGGCAGCGAAGGTAGCCAAGGCATTCAGGGATTTCCAGGAGCATCAGGTCCACGAGGATATCCAGGAATTCCTGGACAACAAGGACTAAGAGGGGATGATGGAAGAAAAGGCCCTGATGGAAAAAGAGGGATTTATGGCAACAAAGGTATCGGGCATTGGATTTCCTCTTGACATGTCGCTTTAGGAGTGTAATGTATTTGAGCATTTATTTTCAGACACATTAACTAAATGGCAACATAGTCCATTTGTAACTTTGCTGATGAAAGGTCATCGACCTGAAACGTTAACTCTCTTTCTCTCTCCACGGATGCTGCCTGGCCTGCTGAGTTTTTCCAGCGTTTTCTGTTGTTATTTCGGATTTCCAGCATCCGCAGTATTTTGCTATCCCATTTGTAACTTTGTTTAATTACAGGGATCAGCATTTCTATTATGACAATAATGGACTTTCTTTTGTGTTTTATGGTGGATTGGGGCCTGGGGTTTATGAATTCTGCTCTTTCTCTCTCCCTCTTTCTCCATTTAAAAAAAAGTATTTCTTCCTTTCTTTACATCTTCAGCATCACAGACCATTCTTGAACCACACACGAGGCCTTGGGTTCTTGAGTTCACTGTTTGAAATAGTGTGAGTGTGGTTCATTTTCTCTGTCTCCCTTTGCATCTACTACTGCATGGTCCCTCCATATGATGGCCCAGCTTGGATGAGGAACTCGCCATATAGAGAATTGTCACAATTTGGGCCATTATTACGCAGAAAAGGTTTGGAAAATAATTATATTTAAATGTTGGGTCTTTAAAGCAAACTGCATTCATACAAGTTTAACAGAGGACTGAGAGGAAAAGTAGTTAAATATTTATGAAGTCATTTTCTTGAAGACAGAAAACAATGAGCAATTTGTTAGCCTGTCCTGGTAATTAATAAACGCCTCACACCTATTGTCCTGGGAAGTCCCTGGTCCTGTGCGTTCATCGAGGACTCTCTGACATAGGTCCTCCCTGCTGATTGTAAACAGAGGAAGATAAAATCAGACATAAAAGCACACATTGGCAGTCAGGTTTTTAAACAGAGAGCTGCTAGAGCAGACTTTTGCTAGACTCAGGTTAGATTACAGGAGGCTACTTTTGTTTAATTCAAGCGAGATGATGTGGAGAAGTATAGCCAGTTCATTATTTTGTAGTGTTATGTGAAGGCAAGTTGTTGCGTTTGAATGAAATGAGTGTGTCCATAACTGTTTCTGTGTTTGTTTGTTGCTGTCTGAGAACTAAAACAGCTCAACAATTCATATCTAGCTTCGCCTTGCAAAGTGTTTACTCGGGCCACCTTCAAAAAGATTAGACAGGTACACGAGGGCTCGTGCCAACGACAGGAATATCCAATTCAGATCACAAAGGGGTACTATTGTTACACCTTTAGTTTACATTCTTGTAGAGTTAGATATTGGGCCATATGGGCACACCCCTAAATGTAAGACACTGACTGCTTACGGGGGTGAGCAGAACCACTGTACCCAAGAGAATATCTAAGGTAAGACCTGAAATTTGTAAATGAAGTCATAGGCGTGCATATCTTGTCTTTTAATCAGCTGTGAGTCCTTTATTCTAGCATACAAGACTTTGGGCTTAGCAAAATAGTCAAATAAAGTTTACTCAAAGATGTCTTGAGATTTAGGTTCTGGAACAAGATATTTTCAGCTCAAACGGCCTTGACCTACAGAGTGAAATAACAAAATAACAACAGAAAACGCTGGAAAAACTCAGCAGGCCAGGCAGCATCCGTGGAGAGAGAAAGAGAGTTGACGTTTCAGGTCGATGACCTTTCATCAGAGTGAAATAACATATAGCCCACACCTTGACTTCCAACCTGTTTTGGTTGCCTGGTGGTTACTGGGCTGCTGTGAATCTCGTCCTCTGGTGATTCTTTTGATAATTCAAGATCTCATGTCTTTCGGATTTATTCAAGAAAAACAGCAGACGGGAATGGTAGATCAGTCAAACTTGCATCCCAAGTTACATGATGCTGTGTGACTAGATTCAGTACTTCCGCTATACACGTTTATAGTGCTTCAGTTCCATGAAATTGTTACTGTGCGAGATCAGAGTAGACTCTCATTGCCTCTGTAATCATTTCCACAAATTACTAACAACACATATTTAGCACACTCATTCTGTGTAAAATCAAAGACTGTGGGAAAAGAACAGGACGTCGGCGGGTAAGTCCCCATGGCAATTTTAACTGCCTGCCTAGTTTCCGCCAGGTGGGCAGGGTTAAAATTGCCCCTTTTTGTTTCTTTGTGGAAATTGGAGGAGATACTCACTGTAACATAGAGGACCTACAGAGTGAAATAACATACAGCCCACAACTTGACTTCCAACCTGTTTTGGTTGCCTGGTGGTTACTGGGCTACTGTGATCTCGTCCTCTGGTGATTCTTTTGATAATTCAAGATCTCATGTGTCCTTCGGATTTATTCAAAAAATTAAATTTTAATAAATCTGAAGGACTTCACTTTTAGGGAGCTCAAACTTGTTAAGCTGGAAAATAATCATACTAACAGGAAAGGATTAACTGCTTTGTTTCAGGAGAACGTGGGGACCAAGGGGACGAATCAATGCCTATGATCTTTTATGTAAAAGGTACTTCTGGAATCCCAGGTCTTCCTGGTGAACATGGATTTACGGGACCAAGAGGTAAGGAAAGCATAGTCTTCAACATACCAACTTTCAGATGTCTTAGATTTTGGCTAAAGGATTGTTAATTTAGTGATGGGTGGCTTATTGAAATGCACATATTATTCTTTCACCTCTGGAATTAATTTGAACCCAACAAAATAAGATGATGAACGTTACCTCTCTCCTGGTTGCACTGGTCAAAAATTATGTCATTTGGGTGAAATGTTAACCTACCTCCGAGTGAGTGCTGAAATGCAGCAGAAAATTGCACTTAATGCAGGTAATGGCAATACCGACACCATAAAAATATCTGATGTGGGAAGTGAAAAAGCTTACACTAGTGCTTTAAGGGCCCTGGTCGAGATTTAAATCCACCTCTTGGAGGTAAAAGCATCGGCTTATAACTGAACAAATACCTGATTGCAGCTATTTGCAACATAGTTATAAAATGAAGTAGAATCCAAAAAAATGTTTAATAAAAAAATTTATGTTTTAGTGTTGAGAACACCATTCTGTTCAAGGTTTCAAGGTGTTGTGACATCCCGCTAATGCCAGTGACGTAGATGATCGGTGTTAGAGGTTTGGAAGAGCAGGCTAGTAGACCAGTGGTCTTCTCGTGTCCAAAACATTGCTGTGTTACTATGACGTGGTCTTTTTGGTTCCTGAACTTAAACTTAAGTGGCTTTTTTTTAATGTTATACCAACTGTATTTTAACGATTGTTTCAGGTGAAAAGGGATTGCCTGGGAATCCAGGAATCCCAGGATTCTCTGGCAGGCCTGGTTTACCAGGCTCCAAGAAAGGTTTTCCTGGGATGAGTGGACCATCAGGTCCACCTGGGCGACAAGGGTTTATGGGACAAAAAGGTCAAAGAGGTATCATTGGATTTCCTGGAATGAATGGTGAGAAAGTAAGTATGTGGAATCAATATAACAGCTTCATCAGATATTTGGTGCAATATCAGAACCATTGTATTGCAGAGGGTTCAATCTAATTTCAAGTTGTGCTATATTTGCTTTTAGGGTGACATAGGACAATTGGGATCACCTGGATTACAAGGTGCACCTGGTTGTAAAGGAACAAAAGGTACAACTGATTAGCTCTCCATAAGATATCGATGAATTTGTGGGCTCCTATTAAAGCCATGAATTGTACTCCCAACCCATGTGGCCAACAATCACTCTCACTGAACCGAGATAGCGAGTTTGAGTTGCAGTGACCTCTACCACTTGAATGACCGTGATTTGGGGCCTCAAATTCACAAGCCTCTGGCTGAGTAAAGTTCCTTGTGAGCGCCCAATCTATGTATTTCATAAATTTATTTTAAAGACTTACTGAGATCCCCTGATAGCCTCATACGTAAAAGTACTGCCTGATGTGCCACTAAGCCACACACCCTGCACCGTAAGGTTCCAGGTTCGATTCCTGGTCCACACTTTGTGGGGCAGCATTTGGGGTGCTCTTCTTGACCTCTGTGCCCCTGGTCTGGAAAGGGAAACAAAGTAAGCTTGGGTTCCCACTGCTGATCACATTGCAATCGGTCCGTTCGGAGTGGGAAAGGATTGGGTAAGTCCACCGCTCCATTTTAACTGAACCCCTGCCTGGTTTCTGCCATGTGTGAGGGGGGGATTTAAAATCAAGGTCTAGGTGCCTGAAATTAGAAAGTGTTCTATTCTCCATAACTAACGTACGTCATGTTGATGAGCATAAAAATTCACACAAGAAAGTAAGGGCGTGGTGGTGTGGGGGTGGAAATAAAGGAAGAGAGGTGATATTTAACAAGGTTTTGAAATGAGAGATGGAGGTGCACTTTTCTTAAAGGAGTAGAATACACACACCAGTACAATGAATGAAGAAATAGACAATTGCCTCTCAAAGCACAAGTTCAGCCTAATGCTATTTATTATTACCCATTATATTACAATCTTCCTTTAAAAAATAAACTACCAATGCTTCTGTCAACAGGTGACTCAGGTGATTCTATTAGTTTCCCGGGAGTTCCTGGACCAAAAGGGCAGATTGGTGATCCTGGAGAGCCAGGTAAAGTGTAACTGTTGAAGACTCAGAAACTCCAATGACTGGGTGCAGCATTTGGTTAGCGCACTGTTCTTTGACATCTGGCCCCTGTATCTGAGACCAGCACTAACTGGTAGGATGAAGTCTTTTTCCAATGTTGACTTTAAGCGGGTGAATTTCTGTCGGGGATTCTCTTGATCATTTGCTGTAACTTTGGAGGAAGGGGAGCAGAAACCCCAGAAAAATAGTTTGAGTTGTTTCTCTGCAGTTTCCGCTACTCTTCCACCAAAGTTACTGTGGACAAGTGGTAAAACTCCTGTGGAAATTCATCCTGTAAGTGTCCTGTGTGAAATAAGACTGGCTAGTCTAGGTTCCTACTAGACAAAGGCACACAGCACAAAATCACCCTACGTTTGATACAGTTGGCAATCTCGGACTACAAAGATGGCTGGTGTGGGAGTTGGAAACATCACACTGATCTAGTAGGAGATGTTTTTCTGAAGCTAGGATTAAGCCATATTATTGGGGTAGAGTAGTGGGGGCTTTACTTGGTACCTGGCTGAGCTATTTATCACTCTTCATTGTGAATCTAACCGATGATGCATCTAGGAACCTGACATACTGATACAAAGCATGTGACACTAGAAAGTGTTCCATCCCACAGCACTAAGTTGTACGCAAACTCTTAGAATCCATAATTTGAGATCAAATTAATAGGAATTTAGAAATGCATGGGTTAATCAAGGACAGCCAGCACAGGCAAGTTGTATTTGACAAATTTATTGGAGTTTTTTTTTAAAGTGACCAATTGATAAAGGGAGTGCAGCAGCTGTAGTGTAGAAGCAATTTCAGAAGGTGTTCAATAAGGTGTCTCACAAGAGACTTGCTAGAAAAATTCAGGTGTATGGAATGAGAGGAAAATGGTTGATGAACAGGAAACAGATAATTAAATGTTGTCTGGACTTGAGAACGATTGGAAGTGGTAAACACCAAGCTTCAGGGCTGTGTCCACTTTTGTTCGCAGTATATAGAGATCATTTGGACTTGGGTGAAATGAGCACAATCTCAAAATGTCCTGACAACACAAATATAAGACGTTTGGAAAAAGTGAACAGTAATATAAAAGACTCAGGAAGACACCAATAGGTTAGCAGAATAGGTTGACAGGTTCAAGTACTCTTTGATCAGATCTCAATTTTGAATGAGCAGCATTTCTACCTAGTCCTGTTATTTCAATGGTATATCTATCTCTAAGATCATGTGAGTATAACAGGCACACACAATGAAACTCAGGCTGCCGTTTTAATGGGTGTAATATCCTTCCCTAAAGGTTGTGTTATTTTTATATCAGAGTGCAAGATATTCTCCACAAGACAAACAAGCCCTGAGCAAACCTTTACATTTTAAGCTGTGTTAAAGAGAAGCAGATGCTCACTTCAAATAAATGTTTCATACAGGGTAGTTAATCAGAGACAGGAGATAACTACCCCATAAGACATTCTAGTCAGAACTACAACACTTGGTAAACCTTTAACAGAAACTACATTGCTGTAATGCACAGTGTTCCATATCTTAGGTTGGGGACATCATATTACTGGAGTTTACTCAAGTCAGACAGTCTGTCTACTTTATGCCTTTCATTTCAATTTCATTATGGAAAGTACCATCCAACCTCATCAATAGTGGTCTGGGATCTAGTAGATCCCTTAATCACAAGTTCATCTTATCAAGGTTTGGTAACACATCTTCAACCAGAGCCAGGAAAGGGTTCTAATCACTTTTGTTAGATGATTTGGACTTGGGGTTTAAGGACCCCAATCTCAATTTGCTGATAACAAAAAAGTAGAAGGTTTGGCAAAGTGAGGAGGAACATAGAAGACTTCAGGAAGTCACATAGTTTTTTTTTTTAATTTGTCCTTGGGAGGTGGGCAACACTGGCAAGCCGATCCCTAGTTGGCCTGAGGCATTGGAGGGAATTGTAACCCCCAAAAACGAGTGGGTTTGGGTCGGGCGAGATGTGAAATTTTAAAATCTCAAATCCGAACCCACTTCTGGTTTTAACAGAGGTGGGACGGTGGGGTCAACCAATCCACTCCCAGAAGGAGGGTTAGTCATTTAAATATTATAATGAGGTTGTATGCCTCAAATGTAACCTATTTTACAGGTTTAACCCGGCAGCTAAAGGGAGGCGAGGACCGCTTCGTGGAAGAAGTAAGTGCCTTTACAGCACTGCTTGTGGGCCAGGATGAGCAGGAGTGCTTCCTCCCAGCCCACCAAGCTTACCTGCTTCCCTGCCCACCAACCAACACCCGCAGGATCCAAAGCCCCTACCCCTGTGATCACCGACCCATCCCGCAATCGGACCACCCGCCCCCATGACTGGAATCTCCCGGGATCAGCGATCAACCCCCCTCCAAGATCTGGACGATCCCCCCCCCCCCACACACACTACCACTAACTCAGCTGCAGGCTCCCTCCCTGCTCCTGGGTGCTGCGGCCTCCTCCAGAGCATTCCCCACCTGACCGGGAGCCAAGCCTGTCAATCAGGCTGGCTTCCGGGGGTGGGGGGGAACCGACTGGTAAAATAAAGATACACGTTGTGACGTTAAAACTGCACAGCACGCAGGGCCAGACCAGAACGTCTCCCCGCCCTCCGCTTACAAAACTCACCCCAGTAAATATCGGAGCCATTAAGTCAACCACGTAGTGATGGATTGGAGTCCCGCATAGGCTGGAACAGGTAGGGTTTGCTTCCCTGTAGGACATTAGTGGACAAGTTGGGGTTTTTACTAAAGCTTCCGTGGTCATTTTCTGTTGCTAGGCCATAAATGACCAGATTGTGAAAGTTCAGTATCATAGCTGAATTTGAACTCAATGACCTCTGGGTTGCTAGTCCAGTACCATAACCACTAGGCTACTGGACCCTTGTTTTGTAGCAATGCCATGGACAGATGACAAGGAAAGGCAATACATGATTATGAAATACTTACCTGTTTTACGTACTTAATCTGCTATTTAATAAATAAAAGGAACACAATTGTAAATGCTGGAAATCTGAAATAAAAAACAGAAAATGGTGAAAACACACAGCAGGCCTGTCAGTATCTATAAAAGGCTGATTAATGTTTCAGGTGTATAGCCAGTCCAGATACTGGCAGACCAGTTGTTATTCCCAGCATTTTCTGTTTTTATTTTATTTGTTTTGGATGTTCGTGTCTATGTCATAAGAACATAAGAAATAAGAGCAGGAGTCGGCCATTTGGCCCTTCGAGCCCGCTCCGCCATTCAATAAGATCATGGCTGATCTTCTACCTCAACTCCACCTTCCCACACTATCCCCATATCGCTTGATTCCCTTAGTATCCAAAAATCTATCGATCTCTGTCTTGAATATACTCAACGACTGAGCATCCACAGCCCTCTGGGGTAGAGAATTCCAAAGATTCACAACCCTCTGTGTGAAGAAATTTCTCCTCAACTCAGTCCTAAATGGCCGACCCTTTATTCTGAGACTATTGCCCTTAGTTCTAGACTCCCCAGCCAGGGGAAACATCCTCCTGGCATCTACCCTGTCAAGCCCCTTAAGAATTTTACATGTTTCAATGAGATCACCTCTCATTCTTCTAAAATCTAGGGAATATAGGCCTAGTCTACTCAATCTCTCCTCATAGGACAACCCCCTCATCCCAGAAATCAATCTAGTAAACCTTTGTTGCACTCCCTCTAAGGCAAGTGTATCCTTCCTTAGGTAAGGAGACCAAAACAGTACACAGTACTCCAGGTGTGGTCTCACCAAGGCCCTATATAATTGCAGTAAGACTTCTTTACTCTTATACTCAATCCCTTTGTATTTAAAGGCTAACATACCATTTGCTTTCCTAATTGCTTGTACAAGGACACCCAGGTCCTTCTGAATACCAACATTTCCCAATCTCTCACCTTTTAAAAAATACTCTGCTTTTCTATTTTTCGACCAAAGTGGATAACCTCACACTTCTCCACATTATATTACATCTGCCACATTCTTGCCCACTCACTTAATCTGTCTATATCCCTTTGCAGCCTCTTTGCCTCCTCCTCACAACTTACTTTCCCACCTAACTTTGTATCAGCAAACTTAGATACATTACACACGGTCCCCTCATCTGAGTCATTGATGTAGATTGTGAATAGCTGAGGCCCAAGCACTGATCCTTGCGGTACCCCACTAGTTACAGCTTGCCAACCCGAAAATTACCCGTTTATTCCTACTCTCTGTTTTCTGTCTGTAAACCAATCCTCAATCCATGCTAATATATTACCCCCAATCCCATGAGTCCTAATTTTGTGTAATAACCTCTTGTGTGGTCCCTGATCTGTTTGTTCTCTCGCCATGAATCTACATCGAACAGTAATATAAACAATAAATACATTTCTGCACAGTAAACTTGCCTATGCCACCTGCAGCACTTGCAAATTACAGTACAAGTAATGATTTTTATTTCTCCTTTTTTAGGTGTCACTGGGTTACCAGGCCAGCCTGGTCCCTCTGGTATTGATGGAAGATCAGGTGCACCTGGAGTAAAGGGAATCCATGGTGATCCAGGGATGCCAGGTTTCCCAGGTACTGATAGCCATTTAAAATGAACAACTGAACCAGTAAATGTTGGTGATCGATATGTCAGATGTGATCAGTGTGGCAGTCAGATGTAAAGATTGTAAGACGGGTTTGGATGAAGAACCAAAGAGGTTTACAGCACATGTGGTCCATCATACCTCTGTGGGCTCTTTGTGAGAACAATCAGAATTGAATTCCACTGCCCTACTCTCTCCCCATAGACTTGTATCTTCCTCTGCTTCAAATATTTATCCCATTTTCCCTTAAGGATACAATGTTCTCTGCCTCAGCCACACCCTGCAGCAAAGCAATCAATACTCCAGCAATCCTCTTTGTTAGGCAATTTCTCCTAACCTCTTTACTCACTATCACAGTGACAGATTACAATTGATGAACACTTCTCACTGACTCCCCAACCAGACGAAATAATCTTTCCCTATTCAGTCAATCAAAATCCATAATTTTACAAACTTCTATTAAATCTCCTCTTAGCCTTCTCTGTTCCGATGAAAATAGTTCAGTATCTTATGTAGCTCTATAAGGTCCGATCTGAGAGAGATTCTGTCAGGGGAATATTGAGATGTAGAAGAACAGTTATAAGAACATAGCATAAGAACATAAGAAATAGGAGCAGGAGTAGGCCATTCGGCGCTTCGAGCCTGCTCCGCCATTCAATATCATGGCTGATCTTCTACCTCAACTCCAACATCCTACACTATCCCCATATCCCTTGGTTCCCTTAGTATCCAAAAATCTATCAATCTATGTCTTGAATATACTCAATGACTGAGCATCCACAGCCCTCGGGGGTAGAGAATTCCAAAGATTCACAACCCTTTGAGTGAAGAAATTTCTCCTCATCTCAGTCCTGAATGGCTGACCTCTTATTCTGAGACTGTCACCCCTAGTTCTAAATTCCCTAGTCAGGGAAAACATCCTCCCAGCATCCACCCTGTTGAGCCCCTTAAGAGTTTTATATGTTTCAATGAGATCACCTCTCATTCTTCTAAACTCTAGGGAATATAGACCTAGTCTACTCAATCTCTTCTCATAGGACAATCCCCTCATCCCAGAAATCAATCTAGTAAACCTTCGTTGCACTCCCTCTATGGCAAGTATATCCTTCCTTAGGTAAGGAGACCAAAACTGTACACAGTACTCCAGGTGTGGTCTCACCAAGGCCATATATAATTGCAGTAAGACTTCTTTACTCTTATACTCCAATCCTTTTGTAATAAAGGCTAACATACCATTTGCTTTCCTAATTGCTTGCTGTACCTGCATGTTAGCTTTCAGTGATTCGTGTACAAGGACACCCAGGTCCCTCTGTATTCCGACCATTCCCAATCTCTCTCCATTTAAAAAATATTCTTCTTTTCTATTTTTCCTACCAAAGTGGATAACTTCACATTTCTCCACAATTATATTCCACCTGCCATGTTCTTGTCCATTCACTTAATCTGTCTATATCCCTTTGCAGCCTCTTTGTGTCCTCCTCACAACTTACTTTCCCACCTAGCTTTGTATCATCAGAAAACGTGGATACATTACACACGGTCCCCTCATCTAAGTTCTTGATATAGATTGTGAATAGCTGAGGCCCAAGCACTGATCCTTGTGGTACCCCACTAGTTACAGCCTGCCAACCCAAAACTGACCCGTTTATTCCTCCTCTCTGTTTTCTGTCTCTTAACCAATCCTCAATCCATGCTAATATATTACCCCCAATCCCATGAGCCCTAATTAGGAGATGGACACCACTGTATCCACGGTGCCATACAATGTCCAAGAATTACAACACAATTGGGGAAAAAGGAAAATGTAACATGACACCTCAGTCGCAAAATCTTACAGAGGATCCTTCACACAAAGAAGTGATTATTGTTGCCTGCAGCTTGAAAACATGAAAGACACATCAGCCATAGTTACTGGCATTGTCTGCTTAAATCCCACACTCCACATCTGGAACCAACAGGAGAGGGGAGGGGGCCGTGAGGAATGAGGATACTGAAAATGTTCCAACAGCTGCATAGTGACATTCTCCTTTATTCATAGTATGCAATTAGGTTGACACAAAAAAAAGCAATGCTACATATTAAGCCTAAAAGGCCTGTGATTAATTATATAAACTATGATGTAACCAGAGAAGAATTTTTGCATTTGAAAGAAATATATAGTTACCTCTATGGAATTGGCAGTAGGAAGCTCACTTCCATGGGATAAGATAAGTAGTCAGCTCATGTTTAAAGTGGACTACATGATGTGGAGGGCTAAATTGGAACTGTAGCAGTATATTGGGCGTATGGTTATGTCACAGGCATAACCAAGATGTAGAAATCATATTCAAAATGGTCACATGACTGACTTGTTCTATAATGGTTGTGGTGATTGACCCCATAAGGTATTCAAGGACCTCCAGGAGATTCGGGACGCCTCGGACCACTCGGATCACCCGGTAACCCAGGACAACCAGGATCTGTAAGACCTCCTGGCCCACCAGGTTCCAAAGGTAAATTGTGGAGATACAGTCAGACCCAAAAGCTCCTGTTCATGCCTATTTCAATAATGGCTGTTTGAGAAACTGGACCAGTGCTAACAATCTGAAAGCTTTACTTCTGTAAACAGTGTTCAAACCTATAAAAACTGAAGAGTTTTCCAGTATAAGGTTCTATAATGATCGTTCAAATGACTCGCACCAAGTCCCGTTCACCCATCTCCCCTGTGCTCGCTGACCTACATTGGCTCCCAGTTAAGCAATGCCTCGATTTCAAATTTCTCATCCTTGTTTTCAAATCCCTCCATGCCCTCGCCCCTCCCCATCTCTGTAATCTCCTCCAGCCCCACAACCCCCCGAGATAGCTGCGCTCCTCAAGTTCTGCCCTCTTGAGCATCCCTAATTCTAATCGCTCAACCATTGGTGACCGTGCCTTCTGTTGCCTAGGCCCTAAGCTCTGGAATTCCCTGCCTAAACCTCTCTGCCTCGTTACCTCTCTTTCCTCCTTTAAGATGCTCCTTAAAACCTACCTCTTTGACCAAGCTTTTGGTCACCTGCCCTAATTTCTCCTTATGTGGCTCGGTGTCAAATTTTCTGTCTTTTAATACTCCTGTGAAGTGCCTTGGGACGTTTTACTACGTTAAAGGCGCTATATAAATACAAGTTGTTGTTGTTGTATCCTGGAGTCTACTTCATAAAATCAGAACTACACAAAATATACAATTTCTGTTTTACTGTGTCTGGTCTCTCAGTTGGAGTCCCCGTTTATTTTTGTTTCAAAGAGACTAAGGCACATAGAGTGGACAGTGCCAAGTACAACCAAGTGCTCCTTACCTCTCTTGATGCGCACCAGTGTTGTTTCCGCCACTGAGTCATGCACCTGGCAGGACACAATCAAAGCTGTCTGTATCAAAATTAAGTTCAGAGAATAAGTTTTTGATGAATTCATAAAAAGTCATAAACAACTGTTTAATCACATTAGGATATATTCCACTGCAAAAGTACAGTTTTGAGAAATAAATGGCAACCAATACTAAATCATTTAATGATTACACATGTTGGTGGTAGAATATGTGTCAGCTTGTGAGACAGTGGATCAAATCTTTGGCTTGAAGCTTCTGAACACCCGAATTTATCAGATTCCCAACCTATACTGAACACCCACTTCAAAATACCCAAATGTTTATTCTGTGTAGATAAATTATAGTTTGTCTCAACTAGGGCACTGATCTTCTTTATCTGAGACATAACTATTTTCAACTGGAAATATAAACAAAATATTTCATAGGCATATCCCTCTACTCTAGGTCAACCTGGATCGCCTGGTTTAAATGGTCTAAATGGATTGCAAGGGCAAAAAGGAACTCACGGCCCTCCAGGTAAAGACCACATAGTTATTACGTATATTTTTAAACATTGTACCAACAGCTATTCCATCCAACTAACCAAGTTCTTGAAACAGACACCAGTAACACCCAAACATCATTTCTTTCAGGTAATTGCACCAAAATACTTTTTCCCGGATACAGATACAAACCACATCATTTTAACGCAGTTGCCAAGCACACCGATATGTAATCTCTCAGGCAAAATAGAAATCACACCTAAAGACCGTCTCTTCAAGACAGATACCCATCACACCGACACCATCTTGTGAACACAGATACCAAACACATTCAGGCAAACTCTGTGATAATTGTATAAAATCATGTCCAGTTCCTTTTCATTGTTGCTGTCTGATGCTCGGGCTTTAATGACCTTCAGATTATAAAATTAGCTTTATCCTGCGACCTGTCGCATGATTTATTAACATTGCTGCAATCCTGTAATTAAAAAGGACCTAGTGAACCTGGACCATCGGGATCACCAGGATCATCTGGATCAAAAGGTGTAAAGGGGGCTCCGGGACTTCCAGGAAGTTCTATTCCATGCCCAGTGGGCAGTCCAGGACCTCGAGGACCAGAAGGTAGGAAAGTACGTTATCTTAAGGGATCAAGCTCTTCAATCTCCCTTTGAGTACTGCCTGGCTCAGCTGCCCAGTGTCTTAAACTGAAAACACAATAGGCTCCGTCACTGAAATAAACAACAAAAGTCCGACTATGCTTTGCCCCCATCACCTTAACTACTTTTATCAATATTACTTGAGCAAACAATTGTACCTGTTTGAGGTTTGCATTTCCGCACCTCCTGAAAGTGTTTGGTAGGCTTCTCCCCTTTGTGCTTTTTTTTTCTGTGCCTCATTATTTTCCTGCATGGACTCTAAGCACATTTCAACAGGCTTGTTATAATTGCAATTAGAAGCTTTGCAGTGCTTTTAAAATCGTGTGCTAGGTAAGGCAAACTTTAATCTAGAGGGGTCTTCTGACCTGCCTTTTGATCTGCACTCCTATGCCTGTCAACAGAGGACATGTTGAATGTCAAGCTTCAAACACTGCGACACATCAGGGAGGGGGAGAGTTACCTGGACTCTGTGTTCCAGGAGGTAGTCACACCAATTAGATTAACTAATTCAGATGTAGCCCGTGGTCAGGGACAGGAGGGTGTGACTACGAGTGAGGCAGGTACAGGGATCCAGGAGGTAGTGTTGGAGGAGCCGCAGCCCTTGCTCTTGTCCAACAGGTTTGAGGCTCTTACTCCCTGTGAGGACGGGAGCAGGGACTGCAGGGAGGATGAGCAACCTGGCCACAGCACCATGGTACGGGGAGCCATTCAAGTGGGAGGAGTAAAAAGAAATGTTGTAGTGGTAGGGGATAGTATCATTAGGGGGATAGATAGGGTTCTTTGCAGCCGAGAGCGAGAGTCCCGAAGGCTGTGTTGCCTGCCCGGTGCCAGGGTTAAGGACATCTCCTCTGGGCTGGAGAGAAACTTGGAGTGGGAGGGGCAGGATCCAGTTGTCGTGGTCCATGTTGGTACCAATGACATAGATAGGACAAGGAATGAGGTTCTGCTGAGGGAGTATGAGCAGCTAGGGGCCAAATTAAAAAACAGAACCTCTAGGGTAGTAATCTCTGGATTACTACCTGAGCCATGAGCAAATTTGGCTAGGGTAAATAAAATCAGAGAGTTAAATGCGTGGCTCAAAGACTGGTGTGGGAGAAATGGGTTTTGCTTCCTGGGACACTGGCACCAGTACTGGGACAGGAGAGAGCTGTTCCATTGGGACGGACTTCACTTGGCCAGTGCTGGGACTAGAGTCCTGGCGAATTGAATAACTAGGGCTGTAGAGAGGGCTTTAAACTAATTAGTGGGGGGGGAGGTTTCAAGAGAGCAAAAAATAAAAATGTCAGCGGAGAAGGCAATAGAGCAAAGTAGCAGTGGGGTAATTAAAAACCAGAGCGTGTCAGGAAGGGACAGAATATATAAAGATAAAGGTAAAGTAGTAAAGGGGGTAAAAGCAGGAATAAATTGTCACAAAATATTTTTTAAAGTTCTTTATCTGAATGCATGCAGCATTCGTAACAAAATAGACGAGTTGACGGTACAAATAACTACACATGGGTATGATCTGGTGGCCATTACAGAAACATGGCTGCAAGGTGACCATGACTGGGAACTAAACATCCAGGGGTATTTGACTATTAGGAAGGACAGACAGGAAGGAAAGGGAGGTTGGGTGGCTTTGTTAATAAAGGATGGAATCACTGCAATAGTGAGAAATGATATTGGGTCAAAGGACCAGGATAGTGAAACAGTTTGGGTGGAGATAAAGAATAATAAGGGGAAAAAGTCACTAGTGGGCGTAGTCTATAGGCCTCCTAACAGTTGCAACTCAATTGGTCGGAGTATTAATCAGGAAATAGTTGGGGCTTGTAATAAGGGAACAGCTATAATCATGGGAGATTTTAACTTTCATATTGACTGGACAAATCAAATTGGGCAGGGCTGCCTTGAGGAAGAGTTCATAGAGTGCATTAGGGACGGGTTCCTTGAGCAGTATGTTACTGAACCAACCAGGGGGCAGGCAATCTTAGATCTGGTCCTGTGTAATGAGACAGGATTAATAAAAAATGTCCTAGTAAAGGATCCCCTTGGAATGAGTGACCATAACATGGTTGAATTCCAAATTCAGTTGGAGGGTGAGAGAGTTGGATCTCAAACCAGCGTACTAAGCCTAAATAAAGGAGACTATGAAGGTATGAGAGCAGAGTTGACTAAAGTCGACTGGGAAAATAAATTAAGGTGTAAGACAGTACAGGAGCAGTGGTGTACATTCAAGGAGGTATTTCACAACTTTCAAGAAAAATATATTCCACTGAGGAAAAAGGGGCATAAAAGAAAAGACAGCCATCCGTGGCTAAGTAAAGTAATAAAGGATAGTATCCGACTAAAAACAAGGGCATATAAAGTAGCCAAATCTAGTGGGAGGATAGAAGATTGGGAAGCATTTAAAAACCAGCAAAGAATAACTAAAAGATTAATTAAGAAAGGGAAGATAGATTATGAAAGTAAACTAGCAAAAAATATAAAAACAGATAGCAAGAGTTTCTACAGTTATATAAAAAGAAAAAGGGTGGCTAAAGTGAATGTTGGTCCCTTAGAGGACGAGACCGGGAAATTAGTAGTGGGGAACATGGAGATAGCAAATACGCTGAACAAATATTTTGTAATAACAACAGAAAACGCTGGAAAAACTCAGCAGGCCAGGCAGCATCCGTGGAGAGAGAAAGAGAGTTAACGTTTCAGGTCGATGACCTTTCATCAGAACTGGGAAGAGCCGGAAATCAAATAGATTTAAGGCCAGGGTAAAGCTGGGAAAAGGGGGAGGGGATAAAGGAACAAAGGGGGAGATGAAGAGACATTAAGAGACATTAAGAGATATGCAAGGCTAGAGGTGGTGTTAATGTGACAGATTAAGGCTGAATGAAGTGTGAAATCCACTGGCCCTCAGTCTTTACAGTAGAGGACACTAAAAATATCCCAACACTGGACAAACAAGGGGCTATAGGGGGGGGGGAGGAGCTAAACACGATTAAAATCACTAAGGAGATGGTACTCGGTAAGATAATGGGACTTAAGGCGGATAAATCCCCTGGACCTGATGGCTTACATCCTAGGGTCTTGAGAGAAGTTGCGGTAGGGATTGCGGATGCATTGGTGGTAATTTTCCAAAACTCCCTGGATTCAGGAAAGGTCCCAGCAGATTGGAAAACTGCTAATGTAACACCCTTATTTAAAAAGGGAGGTAGCCAAAAGGCTGGAAACTATAGACCAGTTAGCCAAACATCTGTGGTTGGTAAAATGTTGGAGTCCATTATTAAGGAAGCAGTAACAGGACATTTGGATAAGTATAACTTAATCGGACAGAGTCAGCATGGTTTTATGAAGGGGAAATCATGCTTGACAAATTCGCTCGAATTCTTTGAGGACGTAACAAACAAGGTGGATAAAGGGGAATCAGTGGATGTGGTGTATTTGGACTTCCAAAAGGCATTTGACAAGGTACCACACAAAAGATTACTGCACAAGATAAAAAATCACGGGATTGGGAGTAATATACTGGCATGGGTGAAAGATTGGCTATCCAACAGAAAACAGAGAGTTGGGATAAATGGTTCATTCTCGGGTTGGCAATCAGTAACTAGTGGTGTTCCGCAGGGGTCAGTGCTGGGACCCCAACTCTTTACAATCTATATTAACGATTTGGAGGAGGGGACCAAGTGCAATGTATCCAAGTTTGCAGACGATACAAAGATGGGAGGGAAAGCAGTGAGTGAGGAGGACATAAAAAACCTGCAAAAGGACTTAGACAGGCTAAGTGAGTGGGCGGAAATTTGGCAGATGGAATATAATGTTGGAAAGTGTGAGGTTATGCACTTTGGCAGAAAAAATCAAAGAGCAAGTTATTATCTAAATGGAAAGAAACTGCAAAGTGCTACAGTACAAAGGGATCTGGGGGTCCTGGTGCATGAAACATAGTATGCAGGTACAGCAGGTGATCAGGAAGGCCAATGAAATCTTGGCTTTTATTGCAAGGGGGATGGAGTATAAAAGCAGGGAAGTCTTGCTTCAGCTATATAGGGTACTGGTGAGGCCACACCTGGAGTACTGCGTACAGTTTTGGTTTCTATATTTAAGAAAAGATATACTTGCTTTTGAGGCAGTTCAGAGAAGGTTCACTCGGTTGATTCCGGAAATGAGGGGGTTGACTTATGAGGAAAGGTTGAGTAGGTTGGGCATCTACTCATTGGAATACAGAAGAATGAGAGGCGATCTTATCGAAACATATAAGATTGTGAGAGGGCTTGATCGGGTGGATGCGGGGAGGATGTTTCCACTGATGGGTGAGACTAGAACTAGGGGGCTTAATCTTAGAATAAGGGGCTGCCGTTTCAAAACTGAGATGAGGAGAAACTTCTTCACTCAGAGGGTAGTAAATCTATGGAATTTGCTACCTCAGAGAGCTGTGGAAGCTGCGACATTAAATAAATTTAAAACGGAGATAGACAGTTTCCTAGCTGATAAGGGAATTAAGGGTTATGGGGAGCGGGCAGGGAAGTGGACATGAGTCTAGGTTCGGATCAGCCATGATCCTATTGAATGGCGGAGCAGGCCCGAAGGGTCGTATGGCCTACTCCTGCTCCTACTTCTTATGTACCAGCCACGGAGCACTGTACTCACTGGCACAGGAGCACATTTCAAAAAGGCAGGTTGTGCTTGTATTGGGAGGCCCTGCTGAGCTTTTAAAGTAATTTACGGGGGTAAGAAAAGCTTTAATCTTCTTCCACCTTAAAGAGATATTTTGGATAGCTGCTTCGATTGAACAAAGTATCCGTGCCACAAATCAATCTGGTTTAATTAACACTATAATTAGAATGTCAGCCATTGATTGGAGACTTAGATATGTGACCAGTTCTAACATTGTCCATTGGACACATTGATTCTAACACTGATCAGTGGAAATATGACTAGATCTTATGCTCTCCATTGGAGACTTGGACACATGGCCAGATCTAATACTGCTTCATGGTATTGCATTCAGTTGTTGTCTTCATGTACCTTGTCACCTTCTCATGTTCATGTTGTAGGAAAAGAAGAAACCTGTTGTCATGTTGTATTAATTCTTCATTTGATTTGCATGTTTGCATTTGTCTTTGTCTAATACCATCACATGAATCCTTAATACCACCTGCTGTTTGGTCATGGCCTATATGAACTGTCTCCAGGCTCTCCAGGTGAGCACTTGAATATATAGATCACTTGAGATACAATTTGTGAGTTCTAATTATTAAAGAAAGTTACTTTGCCCACATTAATTGTTTGTGCTAGTGGTTGTATCTGAATGTGCAAAGATATGCGATCACTTACTAGTATATCTAACTCTTCCTTTGTTCCTGTGTTCTCGTATTGTGCACAGTTTCCCATGTATTAACAAGCATTTTGTCTAGAATTTCCCCTTCAGTAACAATTGTGAAATGGCAAACCTATTTTTTGCTTAAATCAGATTTATTCCTTCGCACCTCCCTCCCAAAATTTGTGCAAAACCAACATTGCAGAATATCCATTACGCTAAGGCTCGAATTAACTAAAGATAGACTGAATTGTAGAGAGAATTCTCCATTCATGGTGTCACTGCAGTAAGTTAATTCTGCACAAAATGTCTTGTTCCAGGCATAAAGCAGGGCTGGCTCAAAATGTTTGGGCATTTTATGCAAGAGCTGCTTTGTGCCTCCCCCACCAGCCCAGACTATGATAGACAAATGCTGAAGGTGTGAGCTGCTGTTCTTGAGTGTCTGGGACACACATTTCCCCATGGAAAATTCAGAAATTTACATGTAAAATGGTGTAATGTGTCTCGTGCATTTCCCTATTGATCTGTGTTCCATGGGCACAAGGTAACACATAAGGCAGAAGTTCCCAATTATATTCAGAGAAGGGTCACCTACCTCATTGACCCATCTTACCAAGGCCAGGATGGGACACTATCTGAATCCTGGGTTTCATCGGGCCAATAGAAGTAACTCTTTTTTTGCACTCTCCCTGTGTCTCTGTTGCTCTCCCTATCTCTCTCTCTCTCTCTCTCTCTCTCATTTTCACTGGCTTTTTCTGGTGCTTTCTCTGTTACTCCAGTGATCTCTAGTCCCTTTCAATAATGTACTTTTACTCCAGTTATCTCTCCCAACATGACACCCAATCCGTGCACATAAGATATGATGCTGATGCTCTCCTGCTCCCTGGACTCCTCAACAGCTCATCAGTGCATTGTAGAAAATTCTCCCCAGAGCCCTGCATAGCTGTTCAGTGCACTATGAAAATTGTTCCTTTGGATCCCTGAACAGCTGATCAATGCACTTAGCAAAATAGAAGAAGACAAAAAAGATTCAGGCTTCAGCTGATCCTGACTTAAAGCTTGAAACACGGGAAGAAGACGTGAGAGATACCATTCATTGAATAAATATCTCCTTTTATAAAATATAGGATCACGCTGCAATTTAGAAAAATACAGCTCCTCTTTAAGCAGACAATATATTTATCAAGTATTGTATTTTAGAATATACTCTGTCAAAATACAAAATTTGTAACAATGATATAACTGTTTATTAAACTACTTTAATAACTAGGACCATTATTTTAATATGTCCAATAAATTTGCATTGAAATTACAGGTGTGCGTGGGGCACCAGGACCTCCAGGCCTGAGAGGACCCCCTTGCAGTATTATATCACCTGGACCTCCAGGAAGCGAAGGTCCACCAGGTTTTGATGGCCCACCAGGTATGAGAGCTTTTGCCAAGACAGTAACCACACAGACACTTTAACGAAAGCTTTTATACTAATTTCACCTGGCTTTGGTGTGGGCTTTGACACCGTTGTTAGTCAACCAACCAATTACCTCTAAAAAGATGGGGGCAATTTTAACCTAACCCGTCTGTCGGGAACCTGATGGGATCGAGTGCAACGCTGGCTTTTCACCCCGCCCGATTTCACTCTTTATTGAAGTCAATGGAGGGTAATATTGGGCAGGGTGCAAAACCACTGTTCCACTCGATCCCATGGGTTTCCTGCCCGGCGACTTTGGTTAAAATTAAATTGCATTAGTACACTTACTAGTCTACTTTAATTGCCTCTAGTTACTATGACATGTAACTAGTTACTATGTTTTATGCTTTAAAATGACTCGTGAGAAGCAGCTGAGGAGCAGTTATTTTTTGGGTACAACTTCCTTGCTTTGACACCATGGAATTCAGCGCAGGTGGTCTTGGCTACACGTCTTTGTGTAGTAGCTGGAACCGTTCCCTCATTGCAGAAGCGCACTCTTCTCACACAGAGCTCCACATTCCTGTTCCTCCTCCTCCTTTAAACTTGCAAATAAGAAAATACCCATTAGGAATCCCACACCTGGTACTCAGAACTTCTCACTATGGGTGGGGACAAAAATAACCCTGGGGTCTTGTACCCTCAGGATGTCAGTAGCAAGGCCAGCTCTATATAGGTGCAAAGCACAAAAAAAGACACTTTTTCTAAGCTCTTCTGTAACTCTCTTAATCACTCCTCACAGTGACTTGGTGACATCACTGAGAACAACAACAACTTGTGTTTATATAGCGCCTTTAACGTAGTAAAACATCCCAAGGCGCTTCCCAGGATCATTATTAAACAAAATTTGACACCGAGCCATATAAGGAGATATTAAGGTATGGTCAAAGAGGTCGGTTTTAAGGAGCGTCTTTAAGGAGGAAAGAGAGGCAGAGCGGTTTAGGGAGGGAATTCCAGAGCTTAGGGCCTTGACAGCTGAAGGCACGGCCACCAATGGTGGAACGACTAAAATTGGGGATGCGCAAGAGGCCACAATTGAAGGAGCACAGATATATCTAGGAGAGTTTTAGGGCTGGAGGAGGTTACAGAGCTAGGGAGGGGGCGAAGCCATGCAAGTATTTGAAAAGAAGGATGAGAGTTTTAAAATTGAGGCGTTGCTTAACTGGGAGCCAATGTAGGTCAGCGAGCACAGATGAACGGGACATGGTGCGAGTTAGGACACAGGCAGCAGAGTTTTGGATGAGCTCAAGTTTACAGAGAGTGGAAGATGGGAGGCCGGCCAGGAGTGCGTTGGAATAGTCAAGTCTAGAGGTGACAAAGGCATGGATGAGGGTTTCAGCAGTGGCCGAGCTGAGGCAAGGGCGGAGTCAGGTGATGTTACGGAGGTGAAAATAGGCGGTCTTAGTGATGGCGCGGCTATGTGGTCACAGTGGGCTGTGGGTCACGCATCATATTTGCGATATAACATAAGCTTACAGTATAGACCTTTAAACAGTGCTCCAGCTTCATTTGCCTGTGAGCCACAAAATGAGCATTGTTGTCCTGCTGCCCTCTGCTGGTGATTTGGAAACACAAATGGGCTTTGTTCCTCGGGCCCGAACTTACTTGCACTTTTTGGCAAGTTTGGGACGTAAACTGAGCGTACCAGCAATTGTGGCAGGAGGATTCTGGGGGAGGACCCGTTTCCACCGGCTTTGCGTCCCGTGATGGCAGTGCTGTCGTTCTGGGGCCTTCTCAACCTGAGCCTGACGATGCTGTTGGTGCATCATTCAAATAAATGTTAATGAGGAGCAGCAGCGTTGGAGCAGCAAAACCCGTGACTTGTACACCCATTGCAGCAAGGGTATCGTCGAATCACAGAATGATACAGCACAGAAGGAGGCCATTCGGCCCATCGTGCCTGTGCCGGCTCTTTGAAAGAGCTCTCCAATTAGTCCCACTCCCCTGCTCTTTCCACATCGCCCTGCAAATTTTCCCCCTTCAAGTATTTATCCAATTCCCTTTGAAAGTTATTATTGAATCTGCTTCCACCATCCTTTCAGGCAGTACATTCCAGATCATAACAACTCGCTGTGTAAAAAATGTTTCCTCATGTCGCCTCTGGTTCTTTAGCCAATCACCTTAAATCTGTGACCACTGCTTACCGACCCTTCTGCCACTTGGAACAGTTTCTCCTTATTTACTTTATCAAAACAGTTCATGATTTTGAACACCTCTATCAAATCTCCTCTTCACCTTCTCTACGCTAAGTAGAACAACCCCAGTTTCTCTAGTCTCTTCACATATCCGAAGTCTTTCATCCCTGGTACCATTCTAGTAAATCTCCTCTGCACTCTCTCTAAGCCTTCCAAAAGTGCGGTGCCCAGAATTGGCCACAATACTCCAGCTGAGGCCTAACCAGTGTTTTATAAAGGGTAATTGATGAGCTAAAAATGATGACCTTTTGCCAGCATCAGCTGAGACTGGCAGAAGTGCTTTAGTTTTGAGTCTGAAGAAACTGTGAGGAGTGATTAAGAGAATTACAGAAAAGCTTTTAAAGTGTCTTTTTTGTGCTTTGCACCTGTACAGCTGACTGCTTGTCTGACATACAGTTCTGGATGAGCAAAAATTTTCTCCAATTAAATATTGGGAAGACAGAAGTCATTGTTTTCGGTCCCCGCCACAAACTCCGTTCCCGAGCCACTGACTCCATCCCTCCCTAACATCTGTTTGAGGCTGAACCACACCGTTCGCAACCTTGATGTCATATTTAACCCTGAAATGAGCTTCCGACCACATGTCCGCAGCATAACAAAGACCGCCTTCTTCCACCTCCGTAACATCGCCCGTCTCCGCCCTTGCCTCAGCTCATCCGCTGCTGAAACCCTCATCCATGCCTTTGTTACCTCTAGACTTGACTATTCCAACGCACTCCTGGCTGGCCTCCCACGTTCTACCCTGCGTAAACTTGAGGTCATCCAAAACTCTGCTGCCCTGTGTCCTAACCCGCACCAAGTCCCGTTCACCCATCACCCCTGTGCTCGCTGACCTACATTGGCTCCCGGTTATTCAGCGCCTCGATTTCAAAATTCTCATCCTTGTTTTCAAATCCCTCCATGGCCTCACCCCTCCCTATCTCTGTAATCTCCTTCAGCCCCACAACCACCACCCCCCCCCCCCCCCCGCCCCGAGATATCTGCGCTCCTCTAATTCTGCCCTCTTGAGCATCCCTGATTATAATTGCTCAACCATTGGTGGCCATGCCTACTGTTGCCTAGGCCCTAAGCTCTGGAATTCCCTCCCTAAATCTCTCCGCCTCGCTACCTCTCTCTCCTCCTTTAAGATGCTCCTTAAAACCTACCTCTTTGACCAAGCTTTTGGTTACCTGCCGTAATTTATCCTTATGTGGCTCGGTGTCAAATTTTTTGTCTTAAAATACTCCTGTGCAGCGCCTTGGGACGTTTTACTACGTTAAAGGTGCTATATAAATCCACTTCACCTGATGAAGGAGCAGCGCTCCGAAAGCTTGTGATTTCAAATAAAGCTGTTGGACTATAACCTGGTGTTGTGCGACTTCTCACATTTGTCCACCCCAGTCCAACACCGGCATCTCCGCATCATGACCTCTCTCAGGATGACAGCATTCCTGCTCCCACCACTGTCACTTCCCCATTGCACTTGCCACCGCCAGTAGCCCACATCATATAAATTCAAGTTGTTGTTGTTATTGTTATAGAGCTGGCCTTGCATCTGACATCCTGAGGGTGCGAGACCCCAGGTTACTTTTGCCCCCATCCGTTAAGAAGTTCTGAGTACCTGGTGTGGGTATTGTCTTATTTGCAAGTTTAATGGAGGAGGAGGAACAGGATAGAAGAAAAGAGAGTAATGCACCATGTGATAAGGATGTGCCCGACAAGATATTACTCATGCTTCCTCCTAAAGAATTTGCAGGCAACACAGGTCGTATGAAGATCTCCGTGTGGAGCTCCGTGTGAGAAGAGTTCACTTCTGCAATGGGGAACTGTGCCAGTTATTACATGAAGACATGTAGCCAAGATCATCTGCCCAGACAGTTTTGTCTGTGGCTGTGAAAGTGTGAGCCACGCTAAATTTTTATGCCACCTCATATAGGGTTAGTGAAGCCTTTAACCACAATGCAGTATGAAGGATGACTTGTGCAGCTATTCATTCTAGAGGAAGAGCAGTGTGTTGGTGCCCATGGTACCCAAGGAAGAAAAGGGGGAGGGCCCGGTATACGACCTTGCCTGCCCTCTTCAGATCATTGGACTTTTTCCGGCACTAATCTGCAGTTCTGGGGGTAACAGAGATGGCATTCTTTCCCTCCATATGGCATGAGAGACACTCTCCTGCAGTTTCCTCCCATGGGCACCCAGTAGTCTTTCTCTCCTGTGCGGCACTCCACCATGAGCTTCAGCCTTGTTAAAATTGTGCGCTCTTTCTGCCTCCTTGCAATACCCCACTCAGATTTTTATGCCTCTGTCCATTACTCCACTTGAAGAGATTCTTTAAAAGTGCCCCAAAATCTCACATCAGCTATCTGTTACAGCAGCCTGACAGTCTGGTCAGTTCGTCCAACTGTTTGATACTTACCAGCTGCTCTTCTAGCCCGCTGCCATATATCCTCGGCCATTATAGGCTTTTTAAAGGCTGCAATCGCCAAATTTCCAACCCCCCTCACCCCCCAGAGCAATAGTCCCATGTGACACAGAAGTTGCACTCTGCATCACCCATGGTTATTTTTAAAAGCTGATCCCACGATTTAGAGCAAGGTCAGCACTGGAGTGGTTCGGAGGTGCGGAATCCCTGCTCAGTACTGCGACATCAGAGCAAATGGCGTTATATTTACTTACTCCTCATAATGTCGCTACCAATGAGCGTGGACTATACACTTCATGTTGCTTTGTAACAGTGCTGCAATTGGCAGTAGTAGATCAGGAGTGAGGCATAAGTGGCTCTACCTCAGTAGCCAGAAGGCGATCTGCATTATAGCACAAGCCTTGTCAAATGCATATGGTGGATCCTACCTAGCGGCATTACGTGGGATCAATATAGTTTGCATTGCCTTCATTCTCAGATTATCTGCTTCATCTATTATGTTCAGTTATCTTGTCTTCTTTTGCAGGTCCTCCTGGTTTTCCTGGTGACCCAGGGATCCCCTCCATACCATTCCAAGGGGATCCTGGAGTACCAGGCACACCAGGTCGAAGTGGAGCTCAAGGACCACCAGGAGAGCAGGGCTCGTGTGGATTTAATGGCCCTCCAGGGCCGCAAGGTCGAAAAGGTATTTTCAAAGTACATGTTTAAATTGACTTTTCAGTAATATATTGGTACTGGCCTGTGCTACAAGAATACCCAAATGCTAAGAACTCCAATGCTGACTCCCACTAAACCTTAGATGGTTTGTAAAAGAAGAAATTTTGTAACAAAAAATTCCTACATTCATGATAGATTTTGGAGGTTGATTGCAATTTTATTAAAATATTATGCATTTTATTTTTCCTTTTTTCCACAGAAGTATAGATGTTTACAGCATACGAGGCCATTTGGCCCAACATGTCTGTGTAACCCCACTGTCCCCCACGCTCGCCCCTTAATCCCATATCTTCCTCTGTTTCAAATATCTCTCCAAATTTCCCTTAAAAGATACAATGTTCTCTGCCTCAAGCACTACCTGTGGCAAAGCATTCCATACTCCAACAACCTGCTGAATAAAGGAATTTCTCCTAACCCCTCTCCTCATTCTCTTAGTAACAATTTAAATTTGATGCTCCCTTCATCTTTGACTCTCCAACCAGAGGAAATAGTCTTTCCCGATTCAGGCTATCAAAAACTTTCATAATTAAAAAAGCCTCAATTAAATTTCCTCTTAGCCTTCACTGCTCCAGTGGAAATAATCCCATTAGCTCAAATCTTTCCTCATAACTATAGCTTTCCATCGCTGGTGAATCTGGACTGTATGCTCACTATAGTTCTCTGTCCTTTCTATAATTGGGTGGTCAAAACTGCACACTGTAGCCTAACCAATGCTTGATACAAATTTATCATTACTTCTTTACTCTTGTACGCTATGCTACTATTTATGAAACCCAAAATATTGTGTCCTTCCCTATGATCTTATTTGCCTGCAGTCGGGGAATTGTGTATTTGAATCCCAAGGTGTCTCTGTTCATTTACTCTCTTCAGCATCTTTCCTTTGAGTGTATACTCTTATTCCTTGTTTTCCTTCCAAAAGGTATTACCTCACATTTATCCACAACGTATCTGTAACCTGTCACCCCACTCTACTAACGGTCTGCATCATCCTGAAGTCTTTTACAGTCCTCTTCGCTCTTCGGCAAATTTCCTACTTTTGTGTCATCAGCAAATTTTGAGATTGCTCTCCCTCTGCCCAAGTCCAAATCAGCTCATTATACCAAGAACAAAAGTGGACCCAGCACTGATGCCTGTGTTACACCACTTCTAACCCTTCTCCAATCTGAACAACAACCATTTACACTAACTCTCTCCAACTAACTTTCTACCCGTGATGCTACTTTTCCTCTTGTACCATATACCTGATTTTTTTCTTACAAGCCTGAGACACCTTATCTAATGGAGGTTGAAAATCCATATACACTACACATACTGCATTCCCTTTATCTATCCAATCAGTCACTTCTTCAAAAACCTCTTTAGAATTTGTCAAACACAATATGCCTTTAACTAATCCGTGCTGGCTGTCCATGATTGACCCATACATTTCTGAATGCTCACTAATTTTATCTCTAATCATAGATTCTGGGTTTGCCCACAACTGATGTTAGACTGGTCTATAGTGAACCAATTTATCCTTCTCTCACTTCTTGAACAGAGATGTTACATTGGCTACTCTCCAGTGCACTAGCACAATTTGCACATTTAAGCAGGATTGAATAGTTGTGGCCAGAGCCTCTGCTATTTCCTCTCTGGTTTCATTCAACAGCCTAAGGCACACGCTGTCAGGGCCTGGTGACTTATCCATCTTGAGTTCTGCTAGTCTTTTCAGAACCAATTGCTCTTCTACAATTATCTGTGGCAACTGTTCTATATCCTCCTGTAATACACCTACATCCTCGCTTTCACCATCATTTGTAAAAAAAAAAGCAAAATATTTATTTAATATCTCCACCATACTTCATTCTACACAATTAGACTCCATCCTTCTTCCATCCTTTAATTCATCTTTTCTTTTTATATGCTGTCCCTGAAAACAGTGGGGGTCAATGATGGCTGGCATATCACACTCTACACATATCACGAGGGTTCGCTGCACTGTCATATGTCTGTGTTTAAGTTATTGGTCTGAACTCCCAATAGCACCGCACTCTCACCAGAATAAAACTCCACCTACTCATTTCACACAAATATTAATTATAGGATAAAAAAATGCCTGTCCAACTGCACCTGAAGTCTGAATCCCTCCTAATTCTGAATCCCGCACTCTTCTGACATTTCACACTCCACTGGCCTCTCGCAGTTCGAACATTGTTTTTAAAGACCAAAATTATTGCACTTTATTTCATATTTCACAATGCAGGCTACAGTTACAATCCTCTGTTCTTGCTTATTGCTAAGGTGAAATGGGAGACCAGGGGTACTTTGGGTTCCCTGGGCTTGTTGGACCGTTGGGAGCTCCAGGTGATCGAGGTGGATGTGGTTATCCAGGCCCAGAAGGACCTCAAGGTCAGTTACCTTCTAATCATTTTCTGAACTTGGGTAGTGATGCAAAGTGAATTGAATATTATAACAATAAAAGCATCAGACTCCTCAGATATTGCATTCAATATTTTTCTGAGAATAGTATGAAGTCACAAGGCTGATCAAATGCTTACCTGGGAATTGTGTAAATTCTAACAAGATTTCTCTAATACTATACATAGAATATTGAGAATACAGTAGGAGCTTACAAGACTGATCCCATACTGTACACACCATTTATCTGATTTGCTTCGTTGTATTTGCTATTTTGAAAATTGGAATGAGATTCTAATAAAGTGCCAGCAGAAATTAAATTCTTATTTGATGATATCAGAAGGACTCACTTTGAACCAGCATGACGTCACAGTTTGTTGGCACACTAAGGTAGCGTGCCTCAGAGTAGGGTAGCGTTGATTGATTTCCCCCGTACGTCACTTCATTAGTCGACAGTCTCCATTATAGCGTAACAGGTTGGCCCAAAGTAGAGGTGAGATGTCTCTCCACAAGGAGGGAGGGAAAGTCAAAGCATTTCTGACTGTTTTTGGAGCTGCAGTGGCAGAGGATTAGTAACAGGTGACTCCATCCTCTTAGCCAAAGTTAGCACGTGGCACTCAGAAGGCTCAAAGTTATAAATATTCTAAAAAGAGAATACCGCCCTCCACAACAACAAAGCCCCACTAAAGGACTCATTGAATTGGGGATTGTGAAAACTATTCGATGTACAGTGCTGTATGCAGCTTTATTATTTTAGTAGTTTGGTGTCATTTACAGAAAGCTAAAATTGCTACCAAACTCAACAAGAACATTACCAAAGTGTCATCATAGTACAGTAATCAGCAAATAATGTGATCTCTTGTCAAATGTATTTCTCTCTTTCAGAATTACAGTTTTTATTATCCCTAATAACTTTTCCTCTTCCCATGGTGAACATTCCTTGCCCTGTTTCTGCCACCTTCAGTTCTGCAATGTATCACCAGAATTTGTCAAATTCACATTGACCAAGTTTAAACTTAGAGTTTGGCTTCAGCTACAGGTGTAACTTCAGTGTTCTGAAATAAGATTCTAATCTGACCATTGGGATTTTGCAATTGTTTTTTTTTCTTTCCAAAGTCAATTTCCATATCTCAAGAGACACAAATTACTCGGCCTCAATAGTCGGCATGTATTTAAGTTGTGAAATTTGTTCCCATTGCCCTTAAGTGATTCTTTGCTCTTTTAAATAACGCCTAACCCTGGTTGGCTGGCCATGGTTAATTGGATTGTGATTTGTGAAATGTAAATGTCACACCGGCACAGTTGGGCTTCTCCTTGAGGATGAATATTGGGAAATTTTCCTCATTCTGGGGAAGTAATTGACCTCTTTTCTTCCTGAGGCCCCAAACTCACCATGTGCAGAATTGCATGTGTTTTCTATGACTAATATCCCACCACTTCTGCCTCTTTTGTGCCCAGCAGCCTGGATCCTGTGTTTGCAACCTTACCCCTGTGATTTGTGTATAACCCTGTCATTCATTCATTAGTTCATTAATACCTTCATTGGACTGTTTGCATTCATTCTTTTTTTGTTTTGATTTTCATGCTGCGTTCCCTCTTGGTACTGGATTTGTGACCTCTCCAGGTGATCCAGGTGAGTTATGATAAGTGACTAGACAACAACAACAACTTGCATTTATATAGCGCCTTTAAGGTAGTAAAACATCCCAAGGTACTTCACAGGAGGGTTATCAAATTTGACACCGAGCCACACAAGGCGATATTAGGACAGGCCAAAGAGGAAGGTTTTAAGGAGCGTCTTAAAGGAGGAGAGAGAGCTAGAGAGATGGAGAGGCTTAGGGAGGGAATTCAAAAGTTTACGGCCTAGGCAGCTGAAGGCACGGCTGCCAGTGGTGGAGCGGTTAAAATCGGGGATGCACAAGAGGCCAGAATTGGAGGAGTGCTCGAGATCTTGGAGGGTTGTAAGGCTGGAGGAGGTTACAGAGCTAGGGAGGGGTGAGGCCATGGAGGGATTTAAAAACAAGGATTAGAATTTTAAAATTGAGGCATTGCTGGACAGGGAGCCTGCAGTAAAACCTGCAAAGCAGGTTAAAGTAGAGGCTTCAGGCCTCATTATAATATTTAAATTGCCAACCCGCCTCCTGGCAGCGGTTTGGCAGTCCACCCACCCCCCCCACTAACCGTCCCGCTGGAGTAAAAGGTGAAAGTGGGCGGGCTGGAGGCAGGTTGGGGTCGGGTTTTACATTTGTACAACTTTCACTTCCCCCCACGCCGCCAACCCACCCGTTCTTACCTCGGAAAATTCTGGTCCAAGGTGCAGAATCTGGCTGCATAAATTGTTTTTTTTTTACAGATTTTGGAGCGCGTGCACAGTCTGCGTGAGACTCCTCAGGGGATTTTTAACCTAATTTGCTTGGGCGGGAAACCCAGAGTATTGGTTTTACACCCTGCCCAATATTACTCTCCATCGATTTCAATAGAAAACCCAATTGGGCTGGGATGTAAAACCAACGGTCCACCCGATCCCGTGGGATTCCCGACGGGCGGATTAGGTTAAAATTGCCCCTCCGAATTGTAAACAATTCTATGAATTGGTTGCATGACAAATTCCACAATCCTTTTGACCGACTCATTTCTTTAGTCTTTGAAACCAGTGCAGCTGTGCCTTCCTGCTCTGGCCTTCAGGACCTAGATTCTTAAAGGTGTGAGTGGCCATTTACTTTTGTGTTGCAAGTTCCTATTTTTGGGGCTCCTCAGGCAGCCGTTTCTGTAAACACATATTACAAATAAATTCTTCAAGTGTTTTTTTTTTACATTTTGAGTCAGGATGTCTTTAATTAATGACTTGTTTGTTGGTTGAGTTGTAGGCTCGCCTGGTTCGATTATTTCTGATGTCGGGGACGTGGATATGAGTCACTATAAAGGAGATCCGGGGTCACCAGGACTCCCAGGTCCTCCAGGACCAGTAGAAACAATGGGATATTCTGGTCCACGTGGCCCTCCAGGTATTGCCTGCTTTTGAAGTACGCACTGTGTGTGAGTTCCGTGTGTTGGGCAATGTCCTCTGAGATGGTGATGGTACCAATCTTGCATTAGGGCAGGTGTATCGATGGCACTACACAACAGAAGGTGTAGTAAGCAATACCGTGTAACCATTTGGAAGTTTCATGAAGGGTAGCAGGTGGCTAACCTATGACTGACTAAAATGTTCTGAGGACATTTCAAGCAGAATCAATTAAAGCATAGCAGGTCAGAAGGTGCAACCAAGCAGAATAGATATAAGCAAAGAATGGGTTAAGATAGAAATATCACTATATCATTACATGGTGTTTTCCTTCATTTTGGAAAATCCAGTTTTTAAGTTTATGTTGCGCTATCTAAAGAAATATTTCAGTAAATATGCAGTGTTTATGGCACCATGTAATTGATAACTTATTATATTACTGGGAGTAGCTTTATAAGCTGAGTATTGCATAAACATTTTTTTGTCTGTTTTCATTAAAAAAAGCTGCATAATCAGCAGCTGGGAGATACATGTGAACAGAAAGAAAAAAAAAAGACTTGCATTTATATAGCGCCTTTCACAACCTCAGGACGTGCCAAAGCGCTTTACAGCCAATTAAGTACTTTTGAAGTGTAGCCACGGTTGTAATGTAGGAAACGCGACAGCCAATTTTGTGCACAGCAAGGTCCCACAAACAGCAGTGTGATAATGACCAGATAATTTGTTTTAGTGATGTTGGTTGAGGGATAAATATTTGTCAGAACTTCAGGGAGAACGCCCCTGCTCTTCTTCAAAATATACCATGGAATCTTTTACGTCCACCTGAGAGGGCAGTCGGGCCTCGGTTTAACGTTTCATCCAAAAGATGGCACCTTTGAGAGTGCAGCCCTCCCTCAGCACTGCACTGGAGTGTCAGCCTAGAAGTCTCTGGAGTAGGACTGCAATACAGTGTGACCTGGAGTGGGACTTGAACCCACAACCCTCTGACTCTGAGGCGAGAGTGCTACCACCGAGCCAAGGCTAAATGACTTGCTCCCTCTTTCCCTCTTGTTGAGCCACCCGACTGCTGGAAATGTCAAACTGGTGCTCTGGGGGTTGGGGTTAAGGCAATTTGCTGGCAGAGCAGAAGGAGGTTTACTCTGCAGCGAACCAATGCCATACCTGACCTGGGAGCACTTGATACTGACACTGGGTGCAAAAAGGAAACATCTTTCCATTCCTCACGACTGTCACATCGCAAAAATAATTACTTAAAATTAAAATATAATTAATCTTTGAAAGTGACAGGTGTAAGAAGTAATATTTTTTTCCACAGGTAGTCTTTTTTATTGGCTTCTGTTGCATGGGAAATTAAAGCTGCTTTTGTATTGGTTTGAATGGGATGTCTGTGCTGCTGGTTGCTGAAGCCCTGATGGATTGGTAAGGGCCTGTGTTAAGGAAGACCCAGTAAAACAAAAATGGTGCAAACACCTCACTGATGCCAATATAAAAGCAACTTAACTCGGGTATGCTGGGGAATTGAATGCTGATCTGTTATTAAAACAAATGGAAGGACTTTCCATTCATGGGCTCATTTACCTTTCGCTTAATTTGAGCTCTGTGTTTTCAGTTTTTACCTATTTATAAATTTATACGGGCTGAATTCCCACGGCTATTGCTCCGGACCCCTGCCATAACTCTGAAAATCAGGTGGGGCAGCTTGCAAAAAGGCCATGCCGGATCCCAACCGTAATTCGGAATTCCCACTCGGACTTGTTAGCCCTTACAATGCCGGTTATGTGGAGGGGACATGAGGGCTGGTTCTGGGGGCCAGGGCTCTCTGTGCTGGGAGTTCCCATTTCCCTGGCCGCTGTGTAACACTGGAGGCTGTGATGACTCCAGAAGGGCACAAATGGGTCGCACAAGGGGAGGGTGGTGTGTCCAGGCCAGGCAAGCAGCCTCGAGCCTCAAAGATCAGGCAGGGTTTTTTCTTTTAATTTTGAAGGATTACCACCCCGGCACCTTTACACAGGTGACTGAGGTGGGGGAGTGGGGAGGGAGGCTGGGCAACCACCCTAAGGCTGTCCAGGTGCCAGAGCTATAGGCAGCGTGGGGCAAACGGAACAACTGAGATAATCCCTTTGTGCTGTGGGTGCCCACCAACCCTGTGCAAATGAGGTGTCCTACAACTAACCTTGCACATCCCGACAGGGTCCGCATTGAAAGGTACTGATGGACACGATCCAGGCCAAACAGCCAGGATTGCAGCCAAAGGGTTTTCAGGGCAATTCTTTTCATTTTCCTCTCAGACCATTAGTTTTTCTGATGCTTATGCCATTTCCTTATCCTCCAACTAAAAATCCATTTTATTCCCACTTGTTTTATCTGCATTTGAACTAAATAAGCTGGGAATCAGGGGGAAAACTCTCCACTAGCTGAGGTCATACCTAGCACAAAGGAAGATGGTTGTGGTCAACGTTTCCGCTAAGCTGTGCGTCCGTACGTCACTCACTGGCTTTTATATGGAAGAAACCGCACATGCGCGAAAATTTGAATGGGCCGCGCAGTCAGTTAAAGGGACCGCACACAAAAAAAAATAATAGGGAACATTGGTGGTGGTTTTTGGAGGTCAATTATCTCAGCCCCAGGACATCACTGCAGGAGTTGCTCAGGGCAGTGTCCTAGGCCCAACCATCTTCAGCTGCTTCATCAATGACCTTCCATCCATCATACGGTCAGAAGGAGGGTTGTTCGTTGATGTTTGCACAGTTTTCAGTTCCATTCGCAACTCCTCAGATAATGAAGCAGCCCGTGCCTGCATGAAGCAAGACCTGGACAGCAACATTCAGGCTTGGGCTGATAAGTGGCAGCAACTCACCAAGGCTTTTTTGACAGCACCTCCCAAACCCGCGACCTCTATTACCTAGAAAGACAAGGGCAGCAGGTGCATGGGAACACCACCACCTCCAAGTTCCCCTCTAAGTCACACACCATCCTGACTTGGAAATACATTGCCGTTCCTTCATTGTCACTTGGTCAAAATCCTGGAACTCCCTCCGTAACAGCACTGTGGGAGTACCTTCACCTCACGGACTGCAGCGGTTCAAGAAGGTGGCTCACCACCACCTTCTCAAGGGCAATTAGGGATGGGCAATAAATGCTGGCCTTGCCAGTGATGCCAATATCCCATGAATGAATTTTTTAAAAAGCTGCTTCTGGTTTTCCAAATACCGTCCCTTCTCTTTCTGTTTTGCATTCATATTAAGTTAAGGAATCCTACTGGGATATATTTGCCCTTTGCACACACACATGTGCAACGTGCACACACACAGATACAAACACACACACAGGATGCACTGTGAATGAACACTCATATTATGCTTAATTTTTGACCCAGTAAGGTATTTTATTCCCACTGATTTTCAATTAAATTCTTATTTTTTTTCCTTAAATAAACACTGACCTCTCACCGTGTTTTTCTTCTCAAAATTAAAAGCTGAAAAAGCCGTTTCAATTACTAATAACAAACCTTGGACAAATGTAGAAGCGTTGACTTTTCTGCACATCTACAGGGCTCAAAGGGTTAAAAGGAGAACCTGGACGGGCAGGTGCTGATGGTGCACCTGGTCCCCCTGGGCCACTAGGAAACCTCGGCAAACCTGGGCCGCGAGGAATCACCGGAGACCAAGGTGAGAAAAAATCTTATGGTTCAACTGCTTATTTTTTTTCAACAGAAAATCTGGAATCATTTTATTAAAAAAAACTTCCTGATTTAGATCGAGTTTAAATGTATTTGTTGCACTAAGATCTGACTTACACTTTCTGGCTATAAATTTCCCCCCCCCCCAGAAATTCTGGTGAAATCTTGCTTGCTGTCTTCTTGTGGAACAGGATTTGGCTCCAAAATTCTTGGGCTCTGGGAGAGCAGGAAGGACGATTTCCATTCGTGGAGGGGGGGGGGCGGTTGCGGGCGGTAGGAAGATGGTGAGGGGGGAGTGTGAAGAATTTGGATAAAAATCCAGTTATGCCAGGATTCTGCCCCATTTACACTGCCCCTTTAAATTCCACTGGGTGGGCAGATCTTACAACCGTCCACCCTACGTCAATGGGGTGTGTCTGGGGTCGCCAACACTGGTTGGACGTATCCCTGGATCTTTCACCACATGATTTCCTGCCCCCAACTGCCCTGTCCAGTCAAACAGCCTTTTTTCCCCACCTCCAATATATTTCTAACAAATAAATGAAAGTCATAGGAGGCTTAATTTGGTTGATTTGCGCCTCCCGTTAGCGCCCTAAGCACCTGGGTGCGGCGCCGCTAACGCCTCCCGCGAAATTCAGCAGGAGGTTAGCCGCGCCGTGCCGCCGCCGTTGATGTCATCACCGTGCGCAGCGCCCCGCTCGCACCCCGGCTGTAATATTGGGTGGCGCCCCCCGACTTACCACCGGACGCTATGTCTGCCAGGGTCAGGGGGGCCTACCTGCGGTCGGGGCGGCGCTAGTTAAAGGGGAGGTGGCGGGTGGCCATTTTTGTTGCTGGCCGCCTGCCAGCACCTGCCCCCGTTGCTGTCCCCGGCCCCCGTGAAGCCCCTACCGCGGGGTGCCGGCTACTCTCTGTGAACCCGGCATTCCTCTTGAGTGCCGGGCTCGTTTGCCGGCACTCCCGATCCCTGGTGGCCCAGCTGGGCGCCGGGACGCGCTGTGCCAGGCCCCTCCCCTTCAATAAGGGGAGGAAGGCCTGCAGTACTGCGGCACATAGCGCCACGATATTGGCTCGCAGCGTCCCAAGAGGGACGCTGGGCACTTCCAGTAGCGCCCCTCCTCCCTCTCGGGGCGCTACCTGGGAAAATCGGCCGCGGAGGCGCTAACGTTTACGGGGCGCTAAAATTTTTTACCCCATAGAGTCATAACGGCACAGAAGGAGGCCATTCGGCCCATCGAGTCTGTGCCAGCTCTCGGTAGAGCAATCCAGTCAGTCCCATTCCCCCGCTCTATCCCCGTAGCCCTGCGAGTTTATTTCCCTCAAGTGCCTATCCAGTCTCCCCTTGAAAACATTGAGGGGGAGAAATTCAGTATCGCCCCATTTGGGGCGCAATTATCGGCCGGGCGCAAAGATTAGCACCTGGCGCTAATTATCGCCACCGACTGCAAACTTGACTTTTATCGCCCCTGGAGGTGATTGGAGCGCTAAATCAGGCGCTTCACACCTGTCTTAAGGCGCAAAGGCCGAGGAGCGAGGCGCTACCTCAGAGCGCTGGCGAAGCTCATGTGATGTCAGTCAGCAATGGAACACACACACAATGGCACCGGCCAGTTCTTAAAGGGGATGGTTGATCTTGCTTTCAATCCACATCCTGCTCATTGCAGCCTTGAATCTCTGCCTGGAGAGACCTGCACATCAAATCTGCTGGAAAGAACAATGGAGAGTACCAGGGAAAGAGCTTAGAGTGCAGCCCCCACAGTCTCTTCTAAATCGATACAAGGAATGGCAAATCAAAATGAACCTGGAAAGTGCTGCTCAGTACCCAAAACTCCTTCACACAGCGTTGAATCTCTCCAGAAGTCTCTCTCTCTCTCTCAGAATGCATGGTTCAAAAATGGCACCAACAATAAAAGGCAGGAAGCGGTCGCCTTTAAATAGCGCTCCCCCAGTCCCTTCATGACTGCAATTCGCTCCCCTCAACCTGTCGTCGCTAGCGTCAGGCGGTAAGGCAGGGGGCGCTACTCAATATCTGCTCCGGGGCGATACCGGGGCGTTGCGCACTCGACTGACGTCACGATCTGCCGGCGCAGGAGATCGTGGCGGTAGTGTTTAGCGCCGCCGCAAAATGTCTAGTTAATTTCGCGAGCGCCGCAAACATCGCTGCGCCTGGGCGCTAGATGCTTTGCGCCCCATTAGCGCCCTCTTAAGGCGCTAACGGGAGGCGCAACCAACTGAATTTTTCCCCGAGTGTTTCCGCTTCCACCACTTCCGTCGGCAACGAGTTCCAGGTCCTCACCACTCGCTGCATAAAAATGTTTTTCCTCACATCCCCCCTGTATCTCTTGCCCTAAACCTTAAATCTGTGTCCAAAGTGTATACATGCTTGGAGTTGCAAAGTGTTCAAAGAAAACGATAAAAATTCACAATTTTTTTAATACCCCTATGATTATCCTCCTAAGGTGCTCACGGAAGTGTCCAGGAGATTAATCTTTAATTCCTGGAGACTCCAGGACAATTCTGGAGGGTTGACGACCCTAGACGTGTCATGGGAGTTCCCTTTATTCCATCCTTAAAAGGGCTCAACCAAACCCGCTGAGAGCTGGCATAAGAACCGTTGTCTTGGGAACCATCTGGGTCCTCAGCGGTTCTTGAAACATTTGAGTGTTTTTATCATTTTCTTTGAACATTTTCATTTATTAGCTATAAATACATTGGAGATGGGACAGAAAGGCTGTTTACCTGCCAAATGTCTGAAAATTTATTCCGATGGAAGCAAAAAATAAATTCGCTGGCAGCTTGTCCAGGCAGGGTCTTGGGGTACTCCTGTCAGAATGTCTGGGTGCCACCCTGAGATCAGTTGGTAGATTTAGGCAGACGCCTTTGATACACCCACCCCGGCAATGCAAATGACTCTGTTCCTGGGATGGGATCTACGATGAGTGCTGCGGGCAGATAAGGTTTCTTCTCCACCAAACTTTCACTGACCCTCAAAAATTTCAGGGGCCTTACATCCATTTAAACTTCAGGTGGTCAGCATTGGATTGTGTTACTATCAATGCACCAGTGGTCTTGTTCCTAATTTTAACATCGGAGACAGAGGTTGCCTGCAGCTATCATTTTCCCCCCTTCCTCTTCCACTTCTGAATAGCCCCAAAAACACAGTAACCCTACATAATGTCTGGACAGTCAGGAAGCAAACATACCCACCGCAAAGTTGGTAGCATAAATGCTTGCAGCATTATCATGATGTTGCAAGGCCAGCTCATGAACATGATTTAAACATGCAAGTTAAACCCCCTGTGCACTGAGCAAGGTGAAAGAAGCCCCTAACACCTGCAACTAAAAATTAAAATTCCTGGAAAAAATAATTTGGGGTGCAAAAGTATTGATAGAAATTTGAGAATATGGAAAAAAGTATTAAAAGAAAACCAGAACTGGGCTAACAAAGTACTGTAAGCATTACAACAAAAACATACAAAAGCAATTTAAGAGCTCCTTCACCTGTGGAGCATTCTCTGATCCTATCCCAAATGGGCACAGATGGGGAAACGTGCACACGTGGTGCAAACACGACAGAATTGTGCGAGGTGTTATTGAAACACTTTTACATCAGGCTGAAGCATGAAATGGACCGAGCATTTCAACTCACTCAATATGGAAGAATGCTGAATTGTAGCCCAGAAAGAAATTGGTGTCGGGCCTGCTCTCCCAGTTCGGTGTGTCCTCCATGTCAGTCGTGCTGCTGTTGTCCCGGCCAACCGGGCTGCTGAATCGGCCCTATAACGTGGCCCTAATCTCGTGTAACACCAGCACAACTATAATCAGATTTACCGCTACAGGTTCTATGATAGCATGTGTTACTAAAGGAAGGGGGAATTCCTCAGGGATCAGCTCCAAAGTAGTTTCAAAATCTGAACCAATATAAATACGAGTCCAACAGATTGATTACAATTTGTCCATTTTTGATTAGTTTGGACATTGGATGACTTACAGTTGCCATTGCTTTATTAAAGCTAGAATGTAACTTTGTCCTTTACTTCAGGCCCTCCTGGACAACAAGGACCGTCAGGAAATCCAGGCACATGTCTTCCATTCTCTGCTGGGTTCTTGATTGTGGTGCATAGTCAGTCACAGAAGATACCCACATGTCCTCAAAACATGCTTAGCCTGTGGCAAGGATACAGTTTGCTTTATCTGGAGGGCCAAGAAAAGTCTCACAATCAAGATATTGGTAAGTACAGACAATGCATAATCTTATATATATGATATATGCCATACTTTCCTATTTTGGGTCTTACGGTTTCTCAGCTGTGTCATTTGCAGTGTACATCATCTCAATTTTATTCAGAATGATAATGGCCACAAAGTTGCCAATTTAAAGTAGTGCACCAAACACTTTGGGGGTTATTTTGGTGAAAGGGTGAAACCAGGCGCTAAGTGGGTGCTGTGCTAATAAGACACGCCTGTTTGAATGCCTGGTTTTAGCATGCAATTTTGGGGCGAATTGCTGGTTACCATGATTTGAACTTGCCTGAAGGCGCTAAAACAGACACCTGCAGGTTTAGGACTCGAGCGCTGATTAGAAGCAATTTTCTGGAGCGGTGTATGCAGGCTCCACGTACTCACTCCCAATGAAGGTGTGGAGTGCGCTGTCTGACACTGGATGGCTCAGGGACCGAGGGAGAGGGTGCACAGGTTCTCAGATGTGGCACTGAAGGTCCTGGTTGAGATGGTCTAGAGGAGGAGGGATGTCCTGTACCTGCAGGAGGGTTACATAGGCTATACGGCACAGAAACAGGCCATTCGGCCCAACCAGTCCATGCCGGCGTTTATGCTCCACTTGAGCCTCCTCCCGTCTTTCCTCATCTAACTCTATCAGCATAACCCTCTATTCCCTTCTCCCTCATATGCTTGTCTAGCCTCCCCTTAAATGCATCTATACTATTCGCTTCAACCACTCCCTGTGGTAGCGAGTTCCACATTCTCACCACTCTCTGGGTACAGGAGTTTCTTCTGAATTCCCTATTTGATTTCTTGGTGACTATCTTATATTGATGGCCTCTAGTTATGCTCTTCCCCACAAGTGGAAACAATCTATTCTATCTACTCTATCAAAACCTTTCATAATTTTAACGCCGTCAATTAGGTCACCCCTCAGCCTTCTTTTTTCAAGCGAAAAGAGACCCAGCCTGTTCATCCTTTCCTGATAGGTATACCCTTGTATTTCTGGTATCATCCTTGTAAATCTTCTCTGCACCCTCTCCAGGGGGTAAGGAGTCCACCTCGCCCTCCTGTCCCTCTCTCCTGCAGCAGCTGGTGCTGCTCTGCCTGGCCTCATGTCCTCCTCCCATTCCTCCTGCAGATCAAGGGAGACCCCTAGCAAGATGCTGATGACCAAGCACTCCCTTTCTCCTGGTGACTCCTATAAGGTCTCCAATAAGGTGGAGTAGCGCAACACTCACTCTCTTTCGGAGAAGTCCTCAGAGAATTTCCAGAATAATTGTTGATATGTCTCAAAAGTCCTCTTCAAACCTCCAGCAGCAAGTGAACAGTGAAAGCTGAGCATGCCTTTAAATAACGCTAGAAATCCTCAGCAACGACTTGTTTACTCCTGTTCAGCTGGTCGCTGTTCGGAGAGGGTGTTGAAGCGCCAGCCACCAAAATGCCGTGCCGCCTCTTTAATGGGCGCTATCAGGCAATTTAATTATCAATCAGGCCCTTATCGATCCTCCGGGCAGCCGTTCCTAGCGTGCGCTTCCACTCCTTTACCAAGGTGGCGTCTTTGGCTAATCACGGACTAAACCGGCATTGCAGCTCAAGACCTCAGCTTGGCCACCTCGGAGCCTCTTTAGCGCCTAAACTATCTGGGGAAAATCGCCTCCTTCATTTCCACATAATGTTAGTGAGGGATTTTCCTTATGTATCAGTTTCTTAGAAAGCAAGTTCAGATTTACCAGATGGTCAATGAATGCTGACAACATCCTGCACTACCTCTCTTGGCCCCTCCAGTCTCAGTGCTGTCAGACTGCTTGCTTGACATTCAGTCTTGAATGAGCCATAATTTCCTCCAGCTAAACATTGAGAAAAGAAAGAGTGACTTGCATTTATAGAGCTCCTTTCACAACCTCATTATGTCCCAAAGCACTTTACTGCCAATGAAGTACTTTTGAAGTGTAGTCACTGTTGTAATGTAGAGAAGGCCAATGCCATTGTCTTGTGCCCCACATCACAAACTCCATACCTTTGCCACTGATTCCATCTCCCACCCCAGCTAGTGTCTCAGGCTGAGCAAGAATTTTCGCAACCTTAACATCCTATTTGACCCCGAGCTGAACTTCTGACCCTCTGTCCTCTCTACCACAAAGACCGTCTACTTCCGCCTCCATAATATTGTCTGCCTCCGCCCCTACTTCATTCATACCTTTACACTTGACCATTCAATACTTTCCTGACTGGCCTCCAATCCTACACCCTCCATAAACTTCAGCTCATCCAAAGCTCGACTATCCGTAACCAACCCACACCAAGTCCCACTCGCCCATCACTCCTGTTCTCGCTGGACCTTCAATGCCTGAAATTTAAAATTCTCATCCTCATGTTTAAATTTCTTCATGGCCTCGCTCCTCCCTACTTCTATAACCATCTCGAGCCCTGCAAACCCCACCACCACCGCCTGAGTAGCCTAATAATAAGGGATTTCAATTCAATATAACATGCTTTCTATATTAAAAATGTTGGGACAAATCTCTTTTGTGATTGCGTTCAGTGTGCGTGAACAGATAATAAATTGGGAAATAATATGCAGCAGTCTGGTTAGATAGTCCACAAGACAGGTTATACTAGTAGATGACCATCTGCCCAGCATTTTGTTTAAGCCATGAAGCATATTGCTGTAAGTCCTTTGAGAACTGGGTGGTAGAGTTTGTTGGCAAAGACTTCATAACTCACTGAGTTTACATCTCCAAGACCTAGGTCTGTATGTACTCCAGACAGTGGCAATGGGGTTTACATTGGAAACCAGGCTCAGCAGTGTCACGCCACAGCATAAAACTTTCTGATTTTACATTTTTTTCCTTGCAATTTTTCCCCTCTCCTCATTCTCCCAATTTCCTCAATTGGATACTGTTCACTAGGCAGCAATCACCCTCCAGTGCCTTGTCCAAGTGCCAAGTCTGAGCCTGACAGTGGGTGCAGGCACGCTACCCAACTATGGAGCACATCGCAGCCTAGCCCAATCCATCCTCACCCAACATCCACACACTGGTGCTTCAGCTGAGGTCCCTGTATAATCAGGAGCTTCGCTTGTGGCCATTTTCCCTTTCTCACCCTGGGGTACTGCAACTCAATGCAGTTCTCCTCTTGTTGCCCCTAATCAGCTAACTGAAAACAAAGCGTGGATTGAATCTCGACCCTTCCTCATCTGTATGGTTTGGAGACTTCTGATTTCACAATAATATTAATTCTGAGGCATTACTACTCAGGAAAGAAAGTGCCACTTTGGACACAACATGGGATTGCTACTCATAGACTGAGGTAGCTGCAGCTTGGCAGGAAAGCCTCCTCATGGTCTATGACACAAATGGGAATGTGTGCTTGGTGCTGTCTCTGGACAGCAAGTGGAGGGCCGTGCCCAGGAGTGGCATTGCTGTGCTTGGCGTACAAGAGAAAAACTGGCTGAGTTTGTGTTTTGACAGCAACTCATCTAAATGGCATGGCTCTCGGGATATTTTATTCTGTTATTTCTGATCATGTTGTCAGATAGTTATTGATAACCATTACTGCAATCTTGCTGTTCTCCCAGGTCTAGCTGGCTCTTGTCTGCCAATGTTCAGTACTATGCCATTTGCATATTGCAGCATTGATGAAGTTTGTCACTATGCCACTAGAAATGACAAATCCTATTGGCTGTCTACCACCGCACCTATCCCCATGATGCCACTCATCGAACATGAGATAGAACCTTACATCAGCAGGTGTTCTGTCTGTGAGGCGCCTTCTGTCGCAGTGGCTGTCCACAGCCAGGATCAGACCATCCCTCCTTGCCCATCAGGATGGATCAGCCTTTGGGCTGGATATTCTTTTTTGATGGTAAGCTGAATTTTTAATAGGTTGTCCACTTAAAATACATTTATACACATCATTATAAAACCAGAATGGAACGTATTAGCTTTAAATTTATCACATGGTGTATTACCTTTGTAATATGAATAATTATCAGTGGCAACAGAAAATTACATGTAACTATGTAGTAAAATAATAGATCCGGTGATCTGCCACGTCCCTACAAAGCTAAAGAATTGAAGACCTGATCACAAAGCATGAGTTCCAAAACCAGTCTCAAGTGACATTGGAATGGGAACTTCCGCCCAAGGAGTGAATTTTGCCAATATGGGCCGGGTAATCTGAGGGACAGTGAAAACTGATCTGGAAGAAAAAAAAAGAAAGACTTGCGTTTATATAGCGCCTTTCACGACCACCGGATGCCTCAAAGCGCTTTTTTTTATATTCGTTCCTGGGATGTGGGCGTCGCTGGCAAGGCCAGCATTTATTGCCCATCCCGAATTGCCCTTGAGAAGGTGGTGGTGAGCTTTACAGCCAATGAAGTACTTTTTGAAGTGTAGTCTCTGTTGTAATGTAGGAAACGTGGCAGCCAATTTACTAATGTGATAATGACCAGATAATCCGTTTTAGTGATGTAGGTTGAGGGATAAATATTGGCCAGGACACCGGGGATAACTCCCCTGCTCTTCGAAATAGTGCCATGGGATCTTTTACGTCCACCTGAGAGGCAGAAGGGGCCTCGGTTTTAACATCTCATCTGAAATCTGGAAGAATGGTTTTCAAAACCACTCAAGGACACCTCCTGATACATCAACCAAGTAGCAGTATTGATAGCCTGTGACTAAAGCAACTCTTGTTTTTAAGCAAGGTCTTTGGTATGTATGGAAGAGAGGCTACGTTTGGTGCTGGGTGAAAAGTAGCAGGAGTGGTGCAATTCTGGTAGATGCAACTTCATCCTGTATGCTTACTTCCCAATCTATGCTAATTGTCTTTGTCACACACCAAGTGGATTCATATAATTTCCCACAACAGAGAGCGTTGGACTGCAAACAGGTGTTTGCTCACCTTTTTGCTTCTTAATCAGGGAGTGGTGCATGGCACTGAAGGTTAGAATTTAAAAATATTAAATAAAACTAGGAGTGTTACAGATTTAACTTCCAGCTCTGAGTTTTACATTGTACCTTCTTGTTGCAGCACACAGGAGCAGGTGCTGAAGGAGGAGGCCAGTCTCTAACGTCGCCTGGGAGTTGCTTGGAGGATTTCCGCTCAACGCCATTCATTGAGTGCCAAGGGGCTCGTGGCACCTGCCACTACTTTACTGATAAATACAGCTTTTGGCTGACAACTGTGCAACCAAACCAGCAGTTTGAATTTTCTGCTCCATCAGAAACTCTGAAAATAGAGCAATTACAAAGGCAAAGAGTTAGTAGATGTCAGGTTTGTTTGAAAAATAAATAATTTCAGCTGCATTGGAACTCTACAAGATAAGAATATGGTAAGACCTTTTACCAAAGGGAAGGCAACAATTCAGGCCTAATGGTTAATGGTGCTCATTTAATTTCTCTCTAAGTACACCTTCAACTTCAACTGATTAGAAAATGTATGTCAGGAGAATGTGGAATTTACACTAGCACTAGCATGCTTATGATAATCAATATATTAAAAAGTAAAATCTATGGAGATTAAATTTTATATGAAATGTAGATATGTAAAATTATTTTTTAAAAAGCTGAATTATTTTTGTCACCTGGTCTTAGCACAAACTTGTAAAATTAAGATGACAGAAAAAAACTACAGATCATTCATAGTCAAGGCATTTGAAAGTGGTCTGTGAAAAGTTATTGTAACTATATCACTGTTAATACCAATGGTCCCGATAGTATCTCCGAGGCGTGTTCGGAGCAGAGGGGGTGCGATATCGAGTCCGAAACCTGAAAGAGGCATCAGCACGTCGGTTTGTGGTATTTCAACGGTGCCACCACATTATAATATTACTTCTGGGTTTGGCATTGAATGCGTGACAGCGGGCGCGGTGCGGACCCGCATGATGCGATCTCAACTGGAGCATTCAAAGGGCTAATCCAAGGATGGAATTTGGAGGAGTTAGACATTGCAGCAAAGTGTGGGCGAAGTGCTGTAATGGATTCAGGATGGTCACGGACTGCACCAAGATTTAATGACGCATCCCTTGATGCACTGCTGGGTGCAATGAGGAGTAGGAGAGAGATACTCTTCCTAGAAATGGGAGGAAGAAACCTGCTCTTGTAATGAAGAAGGTGTAGCTGGAGGTGGCCGAGGAGGTCAGAAGCAGGTGCATTGTGCCACGCTCCTGGCTTCACTGCAGGAAGTGCTTTAATGACCTAACCAGGTCAGGAAAGGTGAGTACAGTTGCACATTCACCTACATCCTGTTGTGCACATCAACACCCCCCCCACCCACACTTTGCCTTGTCAAGCCTACTCCATCAGATAATTCCTCACACCCACTTACCTTGCAAGCACACCCATCGTTCTCTTTCTATGCATTTCCTCACATGCGCATCTATCCATCCACCACTGAGACTCCCCCTGATCCTTATGCAATTTGATGCCTCTCCCTGATAGTCACCCTCACCAAATGCACTGCATCCATCGGGTGAACACATGCCATTACAGTTACTCATAGGTCTGTTCTTTGCCCCATTGCAGGAGCAGGGATCACAGAACACTAGGGAGAGGGGGAGGACCGGGTGGAGGTCCTCCACAGATTTCCCAGTTGACAGCTGCAGTGGAGGAAGCGCTGGAGATCAGTGGCATCTCACCGCCCCTGACCGTGGGAAATGAGAGACTGGAACCTCCTAGTTACCTGGTGACAGAATTAAATATCAGCAACCCACATGTCATAAAACACTCAGTCATGTTGACTTAATTTCAGCAGCGAGTGAAATATGATCATCTTCATAATGCTAAGTTGCAACATTCTTACCTTGCCATTAATTCATGTCTTTTCTCTCCGTCAGGGCCTTCATGCATGCAATAGCTGTCAGTGGACCTCCTGGATAATGAGTCCCCAGAGCAGCTGATTCTTCTGAGGGTGCACCATCACAGGACTCGTGCTTACCATGCACCAGCGCAGATACTCACACTTCAGTAGATCCAGCTCAGCAGTTAGTTTGGATTTCACCTGGTGACACAGTTCACAAGTGAGCACAAGCAGACAGTGGTGGCAGGGGTGGCTGTGGAGAGTTCGTATCGGAAGGTGCAGCCCTCTCCAAGTTCTGCTCAACTGGACACTGATGCTGTACCCTGGGGGACCATCGATGAAAAGGAGGGGCAGCAGAAAATCTATGACGTACTGGCAGGCCTTCCACACACACTGTCCATGATTGCAGAGAATGGAGGAGTCTGCCTCCAGTATCAGTGGGTTGATGTCACAGGGCGTTGTGAGGATGTCTTCTTCCATGGATAGCTTGGCCAACTCCGTGGAACATCAATCATGGCAATCAAATAAGTCCATGCAGGCCTTGACCACAGCCGTGCAGACTCTCAATGCCGACATGTCTAGTGCCTTAAATAGGATAACTGATGCCTTGGCCTTACAGCACAGCATTGATCTGCACCAAGATACTCTCCAGCAGAATGGTAGCAGTGAAGTGTGGCTGGCGCATGAGAAGGATAATGGTGAATGGGGACATGGAAATGGGAACTCCACTCAAAGGGCCACCACTTCTCACCATTGCCCGCCCGCCTCCAACCCACCCCAGTCAGTACCCGATATGCTGCCTCCTGTCCCGATGGCCGAGTCTGCTCCTGCATAGGTGCAGGTGGAGCAGTCTTTGGCGGGGCCCTCACGGGCTCCAACACCCAGAGGTCGCCAGTCAAGAACATCTCAACTGTCAGAGCAGGGATCTGAGCAGCCTGCCTCTACCCCTGCTGAAGCCACAGGGGTTGCACCACATAGGAGCGTTAGGAAAAGGAAGTGTAAAGCTTTGTAGTTCCACAAGTGTATGTGCAAGGGTGTTTGACAAAATGTTTTATATTGTTAAGTTTCCATTGTTTAATAGAATCACATAAAATTTATTACCTTGCACCACTTTCCCATGTTGCCCATTCTTGGTTGCTGGGCAGCAACTCGCCTTTTCAGTTGCTTGTTGATGAATAGGAAGACAAGAATTGACGGGGACCAATGGGTGGTTGGTTGGTTCTCGGACTGCTTTGTGTCAGTGGGATTGGCGGGGAGGGGGGAGAGTGGCCATTGGGTGTGATTGTTACATAAGTCCAGTGGTAGAGACTAACTGAGCCTTACATATATAAGGGAATCCCTGGCATCCCGGGCAGCAATGTGAGGGGCTGGTGCTGCGTTGGGTAGCCATCTTCATCCTCTGCCTCCTCCTCATCCTCCATTGGATTTGTCTGCAAACGATGTGTGCTCAGAGTCTTGTTCCTCCTGCAGCTCCAATCCTCATTGCTGTGCAATGTTGTGCTGAGCGCAGCACACCATGACCATTCTGGAGACCCTCGCTGGTGAGTACTGAAGGGTGCCTCCAGATCTGTCCAGGCACCTGAACCACATCTTGAGCATGCCCATGGCTTGCTCAATGACACATCTGGTGATCATATAAGAACATAAGAAATAAGAGCAGGAGTAGGCCATACGGCCCCTCGAGCCTGCTCTGCCATTCAATAAGATCATGGCTGATCATCGACCTCAACTCCACTTTCCCGCCCGATCTCCATATCCCTTGATTCTCCTAGAGTCCAAAAATCTATCTATCTCAGCCTTGAATATACTCAAAGACTCAGCATCCACAGCCCTCTGGGGCAGAGAATTCCAAAGATTCATAACCCTCTGAATTGTCATTGTACTGCTCCCGGGCTTCACTGATGGGGTTAGTTATGAGTGCCATCAGCCAAGGGGGTATCCTTTGTCTCCTAGCTGCCACCCCTTAATTCTGCGTGCAGGTCCAAAGAGGTCGGGGAGCTTGGACTGTTGCAGGATGAAAGCATCATGGCAGCTCCCTGGGGTACTGGCGCGCACCTGCATAAACCTTTTCTTGTGGTTGCACACCAGCTGAACATTGATCGAGTGGAATACCTTGCGGTTTACGAATACTCCTGGTTGACCTGGGGGGTGCGCGGATTGCCACGTGTGTGCAGTCGATGATGCCCTGCACCTGTGGGAAGCCAGCCAGATATGCAAACCAGAGCGGCCGTCCATTCTGACTGGCGTCGTCACAGGCGAAGTGGACATAATTACCGGCCCTGGCAAACAACCCATCAGTGACGTGCCTTATGCATTTGTGTGCAGCCGACTGGGAGATCCTGGATATGTCTCTGGTAGTGTCCTGGAAGGATCCAGAGGCAAAACAGTTGAGGACGGAGGCCACTTTGACAGCCACTGGTAATGCGCGGCCACCAGGTCCAGCAGGGAGCAGGTCTTCTTCTAGGAGGCTGCAGATGTTTGCCACCACCTGACGTGACCACCCTCCGGAAGCACTGCTCTTCCGAGAGGTCAAGAGAGCTAAGCCTCTGCCTGTACACCCTGTTACGTGGGTAGTGCCTCCTGTGACCTTGACCCCTCTGCAGCTCTCCTCTCTGCTGCTCCCCTCTCTGCTGACCACCTGCAGGTCTTTCCACAGCAGGCTGTTGCTGATGGTCATCTTGCTCCTCGTCCAAATTAACCTCTCAACACAAGCACTCACAACAAATCCTTTCGCAGTGGGGGGTAAGAAAGCAGCTGTGAGCACTGAGTAGTTATTGATGTCCGTTTGCCTGACTTTTAATGAGCCCCATGAATTGCCGTTCAGTCTTCTCGCCTTCGTTTCAATGGTGCGTTTCAGGAAGCCTGGGAAACCCGTGCATGTCTTGTTAAATTTAAATCCCGGTGAAAATCTCGTTCAAATTGCCTCATTTAAATATTATAAGGAGTGACCCGCCTCTTTGGGGGGGGTGGGGGGGTTACGCACACCCATCAAAATGCGCCTGAGTTAAACCCGGAAGTCGACGTGTTGGAGCCGGCTTCTGAACACGCTGACAGTTTCCCCGATTTTAAACACCCTCCCGAACCCAAACTCACACACTCTTTACTATTAAAACTCCCCTTATAGGTCTGTGAAAAGTTACTGTAACTATATCACTGTGTTAATAACAATAAACATTCCAAACACACTAAAACAGCAAACTCTGCCAATTTAGTAGAAGATGATCAAATGTTGGCCTTTTTCCTCACCAGGCTTCATTGAAGGTGCTGTGAGTGTTGATAAACTTAATTTACGTTATTCTTAAGGTGCCAACAAAAAGCCCAAGGGGGATCCTTTATGTTGCCAGGATATTTATTCAGGAGGTATAGATTTTATACATGATTTAGCCCCTAATGCCAAATAGTGTGATAAGACCTGGTGACGCAGATATAAATAGGGGCTGGATTATTTTGCTTCTGTGCTCCCCGCCTGCGATTTTCTGCCCAATGAAACAAGTGAGTGGAAAATCCTGGACTGGGAAGCATAGCAGCCAGGGAATCGTACAGTTCATTTAGTCACTTTCGTACTACAGGCTATTCAGTGCATGTCTAAAATAATTCACAGTACTGTATTTGTCTTTCAAAATGCAGAGAAACTTTCTGCTGTCTTTATTCTGAGACAAATGACAAAAGCAAGAGTGTACTGACATGCCGAACTTATCAAAGGTTTTCTGTGAAAGAAATGGCAAATTCTCTGATTTCTTCCTCATTATGGTGCTTTGTTAATTCAGAACCATGCATTTAGTACAATTGGACAAGTGCACAAAATGGTGCGCGGCCTTTCTGTTGCTTTTAAGTGTCCATATTAAATGTCACATTGGTTCAGAAACGGGATATAATGAATGTGTGTTGCCTAGTTCTCCTCTGCAGAAATTTTATTTGAAGTCATTAAATGTTAACAACCACTTGAAACACTGAGGGATCATTATCATTGAATGGATTGCACAGTAAAAAATACAGTACAATGAAATGGAAGAAATTAAAGCTATAGGCACTAAATATAACCCAGATCAAAAATATCACATTTTATCCTGGTTTGTGTGTTACTTGAGTTGCTATGACAAGATTAAAGTGACTGGGTGCCACAGTGCACTAACCTTCGTAAGACCTGGTTTGAATCCAGCTCGGACAGCTGAGGTGGTGAGGGCCTTGAGTGAATCGCCAACCTCAATCCAATGCATAGTGGATGGGGGCCCGCCGTGCAAAATATCCCTCAGTTCAGAAGAGGGGAAAATGTTAAACCAATATACTTGATATCACATCATGCTGAGCATCATTTCTATGTCCACTAGTCTTAAATTGACAATTAACCAAAGCAGTGTATTTTACTATTATCATAATTTATCATTTTAACTTGCCATTAAAATGTTACCATTTCATTTGAATTAATGTATAATAAAAAGATATATACAACAAGTAACACTGGCTTTATGCAAAAAAACACATGGGCGGCAACTGTTCAGATATTTAACATTTTGTTCCTTTAGATTTCACAATAAACACAATTAGAAAAAAATCTGTAGGAACCACCTACAATAGAGAGAGCAAATTTGAATATTTTGCAGTTGGAAAGAATTTCAAAACTTCTCAATTCCAATGTGTCAAATCAGATTGTTTAATCTTTGCCCAGCTGCTCATATCAAAGCAGCAGACGTTATAATTTACAGAACCTTGTCTGCTTAATAGATTCTTGTGGCATTTCTAGGTTTCACTTTAGATTAAACATTCTGGGAAAGAACTACTATTCTGTGTAAATCGTGTGAGGACGAACATTGAAATGTAATCTCCCCTTAACTGCTCTGAACACGTAACATCCTACGGAATACAAGTGCTGAATTATTGGTAGACACAATACTGGAAAGAAATTCCACATAATAGTGCTGGTTAAATCAGTGAGAAACAGATACAGCTGATGTGCTCAGAAACCTAACCATGTGTGCAGTTTGATGTTTGTGCAATTAGCAAATATAATTACACAATGCCAGTAGGCTTATTTAATCTTATTGGTATCAATTCCATAGCACAAATTGCACTAAGTCAATGAGCTTTAATATTCTTATATGGTGCTCTTAATTCATTGCCCCAAAATGCTCCTACCATAATCAGCAAAAAACTATAACCATCAGTACTTCACCCTAATATTATATAGCTCAAAACACCTTTACCAGATACAACCCCAATTTGGAAGGACAATATCTATACTTGTACTGTTTGGATGCTTTTCACGATACAAGTATGGAAAGTTCACTGAGTTATAGATATTAAACATTCTACTGAAATGAAAATACAAAAGACTGATGAAATAGGATTATAGTAGGTATTACAATATGTATATATAAATCTTTGCATACAAAATGGAGAAGCAGCTCTTTACTCTCCATCTATTTAGGGTGAGGATTTTTATAGCGAGGCAGAAAAACTCAGAGGGAAAAATTAACTAATTTGTGTTGGGAAATGTAGCCTATTGGCTTGAATCTCTTCAATTAACAGAGATCCAAAATCAAAAAATGGCATTTATATAGCACCATTAATTGTAGAAAAACATCCCAAAGCACTCCAAGAAAATGGAAATTGAATCAAGGAGGCGAAATGAAGGACCAAAAATCTGCAGGAACTCGAGGCTCCAGCTTCTCAGATAGTGTGGAGTGTGATGCCTGAAGTCTGAGGTATAAAACATGCATTAGATGTTGTAACTGTATATAGTATATATAAAGCTGGGTGCAATTTGGTTTAAGTGATAAATCAGTTGTAATCACCCATCTGCCCTTGCCAAAACTACAAGCCATATGCATGTGTAATTGTGTTCATCATGATCAGTGGGGTTCTGTTATATGGATCTGATTACAGAACTAATCATAGTCTGTTTCAGTGCAGGAACAAATTTCACAGCTCTTTCCCATGCTGAAACAATAGATCATGTTTACAGGTACAGCACTGCTCATCTGTTTTACTTGACAAAGCAAAGATTCGCAACTTTAAACTGAGGTTCAGTGTTGCTCATAGTTCAAGTCCCCAATGCACTGCCTCTCCTTTCCTGCCTGCTCACCAACCTGAGTGTGGAGTTTGGAAAATTGTGCTTTGTTAAACAGCGAGCAGAGTGCATGTTGTTTAAATGTACAGTAGCCAGCTGATGACAGTTTTATTCTGGTATTGTAACAAACCACATAACTATTCAAGTAATCAACATAAGTATATATATATATATATTCTTTGAATATGTTATTTAATTATGAAGTGATTGCAGTATTTTTTTTAAAGGTCATGAATGGCTTTGGTCTTTAGTGGAGATCCCAATACAATGACTGAAAATACTATTCAACCGATTGACAATGCTTGACAATGTCTGAAATTTTAGCAAGCTGTTAAAAACACAAACTGTCTTTTGCCTATGTTTGTAAAATTGGTAGATATATTATAAATAGAACAGGTTTTGTTTCTGTCCTACTCCATTACCATTACCCGTGCTGATCTTTGAAATGTTTAGGAAATGATAATTACGCAATTTCTACCGCACGTTTAAAACTACTTGTATATGGATTTTTTTCTTTTCATCTAAGTAATAAACATCCCATTACTGGAGAGGTTTTCATATTTTATCTCATACAAACATACACTGCAAATTGGTCCAATTAGATTACATGAGCAATCTATAATGAGTGTCACAGACAAATTAGATATAATGAACAGACTTAAATTAGAGTTCTACAGAGACAACAACAACAACTTGCATTTATATAGTGCCTTTAATGTAGTAAAACATCCCAAGGTGCTTTGCAGGAATGTAATCAGACAAAAATTGATCCAGAGGCAAAGAAGGAGACGTTAGGACAGGTGACCTAAAGCTTGGTCAAAGAGGTGGGTTTTAAGGAGAGTCTTAAAGGAGGAGAGAGAGGTAGAGAGGTTTAGGGAAGGAATTCCAGAGCTTAGGTCCTAGGCAGCTGAAGGCACGGCCGCCAATGGTGAGGTAAAGGAAGGTGGGGTTGGACAAGAGGCTAGAGTTAGAAGAATGCAGAGTTCTCAGAGGGTTGTAGGGCTGGAGGAGGTTACAGAGATAGCGATGGGCGAGGCCATGAAGAGATTTGACAACGAGGATGAGAATTTTAAAATGGAGGCGTTCGAGGACCGTGAGCCAATGTAGGTCAGCGAGCACGGGGGTGGTGATTGTGAAAGGATATTTACAAATCCTAGCCCCTTTGGGACTATCCCGGATCAGGCGTATTTCTCAGATGTTCACTTTCAACTAAAGGTTGAGGTAGCTGAATCCTAAAGACGCTTAACTGGGTCTAAAGGTCCAGTCTATCTCTCCCTAATGGAAAGGAGCAACCCGAGAATGGTACCATCCTCCAGATAACACTTTTATTAAGTTTAGCCAGATTGTAACATCCCGGATATTATAAGGGTCTGGAGCTCTCCCCTCAGAAATGTACCTCTTCACCAAAGAGTGTACAGAGATTGGGTTGGCGAGTTACTGATACAGAAGACTTATGTGAGACAATTCTAAAATATATAGAGATTTATTAAAAGAATCGACATGCAATTTACAGTTGGTGAATCAGTCAATCGCAACGTTAACAGTTCTAAAAAGAGAAAAAATACAATCTTATTTTTAACAGAGAATCTTACTTTTAAATCTTAACTTCGCTACAGTATTACAGTTCTTAAAATTTTCTATACAGGATATCCATCAATTATCAAGGTAGCAGTTATCTTCAATCCCCGAGGTACAAAAGAGTGAAGGACTACAGAGTCGCCTCTGTAGTAGAGAATCGCTTTGCCCGATTAAAGTGAGTCTGATATCTCATTCGAGACTTCAATATTTATACCCTTTTTCAGTTGTTTTTCGTAAGGATTTTTGTTGATCCAAGTTAATTATCACTAATCATCTTTTAGCTGACCCTTGCATTTCTTACTGCTGTATCATCAATGGCATTTACCATTTATGTTCAAAGGGCAGATGTCCTTTGTTTTTGCCTTTTCCGTTACATCATGTGTCATTCTTAAGAAGTTTAACAAGGTTATTTATCCAGGGTCAACAACTGTCCTGATTTAATAAAGTTACTTATTCAGGGTAAACAACTATCCTGTCCCAACAAGGCCAGAATTCTTTCATAGCTAGGATTTCCAAATCCAGCTTGTCTTGTTTTTAAAGAAATTATAAGGTAGAATTCTTTATAAGGTAGTGTATTTTTCTAAACAGGTTATAAGGTAGAATTCCTTCACAATTGAACGGGTATTGGTGCAAATTAGGATATAGACAGCAGAGTTTTGGAATAAGCTTAAGTTTATGGAGGCTGACCAGGAGGGAATTGGAATAGTCAAGTCTGGAGGTAATAGAAGCATGGACGAGGGTTTCAGCAGCAGATGGGCTGAGGCAGGGGCAGAGATGGGCGATATTATGGTGGTAGTATGTGGTGTCAGAAGCTCAGCTTAGGATCAAATAGGACGCAGAGTTTGCAAACAGTCCGGTTCAGCCTGAGACATAGGCCAGGGAGGGGGATGGAATTGGTGGCTAGGGAATGGAGTTTGCGGCATGGGCTGAAGCCAATAGCTTTAGTCTTCCCAATGTTTAATTGAAGGAAATTTCGGCTCATCCAGGATAGGATGTCGGACAAGCAGTCTAACAATACAGAGGCAGTGGAAAGGTTGAGAGAGATGGTGGTGAGGTAGAGCTGGGTGTCGTCAGCGTATATGTGGCATCTGATTTTGTGCTTTTGGATGATTTCGCCGAGGGGACAGAGACAGCATTCAATACAATACTTTTCAAAGCTGGTGCAGGAAGGCATTTAAGCCCTGAGTTAGACATTTAAACCATGAAATTCCTCAGGAAGCCTTCGAGTGGAGTAGAACTCAAACCTGCCCACAGCCAACCACCCTGACCCTATCAGAAATCCCAGGGTCAGGCTATTTTTAAACATCTTGAGCAGGTTCCAACTAGACCGGGAAAGGGGAGGGAGTCAGCGGCTCTGCAGTCTCCAGAACAAATGCTAACATTTTTCAAATATGTACTCTTGACTTCTCCTGCCAATTTTGACAATGTGATTGATTGCTCTGCAACTAATTGCCTTCCCAAAAACAGGCCTTTGAATTTTTGAATCCCAAGTGCCATAGCAACACTGGGCACCAAGGCCTTTCTGGTGTCCCCGGCATCTAGCGTTATTAGGGGCAAAAATGAGACAAATACATTGTACGATGCATTTTTCTCATTTACATCCGCCTGTTTGTGGGTGGCCGTATTATGAACCCACCGCAAAAGTGCTGTGATTTCTAATGGGGCTGAAAAGGGACAGGACCCTGAACCATCCAGATTCCATCCAGTCACCCAGCTGGCAGTCCACTGTGAATCCACTCTCCCCGCCCCCTGGAATTTCAGGCTCTTAGATTTCAGCTTTTGGAATACAAAGTAGATGCAATTTGGACAGGTAATCTACAACCCTTAAGGATTAGAACATAAGAAATAAGAGCAGGAGTAGGCCATACAGCCCCTCGAGCCTGCTCCGCCATTCAATAAGATCATGGCTGATCATTGACCTCAACTCCACTTTCCCGCCCGATCTCCATATCCCTTGATTCCCCATGAGTCTAAAAATCTATCTATCTCAGCCTAGAATATACTCAGACTCAGCATCCACAGCCCTCTGGGGCAGAGAATTCCAAAGATTCACAACCCTCTGAGTGAAGAAATTCCTCCTCATCTCAGTCTTAAATAGCCTACCCCTTATCCTGAAAAACATAGAAATATAGAAGATAGGAGCAGGAGTAGGCCATTCGGCCCCTCGAGCCTGCTCCGCCATTCGATGAGATCATGGCTGATCATCTAAACTCAGTACCCTGTACCTGCCTTCTCCCCATATCCCTTGATACCTTTAGCTTTAAGAAATATATCTAACTCATTCTTGAATATATTTAATGACTTGGCCTCAACTACCTTCTGTGGTAGAGAATTCCACAGGTTCACCACTCTCTGGGTGAAGAAATTCTTCCTCATTTCTGTCCTAAATGGCTTACCCGTTATCCTTAGATTATGACCCCTGGTTCTGGACTCTCCAACCATCGGGAACATTCTTCCTGCATCTAGTTTGTCCAGACCTGTCAGAATTTTATATGTTTCAATGAGATCCCCTCACATTCTTCTATACTCCAGCGAGTATAAGCCCAATCGACCCAATCTCTCCTCATATGTCATTCCTGCCATCCCAGGTATCAGCCTTGTGAATCTTCGCTGAACTCCTTCCATGGCAAGAACATCCTTCCTCAGATAAAGCGACCAAAACTGCACACAGTACTCAAGGTGTGGTCTCACCAAGGCCCTGTACAACTGCAACAGGACATCCCTGTTCCTATACTCAAACCCTTTCGCTATGAAGGCCAACATACCATTTGCCTTCTTCACCGCCTGCTGCACCTGCATGCTTACCTTCAGCGACTGGTGCACAAGGAGACTATGCCCCCTAGTTCTAGACACTCCAGCCAGGGAAAACAACCTCTCAGCATCTACCCTGTCAATCCCCTTCAGAATCTTGTATGTTTCAATGAGATCACCTCCCATTCTTCTAAACTCCAGAGAGTATAGGCTCATTCTTTTGTTTTATTCATTTATGGGATGTGGGCGTTACTGGCAAGGCCAGCATTTATTGCCCATCCCTAATTGCCCTCGAGAAGGTGGTGGTGAGCCGCCTTCTTGAACCGCTGCAGTCCATGTGGTGAAGGTACTCCCACAGTGCTGTTAGAGAGGGAGTTCCAGGATTTTGACCCAGCGACGATGAAGGATCGGTGATATACTTCTAAGTCAGGATGGTGTGTGACTTGAAGGGGAACTTGGAGGTGGTGGTGTTCCCATGTGCCTGCTGTCCTTGTCCTTCTAGGTGGAAGAGTTCGTGGGTTTGGGAGGTGCTGCCGAAGAAGCCTTGGCGAGTTGCTGCAGTGCATCATGTAGATGGTACACACTGCAGCCACGGTACGCCGGTGATGGAGGGAGTGATTGTTTAAGGTGGTGGATGGGGTGCCAATCAAGTGGGCTGCTTTGTCCTGGATGGTGTCGAGCTTCTTGAGTGTTGTTGAAGTTGCACTCATCCAGGCAAGTGGAGAGTATTCCATCACACTCCTTACTTGTGCCTTGTAGATAGTGGAAAGGCTTTGGAGAGTCAGGAGGTGAGACAATCACCGCAGAATACCTAGCCTCTGACCAGCTCTTGTTGCCACAGTATTTATGTGGCTGGTCCAGTTAAGTTTCTGGTTAATGGTGACACCCAGGATGTTGATGGTGGGGGATTCGGCGATGGTAATGCCGTTGAATGTCAAGGGGAGGTGGTTAGACTCTCGCTTGTTGGAGATATGGAGATGCCGGCGTTGGACTGGGGTGGACAAAAATGAGAAGTCGCACAACACCAGGTTATAGTCCAACAGATTTATTTAATTTTACAAGCTTTCGGAGCTGTCGCTCCTTCGTCAGGTAAGTTAGCAATGAGAGAATCTCCCAGAATTCACAATTTAAACCCAGACAAAATCTATTCACATTATTCGCTACAACAAAGAGCACAGGGTTGCCTCCCAGTCGGGGAACACTTCAGCAGCCAGGGGCATTCAGCCTCGGATCTGCGGGTAAGCGTTCTCCAAGGCGGCCTTCGAGATACACGACAGCGCAAAATCATAGAGCAGAAACTGATAGCCAAGTTCCGCACTCATGAGGATGGCCTCAATCGCGATATCGGTTTCATGTCACGATACAGAACGTGACTTGACATCATGGCCGGTCTTCCCAGGTGTTTTTTTTGGTTTTTTTTTTTAAAAAGGCTAACACAAGAACACAAATTGACAGGATATGCAGCCAGCAGGTGGTTTGACACGTTGGACCCCCTGGGACACATCTTATTGTCTTGGCTGTGCTCTTTGTTGTAGCGAATAATGTGAATAGATTTTGTCTGGGTTTAAATTGTGAATTCTGGGAGATTCTCTCATTGCTAACTTACCTGACGAAGGAGCGACAGCTCCGAAAGCTTGTAAAATTAAATAAATCTGTTGGACTATAACCTGGTGTTGTGCGACTTCTCATTTTTGTTGGAGATAGTCATTGCCTGGCACTTCTGTGGCGCGAATGTTACCTGCCACTTATCAGCCCAAGCCTGAATGTCGTCCAGGTCTTGTTGCATGCAGGCATGGACTACTTCATTATCTGAGGAGTTGTGAATGGCGCTGAACACTGTGCAGTCATCAGTGAACATCCCCATTTCCGACATTGGAGGGAAGGTCATTGATGAAGCAGCTGAAGATGGTTGGGCCTAGGACACTGCCCTGAGGAACTCCTGCAGTGAGGTCCTGGGGCTGTGATGATTGACCTTCAACCACCACAACCATCTTCCTTTGTGCTAGGTGAGTTGAGCGTTTTCCCCCTGATTCCCATTGACTTCAGTTTTACTCGGGCTCCTTGATGCCACACTCGGTCAAATGCTGCCTTGATGTCAAGGGCAGTCACTCTCACCTCACCTCACCTCTGGAATTCAGCTCCTTTGTCCATGTTTGGACCAAGGCTGTAATGAGTTCGGGAGCCGAGTTCCCAAACTGGGCATCAGTGAGCAGGTTATTGGTGAGTAAGTGCCGCTTGATAGCACTGTCGAAGACACCTTCCATCACTTTGCTGATGATTGAGAGTCGACTGATGGGGCGGTAATTGGCCGGGTTAGATTTGTCCTGCTTTTTGTGGACAGGACATACCTGGGCAGTTTTCCACATTGTCGGATAGATGCCAGTGTTGTAGCTATACTGGAACAGCTTGGCTAGAGGCGCGGCTAGTTCTGGAGCACAAGTCTTCAGCACGATAGCCGGGATGTTGTCGAGGCCCATAGCCTTTGCTGTATCCAGTGCACTCAGCCGTTTCTTGATATCACGTGGAGTGAATCGAATTGGCTGAAGACTGGCTTCTGTGATGGTGGGGACCTCAGGAGTAGGCCGATATGGATCATCCACTCGGCACTTCTGGCTGAAGACGGTTGCAAACGCTTCAGCCTTGTCTTTTGCACTCACGTGCTGGGCTCCGCCATCATTGAGGATGTGGATATTCATGGAGCCTCCTCCTTCCGTTAGTTGTTTAATGGTCCACCACCATTCACGACTGGATGTGGCAGGACTGCAGAGCTTTGATCTGATCCGTTGATTGTGGGATCGCCTAGCCCTGTCTATAGCATGCTGCTTCCACCTTTTAGCATGCATGTAGTCCTGTGTTGCAGCTTCCCCAAGTTGGCACCTCATTTTTAGGTACGCCTGATGCTGTTCCTGGCATGCTCTTCTACATTCCTTATTGAACCAGGGTTGGTCGCCTGGCTTGATGTGAATGGTAGAGTGAGTGATATGCCGGGCCATGAGGTTACAGATTGTGGTGGAATACAATTCTGCTGCTGCTGCTGCTGCTGATGGCCCACAGCGCCTCATGGCTGCCCAGTTTTGAGCTGCTAGATCTGTTCTGAATTTATCCCATTTAGCATGGTGGTAGTGCCACACAACACGATGGAGGGACAGATGCATCTGCGACAGGTAGATTGCAAGAGGATTTGAGTACAGGAGCAAGGATGTCTTACTACAGTTGTACAGGGCCTTGGTGAGACCACACCTGGATTAATGTGTGCCGTTTTGGTCTTACCTAAGAAAGGATATACTTGCCATAGAGGGAGTGCAGCGAAGGTTCACCAGACTGATTGCTGGGATGGCAGGACTGTCGTATGAAGAGAGATTGGGTCGACTAGGCCTGTATTCACTAGAGTTTAGAAGAATGAGAGGGGATCCCATTGAAACGTATAAAATTCTGGCAGGGCTAGACAGACTGGATGCAGGAAGGATGTTTGCCCTGGCTGGGGGTTCTAGAACGAGGGTCACAGTCTCAGGATACGGGGTACGACATTTAGGACTGAGATGAGGAGAAATTTCTTCACTCAGAGGGTGGTGAACCTGTGGAATTCTCTACCACAGAAGGCTGTGGAGGCCAAGTCACTGAATATATTTAAGAAGGAGATAGATAGATTTCTATACACAAAAGGCATCAAGGGGTATGGGGAGAGAGTGGGAATATGGTATTGAGATAGAGGATCAGCCATGATCATATTGAATGGCGGAGCAGGCTCGAAGGGCCGAATGGCCTACTCCTGCTCCTATTTTTCTATGTTTCTATGTAACATACTATTTGCCTTCCTTAGGAGATATTCTTAACCCTGGCAGGCAACACAACCTTCGGAACTCCCGATCGCGGCTGCAGAGAACAGTATCTATCCCTCTGACTATACTGTCCCCTACCACTACAACATTCCTTATCACTCCCCCCACTTGAATGGCCTCCTGTATCATGGTGCCGTGGACAGTTTGCTCATCCACCCTGCAGACTGTGCCCTCATCCACACAGGCAGCAAGAACCTCATACCTGTTGGATAAGGGCAAAGGCCGAGGCTCCTCCAGCACTGCACCTGTGGTCCCCTTACCTGCCTGAGTCGCTGTCACACCCTCCTGTCCCTGACCACTAACCAGACCTGTACCACTACCTAACCTAAGGGGTGTGACTGCCTCCTGGATCAAAATGCCCAGGTAACTCTCCCCCTCCCTGATGCCCCACAATGTCTGCACCTTGGACTCCAGCTCAACAACTCTGAGCTGAATCTCCTCGAGTTGCAGACACTTACTGCAGACGTGGTCGTCCGGGATCGCAATGCTCTCCACAAACTCCCACCTGCTGCAGTTGCAGCACACCACCTGCACTGCCATCCCTTTATAACCTTGTTTTAATTATTTAGGTAATTAAAGTTAATGTATTTAATTAACTTAGCTTACAGTTTATTTTGTAACTAACTACTAGATCTAGTTTAAGTTCTAGGTAGATGAAATTAAATATTTACCTGTAACACAAAGCAGCACTTCCTGCCCCCTCTGCTCCGAATTCCCACTCTCCAAATTCCCAAGTTACAACACTCTGTTGAAGTGCACTCTGTTTTAAGACAGTCTGTGCTGACCACTCTGTGCATCAGCAAATACTGTTTACTTTTATACCTTAGGACCAGATTAAGTGTACAGTACTATGCAGTATCCAGATAAGATGTGCAGTTCTGTACACCATTCTGATGTACAGTGTCCAGGTCAAATACACAGTACATATTTGGACAGACCAGTTCCCCACCCAGATCAGATGTACAATATTCTAAAGTTCCCAGTTCAGAACTACAGTACTAGATGTGCAGCACCAAATTTAAATGTTGGGTAAGGACTGGATCAGGCTTTTAAAGCCCAAAGTTGGCATCACTTAATCACTAGTTCTTAATTTATCTCGGCTTCTCTCCTCTATGAGTAGGTTCTTGAACTATAGGCTTGGCCCTTCACCTAGGTCTATCAATTAAATACATTGAGCCACACAGTACATCAACTCTCCTAACCATTTACAAAGTTGGCTCATTTCTCTCCTTAATCTTTTATATCTACTGGAAGGAGAGGGACAGTTCAGATTAATTATGCATAGTTCAAATACAGAGCATTATGCCACTATCAGTTATCTTGGTGAGCAGTAAGTCAATGAAGTTCATTTAATTTTATTCAATTTAATATTTTAACTGCTGAATCAAATGGTAACTGGCAGGAGCCTGACAAGAGCAGCTGAGTGCTTGTTACACTTTAGACTTTGATACGCAAGCAAAGATTTTATGTCTCCAGGTAAGTACCCGAAGCTTCAGATGTTATTGCTGTTTCAATTTGTAGAAGTTTGGTAAAATGTGTCTTACATTTTGTGCTGTCGACTAACGATCGCTCACTAAAACAACCCGGTCATTATCACATAATTAAAATGTTTGGAACATAAATTATTTATTAAAGCAAGCCCTTGTTTCTGGCTCTGGATGTAAAGATTTTCTGTTTCCCAATTCATTTTAGAAACCACTTGAATATGTATAAACTGTCGCCTGCTGTCTTCTGCTATAACCCAGTATTTTCAACAGAGGGTGCACCACTGCTCTAGCAAACACTCGACTGGTTGGGGAAGGTTTGAGAGACTGAAAGATGTTTTGAAAAGTGCAACAATTAGCTCAAATCTCGATGTAACTGTGTGCTCCAGTTCAGGCAGCCCAAAACTGTTCACTAAAACAAAACACATTTTCTTAATTGCTGTGTTTACAATAGCTACAGGAATTACTGTATTTTACAGGGGAAATAATCTGTACAGGATTCTGGAACAAGAATAATGAAAACAGGTAATGGGAAAATAAGCAGGAGAGGCAACACTGTAAACAAGGAAAAATATAACTTGCATTTATATAGCGCCTTTCACGAGCACTGAACGTCCCAAAGCACTTTACAGCCAATGAAGTACTTTTGAAGTGTCGTCACTTATAATGTAGGGAATACAGCAGTCAATCTGCACACAGCAAGGTCCCACAAACAGAAATTAAATAAATGACCAAATAATCTGTTTTAGTGATGTTGATTGAGGGATAAATATTGGCCGGGACATCGGGAGAATTCTTTATCTTCTTCGAATAGTGCCATGAGACCTTTTATGTCTAATTATCCAGAGCCCTGGACTAATAATCCAGGGAAATCCCACCATTAGCTGTTTGAGAAATTGAATTCAGTTAAAAAATAATTTGGAACTAAAAGTGACCATGTCAGATTGTCATAAAGACCCAACTGATTCACTGATGTCTTTTAGGGAAGGAGACCTACCGTCCTTACCCGGTCTGGCCTATATGTGACTCCAGACCCACACCAACATGGTTGACTCTTAACTGTCCTCTCAAGGCCCACCAGCACCTTCTCAGAGCACTGAGAGATAGGCAATAAATGCTGGCCTTGCCAGCGATGCCCACATCCTGAGAATGAATTTTTAAAAACATGGGAGGCAGATAAGGCCCCAGTTTAACATCTCATCCAAAAGACGTCACCTCCGGCAGTGTGGCACTTCCGCAGTACTACACTGAAGTGTTAGCCTGGATCATGTGCTCAAGTCAAAGAGTAGAAATATAAGAAACTGTGAACACAAGAAACATGCACCACTAAAAAAGCATTTGGTCCACCAAGCTTGCTCCTTCCAACAGACCATATGCATTATGTAGTGCCATGGCTTCTTATTTATTTCATATCTTATGAAAGGGAGATAGAGAGTCAAATAGATAGAATGAGAATATCAATGTGTCCCAGGAGTAATTCATTAGAACATTGTAGTTGTTTAAAAATTGGACATTGCAGAGTACATAAAACAGAACAGCCGAGATATGTGCATTCTCTAAGGAGGTGTAAGCAGGCAGTACCAAACTAGAGCCTTTTCAAAGCATTAGTTCCTTTACAAAAGTGGCTTTTATAAGGTAACAAGGTAAGCCAATCTCAATTAGGTGTAACTCTTGTATTTATTTACTGTTAGCAATTTCATTATTTCTGAATTTGGTGCTTTTTCATACAGGAAAACATTATTAGGAAAATAAAGGAATTCTAGGATCATCCTGGAACTTTGGGGGCGATTTTCTCAGCCCCGAGGAGGCGGGTATGGAGGCGGGACTGCCGGGAAAATGGCAGAATTTAGGGGCGCGTTGCAAACCCGCCCCCAACCCGCCTCCATGCCATTTTCCCAGGAGGTGGGTTGCCATCCCGTGCCGGGTCCCGTCTCCTTGGAGGCAGGAAGGGATTAAAGCCTATTAACAGGTAGTTAACAGGCAGAAAATAGGATTATCCCATTTTTGCCCTCACAAGTGCGGGCTTACCGACGGCACTAAAACCCGCCAGGGTCACCGAGGCGAGTAGTGGGTCTGCGCGGTGCAAAAGTGTGGTGTGAAGGTAAGTGATGGGTGCAAGACTGTAGAGGTGAGTATCTGAGGTAAGTCCTAAGTGCTTTTAAAAGTGTACTTACCTTTGTTTCTTCCTGCAGGCTTCAGTCGGTTTCTATACAGAGAGTCTCGCACCTCCGTGTTGCAGATGAGAGATGTCCGTTGCATTCTCCAATACAACAAACATCTCAATTCTGTCAAAGAAAGAAGGTTGATGAGGTCTTGTATACAAGACCTCATCAAACTGCAGAGATTGTCACTGTTTGACAGCTACACAGAGCTGTCAAACGATGACAATTCATCTGTCAAAAATTTTTGACAGATGACATGTCATACGTTGATGTGCTCTGCAACCGGCTTTCCCTTAATTGGCCTGCTAAACCCCGCTGGGCGGGCTTAACATGGTCAATCAAGGGAAAATAGTGTGGGTTGGCCACAACTCGATGGAGGCGGGACTGAAACCCGACAAGCAGCAGTCCCGCCTCCAACCCGCCTCCATTCACAAAATCGCCCCCTTTATTTCAGTTCTGAGGAAGGCTCACAGCTGATCTGTTGTGTAACTCCAGCATTTTCTGTTTTTATTTCTGGCACTTTATTTAATGGATAGGACAGAGTAGGCATCAAGTTCATGATCTGAGACCAAGTGGAAGGCATTGTCTGTATGATTTTCACCAATCATCTTATGGTGGCTACCTCTCCTACCTTCCACCACTCAACCTAGGTTCGTCAATCTGATCAGGTGAAGAGAAGTCTCTTTTGCAAATTGTAGGAGTAGGAGACAGAGAAAAAAGCATGCATAAATGCCACTAGAATTTTGAAATAAAGACAAAAACACGCTGGGAACGCTCAGCAGGTCAGGCAGCATCCGTGGCGAGAGAAACATAGTTAATGTTTCAGGTCGATGACCTTTTATCAGAACTAGAACTTTCAAACTGGTTTCCAGATTCTACCCTCATGAGTTATACTGTGTTATAGGGAAGGGTCCCAAATAATCTAGACTGATCAAGCTATGATCTGGACCCATACAGGTGGCTATATCTGTTGACAAACTAGAAGTTGTTTATGCAAAGGGAAGGACTATCGCACTGACGGTGGTAGTTTCCCTCTGCGCTATGCAGATTTCAAACTCCTGCACGCAGATTTAAATTCAAGTACATTTGAAATAATTTAGACTGAAATAATTTCAGCCACAGTTTTCCCAATGATTTAATTGTTACCGATTGTTAAAATATCAGCTAGCCTGAGGTGCATTATTCTCCTGACCAATGACCTTAATTGCCACGATGAGGATTGCTAAGAATATTTATTATAAACAACAAGCAAGAGGGTATGGCATGCCAACCCCCCATTACAATTTTAAAGGGGGTGCAGGAATAAAAAGACCTGGGGGTGTATGGACACAAATCTTTCAAAGTGGTAGGACAAGTTGAGAAGCCTGTTTTTTAAAAAAAAGTATACGGGGTCCATGGCTTTATAAATAGATGTCATGATGCGGAGATGCCGACGTTGGACTGGGGTGGACAAAAATGAGAAGTCGCACAACACCAGGTTATAGTCCAACAGATTTATTTAAAATTACAAGCTTTCGGAGCTATCCTGCCCCTTCTTCAGGTAGAGTTACTGTGAGAGAATCTATCAGAATTCACAGAATATAAACACAGAGAAAATGCATAGATTAAATCTTTCCCTACATCAAAGACACACTAAGAGCACAGCCAAGACAATGAGATGTGTCCCAGGGGGTCCAACGCGTCAAAACACCTGCTGGCTGCATATCCTCTCCATTTGGGTTTGTTTTTTGTGTTTGTTTTTTTTTAAAACTGGAAAGACAGGCAACGATGTCAAGTCACGTTCTATAGCGTGACATGAACCCGATATCCCGATTGAGGCCGTCCTCATGAGTGCGGAACTTGGCTATCAGTTTCTGCTCGATGATTTTGCGTTGTCGTGTATCCCGAAGGCCGCCTTGGAGAATGCTAACCCGCAGATCCGAGGCTGAATGCCCTTGGGCAGTGGAGGCTTAAACTTTCCTTGTGTGGCTCGGAAAAGCACGCCTGCTCCTTCAGGCCTCACAAGGAAAGTCAAAAAGAGTAAAAAGACTTAACTCTCTGGGCCACTGCTGGCCCCAACTTCTCTTCCCGCTAGGTTGGCCTGGCAAGAAAGCCACAATGGCTTCCCCGTGCAGGCCTACAGTTAAAATAGCATTTAGGCACCGATTCTGTTACCGAGTTTTCATCTCACCTGCTCAGAAGAGCAGTTTAAAATCAGAACCTGCAGGATTAGTGTGTGACGTCGGTGGATGAGTGGCGTGGGCAATTTTAACTGCCTGCCCAGTTCCCATCAAGCTGGAACAACTTGTTAAGATGTCACAAAAAGTGTCGTTCTTCTGATCATTTAAGGAGATCACCCTCATCAGAGGGTGACTCTGAAATTCTTGTATTTTGGGCTTTACACATGATTCATAGCAACTTTCTATTCAACAGATTAATTTTGATGACACTAAACATAAGTATCAATGTCATTATTCTATGTTTTCCATGCTGCACTATATTTTGACATATATATTACTCAGTAATTTGGAGAGCACAGACAGATCTTGGGCTTTGCCTATAGGAGAGCAAGTGTTGTGTGGCACTGGCCTTTTCCAAAAGGCTGCAAAGCACTCTGCAACTACCTAGTCTGGGATGAGTTACTTTCTAACTGGTGAACTGCAAATCAAAGTAATTCACCAACTTCTGAGTAACAGTAGTTTGCTATGCCTCCATCTTCGATCCATTGATGTTCCTTTGACCCATTTAGCATCAGATCTTGCAGTACAGTTGCTCTGTCGTAGCCCACTGACCAGCTTGTTACGTGTCCCAAAGTGATTTTTTTTCATTCCTTCTTAAGATTTATTTCTTTAGGTTTAGGTTCAAGTCATAGTTTTTGACAAATTCAGAAAAGACTGACTCCGCAGGTGGAGTGCAATTTTAAAAAATAGTTATTTCCCTCTACCGAGGCCTTATTAGATTCTATATGGGCGATACACTTGGCATTATCAAGATGCCACTGGATGAGTGGCAGCTGTTACTGGTGAATTTTATGTAAAAGCTTTGTAGTTCATAAAATTCCCTGCAGATGCCAAGAGTCACAACAGAATTAGAAACAATTTTTACAGACTTGAACGCCTCATTTACTAGAAGCAATTTACTGTACAAATGTGGCTATTCAGGCCTCTCTGGAACATGACAATATGGGCATCAATCTAAAAGGCTTTCATTCAATAACCTGCCAAATGGCGCGTAATGCCAAGGGAAACCCACTCAAGATGGTGGCAAAGTGGCTTGGCACCACACACAATGCTTTTGTTCAGCAGTAGTACGATTTACAATTGCAATTTCTGAGTGGTTAACCATTACCTGTCTGAATATGAATTTCAATGTTGCACAGTGGGTGCATCATTTAGCCTGAAGTAGTTTCAGCCGCAGTTTTACCAATGATTTAATTTTTACCTATCGCTAAATATCATTGATAAAATATCAGCTACCCTTACCCTTCTGAATAAAGAGGAACTCTATACACAACACAAAGAGATTTGCTGGGCTGGGTTTTGCATCTGCAAGATATGCTTTAAAGACTGCTCCCTACTCTTACTTTTCATTCTCTTCTCTTCTTCCCTGTTCATTCTTCTACTCTCTTCTTCTCTACTCATTTTTGCTCTCTGACCTTCTGTTCTTTCCTTTCCTCTCTTACTCTGCTCTCTCCCCTTTCCTGTTGTTCCCTTATTGTGACCCAATGTAAATTCATTTGTCACATTCTGAATTGTTTAGTAAGCTTAAAATTAACAGAATTTGAATTAGGTGGCTTTGAATTAAAAATTGACTGTACTTCAAAGTCTTGCCTTACAAATAGCTTTGACCCCATTTTCCTGAAGCGGGACTAGATAATTACTAATGCTTGTGCAGAGTTGACTTGTCAAGAGATCTCCCTTTATGGCTATTTTTAAAAACATCCTGCCAACCAAGCAATTAATATAGCACTAGTCAAACATGAATGTCCAGCATATTGCTTCCGTTACGTATAATACCTAATAACAAAGCACCCTTGGTAGCTCGACAATGGGTGGAATCTAAGCTCCTTCTCAGTCCTGAGGTACATGGTACAAGGATGGTAAAATAACCTCTTGAATTAATTGAAATGGAATTTAGACTCGTTTAGGCAGGATTTTTGAATGTGGACAAGAAGCTGCTCAAACCTAATGCTAAATTAGATAGATTTGCTCAAAATCCAAGGCAAACAGTTCCAAATGAGTGAGCTAAAACTTCAAGCCAACGATACCTTTCACTTCCAAGCTAGCAGCTGGAGAACAAAAATAATGATAGACTCAAACAGAGAGTGCGTGAGCTTGTATCGTTCCATGATTACACTCCACACAGAGGCAACAGACTTCAATTAAGGCTGGATTTGTACATAACTTGCATAAGATATTGGCCCGTATTTTCCGATGCCTACGGATGTGTGCGAAGCGCATGCGCTGAAAACCAGCATTTCCGATCTGTCAAGAATGCTCTTGACAGATCAGACGCCTGCCCTGGAGCAGGGCCTCTGCAGGTGGAGAGTTCCGCTTTCTGCAGAACCTCCGCCCGCAGAAAACCCTTAGAAATCTTAAGTCTGGTAAAAGCAGGTGTAAGGCCTGCTTTTACCAGCATAAGAGTTGAAAAAAAGTTTTAAAAAAAATTTCACTCATTTAAAATTTAAAAATACTTTTAAAAAATGTAAGTTTACTTTTAGCCCCCTAAAAACTTTATTTTTTTTCAAAAAATTAAATTTTTGTTTAAAATATTTTAATTTATTGTAATTGTAACTCATTTTAAAAACGTGATGGTTTTTTAAAAATGTATTTAATGTTTTACTGTGTTTTTGGGGTGATCTCCATTCATATATTTGACAGGTCTAGCTGTCAAAAGTATGAAGGGAGATTCCCTTCTCCTATTGGCTGGCCTGGCCCAGGGACGCTTGCGAACAACTGCATGCGCCTCTGGGATACGTGGGCCCTGTGCATTTCGACATTGGAGTTGCCCAGGAGCAAGAGTGTCCGGACCTCGGGAGCCCTCTGGTAAGTTCATAGATTTTTTTCCGATAGGAGGCATCCGCACGCAGGAAGCCTCCTATCGGAAATTACGGGCCACTGTCTTTGATCTCTCTCTCTGTTGGTGAATATAGCTATCCAGTATTACTGGGTTGAATAAACATCCCTCTCAAATTGAGCAGTACCTGCCAGTACTCAATTCTTGGGCCATTTTGACCTGATTTGAACCCGCCTGCATTTGCAAGTTCAGATCATTTGCATAGAGCCTGCACCTGGAAAGGGGAGCGGACATCCCCATTCCAATCAGAGGTCTGCAGACATTCTCAGGGGCACCAGCCACAAGGACCAGCGACAGCTTTGGGAGCAGCTGAGTGCCTTTCTGGCAAACCTTCAGGAAAAAAGAAATGGAAGGCTTGGGAATGTTCCCTCCTGCCTCATTTATAAGTCTGTCCTTAACTTGCAATTAATGTGGGAACTCTGCACCACCTTGGGGAAGTCTTGGGAATCCAGGATCTATCCTTAGCCCCCTCCTATTTCTCATCTACATGCTGCCCCTTGGCGAAATCATCCGAAAACACTTCAGTTTCCACATGCACGCTGACATCACCACCTCACTTTACCTCACCACCATCTCTCTCGACCCCTCCACTGTCTTTGATTTGTCACACTGCTTGTCTGCCATCCAGTACTAGATGAGCAGAAATTTCCTCCAAATAAATATTGGGAAAACCGAAGCCATTGTCTTCAGTCCCCGCTACAAACTCCGTTCCTTAGCCATCGACTCCATCCCTCTCCCTGGCCACCGTCTGAGGCCGAACCAGACCGTTAGCAGCCTTAGTGTCGTACTTTACCCCGAGATGAGCTACCGACCACATATCCACTCCATCACCAAGATCGTCTACTTCCACCTCCGTAACAGCACTCGTCTCCGTCCCTGCCTCAGCTCAACTGCTGCTGAAGCCCTCAACAATGCCTTTCCCTCTAGACTTTACCAACACTCTCCTGGCCGCCCTCCCATCTTCCACCCTCCATAAACTTGAGCTCATCAAAACAGTGCTGCCCAAATCCTAACTCGCACCAAGTCCCGTTAACCCATCACCCCTGTGCTCGCTGACCTACATTCGCACCCGGTCTGGCAACGCCTTGATTTTAAAATTCTCATCCTTGTTTTCAAGGCCTTCATGGCCTCACCCTTCCCTATCTCTGTAACCTCCTCCAGCCCTACAACCCCCCCAAGATCTTGCGCTCCTCTAATTCTGGACCCTTGCGCAGCCCAGATTTTAATCACTCCACCATTGGCGGCTATGCATTCAGCTGCTTAGGCATCAAGCTCTGGAATTCTCTCCCTAAACCTCTCCGTCTCTCTAGCTCTCTCGCCTCCTTGAAGACTCTCCTTAAAACCTACCTTTTTGATCAAGCTTTTGGTCATCTGTCCTAATAGCTCCTTATGTGACTCGGTGTCAAATTTTGTTTGATAACGCTCCTGTGAAGTGCCTTGGAACGTGTTACTATGTTAAAGGCGCTATATAAATGCATGTTGGTGTTTTTGTTTGAAAGCAGACGTCAGGTCTCCGTCCCCCCTTTTCCTGCGATTTCCAGACACAAGGCACAAGAAAATCGGCCCATTATCTTTTCTAAATAGTCAGATCATCATCCACAAATAGAAAGAGGCCGGCTGTTTTCCTTGCCAATAAGGTACTAGGAATATTACATTTCACTATCAGTTTAGGAATCAGTGAGAATGCAGGAATATATAAAACTTTCTGTGACATGGAAGAGAAAAGCTATTTATTTCCGGTGTTCTGGAATGCCAATTGGTATGATTTGAACATTCACCAGATATTTTTTTTCATGCTGAGTGCAATGGACCACTTCCAAGGCAAACATGACCCAAGGTGCAAAGTAATCTGGGAGAGAGCATGTCCCAGGTGAACAATCAACACGTTTACCATCAATATACACACCGGAAACAATAAGTCTTGATGTCTTCAACTGACATTTCATTAATACTCTGACAGATCATGAATCTCAGGCTACAAGCTATGACTCAATTTATTAAGTAAAATTAAACAGAAGCAGATTACATTGTATTACAGTAAAATATTGATTTCTCACTAGTAAGTTAAACCTGTTTTAAAGTAATAAACATTTTGAACCTTTAATAGTTCTTGTCATCTTAAAGGAAGAAAGAGAGGTAGAGAGGCGGAGAAGTTCAGGGAGGGAATTTCAGAACCTGGGGTCTCAGCAGCTGAAGGCACGGCCACCAATGGTGGAGAAATTAAAATCGGGGATACTCAGGAGGCCAGAGTTAGAGGAGCGCAGCGATCTCGGGGGGTTGTGGGGTTGGAGGAGATTACAGAGATAGGGAGGGGACGAGGCCATGGAGGGATTTGAAAACAAGGATGAGAATTTTAAAATCAAGGCGTTGCTTAATCGGGAGCCAGTGTAGGTCAGCGAGCACAGGGGTGATGGGTGAATGGGACTTGGTGTGAGTTAGGTCACGGGCAGCAGAGTTTTGGATGACCTCAAGTTCTCAGTCCAATGTATACCAAAAGTAAGACAGACATCACTACAAGTAATCAAAGCTGACCCAGTGAGGGACCCGTTCATTACATTTTTTTCCCCCACAGGTATCAAGTTGGCTGCTTGGGCACCAGTCTCAGCTTATTCACCCATCTCAAGACAAAGCAGAGTCGAGCATCTGGTAACCAGGACCCCTCCTGTTGGGACAGACTATTACAGTTAATAGTTCTGGTTGTCTTATGCATGAGCTAAACTCATAAAGGCTGTCTAATGTGATTAGTTAACCAACTGCTACCAAATAAATTTAGATGAAAACAACTCGTTTTGAAGTAGCTATCGCGTGTGAGATAGGACAGGTGTATTATATACATAGACAGGCTACTTTCAACCAATTAAAGAGGCTACGATGCTGACACAGCTACAAGATCCCATAAAGAAATATTAAAACTGACTCATGATTTAAAGCAAGACAGATCTGTCACAACTATGTCCCAGAATAGAGCAGACAGCTGTCTGTTTTGCCCAAGATTGTAATGGCCAAAGATGAAAAAAGCATATCAGAATTGTGAGTCATAGGTTGAACGGCATATTGGAGGGGCTAATCATGGATGGTGATCGCAGTGCTTTAAGGAGAGAGTTCGATGGTCTGTTATTTGCTGTGGTGAGAGGTTTTTAAAAGGCAGGGTATTATGCTATTTGAATAATCATTTCAGGTTGTTTTACAAGCAGACGCCGAGGCTCAGAATTTACTTGCTGTGTAGCGAGATGGCAGCAGAGTGATTGTGGAACAGAGTCACAACATAGGGCAGGATCCGTTTTCACCAGGTCTCCGCCCCCTTGCTGCTGTAGATCAGGACACCACTGGAATTGACAAAAAAACAAGAACTTTGTTAGAAAGAAGCCCATGCGGCCCTTCAAATTGTAACCGAGAGAACTATAGGGGACCTGAAGGGGGTTTCACTGCTAAAAAAAATAATCATTACTGGCCGCGAGAGATTTGGAGACAAATAATCTAGGATACTTTCCCATCTGATTAAATATCTATCTTTGTCAATACAACTATTACTACATTTCTCCAACCTTCATGACAACTCCAATCCCTTCACTGGAAAGGAAAACTAGGTGGAATGTATAACGGGTAGCTGATCCACTACCACCCCTTTTGCACCCCCGCTGTCCTTGAATTTAACTCCCATTGTATCCAATTTTGGGCGCTCTACTTTAGGAAGGATATTAAAGCCATGGAGAAGGTTCAGAGGAGATTTACTATGATGATACCAAGGATGAGGGGCTTTAGTTATTAGGAGTGTCTAGAGAAACTGGGGCTCTTTTCACTAGAACAGAGAAGGTTATGAGCACATCTCACAGAGGTGTTCAAAATTCTGATGGATTTTAATAAGTTGAAGAGAGAAAAAAAACAATTTCCATTGGTTGCTGAGTTGGTAACTAGAGGGCATAAATTGAAGATCATCGCCAAAAGCATGAAAAAGTTAAGAGAAGCTTTTTTCCCCCGCAGAAGGTTCTTAGGATATAGCATGCCCCATTGGAAACAGTGATGGAGGCACAAACGCTTACAGCTTTTAAAAGGGAAGTAGATAGATATTTGAGAAAAGATGGTGCCCAGAGGTTTGGACAGTGGGATGATACCTTAAACCCTCTCTTATGTTGGTCTTAAAATCTAGCAGGTTTATTTTCAAGTCTGGTGACAAAGAAGAACTGGTTGTTTCAGACTGCTGCCGATCTTCCTGGAGGCAGCAAACATGCTGCTCCAGTGGCAACACTCTGCAATGGTGGCGATGTCATGACGTACAGTTTTGATTTCATTATGATTGTTTTTGTAGTGATACCATAATGGATGTGCACTGGGAAAAATGTCACGGCCAGTCTACATGCATACAGAATGCTGGGCCTGCAGCCGATTTACAAAAGACTAGCTGCGCATTCGACAGATAAATGTGGGAGAGCTACACAGTTGGCTCACTCCCCCATGACCTAGGCTGCAATTTTTAGTAGTAGTCCATTGGAGGTCAGTGCTATTGGGAGGCCACTCTGCGACTATACGTTCCTTTTTTCACAGCAGGGAGCCCAGTCAAATAAGTGGAATGGAGAGCGTCAGGTTAGGGGAAAAGTGCCAGGAGGGATGAACAGAGCGGATGTTAAGAGGGCCAAATACATGCAGGAGAGAAATAGTTTGGAAAGAAGACAGTAGCAGGAAGTAAGCCATTGTGTCAGGCAGCACGCTCATCAGGAGGGGTCATGCATGTGCAGCAGTTGCAAAATGGTCACGTGGTACTCATAAACCATGGCCCGTGAGCCTCTACCGCTAACCTCATAAGTATCGCCTACAGTGTCTATGGTGTTAGTATACATAATAAAAAAGGATGTTTGCTGTCATATACCTGGAGCAAAGCTTCTTTATTTACAATGCAAATGTTTAAACTACCACTTTGAAAGCAATTTTACAAGGTTGTGCAGACAACATGGCTCCAGGAAGAGTAGCATTATTTTATCTTTTTTTTCTCCAAATACAAAAGCCAACTGATTATAAAATGTTGGTTATATTACAAACTCACTTTAAGGCTCTGGGATCCAATTATCTCAATTGAAAAGAAAGACTTTTCTAAATCAGGAAACTTGGCAATGCCTCTGTAATTTTGCTGCTCAGATGTGGCCAGAGGAGGAAACCCTCGGACTGTTACGCTCCAGCTCTTGTTGAGCTTGGATCAGTTTCATTCAAACTGTCCTTTTCCCTGACCTACATTTGCAAGTTGCATCAATGAGTACACATTGTGTTTATTGAATGCAAGTGTAATAATCAAAAAGTTAGAAGGATTCATAAAGCGCACATCATGTAACATTAAAAAGATAATTAGAGAACTTTTCCTACCCACATGAAAGGTTGCTTTGAAAAATAAAAATCAATTGGTTTCTAGTGATTGTAACCAGATCTAAAGCTTGTTCTGATTTATATTTTCAAACTAAATTTCAGACTTGGATAAGGAGTAGCAGTAAGGAAAATCACAAAGAATTTAGAGCTAAGTTTTTTGTGATGTGTGGATATAATGTATGGAGCTAATCAGATGTCATCGTCATACAACAAGGAGTAATTGGCATCTATTTTGAAAACAATGTTTTTACGAAGTTATTTTCAAACAATATGGCAAATCATACACCATTCCATTCAACTCACTCAACCTGTCCTATAATCATAACCATCTGATGTGAAATGCATGATTACATTTTTGATGAAGGACTTGTGTGTTTGTATTGACAGAAAGTCTCAAAACAGCGATGGGTCATGGTGAAAGTGATACCCATTTGTTAAAAGAATATAACTAACTAGATTCAGTTTTTCATTTGTCCAGTTAGCAGCAATGATCATCCATGTACAGCTTCTCCCTCTTCCATTACTTTCCATAGCACTAAGTTACTCTAAAGGTAAATTATTCCTGATTAATTTTTTAAGCTGCAGTGTAACTCTCCTCACGTCCCGTCCCCCACATTATGATCAAAATGACATATCTTTGTGCTCGGCAGTCTGTCTCATCATTCGCCTATTCAAGGCAAAGAAAAATCATTCCTTTCGTAATTCACATACTAAATGCAATAGAATGAATTAATTGTTGAGTTACATGGCTCACCTCAAACAGCATTAACTGCTGTAGATAGAATTTTCACAATGAAACATCCAACTGTACACTCGTGTTTAACTTTTGGTATTTAAGTATTCGTTTTTTTGGACTTGCTTTTTAGTAGACGGTGTGGTTCTATTTCCAGTGTCCTATTCTAGAGTAGCTATTAAAATTGTCAAAATATAAATGTTTAATTCTCTTACAAATTGAGACCTGTATCGATCCGAGTGCATACAATGCTGCAACAACAACTCTGAATCCCAAATAAAGACAAATACAAACAAGCAATAGAAGAATAAATTTTATTTTTGTTTCCGTACTGAAAGATTATGTTTTGCCTTCTTTTAAATACATTTTCTCTTTAAGCAAATCAGCATTGGACTACAAAATTACACTTAACTAATTCACTGTGTGAAGGTCTTGGAGACGTTTCTGAGAGAATTGGTACAAGTGCTATACAAATGCAAGCCTTTCATTACTCTCCAGGCTGGGAGGATACAGCGGAGATGATTCCACGATCCCGTGCTGCAAGTGGGGGAGCTGTGCGTCAGAGAATCAGTATTGTAGCACTAACTCTGTCCCCCATTCCCTTGGAGTGTGGCTTCCCTATTGGTGGTGCAGGATTGCCTCTGGCATTCCAACCTGTGATACCTTCAAATACCATCAATACCAGTGACAAGATAATTATGGATGAGGAAGACTACTTGGTTCATCTATCCAGAAGCACCCTACAGTTTCCCTCCTCCCATTGCAGCATCTAATTGATGAAGTGCAACCAGGGTTTTCACCTCCACCAGCCAGCCTGGCAGTTCATTTCAAGTGTTGAACCCATCCATGATGCAGCGGTAAGTAAACATGCTTTATTGTGGTACAGAAAGGTTTTCTTCCCTCTCGTAGAGAAAACCAGTATGACATGAGCCATGCTTCATTGAGTGCACAGGTTAGTTAAGACTGCAATTTCAAATTGACTCTTCTAGTCAACATTCCACCAGTCTCAACATCACTGCTAGAAGTTTTGAAGAAATTTTAAAAAACTTAAGGTAGTTTACGTGACGTTTAAACCAAGAGCATATAACAAAAAATAAAACCGATAACCGTATCATTGATTCCAAAAAGCAAAGAGATTTTATATGAAAGGTGCAAGAACAGTGCAAACAGTAACAATATGCAACCAATAAGGGCATAACAGGAGTGGACAGCAAGGAATGAGAGTTCATAATCATCTGGCAAATCGATTCAGTCTTTGCTGCCTCATTTCCTCTTCACTCAGCTGTCTTGGTCTCCCAAAGGTGTATGGTTGTCTGCCATTACTATGGGCCCCTGAAAACACAAGATGAAAGTGAGCTGCTTGTCTTAGAATATGATTGATTCAGGCTTGGAACACAGAATACTTACTTCAAGGCTGCCAGAGTAAAGGGGCTATCTACCATGTGTAGTAGCTTCCTACTGGCGTCTGACTAAAGGGCAAGCAGACAATTATTCTGCTGGCTTAAAGTGCTCAAGGTATATTATCAAGTGACAACATATTGGGAATGCAAAATATTATGCGTCAACCTAGCCCTTAATTATAGGGGAGACACATGACATGAGAATTCTGAAATGAGAAATTCCATTTGCTAGTTAAGGAAAAGTTTGAAGTTTAAGATTCACTACTCCCATTGCCCAACTTTCCCCTGCAAGAATAAAGAAAAATTATTTTTTTCCCATTCTATTGAGAAGCAGACAATCCCTCAACTCAGTGGTAATTGGAAGAGACAATCAGCACAGCACCAGAGGACGACACTGTTGGATGAACACAAGGTCACTCTTCTATAGGAAGTTGAACAACATACACCAGCAAGTGGAGAGAATTGAAGGGGACGAGATAGAGACAGATGCAATTTTTGGGGAAGCCACTGAGGCTATTTCAGATTGCTTAAAATCTATTGGGACACAAAGTATACGATCAAAAAACATATTTGGTCCACTTCAACTACTTCTTCCACCATCATAGGACTAAAGGAAATTTATAGAATAGAAGGCGGCCATTTGGAACATCAGGGCTGGATTTTCCCAGGTCCCACCCGCGCGGTGCAGGGGGACCCAGGAGATGGCGGGAAACCCGGAAGTTCGGGTTTCCTGGCACACTGTGGAGTTTTAACTCTACAGCGTGCATGCGACGTGAAGGGCGGGTTCCCCGCCCGGAGGTCAGGATTGACAGGCTGACTTCCAGTCGTGCGGAGATCATGGACCAGGAGCCATAGGACAAGGTAAGTGCCGGGCCCAGGAGGGGGGGAGAAAGGGGAAGGGGGGGAAAGGGGAAGGAGAAGGGGGGAAAGGGAAGGGGGGGGGAAGAGGGGAAGAAGAGGAGGGGGGGGGGGAAAGAGGGGAAGAGGGGGGGAAGAGGGGAAGAGGGGAAGAGGGGGGGGAAGAGGGGAAGGGGGGAAGAGGGGGGAAAGAGGGGGAGAAAGAGGGGAAGGGGAGGGAGAAAGAGGGGAAGGGGGGGAGAAAGAGGGGAAGGGGGGGAGAAAGAGGGGAAGGGGGAAGAGGGGAAAAGAGGGGAAGGGGGGAAAGAGGGGAAGAGGGGAAGGGGAAGGGGGGAAGAGGGGAAGGGGAAGGGGGGGGGGAAGAGGGAAGGGGGGAAAGGGGAAGGGGGGAAAGGGGAAGGGGGGGAAGGAAGGGGGGAAGGAAGGGGGGGAAGAGGGGAAGGGGTGAAAAGAAAGGGGGGGAGAAAGAGGGGAAGGGGGAAAAGGAAGGGGGGGGTAAAGAGAGGGGGGTCCGATCCCAAACCCCGGGGCTCAGCCGCGATCCGGGGGGGGAGGGAGGGAGATGGTGGACCGATCCCCGACCCCAAGGGGTGCGGGCTGATGGTGGGGGAGCTTGGGGGGCCGAGGAAGCACTCCTGCTCCTCCTGGCTCACAGGGAATGCTCCCCGAGGTTGTGGCCGCCTCGTTGCAGCCACCAGGAATCTTGAGCCCCGGGATCCCCCAGTCGCCTGCAGTAAAACCTGTAAAGCAGGTTAAAGTAGAGGCTTCAGGCCTCATTATAATATTTAAATTGCCAACCTGCCTCCTGGCAGCGGGTTGGCATCCCACCCCCTCCATCCCACCTGAGTGAAAGGTGAAAGGGCGGGTTGGAGTTGGGTTTTACATTTGCACAACTTTCACTTCCCCCCATGCCTCCAACCCCCTGTTCTTACCTCTGAAAATTCTGGCCCATGTCTGTGCTGCCTCATAGATTCTCCTCAAGCTATTTAAATTACTTGAGGTAGATGCATAATCACAGGTTGCATTTGCAGGAAGAGAAACTATAGCCGGGAATTTCCTTGAAGCTGCTCCTGCTTCACCACAAGTGCGGTGGAAATCCCGTTTGCATGTGTAAATTCCCAGCCTACGACATTTCTCCTTGATCCTCAAAGATCAAAGCATGAAACCACAGGTTTTCCATGCAACAGTATGCAACCCTAACTGGTTGCAATCCACGGATAACATTGCCATAATCTCAACAGGAATTGAACAATATTGTTCCACATCATCTATGTCTAGATCTATCCTTACTAGTTAACCACATTATTGGGCACAAGTCAACTAAAAAAAAAAAAGGCTTCATCTCAAAAGTTATGCTTAAAAGCAACATCTATCACAGTGTTGTCCAATAGAAATCACTGACTAGCCACAGGTGTGGCTACAGCGATACCGTTTTAGCAACATGCACTAATTTTAGTAGAAAACACCTTATATGCACCCACACAATACAGGTAAATGTATTTCATGTGTATATTTACTTAACATACATCTACCACAATTCAGTAACCTTGGAAGTAATACACGAACAATCAAAACACCCACATACACTCTGCTTTTCGTCTTGCCACTTTACCAATAAATGCACAAAAAGGTTAAAGTACACATGCATACACCGTACAAACGAGTGTCGCGATCACATGCCCAACGACTGTGTCTTTGACTTATGTTTTATTTACTAATCAGAATTGCAATTAGCCACATCTGGATTCCCAATAAGCCACATGTGGCTAGTGGATAATGCATTGGACAACACTAGTCTATCACAGGTGCTGAAGTTTGTGGCCAATGGGACAGGCTGTTAGAAACGGTGAAGACAAGAGTCACGGGTCTGCTTCTCCAATGAGTGCAGAGTTTGCAGAAGCCATGTAAGCATTTAATTAAAAATAGAGTACATACAATGAACATGATCCAACACATGATTTATTTATTTAAGTACTATACTTGGAACATTACTACATTTTTCAGTCAAAACAATCCAATTCACTGTGACTACATAAATACTGCACACATAATTAGTCAATTCCTATCACTTTCAATTGATAAAGTTACTGCGAGCATGTTATACCTCAAACCCTTTAATTTTGTGTTCCACATTTTATCAGCAGATGAAAATGTCAGCTTGTTGGAAGTATATGGCTATTTTTTTTTATTCGTTTATGGGATCTGGGTGTCGCTGGCAATGCCAGCATTTATTGCCCATCCCTAGTTACCCTTGAGAAGGTGGTGGTGAGCCGCCTTCTTGAACCGCTGCAGTCCGTGTGGTGATGGTACTCCCACAGTGCTGTTAGGGAGGGAGTTCCAGGATTTTGACCCAACGACGATGAAGGATCGGCAATATACTTCCAAGTCAGGACGGTGTGTGACTTGGAGGGGAACTTGGAGGTGGTGGTGTTCCCATGCGCCTGCTGCCCTTGTCCTTCTAGGTGGAAGAGGTCGCGGGTTTGGGAGGTGCTGCCGAAGAAGCCTTGGCGAGTTGCTGCAGTGCATCTTGTAGATGGTACACACTGCAGCCACGGTACGCCGGTGGTGGAGGGAGTGAATGTTTAAGGTGGTGGATGGGGTGCCAATCAATCGGGCTGCTTTGTCTTGGATGGTGTCAAGCTTCTCGTGTTGTTGGAGCTGCACTCATCCAGGCAAGTGGAGAGTATTCCATCACACTCCTTACTTGTGCCTTGTAGATGGTGGAAAGGCTTTGGGGAGTCAGGAGGTGAGACACTCGCCACAGAATACCTAGCCTCTGACCTGCTCTTGCTGCCACAGTATTTATGTGGCTGGTCCAGTTAAGTTTCTGGTTAATGGCGACCCCCAGGATGTTGATGGTGGGGGATTCGGCGATGGTAATGCCATTGAATGTCAAGGGGCGGTGGTTAGACTCTCGCTTGTTGGAGATAGTCATTGCCTGGCACTTCTGTGGCACGAATGTTACCTGCCACTTATCAGCCCAAGCCTGAACGTCGTCCAGGTCTTGTTGCATGCAGGCATGGACTGCTTCATTATCTGTGGAGTTGTGAATGACGCTGAACACTGTGCAGTCATCAGCGAACATCCCCATTTCTGACCTTATGTTGGAGGCAAGGTCATTGATGAAGCAGCTGAAGATGGTTGGGCCTAGGACACTGCCCTGAGGAACTCCTGCAGTGATGTCCTGGGGCTGTGATGATTGACCTTCAACCACCACAACCATCTTCCTTTGTGCTAGGTATGACTCCAGCCAGTGGAGGGTTTTCCCCCTGATTCCCATTGACTTCAGTTTTACTAGGACTCTTTGATGCCAGACTCGGTCAAATGCTGCCTTGATGTCAAGGGCAGTCACTCTCACCTCACCTCTGGAATTCAGCTCCTTTGTCCATGTTTGGACCAAGGCTGTAATGAGGTCAGGAGCCGAGTGGTATTGGTGAGAAAGTGCCCCTTGAAAGCACGGTCGATGACACCTTCCATCACTTTGCTGATGATTGAGAGTGGACTGATGAGGCGGTAATTGGCCGGATTGGATTTGTCCTGCTTTTTGTGGACAGGACATACCTGGCCAGTTTTCCATATTGTCGGATAGATGCCAGTGTTGTAGCTGTACTGGAACAGCTTGGCTAGAGGCGCGGCTAGTTCTGGGGCACAAGTCTTCAGCACGATAGCTGGGATGTTGTAGGGGCCCATAGCCTTTGCTGTATCCAGTGCGCTCAGCCGTTTCTTGATATCACGTGGAGTGAATCGAATTGGCTGAAGACTGGCTTCTGTGATGGTGGGGACCACAGGAGGAGGCCGATATGGATCATCCACTCGGCCCTTGTTTTGCTGCATTTGAAGGGATAGGTTTTCAGACTGCGGTACCGGACCGCAAGGGCTACACAGGAGATCTCCAAAGTCATCTGACTTCTATCCCTCTGTTGTCAGATATCTTTACTTGTTGATTTACAAGCACTGGTCAAGAATTCTAATATTTGCATTATTAAAGGGTGTTCCTGGTAACACGTCAGTGCAGGGGGATCCCTAGCTGCACATCGATTTCCGCCATGCAGAAAAGCTGAAAACCACAATACTGAAGTGATTAAAAAAGGTGGTCAAGATTTCCAACAGTTGCATTTCTGAAGACACGTTTCTTACACGAACACTTTCACTATTTAATGGGCAGCATTTGAGAAATGAAGTTCTTCACTGGCCAGCAGCATTAGTTTGACAGCAATGAAGAAACCTCTGTGGAAACCATTCCAGTGTCCAATTTTGTTTGATAATACTCCTGTGAAGCGCCTTGGGACGTTTTTACTACGCTAAAGGCCCTATATAAATGCAAGTTGTTGTCGTCTATAATATTGAACAAAATGTGACATACTTACATTGCACCAGTTAAAAATGATAATTCTCCAAACCAAGGGTAACTTACTAAATGCTAGATGAGGCACAGCAGTGTGCTAAACTTTGTGCTAAGTTTCCACCAACCACTCTACAACATCCAAACCAGAATTAATTTCAGCTTCAAAATCCAAAACAACTGGAACCTCTTCTCTCCCTACACCAGAAAAACTGCACAGAAATGTATAGAAACCCCTCTACTATAATCCGGGTTCATTATACGGAAAATTCCGAGAGTGAATCTGCTTGGCTGCCCTGATTACATTAATCTATGGAAGTACCAGAGTAGATTCATGGAGCTGCTCCACTTATAGTGGGTGCAATTAGCACACAGTTAAATCAATGGTGGGTGGAACGGACCAGAGAGATACAAGTCTGCTATATGCTGACACCAATTCTACACTTGCAATTCCAGTAAGTTACTGCATACTGCAACTCGTAAGTTTGCGTTGCAGACAATTTAATATGCAACGTGACCCAAGAACATAAGAAATAGGAGTAGGAGTGGCCATATAGCCCCTCGAGCCTGGCTGATCTTCTACCTCAATTCCACTTTCCTGCCCAATCCCCATATCCCTCGATTCCCTTAGAGTCCAAAAATCTATCGATCTCAGCCTTGAATACACTCAACGACTGAGCATCCACAGCCCTCTGGGGTAGAGAATTCCAAAGATTCACAGCCGTCTGAGTGAAGAAATTTCTCTTCAGTTCTAAATGGCTGACCCCCCTTATCTTGAGACTATGCCCCCTAGTTCTAGACTCTCCAGCCAAGGGAAACAGCCTCTCAGCATCTACCCTGTCAAGCCCTCTCAGAATCTTATATGTTTCAATGAGATCACGTCTCATTCTTCTAAACTCGAGAGTATAGGTCCATTCTACTCAATCTCTCCTCATAAGACAACCTTCTCATCCCAGGAATCAATCTAGTGAACCTTTGTTGCACCGCCTTTAAGGCATGTATGTCCTTCCTTAGGACCTCCAGTATAAGTAGAGTACTCCCCACTGAATGAAAAGGAGATTACAAAATATTTATGGATGAGGAAGGCCATTCAGCCCATTTTAATAGATCTATATAGAAAGACCCTCTGGTACCCCATTGCTATATCTAACTGTTTCTTAAATGATTCCAGGATTTCTGACTTCACCAAGTGTTGGTTATTCTTTGTGTGTGAAGAACTTCCTGGTACCAGTCCTGAATGTACCTTTTACTGGACTGAACCCATGTCTTCTTGTCCTACTCAGTTTAATTTGAAGTAGCATTCCAGATTTCTTTTCCATTCCCTTAACTATTTAATATGCCACTATAAGGTCAGCTTTCAGGCACTCCAGGCTGAAAAACCCACCTCCAGTCTTTCCTCATGACTCAGACCCCTGGCATTAGAGATCAGCCTCAGTACAAAGTTTATACAAAATGCAACTACGTGAAAATTACCGACAGCACTTCCTCACACAACACATTTTAACAATATATCTCCTATGTGCGAATCAAGATGTTCTGTATTGGATTGAGCAACATTAGTGTAACTTCACAGGCCATGAAGCTACAAACTACACACAAATACATGTACACATCCAATCTGTCTGGCTGTTTTATTAGGCTACCCTTGAATTTTGTTAAGGCCTCTTACTTTTCTTCCTTTACACAAATCAATTTGACTGCAGCTCCAATTATACTCACACTCCCATAGAAGATTGCATTCAGTTAGGGTCAGGGTGACCCTAAACCGAAAGTGATTTCTTCCCCTGTCCTGAGCCAAAGTTTATATAGAGAAGCACTCTCGTCTCCCCACCAGCCCACCCCGCCAATAAGTTAATTGGATCCTGGACACCTGCTGACAAGCAACTTGATTTCTGATTTACAGCTGAAAACTGCAGACGCTTGCACAGACCCAAATGCCAACCACCTGCTTCCAGCGTCAGACAGCACCAAGGAGAAGGGAGGAGAGCCTCGATTAAGAAACCCCAAATCAATGACTTCTCTCCCTCTCCCACATACCCACCACTATTTCGGCTTGCCCAGTTCCTGCAATTACACAGCAATACTACAATAAATGAGACAGCCTGCAGCAAACACATGACAGTTAAAGTGGTTAAAATTTGGAGGCCGACTTCCACATGACTCGAGTGTGTGGACATGAAGTAACCTAGCAACAGGGATGTGAATGTCAACTAACATTAAGAAAATTCAAATAGTCTGCTCACCTAAGCTGCAATTCAACAGGCTGAAATGATAGACTAGGAATTCAGCTTTTACCATTTGGAGTTGAAACGTTTAAATTGATAAAACAAGGGTCAGGCAATGATCCCTTCCTTCACCCTAGAAATTAGATCCCTCTCTCCTGGATGGGTCAGAAGCCACCAGGCAGACAGACACATACACCCACCAGAGATTCCATTTCCCGCACTTCCCCCCACCCCAAGACAGATCAGCCCATCCAAACCACTAGGACAAACTACAATACTCTGCTTCTTCCCCCAGACCGAATATGTACAACCACAGACTGAATTCCCCACACTCGATTAATCAGCCCACCCAGTAAAGAAAGTCATTGACCCGAGGGTGTTTCATTAATCAGATCATCTCTGTAAATTAATTCAGCTCCTTCATGTCAATGGATTTCATAACACAGACAATTCTACTGTAATCTGCATTTACAACTCAAAACAAATCTTGAGAAAATCTTTTTTGGAAACAGAAATATAAAAGTAAACTAAAAAGGATGCTAATAATCATTGGAAGGATTTGTGCAAATAGTATTTTCTCCCCCCCCCCTCCCCCACTATTACATTTAGGAGAGTGGGCAGATGATCTGTTCTCAGGCTTCCACTGTAACCCACATCCAGACATTAACGAGGGCAGATGAAGATACCTCTCCCTTGGACTTCCTTTCCTCCGTGTTGGGAAAGCACCTGGTCTCCATTCCTTGCTCCCTAAAACAGGAGTGGTCAGGTTTGGAACACTTCACAAAAGGGAACCGTAGGCATGAACCTGCAACTTAACACTTCATAGCCCCTCCCTTACTTCCATTAATTCTATTTCTTCCCCCCAAAGATAAAAGGGGGCCTGATTATTAACATATTCCTCGGGCTGGACATTAACATACTCCTAGGTTAAGTGAGCATTCCAACTGAGCTAATCTGTAATGGAAGAGTTAACATCGCTGTACTATTACACATTCCTAGGTTAGAATAATCTGGATTTCATCTGAATGGATATGGAATTCCTGAGGCATTGCGAGTGACTGAAGAGCATGCATTGCCGAGTCTCCAGTGGAGGCCCTGTGTTTTGTGTGCGCAGTGATTAGATCCAGATGTTTTCTAGCTTCTTAATTAATGGGAATATATTCCTTTCTGCCAAGACAAAAAGATTACTGTTACCAAACATTGGTCACACTAAAATTATGTTCCTCTTTACAGTATCTCAGGAGAACCCAATGTTTGATTTTTAATTGTATATATTACAAGAAAAAAAAAACCATAGGATGCACTTCATGTCAAAGCACAAGTATGTGTTGTATACATAATACCGGGTCCTTTAACAGTTAGGAAAATAAATCATATTGTTACAGCGTAAATCATGCGGCATATTAGCATCCATCAACAAACCCGTCCAGCCTGTTCCATGAACCTGGTCCTGTTTCAGGACCCAATCTATGCTAATCTTTTACCCACCACAAACCTATATCCCATTCCCTATATTGCTTCCTGAATCAGAAATTTATCTGGCTGTCTTCTCAACACTTCTAACTATAGTAGCAGCTAATGCTGCAAACGTACAATCCAGCACTATCCATTACAGCACCCTACAAATAAGATACTGCCCAACCTCATTTAACCCAGCCCAGTTCTATACAGGTTATTGTACAGCCTATTATACTGAACTCCAACCTACAGCTATGGTATCAAGTACAAAGGTCCAATCATAAAACACTGCATTCCCACCCATTGCACCACCGTACAAACTACTGCCCAGTGAAGCATAATCCATTCAGTGCAACACCATTTATGAGCATATGAAATAGGAGCAGAGTATACACAGCCCCTCGAGCCTACTCCATCATTCAATAAGATCATGGCTGATCTTCTACCTCAACTCCACTTTCCCACCCTATCCCGTCTTCACACGGAGGACACCCTCCATCGTGTTGTGCGGCATTACTACCGTGCTAAATGGGATAGATTCAGAACAGATCTAGCAGCTCAAAACTGGGCATCCATGAGGCGCTGTGGGCCATTAGCTGCAGCAGAATTGTATTCCACCACAATCTGTAACCTCATGGCCTGGCGTATCCCTCACTCTACCATTAACATAAAGCCAAGGGACCAACCCTGGTTCAATGAGGAGTGTAGAAGAGCATGCCAGGAGCAACACCAGGTGTACCTAAAAATGAGGTGCCAACCTGGAGAAGCTCCAACACAGGACTACAAGCATGTTAAACAACAGAAGCAGCATGCTATAAACAGAGCTAAGCGATCCCACACCAACGATTCAGATCAAAGCTCTGCAGTCCGGCCACATCCAGTCGTGGATGGAAGTGGACCATCAAACAACGGACGGGAGGAGGAGGCAGCATGAATATCCCCATCCTCAATGATGGCGGAGCCCAGCACGCATGTGCAAAAGACGAGGCTGAAGCGTTTACAACCATCTTCAGCCAGAAGTGCAGAGTGGATGATCCATCTCAGCCTCCTCCAGTGGCCCCCACCATCACAGAAGCCAGTCTTCAGCCAATTCGATTCACTCCACGTGATATCAAGAAATAGCTGAGCGTACTGGATACAGCAAAGGCTATGGGCCCCGACAACATCCCGGCTATTGTGCTGAAGACTTGTGCTCCAGAACTAGCCGCGCCTCTAGCCAAGCTGTTTCAGTACAGCTACAACACTGGCATCTACCCGACAATGTGGAAAACTGGCCAGGTATGTCCTGTCCACAAAAAGCAGGACAAATCCAATCCGGCCAATTACCGCCTCATCAGTCTACTCTCAATCATCAGCAAAGTGATGGAAGGTGTTGTCGACAGTAGTATCAAGCGGCACGTACTCATCAATAACCTGCTCACTGATGCCCAGTTTGGGTTCCGCCAAGACCACTCGGCTCCTGACCTCATTACAGCCTTGGTCCAAACGTGGACAAAAGAGCTGAATTCCAGAGGTGAGGTGAGAGTGACTGCCCTTGACATCCGAGTGTGGCATCAAGGAGCCTTAGTAAAATTGAAGTCAATGGGAATCAGGGGAAAAACTCTCCACTGGCTGGAGTCATACCTAGCACAAAAGAAGATGGTTGTGGTTGTTGGAGGCCAATCATCTCAGCCCCAGGACATCACTGCAGGAGTTCCTCAGGGCAGTGTCCTAGGCCCAACCATCTTCAGCTGCTTCATCAATGACCTTCCCTCCATCATAAGGTCAGAAGTGAGGATGTTCGCTGATGATTGCACACTGTTCAGTTCCATTCGCAACTCCTCAGATAATGAAGCAGTCTATGCCCGCATGCAGCAAGACCTGGATGATATTCAGGCTTGGCCTGATAAGTGGCAAGTAACATTTGCGCCACACAATGTATCGCCGTTCCTTCATAGTCACTGAGTCAAAATCCTGGAACTCCCTACCTAACAGCACTGTGGGAGTACCTTCACCGCACGGACTGCAGCAGTTCAAGGTGGCGGCTCACCACCACCTTCTCAAGGGCAATTAGGGATGGGCAATAAATGCTGGCCTTGCCAGCGACGCCCATATCTCAGGAACGAATTTTTAAAAATCCCCATATTCCTCGATTTCCTTAGTGTCCAAAAATCTATTGATCTCAATGACTGAGCATTCACAGCCCTCTGGGGTAGAGAATTCCAAAGATTCACAACCCTCATCTCAGTCCTAAATGGCCAACTCCCTACCCTGAGACTATGACCCATAGTTCTAGACTCTCCAGCCAGGGCAAACAGCCTCTCAGCATCTACCTGGTCAAGCCCTCTAAGAATTTTCTACGTTTCAATGAGATCACCTCTCATTTCTTCTCAACTCCAGAGAATATAGGCCCATTCTATTCAATCTCTCTCATAGGACACCCCTCTCATCCCAGGAATCAGTCCAGTGAACCTTTGTTGCACTCCCTCGAAGGCAAGTATATGCTTCCTTAGGTAAGGGGACCAAAACTGTACACAGTACTCCAGGTGTGGTCTCACCAAAGCCCTATATAATAGCAGCAAGACTTCCTTGCTCTTATACTCCAATCCCCTTGCAAGGATTAACATACCATTTGCCTTCCTAATTGCTTGCTGTACCTGCATGTTAACTTTCTGTGATTCATGTACAAGGACACCCAAATCCTTCTGCATACTAATATTTAATAGCTTCTCACCTTTTAAAAAATATTCTGCTTTTCTATTCTTCCTACCAAAGTGGAAAATGTCACATTTCTCCACATTATACTCCAACTGCCACCTTCTTGCCCACTCACTTAACTGGTCTATATCCCTTTGCATAATCTTTGGGTCCTCCTCACAGCTTACTTTCCCACCTAGCTTTGTATTGTCAGCAAACTTGGATACATTACACTTGGTCCCCTCATCCAAGTCATTAATATAGATTGTAAATAGCTGAGGCCCAAGCACTGATCCTTGCGGCACCCCGCTAGGTGGAACTTGCCAACCTGAAAATGACCCATTTATTCCTACTCTGTTTTCTTTCCGTTAACCAATCCAAGCTAATATATTACCCCCAATCCCATGAGCTCTAATCTTGTGCAACAACCTCTTGCGTGGCACCTTATCGAATGCTTTTTGAAAATCCAAATACACTACATCCACTGGTTCCCCTTTATCTACCCTGGTAGTTACACCCTCAAAAAAACTCTAATAGATCTCCCTTTCGTAAAACCGTGTTGACTCTGCCTAATCATAGCATTTTCTAAGTGCCCTGTTAGCACGTCCCTTAGAATAGATTCTAGCATTTTCCCTACTACTGATGTTAGGCTAACTGGCCTATAGTTCCCCGTTTTCTCTCTCCCGCCTTTCTTGAATAGCGGGATTACATTTGCTACCTTCCAATCCACGGGGACCATTCTAGAATCTAGGGAATTCTGGAAGATCAAAACAAATCTACTATCGCTGCAGCCACCTCTTTTAAAACCCTAGGATGTAGGCCATCAGGTCCAGGGGATTTGTTGGCTTTTAATCCCATTAATTTTTCCAGTCCTTTTTCTGTACTAATATTAATTACTGAGAGTAAGTTCCTCACTCTCATTAGACCCTTGGTTGCCCACTATTTCCGGTACGTTTTTTGTGTCTTCTACCATGAAGACAGATACAAAATATTTGTTTAACATCTCTGCCATTTCCTTATTCTCCATTATAATTTCCCAATCTACCTTAGCCAACTCACCCCTCATACCTACATAATTGGCTTTCAGATTTAACCACATCACTCTCAAACTCAATATGAAATTCTATCATATTATGATTACTCTAGCCCAGAGGATCCTTGACTCTAAGATTACTAATTAACCCTATCTCATTACACAATATTAGATCTAAAATAGCCTGTGCCTTCTAATACAGTGCCTTCCATTCCAGTGCAATCCAACCTAATACAACACGTTCCTATTTGGCACGGCAGCATTAAATGGAGCACTGTTCAATTCAGTGCACTGTTGTCCAAAGCAAAACCACTGAACAGCTACTTGCAGCTGAGCACGATCTGAACTAACTCAATGCAACCAGCAACAGCAACAACAACAACTTGTATTTATATTGCGCCTTTAAGGTAGTAAAACGTCCCAAGGCGCTTCACAGGAGTATTAGAAGACAAAAAATTTGACACCGAGCCAAATAAGGATAAATTAGGGCAGGTGACCAAAAGCTTGGTCAAAGAGGTAGGTTTTAAGGAGCGTCTTAAAGAAGGAAAGAGCGGTAGCGAGGTGGAGAGGTTTAGGGAGGGAATTCCAGAGCTTCAGGCCTAGGCAACAGAAGGCACGGCCACCAAAGGTTGAGCGATTATAATCAGGGATGCTCAAGAGGGCAGAATTAGAGGAGCGCAGATATCTCGGGGGGGGGGGGGGGGGTTGTGGGGCTGAAGGAGATTACAGAGATAGGAAGGGGCGAGGCCATGGAGGGATTTGAAAACCACTGCTTAACCGGGAGCCAGTGTAGGTCAGCGAGCACAGGGGAGATGGGCGAACGGGACTTGGTGCGAGTTACGACACGGGCAGCCAAGTTTTGGATGGCCTCAGGTTTACGTAGGGTGGAATGTGGGAGTCCAGCCAGGAGTGTGTTGGAATAGTCAAGTCTAGAGGTAACAAAGGCATGGATGAGGGTTTCAGCAGCGGATGAGCAGACAGAAGAGAGCTGGAGACTGAAGTGTAGGTATATTATATACCTCTATATATACCGTATTTCTTTTATATAAAATTAATGTCCACCCATTTATTTCTCCAGGTACCATAGACCATCACCCTGGCCAGAAGGATGAACAGAGAAACTACTGTGTAAATGATGCCCTTGAGCTAGCCACCAGCTCATGATGTAAAAATAGCAAAGGCTCATCTTTTCTTTATGAAGAAGCTCCCTGGTCTTGTTCTGTACACATCTTTCCAAGACTACAAAGGATGTTAGAAACAAGTATGTTGAGATCTGGCATCTGAACAAGTCTTCATTTTGCCAACAGGTGGCAGTGCAGACAAACTTTAGGAGACCTAGTCGGAATCTGGGACAATAATGCAGTCAACAAAGCCTTCAGCACGATAAGCAGATTTCGTTATTGTTCAAGAAATGCATTAAAAAACACTAGAGAGAAGCCAAGGCAATGTACACTAGCAATCATTGCATTGTTGAACTGGATTAGTAAATGAGACAAGGATTAACTGCCCATTGCCAGCAGTTTCTTTGGCCGTTTGTTCATCACAGAATGTGCTGTGGAATGAATGACCAATGGAATTCCTAATAATCCTGAATGAATTGAGAACTCAAACTTGCTGAAGTGCACTAAATTGTAAAAATAAAATAAAAAGTGGGACGTAGGCACATTCTGGGATGATGACTAACTAGTAGCAAATCTACTTTGAAATGCTCTCTGAACAATATGTACTTGGCACAAACACTTTTGTATTATTTTTATTTAGATGCATTTAATGGGAATCTCTCTGCCCGGTTACCTCTGTAAAGAAACTGCTGAGAACAAACGACGCATCACGGCTGTGTTTTATGGAGGAGCAATCTGGGACAGGAGACAGAGACACTGATTTTGTCACAGTCAAACACTTAGAAAGGATAATGTGTGTCCGCTCTTAAATTACAGCTGTCCTCTCACTTTTTTTCCCCCGACTGCCGTGTATAGATTTAGCAGGTTAGAGACATTAGGATAGGAACAGATGTAACAAGTAGGTGGAAGACAGTTAGTTCCTGTCAATGTGGTTCAGATTATGCTCTTCACCCCAACCCACATTGTGCAATAAAAGTAGCAGTGACAAGTTCGAGTACATGTTATAGTATCATCATCGCAGTCACAGTCTTAAAAAGACGAGCACAGCACTTCGTATTAAATAAATAAATAATCCTTTAAGCGGTGAGCCACTTCTGTTGGGCAGTCTCTTCAGTTTAAATACCAGATAAAATACAATTTCCAATAGTAGATTCAGCTCCTGGAAAAGGCTAGTAGGAAAGGTTAACGCAACACGTGATCAGAGAAATACTCACCCACCAGGTGCCAAACATATGTAAATGCAGTTTACTGAATATTCATTTACACAAATTGTATACGACCTTGAAGTGGCTACATTCAAAAGGGTTTTCATTGCTAACATAACCAGGGAACAGCAACTACAAAAAGAGACTGCTACTGAACTAGTATTAGCTCATCTTACAATTGTGCTGAAATATGACATAGTGGATGACAATTTATTTTCTTGCTTCTGTGTTATTGCTTTAACAGTGAGATATGCCATATTTTTGAAACGCCCTTTAACCTGCCTCATTCTTGATTATGTTTACAGGTTGATTTCACTGATCGGTTCAGTCAGTTTTCAGCTTCCCCCCCACCCCACTCCAGTGGTGGGTGCCATGGTGGACAACAGATGGCAGGCTCCACAATCAAATCACATGATTTGAACAGAGGTGATGCTGTATTTTATTAACACTGCATGTTGCAATAAATACAGCATTTCTCCTTCTAGCTTAAATATTTACTATTATACGGGCAGATAACCCATGGCATTGATCACATTGAGTTGGAGAATATATTGTCCTGTAACAATAGGGTTGTTATCAGCAAAGCGTGACAGGGAGAGTCCGACATGTACAGGAAGTGCCCACTACAGGCAAGACTTTTAATATATTATACACGGATATGCTTTATGTCATGGCCAGCAGTGTGGTCTGATTTTCACTTCTGTTATTCAGTTTCAAACCAAGGCCAGAGGAGATGGAACTGCGAGGGTAGAAAGGGAAAGGGGTAGTGAGCCGACGAAGGGATGTGATGGGAGCAAGGGGGGTAAAGGGTTAACACGAGGTGTTCGGGGTAGGGGATGGGAAGGGAGTTGCTCGAAGACGGCAAGCCACATTTCCCCCGCATCCTGCAGTGAAAAATACAGCCTGGTTCCTTTTCCTGTGACAACATACCATGCCACCCATTCCCCCCCACCACACCACTCGAGAAGAAAGGAGAAAGGAGAAGACTGAGGGATGACCTAATGGAGGTCTTCAAGATTATGAAAGAGTGTGATAGGGTAGACGTAGAGAATATGTTTCCACTTGCGGGAGAAACCAGAACTAGGGGCCATAAATATAAGATAGTCACTAATAAATCCAATAGGGAATTCAGGAGAAACTTGTTCACCCAGAGAGTGGTTAGAATGTGACACTCGCTAGCACAGGGAGTAGTTGTGGCGAATAGCATAGATGCATTCAAGAGGAAGCTAGATAAACACGAGGGAAGAAAGGAATAGAAGGATATGTGGATGCGGTTAGATGAAGAAGGGTGGGAGTTGGAGGATAGTTGAACGGCGAGGAAGGAAAGAAAAGGCACTTTTATATTGCCGCTCATTTAGTTCCATTCACGGGAGAGTGGAGTTCACGTCCCGCCTCCCCCGCATTTACACTTCGAAAATTGGCTCCTTTATTCTGCTGGCAGAGTCTTAGGCCAACTGAATCAAAACATCATCACCGAATGCTCAGTTGTGCCATCAACGGCCCATTTGAAATGATGGATGTATGATTAAGTAACTGCATAGTCGTTAATGTTGATTAACAGCTATTTGTATGTAAATTGAAACATGCTGAATGGATAGCGTGTAGGTAGCAAACCCTTTCCTTCTCAGCAGTGCTTAAAACTGCTTTTATGTTCATTTTGCGCTGCTAGCTTCCAATGCGCAATCTCCTGCAGCCAGCATTAGCAGAAAGCTAAACAGGCACAAAATTTCTTTTTAAAAACCGACCAGCTGAAAGACCTGTTTTTAAGCAGGTATTCCGTACGGTCACTGCTCATCCTGCAGCCACATCAGCAGCAGTGCAATTACTGACAGCGATGTCATGAAACAATGCCATTACATTGCCCAGATTTTGCTGGAGTGGGGCATCTTGTGGCCTGCCCCATTAGTTAGACCTTTTCCCCCTTCACCTTTCAGCTCAAAATGTTTTTGCATCGCTAATGACGCGGTGAGGGCAAGGGGGCATCTGGGACCTTGGTGAACGATAGGACCAACAGTCTATCTCCTTAACCAATTATATTTAAAGGATAGAGAAACAAACAGAGCAACAGCTGAGAAGGAATGGGGTGAATTAGAGTCGAACTACAGAAAGAGAAATAAAGAGACGGAAAAAAAGATTGGATTGAGAGAGAGAGAGAGAAAAAGAGAGATTTAAAATTATGAAAGGTTTTGATACAGTAGACAGGGAGAGAGTGTTTCCACTTGTGGGAAAGAGCAAAACTAGAGACGATCAATATAAAATAGTCACCAAGAAATCAAATAGGGAATTCAGCAGAAACTTCTTTACCCAGAAAGTGGTGAGAATGTGGAACTCACCACCACAGGGAGTAGTTGAGGCAAATAGTATAGATGGATTTAAGGGGAAGCTAGATAAGCATATGATGATGAAGAAGGGAATAGAGGGTTACGCTGATAGTTAGATGAGGAAGGATGGGAGGAGGTACGAGTGGAGCATAAATGCCAGCATGGACTGGTTACACCGAATGACCTGTTTCTGTGCTGTATATTCTATGTAAACCACTAGTTCAATCCACTAGTAAATCAATGTTCAATTCACTAGTAAATCAATGTTCAATTCACTAGTAAATCAATGTTCACTCCATAAACACACCTCAGATTCTGGCTCTTAACTGATTACCTCCTTGTTATCAAAACTCTTTTCTATTCATTCTCGGCCCATCCCTAGTACAACATTGCTAAGCCATTTCAGAGGGCAGGTAAGTCAGCCACGTTGGTGAGAGACTGGAGACACATTTAGGCCAGCCCAGGTAAGGATGACAGGCTTCCTTCCCTAAAGGACAATGTGACCCAATTGGTTTTTTTTTAAATGACAATCTGCCAGCATCATGTTCACCAGTCTTTTATTTCCAATTTAAACTGAATTAAGATTTCTCAAACTTTTATGGTGGGATTTCAGCTCACGTTCTGGATTATTATTAGCTCTTTGTTAATAGTTCAGTAACAAACATTTGCAAGTCTGGTCCATTTACTGTCAAAGGAATTCCCATCGGGGCTCCGGGAAACCTCTGTAACTGTGCACATGGAAACGCTGCTCTCCGAGGAACCTCTATGCACATAGCTGCAAGGTTCCTTGAAATAGGGAAACTCGTAGCTCTTCAGGTACCTCCCATATTTATAGTTAGTGCATAAATGCATACACTATAATTATTCATTAGCTCCTAGGACTGTTAGTTCTCTTTCTTTGTCTCGACTAGTTTTTCCAGTTCGTATCTCGCTCTCTAGAGTTGAATTTTTATCTTCTTTCACTGGGTCAGAATTTACTCTCCTGCCCATCATTCCATCCCCCTTTTCATAGGTCAACTCTTCTCCACTCCCCCTAACAGTCAGTATTCTACGCTGATCCTCATTTGTAATAGATAAGAATGAACTATTTCTACCCAACCTGCAGCTAGACTCCCAGTCCCCTTTCCATTCTATATCTAGTGCAAGTGCAGTATATGTAGTCTGCTATGCTGCTGGAAGACCTTCAACTCGGTGAAAGACGCCCTTTGGTCTGCCCGAAACTTGCTGGTCTTCCAGAGCAAGGAGTTGTCCATGACCGAGTGTTGCAGACTGGCACATTCCAAGGTCCAGGAGTACGTGCTGAGGGACGCACTAAAGGTTGGTGCTGCCGCCGCAAAGGCCCGATGGGGAAGGGCCACAGTTTAAGGCCCTCCCGCCAGTGTACACCGAGGAGTTGGAACCAGCATAAAACCCCCCTCGGGCCATATGTATCAAATTGTCTAAATGTAAATATACATAACACTTGAAATGTAACTGGCATGTAGCGAACGAGACTGCCATGTAATGTATTCAACCTGGACTGTACGATATAAAATATGATCTGTGGATTGTACTGTAATATATTTGAACACATTTTTATGAATAAAGTATATTTTTGAAACAAAAAAAATGTAGTCTGCTATAAGACCCCCTATTATCATATATTAGTCCAGTAACATAACCATCACTCTAACAATCCATTTTTGCACAAGGTAACATGATTTCTGGTATCATTCTTGTAAATCTTTTTTGCACCTTCTCCAGTGCCTCTATATCCTTTTCCTAATATGGCGACCAGAACTGTACACGGTACTCCAAGCGTGGTCTAACCAAGGTCCGATACAAGTTTAGCATAACTTCTCAATTCTATCCCTCTAGTGCTTTATATAACAAAACAACAATATTTGGCCAATCACCTCCCTGTTTATGGAATGGGTAAGGGTTCTGAACATGAAGATGCAGCCAAAACAATTATATTGCTCACCCAGTTATGAATTTGATTTTTCTCTTCCTGAATGTAACCTCCCTAATATAACTCATGGACCAGGGAATCATCAAACATTTCTAAACCCTTTTCTGCTGAATTAAATGATCAGTGCATTTAACATCTCCAAAACAACCCTTCAAGGAAACTTAGCTTCCGAACTATTCATGATGTTTGAATGAATCTCAGCTAATGTCAAGTACAGCTGTGTAACTGAAATTTCCAAGAAGTCATCAGTCTGTATATGCAGAGAAATGAGGCCGCACATATGACACAACAGGAAGTATTAAAACAAAAATAGTTCAAATTGACTGTTATTTAAAATTCTCCTCACAAGTGGTCATCTAGACTGAATACACAAGAGCACCAGAGGAACATCTAATTTAATCCACTTGTAAAGGTCTCCTCACTCAATGAATAAATGGGCATTCAGTGTTCCCTAGCCTGTCCAACCTCAAATACAGAGTCCTCCAACCCTCCTCGTCTCCCTCCACTCCCCACCCCACCCCCAACCATCACCACCATCCTCTCAGAGGTGTGTAACACATGGCATGGAAGAGTTTAAAAATGCAGAAATACTTAAGGAAAAAAAGTAGATAACTAAAATGAAAACTGCCAGATTAAACAGAGCTCTATGAGGTTTTACTCTAAATATTTCAGATATTTCTGTTTCTAGTTAAATTAGTACCTTATTGGTTATCCTCCCTTATTCTTACTCATCTGCCATTCAGTTCCTCTTTTCCATGCAGTAGCCAGCAAGTCCCATGTACAGACCACTCCCCACGCCACTGTACCAGCCCCCTGCTGCAGTCATTCACTGCAAACTCCTAAAGAAGCCATGCACTCAACATACAGGTTTATGCTTCCATAACGTTCATGGGAACTAATTAGGTTCATTACAACTATGAGAGAGCACTTGAAATGCAAGGCAAATACTTAGTAAACAAGTGAAAACTATGAGAAACTGTGCCATTCAACTGCAAATTGATAAACACGAAAACCACTTTTATATTATCGAAGTGCAAGTGAGTGTGTCTCTCTGTTGTATGCACTCTACATTATTAGCGCCCTGAATCTAGTCCCTGTATTTCCAAGAGATTGATTCTCTGCACCACACAATGGAGCCCAGTGAGATGATGCCTGACTAAAATGCAGGAGCGAGTGTGGTGCAGGGCAGTAGCTCTCCCTAAACAGGAACAGCGGAAAATAGGCAATGCAAAAATGTTAATGTGGAGATGTGCAACCACTGTATATTCCTGTTTTAAAGACTGAGGGGGATAGCACAGATCCAGAGGACTAAAGCTTGTGGGAGGAATGTGGAAAACAACATAGAGAAGAAACTTATTTACTCATTCATCTGGCGCAACTTTTATTCAACTCAGACACAAATGGTTCTTTTTCCATGCTGCAGATCCTCAGAGTGAAATACATCAAAAAGGAACTCCCCAGTGAAGAAAAGTACAGCAATTCTACTCTGTATTTGGCTTCTCTTTGGCAAAACAGATAAATAAGTTCACTAATACTGAACGAAGGGAAGGGCATTTGAAGGGCTTTCAGCAATCAATTGTGCTGACACATGCACCTGTCAAACCGCATTCACTACTAGAGAGGGGAAAATATTCAAGCGAGAATTCCAAGTTTTCTGCGAATCAAGGAGAAACAATTGCAATTCAGAGAGCGTACTATATAAATACATATATACAAGGGAATAGGGGAACCTATCTGCACTATTGCAATCTATTAACTATTGGAGTTACAGTTTCTTCAACTTGCAAAATGCACATTATGGATTGTTTATAATTGACATTGTGTAAAACGGTAACGTGCACAGGATAAAGTGTAGTTAAAGCAATAAAAGGTAATAGAGATAGGCAGAATTGAATTTGGGACATCAAACAAGTTCTTATTCGAACACGAAATTCAGAAACATATTTTAGATGTAACTGGGAATCTCCCTTAATGAGGGCATGAGGATGGCTGGTAGAAAAAATTGGAAGGGCTAGACTAAAGCAATAGAGAATTGAGCAAAGCACATTCTTGGGACTGTGGAGAGCTTTACCTCTAACTTGTGCTGATCGGGGGAACGTTTGATGCTGGGACTAGATTGAAAAAGGTGTGAAACAAATGTTCGGTTTGCAGCACTAATGTCCCTCACCTTGATAAGCAAAAGAACTCATAAAAGAAAACATGCACAAGTGCGTGCACGGATACACACAGGGATCTTCTGCAGCTCACACAGAAACTCTGCTTTATGTAGTAAAAATCAGTAGACTGCAGCAACTAATGAAATCTTCTGTTGGTGTTTCAACCCCCTCCCCCTTCCATCCATTACTGAAGTATTTAAGCAAATATGAGCACAAGCTCTGGTACCTCACACTCAGAAGTACACAGATAGCACCTAGCTGTCTTGAATTGGCCCAATGCAAAAATGACCAAAGATAAAATAGTGTCAATTATAATGACATTTTTTTTTTGGTCGAGAATCTACCAGTCAAATTTTATAATGTCAGAGCAGATATTTTTAAATTAGTGCCAGAGAATGGATTTTAAACAAAATACATTCAAGGCATGACTCTCTGCAGTTTCTTAAATCTGTGGAGACAACACAAAACACCACTGTAGAAACTAAAAAAGTAAAATTAAAAATGGAAAACGAAACATACTGGTCACATATTGCTATATAACTTTATGGATTTGGTCTGGCACACAACATTCAGCGAGTGGACTGAATGCATGCTCCCCCTTTACATTGTTAGTTCAAATGTTTCTGATAAGACTGAAGATGCTCATAATGGCACTATATTTCATATATTCATTTAAACTCTAAAACAATCCTGTTAACTTATTTGATTTCAGCCCTCCTGAAATAATAAATCTAACTTCTGCACCAGCTTTAGGTATTGGACACTACAGATGCAGCACCCATCAGATTATCTGCAGATTAAATGTGCATAGTGTACACTGATCACTGGAGAGAAATATATTTAAAACATACCATCAGCAGTCTCACCATCAAAAGAGAATGGTACATTTTCTACATTGGGCCTGAAGGAAATCGTTCTATAGTTGGGGGAATGAAATAAAAATCCCCAGTGCTTCTGCCAATTTGTATTCCAGGTTTGATGTACTGGATCAAAATGGAATTACATTTTCTCATAGACTGCATATTACATAAACAAATGCACAGCATTACGTTAAAGTTAGTATCTGTGTGATTATAGATATATATAAAAACCAGAGTAGAACAACCAAAAAAGAAACCTCTATTGGATCGCACAACATACCAGAGTTATTTAGACTTGCCCGAATCGCTTCTTCTAATTGTTCCTGTTCAGTCATTCCTCCTGTATAGTTCGTCCTGTAGCTTGGGGCATCATAACTAGAAGCACTGTAACCAGAATACCCTAGGGTTTACAAAATCAGACAATTTCTAATTAGGACAATATATGGGTGTGGGGAGAAAGAGATCAGACTATATTCATATGATTTTTTTAAGCTTAACGTTTAATGAGTAAATAGTATGGACAACATTGGATAGTTTATCAGGTGCATAATCATTATATAAAACTAAAGGGATAAGTGGGTAACTAAATGATCATCTGTTTAGGTGTTACTTGAGGGATAAATGTTGGCCAGGACAGCAGGTGAAAGTCCCCTGCTCTTCTTCGACTAGTGCTGTGGAATCTTTTACGTCCACCTGTGAGGGCAGATCTCTCATTCAAAAGACAGCACCTCCGACAATGCAGCACTCCCTCAGTACTGCACTGAAGTGACAACCTAGAGTTTGTGCTCAATTCTCTGGAGTGGGGCTTGAATCCACAACCTTCTGACTCAGGCAAGAGTGCTACCACTGAGCCACAGCTGACACTTGTAAAGATGTGGAGATGCCGGCGTTGGACTGGGGTGGACAAAAATGAGAAGTCGCACAACACCAGGTTATAGTCCAACAGATTTATTTAATTTTACAAGCTTTCGGAGCGGTTCGCTCCTTCCTCAGGTAAGTTAGCAGTGAGAGAATCTCCCAGAATTCACAATTTAAACACAGACAAAATCTATTCAAATCTTTCCCTACATCAAAGACACACTAAGAGCACAGCCAAGACAATGACTTGTGTCCCAGGGGGTCCAACGTGTCAAACCACCTGCTGGCTGCATATCCTGTCAATTTGTGTTGGTTCTTGTGTTAGGCTTTTTAAAAAAAAAACACCTGGGAAGACCGGCCATGATGTCAAGTCACGTTCTGTATCGTGACATGAACCCGATATCGCGATTGAGGCCATCCTCATGAGTGCGGAACTTGTAAAGATATGCATATTTGTTGTAAAGATATTCATGAAGGACAGGTCAATCTAGTGGAAACTCCCTTGGCAGAGTCTGAAGGTTTCCTACCAGTGAGAGGTCAGCTATGGAGAATACACTCCACTTAATCATTTTGCTAACTTTATATTCGAAATAGTCCTGCTTAGGTCTTTGGGACTATAATGAATCACATTGTTTGAGTGGGCTGTGACAAAAATAGGATTTTTATCTTTAGTTTTGCACGGCTTCCAGTACTTGGAGTAAATCTTTATTAAAAATGTCAATCAGGAAGTATGACCCAAATGTGTTCTTGTTGTCTTATATCAATGTGTGTCTGCCCAAAACATAGCCCATTCCTTATTTCCATGGGACTCTCTGCAGGACTATTTCACGTGAATTCATCTTGATGACAGCAGTCTGTGAAGCATTTTGGGGCATTTACGTTAAAGGTGCTATATAAACACATGTTGCTGTTTATTGGAAAAGAGTAAACACCACGAAGGGGAGACACAATTCTTATGTCATCGTGACATGTTTACAGAGATGTAGTCTGCTCAGATTCTTTTTGTGAAAGTCAATCTTCAAAGACATTGCTTATACATCAAAAGGATCCAATGTATGTCAGACTTTGGAGCATTCTTCAATTTTCTACTCATCATGTCACGGCCTGTGACAGGGGCGGATAGAACACTGTAAGCAGAGACCCTATGTATGTACCACCAAAGACTTTCTAAGAGGTTACTGGAAGAAATATAGACTCTCTTTCTTTCAACGGGCAATCTAGTTTGTATGTAATGCAAGTTTGACGATTGTGCTATATAGTCTTTTACCTATACCTTCTGCTTGTGTGTTATTGTTACAAATTTGGGTCTGCCATAGATACCTACTTGGCCAGTAAGACACTCCAATCACTTTAAGGGAGCATCAGTCACTCCCTTAAAGTACCCATTATCTATTTATACAATAGCATAACCCAAGAATGCAACAATAGCACCCCTGCTGATCAGATCCTCGTGTCTTTTGCACATACATTTATGCAATCTGTCAGACGGTGAACCACTAGGTAAGGACAGGCTTGATTGTTAAGCTGCTTTACTTCACAGTAAGGTGAACATACAGAAAAACAGATTCACTTAATCCAAATCGGCAAAACTCATCTTCATGTAATGGTATAAATAGAACGAGCATGCGACACTACCCCAGTTCAGTGGATCACCTTACTTGACTCAAACAGAATAACTCTTTTGCATTTTGTCTCACAGCCGAGAGCAGAACCTCCTCTCCCTGTAGATTGTCTATTTTTAAATCCTTCTCATTGCAGTTTGCTGCCTGACTTCCTATGTGGCTTTGTCCATTTCTTGGTTTGCACAGCAAATTGGGGGTTGGCTTCTGATCCCTCCCCTGACTGGGGTTGGCCAGCAGAGCTGCTAATCAAGCCCGTTACTGTGTCCCTCCCTTTGAAACTACCTTCAAAGTTCAACAAGAAGGGACATTTCTATTCCACCCCCTACAGTGTGTATTTTTTGAGACACCTCAAGGATGAGATAACACTGCCCTATTATTCACCTTTACCTGAAGAAGGAGCAGTGTTCCGAAAGCTCGTAATTTTAAATAAAACTGTTGGACTATAACCTGGTGTTGATCTTTTTGGTTGGACAAATCAGGTTGGACAAATCAAAATTTACTGTAAATCAATTAAAACTTTAAATGAAACTTAACAAATCAAATCAAAATTTGGAAGTCCGGGGTGACGATGCACTCCAGTCCCCGCGGCGCCCACCGGTCGCGGAAAAACTCAAGCGTGCCGGCGGACACCGCGTGCTCCATCTCCAGGGCCACCCGGGCGCGAACATAGCCGCGGAAGAGAGGCAGGCAATCGGGCCGAACGACCCCCTCGACCGCCCGCTGCCTGGACCAATTAATGGCTTTCTTGGCCAGGCCCAGGAGCAGTCCTACGTAACCTGGTGTTGTGCGACTTCTCACTATTATTTCTAGCCATCCTGGGCAATGGTGTCAACGTCTGGCTTTAATACACATTTGGCAAATGACACCAGCCTCTGGCCTTCCTTTTTAAATTAGTGCAAGTGGAAGTGTTTTTAAAACACACTTAAAAGTAAATTTTCCCCAAATACTTGTGGGAAAATGGTCAAAAAATCCTGAAAAGCGACTATCATTTTATCTGTAAATACATCTAAAAAGTCTGTAAATATATCTGAACAGTAGTTCTAACCTGCACAACGGGAGGGGTGGAGTATTTTATGCCATACGAGGAAACGTGACAGAAGAATGTGCTCGGTATCCTACAAAACCTCCAGCATGCAGTTTATTACAATTGAGATTAGTTGTTAGACTGGGCTACAATAATTCATATGTGGAGAATAATGACATGGATACAAGTTCATAAAAAGATTGGACTGCTCATGGAAACCATCATCAAGCCCACTTTTCTTCTATTCGTTCCTGGGATGTGGGCGTCGCTAGCAAGGCAACCATTTATTGCCCATCCCTAATTGCCCTCGAGAAGGTGGTGGTGAGCCACCTTCTTGAACCGCTGCAGTCTGTGAGGTGAAGGTACTCCCACAGTGCTGTTAGGTAGGATTTCCAGGATTTTGACCCAGCAACAATGAAGGAACAGCGATATATTTCCAAGTCAGGATGATGTGTGACTTGGAGGGGAATTTGCAGGTGATGGTGTTCCCACGCACCTGCTGCCCTTGTCCTTCTAGGTGGAAGAGGTCGCGGGTTTGGGAGGTGCTGTCGAAGAAGCCTTGGTGAGTGGCTGCAGTGCATCTTGTAGATGGTACACACCGCAGCCACGGTGCACCGGTGGTGGAGGGAGTGAATGTTTAAGGTGGTGGATGGGGTGCCAATCAAGCAGGCTGCTTTATCCTGGATGATATCGAGCTTCGAGTGTTGTTGGAGCTGCACTCAACCAGGCAAGTGGAGAGTATTCCATCACACTCCTGACTTGTGCCTTATAGATGGTAGAAAGGCGTTGGGGAGTCAGGAGGTGAGTCACTCGCCGCAGCATAGCTTCTGACCTGCTCTTGTAGCCACAGCATTTATGTGCCTGGTCCAGTTAAGTTTCTGGTCAATGGTGACCTCCAGGATGTTGATGGTGGGGGATTTGGCGATGGTAATGCCATTGAATGTCAAGGGGAGGTGGCTAGACTCTCACTTGTTGGAGATGGTCATTGCCTGACACTTGTGTGGCACGAATGTTACCTGCCACTTATCAGCCCAAGCCTGAATGCTGTCCAGGTCTTGCTGTATGTGGGCACGGACTGCTTCATTATGAGGAATTGCAAATGGAACTGAACAGTGTGCAATCATCAGCGAACATCCCCACTTCTGACCTTATGATGGAGGGAAGGTCATTGATGAAGCAGCTGAAGATGGTTAGGCCACTGCCCTGAGGAACTACTGCAGCGATGTCCTGGGGCGAAGATGTTTGGTTTCCAACAACGACAACCAACTTCCTTTGTGCTAGGTATGACTGGAGAGTTTCTGCCTCGCCCCGCCCCCGGCCCCGATTTCCATTGACTTCAATTTTACTTGGGTTCCTTGATGCCACACTCGATCAAATGCTGCCTGATGTCAAGGGCAGTCACTGTCACCTCCCCTCCAGAATTCAGCTCTTTTGCCCATATTTGGACCAAGGCTGTAGAAGGTCTGGAGCCGAGTGGCCCTGGTGCAACTCAAACTGAGCATTGGTGAGCAGGTTATTGGCAAGTGCCGTTTAATAGCATTGTCAACAACACCTTCCATCACTTTGCTGATGGAGAGTAGGCTGATGGGGCGGTAATTGGCCGGATTGGATTTGTCCTGCTTTTTGTGGACAGGATATACCTGGGAAATGTCCACTTTGTCAGGTAGATGCCAGTGTTGTAGCTGTACTGGAATAGCTTGGCTAGAGGTGCGGAATGCTTTCAGGGCCCATAGCCTTTGCTGTATCCAGTGCACTCGGCCATTTCTTGATATCACGTGGCGTGAATCGAATTGGCTGAAGACAGGCTTCTGTGATGGTGGGGACCTCAGGAGGAGGCCGATATGGATCATCTACTCGGCCCTTCTGGATAAAAAATGGTTGCAAACGCTTCAGCCTCGTCTTTTGCACTCATTGAGGATGGGGATGTTCATGGAGCCTCCTCCTCCAATTAGTTGTTTAATTGTCCACCTCCATTCACGACTGGATGTGGCAGGACGGCAGAGCTTTGACTTGATCCGTTGGTTGTGGGATCGCTTAGCCTCGTCTAGAGCATGCTTCTTCCACTGTTTAGCATGCATGTAGTCCTGTGTTTTAGCTCCACCAGATTGGCACCTCATTTTTAGGTATGCTTGGTGCCGCTTCTGGCATGCTCTCCTCCTCTCCTCATTTGAGCCAGGGTTGGTCCCCTGGCTTGATGGTAATGGTAGAGTGAGGGATATGCCAGGCCATGAGGTTACAGATTGTGGCGGTATACAATTCTGCTGCTGCTGCTGATGGCCCACAACGCCTCATGGATGCCCAGCTTTGAGCTACTCGATCAGTTTTGAATCTATTCCATTTAGCATGGTGGTAGTGCCACACAAGATGATGGAGGGTGTCCTCAGTGTGAAGATGGGACTTCGTCTCCACAAGGACTGTGCGGTGGTCACTGCTACCAATACTGTCATGGACAGATGCATCTGCGACAGGTAGATTGGAGAGGACGAGGTCAAGTAGGTTTTTCCCCTCGTGTTGGTTCTCTCACCACCTGTCGCAGGCCCAGACTGGCAGCTATGTCCTTCAGGACTCGTCCAGCTGGGTCAGTAGTAGTGCTACTGAGTCACTCTTGGTGATGGACACTGAAGTCCCCCACCCAGAGTACATTCTGTGCCCTTGCTACCCTCAGTGCTTTTTCCGAGTGGTGTTCAACATGGAAGAGTACGGATTCATCAGCTGAGGGAGGGCGATAAGTGGCAATCAGCAGGAGGTTTCCTTGCCCATGTTTGACCTGAAGCCATGAGACTTCATGGTGTCCGGAGTCAATGTTGAGAACTCCCAGGGCCACTCCCTCCCGACTGTATACCACTGTGCCGCCACCTCTGGTGGGTCTATCCTACCGTTGGGACAGGACATACCCTGGGATGGTGATGGAGGAGTCTGGGATGTTGGCTGAAAGGTATGATTCTGTGAGTATGATGGTCAGGCTGTTGCTCGACTAGTCTGTGGGACAGCTCTCCCAATTTTGGCACAAGTCCTCAGATGTTAGTGAGGAGGACTTTGCAGGGTTGACTGGGCTGGGTGTGCCTTTGCCATGTCTGAATCCGATGCCTAGGTCGATGCTGGCTGCTCCGTCCGGTTTTATTCTTATTGTTTTTCTTGGCAGTTTGATACAACTGAGTGTCTTGCTAGGCCATTTCAGAGGGCAGTTAAGAGTCAACCACATTGCTGTGGGTCTGGAGTCACAGATAGGCCAGACCTAGTAAGGACGGCAGATTTCCTTCCCTAAAAGGACATTAGTGAACCAGATGGGTTTTTACGACAATCCGGTAGCTTCATGGTCATCATTACTGATACTAGCTTTTTATTCCAGATTTATTTAATTAACTGAATTTAAATTCCAATTTGAACTCATGTCTCCGGATCATTAGTTTAGGCCTCTGGATTACTACAACAACAACAGTAACTTATATTTTATATAGCGTCTTTAACATAATAAAGCGTCCCAAGGCGTTTCACAGGAGTCATCAAAAAAAAAATTGACACTGAGCCATAGAAGGAGACGTTAGGGCAGATGACCAATAGCTTGTTTGAAGAGGTAAGCTTTAAGGAGCATCTTAAAGGAGGAAAGAGAAGTCGAGAGGCGGGGAGATTTAGGGAGGGAATTCCAGAGGTTAGGACCTAGGCAGCTGAAGGCACGACTGCCAATGGTGGAGCATTTAAGATCAGGGATGTTCAAAAAGCCAGAATAGGCGGAGCAGAGGTCTGGGGTATTACAGGGCTGGAGGAGATTATAGAGATAAGGAGGGGCGAGGCCATGGAGAGATTTGAAAACAAGGGTGAGAATATTAAAATCGAGGCATTGCTTAACTGGGAGCCAATGTAGGTCAGCAAGCACAGGGGAGATGGGTGAGCAGGACCTGGTGCGAGTTAGGACACGGGCAGCAGAGTTTTGGATGACCTCAGGTTTATGGAGGGTAGAACTAGGGAGGCCAACCAGGAGTGCATTGGAATAGTCAAGTCTAGAGGTGATAAAGGCATGGATGAGGGTTTCAGCAGCAGAAAATTTGAGGTAAGGACAGAGACGGGCGATATTATGAAGGTGGAAATGGGCGGTCTTAGTGATAGAATGGATATGAGGTAGGAAGCTCAATTCGCGATCAAATATGACACCAAGGTTGCGAACAGACTTGGTCAGCCTTAGACAGTTGCCGGGGTGAGAGATCGAATCAGTGGAAAGGGAATGGAGTATGTGGCATGAAGCAAAGACAATGGCTCCGGTTTTCCCGATATTTAATTGGAGGAAATTTCTACTCATCCAGTGCTGGATGTCAGACAATCAGACTGATAGTATAGAGACGGTATAGTACTAGTCCAAAAGCCTGAAATATACATCAACGTAGTGAAATCAGCAAACTAATTCTGAATGATGAGAATGGAGATCAAAAGAATTGAAAAGTGTGATCTGACTTTCGGCAGGAACTTGGGTTGCAGTGCAACAGCATGACTAATGTGCTCGAAAGTAAGGGTTGATCAGTTCCTGGATTTTACTCACCCCATGGCAGATATCAGAGCAACAAGCAGAAGAGTATCCCAACCCAATAATTTGAGATTGTAGGAGCCAACGGTCTCAAAAGCAAGACACAGAAGTTTTTGAATAACTGGATTTAAATCTCAAAGAGGTTTGACAGCATTAAACATCTCTACACTTTTTGTAAAATCAGAAAGAAAAGGATGTTTCCTAAAGGATCCAGAAGGGACAGCATCATAGAAGATTGTAGCTGCTGCTCTATAAACCTGTATAAATCTAGATTCACATTACATGGAAACAAGATGCTTTAATATTATGAAGACTAAAATTCTTCAGCAGCGCACCACTGGACACATTTCTTCTACTTAATGGGGTTCATTCAGTTAGGTGTAGAGGAAAAAACTTTAGATTCATCCAAGGTAAGTATATAACACGATGAGGGGGGGGTGTAAATTTTTTCCTGGATGGATGAACTAAGATAGCCTCTCTCTGTATTTATCTTGTGACCCTGAGCAGACCTATGCACCGAGATAGCTCAAAAAAGGTCCTTGAAAGTGGTGATGGGCTCACCAACTTATATAGACAGCACTTGGGAGCCCCACGCTTTCAGAAATCAATCAATGCCAAGGCATCGGCACTAGATGATTTTGGAAGAACTCCTACTTTTTTCTCAGGGCCTAGGCATGGCCAGTGCTGGGACTTCTTTCTCCAATCATTAAGCAATGGGCAGGTTGGCAAATGACTTTTGACAGTTTGTCATGGTCAATGTAAATGGAGTGCTTGCAAAGGCATATACTTCAGTACTGGCAGGCACTAAGCTGGTTCCATGTGCGCAGATGGCACACACATCTTTAAGCCTGACCAGTGCTGAACTGGAAGATCAGGCAGGCTGGAATTGGCCAGAGCCGATTTCTAAAGAAAAGAAAAAGCCAAGGTTTGCAGTCGCCACATTCTTCTAAAGGCGCTGTTGGCGGCCCTATCAGGTTTATGAACTTTGGATTTATAAACATTATAATCAGGCTTTGTATCAGGAGGGATAAGTGAAGATAAGTGTACTGGAGATATCCTTTGGGTCAGAGACAGTGGCAACAAAGTGTGACATGAAAGTGCAGGAAGGAGAGTAAAATTGGATCTCTTTTTAACATTTGATAGGAACGTGAGGAAGCAGGAAGATTCTTAACTCCACCACAGGCGAAAATCATTAAAAATTTTAAGAGAAACCAAAATGCGAAATGAAGGAAGAGCTAAAACTCAGGTTGAAATTATGGCTGCTGATTAAAAAAATCAAAATGTTGGTGCCAGACTTCAAAAATTTCCCGAGAGGACCCCCTGACCATGTTCACAGACTGGGTGCAAAACCAGCCAGCTGGCAGACTGTGTAATCACAGCGTGATAAGTTTACATAGGTGAATCCCATTATGTTGAAAGAGGAAATTATAAATGGGAAAAAGTTGACACAGTGTGTGACAAAAATGTAACAAGAAGTCAAGTGGTGCAGACAGGAAGTGTGCATAGATGTAAGATTTTTAGGGCTATCAAAAATCAGGCAGTTTCTATAAAGGACAGCCAAATCACCAATGAACGTTTTACACCTGGGCGGCAAGTTGAAAATCTACTCCATGAAGCCCTGCCTTCCTCAGCTTCATAATGGTGCAAGCCACAGTGACAATGTGACTCCCACTTGCAACACTGAAAATAGCACTCACACTATGTCCTTCAGTGTAGTATCAATGCAGCAATAATCATACTTCTCTTTTCTGTTTCTATCTTTTCTTCTATTTTCCTGTCTCTCGCTTACATTTTAATCGCTTTCTGTTTCTAGCTTTATTACCTATCTAGCTGCCTGTGCAAGTGTCACTATTATTTTGCGTTCTCTGGCTGGAAAGCAAGACAAGACAAAAGAGCCCTATGGAGGGAGGTGAGACTAACCCAGAATTCACAGTACTAGTGAAAAAATCAGGATTTACCGGCACAGTGCTGGCAGGATAGTGATCCTTAGGCAGGTAGAAAGTGAGGCTGTGATATCGTACAAGATGCGCACAAAATTGTAAGAGTTGATAGGCTTCCACCCATGCAGCAAGTGTCATCATGAAGCACGTTACAGATGGCAAAAAATTACAACATAGAAGCTGTAGACAAGACCACGGCTGAAAACAGTAAACCAAATGAATTTTTTTTCCCCCCCCAGAAAATGTTTTGAAGAATTTTAGCAAGTTGAAATGGAATAGTGTGTCATTTTGGTCTCTCAAGTGTCAGCATCAAGCACTTACACATCAGGAATAGCTTGGAAAGTTTCGACATTGCCCCAAAAATATCCCTTGACCACTCAAACAAGATGATCAGTATGACCGTTCCATTTCTAACAACAGTTAACCTTGGCAGAGTTGACTTTTATTGCGCAGGATGATCAGAGAAGCCACACCAACATTGAACGAACACTGAGCGCACAATTCTGCAAAAAGACGAATATGATGTTGAAATGGACAGTTTAAACAGCAATCCAGTGGGTGGTTCTTACCAGTTTCGAAACAGAGAGAAAACACCCTCTGTGTAGGAAACCTCAGTAGGGATTAGACTGAAGATGTACAGTTTCACTGAATATTCTAAACATTGAAGATTTTAGAAGTTCACTTCATATGGTATAAAATCTGTTTTAGGATTTAGGATCTGATGCCTTTACTACAGATTTTTTTTTGATTTATTTAAGCGTTTGGTAGATTACATTATTTATTTATAGCACTTTGATTTTATAAGTTTCTCAATATTCCATCCCTGGGGATTCTTCAAAGTTATAATATGACAACATAACGAATGAGCTTCGACTATAGTTTGGTCACACGACTGACCAGCTATAATTATTAGCCACCATGTCTTAAGCAATACTGCACGAATACCCCCACAGCATGTTATTCCAATTTTATGCAATGACAAGATGCTTTGCTCAGCAGCTAAGGAAATTTCATTGCTTGCAGTTTACCAGTTCTTGCTATTCAGTCTTCATTACGATCAGGGATAATTTCAGCATTGCTTCTATTTCTCAAGGAAATTTACCAGCTTCAGGAGTTTATATATGCAAATGTGCACTCTGTAACAGGTTTTAAGCACGATCATTCATTTAGATAAAACTTTAGTACAGTGCCCTTCGTGACACAGTTGTTTTTTTTCCCCATAAGCATTTGTTCCATTATAGTATCGAAGGCCATGATTTTGCCGGTGCTGAGAGAGGCAGGTCAGAGGTTAAAGTGCTATTGATTGACGGCGGGTCAACCCGCCTCCAAACAGCTTTCCCAAGTGTCGGGTCCCTGATTTGCGAATGGACCCGACACCTAGTGGCAGGAAACGTATTAAAGGCAGTTACCTGCCTATTAACAGGTACTTGTCAGTAGTTTTCAGCCTGTTTTTGGATTTTCCCGCTCTGGGTCAGGTTTCCCGATGTCCAGACACCACGCCAGGCAAGTGTGGCGTGTTGAGAGTCTGGTCTAAGGTTTGTGAAAAGATGACAGCTGCAGAAGTGGTGTGAAGGATGCAATGTTGCACATGGTGAGTTTCAGAGCAAAGAAAATGTTGGTTACTGCATTTTTAAAACACAGATTTCTTTAGCTTACAAGTTTTTAAATCCAACTATATGTCCAGTGCCACCTCATTGGGAGAACCTCTCTCACCAGTGACAGATCGCTTCTGTCACCTCACCTGCAGCTGCCATCTATTCCAGCATATGGAGGGAGTCATTGGAGAGCCTCGGTGCAAGGGTTCACTTTTGCGCAGTGATCGTCAGTGTTTTCAATACCTCAATGCTGTCAAACACTGAGAAATCAACTGTCAAAATAAAATTGTGCGTGGTCCCTTTAAGGAAACCGGCAGATGACGCATCATCAAATGACGTTATCAGACCTGCTTCCTGTTAATTGGCCGGAAAGCCCGCAGGGCGGGCTTAACAAGGTCAATCAAGGGAAAATCACATCTGTGGAGCGGAGGCAGCTGGGGGCGGGACCGGAAGCCAGAAACCAGCTGTCCCGCACCCATCCCAACACCGATCACAAAATCGCGGCCTAAACGTGGGCCCATATGATAAATACACAAGCGTTTTAGAATATGAAGTTTAAGTAATGCATATCACATGCTAAGTTCTTAATCTCATCCCAGTCACCAGTCCAAGAAAAGGCAGAGCCCTTCCTAAGAGGTAAAGGAGAAAAGCCACCCGACACCAGAAAAAACCTTGCATTTATATCAGGCTCCTCATGTAAAAACAAGGGCTCAGAATTCTTTGCACGGGGATATTGAACAGGAGCTAAGAGTTTAACGAGAGAAAGGAAAAAAAAATTGACAGGTTTTTTAGGAGCCTTTGAAGGCAGAGAGAGGCAGCAAAGCAAAATAATTTTGGAAGATAATACCAGAAGGCAAGCTCAGAATGGGTGAAAGAGACTGGTCCCATGAAAGTATATTGAGGGAGGAGAGATGGTGAAAGAGAGTGGATTTATCAACATTGTTGGGATTGAGGAGAAAAAGCAAGCCATAGTTACACAGTCATACATGGTGACTTTGATCAGGGTGGTTGGAAATGAGATTGGAGTGACTCGAGCAGAAAGAACTGAGAACATAATTATGTGGCAACTTGTTGAAGGAAGTGTGAGAGGAAAAAGTAGGTTAGAGGTAGGGTGATAGTTTGCAAGCGTATTTTGGTAAGTGGTAGGAACATTGCCTGAAGAAAGAAGTTGCCAATGAATGGAGAAAGGGAAGTTCAGCGGCCTGGAAGGGAATGTATATGGTGAAAAAGAGGAGGAAAGTATCTACATAGGAACGAACAGGAGTAGGCCATTCATCCCCTCGAGCCTGTTCCACCATTCAATTAGATCATGGCTGATCTGTATCTTAACTCCTGAGATGTCACTGTTGGCGAATGTGACCTTGGGAGGTGGTGAGGCCTTGTGTGATAGTAAAGTAAAGGGGGTGACCATGGATATGGATGGGAGAGTTAATTTTGAGGGCAACAATCAGGGAGGAAAATGCACCAGTGAATCTGGAGGAGACAGGGCAGGAACAGTTCAGGTGAAGTTGAAGAGACGAAGGAGGAGTTGCCGTGTAGTGTAAAGGGTGAAACATTTGATAATGATTTCAGCAAGGAAGTAGTCGGGGGCCTTCACACATCTGCTGTTAGCTGGTTATACAGCAGCAAGCACCGTTTCTCCTTTCCCCTCCCCAGATTAGGGAATGGAATGTGGAATTAGCCGAGGAAAACAAATTTAAACTAACCTTGGCTACTGAATCTGGTTTGTTGTCTATGATGGTGACTTGATGAAATACCTTCTGTCAAATAAGAACAGTGAAAATATATTACATAATTAATCCAAGGTGATTAGGACATGTTGAATAAGTCAGGTCAGTAAATTCAGTATCACACAAACAACAAAACCGGTATTCCAAGTCATCTTCCGGCATTATTTGGTCAAAATTTAAATGATGTTAATTATCTTTAGTGTGGTCTATCTCATTGGGTGAAAGTATTTTTCTTCCCTCCGTAGGTATTTAGACCCATCATCCAGTGGAATAGGGCCAAGTACCTTTAACACTTCAATTCACTCAAGTCCTGACAGGGGAAATTTTCTTAAGGGCAATCTATATCGTGCGAGGACTTAAGCCACTCGCACCCAATTCTTACTAGTGTTATTTTAAATAAGGGGATTAACAGCTATCTTAGAAAAATGCTGGGAGGAAATTGGCGTGAGCACTTTGACTGGCTCCATCAAAAGATCGGGCAATGGAAGATTTATCTTATAATTACTAGGTGTAGTGCAGTAAAGAAAACATTGGCCCCAAAAATCCATGGGCATTCTGACAGACTCCTGCCTTAAATCCACAGACTACCAGAAAGGTCACGGACTCGGATACACCAATTCCTGGCACAAATCGGGGATTCTAGGATGGCCTAGTAGAGGCAGAGCCTCTGGCTACACCTACAAGACCATCGTTGTGGTGGGGTGGGGTTGGGATCTTCGGAAGCCTCTCATTTGGAACCTAGCGCAGTTTCGGCAGAGGTACACCTACCTGCCAAACCCCTGGCAGTAGTGGGGCACACATGGAGATGCAGGCCTGGACCACTGAGCAAGAGGTCTCTTTTTAAAAAAAATATTTAAATGTGCAAAGGGGCCATGAGACATTAGGATATATTTGTTTTAGGGAAAGTAGCCTACCACTGCCCCCCGCCAAGCTGGCCACTTCGGCTGTATGGGACCATCTGCAATGGTCACCCCAGATGCACCTCCACCAAGCATCAAAGGCCCGCTTCTTCTGGCTCCACGTCCTGACCCTGCAGGCCTTTGAGGCTCATACTCTTGCACCACTCAGTGCCAAAGTTATCTTGCAAAACATTTAGGGTGAGAGCTAGAGAAACCTGCCAGGTCATATAGAAGAGCTCAGTGCCTTCTTCCCAGCTAATTGGGAGTGTAGAGAATCAACTTTCATTGGTGCCCTTGAAAGTGAATGTTCATGCAGTTAACTATGGTGTCTTCTCATGCTGGGTAAACCTGTCTAGACCATTTGTCCTTCATGGATATGGATGGCAGAACCAGTGCCAACAGTGAATGGAGGTGCATTTAGAAAAAAAACATTCTGGGTATTCAAGGATTGGTTCCCTAATTTTTTAAGTTTTTCAGCAAGGCCTTCTGGTTATATAGAAGCCAACTGTGTTTCAAAGAAAAGCAACCAAGACATTTTGGAAATGTCTCAAAACAGGATATATAAATCTCAAAGCTTGGTGTCAGCATATGTCAGGGCCTTTTAATTCATAAACTAAGGCGCTTTGTCCTGTACAAAAACAGACATATTTTAGTGTGGAGAAATAGGCTGTTGAAACTTCTTCAACTTGAGTTGAGATTAAGCTGGTACTGAAGCTACAAGTTAGAATCAACAGATATCTATGCAGAAAAGAGTGTGAGGAACTTTATTTCCTGGAAAAGATATGGACATCAACAAATAGAGAAAAAGAACTCAGAACTTGTAAATAGCCATGGAGGCCGGATCGGAGATGACCATGAGGTTCTTGTAAAACTTTACAGAGAGAGTGAAATTTAAGAGCTATTGCTCCTGTGAACCCACTCTCTGCCACTGAACAGTAGGCTATCCTGTTCACTGTGGAGCATAAACAAATGCAGAAGATCTGGATTGTTTTCTGTGAACAATGAACACAGAAAACTTGTCAGAGAACATCAACAGTTAGCTTGGCAGCACTTCACACAAGTCAGCAACAGTCCAGCTGACAGACATGCACAGATGTCACCAAAAATGCTCCATGGGTGACCTGCCTGCCTCCTTACCCAAGACAGGGGAAAAGTCGCCCCCAAGAGAGCTAGAGTACAAACATCAGAATAGAATGGCATTCAAATCTGGCCATCCTGGTCAGCATTAATGCTCTAACATTCCACTCACTGGATCGTTTTAAGACACCACATATAACTAGGGGGGGGGGGGGGGCAGGGAGGAGGAGAGGGGGAACGTTGGGCAAAGACGGTAAGGGAAGAACACACTCTGGTATGCACCACATTTGTTAATATTTGGCAAAAGTCCATTTAGTTTCAACATGAAAAATGAAGAAATTAACTAAGATATACACCAATTCTCTGATCACCCAATATTGCTCATTAACAATTTTTAAACTACAAAATAATTCAACGGATTTCTAAAAAGCATTTTTTGTTACTACATTTTTGAAACAAAATTAAATTTCTCCCTTGTTTTTGTACTGGTCTCCAGCACGGTCTATGGGGATCTAGGATTACTGTAATTTATACTTGAGATACTTAATTAGGTACAGTGCCATATGACAAGTTGGAAAGCGTAAAATGCATTCCGATGTCTAAATGATGAAAGGGTATGGAACCAATAGGGAATTGTATTTTGTGACTAAGGAGCGAGGATTTTTGCACCTACCAGCACACATTTTCATCAAATCCTTCAAGGGTCCTTTGGTGTACATTAGCCCAACAAGAATCCCGGAAAGATGGCCAACAAAAGAAGACCTAGAAGAAAAGAAAATTCTTAGCAAGTGCCTGCTTAAAGTGACACTAATTGAACACTGTCTGCACAATTGTTATTCTGACAATTTCAATTAAGAGCAGTTTGTCCTCTTTGTTCCAGCTGTTATTTCTTTAAAATTATGTTAATATTGAATCTTAAGAAGCCTATTAAAATCAACACAAAGGCACTCCTAAAAATTCCAATATCATCAAAAAGCAACCAAAAGTGGTTTCTTTCTTACAGCGAGTCCTTAAATGAATCATTACTACAAAGGTCTGTCTGTAATGCAGACAGACAGCAGCTGTAAAAGCTCACCCACACCAAACTGTATGTATCATTGTGCAACTAAAAAACTGTTATTGAACTATAGGTCGGTGTATCTCTATAGAACAGGTCAGGTCATTAACACTGCCAGACTCGGAACTAAGCCACTGCATTGCCATCGAATTATTTACCTTCACATCAAAACAGACTTCAATTACGTCCAAAATTTTGCAATCATTTAAGCCACGTAATTTATTTGATTACAGGTGTGGCTGGGCGCAAATGCGGAGGAAACTGCAGTCCAGCGCATTTATGCCAGGTTCAGTAAGTAAAGAGGTTACTAAATCAAAATATGGCTTCTTTCTAAATTCAGAACACAACATTATACGTATGCAGCTCGGGTGTGACTGTGATGCTTCCTATGGCAATAGCTTGTCGGGGCTCACACATAAATAATATTACTTGAGCAAGGTACCAGAGAGCGACCAAGCACAGATGGAACTATACCCAGCAAGAGTCAATGCCTTGGAAAGAATGGGGAGGGGCGGGAAGAGAGAAAAGAGAAATTATCTTGTTCGATTTCTTCAATTTTCCCATTTGATCATTTTGTTCTTTGTCTCCAATGTCTTTTTTACTTATCGTACCATTGCCTTTCACTGTACACATTATTTTTTATCTTTTTGTTGCATTCGTTCCATGCCACACATCTTTGCTAGCCCACAGAACAAGCTGCAGACCTGTTCCCAAGCTGCAAAAGCCACTATAAACAACCACGCAAAGTTTGCAAGAGCTAATGAGCCTCTTGCATTCCTTCTCCTTACTGTGGATGAAATACTCGGGCCCTGCTCAGCACCTCCCCACAGTGGCACTGTAGAGATCGGAAGCTCATTGTGGGAAACCTATAACGGAATGAATCGTCATCCTACCTCCACATGGGACAGTGGGTTGGAGGTCCAATGCGTTATGTCACCATACTCACTCTCTCCTGGTGTGCAAGCTTTTGCCATTTGCCATAGGGACAACTCAAGATCTTCTGATACACTGGTGAGACTTACTCTGTGGATCACCTGATCAACGTCACTCAGCAAAGATGTGCTCAGTGTTATTTTGTTTGAGTCCACTACAACTGTGGCACTGATAGTTTTCCCCTCATTAGAATCCAGTAGCAACAGAAAACAGAATTCCAATGTGTAGTCTCAGACAAATCAGCATCAATTTAACATTTAAATGACATTTTCTCAAGCACCCAGATAAAAGCAGCATTTGTATATCCTCTGCTCCCCAAGGTTCTCTACTGTTATTTTTCTCAGAGCTTCACTGCTTTAAAGCATAATGAACCCTGTTCTAGACCCTTTTCCTATTCCAGTATTAAATGAATCCTGAAAAACATCATTTATTGTATTCTGGCAATTACACCAACAAGTTGGGGCTTCACTACAGTTGTGAAAACATGACAATTTCTTTTTTTAAATCAGTCAGTAATCTTACTTTTTTCCCAAATAATTCAATAACTAACAGTTTTCTAAGAAGGATTGGAGTAATCCTTTTGGGAGTCAAAGCAACATTTATTAAAAGAATTTACTGTGTCACAAATTGTGTACTTACCCCGGAACCAACAAATGAATCATAACCAACTCGGCCCAACATGCATACTGATTCCACACTGGGAAGCCAATCACGTAGGTGACGCCTCCAGGGTTGTAATAGCTGTTCACAACTTTCAAGGCAAATAAAACAGCTAAAATGGAAGAAAAAAAAATCCATAAGAGCCCCAATACTTCCTTCCAAGTCCACGCACAATGTGGTTATTCTATGGATACCACAAGTACATTTTAAACAGTTAAATTCCCAGATCCTGTGCCATACACAATTTCCAAGAAGACCGGCCAGGCCAGTGTTGCTCTGCCCCCATCTTGCCACAAGTACATGAGAGCAGCCCAAGAATGACTCATTTTCTGATTCCACCCCCTCCCGGGTTTTGGCCTCCACTTAGTGCCTCTGGACAGCCAAGTTCAAATGGAGAAACTTGTGTGTGATTATTTTGTAAGCACAAGCTCACAAACCTGCACCACTCTGGTAGATCAATTTAATGGAAACAATGTGTAAAACAAAGCAATTTTCTTGCAAGAATTTTAATCCAGCATCCCTCTCCCTCCCCTTACAAATCCCACATTAAGATAGAATGGCAACTTATTAAACTGCCTTTCCCTGTGGGAGGTGGACAGCCTCTATCAGATACCACCCCTGATAGCATAATGAAAGACTGGGGACGCTTGTAAAGAGGTTCAAGACTCTAATCCGTCTCTTGCCATTTTAGTGCAGTGCTTTGGATCACCAACAGTTGTGCCACCATTTATGTAAACCTTTTAGGGAAAAAAAAACATGGAAAACTTCCATACATGAGGGACTGAGTGCTAGAACGTTGAACCTTCTCCTGTCAGAACTGGGTTTGAATCTAGAGCAGCCAAGAGGACAAAAGTCTTTGTTCTGTGTTGGCTGAAAGAGCCCTATCTGAAATGACTGTGGCAAGTATCAACCAAGTCCCTCGTGGATGCAGCACCACAGCAGAAAACTGTAAATAATAAGATAAATTGGCAAACTTATTTAGAGGGACTGTATAGGTAGCTGGTATGGGAAGCTGAAAAACTCACAGGAATAGAAGTAGGCCATTCAGCCCCTCAAGCCTATTCAATTAGATCATGTCTGATCTGTATCTCGAACCCATTTACCCACCTTTCACCCATATCCATTGATCCTCTTACCTAACAAAAAAAAAAAAAATCGATCTGTCTTGAAAGCTTCAATTGACCCAGCATCCACAGCCTTTTGGGGGGGGGGGGGGGGGAAAGAGTTCTCCAGATTTCTATGACCCTTTGTGTGAAGAAGTGCTTCCTAATTTCATTCCTGAATTGCCAAGCTCTAATTTTAAGATTATGCCCTCTTGTTCTGGATTCCCCCACCAGAGAAAATAGATTCTCTTTATCTACCCTATCAATACTTTTATCATCATTATTAACACCTCATTTAGATCACCCCCCAATCTTCTATACTCAAGGGAATACAAGTCAAATTTATGCAACCTGTCCTCATAATTTAAGCCCAGGATCATTCTGGTGAATCTGCACTTCACCCCCTTTAAGGCCAATATATCCTTCCTGAGGTGCGATGCCCATAATTAAACACAGCACTCCAGATGGGGCCTTACCAAGGCTCTATACAACTGAAGCATAACTTCCTCCCCTTTGTATTCCAGCCCTCTTGAGATAAAGGCCAACATTCCATTAGCCTTTTTGATTTCTTTTTATATCTGTCCACTAGCTTTTAGTGATTTGTGTACATGGACACCCAAATCCCATTGCTCTTCGACAGCTCCTAGTCTCTCGCCATTTAGAAAATATTCCGATGTCATTCTTGGATCCAAAGTGGATGACCTCACACTTCCCCACACACCATCTGACATACTCATTTAATACAGATCCCTGGGGAACGCCACTTATCACATCCCGCCAATCAGAGTACATGCCCTTTATCCCTACCTCCCAACTCATGTTGTAAGGTTGCCTCCAATTCTTGTGCTTTCTTTTTTACTAATAATCTCTTGTGCAGAACCTTATCAAATGCCTTCTGGAAGTCCATATAGATAACATCCATAGACACTCCCTTATTCAGCATGTTATTGACCCCCTCAAAAAAATTCAACTAAATTAGGTAAACATGACTTACCCTTCACAAATCCATGCTGACTCTCTCTGATCAGCTCAAATTTGTCCATGTGCTCAGTCACTCTGTCCCTAATGACAAATTCTAGTAACTTCCCCAGAACTGACATTCTGACAGATCTGTAGTTACCTAGTTTCCCACTCCCAACATTCTTAAAATAATGGAGAGACATTAGCAATTTTCCAATCCAATGTCATAATCCCTAAATCAAGAGAGCTTTAGAAGATTATTACCAACACATTGCAATTTCTTCACCTACTTCTTTTAATACCCTGGGGTGGAAACCATCAGGTCCTGGTGATTTGTCTATCTTAAGTCTCATTATTTTCTCTAGTACTTTTTTTTTTAAACTTAAAATAAATCCAGTAAATTCCTCCAATTGATGTATTTTTAGTTTCCCTGGTACCACTGGTATTTTGTCCTCGTCCTCTAGATGGATGCAAAGTACTCATTTAACAAATCTGGCATTTTCTTATTGTTGATTACAGTCGGTCTTTAATGGGCCCACATTTCCCTTACCCATTCTCTTAATATATTTATTAAAACTTTTACTCTTATCCTTGATATCCACTGCAAGTTTTATTTCCCCGCATTCCTTTTTGCAGCTCTTAATACTTTTGTTGTATCCCTTTGTTGCTTTTTATAGCTCTCCGCTGGATTTCCACTTTTCTTTGCATTTGCGTAAGCCTCTTCTTTTAGCTTTACACTGTATCTTACCTCATTTATTGACCTTGGCTGCCTAACTACACAAGTGAAGCTTTTGGCTTTTAGGGGTATGTATTGGTCTCGTGTTGTACCAAATACTTCTTTGAATACCTCCCACATTTTGTCTGTAGGTTTACCCGTTAACAATTTGGCTCAGTTTATGTCTCATTCTTTTGAAGTCAGCCTTAAGTTTAAAACCTTGGTTTGTGACTCTCCCTTCTCCCTCTCAAACTTAATGTCAAATTCAATCATGTTATGGTTACTGTTCACAAGATATTCCCTTATCTTCAAGATTGCTAATTAGTTCTAGCTCGTTACTCAACACCAAATCTAGTAAATTCAAATCAGATGCAGCAGATAGTAGTTGAGGTTGAGTGTTCAGGCATGCCGTTCAGACAGGGTAGGAAGAGTTTTACTTTGCATAAAAAGTTGAGCGGCTAAAGTTTGCTGCACTGACAGTTCATCTTGATGAATGCAAAATTCACTAAAAGAAGTGAACTTCCTTACCTGAGAAACCAACTGCACATTGCACTTTATATGAATGGTCATTCATTAGTTCCGTTAGAAGCATCTCGATCAACAAGTAGACAACTCCAGTCATTACAGAGAACACAGACAACAGGTAGGCAAACCACCTGCTGCCAAGCCTTTGCTCCAATTGGATCCCTTTGTATAGCATAGACGCCATGTTGAAATATAGGTGCCAGTCATCAGCATGGTGAAATGGCGAATAAAAGAGACGTCTCCAATCTTGTCTGTTCCAGGTTTCATGCACACTGATGCAAACATCCAATAATGGCTTAATTGGTGATAAGAATAAAAAGATATTCAGTGCCATTGTTATCAGAGTAACAGGTGGAATATTATCAAATCCCACTTGGAATAGCTGGGTTAGTAACAGAAAAAGTCCCAGGTTCACTCCACGCCGTCTGGAATGCATGGCTCCCACCCTCGGTGGATAAACAGTATGAGCAGTGGTGACAATTCTTTGGATTAGTTAATATTGTATTCAGCAATGACGTTAGCTGCAGAACGGTCACGTCAACCTGGAATAACAATAGTACACACCTGAGTTACACAGCACACATTTATTATTAGAATTTTTTGCTTTTGATGAAAAGGTTAATGGACACAAGAAATTTAGGTTCAACAACACATTGGCAAAAAGCAAATCCTGCTCTGCTCAATAAGCTCAATCCTGCCATTTGGTACCATTACCTCCCCATCTCAACCGTACTAGTGTGTACACTACCCCAAAATATCCATCCATACTGCTGGCTAACTAAATCTATTTTTATTGGGCAACACTAAAGTAAAGTTGTTATCTATACAAATATTCACTTAGCTGCGATGGGAATTTCATGGTTTTAAATCTGAAAAATAAATTGCACTTGGGTATTATATAGTAAGGAGCACCTGCCAATTAGGCTTGTTCAAAAGACTATGGAGGAGTGGTAAGAGGTTTTTATAGACAGCAAATTGTAGTCATGAATCAATAAGCTTACTACCCAAGTACAGTGGAGCCAATCAGATGTACAGGCAAGGCAGGGGTTATAACACTTTGTGTAATTAAATTGTTTACGTTGTGACAATTGCTTGATAATTTTTTTTAAAACCATGTACCAACTACCGGTCAAGACAAGGATTGTCCTCCTCTTGGTCAAATATCAGGTAAAGGATTACCTTAACCCTGCAGCCAGTTGAAAGGAATACCCGACCATAACAGTTCCACCACTCTCCAGGTAAGTACTGCCCACTTTTATTTTAAGCCAAAAATAAAAGGGCTCCTTTAGCCATTTTGCAGCAGGAAATGGTCTTAGCACCACACGGAAAGGCACCAAAGGTTAAGATCCAGTGGGTTTCCAGATATTTTTTCAATATCTAACAGAGAAATAAGAGCATTCAAGGGACCTATTTATATTAAAAACTAAAAATGAGATTGGTCACCACTAAGCTCATCCAAGATACTATTTTTACTAGTTCATGAAAGACAAATCAATGAAGTATAACCTTTTGCGACCCAGATATTACTATATAAGCCATCTTATTAAGTAGGGAGGTTAAATAGATAAGTTAAATAAACCGAGGGACATTTGTGTGCGACAAGAGGGAGGCAGGAGATTACATCACATCTGAAGCAAATATCCATAAGTAATGAGTGCAGCATATTCCATATGAAAAATGAACAAAAATTCTCAACAGAATTGAGTGTATATCAATTCTTTCGCTCTTGGCATATTTACTGTGGATTTCTGCTGTAATCAGTCAGCAATGACAAAGCATGGTTGTTTGACTCCTTGTGCTTCATGCATTTACTTTTAATTTTGGTTCTTGAAACAAATTCAAGGCACTCTGGACATTATTATAGATATTCGAAAAGATGAAACTAGGAGAGAAAAAAAAAAATCAGAGACTAAGAAAACTACAGCTCTGAAGATTGTGAGGAGGAATGGCATTTGCCTTTGATGCAAAGTCATTTTTTTTTCCAACTGATTCAAGCACTTAATGGACATCAAAAATGCTTGAGGAAATGCTGCAACCACCGCAGATGTGGAGCATTCTGTGCTTCTACCCACTCTGTCATCATGAACCATTATACAAAAGACAGAAGCACAAGGGAAGTCTCCTCCTTCCTCGTTCTTCCAAAAGGTCGAAATAACACTCTAAAAGTGAGCCATAAAGTCTGGTGCACAAGTCTTAAAACAAGTCATATCAAAATAATGTTGATACATATAGACTTTCTCACTCAACTAGAAGATTAAAAGTCTATAGACACACATCAAAAGTTCCAGGATTTTGTAGAAGTCCTGAGTATGTATATAAGCTGAACTAAGAAAATCTTCCATTAATTCAGCCATTCTGCTGCACACTAGACGTCTAGTCAATCACAAAGGGGTATTTTGGATATGAAACAAATAAGTGAAGAAGTTGCAATTAATTGCAACAGAAGGGGCAAATTTTCACAGCTGGCTCTTCAACCCCTTACTCAGTGTGGACATCAAAACAGTTGTGATGCCAGGCAATCATAGACATAGAGCTAAGTTCAACTACAGATGCAAGAGCCTGCAGTTGACCAAGGGCCTGACATTACATTGTGAGAAACTAGCCAATGATCGCTTAACCAATGGATTTGTCTGAAATTTTCCCCTCTGCTATTTTAGCGGGTGCATCAGCCGATGTGTAAATAGCAGAAAGTGGAATTTCAGACCTCCTTAAGCATTGTACACTAGTATCCCATGATGTAATTTCAAGACCCCAAGTGTTTTAAACTCATTCTTTTTACGAAAAATTCATCCTAAAAAGTCATAGTTTCTTCCCCCTATTACTGTCAAGGTGTCTTTTTCTGAATTATTGATTACTCTCTGAGCTGTTTGTTTATATTCGAGCCTGTAAATCACTACCAGGTATTGAATATTCCATTCTGAAGTTAATGTCTTTGAGATTTGTTACACTGAATTATTGCAAAAATATAATCCGGCATCCATGCTGCCTTATGTTCAGATATTCACAAATAAGACAGATTAGAATTGCTCCAATGATTCAAACAAAGCTCTGGGATAATGCAACATTCCTTTAAGGCACAAAAACCCCACAAGAAAAGTGATCCAACCATGGCTAACAAGAGAAGTTAAAGATAGTATTAGATCAAAGGAAGAGGCTTATAATGTTGCCAAAAAGAGTAGCAAGACTGAGGATTGGGAGGATTTAGAATTCAGCAAAAGAGGACCAAAAAATTGATAGAGAGGGAAAATAGAATGAGAGCAAACTAGAGAGAGACATAAAAACAGACTGTAAAAGCTTCTATAGGTATGTAAAAAGGAAAAGATTAGCAAAAGTAAATGTGGGTCCCTTACAGGCTGAGACAGGAGAAATTATAATGGGGAATAAGGAAATGACAGAAATTAAACAATTAAACAAATACTTTGTGTCTGTCTTCACGGAAGATGCAAAAAACTTCCCGGAAATAGTGGAAAATCAAGGGTCTAGCGAGAATGAGGAACTGAAAGAAATTAGTATTAGTAAAAAAATAGTACTGGAGAAATTAATGGGACTGAAAGCCAATAAATCCCCTGGACCTGATGGCCTACATCCTAGGGTTTTGAATGAGGTGGCTATAGAGATAGTGGATGCATTGATTGTCATTTTCCAAAATTCCATAGATTCTAGAATGGTTCCCATGGATTGGAAGGTAGCAAATGTAACCCCACTATTTAAGAAAGGAGGGAGAGAGAAAACGGGGAACTACAGACCAGTTAGCCTGACATCAGTAGTAGGGAAAATGCTAGAATCTATGATTAAGGACGTGGTAACAGGGCACTTAGAAAATAATAATAGGATTGGGCAGAGTCAACACGGATTTATGAAAGGGAAATCGTGTTTGACGAATCTGTTAGAGTTTTTTTGAGGTTGTAACTAGCAGAATAGATAAGGGGGAACCAGTGGATGTGGTGTATTTGAATTTTCAGAAGGCATTCGATAAGGTGCCATGTAAAAGGTTGTTAAACAAAATTATGGCTCATGCGATTGGGGGTAATATACTAACATGGATTGAGGATTGGTTAATGGACAGAAAACAGAGAGAGAGAGTAGGAATAAACAGGTCATTTTCGGGTTGGCAGTCTGTAACTAGTGGGATACCGCAAGGATCAGTGCTTGGGCCTCAGCTATTCACAATTTATATCAATGATTTCGATGAAGGGACCAAATGTAATATATCCAGGTTTGCTGATACAAAGCTGGGTGGGAATGTACGTTGTGAGGAGGAAACAAAGAGGCTTCAAGGGGATATAGACAAGCTAAGTGAGTGGGCAAGAACATGGCAAATGGAATATAATGTGGAGAAATGTGAAGTTATCCACTTTGGTAGGAAAAATAGAAAAGCAGAGTATTTTTAAAATGGAGAGAGATTGGGAAATGTTGGTGTTCAGAGGGACCTGGTGTCCTTGTACACGAATCACTGAAAGTTAACATGCAGGTACAGCAAGCAATTAGGAAAGCAAATGGTATGTTGGCCTTTATTACAAGAGGATTTGAGTATAAGAGTAAAGACGTCTTACTGCAATCATATAGGGCCCTGGTGAGACCACACCTGGAGTATTGTGTACAGTTTTGGTCTCCTTACCGAAGGAAGGATATACTTGCCATAGAGGAAATGCAACGAAGGTTCACCAGACTGGTTCCTGGGATGGGGGGATTGTCCTATGAGAGATTGAGTAGACTGGGCCTATATTCTCTGAAGTTTAGAAGAATGAGAGGTGATCTCATTGAAACATATAAAATTCTTAAAGGGCTTGACAGGGTAGATGCAGGGAGGATGTTTCCCCTGGCTGGGGAGTCTAGAACCAGGGGTCACAGTCTCAGAATAAGGGGTCAGTCATTTAGAACTGAGATGAGGAGAAATTTCTTCAGAGGGTGGTGAATCTTTGGAATTCTCTACCCCAGAGGGCTGTGGAGACTCAGTCGTTGAGTATATTCAAGATAGAGATCGATAGATTTTTGAATATTAAGGGAATCAAGGGATATGGGATAGTGCAGGAAAGTGGAGAGGAGGTAGAAGATCAGCCATGATCTCACTGAATGGCGGAGCAGGCTCGAGGGGCCAAATGGCCAACTCCTGCTCCTATTTCTTATGTTCTAATAACTTCTTCAGGATTCCAGTCATGGACTGATAGAAGTTCTTTTGTTAAAAAACCATTAGGAAAGGACATGATTATGACAAGAATACATTTGGATACTGTTACAGCAAAGGATAAACAGATGTTTTAAAATGAGGAATGTTAAATCACTATTTGAACAAAGCTCCCTTTTCAGAAAAAAAATGACGGGCAACCTGCTTGCAGTTCATGGAATGCAATTCCTCCTCAAAATGGATGTTTTGGGAAGCTGTCTAAAGTTATCCCTGTTTTGGTCAGCATGCCTTGATTAAATAACAACTGGCCAAAGACACTAGGCGAATTGTTCATTTTCTGCAAGAGACTTCCCAAGTCATGCTGCCACCCCCAAATGTCCAAATATTAAGAATACCCTTCAGGCAAACGAGCTGTGTTGACTGAGCCTGCCACGTGCCTGCATATTTACTCACTTACTCAAAAATAAATTGAAGTTGGAAAAGGGAGTACCATGAATAATCGTCTGTATTTGTTTTGAGTGCTGTGCATAAGTGATAGCATTTAAACAATTTCAGAAATGTACTTTCTGTACATTCACCCCAGTCTTGAATATCTGAAATAGCTGCCCAGTGTGAAATCTGCCCAGTTTTGTCTATTATTGCCTACAAGATATTGTACATTTCCCAATATTTATTGTCACCCTACCCCAGGTCAGTTTTAGGTAGGCTGTTTGAAAATTTTGCTTCTAGATGCTATGTGAGAATTAATTTATGCAAGTATATATATTTTTTTAAACAATGGGGTATCGTTATAATGTTTTAAAATGGAATTGCTTCAAAATAGTGGTCCCGAAATTCTTGGGGCTCCGCTCCAACACCGGAAGTGTGGCGGGGCAGAACTTCTGGTCACCAGCCTGCTGCACAATGAACTCGCTCTAAATTAAGGGGGCCTGATGCCCATGGCACAGAGTTACTGGGGCATCCACTTCCAAGAGGCAGAAATTTTGGATAAAGAGATAGATACACCTTGCATATAGAGTTTGCAGTTTATGCGACAGTATTTTGAATGCTCTGTGCTTGATTACTGTTGGGAAACCAGCATTTGAGGCAGTGGTCGGGCTCACATCCGCCAGGCTCTGGAACTGGCATGCAAATAATGTCTGCATGATACTGGTATGCTTAGCATTGGGGGCAATAGAGGTGGTACAGATGGGGTTTCTGATGGATGACATCATCCCGCCATGTTTCTTTTTGGTGGCAACCACATGGACAGACAGAAGAAGTGCCTGCCCCCACTTCCGGTGGATTTTGGCGATGTAGAAAGGAGGGGTGGAAACTTGGTGAACAAGGCCCTGCCCTAATTTCTGGCCTGCCTGCACTGCATCCTCTTTCTCCACCCCCTCTCCCACCCCAGAAATTTCCAGACTTTTTTTTTTAATGTTAAGATGTCCATCCTGAAAAATAAATGTACAGATAATTAACATAGAATTTGAAGTAGATTTTCCCGACAGCATTTTAAATTCAAAGCGGAGGTATCTGGCACAGCCACCAATGGTGGGGCGAAGGAAGCAGGGGACGCACAAGAGGCCAGAGTTGGAGAAACGCAAAGTTATCCAAGAGTTGTAGGGCTGAAGGAGGTTACAGAGATAGGATGGGGTCTTTACTCCACACCACAAACTCCATTCCCTGACCACCGTTTCCAGCCCTGGCAACTGTCTGAAGCGGAGCCAGACTGTTCGCAACCTTGGTGTTGTGTTTGACCCGGAGATGAGCTTCCAGCCATATATCCGCTCTATCACCCAGACTGCTTACTTCCAGCTCTGTAACATTGCCCGACTCCAACCCTGCCTCAGCGCATTTGCTGCTGAAACCCTCATCCAGGCCTTTGTTACCACTAAACTTAACTATTCCAATGCACTCCTGGCTGGTCTCCCATCATCCACCCTCCATAAACTTGTGTTCATCCAAAACTCTGCTGCCTGTATCTTAACTCGCACCAAGTCCTGTTCACCCATCACCCGTGCTTGCTGACCTACAGTGGCTCCCAGTCCAATAATGCCTCAATTTTAAAAATCTCATCCTTGTTTTCAAATCTCTCCGTGGCCTCATCCCTCCGTCTCTGTAATCTCCTCCAGCCCTACAAGCCTATGAGATCTCTGCGTCCTCCAATTCCGGCCTCTTGCGCATCCTCAATTTTAATCACTCCACCATTGGTGGCTGTGTCTTCAGCTGCCTTGGCCCTAGGCTCTGGAATTCCCTCCCTAAACCTCTCCGCCTCTCTCTCCTCCTTTAATATGCTTCTTAAAACCTACCTGTTTGACCAAGCTTTTGGTCATCTGTCCTGATATCTCCTTCTATGGCTCAATGTCAAAAATGTTTTTATTGATAACGCTCGTTAAGCGCTTTGGCACGTTTTGCTACGTTAAAAGCGCTATATAAATGCAAGTTGTTGTTGCTGAATTCCCCAGGGCTTCCCCAAGGAGCTACAGTGTTCCTACATTAAGTGAAATCAAAGACAGACATAGAAATAAAACAAGAGGGAACATTCCCGAGCCTTCCGTTTCATTTTCCTGAAGGTTTGCCAGAAAGGTACCCAGATGCTCCCAAAGCTGTCGCTGGCCCTTGTGGCTGATGCCCCTGAGAATAGCTGCAGGCCTCTGAATGGAATGGAGATTTCTTCTCATCCAGGACTGGATGTCGGACAAGCAGAGGGGGCAAGAGAGGTGGTGATGAGGTAGAGCTGCGTGTCGTCAGTGTACATGTGAACCCTGACGTCGTGCTTTCGGATGATGTCGCTGTAGATGAGATATAGGAGAGGGCCAAGCATAGATCCTTGGGGTACCCCAGAGTTAACCATGTGGGTGTGGCAAGAGAAGCCATTGCAGGAGATTCTCTGGCTATGAATAGATAGGTAAAAGTGGAACCAGGCGAGGCAGTTCCACTCAGCTGGACAATGGAGGAACGTCGTTGGAGGAGAATGGTTTGGTCAACTACATCAAAGGCTGCATACAGGTCAAGGAGGACGAGAAGGGACAGTGCACCATGGTCACATGCATATAGGATGTGTTTTTATGAATTTGATTGGGGCTGTTTCAGTGCTGTGGCAGTAGTGCAAACCTGATTGGAGAGGTTTCAAATATGGAGTTACGAGAAGGACAGTCACGGAATTGGGAGGCGACAACATGATCAAGTACTGGAGAGGAAAGGGAGGTGGGAGATGGGGTGATCGTTTGCAAGGACAGAGGGATCAAGGGTGGGCAGAAGAGAAAGAGGAAGGCAGATTTGAAAGGGAGGGGAAACAGTACCCGAGAAGAGGAAACCGTTTACAATATCAGCTAGCATGGGGGGGCGAGGAAGGGAAGTTGAGTGGTCAGCAGTTTAGTGGGAATAGGGTCAAGAGACCAGGAGCTGGGTCTCATGGACAAGATGAGCTCAGAGAGGGCATGAGTGAAGATAGGAGAGAAACTAGAGAAAGATGCAAGTTCCAGGCTAGGACAGGGGGAACCTTGTGGGAAGTTTGGCTTGGCGGGCCAGGAGAAGGGAGGGATGCAGTGGAGACAGCTGAACGGATGGACTTAATCTTAGTGACAAAGAAGTCCATAAGCTCCTTGCACTTATTGGAGGAGAGAGGGGATAGGGGTTGAAGGAGAGAGGTAGTGAAAAAAAAAAGCCGGGGATTATCTGGGCCCAATAGTGCTTCATGTGGTTCAGCCAGATCTTGGTGATGAATAGCTAAACCAGTTGAGCATCATACATGTTCAAATCTGTGTCCCTTGGAGCGAAGATGGGGCGTACCAAGAGAATGACCAGGGTGGGAGAGAGTAAGGGTTTTACTGGGAACAAGGGCATCAAAAGTGGAGGTGAAGGTGTGATTGAGCAAATCAGTAGTTGCAGAAGTATTGTGGTGAATGGAGGGCTAAAGGCTAGGCAGTTGGGAGTTGAAAGTGCTGTTGTAAGTGACTTAGGGGAAAAGTTGCAACAATGGGTCAAGCCTTTTATGATGGAAGTAGCGAAACTTGCAATATGATGACAGGAACAGCTGAGAGATTTGTTTAGAGTGTATTATGTGGAAATTAACATTATATAGATTTAGATAGCTGAATTTCCTCTCAAGGGATCTAATGTTAAAAGAACTGCAACACGTGCTTAGAAAGGTGTGTGAAATAATACAATTCATGATGTTACAAAAATTATAAATACCACCACATATATTTGGTAACAAAAAGAACCAATTAAAACTTGAAAACTAAAATTTAATAAGTTCAACCACATCAAGTACAGCTTCCATGCCAGCATAACATGGACACATCAGGGTGTTTTCTTAACATTACATTCCAAAACAGAGACTGCCTAAAAAAAAACTCCACAAGAATCTTGATCAGTCTTCTCGGTCATAAATAAGAATGATGTTCAGAAGGTGAAAGTCTAAACTACTAAAGCAGCAGATTCCCAGGAAGAGGTTTAGGGCAGCACCCATGAATGAGACAAGAGGCAGACCTGTCACACAACATAAAATATTACATTCAGATGTTATGTAGAGACTCAAGATCAAATGTCCCACAAGAGCAACTGGTCATGGGAATTACTGTACACAAGTGGTATACAACAGACCAGCCTCATCATCACTCAAGCACTGTGAAAGATGAGCAAACATAACCTATCTCAGTGCAATGGCAGAAAGACCAAAAGCTTTATTTGTTGAAACATTATAGAAAAGTAAAGAGTACTTTCTAAGTGTCAAATGGGTGAGAAGAATCCACTCAATTTATTTTGGTCAGCCAGGTTTCTGAAATGCATAGAAACCCATTACCAAGCTTAAAACAGTCTCTAAACCAAACTACTGAAAAATTCACACAGGTATAGTTTCTGTTTGATCAATATGGAGTACATTCTCGCCTCAGTGACAACACCACCACCACCACCGCCCCCACCCCTCCATACCCAAATCCAGGGAGCTTAGTTGTAGGTTGGAAAATGTCAAGGCTAGGTAAATTCCCCCACCACAGGGATACGAAGGTCATTGATTCATGTCCTACTGCAGAGATTTCAGCCCATAATCTAGGCTAACAAATGTACAGAGCATCAGCAACAATTGCTCGCTCCTCTGCAACCGAAGTCACAATAGGCTCCCTCCACCACCAGCGCACTGTGTACCATCTACAAGATGCACTGCAGCAACTCGCCACGGCTTCTTCGACAGTACCTCCCAAACCCACGACCTCTACCACCTAGAAAGGACAAGGGCAGCAGGCACATGGGAACACCACCACCTCCAAGTTCCCCTCCAAGTCATACACCATCCTGCCTTGGACATATATTGCAGTTTCTTCATTGTTGCTGGGTTAAAATCCTGGAATCAAGGGATATGGGGATAGGGCGGGAAAGTGGAATTGAGGTAGAAGATCAGCCATGATCTTATTGAATAGCGAAGCAGGCTCAAGGGGATGTATGGCCTCCTCCTGCTCCTATTTCTTATGTTCTAACTCTCTACCTAACAGCACTGTGGGAGTACCTTCACCACATGGACTGCAACTGTTTAAGGTGGCGGCTCACCACCACCTTCTCAAGGACAACTAGGGATGGGCAATAAATGCGGACCTTGCCAGCTATGCCCACATTCAGTGAATTAATATATATATATTTTTTAAAAAGGCTGTGAGCCCTGAATATATGTGGATGTGTTTTCATGCCTGACCTCCAGGTAAAACCTTCCAGCAGCTGTTGCACAAGTTTCACTAATCCTGGGGCATGGACCCCCACAGAAGAGGGATAGGGCACTGGAGCACCAATTCAAATAATCTCCATAATTTGCCAATAATTCCAATTTCTCTATTGAAAATGCATGCAATACATTTATATGTCCCCAGTTTCAGCCCTATGTTGTCAGTACTATTTGAGAAGTACATAAACTTTGGTCATGCAACATGTTGCAGCTGGTCCAAGAGGGAAAAGAATTTCTGGGAAACAGAAAACTACTGCTCCTGGTCTCAAAAGACACTGACACAGATGCTTTAATTGCAAGAAAAGGACAGCTATTTGTCCCCTATAATGGTCTGGCTTATGATTCAATAAAGTAAAATCCCTCTTCAAAATCGGCAGCACCTCTATGTAACCTCCTCCAGCCCTACAACCCTCCGAGATCTCTGCAACTCCTCCAATTCTGGCCCCTTGCGCATCCCCGATTTTAATCGCTCCACCATTAGCGGCCGTGCCTTCAGCTGCCAAGGCCCTAAGCTCTGGAATTCTTTTGATTGTCATTCCCTTTTTATTCATTGCTGCTACTTAATCTTGAGCATAATTTTTTTTTTTAAATAGCAGATGAAAACTCCAGCATCAACAAAAAACTATTTGTGCATCTACTGAACCCTGGTTTTTCTTTGAAATTATTTTAGCTGTGGGCATTCCAATTATTTATGCTCATCTTTGGGTCCCCTGGGTTAACAGTGCAAACAGATAATTTGCTCAGATCTCCCCCAATGCCACTTGAAGGCAGCAGGATTGCTGCGTTAATGATGAGCAACAGCAGTCTCTGGACACTGATGTGGATGGATTTTAGAGGCGCAGAAAATCAATTAGAGAGTGGGGACTGTTGCAGGTGAACCACTCACACATCTCTGGCACAGTTTTGGTGCCAGCTGTGGCTCAATGTGTAGCACGCTCACCTCTGAGTCAGAAGGTTGTGGGTTCAAGTTCCACTCCAAATCTAGGCTGACACACCAGTGCAGTGCTGAGGGAGTGCTGCACTGTCAGAGGTGTCATCTTTCAGATGAGACATTAAACCGAGGCCCCATCTGCTCTCAAGTGAATGTAAAAGATCCCATGGCACTAATTCGTTCCCCCTGGTGTCCTGGCCAATATTTATCTCTCAATCACCATCACCAAAAACAGATCATCAGCTCATTATCACATTGCTGTTTGTGGGAGCTTGCGGTGCACAAATTGGCTGCCGCGTTTAAAACATTGCAACAGTGACTACACTTCAAAAAGTACTTAATTGGCTGTAAAGCGCTTTGGGACGTTCTGAGGTTTTTCTTTCCCTTCGTTCACGGGATGTGGGCGGATACAAGGCCAGCATTGATTGCCGATCCCCAATTGGTCTTAGAAGGTGGCGGTGAGCTGCACCTTGAACCACTGTAGTTGCGAAATAAAAAACTATAATAAAAGCAAGCCTTTCTTTCTAACAAGAAAGACTTGCAGTTATATAGCGCCTTTCACGATTTGAGCACAGCAAGCTCCCACAAACAGCAATGTGATAATGACCAGATAATCTGTTTTTGTTATGTTGGTTGAAGAATAAATATTGGCCAGGACACTGGGGATAACTCCCCTGCTCTTCTTCGAAATAGTGCCGTGGGGTCCTTTACATGCATCTGAGAGAGCAGACGGGGCCTCGGTTTAAAGTCTCATCTAAAAGACGGCACCTCCAACAGTGCAGCACTCCCTCAGCACTGCACTGGAGTGGAGTGGGACTTGAACCCACAACCTTCTGACTCAGAGAAGAGAGAGAGTGCTACCAACTGACACAAATTTTGAGAGGTTACATGCAAAAGCAGGCGCAGTTGCATTCAGGGGGCATGTTAAAGGAGGCAGACATGATGGAAAGACAAGTTCCCCCCACCCATTTAAACGCCAGCAGTATGTCCTGTTTAATGATGAAGAAGTTGCGTCGAAATAATTCACATTTTGAAAAAGCAAAAAATGAGGAGCCTGCGCCTGGTTAATAGGCAGAGTTTAGTGACGAGAAAACGAAAGCGGGGTTGGGTTGGGTGGGGTGACTGCTCTGTCCGGGGTCCCAGGGTCGGAGCCACCACACTGTCTCTCTGTTCAATGCGCCGGGTGAAGCCGCGCTCTCTGCAGCGAGGAGCCGAGCCGAGCCGCGCGCCGCCTCGAACGCCGAGCCGTTGCCGTTTGAAAACACCGTACTCACTGTGACGTCAGGAGGGAGCCCAACCGTCAGTCCGCGTGCGCCCGGCAATGTGTTCCCCCGCCTCGCTCACTCACTGCAGGTTCCGTCTGGCGACTCAGCTCGAGCTGACGCGGGGGCCCAATCTTTATTTCTCAACCACCCCACCTACCTCTCCTTACCCCGTCCGGAAGAGCCACGTCAAGGATCAAAGCAGACCACACAACGCTTCTTCAACTGCCAGGAGAAATTGCGTCAGCGGGCAATAGAAGTTACCAGCTCCATTCGGGAATTGCATCATCTTCCCCAGTCACAACTTGCATTTGTACAACGTCTGTAACATAGGATATACGGCAAAGAAACAGGCCATTTGGCCCAACCAGGCCATGCTCCACTTGAGCCTCCTCCTGTCTTTCCTCATCTAACTCTATCAGCATAACCCTCTATTCCCTTTTCCCTCATATGCTTGTCCAGCCTCCCCTTAAATGATGAAAGTTCTGATGAAAGGTCATCGACCTGAAACGTCAACTCTCTTTCTCTCTCCACGGATGCTGCCTGGCCTGCTGAGTTTTTCCAGCGTTTTCTGTTGTTATTTCGGATTTCCAGCATCCGCAGTATTTTGCTATCGCATCCCCTTAAATGCATCTAGACTATTCGCTTCAACCACTCCCTGTGGTAGCGAGTTCCACATTCTCACCACTCTTTGGGTAAAGAAGTTTCTTCTGAATTCCCTATTTGATTTCTTGGTGACTATCTTATATTGATGGCCTCTAGTTATGCTCTTCCCCACAAGTGGAAACATTCTGTATCCACTCTATCAAAACCTTTCATAATTTTAAAGACCTCTATTAGGTCACCCCTGAGCCTTTTTTCAAGAGAAAAGAGACCCAGCCTGTTCATCCTTTCCTGATATGTATACCCTCACATTTCAGGTATCATCCTTGTAAATCTTCCCTGCACCCTCTCCAGTGCCTCTATATCCTTTTTATAATATGGCAAAAATGTATAATATATAACAATATAATGTGGGGAAAAACACACCGCACCAAGGCGCTGCTTCACTGAGGGATAAGGGGAGAGGAGGGAATGGGCGCCACACCAAAGAAGGAGATGTTAGGTTGGGGGTCACCATAAAGCATAGTTGAAGAGGTTGATTTTAAGGAGGGTCTATAAAGGTTGAGGGGCTTTGGGAGTGAATTCCAGAGAGTGGGAATTAGGCATAGCTGCCAATAGTCGGGCAAAGCGGGGAGGGTGGGTGGGTTATAGGCTGGAAGAGATTACAGAGATAGGGGAGGGGTGAGGCCATGGAGTGATTTAAACATGAGAATTTAAGTGTTGAGACTTTGGGGAACAGGGAGTCAGTGTTGAACAGCAAGGACAGGAGTGAACCATATAAAAACTTGCATTTATATAGCGCCTTTCACAACCACCGGATGTCTCAAAGCACTTTTACAGCCAATTAAGTACTTTCTGAAGTGTATACACTGTTGTAGAAAACACAGCAGCCAATTTGCACACAGCAAGCTCCCACAAACAGCAATGTGACAATGACCAGATAATCTGTTTTAGTGATGTTGATTGAGGGATAAATATTGGCCAGGACACCAGGGATAACTCCCCTGCTCTTCTTCGAAATAGTACCATGGGATCTTTTACATCCACCTAAGAGAGGGGCCTCAGATTAACGTTTCATCCAAAAGACGGCACCTCCTATAGTGCAGCGGCACTCCCTCAGTACTGCACTGGGAGTGTCAGCCTAGATTTATTGTGCTCAAGTCTCTGGCATAGGACTTGAACTCACAGCCTTCAACCAACTGAGCCACAGCTGACACTGCAAGCAGGACTTGTATGGGATAGGATACGGGCAGCAGAATTTTGGATGAGCTGAAGTTTATGGAGGGTGGAGGATGGGAGGCCAGCCAGGAGTTCATTGGAATAGACCCGAGAACACTACTTCCTTCCCCAACGTTGCCCAATCCGCAGTTTTACTCTCCAGGGGTATCAGATCATCCACTATTTCCTGGCGCATGCAGCCTAAATAACCACTTCCCTCCAAATCCTACGGGATATGAGGCCACTGCTATCTGAAATTTATGATGCGGAGATGCCGGTGTTGGACTGGGGTGGACAAAAATGAGAAGTCGCACAACACCAGGTTATAGTCCAACAGTTTTATTTAAAATTACGAGCTTTCGGAGCTCCGCTCCTTCTTCAGGTAAAGGTACAGTGAGGGAATCTGAAATTTAGACCACTGTCCCACTTCAGGGAGTTGGCTGTGGAAAAGAGCCTAGGACGGCAGGAGTAGTAAGATTTGAAGCAGAGTGAGGCATGACAAAGCTTGACCTCGTCAAGCCAAATCTGGCAATTGATGACTAGGCCAGTGAAGTAAGATATTAAAAATTGGATATAACCAGGGCAATTCGGGCATGACTCATTTGCAGAAAGCCAGGCCTTTAACGAGATTTGTTCCAAGTCACACAACACCTTACAAGCTTTCGGAGTCTACCTCCTTCAACGAGATTTACAGATAGCATTGTATGTAACTTTTACAGCCACCCTCGGATAACGAGATCCCCATAAGGCGAGACAGAAATGTTTGCTAACCAAGTAACTTTTAAACCTAATTGGATCTCTGTAAAGGCAAGACAGAAATATTTGTAAAACGAGTAATGTGTTTTTAGACCTAGCATTGTGTGTAACTTTTAAACCTGATTGGATATAAATATGTGTGTTTTCATTAGCTCGGGGGAGTTGTACTCATGTAAGCGACATGAGAGGTTCTCCCCAGGCCTGTAATAAACCGTTGTGACTTCAATTACTTGGTCAGTCTTTCTTCCAACAAGCTAGTAGCGTCGACCTTGTATATCACTGGGTCCGCACTTTGGGAGCTTACATCAGCCAGTTTTGTATAAGGTAAGCCTGGGCTTTTGCCCCTCTAATTTGAGGGTACAAAGATGGGGACTGTATCAGGGAGATGACAGAGTTGGGAGATAATGATCGATTTGCTGGGAACAAGGACATTGAAGCTATTGAAGGAATTAATGTGTCATGCAAAGCTGGATGGGAAAGTAATTTGTGAGGAGGATGCAAAGAGGCTGCAATGGGATATAGGCAGGTTAAGTGAGTAGGCAAGAACTTGGCAGATGGAATATAATGTGGAGAAATGTTTATTTTTCCTACCAAAGTGGATAACTTGAGAAGCAGCATATTTTTTAAATGGTGAGAGATTGGGAAATGTTGGTAATCAGAGGGACCTGGTGATAGTTAACATACAAGTACAGCAAACAATTAGGAAAGTAAATGGTATGTTAGCCTTTATTACAAAAGGATTTGAATATAAGGGTAAAGAAGCTGCAGGAGCTCCTCAGGGCAATGTCCTAGTCCCAACCATCTTCAGCTGCTTCATCAATGACCTTTGCTCCATCATAAGGTCAGAAGTGGGGATGTTTGCTGATGACTGCACAGTGATCAGTGCCATTCGCAACTCCTCAGATAATGAAGCAGTCTATGCGCGCATGCAACAAGATCTGGACGACATTCAAGCTTGGGCTGATAAGTGGCAAATAACATTCGCGCCACACAAGTGCCAGGCATTGACTATCTCCAACAAGCGAGAGTCTAACCACCGCCCCTTGACATTCAGTGGCATTACAATAGCTGAACCCCCCATCATCAACATCCTTGGAGGTCACCATTGACCAGAAACTTAACTGGACCAGCCACATAAATACTGTGGCAACAAGAGCAGGTCAGAGGCTGGGTATTCTGCGGCAAGTGTCTCACCTCCTGACTCCCCAAAGCCTTTCCACCATCTCAAGGCACAAGTGAGGAGTATGATGGAATACTCTCCACTTGCCTGGATGAGTGCAGCTCCAACAATACTCAAGAAGCTCGACACCATCCAGGACAAAGCAGCCCGCTTGATTGGCACCCCATCCACCACCTTAAACATTCACTCCCTCCACCACTGGCGTACCGTGGCTGCAGTGTGTACCATCTACAAGATGCACTGCAGCAACTCGCCAAGGCTTCTTCGGCAGCACCTCCCAAACCCGCGACCTCTACCACCGAGAAGGACAAGAGCAGCAGGCACAAGTGAACACCATCACCTGCAAGTTCCCCTCCAAGTTACACACCATGTTGACTTGGAAGTATATCGTCGTTCCTTCACCATCGCTGGGTCAAAATCCTGGAACTCCCTCCCTACCAGCACTGTGGGAGTACCTTCACCACACAGACTGCAGCAATTCAAGAAGGCGGCTCACAACCACTTTCTCAAGGGCAATTAGGGATGGGCAATAAATGCTGGCCTTGCCAGTGACGCCCACATCCCATGAACACCACACTGGAGCACTTTGTAGAGTTTTGGTCTCCTTACCTAAGGAAGGATATACTTGCTTTAGAGGGAGTGCAACGAAGGTTCACCAGACTAATTCCTGCGATAGGGGAATTGTCCTATGGGGAGAGATTGAGGAGACTAGGCCTATATCCTCTAAAATTTAGAAGAATGAGAAGAGAGCTCATTGAAACGTATAAAATTCTTACAGGGCTTGACAGGGTAGATGCTGGGAGGATGTTTCCCCTGGCTGGGGAGTCTAGAACTAGGGGGGTCACTGTCTCAAAATAAGGGGTTGGCCATTTAGGACTGAGATGAGAAATGTCTTCACTCAGAGGGTGGTGAATCTTTGAAATTCTCTACCCCAGAGGGCTGTGGATGCTCAGTCGTTGAGTATATTCAAGATAGAAATCGAATAATTTTTGGATATTAAGGGAATCAAGGGATACGGGGATAGTGTGGAAAGATGGAGTTGAGGTGGAAGATCAGCCATGATCTTATTGAATGGCGGGGCAGGCTCGGAGGGCCGAATGGCCTACTCCTGCTCCTATTTCTTATGTTCTTAAGGTAGAGGCCCCAGTGCAGTACAGTAAACTGATAGCAGTTAAGAAAGAAAAGAACTTGCATTTATATAGCACCTTTCACGACCTCAGGACACCCCCAAGTGCTTTACAACTAATGAAGTAATGAAGTACTTTTTGATGTGTAGTCACAGGCAATGTTCCCCCTAAGATGCGCGGCCGTGAACCAATTGCGAGGTCCCGCGCAGGCCGCTCACCAGCGCTGCCGCTGGAAGAGATACCGCACATGTGCACCAAATTTAAAGGGCTTGCGCAGGGAAATAAAAATTAGAGGGAACATTGGTCACAGGCCTGTTATTCATCGCCGAGAAGGTGAAAATCTGACGGCAAGCACAGAATTCATCAGATTCCAGGCAAGGAGATAAAACAATCGAAATAGTGTATACTATTAGTTTCTCTGAATACGCACACTCCTCACCCTCTCACTGCTCGATCAGTCATTGAAAGTCAACATAAATATAGCAATTTCATATCACTGTAGATATTTATTTATATATATCCAAAAGAAGACCAACTAAGCATAATCTCAACACAATAACAAACTCAAAGCTTGCACTTACCCGAGCTTTGATAGACTCGATACAGTGTACACCAAGGAAGAACTGACTCTTTGCTCAGGTAGCGTGGCACAGATAATGAAACTTAAATATATAGGTTGCGTCAGTAAAAAAAGGGCTGGGAATTTTGGGGATGCTTGTGGACTTGCACTTCCAAAACAGACCTACACGAGCAACTTACCACCAGTGACAACATGTATTATAAACCTATAGGAAAAGAGGTCATGTGATTACCCATCTTCTCACTACTGACTGCTCCTGTTCACTTTTAATGTTCAGACAGGTCCTGACCCACATATATAATGGGATCACGAGCTATATTTATAGACAGGTATCATGAGACCTGCATGCAGATGCGGGAAGTAACTGTTGTAAACCTTCCCCACCAACCCCCCGCCACTTCCCTTAATATCCTCCACACCCGAACACACATTCACAAAGGTGTGATGAGTGGAGGGGCCGAAGAGAAAGGAGTTGCAAGGCATAAATGGTGAGAAGTACATTGTATTCCCCTCAGTTACAAGATGCATAAATACGGAGATCAGGGAAGCAATTAGCAAAAACAATGTGGTTATGATGGGAGATTTAAATTTTTTACATAGACTAGGAGAAGCAGAATAGCTCAAGTTGTAACAAAGAAGAAAGAAAGACTTGCATTTCTGTAGCGCCTTTCACGACCTCAGGACGTCCCAAAGCCAATGAAGTATTTTTTGAAGTGTAGTCACTGTTGAAATACAGGAAATGCGGCAGGCAATTTGAGCCCAGCAAGCCCCCACAAACAGCAATGTGATAATGACCAGATAATCTGTTTTAGTGATGTTGGTTGAGGGATAAATATTGGCCAGGACACCGGGAATAACTCCCCTGCTCTTCTTCGAAATAGTGCCATGGGATCTTTTACGTCCACCTGAGAGAGCAGACGGGGCCTCAGTTTAGCGTCTCATCCGAAAGCACGGTTTGGTGTTACTTGTTGAATTATCAGAGGAATTCTGTGCACGTTTTGTAATGTTCCAGTCGCAACTTCTTTATAGTACTTTTGACAGCAGCACAAAATGGTTATTTCAAGCAAAAACGTATACAGATTTATAAGGAAAAATATTATAGTTAACTTTGAATGTTAAATGAATAAAAGATTTATAAAGGAACATCTCCATTGATTTTGTAGATGCCTTGAGGGGCAAAAGAGAGAGAAAATGAATATGAATGAGTGAAGGCAATAACTTTCTCGAACGTATTTGGGACATTTTTCTATAACAATATGTTTTAGAACTGACACGGGAATATGCCATACTGGATTTGGTGATGAGTAACGGACCAGAACTAGTTAACAATCTGACAGTAAGGCAACATCTTGCAAATAGTGACTGTAATATGATTGAATTTGATATTAAGTTTGAGAGGGAGAAGGGGGAATCACAAACCAAGATTTAAATTTATGTACAGTAAATTTCGAAGGGATGAGCAATGAATTGACCACAGTAAACTGGGTTGAACTATTAAACAACAACAACAACTTGCATTTATATAGTGCCTTTAACGTAGTAAAACGTCCCAAAGTACTTCACAGGAGCGTTATCAAACAAAATTTGACACCGAGCCACATAAGGAGATACTGGGACAGATCGGTATGTTTTAAGGAGCGTCTTAAAGGAGAAGAGAGGTTTAGGGAGGGAATTCCAGAGCTTAGGGCCTAGGCAGCTGAAGGTACGGCCACCAACGGTGGAGTGATTAAAATCGGGGATGCTCAACAGGTCAGAATTGGAGAAGTGCAGATATCTCGGAGAGTTGTAGGGCTGGAGGAGGTTACAGAGATAGGGAAGGGCAAGACCATGGAGGGATTTGAAAATAAGGATGAGAATTTTAAAATCGAGGCGTTGCTGGACGGGCAATCAATGTAGGTCAGCGAGCACAGGGTTGATGGGTGAATGGGACTTGGTGCAAGTTAGGAATGGGTAAACCTACAGACAAACCATGGGAAGTATTCAAAGAAGTATTTGGTACAATACAAAACCAGTACATACCCCTAAAAGGTAAGGGCTTTACTTGTGTAGTTAAGCAACCATGGTCAACAAACGAGGTAAGAGACAGTATCAAGCTAAATGAAAAGGCTTACACAAACGCAAGGAAAAGTGGAAATCCAATAGACTGGGGAGCTATAAACAGTGACAAAGGGATACAAAGAAAGTAATAACAGGTTCAAAAAGTTACATGAAAAAGAACTTGCAAGGGATATCAAAGTTAAAAGCAAACATTTTTCTAAATATATTAAAAGAAAGGGAATGGTAAAGGGGCATATGGGCGAGAGTAAATGGATAATAAGGAAATGGCAGACTTATTTGTTGTGACGAAGGGTCACAGACCTGAAACGTTAACTCTGTTTCTCTCTCCATAGATGCTGCCTGACCTGCTGAGTGTTTCCAACATTTTCTGTTAATAAATTAATACTTTGTATCCATTTTCATAGCAGATCCCATGGCACTATTCAAAGAAGAGTAGTGGAGTTCTCCCCAATATCCTGGCCAATGTCTTAACATTTAATAGGTGCCAACAATCTTCCATACCTCATCCTAGTGACCGTTCGTCACGTGGAAGGCATCACAGCCAAGCCTAATCCTGTCTTGACCAGCATCCATAGAGTCTTTAGCAATGATCAAAAGCTGATTTGTTTTCCTGTCCTTAGACCAAAGACATTGAGACGAGCTGTATTACTCCCACCTCTGCACTGTGCTCAGGTAACTCAGCACAGGCCCCAGATCAAACCTAGGGCCTTAACAGTCCGTGTAATTCAGTAAAATGTACCCAGTTAGCTATCAGGACAGAACTGAGTGTTTTAAGTTTGTCCCTCTAAACTAGCATGAAGTAAATAAAATGGAGAAAAAGAAAAACATAGAATTGTTTTTATATTTGCTGACTACTATGGTCTTTATAATATTTGTGCCTGTCAGGCTAAAGGATGTTATCTTAAAGTTTCCTTTTTTGCCCCAAAGAGAACAAAACTTCCGTATCCTTTGGTCACAATTTCCGTTCCTGACATCTGGAATCATCTTGGTTGTTTGCCTCTTTACGTCAATGATAGCTTTCTTATGATTACGTGAACAGAACTGCATGTATGGTACATAACCAGTGCCTCAAAGAGCAACAATACAACCTCTTTTCTATTGGTGCTTTATCCTTCTGCTAATGCACCCAAGCACTGGGCTGATGGTTTTATAGATTGAACCATATTTATACCTGAATCTCTTTGATCAAAATATTGTACGCTTATTCCATTTTCCACAAACTTCCTTTTTTGGTTTCCTATTCCCATGCCAAATATTCTATACCTATCCACATTTAACTGCATCTTCCACCTACTAACCCAGTTGTCTTAAAGTCTGAGTCCACTGTATCTTAATATTTGCCACCTATTTTGGTATAATCTGCAAACTTGGAGATTTTGCTTACAATAGGAAGAAACAACGTGCATTTATATAGCGCCTTTCATGTTTCAAAACATCCCAAAGCACTTTACAGTCAATTAATTACTTTTGAAGCGTGTCGAACTGTTGGTATGTAGGAAAACAAAGCAGCCAATTTGTAGACAGCAAGGCCCCACAAACAGTAATGAAAGAAATGGCCAGTTAATATATATTTTGCTGTTGTTGACTGAGGGATAAATGGCCAGGAGAACTCCACAGCTCTTCAAATACAGCCATAGAATCTTTTACGTCCACCTTCATATTACTCCTTCAGCACTGCACTGAAATGTCAGCCTAGATTATGTGTTCAAGTCTCTGGAGTGGGGCTTGAACCCACAACCTTCTGGTGCTGATCCGAGAGTGCTACCGCCGAGCCAAGGCTGACACTTTTTTTTCCAATCACTACTGTATAGTAGAAATGAAACTAACAAAACTAACTCCTGGGGTCTCCTGCTCATATCCCTTTTCAACTAGAAAAATTGTCATTTATAGGTACCCTATGTTTCTGAATTTTAGGGCAATTGTTGAGCAAACCCCATACTCGTATTTTTGACTCCTCTTAGCCCTTAATTGATGATGTGGAAACTTGAAGAATAGCCACATGGGGTGGTACTGGTACTAGCCCCTGCCATCTGTGTAATCATGCATCAGGCACGGCTTTCATAAGAGCAAAAACTGGGGGTGATTGAAAAGGGCAGTGAAATGTTTTGTTGGCTTAAGAACTTGGCACAAGTCCTTTTTTAAAATAATAATTTTCCTCTAATCACAGAAAAAGTAAAAGGACATACTTTTTTCACATTGAAAGCACTGATGCTTCACTGTAACCAAGGACAAATTTTTATTCTTGTGTGCAAAACCGTGACCTGATTTATTTAGTGTCATAGGGACACCTGCATGACAGAACTGAATACCATTGTAGGCTTTCCTTTGAAACTGTGGAATGAGATATTCTGAGATCTCGCATCTGTCATAAATTGCTACTTTCAAGAGAAATTTAGCACATTGTCATTGGTCACTTGGCCGAGGTACAGAGGACTGCCAGCACTCATTAAACATGTGACATGGCCATACATGAGAATTAAAATACTTTGGAATTTTACTTTCCTTCTTATGGGTCCCATGTACTAAATCTAAGAATTCAGCCTTGTTTCACAAACACTTACGATATGCTACCTGTGCCTGATTAAAGATGTCAAAAAACAAGAGTGTTTGTCAGTATATTTTTACAGCCATAATATGCTTAAGACATCCATTTTCCTTTCAATGTTTTGTACCTTACAGTTGTTGGTATTAAATTTTATTTGCAACTGATTTGCAGTTCCTGATATCATTAACTTTGAGTTGATTCCATTTCGTCTGAGCCAAACATCAACCTCAATTGCTTAGTCTTCAATTATCCTTCCCTTGGCTTTGATGCCCAAATGTCCTTCTTAAGGTCAGAGGTATTCTCTGTTCAAAAAATTGTTAGCTACAAAAATGATGCAATGGTTATTTAATATACAGATAATTATTTTTACAGTTCCACGATTCGCCCCCACTCTTCAGGTTTCTGTCTGTTTTTTTGTTCAGGCTTGTCTTTCCTTCCCTAACCCATTAGCCCCTTTCTTCAGCTCACTCTAAATTTCTCCTCTTTAGGATTCCCCATTCTTCCCAGGCCAGCTGAGTTACTCAAGTTAAAATAGACGTATGAAAAGGACAGGAAAAGACCACCCGTCCGTCAAGCCTGCCCTTTCCAGACATGGTGCAGTAACGTACACCATCAACCTCTCCCCTAGTCACAGAATCTCCTGTGAGAGGCAAAAAAAACCTGTAAAAACCTGTGGCCTATTTAGGAAAAACTCTGGGAAATTCATTTCTGACTCCCTAAGGCAATCAAGCAAGTTCCAAGAGCCCACAGTAATTCATGAGTCCCAGTAATGTCAGATACCCCACAACTTACTTTTAATAACTTGTGCACCTCCCTTTTGAAGGAGGCAGGGAATTCATACTCACCACACGCTTCAGTAATCAGTTCCTGAAAAGTGTTAACATGTAACAACACTTTATCTGCTTATTTTCTACTCATGCCCCTTAATTTTCCCATCCCTTTCTATCTCAAATAACCTATCCAACTGGACAGAATCTATTCCCTTCATCATTTAGAAACTTCAGTCATATTTCCTTTAAGTCTGCATTTCTCTAATGAAAATAGCTTCAAAACTTTGAGTCTTTCCAAACAACTAAGAGCCCTAAGACTGTCATCTTGCTGATGGTTTTATACAAAAGAGTTTATCTGAAAATAAAATTATCTCAATGTGTATACATCTCAATGTGAATGGTGGTGGACCATTAAACAACTAACGGGAGGAGGAGGCTCCATGAACATCCCCATCCTCAATGATGGTGGAGCCCAGCACGTGAGTGCAAAAGACAAAGCTGAAGCGTTTGCAACCATCTTCAGCCAGAGGCGCTGAGTGGATGATCCATATTGGCCTCCTCCTGATGTCCCCACCACCACAGAAGCCAGTATTCAGCCAATTCGATTCACTCCACGTGATACCAAGAAACGGCTGAGCGCACTAGATACAGCAAAGGCTGTGGGCCCCGACAACATCCCGGCTGTCATGCTGAACCCTTGTGCTCCAGAACTAGCCGCGCCTCTAGCCAAGCTGTTCCAGTACAGCTATAACACTGGCATCTATCCGACAACATGGAAAACTGCCCAGGTATATCCTGTCCACAAAAAGCAGGACAAATCCAATCCGGCCATTTACCGCCCCATCAGTCTACTCTCAATCATCAGCAAAGTGATGGAAGGTGTCGTTGACAGTGCTATCAAGCAGCATTTACTCACCAATAATCTGCTCACTGATGCCCAGTTTGGGTTTCGCCAGGGCCACTTGGCTCCAGACCTCATTACAGTCTTAGTCCAAACATGGACAAAAGAGCTGAATTCCAGAGGTGAGTTAAGAGTGACTGCCCTTGACATCAAGGCAGCATTTGACCGAGTGTGGCATGAAGGAGCCCTAGTAAAACTGAAGTCAATGGGAATTGGGGGGAAAACTCTCCACTGGCTGGAGTCATACCTAGCACAAAGGAAGATGGTTGTGGTGGTTTGAGGTCAATCATCACAGCCCCAGGACATCGCTGCAGGAGTTCCTCAGGGCAGTGTGTGAAGCTTCATAAGGTCAGAATTTGGGATGTTTGCCAATAACTGCACAGTGTTCAGTGCCATTTGCAACTCCTCAGATAATGAAGTAGTTCATGTCTGCATGTAGCAAGACCTAGATGACATTCAGGCTTGGGCTGATAAGTGGCAGGCAATGACTATCTCCAACAAGCGAGCGTCTAACCACCGCCCCTTGACATTCAACGGCATTACCATCGCCGAATCCCCCACCATCAATATCCTGGGGATCACCATTGACCAGAAACTTAACTGGACCAGCCACATAAATACTGTGACAACAAGAGCAGGTCAGGGGCTGGGTATTCTGCGGTGAGCGTCTCACCTTCTGACTCACCAAAGCCTTTCCACCATCTACAAGGCACAAGTCTGGAGTGTGATGGAATACTCTCCACTTGCCTGGATGAGTGCAGCTCCAACAACACTCAAGAAGCTCAACACCATCCAAGACAAAGCAGCCCGTTTGATTGGCACCCCATCCACCACCTTAAATATTCACTCCCTCCACCACCAACGTACCGTGGCTGCAGTGTGTACCATCTACAAGATGCACTGCAGCAACTCGCCAAGGCTTCTTCGGCAGAACCTCCCAAACCCGTGACCTCTTCCACCTAGAAGGACAAGGGCAGCAGGCGCATGGGAACACCACCACCTCCAAGTTCCCCTCCAAGTCACACACCATCCTGACTTGGAAGTATATCGCTGTTCTTCATCGTCACTGGGTCAAAATCCTGGAACTCCCTCCCTACCTACTATGGGAGTACCTTCACAACACGGACTGCAGCGGTTCAAGAAGGCAGCTCACAACCACATTCTCAAGGGCAACTAGGGATGGGCAATAAATGCTGGCCTTGCCAGCGACGCCCACATCCCATGAACGAATAAGACACCCCACAAATGATCCCTTATACATCTTTTTTCTGTCTCGCCGCATCATCTTTATTGCCTGTACACAGAGGCAATCAGATATCAAAACAACTAACTTTCAAGGATCAGCAGTTACTGGCTTCAACATATCTAACCTAATCTTCTACTTGCGGTCTGTTCATTGCCATGTGATAGAAAAGTTAATAAGTGAAATTACAATGCTGTCTTACTTTTGCACAGAGCACTAAATTAGTTTCAGATTCACACAGTAGAGACATTGATTGTCATTGCCTGGAGGTTGCGTACAGTTAATACTCAATAATTATGAATTGTCAGTCCCTTTGTTTGAATGAGGAGGTGTGTTTTGCCCTCAGGGCTAATCATCCATATCATTGTGGTCTGGGTATGTATATATCAACCTGTATTAGAGAAGAGAAACATAGAGATATGAGTCCTTGATGAATAAGCTGTTGCAATAACTTTAATGTAACAGAGGCATGAGCCAAAAGATTAGTCAGATCTGAACTTTCCCAGGTGTCCTCATATTTAGGTACATTTTTCAAATAGGCATTGTCTGTTAATGTTGTTACCTAGATCTTAAAACATAATTGAGATATAAATAATTAAAAGGATTTGGAGAATATATTTTCATAAGTAATAAACGGTAGTAATCAACATAGAAATGCTGGTTTCATCCCCTGTGAATAAGAAGTGAGTGTTCCTTTGCCAGTGTTCAAGTTCGCTTCCTGCTGAAAGAATGGAGAGTGAATGTGGGGAGAGTAGTGGGGCTTACGGGAGGCAGTTGTTGACAAAAATGAAGGTAAAAGCTGAAAAGTCAAGTGCATGAAAACAAAAAAATCTGCAGGTATCTCTTTATTAAGTGAGACATTTAAGGGACGAAGTAGTGGCATAGAATACTAAGGGGTAGAAATTAGGTCGCGCCCCATTTGGGGCGCAAATATCGTCCGGACGCAAATATTAGCGCCTGGCGCTAATTATCGGCACTGACAGGAAACTTCACTTTTACCGCCCCGGGAGGTGAGTGGAGCGCTAAAGCAGGCGCTGCACACCTCTCTTAAGGCGCAAAGGCCAAGGAGTGAGGCGCTAACTCAGCGCGCAAGCGCAGCACAGCTGCTGCCACTTAGCGAGGGAACACAGACACACTGGCGCCGGACACTTCTTAAAGCGGGGGGGGGCCACTTGCTCCCCAGCCACACCCTGCTCATTGCAGCCTTGAATCTCAGCCTGGAGAGACCTGTAATCCATTTTGCTGCCAAGCATGGAGAGGGTGAGAGAACGCGCTCATCGCTTCACCGAGCGGGCCTTGGATTCTCTGGTTGACGCAGTGGAGCGCAGACGATGTATGCTGTTCCCTGAGAGTGGCAGGAGGCCTTTGCCACGCGAGTTCAGAAGAGTGTGGAGGGAGGTGGCTCAGAGCGTCTCCTCCAGGAGCATGGTGCCCAGGACCCATACTCAATGCCGCAAAAAGTTCAACGACCTCACTCGGGTCGTCAGGGTGAGTGGCTTTTTCTCAATACCTCTCCATCCCTCCATCTCAACCTCACTCTATGGCCAGAGGGTCTTAAAACCCCAATGCACAACACTCATCCAACACCTATGGCCCTTTCATCAAACACACACACACATTCCACACTTTGCATACAGTAAGGGCTATTCACCTATGGGAGGCACATCAGGCAAGACCATGGCTGTATATTGTAAGGGCTATTCACCTATGGGAGGCACATCAGGCAAGACCATGGCTGTATATTTACTCAGATGCTGTCCTTTTTCTTGCAGGCTAAGCTGGCTCATAATAGGAGACAGCAGCAACGGACAGGTGGAGGGCGGCTTCAGCTGCAACCCCTCAGCGATCTGGAGGAGCGCGTCCACAGGATTGTGGCAAGCCGGGTGATCGGTCCCGTCGCCACTGGAGACGCCGACCCCGTTGTGGACAGCAATGGTAAGGTCATCACCTTTTTGTCCTCTGTCCTTCCACTTGTGGTAACACAATACAGCTTCCTGTGACTCGAACTTTATTGCATCACTTCCTGTGATTAGTCCAGGATAAATACTGGACTGAGCAGTTGGATCCTGGAGAGGCATAGAGTAAGACCTCTTTTGTATGTAGCACCTTTTTAGTTGATTAAAGCTTACTTTAAGTTCACCACGCGTAAGGCTCATTCTTACGACAATTTAATCAACTTTGAAAAACTTCGCACTCAAACTTTTTGGACGAACTCGGAACTAAGGATCCAGGGAATCACCCATCATGGAAAACATCCTTAAACCATCGCGTCTTGACTTGGACCCAAACACCCCAGCAGCCGGTAAGGTGTGGAAACACTGGTATCGCACGTTTGACAATTTTCTCGAATATTGCAAGGCTGATGATGACACAAAGTTGCGGATACTCATCAACTGTGTCACTCCGAATGTATTTCAGTATGTTGAGGAATGGGGCAGTTACGAGGAGGCAATTCGGACGCTTAAAAGACTATATACTAAGACACCGAATGAGGTCTATGCCAGACATCTACTAGCTACAGCCCAACAAGGGCCGGAGGAATCCATTGATAAATTCCTCCAAGAGCTTCGCAGACTTAGTATGGACTGTAACTTTCAGGCGGCCTCAGCTGAGCTGTACCGTGAAGAAATGATCCGTGATGCTTTCATCTGCGGGCTTGCCTCCCCATTTATACGCCAGCGTCTACTGGAAAGTAAGACACTTGAGCTTCAGAGAGCTTATGACATGGCTTGCTCTCTAGATCTGGCAAAAAGAAATGCAGACCTTTATACAGTGCCCAGACCTCGGTCTGCTGCCTTAACTACAGTCAGGCAATTTAAGAGGCCACAGGTGAACTCTATTAGGGAGGACTTTATCCCTGACGATCAATCTGATGACTTCACTGATGAAGAGGATGATGACCCCACTGTGGCAGCCTCTTGGCAATCTAAGAAATGCTTCTTTTGTGGTGATGAGTTTCACCCTCGGAAATTCTGCCCTGCTCGCAATGCGTTTTGCAGTCATTGCAACAAAAAGGGTCATTTTGCAAAGGTTTGCCTATCAAGAGCCTCTACGAGGACTTATCAAGCTAAGTCCTACCGAACTGCCCCGGTAAGGGCCTATCAAGATGTTCCGGCTAAAATCTATCGTGCTTCCTCTCGGGTTTTCTCTCGAAGAAACACACCTAGAGTTTCAGCCACTCTTTGTGCAACGACACCAATTACAGCTGCTTGTCCTCAGAACCTATTCCATGCAGCTACAAAAGCATCAATTAATGGACATACTTTAGATGCCTTAATTGACTCAGGTAGCACTGATAGTTTCATTAGGGAACAGATTGTTGCAGAGTTAAAGCTACATGTTTTCCCATCAGACCAGGCAATTGCGATGGCTCAGTCATCACTTAATACCAGAATTTCTGGCTTTTGTATGGTTGAAATAACACTTAATGGTCGCAGGTATCCCTCCACCCGGCTTTCGGTGCTCAAGGACTTATGTAGTGATCTTATCTTAGGGCTGGATTTTCAAAAGCAGCATAAGAAGCTCACCATTGAGTTCGGCGGATCCAAACCTGAACTCACTATTTCTAATATACGACCTCGATTACCGTTCTGTGCATTGTCAGCAGCTTCACTGGATGAACCCTCACTGTTTACCAGTATCCCTCCTCGATGCAAACCGATTATAACAAAGTCACGACGTTTCAGTCAGGAAGACCAGTCTTTTATTGCGGCTGAGATTTCTCGGCTTTTAGCAGAGGATATCATCGAGCCTTGTTCGTCGCCATGGCGCGCCCAGGTCGTTATTGTTAAGAACCCTCTACAACCTCACAAGAAACGGCTGTGCATTGACTATTCACAGACCATCAATCAATATACGGACTTGGATGCATACCCATTGCCGCGCATCGATGATATGGTTAATAAACTGGCTGAGTACACGGTGTTCTCAACATATGATCTGAAAAGTGCCTATCATCAGGTACCCTTGAAGGTCTCAGACAAGCAGTATACGGCCTTTGAAGCCAATGGACGGCTGTATCAATTTCGTCGCCTCCCCTTTGGGGTCACTAATGGAGTGGCTGTCTTCCAGCGAGCAATGGATGACCTGGTCAAACAGGAAGACTTGAAGGATACGTTTCCTTATCTGGACAATATTACTGTCGCAGGTCGCAATCAGCGGGAACATGACGCCAATCTCCAACGATTTTGGGATGCACTCCAGCACCGTAATTTGACATTAAATGCGGCTAAATCCATTGAGTCACAACCAACCATCAACATCCTTGGCTATTGTGTGGGCAATGGCATCATTAAACCTGACCCTGAAAGGCTTCGCCCACTCCAAGAACTCCCGCCACCTAAGAATCCGGCCTCCTTGCGCCGGGCCCTCGGCCTGTTTGCATACTATGCTAAATGGATTCCTAACTTCTCGGACCGAATCCAACCTCTACTGAAGGCCAGCACATTCCCACTAGATACAGCGGCTGTTGCAGCCTTTAACCTCCTGAAAAAGCAGTTGGAGAAAGCGGCTCTTCACTCCATCGATGAGAGTCTTCCTTTTGTCGTTGAGTGTGATGCCTCGGAGGTGGCGATCTCGGCCACTCTGAATCAGGAAGGTCGTCCGGTGGCATTTTTGTCCAGGACTTTTCAAGGGGCTGAGCTACATTATCCTCCAGTCGAGAAAGAAGCTACAGCCATCATAGAGGCAGTACGGAAGTGGACTCATCTCCTAGCTCGCCAGCACTTTACCTTAATCACGGACCAGCGATCGGTCGCCTTCATGCTCGATAATCGAAAACGGACCAAAATTAAAAATAATAAAATCCAGCTTTGGCGGCTGGAATTGGCCTCTTTTGGTTACACCATCCACTATCGACCTGGCAAGGAGAATGTGGCTCCGGATACCCTCACACGAGCATTCTGCTCCGCCATGGCACCCTCTACGCTCGTAGACATCCATGATGGGTTGTGTCATCCGGGCGTTACTCGCATGCTACACTTCGTGCGGTCCCGAAATCTCCCATTCTCTACCGGGGATGTAAAGAAGATGTGCTCGGACTGCAGAGTCTGTGCGGAATTGAAACCTCGGTTTTTCCGCCCCTCGGGTGGTATACTCATACATGCGACCCAGCCAATGCAACGGCTTAGCATCGATTTTAAGGGGCCGTTGCCCTCTTCAACTCGCAACACTTATCTATTGACCATGGTCGATGAGTATTCCCGTTTTCCGTTTGCCTTTCCCTGCCCCAATATGCTGACGACCACGGTTATCAGCTGCCTTGAGCAGGTATTTGCTTTCTGTGGCATGGCATCCTATGTTCATTCGGATCGGGGCCCTTCTTTTATGTCAGGAGAACTCAAGGCCTATCTCTCGGAACGGGGTATTGCTGCCAGCAGAACGACGCCTTATCATCCGGTCGGGAATGGGCAAGTCGAGCGTTTTAACGCTATCATCTGGAATGCGGTACGTCTGGCTTTGAGATCTCGGGGCCTACCCAACCAGCAATGGGAAGCAGTACTTCCAGACGCATTACACTCCACACGGTCCCTCCTTTCGACCGCCACAAATACGACGCCTCATGAACGGTTCTTCCGATTTCAGCGTCGCTCATCCTATGGGATATCTCTCCCGTCGTGGCTGACTGCACCGGGACCAGTGCTACTCCGAAGATATGTTCGGGCGTCTAAGAATGACCCCCTGGTAGATGAGGTTGAGCTCACTGACGTCAACCCTACCTACGCCTATATTCGGTATCCTGACGGTCGGGAATCTACCGTGTCATTGCGGGATCTGGCTCCCTGCCCGCTGAAACATAGAGGGACACCAGGGGATGATATTGTACCAGGCACATCTCTGGGCTCGCCAGGTGCCTCTCATCACGATCTGGATCTGACGCCGGCTGGTACCTCACTCCAGCGTGCCGACCTGGGGCAGACTGACTATGAGCCCGTCGGGGCTCGCACGCGCAGCCACGATCCACCCCGTACCATACGCTCGGAAACTGATCTGCCACAGCCCTGCCCGACACCCGTTCGGGCACCAGTACACAGTCAGGATCGTCCTGACCCCTCACAGAGCGGGCTGGATCACTCGGACTCTGGTCCACGGCCCGCGGCGGGTAAACGGGCTAGGGGCCCTCTACCGCTACGAGAACCCAAACGGGTGCGGCTCTCCCTCGTCCGGCGGCTACGAAATGGAGGGAGCATCCCGGCCTCCTAATCTTTTGGGGGGGGAGAATGTGGTAACACAATACAGCTTCCTGTGACTCGAACTTTATTGCATCACTTCCTGTGATTAGTCCAGGATAAATACTGGACTGAGCAGTTGGATCCTGGAGAGGCATAGAGTAAGACCTCTTTTGTATGTAGCACCTTTTTAGTTGATTAAAGCTTACTTTAAGTTCACCACGCGTAAGGCTCATTCTTACGACACCACTTGTCCCTCACAATACCAGCCTTTGACACTTTCAATCCAACTTGCTAACTCGCTGCACTTATTCCTCCCTTACTGCCACCCTGTCCTCACGCTAAAGCCACTCTTGTACCTCCCTGCTTTCAGATGGTGATTCACCAGCTGAGGAGACGGGCCCTGAAGCTGCCACTGGGAGTGATGCTGCAGCTGAGGAGGAAGAGGAAGCCAGAGCATCAGTGCCACCCTCTCCCGAGGAAGCCCATGCCCACACTGGGAACACGCCTTCCCCGGAGGGGAGCAGGGGGGAAGGGGCTGATGATGGTGAAGCTCCAGGACCCAGCGGGCTGCAGCAACGCCATGGGGGGGGTAGGGAAGAACGGGGGCCTTCTCCCCAGAGGGAGAGTATGCCAGACACTCCTACGGCAATGGACGCAGAGGAGGAGCGGCTGATTGCAGAAATGAACACCCAGGCGGTGGGCATGCACACTGAGCTCATGGGTGCAGTGGGAAGGGTGCCCGATTGCATTGAGTCACTGGCAAGGAGTGTGGAGCACTTCGCTGTAGCACAGGCGGATGCCACACTAACGCTTAGTGCTGCAATTCAGTCACTGGCTGCCGTGATCCCACCTCTGACTGCTCTCATACAGACTCAGATGGAGGCCACGCGAGCACAGACTGCTGCCAACCTCGATGGTTCGTGCACATGTCCCCGGGGCTGTCACCGCGCCGCAGCAGGCCAGCAATCTGTTCTCCGGCAAATTGCTCCGGATGCTGAAGTGCTGCCCCGTGGGAGTGCCAGTGTGTCGGGCGAGCAGGGAGTTGCTGGCCTCTCTCACGATGACAGCATTCCTGCTGCCAACACTGTCACTTCTCCACTGCACTTGCCACCGCCTGTAGGACAGACTGCTGCCGCCCATGCAGAGTTGGTGCAGTCTGCAGCCGGGCCCTCCAGGCCCAGAAGTGGTCGAGGCCGTCCTTCAGGGGCATCTGCAGTGTCAGGGTCTGACGAGCAGCAGCCTTCCACCAGCCTTGCTGCAGCCACTGAGGTCCCATTACGGAGGAGCAGTAGGGTTAGAAGGGGGGAAGTGCGCAAGGGAAGGAGATCACCCTCGAAGGGCAAAAAGTAGGAGGTGTGACAAAATGCTGGTCATTTTTTTATTAAAGGCCGAGGTTCATGGTCCAACTTTTGTTTAGTGTTTTGGACATTATCTCCAGGTTGTGAGAACCAGTTATGTTATTGACTGTTTTTTTGTGTTTATTTCTATGAGTTTGTCATGAGGAATTGACACACACAGAGTTTGTAAAATAAATAAGTTTCTGTATTCAAAATATACATGGCTGGTGGTTGGAATTATTGGTGCCTTGGCCGGCTTAGGGGTTGCGTGCTGGGTTGATTAGTGTTTGTAGCAATGGCAGGGGCCCTAGAAGCGGCTTGCTATTAGTCGTTGACGGACGGCCCTTGCAGTTTGACCATTGTGGGCCCCCCTCCTGCCTTGGTGCTGCTGATGATCATCGTCCTCGTCCTCTTCCTCCTCTTCCTCCTCCTCCTCTGGTGGTGCTACAAGGCCTGGTGGCATTGGCTGGGTCCTGAGGATTGCCATGTTGTGCAACATGCAGCACACGACTACGAAGTTCGAAACTTGCTCAGGCGAGTACTGCAGGGCTCCTCCGGAATGGTCCAGACAGCGGAACCGTTGTTTCAGCACGCCGATTGTGCGCTCAATAATGTTCCTGGTTGCTTGATGGCTTTCATTGTACCGCAGCTCAGCAGGGGTGTTTGGCGTACGGAGCGGTGTCATCAGCCAGGTGCTCAATGCGTACCCCTTGTCCCCCAGAAGCCAACCAACTGGCTGATGCGGTGCCTCGAAAACTTCTGCCACAGTAGTCTGGCGCAGGATGAAAGCATCGTGGCAGCTGCCCGGATAGTGGGCATTGACAGCGAGTATCACCTGTCTGTGGTCACAGACCAACTGCACATTCAAGGAATGGAACCCCTTTCTGTTCCTGAATTCCTCTGCATTCTCTCGCGGAGCACGCAAAGCCACATGCGTGCAGTCAATGGCGCCTTGCACCATGGGGAAGCCCGCTACCCTCGCAAAGCCCAGAGCACGGTCACGCTGCTTGTCTGGGGTCATAGGGAAAGAGATGAAGTCTCGTCTCCTTCTGAAGAGGGCATTGGTGACCTGCCGGATGCAGCGATGCACCGCAAACTGGGAGATATTGGCAAGGTCCCCAACAGCAGCTTGGAATGAGCCAGTGGCGTAGAAGTTCAAAGCCACTGTGACCTTCACTGCCACCGACAGAGACGTCCTGGACCTCAGCTGAGGCTGCAGATCTGGCTGCAGCAGGTGGCAGAGCTCAGTGACCACCTCCTTGCTGAATCGCAGCCTTCGCAAACACAGCTCCTCGGACATATGGATGTAGGAGAGCTGTTCACGATATACCCTGGGAGGGTAAGCTCTCCTGTACATGCGCCTGATGGCCCTCCTCCGTCTGGCCATCATTGCCACTCTCTGTCTGCGTCTTGGTATCCTCCGATTCAGCTGGAGCAGGACGACGCCCCCAATCATTGCAGCCCCCATATTCTCTTTGCCAGAAAAGTAATGAGGTACAGCAACTAAAGTAGCAACAAAGTTAGGATGAATAGGCAAAACTACCTCACAAAGCGTTGAGTCAATGTAGAAGTCTCTCTCTCTCTCTCTCTCCGAATCTCTCTCTCTCTCTCTCAGAACGAGTGGTGCATAAATGTCGACCACAGAAAAAGACAGGAAGAGGCCCCCTTTAAATAGCGCCCCCCCCCAGCCCCACACCGATTGATAACGTTCCAGTCTTCCGGTCGTTGGAAGCGCCAGGCGGTAAGGCAGGGGGCGCCACTCAATTTCCGCTCCGGGGCGCCCCAAGGGCGTTGCACCATGGAATGACGTCACAATCTGCGCGCGCAGGTGGTCGCAGCGGTAAGTTTTAGCGCCGCCGCACAATCTCAAGTTAAGTTCTCGAGTGGCGCAAACATCGCTGCGCCCGGGCGTTAGCGGCTTAATGCCCCATTAGCGCCCTCTTAAGGCGCTAACGGGAGGCGCAACCAAGTGAATTTTTACCCCGAAAGCTCCAGTCCACTATGGCATGGAGTGGTAGCTCACTGGTTTGCACTTTCTTGGGCAGGAGAGCTTAATTTCACTCTCTGTTATGATGGAGAGTCACAGCAGAGACCAGTTGACAGGGAGGGAGGGGAATACAAAGGGAGAGTCACCCTCAGACATTCTTTTGCACTTCATAGTAGCCAGTTACACAGGAGCATTGACAGAGGCTGAAAGCAGGTAGATTCTTCAGGAAGGGAGAATTCCTTATTGTGTTTTGCCTCATTTTGAAGATTCTGCACAGGATCCAGGTAGAAGAAACAACAGTAATCCTAGGTGTTGACCTACTGTTTGGGTCTGTTGTCCCAAATGAAGGTACAAATTTGACACAAGTCATCCAAGGACTTCCATTTGATGGCTTCATTCTTGAGTTATCAACCTATTAAGTTGTTAAGTAATTAAGGCTATTCTAGGCTCCCAGAAGATATTCAACTTTTAACACCTATAATGCAAAATAGAAAAGGTTTATCTTAGAAGTATACTGACTTAGAAGTATATCGCCGATCCTTCATCGTCGCTGGGTCAAAATCCTGGAACTCCCTACCTAACAACACTGTGGGAGTACCATCACCACACGGACTGCAGCGGTTCAAGAAGGTGGCTCACCACCACCTTCTCAAGGGCAACTAGGGATGTGTAATAAATGTTGGCCTTGCCAGCGACGCCCAGATCCCATAAGTGAATAAGAAAAAAAATTCAATCCCATGGACTATAATATTCTGACATTTTATTTTGTTTACAATCTTTGCTTTCTAGAATTCTTTCAATTAGGTCTGTATGCGATCACTTGCAACCATTGTGGCCTACCCGTTCGAGGGAGGAACTGCAAGAAAACATCATTTGGTAATGAGATTTATAAATTGAAAATCAGATATCTTGTTTATTCTTCTATTCTAGCTTGAAATCTTAATCTTGTTCTCAATAAACATTAGTGTCAGCTGTGGTTCAGTTGGTAGCACCATCGCCTCTGAGTCAGAAGGTTGTGGGTTCAGAGTCCCACTCCAAAGGCTTGAGCACAAAAATTGAGGCTGACTTCCAGTGCAATACTGAGGGAGTGCTGTCGTCTTTCGGATGAAATGTTGAACCGAGGTCCCGTCTGCTCTCTCAGCTGGACGTAAAAGATCCCATGGCACTATATCGAAGAAGAGCAGGGGAGTTATCCCCGGTGTTCTGGCCAATATTTATCCCTCAATCAACATCACTAAAACAGATTATCTGGTCATTATCACATTGCTGTTTGTGGGAGCTTGCTGTGTGCAAATTGGCTGCCGTGTTTCCTACATTACAACAGTGACTACACTTCAAAAAGTACTTCATTGGCTGTAAAGCGCTTTGGGACGTCCAGTGGTCGTGAAAGGCACTATATAAATGCAATCTTTCTTTCAGCTTCTGGCTTTGCGTAAGCTTAGGTTTCTTCCCCAGGTTTTACTTCTCCAAATCAAATAAGTGAATTTCATGCATAATACTTGAGAAAAAAGGAAGATTAGCTACCCTCAGAATAGTTTTCTACAATCTTTGAGCATAAAGTCCTCCACATACAAATCATCCTTCTACTGATTTCACTCGAATTTGTAGTGCTTGGAACTTGTTTGGTAAGATTGTTAAAACTGTCCTTCATTGCATCACAAAATGTCTACTACTCTCCAACCAATTGGTTCAAAATGAACTGAGGGAGGATTCAGAACCAGAGCTCGTATACATCACGGAAATGATGCAGATCATGTTGTTTTTGTGCGAATGTTGTGAATGAAGACTCTTAGAGGACAATGTACTGTGAATTCTTCTGTTTGAGTGGCAGCTTAATTTATCTGTCTGTTGACAGTAGACTGTATACAAAGAATGAGGAGGTTACAAAGGTAAATAGCACTATTGGAGGATCATCCCTAATAATATGCATGATGTCTGTTCTGAAATTAACAACAGAAACTTCCATTTGTGCAGCGTCTTTAACGTAAGGAAATATCCCAAGGTACTTTACAAAGAGGAGCAAGGTGCCAAGCCGGAATTGAGTAATTAGGAGGTGAAAGGTATTGTATTGAGAAGGTTATTTGACTATAGACGGTGTCACAGTCAAGCAGGATCTACCTGACCAAGAGTGAAATTCCTGTGTTTGCTAATTTTAGCAAAAAGGTTAATATGAGCATAAAGCAAATCCCCTTTACCCTCACATTGTCTTTTTTTTAAATTAGAGAAGGAATTTTAGCCCAATGACATGCATTACATTGACCTTCTAGCAGGGAGTCACTGGCTAACAATCACAAACAGGTACCCTGTCTGATTTCCTTCAACACCCCCCTCCCCCCACAGCCCGTGGACACTTAGACCAATTGAAGCGGCCCCGACTTATGCTCTGGTGAACTAACTGAGCACAAGCCAGCGATTGAACCTGGGACCTTTTCATCTGTATGGGTTATTAGCATACCATGTGGTGCCATTACCCACTATATGATAGGATTTTTAAGAGCAAAATAGCCACAGTGATCATGCTTACACAAATCCATATTTAGATTCTGAACAATGTTTTTCAAGTCACCAAGGATGATTATTTGTATAAGCTCGAAGAACAGCACCTCATCTTTCGATTAGGCATTTTACAGCCTTCCGGACTCAATACTGAGTTTAACAATTTCAGATCATAACCTCTGTCCCCATTTTTTTCGGACGGCAGCTGCTGCTGTTAATTCTGATATTCCCATTTACACCTCCTCTAGACCCATCTTTTGTTTCTTTACTTGTCCCATTACCATCTCCTTTCGCCTTGCACCATCATCCCTTTTGTCATTTAATCTCTCCTGCCTTCCACCCTATCGCAGACCTTCCCTTTTGTTCTTTCCTCCCTTCCCCACTTTCCCTGCCCCTGTACTTGCTTAAAACCTGTTACATCTCCAACTTTTTCCAGTTCTGACGAAAGGTCATCGACCTGAAACGTTAACTCTGTTTCTCTCCACAGATGCTGCCTGACCTGCTGAGCATTTCCAGCATTTTCTGATTTTATTTCAGATTTCCAGCATCCGCACTATTTTGCTTTTGGATTTGGATTCCTTTGTCAGTTTCGTGCAGGTCAGCTGCTTTGTTATTTCTGACATTCAACACTTGCTGTTGGGAACCTGAATGTGCCAGCACCTGCCATCGCCAAGTTCAAATGAATCTGAGCTGGATTTATTTAGTTCAGAATCAATCAGTCCTGTCCCAGCTGGGAGGATGAATTCAAAGTTTTGAAAACTATCAGCACTCAGCCTTGATCAGAGATTTGTCTGCTGTGTAAGTTTTCATCCAAGTATCTTTTTAATTAAAATTCGCAGACATAATTAGTGCCAGACTTAGGAGTCTTTAAATATGCTCAGCAGTAAACAGCTCTTGCATGCTAATAAACAGACGCCACAGACCTTGGAGTCTAGTTAGTGCATGGGAGTCATTTCATTTGTTACTATCACTTAAATAAATGATGTCGCCTCTGAAACAGATGCAGTTTGATGCTTCCAGCAATGATGTTTGGTGTTTTTTCTCAGCTAACACTGACAAGAGATGATTAATTACATTTCTGTGGTTATACATTTCTCAATTTGGTATCAAGGGAGCTTGCTTTATTTTATTTTCTCCAGCATTCAGAGCAAAATGTAGACTGGGATTTCTTTCCCTATTTTTGAGGGTGGAAGTCTGAAAATCAGCCTGGCAATACACATTTCTGAGAGGTCGCACAACACCAGGTTATAGTCCAACAGTTTTATTTGAAATCACAAGCTTTCGGAGCTTACTACTCTCGACTTTCACCCGACGAAGGTGTTGTGCGACCTCTCAATTTTGTCCACCCCAGTCCAACACCGGCATCTCCGCATCAATACACATTTCACCTAGGCTGTTTTATTCGTGCTTATCCCTTTGTGTTATAAACTATACATTAACCAGACATCAAAGTGATATGTATATGTGGGAGTGATGATCGCATGTGTGACAAGTGTAGTTTTATGCACCATGCTAAGTGAGCAGTGCTGTTATATCACATTTACATTGCAGAGTGTGGTTTCCCCCATTTTCAAAAGCAGCCTCAATTCCATATGTCCCATATCCTGCTACCGCTCAAGTGTTCCCTGCCATAGCTCATTGCTTCAACAACCTGTTGTCTCTTGTGCGCAATATTGTCAATCAATGATTTATGCAGTTTCTAAACCATTGCACTAACAGTACTATTAGTTTCAGTAACACTTGAGAAGCCACTTTTGACACTTTCCATACATGTATGGTTTTGCAGTACAAGGTCCTAAAAATCAAAACAAAAATAACTACAACATTCACACAACGATGTTGCTAGTGATTCGGGAAGCAGAACCTTCAACAGTGCAGTACTGAGCAATAAGTATTAAATTAATCTCTCTGCACCTAAGGTTGGGGAGATGGTTCATATATTAGCCTGGAAATTACTCTTGAGCAATGTGAATGTTTAACACATTGACATCAAATCTCTCTCTCTACTATTTTAACAGAGGTGCTTCCTTTAAGTAGGTTAATGCCTTTGTTAAAATAGTAGAAAGAAAAATTTGATATGGACGCATTAAGGGGTAAAAATTCAGTTGGTTGCGCCACCCGTTAGCGCCTTAAGAGGGCGCTAATGGGGTGCAAAGCCGCTAACGCCCGGGCGCAGCGATGTTTGCGCCGCTCGAGAACTTAACTTGAGATTGTGCGGCGGCGCTAAAACTTACCGCTGCGACCACCTGCGCGCGCAGATTGTGACGTCATTCCATGGTGCAACGCCCTTGGGGCGCCCCGGAGCGGAAATTGAGTGGCGCCCCCTGCCTTACCGCCTGGCGCTTCCAACGACCGGAAGACTGGAACGTTATCAATCGGTGTGGGGCTGGGGGGGGCGCTATTTAAAGGGGGCCTCTTCCTGTCTTTTTCTGTGGTCGACATTTTTGAACTACGCATTCTGAGAGAGAGAGGGAGAGACTTCTGGAGAGATTCAACGTTGTGTGAAGGAGTTTTGGGTACTGAGCAGCACTTTGCAGGTTCATTTTGATTTGCCATTCCTTGTATCGATTTAGCAGAGACCGTGGGAGCTGCACTCTGAGCTCTTTGCCTGGTGCTCTCCATTGTTCTTTCCAGCACATTTGATGTGCAAGTCTCTCCAGGCCGAGATTCAAGGCAGCAATGAACAGGATGTGGATGGAAAGCAAGATTAACCATCCCCTTTAAGAACTGGCCCGTGCCATTGTGTGTGTGTTCCATTGCTGACTGACATTACATGAGCTTCGCCAGCGCTCCGAGTTAGCGCCTCACTGCTCGGCCTTTGCACCTTAAGAGAGGTGTGCAGCGCCTGCTTTAGCGCTCCACTCACCTCCCGGGGCGGTAAAAGTGAAGTTTCCCGTCAGTGCCGATAATTAGCGCCAGGCGCTAATATTTGCGTCCGGACGATATTTGCGCCCCAAATGGGGCGCGACCTAATTTCTACCCCTAAGTCTTTATACAATAACATCACTCACAGTATATCCAGGCTATACCTCCACATATGCTGGGTAGGGCAAGAACCATAATCCCAGACCTGTTTAAGTGGAGCAGCATTGAGCTTATTCGTACAATATCTGCACATCCTGTCCTTCAATGCCTAGTTTATCACCCACCCCCTCCCTTCCCAAGCCCAGCTGCCATCACACACAGCAGAGTAAATGCTTTGTTTTTAGCAGTCCATTATCAGAGGGAGTTACCATTAAGATTCTTTGGGGGAAAAATTCAGTTGGTTGCGCCTCCCGTTAGCACCTTAAGAGGGCGCTAATGGGCCGCAAAGCATCTAGCGCCCGGGCGCGGCGATGTTTGCGGCGCTCACGAAATTAACTAGACATTTTGCGGCGGTGCTAAACACTACCGCCACGATCTCCTGCGCCGGCAGATCGTGACGTCAGTCGAGTGCGCAATGCCCCGGTATCGCCCCGGAGCGGATATTGAGTGACGCCCCCTGCCTTACCGCCTGCCGCTAGCAACGACAGGTTGAGGGGAGCGTTTTGCAGTCAGGAAGGGACTGGGGGGAGCGCTATTTAAAGGCGACCGCTTCCTGCCTTTTATTGTTGGTGCCATTTTTGAACCACGCATTCTGAGAGAGAGAGAGAGAGAGAGAGACTTGTGGAGAGATTCAACGCCGTGTGAAGGAGTTTTGGGTACTGAGCAGCACTTTGCAGGTTCATTTTGATTTGCCCTTCCTTGTATTGATTTAGAAGAGACTGTGGGGGCTGCACTCTGAGCTCTTTCCCTGGTACTCTCCATTGTTCTTTCCAGCAGATTTGATGTGCAGGTCTCTCCAGGCCGAGATTCAAGGCTGCAATGAGCAGGATGTGGATGGAAAGCAAGATCAACCCTCCCCTTTAAGAACTGGCCCGTGCCATTGTGTGTGTGTTCCATTGCTGACTGACATCACATGAGCTTCGCCAGCGCTCTGAGGTAGCGCCTTGCTCCTCGGCCTTTGCGCCTTAAGACAGGTGTGAAGCGCCTGATTTAGCGCTCCAATCACCTCCAGGGGCGATAAAAGTCAAGTTTGCAGTCGGTGGCGATAATTAGCGGCAGGCGCTAATCTTTGCGCCCGGCCGATAATTGCGCCCCAAATGGGGCGATACTGAATTTCTCCCCCTTTATTTTTAAAGAGCAATGAAAATCTATTGACATCACTATTTATTTCTTTACATTTGTAAAATATATTTTCAATAAATTTTGAATGTTAATGGCCTTTTCAGAATACTGGCCGGGAGATAGAAGCAGATAATGATTGCCTGATATCCCCATTATGGTCTGCATGCATACCTGGGTTTGACTGCATCACATGACAACTGGATGTCATTCTCAGTTTTTGTATGACAGCGAAGAGCACTAGATTAGGGTTAAGAGGGCACATGTCATACGCTGGCACCAAGGTGAAGCACGTTGTCAAGAAGCATGAGGCACATTCACACACTGGGTTGCAGATTGAATTGTGGTTGCACTGTAGTTACATCATACATAATCTGACATAGTATTTACAGCACAGAAACAGGCCATTCAGCCCAACAGGTCCATGCCGGTGTTTATGCTCCATACAAGCCTCCTGTGCTTCTTCATCTAACGCCATCAATATATTGTTGTGCAGACATTGTTATTGGCTAGGTTGGGATACGCCTTTGATGATGTGACATGAATGGGATCCACGTAAGTTATGCTGAACCTACATCAAGCACGAGTCCGGCCTCAGCTGGAGCGCCACACTTTAGGAAGGATGCGAAGGCTTTGAAGAGGGTACAGAAGAGATTGACTAGAATGGTTCCAGGGATGAGAGATTACAGTTTGGTGGATAGACTGGAGAAGCTCCGGTTGTTCTCCTTGGAGCAGTGAAGGCTAAGAGGAGATTTGATAGAGGTGTTTAAAATCATGAAGGCTTTTGATCGAGTAAATAAAGAGAATCTGTTTCCAATGGCTGAAGGGTCGATAACCAGAGGGCATGGATTTAAGGTGATTGGCAAAAGAACCAGAGGCGACATGAGGACAAACTTTTTTATGTAATGAGTGGTTACAATTTGTATTTGCCTGATAGTGTTTTTTTTTATTCGTTCATGGGATCTGGGCGTCGCTGGCAAGGCCAGCATTTATTGCCCATCCCTAATTGCCCTTGAGAAGGTGGTGGTGAGCTGCCTTCTTGTGTGGTGGAAACAGATTCAATATTGGCTTTCAAAAGTGAATTGGATAAATGCTTGAAGGAGAAAAAATTGCAGGGATATAGGGAAAGAGCAGGGAGGGGTGGGACTAACTGGATTGCTCTTCGAAATAGCTGGTTCAGACTCGATGGGCTGAATGGTCTCCTTCTGTGCTGTACTACGCTATGAATCTATTCTATGATTCTCTCTCACTAGTCGTTTGTGCCATTTGCAGTTATTTAATCTTTGTTGTAACATCCATTTCCTGAAGATTACTGTTATAATAAAAAGAAATAGAAAAATTTGGGGGGAAAAATTCAGTTGCTTTGTGCCTCCCGTTTGCACCCTAAGAGGGCGCTAATGGGGCGCAAAGCAACTAGCGCCCGGGCGCAGCGATGTTTGCGCCGCTCACGAAATTGACCAAAGTTTTTGCGGCGACGCTAAAATGTACTGCCATGATCTCCTGCGCCCGCAGATCGTGACATCAGTCGAGCGTGCAACGCCCCGGTGGCGCCCCGGACCGGATATTGAGTGGCGCCCCCTTCCTTTCCGCCTGCCGCAAGCAACAACAGGGAGAGTGGAACGTTTTGCAGGCGGGAAGGGGCTGGGGGAGCGCTATTTAAAGGCGCCCTCTTCCTGCCTTTTTTTGTGGGAGACATTTTTGCACCACTCATTCTGAGTGAGAGCAAAAGATTCTGAGAGAAAGAGAGAGTTCTGGAGTGAGTCAATGCTGTGTGAAGTAGTTTTGGCTACTGAGCAGCACTTTGCATGTTCTCTTGGATTTGACCTTCATTGCTTTGATTGTCAAGAGACTTTGGGAGCTGCACTGATTCGGGGCGTTGTCCTGTGCCTGCAGAATCGGAGGCATCAGAGACGCAGAGAGAGAGTGGTAATCATGGCCAGAGGGAGGAGGGCCAACAGGCCTCTGCACAGGAGACCCTACCCTCCCAGGGTATTCCGGGAACAATTCTCCTACATTCATTTGTCTGAGTAGCAGTGTTTGCGCAGGCTGCGCTTCAGCAAGGAGGTGGTCACTGAGCTCTGCCACCCTCTGCTGCAACCAGATCTGCAGCCTCAACTGAGGACCAGGACGTCTCTGTCGGTGGCAGTGAAGGTCACAGTGGCTCTGAATTTTCATGCCACCGGCTCCTTTCAAGCAGCTACTGGGGACATTGCCAATATCTCCCAGTTCGCGGTCCATTGCTGTATCCAGGAGGTGACAAATGCCCTCTATAAAAGGAGACACCAGTACATCTCTTTCCCGATGACCCAGGCCAAACAGCATGAACGCGCATTGGGCTTTGCGAGGATAGCGGGCTTCCCCATGGTGCAGGGCGCCATTGACTGCACGCATGTGGCATTGCGGGCACCGCATGAGAATGCAGAGGTTTTCCGAAACCGCAAGGGGTTCCACTCCTTAAATGTCCAGTTGGTCTGTGACCACAGGCAGCTGATACTCGCTGTCAATGCCCGCTATCCTGGCAGCAGCCACGATGCTTTCATCCTGTGCCAGACTGGTGTGCCAGACCTTTTCCAGGCAGCGCATCAGCCAAGTGGTTGGCTCCTCAGGGACAAGGGTTATCCACTCTGCACCTGGCTGATGACACTGCTCCGTAACCCCAACACCCCTGCCGAGCTGTGGTACAGTGAGAGCCATCTCGCCACCAGTAACATAACTGAGCAGACGATCGGCATGCTCAAGCAACGGTTCCGCTGTCTGGACCACTCAGGAGGAGCCCTGCAGTGCTCTCTTGAGCGAGTCTCCCTCTTCATAGTTGTTTGCTGCATTCTTCATAAACTTGCAATCCTCAGGACCCAGCCAATGCCACCAGGCCTTGGAGCACCACCGGAGGAGGAGGAAGAGGAGGAGGATGAGGATGATCAGCAGCAGCACCAAGGCGGGAGGGAGGCCCACAATGTTGAAACTGCAAGGACCGTCCGTCAACGGCTGATAACAAGCCGCTTCTAGGTCCCTACTCAGAAGATGGCTTCTGGCATGGAGAACAACATGATGGAAAGCAACTCGCAACCCCTATAGCCGGCCAAAGCAGCAATGATTCCAAAGGCCAAACATGTACATTTTGAATACAACAACTTTTTTATTTTACAAACTCTGTGTGTGTCATTTAGTCATGACAAACTAATAGAAACAAACACAACAAATCATTAATTAACATAACTGGTTCTCACAAGCTGGAGATAATGGCCAAAACACTAAACAAAAGTTATCAGACGAACCTCGGCCTTTAATAAAAACTTTCCCAACATTTCTTGAGACCTCCTACTTTTTGCCCTTCGAAGGTGATCTCCATCCCTTACGCACTTCCCCCCTTCCCACCCTACTGCTCCTCCGTAATGGGGCCCCAGTGGCTGCAGCAAGGCTGGTGGAAGGCTGCTGAACGTCAGATCCTAAGACTACAGATGCCCTTGAAGGACACCCTCGACCAGCTCTGGGCCTGGAGGGTCCGGCTGCAGACTGCACCAACTCTGCATGGGCGGCAGCAGTCTGGGCTACTGGCGGTGGCAAGTGCAATGGGGAAGTGACAGTGGTGGCAGCAGGAATGCTGTCATCCTGAGAGAGGACAGCACCTCCCTGCTCGACTGACGCACTGGCACTCCCATGGGGCAGCACCTCAGCATCCGGCGCAATCTGCTCGAGCACAGATTGCTGGCCTGCTGCGGCGCCGTGAGAGCCCCGGGGCAATGTGGCCGAACCAGCGACGATGGCAGCAGTCAGTGCTTGCGTTGCCTCAATCTGAGACTGCATGAGAGCAGTCTGAGATTGGATCGCAGCAGCCAGTGACTGAATTGCAGCACTAAGCAGTTGCGTTTCGTCGGCCTGTGCTGCAGCGGAGTGCTCCACACTCCTTGCCAGTGCATCAATGCTTTCGGGCACCCTTCCCATTGCACCCATGAGCTGAGTGTGCATGTTCACCACCTGGGTGTTCATTTCCGCGATGAGCCGCTCCTCCTCTGCATCCAGTGCAGCAGGACTCGCTGGCCTAATCTCCCTCCGGGGAGAAGGCCCCGAGCTTCCCTACCCCCATCACGTTGCTGCAGCCCATAGTTGCAATGGGAAGGGTGCCCGAAAGCACTGAGTCCTGGAGCTTCACCCTCATCAGACCCTTCCCCCCTGCTCCCCTCCAGGGAAGACGTGGTCCCAGTGTGGGCATGGGCCCCCTCGGGAGACGCTGGCACTGAGGCTCCGGCTTCGTCTTCCTCCTCGCCTGCGGCGTCGCTCCCACTGGCTGCTTGAAACATAGAAACATAGAAGATAGGAGCAGGAGTAGGCCATTCGGCCCCTCGAGCCTGCTCCGCCATTCAATGCGATCATGGCTGATCATCCAAATTCAGTACCCTGTCCCTGCTTTCTCCCCATATCCCTTGATCCCCTTAGCCTTAAGAAATATATCTAACTCCTTCTTGAATATATTTAATGAATTGGCCTCAACTGCCTTCTGTGGTAGAGAATTCCACAGGTTCACCACTCTCTGGGTGAAGAAATTCCTCCTCATCTCAGTCCTAAATGGCTTACCCCTTATCCTTAGACTGTGACCCCTGGTTCTGGACTCCCCCGCCATCGGGAACAGCCTTCCTGCATCTAGTCTGTCTAGTCCTGTTAGAATTTTATAAGTTTCAATGAGATCCCCTCTCATTCTTCTAAACTCTAGCGAATATAAGCCTAATCGACCCAATCTCTCTTCATACGTCATTCCTGCCATCCCAGGTGTCAGTCTGGTGAATCTTCGCTGCACTCCCTCCATGGCAAGAACATCCTTCCTCAGCTAAGGCGACCAAAACTGCACACAATACTCAAGGTGTGGTCTCACCAAGGCCCTGTACAACTGCAGCAAGACATCCTTGCTCCTGTACTCGAATCCTCTCGCTATGAAGGCCAACATACCATTTGCCTTCTTAACCGCCTGCTGCACCTGCATGCTTACCTTCAGCGACTGGTGCACAAGGACACCCAGGTCTTGCTGCACTTCCCCTTTTCCCAATCTATTGCCGTTCAGATAATAATCTGCCTTCCTGTTTTTGCCACCAAAGTGGATAACCTCGCATTTATCCACATTATACTGCATCTGCCATGCATCTGCCCAATCACCCAACCTGTCCAAATCATATTGGAGTTTCTCTGCATCCTCCTCACAGCACACACGCCCACCCAGCTTTGTGTCGTCTGCAAACTTGGAGATATTACATCTAGTTCCCTCGTCCAGATCATTAATATATATTGTGAATAACTGGGGTCCTAGCACCGATCCCTGCGGTACCCCACTAGTCACTGCCTGCCACTCGGAAAAAGACCCATTGATTCCAACTCTTTGCTTCCTGTCTGCCAACCAGTTTTCTATCCAAGTCAGTACCTTACCCCCAACCCATGTGCTTTAACTTTGCACGCTAATCTCTTATGCGGGACCTTATCGAAAGCCTTCTGAAAGTCCAAATACACCACATCCACTGGTTCTCCCTTATCTATTCTACCAGTTACATCCTCAAAAAATTCCAGTAGATTAGTCAAGCATGATTCACCATCTGAAAGCAGGGAGGTACAAGAGTGGCTTTAGCGTCAGGACAGGGGGGCAGTAAGGGAGCAAGGACTGGAGCGATTTAGTAAGTTGGATTGAAAGTGTAAAAGGCTGGTGCTGTGAGGGACAAGTGGAATGAAAGAGGAGAGAAAGCTGATGACCTTACCATTGCTGTCCCGAACGAGGTCGGCCTCTCCAGGGGCGACGGGACCTATCACCTGGCTTGCCACAATACTGTGGATGCATGCCTCCAGATCGCTGAGGGTTTGCAGCTGAGGCCGCCCTCCACCTGTCCGTTGCTGTTGCCGCCTGTTGTGAGATAGCTTGGCCTGCAAGAAAAAGGACGGCTTCTAAGTAAATATACAGCCATGGTCTTGCCTGATGTGCCTCCCATAGTTGAATAGCCCTTAATGTATGCAGCCATGCGCTTGCCCGATGTGCCTCCCATAGTTGAATAGCCCTTAATGTATGCAGCCATGTGCTTGCCTGATGTGACTCCCATAGTTGAACAGCCCTGAATGTATGCAAGGTGTGAAATGTGCGTGTGTGTTTTATGAGATGGCCATAGGTCTTGGATGAGTGTTGGGCATTGGGCTTTTTACACCCTCTGGCCATAGAGTGAGGCTGAGATGGAGGGATGGAGAGGTATTGAAAAGCAGCCACTCACCCTGACCACCTGAGTGAGGTCGTTGAATTTTTTCCGACATTGTGTGTGGGTCCTGGGCACCATGCTCCTGGAGGAGACGTGCTGAGCCACCTCCCTCCATATTCTTCTATAGTCGCGCGGCAATGGCCTCCTGCCACTCTTAGGGTACAGTATTGCTCTTCGGCGCTCCACTGCGCCAACCAGAGCCACCAAGGCCCAGTCGCTGAAGCGCTGAGCTCGTTCCCTGGCCCTCTCCATAGTCCTTTGCAGCAGAATTGATGTACAGGTCTCTCCAGGCCGAGATTCAAGGCTGCAATGAGCAGGGTGTGGCTGGAGAGCAAGATCGACCCTCCCCTTTAAGAACTGGCTGGCGCCAGTGTGTCTGTGTTCCATCACATGAGCTTCGCCAGCGCTCTGAGGTAGCGCCTCGCTCCTCGGCCTTTGCGCCTTAAGACAGGTGTGAAGCGCCTGATTTAGCGCTCCAATCACCTCCAGGGGCGATAGAAGCCAAGTTTGCAGTCGGAGGCGATAATTTGCGCCAGGCGCTAAACTTTGCGCCTGGCCGATAATTGCGCACCAAATGGGGCGATACTGAATTTCTCCCCCTTGAAGTGCTATTTTCTATTGATTCACCAGCCAGCATAGCCTGCACACTGAACTCACGAACTGTCATGTGACCTCACCACAGTACAACAATTCTTTATCCTACAGCACACAGTACCCTTCCATCACAGTAAGTCTCTGTGAAATAAGGTAATTATGTAATCTTGATCTTTAAAATTTTTATAAAATTGTAAAATCAATCAATGTGTGGCATAAACAAGATACACAATAACTCTTGGCCAGTTATAGTAAAATAAATTATCAGTAAGTCTGGACCTCACTGCTTTAGGTTCATGAATTATGCACTTAACGTTCCTCATTGGTTTATTTTTGGTAAAACCGAGTTCTACTGTACAGTACATTGTCCTAGTCATGATATTGGTTCAGATGATCAGTGGTACCTCACGGTAATCTGGACTGTAAAGAGATTTCTTTTAGCTCCATTACATAAATTAAGCCTTTTTGTTTATGATGGATTATATTATTAGCTTCTTTCTCGTTGGCCATGGAACGCACAGTTTTAGAATTAAGGTTCATTCAAAGAAAATAGCACAGGCTTTTTAAAAAAATTCGTTCTTGGGATGTGGGCGTTGCTTTCAAGGCCAGCATTTATTGCCCATCCCTAATTGCCCTTGAGAAGATGGTGATGCCCTGCCTTCTTGAACCGCTGCAGTCCGTGTGGTTTGGTACAACTGAGTGGCTTGCTAGGCCATTTCAGAGGGCAGTTAAGAGTCAACCACATTGCTGTGGGTCTGGAGTCACATATATGCCAGACCGGGTAAGGACGGCAGATTTCCTTTCCTAAAGGACATTAGTGAACCAGATGGGTTTTTACGACAATCCGGTAGTTTCATGGTCACCATCACTGATACTAGCTTTTTAATCCAGATTTATTAATTTTTGATACACCGCAGGCCCAGTGTCTGATGTAGATAGCAAGAGGGGATCGAGTTATTAATTGGAGCTCTGCAACTGCTTGCCTGGCCCATCGTGTTCAAAATATGATCACTAATGGATGTCAATTAGATTGTTCCTGCAGCAATCAGGTAGGACAGGAAAATTTGTCCCCAGTTAAGGAGTCAAGCCATTCAACTCAAACGCTTTTTGGAAATCCTTTTGTCCTAAGAATCAAGGTAAGATTTGAATCAGGTCATGATTCTCTGTAGTTTATTTGACAGATAGCTTTGTAGCCAGGAGCTGCTTGATGTGAATTTATATTTGGCAGTCTTTGTTCAGCTTCACAGTCACTCTGAAGCCTTCATAGATAGCAGCAGGCCGTGGCCTCCATGATTGGTCAGTGGCAAACTGTCATATACGGGATCGTGCTTGAAGATTCAGTTTTATATTGGATGTTGGTGCAGGAGGAAGGTTTTCTGTTTGACCCCTGGACTTGCTACATTTGCCTAGGATAAATAGTAAATACTTGGATAAATTGGATAAATACTTGAAGGGAAAAAATTTACAGGCCTATGGGGAAAAACAGGAGAGTGGGATTAAGTGGATAGCTCTACCAAAGAGCCGGCACAGGGACAATGGGCCAAATGGCCTCCTTCTGTGCTGCATCATTCTATGATTCTAGACATTGAGCAAGTTAAGGTACACTCTGGGTCATAGGGAGCGAGGGCTTGATTGCACAAGTGGTTTGTGACATGGAATCTGATGAAAATATTGACTGTATAAAGCTGAAAATGTTGAACTTTGTAAAGAAATTTCTATCCAGTGTGTCAAAGGAAATAGGTGCTGTCAAACCTGTTTGCTAATTAAGGTGTGTGTGCTTGTTCAGGCTCAGGAAAGCAATATAGCCAGGTATAATATGTCGGGAATAACAACAGAATATGTAGGGACTTGCACTTACTGGAAACCAATTAAATATAGCAATATCAAGCATGTGGCTTGCTTAGTCTCAACAGCTTGCTCCTACCTTGAAATGAAATATTAATACTAATACTAATAAAAGATTAAATAACTTCATGTATCTCACTGTTAGACTAACAGTACAGACTTGTATCCTGATCCTCTTGGGAATACTGTGCATTCAAAATTAGGTGGCAGTCCTAATCAAGAAGCAATTAAGCAGCTGGTACTTCATTGTTTTATTGCTCGAAAGTCCACTGTCAAACAACTGCTGTTAATATTCATAATATTTTTCTTTCTGTTTTCCGTACCCTCTCACGTGCATTTCAAGTACCATTCTCTGGTGGAGAAGTAACCTGTATCCAGCCCTCTGCAGTGTTACTCTTTACTGGGAGGTTTTGTAAGATTAGCTAGGGTGAAGCAGTGTGTTGATTTTCTCCCTTCTCTCTTGATCCTACCTGAAATAATACCTTATTTCCAGTTGCCATAGCCTTTTCCATGCTTGTGCATCAATGCATTGTGCCATTGATCCACTTCATTTGATTTTCTGTTTACATATTAGATAACAACCAGTTACATTAAGTGCAATCAGGCCTCACTCACCTCTGTCAAAATGGTCCACTGCTCTGGGATCATCCTATTTAAATCTCTCCAATCAAGTTTCTGCCCCTTCTAGAGTACTGAAAGGGCCAATTACCACCCCATCAGTCTACTCTCAATGATCAGCAAAGTGATGGAAGGTGTCATCGACAGTGCTATCAAGCGGCACTTACTCATCAATAACCTGCTCACTGATGCCCAGTTTGGGTTCCGCCAAGACCACTCAGCTCCCGAACTCATTACAGCCTTGGTCCAAACATGGACAAAGGAACTGAATTCCAGAGGTGAGGTGAGAGTGACTGCCCTTGACATCAAGGCAGCATTTGACCGAGTGTGGCATGAAGGAGCCCTAGTAAAACTGAAGTCAATGGGAATCGGGGGGAAAACTCTCCACTAGCTGGAGTCATACCTAGCACAAAGGAAGATGGTTGTGGTGATTGAAGGTCAATCATCACAGCTCCAGGACATCGCTGCAGGAGTTCCTCAGGGCAGTGTCCTAGGCCCAACCATCTTCAGCTGCTTCATCAATGACCTTCCCTCCAACATAAGGTCAGAAATGGGGATGTTCGCTGATGACTGCACAGTGTTCAGCACCATTCAGAACTCCTCAGATAATGAAGCAGTCCATGCTCACATGCAACAAGACCTGGACGACGTTCAGGCTTGGGCTGAAAGTGGCAGGTAACATTCGTGCCACAGAAGTGCCAGGAAATGACTATCTCCAACAAGCGAGAGTCTAACCACCGCCCTTGACATTCAATGGCATTACCATCGCCGAATCCCCTATCAACATCCTAGGGGTCACCATTGACCAGAAACTTAACTGGACCAGCCACATAAATACTGTGGCAACAAGAGCAGGAAAGAGGCTAGGTATTCTGCAGTGAATGTCTCACCTCTTGACTCCCCAAAGCCTTTCCACCATCTACAAGGCACAAGTCAGGAGTATGATGGAATACTCTCCACTTACCTGGATGAGTGCAGCTCCAACAACACTCAAGAAGCTCGATACCATCCAGGACAAAGCAGCCCGCTTGATTGGCACCGCATCTACCGCCTTAAACATTCACTCCCTCTACCACCGGCATACCGTGGCTGCAGTGTGTACCATCTACAAGATGCACTGCAGCAACTCGCCAAGGCTTCTTCGGCAGCACCTCCCAAACCCGCGACCACTTCCACCTAGAAGGACAAGGGGCAGCAGGCGCATGGGAACACCACCACCTCCACGTTCCCCTCTAAGTCACATACCATCCTGACTTAGAAGTATATCGCCGATCCTTCATCATCGCTGGGTCAAAATCCTGGAACTCCCTCCCTATCAGCACTGTGGGAGTACCTTCAGCACACGGACTGCAGCGGTTCAAGAAGGCGGCTCACCACCACTTTCTCAAGGGCAATTAGGGATGGGCAATAAATGCTGGCCTTGCCAGCAACGCCCACATCCCATGAACGAATAAAAAAAAACCATGGTTACAAACAAAATTCTCTGTGGCTGTGGTACATTATCTCTCTTTGTCTTCATTGATCTCTCTGCAGCCTTTGACATGGTCAACCATACCATCCTTCTCCAATGTCTCTGTTGTCCCTCAATGGGACTGCCCTCACTTGATTCCACTCTTAGCTTTTTGATCATTGCTAGAGTATTTCCAGAAGAGGCTTCTCTTCCCACCTTTGCACTATTACCACAGGCGTAGTAAAACATCCCAAGGCGCTTCACAGGAGCGCTACCAAACAAAATTTGACATCAAGCCACATAAGGAGATATTAGGACAGGTGACCAAAAACTTGGTCAAAGAGGTAGGTTTTATGGAGCTTCTTAAAGAAGGAGAGAGAGTTAGCGAGGTAAAGATTTAGGGAGAGAATTTCAAAGCTTAGGCCCTAGGCAACTGAAGGCACGGTCGCCAATGGTGGAGCGATGAAAATCAGGGATGTGCAAGAGGCCAGAACTGGAGGAGTGCAGAGATCTCGGAGGACTGTAGGGCTGGAGGAGGTACAGAGGTAGGGAGGGGCGAGGCCATGGAAGGATTTGAAAACCAGGATGAGAATTTTAAAATCGAGACGTTGCTTAACCGGGAGCTAATGTAGGTCAGCGAGCACAGGGGTGATGAGTGAACGAGCCTTGGTGCGAACCACCTCCCTTTCCTCCTTTAAGACTCTCCTTGTTACCATGTCTCCCCCTTAATTTCTTCTTTGTCTCAGTGTATATTTTTGTTTGATTATGCCTCTGTGATATGCCATGGGATATTTTTCTACATTAAAGGTGCTATATAAATGCAAGTAAACAATAGTAACCGACCGGGGGTGGTGGGTCGGGGTGGTTATAGTGTATTCGGTACCTTAGCGCCTCCTGTTAGTGCCCGGGCGGGGTGCTAATGGGGCGCTAAGGGCTTATCGCCTGGGTGCGGCGATTCCAACACCACCCGCAAAATTCAGTTGGCATTTAGCGCCGGCGCTAACACTTAGCACCTGGCCCTCTAGCGCCGCTCAGACCGTGACTTCAATGAGTGTGCAACGTCCCGTTAGCGCCCCGGACGTGAAATTCAGTCGCTTCCCCTGACTTACCGCCTGGTGCTGAGAACGACAGAAATAGCAGGCGCTGATACCTGGGATTGCTGCTCCCGGGGCGCTATTTAAAGGGATCACTTACCGGTTCATTGGGAGGTCAAGCAGCAATGATCAGACTGAGGCCTGTGCAGCATGATTAAACCTCCCTTTAAGAACTGGAAGGTGCCAGTCTGCCTGACGACTTTCTAATTGACAGCGCCGGAACTTGATTAGCGCGCTGAAGGTAGCACCCCGCATTCCGAAGTTAGCACCCTAAGAGATGTGTGTAGCACTTGATTTAGCGCTCCACTTCCCTCTTAGGGCGCTAAAACTCAATTTTGCGGTCGCCGGCGCTAATTAGCGCCGGGCGCTAAAGTTACCGCCAGCGCGATATTAGCGCCCCAAAATGGTCGATACCGAATTTTTCCCTCTATATCTTTTGTAATGAATTAAATTAAACCTCATTGTCCGTCTTTTCTCATTAATTCCTTGATTTTTCGAGCAGTAACCAGAAGAATTTTACATCACTGACAAGTGATACAATAATATTTTTGTGAGCAAGGAAGAGTTCTAACATGAATTATGTAATTGCAATGTTATTTATATCATGACATAATGGTAAACTCCATTATAAAAGTATGCCAAGTATGGATTTCTAATAACAGCCATGTGCACTTAAGGCAGTGGGTGATTAATCAATTTGCAATTGGTAGAGAATTTCTAATATTAAGATTTAATTTAACTGACAATTCAAAAATATACATTGGCCCAAAAATTCGGCCGTTCCTGGGTGAGTACTCAGTGCGTACTCACCCGTATTGCTTTCCGAAGTGCCGGTTTCCTGCACGCACTGCGCATGCGCGGGAAACCGGCACTTCCGGTATGGTGAAGGGGGCGGTTCCTAGGTGAACCGCGTGCGCGCTAGAGGCTGCGCGCACGCAGCAAACTTAGATTTTTTTTCAGGTTTCTACGCGAGGGTAAGTATTGAAGATTCTACGCTAATAAAAAGGAGGCGTAAGACCCCTTTTGAACAAGGTAAGTGGTTAATTAAGTATAATTTTAAATTTTGTTCAACAGGTTTATCTTTTTTAGATACTTTAAAGAAAGGTAAGTTTATTTTTATAACTTTTAAAAAGTATTTTAATTTTTTCAAAAATTTAAATTTTTGTTTAAAGTGGTTAATTTATTTAACTATAGTTATTTTATAAATGTGATGGTTTTTAAAAAAATTTATTTTTAAGTTTAGCTGTTCTTTTGGGGCCGATTTCAATTCACAGATTTGACAGGTCTCCTGTCAAATCTACGAATGAAAGATGGTCTGCTGCCATTGGCTCTCCATGGCCCACGTGATCCCAGGGGTCGCATCGCACTAACTGCACCCCTGGGATACACAAGCACTGCTCGCCGGCACTTGGGAGAGGCCCAGGACCCGAAGTTCCTGTGGGCCCAAAACACAACGGCAGGCGTGGTGGGTAAGAGCGCGCGCGATCCTTACCCCCGCGGCAAGCCGGCCATGCGAATTTCTAGGCCATTAGATCTTATTTTTCGATGTACACCACCACACCTAAAACCCCATTTTTAATGCAGCCAGGCTGACTGACTTTAGCTGCCCATACTGCAGCTTGACTTTCTCATTTAGACAACATGCGTTACAGTAGCAGACACGATTGCATCTGTTACTTTTCCTAATAGAGGGAGGGGCGAGTAGAGACACAATCTAATTTTTTTCAAGTCATGAAGGCAATTAGTGAAGTTGATATGCAGTAATTCTTTGAGCAGAACTAGGTGAAAAACGGAAAACATGATTGTGAGCTAAGGAAACTTCAGATGAAATGTAGCATTTGGAATTTTTAATTTATGGAATATAAGGGTATATTTTCTTGTCCTTGCACTGAAGTAGTGGGACCAGAGCATGCCCAGCCTAATGCTTTCCAGCTTCCTGCCAGGCTAAACTCCCAAATTTTCCAGGGTTTGACCCTAATGAATATTCATGGTGAATTCCCGGCCCAGAGTGCTGGGAGCTTGGCTTGGGTGGTGGTGGGGGGGGAGGGTGTGGCAGGAAATTTCATGCTTCGGCAACTTTTAAAGGCCTGAGGTTAAAATTTAAAGGATTGTAGCTAAAAGTAAGTGGCCACATGGGGTGGTGGGGGGGAGTTGGGTGCTGGGGGTAAAAATTGTTGCAACTTTTACAAAAGCCTCAAATATTTTGAAAGTATATATTTTCACCTTTCCATAGGCTGTATGGGGCAAAAAGAGTAGCCTGCAAAATAAATGCAGAGATAGGGCACAAATAAGTAGGCAAGTGATGGAATGGTGCAGCATTCAAAGCTCCTGTTTGATGGCTGGTAAAGTGGATGCGCTGCTACAGGAGATGTGTGTACTCTTTTGGTGATGCAGTAAACAAATAAACTGTAACTTAAAACATTAAAGGCAACTTAATAAATTAAATTAAACTTCCATTGCCGGGGGTGATGATGCACCCCAGTCCCTGCGGTGTCCACCGGTCGCGGAAGGCCTCGAGCGTGCCGGCGGACATCGCGTGTTCCATCTCCAGGGCCACCCGGGCATGAACGTGGCCGCAGAAGAGAGGCAGGCAGTTGGGCCGAACGAGCCCCTTGACCACCCGCTGCCTGGACCAGTTAATGGCCACTTTGGCCAGGCCCAGGAGCAGTCCTACGAGGAGGTCCTCCGACTTGCCCGCTCTCCTCCGCACCGGGTGACCAAAGATCAGGAGCGTGGGACTGAAGTGCAGCCAAAAATCGAGGAGCAGCTCCTTCAAATAATGGAAGAGGGGCTGCAGCCTCTCACATGCTACATATTTATGGAACACGGACTCCTCCAGGCCACAGAAAAGGCAGGCGGCCTGGGAGTCCGCGAACTGACTTAAAACCTTGTTGCACGGGACTGCTCCGTGCAACATGAGATGTGTGTAAGGAGGGTTGCAATGTTTAACATTTTAGGACATCCTCCCCAGAGGACGGCAGTGTAGCATGCCTGGCAGGAGATGGTATTCAGTGTCAAGGTTGTGTACAGTACCCACAACAGCTGGGAACGGAGATGTAGGAAGATCACACACCTTAAGGAAGCTGACAAGGTAAAACGACCCCACAATACCATTTACCAGTAGATAATTTAAATTTGTGCTTGTTTCTGCTCATTGGTTCAACCTTTAAACATTGATTTTAAACACTTCCGGGCCTGGGTAGCATCATATTGCAATGGGCTTTTACTTTGGCCATTGGCCGTGCAGCTTCTCATTCACTGCTATGCTCACTGCAGCGTATTCTAATTAGTTCTGCAGCAAATGTTGGCATAAATTGGCCACTGGAGGATCGGGGCACACTGTTTCTAACTTAGGCCGTCCTTTGCCAATATCGCCATTGCAGCGAATGCCAGGCCAGTAAATTCCATTTATGTCTTTTATTTTCTTGGCGTACCTTGAAGATGGGTTTAATCATCACTACCACCTAATATTTTTGTATACTTTGATGAGATACCCCCTTAAGGTATACCCGCTTCGATGAGATGCCCTCTTTCCAGACTATAAAGCTTAAGTTTCTCCATTGTTTGCTCATTCTTCAACTGCACTACACATGGTATCAGTCTTCTTGTTCTCTTCTGCATCTTTTCTAACACAAGTACTGTATATCTCTTTTGTGGTGTGGTGACCCAAACTGAACGCATTAGGGTAGATTTTACAAATTCATCCTCGTGGTGCAAAGCTTCACGCACTGGGAGTACATACTTGGGATTTGGGCAGGGTGGTCAGCAGGTCCCCTAGGAGAGTCCATCCACAGTAGACAGAAAATCCGGTGGATCCTGCTGACCTCCCCATCTGAATTTCAGTATGTGCTCTTGGTGCATGCAACAAGAACACAAAATCATAAAGTCGACCTTCTATTCGAAGTGTGGTATGCACAATGGATTGTAAAGCCCATAACATAACTTTTTAAAATGTATATTCTGTCTATGTATCCTTGTATTCTACTTTTTAATTACTTCATTACATTATTTGGATATTGAAAGTGACCTGTTTACAATTACTCCAGGCCCATTCTAATTGTTGCAAATTACTTTTGTTTTTAACTAAAAGTTTGGTAGTTTCAGCATTGGCAAAATAGTTGTTTATTTCTATTTATGATTCCTTTAATCGAGAGATTCCTACATCAATACCGTATTGCTGGCCATTTTCCGGACTCCAGTTTACATTAGCATCAGGTGGGGCAGATTCACCATTGTCATCATTTAAGTCCTAGTCAGCAGGACAAAACTGCAGAACATCCTGAGAGATACTTACTTAGACAGTCCATCAGGGATGCGGTCAAGGAAAGGTCAATTACTGACATCAAATGCAGAGCCAAAAAGTGCTGACCTTAATCATTGCCTCTGTAGACTTTTAAAATGCTGCAACTCAGCATAATATTATCGAATTCACCTTTCAAATTTAGCTCCTTTAATCTGACAGAGAACCCTTCTTGCAAGTCAATGACTTTAACACCTAATTAATCATGCAAACTTTGATCACAGAACCAAAGCATAACCTCCTGATTCTGATAAAGGTGTCTGCCAATTTTTTCTGTCTTAATTCATTATTTAATAATCATTTAAAAGTCATCTTGACAATGAGAGACGTATGACCCATAAAGAAACAACAGTTAATCTCTCTTTATTTTTGTAGTTACAGTTATTCATTGTATGGGTTTTGACAGCAGGATTTGAAAGTCTGTATATCTGTCGCACATGCAGTACAATGGGCAGATTATTTTCCAATTAATATTTTTCACCTGGAAGTAGCTAATGATTTTACATGACTTTCAGTCGCATATCATCAGTGTGTCTTTTATTTTTTAAATTTCTGTCCTTTCCTGAAGGCATTGAATCATGTTGAAGTATGGGTCAGCAGGCTGTGACCTGGGAGAACCAAATAGAGAAATTTCTTGTAGTCTTTAATACTCTCAGTAAACTGTAAATGCTGTAACTACTGGTCATTATTTGTCCACACACATGTGCACAGTAGCTGACCTCTCTGGTCCTAAGGTCCTCTGCCTCCATGTCCTGCTTTTCTTTGCCTGCCTCATCTCCTGTTTCCTTCTCCTCAACCCTGTTTCTGCATTCATATTCCACCCTCCCCGAAGGGCAAATGATATAAGTTGATCCACTCCATCCATTGCTCATACTTGGCTGAACTCCTATCCTGGCACTGTCTAGGGGTCTCATCTCTCTTGAAAGGATCATGGCCTCCTTATGCTCTAACCTAGGCATCCTTCACCATACCCACTGCAACACATGATTCTAATTCTCTCCAAGCAGTCATCCAAGGTACCTCCAATAGTCTCTCCTGATGCTTACCCCTTCCACCATGCTCCTCAGAGGTCCACATCTCCAGTCTCTTCCCTATCCCTTCTTACCAGCACCCCCACCCCCCCCCCCACCCCCCATGCTCTCCCTTATGAGTTCCTCAATGACCCCACTGGTTCCTTCAGAGAGTCTCTGGTGACTGTACCCCTCTCTATCGTACCTCTAAATATTCACTTCCTTGTCAACATGTCCCTTCCATCCACAACCTCATATTGGATGAGAGCATTGGCACCCTGGGCCTGACCAAAACCTGTCTCATCACTAGTGACTCTTCACCAAGGCTACCCTGACCAGCTACACGTTCTGCTGCATCCCCTGCCCAAACTTGTCATAGAAGTGTGATCAAATTGATATGATCACAACTTAATTTAAATAATACCACAAGGCTCCTGCTTGTTTTAGGCAGGAACTCCCGAGTACCATTTAGTTCAGAACTGAAAAAGGTGTGCGATACCTAAAATGGGTAGCAATCCAACACCCACTTTACATCCAAAAATTGTCTGTTACCGATCAGAAAATCTACGCTTGTGACTCATGCTCAGAGACAGATGTCAATCATAGCACCTGGACCACTGTCCAAACTGAGATCAGCCAATTTAGCGCAGAACTAAGGTTGAAAGCTGTGACCTTCCTAATCTATATGACTCAGTTACATACTGAACAGTGCATTTACTAGCTGAGTAATCAGTGCATTCCATCAAGGAGTGTTTGTACAGTGCGTGTTCATTGAGTAGCATTTGTGCAGTTATGGCATTAAGCACATATATGATTCCCCGATCCTGTGTACCAGGGGAACAGGCGCGTAACCGTCGCCGAGGGAACGGGAACTTGGGAGTGGGGCTCTGCACTAATCTCTTTCAGGGCTGCATTTTTCTACTTCTCTATTACTAGTGTGCTGAACTACACGCACCCATTTTGTGCTCAAGCTTCATATTTGATGCAAAAGAATTTAAATGAACGTCGCTCAGAATGCGATCTGTGCCAGGTTTGCTCTTTTTTCGTTGTGTGCTCATTTTCAGTGGGTGCAGGAGAAGCTGCATGGCCCAGGAATGCTTCTAATGTCTTTGGACAGGTTTTCTTGTAATGTGTGCAGTACCTTTTCAATGCAGTATTCTTGGTGAGACATTTTTTTCCCCCCCATATTTCTGAATTTTTAATGAAAATATTGATTTGCGTCTCAACATGGATTCACCTTCGACCTCCTTTGTGTCTGCCACTTCTTTCCTCTTGCCCGTACAGCCTTTGGAAAGGCTAACGAATATTTAAAACTTATTTTTAGTCTTTCCAAAGGCAGGACTAATTTGTCATGCCCTCATTCCCCCCACACCCCCACCACCACAGGCGTTCACTAACCTTTAAGTGGCCATATCCCTTTTTAGTTGGCGCAGTAGCCCTTTAAGGAAGCATATTAAGATTATTTAAATCAGCTAACCCTGCTGAACTAGATGATGTGAGCGGGCATCTTCAGCAGTGCGGGTGTGTATGAGAGTTCAGAAAGTGCAATCGGTTTGCCTTCCGATCGGGGAATCAGTCCTATGTTGTTTATATTTTAATTAGTAGCTGACTTATTTGGTTCTCTTTTTCGTGCATTTTTTGTGATAATCCCATGATTCTGGAATCTGTCTTCTCCATTCTGTGTTTTCTTTCGTCCTGGGATTTTTATGTTTTATAGTTAATGATCCTGTGATTTCTGTGTCTTCCATCTGTTGATCCTATGGTCCTGCCCTTATTTCTTACTGCACTTCCTTATTTTCCCACTAAGAACAGAAATCTGGAGAGGACACAGGGGTAACTACTGTTTCATGAAGCATCAGGATTCAAAATGACTGTGATTATTAGCAAAAGAATCTAGTTCTCTCAGCACAAAGTCTCACCTCATTTACAACATGAGGGCCCCATATTCAGTGTTAAGGAATGTGACAATTCTGACTTAGAATGTTCCTGACTTCCTAATGAGCTCACATGACACTCAGTTTCAAGTCACACGCACCAGTCTTTCTTGGACACACTGAAGTTAGTTAGCATATGGAGTTCTCAGGCTTTTATTCATTTATAACTGTTTACAAAAATGTTCATGTTTTCAGGGGGCATCAACTCCTTATAAACTGACTCACATGATCATGTTAAACCCAATTTTTATACAGCTCCACTGGCACGGAGCGGGTGAGCATAGGTCAGAAAAAACTTGCATGCCCGATTGTGACACTGCAAAGTGTGCAGAGAGGGGCAGCACTACAGGCAAGCAAATCTCCTATTACTGTAAATGATGCGGGTCACGCCTCACGCTGAATTTCAAGAGTTTGGGTGAGGCTCTGCCCCAACAGCTGCTCGCTCACACTAGCAAATGACTAGCAAACCAGCCTGGCCTTGAAGGAAATTGCTTTGTTTTATTTGAAGTCTAGTTTTTTTGGTAGTGAGAATGTCTCTGCTTGTGTATTAAGAGTGGTCATGATGCGGAGATGCCGGCGTTGGACTGGGGTGGACAAAAATGAGAAGTCGCACAACACCAGGTTATAGTCCAACAGATTTATTTAAAATTACAAGCTTTCGGAGCTATCGATCGCCCCTTCTTCAGGTAAAGTTACAATGAGTGAATCTACAAAAGTTCACAGAATATAAACACAGAAAATGCAGAGATACAATCTTTCCTTACATCAAAGACACACCAAGAGCACAGCCAAGACAATGAGACGAACACCTTGCTAAGGCCATCCCCACGCCTCCACTACTCGCCTTCAAGCAGCCGCCTAACCTCAAAAGTACCATCGTCCGCAGCAAATTACCCAGCTGTCAGGAGAACAGCGACCACGACACCACACAACCCTGCCACGGCAACCTCTGCAAGACATGCCAGATCATGAACACAGATACCGTCATCACACGTGAGGACACTACCCACCAGGTACATGGTACATACTCATGTGACTCGGCCAACGTTGTCTACCTGATACGTTGCAGGAAAGGATGCCCCAGAGCATGGTACATCGGCGAGACCATGCAGACACTGAGACAATGTATGAACGGACACCGCGCAACAATCGCCAGGCAGGATGGTTGCCTCCCAGTCGGGGAACACTTCAGCAGTCAAGGGCATTCAGCCTCGGATCTGCGGGTTAGCGTTCTCCAAGGTGGCCTTTGAGACACACGACAACGCAAAATCATCGAGCAGAAACTGATAGCCAAGTTCCGCACTCATGAGGACGGCCTCAATAGGGATATCGGGTTCATGTCACGCTACAGAACGTGACTTGACATCGTTGTCTGTCTTTCCAGTTCTTAAAAAACAAACACAAAAAAGCAAACACAAAAAACAAACCCAGAAAGGACGGAGAGAGAGGAAGGGATATGGAGAGGATATGCAGACAGCAGGATTTGACACGTTGGACCCCCTGGGACACATCTCATTGTCTTGGCTGTGCTCTTGGTGTGTCTTTGATGTAAGGAAAGATTGTATCTCTGCATTTTCTGTGTTTATATTCTGTGAACTTTTGTAGATTCACTCATTGTAACTTTACCTGAAGAAGGGGCGATCGATAGCTCCGAAAGCTTGTAATTTTAAATAAATCTGTTGGACTATAACCTGGTGTTGTGCGACTTCTCATTTGTGTATTAAGAATTCTGCGTAGTTTATTCCCCTCTACATAGTTGCCTTTCTGCTGAAAGGCTACATTTGCAACAGTTACTCTTGCTTCTCCCAGCTCCACATTCAGGTAAGTATATTTTGAAACCTTACCTTGTTACTGGAGACCTAATAGGTGGTCCCTTTAAGGGACAGCGCCTGTTAGGCTGCATGTACAGCTGGTTTTCCTGAGTACAGCTGGTGCTAGCTGCCTCAGGGCAAACCAAATTTGCAGTTGGTGGTTGCGGGGGGGGGGGGGGGGGGGAGGTCTCAGACAGCTGTTGGACCCCCTATTTGCATATGCAAAGGGCCTAACGCCTGTTTCAGGCATGGGCACTGCATGCAGATTTTTAGCCTTTACCAATATGGTGGCCAGCTCACTTCTGGCTCGTGATAAGTGAACGCTTCCTGCCCGCTATATTCGAGGCTTAGGAGGCCGTTTAGCGCCCGAAAAACAGGCGCTGAATTTCTTGGCCCATGATACCAAATGTGTCAAACAGGGCAAGTTATTTCCAGGGTGAAGTTCCTGACCTAGCAGTCCTTGTAACTATTCCAAGAGGCCCCTTAATTATTTGTGAGGCTATAAAATGCTGAAAACTGGAGTATTTCCCTCTTCAGTGTACCAGGCATGGTATGGACCACAATCAAATTTACAAAACTAAACAACACGAATGATGTTGCCTGCATTTTTGTTTTAAACTAAAGAATTAAGGAGAGCACCTTTGAAGCTCAAGGGCATCGCATTTTCACTCTCTTTGCGTCCGTCTCTCATTTCCCAGGCAGCACAATATGCAGGGACAGGCAGAACTGTTTCACTATTATGTGTGTCACTCACCTGGAACATAATGGTACAGGACAGTATGAATTCAGGATGCTCTTCTTCTGCTTTTATAAGTTATAATTTTGTCTTTTCACTCCAGAATAAAGGGTTTATTCTGGTCCGTGCATCATAACTTGGCTAAGAGTGGTCAAGCAATATACACCTCAGCCTCTACCTTTCCACTTAGTAACATAACTAGAAATGCCTGAGAGGCACAAATTGAGACTCCCTCTAATTTCTCCCTCTGTGGGAGAGTGCCTGGCTCTGCTTTGCACATCTTCAATGATGTGGCCAAGACTAGAAATTCAATCTTTGGGCAATCACGCATTGAATAAACCCATGTCCTACCACTTCCTGGCACAGAAGGTTGGAATACCAGCATGCTGCAGTAGGGAACCACTATGGAGTACTGTTCCTTTAAGTCTTCTTTATAGGTGTTTGTTAATATTTATATGTGTATATCTATACTTGTATGTGAATATATAGGGAATTGATGGCACAGTTAATTAGAACCTACTCTTTCATATCCAGGACTTGGCATTGAATTCAAGCCAAACAGATGGAAGGAACGTCTTCTCTCTGCTAGCTTAGCTGAAATGGGTTTGTGCAATTTCAACTCAGTTCCCAATGGGTATAAGTGCACAGCTGAAAACTGTCCATTATTCAACATCCTGCCATGCTTTATTTCATGAAGTATCACGTAAAACATGCCGGGGTGAGATTAGGGTGTTTCTGAAGAAGTATCCAGCATAACAGTTGGGCCTTAATATTTATGCAATCCAGTAGGCCTCGGTCACAACCTGCCTTGAGAATGTGTGCAATAATCATCTGTGAAAGCGAGGTATGTTCATCTCTGACTGCAGTTGCAAGTGTGTGACTACTGGCTGGTGTGCAGCCTGATCTGCCTGGCGTCCCTTCGATGAGATTCCTCTTCTTCCTCCAAGCACTTCAAATAGGGGGATTCTAATTGGAAAACCCATTGGTGTTGGGGGCAAAAAATTAAAACAATTGGCACAAAGGGTCAATAGAACCTGTGCCCACAGGAGGGAAAAAAAGAAATTCAGACCAGAATAGCCTAAAAATTATTGTATGAATTTTGTTCAGCGCTCTTTAAATTTACTTTTGCACACAGCTTAGCACATAGCAATCTGGATGCCTATTTATTTGGGTGTGATTTGGAAGTGACATTGTCCCAGCATAAAGGATGGAAAAAAAAGGTGTGGGAGGCGTGATTATGTCACTCCTCTTCATTTGATTCTTATAATGAAATCACTGCCTGTTTCAGGCAGGAGCTTCCCCTGCCCGGAGATATACCGTATGTGCAATATGGGCAGAGGCCCAGTATTCCATGCCGCAATGCCTGTGAATTAGCACACAAGGCATTCACAAGATGAAAATTGACCCCACTGAGTGTGAAGGATGCATGCCTTGCAATTGAGAGAGCACATTGAAGGTTTGCACTGGAACCACAGACCCTAACTGTGATCAAGCTTTAATATCTGGCTACTGAACCAACAAACCCACAAATAGTTCCTGCAGGAAGCTGGGGAGAAAGGTCCCTTTTTCTTTTAAGGTATTTTGAGTATCCATCTGTTCTCCCATGGTCTTCAAGGACTACTTTGAACTTAGGACATTCCCTGCAGGGCTCATGCCTTAATTCCAGAGCTGCCAAACCCAAACTTGCACACAATCAGCACATTGAGGAATGCTCTTTGAACTAATAATTACCCACCCCAAGAGAACGGAAGGCCAGCATGCCAATCAACTACTATGGTGGCAGTTGGCTGAACAGGAGAACAAAGGACCATAAAAATAATTGAGAGCTAAATGAAGGATCATCAAACTAATTTGCTTTAAAATTAAATACTGTACAAAGCAGCTGTAAGTGATCAGGGACCATCTAGCGGCACAACTGGAAGTAAAATGCCATAAAATGATCTAAATATGTTGATGCATGTATAGAGTCTAACAAAGCCCTCAGTAATAATGTTTGAGCCATAAACACCTTTATATAAATATGAATTCAGCCTCCCGGCATGGAGTTTCAACCACTGAAGGCATATATTGGCAATTTGGACACATCCTCCTATTAAAATAATGGGGAGCATGCTCCAGAATTCCAGTAGGCAAAGCTCCCTGCCAAGAGTGACAATTCGTGAAATTACCTCTCTAGTTAGGGATCTAAAATCACTAAGTGAGATAGCCTACAGGATATCAGCCAGGTGGCTGCATCCTGTCCAATGTCACACTGTAAAACAGAATAAAAGGAGTAACAAATTGGGGCACAAAATGCTGCAGTCATCATTGCTAGGTAAACAAGCACAGAGTTGGAGATGAACATTTTACTTCCTCAAGGTAATTTTGGGTCGCTATATTTTTTCTCTTTCCTCCTTTATTAGGGTGACCATATTTTCTAAAACCGAATCTGGGGACACACAGGGTGGGAGCACAGCAAAGTAGCCAGGACGCGTTTCAAGAAAACCGGCATGACGACTTTGTTGCTTCTGCTAGTGGAATATGCGTAGAGACAGCTCCATTTTCACTTAACACCGAATCTCGAATCTTGCGTGTGTTCTGGCAACAGTGCTGTACCATCTATACTCGTCCCTGAATACCCTAACTTTTAATTTCTCAATTTTAAGTCTGTTCCAAACAGTCTGAGATTTTCCATTTAAGGTGTGATACACCGTCTGTCACAGATGGTTTCAGAAACCTCTTCCCGGTGGGAGAATTTAAAGCTTGCCTTTTTCAGTAAAAAAAAACCACGATGCACCGTACTAATCGGAGGTAAAGTAAATCCACTCACCCACCAGCTCTCACTGTGCCCTCGGCGCATTTTAAAGGTTCCACCCTCCGACCAGTCACTATTGGCCGAAACACGGGGTCAGATGACTCAATGCCCCAGAGTGCAGTGCGGCCCGAGCTATCGATGGGGCCTTTTCTCATCCGCAATGCATTGTGGGAAGGCGGGGCCGCCATCGTCACCTCCATTCAACTGGCTCCTGGAATCCGTTCCTGAGCTCAAACCGGGTGGAACAGGCTGCGAATCTCCCCCGGGGTTTCTGTACATTCATGTTTAAAAAAAAAAAAGACTCTATACGGGGACGAGTTTGCTGAACCGGGGACTCTTCTTGGGACATTGTTTGCCCGGGGACACAGTACTTAATCCGGAGACTGTCCCCGCAAAACAGCCTATCCTTTAATCCTCTAGGAGTCTCACTCTATTCTGAATGGAGAATTCCTTTCTCCTTTTTTTCTCTCCTGTCTTCTGAGCTAGAAAATTGCTATTGGGGAGTTAACTGAGGGTTACAAAGTAAACTGCATAACACTGAAGAGGCAATAATCCACACTCAGCCAGCATCCATTTAACAACTGAAATAGCACTGGGAGGCCAGAGCAGCTGTTCACGGAGCAGAATTGCTGACAAATGGGGTTTTACAGAGTGAGGAAAGACAGGTTTACTGCCCAGGTGCTGGAAACCCTACTGCAAGGAGTCGGAGAGAAGAGGGACAGATGGCCACCCCCTCCCCCCATCTAGAAGCATGTGGTGCAGCTGGCCTGGGAGGAGGTGGCTGAAAGCAAACAGCACCAATCAGATGCCACAATACAAGGTGTGACTCACTTAAATGCAAGACCTTCTCACTAGACAGTCCAAGGAGTTCGTGAGTGAAATAAAAACAGAAATTGCTGGACCTGTTCCAGGTGAAACAGCGATTTACTTGTACTTCTTGCAATTTAGTATACTGTATTCACTGCTCACGATGCGGTCTCCTCTACACTGGGGAGCCCAAACGCAGATTGGGTGACCGCTTTACGGAACACCTCCACTCAGTCCGTAAGGGTGACCCCGAGCCTCCGGTCGCCTGTCACTTTAATTCTCCGCTCCACTCCCACACTGACCTCTCCGTCCTCAGCCTCTTACACTGTTCCAATGAAGCTCAACGTAAGCTCAAGGAACAACATCTCATCTTTCGATTAGGCACTTTACAGCCTTCTGGACTCAACATGGAGTTCAACAATTTCAGACCATAACCTCCGCCCCTATCATTTTTTTCTCTCTCTCACATGGCAGCTGTTGATGCTTTTGCTATTGCCAGTTACACTTCATCTAGAGTCATCTTTTGTTCCTTAACTTGTCCCATTATCATCTCCTTTTGCCTTGCCCCATCAGCCCTTTTGTCTCTTAATCTCTCCTGCCTTCCACCCTATCACAGACCTTCCCTTTTGTTCTATCCTCCCCTCCCCCCGCCCCTACACTTGCTTAAAAACCTGTTACATCTCCAACTTTTTCCAGTTCTGAAGAAGGGTCATCGACCTCAAACGTTAACTCTGTTTCTCTCTCTACAGATGCTGCCTAACCTGCTGAGCATTTCCAGCATTTTCTGTTGTTATTTCTTTTCTGTTCTTGTTGGTCCTTCTTTGTTAATTCTAGTGTTAATGGTGCAATAAACGAAAACCCCACGGTGCACAAAAAATTTGGAGTTTATGAGCAGGTAACTGAAGACTCCAGATCTGTACAGCAACACTGATTCTGCATGGGAACTAGCAGCACATTAAATCTGCGATGCATTAACTTTGGAATATGAAGATCGATTTTCTGGTGCCGAAGGCCAGTGGTGCAGGACCAGAAGATACACTGGGGGCCCAGGAGTTCTGGCTAAGAGTCTCTTATGAATGTTTAATTGGAGGAACTTGAGGCTCATCCAGGACTGGAAGTAGTTTTAAAACTGTTTATCTTAACCTTTTGGGTAGTTTAATCCTCATTTTTGGGCCATTTTTGGTTTCTTTGCATTTCACTATTGCTTGTTACTTTGGATTGGATCAGTTTCTTCCCTTTTGTTTCATTTCAACTTTACTGCTGCTCCACTACCCTTTAAGACACTTCCCCACACATAGGGGCTGGATTTTCCTCAAAGGCGGATTTACCGCTGGAAGTGCATTAGAGCTGTTCTTAAACCCACCAGTGTTATAATTTTCCTCAGTGGACCTTCATTATATATTCATGGTACACACTCTCTGCTTCTGGGAGTGGTGGAAAAAGAAAAGAAAGACTTGCATTTCGATAGCGCCTTTCACGACCACCGGATGTCTCAAAGCGCTTTACAGCCAATGAAGTACTTTTTTTGGGAGTGTAGTCACTGTTGTAATGTGGGAAACGCGGCAGCCAATTTGCGCACAGCAAGCTCCCACAAACAGCAATGTGATAATGACCAGATAATCTGTTTCAGTGATGTTGATTGGAGGAAAATCCAGTGCCACTGCAGCAGCTGAAAAGATCAGCACGGCCATTTTGTGTTTGTAACCATGTGGCTCAGTGCAATGTCTGAAGTTGGTACTTCTACAGTTTGAAAGGCTCTTCATTCAGGAGAGGCGTGATCCACCCCCTTGGAAGTGAGTATTACCTCATCCCCATTAATGAAACCTGTGCTGCATTCCAGAAAAAAGGAAGTGTCACCTCAATCCTTCAAGGCTTCTGTTGCAATCATCAAGCAACCACCTCAACCTCCTGCCACTGGAGGAGAAGCTGGAGGCCCAAGATTGAAAGTGCAAACAACAGTCGGCACCAATGGTGGTCTTAAACAGTAAGAAGGTTGTCAAATTTGTTGTCAGTGAGATGTTATTGTGAGATGTTATTGCCACTAATGGGATACGTGTAGAATGATTTGGGGCACGGTGGCAGAATGCCTGCACGAAGGAGTAGCATAATGATCTCCAAATGGGAACCTTGGTAGTTGTCCAGGAGAGCTATATGTCAGCCAGCGACTGAGTTGAGTATAGTGCCAAAAGGGGATCGTGATGACAGGACTCATTTGGCAGGGGCCTCGGATCTTAGTCAGCTAAAGGTCTCCCTTATGCACTGTGCCCACAGCTGTCTGGCAGCTGGAACAACTTAGTTATTGCTTTGTGAGGGAGGCCATCCCTTCTGCAGGCTCTCTGGGGATTATGGTGAAGTAGCCCTCCTGTATCTGCTGACAGGGAGGTGTGAGTACCAGCGAGCGGAGGACTGAGGCCATCGACAGTGCCTGTTTAGCTTGGCATCCCTGCAGTTAGTTTCCTGATCCTTCACCTCTTCCTCCTCAAAGCCAAGGAATGGGGCAGGACCAAGGGAGACCCCACTGGTTTCCGAAGCCCAGTCCACAGCCTTAGCATATAAAAGTCTGGCAAAAATAATTTTTAAATCTTTACAGATTCTTTAAAAATGCTTAAAAAAAAAGTGTCTGGAATTTCCACGGTGGATCATCCAATGCAACTTTGACAGAGGATAGAAACATAGAAACATAGAAGATAGGACCAGGAGTAGGCCATTCGGCCCCTCGAGCCTGCTCCGCCATTCGATGAGATCATGGCTGATCATCCAAACTCAGTACCCTGTCCCTGCCTTCTCCCCATATCCCTTGATACCTTTAGCCTTAAGAAATATATCTAACTCCTTCTTGAATATATTTACTGACTTGGCCTCAACTGCCTTCTGTGGTAGAGAATTCCACAGGTTCACCACTCTCTGGGAAGAAATTCCTCCTCATCTCAGTCTAAATGGCTTACCCCTTATCCTTAGACTGTGACCCCTGGTTCTGGACTCCCCGGCCATCGGGAACATCCTTCCTGCATCCAGTCTGTCTAGCCCTGTTAGAATTTTATAAGTTTCAATGAGATCTCCTCTCATTCTTCTAAACTCCAGTGAGTATAAGCCCAATCGACCCTAAGCCCAATCGACCCAATCTCTCCTCGTACGTCATTCCTGCCATCCCAGGTATCAGTCTGGTGAATCTTCGCTGCACACCCTCCATGGCAAGAACATCCTTCCTCAGATAAGGTGACCAAAACTGCACACAATACTCAAGGTGTGGTCTCACCAAGGCCCTGTACAGCTGCAGCAACACATCCTTGTTCCTGTACTCAAACCCTCTTGCTACGAAGGCCAACATACCATTTGCCTTCTTAACCGCCTGCTGTACCTGCATGCTTACCTTCAGGGACTGGTGCACAAGGACACCCAGGTCTTGTTGCACTTCCCCTTCTCCCAATCTATTGCTGTTCAGATAATAATCTGCCTTTCTGTTTTTGCCACCAAAGTGGATAACCTCGCATTTATCCACATTATACTGCATCTGCCATGCTTCTGCCCAATCACCCAACCTGTCCAAATCATACTGGAGTTTCTCTGGCATCCTCCTCACAGCACACACGCCCACCCAGCTTTGTGTCATCTGCAAACTTGGAGATATTACATCTAGTTCCCTCGTCTAGATCATTAATATATATAGTGAATAGCTGGGGTCCTAGGACCGATCCATGCGGAACCCCACTAGTCACTGCCTGCCACTCGGAAAAAGACCCGTTTATTCCAACTCTTTGCTTCCTGTCTGCCAACCAGTTCTCTATCCAAGTCAGTACCTTGCCCCCAATCCCATGTGCCTTAACTTTACACGCTAATCTCTTATGCGGGACCTTATCAAAAACCTTCTGGAAGTCCAAATACACCACATCCACTAGTTCTCCCTAATCTATTCTATCAGTTACATCCTCAAAAAATTCCAGTAGATTAGTCAAGCACGATTTACCTTTTGTAAATCCATGTTGACTTTGTCCAATCCCGTCACTGTTTTCCAAGTGCTCTGCTATTACATCTTTTATAATGGACTCTAGCATTTTCCCCACAACCGATGTCAGGCCATAATTCCCCATTTTTTCTTTACCACCTTTTTTGAACAGTGAGGTAACATTAGCTACCCTCCAATCCATGGGAACTGTTCCAGAGTCTATAGAATTTTGGAAGATGACCAGCAATGCATCTACTATTTCTAGGGCCACTTCCTTAAGTACCCTGGGATGTAGATTATCAGGCCCTGGGGATTTATCAGCCTTTAATGCCGTCAATTTCCCGAACACCATTTCCCTACAAATACTGATTTCATTCAGTTCCTCCCTCTCATTAGACCCTATGTTCCCCGGCATCTCTGGGAGGTTATTTGTGTTCTCCTTTGTGAAGACAGAGCCAAAGTATGTATTTAATTGGTCTGCCATTTCTTTGTTCCCCATTATAAATTCCCCTGATTCTGACTGCAAGGGACCTACGGTGGTGGAAACTCTGGAGAAGTGACATAAACAAGGTTTCAGGTAATCTTTCACCAAAGTTATGGTGAGAGATCGCGAGAACCCCCATGGAAAATCTATTCCATTAAGTTTGAAAAACTTAAGAAATAATTACAAAAACTTAAAAATAATTAAAATCTACTTTAAGTAACACAAGTAAAAGCTTACTTACCTGGTCACTATGGCCTTCAGTGATACAGCACCTCTAACCTGCTTCAAGCATGCCTATCACCTCCTCCCTTCAGGCAATCGCTACTGCTGGCAGGTTCAGAACAGAAATACAGGAAAATGTGGCTTTACAGCAAACATCGCCTGCCTGCCCCCTTTTACATGCGGTGGGGTGGGAGTGCCACAGCCAAAGAGCTATGCCCCTAATGGGAGCAGAGAAAAATCCACCGGCACGTTTCTGTGGCGGTAGCCCTCAAATTCCCAATATTCATATGTTGGCTGTGCCAGGTGCACCCAAAAACAGGTGGCCAAAATCCAGCCTCCCTGTCCCTTGGACAATAGCGGACCCCTGCCTCATCACAGTAATGCGTAGCAGAAATGGCCAATTTCGAACACTACTGCCAACAACAAGTACAGGTGCCACTTTAAGGAGCTGTGCCTGAACATTTATGCTCCTGTCCAGGAAATCCCATTCCTTCCCCTCCCTCTGCACTTCCAGCGCAAGACACAAATCGCATTGGGTGCACACTAGCACTATATAAATGAGGGAACAGTAGAAAACCCAGGGAAATCCCTTCAGTATACCAGCAGCACAAAATGTGTTGGCATAAATGCATTAGCACCGCCAACACATCCATAGTGGAATTTCAGTCCCTATATTGGTTAGGCTACAGATGGAATATTGTTGCATTGCTGGTTACCCCATGATATGAAGCATATTAAAGCCATTGAAAAGGCACAGCAAAGATTCACTAGAATTATATCAGGAATAAGAGTTGGCCTTAATAAAGTATATATGCAGAAATGTGTGAAAGGCAAGTACAAAGATTTAGATGTACCATAATCAAAATGCATATCATCAAGTGAATAGGCGATATACATTTACTGTGTGCACATTTACACTGCTTTGCTCTTGTGGGGCCAGTGCTCTTTCTCTAACCTATGGCTTCTAATCTATCTCGATGTTTTTTTTAAATTCTCTGACAAGACCACATTCATTGCCCATCCCTAGTTGCCCTGAGAAGGTGGTGGTGTGCTAGCTCCTTGAACCGCTGCAGTTCATGTTCTGATGGTGCCTCCACAATGATCTTAGATTTGGAATTCCAGGTTTTGACCCACTGATGATAAAGCCACAGCGATATGTGTCCAAGTCAGGATGGTGTGTAACTCAGAGGGAAACTTGGAGGTGAAGATGTTCCTACGAAGGGCCGGTGGCTGTGAAGTACCTTTATCTACTTTGGGAGAAGCAGAAAGGTCTATGCATCAGCATCAGTTCCAGGAGCTTCCTGAGATGTTGCCACAGTTGCATTAAAGGGAACAGAGGTAGGTTCCACTGACATGCTATTTTGGTACTACTACTTCATATAGCTGATGTAGATGTAGAGCAACAACTATAATTTTACATTTAGGTGGTTAAGCCAGATAATTGCGTCAGGAGTAGCGGAATGTATCGCTGTGATGTCTCCTTCATATTTGTGAATCGGGCATTGAGTCGTTATATGTTCAATGGCCTGTTCTGGGTAACCACAGTCGCACACTGGCAAGTTTTTAATTCTCCATTTGTGCATCCAGTATCCACATCTGTCATGGTTTGTCCAGATGCGATTTAGGGTTGCCCATAAGCTTCGCGGAAGATCGAAGCCAGGGATCTTCCGCATTGGGTCTTTCACGAGGTGTTTGTTTGTGACTTCTTGTGAATTCCATTCGGCTTTCCAAGCATCATCAGGGTTGAAGTCGCATTGTCGAAGGTTGAGTGCGTCGGTCCAAAAGGGCTTGCGCGACTTCAAGCATGGTGAGGGACGTTGTTGAGATCCTGGTGGATGGGGAGATGTTTGTTTTCCATGATTGCCTGGACTTCCCGGAGGGTTGCAGCATTGTGACAAATGGATGAGCGAGCGACAGACAGCCAGGGTGTTGGAATCGACTTGAGGGTTCCAGTGATGCACCGCATTGCAGTATCCAGTTGGACATCAACAAGTCGAGTGCGGCTACCTCTGATCCATACCGATGCACAGTACTTGGCTACGGAGTACACAAGGGCCATCACTGATGTCCATAGCACCGATGCTAACGCTCCCCAGCTTGTTCTTGCCAATTTCTGGACCAGGTTGACCCTTGTCTTCGGCTTGGCGGCTACCTTCTTCAGGTGGTTGTGGAAGGTTAGCGTGCGGTCCAGCTTCACTGCGAGGTAGGTCGGAGTGGGATCATGTCGCACAGTGTTGCCGCAGTAGGTCACTTTCAGGGTGCGCTTAGCGTTCCCGTTATCAAGATGCAGTGACTGTTGTTTTGTGGGGGTTTTGGCTTGAACTTCCATTTTCGGAAATATTCCTCCATGGTGTTTAGGTCCCTGTTCAAGGTGGACTCGAGGTCATTGAAGGTGGCTGCTTCCGTTGCCAGGACAATGTCATCCGCATATGCAAATTTGCGTGACTTTGTTGGCAGCATGTCGCTCGTGTAAACGTTGAAGAGCGTCAGCGCGAGTCCTGAGCTTTGTGGCAGTCCATTGTTGAGGAACCAGGGCGAGCTGTCTTTGTCAACCAGATGGACACGTAGCCGCCTATTGCTCAGCATCGTCCACGGCAGGCAGTGTTTGAAGCAGATCCGGGATGATCCTTGTGAGCGTCAGTATCAGGTCTTTAATCCAGACCATGTCGTAGGCCAATGACAGGTCTACAAATGCGGAGATGCCGGTGTTGGACTGGGGTGGACAAAAATGAGAAGTCGCACAACACCAGGATATAGTCCAAGGGGGAAAAATTCAGTTGGTTGTGCCTCCCGTTAGCGCCTTAAGAGGGCGCTAATGGGGCGCAAAGCCGCTAGCGCCCGGGCGCAGCGATGTTTGCGCCGCTCGGGAACTTAACTAGACATTGTGCGGCGGCGCTAAACCTTACCGCCGCGACCACCTGCGCGCGCAGATTGTGACGTCATTCCATGGTGCAACGCCCTTGTGGCGCCCCGGAGCGGAAATTGAGTGGCGCCCCCTGCCTTACCGCCTGGCGCATCCAACGACCGGAAGAATGGAACGCTATCAATCGCTGTGGGGCTGGGGGGGCGCTATTTAAAGGGGGCCTCTTCCTGTCTTTTTCTGTGGTTGACATTTTTGCACCACTCGTTCTGAGAGAGAGAGAGAGATTCGGAGAGAGAGAAAGAGAGACTTCTGCATTGAGTCAACGCTTTGTGAGGTAGTTTTGCCTACTGATCCTAACTTCGCTGGTACTTTGGTTGCTGTCCTTCATAACTTTGCTTGCAAAGAGACTATGGGGGCTGCACTGAATGGGGGCGTCGTCCTGCTCCAGCTGAATCGGAGGACACAGAGACGCAGAGAGAGAGTGGCAATGATGGCCAGACGGAGGAGGGCCAACAGGCGTCTGTACAGGAGAGCTTACCCTCCCAGGGTATATCGTGAACAGCTCTCCTACATTCATATGTCTGAGGAGCTGTGTTTGCGAAGGCTGCGATTCAGCAAGGAGGTGGTCACTGAGCTCTGCCACCTGCTGCAGCCAGATCTGCAGCCTCAACTGAGGTCCAGGACGTCTCTGTCGGTGGCAGTGAAGGTCACAGTGGCTCTCAACTTCTATGCTACTGGCTCATTTCAAGCTGCTGCTGGGGACCTCGCCAATATCTCCCAGTTCGCGGTGCATTGCTGCATCCGGCAGGTCACAAATGCCCTCTTTAAAAGGAGACGAGAGTTCATCTCTTTCCCCATGACCCCAGACAAGCAGCGTGACCGCGCTCTGGGCTTTGCGAGGATAGCGGGCTTCCCCATGGTGCAGGGCGCCATTGACTGCACGCATGTGGCTTTGCGTGCTCCACATGAGAATGCCGAGGAATTCCGGAACAGAAAGGGGTTCCATTCCTTGAATGTTCAGTTGGTCTGTGACCACAGACAGCTGATACTCGCTGTCAATGCCCACTATCCTGGCAGCTGCCACGATGCTTTTATCCTGCGCCAGACTACTGTGGCAGAACTTTTCGAGGCACCGCATCAGCCAGTTGGTTGGCTTCTCGGGGACAAGGGGTATCCATTGAGCACCTGGCTGATGACACCGCTCCGTACGCCCAACACCCCTGCTGAGCTGCGGTACAATGAGAGCCATCAAGCTACCAGGAACATCATTGAGCGCACAATCGGCGTGCTGAAGCAACGGTTCCGCTGTCTCGACCATTCTGGAGGAGCCCTGCAGTACTCGCCTGAGCGAGTACCCAACTTCGTAGTTGTGTGCTGCATGTTGCATAACATGGCAATCGTCAGGACCCAGCCAATGCCACCAGGCCTTGGAGCACCACCAGAGGAGGAGGAGGAAGAGGAGGAAGAGGACGAGGAGGATGATCATCAGCAGCACCAAGGCAGGAGGGCGGCCCACAATGGTGAAACTGCAAGGGCCGTCCGTCAACGGCTGATAGCAAGCCGCTTCTAGGGCCCCTGCTGTGGAAATGGCTTCTGCCATTGCTAACAACATCAATGAACCCAGCACGCAACCCCTAAGCCGGCCAAGGCACCAATAATTCCAAACACCAAACATGTATATTTTGAATACAAAAACTTATTTATTTTACAAACTCTGTGTGTGTCATTTCCTCATGACAAACTCATAGAAATAAACACAAAAAAACAGTCAATAACATAACTGGTTCTCACAACCTGGAGATAATGTCCAAAACACTAAACAAAAGTTGGACCACGAACCTCGGCCTTTAATAAAAAAATGACCAGCATTTTGTCACACCTCCTACTTTTTGCCCTTCGAGGGTGATCTCCTTCCCTTGCGCACTTCCCCCCTTCTAACCCTACTGCTCCTCCGTAATGGGACCTCAGTGGCTGCAGCAAGGCTGGTGGAAGGCTGCTGATCGTCAGACCCTGACACTGCAGATGCCCCTGAAGGACGGCCTCGACCAGTTCTGGGCCTGGAGGGCCCGGCTGCATGGGCTGCACCAACTCTGCATGGGCGGCAGCAGTCTGTCCTACAGGCGGTGGCAAGTGCAGTGGAGAAGTGACAGTGTTGGCAGCAGGAATGCTGTCATCGTGAGAGAGGACAGCAACTCCCTGCTCGCCCGACACACTGGCACTCCCACGGGGCAGCACTTCAGCATCCGGAGCAATCTGCTGGAGCACAGATTGCTGGCCTGCTGCGGCGCGGTGAGAGCCCCGGGGACATGTGAACGAACCATCGAGGTTGGCAGCAGTCAGTGCTCGCGTGGCCTCAATCTGAGTCTGCATGAGAGCAGTCAGAGATGGGATCACGGCAGTCAGTGACTGAATTGCAGCACTAAGCGTTAGTGTGGCATCCGCCTGTGCTACAGCGAAGTGCTCCACACTCCTTGCCAGTGACTCAATGCATTCGGGCACCCTTCCCACTGCACCCATGAGCTCAGTGTGCATGCCCACCGCCTGGGTGTTCATTTCTGCGATCAGCCGCTCCTCCTCTGCGTCCATTGCAGTAGGAGTCTCTGGCATACTCTCCCTCTGGGGAGAAGGCCCCAGTTCTTCCCTACCCCCATGGCGTTGCTGCAGCCCGCTGGGTCCTGGAGCTTCACCCTCATCAGACCCTTCCCCCCTGCTCCCCTCCAGGGAAGGCGTGTTCCCAGTGTGGGCATGGGCTTCCTCGGGAGAGGCTGGCACTGATGCTCCGGCTTCCTCTTCCTCCTCGGCTGCAGCTTCACTCCCAGTGGCAGCTTCAGGGCCCGTCTCCTCAGCTGGTGAATCACCATCTGAAAGCAGGGAGGTACAAGAGTGGCTTTAGCGTGAGGACAGGGTGGCAGTAAGGGAGGAATAAGTGCAGCGAGTTAGCAAGTTGGATTGAAAGTGTCAAAGGCTGGTGTTGTGAGGGACAAGTGGAAGGACAGAGGACAAAAAGGTGATGACCTTACCATTGCTGTCCAGAACGGGGTCGGCGTCTCCAGTGGCGACGGGACCGATCACCCGGCTTGCCATAATCCTGTGGACGCGCTCCTCAAGATCGCTGAGGGGTTGCAGCTGAGGCCGCCCTCCACCTGTCCGTTGCTGCTGTCTCCTATTATGCGCCAGCTTGGCCTGCAAGAAAAAGGACAGCATCTGAGTAAATATACAGCCATGGTCTTGCCTGATGTGCCTCCCATAGGTGAATAGCCCTTACTGTATGCAGCCATGGTCTTGCCTGATGTGCCTCCCATAGGTGAATAGCCCTTACTGTATACAGCCATGGTCTTGCCTGATGTGCCTCCCATAGATGAATAGCCCTTACTGTATGCAAAGTGGCCATAGAGTGAGGTTGAGATGGAGGGATGGAGAGGTATTGAGAAAAAGCCACTCACCCTGACGACCCGAGTGAGGTCGTTGAACTTTTTGCGGCATTGAACATGGGTCCTGGGCACCATGCTCCTGGAGGAGACGCTCTGAGCCACCTCCCTCCACACTCTTCTGTACTCGCGTGGCAAACGCCTCCTGCCACTCTCAGGGAAGAGTATACATCTTCTGCGCTCCACCGCGCCAACCAGAGCATCCAAGGCCCGCTCAGTGAAGCACTGAGCTCGTTCTCTCACCCTCTCCATCCTTGGCAGCAAAATGGATTCACAGGTCTCTCCAGGCTGAGATTCAAGGCTGCAATGAGCAGGGTGTGGCTGGGGAGCAAGTTGGCCCCCCCTGCTTTAAGAACTGGCCGGCGCCAGTGTGTCTGTGTTCCCTCGCTAACTGGCAGCACCTGCGCTGTGCTCGCACGCTGAGTTAGCGCCTCACTGCTCGGCCTTTGCGCCTTAAGACAGGTGTGCAGCGCCTGATTTAGCGCTCCACTCACCTCCCGGGGCGGTAAAAGTGAAGTTTCCAGTCAGTGGCGATAATTAGCGCCAGGCGCTAATATTTGCGTCCAGACGATATTTGTGCCCCAAACGGGGCGCGATCTAATTTTTCCCCCCAACAGTTTTATTTAAAATTACGAGCTTTTGGAGCTCCGCTCCTTCTTCAAGTAAAGGTACAGTGAGGGAATCTATTACACAGTATATATACACAGAGAACAATTTGTCTGCAGAGATACAATCTGTTAGGGAGGCATTACATCAAAGACACATCAGAGTACAGCTAAGACAATGAGGTGGGTCACAGGGGGTCCAACGTGTCAAATGCTGCCGTCTGCAGTTAAGCTTCTAACTTTTCTTTTGTGTTTTTTTTAAACTGGAAAGAGAGACAACGATGGCGAGTCACGTTCTGTAGCGTGACATGAACCCGAGATCCCTATTGAGGCCGTCCTCATGGGTGCGGAACTTGGCTATCAGTTTCTGCTCGATGATTTTGCGTTGTCGTGTGTCTCGAAGGCCGCCTTGGAGAACGCTAACCCGCAGATCCGAGGCTGAATGTCCTTGACTGCTGAAGTGTTCCCCGACTGGGAGGTAACAATCCTGCCTGGCGATTGTTGCGCGGTGTCCGTTCATACGTTGTCTCAGTGTCTGCATGGTCTCGCCGATGTACCATGCCGCGGTGCATTCTTTCCTGCAACGTATGAGGTAGACAACGTTGGTCGAGTCACATGAGTATGTACCATGTACCTGGTGGGTAGTGTCCTCACGTGTGATGATGGTATCTGTGTTGATGATCTGGCATGTCTTGCAGAGGTTGCCGTGGCAGGGTTGTGTGGTGTCGTGGTCGCTGTTCTCCTGACAGCTGGGTAATTTGCTGCGAACGATGGTACTTTTGAGGTTAGGCGGCTGCTTGAAGGCGAGTAGTGGAGGCATGGGGATGGCCTTAGCAAGGTGTTCGTCGTCATCGATGACATGTTGAAGGCTGCGAAGAACATGGCGTAGTTTCTCCGCTCTGGGGAAGTACTGGACGACGTAGGGTACTCTGTTGGTTGTGTCCCGTGTTCACCTTCTGAGGAGGTCTATGCGGTTTTTCGCTGTGGCCTGTCGGAACTGTCGATCGACGAGTCGAGCGTCATATCCCGTTCTTACGAGGGCGTCTTTCAGCGTCCGTAGGTGTCCATCGCGTTCCTCCTCGTCTGAGCAGATCCTGTGTATTCGCAGGGCTTGTCCATAGGGGATGGCTTCTTTAACGTGGTTAGGGTGGAAGCTGGAGAAGTGGAGCATCGTGAGGTTGTCCGTGGGCTTGCGGTAGAGTGAAGTGCTGAGGTGTCCGTCTTTGATGGAGATTCGTGTGTCCAAGAATGAAACCGATTCTGAGGAGTAGTCCATGGTGAGTTTGATGGTGGGATGGAACCTGTTGATGTTATCGTGTAGTCCTTTCAGTGATCCTTCGCCGTGGGTCCAAAGGAAGAAGATGTCGTCAATGTATCTGGTGTACAGCGTTGGTTGGAGGTCCTGTGCAGTGAAGAAGTCTTGCTTGAACTTGTGCATGAAGATGTTGGCGTATTGGGGTGCGAATTTGGTCCCCATGGCTGTTCCGTGTGTTTGGGTAAAAAACTGGTTGTCGAAGGTGAAGACATTGTGGTCAAGGATGATGCGGATGAGTTGTAGGATGGCGTCTGGAGATTGGCTGTTGTTGGTGTTGAGTACTGAGGCTGTCGTAGCGATGCCATCATCGTGGGGGATATTGGTGTAGAGTGCCGATACGTCCATCGTGGCGAGGAGTGTTCCTGGTTCAACTGGTCCATGGGTGCTGAGTTTCTGCAAGAAGTCTGTAGTGTCGCGACAGAAGCTGGGGGTTCCCTGTACGATGGGTTTCAGGATGCCCTCGACGTACCCAGAGAGGTTCTCACACAGGGTTCCGTTGCCTGACACGATAGGATGTCCGGGTGTGTTGGCTTTGTGTATCTTTGGGAGGCAGTAGAAGTCTCCTACGCGGGGAGTACGTGGGATGAGAGCGCGTAGGATGTTTTGAAGGTCTGGATCGAAGGTCTTGATCAGTCTATTGAATTGGCGGGTGTGTTCTTTGGTCGGTTCTGCGGGTAACTGTCTGTAGTGTTCCTGGTTGTCCAGTTGTCGGTATGCTTCTTTGCAATAGTCCATTCTGTTCTGTATGACGATGGCTCCTCCTTTGTCCTCTGGTTTGATGACGATGTTGCGGTTGGTCTTGAGAGCATGGATGGCGTTGCGTTGTGCTCGGGTGACATTCTGGACTGTCTTGTGAGTGCGGCTGATGAATCTGGCGTTGATGCATTTCCTGACAGCTTGAGCATACATGTCAAGCTTAGGGCAGCGACCCTCCGGAGGGGTCCAATTTGACTCTTTCTTCTTCGGTTGCTGCACTGCGGTTCCCTCTGTCTGTTGTTCCGGATCATTGATTGTCTCATTGGGTTTGTTGCTGGCATCTTGGGATTTATGGTAGTATTCCCGGATCCTCATTCTCCTGATGAATTCCTCTGTGTCTGCCGTGAGACCGATGGGGTCCATTTTGGTGGTGGGGCAGAACTTGAGCCCTCGGGCGAGAACTTCGATTTCGTCTGGTTGAAGGATGTGGTCCGACAGGTTGATGATGGACTTCCCTGTGGTTGCAACCGTGGTACCGGGGGAGGCTTGGTTGCTGCTGGTGGTGATGCCGAGTTTCTCAAGCTTCCTGTTCTTGATGCGCATGTAGGAAGCGTAGTTCCGTTGCCTCGTCTGTTTGGCAGTGTCTCGTAGCTGGTCTGCTGTGTCCTGAGCACAGGCTGAGAGCATGGACTCTATAGGGCCTCAATAGGGATCTCGGGTTCATGTCACGCTACAGAACGTGACTCGACATCGTTGTCTGTCTTTCCAGTTTTTAAAAAAAAACACAGAAAAAAAGTTAAAAGCTTAACTGCAGACGGCAGCATTTGACACGTTGGACCCCCTGTGACCCACCTCATTGTCTTAGCTGTACTCTGATGTGTCTTTGATGTAATGCCTCCCTAACAGATTGTATCTCTGCAGACAAATTGTTCTCTGTGTATATATACTGTGAGAAGTCGCACAACACCAGGTTATAGTCCAACAGTTTTATTTGAAATCACAAGCTTTCGGAGCTGCTGCCCCTTCGTCAGGTGAAGTAAAGGAATACGAATCGACAAAGCATATATAGACAGAGAACAATGCATGTGTAGCGTACAATGTCAGACGACTACATTTAATCCTCCTGACTGCCTTTCATCACACCTCGGCAGAGAAACAATCAGGTCAGCCAGGAAGGCACCACATCAAAGATGTACACATCATATATATATACTGTGTAATAGATTCCCTCACTGTACCTTTACTTGAAGAAGGAGCGGAGCTCCAAAAGCTCGTAATTTTAAATAAAACTGTTGGACTATAACCTGGTGTTGTGCGACTTCTCATTTAGGTCTACAAATGGCTGTGCCAGTCTTGGATTTCTTCTGGAATCTGGCCTCAATGTGCATTGCAAGGGCCAAAACCTGGCTGCAGCAACTGCGTTTAGGCCGGAATCCCACTTGTTCTTTGGGGATCACTGACTTGGCGAGAGGGCTGATTCTCCGGAGGATGATACGTTCCTGGCGTTTGTAGGTCGTGCACAGGAGTGATATTGGCCTATAGCTTCGTTGGTCGGTTTGCCCGGTTTGAGTATGGCAATGACTATGCTTTTGAGATGCGTCCGGATTCCATAGTTATGGTGTACAGTTTCGCCAGCCATTGAAGTTATTTTGATGTTCATACAGCACTATGCCAACCGAAAAGCCAGCCAGAGAATATGGTATGTCATCTCGCCTCACACCACAGGGGACATGTTCTTATGAGTGGCATGATCTGTTGGAGCAGAGAATGATGCACCTGCAGAAGCTGCTGCAATCCCTCCTGCTGTCTTGCTCCTAATTAGCTGAAGTTGGCGTTCACATTTTGTCATCCAATGTTGCCATAGCTACAGTCTGAGCATTTGAGATTTGCACACGATGTTTATGGCCTCACTTACTGAGGCTGCTGTAGCATGTACCACCGTGTCTGTCAATTGCTGTACTCCAGATCATTTGGTCCATGTCTTTCAGGTTGCTCAAGACGTTGGAAATAGACTTTTCAGAGCACCCAGACCTTTTGACGCAAAACTCCCCATGGAGCCAAGTGAAGCAGATGCACCGTCCTCCACTCAAAGAGGTCTGCTGAGGAGCTTCTGCTCTCAGGCATGTTTCGAGTGGGTTTGCAGTAGCTGAGCCTCAAATGAGCTTCTTGGAGCCTCTCTCAAGGCACCTCTGGTGCCTTTCCAATAGAGCTGTTATCTTCACTGAGGGGATTGTGCTATACCTCCCTATCCTGTGAATTAAGTGATTTTATGTTGTCAAAATGTATGAAATGTTCCTCCTGTTGTTACTTTTGCAGACTGCTTCCAGCATAAAATGTCGGATTTCACACAAAAGAAAATTAGGGCTGATTAACTTAAAAAGCAAGAATACTAAAGCTCTGACAACCGAAAATGAAAAACATACTGTACAGGGTGGATTTTAACTCCGAGCTTGGCGGGAAATCACTCCAGCTAGTTAATGTCCTGCCTGCTAGAGGCAGCAGGAGGGCACAGCGATTTTAACTGACAAACTTTGCTTAAATGCCTCTGGTCCACCTCCTGTCTGTTCCAGGCGGGAAGAGGGTGCAGAACAGCTGCCGGCCGGGGAAGATCGGGTAGCCCAGAGCCGCCCGCCAGCTTCCAGGTAAGTAGTGGGGAGGGAGTGAATCCAGGGTAGGGGAGGCGGTGACTTTCCATGTGGTGCATACAGGAGCACTCCTGCTTCTCCGAGCTCCACAGAGGAAACTTCTTGACTGACCTGGAGGGCCTCTTCCTCCTTCCGACCAGACGCCGACCTGCTACAGCCTGGCGGGAAAGCACTGGCGGCTTCCCCGCTCACGTCCAGACGAAGATGATATTGGGGTCCTATTGACGTAATGGAGCCCCGGTTTTCATAAATTCATGAGGCTCCTGTCTGCTTTAGGCGGGTGACTCATCCGCCTGCAGAACCCTACACGTTATTATCGGAAATGGCAGGAAATGGTCAAGTCCGGAGGGGGTAGGTAACCCGCTGCTTTTAACTGCCTGGTTTCTGACAGCTGGGTAGGGTTAAAATTGACATCAATGTGTTTGTATCATAACAATTTTGAGAACCAAATATAAAAAATTAAAAAGTGGCTCTCCTCTTTCAGTGACCTATTTAGCAAGACCCTGTTCTCAATCTCCTTTCAGATGCCCCTGGCGGGAATGCCAGGCATTCATATTTTTCGCCGATTTGACCAAAACAGATTATACTAAACATCAATCTTTTAATGGACAGATTAGAGGTGCTTTCACCAGACAAAGATGCCTAGAATAAACTCCTTGGCTAAACTCTGGTCAATAGATCTCTAATGTGGCAAAATCTGGGAAAGAGGATTTCTTCAGATCTCTCTGGAGATACAATTCCCTATGGATTCAGCACTTTGTGTTCTAGTGACCCAGCATTTCAAGATATAAAAAAGAAATAATGCTAGTGAACTTTCAGAGTGGGAAGTGTGTGTTATGGATGTAGAAGGCATAAACCTCAATTATTCAAATGGTTGAGAGAAATCATTCGACCAAGCAGACGACAATTCTTAGAGAATTGGGGGACTGTTTTGTAAGTAATGCACTCCTTATATCCAGATTTGTGTTGTGTGCTTATTTTTTTTAAATGTCAGCACAATGCTGGTGTTTTTTTTTGTAGGACCTTTCATTTTAATAAAAAAGTAGAGCTAGGCTTGCTGGAGCTCAGGTTGGTTATTCAAATAGGTAGGTGTGATGTTACAAATTCGACTTCATACACCCGATGAGAACTTATAAAAGATTTCTAATATTAATTAGGTTTTACTTCAATCAAGATAAACACTTCTTACATTACAGATTTGTCAAAACCCCAAGGAAATAAAAGGTCTTTTTGTGTAATTGAATGATTAATGATATCAAGGAAAGAAACTCTGGAGAACTGGGAGTTTATCCGCAGGGATGTTACTACTGAGAATGATATCCTCGACATTTAAAATTCGAAAGGGTTTTAGATGATGCCATACTATTGAGTTTTTAATAGTTTTATTCGAGATATCCTCCATGGGTTCAGCGTCACCAACCTCCCTCATAATCAGACCTCTGTCCCCTATGAACCAGAGTGTGCCTTTACTTACCCAATAGCTGGTAAATAAGACCCAGGGATCAAACAGAGGATCTTGCCACAATACTTTGGTTTACTATAATATATGATGTGCTGTCAAGTATCAGCTTGGTTCACTGATAGTACCCTTGCCTCTGAGTCAGAAAGTTGTGGGTTCAAGCCCCATTCCAGAGAATTGCACCCATAGGGATAAATGTAACCTAAGCCGCCGGGAGGGAAATGGGCAGGTTCTGGTCAGATTCCCTTTTGACACGCCACTCGATTGTACTCTCCTTTGACTTCAATGGAGAGTAAAATAGGTTGAGTTAGGTTAAAATTTCCCCATAATCTAGGCTGACACTTCAGCGCAGCATTGCTGCATTGCTTGGGGTGCTGTCTTTGGAATAAGATATTAAACTACAACACTGGCATCTATCCGACAATGTTGAAAACTGCCCAGGTATGTCCTGTCCACAAAAAGCAGGACAAGTCCAATCCGGCCAATTACCGCCCCATCAGTCTACTCTCAATCATCAGCAAAGTGATGGAAGGTGTCATCGACAGTGCTATCAAGCGGCACTTATTCACCAATAACCTGCTCACTGATGCCCAGTGTGGTAACACAATACAGCTTCCTGTGACTCGAACTTTATTGCATCACTTCCTGTGATTAGTCCAGGATAAATACTGGACTGAGCAGTTGGATCCTGGAGAGGCATAGAGTAAGACCTCTTTTGTATGTAGCACCTTTTTAGTTGATTAAAGCTTACTTTAAGTTCACCACGCGTAAGGCTCATTCTTACGACAATTTAATCAACTTTGAAAAACTTCGCACTCAAACTTTTTGGACGAACTCGGAACTAAGGATCCAGGGAATCACCCATCATGGAAAACATCCTTAAACCATCGCGTCTTGACTTGGACCCAAACACCCCAGCAGCCGGTAAGGTGTGGAAACACTGGTATCGCACGTTTGACAATTTTCTCGAATATTGCAAGGCTGATGATGACACAAAGTTGCGGATACTCATCAACTGTGTCACTCCGAATGTATTTCAGTATGTTGAGGAATGGGGCAGTTACGAGGAGGCAATTCGGACGCTTAAAAGACTATATACTAAGACACCGAATGAGGTCTATGCCAGACATCTACTAGCTACAGCCCAACAAGGGCCGGAGGAATCCATTGATAAATTCCTCCAAGAGCTTCGCAGACTTAGTATGGACTGTAACTTTCAGGCGGCCTCAGCTGAGCTGTACCGTGAAGAAATGATCCGTGATGCTTTCATCTGCGGGCTTGCCTCCCCATTTATACGCCAGCGTCTACTGGAAAGTAAGACACTTGAGCTTCAGAGAGCTTATGATATGGCTTGCTCTCTAGATCTGGCAAAAAGAAATGCAGACCTTTATACAGTGCCCAGACCTCGGTCTGCTGCCTTAACTACAGTCAGGCAATTTAAGAGGCCACAGGTGAACTCTATTAGGGAGGACTTTATCCCTGACGATCAATCTGATGACTTCACTGATGAAGAGGATGATGACCCCACTGTGGCAGCCTCTTGGCAATCTAAGAAATGCTTCTTTTGTGGTGATGAGTTTCACCCTCGGAAATTCTGCCCTGCTCGCAATGCGTTTTGCAGTCATTGCAACAAAAAGGGTCATTTTGCAAAGGTTTGCCTATCAAGAGCCTCTACGAGGGCTTATCAAGCTAAGTCCTACCGAACTGCCCCGGTAAGGGCCTATCAAGATGTTCCGGCTAAAATCTATCGTGCTTCCTCTCGGGTTTTCTCTCGAAGAAACACACCTAGAGTTTCAGCCACTCTTTGTGCAACGACACCAATTACAGCTGCTTGTCCTCAGAACCTATTCCATGCAGCTACAAAAGCATCAATTAATGGACATACTTTAGATGCCTTAATTGACTCAGGTAGCACTGATAGTTTCATTAGGGAACAGATTGTTGCAGAGTTAAAGCTACATGTTTTCCCATCGGACCAGGCAATTGCGATGGCTCAGTCATCACTTAATACCAGAATTTCTGGCTTTTGTATGGTTGAAATAACACTTAATGGTCACAGGTATCCCTCCACCCGGCTTTCGGTGCTCAAGGACTTATGTAGTGATCTTATCTTAGGGCTGGATTTTCAAAAGCAGCATAAGAAGCTCACCATTGAGTTCGGCGGATCCAAACCTGAACTCACTATTTCTAATATACGACCTCGATTACCGTTCTGTGCATTGTCAGCAGCTTCACTGGATGAACCCTCACTGTTTACCAGTATCCCTCCTCGATGCAAACCGATTATAACAAAGTCACGACGTTTCAGTCAGGAAGACCAGTCTTTTATTGCGGCTGAGATTTCTCGGCTTTTAGCAGAGGATATCATCGAGCCTTGTTCGTCGCCATGGCGCGCCCAGGTCGTTATTGTTAAGAACCCTCTACAACCTCACAAGAAACGGCTGTGCATTGACTATTCACAGACCATCAATCAATATACGGACTTGGATGCATACCCATTGCCGCGCATCGATGATATGGTTAATAAACTGGCTGAGTACACGGTGTTCTCAACATATGATCTGAAAAGTGCCTATCATCAGGTACCCTTGAAGGTCTCAGACAAGCAGTATACGGCCTTTGAAGCCAATGGACGGCTGTATCAATTTCGTCGCCTCCCCTTTGGGGTCACTAATGGAGTGGCTGTCTTCCAGCGAGCAATGGATGACCTGGTCAAACAGGAAGACTTGAAGGATACGTTTCCTTATCTGGACAATATTACTGTCGCAGGTCGCAATCAGCGGGAACATGACGCCAATCTCCAACGATTTTGGGATGCACTCCAGCACCGTAATTTGACATTAAATGCGGCTAAATCCATTGAGTCACAACCAACCATCAACATCCTTGGCTATTGTGTGGGCAATGGCTTCATTAAACCTGACCCTGAAAGGCTTCGCCCACTCCAAGAGCTCCCGCCACCTAAGAATCCGGCCTCCTTGCGCCGGGCCCTCGGCCTGTTTGCATACTATGCTAAATGGATTCCTAACTTCTCAGACCGAATCCAACCTCTACTGAAGGCCAGCACATTCCCACTAGACACAGCGGCTGTTGCAGCCTTTAACCTCCTGAAAAAACAGTTGGAGAAAGCGGCTCTTCACTCCATCGATGAGAGTCTTCCTTTTGTTGTTGAGTGTGATGCCTCGGAGGTGGCGATCTCGGCCACTCTGAATCAGGAAGGTCGTCCGGTGGCATTTTTGTCCAGGACTTTTCAAGGGGCTGAGCTACATTATCCTCCAGTCGAGAAAGAAGCTACAGCCATCATAGAGGCAGTACGGAAGTGGACTCATCTCCTAGCTCGCCAGCACTTTACCTTAATCACGGACCAGCGATCGGTCGCCTTCATGCTCGATAATCGAAAACGGACCAAAATTAAAAATAATAAAATCCAGCTTTGGCGGCTGGAATTGGCCTCTTTTGGTTACACCATCCACTATCGACCTGGCAAGGAGAATGTGGCTCCGGATACCCTCACACGAGCATTCTGCTCCGCCATGGCACCCTCTACGCTCGTAGACATCCATGATGGGTTGTGTCATCCGGGCGTTACTCGCATGCTACACTTCGTGCGGTCCCGAAATCTCCCATTCTCTACCGGGGATGTAAAGAAGATGTGCTCGGACTGCAGAGTCTGTGCGGAATTGAAACCTCAGTTTTTCCGCCCCTCGGGTGGTATACTCATACATGCGACCCAGCCAATGCAACGGCTTAGCATCGATTTTAAGGGGCCGTTGCCCTCTTCAACTCGCAACACTTATCTATTGACCATGGTCGATGAGTATTCCCGTTTTCCGTTTGCCTTTCCCTGCCCCAATATGCTAACGACCACGGTTATCAGCTGCCTTGAGCAGGTATTTGCTTTCTGTGGCATGGCATCCTATGTTCATTCGGATCGGGGCCCTTCTTTTATGTCAGGAGAACTCAAGGCCTATCTCTCGGAACGGGGTATTGCTGCCAGCAGAACGACGCCTTATCATCCGGTCGGGAATGGGCAAGTCGAGCGTTTTAACGCTATCATCTGGAATGCGGTACGTCTGGCTTTGAGATCTCGGGGCCTACCCAACCAGCAATGGGAAGCAGTACTTCCAGACGCATTACACTCCACACGGTCCCTCCTTTCGACCGCCACAAATACGACGCCTCATGAACGGTTCTTCCGATTTCAGCGTCGCTCATCCTATGGGATATCTCTCCCATCGTGGCTGACTGCACCGGGACCAGTGCTACTCCGAAGATATGTCCGGGCGTCTAAGAATGACCCCCTGGTAGATGAGGTTGAGCTCACTGACGTCAACCCTACCTACGCCTATATTCGGTATCCTGACGGTCGGGAATCTACCGTGTCATTGCGGGATCTGGCTCCCTGCCCGCCGAAACATAGAGGGACACCAGGGGATGATATTGTACCAGGCACATCTCTGGGCTCGCCAGGTGCCTCTCATCACGATCTGGATCTGACGCCGGCTGGTACCTCACTCCAGCGTGCCGACCTGGGGCAGACTGACTATGAGCCCGTCGGGGCTCGCACGCGCAGCCACGATCCACCCCGTACCGTACGCTCGGAAACGGATCTGCCACAGCCCTGCCCGACACCCGTTCGGGCACCAGTACACAGTCAGGATCGTCCTGACCCCTCACAGAGCGGGCTGGATCACTCGGACTCTGGTCCACGGCCCGCGGCGGGTAAACGGGCTAGGGGCCCTCTACCGCTACGAGAACCCAAACGGGTGCGGCTCTCCCTCGTCCGGCGGCTACGAAATGGAGGGAGCATCCCGGCCTCCTAATCTTTTGGGGGGGGAGAATGTGGTAACACAATACAGCTTCCTGTGACTCGAACTTTATTGCATCACTTCCTGTGATTAGTCCAGGATAAATACTGGACTGAGCAGTTGGATCCTGGAGAGGCATAGAGTAAGACCTCTTTTGTATGTAGCACCTTTTTAGTTGATTAAAGCTTACTTTAAGTTCACCACGCGTAAGGCTCATTCTTACGACACCCAGTTTGGGTTCCGCCAAGACCACTCTGTTCCCGACCTCATTACAGCCTTGGTCCAAACATGGACAAAGGAGCTGAATTCCAGAGGTGAGGTGAGAGTGACTGCCCTTGACATCAAGGCAGCATTTGACCAAGTGTGGCATCAAGGAGCCCTAGTAAAACTGAAGTCAATGGGACTCGGGGGGGGAAAACTCTCCACTGGCTGGAATCACACCTAGCACAAAGGAAGATGGTTGTGGTAATTGAAGGTCAATCATCACAGCCCCAGGACATCACTGCAGGAGTTCCTCAGAGCAATGTCCTAGGCCCAACCATCTTCAGCTGCTTCATCAATGACCTTCCCTCCAACATAAGGTCAGAAATGGGGATGTTCGCTGATGACTGCACAGTGTTCAGTGATATTCACAGCTCCTCAGATAATGAAGCAGTCCATGCCCGCATGCAACAAGACCTGGACGACGTTCAGGCTTGGGCTGATAAGTGACAAGTAACATTCGCGCCACGGAAGTGCCAGGCAATGACTATCTCCAACAAGCAAGAGTCTAACCACCGCCCCTTGACATTCAATGGCATTACCATTGCCGAATCCCCCACCATCAACATCCTGGGGGTCACCATTGACCAGAAACTTAACTGGACCAGCCACATAAATACTGTGGCAACAAGAGCAGGTCAGAGGCTAGGTATTCTGTGGCGAATGTCTCACCTCCTGACTCCCCAAACCCTTTCCACCATCTACAAGGCACAAGTAAGGAGTTTAATGGAATACTCTCCACTTGCCTGGATGATTGCAGCTCCAACAACACTCAAGAAGCTAGACACCATACAGGACAAAGCAGCCCGCTTGATTGGCACCCCATCCACCACCTTAAACATTCACTCCCTCCACCACTGACACACCGTGGCTGCAGTGTGTACCATCTACAAGATGCACTGCAGCAACTCGCCAAGGCTTCTTCGGCAGCACCTCCCAAACCTGCGACCTCTTCCACCTAGAAGGACAAGGGCAGCAGGCGTATGGGAACACCACCACCTCCAAGTTCCCCTCCAAGTCACACACCATCCTAACTTAGATGTATATCGCCGATCCTTCATCGTCGCTGAGTCAAAATCCTGGAACTCCCTACCTAACAGCACTGTGGGAGTACCTTCACCACACGGACTACAGCAGTTCAAGAAGGCGGCTCACCACCACCTACTCAAGGGCAATTAGGGATGGGCAATAAATGCTGGCCTTGCCAGCGACGCCCACATCCCATAAATGAATAAAAAGAAAACCATGTCTACCTGTTCAGGCAGTTATAAAATATCCTATGACACTATTTGAAGAAGATCAGGCCAATATTTGTCCCTTAATCAACACCAAAACAAACCCAGAGTAACTGGACATTATCTCATTGCTGTTTGTGGGACCTTGCTCTGTTTAAATTGGCTATCGTGTCTGCCTAGATAACAAGTGACTACACTTCAAAATAGCGTGTATCTTTCACTACCTTCAAAAGCCTTTACAAACTGAATTCATTGGCCCTGCTTTTTGTTAGCTCCACTGACCCTTCTCCTATTGATTTAGTGTCAGATCCAACTACCACTTCCCCAATCACGAAGCCCCTTAAAACCTGTAATAACATTCGACAGATTTTATCAGTGCAAGTTGTTGTTGCTGCTGTCAGGGGTGCATAGGCGCTCCTGATATGGGACTCAACTAAAAATCTGTCTTGCTCTCAAACGTCCTTACCTCTATTTTGTCAAAGATGATATCGCCATTCGTCCTTTGTGCATCATTCTTTTGATGCTTCTTAATTCCAAACGCATTGTAAATCTTCTATCTTGCTGCATCCCCAGTGAGTTGAAATCAAGATTCATCCAGTTATATCTTACTCAAAAAAAATTTTTCTGGGATCTGAAAGCAGTTGAACTCTATGGGGTAAAAATTCAGTTGGTTGCGCCTCCCGTTAGCGCCTTAAATGGGCGCTAATGGGGCGTTAAGGCGCTAACGCCCGGGCGCAGCGCTGTTTGCGCCGCTCGAGAACTTAACTTGAGATTGTGCGGCGGCGCTAAAACTTACCGCTGCGACCACCTGCGCGCGCAGATTGTGACGTCATTCCGTGGTGCAACGCCCTTGGGGCGCCCCGGAGCGGAAATTGAGTGCCGCCCCCTGCCTTACCGCCTGGCGCTTCCAACGACCGGAAGACTGGAACGTTAGACTCGGGAACAGTGCCCATGGATTGGAGGGTAGCTAACGTTACCCCACTATTCAAAAAGGGGGGTAGGGAAAAAGCAGGTAATTACAGACCTGTAAGCCTTACATCAGTTGTGGGCAAAATGCTGGAGTCCATCATTAAGGATGAAATAGCCGAGCACTTAGCAAATGGGGACAGGATAGGACAGAGTCAACATGGATTTACAAAGGGTAAATCGTGCTTGACTAATCTATTGGAATTTTTTGAGGGAGTAACTGGTAAAATAGATGGGGGAGAGCCAGTAGATGTGGTGTACCTGGACTTCCAAAAGGCCTTCGATAAGGTCCCACATAAAAGATTAGCATGGAAAATTGAAGCTCATGGGATAAAGGGGAAAGTATTGACGTGGATAGAGAACTGGCTGTCAGATAGAAAACAGAGAGTTGGAATAAACGGCTCATTTTCTGAATGGCAGGCAGTAACAAGTGGGGTACCACAGGGATCTGTCCTGGGTCCCCAGCTGTTCACAATTTATATTAATGACCTGGATCAGGGAGTCGAATGCAGCATTTCCAAATTTGCAGACGACACTAAACTAGGAGGGGGGGTGGGCTCAGAGGAGGAGACCAGGAAGCTCCAGAGCGATTTGGACAGACTGGGTGATTGGGCGGATAAATGGCAGATGCACTATAATGTGGACAAGTGCGAAGTTATCCACCTTGGGTGCAGGAACGGGAGGGCAAATTATTATTTAAATGGCAATAAATTGGGAGAGGGGGAAGTACAGAGAGACCTGGGTGTTCTTGTACACCAGTCACTGAAGGCGAGCATGCAGGTGCAACAGGCGGTCAAGAAGGCAAACGGTATGCTGGCCTTCATAGCAAAAGGGTTGGAATACAGGAACAGGGATACCTTGCTGCAGCTGTACAGGGCACTGGTGAGACCACACCTCGAGTACTGTGTACAGTTTTGGTCGCCTCATCTGAGGAAAGATGTTCTTGCCATGGAGGGGGTGCAGCGGCGATTCACCAGGCTGATACCAGGAATGGCGGGATTGACCTATGAGGAGAGACTATGTAGTTTAGGGATGTACACACTGGAGTTTAGAAGATTGAGAGGGGACCTCATAGAAGTGTATAAAATTCTGACAGGTCTAGACAGATTAGATGCAGAAGGAATGTTTCCCTTGGCGGGTGAGAACAGAACTAGAGGACATAATTTAAGGATAAGGGCTAAACCATTTAGGACAGAAATGAGGGGGAATTTCTTCACTCAGAGAGTGGTGAACCTGTGGAACTCATTGCCACAGAGGGCAGTGTACGCCAGCTCATTAAATATATTTAAGAGGGAATTAGATATATTTCTACAGGCAAAAGGGGTTAAGGGTTACGGAGAGAAGGCGGGGACGGGATACTGAATTGAAGGATCAGCCATGATCTCATTAAATGGCGGAGCAGGCTCGAAGGGCCGGATGGCCTACTCCTGCTCCTATCTTCTATGTATCTATGTTATCAATCGGTGTGGGGCTGGGGGGGGCGCTATTTAAAGGGGGCCTCTTCCTGTCTTTTTCTGTGGTCGACATTTATGCACCACTCGTTCTGAGAGAGAGAGAGAGATTCGGAGAGAGAGAGAGAGAGACTTCTACATTGACTCAACGCTTTGTGAGGTAGTTTTGCCTAGTTCATCCTAACTTTGCTGCTACTTTCGTTGCTGTACCTCATTACTTTTCTGGCAAAGAGAATATGGGGGCTGCAATGATTGGGGGCGTCGTCCTGCTCCAGCTCAATCGGAGGAGAGTGAGACGCAGACAGAGAGTGGCAATGATGGCCAGACGGAGGAGGGCCATCAGGCGCATGTACAGGAGAGCTTACCCTCCCAGGGTATATCGTGAACAGCTCTCCTACATCCACATGTCCGAGGAGCTGTGTTTGCGAAGGCTGCGATTCAGCAAGGAGGTGGTCACTGAGCTCTGCCACCTGCTGCAGCCAGATCTGCAGCCTCAGCTGAGGTCCAGGACGTCTCTGTCGGTGGCAGTGAAGGTCACAGTGGCTTTGAACTTCTACGCCACTGGCTCATTCCAAGCTGCTGTTGGGGACCTCGCCAATATCTCCCAGTTTGCGGTGCATCGCTGCATCCGGCAGGTCGCCAATGCCCTCTTCACAAGGAGACGAGACTTCATCTCCTTCCCTATGACCCCAGACAAGCAGCATGACCGTGCTATGGGCTTTGCGAGGGTAGCGGGCTTCCCCATGGTGCAGGGCGCCATTGACTGCACGCATGTGGCTTTGCGTGCTCCGCGAGAGAATGCAGAGGAGTTCCGGAACAGAAAGGGGTTCCATTCCTTGAATGTGCAGTTGGTCTGTGACCACAGACAGGTGATTCTCGCTGTCAATGCCCACTATCCGGGCAGCTGCCACGATGCTTTCATCCTGCGCCAGAGTACTGTGGCAGAAATTTTCGAGGCACCGCATCAGCCAGTTGGTTGGCTTCTGGGGGACAAGGGGTACGCATTGAGCACCTGGCTGATGACACCGCTCCGTGCGCCAAACACCCCTGCTGAGCTGCGGTACCAGGAAAGCCAACAAACAACCAGGAACATTATTGAGCGCACAATCGGCGTGCTCAAACAACGATTCCGCTGTCTGGACCATTCCGGAGGAGCTCTGCAGTACTCGCCTGAGCAAGTTTCCAAATTCGTAGTGGTGTGCTGCATGTTGCACAACATGGCAATCCTCAGGACGCAGCCAATGCCACCAGGCCTTGCAGCACCACAAGAGGAGGAGGAGGAAGAGGAGGAACAGGCCGAGGACGATGATCAGCAGCAGCACCAAGGCAGGAGGGCGGCCCACAATGGTCAAACTGCAAGGGCCGTCCGTCAACGACTAATAGCAAGCCGCTTCTAGGGCCCCTGCCAGTGCTACAAACACGAATCAACCCAGCACGCAACCCCTAAGCCGGCCAAGGCACCAATAATTCCAACCACCAGCCATGTATATTTTGAATACAGAAACTTATTTATTGTACAAACTCTGTGTGTGTCAATTCCTCATGACAAACTCATAGAAATAAACACAAAAAAACAGTCAATAACATAACTGGTTCTCACAACCTGGAGATAATGTCCAAAACACTAAACAAAAGTTGGGCCATGAACCTCGGCCTTTAATAAAAAAATGACCAGCATTTTGGCACACCTCCTACTTTTTGCCCTTCGAGGGTGATCTCCTTCCCTTGCGCACTTCCCCCCTTCTAACCCTACTGCTCCTCCGTAATGGGACCTCAGTGGCTGCAGCAAGGCTGGTGGAAGGCTGCTGCTCGTCAGACCCTGACACTGCAGATGCCCCTGAAGGACGGCCTCGACCACTTCTGGGCCTGGAGGGCCCGGCTGCAGACTGCACCAACTCTGCATAGGCGGCAGCAGTCTGTCCTACAGGCGGTGGCAAGTGCAGTGGAGAAGTGACAGTGTTGGCAGCAGGAATGCTGTCATCGTGAGAGAGGACAGCAACTCCCTGCTCGCCCGACACACTGGCACTCCCACGGGGCAGCACTTCAGCATCCGGAGCAATTTGCCGGAGAACAGATTGCTGGCCTGCTGCGGCGCGGTGACAGCCCCGGGGACATGTGCACGAACCATCGAGGATGGCAGCAGTCAGTGCTCGCGTGGCCTCAATCTGAGTCTGCATGAGAGCAGTCTCAGATGGATTCCTGGCAGCCAGTGACTGAATTGCAGCAGTAAGCTTTAGTGTGGCATCTGCCTGTGCTACAGCGAAGTGCTCCACACTCCTTGCCAGTGCCTCAATGCATTCGGGCACCCTTCCCACTGCACCCATGAGCTCAGTGTGCATGCCCACCGCCTGGCTGTTCATTTCTGCAATCAGCCGCTCCTCCTCTGCGTCCATTGCATTAGGAGTGTCTGGCATACTCTCCCTCTGGGGAGAAGGCTCCCGTTCTTCCCTCCCCCCCCCCATGGCGTGGCTGCAGCCCGCTGGGTCCTGGAGCTTCACCATCATCAGCCCCTTCCCCCCTGCTCCCCCGTTCTTCCCTCCCCCCCCAATGGCGTTGCTGCAGCCCGCTGGATCCTGGAACTTCACCATCATCAGCCCCTTCCCCCCTGCTCCCCTCCGGGGAAGGCGTGTTCCCAGTGTGGCCACGGGCTTCCTCGGGAGAGGGTGGCACTGATGCTCCGGCTTCCTCTTCCTCCTCAGCTGCAGCATCACTCCCAGTGGCAGCTTCAGGGACCATCTCCTCAGCTGGTGAATCACCATCTGAAAGCAGGGAGGTACAAGAGTGGCTTTAGCGTGAGGACAGGGTGGCAGTAAGGGAGGAATAAGTGCAGCGAGTTAGCAAGTTGGATTGAAAGTGTCAAAGGCTGGTATTGTGAGGGACAAGTGGAAGGACAGAGGACAAAAAGGTGATGACCTTACCATTGCTGTCCACAACGGGGTCGGCGTCTCCAGTGGCGACGGGACCGATCACCCGGCTTGCCACAATCCTGTGGACGCGCTCCTCCAGATCGCTGAGGGGTTGCAGCTGAAGCCGCCCTCCACCCGTCCGTTGCTGCTGTCTCCGATTATGAGCCAGCTTAGCCTGCAAGAAAAAGGACAGCATCTGAGTCAATATACAGCCATGGTCTTGCCTGATGTGCCTCCCATAGGTGAATAGCCCTTACAATATGCAGCCATGGTCTTGCCTGATGTGCCTCCCATAGGTGAATAGCCCTTACAATATGCAGCCATGGTCTTGCCTGATGTGCCTCCCATAGGTGAATAGCCCTTACTGTATGCAAAGTGTGGAATGTGTGTGTGTGTTTGATGAAAGGGCCATAGGTGTTGCATGAGTGTTGTGCATTGGGGTTTTAAGACCCTCTGGCCATAGAGTGAGGTTGAGATGGAGGGATGGAGAGGTATTGAGAAAAAGCCACTCACCCTGACGACCCGAGTGAGGTCGTTGAACTTTTTGCGGCACTGGACATGGGTCCTGGGCACCATGCTCCTGGAGGAGACGCTCTGAGCCACCTCCCTCCACACTCTTCTGAACTCGCGTGGCAAAGGCCTCCTGCCACTCTCCGGGAACAGCATGCATCGTCTGCGCTCCACTGCGTCAACCAGAGCATCCAAGGCCCGCTCGGTGAAGCGATGAGCGCGTTCTCTCACCCTCTCCATGCTTGGCAGCAAAATGGATTACAGGTCTCTCCAGGCTGAGATTCAAGGCTGCAATGAGCAGGGTGTGGCTGGGGAGCAAGTGGCCCCCCCCCGCTTTAAGAAGTGTCCGGCGCCAGTGTGTCTGTGTTCCCTCGCTAACTGGCAGCAGCTGCGCTGCGCTCGTGCGCTGAGGTAGCGCCTCACTCCTAGGCCTTTGCGCCTTAAGAGAGGTGTGCAGCGCCTAATTTAGCGCTCCACTCACCTCCCGGGGCGGTAAAAGTGAAGTTTCCTGTCAGTGCCGATAATTAGCGCCAGGCGCTAATATTTGCGCGCGGACGATATTTGCGCCCCAAATGGGGCGCGACCTAATTTCTACCCCTATAACTTCTTCATTCTTCTCTTGCTCCTCTAATCAAAACTTTTTAAAATCAAAGTTTGGCGGCACCACAACTTCCTGAAGGGTCTCCCACAAACCATTAACATTTCTTTCTCATTCAAATAATGATGCCAAATTTACTGTGTAAGGATTCTGCTCTGCCGTACTTTAAATCAATAACTGCAAACTAGAAAAGCCTCATACTCATTCAATGTACATTAAAGATTCTGACCCTGATGATTTGTCAGGCACAGATCAAACAAACTCTCTCCTAACATTCACACGTAGGTTAAAAGAAATGAAGTCTTGCATTTATGTAGCGCCTTTCACGACCACCGGACGTCCCAAAGCACTTTACAGCCAATTAAGTACTTTTTGAAATAACAACAGAAAACGCTGGAAAAACTCAGCAGGCGAGGCAACATCCGTGGTGAGATAAACAGAGTTAACGTTTCAGGTCGAAACCCTTCGTCGGAACAAGTTTTCCAGCGTTTTCTGTTGTTATTTCGGATTTCCAGCATCCGCAGTATTTTGCTAAAGTACTTTTTGAAGTTTAGTCACTGTGTAATGTAGGAAATGCAGCAGCCAATTTGCGCACAGCAAGCTCCCACAAACAGCAATGTGATAATGACCAGATAATCTGTTTTAATGATGTTGATGATGACTGCTCTTCTTCGAAATAGTGCCATGGGATCTTTTACATCCAAATGAGAGAGCAGACTGGGCCTCGGTTTAACGTCTCATCTGAAAGGCGGCACCTCCGACAATGCAGGACTCCCTCAGCACTGCACTGGAGTGTCAGCCTAGCTTTTTGTGCTCAAGTTTCTGGAGTGGGACTTGAACCCACGACCTTCTGACTCAGAGGCAGGATTACCAACCACGTAGAATGATCTAGTGTGAATGATTGAAATGATTGAATTGAACCACCAATATATTGTCTAAATCTAAACTATTGTTTAAATCTAAACTATACCATTGTTTCAGTCGCTCTCAGCGGCCCTTACAAAGTTCACTTGTGATAGAATCTTTCACTGATGAAGTTACAGAAATTCTTTCACGTCTGATAAAGTGTCTCTGTAGAGTGCTGAATACAACTTTCATACTCAAGAACTGGTAAAAGTACGGACAAATTGTCTAACTGTGTCTTTATTCAGGAAAAAAATGGTGAAATAAGATCTGAGTGTTCTTTTTTTAAATAATGGAAGTCGATATTGCGAATTTAGAATAAGAACAGAAAATGCTGGAAATACTCAGCAGGTCAGGCAGCATCTGTGGAGAGAGAAACAAAGTTAAAGTTTCAGGTCGATGACCCTTTGTCAGAACTGGAAAAAGTTAGAGATGTAACAAATTTTAAGCAAGTACAGAGGCAGGGATGGGGGGAGGGGAGGAAAGAACAAAAGGGAAGGTTTGTGATAGGGTGGAAGGCAGGAGAGATTAAAAGACAAAAGGGATGACGGTGCAAGGCAAAAGGAGATGGTAATGGGACAAGTAAAGAAACAAAAGACTTGTAGAGGAGCTGTAAATGGAATAGCAGAATCATCAACAGCTGCTGTCCGAAAAAATGGGGGTAGTGGTTATGATCTGAAATTGTTGAACTCAATGTTGAGTCCGGAAGGCTGTAAAGTGCCTAATAGAAAGATGAGGTGCTGTTCCTCGAGCTTACGTTGAGCTTCATTGGAACAGTGTAAGAGGCTGAGGTCAGAGTGGGAGTGGGCCGAAGAATTAAAATGACAGGCGACCAGAAGCTCGGTCACGCTCGCAGACTGAACAGAGGTGTTCCGCAAACCAGTCACCCAATCTGTATTTGGTCTCCCCAATGTGGGTTCGACGGCCCAACAAACACACCAACAGATGCATATAGTGACACCACTATTCCTGGAATGTATGAGGATGATGGGGTAATTCCCCCAGCAATCACACTTGGAAGTGACTAGGAATGAATTTACACACACAATTTGTATTATGTAACCATCCATCACTCATTGCATTTTGCTGGAGAAATCACCCTGTTTTTATTGGGAGAAGTTGCTGAGTTCTGTTTGCTGCAGTTGATAGAGACTCTTTTTAAATAGATGCTGCAAATAAACTTTGTTTGCTTTGCTGTTTGCTGAGTAAATGCTGTAAGCCGGTATGTCGGTCGTGGGTACGGTAGCATAGTGGTTATGTTACTGGATTAGTAATCCAGAGGCCTTGACAAATGATTCAGAGACGTGAGTTCATAATCCCACCACGGGAGCTGGAGAATTTAAATCCAGTTAATTAAATAAATCTGGAATAAAAAGCTAAAATCAGTAATGGTGACCATGTAACTACCGGATTGTCGTAAAAACCCATCTGGTTCATTAATGTCCTTTAGGGAAGGAAATCTGCCGTCCTTACCCAGTCTGGCCTATATGTGACTCCAGACCCACAGCAATGTGGTTGACGCTTAACAGCCCTCTGAAATGGCCCAGCAAGCCACTCAGTTAAGGGCAATTAGGGATGGACAATAAATGCTGGCCTTGCCAGCGACACTCCCATCCTGCGAATGAAAAAAAAGTCCTGCCATAAGTCCCGCCCTGCCTTCAACTCATTGGGAATGTGAATTGTGAGGAGGATGCAAGGAGGCTTCAAGGGGATATAGACAGGCTAAGTGAGTGGGCAAGAACATGGCAAATGGAATATAATGTGGAGAAATGTGAAGTTATCCACTTTGGTAGGAAAAGTAGAAAAGCAGAGTATCTTTTAAATGGTGAGAGATTGGGAAATGTTGGTGTTCAGAGGGACCCAAGTGTCCTTGTACATGAATCACTGAAAGTTAACATGCAGGTACAGCAAGCAATTAGTAAAGCAAATGGTATGTCGGCCTTTATTACAAGAGGATTTGAGTATAAGAGTAAAGACGTCTTACTGCAATTATAGAGGGCCCTGGTGAGACCACACCTGGAGTATTGTGTACAGTTTTGGTCTCCTTACCTAAGGAAGGATATACTTGCCATAGAGGGAGTGCAACAAAGGTTCACCAGACTGATTCCTGGGATGGGGGGATTGTCCTATGAGGAGAGATTGAGTAGACGAGGCCTATATTCTCTAGAGTTTAGAAGACTGAGAGGTAATCTCATTAAAACATACAAAATTCTTACAGGGCTTGACAGGGTAGATGCAGGGAGGATGTTTCCCCTGGCTGGGGAGTCTAGAACCAGGTGTCACAGTCTCAGAATAAGGGGCTGGCCATTTAGGACTGAGATGAGGAGAAATTTCTTCACTCAGAGGGTGGTGAATCTTTAGAATTCTCTACCCCAGAGGGCTGTAGAGGCTCATTCAAGATAGAGAGCGTTAGATTTTTGAATATTAAGGGAATCAAGGGATATGGGGATAGTGCAGGAAAGTGGAGATGAGGTAGAAGATCAGCCATGATCTTATTGAATGGCGGAGCAGGCTCGAAGGGCCAAATGGCCTACTCCTGCTCCTATTTCGTATGTTCAGCTCTCGCTTGAAGGAATTCAACGAATTGGCATCCACTGCACAAGCTGGGAGCCTGTGCCAGCAGTCCACTATTCTCTGGGAAATGCTGCCCCTGTACGCGAATGGAGTAATCTTTCAGTACAGCTATCTCATTCAACCTTCCCCCAGCAAAAAGGTCACTTCATTCTGCAAATAGCCCTCAGCATACAATTCTTGGCCAGACGGTAAAGTTATGGCAGAGGAAGAAATACTGATGGGGAATTTAATGTAGTACCAACAATACAACACGGAAGACTGATGCACCAGGTATTAATTGCAAACATTTTTCAAGGAAAAACATTTCTTGAAAAGGTAAGTACATCAGCATAGTAGCTATCCATTGGCAGGATAGGCGCACCAACGTCAGTGTTCTTGCTCAGGCCAACATCCCCAGCATTGAAGCTTTGACCACGCTCGATCAGCTCCGATGGACGGGTCACATTGTCCGCATGCCCGATACGAGACTCCCAAAACAAGCGCTCTACTCGGAGCTCCGGCACGGCAAGAGAGCCCCAGGTGGGCAGAGGAAACGCTTCAAGGACACCCTCAAAGCCTCCTTGAAAAAGTGTAACATCCCCACCGACACCTGGGAATCCCTGGCCCAAGACCGCACAAAGTGGAGGAGAAGCATCCGGGAAGGCGTCGAACACCTCGAGTCTCTTCGCCGGGAGCAAGCGGAAGCCAAGCGCAGGCAGCGCAAGGAGCGCACGTCAACCTAAGCACCCCATCCACCCGCCCCTTCAACCACCGTCTGCCCCACCTGTGACAAAGACTGTAGGTCCCGCATTGGACTCATCAGTCACCTGAGAACTCATTTTTAGCGTGGAAGCAAGTCATCCTCGGTTCCGAGGGACTGCCTAAGAAGAAGGAAGGACGAAGAAGCTATACCTAAAATACCTTCTCCTCCAGTGCCATTCTCAATTCTTCAAATAATATCCATTGCCAATTTATGCTGAGCTGCTGTATTGCAACAAATGGCAAATAAGTGCTCACCACAATGTTCAAATCAATTGCAGTGCATTTGTTTCCTCTATTATGTAGTGTGTGAATTTTGGCAGCTTTAATTGGCATGGTGTTGCTCTGTGGAGCTTGTGCTTTCTTGCACTGAAGGTCTGTCTGTCACCTTTAGTGGCTTTCGACCTTCTTCGGCTGTACATTCCAAGGACCCTGCATGTGAGTCTGCTATAGCCAGTACTGTAAAGGCTGACGCAAGCTGCCTGTTTCCAGCCACCTCTCCCATGCCTGGTGCACTGGGTAATCATCAGATCCATAAATTGTATCTCCCTTCTCCTTGACTTCTTGAAGTAGGACTGGAACTGCCTAACCTGTAAAACTGGCTTTCCTTTATCGGTATTGCCTAATTTGAATGCAATTTTGCTCAGAAAATATCTGCCTTTGCGTTGCTAATAAAATTGCTTACCTGTTTCACAATTGTGGTTACCAGCTGATTAAGAGGATTAGTACATCTCCTTCTAAAATCTTTGGCCCCCCACATTTTTGCCCTGACTGAAAACAGCAAAATTAATTGCGGTGAATGGCTGTTGTTGCTCAGTGCAGACTTCAAGGGATGGAGGTGGCCTCAAACTTCTGCAGGTAAGTTCATGAGATGGAGCGAGGTTCAAAAAGGCAGTGACTGGCAGCACTTACCCAGTAACTGACACTTCTTCATTCCTTTGAAGGCCGGGCTGGTTTGGAACGTGTGTGGTACTCTATGAGGAAGCTGTCCCACCTGTCTATTTCTCTTTTCATGTCTCAGAGGCTGGGAACTCCGATAGTAGGACCTGCTTGAGAGCAGATCGTAGAATATCTCTGAGGAGTGTGAAACCCCCCCAATCATGGTTCTCTATCGCTGATTCCCCACCCTATCGAATCTGACACCGACAGTCCTGTCGCTTGGAGTACAAGCTCTTGGTAGCCGCAGTCACAGCATTTGTGAGAGAAACTGTGTCTGGGTTTGGTTCCTCTGTCCTCAAGAGCTGCCCTGCAGATCTCCGAGAAGTTGCCACCTGGACCAGTGTGCACTGTAGTTGTGTAAATCCTGCACATTGTCCAACAACAATTGTATGGTTTTCATCATAGTCTTAAAAGATATTATAAGGGCCTTTTGATCATTAATCAACTCTCTTCTGAAGACAGGCCCAGTAGGGCACCAATCCCTCGACCATACAGCAGAGAAACACTGTTTCTCAGCTGCCACGTCTACTTGCTGCTCTTCAGTTGTGATTGTGTTTTTCACTCAGTGTTCCCTTCTCAAACTCACTGTCTAATTGGCCCTGTATGCTGAGATATAAGATGGTGCCTGTGCCAGGTATATTGTTTGATATGGTTTGCTATGAAACGTATGGGCTTGGGCTGCCACCAGCTGATGTCTCCTCAACAACAACAACAACAATTTGCATTTATATAGCACCTTTAACAAAGTAAAACATCCCAAGGCACTTCACAGGGGCGTTAGCAAACACAATTTGACACCAAGCCACATAAGGAAATATTAGGGCAAATGACCAAAACCTTGGTCAAAGATTTTTAAGGAGCATCTTAAGTATTTTAAGGAGAATCTTAAAGGAGGAAAGAGAGACGGAGAGGTTTAGGGAGGGAAATCCAAATCTCATGGCCTTGGCAGCTGAAGGCACGGATGCCAGTGGTGGAGTGATTAAAATCGGGGATGCATAAGAGGCCAGAATTGGAGGAGCGCAGATATCTCGGAGGGTTGTAGGACTGGAGGAGATTACAGACATAGGGAGGGGCGAGGCCATGGAGGGATTTGAAAACAAGGATGAGAATTTAAAATCAAGGCATTGCTTAACCGGAAGCCGATGTAAGTCAGTGAGCACAAGGGTGATAGGTTAATGGGACTTGGTGTGAGTTAGGACACGGGCAGTCGAGTTTTGGATGACCTCAAGTTTACGGTGGGTAGAAGGTGGGTGGTTGAGCAGGAGTGCATTGGAATAGTCCAGTCTAGAGGCAACAAAGGCATGGATGAGGGTTTCAGCAGCAGATGAGCTGAGGCAGGGGTGGAGTCGGGCGATGTTACGGAGGTGGAAATAGGCGGTCTTAGTGATGGCGCAGATATGCGGTCAGAAGGTCACCTTGTGAAGACCCTATGGAAGAGAAAAGAAAGGCGTGTTACAAGGTTTTCATGATGGAATATCTTCCCTTAAAGACAAGATGCCAATATAGGAACAGCAGTAGGCCATTCAGCCATTTGAACCTGTTCCGCCATTCAGTTAGATCATGGCTGCTCTGTACCTCAACTCCATTTACCCGCCTTTGCTCCATATCTCTTGATACTTTTACCAAACAAAAATCTGTTGATCTCAGTCTTGAAGATTTCAATTGACCCAGCTTCCACAGCCTTTTGGGGGAGTGGCCTACTTCTGCTCCCATGTTCCTATTTTTGCACTTTTGATGCTCAATATCACTATTCAACAATTGCAGGTCAGCTATAGAATGAATTAAATGCAGAATAAAATACCCTTTACTCTGGCCCAACAATCTGCTTCAATTCCAACATCAGAAAAGATCTTTTACTACACCAGTACAGTCATGCCATTGGTTTGACAGTAGTGACTGATAGGGAAAATGGAAATGCCACATTAGCACAGTAGAAGCACTTTTGATGCTGGAATTAAAGTATCTTATTAAGACACGGTAGAGGGAGCTTTATCTTGCATATAATCTATGCAATATCTAAGCTGGGAATACTTGTTGGGGTGATGTAGATGGAGCTTTATGGTGCACTTAATCCATTATATACCTGAAATACTTGATGCTTACACTCAATGGAAAAATGGTCCATTCCTTGAGCTGGATTTTCCTCTTCAACACTAGAACTGAAGTCCTTATCACAAGATCAGACAGAAGAAATAAAAGATGACTAAAGCTTGGATAAGGGTTTTTGGCGGTGGTGGGGTGAGGTAGGGGCAGAGGCAGATGATATTGCAGAGGTGGAAGTAAGTAATCATGGTGATGGATAGGACATGGGGTTTGTAGCTTCGCTCTCAAGCAGAATAACAAGGATTTATTGGCAAAAGAAGTTCTTGAAGAACCATCTGCCTACCACATAATCAGATTTCCATGCATTTCAACAGTCAACAATGAAAAATTATCAATGGCGACAAAATGGTGAGCATCTCTCCAAAGCTGTTGACAGTTTCCATTGGGTAAAGTGGAAAACCTTTTGAAGTGTACTCACTGTTGTTATGTAGGCAAATGCTGCAACCAATCTGCACACAGCAAGGTCCCACAGACAGCAATGAGATAGAAGACCAGTTAACTTTTTTTGGAGATGCCAATCGAGAAATAAGTGTTGGCCAGCACATCAGAACTCCTCTGCGCTTCTTCAAATAATGCCATGGGCTCTTTTACATCCACCTGAGCATGTAGATGGGATCTTGGTTTAACGTCTCATCCGAAAAATGGCACCTCTCACAATGTGGCACCCCCTCAGTACTGCAATAAAGTGTCAGCCTGTATTATGTGCTTAAGTCCCTGGAGTGGGGCTTGAAGATTTTCATTCCAGTGGACGGAAAATTGTGAGCAGTTTTTGCCTGATTTTACAATAAGGGCTTTTGTCCGCCAAACTCTTACACCCCTGACATTGAAGAGAAAAATCTGGATCCTTATCATGAACATCTCCTTATCTTGTGATCATAAAGTGCACCAAAGAGTAGATGTTTATAGAAATTGCACAAAGATGAGAATTCCACATGTAAAACCAGCATGACAGTACAATGTTTTGAAATTCCTACATACTGTGTCATAGTCCCCAGTTACCTGCATGAAGAGTTTCCAACCTTGGTTGTTTTGTCAAAGAAGGGTGGTAAGTGTAAGCTCGGCACTTTCCCACAGATGGGAGCGATATTAAGGCAGACACCTGTTCCTCCCCCCAGCCTGGGTCACTCTTACACACCGCTGGCAGATGTATAGAGTAGTCCTGGCAAAAGCCTGGGAGCAGAGGAAAAGGAGAGAAAAATAATGAAATATCTTTCAAATAATGTTCCTGTTAAGCTGTGCGGCCACGCAGTGGACTGGAGGTCTTGCGCAGGCCGCTCACTGGCTTTTACATGGGAGAAACAGCACGTGCGCGAAAATTTGAATGGGCCGCGCAGCCAGTTAAAGGGGCTGCGCACCAAAAAAAATGATAGGGAACATTGCTTACAAAGTTAAGGAAAATGCAGTGTGAATTAAAAGCAGACATGCATTAGACTGATCTGCATTAGATGCTCAGGGAGCTTTAATTGTGGGCTGATGTGGAGCGAGAAGGGGTGAAATTTTATTCATCTGCTTTCTTGTGCTGTTTTAACTTCTCTAGCTGCTTCTTTGCTATAACTTTACTTGAACTTTTCCTAAGTAGTGAACCTTTACTGTAATTATGTCATCTGCCAGTACCCCATCTTAAAACAATGGCACCCCGGGCTGTTTCTGTTTCTGGTTACTGGTTTCTTTCAGAGTCGAAGCAGAACTGACTCCAATATCTAACAAACTTGTGCAACTAAAGTAAGATGCAGCAGCAAGACACATAATTGTGTAAGAGGAAACAAATAAAGAAACAAAGACTTGCATTTATATAGCACCTTTCATAACCTCAGAATGTCCCAAAGTGCTTTACAGCCAATGAAGTACTTTTGAAGTGTAGTCACTGTTGTTACATAGGAAACGTGGCAGCCAATTTGCGCACAGTGCTTTAGTGATGTAGGTTGAGGGATAAATATTTGCCTTTGATGTAATGCCTTCCTGACTGATTGTATCTCTGCCGAGGTGTGATGGAGGGCAGTCAGAAACACATTGTTCTCTGTCTATAAAAATGAGAAGTCGCACCAGGTTATAGTCCAACAGTTTTATTTGAAATTACGAGCTTTTGGAGTGCTGCTCCTTCGTCAGGTAAAGTGAGGGAATACAAATCAGTTACAAAGCATATATAGACAGAGAACAATGTGTCTGCAGAGATACAATCCATCAGGGAGGCATTACATCAAAGACACAGCAGAATACAGCTAAGACAATGAGGTGGGGTCACAGGGGGTCCAACGTGTCAAATGCTGCAGTCTGCAGTTAAGCTTTTTACTTTTTTTTAAAACTGGAAATCACATCTGTGAACCAGACAACGACGACTCTAGTCCGGACTCTAGTCTGGACTCTAGTCACGTCCTGTAGCGTGACATGAAACCGAGATCCCGGTTGAGGCCGTCCTCATGGGTGCGGAACTTGGCTATCAGTTTCTGCTCGATGATTTTGCGTTGTCGTGTGTCTCGAAGGCCGCCTTGGAGAACGCTAACCCGCAGATCCGAGGCTGAATGTCCTTGACTGCTGAAGTGTTCCCCGACTGGGAGGTAACAATCCTGCCTGGTGATTGTTGCGCGGTGTCCGTTCATACGTTGTCTCAGTGTCTGCATGGTCTCGCCAATGTACCATGCTGCGGTGCATTCTTTCCTGCAACGTATGAGGTAGACAACGTTGGTCGAGTCACATGAGTATGTACCATGTACCTGGTGGGTAGTGTCCTCACGTGTGATGATGGTATCTGTGTTGATGATCTGGCATGTCTTGCAGAGGTTGCCGTGGCAGGGTTGTGTGGTGTCGTGGTTGCTGTTCTCCTGACAGCTGGGTAATTTGCTGCGAACGATGGTACTTTTGAGGTTAGGCGGCTGCTTGAAGGTGAGTAGTGGAGGCGTGGGGATGGCCTTAGCAAGGCGTTCGTCATCATCGATGACATGTTGAAGGCTGCGAAGAACATGGCGTAGTTTCTCCACTCTGGGGAAGTACTGGACGACGTAGGGTACTCTGTTGGTTGTGTCCTGTGTTCGCCTTCTGAGGAGGTCTATGCGATTTTTCGCTGTGGCCTGTCGGAACTGTCGATCGACGAGTCGAGCGTCATATCCCGTTCTTACGAGGGCGTCTTTCAGCGTCCGTAGATGTCCATCGCGTTCCTCCTCGTCTGAGCAGATCCTGTGTATTCGCAGGGCTTGTCCATAGGGGATGGCTTCTTTAACGTGGTTAGGGTGGAAGCTGGAGAAGTGGAGCATCGTGAGGTTGTCCGTGGGCTTGCGGTAGAGTGAAGTGCTGAGGTGTCCGTCTTTGATGAAGATTCGTGTGTCCAAGAATGAAACCGATTCTGAGGAGTAGTCCATGGTGAGTTTGATGGTGGGATGGAACCTGTTGATGTTATCGTGTAGTCCTTTCAGTGATCCTTCACCGTGGGTCCAAAGGAAGAAAATGTTGTCGATGTATCTGGTGTACAGCGTTGGTTGGAGGTCCTGTGCAGTGAAGAAGTCTTGCTTGAACTTGTGCATGAAGATGTTGGCGTATTGGGGTGCGAATTTGGTCCCCATGGCTGTTCCGTGTGTTTGGGTAAAAAACTGGTTGTCGAAGGTGAAGACATTGTGGTCAAGGATGAAGCGGATGAGTTGTAGGATGGCGTCTGGAGATTGGCTATTGTTGGTATTGAGTACTGAGGCTGTCGCAGCGATGCCGTCATCGTGGGGGATACTGGTGTAGAGTGCCGATACGCCCATCGTGGCGAGGAGTGTTCCTGGTTCAACTGGTCCATGGGTGCTGAGTCCAGATAGTGTCCAGACTCGAGTCGTCGTTGTCTTGCTCACAGATGTGATTTCCAGTTTTAAAAAAAAGTAAAAAGCTTAACTACAGACTGCAGCATTTGACACGTTGGACCCCCTGTGACCCACCTCATTGTCTTAGCTGTATTCTGCTGTGTCTTTGATGTAATGCCTCCCTGACGGATTGTATCTCTGCAGACACATTGTTCTCTGTCTATATATGCTTTGTAACTGATTTGTATTCCCTCACTTTACCTGACGAAGGAGCAGCGCTCCGAAAGCTCGTAATTTCAAATAAAACTGTTGGACTATAACCTAGTGTTGTGCGACTTCTCATTTTTGTCCACCCCAGTCCAACACCGGCATCTCCGCATCATAAATTAGTTAGACCACACTTAAGAGTACTGTGAACAGTTCTGGTCTCCATATTATAAAAAGGATATAGAAGCACTGGAGAAGGTGCAAAAAAGATTTACAAGAATAATACCAGAACTAAGAGGGTACATCAGGAAAGACTGAACAGGCTGGGGCTCTTCTCTCTAGAAAAGAGAAGACTGAGAGGTGACCTGATAGAGGTCTTCAAAATTATGAAGGGGTTTGATAGGGTAGATGTAGAGAAAATGTTTCAACTTGTGGGGGGAGACCAGAACTAGGGGCCATAAATAGAAGATAGTCACTACTAAATCCAATAAGGAATTCAGGAGAAACTTCTTTACTAAGAGAGTGGTTAGAATGTGGAACTCGCTACCAGATGGAGTAGTTGAGGCGAATAGCATAGATGCATTTAAGGGGAAGCTAGATAAGTACATGAGGGAGAAAGGAATAGAAGGATATGTTGATAGGGAGGGAGGAGTCTCATGTGGAGCATAAAAACTGGCATGGACCAGTTGGGCCGAATGGCCTGTTTCTGTGCCGTAAATTCCATGTAATTCTATGTATTGTGTTTTGTAATGTTTCCACCGACACCTGGGAATCCCAGGCCCAAGACCGCACAAAGTGGAGGAGAAGCATCCGGGACGGCGCCGAACACCTCGAGTCTCTTCGCCGGGAGCAAGCGGAAGCCAAGTGCAGGCAGCGCAAGGAGCGCACATCAACCCAAGCACCCCACCCACCCGCCCCTTCAACCACCATCTGCCCCACCTGTGACAGAGACTGTAGGTCCCGCATTGGACTCATCAGTCACCTGCGAACTCATTTTTAATGTGGAAGCAAGTCATCCTCTGTTCCGAGGGACTGCCTAAGAAGAAGAAGCTTTGTAATGACTATCTATTTCCAAACTTTCTTTTTTATTCCAGCCAGTCTGCTTGTTACCTATATTTGCTGATTGATAAGTTTGCTGTCCAATTGTATTGAAGGGTTTACTTAACTCTGGCCTAGAAATTCGGCTCCGTAGCACCCGATTTTTCGGCGCTACACGTGCCGACTTGTGTCGAAAATGGCTGCTCCAATAATGCCAAGCACTGTCTCCTTCATCGGGGTTAGGATATGCAGGCATGCCTGTCCCCCTCCAGTTAGCTGCTGCTGCCTGCGGTTGTGCAGCACCTTCTCCTGCAAGAGAGAGGGAAGTGTGTCAGTGAGTGTGGTGCAATGTGTTTGGTTGATATGCCGGTCATGGTTAAATAGCTGGCAGTGAGTGCAAGCTGTGAGATGTGGGTGTGCAGCTTGCAGCAGGGTGTGAGGGTGAGGTGAAGCTATGGTTGTGAGTTAAGAGTTGGGATTGCTAGAGGTTGTTGGTAGGTGAGTGATGGGGGTGTTGTGCATTGAGCAGTGTGTGAGGCTAGTGGTGCAGTTGGTGGGATATGGCATTCACTGACTTTGACCACTTGTGTGAGGTCATTGAACTTCTTTTGGCACTGCATCCAGGTCCTTGGGGCAACACTGCTGGCATTTACCTCCACTGCTATCTGCTCCCACTGCCTTTGTAGTGCCTGTCTGGAGGACTCCTAGCCCCCTACGGATACAGGACCTCTCTCATCCTGTCCACCTCCTGCACTAAGGCCTCCAGTGCTGTGTCGGAGAACCTTGGAGCCCTCTCTCTGACGTGTTGTGCCATTCCTGTTTCTTTGCCAGGTCATAGAATCATAGAATAGTACAACACAGAAGGAGGCCATTCTGCCCATCGAGTCTGCACCAGCTCTTTCAAATAGCAATCCAGTTAGTCCCACTCCCCCGCTCTTTCCCTATATCACTCCAATTTTTTCTCCTTCAAGTATTTATCCAATTTCCTTTTGAAAGCCACTATTGAATCTGTATCCACCACCCTATCAGGCAGTGCATTCCAAATCCTAACCACTCGTTGCATCAAATTCACTTCTGGAATGAATTCCAGCACTTGCTTTTGTCAAACTCTATCTCTCCTCTAAGAAGTGCAGGCTAGCTTTAATTGGTGCTGGCCTCGCACGAACTTGGGCCCCCTGCTGAGTGTACAACCACTCAGCAGCGCGTTCAGCGCTGGGCTGCACACTGCAATCATGTCAATTACCAGGCAGCACGTGGTTTGCATGCTGCCTGCATCGGAACGAATGAGTGCGGGTTGATCGTGCATCGCGATCCCCGCACCTGTTTTCAGGGGCGACCGAATTTTTAGCCCTCTGACATTTATTTATTAAGAAACCAAGGTGAATTGCTAAGGCAAGTAATGCAGAACACCAAAGGACAGAGGTTAAGAAAGAAAAGAGAGACGGAAAGAATCTTGAAACATATTAATAATATCAGTAAAGTATTCTGCAGATATATCACTAAAAAGAGAATTGTTAAATGTGTGATGGAACCCCTGAGAGGAGAGGATAAATTTAAACTGGTGGGGCGGTGCTGATGAGAGGTGGGGGGAGGGGTGGGTGGAGATAGTGGGTACAACTGTACCGGGGTCTCGAGCTCAAGGGGCCGAAATGTTATGTTTTCTGTTAAATAAACTTTAAAAAATCTTATAATATTAATGAATGAATTTGCATTTGATTATAATCTATAGTAGATTTTGAAACTGAACTCATTGGCAACAAAGTTCGGCATATGGGGTTGGGCCTCAACGGCAGGGAAATACCGAGCCCCCAAATTTCTCTTGACAAACCTTGGTGGGGATACTTAGCAAATACTTCACATCAGTGTTCACAATGGGGGAAAGAAAGAAAAAAGAAAGACTGCATTTATATAGCGCCTTTCATGACCACCGGATGTCCCGAAGCGCTTTACAGCCAATGAAGTACTTTTGAAGTGCAGTCACTGTTGTAATGTAGGAAACGCGGCAGCCAATTTGCGCACAGCAAGCTCCCACAAACAACAATGTGTTAATGACCAGATAATCTGTTTTTTTTAGTGATGTTGATTGAGGTATTATTTTTCGGCTCGGACACCGGGATAACTCCCCCGCTCTTCTTTGAAATAGTACCATGGGATTTTTTACGTCCACTTGAGAGAGCAGACGAAATGTAATGGTTGTGGTGTACATAGACTTTGAGAAAACCTTTATACCACATAAGAGACAATTTGAGAAGATTAAGGGGTATGCAATTAAGGTAAGGGTAGCAAATTGGGAGATTAATGACTAGATAATCTGTTTTTTTGTGACGCTGGTTGTGGGATAAATATTGATCAGGACACTGGGGAGATTGCCCCTGCCCTTCTTCAAATAGTGCCATGGGATATTTTAGGTCCACCTGAAAGGGCAGACGGGGCCTCGGTTTAATGTCTCATCTGAAAGATGGCACCTCCAAAAATGCAGCACCCCCTCAGTACTGCACTGAGGATAACCCATACACCTTGTTGGCTGTGTAATGTGTGTGGAACAATGACAACAATTTGCATTCACATAGCACCTTTAACATAGAAAAGCATCACCAGGTGTTTTATAATGGGAAAAAAAGTAAAGGAATGGACGCTAAACCTTGGTGGGAGAATTAGGAGAGACAACTGAAAGCTTGATTGTAGGAATAAAGGGTGCAAGAGGGGACACAAGGCTGGAGGAGGTTGCAGAGGTAGGGTGGAGCAAAGACCATGGAGGAATTTGAAGATGATTTTAAATTCAATCCACTGGGGGTCTAGGAGACAGTGTAGGTCAGTGGGAATGGAATAATGGACTGTGGTACTTGATGCAGGAGAGGATATGCTTGGCTGAGTTTTAAACAAGTTGCAGTTTATTGAGTATAGGAGGTGGCAAATTGGTTGTTAGAGAAATCAAATCGAGTGGTGACAAAAGTATGGATAAAGGTTTTGGTGGCAGTGGGAGGTGAGGTAAAGGCAGAGGTGGATGATATTGTGGAGGTAGAAATAAGTAGTCTTGGTGATAAAAGGGAGATGGAGTTTATAGCACAGGCAGAATGCCAAGGTTTTGCTGGGACAAGATGTTCTTGAAGACATGAGAGAAAATAATTTATCAAACCTTTCCCTGTTACATAATCAGATGTGTATTCCATCCATCAGCAATGTAATACCATCAATGGTGACAAAAAACTGCTGACAAAACCCCAAAGCAGTTGACAGCTTCTATCAGGTAAAGTGGAAAACATCTATGTTAAAGGCAGAGAAAGAATGAAAAGAAAGAGAGAGAAAGAAAAAAAGAAAGAAACAAACAAACAAACTTGAATTTATATAACACTTTTCATGTCCTTAAGATGTCCCAAAGCACTTCATAGTCAATGGATTACTTTTTGGAATGCAGTTACTGTTATGTAGGTAAACCTAGCAGCAAGGTCTCACAAACAGTCATGCGATAAATGACCAGTTAATCTGTTTTTGGTGGTGTTGGTTGAGGGATAAATGTTGACCAGGGCATTAGGAGATTTCCCTACTCTTCTTCAAATAGTGCCATGAGATTTTGTTATGTCCATCGGAACAGACAGAGCTTCAGGTCAACATCCCATCTGAAAGACAGCATCTCTAACAATGCAGCATTCCTTCAGTTTTGCGCTGAAGTGTCAGCCTAGATTACGTACTCAAGTCTTGCAGTGAGACTTGAATCCGCGAACTTCTGACTTAGGAGTGAGAGTGCTACAACTGAATCAATCTGAAACCTGTATTGCATTTAGAGTTATATAAAATACACAACATGGAAACAGGCCAGCCTGTTTTGGTCTTTCTCCTCCATATGAGAACTGATTCTTGAAATGGCTTGTAGTCCTGCTATTAGAGAAACCACTTCACTGATATTGCAGGATAGTTTCGACAATAACTGAATTGACTGCACCTATGCAGTTGTTCTAATGTCTGAAACAGTTCTAAAGTCACAAACTATGACCATTTTATTCAATGTCACTACCTTCCCCAAAGTCTGGGAAGATCTGTGCAGGCCATGAACAGAGAAACAACTTTTCTGGCCAGTTAGACATTGGGAGCAAGTGCTTCAGCCACTCTGCCCACCAATAGCTGTAGATTTTGTCTGACTCGTATAATGGCCCAAAAATTGATCCCGGTGCGCGAGAGTACGCACTGCGTACTCTCGCGTATTCCCTCTGCAATTGCCGGTTTTCTGCATGCCCTGCGCATGCGCTGAAAACCGGCAATTGCTCTTTTGAAAAGGGGGCGGTTCCTCGGTGCATCGCATGCGCGCTACAGGCTGCGCGCACGCTGTGCACTTCATGCTTTGGACGCGCAGGTAAGTACTGAAGATTTTAGAAATGTAAAAAGGAGGAGTAAGGCCCACTTTTAACAAGGTAAGTAGTGAATTAAGTATTTTTTTGAATTTTTTTTTAACAGGTATATCTTTTTTAGAGACTTTAAAGACAGGTAAGTTTATTTTTATAACTTTTTAAAAGATTTTAAATTTTTTCAAAAATTTAATTTTTTATTTAAAATGGTTAATTTATTTAACTATACTTATTTTATTAATGTGATGGGTTTTTTTTTAAATTTAATTGAGGTTTAGCTGTTATTTTGGGGGGGTGTAAGATTCATAGATTTCACAGCACGTATGTGAAACTTATGAATGGAAGATGGTGTGCTGCCATTGGCTCTAACTGAGTCACGTGATCCCACAGCTCGCACGAATTCACTATGCCGGTGGGATACGCAAGCACTGCCCGGCTGATGTCTGGAACATCAAGTTCATGCGAGCTGGATCTGAAAAAGCACAAGCGAGGTGAGAGATCGCGGGGAAGGCTTACCCCCGCGGGAACAGAGCGAGATCAATTTCTGGGCCACTGAGTTGTTTGATGCTGGCCATTGGAGGCACTGCTGCCATCAGATGTCCAGTTCAAAAGCACCTATTTTGGTGCTATGCACTGCCTATGATGGTGGACATGATGTGGAGATGCCGGTGTTGGACTGGGGTGGACAAATGTGAGAAGTCGCACAACACCAGGTTATAGTCCAACAGCTTTATTTGAAATCACAAGCTTTCGGAGCGCTGCTCTTCACTTCACCTGACGAAGGAGCAGCGCTCCGAAAGCTTGTGATTTCAAATAAAGCTGTTGGACTATAACCTGGTGTTGTGCGACTTCTCACATGATGGTGGAAGCACTGCTTTGTTTACATTTGTAGTTTTCTACCAACTTCATTGGTAATAAACTGTACATGTAAATGAGCTATTATTTTTACTGCCTGAGCAGAATGATAATGAGCTGACTGCTGCCAACTGGTCTTATATCATGATGGTGAATGGTTTGAAGTAGCTGGTAGTAGCTGCTGGTAGAATTGTTTCACCTCTAGGCAATATCTTTAATCGTACATTCCTGTACACGGTGCACTTTATCAAATGTAGACCCTGTGCAACATCTAGAGGAGCAATTGCACGAGGAACTATTTCATATATCTTGTTGGACTGCATGATTTTTTGTTTTTGTACTTTCTGTATTTTGGCAATCTTTTATTAGCCATATAAGGGGTGAATTTGCTGTCGGTGGTATATGTAACATCTCCACTACCATATTTGAATCGAAATTTCTCTGTATTATTTTGACACATTTGTTAACCAGTAAAAAGAAAGACTTGCATTGATATAGCGCCTTTCATGACCTCAAGGCATCCCAAAGCACTTTACAGCCAATGAAGTACAGTATACTTTAAGCAGGTAAACAAATGCAATAAAATAAGAAGTGTCCATTACAAATATTACTAAGAGCAACGACTGGCTATCTGGTTAGTGAAAAATTGCTAAATGAAAGTATGAAAAAAATGTCCATTCATTCCAACAAGACTATTTCCTCCATTAATCATGTACAATTTGCTCTGTAATGTACTCTACCTAATCCACTCAATCTCCTATATGAGGTAAACAACCATAGATAAACCTCAAAGAAAATGAGGCTTCTACCTGATCCCCATGGGTAATCAAGCAAAACTCCAGAATATTAATCCAAATTTAGAACCCACTTTGCAGCTCTGACCTGTTGCGTTGCTCAGGTGACTCATTCATGGTTATAGTAGCACATGACCATTGTGTTCCGCATTTGATCCTTTGTGCTTATCCTAATCCTTATAAATTTCAATCTCATTCTTAAACAGATATTTGTCTGTCTTTTTTAAAGGAGTTAATCAGCAAAATATAAATTGTTTTTGCTGAAATTCTATTTTGTGAATCTATTACTCTTTAGGAAGTGTTCTCTTTATGTTATCCTGGACCAGCCACATAAATACTGTGGCAACAAGAGCAGGTCAGAGGCTAGGTATTCTGTGGCGAGTGTCTCACCTCCTAACTCCCCAAAGCCTTTCCACCATCTACAAGGCACAAGTAAGGAGTGTGATGGAATACTCTCCACTTGCCTGGATGAGTGCAGCCCCAACAACACTCAAGAAGCTCGACACCATCCAGGACAAAGCAGCCCGCTTGATTGGCACCCCATCCACCACCTTCAACATTCACTCCCTCCACCACTGGCGTACCGTGGCTGCAGTGTGTACCATCTACAAGATGCACTGCAGCAACTCGCCAAGGCTTCTTCGGCAGCACTTCCCAAACCCGCGACCTCTTCCACCTAGCAGGACAAGGGCAGCAGGTGCATGGGAACACCATCAACTCCAAGTTCCCCTCCAAGTCACACACCATCCTGACTTAGATGTATATCGCCGATCATTCATCGTTGCTGGGTCAAAATCCTGGAACTTCCTCCCTAACAGCACTGTGGGAGTACCTTCACCACATGGACTGCAGCGGTTCAAGAAGGCGGCTCACCACCACCTTCTCGAGGGCAATTAGGAATGGGCAATAAATGCTGGCTTCGCCAGCGACGCCCACATCCCATAAACGAATATTTTTTAAATGTAGCTCGGTGTCAAATTTTTTTTGTCTTGTAATATACTCCTGTGCAGCGCCTTGGGACGTTTTATTATGTTAAAGGCGCTATGTAAATACAAGTTGTTGTTGTTGTTGTTGTTGTTGTTGTTGTGTTCAGTCTGGGATTGAAATCAAGGAGGAGGGTTGTTCAGAAAACCAGATTTAGAATTTTAAACTAAAATTACCTGATGTTAAAGTCTCGGCATCACAATCCCTTTTATAATCATAAATAAAAATGATAAATATTTGTAACCTGTTTTAAAATGAATTCTGTTGGAGTTTTTATCTATAAGATGACTTATGTGAAGCTGATTATGTGATATTCATCTGATATCATTTGTCTCACAGTTTTGGTTTCCTTTTAGAAATCTTTCTAATTCTGTGCAGCCTGATTTCCAACAATGGTAGGAGTGACTACTACAAATGTATTCACGTTTTTAACCCAAAAAAGATATTGCAGGCCATTCAGCTATAAATCCAGTGGAACTAGATCTCGGAGCAGACTTGGTATGGAGTGAAATTCAGCTAGAGAGTTATTTTTAATTCATTCTCAGGATGCAGACATTGCTGGCAAGGCAATTTATTGCCCATCCCTAATTGCCCCGAGACGGTGGTGGTGGCCCTTCTCCTTGAACTACTGCAGTCCTTGTGCTCAAGGTGCTCTCACAATGCTGTTAGGTGGTTTGTGCCATTAGCAATATTGCCGTTCAAATTTTAAAGTGACCCAATAGAATTTCTGCACACGCCCACATTCACACACATTGTGAAATACTTACTCGACTTTTTAGAGAATACAATCAAAAATAGTATCAGAACATTAGAAGTTGCATTTTATATGTAGTGCAAACTCCAGATTATTTTCACATTCATTTCATCCTAACGAGCAGAACTTCAATCATTTTAGGAAACTGACAGAATAGGGCAATCGAGTTTTAAAAAATATTTATGATTTGGGATATTTTAATCATAAAATTTGACATTTTGGAAATTGCTACTCAACATTCCAGCATCTGTAATTCCTGTTGTTTCCTTCGAGGCTGGGTCTTTAATGGCTCTCAGTAGGTGGCAGTAGAGCGGTGCCAGCACGGTAATATTACACCTCAGCCGCAGCAACATGGCTAGTCAAGCACTGCATCACTTTAAAAGCAGCCAAATTGAAACTCGCTTATATTTTATTATTTTCTATTCATTGTTTTCTTGTTGAATCTGGATTCGGTCGTCGTCGGGATGATATGGGTGGGGGGGGGGGGGGAGACGACGAGAACTATAACGCGGTGATATCTTTTTTTTAAAAACTGCTAATTTAAAATATACAATTTGCATCATTATTTCAGAAAGTTTAAAATATCACTCATGCTTTTTCTGCGTTTCCAGCGAGCTGTAAACAACGCCCCCCTTTCGCTGGCCATCAAACAGAATAATCCAGGGACTCCTGCCTGTCAGCACAGATGTTGTTTACAACGATTCACGGATCGACTAAACATGCTGAGTCTGTGCTTCCTACATCGTTGTGCTTATACGTTTTTCAATTATAAATCAGTTCTGAATAAATTATTTTATGCAATCCAACCCCCCTCCCCCAATCAAGGGAAGAGTGTTGTAATTTAATTACTTGTAAACATGCCCGCTCGCCTTTTCTGTGCGCCTTCGTGAGACAGCAGCTGCATTTACACCTGAGTGTGAAATATGGGATATTTACGGAATAGTTCAAAAATTACGGGGTAACGTGTTGTTTTTTTCTTTGCAAATGGCAAGAACATCGTGATGACACCTGGGGTACGTGCAATGCAGAGAAAAATGCGGAGGTTGGGATTTGAATCCTAAACCCGCAGTTCTGCATCACAAACTTGCAGCATTGCTTTTCTCAAGAGATTGCAATAGACACATTATTAGTAGTAATATCAATAACAAGCTGAAACTGCATCATGTGATTTTAAAAATGTTGCTATCCGCACCCCCAATGAAAGTTCTATTTATTTATTTATTATACACATATACGCACAAACCTAATTCCGGGCAGTTAATTTGAGCCCAACTGTTTGTGGTTTGATTTATTTTAATCCCGATACAGATTTTGTAAATGATCTTAAATTTGCTACATCTTGCTAGGAAGGAGGAAGACAAATGCATTTTAAACAAATTGCACCATGATTTGAAAGAAAGCTAAACTACAACTGGAGGGGCAATTTTTTTTTTGGCCACAGCTTTTATAAATAGTAATGAATGGCGGCTACACCTCCTCTCCTTACTACGTTTGCGGCATCCACCGAACTTGCTGGGCTTGAAGCAGGCGGAAGGTGGTGGAGTGGGGAGGGGCAGAGGATCATGGCGAGCAAGCGAGAGAGTCTGAGCAGCCCAGCCCAGCCGGGATGATTGACAGCTTTGTCCGCGTGAAGGAGTGCGGCGGTGGGCGGGGCGAGTCGAGGAGGACAACGCAACAACATTCCGAAATAGAACGTAAACAAGAGAGTAGATGGCCAATGATCGGCGGCGGCGTGAGACAGGGAGGAGGGGGGGCGGGGTCGGTGCGCGGGCAAAGCGGTTGGCTTGGTGCATGTGCGTGCGTGCGCGCGACCCCTCCTCCCCCCCCCCCACTCCCTCCGTGCGCGCACACGAGCCGGCGGGTCACTGATTCAAGTTGAGTTGTCAATCGCCGCGTGTGCGCGCGTCACATGTCGGGGAGAGAGCGAGCGAGCGAGCGCTGAGAGCGGAGCGCGGGGAGGGGGGTTACTCACATCGGGCTGCGCGCTTGTTGTGGTTCGCTATTGGAGGCGGAAAAAAATAATAATAGGCAGTTTCTTTTTAGATAAACTCCGTAAAGTAAGCCCAAGTGCGTCGTGGTGGGGTTTTTTTTTGTTGTTGTTGAAAGATCAGCTGTGTGTTTTTTTTTTCCTTTTTATATATTTTTTTTTGGGTGGTAATTGTTTTTTAATTTTTTTTTTTGAATCCCTGTGAAGTGGGTCGGGTCCGGTCCGGTCCGGTGTCTCACTCACTCACACACACACACACACCACACACACAGAGTATGGCGAGTCCGCCGGAGCCCAGCTCACCGAGCGCCGAGAGCTTCTCGGACGTGAAGAAGGTGGGCTACTTGAGGAAACCCAAGAGCATGCACAAGAGGTTCTTCGTGCTGCGGGCTCCGAGCGAGCAGGGGCCGGCGCGGCTCGAGTACTACGAGAACGAGAAGAAATGGAGGCACAAGGCGGGCGCTCCCAAGCGCTCGGTCCACCTGGAGAGCTGCTTCAACATCAACAAGCGGGCCGACTCCAAGAACAAGCACCTGGTGGCCCTCTACACCAAGGACGAGTACTTTGCCGTCGCCGCCGACTGCGAGGGCGAGCAGGACAGCTGGTACCAGGCGCTGGTGGAGCTGCACAACAAGGGCAAGGTGCCCGACGACCGCGGGGCCAACGGCGAGCGAGAGCGGGACGGTGGTGGTGCCGCCGCCGTTGCTGCTTCTGCTTCTTCTGCTTCTTCTTCTTCGGCCGCCAACATGGGAGCGGCAGAGGACAACTACGGAGAGGTCAGCCCCGGGCCGGCTTTCAAAGAAGTTTGGCAAGTGGTGCTGAAGCCCAAAGGTTTGGGGCACACCAAGAACCTGGTGGGGATTTACCGGCTGTGCCTGACCAACAAGACCATCAGTTTGGTGAAGCTCAACTCGGACGCGGCGGCCGTGGTCTTGCAGCTGATGAATATCCGGCGGTGCGGGCACTCGGAGAACTTCTTCTTCATCGAGGTGGGCCGCTCGGCGGTGACCGGCCCCGGGGAGTTTTGGATGCAGGTGGACGACTCGGTGGTGGCGCAGAACATGCACGAAACCATCCTGGAGGCCATGAAGGCGATGAGCGAGGAATTCCGACCCCGCAGCAAGAGTCAGTCGTCGTCCAGTTCCAACCCCATCTCGGTGCCTCTCCGCAGGCACCTGAACAACCCGCCGCCCAGTCAGATCGGACTGAGCCGCAGGTCGCGGACCGAGAGCATCACGGCCACCTCACCTGCTGGCAAACACAACTCGTTCCGAGTGCGAGCGTCCAGCGACGGCGAGGGCACCATGTCCCGGCCGGCCTCTGTCGACGGCAGCCCGGTTAGCCCCAGTGCCACCAGGACACATTCCCACCGCCACCGGGGGGGTTGCAGGCTGCATCCCCCTCTCAACCACAGCAGGTCTATTCCTATGCCATCCACACATTGTTCCCCGTCAGCCACAAGCCCGGTCAGTTTGTCGTCCAGCAGCACCAGTGGCCACGGATCCACCTCCGACAGCCTTTTCCCCAGGCGTTCCAGCGCGTCCATCTCGGGATCACCTAGCGATGGGGGGTTCATCTCCTCCGATGAGTACGGCTCCAGTCCGTGTGATTTCAGGAATTCCTTCAGAAGCGTCACTCCAGATTCCTTGGGACACACTCCTCCTGCCAGGGAGGAGCAGGAGTTAAATAATTACATCTATATGGGGAAACATTCTAACCTGGCTCCAAATTGTCAGAACAGGGGCGGTCAAAGGTGGACTCCTACTAAAGCCGAAGACACCGATTCAGATAAAGGATTTAGGAAGAGGGCTCATTCATCAGGTACTTCACCACCCACGGTGATGGACCAAAAGACCTCTTCCCAATCTTCCACTGCTTCCTTTGAGGAGTACACAGAGATGACACCATCTTACCCTGGCAGCCGTTTATCATCCTGTAAAAATTCTGCTTTTGTACCTACTCATTCGTACCCCGAGGAGTGTTTAGATCTCCAACTAGGAGAAGGCAGGCGTTTCAGCCAAATGGATGATGGCTATATGCCAATGTCACCTGGAGTGGCTCCTGTGCCCAATAAAAATGACTATATGCCAATGAGCCCAAAAAGTGTTTCCGCTCCACAGCAGATTATTAATCCACGCCAGCACTCTCGAAAAGATGGTTATATGATGATGTCACCTAGTGGCAGTTGCTCACCAGAAAATGTGAACTATGGAAAAATATGGACCAACGGAGGGAATTCTAAGCTGTCTGTTGAGAGTAACGATGGGAAATTGTCATGTAGCGATTACATAAATATGTCTCCTGCAAGTTGCTCAACAACGAGCACTCCACCCGACTGCTTTTTCAATCCAGTTGAAGAGCCTCATAAGCCTGTTTGTTCGTACTTCTCTCTGCCTCGCTCCTTTAAGCACGTGCATAGAAAAAATGACGAGTCCCCTTTACGAATTGCTGTAAATTCAGGCCGTCTTTTGTATGGTGAGGATTCTTCTTCGTCTACAAGCAGCGATAGTTTAGGAGGACAAGATGGTGGGCATCATACCGTTAACCCTGTTAAAAAGGAGTTGTATGTACCTCTGAAAGGTAAACTTGTACGGCCCACTAGGCTGTCACTTGATAATACTAAGGCAAGTACGCTGCCCAGAACACGAGAGCATCCCCTTCCTCCAGAGCCAAAAAGCCCAGGCGAGTATGTAAATATTGAATTCAGTGACAAAACCTTTTCTTCTAGTTCATTTTCTCTCGTTGAGTCCTCTTCAGTTGCAGGGAATCATCCTGTTCGACAAAGGCCACCCATGTCAGAATACATGAATATGAATTTAAGAACCGATGCATCCAAGTTCGCTTATGTATCAAAATCTTCAGTGGACATCACCAATCCTGCAGCTGCCTGCACTACCAGCACTTGCAGAAAAGATAGAGGGCAGGTAAGCTGTGATTATGTTAGTATGCAGCTAGTTGCCACCTGCCCAGATTTACTGGAATCATCAGTGAGCAACTATACTGAGATGACAGTCGGTGGAGGTATAACACCTTCTATATCCGTTCTACCTCGGGCAGAAGAGAGCTCATTGAACACTGTTTCTGACATAGTGCCTGGTCCTCTGATGGACCAGATTTCAGGGAGGAGTGCCTTTACAGTGCTTAATCTTGTCCCCAATCGGAACCAAGGTGCCAAAGTTATCCGTGTTGATCCCCAAGGAAGAAGAAGACATAGTTCGGAGACTTTCACTTCCACAGCCAGTGTGACTGGCATGACCCTACCTTATGTCGATCACATTAAACGGCATAGTTCGGTGTCCTTTGAGAATGTGTGGCTTAACAAACCAGGAGATTCTCTGGCTGCAGGTGCCAAAGACCAGCCAAATGATGCCACAGTGCAGAATGATTGTGAAAATGGTATGAATTACATCGATTTGGACTTGGCAAATGATTTTAACAACAAAGACTGGACCTCCTCTCAGCATGTAACCCCTCTTCAACCTCATGGAAGTACCTCTGGTGGTGATGATGATCTGAATTCATATGCAAGCATCACCTTTCAGAAGCCAGATGAAATAAGTAAGCCTGCAGAAAGGGAAGGTAAGGGCACAGAACTAAATACCAAGTCATTTTGCCAATTGCTAATATTTTGCTTCATGAACAATTTTTTGTACTTTTTCCAGCATTCAAAATGCAATGTTTTGCCAATGTCTGCAAAAACGCATTTCTGTATTATGTATACAAGCGCTCAAAAAAAAAAGTTTACAATAGAATTTTAGCTGCTGAAGTTTTTTTTTTAAAACAAATTTATAATGGTATACGGTTTCTTGTAGAATATTTTAGTATTTTGAATCTGGATTGGATAATTTAAGAAATTATGATTCTTGAAAATAGACATTTTCGGATAGTCATCGTGGGGATACATGTATTGAAATTTAAAGCTTTTTTTAAAGATTTAGTAAGCACACCCCTTGGGTATCATTTCTTGTCCAACCTGTGTGAAAATTTGCATATCAGCAGTTCCACTAAATGAAATAGCTGGGTTGGGAGTTATATTTACATACATGTCCTTTTATATGGAAAACTGGTCCTAAAGATTATTTTTGCTTAATCTCAAGTATTCTGTCAATAAATATTGAGCCCATCTAATTCTTGTATGGAAATAATAAAGCAGTTCTCTAAATGTTGCATGTGGTAGAATACATTTCTTCCAAGAGCTAAGATCTGTATTTTTGTGTGTGAAGATCCTGTCTCCTGAATTGAAAAGGAGAAACTTGAGCCTCCAGAATTAGTTGCTTTGGTTGCAGGAATTGTTTTGCAGTTGAGAAGAATTTGCATTTTCCTAGTTAAGTCTGTTTATGGAATTTTTAGTGCTCATCAAGAGCTGGTTTTGAATGAGTCAATTCCAATGAGAGTTGCTATTTTGGAGCCCCTGGCCTGAAACAGGAACAGCATATGTGAGGCCAGTGTGCTTGGTTTATCAGTTTAGCTACATGATCAGCACTACAGAGTTTATATGAGGAGCTGTAAAGGATTTTGATAATTAGAAAGCAAGACCTGGTGGTTCCAATCGTCACTCCCTGCGACTTGGCAGGAACACAGTAGAGCCTTGTAGCTTTCCTTGTATCATGCTTATAAAAATAGTGAAATGGCTGCAACATTTATTGAATATTTTGGAGAAATCTGTGGAGCCACTGAGCTGCCTTCATGGTTTGGCAGACTGTTATTTCACCACAAGCACACGTCACTTAACCCTTTTAACAACTGAAGCAACAGTACTGTAGCAAAATAAGTCTTCTGTTTGTTCAGCAAATGTGAATTAAGAAAAGTTTCCTGAATCCATGTGTTTCTCTGATGCAATGGTTGAAAGGGGGAGGAGAGCCTTCAAGAATGTATCATTGAAAACATGAATCAGGGTCACAGTTCAAGTTCTTGTAGAGTAAATCATATCTTTTGGAGAGTTTCCAAAGGATATTTTTGTAATCTGAAGAGTACAGGTATAAATGTGTGTGGATTATAGACTACGTTTAATGAGGAAGGTTGCTATTTATGAAGAAGAAACTCCAGAAGTATGTTAATTGTGTTAACATTTCCAGCACAGTGTGGTGCAGATAGTGGTCTGCAGTAGTACTGGTGGGGGGGCGGGGGGGGGGGGTGGAAAGAGAGAGTGAGTCAACTTGTGCATGTTCAGTGGGTACTTACAGAATGGCATTGACAAAGGATTGACTGAAGGTCTCATGCCAGGGAATTATGATGGTGTGGGTGGAAATCTGAAGAGGGGGAGGGTGGAAAGGAGGAACAAATCAGCAAATCTCCAATCCATTGGTGTACTTGTAATAAGATAAATCTTTTAATATAAATGTTTCCTGTGGAAGGTAATAATCGGAAAATACGCACAGGCAAATATAATATTACTGCTCTCCTGATTGAGTTAATCTCCCACAAGTGTATCTTGAAGTTGGAAAGGGCTGCAGTATGTGGATAGTTAATGTCATTCAGTCATTTGCTTCAGCTTTTTGTTTGTCAAGGACACAGACTATGGATTTTCTCTGGTCACACTGCACAGACAGATAATGCACTCATAAACTGCATTGCCAACTGAAAGAAGAATAGATTTGAGATATGATTGTGATGTCCCATAATTGTCATTTCCACAAGCAGATATGAGCTAAAGAAGCTTTTTGGGGGGTGGTGAGGGAAGGCGCATAATGCATACAACATGTGGCTTGTGCATTTAATGGTCTGACCTCTGCACTGCCCCTGTTCGGTGACTAGTAAGAACCCAATGCATGTGAAACAGAGGTCAATACCATAAAATACACAAATTGTACATTGCATTGCATCTGAGAAAGATATTGATTGTTTTTCTACGGCCTCATTATTTAGCCTTGCATGGAAAGTATTTCATTCTTGGAATTTTGAAGGTGTAAAGAATAAACAAAAGATTAAATGATTTTTGGGATGGGGAAAGTATGGAAAACATTTTAAATAGGTGTACGGTTTAATTAAAATAATGTACCATTTTCTGACTGAGAAATAGTGTGTGCAGAAGCATTCTGCAAAAGAATCCAATCTGGATGTAAAGCAATAGAACCAGATCTGTATAGTCAGAAGTTAAGTACCTGGGCACCCCACACATTTTGTTTTTGTGGCATTACTTCATGATCAGGTGTGTGACTATGGGCTAGTTTTGTTTTCAGTAAATGTTATAGGTTAAAGACCATGGGTATTGAATAAATTAAGCAGTTGACGCGCGGATTGCCTGTAGATAAAAAGAATATAAAGCCTTTATAACTGATCATTTTTGGCAAAAACAGCCATGATACCAATGGTGAGAGTTTTGTATATTTTTAAATGTTCCTGGACTTGGCAGCCTTCTCAGAGAAGCAATTATATTTTATAGTAGAGCATGGCTTCAGTTCTGAAGGGAGGGATTGCACCATTCCATAAGTGTAGCTCATTGATAGCTTGTTTAAAACTACAGGGAAGTTGATAGGAATGGGAAATATTGCTGGAAAATTTGCAAGGAAATGTTCTCCATTTACTCTTTCCTTTTGATTTCACCCTGCAAACTAGTTGTTTAAAGGACATCTATTTATGTCCATTAGACTTGTATTTATTGGAATCAATATGTTTTATATACTATTATGCACTAGAGCAATCCGAAGAGCTTCTTTCCTCAATGTTCGCTGTGCCCTGTCCATTGCATTGCTGATCAGTGATTCCTTTATTTGTGTGAATTTGCTTGATAGCATCATTCTGGAGAAATTGCAGTCCTTAGCTGCAAATGCAGCACGCTCTGCCATTTTTACTAAAGGAACCTCATGTTTCTATCATATATATATATATAAGTTTGCTAACATCTATCTAATCAAATCTTCAATTACATCTTCATGAAGGACGAGATTATAATTATGCTTTGTCAACAAAATGTTTTTCTATGAGAAAACCTCTGTTCGTTAACTTCATTTGCACTCACTTATTGCTGGTTGGGCATTTTATCCTAGCAAACCAAAGTATGTGATTTGATAGTCAAATCTGCATTCCTGAAATTATCTAAATTCTTTGAGGACATGACTTTAATTTGAAGGAGGGGGTTGAAGTTAAGGAGTAGATACTGCATGTAACAGGAGTATTCTTTCTGTGTGATTAAACAATAGTTGTCTCTCTTTCTCTCTCTATCTTTTCCTCCTCCCCCCCTCCCCCCGCCCCCTTGACCCACACACACAGTTTCTAAGTGTGAATTAAAGAACTGTTTTTAAGTAAATGAGATTATGCTTGAATATAACATTTAGTTGCTGAAATCTCAGTGGAAGCATAAATACCTAACCTTCCAATGATTTTAACTTCTCAAGACTAAGATAGCTGGAAATTTTGAGAGGTATTGGTAACTGCCACCTAATCAGCACTCACTCCCTTCAGTAGTACTTTGCATATTTATCTTCTGTTGATTTCTTACTGCTACCAGAGTGCTTTCTATGTGGTCCTGTATTGAGGGAGTATCCACCATAATACAGGGTCTGTAGTTTTGTCCCAAAATTGTGTAGAGCATGAACTGAATAATTTAAATTGAGACTCCAGCAGTAGTCAGGTCATCACCTAAATAGTAAAGCCATCAGTGTGGGAAGTTGTGAAGTAAAAGCGGATGGGGGAAATCCTAAATACATCTGACGACTCTTGAAGAAAACTATGAGGGGTGTGAAATGCAGCTGTCAGAGAAATTGTAAGATATATTCTGCTCTCAAAACAGTGAAGCCTGTCTTTGACCGGTATTTCCTTTTGTAGGAAAATGTTTCCAGCTGTGTTACCTCAGCCTATTTTTTCTTTGTTCCACAATAAATGAACATTGTGGGGGTCAGGGATTAATTAGACATTTTTGTCAGGGGAGGGAGATGAATCTGCTTCCAGATGCTCGTTCACAAGAGATTCAGACATTTACTTCTGTTTCCCATTTAGGCCCTTACTTAAATAAAGTCTGAAAAATTGTTTCTAAAATCAATAAATATTGTATAAATAAATATATATTTTTAGAAGTTCTAAAAGTGAAAAAAGGCTTCTAAATCAGTTAGGCACAAGAATAAAAAAGCATACAGCTGGGTGATAAAGGAAGAAAAAGATACATATCCAAGAATGGAGGCAGGGGTGGAGGAGAAAGGAATACCTGAGGATGAGTTATAGTAGAAAAGATATTCTGTTGGGGTGTGGAAGGGGCTACGAGACTATGGTTGTAATACTGTATTAGCTGAAAACTGGTAACGCTAGGGAGTGGTTTTGAGCTGGCAATGCCCTGTTGCACAGTTATACTACTTCAGCTCTAAATGTCTACACTTTCAGCTCCTGACTAGTAAAATTTGACAGTCTTTAAAGTATAGGAAAGAATATTTTTGTTTTGAAGATTTTTTTTGAAAAGTCTCTGTTTTAAGTTTTTAAAGCCCAAGAGGTCTTGAGCACTTTTTAAACTTATTTTGACAATGAAGTGGAGTTATACACTCCATACACAAGACCAAGTGGGATGTCGCTGCATCATGGTGGGGGGTCTGGCACCACTGCATTTTGTTTACCAATTGGGACCCTAGAGTTCTTTGATGCCTTTACATTGGCACTTAATTAATTCAGAGTAGTATCCATGTGCCTTTCCCCTGAATTTACGCTTCCTTATCTTGCCTACACTATCAGTTTTACATTGCTGTGAAATGCAAACTTTGTCACAGCAACCCCAAAATGATTGTATAACAGCAACCTGTCAATCATTGTTTGAGGGGTGCGCGATCGAAGGGGAAACTGTATAGTTGGTGAAGGGAGATGTAGGAAAAGGAACACACTTTCAAACTGAGATGTGCAAGGAAAAGTCTTGATCTCACCCACCTCCCCTGTGCATACAATGCAGTCCTGGCAAGTTACAGCTACTTTTTTATTTTTTAAAACCTTATCCTGTGCCTCATTCAAAAAAGCTGTTTTGATTAATATCTATCATCATTTTTTTTGTCTCAAAGCCTGTTTCCAGCAGTTTGACTGTGGTAGTACTTGGGGAGGGGAAGTGGGTAGATTGTAAAGAAGAGGTATACAACTGAGAATGGTGTAAGAGAGGTTTGCTGATAATGACGGGACTTTTTTTGCAGTTTGGTTGGTTTCAAACATTTTTGCAACATCAAAATCTTGACAGCAAGCATGTCTCTGCAGGAAGGTCTTTTTCTTGAAGCAGGTGCTTAGTTGTATGTGGTGGGGGAAGTGACTCATGGAGCCTTTGAACTGGATAAAGGAATGTGTCTGGGGAGAAGAGACTGAATGATTGTTTGCTGCTACAAGCCTCAGGCCTGAAACTGGTGGGGAGGAATGTTATTGTGTCTTTTAAAGCAGGTTTCTCACATGTCTTTATGAGGCAGGGCCCCTGTGGAGTACCCTTCATTACCCAACATAACAGTGGCTGCCTGCCCATCCTGATCTGATTGGATAGTAATTGTTTGGCCAGCCTAGAGGTGAGGGGCCACTGGAAGGTTCCATATTGCATCTACTGTGACCACCAAGTTGAGTTCACATGACTGTGTTTGAGAGGAGTGTCAACTAAAGAGCAGTTTCTAAATGTTGATGGATTCTTCACTAGGAATTGGGCCACACAGTGTGACCAGGAAGCAAGAAACTATTCTGATTGCTGGATAGCATTAACACCATTTCTCTGATGAACGAGCATCATAGTTTAATGTTTATGCTATTCTAATTTTTTTTATATAAAATGAGAAAAGCTTAGGAAATTGGGACTCTGATCAGTTACTTCTCAAAAGATGTCTATTTTACCTAGGTGATACCATTTCCATATATGTATAAATATCCACATTAATATTGTGGAGAATAAATAAGTATGTGCTGCCCATTTCTTCATCATTATGTAAAGCATGAAGAGAAAGTTTTCAATACTATAGTTCATGACGGCTCTGGAAATGTTCATTTCTTTTGGGGGGGGGTTATTTTACAGTTTTTGATCCGAAGGCTGCCACTATTGATTCACTGTTGCTATACCTGACCCATGGACTGCACAGGTCAACAGAACTAACTAGTTTAAGTATTTTGCTATCGTAACTAGTTTAAGGGTACAGTTATATTTTACCCATAAATAAAGGTAACATTTTATTTAAAATGTTCTTTGTAAATGTCTTACATTTTATATATTTGAAAACTATTGCAACCATCTTATGCCATTATTTATAACAAAACTCAAAAGTAAGGTGGTTAAAGCAATTGTACAGTGAGGCACTTTTTTGTATTTATGCTTGAATCGCATCCTCTTTCAGGAGAGTGATATCTGTGCACTGCTCTCCAATTTTTACATTGAGTTTTGAGCACATCTTCATAATTCCCTGAAATATAGAAGGGTAAGGGCCAGGGGTGATTTGATTGAGGTTTTTAGGACTTTGAAAGGAATTGATAGGGTAAATAGAGAAGCTTTTTCCACTGGTGTGGGAGTCTAGGACAAGGGGACAAAATCAGAGCCAGGCCATTCGGGAGAGAAGTTAAGAAACACTTCATGCAAAGGGTGGTAGAAGTGTGGAGAAAACTCTCCCACAAAAAGCAGCAGACGCTAGCTCAATTAATAATTTTAAATATGAGATCGATAGATTTTTGCTAGACATAGGTATAAAAGGATATGGAGCCAAGGTGGGTGGATGGAGTTGAGATACAGATCAGCCATGATCTCATTGAATGGCAGAACAGGCTTGAGGGGTTGAATGGCCTCTTCCTGTTCCTATAAGCGCATTGGGCTCCATTTTTTTGTAAGGGGACCCACAGGCAGAAAATGCTGTGACTGACTGCTTTATCCTGCCAGCAGAATTCTGGATCTAAAATTTCACAGAATAGCAATGCAGTTGGAATAGTGCTTGTTTACATTTCAGATGCAGGTGACGGAGATGAGCACACATTAATTGTCGGTTACACTCCTGTTATGGTGTTAAAGCACCTTTAGAACTAAAAGTGACAAGTTATTGAGCAAAGTTAGACGGTGCTAGTCTGTCAACAGAATAAACATTAATTTATTCTACTTTAATATATTGTCATATTTTGGAAATTTTTAGACCATTTTTCTATAGAAAATATTTTGTAATTATAACATAAAAATAGAAAATATATTCCTCCAGCCCTACAACCCGCCGAGATATCTGCACTCTAAAGGCGCTATATAAATGCAAGTTGTTGTAAGAGTTACTTTTAAATATTTGAGCTTTTAAAGCAAAGTGTATTCACAAGTTTAAAAACTTGGAACTAAGACAATAGATGATTAAAATTATAATGGGCTAGCTTTGATGTTGTTTCCCTATAGACTGTAAATAATATAATAGTTGGCCTGTTTTAGCCATGCTCTTTGTGTTGTAATGTCTCTGTTCGTTCCTTAGCCTCTGCAGTGAGCAATTAATAATTCTCGGTGATTTCAATTGCCATCATTGTCTCCCTTTGCTCCCCTCTGAATTCACTGCCCTCCTGTCCTTCCTAAACTTCTCCCTCCTTATAAATTCTCCTACCCATATTCACGGCCAGCCTGCTCAATCTTACCACCTCCCATAGTCTCAATCACTGACGAGGCCATCTCTGATCACTCCCTTGTATCCATCACCACCCACATCGCCCTTCCAATCCCAGTTCTTTGTGTGTCCTTGAGGAGGGTGGGGGAGAGACTCTTTCCTCCCAAGTCACTTACCACATTTTTTAAACTCCCAACTACCTGGCCTTTGGCCCTCCCATTTACCATGATCCTTCGATAGTAATAGATTTGCTCAATCACTACCTCACCTCCACCTTTGATGCTCTTGTCCCCAGCAAAACCTTTGGTCTCCCCCATCGCGATCCTTCTACCGGTATGGCTCTCATCTTCACTTCCTCAAGTGTAAGGGGCGCAGACTTGAGAGTATCTGGCACACAACTAGTTTAGTCATCTATCACCAGATTTGGCTGGACCACATCAAGCGCTAATCATCCTCACTCTCCTCTGCCAAAACCGTGACTACTCCAGGAGCTTTCTGTAGAGCAAAGATGACCCCCAGCTTCTTTGCTCCACTACCATCCATATTCTCAAATCCCTCTCCCCACCTCATCCATCCTCCCCTCCAACAAGTGTGAGGAGCTCATGGACTTCTTTGTCACTATGATTGAGACCATCCATTAAGCACCATTTGCTGATTTGCCCACTAAGACAAACCTTCCTCCAGGCTCCTCCCTGTCCTCTCCAAGCTTATCTCATCCATAAGACCTACTTCTTATTCCCTTGACCCCATTCCCACTAAATTGTGACCATCCAACATCCTTTCCTGGCCCCCATGCTTGCTGATAATTGTAAATGGTTCTGTCTCCTCAAGTACTGTCCACCTCTCTTTCAAAACTGCTGACGTCCTCCTCAAAAAAAAAAAAATCCTTGGAATCTCTGTCCTTGCAACATCCCTTTTCTGTCCAAAGCCTTGAATGTGTTTTACTCCACCACTGGCGGGAATGCCCCAGCTCTGGAAATCGCACCCCTTCACCCTCTGTCTCTGTGCCTCCCTTTTTTCTTTGGCCCTTCCTAAAGCACACTTCTTTAACCAAGCTCAAATACAAAGAAAATACTGCAGATGCTGGAAATCTGAAATAAAAACAGAAAATGCTGGAGATACTCAGCAGGTCAGGCAGCATCTGTGAATAGAGAAACAGAGTTAACGTTTCAGGTCAATGACCTTTCGTCAGAACCAATCTGTTTGGTCACCCCTCCTAATATCTCCTTCTTTGGCTCAGCGTCCATATTTTTTATTACCCTTTTTCCAGTACTTAAGAACATTCTTGTACATTAAAGGCACTATATAAATGTAAATTGTTGTTGTAAGATGCTCAGACTACTTACAGGAGTGGCTAGCACTGCAGTACCGGAGAGAATGTCTAAGGCAAGGCTCTAAACTTGCAAGAATGCACACAGGTGTTTGAGACAGCTTCTGCAGAAGAAACTGTCCAAATGTGCAGATTACATGTTTTAGTTCTAGGCCATTAACCAGTCATACACTCAGGATCAGCGTTAACATTTATTTGTGTTGGTGTTCATTTGAAGTTCTGCTAAAGGATGTTTACTTTTAAACACACAATGACTGAACAAAGGCAAGCAGATGAGTGGCTTACATTGGGGTTTTATGCGTAAAAGCTTGTTAGCAAATCAGTGCAGCTGTTTTCTAGAAAAGCAACTGCTTCACTGATGGGTTGATATCGGTTGGCAGCCTGAATTTTGGTGACAGTAACATTATGTATGTGACCCATAACATTAGAATTGATTGTAAAACAAATTGCTTCATCAGTAAATGGCAAGTCCTTCAGGGGTCTCGACAGGTACATTTCTTAATATTTCAAGTTAATGTCACTTTTTTAATTAAATTTGTTTTCTTGTGTATAAATAAGTGTCAGGCATACATCAAAACCAATTCAGATGCAAATAGGATATAGAGCAGTACGCAATGATAGACTAATTACTTTTTGTAGCCAAAGTAACTTTTTATATTGCTCATAATATATTTTTAATATTGATGAGAGTTTGCTTAATTCTGATACAAGTTTGTTTATTTCCACATTTCCTGATGCATCCTTTTTTTTGTTTGACAGCTGACATGATAATTTTTTCTTACATATTTGGGTCAGATTCCTGCCTTTCTAATCAGGACTCTGAGATGGCAGCATTTTTAGGGAGAGAGAAGGGGCAATACAGGAAACAAATTGAATGGTTATAAGCATATGAGGGAAATTGCAACTATTTTAAATCCTACAGACACACCTTGGTGAATGTATTAGTGTTTTAAAAAAAAATGGTGCTTTTTGTAGTCGTATATGAATTTTCCTGCACATGGTGCTAGGCAGATGTATTTGTAGGCTCTAATATGTGGTCTCTAATGTTAAAATAGTATTGATAGTATCTGTTTCCCATACAGGGATAGCCCCCCCCCCCCCCCTCTTCATTCCAGTACTTGCATACCAGGTGTGATGCTCTCATAAGGATTTTGGAGATTATTCTGTACTGTGGTAGAGGGGAAGAAAGAGGAGAGTCACCCAACTAAAATGACAGCAGTTTTTAATAAACTTGTCCAGCTATGCAAATGTTGGATAGCATCAGAACAACCGTTTAAATACTTTGTTGTGATGTTAGTGAGCATGAGAAGAAACAAAAGGAAGGCAGTGGATAATATTTAGGTGGGATTTCTGCACTTAAAGCGGAGTGAAATTAAGACATATTGCCCACTAGCTGTCTATCTCCCTGCCTGGCTGCGTTGTCCAGCTGCTATGATGGTTCACTGTCATATTAGCTTGGATTTTCTAATGGTTTGGCATTCTTGCTTTTGTGCGGCAGCTTGCTGTCGCTCACTCTGTGGGATCAATTGTAACCCTACCCGTCTGGTGGCAAGTGGGCAGTTTAAAAACAAGGAGGTTATTTACCTGCTCCGATCCCAACCACTTCTAATATTAACTTGCAAGCCTAAAGTAGACGGGAGCCTCAAATGTATGCAAAGTTGAGTCCTATTATGCCAATAAGACTCAAAATGGTTTTAACCCGGGCCTGAGCAGGGAAGCAGCCAGGGCCAAGTGAGGAAGAACCCCGGTCTGCAGCTGTTCTGAAGATGGAGGAGGCCCTTCAGATAAGTCTAAAATATTTCTTTGTGGGGCCAGGAGGGGTAGGAGTGTCCTTCGGGGCTCCACAAGGAAAGTTGTGGTCTTCCCTATGCTGGAAACCCCCACCCCCAAGAATATCTCGAAACCTCCTCCTGGAAGTCGGCGGGCGGTCAAGGTTCGCCCGAGATTTGCCTGCCAGAGCCGTACTGCGCCCTCTTCACATGCATTCCGGCGACAAGTGGATGAACGGCATTTAATTGAGGCCCAGTGGTTAAAATCGCTGCAGTCTCCTGCTGCCTCTGCTGGCGGGAAATCAACTCGCCGGAGTGGTTTCCTGCCGGAAACCCACTCCGCTGTTTCTGTGTACTTGCTTGTCTCTTTCTGTTGTTCTGTTTTCTCTCCACCACCCCAGAATTCAAAACAGATCAGAGTGCTGTACGTGAGAGTTTCTCAAATTGTACATGAGTGCAAGATTCTGGAGTCAAAGAGGCCTTGTGTAGAAACAAATTACATCTCATTAATTCAAACCACATTTTCTAGATTTTTTTGTTTGTTGCACCAGCCATTGGTTTGAAACCCTTCTAACACAGGATCTGCTGATTTCACAGAGCTCTTGGAGTCAGTTGCTGCTGTCCTTGTTTCAACTTGATTCCCAGCCTTCCTTGGCATTGAGTTGAGTGCTGGTTACAGGCCAGTACAAACACACTGGGGACTTGGGGGCGGGTTAGTGTGTGATGCACTAAAAGTTAGTATGTGATGCAGTAAAAAGATAGTAAAAGGTTAGAGGATAAGGGTGGATTTTGAGGCAAGGGGAAAGAAATAGGATCCTAGCACCATTAGTTGAAAGGGAGTGGAAATTTAACTGTTTATAAGTCTGAAGTAAAACCTCTTATTTGGTTGAAAGTAAAGCTGAAAACTTAAACTTCCATGACAACAAAATGGAATCTACAGTCTTCAGTCATTCTGAGTAGCTATAGAAAAAGAGGTTTCAATGATGAGAATGATGTGTGAAGATTTCTGCTCATTAAATTTGCATCTTGGGACTTGAGTTTTTCCCGTGAATACTTACTTGGTGAAGGTGATACTGACATCAATCAGTGGCATGTTACCAATATTCAGTAACTGCTGATGCTTTCTAGTCTGAAAAGTCTGTCTTCCTAACTGTCCAAAGTTTTACTACATTTTCTGCATATTAGCTAGAAATTTACTCAAAGGTTTCAAGAGGTGCCATAGGAATGTGTGGGCATTCGTATTATCGTGCTTGCCTTTCCTCCGCACCCTGATTTATTTAAAAAAAATAAATTCACTGGAAACTTAAGGTGTGAGTGGAAGGCTCTACAAGTTCTATATCATCGAAACTGTCCTTTCTGGACGCAAAATAGCAAAGTGCTGATCGAGCCCTGCTTGTATAAGATGACAATGTTGTCCCCCTTTTCAGCCCCTTCCAAAAAGCATGGATGGGGTACAAATTGATCAGTTACCACTTGCACTAATAACTGATGAAATAGGGGTGCTCTTCTGTGCTTGGAGTTGAGACATGTTGAGGAAGCATCTTGTGCATTTCCTTTGCTGCCGAGGGAATTCTGAATTCTGCAGCAGACTGAGAAAGTAAGCAATGTGATGTGGACCATCAAAAGAGATGATTTTGTTCGGTGTTCCCAAAGGCAATTGGAACATAAAGCAGGTAGCCCTACTTTAAAAGGTCTCTGGGTTGAGCAGCTGAAGTACTTACCCTTGTACAATGCTCATTAACAAAGCAAATTTCCTCCTACTTTTAATTGGATTAAAAATGAGAACCAATGGGAATTTTTGTTATTTGGTGGTTTCAATTGGTTAGTAACCAAGGGCTGCAGTAAGATAACTTGAATAGATTTTCCTCAATTTGTGAAATTATAAGGAGTAGCATATGTAGAATTGAAATACAAACTTTTAAAATGTTGTAATAAAAGTAACAGTAATTTTAGAGTCATCTAAATGATTCTAACTTTATTCTTCGAAGACTTGTCCTAGTCGACCATAATCAGTTTCACAAAGCCTCAGTCCTTGCACTTTATCTGTAAATAACCTTCTGGATTGCACATGTTTGGCTTGTTGCATAGGTACGGTAGCTGTAGGCCATTATGGTTAGAATGTAATGTCCTTAAAATCGAGGTCATGGATTTATAACAGCTGGGCTTTATTTAAAAAAACACCTACACTTATTTCCATTTTTAGTCTCTGTGCAGTATTGTAATAACACTAAATGAAGGGATTTCAGAGAGTATTAAAATACCGTGAGCTATTCAGGGGGAGGGAAAAGCCGTACAGTCACAAATAATCTATTTATATTGGAGAACTATAAAATCCCAGCAAAAGCATTGCCTATATAGGCAGACTAACTGCTTACATCATAATGACAGTTTACAGCATCCTATGCCCGTTCTCACTTGATTGCCTTTTTGTTGGACCTCAGCGGTACATGAACAGACCACCTGCTGAATTGTCTTCCATGCTGCTGAAGGCGCTGGTGCCTCCTAAATAATATTACAGGGCTGTCTCTTGTGGTAGCAATATAATATAAATGCAGCTGCAGAGTCCCTGGGTAACCCCAGCAGTTCTTGGTGAGGCACTAAATCCTTCCCATTTCAGTTCTTCATGGGATGAATAAACCTTTTATATTACTATAAAACCCTTTTCAATAATCCAAGACTCGTAGCAAAGTGTGGTTGTGTCTGTTTAGAATTTTTTTCAAGGATTTCTGTAGCAAAAGAAGGCTATGCAATTCAGATATTTCTATACTGAGACCTCACAGTAGTCACCCACTGTTCTTGAACTTGAGCCCCTTTTTTTTCCTTTTTCGTAAAGGGAGGACTGGGAACTATTATGTAGATGCAGTGGAATAGTGTCATCTATAGGTGGCTCTAAGCCCTTTCAAGTCTTAAAATAGATGTTTTACATTTTCAGATGATTCGTGTAGTTTGTATCTGTCTTGATTCGTGTAGTTTGTATCTGTCTTGGCAAATGAGATGTTAAACATTTGACAGAAAGTGCTGTTTTTCAGTGGTGTTGATAAACTGTAGAAGCTGGTTGCTAAGCTAAACAGCAATGTATGCCATTCATTTTTAGGTTTCCTGGCTTTATGTATACAGTAGAATCAGAGAATGTGTTGATTTCCTGAAGTTCGATAAACATTTTGACGCCACAGAGTTAGTTAACAAAACTTCAAATATATTTGAATGGGTTAAAATATGTTTTGATGGTGCTTTTCTTCAACTTATCAACAATATCAAAGAATTTGAAGCCATTAAATTAATATAGACGAGGCTGTGTCTCTATTCGCTTAAATTTCTGATAGGAAATCTCCAGCAGGGGAAACTATTGCAGAACACCCCGTGCAAGAGATGCTTAAAATTGTGTGAACTGCAGATGTTTATACAAAAATGCTTTCGGTGGAATGAGAATGCAGGTATTTAATTGGCCTTTCCAAATTATTTGCTGCTGTTATGTGTGTGCACATACAACCATATGTACTTGCATAGGCCTCTCCATGAACAACCAACGTATAGGCACAAACTCAGCTTTGTATATGCAAGTGTATGTAACAGTGCCTGTGTGTTTTGTGGGAGGGGTGGGGAGAGAGATAATTTTAACCTAACGCGCCCAGCAGGAACGGAATGGGGCGGGTTCGGGTCGGACGCCCATTTTGCACCCTGCCAATTTTAGAAGATTTACATTCAGAGTATTTGTGATGACCCCTTGAATTGTAATTTGATAATGCAGCGCTCGAAATGTGACATTAAAACAAGGTCATGTTGGCCAAGGATGTCTTATTACTAGTCATACAGTCGTCATGAACAGTTAGGTAATACATTTTTGAGGGAAAATCTGTCTTCGAAAATTAACAAAAGCCAAATATTAAGGTAATGGCAGTGTAAAGTTGGTGTTTTCCTGTTGACTGGGATTATTTTTGATGATCATATAGGCTTTCTTTGATTTTGTATATTGCATATGTGAGAATAAGGAAGATAGAGGAGCATTCTTTGTAATAAAGGGATTGCTGTTTGGTATCTGAGAAGTTGTATTCCAATTCATATTAGCACCTATATTGGCCTCGGAGGAGTGCAGTGTAGATTTACCAGCTGATACCTAGACTCCAAGGGTTAAATTACAAGGAGAGATTACAGCAATTAGGGTTGTATTCCCTGGAATTTAGAAGGTTAAAGGGTGATTTGATTGGAGTTTTTAAGATAGTAAGGGGAACAGATAGGGTAGATCGAGAGAAACTACTTCCGCTAGTTGGGGAGTCTAGGACTAGGGGGCATAGTCTAAAAATTAGAGCCAGGCCTTTCAGAAGTGAAGTTAGGAAACACTGCTACAAGCAAAGGGTGGTGGAAGTTTGGAACTCTTTTCCGCAAACGACAATTGATGCGAGGTCAATTAATTTTAAATCTGACATTGATAGATTTTTGCTAACCAATGGTATTAAAGGATATGGGCCAAAGGTGGGTATATGGAGTTATGTCACAGGTCATCCATGATCTCATTGAACGGCGGAACAGGCTCGAGGGGCTTAATGGGCTACTCGTGTTCCTATGTTCCTGGTCTACAAGAGCTTCGAACAGTGAAATGTGATTCATAATTGTCATTTACACATGGGATTTTGAGAACTGTAATGACTTGCATCATTGTAAGAAAACTCTACAATCTTTTGAGCTCAAATTTGTTGGTTTTGCTTTATGTAGTGCAGACAACGGACAATACAATGTGATTTCCTCTTTTCCCTCTCTTCACCCCCCACACAGCACAGATTTTTGTGTGGCAGAAAAGTGGTAATGGCTTTACATCCGGAGAAGGCTAGAAATGTTTTTGTCTCGTCTTCATTTCAGTTAAATTAAAAAAGAGCATTGCATGTGTTGCATGTTCCAAAACATGGGTGCAGAATGATGGATGTGGACTGGAATCTACAGTGAGTTGCCCATGTAGTGGTAACAAACTTGCATGACAACTGGGGCTGGTTGCTAAGAGAAGGGAGAGCATGTTGTTGGGTAAGTAATCCTAAGAGTTGTTCCTACACATCCTTTGTGACTGGGTCAGGAGTATCATTGGCCGAAACCTCAACAGGTCAGTTGATCACCATTTCAGCCAGGGCTGGGGGGAGGTGGCAACCAAATTGAAAGGCATAAAATATTTTCTAAATGGTCGCATCCGAATTACAGGTTTCCCTATTCATTTTAAAAAAAAAACATGTTTCAGAAAGATAACAAATTACAGTTGTGGAGTGTGGGGTAGTCATCACATTTAGGTCATCCTTCCCTGTGAACCTTGGTCCTCTATCACCACTTCTTGAATGATTCCAGAGTTTTTATCATACTTGGAGGATCATTCCAGGTAATGTAATAACACTTTGAGTCAGTTTAATTGTGAAGTGCTGTATTATTTTAGTGTTGAATTTCAAATTTTATTGTGGAAGGTGACTAACATCAGTAGTTCGACAGAGGATTTTTTTGGGTGCAGATTATTCCCATAACACCATCAAAGCATTAATTACTTTTTAGTAGATATCGATGGGAGAGCAAAACGTGTATTATTGTTATATTGTAAAGCACAGCAAGAAGACTAGGAATTTTCAGTAATTTCCCTCCCCCTACCTTAATCAGGCTTAAAGTTCAAATCTGTTCAATGAATTAAAATTTCTCCCTTTTATATACTTAAGACCCTGCCACAACTACTCTTTGTTGTCTGCAAATAAGTAGAACATGGTGAGTTGTGGTTTTCTTCGTAACAGATTTTACACAATGCGTCTGAGGTTAAAGAGGCTATTGGGTAAGGAATAGAAATTAAAGCCTGCAGGAATAGAATGGCAAAACTAAAGAATGGTGTCGGATCTGTTTTACACACAGGCTGTTGCTGAACATCATCAGGTGTTTGAGACCCAGGGCACTAGCTGAACATCTTCCTAGACATTGATGGTAAATAGAAACCATGTTGAGGTTGGTTTGGGTGCCTAAATCTTTTTGTTGAGCACAGAGCTTCCCATCTCTGTCATAAATTGCAATTTTCATATGTATCTATTTTAACTGTTTAAAGAGAGCATTTGAATTCCCCAATGATTTGCTCGTATCTCCAGGAACATAAATGTTTGCCGTTGTAAGTGACGATGTTTATTGGCTGAGGTGAGCTGCGTGGATGAAGCGATCACACCAGTCCTCTGCAAGGCAGCAGAGCAATTTCACTTCCAAGTGGTTTGTTCGGCGCATTCCCAACCATTCGGGAAGTTAGTGGCCACCAGCAAAAAGTTTTTGTGTTTAAATGTAGATCTAGTGCTGTGAAAAATGGCAACACCTAAATTGAAGAGATGCCTTCTGAAAGGTTTCTGTAACATTACATCATTGGAGTGCACTGGTTTTAAAAGGAAATAGTTGCTTTCAGCCAAGACATGATGCCGTAAATACAAATAAATGGTTAAAAAAATATTGATCTGAAATGGTCTTATCTGGAGCTTGGTCGTACTGATTTGGACTCGCTTTGAGCAGCCTGGTCTGTGATAAAAGATATTATGTATTGTTAGAGAGGGGTACGTATGTTTGTGAGTGCACCTGTTTCTGACATAAATATATAAGACTATTTCTCCTTCCTCAATCACTCAAAGTTGTGAATATTTGAGAAAGAGATGTTTGTTGGAGGTCTGAGTAGCTCTGTTTGACCTGAAATGAAGCACTTTGAGAAGTCATGAGGACATAAGGTGCTATATAAAAATAAGTTTGTTCATTTTTAAAAATATTTTTCATTTTAGTATTTCTATGCATCCCTCAATTTTGTACAGTTTTGGGGGGGCAGAAAATGGTTGTTATATTCCGACTTGTGGTATATTCAGAAGACTCGCCAGGTATTCTGTTTGCATCAAAAATATTAACCATTTTGTGTCTTTTATTTTGCTATTGTAATCTCCATAGCATAGTTTAAAATTGACACTACAGGGGAGATAAAGTTCTGCAGCGGAGAATCGGCTACATAAGACATGTTGACTTAAAGCATGCTTGTATTTAAGTCCATAAAATGTCGTCTTTTAAATTTCAAATTCATGTTCTTATAATTGATTGGTTACTGACAGCAGCAGCCAGTGTTCTCATCAAGCAGTGAGTGTGTCATAAGTGTAATGACTCCCTAAGGTATTTCTTGGTGCATTCTTTCCCAGAGACCCCATGCATACCGGTAATGCCCGCTCGGTCAAAAGTGAAACCAAATGCCAGTTATATAATCCTAACACCACTGCTGCCCCTATAGATGGATAAGCCTGTAACACAGAGCTGTGGCTTGATTGGTACATACACACCAAACTTGCCTTTTGCTTTAACTATAATATGTGTCCAGAAAGAAAGTAGTGAGGAAAAACTGCTTGTGAATCAATATACAGAATGTATTTGAAGCATGTTTTTTTTCTTATTTTGAGCTGCTTTCTTGAACCGCTGCAGTCCGTGTGGTGAAGGTACTCCCACTGTACTGCTAGGTAGGGAGTTCCAGGATTTTGACCCTGCAACGATGAAGGAACAGCGATATATTTCCAAGTCAGGATGAGGTGTGACTTGGAGAGCAATTTGGAGGTGGTGGTGTTCCCATGCGCCTGCCACCCTTGTCCTTCTAGGTGGTAGAGGTTGCGGGTTTGGCGGTGCTGTCGAAGAAACCTTGGCGAGTTGCTGCAGTGCATCTTGTAGTTGATATACACTGCAGCCACATTGTGCGGTGGTGGAGGGAGTGAATGTTTAAGGTGCTGGATGGGTGTGCCAATCAAGTGGGCTGCTTTGTCCTGGATGGTGTCGAGCTTCTTGAGTGTTGTTGGAGCTGCACTCATCAAGGCAAGTGGAGAGTATTCCATCACATTCCTGACTTGTGCCTTGTAGGTGGTGGAAAGGCTTTGGGGAGTCAGGAGGTAAGTCACTCGCCGCAGAATACCCAGCCTCTGACCTGCTCTTGTAGCCACAGGGCTGGATTTTCATTGACCCTTGGAGGCGTGTGGGGGGTTAAAATTGCGAAAACTGGCGCGTGGGCACAAGTCCGCCTCCACACAATTTTCATGAAATCGTGTCTGCTGGTCCCGACTCCGTCCCGCCTTTAAGAGGCGGGATAGGCTGTTAAGGCCCTTAACAAGCACTAAATTGGCTCTATAATGCCATTTTGAAAGGCCTTTGCGATTTTAACCCTTGATCTACGTGAAGCACGCCTGTTCTGAACCACGATTGTGAAACCTGGCGGGAGCACATTTGGATAGCTGACTATCAGCTACAGGTCCACTATTACAACGGAGATGTGATGAAGGTAGTAGTAGTATTAGGTCTGAAAGTCGCCTCTGATGCTGCTGCAGTGAAGGTCTTCGGAGACTGCCTGGCCTTTTCTGTGAGAGGACCTGGATGCAAAAATTTCTCTCTCTCTCGACTTAGAGCTGCTGCTCATTTTGCATCCAGGTCCCCTCTCAGCAAAGGCCAGGCAGTCTCTGACCTTCAATGCAGCAGCAATGATGACCTCATCAGAGGTGACTATCAGACTGAAACCACTAATTGGTTCATGGGTTCCCACATGCTGGAACTCAATTGCCCAATTAGGTGAAAATTGCATCAATCTCCCACATCCAATTGTAGTCGGGTGGATAACACGAAATGCGGATGACACGACCCCAACCCGCCCTAGTATCAAAATCCAGCCCACAATATTTATGCGGCTGGTCCAGTTAAGTTTCTGGTCAGTGGGGATCCCCAGGATGTTGATGGTGGGGGATTCGACGATAGTAATACCATTGAATGTCAAGAGGAGGTGGTTAGATTCTCTTTTGTTGGTGATGATCATTGCCTGGCACTTGTGTGGCACGAATGTTGCTTGCCACTTGTCAATCTAAGCCTGGATGTTGTCCAGGTCTTGTGGCATGGGGGCACAGACTGCTTCATTATCTGAAGAATTGTGAATGAACAGCGTTCAGTTCCAATCATCAGCGAACATCCCCACTTCTGACCTTTATGATGGAGGGAAGGTCATTGATGAAGCAGCTAAAGATGGTTGCGCATAGGACACTGCCCTGAGGAACTCCTGCAGCGATATCCTAGGGCAGAGATGATTGGCCTCCAACAACCACAACCATCTTCCTTTGTGCTGTATGACTCCAACCAATAGAGAGTTTTCCGGCTGATTCCCATTGACTTTAATTTTACTAGGGCTCCTTGGTGCCCCACTCGGTCAAGTGCTGCCTTGGTGCCAAGGGCAGTCACTCGCTCCTCACCTCTGGAATTCAGTTCTTTTATCCATGTTTGGAACCCAAATTGAGCATCGGTGAGCAGGTTATTTATTGATGAGTAAGTGCCACTTGATAGCACTGTCGATGACACCTTCCATCACTTTGCTGATAATTGAGAGTAGGCTGATGGGGTGGTAATTGGCCGGATTTGATTTGTCCTGTTTTTTGTGGACAGTGCATACCTGAGCAATTTTCCACTTTGTCTGGTAGATACCAGTGTTGTAGCTGCACTGGAACAGCTTGGCTAAAGGCGCGGCTAGTTCTGGTGCGCAAAGTCTTCAGTATTACAGCCGAGATGTTGTCGGGGCCCACAGCCTTTGCTGTATGTAGTGCACTCCGCTGTTTCTTGATATGACATGGAGTGAACCGAATTGGCTGAAGACTGGCATGTGTGATTGTGGGGGCCTCTTCCTGAGGTTGAGATGAATCATCCACTCGGCACTTCTGGCTGAAGATGGTTGTGAACGCTTCAGCCTTGCTTTTTGCACTCGTGTGCTAGGCACTGCCATCATTGAGGATGGGGATGTTCATGGAGCCAACTCCTCCTGTTCGTTATTTAATTGTCCACCACCATTCACAACTAGATGCGGCAAGACTGCAGTGCTTTGATCTAATCCGTTGGTTGTGGGATTGCTTAGCTTTGTCTGTAACATGCTGCTTCCACTGTTTAGCATGCATGTAGTCCTGTGTTGTAACTTCACCAGGTCAGCACCTCATTTTCACGTACACCTGGTGCTGCTCCTTGCATGCTTGTTTGGCAGTAAGTTGAAAATCTGCCTTAGTGTGTCTACTCCTCTGAAATTTAACTTGTCAAATTGTCACTAATTAGCTGACATTTATTTACAGGTAAGTATTTGCAATTCCTAGTATTTACCCCAACACCATTTCTCCTTTAAGTCTGAAAGGTTATTCTGTGTCTGTTAACTTTTTATAGTGAAACTTTTTGTTGCATTACCTAAACCTTTAATTTTGGTGTTAGAGCTAGAAATTTCCCAGCTAATACCTCAGACTTTATTTGAAAAACAATCTTACCAGCAGTATTTGTGTCTTTTTTGTACTGCCAATTTAAATGTCTTTTTTTACTGATCTTTCAGTGCAAATAACCTAGTGAGAAGGAGATTGTGTAACATTACTTAGGGGGGGCATTCCTTTCATGCACGGCAGTTGTGGTTACTTACTTTATCTGACCTTTCAGTCTGGCACAGAACATAGAGTCTGACCTCTTGGTACTACTGTTCATTGAACTTTATGCCTATGATTATAAACTGCTCCCAAGTTAACAGCAGTGAGTGAAATGTGACACAATTAGGGAACACAGTTCGAAGATTCTATCAAACAAATTCAAAACACCATTTTGACCTAGTTCCATTTTTCTTGGTGCAGCCTTTCAATACTTTGCCATCTATGCAGGTGGTTTTCCTTCCTGGACTGCCAACTACCATCAGAAAAGGGTCTTTTAGGGTTTCCTGTGCTACAGCAAGGAAGCTTTGAAGTTGAAAACTTCTCAACTTCCTTCTACTCAAAATCCAAAATCGGTTTTATTCTGTACAGATAATGCTATTAACCACCATTTATAGAGAAGCATAAAACCTAATTGAGCGAGTATAGCTTGCCTTAGAATACATTTATTAAATCAGTCTTTGCACTAAACAAGATTTTGTTTCCCTTTTTTTAAATATAATACCTGATTATGCAAACCTGGTATAACCAAACAGGGCCATTTGTATTGCAGCTATTTGCCTTTTTTAAAAAAGATTGGCAAGTTTAAAGTGTTACTTATAGATGAGTTGATCCTGTGGTTGGTGCATTAGTTTTCCAAACTGGCAACCAGCTTAGAGCAGGAAGTGCAAGCTGAACCAGTGTGCAGTTTGAGGAAAGGCACTGAAGGGGAGAAGTAGCTGACTGGAGTTACCTTTTGGAGCATAGGTATTAAGCCGAGTTTATAAATGGCCGATTTAGTATCTGTCACACATCAGAATACGAAGCTTAGCTGACTGACAACGAACATTTGTGAGTTCATACAACATAGTCTAAAGCAAGAGGTATGGTATATTAAGGAGGGACATGGCATTTTTGAACTGACATTGTTTGTTTAATGGACACCATTTAATTTCCACTGGGCTTAACACAGTTAACAGCCTGTCTGCTGTACTCTAGAGTAGGTCAAATGTTGCTTTGATAACCACACTACATCTGCAGAGGGGCTGCAAAGAAGATGTTCTAGGTAGGGCTGCGGCATGCTCCTGTTTTAGGAAGTCATCTTGCTCCTGTACTAACCTACCAATGTATATTTCTTTGCCAGATAGCATGGGGAATAATAAGATAGGGATTGGGGGTGGTATGCTGGAAGTTGCGGGGAGGGAGTGTGCCCGTGAAATTGTACTGAGTTGATGTAGAAAAATGGTTGTATGTACTTTATACGGTCAACTTGATAGTTTTCAAAAATGTAATCAAGTACTGAACTCCCCATGGACTTTTTTTGCTCTTTAGCTTTGTTTCTCAACTTCATTACCACTAAAACAAAATCTAATTATTTCTTAATACAGTGAGGATAGCTAATGGGTACCAGTGATGCTTCAAAACACTGTCACTGTATAAATGGACTATCCAATGGGTAATCAGCGTAACACACCCTTGGGTTAGCCAACCTTGGTTAAAATGGTCCCCATGAGCGCCACAATCTACAGCTGTAGAACTTAATTAAGGTGCACTGTACAAAGCACTGTGGCAAATACCTGGTACACTTGCTGGAAAAATGAGTTTGATTTCTGTCAGTATAGCTACTTTCACACTAGTGCTGTTTTAGTTCAGATTCTGGGAGACCATCTTCTGTGATTTCTTTGAAATTCAGTTACCTTATCCTGTTGACAGACTTTTTGACCTACAAAAAAAAAGAGTCTGAGCATATTAGTGGAGTAAGGAGGAATTTAAGTAGTGTAAACAGCTGGAGCCAGTTTTCCGCAGATTCCCAGAATCCGAATTAAAACAGCATCTGTATAAAGGCAATGAAAATCGCAGTTTACCTTCAAAAAAATCTGGTTAGTTTACAGACATCTGACAGCCAAGAGTCTGAAGTAAAGCTACGCGTAATGTTGAATTATTGGCTTCAGACCTATTTCCTGTTTACATATGAATCTGGAAACAATGCTGACTCTAAATGATTGAAATTTAGATTCCTGACATGCTGCTTGTCTTTGTTCAGTAACCTATATATTGTTTAAATGTAACCCGATTGTACATCATTGAGTTTCTCCTAACATCCCCACTGCATTATTTCTCAATTAAGTAATTCAGATAGCTTTTCAGATTCATTTTTTTTCGCTGTTAGTGATACTCCTCAATGATCCTTTCTGAAAATTAAATAGGTACAAAAATAGCGATTCAAATTCTTTATTTTGCTCAATTCCCTTCTCCCTGGTTTTGAATATTTTTTGTTAAAACAGTGAGCGCTGGCTTGAAGGAGTAACTGAGCCCGACAGCGTGAGAGCTATGTTAACATCGGCAGATAGTCATTAAATTAAAGGTGCTTAAGCATCAACTATATGTTAATTCATCTCTCTAGCATTGTTGGGCTTAGTATCCCTACAAAAGCAGAAATTTCTGACACATTTTCAAAAAGAAATACAAGGGTGAACAGCATACTGAGGAAAGGAATTGCTGATGGTTGTAACTGTCATAGAGTAACCGAGTTAGATTGACTTTGGATTCCCATTGCATTCCGAGAGTTATTGCATACATCGATCACCATTTTCTCTAACCATACCAAGAACTTCAAGTTTTACTTTTGACTTCCACGTCTCTTAATATTATAATGTAATAATCATAATTACACAAAATCTATTTGATGGGACAGACTTGAAATATTAAACCCATAAAGAATTCCTGGCAGCAACTGCCTCCTTCAGAGTAACTAAAATTATGGAGATTAAACCTGCTGCTGAAGTAGGCTTGTGTTTTATTGAGCTAATAAATGTCAGCTTTCATATTTTATTTTTAGTTTGTGTTTGTTTTTGTGTCACTTCATACATTGCATTGTAAAGAAGAGAGATTATGCTGTGTGCAGGGAATAATTTTAAGAGTGACATTTGCCCTTTGAAGTCGTATCAAAGTTATGAATGGAATAAACATCAAGGTACGATGGGGGAAGAATGCTTTTCATTGGAGTTGAGGTAAACAAAAGATATGCTAAACGATCTCTGCTGATAATACAGCTCTCTTGCATTGTCTGGCTTAGTTACTTCCATGAGACATGGGGCACTGCTGATGCTAAATTGGGTTATCCTGTCCTCACAGATCAGAACTGCCTAAGTTATTTAAAAAAAACAGTTACATATGTTACTTAAAGCAGATGCAATTTGTCCTGATCAGTTAAACAAGACGAACTGTGTCAGACCAAACCCAATGTATTAAAAGTAATACACGTCATTGGTTTCTTCAGACAGGATTATCAGTTTGACACACTTGAGATAAAGGCATATGGCAAGAACTCTTTCTGATTCTTGGTTCCCCAACACCACCTGATTAGCTTAGCAGTGCATCTCAACTCCACATTTGGCAGAAAGCAATGTTCCTTGTACTGCAACAAACGGCTTTTTATCGTGATAAACATCGCTGCACCAAATCATCTATTATGAACAGCTTAAAGTGCATGTTATATCATAAACTATTGCAGCGAGCAGAACAATGCAGTATGCTCTATCACGTGTAAATGATCATCAGGGAAATTGTATCTTACAGTTCAAGTGAGCAAGCCAACAGTGCTGACTGGAACTTCAGTGTTGATCCATATGTGGACTGGACGGTTATATTTGAGCAAAAGGAACCTCATTGCTTACTTGATGCAAGTGTCACTGGATGCTGGTAGTTCATTTGGTAGATGCTCTGTTAGTAAAGCTTGATAATGTGCTAGAGACACCAAATGACATTGAATGGAAACTTTAGATGTTACTGCCTTTTTTCTACACGTGGTTTAACAAAAAAAAAAGGCATGTACCATTTCTTTGTCCAGGGTGATTTTCTGCAGCAGGTTGAAGCTGCTGTGAGGAAGGATGGGTGCACATCCCAACCATTTCTGATGAAAACCCTTGTTTTAATACTTGAATGCATGTGTTGATCTGTCACTCTCCAGGCCATAAATGATCATTATAAAAAAAAATCATATTTCATCTTGGCTGATTTAATTTGCCACTCTGTGAGCTCTACTATTTCAATCTATATGTAAGTTGATCTTTCACAGAGGCATTACTGTGGCTGACAGAGATTCCCTGTTAAAAGCAATTATATTAAGAGTGCCTTTTTCAATGATACAAGAACAATAAGGCTGTTGTGTTGTGTGCTAACTGGCTATCATTTCGATGTTATAGTAGCAGTATCTTTTTAAGGGTTGTTTTGGCATGAGTGAATCATATTTGCCAACCTGGCAGAAAACTTTATCTTCTAGGGTTGGTGAATTGATACAATTTTCTAGTCAACAGCAAAAACCTTTTGGCAATAGCGAAATACTGCGGATGATAGAGTCATAGAGTTATACAGCACAGAAAGAGGCCCTTCGGCCCATCGTGTCCACGCCAGCCATCAAGCCCTGTCTATTCTAATCCCATTTTCCAGCACTTGGTCCGTAGCCTTGTATGCTATGGCGTTTCAAGTGCTCATCTAAATGCTTCTTGAATGTTGCGAGGGTTCCTGCCTCTACCACCCTTTCAGGCAGTGAGTTCCAGATTCCAACCACCCTCTGGGTGAAAAAGTTTTTCCTCAAATCCCTTCTAAACCTCCAGCCCCTTACCTTGAAACTATGCCCTCTGGTTATTGACCCCTCTACTAAGGGGAAAAGTTCCTTTCTATCTACCCTATCTATGCCCCTCATAATTTTGTACACCTCAATCAGGTCCCCCCTCAGCCTTCTCTACTCTAAGGAAAACAACCCCAGCCTGTTCATAGCTGAAGCGCTCCAGCCCAGGTAACGTCCTGGTGAATCTCCTCTGCACCCTCTCCAATGCAATCACATCCCTCCTATAGTGTGGTGACCAGAACTGCACACAGTATTCCAGCTGTGGCCTAACTAATGTTTTGTACAGTTCCATCATAACCTCCCTGCTCTTTTATTCCATGCCTCGGCTAATGAGGGCAAGTATCCCATATGCCTTTTTAACCACCTTATCTACCTGTCCTGCTGCCTTCAGGGATCTATGTACATGCACACCAAGGTCCCTCTGATCCTCTGTCCTTCCTAGGGTCCTACCATTCATTGTGTATTCCCTTGCCTTGTTTGACCTCCCAAAATGCATCACCTCACACTTTTCAGGGTTAAATTCCATTTGCCACTGTTCTGCCCATCTAATCAACCCATCTATATTGTCCTGTAGCCTGAGGCTTCCCTCCTCGCTATTTACCACTCCACCAATTTTCGTGTCATCTGCGAACTTACTGATCATACCTCCTACATTCATATCTAAATCATTAATGTACGCTACAAACAGCAAAGGACCCAGCACCGATCCCTGCGGTACACTACTGGACGCAGGCTTCCAGTCACAAAAACAACCTTCGACCATCACCCTCTGCCTCCTGGCTCTAAGCCAATTTTGGCTCCAATGTGCCAAATTGCCCTGGATCCCATGGGCTTTTACCTTCTTGACCAGTCTCCCATGTGGGACTTTGTCAAAAGCCTTACTGAAGTCCATGTAGACTACATCAACTGCACTACCCTCATCCACACACCTAGTCACCCCCCCCCTCAAAATTCAATCAAATTGGTCAGACATGATCTCCCCCTGACAAAGCCGTGCTGACTATCCCTGATTAATCCTTGCCTCTCCAAGTGGAGACTAATTCTGTCCCTCAGAATTTTTCCAATAATTTCCCTACCACTGATGTTAGGCTCACTGGCCTGTAATTCCCTGGTTTATCCCTACTACCCTTCTTGAACAATGGTACTACGTTAGCTGTTCTCCAGTCCTCTGGCACCTCCCCTGTGGCCAGAGAGGTTCTGAAAATTTTTGTCAGAGCCCCTGCAATCTCCTCCCTTGCCTCACACAGCAGCCTGGGATACATCCCGTCAGGGCCTGGGGATTTATCCACTTTTAAGCCTGCTAAAATCGCTAGTACCTCCTCCCTCTCGATACTAATTTGTTCAAGTATATCACAATCTCCCTGCCTGATTTCTATGCCTACATCACCCTTCTCCATAGTGAACGTAGATGCAAAATATTCATTTAAAACCTCACCTACATCTTCTGGCTCTACACACAGATTGCCACTTTGGTCCCTAATGGGCCCTACTCTTTCCCTGGTTATCCTCTTGCCCTTAATATACTTATAAAACACCTTGGGATTTTCCTTTATTTTGCCCGCCAGTGTTTTTTCATGCCCCCTCTTCGCTCTCCTAATTTCTTTTTTAAGTACCCCCCTGCACTTTCTATACTCCTCTAGGGCTTCCACTGTTTTTAGTTCTTTGTATCTGCCAAAAGCCTCCCTTTTTTTCCTAATCCATTCTTGTATATCCCTTGATATCCAGGGTTCCCTGGGCTTGTTGGTCCCACCCTTGACCTTTATGGGAACATGTCGGCGTTGTACTCTCTCTATTTCCTTTCTGAAAGACTCCCATTGCTCTGATGTGGATTTTCCTACAAGTAGCTGATCCCAGTCCATTTTGGCCAGATCCTGCCTTATATTAAAATCGGCCTTCCCCCAATTTAGAACCTTTATTTCCGGTCCATCTTTGTCCTTTTCCATGACTACCTTAAATCTCACCGAATTATGGTCACTGTCACCAAAATGCTCTCCTACTGACACATCTACCACTTGCCCGGCTACATTCCCTAGAATTAGGTCCAGTACCGCCCCCTCTCTTGTAGGACTTTCTACATGTTGGCTCAAAAAGCTCTCCTGGATGCACTTTAAGAATTCCGCACCCTCTAAGCCTTTCACACTCTGACTATCCCAGTTAATATTGGGGAAGTTGAAATCCCCTACTATTATTACCCTATTATTTCTACACTTCTCTGAGATTTGCCTACATATCTGTTCCTCTATCTCCCCCTGACTGTTTGGGGGCCTATAGTACACTGCCAGCAAAGTGCTTGCCTTTTTGTTTTTAAGTTCTACCCATATGGCCTCATTAGAGGAACCTGCTAAGATATCATCCCTCCTTACAGCAGTAATTGACTCCTTGATTAATATTGCGACACCCCCTCCTCTTTTACACCACCCTCTGTCTCGCCTGAAGATTCTATACCCCGGAATATTGAGCTGCCAGTCCTGCCCCTCCCTTAACCATGTCTCTGTGATAGCAACAATATCATACTCCCATGTGTTCATCAACACCTTCAATTCATCTGCCTTACTCGCAAGACTCCTTGCATTAAAATAAATGCCATCCAGCCTTGCCATACTCCCTTGTGCCGTTACATATTTGCTCTGCCTTCCAGGCTGACTTGTTTTTTCCTCTATATTTGGCTGTGCATCACCCCCTACTATAGCTCCACTCTGTATCCCATCTCCCTGCCGAGTTAGTTTAAACCCCCCCACCCCCAACAGTACTAGCAAACCTCCCCGCAAGGATGTTGGTCCCGTTCCGGTTCAGGTGCAACCCGTCCAACTTGTATAGGTCCCACCTTCCCCAGAAGCAGACCCAGTGATCCAGGAAACTTAAGCCCTCCCTCCTGCACCAAATCTTTAGCCACGCATTCATCTGCTCTATCCTCCTATTCCTATACTCACTAGCACGTGGCACCGGGAGTAATCCAGAGATTACAACCTTTGAGGTCCTGCTTTTTAATCTGCTACCGAGCTCCCTAAATTCTTGTTGCAGGACCTCATCCCTCTTTCTACCCATGTCGTTGGTACCAATGTGAACCACGACCTCTGACTGTTCGCCCTCCCCCTTCAGAATGCCCTGCAGCCGTTCAGTGACATCCTTGACCCTGGCACCAGGGAGGCAACATACCATCCTAGAGTCACGTCTGCGGCCACAGAAACGTCTATCTGTTCCCCTTACGATAGAATCCCCTTATCACTATTGCTCCCCCACTCTTTTTCCTCCCCTCCTGTGCAGCTGAGCCACTCGTAGTGCCACGGACTTGGCTCTTGCTGCAGTCCCCTGAGAAACCATCTCCCCCAGCAGTATCCAAAACGGAAAATCTGTTGGAGAGGGAGATGGACCCAGGGGACTCCTGCACTCCCTTCCTAGTTCTTTTACTCTGTCTGGCGGTCACCCATTTCCTGTCTGCCTGTGCACTCTTTACCTGCGGTGTGACCACCTCGTGAAACGTGCTATCCACAAAGATCTCAGTTTCGCGGATGCTCCACAGTGACTCCAGCTGCAGCTCCAGCTCCGAAACGCGGATTTAGAGGAGCTGCAGCTGGAGACACTTCCTGCACATGTGTTCGCCCTGGACACCTAAAGTGTCCCTGACTTCCCACACAGCACAGGAGGAGCACTCCACGCAGCCGAGCTGCCCTGCCATGTCCTACCCTTAATTTACTCCCTTTACTTCCTCTAAATTAAAGAATAGAAACATAGAAACATAGAATCTAGGAGCAGGAGTAGGCCATTAAATACACTAGGGACCTTACTTCCCTTTAAACACTACTTACTCTAAACTAGAGACCTTGCTTTTACTTTAACGACTGGACTGTAGAAATACTCACCAGGTCCTACTTACCAATCAGCTCCTTCCCTGGTTGTGACGTCACTTTAGCGGTTTCGCAGTTGTTGCTATTTGACTGCTCCCGCTCTCGGACTCTTTCCTTGGTGTACAGTAAGAACCAATTCCTACAGGGTGAAAAGTTAGGAAAAACAAAGGCGAAGCAAGGGAGCTCCTCCTTCCACTCCTCACCTAACTCCCTGACTCACCCAACTCGCAGCACTCTGTTTAAACCGCACTCAGTCTCTACGCTCAGTCTCCACCCAGGGCCGCTCTCGCTGCTGCTGCCGGTGAGTCTGGACCGCTCTCTCTCTCCCCGCTCTTTAAATCCTCGGTTTCTGTGCTCATACTCCACCCAGGGCCGCTCTTGCTGCTGCCGCTGGTGAGTCTGAAACAAAAATAGAAAATGCTGCAAACGCTCAGCAGGCCAGGCAGCATCTGTGGAGAGAGAAACAGAGTTAACTATTTATTTATACTGAGAATGGTGTACTTCATGACCAAAATTATATTCCCATCTTATATCCCCACATGTTTATGGAAAGTGGAATGAAGTTGGAGTCTATACTTTTTAATAAATGTATTATGGATACAGCAAAGGCTATAGGCCCCGACAACATCCCGGCTATCGTGCTGAAAACTTGTGCTCCAGAACTAGCCGCGCCTCTAGCCAAGCTGTTCCAGTACAGCTACAACACTGGCATCTATCCAACAATGTGGAAAACTGCCCAGGTATGTCCTGTCCACAAAAAGCAGGACAAATCCAATCCGGCCAATTACCGCCCCATCAGTCTACTCTCAATCATCAGCAAAGTGATGGGAAGGTGTCATCGACAGTGCTATCAAGCGGCACTTACTCACCAATAACCTGCTCACTGATGCCCAGTTTGGGTTCTGCCAAGACCACTCGGCTCCCGACCTCATTACAGCCTTGGTCCAAACGTGGACCAAGGAGCTGAATTCCAGAGGTGAGGTGAGCATGACTGCCCTTGACATCAAGGCAGCATTTGACCAAGTGTGGCATCAAGGAGCCCTAGTAAAACTGAAGTCAGTGGGAATTGGGGGAGGAAAACTCCACTGGCTGGAGTCATACCTAGTAAAAAGGAAGATGTTTGTGGTGGTTGGAGCTCAAATCATCACAGCCCCAGGACATCGCTGCAGGAGTTCATCAGGGCAGTGTCCTAGGCCCAACCATCTTCAGCTGCTTCATCAATGACCTTCCCTCCAACATAAGGTCAGAAATGGGGATGTTCGCTGATGACTGCACAGTGTTCAGCGCCATTCACAACTCCTCAGATAATGAAGCAGTCCATGCTCACATGCGACAAGACCTGGACAACATTCAGGCTTGGGCTGATAAGTGGCAGGTAACATTCGCGCCACACTAATGACTATCTCCAACAAGCGAGAGTCTAACCACCGCCCCATGACAAACAACGGCATTACCATTGCCAAATCCCCCACCTTCAACATCCTGGGGGTCACCATTGACCAGAAGCTTAACTGGACCAGCCACATAAATACTGTGGCAACAAGAGCAGGTCAGAGGCTGGGTATTCTGCGGGAGTACCTTCACTGCGCGGACTGCAGCGGTTCAAGAAGGCGGCTCCTCACCACCACCTTCTCCAGGGCAATTAGGGATGGGCAATAAATGGAATGCCAGCGACGCCCACATCCCATGAACGAATAACAAAAAAGTACCAGAACCAAGATCACTTATTCACGCTGCATTGTGTTGGGGAATGTACTTGTTGGAAGAAGGTTTTATCTAGAGTTTCTAGCTAAAATTGAGATAACTAAAATCTTGTGTACTGTGATTTGAGACCAGAATTGAGCTATTTGATACTGTTAATGTGGTTTTAATGAGATTTAATTATGGTCTCCAGGGAAGACTCTTTGCCTGCAGGAAGGGTGCCAGTGATTGTGATTAGCAGGAAAACTTGCATATGTAGTATGCCTCCTTGTCCAGGTGACAGGTGTGCAGATGCAATTGCGTCACAGTCGATGGTGTACTCCAACAGTTTATCCCTGTTGCGTTGACTGATCTCTGTAATGGGGATACTTTTTGGCAACATTAACATCATAAATATGTTGTGGATGAAAATTACTCATCAGCAAAAATGAACATAAGATGTTTGACTTTGATATCACTATGCTTTTTATTCTGCAAAACCAGTCATTTGAAAAGAAGACTGTTTGAAGGTAAAACAGTGACCTATTCAAATACTGTTGCATATGTGTGTAACAGTGAATATCTGGTGAGTGGCATTGCAGCATGTTTTTAGTAGAACTACTTAGTCACATCATGCAAAGCCATGTGACAAACTGCACAACCCAAAATGTTGACTGTAAACTAAGAAGCAAATTCATAATTTAGAAGTGATTTATTTTTGACTGAAGACACTAATCAGTCAAGTGCAAAAGTCTTAAACTCAGGAATGTACAGCTAAAAGTCTAATGTTACAGGATTGAATGCAGTGGGCACAGATGGAAGACAGATTAGTCTTTCTATTCACTTAACAGAAGCATTTGCTTATCTGATATTTGTGGAGATGGAATAGACTATTTAACCCTGTTCGCAGTACAAGATGGTGACTGTTGACAATTACAGCATCTAACTCCATTTTTCAATTTCCTCCCTTCCTGTCTTCTCCTGAGACATTGAATCTTTGCTGGAATATTGTTTTCATAGGCATTCGATGTCCTCTGGTACCTTGTCCAAGTGACCACTATTCATGTGTGGATCGTGGTGTTGATTGTCAACTGGCTATTGGACCACTGTGACTCACAGTTAGGCGTGATACAATCCTCAATATCTGCAGGCTGTCCACTTCCAGCAAGAGTCACTAGATGGTGATCAAAATCAGGACCTCTGGCTAATTTTCTTTTTAATTTAAGGATATCAATACTTCAGCTGAGACCTGATGCAGCATAGATTGGCATCTGTGCTTCTGGTATGGTTCTCAGCTGCTCCTTTTGCTGAAGTTGAAAAGGACTCGATGAATGCAGCTGTAAACAAACTGCATGGAAGTTATTGGGTTGATGCAACCTCCATTTATTTTAAGTATTCTGCAATTATCTCTCATGCGTGCTTGCTTCTTCTCTCGCATGCGCTCTCTCTCTTATTCTGTCATGCTTGCTTTCTGTCTGGTTTGCTCCTGCTCTCTGCTGCTGGTTTACACCTTCTATTTGTGTCTCGCATTTGCTCTGCCTCTCACAGTTGGGGGTGGAAATCACTAGAAATATCTACAGTGCCAACAGGAAAAAGTGGGATTGAATCCACTCTATGCTGCATGTTCCTGCAATCATACAACAAGCTGAAGGGTCATTTGGGATGGTGGTAATATGAAAATTGAAGGAGTCGACGTATAATTTTATAGTCTTGGATTAAGTTGGGGGGAAATATGTGTGTTTCATATCTCCAGTATTCTTTATCCGATTTAGTTTCTTTTTATTAAATGAAGTCCTTCAAGAGAGCTATCAGTCAGTGTTTATGGTGTAGATGCCCTATTGAAAAAAGGAAAGGACAACATTTCTCACAGCAGTCATTACAGATTAATCCACTAACCTCATTGCACCTTTGGGAAATAAACCACTCACTGTCGCAAATCCAGTGTGCCAGACAGTAATAAAAAGACCTGCAGCACAGACTGTTTATCTGATCAATAGAAGGTAATAGCTGATATTAAATGAAGTCCACCTGCCCATTTGTGTCTTTTCTCTGCTGTCTGGTTCTTGGGTGAGAGATGACGATGCATTACATAACCATTTTAAACTCTCGTGTTTTATATCTAGTTACAGGTGGCTATTTGTCATATAGTTTGACAAAATACCGGACCACCTGTGACGAGGATTGCTTTTTTTTAACCTTTTATATAGTGAAAGTGATATTGTTTTAATGGTTGAACGCAATGCAAAATCACAAAGCCACTTGGATATATATTCTCTCCCGATTTCTGCAGCAAATTCTGGTATCATTGAATTTTGATGAAAGCTTGGCCCAAGTAATAAACGTTTTATCCTTGGGTTCCGGCCTTTTATAAGTGGTACGACCTTGTGCAATAATTCCCGTTCCCATTTGTGAACTTTATGTGCTCTGATCGTTGAGAGCAGAGATGTAATAATACTTTTGCATTATTTAAAGGGAGAAACATAGCTAAATCCCTTACTTGAATAATTTTTAAAAACCTGGGAAAGAATTGTGCTACAGCAGAGAGTTTTTACTTCAATGTAGTCTATTCCCTAGACTGCAGAAAAGTGACTTTTCAAGTCTGCCTTGACCTTTTTGCAAAACTCTCAATATGATGTGGTCACTTTGACATACTGATTGGTACCAACTGAAAATATATTTTTACACAAACTTAGTTTCACTAGGATGGTTACAATGACTTGTATTGTCCATATTTGTAAACTACTAAAAACAAAGTATGTTACACAATCACCTTTTGGATTCTTTGTCACACTTCCTTCTCATTTTAGGGATCCTGGATAAAATTAGTTAGTCTGCACACAATTTGTAGCCTTCAGTATAAAAGTGCTGATAATTTGGCACAACTGTAAATCAATGATAGAACTAGTTTATTATTTAAATTGTTGTCGGGACAGTCGGATTTAAAGTTCATGGTCACACAATACTGTTTTATAGGATGTTTTAGCTTAGGACCAGTGCATTCACCCCCATCTTGGATTAGCATTGCCTATCACAGCAGACTGGAGTGAATTGACACCTGGGTGTAGTATAGTTTGCTCTTGAGTTTGGGTGATTTATTTTGTTCACAGGATGTGGGAGATGTTGACGAGGCCACTTTTATTGTCCATCTCTAACTGCCTTGAATCACATCTGTATACCTGGTTGAAGTTGCAGGTTCCCACCCCAAAGTACATTAGTGAACTAACTGAGTTCTTACTACAATCTGGTGTTAGCCTATAAATTACCAGTTTCACAACTTGACATGGTACAATTTGAACCATAACCATTGCTCCATCGCATCCCTGCAAATGGTTTGGAGGAGTGGAACTCTGAATTACATATGACTTCTGCCATGTTGTTTGAGATCCTAAGATCCATTCAGTTTTAATTAAGAAGAAATTCTATATTTTAGCTATTGCGAATCTGTAGCTTGTCCATGGCACTAGAATGGTTGAAATGAAGGCTGTTATTCTCTTGAGACCACCAGCTGAGAACAGGGTCTGGCAGTCTGCAAGAAAGCAGGCCACATTGTTTGATTTGATAATTGATCAGATAAGAAGGTACTGTGTTTATATGATAGGCAGTTGCACACTGTCAGCATTAGCATTTGCTAGGTATCACAGGCGCTGAGTGTCATTGCTTATTAACATGATATGCTACAATTATGTCTGGTTCTGATTTTGATTAACTGTTCTGTAACCAGCAGCTGCCTGAACATAGGAGTACATATGACCAATTTTATTGGTTCGTTACTTCAGTTTATGCAGTTTCATCACATGTATAAGTCACTGAGGTGACGGAATACTCGGTGAACATAATGATGTGCACTTACATAAAGGGACTTGTATTTTGGGGGTATTATAAAGTAGTTTTAAAAGTAAATTAAAAATGAGAAATTGTGTTCCTATTTTCATTAAATAATGTTTCTTGCAATTGTGTAATTTTACTTCACATGATAAAGTGAATAGTAGTTTTTGCCTGAACCATATGATCTATAAGTAGGTGTTTCCTGCTGATTTGGCGAGATTTGTGGGGCACACTGGATAGACTATACTATTTCTGATGCGTACCCCAATACTAGAACAGTTCGCAGTATGGCCTGCTGTCCAAGCTATTTCAAGCACCAGGTCAGTTTCAGTTCATAAGCGCAGGCTTGCTTTTAGAAGTTGACTTTTGCGGTAAGCACACACAAATAGTATTGGGAAGCATTCCTAATCGGAACACTGTACACAGTTAGAATGCTTGATGCTGACACATATATGCTCTCAATTTACATGGGGTTTCATTTTAACCTAATCCGCCAATAGAAACTAAAATTGGGCGTAGTGTCACACCGGGTGGCCATTTTAACTCCCGGGCATCATCATAGCGACTAGGTTATTAGTGGGTGCGAGGACGATGCAAGCTGTAACTCACCTAACAGGTAGTGCCTGCATGCATTTTTGCCATTGGAGGCCCAAACCCCCCCTCAGCCTGTTTCCTGACTCTGCTCTCTCCAAAATTCAGGCCTCCCATGTAAACATTTGGAGCTTAGATGTTTTCAATGTAAATCTGTTTATTCAGTTAACAAAAAAAGTTGCTTACCTCTGTGCAGCATAAACGGGGTTTCTGCCACACTTCCAACAAAGTAACGGCAGCAATGCAGTAGCAGATCTGAGGAATCTGTCAGCTAGTGAATTCTAATTATATGGTTGGACTTCATATTAAAACCCCAAAATATAAGGGAACAGAGTTAAAGCAGCTAAAGTGACAAAACTACAGAAGTATTCTGCGTTACCAGCTATATCTACACTAACATTAATTATGAAAAGATACTGTTTCTTAGAAAGAGGAGGGTGAGCATGGGACATGAATCTCTGAAGGGGGTCTCGGCCAAAGAATTTTCCGGACCTCTGTCCTTGAGGGAATATTAGAGTATTAGTATTAGATTAAAAGAAGAGGCTTATAATATTGTGAAGAATAATAGTAAGCCTGAGGATTGGGAGCACTTTAGAAACCAGCAAAGAATGACCAAAAATTGGTGATAAGGAAGAAAGTAGAATATGAGAGTAAACTAGCAAGAAATATAAAAACAGATTGTAAGAGCTTCTACAAGTATGTAAAAAGGAAGAAAGTAGCAAAAGTAAGCATTGGTACTTTAGAGGCTGACGGGAGAAATTATAATGGGGAATAAGGATATGGCAATGACTTTAAACAAATATTTTGTGTCTGTCTTCACGGTATAAGACACAAGAAGCATACCAAAAATAGTGAGGAACCAAGGGACTAATGAGTGAGGACCTTTTTAAAGTAATTAATATCAGTGGAGAAAAAGTACTTGAGAAACTAATGGGACTAAAAGCCAACAAATTCCCTGGTCCTGATGGCCTGCATCCTAGGGTTCTAAAAGAGATAGTGGATGCATTGGTTGTGATCTTTCAAAATTCCCCAAATTCTAGAATGGTCCCAGTGGATTGGAAGGTAGCAAATGTAACCCTACTATTCAAGAAAGGAGGGATAGAGAGAAAACCAGGAACTGCAGGCCAGTTAGCCTGACATCAGTCGTCGGGGGAAAATGCTGGAATCCAATATTAAGGAAGTGGTAACAGGGCACTTAGAAAATTATAATATGATTAGGCAGAGTAAACATGGTTTTATGAAAGGGAAATGGTGTTTAACAAATTTATTGGAGTTTTTTGAGGATGTAACTAACAGGGTAGATAAAGGAGAACCAGTGGATGTAGTATATTTGGATTTCCAAAAGGCATTCGATAAGGTGCCACATAAAAAGTTGCTACGCAAGATAAGTGCTCATGGGGTTGGGGGTAAGAGATTAGCATGGGTAGAGGATTGGTTACTGGACAGAAAACAGAAGAGTAGGGATAAACAGGTCATTTTCCGGTTGGCAGGCTGTAACTAGTGGGGTGCTGCAAGGATCAATGCTTGGGCCTCAGCTATTTGCAATCTATATTAATGACTTGGATGAAGGGGCCGAGTGCAATGTATAGTTTGCTGACGATACAAAGCTAGGTGGAAAAGTAAGATGTGAGGAGGACTCAAAAAGAGCCTGCAAAGGGATATAGACAGGTTAAGTGAGTGGACAATAAGGTGGTAGATGGAGTATAATGTGGGGAAATGTGAGGTTATTCACTTTGGTAGGAAGAATAGAAAAACAAAATATTTTTTAAATGGTGAGAAGCTATTAAATATTGGTGTTCAGAGAGATTTAGGTGTCCTCGTACAGGAAACCCAAAGTTAGCAGGCAGGTACAGCAAGCAATTAGTAAGGCATGTTGGCCTTTATTGCAAGGGGTTTGGAGTATAAGAGTAAGGAAGTCTTGCTACAATTGTTGAAGGCTTTGGTGAGACCACACCTGGAGTACTGTGCAAAGTTTTGGTATCCTTATCTGAGGAAGGACATACTTGCCTTGGAGGTGCTACAACGAAGGTTTACTAGACTGATTCCTGGGATGAGCGGGTTGTCCTGTGATGAGAGATTGAGCCTATACTCTCTCTGGAATTTAGAAGAATGAGAGGTGATCCCATTGAAACATAAGATTCTGAGGGGGATTGACAAGCTAGATGCTGAGAGGTTGTTTCCCCTGGCTGGAGAGTCTAGGACTAGGGGGCATAGTCTCAGGATAAGAGGTCAGCCATTTAAGACTGAGATGAAGAGGAATTTTATCACTGAGGTTTGTGAATCTTTGGAATTCTCTATCCCAAAGGGCTGTGGATGCTGCGTCGAGTATATTCAAGGCTGAGATAGATTTTTGAACTCTAGGGCACTCGAGAGATATGGAGATAGGGCAGGAAAGTGGAGTTGAGTTCGAAGATCAGCCATGCCATTATTGAATGGCAGAGCAGGCTCAAGGGGCCGTATGGCCTACTCCTCCTAATTCTTATGTTCTTGGGGAAGTTTTTTTTCTTAAATCGTTCATGTTTTTATAAAAACATGAGCATGGTGCAAGCATCCAGATGGTGCGCTGGCTCAATGCATCCTGCTTGCTTGCATCCTGATGCAATTTTATGTTTTAGCGCAAACACAATATAGTGTTAAACTGGCCCAGCATATTTATAGGACCAGTGGGAGGGACCAACGCCAGCAAAAACTAGGTCTCCACTGTGAGCGGCTGTGAGCATGCTGGTAAATGTTACACTCTGCCATGCTGTCGAATGTGTGTGACCTGTACGCTGGGAGTTGATGGCACCATGATGGTGTAAAAATGCCTATCTTTCTGTTGGGAAGTCAAGTGATTGCACTACAGATGCAGCATCTTCACTAGTTGCACACAAAGCATTTTACTGTCTGCTCATTTAAAGATGAGCAGGATCTTCACTTATAAAGATAATATTTGGTGCTCCAACACAGTAAAGCCCATCTTAATGAGCCGGAGTTTTACTGGCAATCTCTCCCACTTCTGCTTTCAGTGCAATTCAAAGCATTCCATGAGGTTGGTTTGACCAACTCCTAGGTATCCATGTATTTTCTACATAAACTAACTCAACCCTTACATTAGATTGCAGCCTGCAAAGCACTATCCATTATTGTCTTTCAATGCTTGTGCATTTGGGCAATCTGGAAACTTGTAGAAGAGTAGTCAAAAAGGTATGACATTACCTGATCCACTGGTATATGGTAACAGAATAGGTCAAATTCTATTCTTAGTGCATGAGATTCTGGGACTTCTACCAGTGTTTTAGAAACATAGAAAAATAGGAGCAGGAGTAGGCCCTTCGAGCCTGCTCCGCCATTCAATATGATCATGGCTGATCCTCTATCTCAATACCATTATCCCCCTCTCTCCCCATACCCCTTGATGCCTTTTGTGTCTAGAAATCTATCTATCCCCTCCTTAAATATATTCAGTGACTTGGCTTCCACAGCCTTCTGTGGTAGAGAATTCCACAGGTTCACCACCCTCCTGAGTGAAGACATTTCTCATCTCAGTCCTAAATGTCCTACCCCATATCCTGAGACTGTGACCTCTCTTTCTCGACCGCCTCCCCCCCCCCCCCCCCCCCAGCCAGAGTAAATAGCCTCCCTGCATCCAGTCTGTCTAGCCCTGTCAGAATTTTATACGTTTCAATGAGATCCCCTCTCATTCTTCTAAACTCTAGTGAATACAGGCCTAGTCGACCCAAACTCTCCTCATACGACAGTCCTGGCATCCCAGGAATCAGTCTGGTGAACCTTCGCTGCACTCCCTCTATGGCAAGTATATCCTTTCTTGGGTAAGGAGACCAAAACTGCACACACTACTCCAGGTGTGGTCTCATCAAGGCCCTGTATAACTGTAGTAAGACATCCTTGCTCCTGTACTCAAATCTCCTTGCAATGAAGGCCAACATACCATTTGCCTTCCGAACTGCTTGCTGCACCTGCATGTTTGCTTTCAGTGACTGGTGTACAAGGACACCCAGGTTCCGTTGTACATCAACATTTCCCAATCTATCACCATTTAAATAATACTCTGCCTTTCTGTTTTTTCTACCAAAGTGAATAACTTCACATTTATACATGTTGTACTGCATCTGCCATGTATTTACCCACTCACTCAACGTGTCTAAATCACCTTGAAGCCTCTTTGCGTCCTCCTCACAACTCTCAATCCCACCTAGTTTCGTGTCATCAGCAAACTTGGAAATATTACATTTGATTCCCTCATCTAATTCATTGATATATATTGTGACTAGCTGGGGCCCAAGCACTTATCCCTGCGGTACCCCACTAGTCAATGCCTGCCACCCTGAAAAAGACCCATTTATTCCTACTGCTGTTTCCTGTCTGTTAACCAATTTTCAATCCATGCCAGTATATTACCCCCAATCCCATGTGCTTTAATTTTGCACACTAACCTCTTATGTGGGACTTTATCAAAGGCCTTTTGAAAATCCAAATACACCACATCCACTGGTTCTCCCTTATCTATTCTACCAGTTACATCCTCAAAATACTCCAGTAGATTTGTCAAACACGATTTCCCTTTCATAAATCCATGTTGACTCTGTCTAATCCATTGATATTTTTCTAAGTGTCCTGTTATCACATCCTTAACAACAGACTCGAGCATTTTCCCTACTACTGATAGGCTAACCAGTCTGTAGTTCCCTGTTTTCTCTCTCCTTTTTTAGATAGTGGGGCTACATTTGTTACCCTCCAATCTGCAGGAACTGTTCCATAATCTATAGAATTTTGGAAGATGACAACCAATGTATCCACTATTTCCATGGCTGCCTCTTTTAGTACTCTGGGATGCAGATTATCAGGCCCTGGGGATTTATCGGCTTTCAGTCCCATTAATTTCTCCAGCACTATTTTTTTACTAATACTAATTTCCTTTAATTCCTCCTTCTCACTGGACCCTTGGTTCCCTAGCATTTCTGGGAAGTTATTTGTGTCCTCTTCCGTGAAGACAGAACCAAAGTATTTGTTTAATTGCTCTGCCATTTCCTTGTTCCCATTATAAATTCTCCCATTTCTGACTGTAAGGGGCCTACATTTGTCTTCACTAATCTTTTTATTATTACATACTTGTAGAAGCTTTTACAGTCCGCTTTTAAGTTCCTTGCAAGTTTGGGATTTCATTTGTCTTTCTGTGAAAATGGAAAACCAACGCTGGCCAACCATTAGCAAAAGAAATTTTGACAATTGCATGTGAATTGCATCCCAATAGCGAAGGTGTAATAAAATAGAAAGGCAGTGGAACATGTACATGCACTTTGTCCTCCCTGTGAACATTGAACAACTTTCCCTCTAACACCATTTAAAATCTTACTTTATCTTGTACATTTGCCATCTCCTATGGTATAAACTCTACTGCACCATGATCCACTGGGTAATATGATGTCTTCAAAATTTGTTGATCAATTAATTTAGAACTTGGAACCTATTTGATCTAACCTTTTTATAAAAGTGTTTGTTTCAGAAGAAATTCTCTGTTTACTTTGTTTCACCATTAATTCTGCAGTGACTTACAAACCTCTGGCTTTCTATCAGAATTTTAGCATTAAAAAACTGCTTTTTAAATTCTTAATACTGTAGTGGGTAGGTTTTATTGTTAAGTAACTCTTGGACTCAAGATGGGTCCAGGTGCCAGCAATAGATGGATCATAGGTTTTCAAATTGAAGTCCCTGCATCCTAGAGGTCACTGAAGATGTAGCTTACTGTCTGTTTCTCATCAGAATTATGTACTTGTGTGTATTTGCTGACTTATTAACATGTTTTTTCTGTTGCTGTATACTAATAAATTATTTTTGCAATGATAGCATTGTTTTCTTTTGGTTAACTGACTGTCTTTCAAACATTAGGACGGGGAGTTATGGGAGTGTAACAATATTTCCATGGCATTTCCCAGAGAGGGTAGAAAACCACTGCAGGAGATGATAAAGTAACTGGACTGCAGTCATAATTAGATAAATACTTGAAGATAGTAAAAGACATGGGAAATTCACAAGGAAATTGGATTAGAGTAGATGTTCTGATAGGGGTGCTAGCATCAGCACAGGTCCAATGGCCTCTTGTACTGAGATTTTTGTGATTTTTACAAAAGTCCAATGGTCTGGTAGTGTTGCATAACTATAAAAAGATATACTGGCAATTCATATACAGGTACCAGATATAAATGTGACAAATGGAGCTTCTTCTGACTGCAAATATTGCTGTCTGAACGAGTTCACTAATTGATTGGATTGGTCATTGTCCTGCCATTAATCTGCTCTTAAATTCATTGGCCTTGTCTGTGGTTCAATACGTGCTGTTACAAGCATATTGGGCCGAAATTTGCGGTCGGAAGTTTACCTCCGGAGTACGCCTCCGACCCAGGAAAAAAATCCAAAAGTACCTGCTGGCTCCCGGGCTTTGGAGTCTTCGGGTCCTGGGCCTCCAGGCGTACGCCTGCGTAAAGGTCCACGGATCCCAGGGATGCTGTCGGTTTGGAAGCGTCCCTGGGATCATGTGGGCCAGGCCAACCAATTAGAAAGGGGGATTCCTCATAAGCTTATGAGGATTCCATTTACGAACAGAATCCCCAAATAAATAAATAATTAACACAATTCTAATAAAAATAAAGATTTCCATGTTCAAAATTAATTAAAAGTCCCTTTGATTAAGCGTTTAAAATAAAAATGTATTTTTTTGGAAAAATAATAAACACATTAATCCGGGTCAAAATTTACATGAACTAATTTTAAATGTTTTTGTATGGTTTAATCATTTTTAAAATCTTAATTTAACATCTATTCTGCTTTTACCAGGCGTAAGGGTTTCATGGGCATTTGCTGGGCAGTCTCTGCGCCAGCGAAGTGTTTTTGGGGCGCGTGCGGACGATCTGCCGAGGCGAACCTTGACAGATCGCAAGTTCCCGGTTTTCGCGCATGTGCAGCGCGTGTGGGTAACCGGGAACTTGCAGGGCCATTCTGAGGGCTTCCGACAGCGTTCGGCATCATCGGCCCCGCAAAATCCGAGCCATAGAGCTGAATGGCTGTGCTTCTGGGAAACATGTACGTTGCAATTGAAGGATTAATAGCATGCATGATGGACTAATATGACCAATATCTCTCATGATTTTTTTTTAAAAGGTATTCTGATCAGTACACATGTTGGTCTAAGTGCCATAGGAAAACCATACAGATTAAATGGAACACAAACTGCTGATACAATATTATATCCATGTTTCACATCTATATGGAGCTGTATGTCAAAATAATAATTACAAAAACTTTGGTTATTATATTTCGAGACCCTGACTGAACAATGCGCTCAACTTTATTTTTCGGCACCTGTTGAGATTTTTGAAATCAGGGCTCCAAACAAAAACAATTATGAAATACAAAGTTTGTAAAAATATGCATTCTACTGGGTTTTAGCAATTCACTTATTCCAAAATTAAAGAATATACCTCCTTTTAAACTGTTGCTAAAGATTTTGGAGAGGATATAAGGCTGGAGGAGACTGGGAAGATAATGCGGGGTGAGGCCATGAAGAGATTTAAAGATGAAGGCAAAGATTTTAAACTTGAGGCGTTGAGAGACGGAAAGCCAATGTTTGTCAGTGAGAACTAGGGCCATGGGCAACTGGGACCAGATATGTGTAAAAAGTTGGAGTTTGTGGAGTCCAGCAAGGAGAGTTTTGGAGAAATCGAGTTTGGAGATGAAGAAAGCAGATGAAGTGACTAGTAGGATCACTTCAGTCTCAACTTTAAAATTGTGGAAGCAGGAAAATGTACTTATGTAAAAAAAAAAATGAAATTATCTCGTGGGATCCAGGATGTGAGGTAGATCTAGTTTTGTTCTGAATCTTCAAATTCTGTTGTTTTGCCCTGTGATGCAGAAATTACCAGGCTGGCTTCACTAAATACACATGGCTGAGTAGACCACATCAGCCAGCATTGTGCAAATGTTTGTTCTTCCAGGATCCATGGTGACTGGGCACTACATATTGTGGAATATTTAGCACTAATGAGTCATGAAGAAACACAGGAACATTCCAACAAGCTCCTGTGCCCAACTTCCCAGTCTCACTACCTATGACCGAACTCTGCTGGTTAACTTGAAAATGCTGACCTCCGCTGAAGAATTTGCTTTCATTTTCGACTCTTGCAGAAAAGATCTGAGAGTCTTTAGTTGTGCTTTACCTTAATTGTCAAGTTTCATCTCTCCTCCAGAAACAGTATAATTCTCCTTGCAAAGTCTTTTCTTCACAATAGTTAAAAAAAATTCCCAGTGCCAACACTTTTTATAGGAAGTATACGCTTTAAGCTTCGACTAAAAGTATTTTGGAATCCTGTATTCATTCTAGTGAGTTTTTATATAGACTTGACCCTTTAGTGTAGTCCTTGGTGTTTTGAAGTAAAGCTTACAAAAGGGACATAACCATAAGAAAAGTAGCTCATCGTTCAGTATTAGCAGAATATATAATTTATTCCTACTTATGCTTCAGCTTCTAGCACTAAAATAGTACTGCTGTCCTCAAAGGGTCAATCGGCGTCGTGACTCACTGGATATTCTCTTTCAATGTCTGTAGTATAGACCAGTCCAACCCATTCCTTCCACCATCCCTTTTATGTCCTTGGGTATTTTAAAGCTGTTGTAAAGTTGCTGTGGTGGGAAAAAGAGCATTTGTTCAACATTAGCAGAGACGAGCAATGTTTGTTGTTTGGCCTAATGGTGATGTCCATGTATGTTTTCCCCTCATTATTTCTAATGCATTTGACAGTTTGTATATTGAAAAAATAGTTGATACAGTGAAGCATAATGGTTATCAGGTGCCCATGCAAACTCTAGTAAATACGCTGCTTTGGCTCGTCCTGAGAAATTGCATCTGACTGCCATTTAATTTGCTTTCCTTCCTGAGTACTATAATTATATGTAATTAGGTAGATTATTGAAATGACACAACCTGATTTGGCTGCTAAAAGACTATTGACCCTGGTTAAACTCTTTCATTCTACAGACTCATTTATACTATAGAGCAACCTTTGAAAGCTGCTCTGCACTTTCAGAATTTCATCGCCTGCTGATAAAACCAGCCCAATAGCAACAGTGTAATGAAATAGAAAAACAGGATGGAGAAAGTGGCAGGCAAAGATCATGGCTCCCTCTAGCCGCAATGCTTTCTGACATCCTCAGGCCTTCTCATTATTTTTGTGAAGCAGCTTTAGGACCACTTGCCAACCCTGTAGTTTCTGTGCCCAACAGAGTAAAGCCTAGCCCAGAGCAAAAGAAAGTAAAAAGTGCCACATGCGCAATGGTTGCCTGTATTATTTTTGGCCAGTTTTATTCTGTTGGATACAAGAGCCACAGCTCTGGTAAGTGATCTTGAAGTTGCAGTCAAAGAGGTTATCGCCACAATTTATAGTGACAGGAATGTATGACTTCCGTTGCTGAATACTGGAAAATTATCAAAATTTGGGGATTTATTTAAATTGGTTGTTGAGAATTGAATTGGTTTTAAGTGGAAAATGGGAGCTGAATCACACATTGATTTGACTCGCATGCTATAACAAAGGAGGTATTAGTGTCTTAACAGCATTATTGTGAGCTGTTAACACACCCAAATGCTAACTAACGGCAATTAGCTGTGGAAAATGAAGCTTGATAATTACATGGAGCAAACACTATTCCTTGCATTCCAATTTAGGATCAAAACAGGGAGGTGAATTTCCTCTGGGCTTCTCCTGCTGTGCCGCCATAATTTTGGTGGCAACCACGTTTACACATGTTCTGCCAAGGTTACAGCGGTGGAGTGGAAGGTGCCTGAGGAAATTGACTCCCATGGAGTCCTTTCAAGCTATGATGAGAGATGCAAGTTAAACAATACTGCTTTACTTGTGCTGGCCAAGGTATAATGGTTGCAGACTGTGGTGCTGTAGCTTCCTCCAAAATTAAGAGTATAACTCCATGATGCATTGTGTGTGTGAACCTATATTATGAGAATGCAGTATTGTATTGTATAGTAGTTTACAAAGCCTTATTAAAACAAAACTAAATTAGTGAGATTCATTTGCTAATAATACAGGGTTTTAAAAGGTAAGATTGAAAAGATTCCACTTTATTTGTTCTACGTTCATGTAAGTAGTAGACATGCGCAACTCTTTGCTTATATATGACTAGGCTGTGTTGCATGTTCTCTGTTTGATGATCTTCCACAGTGAGAATGTCCTAATTTGATTTGTTCTTTTTCTATTTCAGAATGACATCTCCCTAACCCTTGGCAAGCCTTGCATGGACTTAATGAGTACCTAGGCTTTGAATAATTTGTACAGTACAACTAGGACCTCACTTTCTCTCACACAAATGATGGTACGACACATCAAAATCACTCCGGTTTGCTGCAAGAAACCTCAGGACATAGTTTTCTGACTGGATCGCATATTCGCCAATGTGTGTGTCTGTGGGGTGCACAGTGTGCGCTGTGACACATGCACTACAGCGAATCTGCCTCTCTTCCCTCATCAGCACATTCTACTTCAACAATCTCAGTAAACAGAAATGGAAAGACTGTCAGCAATGCAACTCAGATGCCTAACCTGGACTGTAACACACATACATTAACCTTGACTTTCACATGCTGCTGAAAAACATTAAGGTTTTCACTGTAAATTATTAAGTATAGAAGTATTGATTTTTAAAAAGTTGCTAATGTTTGGAAAATACAGAATAATATTTAACATTTTTGCTTCCTTTATATTGATACTTTTTTGAACTGAAAATGTAACTTTTTTTCTGATGCACATCCATTATTGATGTGTCTGGAGGTAAATTTCCAGTTCTGTTATAAACAGGGAAATTTTGTTTAAAACTTGTGAATATACTCAGTAAGAATGGATTATGTTTCTATTCTTGGATAAAAGCTGTTGTTTATACATAGCGTAATCCTGAAGTGCAAGCTTTGATGTACAGTCCCATTCACTGATACGGTTAAAGTACCAGTAATGCAACCCTGCTGTCCTGAGTTGATTTCACAATTTTATACTCTTCCATTTTATGTGAGATATATTGCAGTCAGGGGATGCCGACATTACTGTACATGGTACCTAATGAATATCAATGGAATTTGAAACCGTAGTCAAAAACAATCAAATTTAGTCTTCCTTTTCTTTGTGTATATATAATGTACCTGGGCAATGTATACATACATGACCTGCCCTGGAATGGACAATGTTGTGTTTGTAATTTCTGGAGGCTGACCCCCCTCCTCCCTGTAAGTAATAAATTAGAAAATGATTGCACTTTTTCCTCTGGTGACTTGATTAAATGGTAGACTGTGTCCCGAGTCCTGCTCACAAAATGCATTCACAAGAAGTTTCATTCATAAATTTGCTGGAAGTTACAGAAAATGGTTACTTCCAGTAACACAAAGGGAAGAGTGCTTAAAAGTGTTGACTTTTATGTCTGAATCGATATTCAGATGAGTTGCTAAAAAGTAACCGTAGTCTGGGGGAATTGAGATGTGTGAAAGTGGAATTGCAGCAGGATGGTAAAGAATCTGAGCATGGCAAAAATGAAGTTGGAAGAAGAGCAGGAAGCATTTGCTATGTTAATGGAGTTGTTGTGGAAATGAGGCTTTGAATAAAAAAAAGTTTCTAATTTGTGCATCAGGATCTGCATCAGATACTCCAAGGTTAGGTATATAGCCTTGCTTAGATGTAGGACAAAGTTCCCTTTAATCTGCCCAAACAGTGGAGTTAATTTTCTAACTTGCCGCCTGGGCATAAAGCTGGCATTGCAGATTGGCTACCTATTCTAGAAACTGCCCGATTTTTATTTACATTGAAATCAATGAAGATGGAAATCGGGCATTTGCTATAGCAAGCAGCCAATCTGCAGTGCCAGTTTTATGCCTGGGCGGCAAGTTAAAAATCTACCCCATGTATTGTAATCCCAACATCAGAACAACACCCTCCTATTGTACTGGTGTGAATAATTCCATTTCTGGTGGCCTCCAGATTGACCTCTAAATGAGACTTGACAACCAATGCTGTATTTTTGGTAGCTTTGTGCTGTGAAATTACAGCCAATAGGAATAGACTGAAATAAAAGCAGAAAATGCTAGAAATACTCGGTCAGGCAGCATCTGTGGAGAAAGGAACAGAGTCAATGTTTCAGGTCGATGTCCTTTCGTCAGAACTGGAAAAAGTTAGAGATGTAACGGATTTTAAGCAAGTAAAGAGGAAGGGGGAGGGGAGGAAAGAACAAAAGGGAAGGTCTGTGATGTGGCAGGCAGGAGAGATTAAATGACAAACAGGATGGTGGTGCAAGACAAAAGGAAATGGTAATGGAACAAGTAAAGAAACAAAATATGGGTCTCGAGGTGTAAATGGGAATGCAGAATCATCACCAACAGCTGCTGTTCGAAAAAATGGGGGCAGAGGTTATGATCTGAAATTGTTGAATTCAGTGTTGAGTTCGGAAGGCTGTAAAGTGCCTAATCAAAAGATGACCTGCTGAGTATTTCCAGCATCTTCTGATTTGTATTTCAGATTTCCAGCATCTGCAGTATTTTGCTTTTGTATTAGGAATAGACTGAAACTGTCCCAAATCCAGTTTACATATAGGTTGCAGTGAGAGAACATTTTATCCCATCAGTCTGAATTGGATTTGAGCATAAGAACAAGAGGCGAAAAGGCAGCATTCGTGTAGAGTATACATCTTCGTCTCCGTAATGTAGAAGTTTTATAATAAGGAAGCTTTCAGTTCAAATATTTACTTACAGTAGCAATTGCCTTCAAAGATTACAAAAATGCTGTTTTACAAACAATTCTGAATAGCTGTCTCAAAGGACCAGGCCCAATTCTAACCCTTTCTTGTTTTACCGGATTGCTAGAGGCATATATTCTTGATCTTGGGCATTGTAGGATTTTAAACATGTATCTACCTCTCCATGGCATAATGGATTATTATGGTTGTACTTTTGGCTGCCATGGCAATGCATACTACCAGTTAATCTGTGGTTATCTCACACCCAGTCATTTGACTGCATTCTTTATAAATTTGATGCCTTGCCCCTGAATTCCATATTTATAGGAGTTATTATAGCTGTCAGATTTAAGTGATTTACAGTAAAAGTGCTGAAACCAAAACATCTATTTATGTAAAAGTTTTGAGTGTCTATCGCACTCCAGATGTCGCCTTGTATAAAACACCAACTAATCACAGCTGAGCAATCTCTTTAAAAAGTCAACTAAAAGAGAAAAAGTTTGCTCATTTTATGACCCTAAGATAACCTGGAGATGTTAAAATAACGAAGAGCCAAGAGAAGCCAATGAGTGAAACTTAAGGCAGCAACAATAATTAGCTTCTAATTGACCTTAATAACTATTTAGATCACCTGCCACAGGAAGTACCTGAACAGTGACATTAAAAGAGCAGACTGTGTTAACAGCTAAACATCACCATGCTCCATACTAATAGCAAGCAATGCCATTGGATTTCAGCTAGTGTACATTAAAATCATTTTTTCTGCTCTTCCTCAGTTTTTTTTCCAGTGAATACAGAGGTCAGATTATGGGAAGCCAAATTACTGGTTTTTGAGTGGTTCATAGGCTTCATGTCTGTAAAGTACAAAAGGGAAAAGTTCTTGTGCTTGAAATATCTGAGGTGACCAGATGTTAGGCATGCTATCATATTAGGAGAATGGACCTCCGGTTCCTTTCTGTCAGCTAAATCTCAGTCATAACATTTTTATTTTGGAGTTTTATCTATATTTCAGTAAACAAAATGGTGAGACCACATTTGGTGCACAATATTTTTCCAGCCACCAAAAGGGACTGAACTTGTAAAAATGTCTTAATTTGTTCAAGTTGTAAAGCACATAGAATGAATATGAACTAAGCTTAGCTTCAAAATACTGAATATAAAAATCATGCATTCTTTGCATCTGTTAATTTTTCAGTGAAAAGATTTTGAATTGAGATTTTTATTCAATGAAGAATCTTTGGCAGGATTAACTGGGACCAACACTGCCGGCTGCTATCAAGCAAAGTGATTCTTATCAGGGGTTTCCCTTCTGGAGTTTGAACTGTTTGGTTACCTGATGATTAGGGTGAAAAATGGTGATCATATGGTATTAAAATGACCTCACCAAGTAATTGGCATTAATTTGGAAAGCATTTTCTGAGCCAGATTATAAAATATACCAATTCGAGAATTGAGTGAAGTATATTAGCAACTATCTTTCACCCCCGGAACCTGGGTGAGAATCCGGTTCGGAATAATGGAATGAAAGTTTCTTCTCTCTGAAGAGTGTAAGTGAAATTAGTTTTGGTAGTTTCCACCATGTTTTAGATGGGCATGTACCCGCAGTACGAAACTAAGCCAATTTGACACGAGGGATAGCTGCTGGGGATAGGGAGTTGCCTAAGATAGATTGTTGAGACAGATATGAAGAAGCTTTACTCTGCAAATGGCTATGCTATAGTTGGGAGTGATTGCTGCTAACAATGAGTGGCTGAAATGGAAAGCATTCCATTTTAAATAGTGTCCCTCAGCTTGAATACATAAAAGTATATAATTCAGCATCTTTTTTTTCTGTGAATATTTTGTCGTCTTTTGGTTTTCATGGGAAAATCATGAAGTTTTTCTTCACTCAAGTTCTGATCAACAAATGGAATGGGCTCCCACATAGACTAGTGGAGGTGAAAACCCTGGCATCATTTACAAACTAACTGGATGCTGTAATGGGGGAAGAACTTCAGGATAATTTTGGATGAGCTAAAATTCTTATTTGTAATTATTTCGTAATTTGTGTCATGTGTGCCATTTTTTTGCTTTTTTCTGTTACATCTTTGCAGAACAAAACCCTGCTAAACAGAATTAAGAGTACTGCTTCAGCCCCAACTAGGAATTGATTTACCAGTGAAACACAGAGCACGGATATATTTTTCACTCTGCGAATACATTACAGCCAAAATAATAGCTGAAATTCAGTCAGGTCCTGAAGGAAATGTTTGGGAAGCCAAGAGGTGGAAATCAGAATAAGGCTTTTGAAGGAAATTAGGTAACCCTGCAAAACAGATTTTATAATCTCTTGGGGTCCTGGAGCAAAGAGGGTGGGAGGGGGGCTGTTTTGAACAGGCCAATGATTGGTGGAATTGGGTGGAATACAATCAATTTTCTCATCCCCCTTTCCCTCTAGAGAAGGTAAAGGTACCTATATTTAACAGAAAGAACGCCATAGATGCTATGGGTAGGATAGAGGGGGAATCTGTCCAAACTGGTATTTAAGGATTAGCAGAAAAATAATAAATCAAAATTCAGGTAAAGAATGATTGCACACTATCAAAGGAATGTATAATTATGCAAAGGGAGATTGTGAATTCTGCAGCTGGGCACATTCTTTTAAAAGAGCCCACACTGTCCACTTTAACTGCAAGGCTTGAAATGTTGGCCAGTGTTTGACAAGATTGACGGATGATGCATACCATGTAGTTTCTGAGTTGTCTGGACATGATCGGTTAGCATAAGCTCAAAGAAAACTTAGTTCACACATCTGCAGCATTGACAGAGACTCTGATCATTGTAATCAAATCTCTGTGGAGAAAAAAAACTAAGACATTAGCATAGTGGTTATGGATATAGACCAGTATTGCTAACAGGCATTGGTGAAGCTTGAAGCTGAACTGTGCATCCTTCCTTGCTGCAGATTTGCACAGGGCCAACACACTCTCTTTCCCAATATGTAACTAAACTACTGCAACAAACATGAAATAGGGTGGCACATGAATTTTTGTTTCTAACATGGCTACTCAAGTTGATGGGGACATTCCACAAGTTCTGTGCTTCCATCTTTAGAGCTTGCGTTCTTTCTGCCAGCTATAAGAATCCAAAACATAATGAGCTTGGATCAGGCTCGTTCCTAATTTGGTGGAAATCCACAGCACAATATTGCCCACATTTTCAGACTAACCTGGCCAATATAGCTGGTGGAAGAAATAGAAATACCTCACAGGTGCAGAGGAGTTGCTCTTCTGAAATTGCACGTTATTAGGGCAGAGTAGAAGGTCCTTTAACTCTGCATCTAGTTGTGCTTTGCTAACTTAGAAATGGTCAGTAGTGGAAAAAGAAAAAAATTATATAATTCTGCACTGACATCTTTCATCTTGAGGAGCACAACATTCACAACAACAATAACTTACATTATAGTGCCTTTTAATGTAGGAAAACATCCCAAGGCACTTCCCAGATGCATAATCAGACAAAAAAATTGACATTGAGCCAAAGAAGTAGGTTTTAATCAAGGTCTCAAAGAAGAGACAGTTGGAGCGGCGGAGAGATTTAGGGAGGGAATTACAGAGCTTAGGGTCTAGACGTTAAGGCATAGCTGTCGAAGCTGGGGCGAAGGGAGTAGGGGATGCACAAGCTAGAGTTAGAGTAATGCAGTGGTTTCAGAGGGTTGATGGACTGGTGTAGGTTACAGAGATGGGAAGGAACGAGTCCATGAAGGGATTTGAACAGGAGAATGGCAATTTTTAATTGAAGGTGTTGAGGGGGACCAAGAGCCAATGCAGGTCAGCGCGTGCAGGGGCTGATGAGTGAGTGGGACCTGGTATGGGTTACGGCAGTAGAGTTTTGGATGAGCTGAAATTTATGGAGGGTGAAGGATGAGAAGCTGGCCAGCATTGGAATAGTCGAGTCTGGAGGTGACAAAAGGCTGGATGAGGGATTCAGCAGCAGATGGGTCTTGGCTTACAAAGGTGGAAATAGGTGGTCTTTGTAATGAAGGGGATATGGGATTGCAACTCTGCTCTGGGTCAAATAGGATGCCAAGGGTGTGAACAGTTGGCTTAAACCTGAGACTGGTTGGGGACAGGGATGGAATGGTGGCGGGGGGACAGAGCTTGTGGTGGTGGCGGCCGATGATGATGATGGCATCGGTCTTCCCAATGTTTAACTGGAGGAAATTACAACTCATCCAGGACTGCATGTCGGATAAGCAAGCTGTCATCAGCCTACATATGGAACCTGACAATATTTCTTCATGTGATGTCGCCATGGGGAGCACATAGCTGAGGAATAGGAGGGGGCCAACGATAGATCCTTGAGGGACTCAATAGATTTTTGCCACTAACTACATTCATTCCAGAGGAGCTGATGAACACTTCAGATGGTTCTCCTCTGAAAGCAGCTGTGCTGCTCCCCCTTTAACTTATAACACTGCCGACAAAGTCAAGCTGTAGCGGCATTAAAACAAATGTAATGGGACAAAAGTATATTACTTACAAATCCATTAGGCTAGTGTAAAAGGAGCCACTCTTATCTAACTGTCTCACAACTTGCAGTGTAACCGTGTTTCCTGTAACTAGACATTGATAGGGATATGCAGTGGTGCAATGCTCCATATTAGAAATGGTAATAAAATGTGGGATGGATACGATAACTAGACACTGTCTTTTCATCTCTGGGATCTGGACTTGAATCCAGCCAAGATTGATGGGATTAAAGTCTTTTCTCTGTGCCAAGAAGGCACAGAGCTAGATTTTCCAATTCCCATTATCCATCAAGCAATATTTGCTCCTACATTTTCTTGAATTCATTACAGTAAACAGTGACTTTAGTACCTAACCAAATCTAAGATTATGTTCCAATTCCCAGTGCTAATGTTGACCATCAAAGGCTATGTCTTCCTATCAAAGGGCTGAGCTAAGCTATTAACCTTCTTCATATTTAATGTATTTTGCACTACTGGTGATAACTGGAATAAAATATTCAAATTACCCAAGGCTGATTATTCCACCAGTATTGACAGTAATTAACTGTCTACAGTTAAGAGTGTGAAGAATATATCTGACCAGTAATTGGGATTCGGGTTGCAAGATGTGAAACATTTTTTCGTTGCCCATTCTGAATGCTTTTTTAAGCACATGCATACCGGCGGTCCTGCCCATTTCAGTTCAGCCATAACTGAGACAAGCAACTGTTTAGTGGGAAAATACATTTTATAAATAGTAGCTGAGGTTGAAATTCACTCAAGGTAGTCTTAATCTTGTTCCAATGCTATATATGGACTTACATTTTAACAATTTAAAATAAAGCTCCTCATTAGGCCTTGTATGGCAATGTAGAAAAGATTTGCTTGTTCACATCCTACAAATTGGTATCTTGGTACTAAAATAAAAAATGCTAAAATATGAAAACGTTGCACTTTCTTCACAGATAACTGTAGACACCCAAGGGGCCTTTATTTTTGCTCATTTCTCAGACTCTCTTTAATATTCAGAATCAAATGGTACAGCGTGTCCTCTCATACAGATGTTATATGATGGGAAACAGATTTGCATAAAGTTTTTAACACTGCCTCACTTAAAGAGTAGGCATATGGAACTGACTTCCATCTTTATTCATGGGAATAATAAAAAAAAAGTATTCTCAAAAGCCTTTTCCATTTGTCTCGCAGCAACTCATTTTAAAAATTATTATTTAAGTAGGCTGGAGTTTGATGAGTGCCTTTGTGGATTTAAAATGTTGTAATATGAAAATCCAATTAAAAAGGTACAGAACACTAAATCGTTAATTAACTGTATATAATGAGACAGATTAAAATGCTGAAAAGTGCTAAATATTCCAGAAGAAAGTCATAAATGTTTGCATTCTCCAAGCCAGCAGATGTCTAAGTGATAAAATTGACCCAGGAACTAAAGCAACAGTAATTGTAAATATTCACTCTTGTTATGTATGATTCTTTTGCACCTTTATTTGCTCTTTTTCTCCCTTTTCCAGTACTATTTCCCAGCTGGGAGAGGGTGACCTGGTTATAGGTCCTCTGCCAATACTGCTCTCCCTTTGCTTTGATGAATCTCTTCTGCAGCTGCTCTTCCCCAGCACCAACTATTTGGCAGACATTGGTCATTTGAAGGTCAGAGTGTATCTTAAGGTGATTTTACATTTTGCTTCAGATTTTGGGAGCAACCTTAAACCAGCCACTGCTCTCTGCACTAATAATGACTTGTGTCTTCTTTCTCTAGGCAGATTTGAAAAACAGAGACTTGGTCTTCTCAGAATGCGCAGAAGAGCAGGTCTGGCAATTTTTTTAAGTCTACCTCCTCCCAGGGGACCTGCAGAACAGAGGAGGCAGAAGTCAGTATCAAAGATCTTTTTTCAAACTTATCTTAACAAGACAAAGAGCATGGGCACCAAAAAACGCTGAGCTGCCCCAGTGCATCTTGCCTGGTTGTAATATAACAACTGAGACACAGTGATCCAACTCAGCGAATTTACAAGGATAGGTTTGAAAGCAACAATGCTGGCAGCAGATTTAGAAATCCAGAAGAAACTGAAATCCGAAATCCCTCCTAAGTCAAATAGTTGAAAATACAAAAATGTGGTATAGCTTGTATACTACAGTGCCATCGACGGCACAGCATTCACGTTGGGAATTGATGGAACTGCAATAATGTAAAAGTGCCTTTATTGCCAGCATAGCACCAGTCAAGCATTATCACTAAGTATTGCCCTTTGATAGCCAGAAGAAACTTGAGAAAGCAAAATGTATACGCAAAAATCAAAACCTTCATGCGTTATTTAAGAACATAAGAAATTTGTTTTAAATTCAACAAAATATAAAGTGTGGAAACTGAGATGGGAATTTGATCCCCAACCCCCTACCCAATATAACATTGTTCACACATTAGTATTTTAACCCATCGGGTGCTAACTGAAGTTTTTTTCTATTTAAAAGTATGCCACATCTTCATTTTGTAACTGTACTTAAAATAACATTTTCCGTCAGCAAAAATATCAATATGTGCTTTTCTCCCTCAGCACTGCACTGAAGCATCAAGTTACATTGCGCGCTCAAATCCTGGACTGGGGCTTAAACTCACAACTTTCTAACTCAGAGGTAAGAGTGCAACCACTGAGCCAAGCTGGCAGTAGAAGATTTAGGGAAGATGGCTGAAAGTTTGGTTAAAGAGAAGGCTTTTGAAGGTGCGAACAGATGTAGGAAGGCAGGAAGATTTAAGGAAATGCAAAGGAGGCCACATTTGGAAGAGTGAAGTACACAGGCTGCTTCGTAGGGCTGGAGAAGGTTGGAGAGATAGGGTTGAGCAAGACTGTGAAGGGATTTGTAAATGAGGACAAAGATTTTGAACTCAATGCTTTGAGAGACAGGAGCTAGTGGAGATCAGTGGGACAGAGGTGATGGAGGAGTGGGACTTGATGCAGGTGTCGGAGTTTAGGACGTCGGACTTCGTGTAGGATGGAGTTTGAGAGGCTGGTGGGGAGAGCTTTGGAGGGGTATAGTAGGATGACAAGATTACGACGGTGGGAAAAGGAAGAGAGTAGAGGGAGATATTGCCCATCCCCCCAACACCATCCAGAATCCTAGATATAGGATATGCTGTTTTCAAATAGTTTAGCTGTTTTCTCCAGTTGCTCAATGAGTTTACCCGGTGCATCAATGAGTAATACAAACCAGGAATGACCCAGGTTCAGTGCCTAGTTGGTGTGAGTTAACTGATCTCAGCTGGAACAGTAACTAGGGCAATGTAATTGGCCTCAGCACCCCTGTGTTAGAGAGGAGAAAGATCAGTCAGGGCTCCAGATCCAGAAAGATATCCGGTGATCCCCTGCTAGGAATGGTTTGTGTGAACATTGGATGAGTGCAAGATTGGTCTTGGCTGTGATGCTGCACAAATCAAATAGCCTCACAGTTGAAGCATGGCCACTTGGTGAGGTACTAGATAGCAACCAGTGCCGATAGAACCATATCCCCGCAAGAAGTCAATGTCAATAGGAAAAGGAAAGGAGAGAATATTGGTGAAAAAAATAGGGGAGGGGGATGTGGTAATACATAAAAATCCATAAGAGATATAAGTGCCACCTCCTGGTTATAAATTCCTTGATGTGGATTCTCACAGAACATGCACAAGAGTTTTGGTCTGGTCTGATGGAATGCACAAATGCGTCATTAAGTTCTGTTGGAATGCATCTTCACATTCTCACTTTTCATCAGAGCTACTGTGTTGCTGTAAATGAGACGGGTCGCCTTGGTATTCTTCAGCATTGAAGAACAAACCAGTAAGACTCTACCTGGGATTGGCCCTTTCCAATTGCTACTTTAAACACAATGTAGTCCCTTCATTATTTTACAAACCTCGATCAAATCACCCCTAAGTCTATGCTTCTCATGATCCAGACTTTAAAAGCTGAAAGAATCTAATCAAGTTATTGAAATAGAACTGATTACAGAACTAGAGGGCACAATACAAAATTAAGAAATCTGAAGCATACTAGAAATTAAAATAGATGTATTCTGCATTAATGTAGTAGATATTTGGAATTAACTCCCTTCAATTCCAGAATATCAATGTAATATCTGGTAATATTTAAATCCACATTATCCTTTACAAGGAAACTGGAGGAATATCTGGTTACGAATGGGGCTGAAGAATAAATATAGGTATAGAAAATACCATCTAAAACAATAAAGTTCCAATCGTCTCAAACCATGGGAGTATCATTTTGAAATTTCAACTATTCATGGTTGGATAATATGGTTTGCAATGGTTGATTGATATGTTGAAATTTTAGCTTTGAAAATCAATGGAGAATTTTATTTTTATGAAGTTTTACCTGCAGTTATTGACCACTATCAGGCAGAGTCCATGAGAGTCTACTTTGTACATGGTCTCTTGGAGGGAATGAATTTGATGGGTCGAACTACCTTTTTTTGTTGGAAAGAAGTGATTGGCTGTATTTTGGTTCAACTTCAAATAAATATGGCTGAAGCCCTGCAGAAGTGCGGCGGGATGGGACTTCAGCCTGGCCTTTGCCCTTGCCTTAATCTCTTCCCTAAATCCGGGGATAGCATTATTTGAATATTGGAGTTGGGCACCTGCACCTTCAATGGTGCTGCTGTGGTGCCTGTAGAATTAGTGCCACCTTGCCACTGGCCAGTCTAGCCCATCTATCCACGGGAACAATATTTAATTGATTGCTTCTCCCTTAATATGTTGCCAGTATTGATCTCTCTAGGACCGATTGCTGTCTTGATACGCCATGGCAGAGCCAACCTACAGTCCCAGTATGGCAGTAAGCCTGCTTCATGCAGTGTCAGCTGTGGCTCAGTTGGTAGCACATTCACCTCTGAGTCAGAAGGTTGTGGGTTCAAGTCCCACTCCAGGGACTTGAGCACATGAATCTAGGCTGACACTCCAGTGCAGTGCTGAGGGAGTGCTGCACTGTTGGAGGTGCCGTCTTTCGGATGAGACGTTAAACCGAGGCCTCATCTGCTCTCTCAGGTGGACGTAAAAGATCCCATGGCACTATTTTGAAGAAGAGCAGGGTAGTTATCCCCGGTGTCCTGGCCAATATTTATCCCTCAACCAACATAACAAAAACAGATTATCTGGTCATTATCACATTGCTGTTTGTGGGACCTTGCTGTGCGCAAATTGGCTGTCGTGTTTCCCACATTACAACAGTGACTCCACTTCAAATAGTACTTTATTGGCTGTAAAGCGCTTTGAGACGTCCGGTGGTTGTGAAAGGCGCTATATAAATGCAAGTCTTTCTTTTTTACTACCCACTGCCTGTACAACAGGTGGAACTGCTGGGATTACCAGTGGAGCCTGGCATTCTGCCAGTCCCGCCTCCAAGTGTCATGTTACGGCAGGGTGGGCGGGAGTGGGTGGATGAAGTGCCCACCCACGCTCCATTAGATTTAAGCAATGATTCCAGAAAGGAGCATAAGCCTGGTTCTGCCCCAAATTCCTGCCCTCCACTCCCATTGTGATACAATTGCATCCCCTAAAATCCCAGAAATTTGGGGCTACTAAGTTTAATTAAATATTTTAAAAAATCTATATCAATATATCACAGCATAAAGTCGAGAGTAGAGGGTGGTGGATCTGGTTAACTTTAAAAAAAAAATCTATTGGTTAAATGGACTGTGTCATTTAGTACCAAGAAGAAGCACAAAGGGGAAATGAGCTGTGAGAGTTAGTGTTGAATAAATTATTAACATTGTGTAAATAGATGCTTTAGGACTAGCTTTTGATGTTCTTCCTACCTCTACACAGTAATGTAAAACTTAATCCTGGAGCTAACAAGCTATCTACAACTCTTAAGGTGCCATTCAAAGAGTGCAAACTGGAGTTTCACTTGAGTATATTATTGGGAAGAAGAAAAAAATACATGTTCTAAAAGAAGATTCTTGGTTTAACATCAGCTTTGGTAAAACTTGGATCGATAAAAATAGACAGTTTGCAAAGCAAATACAAACTTATTTTCAGAAAATAGCTTGTATGGTATTCTTTGAAAAAATGTTGGTTGCAGGACTCATTCTTTAACAAATAGTAGTTCAAATAGAGTGTATATTTAACTTTGAAAAGGACAAAGAAGATTGGCAACTCTGATAGGCACATCTTATTAACCCTTTGAGTGACAAATTCGCAGGATTTTGCACAATTATTCCCTATTTGTAATTTATTGGCCCGGATTTTGCACTCAGCATGAAGGAATGGTACTCGCTGTTCACTATGCTAACAGCTGCCCACAGAGTTTTTGCGGGCTTTTGAGGCGTCTGATCCAGCGCGGCGCCCTCTACAGGGGATCTGTGGCACGTGTGAGCAGGTAAAGCAACAGCGAGGCTGTTCAACCAATCAGATTAAAGAATCCTCACTGAGACACGCAGCGTCTAAACCAGGAAGAATAAAGCAGGAAATATAAATTAGATTTAAATCTTGTACAGAAAGCAAAATAAAGATTGGGGAAAAAAAGATAGGATTGAGAGAGGGAGATAAAAGAGACAGAATATTTTTTAAATTTAATTTTAATTTTTAAAAAAAAATCTCCAACACTAATTAAATTCTGAAGGAATGAGATTCCACACTTGTAAAATTAACTTTTCAGGGCCAGAGAGGTTGTTTGGCAGTAATTATCACTTATCACACCGTTAAAAATTCACTTGCTCCTTTAATGCACCAGCCCTATCTTTTTCTGGTGTGTTTAGTGGGTAACTAGTGGGTCAGTACTGAAATTTCACACCATTACCTTGATATCAGTGCTGAATCTATCGGCAAGGACTGTTACAGCATATGGAGGAGCGGAGTATCTCTGTCGCAACTTCCTGATTTCCACATTTTATATGTGCATTTGCGGATGCCAGAAGTTACTGTCTGATTTACTCCATAATAACGGTGAGCGCTGTTAGCCTCACTGTTATTATCAATGCAAAATCCAGGGCAATGTATACAATAATATATATTATAAAATACAATTTTTAATTTTAAAAAATAAAATTTCAGTTTTGAAATAAATGTTGAGGAAGTTTGAACACCACATTAATCTGCTACAATGACTTATGCATTGGTTAATTTTAGCTCCTGAATTCCCAGGAACTGAATTTAACCAAAAAGAAAAATCCTGAAAGATAGGTGCATTCCCATTACTCTCTAAAGTGGAACACACATATTTCTTAGGACTGCAGAATTACTTCTGTTCTTGTAGGGTACCTACCCAAATTGTCAGAAGCAACCTTTTCTCTTTATAGATGCTGACTGATTTCTGGAATTTTCTATTTTTATTTCAGATTTTCAGCAATTGAACATGTTTTCACTGGAGAAAAATCCCTTTTTATTATTTCACCATTGGAGGCAATGCCATATTTTGCACTATCCAGCATAGATCATACAGTAATTGTGTATTTTCAGGGCTCAGTGCCTTGTTGACATCATGAGCCTGTAATTGCCATTGCAAAGATAGCGGTTGTGTGTGCTTGGAAGTCGCTCACAGACACATACAGATGTCATCAATTCAGTGACATTTTTATCTTTTCACTTGATAAAAGAACTCAACATAGCACCAACTGGATTTACTACATGCTCGATTCACCTGCAATAACTGGTGTGTTTAATCTAGAGTGATTATTGTGTTGGGAGCTCCTATATTTTAGGGCTGGGTTTAACTCCACCATCCCACCCCAAGCTTCCCGTCCCACTTCCTGTCCCATTTCCCTCCTGTCTGCCCCTCTTACCATCATTGCCAGGGATTGCCTAGTGGAGGGTGGCAAGAGGAGTAACTTCGACAATTTCAGATTAAAGATCTGGAGGTCAAACTTCTCCCACATTTTTTTCAAAATTCACTCGATGTTTTAATAATGTGTGTCATATATCATTATTATTATATATACTTAATACAAACAGAGAGTAATTATCATGCAAGATTTTAATGCAAAATCCAGTTCTGATGAAGGACACATCCCCAAGGTTCACAACCTGCCTTTTCTCTTCTGAGATGCTGGTGACCTGCTGAGTATTTGCAGCATTTTCCATTTTATTTCCTGATACCGTGAAACTGTTTATGCAGCTTCTTTAAGTTGGAATGTTTTTATTTGAAGTAACATGTGTTTAAAGAACTTCACAATATCTATGAGTTAAGAACACAAATATCCTGTAATCTGACAACAAATATTTAAAATTTATGGCTGTTGTATAAACATTGGGGAATGTAGGCATGTAAACTCCAGATTTCCTCCACAGTGAATATCTGTAGCAGTGCCTGTGATGTGTGTTTGTATTAATGCCCAGGCTGTGTAAATGTAGCAACTTGTAGCAAAGTCCGTGCTGGGTGACTGGTGTCCTTAATGTATAACTATACAGTTGTTTGCGCTTTGTGTCTGTAGCTTTGATTGTGTTGTGTGACTTTAGTAAGTCTCAGGCCTGGCCGAGCCAATCTGTGAACAGACAGGGAAACATGCTAGAATAAACCCGGGAGTGATTTCCTCCTCCCTCTTTATGAAGATATGCCTGGCATCCACCGTGTAAGCTATATTTCAAGAATGAAGAAACTATGCTCATGATATGTCCCCACCTTTGCAATAATAATCACACAATGTAACAAGACAGTGCAGTATATCACTTTTATGAGTTATCATTATAACTCATGAGTCCTTGAGTTACAACCCAGTTAAAAGTGTCTCTGTTGGTTGCTCCTTGTTTCTACGTTGCTGACCTAGTTAAATGAGTGTCTCCCTTAAGTTGTTGGTCCAGTTATATTGACATCTTGATGAGGGCATGGGGAACATAAAGAGCTGGAGAAAAGTGAAATATAATATTTGACTTTTTTCCAACACCAAATGTTTTCATGGATGTGAAATTTATTATTCTTATTTGAAAATAGTGAATCAGGACACTGGGTACTACAGCGCTGTGCACACTAGCCTTTCGCCTCTGGGACCTGTATTTGAATGCAACCCAAGCTAATGGGAAGAAAGGTTTCCTCTTTCTGTTGACTGTTAACATCCTAAGTAAAGTGAGTTCAGGCAGCCTCAGCTGAGATCCTAGTGGACATGGGCCATTATTTGGCAATCAGAGAAACTGCTCCACTGGCAGGAGGGTTGGTAACCAGAGGACACAGATTTATGATAATGGGCAAAACAACCAGAGGGGGATGAGGAATTTTTTTTAATGCAGCGAGTTGTTATGATCTGGAATGCACAGCCTGAAAGGGTGGTCGAAATAGATTCAATACTAACTATCAAAAGGGTATTAGATATATAATTGAAAAAAAAATGCAGGGCAATGGGAAAACAGGGGTGTGGGACTAATTGGATAGCTCTTTCAAATAGCCGGCACAGGCACGATGGGCCTAATGGCCTCCTTCTGTGTTGTATGATTTTATGATTCATTAGCCTGGATTTTGCGGTCAGCAGCGAATGAATTACGCCAGCCGTTCATTACACTTAAACTTGCCCACAGACTTTCTGTGAGATTTTGCACTGAAACTTGCTGTGATTAGAAAGCCATTTCGGTGCAGCGCCCTCTACAGGGGATCTGGGACCTGTGTGAACAGGGCAAGCAACTGTGTATCTCCTTAACCAATCAGATTGAAGACTGGTTATTGCTCAGCACAGAGTCTGAACCAGGAAGTGTAAGTTAGAATAGTTAATTCAATGCCAAATCATGTACAGAAATTAAATAAAGAGAGGGAAAGAAAGATGGGATTAAGAGAGAGAGATAAAAGAGACAGAAAGAAAAAGTTAAATTTTTTTTAAAATCTTTTTATTTTTTTAAATCTCCCAACAATAATTAAAACCTGAAGGAATGAGACTCCACACTTGTAAAAGTTCATTTTCAGTGTCAGAGAGATTGTTTAGCAGTAATTAAGAATTATTACACCGTTAGAAGTTACTTACACTGGAGTGGACAAGCCCTAACTTTTTCTGGTGAGTTTACTGGATATATATCAGGTAAGTACAGCAATTTCACACCGTTCCATGTGTTTCAATGCTGAACCTCTCAGCGAGATGCCCATATAGCGCAGCTTCTGCAGGAGCAGAACATCTCTGACAGCAACTTCCTGATTTCTGCATTTAACTCTGCGTGTGCGTGTACGGTCGCTGGAAGTTGCTGTCTGATTTACACTTTAATAACAGTGAGCGCTGATAGCCTCACCGTTATTTCTATCGCAGAATCCGGGCCTATGATTCACAGAGCCACAGGAGGTACCTGGTGTGGGAAAAATAAAATGTCAGACTATTGTAATAATTTTCTGAGATTGCAGCTAAGACACATTTTTGGGGTACAGTAACTCTACCCCTAAGCATGCTACACTTGACCATTACTAGAGAGTGCTTGATGCTGAAAAAAAAGGAAATAGCAAGTCACATTTAAGAGCACGCATGTTTGAGCCACATTAGCAGCATTAAAAAAAAGAAAGACTTGCATTTCGATAGCGCCTTTCACGATCTCAGGACGTCCCAAAGTGCTTTACAGCCAATGAAGTACTTTTGAAGTGTAGTCACTGTTGTAATGTAGGAAATGCATAGCTGAGACGTGCCGTGTTTGTATAATGCTACTAGAATCTTAAGAGGGAACACAATATTAAAGATTTAGATCATTTTCTTCTGCCTCTCATTAAATCAGCCTGGATGGATGAAGTATTTGAAATATTTGCTGTTGGTGTGAGCTGCGCTGCAAATGCAGTTTGTATTATTTTTGGCCAGATTGGGAGTCGGACACTTGCCAATATAAAAAGAAAATATAATGAGGTAAACCAAAATTTCAACAAAAAAAAATCCTTTCCCATAAATATGGGAAAATAAGAGTCTTTGGAATTTAACTATGTCCGGTCATTTCAGTCCAGTTTGAAAGGGCACTGTCCTGAGTCTTTTAAATATTTCCTCCCCACAATCCATCACAATGCAAAAGACACTCGTCCCCCACTCAGTATCGTTCACCTTGTTTCCAAAAGAAGCTCAAAGCTGTGAAGCAGAGCACGAGTAACTCAAAGGCCTTGCAGAATTCATTGACTTTAACCTAATGCGAATGCACACAAGAAAGAAAAAGCATTTTGTTACAAATGATAATTTATTTACGCTGCTGCTCTTCGGATCATGAAATTGGCTTTTTTTTTAAATTCCAGGGAACTGGCAATCAGGTTAGCACACTGTCCGTTTATTACTGACACGCTAGGTTCTGAACCGGCCAAGACTGATGTGATGAAAGTTTACGTCAGAGCTCCTAGATAGTGTAGGGATTCCTGTGTGCATGGGAAACCCTGTCCAAAATTTGATCTACACAGATGCATTTTCCCATCTCCCACCAGTCCCGATCTCTCTCTTCGCAGATGTGAGCACTTTAAATTAAAGGCACCGACTGCGCATAGCCCAGAAAGGTGGTGTTTTTTCAGCATAAACTAACTGGGACTAATAACCAGCTATGAAGGAGTTTTTTGATCTATTATTTAGCACAATAGCAGCATGAGTTCCCCCTCCCCCCCCCACACTTTTTCAGACTGCGTTTAGTTTTTGGTAATTTGCAGGAAAAGGTTTAAAGCTACACAGGCGTGTCCCTGATGGCTTAGTGGGTAAGTGCACTGCATGTGTGGTACTGAACCGTAGAAACAGGAAAGTTCAATCTGTGTTCTGCATTGCCAGCGTGATACTGCTGGTAACTACAACTGGTCTTGCTGTGGTCCAGCCAGATCGGGTATTGGGATGGCTAAGCCAGTTGTGCGTGAGGTACATTCAAGTCTGCGTCCCTTGAACTTGAGGGAGTGAAGACGGCGGCTGAACCAGGAAGACAATAGAGAATGAGGATTTTAAAGGGAGAGGCAAGAGGGGTGGAATGAGGTTATATGCGTAAAGGAGGAGAGGAGGCTAGAGGAGTGGGGGAGAAGCTATGATGTGACTTGGTGATAAGAGCCAAGCCAGTTTTGTTGAGGCAGGTAGTGAAAGTAGGCTTTGGTAAAATAAAAGAAAGACTTGCATTTGTATAGCGCCTTTCACAACCTCAGGTCGTCCCAAAGCGCTTTACAGCCAATGAAGTACTTTTGAAGTGTAGTCACCGTTGTAATGTAGAAAATGGTAGAAGCCAAGGTGTCATCATCTATGAGCGGAGTTTCTATCATAGCCAGAATGTCAATACAATTTCACACTGCTCCTCTGCACCTCAGTGCAGTGCAAGAGTGGAAGCGATAGAGGCCTGGGTACTACCTATGTGAAGAAGACCCTGGGGAATTGGGTGAAAATAACTTACAAAATGAGAAATAAATGAAATTTTAAATAAAGCCTGATCGCTGCAAGAGCTCTTCCTTCTTAGTGTTCTAAATACACTCCAGCCCCAGGCTCCTGGACAAAGGCCAAACTATAATATTTCCTTTGCTACTCAGTTATAATGGCATTCAGGAAAACAATTGGCTCTAATAACTGCCTTCCTGTTCCTACACAAGTGTGAACCACCCAACGACCTCTTCAATCAGTCATGTGAATAATCTGTGCGTTTCCTTTCAATAGTAAATGTGACCTCTCGATGGTAGCCCCTGTTGTTCACCAAAAAAAATTGCAACCACAGAGACTCTGCCGTGGGCCCTGCTGACAGTATCAAACCCTTTTCCTAGACTATTTTCAATTGACTGAAGTCTGGTGCCTGATCACAAAGCTGATTATGTTTTATTTTGGCCACCAACATTTTTGAGAAAAACACAAAAGCTCCAAACAGTAACAGGCTCGCTTCCTGTACATTCCGATCCAGTATTGAACTGATTTTCTTTAATTATTTATACTTTTATCAGATATAAAGCACGTTGTAGTACAAAAACTAATAGATTTGGAATGTGATAATTTATATTTACAATAATACATCTGCATTAAGAGCTCATAATGTTAGATTTATACAGTCTAGGCCAGAAGAGAAATATGAACCATTAGTGATTACAAATAGAAGACTTGAGGATGTAGATAGAAGATACCCAGAGAGAAAAGGAAGACAGACCTTGCTGGTGAATTCCCCCCGGCCCGTCTCCCTCCATTTTGTCTTATCCTCTCCTGAAGGGGCTCCTGGTTATGGTCTGGAATGGGAACCATGAACAATTTCCCGTTCTCTAACGCAAGGGCATTCAGTGGAGCAGTGGATTTTAATATTCAGCAGCTCTCATGGTCATTTTCTAAGTATTAAACCACAATTTATCAGGTTTATTGCAATGCAATTTCACCACCTGCCATGTAATACTATGTAAAACTCTCAACCTCTGGGTTATTAGTCCAGTAGCATAACTAGTAACCTTTCTAAGGTGATTTTTATTACTTTTTCTTCTGTCTTGGTGCAACATATCCCCTTTCCATTATCAGAGTCTTATCTGCTGCTGAAACCCTCATCCATGCCTTTGTTACCTCGAGACTTGACTATTCCAATGCACTCCTGGCCGACCTCTCACCTTGCAACCTCCATAAACTTGAATTCATTCAAAACTACGGCTACAACACTGGCATCTACCCGACAAATTGGAAAATTGTCCAGGTATGTCCTGTCCACAAAAAACAGGACAAATCAAATCTGGCCAACTACTGCCCCATCGGTCTACTCTCAATCATCAGCAAATTGATGGAAGGTGTCATTGACAGTGCTATCAAGCGGCACTTACTCATCAATAACCTGCTCACTGATGCTCAGTTTGGGTTCCACCAGGACCACTCGGCTCCAGACCTCATTACAGCCTTGGTTCAAACATGGACAAAAGAACTGAATTCCAGAGGTGAGGTGAGAGTGACTGCCCTTGACATCAGGGCAGCATTTGTCCGGGTGTGGCATCAAGGAGCCCTAGTAAAACTGAAATCAATGGGAATCAGGAGGAAAACTCTCCACTGGCTAGAGTCATACCTAGCAAAAAGGAAAGTGGTTGTGGTTATTGGAGGCCAATGATCTCAGCCCCAGGACATTGCTGCAGTAGTTCATCAGGGTTGTGTCCTAGGCCCAACCATCTTCAGCTGCTTCATTAATGACCTTCCCTCCATCATAAGGTCAGAAGTGGGGATGTTCACTGATGACTGCACAGTATTCAGTTCCATTTGCAGCTCCTCAGATAATGAAGCAGTCCATGCCCACATGCAACAAGACCTGGACGATATTCAGGCTTAGACTGATAAGTGGCAAGTAACATTGGCGCCACACAAATGCCAGGCAATGACCATCTCCAACAAGAGAAAGTCTAACCACCTCCTGTTGATATTCAATGACATTACCATCAACAAATCCCCCACCATCAACATCCTGGGGGGTCACCATTAACCAGAAACTTAACTGGACCAGCCACATAAATACTGTGACAACAAGAGCAGGTAAGAGGCTGGGTATTCTGCTGCAAGTGTCTCACCTCCTGACTCCCCAAAGCCTTTCCACCATCTACAAGGCACAAGTCAGGAGTGTGATGGAATACTCTCCACTTGCCTGGATGAGTGTAGCTCTAACAACACTCAAGAAGCTCAACACCATCTAGGACAAAGCAGCCCACTTGATTGGCACCCCATCCACCACCTTAAACATTCACTCCCTCCACCACCAGCGTACCGAGTCTGCAGTGTGTACCATCTACAAGATGCACTGCAGCAACTCACCAAGGCTTCTTTGACAGCACCTCCCAAACCCGCGAGCTTTCCCTCCTAGAAGGACAAGGGCAGCAGGCGCATGGGAACACCACCACCAAGTTCCCCTCCAAGTCATCCTGACTTGGAAATATATCGCTGTTCCTTCATCGTCGCTGGGTCAAAATCCTAGAACTCCCTCCCTAACAGCACTGTGGGAGTACCTTCACTACACGGACTGCAGCGGTTCAAGAAGGCATCTCACGACCACCATTAGGGAAGAGCAATAAATGTTGGCTTTGCCAGCGACGCCCACAACCCGTGAATGAATAAAAAAAATAAACACTCTGCTACCCATATCCTAACTCGCACCAAGTCCCATTCACCCATCACCCCTGTGCTTCCTGACCTCCATTGGCTCTCGGTCCAGCAACGTCTCGATTTTAAAATTCTCATCCTTGTTTTCAAATCCCTCCATGGCCTCGCCCCTCCCTATTTGTGTAACCTCCTCCAGCCCTACCACCCTCCAAGATCTCTGCGCTCCTCCAGTTGTGGCCTCTTGTGCATCCCTGATTTTCATCATTCCACCATTGGTGGCCGTGCCTTCAGCTGCCGAGGCTCTAAGCTCTGGAATTCCCGCCCTAAACCTCTCCGCCTCTCTAGCTCTCTCTGCTCCTTTAAGACGTGCCTTAAAACCTACCTCTTTGACCAGGTCACCTGTTCTAAATATCTCCTTATGTGGCTCGGTGTCAAATTTTGTTTGATAACATTTCTGTGAAGCTCCTTGGGATGTTTTACTACGTTAAAGGCGCTATACGAATGCAAGTTGTTGTTGTTGTTGAAATGCGGACTTCTCTCAGACCTTTGACGCTCTTTCTTGACTCAGCCACTGGGGCGTGTAAAAAAAATCCCCAACTCCGGGAGCTTGCTGGGTGCCCTGGTTTTCACTCTATTGACATAGTCAAGAGCAGCAATAAGATAGACTATTGGTGTTGGGAACGGCACTGAATTGTTCCACTTAAATTCCTGCTCAGGAGAGTGTTAAAGTCATGCCGAGTCTCTGCTAGGATGGAGGGAAGAGAAGGGAGGAATGGCGAAGAAGAAGGAGGAGGAGGGATTGGTAATGCAATGGAGAGGGAATGTGGAAAGGGGGTGGCTGTAGGGAAAGAGGCTGCAAGCAGATCTCTGACATTAATCCAGGGCCAGCTGCAGATATTTTGTGCTTTCCTCCATGTACGGTCAAAGGTAAGATCTGTGGTATAAAGGAAAAAGGTTATGCGAGAAAGAAATGCCTCTTGGTTCCTCAGTGGGTAAATGAACCACCCAGTGCGGTACTAAGCCATAAGCTAGCAAGGTCCCTGGTTCAATCCTTGGTCTGGGCTGAAATTACTCTTGTTAATCATTTTTGCAAAGAAAAGTCACAAGTATAGAATTTCTGCCTTTTTCATTAAAATTATTGACAAGAGGAAGCTCATCTCGGGGTGTGGCAAAGATCACGCTCAGTTGCGATGCCGCTCATGATTGAATTGCTTGCCAGTGCTCTCAGTCTAGATTTAGGTGTGAAATATGCTAGGACCCCCAAACCATAAGCCAGCATGAGCTACTACCTTTAGCAGAGAGGAGGAGAGAAAATTGGGAAATAAAATGACGCCCTTATGCATTTAATGCCTTATGCATCCACAAATTGAATCGGGGCACTCATAGGAACACTCTTCTAGTGTTGCAAAACTGCATACTGCAAACAAACAGAATTATACATGCCAAAGGGTCATACACTAAACAGAAATAGGTATTGAACAGGAGTATACACTAAACAGAAATATTATGTACACACAGTGGTTGTTTTCATTTGTGAATGGGGCCCATTTTAGACACCTGCTGTAACAAGATTTTTCCAGTTATTTCTGTAACACTCCAACTCCATTTTGGGATGTTCAACCAGCTCCAAACATGAACCATATAACCCTGTGGCATGTGAAAGCCAGCACTAACTTGGAGTGTGACATTTACAACCTCCAGAGGTTCAGTTCAGAAGCTCAGTCTCTGGAGGATTGAATGTTCCTTTAATGACATCATTGGAATTCTGCTTTGCTGCAATCAGATCCAGGCTAGTGGGATCTAGGTCAAGGGTTCAGCACAAGCAGTCAGCACTGTTTGATTAGAGAGGGTAGAAAGAAGCATTAGGGGCCTCAGTCTCAAAATAAGTGGTGCATGAAAAACATTAAACACAGTGGATGTTATACATTGCAAGGATTTGAGATTGCAATATTCAAACACAATTTAGCAAACAATATACATATAATGAGGGTGATTTTCCACAGAGGTTCTCCTACACATCTGCCATGACTTCGGCAGAAAAGCTGTGGCAACCCTGGGAAAACGGACCATCGGGAAAACGCCCCTGGAAACTCACCCCAAAATTGTCTAGTTTGACTGGTTGACTGGGGGAGTCCTGGTTTGATTTCATTTTGTACCCTCTTCTCTCCTAAATGCACTGACATGCACTGGAGTACAGGTTCATGGGAGCTAGCAATTTCCAGTGCCTTTGGAAAGCTGTGAGTCCCATTGCAAAGCTATGGGGAAAGAGCGGGGGAGTGGGACTGATTGGATTGTTCTTTTAATGAGGCGGCACAGGCACGATGGGCCGAATGGCCTCCTTCTGTGCTGTAAGATTCTATGAAGTCCCAATTCTTTATGTTAAATTAAGACAGGAAGTATCAGCACAATGAGCCTCATGTAGGGGCTGTTTTTCTGAGACTTAAATTGAGCTTAAGGCACTTTTTTAATAATTTGTTTATGGGATCAGGGCGTCGCTGGCAATGCCAGCATTTATTGCCCATCTCTAGTTGCCCTTGAGAAGGTGGTGGTGAGCCGCCTTCTTGAACCACTGCAGTCCGTTTGGTGAAGGTACTCCCACAGTGCTGTTATGGAAGGAGTTCCAGGATTTTGACCCAGCGACGATGAAGGATCGCCGATATACTACTAAGTCAGGATGGTGTGTGACTTGGAGGGGAACTTGGAGGTGGTGGTGTTCCCACGCGCCTGCTGCCCTTGTCCTTCTAGGTGGAAGAGGTCGCGGGTTTGGGAGGTGCTGCCGAAGAAGCCTTGGCGAGTTGCTGCAGTGCATCTTGTAGATGGTACACACTGCAGACACGGTACTCCGGTGGTGGAGGGAGTGAATGTTTAAGGTGGTGGATGGGGTGCCAATCAAGCGGGCTGCTTTGTCCTAGATGGTGTCGAGCTTCTTGAGTGTTGTTGGAGCTGCACTCATCCAGGCAAGTGGAGAGTATTCCATCACACTCCTGACTTGTGCCTTGTAGATGGTGGAAAGGCTTTGGGGAGTCAGGAGGTGAGACACTCACCACAGAATACCTAGCCTCTGACCTGCTCTTGTTGCCACAGTATTTATGTGGCTGGTCCAGTTAAGTTTCTGGTTAATGGTGACCCCCCAGGGTGTTGATAGTGGGGGATTCGGCGATGGTAATGCCGTTGAATGTCAAGGGGAGGTGGTTAGACTCTCGCTTGTTGGAGATAGTCATTGCCTGGCACTTCTGTGGTGCGAATGTTACCTGCCACTTATCAGCCGAAGTCTGAACATCGTCCAGGTCTTGTTGCATACGGGCATGGACTGCTTCATTATCTGTGGAGTTGCGAATGGTGCTGAACACTGTGCAGTCATCAGCGAACATCCCCATTTCTGACCTTATGTTGGAGGGAAGGTCATTGATGAAGCAGCTGAAGATGGTTGGGCCTAGGACACTTTTGTTGTGCCATTCTTGCTCTAGGAACAGGAAGTGGAAATAGTCAAGCCCAGGCCAGCAAGTCATTATTAGATTGCAATCAGGAATGGGCAATCTGACTTATTTTTTCCTTTTCTGGCCACACGACACTGAAGCCAATTGTAGCTCCTCCTGCTGCCCTAGCTGAGATTAGATAACTCCGCACAGACCAAAGGTCAAATTTAGAACCCTCTGCTCTATCTGGCTCAGTGGCGGCCCAGTCAGTGCATTTACCCTCTGAGCACTATGTTGTGGAAATAATCATGATTCGACTTTGTACCCCTAGTCTCGGGTACGGCGCAGTATAGTTGCAGAGTTACGTTCTCTCCGCTGCTACAGCACCGTGCCTTAAACTCAACGTGATCCTCAGCAGAGCAGCCCAGATGGAATAAGGGACACTCTTGCTGTGACAGAACTGAACACTTAGTGCTAACATTTCTAAATATGAAGACCTTGAAATTCATCTCGGGGGAGTGGGGGGGGGGGGGGGGGGGGCAGCGCAAAACAGGCAGTGTTGGATCGGCCGCCCGTTATAAACAGCTCTCAGTGGAGCTGAATATCAGGCGCTGGGTATAACGGGCGGCTGATCCGATACCGCCCGCTTTGTGCCACTGCCCGAGATGAATTTCTAGACCAAAATCTTGCATCTGGGCAAATTTATCACACTTCAAGTGTCAAAAGTATAAAGAAAAAGAAGATAGGCAGTTATTTTCTGCTGTTATTTTCTGACCTTGATAATCTGGCCTTTTCACAAGGGCAGGAGCCAGGATGTACAATCACCTACCAATCTACAGAAACTTCACTCATCTATTTGACTTCAGAATATGCTTATTTAGACCACTTCCTCACAGGGAATACCTGAGCAGTAACTTTAAAAGGACAGATGTGAGAAGTCGCACAACACCAGGTTATAGTCCAACAGTTTTATTTGAAATCAGAAGCTTTCGGAGCGCTGCTCCCAAGGACAGGAAAGGTTAAAAGGCAGCAGCTGAACATCAAACCCGTTCTCGAGAGCCCAGATTACCTAGAAAGCAATAGCACAAGAGGTTAGCTAGAAATAAACAAAAATAGCACATATGAAGAAAGATTGTAGACTAAACAGGAGCGTGTGTACTAAACATGAGTATACACTAATTAGAAATAAAAGTATACAATAAATGTATATTTACCATCTACACGATGCTGTTTCATTTGTAAGTGATGCATGTTTTAGGATGCATTAATAGTGCAACCTTAATGTTGCTGGAAAGCACTACTAAAGTTGCAGCATAACTCTCTAGAGGGAAATGATGTGACCTTCTCCAGAGCAAGCATTCTCACATCACTTGGGTTTGACAATTCAAGTGGAGTTTAATTCCAGTTTGGTGTCAAACTGGGTTTACAAAGTGCTCAGTGGGTCTCTTGGACCTACTGGGCATATTATACATCTACTCAGAGCTTATTATAATGGACTGAGAGTGCAGGCATTCCCACCCACACTGCATTTAAAATTGAACAATGTGGACAGAGTTCTCCTGTAATCCTCTGACGCCTCCTCCGATCTTCCTCCTCCTTCTCCTCCAACACAAGCTGCAAATATAAAGGGATGTGGTCTATTATAGAGCTCTTGGCTATTATATAGAAAGCACAGAATGGGGTATCTGTTGCAGATGGGGATTCCACCTTTAAGAAGCTCTCACTAAGTTATTTTCATGAAAAACAGCAAAGCAGCTCAACTAGGTTATTAGGTAAAAAGCTAAACAGCAAGGAAGCAAACTATCTCAGCAGGTACTGTCAGCAATTCAGTCCTCTTTAAGGGAAGCGAGCCAACATATGGGAAGGTCCTTCTCACCTGTTTTATAAGGGCTATTCCATAATTTTCATCAGATTCAGGCCTGTAACGAACCTAATGCATAGTAGATGCGTTTGATTGTCACAGGCATTTCCGGGCTGCATTATAATGCACACTTCACAATGGGTGCTTAGAAAGCCACAGGCCTCAGCACCCAATAATGCCTGCACCCAATGTGCAGTTGTATTATAGGCGCTGAAGGACACATTAGCATCTCTATATCTTCAAATTTGCTTTTGGTCGCCTCCCATAACTTACTGTTCAGCGTCTGTCGCTTCTCTGTTAAGGACCATTGAATGTCTACTGTATTAAGGACATTATACAAAATCCAGTTGTTATTAATTCAGAGCCTGCCCACACAGCCCCATTATGCCATTCAAGCACGTACACACACATATCAACTCATCAACCAAGAGGCAGAAAAGGGTCAATTTTGCTTCCAAATGCAGGTTGTACGATTGATTGGTGTCAGGAATGCAATGTCAGATTGGTGTTAATGATAGAAAGACTTTAGAATACTAGCATGGAGTAGAGCTGGGAGTGGGAAAGAAGACTTGATAGAATAGTATGACACGCCCCTACCCCTCCCAGATTGCTAGGTGTAGGATAGATTAAATCAGTTAGTTTAACAGCTCCCTTGATGGTTTAATACATTTACCCAGTGAAGCATGAAGCAATACAGACCAAGGAGGCTCCAGGTTCGATACCTAGGTTGTTCTAGGTTAGATAGTTTCAGCCAAGGCAACAACTAGGCCAGTACATTTAGCTATAGTGACTCTAGGTTAGGGAGGAGGGAAAACTGGCTAAACTGCCTGCTCCTAAACATTATCCAGTGAAGCCTAATAGAGATGAGCATGTGTAGACATCAGGTGAGGACAGGATTGGGCTTGGCTTTGATAACCTTGTGGTTAAATAGGCTGCCAACATTCACTGTCAAGGCTGATACACAAATAAAGGTCATTTGGGTGAGAAATTGTAGCCCACCAAGGAGTCAACACCTTCTGGAGAGGACAAAGGAAGGAAAATGTATGAGGAAATTAAAACGCAATACATTTGGTTTAGTTAACAAATTATCCCGTTCATTTCCCAAACAGGATGAGTTTGCCTATCTTGGCTGAATGATTTCAGAGATGGAGACAATACTGGATGGGGAATGGTAGCTGGGGGAAAAGACGGATAACTTGACATTTCACTCAAGTGTACTTTATAGTAGGTTGGTAAAGAAAGCAGCATTGAGGAGATGTTAACACTGGATCTTCCTACACACCTGACCGACAAGGACCACACAGATGTTGTGTGGCATACCTGGTATAATAATTATTGCCAGGGTACAATATAATAGTCAGGGTACAGTACAATGCTAATTATAGGTATGTACAGCAGAATAATTATAGGGAGACTGCAACATAATATTAATTATAGCCAAGATATAGTGTTATACTAATTATAGTCATAGTGTGGTATAATGTTAATTATAGGTGTGGTACAGTATAGCTAGAAAGGAACAGTTGACACTAATCAGTCCAGTTACATTATGTTTATACACATCTATTTCATCCATCACTTCTCCAGGCTACCAGTCTCTTTCTCTCCCTATCTATCTCATCTCTCTATCCTCCCCATCTCTCTCTCACAGACACACACATCCAACAATCTTCTTTGCACACAAAATGCAGCTGATCAACAACAACAACTTGCATTTATATAGCACCTATAACTGAAGAAAACATCCCAAGGTGCTTCACAGCAGCATAATCAGATGAAAATTAACAAAAAGTCAAAGTAGGAGAGATTAGAATAGGTGACTAAAAGTTTGGTCAAAGAGATAGGCCTAGAAGGCTGAAGGCACAGTCACCAATGGTGGGGCAAGGGGAGTGGCGGATGCACATGAGGCCAGAGTTGGAGGAATGCAGAGATCTTGGAGGGTTGTAGCACTGGAGAAGGTTACAGAGGTAGGAAGAGGCGAGGCCATGGAGGGATTTGAACACGAGGATGAGAATTTTAAAATTGACGCGTTGGTGAATCAGGTGCCAATGTAGGTTAGAGTTATATTTAGAAAATTGTAAAGTTAAATTTAAATCTGTGAGTATTGCAGGATTCTCCTTTGGGTCAGGGAAACATTTAACAAAGCTTTATCACAATATATGTTATATCTGTGGTTAACTACCTTATTCAGCTGTTGGAAGGAATTGGCATAATGGACATAATTGGCATAAGATGTGCTTTTCTTATTTGAGAGTTTTATATATTCTTAGTCTAAGTCTTGTCCAGCATGGAGCTGTTTTCACCAATGATTTTTAAAAATGTTACACAGGTAGATTGTTTTCTCTTGTCTCCTTCCTGAAGTTGATATTTCCTATTCAGCTCTAGGCCATGAGAAGAAATCTTAAAGCATGAAGGTACCTCTATGTATTGTTAGAAACCTCAAAGAATAATCTGTGTGTGTGATTATCTGTTATTGGGGATGAAATTGGTCTTCGGCGACAGCGCAAACTGGGCGATAATGAATCAGCAGCCCAATTTTCGTTTCCATTAACTTCAATGGGTGTAAAATGGGCAGCCGATTCGCTATCACCTATTTTACGTTACTGCCGAAGACCAATTTCACCCCAACTCTGTCCCATTGAACTCCCACCCTATATGTGTCTGAGATCTCCTCGCTCACTGTACTTAAATGAAATACTCCCATCAAAAGCAGTAAATGCTTTTTTGATTGACTTCTTTATTAGGAGTGAAGATAGAGATGATGAAAGGCCCTATGGAACACCTTAGTTCTAGTCTTGGGAACATAACAATATCACCGTGGAGTTAAACTAGTCGGTGGATATTATCAACTGATACCTGGGGGTAGAATTTCTGCGGGGGTTCTCACGGTCTCCTACCGTAACTTCGGCGGAAGATCAGTGAAAACCGTGGAGAAACGGCGGAAATTTGGCTCAGTTACCTTTGGATTTAGACAAATTGGACAGAGTTTTATCTCCATGGAAGTTTCCCTGTGATTGATTCCCTCTATCAGATGATTAACTGAAGTGAAACAGCTCATGACAGTGCAAACTACACACAGTCTGTTGGCAGGAGTGATGTTGGGTGGGGTGGGTCTTAAATGGGCCTTTCACTTCCTAAACTCTCTTATGTTCTTAAATCCTTTCCTGTGTGTCTGACATCCATCACTGTCTCCAGGTCAAGTAGAGAGCATAATTTAAATATTATAATTATATAACAATAAGGACTCTGTACAATAACTTACATTGGGAAGTAAATTGATTATAGTTCAGGTATAGTTTTTATAGACAGGATGCAATGTAATAACTATAACCATTGTACCCTACAATGTTAATTGTAGACAGGGTTCAATATATTTCCAGCTAGAGTACAGTATAAACTAATTATAGTTAGATACAATGTAATAGTAATTACACAGGATAATAATTCTAATTAGCATAGGATGATGTTGCAGTATGAAAGAGCCCCAAATACCTGCAAGGGTATACACTATATTAGAGGCAAGGTACAGGATAGTACTCATCAGGCACAGGGTACTGTATAAAACAATTATAGTTATGTTTCAGCTGAATAATAAATAAAGGTGAGATACAGGAGGATACCACTTATAGATAGGGCGTAGTATGATAATTATAACCAGCATAAAAATAAATATCTTTATCACAGAATGTCTGCAGTCAACCTAATATTTTCATTCTTAGAATAATTGGCTTTCCTGGATGGTAGCATTTGTCTGAGCGTCTAGCTATTAATGGTGTGTGCAGTCACTCCACCCCATCTAATTGATTTATGTTTGTGGCCTCTATCACTTCTATTTGCAATGATACATTTAGTTTCCATTTAGGAGACAGCAGTATTTTCTAAAAGATAATTTGTTTTGAACTGCAATTGCTTTGGTGAGCATCATCCTTTTCCACACCTGTTTTAGGTTTGGAGACTTTAATCATTCTTCCGTTGGTTCATGAGATGACAGGCGTGACCACAACTCTGGAACCCAATTTTATATCTCCACCTTTCCAGAATTTTACAGATCTCAAAATATTAAATTTTAATTTTAATACTTTTTTTTTGGATTACAGCTTCAGCCTAACAGCACCAATGCTGAAAAAAATAACCTGTATGTTTTCTGAATCCTAAAAGATTCCAATGCGACATATCTGGCAGTATCCAAGCTCATTTGAATTGGACCACTCCTGATCCATTTGGATTTAGAAATGATTATTGAGCTCATTCTTACTAAATTGTGCACCACGAAGTATCAAGGTGTTCAATAAAACCAGAGAAGTTTACAGGGCAGGAGGCCATTTGGCTCATTGTGTCTGTGCTGGCTCTTTGCTCGAGCAATCCAGATCTAACCCCACTGCCCCATAGTCCTATATCTTCTTCTCCTTTAAATATTTATCCAGTTTTCCTTTAAACGGTGCAATGGTCTTTGCTCAACCATTCCCTGTGGCAAAGCATTCGATGCTCCAACAGCCCTCTGTGTAAAGACGTTTTTCCTAGCCTCTCTCCTCACTCTTTTAATGACAGTTTTAAATTGAAGACCCCTCGTCATTGACTCTCCAACAAGAAGAAATAGCTTTTCACTTTGTACCCTATCAAAATCCTTCACAATTTTGAAGACCTCTATTAATTCCATTGCCCACCTGACAACAAAGTGTTCCATCACCTTAATGGTACCAAAGCAATCCAACTCCCATGTAGTATCAAGCCATTATATTTCCTGAATGGGACCAAACCCATTCAAAGTATTCTAGCTTCCATGAGGTATCAAAGTATCCTAGATTCTTGGTTAGTATGAAACTATTCTGATCCCTAGATGGTAGCCCTTGTGTAGTATTAAAGCACTCCAGCTCCTGGGTAGTATCAAAGGGGGAATAAGTGCATGATAGCTGATAATGTTAACGGTTCTCTCTCCTCAGGTACTGTTTCCCTCTCCTTCAAATCTGCCGTCATCATCCCTTGCTTCTAAAAGCCAACCCTCGACCCCTACATCCTTGTAAACTTTCGCCCCATCGCCAACCTCCCTTTCTTCTCCAATGTCCTTGAACGTGTTGTCGCCTCCCAAATCCGTGCCCAAATCTTTCCCGGAACTCCATGTTTGAATCCCTCCAATCAAGTTTCTGTCCCAGCCACAGTACCAAAACGGTTCTTATTAAACTCACAAATAACATCCTACGTGACTGTGCCTGTGGTAAACTATCCCTCTTTATCCTTCTCGACCTGCCTGCAGCCTTTGACATGATTGACCACACCATCCTCCTCCAACGCCTCTCCTCTGTCGTCCATCTGGGTGGGACTGCCCTCGCCTGGTTCCATTCTTATCTATCCAGTCATAGCCAGAGAATCACCTGCAATGCTTCTCTTCCCGCTCCCACACCATTACCTCTGGTGTTCCCCCAAGGATCTATCCTTGGCCCTCTCCTATTTCTCTTCTACATGCTGCCCCTTGGCGACATCATCCGAAAACACAGCGTCAGTTTCCACATGTACGCTGATGACACCCAGCTCTACCTCACCACCACCTCTCTCGACTCCTCCACTGTCTCTAAGCTGTCTGACTACTTGTCCAACATCCAGAACTGGATGAGCAGAAATTTCCTGTAACTAAATATTGGGAAGACCGAAGCCATTGTCTTCAGTCCCCGCCACAAACAACGTTCCCCAGCCACCTGACTCCATCCCTCTCCCTGGCTGAGGCTGAACCAGACTATTCGAACCTTGGTGTCATATTTGATTCCAAGATGAGCTTCTGACCACATATCTGTGCCATCACTAAGACTACCTACTTCCACCTCCGTAACAGCACCTGATTCCGCCCCTGCCTCAGCTCATCTGTTGCTGAAACTCTCATCCATGCCTTTGTTACCTTTAGATTTGACTATTCCAACGCACTCCTGGCGGGCCTCACATCTTCCACCCTCCGTAAACTTCAGGTCATCCAAAACTCCGCTGCCTGTGAAAGAAATAATGACGGTGTGGTGACGTCAATCGGCGTGCAACGCCGACTTAACGTCACCAACGCGAACTTCAACCCTAGCGCTGGGTTCTAAGCATGCCAGGTTAACCTGGCGTACAAGCAGGCTGACAGTGTCGATGTCTGCACATCTTAAAGGGACACACACATCGTTAGGTAAGTTTGAATGTAAGGTTTTGGACTGTTTTTTTAAATTTTATTGAAGTGGTGGCTTGCTGCAAGAGATGTGAAAAGTTTTTTAAGTGTGTAGGGCATCCTGCTGGACGCTTGCAAGGACTCGGATGGTAAATGAAGGCCTTTGAGAAGACACAGTAGAGGAGGAAGCCGAAGATGAGGAAGCCGAAGAGGAGGAATCAGAAGAGGAGGAACCAGACGGAAGGATGCATCCCAGGCAGCCCCCTTGTGGTCACAGTCCCACACCTTACCTTCCCTCTGTTACTGACCATCACAACATCCTCTTGGCCACGATGCTGAAATAAAAGCCACCACAAGCAAACTTTACAATCCACCTATATACGTCTATCCATCTAATGTGACATCAAGAAATCAACTCATCACCTGTATGCATTCTCTTAATGCCTGTCTTGTGTGTGCTTTTGCCTATCCTAGTGATGTCACTCAGTGCTACCCCAGTGGCTGCAGCATGGCTGGTGGAAGGCTGCTGACTTTCAGTGGGGGACACTGCAAATGTCCTTGCTGGTTGACCTTGAGGAGCTGGTGGCTGGGAGTGTCAAATCAATCATCTTCTTCTTCTTCTTCACTCTCCTCTCCCTCTTCTTGGTCACCCATGGGCTGGGCAGGCTGCATTTCTTGGGTGTGTGAAATGAGGAAGGCACAAGGGTGGAGTTGTGGTGATGGGAGGGTGGGAAAGCATGAGGTGCATGCCAGAAGGAGGATAACGTCTGAGGATACCAGCATCTTTTATTAGAAACATAGAAACATAGAAGATAGGAGCAGGAGTAGGCCATTCGGCCCCTCGAGCCTGCTCCGCCATTCGATGAGATCATGGCTGATCATCTAAACTCAGTACCCTGTACCTGCCTTCTCCCCATATCCCTTGATACCTTTAGCTTTAAGAAATATATCTAACTCAACCTTGAATATATTTAATGACTTCGCCTCAACTACCTTCTGTGGTAGAGAATTCCACAGGTTCACCACTCTCTGGGTGAAGAAATTCTTCCTCATTTCTGTCCTAAATGGTTTACCCGTTATCCGTAGATTATGACCCCTGGTTCTGGACTCTCCGACCATCGGGAACATTCTTCCTGCATCTAGTTTGTCCAGACCTGTCAGAATTTTATATGTTTCGATGAGATCCCCTCTCATTCTTCTATACTCCAGTGAGTATAAGCCCAATTGACCCAATCTCTCCTCATATGTCATTCCTGCCATCCCAGGTATCAGCCTTGTGAATCTTCACTGAACTCCTTCCATGGCAAGAACATCCTTCCTCAGATAAGGCGACCAAAACTGCACACAGTACTCAAGGTGTGGTCTCACCAAGGCCCTGTACAACTGCAGCAGGACATCCCTGCTCCTATACTCAAACCCTTTCACTATGAAGGCCAACATACCATTTGCCTTCTTCACCGCCTGCTGCACCTGCATGCTTACTTTCAGCGACTGGTGCACAAGGACACCCAGGTCTCGTTGCACTTCCCCTTCTCCCAATCTATTGCCATTCAGATAATAGTCTGCCTTTCTGTTTTTGACACCAAAGTGGATAACCTCGCACTTATCCACGTTATATTGCATCTGCCACACTTCTGCCCACTCACCCAACCTGTCCAGATCATCCTGGAGTTTCTCGGTATCCTCCTCGCAGCACACACTCCCACCCAGCTTTGTGTCATCTGCAAACTTGGAGATATTACATTTAATTCCCTTATCTAGATCATTAATGTATATTGTGAATAGCTGGGGTCCAAGGACTGATCCCTGCGGTACCCCACTAGTCACTGCTTGCCACTCGGAAAAAGACCCATTAATTCCTACTCTCTGCTTTCTGTCCGCCAACCAGTTCTCTATCCAAGTCAATACCTTGCCCCCAATCCCATGTGCCTTAACTTTACCCGCTAATCTCTTATGCGGGACCTTATCAAAAGCCTTTTGAAAGTTCAAATACACCACATCATCTGGTTCTCCCTTATCTATTTTCCCAGTTACATCCTCAAAAAATTCCAGTAGATTAGTCAAGCACGATTTATCTTTTGTAAATCCATGTTGACTTTGTCCGATCCTGTCACTGTTTTTCAAATGCTCAGCTATTACATCCTTTATAATGGACTCTACCATTTTCCCCACTACCGATGTCAGGCTTACCGGTCTGTAATTCCCCGCTTTCTCTCTACCACCCTTTTTGAATAGTGGGGTAACATTAGCTACTCTCCAATCCATGGGTACAGTTCCAGATTCCATCGAATGTTGGAAGATGATCAGCAATGCATCTACTATTTCTAGGGCCACTTCTTTAAGTACCCTAGGATGTAGATTATCAGGCCCTGGGGATTTATCGGCCTTCAATACCGTCAATTTCCCTATTACACCATTTCCCTGCAAATACTGATTTCTTTCAGTTCCTCCCTTTCATCAGACCGTATGTTCTCCAACATCTCTGGGAGCTTATTTGTGTCCTCCTTTGTGAAGACAGAACCAAAATATGCATTTAATTGGGCTGCCATTTCTTTGTTCCCCATTATAACTTCCCCCGCTTCTGACTGCAAGGGACCTACACTTGATTTCACTAATCTTTTTCTCTTCACATATCTATAAAAGCTCTTACAGTCAGTTTTTATGTTCCCTGCAAGCTTACTTTCATATTCTATTTTCCCCTTCTTAATTAATCCCTTTGTCCTCCTTTGTTGAATCCTAAACTGCTCCCAATCCTCAGGGCTACCGCTTTTTCTGGCCAATTTATATGCCCTCTCCTTGGATCTTATGCTATCCTTAATTTCCCTTGTTAGCCACGGTTGAGTCACCCTTTTTGTTTTATTCTTATGCCACACTGGGATGTACAAATTCTGTAGTTCATCCATGCAGTCTTTGAATGTTTGCCATTGCCTATCCACAGTCAACCCCTTGAGTGACATTCCCCAATCAATCCTACCCAATTCGCGCCTCATACCATCATAGTTTCCTTTATTTAAATTCAGGACCCTAGTCTCTGATTCAACTACTTCACTCTCCATCCTAATGAAGAATTCTATCATATTATGATCACTCTGACCCAAGGGGCCTCGTACAACAAGATTGCTAATTAATCCTTTCTCGTTACATAATACCCAGTCTAAGATGGCCTGATCTCTGGTTGGTTCCTCGACATATTGTTCCAGAAAACCATCTCGTAAACATTCTAGGAATTCCTCCTCCACAGTATTTTTACTAATTTGGTTAGCCCAATCTATATGTAAATTAAAGTCACCCATGATGACTGCTGTGCCCTTACTGCATGCTTCTCTAATTTCCCTTTTAATGCCGTCCCCAACCTCCGTATTACTGTTTGGAGGTCTATATACCACTCCCACTAACGTTTTCTGCCCCTTGTTATTTCTCAGTTCTACCCATACAGATTCCGCATCATCAGAGCTAATATCCTTCCTTTCAATTGTGTTAATCCCCTCTTTAACCAGCAAAGCTACCCCACCTCCCTTTCTTTTTTGCCTATCTTTCCTAAATATTGAATAACCCTGGATGTTGAGTTCCCAGCCTTGGCCACCCTGGAGCCATGTTTCTGTAATCCCAATCAAATCGTATTCATTTACCTCTATTTGCGCAGCTAATTTATCCACCTTGTTCCGAATGCTCCTTGCATTAAGACACAAAGCCTTCAGGCTTGTTTTTTTAACGCTTTCAGACCTATATGAATTATTATTTACTATGACCATGTTTGATTTAAACCGTTGAGTTCTTTGCCTTCTACTTTTGTTTTTCTCCTTCCTGTCTTTAGCTTTTATCCTTATTTCCCTTTCCTCTGTCTCCCTGCTCAGGTTCCCAACCCCCTGCCACTTTAGTTTAAACCCTCCCCAACAGCACTAGCAAACACTCCGCCTAGGACATCGGTCCCGGCCCTGCCCAGGTGCAGACCGTCCCATTTGTACTGGTCCCACCTCCCCCAGAACCGGTTCCAATGTCCAAGGAATTTGAATCCCTCCCCCTTGCACCATTCCTCTAGCCACGTATTCATTTGAAATATCCTCCTATTTCTACTCTGACAAGCACGTGGCACTGGTAGCAATCCTGAGATTACTACCTTTGAGGTCCTCTTTTTTAATTTACCTCCTAACTCCCTATATTCTGCTTTTAGGACCTCATCCTGTTTTTTACCTATATCGTTGATGCCTATGTGCACCACGACAACTGGCTGTTCGCCCTCCCCCTCCAAAGTGTTCTGTAGCCACTCCGAGACGTCCTTGACCCTTGCATCAGGGAGGCAACACACCATCCTGGAGTCTCGATTGCGGCCGCAGAAACGCCTATCTATTCCCCTTACAATTGAATCCCCTATCACTATAGCTCTTCCACACTTTTTCCTCCCAGCCTGTGCAGCAGAGCCACCCATGGTGCCAGGAAGTTGGCTGTTGCCGCCTTCCCCTGATAAGTCATCCCCCCCAACAGCATCCAAAGAGGTATATCTGTTTGAGAGGGGGATGGCCACAGGGGACCCCTGCACTACCTGCCTGCACCTCTTACTCTGCCTGGTGGTCACCCATTCACTTCCTGCCTGTACACCCTTTACCTGCGGTGTGACCAACTCGCTAAACGTGTTATTCACGACGTTCTCAGCGTCGCAAATGCTCCAATATGCATCCATCCGCAGCTCCAGCGCCGCAATGCGGTCCGTCAGTAGCTGCAGCTGGATACATTTCCCACACACATGGTCGTCAGGGACACAGGAAGTGTCCCTGATTTCCCACATATTGCAGGAGGAGCATATCACGGCGCCGAGCTCTGCTGCCATGACTTACCCTTTAATTAATTAATTCAAATTAAACTAATTGAATCCCACCAATTTCACTTCAATTAAATGATATACTCAAGGGCCCTTGCTTAACATTCTTTCAGCCCTCGATTCCAGAGGCTGTGGGAAGCTGCAACGCCGGACCTGGACGGGAACTTCGTCTCAGATGCTTCCAGCAACGCCACCAGGACGGCATTGCATGGCAGGTAAGCGCTGCGCCACCAATCACCATGCCCCCCAGACCAATTTTGCTCCGTTGGCGTTGCGGCCATTTTCAGCGGCCGTTAACTCCACTGGCAACTTTGCTGGCGAACACGAATTTCTCCCTCATAGAATCTTACAGCACAGAAGGAGGCCATTCAGACCATCGTGCCTGTGCCGGCTCTTTGAAAGAGCTGCCCAATTAGTCCCACTCCCCTGCTCTTTCCCCACAGCCCTGCAAATTTTCTCCCCTTCAAGTATTTATCCAATTCCCTTTTGAAAGTTACTATTGAATCTGCTTCCACCACCCTTTCAGGCATATGATGTATGATTAAAGATACTGATATTTAATGTACTAGTTAGATGACAGAAAATAGATGGAGGTAGATTGACAATGGAGCCAATCGTCGGTTGCCCTTCCAATGTACTCCTGCCGTGACTCTGGTGAGAGTGTACTGGAAAAGCTGGAAATTAGGCCGGGACCCAGATACACCGGGTCCTAGCCTGAATCAAGATTTCTGCAGGGCCTTGTAAGGGGCAGAGCCTTTGTCTTTCCCTTGTAAGGCCGCTGACTCGGGGAGGTGGGACTGGGGATTCCCAAAGTCACGAGTTTCTGCATCACCGGGTCTCAGAGGGACCTGGTGTTTCATCAGTGATGGAATACCTACGATGCACCTCTGCTGGGTTGTGCCCCCCCCCCCCACACAGATTTTCAGCCCCAATGTATATGTTGGTCAGCCAGGTATCTAATATGTACAGTAACCCATCACCCAGTGTGGCATCTTGGAGCTATATTGATCTCAATTACTTCAACCCCACTCTTTCTCCCAAGTGGATAGTCACAAGTTGTTTCTGACACAGTTGACAAGTACTGGGTTAAGCCCTCATTAAATAGATAGATCATTTTAGATCGACGTAACATTGTGAAGCTATTTTTCAAAAAGAAAAATGTGAGCAATGCCTGTTTTTGTAGAAATTAACAAATCACTAATGAAGTGACAGGAAGTGACACGTTCATGGGCTATGGGGAAAGAGCAGGGGAGAGAATGGGACTAATTGGATAGCTCTATCAAGGAGCTGGCACAGACACATGGCCTCCTTCTGTGCGGTATCATTCTATGATTCTTGAAATGGGCAATTCCTGAGAAAATTATTTTGGTAGCAGTAATTTCAACCTCCATCTCTATACATCATGCTCTCTCTCCTCTGAGTTCACTACCATCCTATCCTCTCTGAATCTCTCCCTCCATGTAAACTTCCCAACCCATATTCACGGCCACCCCCTCGATCTTGCCATCTCGCCTGACCTCGCTACTCACATCGTGTCAATCGCATTTAAGGCCATCTCTGACCACTTCCTTGTATCGCTCTCCACCTACATTCCCCTTCTCCCCCCCCGCCAACCCTACTTCTTTCTGTGTGTGCCCCTGGAAAAAAACTTTCTCCCAGCTCTTTTACAACTGCACTTACGAAATCCCAACTGTCCACCATTTGGCCCTCCCTTCACCACGACATTTCTGCAGCTACCGATCTGCTCAACCATACCCTCACCACCACCTTTGATGTCCTAGTCCCTATTAAAGCCATTACTCTCTCTCACCCTGGCCGTTCTCCCTGTGACGGCCCTCATCTTTTCTCCCTTAAGTCCAGGGACGCAGACTTGAATGGATATGGCGGACAACTGGTTTAGCCATGCCAGATCTGGCTGGACCACATAAAGCATTAGAGGGTCCGGCTCTCATCTGTCAAAACTGCCCACTATTCCAGGATCATTCTGGAATGCAAACATAACCCCTGGCTTCTATTCTCTACTGCCAACCATCTTTTTAAACCCCTCTCCCCATCTCCTCCACCCTCACCTCTAACAACAAGTGCAAGGAGCTCTTGGACTTCTTTGTCTCTAAGATTGAGACTATCCGATCAGCTGCTCTGCCACTTGCGTTCCTTCCCCTAGCCCACCGGGCCAAACTTCCTCCAAGGTTCCCCCCTGCCCTAGCCCTGAACTTGCATCTTTCTCCAGTTTCTCTCCGATATCCCCTCAAAACCTCTCTGCACTCATCTTGTCCATGAGACCCACCTCCTGCTCCCTCGATCCAATCCCACTAAACTGCTGACCACCCAACTTCCATTTCTGGCTCGCATGTTAGCTGACATTATTACCGGTTCTCTCTCCTCAATACTGTCCCCCTCTCCTTCAGATCTGCCGTCATCACCCCTCTCCTCAAAAAAAACAACTCTTGACCCCTCCGTCCTTGCAAACTACTGCCCCATCTCCAACCTCCCTTTCACCTCCCAAATCCGTACCCATCTTTCCCGGAACTCCATGTTTGAATCCCTCCAATCAGGTTTCCACCCCTGGCACAGTACCAAAACGGCTCTTATCAAAGTCACAAATGACATCTTTTGTGACGGTGACAAAGGTAAACTATCCCTCCTCGTCCTTCTCGACTTGTCTGCAGCCTTCGACACGGCTGACCAATCCATCCTCCTCCAACGCCTCTCCACTGTTGTCCAGTTGGGTGGGACTGCACTCGCCTGGTTCCATACTTATCCATCTAATTGTAGCCAGAGAATCACCTGCAATGGCTTCTCTTCCCATTCCCGCATCGTTACCTCTGGTGTCCCTAAGGATCTATCCTTGGCTCCCTCCTATTTCTCATCTACATGCTGCCCCTCGACGACATCATCCGAAAAACACAGCATCAGTTTCCACCTGAGCACTGATGACACCCAGCTCTACCTCACCACCACTTCTCTCGACCCCCTCCACCGTCTCTAAATTGTCAGACTGCTTGTCCGATGTCCAGTACTGGATGAGCAGAAATTTTCTCCAATTAAATATTGGGAAGACCGAAGCCATTGTCTTCGTTCCCTGCCACAAACTCCGTTCCCTACCCACTGATTCCATCCCTCTCCCTAACATCTGTTGGAGGCTGAAGCACACTGTTCGCAACCTTGGTGTCATATTTGACCCTGAAATGAGCTTCTGACCACATATCCAGCCATAACTAAGACCGCCTATTTCCACCTCTGTAACATCGACCGTCTCCACCCCTGTCTCAGCTCATCTGCTACTGTAAACCTCATCCATGCCTTTGTTACCTCTAGACTTGACTATTCCAACACACACCTGGCTGGCCTCCTACGTTCTACACTACGTAAACTTGAAGTCATCCAAAACTCGGCTGCCCATGTCCTAACTCGCACCAAGTCCTGTTCACCCATCACCCCTGTGCTCACTGACCTACATTGGCTCCTGGTTAAGCAACGCCTCGATGTTAAAAATTCTCATCCTAGTTTTCAAATCCCTCCATGGCCTCGCCCCTCCCTAGTTCTGTAATCTCCTCCAGCTCCACACCCCCTCGAGATATCTGCGCTCCTCTAATTCTGCCCTTTTGAACATCCCTGATTTTAATCGCTCAACCATTGGTGGCCGTGCCTTCAGCTGCCAAGGCCCTAAGCTCTGGAATTCCCTCCCTAAACCTCTCCGGCACTCTACCTCTCTTTCCTCCTTTAAGATACTCCTTAAAACCTATCTCTTTGACCAAGCTTTTGGTCATCTGCCCTAATTTCTCCTTATGTGACTCAGTGTCAATTTTCTTTTGTCTCTTAACGTTCCTGTGAAGCGCCTTGGGACATTTTACTATGTTAAAGGCACTATATAAATGCAAGTTGTTGTTGTTGTTGTTGTTGTAATACAGAAAATCAACCAATCAGAATGCACCTGCTGTAATGATCCTTTCATGCTTCTCAAGTAGCAAATGACCTGCTCCACAAGTGGAAGATGAGGGACGACCCAAAGTGGCCATGAGTCCCAGACCATGGAACACATCACATCAACCTGCCCACTGAGATCTGTTGCGGGAGGCACCTGATTTCTCCACTCGGCATCTCAGGAGGTCATCGAATGGATATCCAAACCAGACATCCCATAATAAGCTTTTCCCGTCTTGCTAAACAACAACAGGGAATGAGCCAGTTAACTGGCATAAATGGTAAAGTCCGTCCATCCAGATGTGGAGTGTGCAGTGTGTAGAAAGTGACTGAATGCCAACAGCGAAAATCGTCATTGACTCTCAAGGCACAGCGTGTGCTCAGGCCTGGAGTGGTACTCCTGATGTTGCTACACAAGAGTGGTTTGAAATACAGCACGAAGATATTCATTTTTAACACTGATCGCAGTATCTATACAGCAGCCCTACATCAGGGGTGAAATTGGTCTTCGGAGATGGTGGTAAACGTCCGATTTTGAATCAGCAGCCCATTTTACACCCCGCCTGATTTTCTTTTCCTGTGAATTCAATGGCTGTAAAACGGGCTGCTGACTCACTATTGCCCAAAGACCAATTTACCCCCATCATGTTTTGAATGTTAATTTTTTAAAGGTGCATAATTTATTTTGCAACAAAATAAAAATACAACGTAAAACCTCTACATATGTTTTAAATAATTAATGACAATGGGGGAAAAGTTCAGTTGGTTAGTGCCTCCCGTTAGTGCCAGCAGCTGAGGCTAACGGGGCGCTGATGAAGTAACGCCGGGTTGAGGCAAATCTAGCGCCGCACGGCAAATCCGGCACCCCCCCCACCGTTGCGCCGCCGGTATGAGGTACCGCCGGGGACTTCAACGCCAGGCAGATCATGACGTCAGTGAGCGTGGTCACCAGGCGCCCGATCTGCAAAATAGATTTTCGCCACTTACCTTTGCGCCTTGACCAGACAGCGACAGGGAGAGCAGGCGCACAGCTGACGGAAGCCGGCTCCAGCGACGTTATTTAAAGGCATCAGCATTAATCACTCGCAGCTGTCAGGGCAGGTTAGTTTCAGTGGTTGTCAGTTTTAGCCAGTGGAGCAGTTTGTATGAGTAATTTCAAGCTTCTTTTTTATCAGCAGTCTTCTGGCAAGTGCAAAGTGGCTACATTTATTGTTCAAAGATTCAAACTGCTACACTTGGTAACATTAATGGGGGCTGTACTGGCCACCTCACCCTCCAGGATCTACGGTGGAGGGAGCATAGGCAGTGAGAAATACGGGAACATGTACGCAGAGGGATGAGGAGGGACATCATGGCTCTCACCAGAGGCCTTACTCTCCAAGGGTATTCCGACAGTACTTCTCCTACCTTCAATTAAGCGACGAGCAGTGTATTAGATGGATCCGCTTCACCAAGGTGGTGGTCACAGAACTCTGCCACCTCCTCCAAACAGACCTCCAGCCTCACACCAGGATGACTTAAACCCCAGATCCCTTTTGCTCACCACATGCTCATCATACCATCCCTGTGTCATGCCATATCACAGCGTCCTCCTAGGCGCAAAGGTGAAATGTGAGAGACCACAAAATATTGCAAACTCCATTAATAAATTTATGCATAAACATATCACACATATCACATTCATTCTAATAACTAATGACCCTTGCGCCTGCCATAGTTGAATAGCTGTCATTGTGTGCAAGGCATGAGATGTGGGTGTGAGTGTTGGTAGGTAGAGATTGTTGGTGGGTGAGCGCTGGGGGTGTAGTGCTTTGGGCAGTGTGTGAAGCTTGTGGTACAGATGGTGGTATGTAGCATTTGTTGAAGCATTCAATCAGCCTGACCACCCGACTGAGGTGGATCTGCCATGAGCACACCTGCTTCAGTCCTCTGGCTCCTTCTTGCTGAGGCAGCTGCACAGCCAGCAATGCTGAGAATGAGGTGCTGCAGTATCAATGAATCTCCCCTTTAAGTACTGGGAAAAGCCTGTGGCAATGATGAGTTGCGATTAGACTGCACCCGATATTGGTCCACCCTTTGCATGTAACGCCACTGAACTAGGCCTCTAAGTCTTGATTTAGCGCCCCAATCATGTCTTTGAGCAGTGAGAATGAATTTTGCGTGCAGTCTAAAGCATTAGCTAATTCTCAAACTTTTCTAAAGATACCGCCTCGGGCTATAATGAATTTATAACTCAATAACTGTTACAAGTTTTGGGTTTACTCCAGATATTCTCTTGGTCCAGCAGGATTGGTCTCTCCCATAAGAAGATCCCGTATCCCTTACGATTAGGAGTTTACCTTTACTGTCCAATATCTAGACATATGATGGCATAACAATAAAAGCCCATGTTATATGAGCTGGATACTGTAATCTCGCACATACGTGTTCACATACACTTCACCAATCTTTGAAAAGGTGGACTGATTAACACTTTCGTCGGACGATGCCGAATATGAATCATCAAGCTGCTTCATTTTATAATCAGTATGTGAATGGCTTATATTCGCTAGAGTTTAGAAGAATGAGAGGGATCTCATTGAAACTTATAAAATTCTAACAGGACTAGACAGACTAGATGCAGGAAGGATGTTCCCGATGGCGGGGAGTCCAGAACCAGGGGTCACAGTCTAAGGATAAGGGGTAAGCCATTTAGGACTGAGATGAGGAGGAATTTCTTCACCCAGAGAGTGGTGAACCTGTGGAATTCTCTACCACAGAAGGCAGTTGAGGCCAATTCATTAAATATATTCAAGAAGGAGATAGATATATTTCTTATGGCTAAAGGGACCAAGGGATATGGGGAGAAAGCAGGGACAGGGTACTGAATTTGGATGATCAGCCATGATCTCATTGAACGGCGGAGCAGGCTCGAGGGACCGAATGGCCTACTCCTGCTCCTATCTTCTATGTTTCTATGTTTCTATGTACAGATACAACAAATATCATCTCACTTTGACTTAATTTCAGTAAACCTTCCCATAGTATAGAAATAACAAAATAACTAATATGGCAGGGGGTGGGAAAGGTCTAGTTTTGAGACTACAGAGGGAGAGTAGCTTCAGTTAAACTATTGGAACAGAAGGCTTAGCTGAAAGTGAGAAAATACTATCGCAGGCTAAAGAGAAAGAACCAGGCTTTGAGGTAGTGGGAGGTCAAAATACTGTTGTAAAAGGGGCAGAGGATCTCAAAAAATTAAATGAGTAAACCAGGAATAAGGTTCATTCCAAAATACTGGAATCAGCATTGTGTGGTATGCACAAAACATTCAAAACAAAATGGGAGAGTTAGAAGCATTAATAACTATGGACGGATATGATGTAGTAGCTATAACATGTTTACGTGTGGATAGGACTGGGAACGTAATATTCTTGGTTATAACATTTTCAGGAGAGATGGGGGACAGGGGCAGGGGGAAAGCAGGTGGAGCGGCAGCATTAGTGAAAGATTCTATCCTAGTGCTAGAATGCGAGGATGTCCGAGGGGATTGCATTAAGACAGAATCCATATGGATACAATTAAGAAATAGGAAGAGAAATGGTATAATTCTTGGTATGCATTACAGGCTACAGAACAGGAGAGATGGGATAGAAGGGGAGACTAAAAATAAAGTGAAACTTAAAAGGGCTAAAGTTAGGGCTAACAATACTAAAGATAATCATGAGGAGAATAGAAACTTTTGTCTTCTTTTCCTTCTTCTCCTCTTCTGTGGCTAATGGCACATGAGGTAATCCATTTCTTCCACTGGTTTACACCAACACATCATGCTGTGGGTTATTTCCATGACAAAGTCCCTTTTTACGTGGGTAGACCATGAGCCTGACTCACCACTCCCTACCAGAAGAACCCGTTAGATTTGATCGGAAGGTCTCCACTCCACTCGTATCAGGGGCGAGGACCCCGCTAGATGTCAACCTAGTATTCAGAGGCTTGAGCTCTGGCCGCCTTCTTACTGGGGCTACAGTGGAGTGAACGCTACCATTGAGCCAAGGCTCACTCCAGAAAGTGCAGTGGGGAGATGAAAAAGGAATATGCAAAAGGACTAGCAGGAAATAGGAAATTAACAGCACTAGAAAGGGATGATGTACTTGAGGGTTAAAAAGACAGAATCTATTTGGCTAGAATTAAGAAACAATAGAGGAGCTATTACGCTGCTGGGTATATACTATAGACCACCAAATAGTCGGAAGGAGATAGAGGAGAAAATTTACAGGCAAATTGCTGAAAGATGCAAGAATTTTAGAGTAATGATAATGGGGGACTTCAATTATCCGAATATAGACTAGGAAAATAACAATGTAAAGGGCAAAGATGGGGAGGAATTCCTGAAATGTGTACAAGAGAACTTTCTTGATCAGTATGTTTCCAGCCCAACGAGGAAGGAAGCAGTGCTAGATCTAGTTCTGGGGAATGAAGTGGGGCAAGTGGAGCATGTTTCAGTGGGGGGAGCATTTGGGAAACAGTGATCACAATAATATTAGGTTTAGATTAGTTATGGAAAAGGATAAGGAAAAATCAAATGTGAAAATACTCAACTGGAGCTAATTTCAGTGAGTTGAAAAGGGATCTGGCCCAGGTCGATTGGAATCAATGATTGGCAGATAAAACAGTAAATAAGCAATCGGAAGCCTTTAAAGAGGAGATAGTTCGAGACACATTCCCACGAGGGGGATAGGTAGGGTATCCAAATCTAGAGCTCCCTGGATGACTAAAGATAGAGATTAAAATGAAATTGGTAAAAGGAGGCTTAGGATAAATGTTGGGTTCATAATTCATTAGAGAACCAAGCTGAATACAGAAAGTACAGGGGAAAAATGAAAAAGTAAATAAGAGGGGTAAAGAGAGTGTATTAGAATAGAGTAGTGGGTAACGCACAGGCATCAGAGAGACAAATACAAGTCTTCAGGGCAGCACCCTCGCTCCAAGCACTGGCATCTGCTGGACTACGTCATTGTCCGAGCGAGGGACCGCAAGGACGTCCGCATCACCCGCGCCATGACAGGAGCTGACGACTGCTGGACAGACCACCGCCTAATCCGCTCTGTCATCTCCATCAACGTAGCCCCAAAACAGCGGCAGCAACAGAAGCAATGCCGCAGGAAAATCAACGCTGGAGCACTCAAAGACCCTGCTAAGAAAGCCCTATTCAGCCTGCGCCTCACAACCAACCTGACGACTCCCAGTGATTCAGAGACACAGGGCAGAATTTTCATTGACCCGTGGAGGCGGGTTTGGAGGCGTGTGGGGGGTTAAAATTGCGAAAACTGGCGGGCGGGCACAAGCCCGCCTCCATCCCGCCTCCACGCAATTTTCATTCAATCGTGTCTGCTGGTCCCGACTCCGTCCCGCCTCCAAGAGGCGGGATAGGCTGTTAAGGCCCTTAACAAGCACTAAATTGCCTCTATAATGCCATTTTGAAAGGCCTTTGTGATTTTAACCCTTTTTCCACGTGAAGCACGCCTGTTCTGAACCACGAATGTGAAACCTAGCGGTAGCACATTTGGATTGCTGACTATCAGCTGCAGCTCAACCATGAAATAGGAGATGTGATCAGCCATCATTTGCAGTTGGCAGGACTTTGTTGTCTGAGGTCTGGGGGAACTTTTATATGGCATAACCACAGCTGTGGAAGTTTGGAGCCTGACACCCATCTCCAGTGTGACCTCCTGGGAAAACCCTCTCGCCACCTTGACTGAGTGCTTCCTCAACTGAGGCATATACCAGAAGCATGGGAACCATTTATTTCCTTTCCTCCTGGACATCAGATTCGGACGAAGACCAGCCGTGGCAGCAGCAGAACCATGAGCAACAGCACCACCAGCAGCAGCAGCATCAACAGGAGTGCCAAGCTGCTCCTCACCAACCTGAAGCTGCACAGGCCAGAAGGCGCCAGCGCGCGACCACATTGCTGCCCAAGATGCAAGGGACGCACTTGACCAGATTTGCTTAGCCTGCACAATCAAACACTTTTGCCTCGCACCTTCTTATTAGACCATCGACAATGGCCAGGAACCTACGGATTCCTATCACTCTGACCACCATACTGACAATTGCAAGTCATCCTAAGCCCTCAATGTGGAAGTCCCATTTGCGAAATGACAGACGCCACAACTTCAGCAGTTTGCCAGCAGAATTTTTAATCACACCAAGCAAGTGCTGGCATTTCAAGATTAAACACAACATTACACCCAAGTGACTACCCTTGTGACTACTTGTGCATTATTTTTCTTTTACGCATGCACCTACGTGGTGCTTCCCCCGTGGCTTCAGCAGATGTGGAGGCCCCTTGCTCACTTTCTTGCTGCTCCTGCCTCGACACCTTTGGTGGGCGTCCTCTGGGGTTGAGAGCCTGTGAGGGCTCGGCAACAGTCTGCTGCTCCTGCGGCTGTGCAGGGGTTGAGACGCACATCTCAGTTGGGTGAGGACTCTGGTGGGGCTCTGACCGAGGGCTTTGCAGTGGCTTGGTCGTGTGAGCGCTTGGAGAGGAGCCCCCACTTCCTTGTTGTCTGTCACCAACATCCCTCTCATGGGTCAGCCCCACCTCAGCGCTTGCAAGTGGATTGAGAGCACCTTGCTGCACATCAGGGGGGCCATGGGGACCCGTATCTGCACTGGAGGTCCTACTCAGAAGGACTTCCATGAAGGTCTGGTTTCTGTGTTCAGTAGATGACCATCGCTCCTCAAGAGATGCCAGTCTATTCTGAACAATGACCATGTTTTCTACACTCTGGCGACCTATCTCCTCCATGGCCGTAGCTATCCTCTCCTCTACTGTAGCCATCCTTTCCACGGAGGTTGCCATCCTTTCCGTGGTGATGCGTTCATGTGTCAATGACTCCACAAAGGCTCTGCTCATGTTCGCTATGGACTCCTCCATTCGCTCCACACTCGCAGTGACCCTGGAGACAAAACCTGCCAGAGACTCGTGCATCTGTTCCTGGAGTTCCAGCACCGCTGATCTTATGGATGGACCCAGAGGCAGAGGGTCGACATGCAGCTGAGCCGAGCTAGGAGAGTCCTGCGCCCTCCGACGAGTACTCTCCACTGCTGTCCCTGTCTCCACTATCTGCTGATGCTCACTTGTGAGCTGTGATACACCAGGTGACAACACTGCTCTATCTCGCGATGTTAGCTCCGAGGTGTGAGTGTCTGTGCTGGTGCTGGGTGCGCTGAATTCTGCTGAGGCGGCACCCTCAGAGGTTGCAGCTTCCTCTGAGGAGTGGTGAGGCTCATGCTCTTCCTCCTGGATGGTGGGGACGGGTGCTCGCGATGGTCCTGGGGGGGAGTAAAGGAAAGAGTCAGAGATGTGAGTCCAAGGTTACATGCACATTGCATATTGAAGATGATCATAATTCAGTCTGCTGGAGCATCAGAATCAGTGACTCATGCAATGTCAATGAGAGAGATGATAAACTATTCTGTCACCAGCTTGCTCTGATGCACCCGTCTGTCCGTCCCCCACTTGCGCATCCTCCTCCATTCCCATGATCTCCAGGACCGCCTCCTCCGAGGTGGTGAGCTGAGCTACTGAGGGTGGCCCTCCTCCTGTCCTCGCTCTTTCCCTCTTATTGTGAGCTCTCTTTTCCTGCAATGAGGGAGACAAGTGGAGTTTGAGTGAGAATGAAGGAGTGAGTGTAGCGAATCTATATCATTGATTTAGAAGGAGACAAATTCGGAGTGAGGTGGCAAGACCATGGGCCCTCCCTGTGTGTTGTAAGTTGTTTTCATAGCATCACAGCGATAGGGAGTGTGAGGGCTGCATAGTCGAATAGTTAGGTGAATGTGACCATACAGAGAGAGGGAATGGGTAAGGGTGCAGGGATGTCAGTGTCAAGTGGGATATGGAGGAAGAGGTTGTCAAAGCTGAGTGTTGGTGAGGAGAGGCAATGGGGATCAGAATGAGGGTGATGGGAAATTCATACTCACTTTTCCAGTGCGCAGCAGGTCATGAAACCTCTTCCTGCACTGAAGCCAGGTTCTGCGGGTTATGGACAACGAGTTGACCTCCTCTGCCACCTGGATCCACACAGCCTTGGTTTGATGGGAAGGCTTCTTCCTCCCTGAAGAAGGGAAGAGCACCTCCTTATTAGCTCTGGCTCCCTCAATTAAAGCTTGCAGGGCGACGTCATCAAATCGAGGTGCAGACCTAGATCTCTGGCTGGCCATTCTTCCTGCAGGTGCCTCTAACATGCAAAGGCAGAAGCTTGGCAGTCTGCAGAGGAAGCAAGGCTTGTTGCAGACCTTAAATGCTGCAGCAATGATGACGTCATCGGAAGCGACTTTCAGACTGGAAAAACTCACTGGCCATGGGTTCCCACACGTTGGAACTCAATTGGCCAATTATGTTAAAATCGCATCAATCTCCCACATCGATTTAGATTCGGGTGGCTAACACGAAATGCGGATTACACGACCCCAGCCCGCCCCTGAATCAAAATCCAGCCCACAGAGTGCCCACAGCGCCTAGTCTGCACTCAAGGCCTCCATAATCAGCACCTGTGAAGAGACGCTCGGTCACTCGACCAGGAAACACCAAGACTGGTTCGACTGAGAACGACCAGGAGATCCAGGAGCTAATAAGCCGCAAGCGCAAGGCATTCCTGATCTGGAAACAGCAACAGAACTCCAGAGCAAGAAAGCAGCTCTACAGACGCCTGAAGGCCGAGGTCCAACAAAAAACTCGTGACCTAAAGAACAGATGGTGGGTGGAGAAAGCGCAGGAGATCCAGCAGCTAGCTGACAACCACGATGTGCGTGGATTCTTTAGCGCAGTCAAGACCACCTATGGCCCAAACACCCAAAGTCCTACCCCACTGCGGGCCAAGAGCGGAGAGGTACTCATCAAGGACAGAGAGGCAGTCAGTGCCCGCTGCAAGGAGCACTTCGAAGATCTCCTTAACCGAGACTCTGGGCTGGATTTTCATTGACCCGTGGAGGCGGGTTTGGAGGCGTGTGGGGGGTTAAAATTGCGAAAACTGGCGGGCGGGCACAAGTCCGCCTCCATCCCGCCTCCACGCAATTTTCATGAAATCGTGTCTGCTGGTCCCGACTGCGTCCCGCCTTTAACAGATGGGATAGGCTGTTAAGGCCCTTAACAAGCACTAAATTGGCTCTATAATGCCATTTTGAAAGGCCTTTGTGATTTTAACCCTTGTTCTACGTGAAGCACGCCTGTTCTGAACCACGATTGTGAAACCTGGCTGGAGTCTCTCTCTCTCTCTCTCTCTCTGTCTGTCTCTCTCTCTCTGTCTCTCTCTCTCTCTGTCTCTCTCTCTCTGTCTCTCTCTCTCTCTGTCTCTCTCTCTCTCAGTGGTGGTGTAAAAATATGTGGGAACAGACTTAGGGCTGCTGCTGCTCATTTTGCATCCAGGTCCTCTCACAGCAAAGGCCAGGCAGTCTTTGCAGACCTTCAATGCAGCAGCAATGATGACATCATCAGAGGCGACTTTCAGACTGAAAACACTAATTGGTTCATGGGTTCCCACATGCTGGAACTGAATTGCCCAATTAGGTGAAAATCGCATCAATCTCCCACATCCAATTGCAGTCGGGTGGATAACACGAAAAGTGGATGACACGACCCCAACCTGCCCCAAGATCAAAATCCAGCCCACTGTCTTCGACGCGAGTGTCCTCAGCTCCATCCCGCAGCATGCTACCCGCCACCACCTCAGCACAACCCCAGCCCGGCATGATGTTGAAAAGGCCATCCGACAACTGAAGAACAACAAGGCCTCAGGAGCAGCTGGAATCCCCGCTGAGACGCTAAAACATGGCGGAGAAGCACTATTGGCGCGAATACATGAACTCATTTCTCTTATTTGGAAGGAGGAGAGTATGCCAGGGGATCTCAGAGACGCCGTAATCGTGACCATCTTCAAGAAAGGTGACAAGTCCGATTGCAGTAATTACAGAGGAGTCTCCCTGCTGTCGGCCACAGGGAAAGTCATCGCAAGAATCCTCCTCAATCGCCTTCTCCCAGTGGCTGAAGAGCTCCTCTCAGAGTCGCAATGCGGATTCCGCCCAGTAAGCGGCACAATGGACATGATCTTCACCGCGCGTTAACTACAAGAGAAATGCAGGGAACAGCACCAACCATTGTACATGGCCTTCTTTGACCTCACAAAGGCCTTCGACACTGTCAACCGTGAGGGATTATGGAGTGTCCTCCTCAAATTCGGCTGCCCTCAAAAGTTTGTCACCATCCTCTGCCTGCTTTATGACGACATGCAAGCCATGATCCTGACCAACGGATCCACCACAGACCCAATTCACGTACGGACCGGGGTCAAGCAAGGCTGTGTCATTGTACCAACGCTCTTCTCGATCTTCCTGGCTGCAATGCTCCATCTCACCCTCAGTAAGCTCCCCGCTGGAGTGGAGCTAATCTACAGAACAAACGGGAAACTGTTCAACCTCCATCGCCTCCAGTCCAAATCCAAGGTTGTCCCATCCTCTGTCATCGAATTACAGTATGCAGACAATGCTTGCGTCTGCGCACACTCTGAGGTCGAACTCCAAACCATCGTGTACATACTTCACTGAAGCGTACGAGAGCATGGGCCTTACACTAAACATCCGTATGACAAAGGTCCTCTACCAACCTGCCTCCACTACACAGTACTGCTCCCCGATTATCAAAATCCATGACAAGGCCTTGGACAACGTGGACCACTTTCCATACCTCGGGAGCCTACTGTCAACAAGGGCAGATGTCGATGACGAAGTCCAACACCTCTTCAGTGTGCCAGTGCAGCCTTCGGTTGTCTGAGGAAGAGAGTGTTGGAAGACCAGGACCTCAAACCCAGCACCAAGCTCAAGGTCTACAGAGCAGTAGTGATACCCGCCCTCCTGTACGCTTCAGAGATATGGACCATGTACAGCAGGCACCTCAAAGCACTGGAGAGGTACCACCAACGCTGCCTCTGCAAGATCCTGCAAATCCATTTGCAGGATAGGTGCACCAACGTCAGTGTTCTCGCTCAGGCCAACATCCCCAGCATCGAAGCTTCAACCACGCTCGATCAGCTCCGATGGACGGGCCACATTGTCCGCACGCCCTGATACGAGACTCCCAAAACAAGCGCTCTACTCGGAGCTCCGACACAGCAAGAGAGCCCCAGGTGGGCAGAGGAAACACTTCAAGGACACCCTCAAAGCCTCATTGAAAAAGTGCAACATCCCCACCGACACCTGGGAATCCCTGGCCCAAGACCGCACAAAGTGGAGGAGAAGCATCCGGGAAGGCGCCGAACACCTCGAGTCTCTTCGCCGGGAACAAGCGGAAGCCAAGCACAAACAGCGGAAGGAGCGCACATCAACCCAAGCACCCCACCCACCCGCCCCTTCAACCACCGTCTGCCCCACCTGTGACAGAGACTGTAGGTCCCGCGTTGGACTCATCAGTCACCTGAGAACTGATTTTTAGTGTGAAGCAAGTCATCCTCGGTTCTGAGGGACTGCCTAAGAAGAAGAAGTGGGTAACATAAAAGGGAACATAATTGTCTTTTATAAACATATAAATAGTAAAAGGATAGTCAAAGGAATAGTAGGGCCGATTAAGGACTGAAAAGCAGATCTGTTGTGGAGGCAGAGGGCATTGCTGAGGTACTAAATCAGTACTTTGCATCTGTCTTCACTAAAGAAGAGGATGCTGCCAATGTCACAGTAAAGGAGGAGGTAGTAGAGAAATACGCTAATCAAAAAATAGTTACGAGGAGGTACTTTAAGGTTTGGCAGTGCTCAAAGTGGAAAGGTCGCCTGGTCCGGATGGGATGCATCCTAGGTTGCTAAGGGAAGTAAGGGTGAACATTGCGGCGGCTCTGGGCTCAATCTTCCAATCTTCCTTAGATATGGGAGTGATGCTAGGGGACTGGAGGATTGCAAATATTACAGCCCTGTTCAAAAAAGGGGAGAGGGATAAACCCGACGTCTACAGGGCAGTCAGCCTAACGAGGGGAATCTTTTACAGACAATAATCCAAGACAAAATTAATTGACACTTGGAAAAGAATAGGTTAATAAATGAAAGACAGCACAGATTTGTTAACAGCAAATCGTGTTCGACTAACTTGATTGTTTCATCTTTGATGAAGTAAAGGAGAGGGTTGATGAAGGTAGTGAGGTTGATGTTATGTATATGGACTTTCAAAAGGCGTTTGATAAAGTAGCACATAATAGACTTGTTAGCAAAATTGAAGCCCATGGGATTAAAGGGGCTGCATGGATACAAAATCGGCTAAGGGACAGAAAGCAGAGCGTAGTGGTGAACGGTTGTTTTCAGACTGGAGGGAAGTGTGCTGTGGTGTCCCCCAGGGGTCGGTGTTAGAACCACTGCTGTCTTTGATATATATTAATGACCTGCACCTGGGTATACAGGGCATCATTTCAAAGTTTGCAGATGTCACAAAACTTGAAAATGTAGTAAACAGTGAGGAGGATAGCAACAGACTTCAGGAGGACATAGACAGACTGATGAAATGGACAGACACATGGCAGATGAAAGTTAATGCAGAGAAGAGTGAAGTGATTAATTTTGGTAGGAAGAATGAGGAGAGGCTATATAAACTAAATGGTATAATTTTAAAGGAAGTGTAGGAACAGAGAGGACTGGGGGTGTACGTACATAAGTCTTTGAAGATGGCAGGACAAGTTGAGAAGGCTGTTAAAAAGACATAGGGGATCCTTGGCTTTATAAATAGAGGGATGGAGTACAAAAGCAAGGAAGTTATAACCTTTATAAACCACTAGTTAGGTCCCAGCTGGAGTACTGTGTCCAATTCTGGACACCACACTTTAGGAAGGATGCCAAAGTCTTGGAGAGGGTGCAGAGGAGATTTATTAGATGGTACCAGGGATGCAGGACTTCAGCTACGTGGAGAGACTAGAGAAGCTGGGATTGGTCTCCTTGCAGCAGTGAAGGTTAAGGGGAGATTTAATGAGAGGTGTTCAAAATCATGACTGGCTTTGATAAAGCAAATTAGGTGAAACTGTTTCCAGTGGCAGAAGGGTCGGTAACCAAAGGACACAGATTTAAGGTGATTGGCAAAAGAACCAAAGGCGACATGAGGAAACATTTTCTTGCACAGCGAGTTGTTATGATCTGGAATGTACTGCCTGAAAGCGTGGTAGAAGCAGATTCAATAATAACTTTCAAAAGGGAATTGGATAAATACTTGAAGTGAAAACATTTGCAGGGATATGGAAAAAGAGCAGAGGAGTGGGACTAACTAGATAGCTCTCTCAAAGAGCCGGCACAGGCACGATGGGCTGAATGGCCTCCTTCTGTGCTGCGTGATTCTATGATTATATCAACCCTCTCCTTTACTTCATCAAAGATGAAACAATCAAGTTAGTCAAACACGATTTGCTGTTAACAAATCCATGCTGTCTTTCATTTATTAACCTATGCATATAAATGAATATTTTGCATCAATGAAAAAAAATTATGGTGGAAGTGAGAACATAGGTATACAAGAGGGGATATGGAATAATTTATAGGGCTGACTGTAGAAAAGGAATTGGTTCCGAAAACATTAATAGAACTTCAAGGTGGATAAGTCACTGATCCCTGATGGCATTCACTCTCGGCTGTTGAGCAAAATCAGGGAGGAGATAGCAGAGGCTCTGACCACAGTGTTCAATCATCCTTAAATTTGCAAATAGTGCCTTGGGACTGGAGAGTAGCTAATGTAACCCCATTCTTCAAGAAGGGAGAGGAGGATAAACCAGGTAACTATAGACAGTTAGTTTAATGTAAGTTGTGGACAAACTCTTAGGGGTAAAAATTCACTTGGTTGCGCCACCCGTTAGCGCCTTAAGAGGGCGCTAATGGGGCGCAAAGCCGCTAACGCCCGGGCGCAGCGATGTTTGCGCCGCTCGAGAACTTAACTTGAGATTGTGCGGCGGCGCTAAAACTTACCGCTGCGACCACCTGCGCGCGCAGATTGTGACATCATTCCATGGTGCAACGCCCTTGGGGCGCCCCGTAGCGGAAATTGAGTGGCGCCCCCTGCCTTACCGCCTGGCGCTTCCAACGACCAGAAGACTGGAACGCTATCAATCGCTGTGGGGCTGGGGGGGGGGCGCTATTTAAAGGGGGCCTCTTCCTGTCTTTTATTGTTGGCGGCATTTTTGAACTACGCATTCTGAGAGAGAGAGGGAGAGACTTCTGGAGAGATTCAACGTTGTGTGAAGGAGTTTTGGGTACTGAGCAGCACTTTGCAGGTTCATTTTGATTTGCCATTCCTTGTATCGATTTAGCAGAGACCGTGGGAGCTGCACTCTGAGCTCTTTGCCTGGTGCTCTCCATTGTTCTTTCCAGCACATTTGATGTGCAAGTCTCTCCAGGCCGAGATTCAAGGCAGCAATGAACAGGATGTGGATGGAAAGCAAGATTAACCATCCCCTTTAAGAACTGGCCCGTGCCATTGTGTGTGTGTTCCATTGCTGACTGACATTACATGAGCTTCGCCAGCGCTCCGAGTTAGCGCCTCACTGCTCGGCCTTTGCGCCTTAAGAGAGGTGTGCAGCGCCTGCTTTAGCGCTCCACTCACCTCCCGGGGCGGTAAAACTGAAGTTTCCCGTCAGTGCCGATAATTAGCGCCAGGCGCTAATATTTGCGTCCGGACGATATTTGCACCCCAAATGGGGCGCGACCTAATTTCTACCCCTTAGAATCCATAATTCAAGCTAAAATTAGCAAACACTTAGAAATGCATAGGTTAATCAAGAATGGCCAGCACGGATTTGTAAAAGGCAAGTCGTGTTTGACAAATTTAATAGAAGCTTGTGAAGAAGTAACTGATTGGATAGATAAAGGGGATGTAGTAGCTGTAATATATATGGATTTTCAGAAGGCTCTTAATAAGTTGACTCACAAGAGGCTTGTTAGAAACGTTCAAGTTTATGGTGTATGAGGAAATATAGCAAGCATGGATAGAAAGTAATAATGATCAAGGCAACACTAAAAATAGATGAATAGATCCTTAATGCTTTCTACCTACTTTCAATCACTTTTTACTCAGATTACCAGATCCCAGGCCATTACAGTACAGATTAAGGTAAGTAAATGATTTAGAAATTAGTACCGACAAACTCTAGCATATATGTGGCAACAGTGGGCCTGGTTTGTGAACTAAAGAACAGAAACACTAATGTGGGGTTCAGAATACTTTGGCCAGAATTTTCCCTACATGGGCGGGTCCGGTGTGGGCGGCCGCCATGGCGGATCGCAAGCCCGTTACTGGTTCCATCCCGCTCCACAAAACGACTTTACATTAATAGGGCCTATTAAGCCCGCCCTGATGCCCGATTAAATGGTGCGGGTCTGGTGACGTCATTGATGAAGCATTTTCAGCCGGGATATTTAAAGGAGCCATGGCCACATTGCATTTGAAGGTTTACCTAGGATAGTACAATCAGTGCACGGCACAATTCCACTGCTGCCCAGACCAGCAACGATGGCTGCACAGAGGCAGAGGGCTGCACCCAGCTTCTCCGATGACCCCCTCCATCTGCTTGTGGAGGGAGTCACATCACGCAGGGAGGTCCTCTTCCCTGCTGATGGCCGGAAGAGACCTCCCCAGCAGACCAAGACAGCATGGCTCCAAATTGCAGAGGAGGTCAATAGCAGGGATGTCGTCAGGAGGACCTGGGTGCAGTTCCGCAAACGTTTCAATAATCTTGTTAGATCAGGAAAGGTGAGTCCAAAGCCACACTCACCTTCATCTTGCTGTGCCTCTCATCACATCCCCATCAATCTGCCTTCTCTACCCTACTCCTGCACATCCTTACTCACACCAACATACCTTGCACGTCCACCCATCCCTCTCTCTCTACATTATCACATCCCCATCTTACTAGCCACCCCTCACACTCACCCTCCTCCTAGTGCAATCATACCAACAAACAACACGCAAGGAGGCCACTTGGCATTGCTACTCCAATCCATCATAGTCACCCTCTAAAGATGTAACCTATCCATTCCTTACACTCATTCCACCACTCTTGACCCTCTCTTCTTTCCCTCCTTGCAGGAGAAGAGAGCGCACAATAAGAGGGAGAGGGAGAGAACTGGAGGTGGGCCTCCATCAGTTGCGACCCTCACTGCAGCAGAGGAGGCTGCGTTGGAAGTCTTGGGAGTGGCCAAGCAGCTGGAGGAGGTAGACGGAGAGAGGGGGACATCTCAACAACCTGATGACAGAATTACATATCATACAGCTACATGGCATACATCAGTCACTCATATGGGAACTGATGTCAGCAGCCATTGAATGGTTATCATGTGCATAATGGTATCTGTACCCAATCTACATATGACATATCTAACACATCTCTTTACTCTTCCACAGGTCCATGAACAGCCCCCCTCCCCCCAGCCCTGATCCCACTGTCCAGCAGCAAGAGGAAGACGACTCCTCAGAGGAGCCTCCAGCCTCTGAGGGCACACTGTCACCAGACAGAAGCGCACCCAACACCAGCGAGATAGAGTAGTGTTGTCACTGGGTCCGTCACAAGTCACAAGTGAGCAAGAGCAGATGGTGGAGAACTGGAGAGCAGTGGAGACTCCTCGTCAGAGGGTGCAGGATGCTCCCAGCTGCACATGCATGCAGTATGAAGCCTTGGGGGCCATCCACAAAGAGGGCAATCCTGGAGCTGCAGGAACAGGTGCAGGAGGCTCTGACAGGTTTTACGAGTGCGATGTCTGCAAATGTTCAGAGAATGGAGGAGTCCATCTCCAACATGAGCACCACCGCGTCGCAGGCAATGGCGACTGTAGACTGGCCACCTACATGGAGCAGCTAATGCGCCACTCACAGGAGCACATGCTATCTATGGAGAATAGATGGCAGAGACTCATAGACATCCTCTGTAGGAGGGATGTCAGTGTAGACGTGGGTCCTCATGGACCCATTGATGTGCAGCAAGCTGCTCTCCAGCTCCTTGCTAGCAGGGAAGTGCGGGTGGCCCATGAGAGGGATGATGGTGAGAGGGGACATGGAAGTGGGGGCTCCTCTCAAAGCGCTCACACTTCTCCCCCGTTGCCATCCCCTCATTCAGAGCCCCAGATGCCTCTCTGGACAGCGATGGCTGAGTCTGCCCCTGCAGGAAGAGCAGACTTTGGCGGGGCCATCATAGGCTCCAAAACCCAGAGGACAACTGCCAAAAGTGTCTACGCAGTCGCAGCAGGGAAGTGAGCAGGCTGCCTTTACATCTGCTGAAGCCACAGGGGTAGCACCACGTAGAAGCACGCGGAAGAGAAAGATGACACACAAGTAGATTCACAAGGGTAGCCACTTGGTTTTATCCAATGCTAATGTGAAATTTCAGTTAATGTCATGTGAACCATAAATTTCTTTATTTTCAAAATGTTCTGGTCTTCGACAAATTTGTGTGCACCTTTGTAAGTGGCTTAGTTAGTTGGAGTGAAGGGTCAGACATAGCGTTACCTCCAGCAATGGTGGGGACTGTGAAAGGAATGGATTGGTCATTGTAGGGATGCTTTATGGTGTGGCTGTGGGGTGTTGCCAATCTGGCAAAGCATGTGGCCGCCATATGGGTATACTGCGTAAAGTTAAGTAAATCTGGCCATGATTAGGCCATCCCTGGCCTCCTGGGCAGCAATGTGCTTGAGTGCTGGTGCCATCTGCACCGCAGGTTCCTCCAGCTCCTGCTCCTATGCGTCTTCCAACTGATGCTCCTCCTCTGAAGAGGCTATGCACTCAGTGCCTTGCTCCTCATGCAGCGCTAATCCTCGCTGCTGTGCTATGTTGTGCAGGGTGCAGCAGACCACGATGATTCTGGAGATCCTGGCTGGTGCGTACTGAAGGACTTCTCCAGATCTGTCAAGGCATCTGAAGCGCATTTTGAGCATGCCTATTGTCTGCTCTATCATACATCTGGTGGAGATGTGGCTTTCATTATATCTCTCCTCAGCCTCAGTACTTGGCCTCCTCAAGGGTGTCATGAGCCACGTCTTCAGTGGATAGCCCTTGTCTCCAAGCAGCCAGCCGGAAAGTCTGTTTGGAGGTGCGAAGAGCTGAGGAAGGGTGGACTGGCGCATGGCGAAAGAGTCATGACAGCTGCCGGGGAATTTGGCGCACACATGCATGATGATCTTCCAGTGATTGCAGACCAGCTGCACATTGAGGGAATGGGAGCCCTTGCGGTTGACAAAGACTCCTGGTTTATGATGGGGTGCTCTGATGGCCACACGTATGCAGTCGATGATGCCCTGCACCCGTGGGAAGCCAGCCAGAGTGGCAAAGCTGAGCGCCTGCTCAGTAACACTGGCTTCATCAGTGGCAAAGTTGATATAATTGGCTGACTTGTCAAAGAGGGCATCGGTGACCTGCGTGATGCATCTGTGGGCGGCCGACTGCGAGATGCTGCAAATGTCTGCTGCAGATCGCTGGAAGGAGCCTGAGGTGAAGAAGTTGAGGGCACTGGTGACTTTGACACCCACTGGTAAGGCATGTCCACCCACTCTTCTGGGCTGCAGGTCTTGTGCAAATGTCTGCGACGACCTGGCGCGATAGCCTGAGCCTCCTTTGGCACTGCTGTTCAGTCATATGAACATAAGAACATAAGAAATAGGAGCAGGAGTAGGCCATTTGGTCCTTCGAGCCTGCTCCGCCATTCAATGAGATCATGGCTGATCTTCTGCCTCAATTTTCCATTCACCGGCCTTATTGCCATATCCCTTGATGCCCTTACTAGTCAGAAATCTATCGACTTCTGTTTTGAATATACCCAATGACTAAGCCTCCACAGCCCTCTGGGGTAGAGAATTCCAAAGATTCACCACCCTCTGTGTGAAGAAATTTCTTCTCATCTCAGTCCTGAATGGCCTACCCTTTATCCTGAGGCTGTGGCCCCTGGTTCTAGACTCCCCAACCAAGGAAAACATTCTCCCAGCATCCACCCTATCAAGCCCTGTAATAATTTTGTATGCTTCAATGAGACCCCCTCTCATTCTTCTGAATTCAAGAGAATACAGGCCTAGTTTACTCGATCTCTTCTCATACGACAGTCCCGCCATCCCAGGAATCAATCTTGTGAACTTTGTTGCACTCCCTTTATGGCAAGTATATCCTTCCTTAGGTAAGGAGACCAAAATTGTACACAGTACTCCAGGTGTGGTCTCACCAAGGCCCATATAATTGGAGTAAGACTTCTTTACTCCTGTACTCAAATCCTCTTGTAATGAAAGTCAGCATAACATTTGCCATCCTAATGGCTTGCTGCACCTGCACATTCACTTTCAGTGACTCATGTACAAGGACACCCAGGTCCCTTTGAGCATCTGCATTCCCCAATCTTTCACCATTTAGGAAATACTCTGCCTTTCTGTTTTTTCTACCAAAGTGGATCACTTCACATTTATCTACATTATAATCCATCTGCCATGTTCTCGCTCACTCACTGAGCCTGTCGAGATCCCCTTGAAGCCTCTTCACATCCTCTTCGCAACTGACACTGCCACCTAGCTTTGTATCATCAGCAAATTTGGAAATGTTACATTTAGTCCCCTCATCCAAATCATTGATATAGATTGTGAATAGCTGGGACCCAAGCACCGATCCTTGCGGTACCCCACTAGTCACAGCCTGCCATCCTGAAAAAGACCCGTTTATCCCTACTCTTTGTTTTGTGTCTGTTAACCAATTCTCAATCCATGCTAGCATATTACCCCCAATTCCATGTGCCCTAATTTTGTTCCCCAACCTCTTGTGTGGGATCTTATCGAAGGCCTTCTGAAAATCCAAATAAACCACATCTACCGGTTCCCCTTTGCCTACTCCACTAGTTACATCCTCAAAGAACTCCAATAGGTTTGTCCCTTTCATAAATCCATGTTGACTCTGCCCAATCTTACTATTAATTTCTAAGTGCCCAGTTATTGCATCCTTTATAATAGATTCCAGCATTTTCTCAACTACTGATGTGAGGCTAACAGGTCTGTAGTTCCCTGTTTTCTCTCTCCCTCCTTTCTTAAATAGCAGGGTTACATTTGCTATCCTCCAATCTGCAGGAACCATTCCAGAATCTATAGAATTTTGGAAGATGACAACCAATGTGTCAACTATCCCAATGGCCACCTCTTTCAAAACCCTAGGATGTAGGTCATCCGGTCCTTGAGATTTATCGACTTTTAGTCCCATTAATTTTGCTAGTACTGTTTTTTTACTAATAATAATTTCTTTAAGTTCCTCATTCTCACCACACCCTTGGTTTTCTCGTATTTCTGGGAGGTTTTTTGTGTCTTCCTCCGTGAAGACAGAAACAAAGTATTTATTTAATTTCTCAGCCATTTCCTCATTCCCCATTATAAATTCTCCCGTCTCTGACTGTAAAGGACCTACATTTACCTTCGCCAGTCTTTTCCTTTTCACATACCTATAGAAGCTTTTACAATCCGTTTTTATATTTTTCGCTAGTTTGTGCTCATATTCCATTTTCCCTTTCTTTATCAATTTCTTGGTCCCCCTTTGCTGATTTCTAAAAAGATCCCAATCCTCAAGCTGACCGCTTTTTCCGGCAACTTTATAAGCTTCCTCCTTTGACTTAATACTAGCTTTAATTTCTTTTCTTAGCCATGGTTGGATCACTTTTCCTTTTGTGTTTTTATGCCCTAGAGGAATATATGTTTGTTGCAAATTATGCATTATTTCCTTGAATGTTAGCCATTGTATATCCACCTTCATACCTTTTAGTCTAGCCTCCCAATCTACCATGGCCAACTTGTCCCTCATACCCTTGTAGTTTCCTCTGTTTAGAGTGAAGACCTTAGTTTCAGATTGGACTACATCACTCTCAAACTTAATATAAAATTCAATCATATTATGGTCACTTGTCCCTAAAGGCCCCTTTACCACAAGATTATTGATTAGCCCTTTCTCATTACACAGTACCAGATCCAGAATAGCCTGTTCCCTGGTTGGTTCCTCCACATACATAGAAACATAGAAGATTGCTCCTGTCTGCCAACCAGTTCTCTATCCAAGTCAGTACCTTACCCTCAATCCCATGTGCTTTAACTTTGCATGCTAATCTCTTATGTGGGACCTTGTCGAAAGCCTTCTGAAAGTCCAAATACACCACATCCACTGGTTCTCCCTTATCAATTCTACCAGTTACATCCTCAAAAAATTCCAGTAGATTTGTCAAGCATGATTTACCTTTTGTAAATCCATGTTGACTTTGTCCGCTCCTGTCACTGTTTTCCAAGTGCTCTGCTATTACATCTTTTATAATGGACTCTAGCATTTTCCCCACTACCGATGTCAGGCTAACCGGTCTATAATTCCCCGTTTTCTCTCTAGCACCTTTTTTAAATAGTGGGGTTACATTAGCTACCCTCCAATCCATGGGAACTGTTCCAGAGTCTATAGAATTTTGGAAGATGACCAGCAATGCATCTACTATTTCTAGGGCCACTTCCTTAAGTACCCTGGGATGTAGATTATCAGGCCCTGGGGATTTATCGGCCTTCAATCCCGTCAATTTCCCTAACACCATTTCCCTACAAATACTGATTTCATTCAGTTCCTCCCTCTCATTAGACCCTATGGGGGAAAAATTCAGTCGCGCCCCGTTTGGGGCGCAAATATCGTCCGGGTGCAAAGATTAGCGCCTGGCGCTAATTATCGCCACTGACTGGAAACTTCACTTTTAACGCCCCGGGAGGTGATTGGAGCGCTAAATCAGGCGCTGCACACCTGTCTTAAGGCGCAAAGGCCGAGGAGTGAGGCGCTAACTCAGAGCGCTGGCGAAGCTCATGTAATGTCAGTCAGCAATGGAACACACACACAATGGCACGGGCCAGTTCTTAAAGGGGATGGTTGATCTTGCTTTCCATCCACATCCTGCTCATTGCAGCCTTGAATCTCGGCCTGGAGAGACCTGCACATCAAATCTGCTGGAAAGAACAATGGAGAGTACCAGGCAAAGAGCTCAGAGTGTAGCCCCCACAATCTCTTCTAAATCGATACAAGGAATGGCAAATCAAAATGAACCTGCAAAGTGCTGCTCAGTACCCAAAACTCCTTCACACAACGTTGAATCTCTCCAGAAGTGTCTCTCACTCTCTCTCAGAATGCGTAGTTCAAAAATGGCACCAACAATAAAAGGCAGGAAGCGGTCGCCTTTAAATAGCGCTCTCCCTTTCCCTTCATGACAGAAGAACGCTCCTTTCAACATGTCGTTGCTAGCGTCAGGCGGTAAGGCAGGGGGCGCCACTCAATATCCGCTCCGGGGCGATACCGGGGCATTGCACACTCCTCTGACGTCACGATCTGCCGGCGCAGGAGATCGTGGCGGTAGTGTTTAGCGCCGCCGCAAAATGTCTAGTTAATTTCGAGAGCGGCGCAAACTTCGCCGCGCCCGGGCGCTAGCTGCTTTGCGCCCCATTAGCGCCCTCTTAAGGCGCTAACGGGAGGCGCTACCAACTGAATTTTCCCCCCTATGTTCCCCGACCTCTCTGGAAGGTTATTTGTATCCTGCTTTGTAAAGACAGAACCAAAGTATGTATTTAATTGGTCTGCAATTTCTTTGTTCCCCATTATAAATTCCCCTGATTCTGACTACAAGGGACCTACGCTTGACTTCACTAATTTTTTTCTCTTCACATATCTATAGAAGCTTTTACAGTCAGTTTTTATGTTCCCAGCAAGCTTACTCTCATACTCTATTTCCCCCCTCTTAATTAGTCCCTTTGTCCTCCTTTGCTGAATCCTAAACTGCTCCCAATCCTCAGGTTTGCTGCTTTTTCTGGCCAATTTATATGTCTGCTCCTTGGATCTTATGCTATCCCTAATTTCTCTTGTTAGCCACGGTTGAGCCACCTTTCCTGTTTTATTTTTATGTCAGACAGGGATGAACAAATTCTGTAGTTCATCCATGTGATCTTTAAATGTTTGCCATTGCCTATCCACCGTCAACCCTTTAAGTAACGTTCCCCAATCCATCCTAGCCAACTCGCACCTCATACCATCGTAGATTCCTTTATTTAAATTCAGGACCCTAGTCTCTGAGTCAACTACGTCACTCTCCATCTTAATGAAGAATTCTATCATATTATGATCGCTCTTCCCCAAGAGACCTCCCACAACAAGATTGCTAATTAATCCTTTCTCATTACATAATACCCAGTCTAAGATGGCCTGATCTCTACTGATCCAGGAAACCATCTCGCGTGCATTCCAAGAATTCGTCCTCCACACCATTAGTGGTAATTTGATTTGCCCAGTCAATATGTAGATTAAAGTCCCCCATGATTACCGTTGCCCTTGTTACATGCACTTCTAATCTCTTGATTGATACTGTGCCCTACATTACCACTACTGTTTGGTGGCCTATACACAACTCCCACCAATGTTTTCCGCCCTTTGCTGTTTCTTAGCTCCACCCAAACTGATTCCAGTTCTACAACACGAACTGCCAAGCCAAGATCTTTTATCTCTACCGTACTGATCTCATCCCTTATTAACAGTGCTACGCCACCTCCTTTTCCTTTTTGTCTGTCCTTCCTAAATGTTGAGTACCCTGGAACATTCAGTTCCCAGCTTTGGTTACCCTGCAACCATGTCTCTGTAATGGCAATTACATCATACCCATTTACTTCTATTAGTGCCATTAATTCATCCACCTTGTTGCGAATGCTATGTGCATTCAGATAAAGTGCCTTCAACTGTGCCTGTTTAATATTTTTCTGCACTTTGACCCTCTTTACTGTTGGCTTTTGTTTCTGCTCCCTACTAGTTTTGCTGACTACTTTTCTAACTTGCACTTCCAGCTTTGTTTCTCTCTGTTCTGGGCCCACATTTAGGTTCCCAGCCCCCTGACAAACTAGCTTAAATCCTTCCCAACAGCACTAGTAAACCCCCCTGCGAGGATATTGGTCCCAGTTCTGCCGAGGTGTAACCCGTCCAGCTTGTACAGGTCCCACCGTCCCCAGAATCGGCCCCAATGCCTCAGGAATTTAAATCCCTCCCTCCTACACCATCTCTCCAGCCATGTATTCATCTGGTCTATTCTCCTATTTCTGCTCTCGCTAGCACGTGGCCCTGGGAGTAATCCTGAGATTACTACCTTTGAGGTCCTGCTTTTTAATTTATTTACAAGCTCCCTATATTCTGCTTGCAGGACCTCATCCCTCTTTCTCCCTATGTCGTTGATACCGATATGGACCACGACCTCTGGCTGTTCACCCTCCCCCTTCAGAATGTCCTGCAGCCGCTCAGTGACATCCTTTACCCCGGCACCAGGGAGGCAACAAACCATCCTGGAGTCATGTCTGCGGCCACAGAAACGTCTATCTGTTCCCCTTACGATAGAATCCCCTATCACTATTGCTTTCCCACTCTTTTTCCTCCCCTCCTGTGCAGCTGAAACAGTCGTAGTGCCACGGACTTGGCTCTTGCTGCATTCCCCTGAGAAACCATCTCCCCCAGCAGTATCCAAAACGAAAAATCTGTTGGAGAGGGAGATGGACCCAGGGGACTCCTGCACTACCTTCCTAGTTCTTTTACTCTGTCTGGTGGTCACCCATTCCCTTTCTGCCTGTGCACTCTTTACTTGTGGTGTGACCACCTCGTTAAACGTGCTATCCACGAAGATCTCAGCTTCGCGGATGCTCCACAGTGACTCCAGCCGCAGCTCCAGCTCTGAAATGCGGATTTCGAGTAGCTGCAGCTGGAGACACTTCCTGCACATGTGTTCGCCCTAGACACCAAAAGTGTCCCTGACTCCCCACATAACACAGGAGGAGCACTCCATGCTGCCAAGCTGCCCTGCCATGTCCTACCCTTAATTTACTCCCTTTACTTCCTCTAAATTAAAGAATATTAAAGACACTAGGGACCTTACTTCACTTTAAACACTACTCACTCTAAACTAGAGACCTTACTTTTACTTTAACGACTGGACTGTAGAAATACTCACCAGCTCCTACTTACCAATCAGCTCCTTCCCTGGTTGTGACGTCAATTTAGCGGTTTTGCAGTTGTTGTTGTTGTTTGACTGCTCCCGCTCTTGGACTCTTTCCCACTACTCACCAATCAGCTGCTTCCCTTGTGCCGACGTCACTTTTAATCTCTGACGTCACTTTTGAATGTTGCCTATTGAGGGCCGCTCTCGCTGCTGCTCCCAATAGTCATGTTGAGGAAGCTCATTCTCTGCCCGTATACCATGTGTTGGGGGTATCGCCTCCAGCGCGGTGCAGCCCTACGTTGGTGTTCTCTGTCCTATGGAGCATCAGGGCGTTGAGGAGAAGGTTGGTGGTATTGTTGTTGGTTTTGCTGGTGTGCCTGGTGCTGCTGGTGTTGGGGCTCATCGTGGTCCTATTCTGAGGACCAAGGTTAATCAGTATAAATGGCAGCCATGTTGATGGAATAGATGGTAGGTCAAGGAGAGTTGACAGAAGCAATCTGTCAATGATGAGAGAGGTTCTTCCAATGAGGTGACACTGGATGGAGACTATGCTGGAAAGACTTACAGCCTGCAGAAAGCTCAATCTGTGCTCGGTATGTAGTCAGCAACAGCTTCTGCCTGAGGAAAGTGATCAGCTGTCATGTGGGAGCTTTTATAGTAGATTTGATGCTGTCAACTAATCAGCTGGAGCAATGGCCACTCAACTCCCGCCTCAGATTGACAGGCGTGGTTCCCAAGCTGCATGAATCCCATGGTCTTGCAGAGAAATTTGAAATGTAGGGGGAAACAGGCGCTTAACTGTCTGAAAACAAGCTCATAATGATTTCAATTAGGTCGCTCACCTCTGCCAGTCGGGTTGCTGCCTCACTGGCAAACGTGCCAGAGGGAAAGGTGCATGGGGGCGGGATGACGGCCCGCTCCCACATTTTTCAAATTTCCCACCCAACCCGCCTCCACTCCCGCCCGCACGGACCCCAGAAAATTCCGGCCTTTGTGTGCCAATGAGTTTAATGCCCCCTAGTGCTTTACAGCCTTATAACAAATTCCAAGAAGGGAACAAGAAACCCACTTCCATGTATCTTTTTTTCTAGGGATCGTATCTTTATCTTACCAGAATTATTAGTCCAAGATCAACTGCTAGGATGGAGTCATAAGACACTCTTTTGTGGAGAAGCACATTTACTGAAGTCATCTGAATGCAAGATCTGGTACCAGACATAAACATTATTCCTTTCTATTGTCCCTAGACCATGCTTTGCTTGCAGCCATCAGATCCAAAGAGAGAGAGAGACATGCTTCCAGTTTTCTGCAATGGTCCTCTTGAGCCAGCCTGTAGGACAGTGGTTATCACTTTTTTGTGTGAGAACCCCATTGGAAAAATTGACCCTCTCCCTTGGACTCACTGAAAATACTGACACATTTCTCGGAATCCTTGACTCTAATTTCCAATAAAACAGTGTCAGCTACCAAAACAGTTCTTTCATCACAGAAAATATTGGCCCCAAATTTACACAGCTGTTGTGGCGGACTACCGCCAAAACTGTGGTGAGAGTCCAGTGAAACAGCCAGAAACTCTGCTGGGACCCAGATTCGCTGGCTCCTGGCCTTACACAGGATTTTTCAGTGGCCTCGATTGGAGTTGAAGTCAGGGGTCATTCTGGGCACCAACTAGCACTTTTCGGAAGTGGGGACATCCAGCATCACTTTTTCAGTGCAGGCATTTAACGCTGGGGTTTCTGAGGTCTTCACTACTGAAGGCCTGCTCCAGTGGGCTCCTCCTTCTGACCCTGCAGATTTTAGTGAGGTTGGCGGCAAAGTTCTGCAGTGGGCACAAGCCTGACGTAACCACTGGGATTGTACCCCCATTGTTTTCTGGGGCCATGTTTTATTAGTATACAGCAACAGAAATAAAGTGCTAGTAAACAAAAAAACACAGAAACCTGATGGCAAATGGACAAAAATCTGATGACCCGCCAAGCCCCTTGGGGTCTCTTCATGGCCCACCCTAGGGACTGGTATCCAGTTTGAAAACCTGTGCTCTAGGAGGATAGAGAATGGTCCAGCTCCAAACATTTACTTGTGTAGGAACTAGAAAGGCCCACCTTCACAGATGGAGCAGTGTGGAGGTGGATCTGTTACTCCCTACTCTTACTGTAGGATGCCCACTCTTGTGTTAAAAGAACTCACCAACATACTTATTGGTGTGACACTTACAGCTCTGCTTTTGATATGGAAAACATACTGCTCCACGACAGCAATTTTACAGTTGCTGTTAATGCAGCTCCAGTCCCAGTGGCGATATCATTCAGAAGCTCTGGAGGTTGAAGAGGCTGTGGAGGACAGAGATGCCGACAGCTGCTTGCAGATCTATCCCAACTATTCAATAACCCTTTAAGGACCTGGCAACTTTTTGTCTGTTTGCTTTCAGTTCCATTCCATGCATTTTTTTTAAATAACTGACCGAGGCTGAGCCTAATTAATGTGGTAATCAAATGTACCCAAAATTACTGCAATAATTTAATATTTAGATTGATTTACGTGTTTAAGGAAGTTTGCATGGTAAATATTTTTTTCGATTCAGAATAGCAGCAGACCAAAATCCTGTCATTCCTTAAATCCATTTTTAAAGTTATTGTAATTCCCATGTATCCTTTTAAAAACAATCCTGCTCAATTTTTCCACTCCATCCCCTCCTAAAGGCTCTGACTCGTACTGATGTTCAATTCCACAAGTCCATTCAATGTCTGGTAACTCACCCAAGTGGGTATTACTCATGTATGGGCCGCTACAGTGAGTGTCAGCAGCTTATTCAAAAACGGGGAGCATCGTAGCAAAGTAACTACCACTTCATGTGAAGATGTATATAAATATTTTTCTGTACAAAAGTTGACAGCTGTACAGCTGCATTCCCCCATATATACAAACCTTGACTTATTTGCAAAAATTAATTGGCTGGATTATAAATTATACTTTTAGTTTTCTAGCTACTGATCTGATTAAAAACTATAGGATAACACACAGTCTGGACTGTGTTTCAAGGCTGCAATTCAGGGCGGGCTTGACATGACAGCAAAGGAGTTTACCAATGACCTTCACAAACCTGAAATGTGATGTTAGTGGAATGAGTTATTTTGCGAGACATTTCAAGATATAGGGATTTCTTACCTTATTTCATGTTTGATGTTTCACTGTATATGTTTTTGCTGCTGGAGGTCTCATAATGGCTCCCATTTGTCTACCTCACAATTAGACCACAACAGTACCATGGGAGTGGGGCTGCCTGTAGAGGCTGCAGATCACCTTGAGTATGCAGGTGAGGCCCGAGGTCCAATATCTATCGATCCTCGAGCCTCTTGATTCAGGTACATCAGCTGCTTGTGTAGTGCCGATTCTGGGTCTGAAAACGGGCCCAGTCTAATTTCTTCCCCAAAGGGAATTTTCTTTTCTTGCCTCTGTGGTCTGTCTAAAGAGATCACAACCACCAGGAAGATAGCTCAGCTACTGTTGTGAGCCTCATAATATAGTTTGAGAACTTCAAGATTTAAAGAAATAAATGCTCACAGCAGTTTTAAAGAGCATAACAATCAGAATTCCCACTACATGGTATTCCTGATTGTCAGTACGCCCTCTGGGGAGGTGCTGATAGGATGGGAGAGGACAAAGATGTTATTAGTGAGTGGGAAGGAACACACTGACTCTGGAGGGGGAGTAGGGCAGATGGGAGTGAAGATGGGGGCTGTTATCAGATTACTCACTGTGAATCATCCACATCTTCAGCCTACAGCAATAAAGCTCACTGCCTCAAAAAAAACAGAGTACATTGTACAGAGAACTGTCAGCCGTATTCTACGAAATGAATAGTTAACAGGCCTGCCATGCAGGCAATGGGTATAACAGTAAGAAAGGCTAACCAGATCAATGCCACTACTGAGAAATACACTGGAGAATCAGAAGCTGAGAGAGACACTGATTACCATTCATTATTTTAGCTGAAAGTTTCGCTCCCCAGTTGAGACTGATACACTGTATCAGACTGAGTTTCAGTACATTTGTAACATTCCTGGAATATTCGCCAACAAGAAAACTATTTTCTGCATATTTCAGAGCACTATACGTCCCTAATTTAGTTACAGATTCTGAGTAAAGCCTTTGCCGGAAATGGATCCTTTACAAGTTATGTAACGATTGCTTCATTTGCAGGAATCCCCAAATCCTGAATTGAAGTTCAAGCCTTCAGTTTGATTGGATGGAGAGAGGGAGGGGGAGGGGGAGGAAAGGTACATTTTTATACACAAATACATCACCAAGACTTTTTTTTCAAACCTTTTTGCAAGTGTTGCTCCAAACTATAATGTAAAAACATTACCTGAAAGTCAAATGCCTCACTTAAAAGTATTACATTTATACCAAGTGGATCACAGTAACTAAAAAGTAACTAAGGGACAAATTTTCCTTCAAAAAAAACCAGGAGAAATGTTTGAAAATAACAATTTTAATCAGCCATCTAAATTATGAGAACATGTAGTTTTGAAACATGTCCCTCCTAAGAATACACTCTCGTCTGCAGTAATGTTAAATTATTCATACAATAATGATCCTTTAACATTCCTCAAGCAGCAAACAACCACAGAATAAATGTCAAAAACTTTGCTAATGCAGTTTTGGAGTGTATAATATTCGTGGGATCGTTGTGCCTGAATGACAACTGAGAATCGCTGGATTTAGTAGGTCCTACAAGTACCGGTGATCTCTGTAATAGAGCATCAGGAACAGCTTTCTGGCGGGGAAACAATCCCCAAATACACTAAGGAGGCAACAAGCATGGCAATTTGTCGTTGAAAGAGTGATCTCTGCACTAACTACTCAGAACACCGTGCCAGCTGCTCAGACGAGCTCATCGAGAGCTCCGGATAACGTTGCACGACTTAAGAAAAGTACAAAGGAAAGGCATGAATGTTGCTTTAAAACACAGAAAGAACTATGGCACACAAGGGGGCAAATCGCATTAAATAAGGATGTCATTAACACTGAAAAACAATTAAAAAAAATAATATCATACCTTGGAAATCTGACATTTTTTGAATGTGCAGAAAAGAATGCAGGAAATGTCCAAAAGCCAAACAATCAAAGTGGCTGACTCCTGTGATGTCCCCTGTGGATTCTGGAAGGTTCCTTTGGCATAAACATTGAGGGCCGTGGTGATCTTGGCTGTCACTGGTAGTGCAGGGCACATGATTGATTGTCCTTGCCAGTCTGTGTGGACCAGGCGGCAGGCACGCCCAAGCCCCACCATCCCTGATGGCACTGCCCCTCCTCCACCATGCCCAGGCACACCTGCTGTTTGAGGTAATACCTGCTGCACATTGTGAGCTTGCTAGGTATGCCCTCTGTGATCCTGGGGTTCCCTCTCTTCCTCCACCTCCTGCTACATTTCAGTATACCAAGCAATGGCCACTACAGCCATATTCTCCGGTAGTACATTCCCCTGCACTCTTCACTTAGCTCATGGTTGTGCTTCAAAAATCTTCCCCTTTGTTGAGCTCACTAACGCCAGGTCTGACCTGGAGTAAAATACTCACACTCGATTGTGGAGCTGCAGAACGCTGCAAGAATTCACCAATAACGACCCCAACTGGACCTTAGTAAGTGAAAAAGCTTTGATTTTTTCTCACTTTTTGCTGTTTGTCCATTTTTGGACTGTTAGGAATCCTCAGAGCAGCACTTTTATACTAAGCTTGTACTTTCTACTAATGTTACTCCACTTTGTGCCCATAGCTACTTTTTTTGTGCTAAAATTAGGAGCATAGAAACATAGAAAAATAGGAGCAGAAGTAGACCATTCGGCCCTTCGAGCCTGCTCTGCCATTCAATATGATCATGGCTGATCCTCTATCTCGATACCATATTCCCCCTCTCTCCCCATACCCCTTGATGCCTTTTGTGTCTAGAAATCTATCTATCTCCTTCTTAAATATATTCAGTGACTTGGCCTCCACAGCCTTCTGTGGTAGAGAATTCCACAGGTTCACCACCCTCTGAGTGAAGAAATTTCTCCTCATCCCAGTCCTAAATGTCCTACCCTGTATCCTGAGACTGTGACCCCTCGTTCTAGACCCCCCCAGCCAGGGGAAACATCCTCCCTGCATCCAGTCTGTCTAGCCCTGTCAGAATTTTATACGTTTCCAATTATTAGCCAATCTTTACTTGCTAACTATTCGAGTCTGACTTCTTATTAATCACTAGCTACTGGTAATGGGATGCTAGACCCCCAGTAGTTAGTGAGTAATGAAAGGTTAGACCGTTCCAGTATTTAGTGATTAATGAGAGGTTTCTAACTTTGCGTTTACACTAGATGTCAGGGAATTCCAGGATACTTGCAAAACCTTTACTGCTACAAAAACTGGTCAGCCAAATTAGATTACAAATGGATTAATTTAGCATTTCTTTCCATTTATCAATTGGACTTAATTGTCCACAAAGAAAGTGGCATTTATTATGGGCTTAATGTAAGTGGAAATGTTAAAGGCAGTAATTGTCCACTCCACAAGCAAAGGCAAAGTACCTGCATCATGCACACAGCTGTATGGTGTAAGTGGCGGTGCCTCCTTTTCAAACAAAGTACGAGTCCCAGATAAAAAAAATCATTTGGCTTGGAGAGAGCCGTGTGTTGAACTCTGGATTTGGTGCTACACCAGAAACTCTGCAGCAAGATACAAAGGTTTAATTACACGCTGAGCTCTGAGATTGCATGGGGTTATTTAGGCGGTTAGTTTTGTAATTAAGCAAGAATACCACTGGTGCCACATGATCTAGATTCACATGGAGAGCCAGCCATCAGTAGCAGCCTTTTACACTGCAAAATCCTACATTGACTTTATTATTGTACAGTGAAGGGTAATGCATGAATATAATTAATGGCTTAGGAACGGCAGGATATGGAATATAATTCAATTTGTCACATCGGTATGTAACATTTGGACTTAACATCACTCAATTAATTATTTCCCCCCCTGACTCATCACTTCCCTTTCACAATTCTGTACCTCTTTGAGCTTCTAATACTCTGTGTCAGACAGCAAATTACACCCTATATCATGATATTCAGGCAAATAAGAATCGGGAAATTTAAAAAGAGTTAAATTTTGTTTTCTATTTTATTCCTTCAGAGTCTTTGTGCACGACACAACATTCCTGGGTGACAGGTGGCTCTGTGTCAGCTGTGGCTCAGTAGGTAGAACTCTCGTCTCTGAGTCAGAAAGTTGTGGGTTCAAGTCCCACTCTAGAGACTTGAACACAAAAATCTAGGCTGACACTTTGGTGCAGTACTGAGGGAGTATTGGCAGAGGTGCCATCTTTCAGATGAGATATTAAACCGAGGCCCTGCCTGTCCTCTCAGGAGGATGTTAAAGATCCTACGGCACTTTTTGAAGAAGAGCAGGGGAGTTATCCCCGGTGTCCTGACCAATATTTATCACTCAACCAACATCACTAAAACAGATTATCTGGACATTATCACATTGCTGTCTGTGGGACCTTGCTGTGCGCAAAATTGGCTGTCATGTTTCCTACATTACAGCAGTGATTACACTTCAAAAAGTACTTCATTGGCTGTAAAGTGCTGAGGTCGTGAAAGGCGCTATATAAATGCAAGTCTTTCTTTCTAATACAGGTATTTAGATGGGTCAATAGGAGGCTGTTGTTGGTGTTTTTGTATCTTCACACTGTTCCCTTGGAGAATAGTGTAAGGTAGTGGAAGAATTTGCAGATTGACTAACAGGCAATATGAATGCTCCTTCCATACTCTTAACCATCTTTATAGCAAACTATAGGGTGCTTAGTCCTATACAGGAGGAAGGTTTTATGGGCTCCCACAACCTATACGATGGAGTGGGTATCCGCATTGGATGTTAACTCAGAATTCAGAGCTGGAGCATGGCCGGGACTGTTTGGAGCAGGGCTTGAACCTTGCACTTTCTGACTCAGAGACAGGAATGCTACCGCTGAGCCAAAGGCTCGCTCTAGTAACGGGCATTAATGCGGTAGATTTTCAACTTGCCATCTGGGCGTAAAGCTGCAGCTAGGGTTGCCAGCTCTGGTTGGACGTATTCTGGTACGTCATTTCATCACATGACCTCCCACCTCTAACCGCCCCACCCTCATGCTTCTACCTGATTGGGTAGTTAATGAAAATAAAAGGTTATGTTGCTTATTCATCAACAAAGAAAAACGAACACAGAGCTGCATTTATAAATACATAAATCGGGACCCGTGTGCATAAGGTTGTGTGCGATCCCTAGCCATTTTTCGTTACCGGTTGCAATCCATGCTTAGCACACAAGCTCACATAAATAGCAATGTAAAGATAATACTGGTCGGGGGGGAATACGTCGGGCTGTCAAAACACTTATTTTATTACTTAATTGAGGTTTAAGATTTCAATAAAGTTCCTACACCAAGTCAGTAAAAATGTTACCCTCAAGGATTCCTTTAAGGTCAAGACAACATTAAATGTTAAGTTTATTATAAAA